>OY720644.1:92072503-96872503 GCA_963169105.1 Ceriagrion tenellum
CGGTACTGCTGAGATCGATAGAGACTTTAATGGCGTTCGCAAAGGACACATTTGGAATACTTCGCTTTTTTTAAATCTTCACCATGAAGATTGAAGAATTAAATGAAACAGTTGCAAAGCCAAATTTAGACGTTAAATAGGTCCTATAACACACTAATGTAACTAATTCACACACATACATGTATCTCCTTGGAAGCGAGTAAATAAGTAAAGGGAACTTGGTGTAAAACTATTCAGGGTGAGATGCAAATTCCTGAGACCAAATATGTCGCGTTAACCACCATTGCTAGATTTGCTAAGTATGTGTGAATCCCGAAAGATAGTCACACATAATATTCGCCGGGAAAGTACAAAATCATTTATTTGCTAAGTTTGATTTTTATTTATGAATTGCAAACAAATTAAAGGCACCCGCTTCCCTAGAGGGGTTGAAAAACGGACTCAGACCAATTATTCCCTCTAATTTCTCCAATATCCAAAGCATTTTTTGAGAAAAATTATTTGTCTCAACAATAAGGCGTTGCAAAAATATATAACTATTTTTGTAGCGCTCTGTTAAGATTCATTTGATTACGAGAAACAACCTTCTAGAGTTAGTGTTTTCCGTTGATGCAAACAAGTAGTGGTATTATTTAATGTAATAACTTTATATTTTGAGACAATAATTATAACCTTAACTAAGAAATAAGTGTCATAGTCCCTCGAGGCTTAGTTGAAATAAACATTTTCGAGTGAAATGAGACAGCGAGGCCCTCGGTCTATCTGGGAGGGTACAAGTCCACTCATAGCACACAGAACAGAACCGACGCAGAAAATAATTGTGGACTTTTAAACGGAAGATGTTTTCCATTTTTTCCTTCCCCCGCTCCACGAATTGAATGAACAAAAAACACTTCAACAAAGATCTCGAGGACATTCAGTCAAAGCGAATACATCACGCAGAAACAACAGCTAATGATGTTCACAATTTTGCTATAAAATTGAATAGAGAAAATTCTCTCCAGAAGCTAGGACCGACTAGGAATTATTCACGTGAATACATAATCCTCCTTTAGCGCTCTCAATTAATCATAAAATGATGTAAAGCGATTTTTACAATTAATTTAGCAATACAATCAATTTCCACTTTCAACGACTTCATAATGCCAAAGGAACATGTAGGAACGAAAGCAATAGAATGACAATAAGGAATGACAGGGTTGACAACGGATAAAATTGTGTTATTTACTGAAACGCCACATTAGCAGTAGGTCGCATATGTTCAGAAATAAGTAATGAAATACAGGCACATCAATTTAAATATCTTTTCCTGGCGATGAGCGATCTTTAATTTCCGGAATCATTTTTTGTTATTGTGAAAAAAATGCCGCTGAAAGCGCGCACCATATTTTCCAACGGTTTATGCGATTTTATAACGCTTAAGGAAGGCTCCACGGTCAAAAGAAGAGAGATCGTCATGGAATGTCAGCTTTAAAAAAGTTGGGAGACACTCGATTGGTTCCCGTTACCGCGAGAAAACCCAGAAGGCATAGAATGTGGAAAAAATGAAGATTCCCAGTCCGATGTTGCTTGAAAATTCTCATGATTCACCCGCGGATTTCACACTCAGCGATTTGAATGAGTACGATATTTTTCAGCGGTCTTGAGAAAGTGACTTTTGTTCGGGTGCATCACGGGAAAACAACAGGCGATGACACATTCTGGGTTGTGACCGGAAAGATTTGACGCTTCAAAAAACGTTTGAAAGCCATTTTATCACCACTCGGCTCTAGCGCGTAACATGAAACCTTTAAGCGGGGCTTCTTCTTTCAAATATAGTGAAATATACACTGGTCTTGCGTTATAATCGTGAATCCTAAGTTTTGAAAATTATCATTTCTAGGAACTGTAGGAGATCCTACGTTATCTGGATGCCATTAGCCCTAGTAGATTACATTTTAAAAGTACTTTGTATCCGCATACTATTAGGACTTTAATCTCAGAGCAAAATCCTCTATCAAAACCCTCTTCTACTATCGTAAGAAAAATATTCAAAGCAACGTAATTTTAACAGTTCACTCATCAGGAAGATTCATAGCCAATTAATCCCTTAAAGATGCATATTATAAAAATTAGATAAAGGCAACAATATTAAAATGATTCAGCAGCGGAAAAAGTTGTGATGCCGCTGATGTATTGGCATCCCGGAAAATGGGTGTAAACGAAAATCCACATCCTCCAAAGTTTATTTTATGCAGTTACAAACTAACCCGGTGTCTACCAGGAAAAGTCTTCGCATGCTAAACCAAGTTCGCGGGTTCGAATTCCGCCTTAGTGGACTACTAGGGTCGTTATTCGCCCGATTTAAAATGGCTAAATATGCTGTATTACGGCCTGTATAAATATAAAAATAAAGTAATAAATCGAAAAGCATACCTGTACATGGAAGTCCTCGGATTTTAGATGTTGTTAAAGTTGCAAGGATACTGCCAAAACATTCCGTTCATGTTGTGAAATAGATAAATATATCTAACTTATCACTTAACTGGGCCTGAAGCTGGCATGTTATGGAGATCAAAATTTCGGGAAACTTCAAGACATCAGACTCTGGCATAATAAGCAGCGAGTTCGCTAATTTGTCTGAGCTGCTTTCTACGCAATAAACTTTGAACTTCTAGCTCAACCTTAGCGTAGTCGCGTACAAAGAATTAAGGACAAACATTCAATACTAATGACTCAAGCACTACTCTCCTTAATAGCGGTAATACAATGATGGTTCCGTTTTTTAGTGGAAGCATTAACTCAAGGAAAGTATTGTCATCACCATCTCAGGTCTAACATAATAAATACAACAAAAAAAGAAACTAATTCGAAAATGATTTCTATTTAAATCGTATGTTACAAATTCTAATACGATTCACTATATTTGTAATAAAGAACAACAAACATTTGCGTCGCAAAGTTTTATGCAAAAATCACTCAATTATTTTCACCGTTGTTGCACGGTAGTAAATGTAGCACTTTAAATAACATATTAGAATACACTCGATTCCGGAGTGGGGAGAAAATATTTATTTAAAAACATTCTAACGTTACAGCAAAGGTTTGACACGATATTTCTAAGATATTTCTCAATTAATATCCCTGGCAGTGCGACAGGAAAGTGGTGACAGCTGTCATAGCGTACGTATGCAAAAGGGAAACCTCATATACGTGCTTAAAAGTGAACCCAGAAGCACTTTTTTTTAAGCATCCGCCTATGCTCTTGGAGATCGACCCGCGGATGTCATCAAACCGCGCAATTCATGCCATTTAGTTCCATTACCACTTTCCGTCTCGCACGAAAGCAAGCACTCTGTTTCCGGGATTCTCCTCGACGTCTGAAGCACAGGGTCTTGCCATTTTTATATACAGCTCGCCTGGGGAGAAACAACTCGAAAATGTGACATCCAGAAAATTCAGAAGTTCGGAAAAAGCTTCGCGAATTATACCAATTTCATTTCTGAACTAGTAGAAACTCGGCCTTCTACATGTTCGATCCTATCGAGCAAAAATGGATCGTATCAATTCGTGGCTCTATCTTGTTTAATATCGGGAATTTTAAAAAAGTCAACTTAAAAAAGTTATTAAAAATATCAATTAATAAAACAATACAATATCCATTCGTGGATTGTGCTGACACGTGCTCTCAACCTTATACATGTTGTCAACGTGATTTCTTCACAAGTGCTTTACTTAACTTCTGGTTAAAACTAAAAAAGACGAATTTATGCACATTAATCTAAAAACATTTTACCACAGAAAACATTCAATCGTGGATTAATAAAGCTGTTCTAACTACTTCTCAAAACGTTTTATACAAAATATGGCAGAGAGCGACATGCAATGAAATTGCTAATTAAATAAACTGTGGTGGGTCATGATTTAACTTCTCCGTATGGCCAGGTGTGATAATTCGCTTTACGGAATAAAAATGGTTCTTTTCCTATAAAATTATTTTACTTAAATTTTTACAAAAAGTATCATCACACTCATCCACGAGATACTTGACCAATATTGACAGACATTATAATGATTAAGTTATGATTCAAATCACATTCATGAGGTTTCAAATGACATAACTTATGTAATCAATTTCAATAGTTGTGAAATAAATACCTTCTCACAAATCCTCTCTGTAATGTACGAAGCCAGATATTGAAACCGAGCAGCAGATGATACAGGAATGTACTCAATGAAATAAGTCCTATTCGTAACGGGTTTATAACTGCCAGCGGAAAGTGAACCCGTGGGTAATGTTTTCAAAGATTCAAGAAAACATTGACATTTACATTTAATTACCATTTAATCCTGTGTGCTTCTTTCGTTTTCGGCTCTCTTCTGTCTTAAGTAAACACTTATCCTCAAGATTGGATTTTTGTAAATAAAAAAACTTGTATACATTTAAATATACAAATCAATGTCAATCGGTTTGACCACTAATATAAAAGAAAGTGAAAACGAATAATATACGACACATTGCGTATTTAAACATCAAAGAATGAAAGAAAACTTGCGAAGAATTTAAGCTTAAAAAATACGAAAAGTACAAATCATATGCAATTTTTTTTCAGAAGACGTCAATATTTATACTATGCGCTTTATTCATAGTTTAGAAGTTATTCTGGAACCTGATTTACTGTACCGAAGAATTATCGGAGGACATTCTTTTGCAATAAAAAAAAGATCAGTGCTTTTCTCAGTGTTTCAGAAATTTGTCCATCATATCCTCAGCCTGTAACATCACTGCATATTTTTAAGTTTATGAAGACGAGAACTTAATATCCGAAACATGTGGCCACTTAAATATTTTCTTTTTCTAATAGCCGTCAAAATTCTCCATAAGTTAGCAAGATGAGCTACACTCTCGTAGCCGAGTCGACCGTGAAAAAAGCCTCACGGTCAAGAAACGAAATTGGGCACGAACCCCTTCTTGGCGGAGATGAATACGTGCAATTAATTAGAGATAAATGCTCAATTAGCGTGTTCAAACACCCGATGACTATCAGAATAATGTAAGACAGCCGAAGTATGCAGGAGAACTCTGAAAATTATTGCCATGTACCCTCGACCTCATAACCTGTCCGATTTCGAATCTTGTGTATTATCTTCACGCAATTGCTTCCAAATTTCTACGATTATGGGTGACATAGGTAACTCTCAAACTAGCAGAGTAATTACAAAGATTTACTTCTTCCAAATAATCTGAAAAATTCTCTAAATTAACATGAGTGTGAATACAGCATGCTCATTACTTAGACACATATTGATCTCGAAGCCAGGAATCTATGAATTGGTTGCAAACTGTGGAAATCTTTTATTGTTGCAGTAAACACAGTAGCAACTTAATTACCAGAACTAGGTTAATTATACTCCAAGAATTTATTAAAATAGTGAAAGTTTTATTGGTTGTGAGGTTGTGATGTGTCCCTAGATGAAATCTCTGCAATTAAGGGAAGAAGTTGCGTCAGGCTTTAGCAACGAGTGCCACATCATTTCCTAAATGCAACCATTTCATGGCACGCAACAAGCGTTAGATTCTACAAGCCAAATTTTATAAAATTGAGGATTGGAGATTGAAATTTGAAACGGAGTGTTCAATAACCCAAAAGTAAAGACTAATAGGGTAATGTGGTAACTATCGTGGGAATGAATCATAGAAGAATTCCAAGTTGAAAAATATAGTGAAAATAAAACGATATCACAAAAATGTATATACAATGTGCATTATCCAGAATTATTATATTAGATTATATTTTAGATTATAGAGATTATTTTACAGAACTGGCTTTTTAAAAAGTTAGCTGGGAATACACAAATGTAAACAACCTGGGAGAATTACTTTAAGGAGAAGAGGTGACAATTAAGAAGATAATTAAGGAAAATAATGCACGACAAAAAAAAACATGCCGGGAAGCGTTTGAGTGATGGATAGAATTTTCAGCGGAAGAGTCGGAAACGAAGCCCAAAATGTTAAAGTATCGGTACGAGGAAATGAGGAGAGTATATGGTGGACAAGTATCACAAGTTGGGTTGATCGTGTATCGTGTAAGTATTCTTTACCTACTTTCTGTCGAGATAGTGAGTCTTGAGTTAATGAAGAAAGTTATTAGACCAATGATTTACGCCTTATTTTTTTAAGTACAGCGCAGGAATGCGCAGGAGCGTTTTCATCGCAAAAACTAGGGTTTTCATTGCAAATAAACTTTCTGGGGTGAGTTAGCTTGATTTAATAAATTTTCTAACCACTTTTCATCTTTATGCATCAAACACTAACATTGGGAGCAACAACATATGTTGTATTGGTCCTACAATAGAACAAACAAAACATCTAGGAAATGCATTTACCAACAGGATATCATTGAATATGAAAGAGCATGCAGCTCTCGATCTCATAAGAGACGACAATGACAGTGCCATTCCATAACGATTTAGTTAAATTTGGTAATAATAATGTCATTCAGAAACAATGGGACAATTTATAGTCAAATCTGTTAATTTCCATGTTCATATCTATCTCTTCCTGTAATCCACTCATCGCTATCCAAGGTGATGCTTCGCAAGATTTACATAACACCCCACATACGTGGAGAAGGATAGTTGCAGCAGGAGATAACACGCTGCCAATTGATTATGGCTGAAGTCCAGTGTCGATTTTTATACTAATACGAAGTAGCAAAACGTTAGAAGAAAGGTTTCCGATAACTCGTAACTCTTCTTCGGTAGTGCATACTCTGCAAGAACTCTGCACCTAAACCCAGAGCCAGATAATTGTTTTTCTTATTTGAACTTGTGAAATGTGCCACTAAGATTTATCTGTTTTAAATGTCTGTTTTAAAATTCACTAAGCCTTATATACCAGTGGGCCATCGCTCAATAAATACAGCAGTCTTTGCCAGTTGCCAGTGATTGAATTCCTGTCTGTTCATTTCGCATAGTCGTACACGTGACATTTCCAGGGATTGATTTATCCAGTCCTTACGCTGCGTCATGTAATAATATCAACTTAACTGATTAGCAGCTTGAACAAATTCATTATCTGCAGTAAAAGCTTTCTAAACAAGCACCCTTAGCAAGGAAATTACTTTGTTTAAAACGTAGCTTGTTTCCTCGTCACAACATACAGAGAACCTTTTTTGTAAGGACTCTGGCTCTTCAATGGAGCTGAGGAAAATTTTAACGAACAATGGCTTTTTGAAAAATGCTCGTGATATTTTGATATAAATTTGGAGTTGCATAATACTCAGAGAGTACATTTTTTACCTGCTCGACATTTCACAAATATAAGCCATTAGCAAATAAAAAAAGGTATGGCGTCATCGATTCATTCATTTCCATTTCTTATTCAAAAACATTTACGAAGCGATTGGAGAACTTCGGCTTGATTTTACACAATACCAGCAATCATTCGGAAAGACTATAAAATACTTTACATACCTATACACATTCTTGTCGCCAAAGTCAGATTCTAAAGTCAATAACTATTTCCAATGCCATGAATTCCTAACGATTCGGCAGTAAAGTTGATTTTCTTGGTTAAGTTCTTCTTGGGTCACCTCCTAGCACAGCAAAAACGGCGACGCCGAAAAATTGTTACAAGATAGGGCCATGTTAAAAAATTTGTTGAAGATTCTTTTCTAAAAGGAAGATGGAATTTTCAAGATCAAATTGTCTCTGTTTTCAACAATAATGCCCCGAAAATAAATGACATGTGCATACCTCAAGGTCTTCCATGGAAAAATTTCAAACATAGCTACGAACCTTGTACGCCAAATGGTTTCCTACACGGTATGGTTACACGTTTTCAATGGATGTTTAATGCTAACGGTGAATTCAGTTCGCGATACTATAATGCTCACATTTTAACGGGAGCAGGCAATGCTAAATTACCTTGGAAATTGCTAGTGCGTTTAATAAAACGGATTTCTTCGTAACGTTATAACTGCAGTCCGGCTCACAGCTCTCGGCAATATTTCTTGAAACCCGCGAGCGCCTTGATATCTCTATACAATTAGCCAGCTCCTTAGCATGCTTGACTGAAAGATAGCCCACTGGAAACACTTTCAACCTCAACAAAAAGAAAATTATGGACATTATGAAAGCTACTGAACGTCCTTCTCTGAAGGCCACAGTCGCAATAATCCACCCATGAACGACCCTGCCTTCGCTACTCTCCGACAGCACGGTGAAGACGTAGGTGCGGTAACATTTCCCCTCACGCATCGATCAATCGTTCATTGGCATTTACAGAATTCATCATCGATTACCTGCGCATTTACAGGAAACTGAGTCACTATGTAAGTGTTTAAATGGTTTAACGCATAAGACCAATTTTAACACAAAGGACCGAGGATACAACGGATTTATGAACTGCAGTAAAAAGGGTGAGCCTCAACTCGGAATGTGAAAACATATTCACATCCAAACGGGATTCGAACCCTCAAAATTTGAGAAATATAAGCTTGAGTTAAGCAGAGCGACCCGAATTCTTTAAATAATATTCTTTAAAGTAGTTTAAGCAGCCTCTCATTGGTATTCCCTATGGTAATTTGAGTTGAATTTCCCTAGGGTAAAATGCACGCAGCACCTGTAATGCTCAAGGGCAACGATTTTTCATTTTATTAAATATTCTCCAATCATTAGAGATATTTCATTAATTCAATAACATTCCGTATTCCTGAATAACGCTATGCCGAATAAACTTCCATAGCAATGGATAACTTTCCTAATATTATCCATGAGCAGTGGCTTTCTTTTCTTTTCAAGTCTCTGACTGCTGTGTACTTAAAACCATTTATTTTCCCGAATTTAACAGTGATCTTGACTTGAATTACATAAAATGAAAAAAATACATCTTAAGGCAATGGGTCTCTCTCTGCATCGATATCTTCGGTTGGCGCACAAGAACTAAAGAGGCAGTTTTAAAATTTCAAGGACAAAGGACTTCTCCCTCTGACTGTAAACCGAGGGCTATCAAAGAGGTGATATGCGGAAATCGAGGAACAAATTGAAAGTAGTTTGCTGAAATATAATGTGGTAAGTTACAGTTCAACGATCTCAAGATTGACGACTAATGTTAAAGAAACATTAAGACAGCTAGTTATTCATTGACTGACGGGCTTCCAAGTGCTTGTAGCTTAAAATTTAACGAATCATAAAACAGTGAAAAAATGAAAAATTGAAAGCAAGGCTCACTATATACTAGATTTTTTATACCTCTTTCAGTTAGATTGGATTAGATATTTGGCGAGGCGACCGACAGATAAAGACATTTGCGCCATAGGGGACAGGTAAGGAAGGAAGGGTGGATATAAACCCGGCGCCGGCATTAGCCTGCTCTTAAAGATAGGAGCCAAGGGGACCATGATTGAACGTCTCATCCGACAGACGGAGTACAGTACTTGAAGTGCCCTCCGCAAGAAACTCAAGTGGGGATAGGGTTTCCTCCAAAAAATATCCTCCTCAGCAGGGATTTGAACCCTGGCCGCCCATCATCTTTCGGTACTCACTGAGTAATGATATTAAAATAAGCACAGAGAATATTACTATTCTTCACTCATATTTTCCAAAAAAGATGCAGTTAATGAATAATGTGTGGTTAAAAGTGTGTGCGATTCATTAAAGTCCACCTCGCATATAAATACCACATGCGGACTATTTTATCTCCCGAGTCACTTTGAGCCAACGGATGTGTCTCAGAGGCTAGGATGACTCCTTCAGTGTCTCAAGGGCTAACACACGTCGCGTTGTCTCCGTTCCTGAGCGGAAAGTTCGGGTTCAAATCTGGGAGAAAGCTTTTAAGACACGTCAAGATACGCCAGTATGACGAAATTTTCATCACCAAAAATTTGTCTGAGAAACTATCGGAGGCACAGGAAAGGTACTGGCTTCACCACCCTCAATGCTAAGTTATGCAATAATCATATTCTACGTAAGTTTACGGCCACTGGCCGGGTCTGTATCTTTCGCATGTCTTTCCACTCTTTTCCATCCTTCCACCAGTCATCGCCAACTGTCTTGTTGAATGCAAAAAGCCTTCCCTGTTCCTTGTCCAGTCTTAATGCTCGCGAACCACGCTGTCTCTAGCCCGCAAATGAGCTCGGGGTCTGTCGTGACGCCATGGACGAAGTGTAGACCCCGAAATGAAACAAATTTAGTACTTAATCACCTTACTGAGGATCTACGTACATAAGTCAAATATCATCTGATACATTTCGGACTATGCCCGTTTGTGACACGAGTGACGTAAAAGTTACGTGGAATGTCGTTAAGTCACATACGAAGGTCTTGTAATTAATAATTAATGATGATAATAATTAGCCCTTGACGACTTTAAACAATTCACAGCATTAATGTCAGATGAATATATGTTAAACCAAACGAACATCGTATTAGTATAAATTATACCATTCGGTAATGGTGGGTAAAAAAAGTGATTATTGGCCAGGCTGCACGTGTTTTTCGGAAATGAGACGGACGGAATAAAAGTTGTTTTTTTAATGCATTCAGCCGGTAAAGGTATATACGTTTTGTTGAATGTCAGATAATCTCCTCCCGGTTTTCTACATTTTCCAGGTCCTATCTCCCTCTAGTGTATCTTATTTCGCCTCTGAATGCGATCTACCCTTCTTCATCCCGTCCATGAAACCTATTCTCTTTCTTCCCCTTCCCCGCTTGCTCAAATTCCTTCCCTCTAATACATTCTTGAGCGACCCATCCCTCCTTATTACATCCTTCAGCCTTACACCCTGCCTATCCCGGATTTCATTCAGAAGATTCCTTACCTCGCCCACCATCTCAAGCACTTCTTCGTTAGTCTTCCTTTCCGTCCACCTAACCTTCTCCATCCTTCTCCACACCCACATCTCAAATACCTGCAACCTATTCTTGTCCTCTTTTCTGATGGTCAACGTTTCTGCCCCATACAACGCTACACTCCATATCAAGCTCTTCATCAGTCTCTTCCTCACATCCTTACCCAAGGTCCCCGTCATCAGCTCCCTTCTATTACTAAACGTCTCCTTAGCTAACGCTATTCTCTTCCGTATGTCTTTGCTACTATGCCCGTTTTCCTCTAGCGTACTACGTAAGTAATTTAATTGCTCTACGTGCTCGAATTTGTGTCCTCCAACTTTAATGGCCTACCTCGCTTTCATTGTCCTAGAGAATCTCATTACTTTTGTTTTCTTGTGGTTTATCTTCATTTTGAATTTCCGCACAGCATTTCTAAAGCATCTACCAAAGCTTACAGTCCCTTCGTAGACCCACTAATCAATGAAATGATCGAAAAACTGGACAAAAATGGAATTGAATTCCAGCAGCTGCTCAATAACTCTTTCCCTTGAGAATGTAAAGCTCTCGGGTTCCCAATCGGGTGATGGTGGTTTGTACGTCCGACGTTTCGAAGGCGTAGTCTGCCATAGTCCTCAGGGTCATCACCCTGAGGACTATGGCAGACTACGCCTTCTAAACGTCACGTCGGTGCCACAAACCAATATCACCCGGTTGGGAACCCGAGAGCTTTCAATTCTAAGCATTCGTCGGGAAAGCCTTAAATCTAACTCTTTCCGTTTTCTTTTTCATAGGTGGTGTTCCTGGCGGAGAACACTGGCGCCACGTACGACGACGGCCCGCAGGCGGCTTCGTCCCGCGTGCACCCGCACCACCAGGTACGCTCTCGTCGCCCGCAGCGCCACCCACCCATCATCGAGGACCACGGCGACGAGGAGGAGGATGATGAGGAGGTGGACAGCTTGGAGGGCGACGAGATCGAAGACGACGACGATGAGGAGGACGACGCGGGCGGAGGAGACGAGGACTCGGCCGACTGGAGGCTGGGACACAGCGCCTCTCTCAACTCGTGGGACCGCGGCAACCGACGCCGGTACAACAACACCCGCGTCCAGCGTGAGTCTCTCTCCCTCTCTAATCCCTTTCATCTTCCCTATCGTCTATACCATTGAGGTACACCGAGAGGGAACTACGTCATCAAACTGAGGCCTGGCAACCAAAATTTTGCGCCACAATTTTATGATTGACCGTTAATTTCTTACATTTGTACTCTAACAACAATAGCACGAATGCCTCAACCTATTTTTAAGGCTGTTAGTTCGCTGGCAGAGCATGCAAAAATCAGTTGTTTCCTGAATACTTCCGCCTCGTGCGCGAAACTGGAGCGGACAGCCAGTTTTTATATATGACCCAGTCTTCATGAAAAGCTTATGTAGGAGCCACAGAGAGGAAGGAAATAAAACATCAACAATCGCAAATGCGTACCCAGAAAAATATGCAAACACGATTCCCGTTTCATGCATCGTTACCACTGATTCATCCATTCGTCCACGCATATGCACGAGAATTCGTTCACGCGAACGTCCATGAAACCGTTTACGCAAACGTACAACGAACTCGTGCGAGTTAATGTTTCGAGTGATCAGGCCTTAGAGCGATACATGGACAACCATCTGAAGGTTGCGTGATAAGTGGTGGCTCCCCATCAGGCGTGCAGTTACCGTTAAACGCACCTCACTAGGGAAACGATTATGGCATGACGTGTGGGAATCACCGCCGCTTGATCATTAAAAGTGAGGAAGTGTACCAGTGTTTATATTTTTTCCTCTTTAAACGATGGATTTTCAGTGCTTCCATAAAGTTAGTGCCAGCACTCTTTCATTGATTCTACTCTATTTTTTGCCCTCTCCCACCAACTTCCAAGTTTCACCTGCATGGTCTTCATTGCCTTCCAATCCTGCATCGATCTCTTCCTTGGCCTTCCTCTTCTCCTCATTCCCCCTCATGCAGCAGATTCTTTGGCATCCATTCCTCACCCATCAGCCCCACGTGCCCAACCAAGCCAGCCTTCCGAAATACACGAATCTCACACCTCTCAGAATTTATTCTATTTCACTAATAGTTCTTAATCTACATCTCTCATTGGCGAGAGCTATGTCAAATGAATACTTTTTTCAAAAACAGACTTTTGCGCTTGAAGACGACATCTATTCTCTTCTTCTTCAAAATGGCCTCAACAACAGCCAAGAACCTGAATCATACACTTATACCGCTACTGGAAATGCGTTTCTGTTAATCCTGATGGTAGAACGGTATCGTATGAATACTGTTTCCCAAAATTATGCTACTCTCTCTGAATATTTTCATCTACATCTGCATACTACCCCGCAAGCCGCCTCAAAAGGCGTGTGGCGGGGGGTGTTAGGACACCAGCCGTCAACAAAAAAAAATCAAAGTTCCGCCAAGCATTTATTAAAGTCCTTAATTGTTCGGGGGAAAAACGAATTCCCATACCTATCCGTTCGGCAAAATATCTCTCTTAATTTATCGATTCTGTCGGACCTGGAGATATAATGTGGTTCTAATATGATGTTCTCCGTGTCGCTCTGAAAGATATTCATTCTCAATTGCTCAAGCAATCTAAGCCTAGCCCGAAGCCTCCGAGTCTCTAGCGGCTCCCACCCTAAATCGTTCAAAATCTGTGTAACGCTTTCTGTACAGCCGTAGCAGTTTTTGACGAATCGCGCAGCTTTCCTTTGTATTTTATTAAGTTCATGGACTAGTTCTTTCTCCGCCGGATCCCATATGCTCGCTGCATATTCAAGGTGTGGCCAGACGAGTGCGAAATAGCACCTCTCTTTCACTTTGTCATCCGAAAATCTTCCCACAACACGCTTGACAAATCCTAGCTTCTTCAGGGCTCTGCCACAAATATTTCTTATATGTGTCCCCCACGATAGGTTCGAAGTTATCGTAACTCCCAGGTATTTCACTTCATCTGTCGCATTTATGCTAACGCCATCCACAACATATACATGGGGATAGTTGGACGATCTACGCAAGAAATGCACCGCCGTGCATTTGCTCAGATTAAGTTCTAGTCCCCACTCTTTGCTCCACGCATGAACGTTGTTTAAGTCCGATGACAGAATTTCAAAGTCAGAGTGATCACTAATTTCGCGGTATATGACAGCGTCGTCGGCAAATAAACGTATTTTACTGCTAATTCGGGAGCAGAGGTCGTTTATATATAATGAACAAAAGTGGGCCAATAACGCTTCCTTGCGGGACACCTGATGTCACTTTAACTATATTAGAGCTAATTCCGTCAAGAACTACTTTTTGCTTACGATCACTCAGAAAGTCACGTATCCAGTTTACTACTTGTTCGTTTAGCCCGCATGACTGTAATTTGTATAATAGTTTTCTGTGAGGTACCGTGTCAAAAGTTTTCTTAAATTCTAGAAATAGTGCGTCAACTTGTCTTTTCGATTCACCAGATTTGAGAACGTCGTGAAGAAAGAGCGCGAGCTGTGTTTCGCATGATATACCTTTCCGGAATCCGTGCTGACAATTATGCAGGAGGTTTCGACTGTCCAGAAAAGTCATGATATTGCTAACAACGATATGTTCGAGAATCTTACCTGTAATCGATGTCAATGATATTTTCAAACTGTCCAAACGTAAATTTTCTCGTCCTTCCAGAGATGATTTAAGAGAAAAAAGCAGAATGAGACGAAGGCCCTTAGGACAAGAAAACCCGCCGAGGGAGTTTATAAGACAAAAATATTGAGGCATAGACCATAATTTGCGTCTCACCAAACAAGAGCAATATTTGCGATTTTCGACCTCCATAACGTAGGCTGGATCGCGGTTGCGGGAGGTCAAAACAGGTTAGAAATTCCATCTATTTTCCTTGAGTCGTTAGTTGCTCGCGTAGTCGACTGCAACGGTATTTCCATGATAAAAACAAATTTTGTCAGCAAAATTTAAATCGATTTGGTAACAAATGAAAAATTTTCACATATTGAGTAATTGGCATATCACCCTCTAATATATTTTTTATGAAATTAGCTTTATGCTACTGAAAACCATATTTTCATTAAGCTACGCACTTCCCTGTACCTCAGCCACCATACATTCAATATTAATTTGAGGGAGAATTTAAAAGAAAAAGAAACCCCTATCTACCAATGCTAGATACTTTACGTCACAGCTGATTAAACTAGTATACGCAGCAGAACTAGGACGGCAACTTAAATATACAACTGGCAGTGGCGATGAAACATACTGAAAATTTAATAAACAGATATTACAGATTCTCCATTAATCTTGCACTTTTATGCCTGAAATGGAATAAAAGAGCGTTGGCGATGACGTCATGCATGCACTTTCTCGCTGCGTTCTGTAAGTAGTGACCCCAGTGATTCGACACTCTGATCTTGGCCATAAGGCCGCGAAGCGTCGGGAGAGAGCCATCTGATGACCATGGAAAGGCGATAATGGCTCGTTTTACGAATGGAAACCGAACACTGTAGCTTAAATTGATACGGGCATGATAAGTGAAAGTCGATTAAAGACGCCCAACGCACGCGTTCCTCATGAAAATATATTCCACATCGAAACGAAGCCAACCAAACTATTAGACTGCCTATACCAAAGACCAGATGTACATTTTTCCATTCTTTGAGGAACTCCAATCAATTTTAATTTTTAATTGGCTTTTCTAGATGTTTATATTCCCCTTGCTTAGCTTAAATTTTTAGGGAAACTTCATTTTACTTGAATAATTTCCGAGGACCAGGTTCAGGAACCAGCTTAGAGTAAATTTCGCGTCTTGTCAGTCATTGTAAATACTTAGGGCCGCTGTTTCAGTTTCATTTGAAAAATCTACCGTTTATAGTTTTTTTGTGCCCCTTACGGTCGGTCAAAATGTGTTCTACATTTCTCCTCTAGGGTATATAATCAAACTCACTTCGCGTAAACGACCAGCCCATTACTCGAGGAAATATTCCCTATCAGTTACTGGAGATATGAGTTACGCGCGACATTGATATATGTACGAGATTGACATACGATAATACCATTGAACTTTTTTGGCTTGAATGAGATAAAGTAAAAGATCCCGATAGCCTTTGGAATGTTTAAATTGAAATAATCATTTTTGGATCCATTTAACTAAACGTTAGTTAATCGAAGTTTTATGCCTAATGAAATTTATAGTAATCAGAGAAAACTGTCACATCTAGCAACAGTCTCTCAAAATAGAAAAACAAAATATACTGACCCATTAGGCACGAAGCAACCACGATTTATTTACCTAAAATTTCATGTTTCCTTTAAAAAAGTATTAGTGCAGTCATTTGTTCACAGGAAACTACTGATCAATAATATTTGCTATATTGTTTCATTTGAGGTCGAGATTCATTTGCTGTGGATTTTCATCTAATTTTTATTTCAATATTTCTTTCTATTTTAAAGAAAAAATAGAATTAAAGTAATAAAGAAAAGAATTAAAGTAATACCATTACCATTTATATGGTTGGAAATAATAGGAGTTTTCTACTCCATAATTACTCTTTCATCTTTAATATTCCTGATTCAATTATTTAAAAGCGAGGCTAACGGTTGTACATCTTTAGATATTTGTAATTCTGTTGTGATTTCGTTGATTTCTCATTAATAATCATCAGCTTTTGATTTCGAATACTAAATGGTCCTTTTTCACAAAACTTTTGAATTACGGAAATGATCCACTAGCGGTATGATCAGTTTTTTCACTTAGCCTGTGCATGAAAACTACAAGTTATTTATCGAAATAATTCACTGATCAGATGTCAAGTACAAGAAAACAAGAACGTATTTACCCAACAGGACTTTACTTTGCTCGGTTTTTATTCTTATTCATCCAATCGCTATTGTAACTTTCCTGTGCAAGTGCAGCTAGATTTACACCGAGAAAAACGTTTTTTAAGTTTTCTGCATTCCTTTCTAATTTATGTATTGGCCGATAAAGCGGAAAAAATTGTGTTCAGAAAGAGCCCTAACGGTAAATATCCACTTTTTTGATCCAATATAAACCATCAACACCGTTAAAATAAAACGTGACTCCTGCCCATTGTCCTAATCAAGAGTAACAGCACCGCATCCTAATTTCGCCAATTTCTCAGCAATAAACTATGAAGACCATAAATTGATCGCGGCTTTTTCTTCAACCAGAACTTGTGCCAACTGAGAAACGATAATTGAAAATTCGGGTATATCGCCAGAATTTAAAACAAAATTGTCCCATCCAAGTCTAGAGTACCCCAAAGTAAATTAAATTTAAGTTTATAAAAAAAGATTACGGCATGAAAGTCATGATTTAACATTTGGCAAGAAAAAACAAAAGCCAGCCAAGTTGGATGAGAGAGTGAACTTTTAAACGGATGCCCAATAAATGTTGATGAAAATGAGTTAATGTTAACGGACTGCATTAGACTATGTCAAAATTGGATCGTGGTTCATTGAACGCCTTGAAATTTGATAACGTAACTGCAGAATACTTGGAGCACCACCGTCATGATTTTACGCGCTAAATTATTGAATGACTTGAATGCCAATTCGTGACTTTTAAGTCTACTCCTAGAATTAATGCCCGAATACATCCCTTACATCAAAAGAAATAGATGTAGCCGCTGAGGAAACGGGCGACCTGAAAAATTCTCATTTTATGTTCACCAATTGAACAGATTTTTTATTACCCAATTATCTCTAAATTAGAATTAAATTTCAGTATTACTAATCACCAAAAAATTTATCTCTGTCCTAAAAATTCTAAGTCCCTGATTGACATCACTTTAAATATTTATATCATAGGTAAAGTCCCCAGAATTCTTTCACCTTGTGTAAGTTCCACTGCGGTAGTCCTGAGGCAACATTATTGATCTCGGTAATGTTTTCGTTCTGTTAAATAGTTTGCAAATAACTTAAATGAAAGTCGTGGATGTTATGTCTATGTATGACTCCATTCAATTTACTAATCATCAGAAAATCAAATAGAATTGTTCTTCCCTCTACCTCAACAAAGTCAAAGTTTCTTGAATCAACTTTTCTACCCATTTTTTAACACATCTCTATACTAGGAAGACTTTGCACAGGAAAGTTGAATGAATATATAGGGTAGCAGACAGTCAAAGACTCATTAGAAAAGGCGATGGAATTATTTCACGGAGTTTGACTGTTTTCTCTTTCGAGGACGGCGAAACAATAAAAGATGGTCATGAGTGATTGAAAGGGTGGGGCCTTGGGCACAGGAGTAAATTTTTAGACCTTGGAAGAACCCGATGACGAGCGAGCAGAGTGAATGCATTGCAAATGCTTCGGTACAATTAGTACCGGAGCTTTGGATTATCGGGTGGAATAGTCGACCTTTTTCCCCGCCTAAACCACCCGTGGCCTTTGCCATGAGACGACGCGACGGCTGAAGAAACTTATTCTTTCATGCAATTATTTCCATTTCAAGCTTTTTCCTCTTGCCCTTCAAATGATCTGATTGAGGGAGATTCAGTTGAGCATGGCTAAATCAAGTTTAAGAGCATTTTTGAAAGTTGAGCACACAACTGCATAATTTGAAATGAAAAATAAAGATGAACAAACGTTAAAAAAGAATGTTTCATAGATAAATGTTACATAAATAAGTTTTTAACGTAGATATTCATATACAAACCTCACTATACTTTACTTACGGTTTATTTTTGCACTGAGGAGGCACTTGAAAGGTTGAAGATTTACGCTCAATAACATCAGAATAACTTGCTTCGCCTTACCGTAAGGAAAAGGCAGATTTTGAAGAATTATTCATAAATTAGAGTTTAAAAGCAATTTCAGTGGATGAAGAGTTTTCTTTGAAAATTCACCTAAATATATTGATAAACCTTATGTGATTTTTTCAGTTAGATTACTTGTAGTTTTTACCGCGAAAAATTAGAGATTCACTCTCAAAAGGTATTTGAACGTTCTACATCCATCACGAGAAGCGCTAATGCTGAGAAGGGTTTCTTATGCTTTGGACTCACGAGAAGCAGAAATTAACCACGTTAGGAGGGATAGAGGTGGAAAAAAACAAAGAACCAAGGGGAGACTGTATCCGCATGAAGCATGTCCCCACAACAATCATCTTCAATCAGGATGAAAAATAAGCAGTTAAAATACTATATTTCACGTTCTAAGCTCTTGTTTCTGACAATCTGTGACTTACATAGCCTTTAAAATCCTTATCAATGACATTAACGGACAATTCCAAGAGTTCAGTTTTTGGTATATGCTTAAGATAATGTCAATCTTATTCAACGCCCTTAAACCTAATGAAAATGGATGCATAGCATAGCTTAAAATGTTTTCAAACTTTACCAATGAGATGAATAAGCTATATAAAATTATCTACAATGTGAGGATATGTTTCTGATAAATTGTTCGTAAAACATCATTACCAGCTGATTCACCGGTTTGATGCTCCTTGGTTTTCGGCTTTCTCCCCAACCCAGGCAGCCACCACACATTCTTGAAAAGTCGGTTCTTAAAATTGACGATAGATATAGTGACCATTCAAACCGGTTAAATCGGAACATTTCCCATTTCAGGGCGTTCGTTCTGATGTTCCTATACACTTAAGAATGATAATAATATGCACCGACTGTCAAATTTACAATTTCCATTAAATTAAAAGCTCCGTTTTAAGATGAACAAAAAGTATTTTCTATTTAATTTACAATTGCATGTCAAGCTTCCTAAATATTATGATTCTTTTATATTTCTATTAGATTGTTGAATGGAAAAACACCTGGTTATGATTCCACACTTTAATTGAAGCAACACGACCTAGGTTTCAGCATATATCATGCCATCATCACCGTCAGGTGATGATATGATGTTGGCATTTATGCTGAAATCATGATATGATGAATGAAATCATGAAATGATGAATGATATGCATCAGGAGGCCCTGAGGTATAAGTAGCATAGAACATAAACCTAATCGATTCGAAATTCCCTGTAGCAGTGACATACACGCTATGAGCATATCACTCAATTTCTTAGGTACCTCACAGCCACTCATTACGAGGCCACAGTTGGCTTTTTTACCGAGAGAATTCATATTCTGAAGAGTTGATGGACCCAGAACTGATTCTAAATAGGGAAGGGGAGAGCTTTAGCCATTTAAAAATCGTGGAAAGGAGAAGCTGCGGGTGGTTTAGTTGGAACGCCGCGTATAGAGGATCGACCCTTAATTTTGAGCGTCATTCGGAGGACTTATTAAAAGGGAACAACACTTCCTCAGATTTTTACTCTGAATACAAGGAATTACATCCGAATAAATTTTTAGGGCCATGGTTTTAGAGAGCGGTCAAGTGGTATATTGCTTAGCATAGGTAGTAAGTTTATTGATAATCCCGCCCCTATCATTACCCGTTCTTTTAAAGATCTTAAAAAAATAAACCAGTATTGAGCCAATACAAAGGAGAGATACCAGATGGACCAGGAAGAATTCTGAAAACATCGCCTTTAATTCCAGACGTTAAGTAACGAGCGGAAAAGAGACTAGTAGCGTTGAAACACATTAACATAGGATATGTACGCAGACAAGCCATGAGAACAAGAAATCAGGACGTTATGAAGATAGTTTTAACTTTGATGAGGAGTTGAGGCCAAGGTATCCTGAGGTCTGAGTCAAACTACAATGACTAAGAAGACACAAAAGAAATAAATTGAACTATGAAAGTAATATGGTTAAAATTATATAATAGATATTATTCTTTCGAGTGACGAGTACCGGGCGAGCATGAAAGGAATGTTACGTACCATATATCATGGCTTCCCCAGGTATTGGAAAACGTTGCTGGAACGAAAATTAGACCATTACATCTACTTAAGATATTGAATTAGTCTTAGCACTTTTTGTACAAGATTTATAATAAGGTGTGTCAATGATCACAAAAAATTGTTATATTGACGATTTTGCTTCCAGATTAAAGGTAATAAAATAATTTTTAAGATTGAATTAAAGAGTAACCGCAGTTTTGCCAAATTAAAAGTGCTAGAAATAAGTGCCAGTAAGGAGGATTATACTCTCTATAAAGGAGTGACACAGTCATTTTCCTTCGCGTTTCTTCGCTGCGCAGATATCCTTATCGTTGAATCCGCTGTGCATTTCATGGAAAGGAAACACGAAGTTTTTACGATATGGAACTGATGCGAATTTTATGATCGCTCGGAGAAGCGTCGTCGAAGCAGTAGGACCTATTACTGTCACGTGATTTGGGAGCTTCAGATTATAGATTGCGCACGTGCAGTATACTTTAACCACATACCATGATTATCAGTTTGACGCTGCAACGAAATTAAAATCACCAGTTCTTTGGCAACTTTTTATTCTACCAAAATTCAGCTGCAAATACAGCGCACTGCAAGACACTCCCACAAACAGCCACCCATTGAAAATAAACCTCGTATCTAGGGTTAATAGAGCGATATTAAGTGACTGCGGTAGTTTATAGAAAAAGTTTTGGGGATCGGGTTGGTGTGGTGGCTAGAGTACTAGCCTACCACACGGGCGGCCAGGGTTCAAATCCCTGCAGAAGCGGATGTTTTTCAGAGGAACCCAATGGACTTGAGTGTCTTGTGGAGGGCACTTCAAGTGGAGTACTCCGTCGGATGCCGGATGTCGGATGAGACGTTAAGCCGTGGTACCCTAGGCGCCTTTCGTTAAGTGCAGGCTAATTCCGATGCCGGGTTTCCATCCACCCTTCCTCCCTTACCTATCCTCTATGGCGCAAATGACCTTAGCCGTCGGTCGCCTCCCCAAATATCCAATCCCTAGAAAAGGTTGCTGACGGAGAAGACGCCATTTGTTATTATTAAATGGGGAAGCACATGGACAAATCATCCCAACAAAAGATTTACTTTGCCTTAAAGCAAATGTTTTGCTTAAACTGCAAATTCTAATGAATCCGGTATCACTTGTCCTTTATGCTTGTAAGACGAACTTGGAATACGCTGCGTAATCGCAAAGAAAGTTGCTTTACCGTCATAATACAAGTGACCCGACTTATAAAAGCTCTCTGAAATCCGCTCTACTCGTACGAAAAAGCTGAATCACTCATAAACCTTGACATTAGATTTGGCTAGCAAAGAATGACGAACGTTGCGATAATGTCGGCCACAGTTATTTGGAAATTTTTCAAATCGCTGTTAAGTTCACACCACGCGTGAAAACCAGGCGTTCGATAAATGTCACTTACCTCGATTAGTATTGGATACGGAAAATCTTGCCGAAGATTATGTTTTACCTGCGGCGTATTTTGAAAGTAAGAGATGCTTTCGTAAAAGCTACCATTTAAGCACGAGTGTCACTTCTGTTTAATTCCACATATTTTAGTGCCACAATTTCTATTACATTGATAATTTATACTTGGATACGACATCGATATAATTGATGGCAGTGGGTATGACGTCATGCTTTATCATGAAAGTTGTTCAGTTTTCGTAAAATTTCCATCAAAACTCGGGAGAAATAACGGAATCCGTTCAAGCCCAATGACCCTTACAGGAACTACTCACTTCGGTCAAACATGACTAAAACAATGCCCGTCCCTTCTCTTCGCCGCATCGGAATTATTCTGACCTATTTCTGATGGCATTGGGATGCAAGGAATTTTTTTGCACCGTTATTTAAATTCAGTGCATTAATAACCTCAGTTAACTGCAGTCTCACCACAATGGCTAGTTATTTTTCCATCCTTAAGCGTTATTTTTATCCCACAATAGCTATTGAAGAGCTAGTCCCGCTCAATTGCGGATGAGCTCTTTGCTGGTTTTTATTCGTAGGTAACTGTGCGTCTTAATTGTTCGCTTTATCATGTAGAGACCTTCACACTCTCTTTCCCGAAAATCCTGTTCTTTCATCAATTCATTTTATGCGCATATTGGCACAGGATGTTACTTTAACTCCAACTGATTAGGGCCAAATAATATTTGAATTGACATCATTGACAGTCTCATTCCTAACAATATGGAAGCCATTCATCGCAGGGTTAAAAGACGGATTTCTAGCAATGCAATTTCAACAAGCTATTTTACTGCTCACGATCTTTGCAAATAAATATTATCTGACTCATCACCGTGGTCGCAAATAACAAAACTGCGAGTGGAAATTTCAGTGTAACAAATTTACTTTTTGCTCCAATGTATGTTTACAATTTTGAGCATTTATGTCCAATAAAATTTAGGCTGAATGAATTGCCTTTTTCCTATATTTTCTGAAGTTCTATTACATTTTAAGAATCCGAAAAATCATATTTTGCTTCGACATGGGATTTTTTAGTTTTAAAAGTATATCCTGATATAAATAGAGAAAACGACTGATTGATATTATGTGAATAGAACACTATACAAGATATAAAGCTCTGCTAAACAAGTATCGGGAAGGAGTAAATCTTTTGTGTTTTCGAATAACTGTCGACCTTAACAGCATAATTCACAAGGCCTTCTGCGGCGCGGACATCCTCTGTCTGTCTCGTATTCGATGGTCTTCAGTTACGACCGCTAAGTTCCATCTGCCAACAATGGAAGCGCGCAGAACAAGAATCTGTACCTTAATAACATCCTACTAGAAGAATAATGTTGCACTAAAATACCCAAAGCCTATCAACTGTAGAAAATATGGTCGAATTTTTATAAAGTTACGACAAGTACTGCTGAAGATGCAAAGCTAAAAGTGGACGATGCTATGTTGTTAATGTAATGCAGCATTTCTTCCGTCAGCCAAAACGTTTTACAAGCCTCGGAGAGGAAGTTGCGCGGCAATATCATAATTTGGAAGAATGACCGCGAGATAAGGCATTGAAAAACAATGCACCATTGTTCTCATTTCCGACGCTCGTAGCTGCATTACTAAGCCCTCAACTGGTTACACTGAAATCATGGCAGGTACATATCTAAAATGTGTATATCACGGCTTATTATGTCCTAATCCTATATTTCACAACCACTAACAATGCACCTATGAAAATATCTTACGAAATTTTCCACAGATGATTTCCGGGTAACTCTTCCTAAACGGATGTATTGAATAAAATCACACACTATATCCAAAGCTATGCCCCCATAACAGATCGTAGACAGGTGCCGTCAAGTTAATGGTTGCCTACTCTGCATGCTATTCGGCACATACTGATACAAATCGATCGCGGTCCCTCAGTATGACCATACAGCAAGATGCAGTTCATTCCCTCGGAGAGTAGTCTCCTCCACTATCGCTCGTGCGTTGCATACGGTCCAACGAGCGACTTCATCAAGAGGCTCAGCATAAACAGCGAGATACATATTTTTGGATCCGTCGACATGGAGGCGTCGTTACAACAGCATTGCTGCGATTCGTACTTTCTAATTCTTTGGCTATAAAACAAAAAACATCCAAAAATAAATAAAAAATAAGCACATTCGAGCGGGTAAGTGTTTTGAGAAAAACGCGTTTGTAGGTTTCAAAATTAAAATCTATGCACTACCATGCATCATTTTTCATTAATGACGTCACAGTCACTACGTTTCTTTCTAATTGAAACTAGAATTTTTACTTCGTATGCATATTTTACGTCCGGAGATAACGAAGACAAGCCAAATTCAAAGTCACGAAAAGCTCAAATTTCCCCACCTCCGTTACTTGGTAATGAGTGCCTATTTTGCTAAACAATTCCGCATGGGCAACAATATAGTAAAGCGGAAAACGGAATCTACCTTTGATCAAAAATGGAGATGTCATGGGGCCATCCGGCCTCTTTTCGGTCGCCTTGGCTTGAAACTTCTCCGTGAAGTCCGATAAGATGATTGAATGTCAACAACATTGTAGGCAGCTGAGAAACCGGCGACCTGAAGACACGTTGAAATTTTTTAAAGTTTTAATTGAACCCAAAAAGCATAGAGCATTGTACTTAGGGTATCTTTAATTGCCACATTATTCAATTACCAGAAAACAAATAAGTACTTCTCAACACTTTATAAATTCTACCGCAGCTAAATAAAATTATTCTTACTTAAAATTTAAAAACAAAAAACTCACAAGCCTCGCTATGTTGGGCTGTTCACGCATTAATATCATTTCGCAAAATTGCGGATTTGATGTGAATTCGACAGTTTTTACAAACATAATGGATTCCACAAGCCAACAAAAGATTTTTAATTGAGCTAAGACATATTCTTGAACACTCTGGGGATACGCCTACTCGTAAATATCACTTTGCCACAGATTGCTGTTTGATTTGCAAAAATAACCCCGCAATAAAGAACTCATGTTCCCTACTGTACTACTCATATATATATTAGCATATTAATAAACAGCCATCATAAATGGTTGTCCAATTCTAAGATTGGTTGATAGCAGTCCTCCATCATTCCTTGTCTAATGCTAGTTTACTTACTTCCTGGTATCTCTTTCTATATACTTTCCTATTTAATGGTCCATGAACTTATTCCTGGATATTCCTCTGGGGACTTTACCCTCTAGTTTACCTTCAGCTATGTTCTATACAAACCTATAGTGCCTCAGGGTGTGACCAACCCATTTAGATTTCCATTTCTGTATCGCCATCCTTCGAGTCATTTCCTCTTCTCTATCCTTCTTCATTTCTTATTTTATCATTTTATTTTATCTTTATTACAAACCAATCACTCAGAGCCCCGTTAACTCTTACATTAGCATTACTACTGTCATACATCGCCATCATAACATTCAATAACTGCCCATTCACTCCATCGTCTCTCCAAACCTTCCACAACTTCTTTCTATTTACTCTGTCATATGACTTCTCCAAATCGACAAACGCACTGTACACTTTCTTTCGGACACTCATACATTTTTCTATCACTTGCTGAAGTGCAAAAAGATGGTCACTACATCCTCTCCCAGGCATAAACCCACACTGCACACCCCATATTCTGTCGGAAGTAATATTCCTCACTCTTTCGATTAATATTTTACTGAACACTTTTCCCGGGATACTCAATAAACTAATGGCCCGATAATTATTACATTCGGTCTTTCCTCCCTTCCCTTTGTACAACGGAACGATGATAGCATTCTGCCAATCCGCTGGAACAACAGAAACTTGTAAGCATAAATTGTATAGTTCACGCAGCCTACAGATTAGTAATTTACACTCACACTTCAACATTTCACTGGATATCCCATCTATGCATTTAATAAATTGGGGTGTAAAGCAAGGATGCGTAATGTCTCCATGGCTGTTTAATGTATTTATGGACACATGTGTTAGAGACGCATGTAGTGAAAACGACGGTGTTCTGATTGGAAATGTAAATGTGCGAGTTCTTCTATATGCGGATGATGCTGTTTTGATCTCAGACAGTCAACAGGGATTACAGAAGCTCCTAGATAAGTTTTGTGAATCTACGGAGAGAATGGAATTGAAGGTAAAGGCGTGCAAGACTAAAGTAGTAGTTTTTGATAAGTAGAATGGGGAGAATAACTGTATGATGAGGGCGAATGGTGAAGTAATTGAACAGGTGGATGATTTTGTGTACTTAGGTAAGATGTATGCGAAAGATGGAAGAATAGATGAGGAGATAAAGAAACGTGAGAATGCTGGAAGGAAAGTGGTAGGTAGCATGTGGAGCATATCAAGGAATGAGTGCTTGTCTAAGGAAGCGAAAATTGCCGTGTACAAAAGTGTACTTCTTCCCACTTTGCTATATGGTAGTGAAACATGGGTATGTCAGGATAGACAAGAGTAGACTAAACGCCGTGGGTATGAGTTATCTGAGGAGTATTTACGGCAAAAGTAGGATGGATAGGGTCAGGAATGAGTGGGTCATGAATGAATGTGGGTTAAATGCTCCAGTAATGGACGTGTATGATAGGAGTGTGCTTCGTTGGTTTGGCCATGTTGAGAGAATGGATGAGAATAACGAAACAGATCTATGAGAGTAGAATGAATGGTGGGACAGGTAGAGGTAGGCCGAGAAAGTTGTGGTTGAATGTGGTTGAGGAAACTCTTAGGAGGAATATTAGTAGTCTTAAAAACAGGAGGGCGTGTATGAAACAGTGCATGGGGGTAAATGAGGCAAAAGAGGTTTGCAAGGATAGGTCAGTATGGAGGAAATTATTGAAACAGAGTTAGGTGTACAATTATGTATTAATGAGTGAAACATTTTGACTGTGCCTACCCCGAAAGGGAACGGTGCGATGAGTATGTCTGTATTTTATCTTCAGCATCATTCTATACCAACAGGCTTTGAAGGCTTCCTCTGACTTTTCTCCTCTCAGTGTGACGTCTGCATTCAGCTTCTTTCTTCCACATACAAGAATTCTAGTCTTCGTTTTTCTTATTTTAATTTTTTTTTATTCTGGGAGAAATTGGTCCATTTTGTTCATTGACCTTTTAAGGTCATCGACAATTTCTACTAAGACTATGATATCGTCCGCAAAGAGGAGGATGTTAATTTCTTCTCCGCTAATCTTCATTCCGATCAATCCGATTTCTTGTACTTATCTTATTGACTCCTCCAATTACATGCTGAGCAGTGCTGGTGAGGGGTTGCACCCTTCTCTTACTACATCGTTAATATTAGCTTCTATCGGTCTTCCGTTCCTAATTCGCATCGCAGTAGCTTCCTCCTTGTATGGTTGGTAGATTATTCTCCTGTCACTATAAATCATTCCGAGTTTTTTCAGTAGCCCAAATATTTTGTTCCACTCAACAAAACTTGATCAAAATAGCATGCTCAATTAGATAAGTGTGGAAATTATTACGTGGAAACGATTGCTCAGTGTGGCAAACCGTGAGTGATCAAAAGCGCGAACACCGAATCTGTGGAGGAAGGTTTTAAATGCACCACCTCTATAAAAATATAACCGTCTCTTTTAAAAACTATGCCGCTCCACATGCACATCGACCAGCTTCAATGACCCAAGAAGCTTTCCAATACTTTCCTATACATGCTAACTCAATTATATTTCCGCTGGCAGGAAACTAAAAGCTGCAAGATGCGGTTGCGGCTCTTTACTTCTGTGTTTTACAGAACTTCCATCTTCATGGAATTGATGCATGCGGCGTCAACTGAAAGTAAATTCATCGGGAATGATAGTACTCAAAATTGAAGAATTTTCACATTAGTTTTTTTCATGAAATCAAACAAACGTTTCCGTGAAAATTACACGTTGTTGTATGCTGTAATGCCATTCTCTATACCGGCACAAATCGCGAAATACGGAGTCACTGCTAAACAATTCGCATTCAGCAGGAAACGCAAGCCTTTTGTCCGGTAAATATGACTCTCTTCTGTTCTCGTGGACATAAAAATGGTATTGGCCGTCATAATACTCTAGGGTCGTCGATGATATTTACTGCTCCGTAGTGTAGTGCCCCTAATGGACTGCAATTTCAAGCGCGAAAGTAATCTCGAATCTCTGCCACGAGCAAGTTCCCGGAAACCAATTGTATCCCGCGTGGGTATGCTCCAAAGAAGATGCAATAAAATATCTCCGCGGGCAATCCGTGTTGACCTTCTGAACTGATGCCAACGCACTAAGAGAGCAGAAAAAAAATAGCTTTACTTTCCTCCTCTTCACGAGGTTCGCTTACCGATGGCGGCTTTTTTTAGTTCGACCGTAAAATTTTACTTTATAAGAAAATCACCGCTTAAAAAACGTTAGGCGTATGTATAGAAGAAAAATTACATAACCAATTTTTAAAAAAGCAGCATTTTATTGGAAATGAAGACAGCAATCACTTTTCCATTTCCAATGCCGAGATTTAAAATTACAACTAACGAGAAAAAATAAAATTAGAGTCGTCTGAGATTGCACTCACCATTATCTATCACTCTAATATCTGGTTCCGAGTTTACAAACCTTGTGGAATGCCAATAACAAGCGTATTCGCCATAATAAAAATAGAAATTAATTCGTAAAAATTGCTAACTCTAATTTAGAGACTCCTAGTCTTCATTACATATAAAAATGGCGAAATTGCCGCAAAGAACACGAAAATTTAGATCAAAAATCTTTAAAGTACTTTTTCATCGTGAGATGATAGCACTCCCGAGGGAAAAACAGTTATTGATAAAAAGAAGTGACGGAAAAGTACACTAGTGATTAAAATACATGGATCTGATTATAAAACCTAAATAAAGGTCTACTTAAATAAAGTTTATATAATAAACATTATCTCCTTGAGTTGCAAAATCAACGCAGTACCCAAATTTATGGAAAAATTAAGTAAATGTTATTGATGTACTAACTTAATGTAAATAGTTAAGTAAATGTTATTGATGTAATTGACAACTATTAATTTCTTTATTATTATTTCCAGATATTGAAGCCGAGTGTCAGGACGACTACATGAAAATACGGATAGGCTTCAATGGCTCATTCACAGGACTTCTTTATTCATCAGGTAAGCATAATCAGGCAGAAAATTTCCTTAACTAGCATCTCCTTAGGTATGTGCAATAGGAAATGAGCCACCATAGAAAACACTTTTAAATGTCCTAAATAACAGATTTTTGCATCATTTCACTGCCATAACAAAAATATTAACGTAAAATGATAATTTGGAGCGCTATTGAGTTCTGCAGATTAGTAAACCAACTTTGTTTGAAATAATTTTATCAATGGCGCTTTGGAAATATGCTGAATATAACTTAGTTTACTCCTCGAAATTGAATAGAAATAATGAATCAAATGTAGGAAATCTCGAAAGAGTTATTGATAATTGATTGTTGGAACCGCCGTGACCTTCAATCAAAATGATTGATACTGATTATTCATCCAGAGCCAGTTCTCACAATGATCGTATTCATAATTACGAAATACTTATTGTTAGTATCTATCTGTAATCTAAAATTTGGAATTGAGGCCTTCTACGCTTATATTTATTCTCGCCATGCCTATAAAACATTTCTGCTGATTTCAGGTTATTCCTACGATCCAGACTGTGTTTACATAAACGGGACTGGAAGGGACTATTACGAGTTCTTCATTCAACTGAATCGCTGCGGCACGCTCGGGAAGAACAATCACAACCAAGACAGCCGAAAGAACCCAACGGTGAGTCAAGTGGCTGCTTCTCATTGGCCTCATTTTCGCTATCACCGCGGGAACCAACTGCGCTCTAAGTGGCTGCACTTTCGGCAGAGCAATTAAATAGCGATATTGCTTTTAATAACCCGAGGGATCCAGAATAGTTTTTCCCGAGAGAGGACCAGCGTGAGCTTATGAACTAATGGACCCATAGTCCTGAGAAGATAATTTTGTGTGTAATTTGAAAAGCGTTGAGACGGCTCGTTTCTTCTCAAAAGAGACCACGTTTGATCCGTTATAATCTTTTATCAGCCATTAGGGGTTCGTGGTCGGATTCATTTTCGACCGGGTTAGTCCCGCAATCAACACAATGGAAGCCTCCCCGAATGTTTCCATGCAAATAGATAAGGATCCTACGAGGGGCGAAAGATCTCTCCGGACGGGAAGTGTTAACGGTCCAAACACGCGAGAGTCAGGGAAAGATCTCAGCCTCCGTGGTTTCTACTTCGCAGTCACGGGTCAAAAGATCTTTCGGCGCGGCGGCTGCGCGGGTAAAACAATTTTGAACGAAATTTCGTCGGCTCAAAATGTTTCTTTTGCAAGAAAAAACTATTTCCCTTTTACTCACTTATGGCCGGTTGCAAGAACATTTAGTTATGGAATCAATAGTAATGAGATTCATAAATTTATGGACCCTATAAAAATATTTGGGTTGCAGGAACACATCTATCTGTTTCATAACTTATCTACAAATAGTTAATTACTTCAAATGTTTAATCAAATATACCATCGCTGGATATAATTGATACTGGTTTATCCTTGTATAAATGCTAATGCACGTAATAATTATTCAGTCAGTGCAAACGAAATGGTCATTTGCCTCAAAGCAACTCTTTTATGTAGAAAGTAAGTCTCCAAGCGGTTCCTTGCGCATCCGCCATCTTACCTACTTATGGGACTCATAACTCCATGCCATAAGTTATGAAACCAATAAACTTATCTAATGCTTCTGCAACACTTACTGAATGGTTGCCATGGCTTATGGGTCCCATAAATTTATAGAATACATATATGTCGTTCCTGCAACTGGCCATTAGTGTGAATAATGTGAGTTTAGATCAATGAAAAATCTTAAAAACGAAATTTTGCAAATTTTACAAGTTATATCTAAGGATATCCCTGATTTCCTCACGATAATGTGGTTAAACCACAACAATGTGATAAATTATATTATACAGAGTTATACAGTGTACGTACCTTACTTTTCAAAATGGGTACCATCAACGTCCGGGAGATGGGTTAACTAGGTGAAGTGCAAAGTTTTATTATCCACCATTGGAAGACACGCGAGAAAGAACAGGCCCGAAGAATTAGACTGATTTTTTTCTGCTCGAAAAACTTACCTAGAATGAAATGTAAAGCAATTGGAATTAGAAGAAGCGGAAATTAAGTATCGCGAAATCATGACAGTTCGAAAGATAGACGTCTGTGTCCTAGGATCATCCTACCATATCCAGAGATATCGCCGGACAACCGAACTCCCGACAGTTGTGTTCGACACAATCGCCATTACCTGGGAAGACGTTTGGTAAAAGCATTAACGGATCTTGAGAGGGCAGTACGTCATCAAACTGAACCCTGACAACCGAAATAACAACCATACTGTTTTAATGAATTCAAATCAACTAATTCAACCAATCGAGTTTATCATACTCTTTTACCCTGCTCATCCCTTACTTTCCTAAGGATAGCACGATGGAATGGACGAATTAGCAGATGTAAAGCAAGAATATCCTAAATATGTTTGAAATTTAAGATAAGTCACATATATTGGCTGCTGAGTAAACATATATTGGCTGCTGAGTGCTTTGGATTCTACTCAATTTTACAATAGTTTTCACCGGGAATACGGATGATTTTTACTTGGAATAAATAAACAAAATACGTAAGGAGAATCCAAATTAAAGACGTAAGTTCATGCTAATTTCTAGTAATTTTGTCAGTAAAACATAGTAATATTGCAAAATTAATGCGTTAGCCCGCAAGCGCTACGGGAAATGAGGGTAAAGGAAGATGGCGGACTGGCTTCAGCTTCCAGCATTGACGTTGATCCTCATTTTCCCATAGCGCTGGCGGGCTAACGCACTAATATTGCAATTTTATTTTGTTTTCCATCCTTAATTTACTTAAAATCAGCATGCACTTACTTCTTTAATGTGGATTCACCTGACGTATTTTGTTGTGGTTCTCTTGTAAAATCGAGTAAAGTCATAGCACTAAGCAGCCAATACATGTTTCAAGAGTTACTTGCCTGTAATTTCGAACAGATGGTTGACAGTCTTACTTTACGTCCACTAATTCATCCATTCCGTCATCCGTCATAGGAAAGACAGGAAAAGGCAGGGTTGAACAATGTGGTTGTAATTTCGATTGTCAGGCTTCAGTTGAATGACGTAGTGCTCTCTCAATATACCTCAATGGTAGCAACCAATATTAAGAAATACAGGATACATTATTTATGCATCAAAACTGTGTTTTAGACAAATTAAAAACAGTAAATGGACAACGGAGACGTTAAGAAAATAGTTATAATGTAAAAATCGGATCGTATATTCATTTCCGGGTACACTCTCCGGCTATCTTCTATATCCTTGAAATCTCATTTACACTCCAAATCTTGTGCGCCATGTGTAAGGCGACAGTTAGCCGGAAAGTTTGTTTCGTTTGCGAGCGCTATCTAGATGTCACACTTCGTCTACTTCAACATTCGACCTGGTGCCGGTTACGTAACATTTTCAACTTAGATATGTCCACAAGAGGGAAACAATATCTATGTCGTAAATATTCAACATAATGGGCGAAATTTACACCATTCTTGAAACGGCTTCGTATAGAATATAACAACTTCAATAAAATCGACAGTTCAGGGCAATACGTTATTGCCAAAAATAATTTTAATATTGTTATTTGTCATATCATTCCATGTATTTGTGTTATCATTCGAGTTCTTTTTCCGAACTAACTCAATGATAGACTTACTCCAAGGCTTGAAGGTTCAACAATTCGCAAGTAAGTTATTGTGATAGAATATTTTGCTAAATACATCGGATATGGGTGGCTTCGATAGCATCGAATTGTGAAATAGCCGCGAGATTTTAGACAGAGTACCATTCAATGATTTTATCGCTCTCGCATGTACGTTCAAAATTTCTTCGATAAGTTCCATAATGATTAATATCAACGAGAAGGATTGAAGATTAAAAAATAATGTATTTGGATACGTAGAATGACATGTACTGTATCTCCTCACCCATAAGAGGCAAGAGTTTGATTTTGAAATTTAAAAATATAATAAACATCCGTTAACGCCAAAAATTTACTGGAAGAAAATAGGATGGTTAACTTCCATAAAATGCAACTGAATATAAGTTTTTCGTAAACGAATCCCTCATATTAATAAATGACCGAGATTGCACCTTCAGTACGCTGCTGCCTCGCTGTTTCGGTGAAGGTAGAGAGATGGACGCGTACAATGGAAATGTAAAATGTAATGCATGCTTTATCCTCGGCCAATAAGATGCAGGCCGACTTTTTAACTTATTTTTGGGGAAAAACGTCTAATGAGTCAGGAAATATGGTAAGTTACAATCCAAATCAATAGATAAGGCTCTCTTTTTCGATATCGTTTAAAATTCTTTCGCGAATTTTCCATGCTTATTTACCATTAGTCAACCTTGTAAAACCATGCCTCACTTAATTCATTGCACGAGTATCATTTAACCTTTACCTACGAATATTTTGCTATGCAATACCAATGACTAAAGATCCCATTAAAGATGCATATCAATAGTATGCATTAACAGGGAGTCGACTGGGAATACAATTGAAAAATGGGATTGCCATAATTATTAAATTAATAAAGGAAAATATGTGTCCATGGAGAAGAATGGAAAATCCTTGCAAGTCCGGACGTAAAAAACCCTTGAAAATACCTCCTGAACGTAAACAGATTGTCATGAATATCCTTGAAAACTCCCGCAATGAACATGGACAGGCAATGGGGTAGGGAGGTAATATCTGCGAAGTATGAAAATGCTAAGATCAAGTTGATGCAGTCCGCGATATCAAAAAGGAATTGGGGTAAAGAGGAAGCCAGAGTGAGCCCGAATTCTCATTATTCTCCAGCGGAAGGAAGACTCCATGTAGGTCACAGTTATGTAGGTATGCATATATGCAGGTTTTCTATTAACGGCAAAGGTATTTCGACTTTTCACCAGAGAAATAGTCAAATCGAATTAGATTAACCTAGTTAACGATAAATTAATGTTTACTTCCAGCCACTACCCCTATCCGATCCGCTTTGTATGGCCATATCCCCTTTTCCAAATTTGTCGTCCCCCGATTCCCCCCTTCCAGTTACGGGTTATATATGTACAATCTTCGTCGCAGGGTGACAAGAAAAACATAGAACACAAAAAAGAGCACTCATTCGAATTCAAAATTTTCGGTGGGTCGCCTGCACCTTCATCAACGATAGTAAGAATCTATTTATATATTCTTCCTATCACTGATGAAGGTGCGGGCAACCCACCGAGAATTTTTAAATCGAGTGAGTGTTCTTTTTTGCGTTTATGCTTTTCTCATCACCCTTTTGACGAAGTTTTTACTCTTGCCCGTTCGTGAATAGTTCTTATCATATATGGGAATGCGATATTGTTCTTAATCACCAGATGGTAGTGCTTTGACATCTAAACCCGGGTCGAGATGCAGTATGAAATTTTCTGTGGCCTGTAAAAGTTTAACAAGTCAATATATACTGTAATGGAGTATCACAAAGTTAGCGAATAATGCATTTTAAAATAGAAGAAATTAGAATTAGAAACGAAGACTTTTAACAGCGTGTTTTGTGGACTCAAAAAATGACCTGGCATTTACTATTAGCTATCACATGGCAAACGAAAGGAAAAATAGAAAACAAGAGGAGGAGGAATATGCACAAGGCATAAAAAATAGGCAAATGATCAATTCTTAGCGGGCAGAGGTGGGATTTGGGAGGCGTCATTTATTCTAGCGTATTCTTGACAAAATATAAGCGGAAGGAGACCCAATTTCATTAATTATTATTAATTTTTTTGGAGCGCTTATTTTTTTGAGGGATGAGGCCACCTTCGTCATTTTAGACGACTCATCTTATGTTCGTACCTTAGGCAGACCTAAACAGGAAATATGAATCTATACAGTCTATCTGAATAAAAAGGGACCACAGTTGAACGTCCACCCACATTGCTTTGATTGTATTCTTCTCTGGATGCTCTCCTCATTGGATGGGGAAAGAGTTATGCATCGAATTGCCGGTGATGAGTTCGATCCTGGGACCTGCACGTGAAACCTGTGAGCCAATTACTCGTCGCCGTCGTACTTTTATAAATAATATTTCAAGACGAATACTTTTGTAAAATATATAAAAATCACAATAGGAGCATTTCATCATCATCATATCATTCCGCATCGAGTCACTCATCCATAGCGCGCACAGAGTATTTGAAAAGTGGTCAAATGGTTGACCTTCTACTTGTAATGCTAGGCTCTTCACAGACCACCTATTCTCAGCCGGCCCACTTCTTCCACGCAGTCATTGTATGGAAATGGTGCACGCCAAATGCCGTCGTACTTTGCACCAATTGTCTTAGCGCGTTTGCGGAGATGGTGCACGTGACTTCATAATCTCGTGGAGATTTGCCGTTAGTCATACAGCCGCTCGGCTCTGGTTAGTTTTATGAGAAACGTTCGCGACTTAGTGGAACAGCATTTTAACCGTTGAGCGCTATCTTTAATCGATTTCATGCCCGGAGAACACGTGTGGGCACCTCATTTTAGCCCCTTAGTCTCAATCACCACAACAGGATTAATACTGAATAGAGAGACATTTCCAGAAATTACAACCTCTGACATCCATCTCCGCTAACAAATGAAACTTTTCCAGGAGAGATTGCGAACCATGTGTATTTAATCGTGACAAGTAAACAATGAGAATCATTGCAGGATTACGTTCAGCCAAACGACGATAAATACTATCTCAGATACTTTGATTATTTCCGAACAACTGTCCACAATCACTCCTAAAATTCTATCCCAAAAAAGCTCTCATTTTTATACAGAACAATAATATCTTAGACTAATTTCGCTAAAGATCAAATAATTATTTCGTGGAACTATGACGATATTGCGTATATGACCAGCTAAATATGTAAAGAATATCATAAATGGGGAATAGAAGAAAATATTATGATGACCGAATACATAAGCGAATAAAAGCGGAACACAACAAGTCCAAACTCTCGAAACTGCACAACGCATACAACATAATCAGGAATACTACTAAAGTACCTGGGGCTACAATAACACATGATGGAACACTTGTCGGCGTCCGCTTCTAGCATTGGCCAGCATAGGAAGTGTCCTCCCCATCTACCTCAATGTTTCAAACAGTGCAAATGAAAGTGAGTGATTACCATCGCCATAGAGATCGCAATCCCGGATGCGAGCTGCAGATGAACGGCAGTATAGGATCCGATCAGTACGATGGCGACGACCAACTGGCTCACAGGTTTCCTGTGCAGGTCCCAGGATCGAACTCATCATCGGCAATTCGATCCATAACTCTTTCCCCATCCAATGAGGAGAGCATTCAGAGAATAATACAAACAAAGCAATGCGGGTGGACGCTCAACTGTGGTCCCTTGGGCGCTTTTCCTTTTAAAGCGGAGCGCGATCAACTGCACCGGGTTTCTCTCCTACCTTATACTTAACATTCCACTCCCAACCCAGTTCCTTTTCGATCACTCTGGGAGTCGCAGGGGAAAATTAAAAGGAGAGTTGGAATAAACTGGGACAAAAGAATACAGTCATCATTGGTCGTTCAATCCTAGGACTGGTTGACTGCACCCCACCACCTTTCCCTATCTAATGCTAGTTTCTTTACCTCTGGGTACCACTTCCTATGTACTTTTCTCTTTATTTGGTCCGTGAACTTATTCCTTGGTCTTCCCCTGGGGACTTTTTCCTCTATTTTACCTTCAATTATGTTAAAAATGGAAACTTGAAGCTTTCACGTGGTGGAAGGACTTCATAATAAACAAGATAAAAATTTGTGACTTCCACCGCCACCTGATGATGGCGTGACAGCCGAAACCGGTCGCTAGTGTTCAATAAATTGTGGAAGTCACAAATTTTTATCTTGTTTATTTCAATTATGTTCTTCACAAATCCATTGTGTCTCAGGGTGTGTCCAATCCATTTTGCCCTTGTTTTCTGCATGGTGTTACATATGGATCTTTCCTCTTCCACTCTTCTGTATACTTCATCTTTTCTTATTTTGTCCTTCCATTTTATCTTCAGCATCCTCCTCCAGCACCATGTTTCGAAGAATAGAGTACATAAAAGGATACGCGATAAACACGTTGAGGGCAAAATCATCCTCAAAAACGAGAAACTCCGAAAGCAGCCGAGCTGTTGTGGCATTGTTGTGGCAGCGTAACCAAGTGGCAGTTGATCAGAAGACCCTTTTGAGAGGATGACGATAGAAACTAAATCTACACGGAGGAGGAAGATGGTTTCCCCGTTTGATTACCACGGTTCTCACAGTCGCAAACCTGTGCTATCAACATCAAACTCTCTATGTGCCTATCACGCCAACTATTTGTATCACGCTGGCTCTCAGTCGAATTGTTTAGACGGACTTCTTAATTGAATGCAAAAAAATATCAGCGTATTTTGACCTTAAACTGTCGTGAAAGGAGCTATTGACTCTCCAAAGCCCTCTCAAGTGTGACGCAGATAGCAGCATCACATTTTAGTATGTTGGCAACGTTGCCTATCCCCTGCCCTCATCTCCTTAATCGATCCCTTCCAGCTTTACCCTTCCTGACGTAATCAATATCGCAGACGACTGCCACCAAGTTTCGCTATCACAGTAACTGATGCTCAATCCTCTTCGCTGAAAGTTTTATCACATGACAAAAGAGAGGGGAGAAAAATGAAACAGGAATTATCGGTAGCACCGCGTTTCGGTTATCCCAGGGTGCTCGCCTGAGAGAGACGGAGAGAGAGAGAGTGGCCAGCCATTACGCGCGGAAGAGGATGGAAGCGGGGATAAGCCGTGTGGAAGGAATAAGGAAGAGAGTAAAGGTTAGGAGGAAGTGAGGAGGGAGGGAGGAGGAAGTGAAGGAAATAGAGCGAAAGGAAGAGAACGGAGGGGTCGAAAGGGGAACGAGGAGGGTCATACATAATGCATATAAACGCCACAATAGATGTGGAGTAAAGACCACGAGGCTGAAATCCCATAAACAGCCTCGTGAGAGAAGGACCCACTGCCCCGAGAATTTACGTCCCTAACTGTTTCAGCAAATCTGCAAAAAAGCATGCAAAAATCTGATAGCCCACTTTGAGCGACAGGCGCATCTGCGAATGTGAAACGATGGTAATCATTTTCGTGCATTAAAATATTTATAACTTACCGACAAGGAAGGGTTAGGGACTCCTCAAAGGAAAAGAAAGAGCTATTATATTAAGGTTTTACACACATATTGAATATAAATGCATTCCCTTGTTTTGGCAATATATTTTAACGTCCCATACTTAAATGAACAACTTCACACCGCTTTTAAAACGCTAATATCTACCAATTGAAAGGCTGAAGCGTCATTAATCTTTTACGTTGGTAACATCCTTGAAATTTAGTTTCTTTAATTAAATTAATAGTAAATTCGAAATAGAGAATAAAAATAAAAATTTAGTAATTCAACTGAATATAGTTTTTGTATAGAATTAGCTGGTTTTCCAACGAAGTAGCAACATTAGAAAACACATGTCGGTTATTTTATAAAGATTCTACAGCGTGAAAAAATAGTAAATAAAACAAGTAACAGGTAAACAGTTGACAAAAATAAAGTAATTATACTCAGTGGGAACGCGAAGTTTTTACTTGAATTATACCTATGTCGCGATGGAATGTCTCCAACTCTCGGCCTCAACTATCGCTCGCAAAGATTTATTTACCAAAGTATGACCACAAAATTCCATATAATCAACCCGCAAAACCATTCAAGTTGTAGCACCAATGTTACCTACTATGCAGATTGGGAGCGCAGATCTTGAGTAATAGTTTTGAACCTCGCAAAAACCGCCTTAAAAGATATTGACTAATGAATGCACACCTGTGAATTTTTTGACGAAAATGGGAGCTTTTTACTGGGAGAGTGTTCGACCCAAAAAGTTATAAGACAGATAATTTTAAAATCGGGGAGAATATGAATAAAATACTTGTCAACACATCGAAGAACAACAACGTTGATAAAAGTGACGTAAGGGGAATGAGAAGAGCGAGAATGAAAGAAGCAGGCTTGGAGACGGTTGAAAAAGGATTCTGTACAGTGAGAAAAGCAAACATGCTTGAACATTTTAAGGATAAGGAGATAAAAGAGAAAAGGGACAACTGGGGTGTATGTCTTATTGAGCTAAAGTTAGAGATTGAACTGTGAGATAGCATGAAGAGCTTGAGGTAGGCGTGGAGTTCTAAGGAACATTAATGTTAATAAAACGCGAATTGCATTGTTTACCAATGTAGAGGAAGGAGTAAATTGTGTAAAGGAAAAAGTATTTGTAATAAGTTGGACACAGGCTTAACCATATCGCCAACATTCAATCCGTTTTTACAGCCGCTTGTATGTGGCAAGCAAAAATACTAAATGAAGAAAAAGTTGTTCTAAAAAATCCCATTGAGTGAGATGTTTTTCACTAAAGAAAAGCGAGAAGAATTTTCAATTACCTTTGTTAAATAAATATATTCGTTGACCTCACGAAAACGCGTTTTAGATCTGTAGAGCAGCACTTTTTTTTACAGAAAATTATAAAATAAATAGTTAACAGCAAGGAATGACCAAAGTCTTTCCCTTTCCGCCATGTACTTTGAATTCATAAAATATGAAGGTAAAGTGACAAGAGGTTTAAGAGATCAGAGAAGGAACAATATTTCTCCGAAATCATAATCCAGCCAGTGTGACGAAGATCCAAGATCCACTCGCGAGCCAAGCGTGGAAAAGTTAGAGCACACTTAAGGGATCCATTTCTTAAATAGAAACGCAGCAAGTCGAGCTGGAAGTGATTACGCATCATATAAATACCAACAGATCATAATATTAAGAACCTATTTCTACTCAAACAATAACCAGATAATTAAATGTAATTTCCCCTCCTTATACGCCATGAAAATTAGCGTTTAAGCAGTGATGAAAAATTTCTTATTTTCACACTTAGTTTCCCAAAAGCGTCGACGCATTTAGTTATAAAATTTTCTTTTAAATACTGGCAAGGCTATAAAGTAGCCCAAGGAGAGGCGACAGATTACCTCCAATATTAAAAGTGAATCTTATATTACTGGAAAAAATGATGTTGCACGGAACACGCCGCTTAATCTCCCGTTATCCCGTCAAAATAGGTCATAATCGGTCACATTTCATGGGAAGTCAACCTTCATTGGCCCGCGTGGATCTAGTTGGAATATTTTCACGTATACGTAGCGGATTTCCGCAAAAAAGTGGGCTCAACAGAGCCAATTCCGTTGCTCCCCCTGCAAAGTCATTGGGCTGAAAAATGGGCGAAAGATCAGGGAACTACCGATAGAATCTTGCAACGGAGATATATATTTTTTCCTGTTTCGTCCTGAAATTTCCATTCGAGCAACCACACTATTTCAATTTGGTGATCTACCGGTCAGGATGGATTTTGATGGGACACCGACAGCTTCCGATCCATCACGAAATGATATTTGTCATATTTTACATTCATTTCACTTCTAGATTAAGTTTCCTCCGCCAGATAACGATTACATAACATAACACGTTACTTTTTCTCACCAAATAAACTTGAATTCATATGGGTTTAAAGATAAGTACGATCGACATGCAGGAGGATATATCCTCTGAAAAATAAGGTTTCGGCGAGAACTATATATTAGATTCGAATTTTTCCGGAAAATCGAGTGGTAGTAAAGTTAAGGCATGGGTTCATTTTATACATCATCAGCAAAATCTTGCAATTATTGAAGGGTAACTAAACCACATAGCACTAATGCGGGAACCCGAATTCCAATGAAAACCTCTGAAACATATTTGGGAATCAAACAGGAGCCCTCGGAATTGGGAGCCAGTGATCTAATCATTAATGTGATCCCAATGATCTAAACCCACCCATGGACTAGATAAGTCTTATATCCGGTTTTATTCGGAATAGCCGACCAATCCGCCCATTAGAATTTCAAGCTTGAAAGATTGAGATGGAAAGTGATCTATTCTGCTTCCAAGCTTTCCTCATAACCCACGGATTAGGAAATGACGACAAACTTTGTTTATTGATTTTTATTTAGATGAAGTTGTAAAATATCAAATTCTAAGTTTACAGTGATTGACGAACCCCTATATTATGGATATGCATGATATACTTGAGCCACTCTGGCTACCAGGAAGATTCACTGAGGGAGCTTTTCATTAGTTACCTGTTCACTTTCACTTCACTTGCTTTACATTTGCTTCAGACATTGCGCATAAGGCAGCGCACTTCAAAAAAAAAGATCGGAGGAAGATTTGCACAGTGCTAAACAATAAATGAGCTGGACAAACGTATCAGCGTTTATTTTCGATCGATCGCTGGGTAGATTTTAAGGAAAGGCGTCCAAGATATATAGCGCGAAGTTTATATAAATTCTGCGGTAAAACTACTGTGAATTTAAATAACTATTTGCACAGATTAGATAGCTATAATCCGTACATTAGTCCGTATTCAATGTGAACCTTTCTAAACGCCGGTATGTCACCGCAGTTTAACCCATGCACATAGTTCGACTTGAGTCCACTGGAGTGCGCTGTTGTGTTCCCATTAACGCCAACTTCGATTGGAAAATTCTAAAAAATATGTCATGAAAAATGTGGGTCTGCAATTTCACACATAAATTATACTTAAGGTAGTTTGAGGGAAATATCATTTCACCGAGAAATCAATTAATTTGGTCTCAATTTATAAAAAAATATCTCACCTTTCCTAAGACAAAAAAATATCAGCCCCTTACCGCACTACTTTCCGTGATTTTTTACGAAAAATACCAGCCTTTTTACATGGAAAATGGTACGTGTATGCACTTCAGATATACCTCATTTAATACATGAGAAATGTCCAACACCTAGATCACGTCAAAAAATTAACAGTGTGTAGTTTGTATGTTTTCTAGACTATTGTTGAAAATAAATGATATTGTCACCGCAGTAATTTGTTCCGAATCGTAAAAAACATTCCGTTGTGAAGGAGTTTTAAACGTGCCTCGTGAAGAAAATAAGTCAAGTTAAAGAGTTATACAGATATTTTTATTTAATCCCTTAGAATTTCAGTCATATAAAAGTACATTATTGCTCCATTAATATTGCAATATTTAATCCATGCTTCCTACTGCTGCTTAAATTAAAACATATAATTCGAATATAATGACTAGATTATTATGACTAGAGAAGTATCTCGCTCAAACTACCTTAACTGATTGATCTTAGAACCATTCACAGGTCATGCTGATAGCCTCAAATACCATTTCTGTAGAGAATTAGATGGCCGCGCTTGTATACATCTACATACTACCCTGCGAGCCACCGCAGGGGCATGTGTATGGGGTGTTAGGTCACCAGCCATGTAAAGATGTAAGGGATAATGTTTTGGGAGGAGAAATGGTGACATATATTATGAGAGTGCATTTAGAGGAGCTCAGTTTTTATTGAGGTCGCTTATTGTGCGCGGCAAGAGCGAGTTTTTGTACCTATCTGTTCGGCAGAGTATCTCTCTTATTTGATCTCATCTGTCAGACCTAGAGATGTAGTGAGGCGTCATGATTATATTCTGTGTGCCGCTCTGAAACAAACCTTCTGGATTTCTCAAGCAAACTAAGCCTAGCGTGTAGCCTCCGAGTCTCTCGGGGCTCCCATCTTAATACATCTTAAAGTTGTGAGACACTATATGTACGTTCGTAGCAGTTTTTAACGAAGCGAGCAGCTTTTCTTTGTATTTTATTAATTTTTTTGGTTAAATCTTTATGACCAGGGTCCAAAATGCTCGCGACGTATTCGAGGTGTGGCCTAACCAGAGGGAAGTAGCATCTCTCTTAGACTTTTTAACCCGAGGACCTTCCTATTATACGCTTAACAAAACCTAGTTTCTTTAATGCCGTGCCACGTATGTTTTGTATGTATGTTACCCACGTAGCATCAGAAGTTAAGGTAATGTCAAGATATTTTACTGCATCTGAAGATTTTATGTTTATATATGAAGTATACAGGGCCCTACAGCTGATCTTAAGCTCGAAGGCTGCGTCATCTAACGGTTAAAGTCGGCCAGACATCATAAAACCAGGCCTAAATGTCGGAGGCTCTGAAAGTTCGCACTCTCCTGGGTTACGGGAAGTTTTATTTTTTTATATAAATCCCGCCGCTGATAAGCGGAGAAAGGTGTAGGAAGCGGAAAAGAGGAGAGGAGGTGTGCCGTGAGAGGAGGGGGTGGGTGATATGGGGATGGGGACAGCCGGCAAATGGAATGGAAGCGCGGAAGGGGGAGGAGCGAGAGGAGGAGGAGGAGGCGGCGGGGGAGGCTTTCACGCCCCCGTGCGTCCCCTCCCCTCACACGCGTATCGAACGAGATGGGGTCGGGGTCACCCGAGGGCTTCCGCCTCCGGTTGTTGCGAGAAATAGGCAGAGAGAGGGAGAGAGGGGTGCGGCGGGTGTAGGGATGGAAGGGAAGAGGGCTAAGGGACGAGAGTGAGGGACTGTGACCTTGGGTCACCCCGAAGCACGTCCCACAGTCCCCCCCCAACCACCAACGCAGGAGAGGAGCCGATTGTTGGGGGATGCAAATCGTAAACGGGCGCGGCCTTTGGACCTCGGGGTTTTCCTGATTTTTTTCCCCCTTTCAATTTGTTTTTGTTGTTGCCGTTGTTCATTCTGTCGAGATGTGTCCGAGCCAAGGGTGCGTCCGTGCACTTGTGTTTTATAGGTGTGGCACACACACACAGTCCGAGGACCGGCCGTGGAGGGTGGGCAGCGAGGGCGGCTCGCGGGGCGATCTGCCGGAATCTCGCGCCAACCTCCCCCTTATCTCCCATCTCGCATACATTGAATCTTCTCCCGCCGCCCCAGGGACAAAAAACACATCATGTGTGAAAAGAAGACAAGAACGCCAAGGGTGACGAGTATGTCCGATTGTTGCCGGAACCTCGAAGAACTCTCGGGTCCAGCCGGGCTGCGTTTGAAACGTTCGAGATAACCCCGATCACTTAAGCCAAGGAGTCATGTTGTAAAAAAAACGAAAGGTTCGAGATATTGTTGCGATTTACCCACTCGCATGGATAGCTCATGTGTCTGATATGTTGCTTATTGCTTCTAAAATCGCGATATTCCATCCCATCAATAGTATCACCGCGAGAAAAACTTGATTGGGAGGTCTATGTGAGATTTTAACTAGTGAATGCTTCTCCATTTCTCGGGTTACCACCGCGTGGGTTGTTTTCGAGACAACAGTTTCGCCCGTTGGATGTTTGCTTGTTGGAAGACGCCTGTTTGAACACGGGTAAACTGCTGTCTCAAAAACCTATGTGGTGGAAACCCGAGAAATGGAGAGGCATTCATCTGAAACCTACGTAGAAACTTACGATGGAATATTTTTAAGACTGGTTCAAGTACACAAAATTTTACAACCCTTCTTGATTGTATCATGCAACTCCTTAGTTACGAATCTTCAACCCTCCTTGATTGAACCACGTGATTCTTTAGCTACAAGAACAGAATTATCTCGAAAGCTTCAAACACAATCGTCCAGCCATCAGACTTACACACGAATCCAAGGAGCGTGCTGTAGTGTGATCGTGAGTCACTGTTGATCTCGTTTCGGTCGCGATATCAGACATTATTGGGGAAGTAATGGGTGGCTCATCGCCAGATACACTGCTTACTTATAATTTGGGCGCTTCAATCAAGAATGTTATCATTAAAGTACATGGTAACACATTAGCGCACTTAAGCGCACACGGACGGCGATGAATAGAACGATGTGCGCTGGTGGAACGTTTGTTGGTAGAATTATGAAGATTAATAATACTCGCGGTTGAACGTTTCGTGTATGGATTACGAAATCATTCGAAATATTACTCAAATGTTGCCCTTTTACCAAATAGTAGTTTAAAACTAAAAATTATCCATGTTTGACGCCTTTCATTAAAATCTGCTCAAGAAACACAATCAAGAATAGTATTATCGAAGTTCTGTCAATGTCTAGAGTACATTAACCCCTATATTGCTCTGTTTCGAAGTCCGCAGACGAAGAGCAGTGTCAGAGACGAATGAAAAGCAAGTTAAAGTGAGCTGCACGTTAGGTTAAAAGGAAAACTCCGAGTATCGAAATTCGCTTCTGCAGCTTAACTGCATAAAGGCCCCATGAGGTGACGATGGGATTGCAACAGATATCGAATAGGAGAGAGATACCATATATCACCGTAGCTCAGATGAAACACAAAAATTTGACACACGTATTAAGGTCACCAGGCGATCATTAGTTATGATACAAAGGTTTTGAGAGGTGATAGAAGGCTGGTGCGAGCAGTGGCGCGATTCAATGTCAAGGGACTCTTATTTTTTCGATGGAGCGCCAGTGATGGCTGCCGTACTAATTATAATCTCGAGGATGTCGTGAACTATCCGCGGCATTATTTTCCATAGTATCACTTGCAAGTACGTGCGGTATTCCACAAGAAAAGTTATTGGATTTATCGATCTCTTCTCTTCCTAAAAGTTCTGAGATGAGACTAACCGCGGATAGAACGATAAAAACTGGAAAGAAGGTATAAGTGTCGATTTGTCGTTTTGTGGAGAATCGTGATGGTTGATTTCTCTTCCTTAATCTCATTAGGGAGGTAATTATATCATTTTAAGGAATCCTGATAGCTTATAGCTTTGTTTTTCCACATGTTTTTATTTGAAACGACCAGGGTTTTGAATAAAAACATGTGAAAAATCAAAATTATTATTTATCATTATGTTAACAAATTTCATAAAGTTACACCTGAAACCACCGATGATTTTAAGGATTTGAAGCGAAAAATGGAGTCAGGTGCTAACGGATAGGATTTTCGATACTCGGGCGGAAAAATTGTAAAATTTATCAATTGTATCAGAGCACGGTTCTAAAGGCGGCAAAATACAAGGAGCACACTATGACAACAGTTTTAGATGTCGCTTGCAAGTGATACTTCGATGTGTGATCACGGATTTCTCCGGCAGTAGAAATCGATAGCGGAAGTAATTGACCACAGTTTTCACTTTCACGGATAATAGAATGGCTTTTATTTTGCCCACCAGTAGCATCTTCACACTATGATGATATCGCATCGAATCCAGTGCAATGCGATCAATGCGATATCATCATCAAATAAACCACATGACTGCGAGCCAGTTAATTGTACAAAGAAATTTTTTAATGTTAAATAAAACTCATAGATGAGATTTATGGGTCCTACAGCATTGAATAATAAGAAATATTACAATTCTCCTGCTTGATACACTTTAAAGATGCACATTTTCAGTAATTAATAAACTTTATATTTCCCATAATACCTTAAGAACATAAACAGGGCGATGTACAAAGGCAATAGTTTCCAAAAGTAGGCGATCTCTGAAGTCACAATGTTAAATTTATAATTCCGTCAAAATATTTTTTGGGAAGAAACGGAAGTAATGAGTAGAGCTATGCACATAGAGCCATCGCTTTACTTGCTTTTTCCACAAAATCAAATTCCATGAGTAAAGCCGCCTTAACTCAATCCCTGAAAGCTGCTTTGAAGAAAAATTAACGTCAACTTTACAACTTTGAATATCCTCTTACGGAAGTCAGTAACTGGTATGCGTCAAAGCAACTGATGATCTGAGCCATCGAAGCAACTGATCTGAACTTATCATGCATTGGTCATTCATCTGTTTGGTTCACCATCGGATTGGCAACAACGTCCACGAGTAAAGCCGCCTTAACTTAATCCCTGAAAGCTGCTTTGAAGAAAAATTAAGGTCAACTTTACATTGGAGTAGACTTAGCAGTACTCAAAATACATCGTCGTCTTACAATCACTTTCCAGCTTAGAATTAAAAAGTTCAGAAGAGGGTTTGATCGAGCTACGTATGAAAGTGCGATTAGCATAAAGCTATCTTTAGCGCGTCATGACAGAGCGTCGCAAAATGCCAACCATTAGCTCATGGGACGTTATAGACCCCAGGGCGCCGTAGAGTAAGACGAGTCATTGATATCAATGAAGAGTTTGAGCGGTTGAGAACTAAGTCAGAGAAATTTCCCTAACATTTTGGGAAGTTAACATACTCTCCACCTGATGTTCGAACTTAATTAGACGTTGAAATGTTTACAAACCGGGCTTTGAAGATCCTCCTACAGAAGTCAGTAACCGGTATGCCTCAATATCGAAGCAACTGATCTGAACTTATCATGCATTGGTCATTCATCTGGTTGGTCCACCATCGTATTGGCAGCTGCTTTGACAGTACTATCATAACATCCCAATTTCCGGGACATCTTTTCACTTAACCTCACAGAAATGGCTCGCCATCGGGTGCCTCTAAAATTACTCTTTTCGTCTACCTCTTCTTACTTGCAAAATTCTCAACCTAATTCTTCATCCAAACCTCCCCAGCGTTTGTCCGTCTCCCAAACTATTTACCACACCTTCTCCTCCCTAAAAGGTCTCCATTTATCATCCCTGCATTCCCCAAATTTTCCCCATCATCTTCCTTTTCTCTCCCATCATATCCAATTCCTCTTTGCCTATCCTCATCGCCACCCAGTTTACCCTTTCTTCTTCTCCATGCCTACATCGCAAAAAGCATCGGATATATCTCTAAAAGCAAACTGTACCCACACGACAGAGGTAAAGGGCGAAAATTCATATCCCAAACTAAATCATGAGAAGATTTAGTGATATTTCACTAGATTAACATCAAATAGATCAAGGAAGAGCCCGAGGGATAAGCAAGCTTACTATTCAGCCATTCTTGAATCACCAAAAGAACTCGGGAATTTGAAGTTATCAGTGTAGCTTATATGGTGTGGTTTTAAAATTTATTCGTAGAGGTTCACCCGTATAGATAAAAGTAAGGCATGAAGTATGGATAAAAGTATCTAAGTAAGGATTCGTAACCATATAGCGTGTTCTTGTGAAACCATACTACTAGTAAGTTGGTACCACTACAGGGATTTTTTTTGACCACCGACTCCTTAATACCGAAATATTTTTTCGAGCCCCTTATCATTAACATTATTAGAAGAAGCAAAAAGGATGCTTATTTGAATTTATATTAAAGATACACATTTTAAGTACTCAATACCAATTCATAAAACCCATGAATACCTGAAGAACACAAACAGGGCGATGTACAAACGCACTGATTATCAAAAGAAGGCGATCTTTATAGTTACATTACTTATTTTATAATTACGTTAAAAAATTTTTCGAGAGAAACGGAAGTAATGAATAGGTAGAGCGACGCCACATGAGTAGCAGAGAAATCTACTTATTGGTCAAAATGTCACTTTGATTGATACATCGTATGATTGTAATCTGATTGGTGATCGTGGTATATTGCAAAAATATTTTGCTATTTATTAAATATGTGATTCTTGGTAACTTTACCCACTTCAACCCACAGTGATTGCCCCCTAGCCCGTAATGGCCTCTCTTCGACCCAATCACTTCGGATACAAGTGTTCCAGAATGTAATTTTTGACGACAATGTATTCCTCAAGCACAACAAACATAGGATTACAATAGTTCACGACCGTAAATGCAATTAGCAATGCTAAATGTTTTTTATACATATTAATGGGTAGTAAATAAAGCTTGAATGAGTCACACCACTTCTCTTTACTGTCTCCCTCTCTAACGTTTGAGAGAGATACTGGATCAGTCCGTGCGCGTAGATGTTGGGCTTTTGCATCACGGTCACAGAGTACATATAGAGAACCAAAAGGGGCAATGGCGATAATAATGTTTCGCGAATATCACTATGCTCTTAAGCAGGTTGTTTCCCGACCAGTCAAAAGAATAGTTGAGAAGAGTGAGAAAATGACCTTTTAAAGAGATAATAATACTTATACGTTACAAAAACTTGGAGTGGCTTGTCTCATTTTCACTTTTTATATCCAAATCCAAAGATTACTTCAACTCCAGTAAAAGTTTAACGAAGGGAAAACCAATACGATTGGCGTCAAAATAGGTACTTTAGTATGAACAGAAGAAATTGCTCATCAATTTGCCTTCACACGTCCCTCATGTATATACGAAATCAACAAGAAAATGATGCGTCACCTTTAAAAATTTTCGGGTTTTCAGATTTTATATAATTCCCTTTAAGTTAGAATGGTATCTTTCGCTCATCCAAATATCATTGGTTTCAGTTGGGTTTGAATGAGCAATTCTCCTTTCCTACGAAAGCCAGACATTCATTCGTCAAATACCACAGCGCACACGGCAATGATTTCAAGCTTAGAGTCTGAGGAAGTGGGGAAGAATATGGTGGATGCGCGGAACGATCATTACATAAAATAGCAAACGGAGAAACTAATTTGGCCTCCGTGTACACATTTGGTGTCAAGCTATTATAAATAATGGCATGGGCGTTGCGTCGGCCATATGATTATTAATTATTATGATTTGCTAGAGGAAGGTCAAAGATAAGTCCACTCGCAAGGGGAAACACTAGCCGTTTGCACCGCCTAATTATTATTCAAAGGGCTCGCCCCGTTCAACGTAATAACTTGCGAAACATTCGAAACATACGTCCTTGAGGTGCCTCCCACACAACATTCTATCTGGGGAACGGAGAAAATTTAGGGTACAATTCGCCGGACGCCGGAAACCTGACCGACGAACTTCAACTTGGCTGAAAAATACGCATAAAGCCTCTTCATTCTGTCCCTCCTCCGAAAAAATGAGCATTAATTAGGGAGTCCTCACATCCGCAGGAACGTTCACGAATGAGGATCGTGGAGGAGGTCAACGGAACGAAAAAGCTTTATGACGGGAAAGATACAAGAAATAACTTCAATATTTCCTAGAGGTACTTACATTAACTGAAAATACCCATTATACCCAAAACTCAGAAAAATGTTCAATACTGTTTATGCATATGCCGCGTCCACACTAACCACTTAAGTGAGCATTTATTTGCATATTTCACTTAAGTGCACCGTGTAGATGCCATCTCATCTCTTAAGAGACAGATCCACTTAAGTGGACTTTGAGACCCCTAATCGAGGTGGCCGAGGAGTTTCGATAGTTATACGCATCATACTTGTGTGTTCACATGAGGAGTTGAGTATTTGCGTTCGTATCATTCTTCTTATACATTATTTCACTCAGTTATACGTTTATATAAATCACCAAAATAAACTCAAACACTCGCCCGATGCAAAGTTCGTTCCATGAACACTAACTGGAGCTATGGAAGAATTAATATCTAGAGTAGACACTGGTCTGCATTTAAGCGATGCTTTTGAGTAAACCCTACTTAAGTGCACATACAGTGTAGACGAAGAAATGCAGCTGTATAGTGTAAATATTTTATGAAAGTGAAGAGCACTTCATAAATTTAAGATGTGGGAGAGCTTTTCAGTTATAACAGTTAAGGATTCGGACGCTAAGTCTTGTGTTTTCAGCTGCATTTATCACTCGAGACATTGATGGTACTTCGTCAATAGTGTGTTTGACAGGTGTTCATAAATGATGACAAATGTTTAGATTAAGACCTCAGCTAGCATTAAACCAGTACCCGCATTAAAATCCTTAAGGTTTTTGCGATACCAATTTAAGCGGTGTCAGATGGACACTGTATTATACGCTACTTCCACCAGCAATTTCAACGAGGAACTTTGAGTGCCAGCTCATTCTTATTAAAACTCTGTGTATACTTGAAGGTCGAAAGGGAATGCTATATAAATGACAACTGAAACGCTGATGATATTGGATCGTACCTTAAACCTGGATCAATTCGCTGGTAACTTCTCATTCTCGAGCAGAATTGCAATTAAAAATGTTACAAGCCATCAACCCTTCCACATTCTTTATCAAAACTTTCCAAATACATCATGAATTCAAACAGATTTTTTGGCAGAAAACATGACTCATCGGATTGAGAATATTTGGGGTACATTAAGAGTAAAACCGCTACGTGCGATAATTTTTTAAGGACTGTAATTCCTTAAGTTTTCACAACAACATAAATAATTCACTGCAGGAAGTTCAAATCCGTTAACAGCTCTTGATTGTCAGTTATATCAGCTACATAGAGATTGTCGTTTATAGTGACGTTGTCATTAACCCCTCAGCCATGAGAAATACTTTATTTTAGGGCTCGACGTAATAATTTCTCTGATGTCTAACCAGTTACGTTAAAACAGTGATTAAAAAAAACTAATTATGATATTCCAAAGGCTATCACAAGTATAATATAAGATTGGTATAATTGCTTCAATGTTCCTGTCAATAGTCGGCTTAGTACCTTCAGTAAGTACATCAAATTCTCATATCCGAATCGAGCGTTGTCGCCATTTTCCTGCAAAAATGGTGCATGAACGAAACTGATCGAAAATGCATCAACGATTTTTTAATTTTATTTTATGGTGCACCAAACGAGAGAGTTCAGTTTGTTTTTCTACAAAGGAAATTTATTTCATTTACAATGTATATCAAACATCTTTTTACGTAAAAAAGCTAGGAATTTTCAAATGTTAAAAACAGATGGTTAGTTTTAGAGTAGCATTTTCTTTCACAAATGAGCAGGGTAAAAATCTTTTGAAAAATGTTTGTGAATTATCCAACTTGACAAACATCCATACACAAAAATATGCTTGTTCCTTTTTAACATAAATAATTGCGGGTGATGTATTCTTTCAAAAATGAGCGCAGCAAATATTTTTTTAAATTGGCTCCTTACGCTGTCGCAATTGAGCAATAAACGTATCAGTCCACTACGTTCAAAATTTAACTCCTGCTTTCAAAAGAAAATTGAACAGGATTCCTCTCTCTCTGAGTTTGTTCTCGATAACGACCCTTACGAAACGAAATTTGGCCACGTCACGTGAACGTTCCGCCGAATTTATGGCTAATTTCCTCCAAGCACACCCAGCGAGAGTGAAGTTCTCGTTGGCGAGTTCTCTATTCGGCCGATTTTACGAGGAATCCTGGAAGTAATGGAGGGAAACTGTCAGAAAGGGCGCGACGATGGGGGAGTGGTGGTCGGGAGGGCGTGGCGGGAGGGGAGACTCGATTGGAGTAGGGGAAGGGGGGACGGGTGGAATAGAAGGCCGAACGTATCGGAATGAGAAAGTATAATAATGCCACTCTCTAGATCGAAATGGTACGGGAATGGGGGGGAAGGTCGGAATAAAAACAAGGGAGATGCTCTGTTCCGACTCCTCCTCCCCGCCTCAGTCAGTCATTCGTAGGGATGTGTAACGGTCGCACCGTTATATCCTTCCGCCCCTCTCCCGACCGCCACCGCGGGACCACGGAAGCGTGCACATCACTCGGATCTGCACCCTTCACTCGCTTCAAACTCCCATAAGAGTCGGGTGCCGGAGCCGCCGGCCGTTTCTTTCGCACGTAGTCGACGTCGATCTCATCTTCGGCGCGGAATCGACGCATGTGATCGACTATGGTACGCTGATGTATTGCCGATGAGAATAGTCACTAGAGCCTTTCACGAGAATGCGTTCCATTTTCTAAATCTGATATACAAATGGTATCCGAAAATACGGAAAATAGTAGAAAAAGAAAAGAATCGCTTTAAAAAAATCTCCACGCAGAAAGTCATGCAAAAAATAAGCATACGTTGATACAGACAAAAGATTCAGAAAGATTTTTAAATCAAAAAAATGAAATTTCGCACCATTTTACGACTTTTTGGGGAACATTTATTATTAGAGGATGGGAATGTATGGTCTGCACGTTGCATGGCGATGATCCCCTATAAACGAAGATATCCCAATAAACGAAGCTGGATCAAAAACTTTGACAACAACCCATCGGAGAAGCCGATCTAAGCATTTGGATAAAGAGCAAATAAAGCTAGAAAAGGTATGTGGATTACAGATTGAGCATTTTTCAGCTGGCAGTGCAGGTTTGCAACCTCGGGAAACTTGTCAAATGTAGAAACTGCCTTATTACACCGTGTGGAACACGTTCTTAAAGAATAGAGCCTTTCCTGAAAAGGATCAACTACACAACTGCCGCTAATGGATGTTACGGAGGAGAAATTAAATGGAGTAGGTGCGGTTGTTTGAAGATAGGGTAAATTCTCGAAGCGTCAGTGTAATGAAGATAGAACACAACCATTTAGGGAAACTAGTATATTTAACAGAATATAGCGAAAGCGCCTGATTCGTTGCCCTTGTCAATACGGGCCAACGTCTACTGTGGTGATTCGTAGTATGTTTGGTTTGGATATTAGGGGAGGCGACCGACAGCTAAGGTCATTTGCGCCATAGGGGACGGGTAAGGAAGGGTGGATAGAAACCCGGCGTCGGCATTAGCCTGCTCTTAACGAAAGGCGCCAAGGGGATCACGGCTTAACGTCTCATCCGACAGACGGAGTACTGCACTTAAGCGCCCTCCACAAGACGCACAAGTAGGGATCGGGTTTCCTCTGAAAACATCCTCCTCTGCATGGATTTGAACCTTAGTCGTCCGCGTGGTTAGCCAGTATCCCAGCCATCACACCAGCCCGATCCCCCTACTATCGGATCGGATCTGATAGGTAACCCTCCGCTCGTTATTACACATGGAACTCCATTTAACTTAAAGAGCTCCTTACTAAACGGTCAATAACGTTAATGGACGAAGGTTAAGCAGGAACTGGAATGGATGGGAAGCATTTTTTGCCGAGAAATGTGGCCTGCTAGTGACAAAACTTTGCATTCTTTGTCGAATATAACTTACATTTGAGCAGCACTGGAAACGAGATCCAGAGGAAAATGCCTAAACTGTGTGGACTTAAACGGTGGTATCGGCTTTATGAACCGAGAATGCCGCCTTCCTTTCTTTTCCAATCTCTTTGCAGCCAGCAATCCGTTTGATACTTAAAACTTAACTCCGCTATTACAATCGGCAGAGACTAAGTCTTTGGCTGACGTTTTGGCTGGTTCCTCATTTGATTTTCGTCAAATCTGACATAAGATAAATCCACTAATAATTCCATGCTTAGTAATTGGTAGGACACGCCCGCTCAACACAAAAGCTCTCCAACCCTGCTCTCACTTCACCCCCACCCATTTTGATTTATGTCATGCTTCCTGCATTTTAATTTATCCTCCTAGTCCGCAACCATGTTCCGCTATCCAAAAACACGTGTTAGAGTTAGGGTGGTCTCGAGATGTTGAGTACAATGAAGATAAATCTCGCACATTTAGGGTAACTTAAATATTTGACAGAGGATAGCAATATTGCTGGATCACACGATCCTCTTGCCAATGCAGGACAACGTCCGCTGTGGCGATATCGCAAGTAGAGGTATGCACACAGTGACAAGTATGGAATAGTTTTTCATAATTATCGTCCCAGGCGTACTAACAGAGCAAAGGACGATAGGATGCGTATCCCTCCGCATACATGGGATTCCAGTCAACTTAAGGTAGCGGAGCGCAAATCATGAATCACTGAGTGCACATTTTAATAACTTTCCAAGTAAGTCGAAAACAATTATTGGACCACACTTCACTTAAGTTCATCTATCCATACGTTGGAAAGAACCAAAAATGTTTTAATACAAATGATGCAGCAATCATATTTTAACATTTTTCGTCTCAATTAAAGAATTTCAACGTCTTGGATTGACGGTGTGGAATTGAAATTCAAGCGAAAATCGTATACAAATGCGTGTTTTTATTATTCGGCATGATACCCTGATATCTTATAGGAACAATTATCAACATCTACATCTGTACTCTACCCTATGAGCCGCGGAGGAGCGGTGGCATAGGACATTAGGACACCAGCAGTGTTGATGTGTAAAAAAAAGAGGTTTTCGGTGGTGAAATGGAAAAGTGTATTATGGGAGTGTTTAAAGTGGAGCTCCCGCTTTATAATAGACACTTATTGTGAGTGGAAAGAACGCATTTTTGTACTTATCTGTTCGCCGATGTATCTCTCTTATTTTATGGCATCTGTCTGACCTAGAGATGTCGTTTGGCGACAAAATGATATTCTCTGTTTCGTCCTCAAACACACCTGTCCTAAATTTCTCAAGCAAACAAAGTCCAGCGCGCAGCCTAGTCTAGTCTCTAGAGGCTTCCAATTTAATCCCTATCAAAGCCGAGAAACACCCTAAGTTCTCTCGTAGCAGTTTTTAACTAAGTGCGCAGCTTTTCTCTGTATTTTATTCATTTGGTTAAATCTTTCTGTCCAGGGTCCCAAATGCTCGCGTCATATTCGAGGTGTGGCCTAACCAAAGCGAACCACCGCCTTTCTTTTTGTTTTTCATCCGAGGACCTTCCTATTTTAAGCTAGAATTATGATAATATGAAACGTACGTTTTCGCGCTTAGGAGAAAATCTTTACATATCTCATCGAAATATACGTCAAAAGACATAATTCTGCGTGTTAAAATAGCATTAAATTGCTAAGAAATCAAATCAGAAGATGGCCGTTTTTTTTCTTTTGGTCAGCGCATAGCTCAAGTATGTACGCGATGCAAAGTTTTTCATAATTATGCACATAAACAAAAATCGCTCCTACCAGCTCATTTCATCACACGCAGCATACGCTACCGGAGGGAGAATGGCTCTACTTCTTCTTCTATTTCTACATAATACCCTACGAGCCTCCGCATGAGTGTGTGGCAGGGTGTTTGAGGACAGCAGCCATGCAAAGATGTAAGGTTTTGGGAGGTGAAATGGTGACATGTATTATGGGAGTGATTTAGTGGAGCTCAGTTTATATTGCAGTAATTGATACGTATAAATCGAATATAGTGACTAGATTATTATTACTAGATAATTATCTCGCTCAAACTACCTTAACTGATTGATCTTAGAACCATTCGCACTTCATACTGCTAGCTGCAAATATCATCCCTGTGGAGAACTAAGATGGCCGCGCTTGTTTGTGTATACATCTACAATCTACCCTACGAGCCGCCGCATGAGTGTGTAGCAGGGGATTTTAGGTCACCAGCCGTGTAAAGATGTAAGGTATTGGGAGGTGAAATGGTGACGTGTGTTATGGGAGTGTATTTATTGGAGCTCAGTTTATATTGTGGTCGCTTATTTTGCGAGGAAGGAACGAGTATTTGTACCTATCTGTTCGGCAATTTAACTCTCTTTTTTATCGCTTCTGTCAGACCTAGAGAGGTAGTGACGCGTTATGATTATATTCTCTGAGTCGCACCTACTAGTAAACACACCAGTTCTGAATTTTTCAATCGATCTAAGCCAAACGTGTAGCCTCCGAGTCTCAAGTAGGGTCGCCACAGAAGAAAATGACATTGGCGCACACCCCTACCCGATACACAACCACTGACGTGCGATGGCTGGAAACCCTTGGAAGCAACAAAATTCCTACTTCATAGAGCCCAATAGATTCCCCTCTCCCTCCACAAGGAACTACCTTCACCTTGGGCAGGCTCTCCTCCGCAGTGACTCCGCCAGCCCAGCAATTGCCCAACTCCTCCGGATGTACGCATTGGGAAAGTTATGACGGATCTTTACCTGGCGTTATTTTTTTATTTTGTTTTTGGAAAGCGAAAACGATCTTGAGAGCCGGGTGAGCATTCGGAAAATGAGCGCCAAGGTCTTCCCTTCCCGCTACACATGAGCACGCGGGTAGCAGTAATGAGCAGTTTTAATTTGTCATACATTCACAGGTCTGCGCAACTAAATTCAATAAAAATTTAGTAACATATCACTAAAAGTAGTTTGAGCGCAATATCATGTCACCTAGAAATCAATGAATTTGCTGTCGTTTTAAAGAAAAGAACCTCACCCCTCCGAAGATATTAAAATATCACCCAATTACCGCATTACTTTCTGAGAATTTTTAATGAAAAATCCCAACCCTTTTACGTACAAAATGGTACATGAATGCAATACAGATAGACTTTATTGAAAAAATGACGAATTACTTACACCTAGATCTCGTCAAAAAACTGACAGTGTGTAGATTGTATATTTTATTAACAATTATTGAAAATAAATCATATTGTCACAGCTGTAATTTTTTCAGGATCACAAGAAACCTTCTGTTGTGAAGGAGTTTCTAACGTAGCACGCGAAAAAATGAATCCAGTTAAAGACTTATGTGGTTATTTTTATTTAATTGCTTAGAATTTCAACTGTTCATTTCTCGCTATATATGGTGGCAGACGGATGCGCAGCTCGCTACTACACGAATAGAGTCCAGTGGACAGGGTAGTCAGAAGGGACGATTGGAATATTCTATGAAAATTGTCGAAGATTCTCTGAAAGTCTGTTAGGCATTTAAGTTAGAGTGAAGAGTGAACGGAAGTGGGCAAAAAGACGTTTATACTACGTCTAAACCCAGAGAGACCGGTTTTTAGGATCTATACCCTCAATGTAAAGAACAATGGGTATTTTTCCACAATTTAATTTTTACAGGTACAACTCGTTTCGACGGTACCTGAGGTACCTGAGAATGACATCTTTGAGTCGAAACTAGTTGTACTTGTAAAAAAATTGTGAAAACATTCTAAGTGCTCTTTGCATCATGATAAATTTCCACGAAGTCACGCCTGTACTCACCGAGCTGTACCCTCTTTTATAATTTACTTACGACGATTTTTGTTTTTATACATTTCTTTGTTGCCCTATTAATACTCCGCCAATCGAGGCGCACGGGCGCCCCCTTTCCTCTTGGCGCCTCTAGGCCTGGGGCTATCTGGCCTATGCACAAATCCGCCCTTGACATTTACTCCGCATCAGTCACTAGATTCAATGAGGTCTGTAAATACTTAACAATACAGTAGTACTTCGGTTTCCGTTGACTTTGGTCACGTCGGTCATGGTTATCGTCCATTTTTTCCGCGAAAAATTTGTCTCGGTTTTCGTCGGTTGCCTTGAATTTCGTCGGCGTCTCCACGTGACCTCAACGCTAATTTGGCGAAAACAAAGGGTGACTTACGAGTTCTCCTGCTCAGTATTGCATTGTTTCTCGTAGTGTGTGCATCATCTCAGCAGAAACAGACCACTTGACTCTGAATCTGAACCTAATTCTAAATTATCAAGAACAGAAGCGATCACAGATAACGCCTTGATACCTGAGGCCCATATGGAGGGAGATTCCATATCCAAACAATAATATCTGCACCTTTCCAACCTTCCTCGCTGTCTTCCATACATTAGTCTATTACATTCACTTTGCATTAATTTATTTCTATTTTTAGCGATGAACGCTTTGTTTATTCCTATGAAATGTGTTTTGGTATGTATTTTAGAGTGTCCAGAACGAATTAATTGGGTGTACATCGATTCATATAGAAATAATTGCCTCGGATTTCGTCGGTTTCGGATTTCCGACTTTTCGGACGGATTATGGACGAAAAGCGACGAATTTATATCATGGAGAGACAAACTGTCACAAATTATATTTAGTAACAATAACTTTTGGCCACCAAAAAGAGTCATTAAGTTTTTCAGAATTCTAATAAATTATAAAATCCCAAGGAATGTGTTGAGGAGCGTGGTTATAAAGTTCGGGTCAGAACAGAAAGGCATTCGTGGGTATGTGAAAAAAAGGTCAGAGCGGTTAACGTGAATATTATTCTTTTTCTTGCGTCTTGAACATCGAGGCACATAGAATTCATTGAAAATATTCAGTAATATAAAAAATATTTTTAAAACAATAGACGAATGGGGCGGAAAGAATAAATTGGATAATGAATTAAGGGTGGAGAGTAACTTGGCATCGTCGGCATTAGCCCACTGTCAGGGAAGGTCCACCGTTGAACATACTGTTACGGTTTTTATTTCTTCATTTCCGTGAACAAAGAACCTGGGTTCGCCAATTCCATCTTTACAACCAAAACTGACATCAACGACAACAAATTATCCAAACAACATCCCTCGTTACTATGTTCCAGCAGACACCACAACAACAGTCACAAATCTATAGGATTCCTCGTTACAATACTAACCCCATAGCGTGCTTAAAGTGCTCCCAAAACGACTACTAAGAAGGGATATGGATTCCACAAAATATATTTGCTATTTATATATAATATATTTGCCGTCATGCAAACTCGGTCCATCAGCAAGGGATTCCAGGATTCTACCCGCCACGCCTACTTACACTTTCCGTCGCGCATTCCGATCCAAAACCCCATTCCACATTCTTAAGATGAAAGAGCAAGATAAGGATGGTGATGTGATATTAATAGGACCACCTTACAACCCCGTGTTCACGATTTTACTTCAAGTTCTGATGATAAAGTTGTATTGAGATGGTTTGAGCGCAATATCCTTTCACCTAGAAATTAATTAATTTGGTCTCGCTCATTCCACTTTAATTACGCAAAGATGACCGAGGCATTGAGCGAAATCAGATTGGACATATTAGCCTGATAACCGATCCATATCACAGGCATTTGACGTTAAAATACCGTAGAGCTCAAAATTCAGCACTAGCTAGCAGCAGATGCGAGCCAGCAACAGACAATTGATTCCTACGACTTCCGCCACATTCCTCTCAAGGTTGTCGGCTTCCCCGTCGCGTTCCCCAAACTGAGAAAAGTCATTGTCTCTCTCCCGACCACATGAATATGCTCTTCTAGCTTCGCTCATTTTCGGACGCGGATATGCCTTTGTGTAATCTACTATAGTTTTCGATCGTCATTTTGGACACCTGCCGCTAGCACCTACTCTGGAGGAAGATGTCGATTGTTATTTTCATAATAAAATAACAGAATGCCTACGGAACGTATTGTTCTTCATTCAGACTTCCTGCGGTTCGCATGCGTGATCGCACCGCTATGAAGAATGCAGAACACTCATATCGCCGATCTACCCTAGCTCTTGTTCACAGCCTCGCGGTCAAACGACTCGACTAAAATATCGAACCAAAAACCAATCTATAAGTAGAAAAGGATCGCCGTTATTACTCTAGGAACGGAAAGGAATGAATGAGCACTTCTGATTATTTTCAGTAGCAGCAAGGATTCAGTTAAACCGAGATTAATTAACTTAACACATCAAGGAATAGTGTATAGTAACAACTACTGTATCACGTAATTAATTCTCCAAGCGGTTCATTGCGCACCCGCCATCTTGGCTACTCGTGGAACTCATAACTCCATGCCATAAGTGATGAGACCAATAAACTTGTCGAATCTTTATGCAACACTTATTGAATGGTCGCCATGGCTTATGTGTCCCATAACTTTATGGAATACTTATGCGTCGTTCCTGCAACTGGCCATTTGCGAATGAAATTCATATTTTCACCCCTTTCATCATTATTCCGCAGGGAAAAGTAAACGGTGAAGAGGGATGGCAATTATGAAGTAATGCATATGGAATGACGGCAAGCAATGAGAGTATGTCGGTCAATGGATGGAATGGAGATGAGGAAATTGAATTTTCACGCAAATAACAATATGACTCAACTAGTGGACCCATCGTAGGAATTCTTGCCGAAATCGATCAACAATTAGTACCGACTATATATAAGAATTATTCGTAAAATGACACAATTTATGCATATGACACATTTATGTACATGCACAATTTATGGTCATGCACATGACGATTCACCCTCACAACCGGTTGTCAGTATTAAGGATGGGTGACTAAATTATTTCGACAGGTAAATTGGTTACAAGGACGATGAGTGCAATAGTAATAATTTTTTTAGATAATTTTTAATCAAATAAGCAGCAATGCACGCTTCATAACTTTTATCTCTAGCCATAGAATTGAATCTCTTCTCATATTAATGAATTGTTTTGCCAATTTTTTTGCTGGATTATCAATCCTAGTTCTTATTTATTGTCCATAAATTTCATCTCTTACCTAAAATCTCCTGTTCTTCCTCTTCTAACGCTAAAACTGTACCTACTCGTTTCTTCGAGGGCATAAAACATGTACATTTTAAATCACTAATTAGATCACAATCAATATTAAGATCGCCTCATCTAAATTCCATTAATATTACCTAATTTTCTAGGATCTTAAAGCAAAAATATAAGAAATTCATGGAAAAAGTGAGTTTATTTAATTAGGGCAGTACGGAAGTTAAAGCGCAAGTAATAAAATTAATAGGTTTCAGATGATTAGCTGAGGCTGAGAATTTGTATGAGCACATTGCGAATGCAATAATCAAATAAGAAAGTACCTTGAGTACTTTTTCTTTATCTTAATTATGTCTCTTCTCAATCATAAGTGCTACGATTCAACGGATACTCGCAAAAAACAGGAGGGACCATTCACCTATTCGGGTAGAGATGGTGACTTCAAATGCCGTTCTGCATATTTTGACCGAATCGTCTCATAAAATTGACAACAGCGTTTCATCACCAGCTACAATTCCATAAAGGTACTAATGACTGTAGCCCAAAACAATTCCACAAACAGAAAACCTATGTAGCGAATAAATGCTGAGAAAGTAAGTTTTTTCCGGTGTATAAATGCCTTCAACTGGAAGTCCTGCTTGCATTTCGATATAAATAGTGAAAAAATATTACGATTTACTCAATATTACACATTAGCAATCCATAAAACTTAAGTCAATTTATTTTGACATCAGGAGTTATATCATTGCAAATAATTTGACTTTATTTCTATTCAGTGAGCCTCCCGCCGAATGATTAAATTCAAGGGTCAGAAAAGCTTGGTACAAGCGAATATTCCAAAGACGAAAAACGTTAGGTGTACTACTGAAACGTCCTCTATCCCTCCAATGCAAACTTATCAGGGGCACACGAAAGAACAAATAGATAACGTCAAGTTGAGAGTCACACCTGTGAACTGTGCAGCACGAGACCTGGAACACGCGGTGCATACTTTATGAGAGTTTCAGGCCCACATAGAATAGCAATCGGAAGTACCTATCGCAGGGTACAGCAATCAGCACTTGACGATTCGTTATATCTCGGATTTCTAAGCCAGCAAAAAAGAGTGAGCTTTAAATTTCGACCAATCTAGAGACGTTTTTCTTGTCGGCTAGATGATGAAGTTAACATCCATTATAAACATGGGGAGATGTTAAGGGCAGCATGAAGAATTAGGCACCCTAAGATTTTTCCTCATGGGGTGCTTTTACTATTCCAAGGTATTGGAAATTTTATTTTACACCCTAACTCTTTCATGCATGACATTTAGATTTGAAGGTAAGAATTCGCAAACCCTTAAGCAGTTTGAAATAATTAAAGGTATTTATCCCACTCTTCACATCTCATCTCATACTGATTTCTCAAAGATTGAATACATTAAGAAGAGAATACGTCAACGCCAACGGCTTCTTTGGCATTGGTTAATCCATCTACCTTTTCGGATCGTAATTCATAGTCTCATTGGCCATGCGAGGACAAAAAATTGCTCACAAAATCTTGAAGCGCTGCATTTTTTCACTCACGCCCGAGGCACTCTTTATTTTGGGTCATGCTGGAAATGCACGGAGAAGATCGTGATAAAAATAGCGGAGAGCCAGTGAACATTTTTTGATGACTCATGTGTAAGGTGGCAAGGTTTCATATCGTGCAAACCGAGTTCATGTGCCGGAAACAATGCGGAGAGTGAAAAATATTCATGTATTCAATTTTTTTTTCGAGTGATATACGCCGCAAAATAATTGATAACTCTTGGTGTATATGAAGCACCATTGGAAATACGAAGGAAGTCCTCTTTTAATAAAATAGCGTGATGTTGAAACAATGGGCGCTGTCCCCACCGTTAACTCATCATCGCGGGAATAACCCTGCGGCATATTTTGCAACAGGATTTAAAAAAATACAATAAATGCCTGAAGGCTATAAAGCAACGAGGAGAGGTTGTGCGAAAACCCGTGTCGAACCAGTGCCCACGAATCTCAGGGCTTTTGACCGCGTTAACTCCAGAACATTGGGCAAATTCCTCACTAGTTAAATTAAGTTAATATGCATGTTCTGTCCTGCATCCGAAAATAAGTCCAGAATCATTTATTGAGAGAAAACCTCTCATTTTATTATGGCTTCATAGCCTGATAATGATATTACTTCTAAAAATTACTGCAATGGAAAATTAACGATCGTTCATGACCAATAATTTTATGAAGCTGTGAAAAAGATGTCATTTTCCAATCGCTATGACGTACTATATCGTTTTCCTAATTCCCGTACTCTGAGGATAGCCAGTTAACTCATCTAGAATTAAATACAGGAATTACTGACAGCATAGCCAGTAGTTGTATCCTTAGTAGTGTAGTGCATGGTAGCATGTTCTTGTACGTAGCACTCCCCTAGTTTCTAGTCTGACCGCGCACTGGTGTCCTGACTGCTTTTGGCCTGCGCCTGGCATTCCGGGGAACGTGCGCGGTTCGGATTTCAGTTGGGATGAGGGCTTCATGCCTGGTGTGGAATCATCCCCTGCCGCACACCCTAGTGGTGGCTTGCACGGTATTTCGTAGATGTAGCTACACGACGGGTGAAGTGGTGAGAATTATCTAATAAGGTAGGTAGACTTGTAAATTCATAGTAATCACCTCACCTTATGATTTCATAGTAGGTATATAGTGATATTAATTAATCATACTTGAAGAAAATGACACTGCCAACACATTGACGATTAATTGATTTTAGATTTTAGTTTTTAGTTTTGGCAGGAGTTCACTTTTTTCAGTCCATCTTTGACAGTCTAAGTCAGGGGTGGCCAATCAAAATGATCTTGCGGGCCACTTTGGAGACGCATCATAACTCCGCGGGTTGGCCACCCCTGGTCCAAGTTTATAAAAGCACCACGGGGCACTTCCTTACAGAGTATAAGAAAATAGCCGCGCCCGGACCCTGCAGAATAATTTTACCGTAAGGGAAGTAAGAGGTATGAATAACCATGAAATTTCACAGCTGGGATGAAGCGCTTAAGGAAAAACACACATTAGGGCAAGCGGTCACTGGATCGCTATCGCATGGTGTGCTCCGTCGAGCGAGAGGCGGCGCATAAATTTTACGTTAATGACATAAGAGTTGCACAAAATCTCAGGGAGGGGGGAAGGGTGGGGAAGGCCACTACTCCGACAGCAAATTGATTTGAAGGTCACCCAGTGCTCCATTGACCGTCGATCGCGAACGTGGCACGCGTTATATTTCAATCGAGAAAAAAACTTTCCATCGTGTTAAAAACACCTTTCGCATCTATCATTGGTAATAAAAAAAACTTTGTACCTTTCCACTCTTTATCACCATCGGCTTCAATTTGGCTTCACTTATCGGCTTCAATTTGATTAGGTATCTCCAGTGAAAGGTACAACCGGTCGCAAATAGCGATATATTACGGAAAAGCTCAAAGTTTTTGTTGTTGCAACAACGTGTATCCGTCACTTCCAAGTAGTCACGCCTGACACCATCAAATGCATCCTTTCCCATGGTTCAATGAATCTTCGGGAAGAAATATCGAAGTAGAGCTCTTGCGTGACGGAAGAGGTTACGAGCAAGCCGACTTCAAGATTTCAATCACGCCTTAAACGTTCGTTTCACACGATAAAAGAAAATGTTACCTTAGTAGTCGTTTTTTCCTGACGCGTCACTGTTGTTTTATTTCAATTTTTTCCACCTGCGCAAAACAGTGAGAAAAGAGTTTGCACTTTGGATAATTTTGCCTCATTGTGCACGTTGTGCGAAGGGTTTTTTCTAGCTAACATCACTCAAGAGTATTTAACATATCAGAAATTATTACCTCAACTCAAAGCAGGAAATTCAGCGGAAAGTGAAGCATACGATTATAATTTAACTTGATCGTAACTACGACGTCAGTTTAAACTCAAATTACTTGCTCAAGATTTCTTGGACGAAAATAGGGAAATTCTTTACTTCCACATCAATATCTACACCACTACCTGAAAGCTACCTCAAGGATGTGTAGCTGGGGATGAGATAACACCAATATGCAGTACATAACACCCAAATTAAGTTAATGCAACATAAGCAAAAACTTGAGAAAATTGGCAAAAGACGAAAGTGCATTAATATAAGCTGCACTGTAAGCATACTACCGATGTCAGACAATGTATAAACGTATTTTACAACCACACTGATGCACCATGAAGATAAGACTACAAAGCAGGAAGCAGTACGTGAAAATATTCGCGCAAAGCGTGGCACTCTATGGATCGGAAGCATGGACCATTGGATTAACTGATCAGAGAAGACTGGGAGACTTCGAAACCTGGTGCTGGAGGAGGATACTGAAGATAAGATGGACCGACAGAATAAGAAGCGATGAAGTTTACTGAAGAGTAAAAAGGGAAGGACCACGTGGTACAAATTACGGAAATGAAGAACCAGATAGATTGGACACTCAATAAGGCACAATGGGTTTGTGAAGGATAAAACTGAAGGTAAAATAGAGGGAAAAGTCCCCAGGGGAAGACCCAGGGGTAAGTTCATGGACCAAATAACGAGGAAAGTACATAGGAAGAGCTACCAGAAAGTAATGGACCTAATATTTGACAGGTAAAGGTGGGGGACCGCAGTCAACCAATCTTAGGATTAGAAGACCTATGATAACTGATACTCCTTAATGCACATTTAACGAAGATGTAATTCCGAGAGAAGGGTTCGACCATATTTTCGTCATTGGACGACACAAGCAATCAACAAATTCTCCTCGCCACGCTTTAAGAGAGTGGCTAATTCAAGGAAATAGAACTGAGCGCATTCGGCATGGATAATTATTCCTGATGCTAAAAGCCACTCACACCTGCGGTGAGAGAGGGAAGGAAAAAGGAAATTTGTTACGCATTTGAAGGTTAGAAAATGGAAGTGGCGCCCTTGTGCATTATTTCGGCGCATTAACGAAAGGGAAGGAGCCGCGAGAGGCGCCTCTGACGGCCACCTGCGACGATCACAGAAACGCCTCACAAAAATGCGGTGACTTTCGAGAAACATAACAAAAAGAAGCGATAAAATAACGTACAATACCAGTTCAAGCGATTTTTTTATGAATGGCCAATGAAGCACAATTGGGCTACTGCAATGCTGATCGAGAGGGCTGTTCTCGCTTTGCTCCATAATTTGTACTAGACATTTCAATGAGTGAAAAGTGGATATTTTTCTCACATTTAAAGTACAGGCAAACGTTAATTAACACAATTAATCATATACTATACTCGAAAGATATCTTAAGACCCGGTTTCATAATACCAAAGTATTTTCTCGAATCGAAAATTAAGGTCGAAAATCGAGGAAAAAATGCTTCCCCAAGGATAGCGCACACATCATCGAACCGATTGCCTAATATAATGAGAAAAACGCGAACTAACAATTAACATTGAGTCAACGTACGGGCCACGTCATCTATCGGTTAACGTCAACCAGACATAACCCGGGGTCTTAAGTGTTTTATCTCCCCACTTATTTTTCCAGGTTATTCAAAGTTCTCAACCAACCTTTTGAGATACCCACAAAACTATGCTTCGAATTTTATCTTTTGATTTTTACCCCACAATTGTTTGAAAGTGTGTTGGCGTCAAGATTTAGGCCAAACAATCTGGAATATGCATAATGAAAAATATTTTTGAATGTGAATTTCATATCTTGAACTAAAGAGGACGAGATATTCGTCGAAAAAAATGTTGTTCAATGAAGATATTCCTAACGAATACTTATACTTGCGGCTGAGAGAGAGCGTTATGTTGTCGAGAAAATGACGGATGACGTCATGGAACGATCTACTTCATCCAGCAATACGACTCATATTTTTGTTAAATCGAGCTGGTTTATCCTGATTGACGAAAATAGTCGCTCATATTTCCTTAATGATAGACAATAAACAAGTATTATCAGATCCTTCCCGTGAAAATACAACCAGAGCAAAAAAGTGATACCGTGTGGTGACGTCTAATTATTGAGACGTCGTTTCACATCGTGAGACTTTCAAATTTTAAGCACTTCCGGAGGCAATAATTTATGCTAGCATTTGTCGCATATGCTGAAAATAAAAACAAAGGCTATTCATTAAGAAAGACCACGACCCGGTTTTACATTTTCTAAATAATTGTTACATCGGTATGGAAATCGAAATTAATTCGTTTTCGCTCCAGCTATCCGGCAGTCTTATGTACATACTAAATCCACAAAAACCATACCATCAGTTTAGCATCTAGATATCGAAATGACTACGCCACCTTACTATTTGCTTAAACCAGAAAAAACCTTGAGTACACTTTGGGATTATAAAATTATTGAAGCAATTTTCCCAAATTTTATACGCTTACATTAATTTTACTGTAGCTTTGCAGTTCCAGAAGCGCAATTCACAAGTACAGAGAAACTCACCACACACCAAGACCTTGCCTGTGATTGGTCACCAGATGCGAGACCGGGATAAAAATATGTTTTGTACTTATTTATTGTTTCTACGACTGAAAATAGAATTCGACTCATTTTTAGAAGACGATTGAGCTTATAATGAAATAAGTATCGTGTGAAGCAGCCTTTAATGTGGGCTAACACATGGAAGTTACTTCTACGACCCCAGCCTTAGAAGTCGCTTACAAATATCACTTCGATGTGCAAGCACGGACTTATATGGCAGCAGTGGCTGATAGCGTACGTTATCGACAGCGGTTCGCACGCATGCGGAAATAGACGGCCTTCAATGTTGCCAGCGATTAGCATTCAAATTCTAAGTTAAAATTGCATCGTATCCGCTGAAGTCCAGCTCACATAACGGCGATTCGGGATTACAACTTTAAACAACAACATAAAAATATACTGGACTAATTATTGTCACGCAGATATGTAAACACTGTAATTGCACATGGGATTTTTTAATGCTAAAGAAAACTAAAAGGTAACAAATTTTTAATGTTCTGGTAGTGAACAATAAGAATGTACCCAATTTTAAAATAGATAAGCTTCAAATATGGCTATACGAGTAATCATTATAAGTAATAAATGCTAATTTATAAATCTCACGAATATCTGAAGAACTCATTCAGTGCAACACAACCGCACTGACTGAAGAAATCAAGCGATTTCCAAAATGCTAATGAACTAATACCCAGTTAATGTTTATTTCAATCATTCTTGTATTTAAGAAAAACCCGAAAGAAATGAATTGGCAAGCAGAACGATGCCCACCTAATGTCGATACAAATGGAAACATCGTCATACTCGCTACTTTATAGAAGTCGCCTTCCATTTGCAAAGCCTTCTATAATTTAGACGGAGCAATACTGTCTTCGCATTAGCTCGATTTTTTTTAGGATTAACTTTGTGGAAATCCATCACCACTGAAGTAAAAGTAAAACATGCATCTTTTTTTCACTATAACACCAAAGATCCATCTAAAATACATCTTAGGAAACACACAACTGGAACTTTAAGCTCACGGTCATCTTCTCAAAAACGATACACATTTTTAGTTGAGCAGATACTGCTACGAAGTCAGAAACAATTACTGAGATGAGCCGGAGGAAGTGATGACAAAGACACAAGGTAATAATGTGATGTCTTCATGAAAATAATAAATTAAGATGCTCCGTTCTCGGATTCCCCAGCAGTCATTAGCACGCTTCGAGGAGCAAATAATGACATGGGAGGTACACCGAGTGTCCTGAGCAGTCATGCTTTTAGAAGCAGCTCATCGACTTCAATTGACGTCATATTGCCCTCTTATTGAATCCACTTAAAGGTGTATTTTGTACGTGTATCAGTCCTAAGATAAAGTTGGATAATAAAGGAAATTTTTAAATCTTGCTCTGATTGGAAGAGATACCGTACAGGAAACTTTTTCATAGCACAATGAAATAAAAATACTTAAAGACAAGTGAAAGTGTTGTGCAAGATAAATCTCATGATTTGAGGATGAACAGCAAAACAGCCGGAGACAAGACTTTCTTCGATCAAAAAGATTATTGTGGTGCTCAACAATAGAATTCAGAAAAACTTCATCCAAAACAAAAGCATAGTCGGCTCTGGGGGGCGGCGGCAAAGTCCTTCCCTAGCAACCCAAGGGTCGCGGGTTCGAATCACACCTGCATAGGGTATTTACCTCATATCGCATGGCAGTGTTTGTTCGTCTTTACAATAAATATGCAGAAATCGGCATGATCAGTCATATGTATAGAAATTACCATATTCTGAAACCAAATTGGTGGTTTGAGGGATAAACCTAGTTGACACTCGGACAGACTTAGAATGCGGAAACTCGTGTAAATTAAAGAATATTATTATATGGTACGTACATTCGCTAGTTCGCCAGCAAGAAAGATATAACAAGCAGACAAGACCAAGAATTGAACGAGATGTATTTTTAAGAATGGCGAAGGTAGGATGTACTTTATTAAAACGCTTGAGCTGCATCATATTTTATAGAGGTGAAGCTTTGACGATAACGGCAGTAGAACCGAAAATAAAGGAATAATCATACATACTTCACCATTGACTGAGCAATTATAAGGACCAAATGGGCACAAATATTCATTAATGAAGAAGTCTGACGTATATCTGCGAAGAAAATACTTTTAATGGAAACTCGGTGAACCATAACAGACGGACTTATTACAGACACATTCCCAGATATTTTAGCCTTCAAAAAAGTATGGGAATAATTACAGAGGAGGGCCAAGGAGAAAATTATGAGAGGTGTAAATTGAAACTGTTAAGAAGGAAAGAATCCGTTAGCTACGGAGAGTGAGAATGGAACGGGGGGCTGCAACAAATTATTCTAAGGACTGATGAGTGCTGATGACCCTTAGTTACCCTTCGACCCACTATGCCTAGTGCCTGAATCATACGGTCATTTTCCACGAGAAAGTCCTGGGATATTTTGAGCTAAAGCTTTTTAATTATAAAAAAATGACAGTTAGAGCAATAATTTTCCTATTATCACGCAGTCAATTTTGCTGTAACTGCAAGAATCATGCCTGTAAAATTAACACCTCTAATTTGATTTAAGTCACATGTTGCGTCACACTCGCCCATTTGTTGACATGCGCCGTGATTGGGTGCATTTCAATTTACGCACAGGCGGAAAACAGGAATGTCACAAACTATCGAGAGACAGACAGGAAGTCCTGAACACTGCCGCGATCCCTGAGTGTAACACTGGATTTTGCTATGTAAGCAAACATTTGAGCTATCATTGCCTCAATGCCAGAACATGTACATGATAATGTGATTCAGTGTAAGTATGGATCAACATAAACGCCATCATTTAGCCATCGTTCATCAATTAGGTGGTACCCCCGAAACATGACGGATCATTCATCCGAAGATAAAGATGGGAACAGCTGCTCGAGACGTTTTTCACAACCTTTCGAGAAAATTCAGCTTTTTGTGACGCTAAATTGCACATATTGTGTCTTCCTTAAATATGAAATTCACATTTTTAATTTAAATTTATTACTCAACAAAATCTTATCCCATAAAAGAAGAGCGTAAAATTTTAAAGTATCGACATCATTTCGAAAACTCTCAAATTATCAAAAGTAATTCAGAGATGACGATGGAAAGCATTCCGTTTGTAGGAGACGTCATTCGTGGGATGCGTCATCGGGTAAGGCGGAGGAGCATGAAATGGTGCGTAATGACCGAACGGTTTTTATTAGTAACATTGAGAAAAAAGAAAAGCACAAAATTGCACAAAATGGGTCTCTGAGCTATTAAAAATAATCCACTGACATTTAAATTCATAAATATTTATATAAAAAAGTTGGAAAATTAATAAATTAAACATGTAAAGCCATTAGTTTAGGGGTATGCATCTTTTCTCTGTGCAGTATTCCAAATGTCTTCCCTTCAACGCTCTAGGTTACGAGTTTTTAGAAATCTTTTAGGCTCCATTTTTATGGACCAACTTCCTTCGGGTCAAGTTTGATTACAATCTAAATAATCCATTGGTAAAAAGTGCTTTGTCAAGTGTGTATAAATTAAATTTAGATAAAACTGAAAAACATACCCACATTAGCGTATCATGTTAACAGCTGGATTCAAACGACTTAATCCTATTCCTGATCCACAAACTTCCATCTGTAATGATATGTCACCCGATGCATTTCTATGTTTGGTTTGCTTCACGGCTGTCGTGCGCAATAGAATATTTTTATAAAGAAGATCCAGCAATTTTTCTCATTACTGTTGAAGGTATTTGATGCAGCTGTCGGAAGCTGAGTTTTACAACTTAGTGTAAATAAAAAAATATTTTTTTTCTGTCACAACAATTAACACTGGTGGATTTGAGAATAAATACGAAAAAGGAGAAACAAACTCCCAAATGTCAGTGAAATCGGCTGTCCATGATCCTGGACCGCGCCTTAAGTCATTCCAACAGGCTTGAATATTTCATGGAGATTTTCAAACTCTACACTACACAATTTTTACCCAGTTTCGGTCCACCGGCACAGGTCGCAAAGTAAACAATTAAAAAAAAAGAATTCTTGCGAGAGCGGCCTTTCTCGAGCCACCCGGCGAATGTAGTCCAGCGTCGGAGGACGGACGACTCCTATCCCACGCCGATCCGTCTCGGAGAAAAAAAGGAAGGTGTGATGCAGTAGCCAGCCCTCATCTGCCGAGCGTAACGCCCGTTATACCGGAGAAAATGATTCACTCCGCCACCGCTTGTATCTCGTCCGCAACGCCCCGAGGAAGCCTCTCCCAAACGGCCCCGCCCTCCTCCTCTTCCCTTCACACAAATGCAACCATCCTCCTCCACCCCCCAATGCCGCTATACGCAACTGCCGTTTCTCATTTTCACTCCTTCCGAGATTCCTTCCCCTGGCTTAGGAATTCGCGTATCCGCGGCAAAAGCAGTTCATACATCGAATTCTCCACGTTTCGGCGAGTGATGCGGGATTGACTGACGAAAGACGGAACGAAGAAAAAAACCTTGTTTGAGAAGGACACTGGATGTACCCAACAACGGAGCCGCCGTGAATTCATGAAAATACGTCAACCTTACATCAGGGTTGGCTCCGACCATTGCCACCGACAGAGGGGCATTGCTCTTTGACTTCTTGCAATACCAAAGCGGACCGGCAAACCACTCCTGAGCTCCGGCTAAACTTGTAAACTTAGAAATTAAGCCCTGACTTGAAGAGACTATTGATGTCACACACGCCTTTCTCACTACATGGCACAGTTGAAACATACTTATACATTATCTGGTTATTCATGTATTCATTGGTCGTTCAATCAGGAGATTAGTTGACTGCAGCCCTCCATCCTTCCTTATGAAATACAAGCTCCCTGACTCTACGGTAGTTCTCTAATTGATTCGGTATATAACTCGTTATCAGAGATGGAACTTCAAAAATATTACAATTACATGTAATCTAATGTTAGAGTGTTAGAGGTAATGAGAGAACAAAATGTTAGAGGTAGTCCTTAATTAAGCATGCCATCTCTCCCAGAGGATTTATAACCGATTTTATTTTTAAGTAGGAGAGAAGACGTATATAATGGATAAGGATGTGGTCAACGCTACAAATTCCTCCTGATACTAATGTTTCACTTTTTTACCAGAGTGAAAAAGGCATTTATATTCACGATTTATAATTTAAACTGAGATAGGAAAAATGCGCCTAATTTTATTTTATAATTCAGAATATTATGCGGAAATTTCATACGGTATCTAATATGTACAATAATTCGAGGAAAATACCAAGCAGAAATTACTTTTATGACCCAACGTCCGCTAAAATGTCCTACGTCTATTGCCGAAGAATTATGAGACGAATTAAAGTCCTCGTCAGATTTAGCATTAACCTATCAGATAGCTTGATAAATCATAATTGTTCATACACCACTCTCCTAATTCATCTACCAAATTTACTAAGGTATAGTTTCACCTTTCATATTTACATACGTTAATTTGATTGGAACAAACACGTTAATCATGCCAGGTATTGAATAATGACCATAGCACTTAAAAAATGTTCTACGTTATTTCAAATCCCTTTTCTCGAAAAAATAGGTAAAAAAGCAAGTGAAGTATGGTGGTGATTGCCCAAATGACCCTTTCCTGTGACAGATGCCAATGCGTACAGATTGGCGTGGGATTGACACGGGGGAGCGAGGTTATTTCCATGTTTTCTCACCAGGGTTTCTTAAAGTCGCAAAACCTTAATGCCGAGATTAAAACGCTTAATCTGTTATTCATATCAACTTTATGGCTATCTAAAGCACTTTATCTAACAGTTTGGATAGGTCCAACTAATGGGTTGCGAACACCATCAGCGAATTTTCAGTCGCATTTGTTGGGGTCGTAAACATAATCACGAAACGCGCTGCTGACACTTATCCGCCCGCTCAATTTTGATGCAGTCAAGTTGCAAATCACGTACTGTCTAATCCGCTCCTATGCTGACCTCTTCCATGCGAACCTTACCTGCATTGACCTTATGCTTCACGCGGGCGACTACAACCAAGTTTTGATACTACTATACTCCACAACCAAGGGTACCACTGGTGGAATTAACAATGGGAGCAGAAGGTCGCTGCCATGCTACCACTACTGTATGTTCTGTGAGCAAAAAGTCCATTCTAGGCAGACGTCATCCGGATGACACGAGCAACAGACGAGTGGTGAATAATCATAGGAATAACGGGTGCAAGCTACGATAATTTAGTTTTTAGCAATGACAGAATGTAGCCAAGTAGATGATCGCATCCTCAGATACTGTAATGCAACATATTTTTAGAGGATTTTAAGAGGAGCTGATCCGGTCAGATCGATCCCATATCGATTGGTAAACGTAGTGACAGTACCCAAACATCTACATCTACATACTACCCTGCGAACCGACGCATGGGCGTGTGGCAGGGGGTGTTAGGTCACTAGCCGTGTAAAGACGTAAGTTTTTGGGAGATGAAATGGTGACATGAATTATAGGATTGGAGCTAGATTTTTATTGTGATCGCTTATCGTGCGCGTAAAGAACGAGTTTTTGCACCTATCTGACGGGCTGTGTATATCTCTAATTGTATCGCAGCTGTCAGACCTAGAGATGTAGTGAGGAGTCATAATAATATTCTCTGTGACCCTCTGAAAAATATCAGTTCTGAATTTCTCAAGCAACCTAAGCCTAGCGTGTAGCCTCCAAGTCTCTAGGGGTTCCCACCTTAATCCCTCTTAAAGTTGTGAGAAAATATATGTACGCTCGTAGCAGTTTTTAACGAAGGGCGCTTCTTTCCTTTAAATTTTATTAATGTTTTGGTTAAATATTTATCACCAGGGTCCCAAATGCTCGCCACGTATTCGAGGTGTGGGCTAACCAGATCGGAGTAGCATCTCAATTTTAATTTTTCATTCGAGGACCTTCCTATTATACGTTTAACAAAACCTAGGTTTTTTTAATGCTGTGCCACATATGTTTTGTAAGTATAATCCGCACGATATAACAGAAGTTAAAGTAATTCCAAATAAACGATGAACAACAACCCACCGTGTATTTGAAGTATAGTCTGTACCATTTAGGTAAATGGAGAGTGCATTACGTCATCAAACTGTAGCCTGACAACCGAAATAACAACCATATTGTTTAACCCTGCTCTTTCATTACTTTCCTTTGGATAGCACGACGGAATGGACGAATTAGCGGATGTAAAGCAAGAATATGAACCATCCGTTGGAAATTTAAGGCAAATAACCCTAGAAACTTGCATTGGTTACCTAGTACTATGGACTCTACTCGAGGTTACCATAGTTTCGTTCGGGAATGCGGATTGTTAATAATTTTAATAAATAAAAAATACATGTTAAAAGAATCCACATTAAAAAATAAAATGTATGCTGATTTTTAGTAACTTCGTAAAATTGCATAATTATTGCGTCAGCCCGTTGGCGCTGAAGGGAAAACGGGGTTAACAAAGATGGCGGATAGGCCACCCCCACGTTACAGCTTTTTGAATTAGTTATCATATCAAGCGGCATCTCCACCACCTTAATGGTCTCTACAGTGGCTATTGCACATGTCGAGAAGCATGTGTTTGTTCTCCAAGATAGAAGTTACAGCTACTCAGTACATTCAGAGGTGTTAATTGAACTGGTTCAGAGAAAATGCCTATCGTAATGGCCGTCAAACTTTCCGCCAAACGAACTGTCTTCCGCTCTCAGCAGTTCCCTACGGCCAGCGTCATTCTTCGTAATATCTTCATCCCATGAAGGAGTTGGAAACGAAGATGCTCTTTCTCTGGTGTCTCAAAGCTTTGCGGACTTCGTCCTAAATTAAAATTGGCTCTTCACGACTCTCTTTAGCTCTAATACGCAACAAAAATGTAAAGAGAATAGAAGTTTATGGTCAGCCTTTTGCCGTAGTCCACCAGCACTCAATAGCTATATACACCGTAAGACTTAAGGTAGTGCGAACGAGATAGAGATATAATCATAACAGAGATCATTTTCGAATTATACGTTTTAATTTCACCAGCTGTGAGACATACGAATTAAATATTGCATTATTAATGGTGCAATAATATAGTTTCACATGACAGAAATTGTAAGTAATCAAATGAAAATATCTAAATAAGTCTTTAACTTGACTCATTTTTTTCACGCGGTATGTTTGAAACTCCATCAAAACGGTAGGTTTATTGTGATCCCGAGGAATTTACTGCGGTGACAATATGATTAATTTTCAAAAACAGTTGAGAAAACACACGAACTACACACTTGATTTTTTGACGAGATCTAAGTTTAGGAAATACCTCATGTTTAATATTAGGTCTCTCTGGTCTAGTGCAAAGTTCAAAATTTAACACTGCAAAGTTATATTTTTTACGAGAGGCCACTATTAGAGAGCTATTTAATCGAATGTAATCATGAATTGAATCAAGTGAACTCTACGATTTTAATACTGCTTTGACCACTAATATCTGTACATGAACTTCAGAATGTTAATGAATAATTGCATATTTCGAAATTTATGCAATTTATGATACAATATCATAAAATAAGAAAGACCTCCCAATCGTGGCAAAAATGTACTTGTATTATAAAAATGTCTTTGCTTTACTTTGTCATCGATGCTGTTATTTCCAAATACTTCACTTTTAGACCTGCGTCAATTTTTCCGAGACATGACCAGCCTTTTAATACGTTTCTACATCAGGAAATATTTCTCAAGCGTTCTCACTGACATGTGAACTAACTGCACGCTTACAAAAAGAGCGACGTGTTTGGGGATAGCCACTATTTATCACCCATGACGCTACATTCACTTTTCTGTGACAATAATTAAACGCACATGTAATTAGAGATTTTTCGAAGATAACCTCCAATTTGTCCGGATCGTCCTTGCCCCGGAATAATTCTCCTCGATGGCTTCACATCAGAGCCATTCCTTCTCTTTTTTGGGGACCGCGTCACGAGTTCAAAAAGACCTTTTTGCTCCACTTCTTTCACCGCGAACATCTCCATCAGGCTGTAATTATTGTCCATCGAGCCACAGAAAGGTTGAAAAATAAAAAAACATGCGGTTTTGCACAAAAATGCCCGCAGTGGAGGCAGTGTGCATTCAAAACAATGGGACGTAAAAACAAACAAGCGGCTCGCGGTAACAACGGACTCAGGCCGAGCGAGGAATGAATAGAATGCGACGCGGAAAAAAAGAGCGAAGCGGGAGGCGCAACAACAATGAGCCCGATAGTGCTCACCTCGGCACCGAACCAAGGACGCGGGCGGAGGAGGAGGAATAAAATATGCCGGCTGATTAGTGTATGCGCGAGGCAGTAGGGGGCCACTTGTTTTTCACGAGGAAGGATGGACGCGGGTGGGTTGGGGAGGGAGGACGCGGCGGCGCCATCATGATGATGAGTTGATGACGATGACGCGAAGGAGGAGGTTTTGGATAAGGGGGTGAAGGGAGACGCTCCTCAAGGAAAACGGCGCGCATCCGGAGTTGCGCCACACCGAAATAAGTTCGGGATCCGGCCGCGGGACGTCACGTCTGAGGGGCCACACCTACCATAAACAAACGCCCACCCGGGGCTCGGATCATCTCTTTCTCCCTTTTGCTGTTGCCCGCTCCGCTGGGTATTGAATCGCACTTTCACTCTCATTAAAACAACTCCACCGTTTCGAGTCGCGCGGGAAGGAGGTCGCTCGGCGTGTGTTAACAAGAAGCGCGCCCCACCCGTCGTGGCGCGGCGATCGTCTCGTTGTCGATCGAAGGGGCGGGGTCGACATATCTGAGTCGAATAGACGTTAAAAAAACATTCGATTACACGCCGGGTTTGTGAGTCCCACCTTCGTCGGACAGCAGCACCGTGGAAAGACACAACTCGAATCGGGTTTTGACTTTTAGTCGGCTCTCCCAGACTCGTATGGGTCAGTAGTTCTCACACCGTTACGGGAGTTCCGTAACAAGATCCCGTGGATGACGAAAAAATGGGGCAAGAACCGACTTTTTTCCCCCACATTCTTGCTTAGGTAGGAAAAAAAGACAGCCCATTAAAGAAGAGGGTTTTGACTCACGGAAATGAAGCGTATTTTCTTGTGCGAAAAATTAACCACCTGTCATAGTTTTCGCACGTAATTTGTCCATGAATTTTACGAATAGTTCGATGTTTTTCCAGTTATTATTCCAATTGAGGACTTCAGCAGAAAAATCATCATGGTACAGCTAATGTTCCGCCGCTAAGCCATGTTTTCGGCGTATTAACTGCAAAGCCGATTAATTCAATACGGCCGATTGCGTATTTATTAGCTTCAAATTTCCTCTATTACGTCGTACTGTACAGTTGCATCTATCCTCTTCTTTAATCATTGAAATAGGCCAACCGCTAGTCCGTTACAAAAATACTCCCAAAATAAAAACCACTCGCTCACATTTGAGTTAACCGACAGAAACATTTGCGACTGCAGGGAAGAACTAAAATCAGGATTTTGTCACTTCTATTCGTCCAAGTCCTTTTAGATTGACTGGAATAATTCTATAAATATGTGTGCATAAATCAAAAAATAACCATTTTTAGATAGGTTTTATGGGCTATTTCTGCTTCATTGATAGTACTTTCTGGCTTCATGGCCGATGAGTGAATTATTGCGACGAAGCTAAAAAAAATATCACGAAACGCGCGCATACAGTTTTTACTTAGTTTAACTAGTGAATGGATATCGCTGTTACATATGGCTCCACTGTGTTTTTTATTTAACTAAACCTGAAGCTGTTCGTTATTTTTCCAGGGACAAGCTTTCCTAATAACATCTACTTCACTCAACTAAAAGAAATTTCCGAACGTTCAACAGGAAATTTAATCTTTCTAGACCATGTGGAGGAAGAGAACAGAGAAGTTGCGATGGATAGGTAGGTAAAACAGAGAGGGTATGCTCGGTATAATAAGAGAGGAAAATCCATGGGTAAATTAGGAGAAGGCAGAATATGTCATTTGAACAGCTGGGAGGCGAAAAAAGGATGCTAAAAACTGCGATATGTATAGGGAGAATGTTAGGTAAGCTGGGAAGAAGAAGGAAGAGAATTGTATGTACATGGAAACAAGGACCTTCATAAGAAAGAAATAAAAATAGGTATTCCTTCGTCAACCGAAACTTATCCGTAATAGTAGATCACCTATAATGATAATAATTCCAAGTGATGTTGAAACATTCCGGAGAGAGAAAGCTAAAGGGAAACTGTACCGGTATTATCAGCATAATTCCAAGTCTACAAATATAAAATTTAGCAAGATGGAATTCCTCGAGTTTTTCCTGGTATCAGAACTTCTCATTTCGGGTTCTTCATACGCTATTTCACAGACGTAACGACCGGTAAACTCATCATCAAAAGAATTCAAAAGGGCAGATGTCATTATCTGTGCGCAGGTATTCCTCTGATGCACCACAAAAACTCCATTATGTGACTAGCATTAGGTAGTTACTCTGACACCGTGAGCGCACGGTATTTTGAGAGACCATTAAACTAGCCCAATATAAGTCGTCACGCGGCTGAACCAGTGGAGTGGGACAGCGAAATGGCAACTGGAATACGCTGTCCTTAACGACATCATTGTCTCCACTGAAGCGAGTGTGGGTCTGCCAGTCGAAGATGTTTCGGGGCGACGGCTCGGCCGTTTGCGGCACGCCTTGCGGTCCGAGAGAAGAGTCTCCCGACCGCCACGCCACCTGTCGCCTACCTCCCTCTCTTCCCGCAAATGACTACGCTTCTTATAGAGGGAGCGAAACACGATGGCAGTCTCTTAAGCGATCGTGATATCAGGGAGGGGAGTGACGCCAAGTAGAGGAGGTGCGCGTGTTGGAAGACAGGGTAAATTCTCGAAGCGTCGAAAATATTGAAGATAGAAATCCACCATTTTGGGAAACTTGTATTAAACATGCATTCATTGGTCGTTCTATCTCCGGATTGGTTGACTGCAGCCCTCCACCCTTCTATATCGAATGCTAGTTCCCTTACCTCCTGGTATCTCTTCTTATGTACTTTCCTCTTTATTTGGTCCATGAACTTATTCCTGGGTCTTCCCCTGGGGACCTTTCCCTCTATCTTACTATCAATTATGTCCTTCACAAACGCATTGTGCCTTATTGAGTGTCCAATCCGTCTGGTTCTTCATTTCTGTATATTGTACCACATAGTCCTTTCCTTTTTTACTCTTCTGTAAACTTCATCGTTTCTTACTCTGTCCGTCCAATTTATCTTCAGGATCCTCATCCAGCACCAGGTTTCGAAGTCTTCTGGTCTTCTCTGATCAGTAAATCCAATGATCCATGCTTCAGATCCATAGAGAGCCACGCTCCGCGCGAAAATTTTCACGTACTGCTTCCTGCTTTGTAGTCCTATCTTCTTGGTGCATCAATGTGGTTGTAAAATACGTTAATACATTGTGTAACATCGGTAGTATGCTTGCAGAGCAGCGCATATTAGTGTAATTTCGTCTATTGCCATTTTTCTCAGGTTTTTGTATAGAGTGCTAAGCTCCACACGAAGGTTTTCATATTATGTTTCCTTGTTTGTAGTCCTATCTTTTTTTGAACATGGCAGTCGTCTTTTTGGAAACTTGTATATTTTACAGAATCTAGCAAAAGTGCCTGATCACACGTTCCCCGTCTCGATGTGGCTCAAGGTCTGCTGTGGTGATATCGCAAGTAGAGATATATATACATGAACAGGCATCCCTCTGCTCGTTGTCACGCATGGAACTCTACTCAACATAAGGTGTCTCTAGCTTCAGGATAACTCAATCCAGGTTTTCTGAAAATTTGAATTTAGCATCTTTGAAGTGCATTTTATTATCTGAGATGAAAATAATACAGGCTTTCCAAGATATTTCAACGGTAATTTAGCCTTGAAAGTGGGGATTTTAAAATGGGTTCTTAAAGGGATATTCAAAGTACCGCAGAAATACCTCAATTAAAACGAAAAAACACACTCAATATTTTCATTGAAACTCATTATAAGCAGCAAACTGTCCTGGGAAAGTGATTAAAATTAGAATTTAGGAATCTTATCACCTATTTCTTAAGTTATTAGCGCATAACTGCCGTAATTTAAGTCAAAATGCTGTAGTTCCAGGCAAATGGCGCTGCAGTTGGCTCCAATAACTGGACAAATGTGATCATTAAAAATATATTGGTGAATTAATCTGGATTTTTTAACCACAATTTTGGTTTTCAATAGCTATTCCATTATATCAGCGAAAGCTGGAATTTTTAATTGAATAAATAAAAATGTTTACTTATAATTTGTCTTGACTAACGTAGTCAAGGCAAATTCTAAGTTTTTTGTTAACGAACAAATTTTCGTGAAGCTTTGCATGCGTATACACACTATAGATCACACATATGCGGCATGGCATTAAAGAAGGTAGGATTTATCAAGCGTGCAATTGGAAGGTCCTGAGATGAAAATGTAATAGAGGTGTGCTTCTTCGCTATGGTTAGACCACACCTCGAATACGCCGCGAACATTTGGAATCCTGGTCATAAAGATTTAACCAAAAAATAAATAAAATACAAAGAAAAGCTGCGCGCTTCGTTAAAAACTGCTACCAGCGTACATATACTGTTTCTCAGCATTAAGAGGCATTATATTGGGATCCGCTAGAGACTCGTAATGGCAGGAGTGTCCCTGCGAAAAACTCTCAACACCGATTAATACAGGGATTGACGGTTGCAGGCAGGCCCGTATAGGGAGGTGCTATCATCTCCACTTTCCTCGACTACTTTGTCGAGAAATTTGCAATAATGCACTGTTTCTGGGCGAGGATAGCCCTCACGACAAACAAGAGTTATCCCAATTACCATGAGAACTAACCACCATTCCAACCGTGCTGGTTCTGCTGGATCATCCCGTCGGAGTGGCCATTTGTTGTATTCGTTGGACGCGAAATAATTCATTTCTCACTATTATAATTGTTGATAAACATCAAGATGTCCTGCTGAGTCCAATTCGCGAAAAATAATGTATCTGAATATTATCGTCTAGATTTCGAAACGCTCACCGAAAACTACAACATGCTTTAATCACGGAAAAAATTATAATATAATTTTTTAATCATTTCCATTGGTCTATTACGGTGAGTTCCAACACGACAGCAGGTACACTCATTTTAAATGTGGTCTATACATTTTTTCTCGACTAAATTATAAAATTGTTAGACTGTATATTGTACACTTAATAAACCACGATCACCGCTCAAGTCATCTTAAATTCAAGGGAGTTGTTAGAATCCACATTAAATAATGCTTCGAACTTTTTCACGACTAATATTTCAATAATAGTGGAAAAGTACGACGAATATATTTTAATATGAATTCTAATATATGATACTTCTACGCATCTACCACCATTTATTGCTACCACTATGCCTCTAAGCCTTGCGGGGTTGCGTATTAAAATTTTCACTATCGCAATGGAAAGCAAATGAATGAAAAGAAATGCAGACAATAACCAGCTGTAATATTATAACTACAAATCTCGGTTTAAGTAACTCCCGTTAAATCTTTTCTCGGTATGAAAACCGCTGCTATTGCGTTTCCCGTCGAAACTGTTAGCGCTAACTAGCCGAGAGCTAGGTGTAATGCACTCAGCCTAAACTCTCTCCGTCAAAATCGAGTTAAAGTAAGTGCAAATTAATTTTGAGATAAGCGATTACCAGACATTATAATACCGGATTTAAGCAAGCTCTAAATGACTTGAAAAGAATGTACTTTGACGCTGCGATGAAAAAAAGATTCGTGGCCATATTGTCTTGGATTCTGACGTAACTTTTCAGCAACAATGGCAGTGCTCGACCTGGCTCTCGGGCTGAAACATCAACGAAAAGATCATTTTTGTTGGATAAAGATTGATAACAAAACATTAAATGTCTTTCAACAACCCCCAAGTATGCATTGCATCACTTTCGAGTTCACATTCACTGCTCGTCTTGATTATCACGTATCTAATTTCTTAAATATTAACAAATTAGCCTTTTTCCAATCACAGTTCATATTTCATCGGTCCGCTATACATAAACTCAGCGAAATAACTTTCCTTTTGCACGCGTGCACGTCCTGACAGCTCCGTTTGGCTCCGGTTTTAATGCTACAAACAAACTTCTCCCCCCATAACGTCAATAAACATAGCGACCGGTGTTTTTCCAATCATAAAATTATTGACAAGATGCGCTATTTTTTATGCTGCATGAAATGTTCCGTGCACTTAAAATTACGCATTAATGAGCGCTTAAACGATTTATATTTCTTTACAGTTTTAATTTCCTAGTAGTAATTGACTGGTTTACCACCCTATTCTCTGAGGCCCCTAGCCATTTTCAGTCGGGATCATAGCTATACGAAAGGATAAATCTCTGTTACCTCTCCCATAGAAACTAAAGGTGACCGTTTTGAGTAGGTACCTTGAAACTGAAACATTAAAACTAAGTTAATAGAATGATAATAAAAATATTTACTTAAAGAAAAATCAAGGGTTTTCTAATTTCCTAATAATCAAAGCTTTTCTAATTCTAAGAAAATTAAAAACTATAAAAAACGTCCAGCGGCTTGACTGTAGTCTTACGCCCGCGACAATATTTTATCTGCATTAATGTAGATTATCAACTTGAAATATTCGAGCAAAGGAAGTGAAGAATTAATGGGAAGCTATCTACACTACTTGAACTGGGTCGATGAATAAAGGTGATTCACAATGCGCCATTTATGTGGTGATCCAAGTTAGCTGGCAAGGCTTTGGGGACAATTATTTTTTTTCTGCAAAAATTTGGGCACAAATAAGATTTTCCTGCATTTTTGGACGACATATTTTTCCTAATTTAGTCGGAACTCTACCTCTAAAATGATTATACAGCATTTAATGTTCACAACTGAGAAATAAGCAGTAAATATTCGTATTGACGATACTGCGTCAAGTAGATTTTCTGAAAACTTCTGCATGCGAGGACAATGATTTATTACGATAAAAAACTGAAAACGGCAGATATATTCAGCGAAGACGAGAAAGATTGTTATTCTGATTGATAAAATAGATTTTTACCATGACAATCACTCACATATAAATTGTGTGTCTATCACCGAACACACAGTATTTCCAACTTGTTTAGTTCAATCGCAATATCACAAGAAAAATTACCTTTATACCACTCATAAGAAACAACATGCGCAAGTGCGATGAATATGATAGGCTCTTGTCTTACAATGTGTGAATTTTGCGAAAACACAGATACCTATAGGTATAATGACGTGCCTGAAGTTAATTTAAAAATAATACGTTTTGGCAACCAGTGAACTTTTAAATAACTAAATAAGTCATCTATAAATTTAGGGTTTTACAAGCAGGTTAATTTAAGAACTCAATTACCTTAAAATTAATAATTATTCACCAAACTACCTATATAACAATCAAATTGTTGTTTAAAAAACCAAATGGAACCCGCTGACAAGTCCTTGGGACTTAGCGGGGCCGAAATGTATATGTAGTTTAATTAATATCTATGCAGTTAATAAATAAATGCTTTCAAAATTTCACTGCTTAATACAAATAATGATTTCTAATGTAGCCAAATTGATCTCTAGGTCAAAACAGCCTTCAGTATCAAGCTTTTTTCCAATTTTTCCATTTTCTAAAGAGTTTTCAGCTGTTTTTTCTATATGTCACTATTTCCAGATTATTGCAATCGCAGAATTACATACCTAGAGGATGGAAATTACCCATAAAACGGCGATTTTTCGCATCTCCCTCACATCTGCTTCGTGTGCCCGTCAGTCACCCCTGACCCGACGTGACCCACTAACGTGGCCTTGCCAAGGGCGAAGAGGGAGGGCATTAACATTTAGCACAACCTATTTTCCTCCTTTTTCAATGGACTCTAATGACCATGTTTTTTCTTTGTGCAGAAAAACTACATGTGGAACACGGTAACTGTGCAGTACAACTCGGTGATTGAAGAAGAATGGGACGAACACTTCAAGGTCACCTGCGAGTACGGATACGACTTCTGGAAGACGGTTACTTTTCCCTTCCTGGACGTGGAGTGAGTAAACAGCGTATTTTTTTCCTTTTTCTCATCTCATCTCTGCGCAGATTACTGGTGAATTACTAAGTAAAAAGCCGAACTCACATCCGGGGGAAAATCAGGGGAATACACTAAAAGTAGAGTCATGCGACAGGCTTTATGTCTTATGCCAGCCAAATATTTCTTCTATTTCTGCCTTCTATGGACCATGCAAAATTGTATTTTCATGATTTTCGTTCCTCCCCCTTTCTATCCTTTCAGCACTTTTCCATTCTTTCTTCATGTCGCTCTTTTCTTTTGTCCGTACACATTCCTCATCTTCTTTAAAATCCTCTCCTAAAAAACCCGAGGGTTATGCTTTTTTCCTAAGTTAATACTGGTTTTCATTTTTCCGACTCCGTTATGTTCATTTCCTTAAGGTCACTTTAAACTTGCGTGACCCAAGTCATTTAACTTTTTCCGGTTAAGGTTAACAAGACCAATACTCAGACTTTTTTATTCAATCTCTTCATAAGTCCATAGAAGGATATTCTTCTCTTCCTCATCGTGTCAATTATTCTTCCAATTTTTTACATTTAGTTCCCAAATTTTATTTTAACATTTCAGCGGGCGCGTGGGCGGAAATTTTTCCGCCTTTAAAAAACAAAGACCCGCGGCCCACCGTTGTAGGCTGCCTGAGTGATATTCTCTAACAACCCTCATGGACGAAAGATTCCCTTGCCATCGTGTAGCGGAATCGTGCGTGGCGAGCGCAAGACAGTATCAAACATGACAATTTCGAGAAAAGCGCGACCGCTGGAAGGTTAAATTTTCAAATTTAGGTCCAGAAGTTTTCCTCATAAATTTTCTTTCCTACTTTTCTACTTCAAGTCAGCCATAATTGAGACAATAAAACTGCTTATCAGTGATGATGAATATTAAAATTAAATTTATTATTATTATATTAAATAAAAGTAAAATAAAAAATCAAGTACCTTAATTCACCACATTTCAAGAAGAATGAAGTGAGTATCCTTTACAAATAAAAGAAACGCATGCCCGAAGGTAAACATACTTAACCTTATTATGCTTTCCGTACATCGTGAAACTTCCGCCATAAAGAAGATAGCATCGGAAAACACGGAGCGCGAGGAGAATATTTTGGTTGGAAACGAGTCTTGAAACGAGAGAGATATCTCGGATCTATATTCTCCCAATTTATGTATATTCTGGACATTAAACTGCAAACTATCAACTGCACTATCACCGTAATCATTCAATCCGTAGATTGGTTAATTGCAGACCATAATATGCCACGCCAAATCTTTTAATACAATTTATCGTATTCCTCTTTACTGTTGTTGCCACTAACTTTACTTTTGACCATTTTGGAATAATAATAAGTCTCTATCTGGTTGCAAAAATCTCGAAAAAATTGCGATGATATAAAATGCTTGCTCAAAAAACCAACGTGGCTGAGCTATGAACTTATTCCAGGAAGTCAGAAAATTCATTGACCGATGAGAAAATGTGTGCGAACGAACTGAAAAAGAACACCCTCTCTTTGAGTTTCCTATCCCATTATAAGTGCCCCTACCCCTAAGTTACCTTAGTAAACTAGAGAAATTTTAATTGCCCATTTTTAATTGGAGCCCAATATATTTGCTTTCTCTTTGCCAATTAAACTCTTCCCTTCCCCTCACATATGTCATTGCAAGCCTCTTTCACAAACTGTAATGGGGAAAATTTTTGCGAAACTGAAGGTGATATAACGACGTCCATGAAGAGTGCAGGATATTAAGTAGAGCGCACGAAAATTAGACTTAATGGCTTTCTGGTTTCGCTGATATATTTCTAGATATTTCGAACAAAAATAGTCCCTTATCACAAAAATTCTCGTTCGATCAACTCTATTTTGTGATAGTCAGCTGTTCCTCAGGTTTCATTATCAATTAGAGTAGCGGGCATCAATATCTACTTTTCTAGTTGGATAAGAATGGTAGCTGTGGGTACATGAGACACTGAAAAAATTAAATTAATTACTCGATCTGCACATCTCTGTTTTGCTGAATCGTTTGGATTTGAAACCCGAAGGAGCCTCTGAATTATCTGATCTCTCACACATACTAATTAAAGACGGCATCCACTCTACCAACATATGCTTTCCTGAATATGAGAGCTTTTTTGAAATAATTTGATACCACCATAAAAACCATTTTATTTCATTAAAGCAATGATTTTTTGCCACGTTATAACTTCACCTGCACAGTATTGCATGGATTCTTTCCTAATATCATGAAAGTGTAGCTATTTTTCGGTTACGAAAACTTAGTGTTGGCGTACAAAATTGTGCAGTGTAATCGCGTCAAAATAGCATGAAAACTTTCCAAGGCAGGTTGTCACACTGATTTCGCTGATCACGCATTTTCACAAGATCACAGCTTTCAATGATAATGGCTCCTGCTACAAAAATAACATACATACATACCAATCATGCCGTTCCCTTCCGGAGTATGCACAGTCACAAAGTTTCACTCATAAATACATATGCGTACAATGTACACCTAACTCTGCTTCCTCCATACAGACCTATCCTTGCAAACCTCTTTTGCCTCATTTACTCCCATACACTGCTTCATACACGCTCTTCTGATTTAGAGACTCCTAATATTCTTTCTCCTAAGAATTTCCTCAAACATATTCAACCATTAATTTCTCCGCCTACCTCTACCTCTCGTAGCATTCATTTCACTATTATATATGAGGACCCCAGAAGTCAAGGGGTCAAAGAAACAAAATCGTTGTTTTGAGAAAACTTAAGTCAAAGTTGAAACTGCTTGGTACAACCCACTAAGAAGTTAAGGGGCATTACCCTAGATATTATCACCTGTCAAGAAAATCACTTGGATTCCTTTACCACCTAAAAGATTTATGTTTTCACATCCCATTTCTGTACCGGACTTATTTTTTTTAATGTCACTTAGACTCCTTGACTTCTGGGGTCCACATATCTGTTTCGCTATTTGACTCTCATCCATTTTCTCTATGTGGCCAAATTAACGAAGCACACTCCTTTCATATATGTCCATTACTGGAGCAACTAACACATTCATTTATTACCCACTCATTTCTGACCATATTCATCCTACATTTACCGCAAACACTCCTCATATAACTCATATCCACGGCGTTTAGTCTAAGCGGATAAGTGAAACATGGGTATGTCTGTATAGACATAAGAGTACAAAAATAAAAGTAAATTAAAAGTTTGAAAAACAAAAATCATCACGGTATGTTTCATAGGTGGTTGTGAGAGAGGAAACTCCAGACTGTGAGACAACTCGACACCTGGAAACCCAACTCCAACGAATGTTTAGGAAATTATTCAATTAGTTCTGCAGTTTGACGACAAAATGCTCGAGAATTTAGAAATAATGGCGTTAAGTCCCCGAAAATGTCATCTCATTCGATCTGAAAACATATTGTCAGTCGCCTTTGCACATAATAGGAACTTCGTTTCCATCGACATAGTCATGCCCATCTGTATTTGGAAGATTAAGCTCACTTTACCGTATATTTTTATTTCTCCGGCTTATCCCCCTCCCGTCTTCTTATCGGTTTCAATGAAGAAATATGATTTCTTTCTCGAGTCTCCTGGTCTTGTAATTTGCTTCTACTTGACGTCACGTCAAAACGAACAGAATAAATTTAATTAGTGTGCAAATACTCTAACAAACAAGGTATACCTACCAAGGGGAACTAACACTGTCCTAGCTGCTCTACAGCTACAATAAATTACAGAAACGAAGGTTTTTCCGATCCGTTAAATCTTAAGACTTAGCGTGCTGGGCTTTAAATTGAAGGTCCTCTCAGAAAAACTGAGGATTTTACACACTTAACTGGATTATGAAAGAATACTCTCTAAAATCTAGGTTGATGAACCTTTATTTACTATTAAAATTTATTTTGGGATGTTGTGGTCATATCTATGTCTACTGGAAAGACTGCGGCCGTACTATTACGTCCAGATGCCGCCAAACAATGATATTCCATGGACGTCCTGGTACGTCCATCGTCCTTCTCAGAAAATATGGGGGACGTATCATTACGTCCATAGCGCTCAACGTGTTAAACACTAGATAGAAAAACCAGAACCTTTGGATGTCACCCCATCAGGCACTTAACATTTTCTATTAAAAAGAATTCCTAAATAGCTCTGGCATAAAGATGCATCTAGCCTTTGCTGAAGTTAATCTGAGTCTAAAAGGTAGTCCCACAATAAAGAAGTGGAAAAGATATAATTTGGTGACGAAAACTACATCATACAATTACCTGAGCGAATCGGAGTGATGGTAGATTATTTTCTCGAACTTCGAATGCCCTAAGCGGACTTCTGAAAAAAATTAACCAGCTACCTTCGGTGATACCACTGCATTTCATTCAAAGTAATCTACATTATTCGTATAATGTATAAATCAAAATGTCGAAATATTCAAATTTACTAATTTTCTTTAAACATGGGTTGTTATTTTACGCGCTCAGGAAACATTTCGTCGAAGGACGGTTTCTCATCCTGAACATTCTATTCATTCTATAATTATATATCAGTTTCGCTATCCGACTCCCATTGCTTCTCTCAACATGTCCAAATCGATAAAGCACATTACAATCATTTGTGCCCATTAATTGAACAGTCAACTTAATGAGCACCTGAAACCTGATTCCGGAATAAGTACGATGGGATTAAGTACGATTTTAGGAATGAGTGGGTCATGACAATATCATCATTCATGAAAGCGAAAAAATCTGAACAGCCATCCCTCCTTACTCCGTCCAGTCATCTTTTTAGACTTTCCCGATCAGACAGTTCAGCGGGATTTACATGGATCCCGAACGGGGTGTCTGGCCAATCACAAGCAAGATGGTTGCTTAAAGGCCCTAGGATGCTTACTGCAGACGCCTTTTCAGTCACCGTGCGTATTTTAATTTTCTGTTTTATATGTCTTCTCGCTTTTCGACGTAGAACCCGCAAGCGGAACGCGCAAAATATTTAGAAATCTGAAAAGCAGCTGCCGCAGGTTAAATCTCCGTTCGCACTCCACATTTACACAACCTCCTTGCTTGTGACTGGCATGATACATTTCCGCATTTCCGCGTACCGCATTCTGGACCCGTTCCGGATCTATGTGAACCCGGCTAAAGATAGTTTGAGTGAGATAGTTCTCTAGTCATAATGAAGACCATATTCGAATTATATGTTTTAAGTTGTACACCTGTAGGAAACATGAAAAAAGTACTGCATTATTAATAGTGCAATAATATACTTTGATACACACGTTTAAAACTTTACCAATGTAAAAGGGCTCGTATTATTTGACAAAAATCTCGGAGAGTGGTGAGGTAAGGTATTTTGGTATTTTTGGAAGAGTAAGATACTTTTCGTTGAAATTACACCAAATTCATTGTTTCTAGGTGAAATGATATTTCGCTCTATCTTAAGTGTGTTAGCGCCAGAGTCAGGCCAGCGACAGATGTGGGTGACCACAGTATTTCGCTCGCTTCTGCGGACAAACTCCAAACAAAGGCCAACAGTTATTTAATCGTTTGCTCTCTATCGCCCCGCAGGGTGGCGACCGGCAACCCGGTGGTATTCACTCTCTCGCCGCCCGAGTGCTACATGGAAATCCGACATGGGTACGGCACTTCGGGGGCGCGAGTCGGCGGTCCCGTGCGAGTGGGCGACCCGCTTACGCTCCTCATCTACATGCGCAGCAAATACGGTGAGTAACTAAAATCCTCCTCTCTCATTACCCTTTATGGCCTAGACATTTCAATTCTCAATCCCCTTACTCGGACGAGTAAATGCCGCAAGTTTCCAGTAAGTTTCTTCTGCAAGAGCTTGCAGCTTATTTTAGCATGTCCAAAGATTTTTCACGAGTCAGTGCTGAACCAGATTGGCTGCTGTTTATACTGGCAAAAGTTATGCTTCTGCAAGCGGCTCGCTGATTTTTTTCAAGTTTTGCAAGCGCACTAGCAGACTCGTTTGCATCTGAAATTTGCGTCGAAAGTAGCTCGCTTCTGGTATCTTCCGCAATTGATTTTTTAACGTCAAAAAGTAACAATTCCGGCAGTAACGGTGATTTCTTTCAGTGGAATTTCCACTTCGGTGCTAAATGGAGAGCACTCCAAGAGCATCAAAGATCAAACATATGTGAGGTACGATCAATTGTGAACCCCTGGGCGACATTTACTATGATCAGGCTAATGCCGACACGAGGTGTCTCTCCACTATTCCTCCATTGCCAAAATCACCTTCCCCTTACCATCCTCGATGGCGCAAATGGCGTCAGCTGTCGGTCGTCTTTTGAAATAACCAAACTGCTAACGGTAGAGAATACCAAAATTGACTAGAGGATAATTGAATAGATGGACTAAGCTGACTTGTATAAAAATACAATAGTCCGTATATCGAAAACCATCGATCAAAGCTATATACAGACTTAACGGCTAACAATTCAGCGCAAGTCAGTACTCAATAACTATCGTTTATTTCAGAAACCAAGGCAAAAACCATTATAATAAAAGCTTGTTCCGAACGAACTCCGACGGCTAATTAAACTTTCCGCGCGCATCTTTGGAAAAGCAAGCTCAATTTGTCATTATATAAACTCTCACTGAAAACAGAGATGAATCAGCCTACCTACCGTCCTCCCTATCATCTCTATCGTTGAGGTCTCCGTTCTATCTGTCCGTAAGGTCTACAATTTATCAATCGTTAAAGTCTCCGAGCTACCTATCGTTTTAGTATCTAGTAAAGTACCTATCGAGTTACCTATCGTTCTAGCCTCTCGTTTAGTAAAGCCTGAAGCTAAATAAAAATGAAAGGACAAGGCCTGATTGGGTGGAAACGATGAATATCCGTGCGGTAAAAAGCTATAATATAAACTTTTTCGTTGCAATAAGATCTAAAACTGGGTTCTAAAATTCTACAATTACATACCTTTCATTTAATGCAATTAATAAATTCTAGATTTGGAGCGTTTTTTTCTAGGATCTCATTAAGCCAATTTAAATGAAAAGATTCTACTTTTATGCATGCTGCGACCATATTCTGTGAAAAATATTGTACATATGCAATATTTTCAGCAGTCGGCAATTCCAGTTTTAAGTGTGAAACTTTTTTAGAAAAATCTTAAGTACTGACTTGTATCAATTATTTAATGACTCCGTTGGTAGATAAATTTCTACCATTCTAGTTTTTTGTATATTATCAGTTCACTCTCCCAATGCATTATTTCTTTTCAGGATTGAAAATGTAGCCACATTGCACTCGATCCAGCGGTCATAGCTCCAACATTACTCTTTTACTGATAACCTATTCATTGAAATTTTTACGTGGCACACCTACAAGGTCGGCGCATAACTTCTTTTTACATTTTAGCATTAAAGTTCCCATCCTATCGATCATCATAATTAATTCATAGAACGCACTATGTTTGCTAGTCTATTATTACAACTATTACTTCTGTAGTCTGCATATTCAGCATGTATTATTTGATTACATTTTACATTCTTGGCTAACTCACTAACCTACGATATCATCCATATTTGTAATCTGGATTTCTAATCCTAATTTGTAATGATTACTTCAAACTGATATTCATGTAAATTAGTAAATATAGTTTCATTAAATGCTTGAATTGTTGAGGAAAGTTGATTTTTACCGCTTTCCTAAATTTAGCTTTTGTTATTTTATCGTGTTTCAATTCATCCGTTGAGAGTTTTCATATGCCAGCGCTACAGTTCATGACTTTATAATGAAAGGATTAACTCACATTTGCCATTGACACGCATTTTTTCTCTTTACCTCTCCTTATAGATGGATTCGACCTTGTGGTGAATGACTGTTTTGCACACAATGGAGCCAATAAGAAAATTCAACTAATTGACCAATACGGGTAAGTGACTTAAACAAAAATTGTTTTGTGCCACCAATCAATCTTTCTGGTGTGCCCTCGATAGGCTCAACAGTGTTTTGGTGGTGTTACGGAACGTAAATGTGTTACGCAACGCAATCAAACTTCAGGAGTGATGAGATAATTACGAGCAAGACCACTTTTACATCAATTACTTGTGACGATGTTAATCAGTATTCACATCGAAAATGCAATGAAAGCAAATGAGAAAACGGACTTATGGTGTAGCCGAATGGTGCTACACCAAATATTGCCAAAAGGAAATCAAAACTAAACTTTCAACAGGCCCATGAAGGACAAGTAGTAGGCACTACATTTTTGAAAAACAAGAGGTGCCACAGAAGATGCTGTAACGTGATGTGCGAGAAGAGCTGGAATACCTGATAATCCTTTGAGTCCCGTAACATTAAAAGAAATGCAAGGGTAAATACAGGGCTCCATGTACTTCGAAGGTGCTTTTATATTGTGCATACACACGCTGCATGCGTTCGAGATGTTGGAAGGGGAAGGAGTGGTGTATGAGAAGAGATACAAACAATGAGGGGCTTGGTACGGAGGGTGAGCAATGGAAACTTCTTGATGATACTAAGAAGAGGAAAAGTAGAGGAATGAGGGAGGTAATGAGGGGTGATGGATTGCTAAAAGCTGTGACTGAGGGTAGGATGTTGGGTAAACAGGGAAAACGTATTCTGAGATGAAGAAAGCAATATTATTGGTAGATCCTGCACAGTAAAAAATCTAGAATAGTTTAACCAACTTCCATTTTAAACTACCTTGACCGGTAGATTACCTGTCAAGTAAAAATACAGCTATAGAGAATTTGACTCATTCAAAAATTATTTTCGAGATCAACAGTCGGATGATCAACATGTTCCAAGAATTAATATCGAAAAGGGAAGCTTTTACTTGGTGGAAGGGTGTCATAATGATCAAAAAAACGTTTGTGACTACCACAATTTATTTACAAGTAACCGACCGGTTTCGGCTACCAAGCCATCGTCACCTGTTTCTGATGATGGCTCTGATGATGACAGTCGAAACCGGTCGATAACTTGTAAATAAATTGTAGCAGTCAGAAACGTTTTGTTGATCATTATGTTTCAAGAACTTTAATATTTAATTTTGTATTCGTTAATGATAATCGACGTGATAACTAGTTGAGCCTGAAAATGTCATCCATCCAGGTTTGGCCAGGTTTTGCAACTACTTGGTCTTTACAATCCTTTCATTATGCCACGCGAAAATCATTCACCGTTGCCGCAACAACTTTTGGCATTGCTCTAATTCCGCAGAGCTACATAAAATGCTATGAAGCTTGAACTGGAGAGGCCTGAGGAGCTTTGATGCGTGAACGGAGCGTATCTCAGGTATCTCATTAATTGGCACCATCCAGAGAAGCCGGGGACCTCTTCGTCCTAATACTTCAGCACATAAACATTTGAAAAATTTTGGAATAGAAAAGGAACAATTAAATAATGCCAAAGTAGGGCATTGCATTTAGTTTTCCAAGACAGATAAATTAATAAGTTTCGTCTACAATCAACGCACGAGTAATGTCAAGGAGTAACGTCAAAAATCACACTTCCTGTCTTTTACTGGATTTTCCTTCTCTAGCACCTCATTTAAGCATATCAACAAACAAAATGTACTAAAATATGACGATTTATCATTTTTGGCTCTCGTTTCTATGGAAACGTATAGAAATTTGTTGCGCTCGTATTCACCCCGTGACGAGAAACGAAAAATTTCTCACACAGTATTTCTTTTACCTTTGAATGGAACTGTAGCCAGAGGAAGTCTTGTCCTGAGACAACAACAACAGGTTTGGATATTGCTTAACTATAGGCCTAGCAGTTCGAAGCCGTTCCCGCCCCCTGGTATCAGCTAAATTCAATTGCACGGGTTCTCAACTAGTAGGGAAGTTTCCATTGGGGGTTTTACCTTGGAGAATTGCGATAATAAAGAGGAAAATTCTGGATAATATTTAGGGGGAGGCTGAGTAGTTTTTCGGATGGGGTAACGGGCGCGGCGAGGGGATGTTGAACGGCGTGGTAGTAATGAAAGAGGTTGAGTAAGCGAGTAAGGGAAAGAAAAAAGAAGCTTTTGAACGGGATGATGAAAAGTGAAGATCCCTCATGCCGAAATGAAGAATGTAATCAAGTAAGAAGATAAGGGCCTACGGCGTTAAAAGGTCACTAGAAGTATTCCATCTTCGATATAAACCGACCTTTACTTGAAGACCACCTCTAATGATAAAAATAAGTCCAAGATATATATCAAGGTCCTAAATGAACTTATCTCAGCGTTTACCGAGAGTTCCGTTTAGGATTATCCCCACTTAGCAAATTCACACCCACCTCAAGGTGAGGGTACAAGTGCATACATACATTACACTTTCAGGAGATAATAAGGATTACCATGAAAAAGTTTGACTGCCCTCTATGGGCCACGTTGAGATTTGCAAGTATTAGCAAATGCTCTTTAACTGGATGGAGCACAATACTAATGCTATGGGAATACAACGCCATTAGACTGATTTGTTCCAATAAATAATCATATGAGTCCCACAGAGTGAAATAATTTAGAATTTTTGTCATGAGCCAGCTTTGCGTCACCTCATCTTCTCCATTAAATCTTAAGGAAAATATGATGCCAAGTTCTCCACTGCAAGATATCCTCTGCATTATCATTACAATGAAGAAATAAAATTTGTTTCGAGGTTTCAATCAAACGCTAGCTAATGATGATGCTATTATAATATGTGTTAAACTATAGTTATGAATTCATTCTGCTCCAAAATGATGGTCTTGCATTTCCTTCTGTACTCTTCTTCAAAATTAAAATAACTCTAGAAAGTGACGCAAAGTTTCTCTGGGATACTGTTAAGACATTTTCTTTCAGAGATTATCATTCTGCTCTGAATGTGCTCAAATAATTAACACAATCATACTTAGACTTCTTTTGGTTTCATAGAACGAAAAGCTTTTAGGTTTATTTCACATTAAAAAGTTGAGGTGAACATATATAAAACATAACTTCATGCCTGGAAAGGTTAAGTCCTCGAAATTATGTCCGAAAAATCATAAAAATAATTTGGCTTAAAGAATCAGGCAATAAATAACGCTAACATGCCTTTTTAATTGTACGTTTTTAATGTGCAGTAAATTAAAATATCGTGGAATTGGCCTTGAAATCCTAATGGTGAAAAATCATAAATATAATTTTCATTAAAAAATATAACAGTACAATTATTTTAAGTCTTATTTGATTCAAAATATGTACTGTACAGTCACGTTTAAATAGATCAATTGAAGGGAGCCGATTTTTAGGGGAGTTTTCAAATTATACGACCTGACGGCGTGCGCAACTACAGCGTTGAATTGCACCTCCTTTAACGTGTCCGCTTTTTCCAGCTTTTACTTCATTTTGCCCCAATACATACGTCATAATCTGTTTTCTTTGGTGCTTTCCGGCCCCATAAGCAGGAAATTTAAACTAATAGAGAAAAGATTAAAAATTAATTTCAAAAGTCACGATTCCAAAAGTATTTTCTCAATTCGATAACAAAAATCAAACGTGCTTATCCAAGTCACGCCAAATAATAATCGCGTTTCGTCACTCCAATCCAATTTCAGAATCGAGGGCCGCGAAATACCATCGATCAGTCCAAACACTGATGGGCGTGACTTCCGCAATCGAGTCGTTCGTCCTTCCCTTTGCTCACGTAAAGAATTGATAACGTTCGCTCCATTTCTTGCAGGTGCCCGGTTGACGAGAAACTCATCAGCCGCTTCCGGGGCTCGTGGTCCGAGGGCGGCGTGTTCGAGACGCAAGTGTTCGCTTACATGAAGACGTTCCGATTCACGGGCAGCCCCGCGCTCTACATCGAGTGCGACGTCAGGATGTGCCACGGAAGGTGTCCGGTAAGGATTAAGGGTACCAATGTAAGAAGCATACACGGCCATGGACCAAATACGAACAAAGAGACCAAAAGCAGCAATGGCCGTTGTAATTTTTTGGCGCCATCTGTCATGTTCACAGCAGGTTCCATTGAGGCACGTGGAGTGGATTGAGTTTTAAGGCCTGAGTTGGACTGTACGAAATTCCACAGAGGAAAATTCATCCACCTTGACCGGTACTCGAACCCAGATCCCTCGATTTCCGGCCGAGAGTTGGGCTACGATTCATCACTGTTTTGTTTATCGACACTCACACGCATACAATTTATTTTTAACTTTTTTTAAATTTTATGATACACTTAAAGGTTAAAAAAAGGAAAACTCATGAGAGTTCACTTTTTTATCAATACTTAAATATATCAAGACAGTATGATTATTCTCAATACGTGGTCGATGCCCGGTGTAAGTTTGGAGCATTTTCTCCGGATATTATTTTTGAGACTACTATTGGTCTCTTCACCATGTGCTTTTGCATCGAACCATATTTCCATACGGAGCACCATGAAGTCATATCTACATCGCGGTAACAGTTAGAGGTTCGTCCTCAGGAGCTATTCATCCGAGACATCTCAGGTATGTCTTGCCAACCACTTTCATTTCACTGCTGGCTGCAGATACTTCCAAATTCCATTCGACGTACCGAGGAGTCCTCTTCCCCGCGTATGTTTGTGAACAAGCTAAATCACGCCCCGAAAAACGAGGGATCCGGGTTCGAGTCCCGGTCAAGGCGGATGAATTTCCCTCCATGGAATTTTGCACGTTTGTCCATTGCGAGTTAAAGTTATTCGTGGCTAGTCCCGGTGTACTCAAAATAGTTAGAGTTGGACTCTTTAGAACAACTCGAATTAACAAAAAAGACTAAATTACTCTGATTGTACCCATCGTAATAAATGTGTGTTTCCTGCTGCTTTCTCAATCCATACAACATTGAGTCACTTTCCCTCAGCCAATAGTCTTCACTCCTAGGCTGCTATTCTGAATGAGATAGCGTTAACGCTATTCGCCAGAAATAGATTTCGTGACACTTTTGTTCTGAAGAATAGCATCAACGACGCTTTTTGCAATTCTGAACTGAGACTGACGCCTGGGACCGACGCTGATTCAGGTGACGATCTGATCACCGCGCTATTCTAAAGCGTCAAGCTATTCTTGAGTGAAACGGTCACCTGATTCTTTATCACACGTTATCTAACGAGGATTCTGCAAAATATTCATTGAAAAGTGTTCCTAAAAGCATAAAAATATTAGCAGGACTGACTTGTCAATACGTATATTCAGTAAAACATAAAAAAATCTTCTCATAAAAAGTAGGCAAATATGCCAAGCTGGACGGGAAGGAAAAGTGAGCAAACTTATTTGAGACTTAACCAAGTTGAGTTTAAGCATGAAATTGGAAACCTACCTTGACATTGCCTGTTCCCGTACCTCTCATTGTAGACTGGTATTTTTTCGACCGAGTCTCATTGCTTTATTCTTGCATTGCATTACTTTTCCCATCTCTCGGCCGGGGATAACAAGTTGAGGTAAAATAGAAGAACCTGCTCTACACGCAAATGATGAGTATTCACTCTCTCCGTTAATAATTGTATCCAACATTTCTGTTGTTTTATGTCAACGAGTCGGCTCGAAATATTGCTACCTCGCCTATTCACTTCCATTCATACATTCCCCAGCGGTCCCACAAGATTTTCAAAAGGCAAATTGCGAAGTCTAACCAACTTATTAAACCCTCGGACTATTGAGAATAATAAATTTCAAATATTCGAGATAAAATAATTGAAATTTACCATGACATCACTTTCCTTGATACACTTGTACATCAATATTCTAACTTCGTATGCATCTAAACGTCTGCTCAGTCGGATAAGTGGTAAAAATAAAATATACAACCCAACAGATACACGAAAACAATAAAATTTGTTACAATTTTGAGTTGAACTGTAATTATACGAATTAATATTGTTCTCTCAGCTCCGTAATCCGTTATTTGTCAATATGAAACAAACGTCGCAAGAATTTTCTGAACTGAATTTCCGTTCACCGCACAGGTTCTCTGAGAGTTATCTTTCAGTTGATGAATTTAAAAGAATACTAGATTATTATAGGTAACAACTCCAATGATAACTGCAAATGAAAGTATACTTTGAAGAGAATGCTGGATCATTTTGCTTGATCATGCACTTCTCACGTATCCAAACGTCGTCTGCTCCATCGAATAAATTGTGGAAGTTAAAATGTTAAAAAAACCTAACAGATACATGAAAACAATATGATTTTTTAGGATGTTGAGATGAAATATCATTATAGAAATTACAATTGTTTTCCAAGCTCGGGTAGCTATCATATGTCCATATAAGTATATATAACAAACATTGCCAGACTTTTCTAAACTGAAATCCCGTTCCCAAAATCTAAAATAATCAGAGAGTTATCCATCAGCTGATGAATACAAAACAAAATACCCGCTTATTAAAGCTAATAACGCAAATGTTAATTACACACGAAAGAATACTTCTTCCAACTAAACTTTCTTCGATGGCCAACGTTCCCTGTGTAACTACACATTATACCAGGGCCACAAAAATTATTTCAATTTCTAAAATATACTATTACGTTTAATGATATTTTAATATCCTTTTCGTAGTCCACATAATTAGTAGAAATACACACTCGAGACATTGTCAGATTGGTGTTTTTCATTCAAGTTGACAATTTGTTTACGATCAGCACGACAATAGGGCCTAAACAAAATACATATACGTGAACCTCATCCATACAAGCAAGTACAGAATAGGGGGAAGCAATATGGTGGATTTTTCGGTTGTCAAATTACAGTTAGATGACGTCATACCATCACGATCTACCTCGACAGAGGGTTTAAGGTAGTTTGAGCGAAATATCATTTTACCTAGAATTCAACGAATTTAATCTCATTTTAAAGAATAATATCTCACCCTTCTGATGACACCAAAAATTCAAACCCTTACCACATTACTTTCGAAGATATTTGCCACAAAATACATTCCTTTTTTAATGGGAAATGGTACGTGCATGCACTACAGAAAGGCATTATTTACAAAATGAGGACTTTCTAACACTTAGATGTCGTAAAAAACTAACAGCGTGTAGATTGTAGGCTTTCTCAACTATTTTTGAAAATAATTATATATTGTCACCGCAGCAGGTTCTCGGATATCACAAAAAAACCTTCCGTTTTGAAGGAGTTTCAAACGCACCGGGCGAAAAAAATGAGTCAAGTAAAAGACTTATTTAGATATTTTCATTAAATTACTTACCATTTCTGTCATATAAAACTAAATTATTGCACCATTAATAATGCAATATTAAATTCATGTGTCCTACAGCTGGTGAAATTAAAACTTGTAATTCGAATATGGTCTCTATTACGACTAGGGAACTATCTCGCTCGGACTACCTTATTTACAGCCAGTCGCAAATTAAGTAGTGGCTTTCGAAATAGAGATGATTTTTCAGACGTAAATGACGGATAAAGATCGGTCTCTTTCACTCCATAGTGATTTAATCGATTAACCTTTCCTCTCACTCCGCCGCAGAGCCAACCCTGCCACTGGAGGAACGCCAAGGGCTCCCGCAGGAGGCGGAGGAGGTCCGCAGGGTCGCACGCGCTCACCGCGATGGTGTCCTCGTCGACCAGCACCAGCACCACGACGACTTCTCCGGCCATCGCCGCTCCCACCACGGGCGAGCCGCCGTCGTCCGCAGGCCCGGCGTCCTCATCGGCACTCCTACCGGCCACCGCTTCTTCGACAGCGCCGTCGTCGTCGACCACGTCGCCCGAGGGAACACTCTCCGAGAACCTCAGCCTCTTCCAGTCCCTCAGGGTACTGCAGGAGGGAGAGGAAGGGGATGAAGGCCCCGCGGGCAGCGACGGGAAGAGGGACAACGGCCGTAAGTCATATCTCACAAAGAAGGACGATAAACAATACCATGGAAAGGGTATTCCAAGAACCAGCAGAGCCATAAGTATCGGATGTTACATCCATACTTAATAAAACGTTTATTTTATTGCACATATCTCGCATCCATTTTCAAGACCACAAATTACCTGGAAGGGATTGTTTAAGTGAACCTGCCAAGTTAAGCGGCAATACTTTAATTTATCAAAGAACTGCCAATAATTATGATACTTAATGAATGTTACACAGTTCTGAATATGCTATTTTGAGCACAGAACAGTCAGCAAAAACCATGCTCCACAATGATACCAATCAAAAAAGGAAAAACTGTTTCTGAAAAATGTAATTCTTATTATTTTTCGTCAATAATTATAACTGATATCACAAGACGTTATTCCGAAAAAAATCTGGTTTGAAACGAACATAACGCTCATTTACGGATGTTACATTTGATTTATGTTCTAAAAAGTATTCCATCGCATTAAATCGCATAACATGCATGCTGCTCATTAGATAATAGTCGCAAGTCTTTCTCTATTTTCTGGTTTTTCATTAATTATTACAATTCTGCCCCCTGATCCATCTTAACAGGGAGATTCAAATAGTACGGATGTTAATAAAATCCCAGTAAAGCCATAAATAGCAGTTTTTATGCTATGAAGGGCTAATTTTTAAACTATCTATAAACGACATCTATATGATTCTTTAATGTTTCACTATGTTTCATCTTACCACCAACTCTCCTAATTTACACGGATTCGCTGAATTCCCACATTTTAGCTCTCTTCTCAAGCATTTTTGACATGAGAGTAGCACGAATTAGGGCATTTCATTGGAAAAATTATTAAAATTATTACAAGGGTGTTTCGGGAGGAATCTGAAATTGCAACACAACCATTCTGTTCGAAGCACTCGGCAGTACCTTCTCACGGGGAAGAATATACGAGGTGAAATACGACTGCAGGAAGGCGCACTTAAGCCAAACTTGTCGAGCGCTGAAGCGCCGTATTTCTGAACACCAGAGTCTTAATCATGTGTCAAGAACACGAATTATAGCGACCTCTGCACTCCGGAGTAAAGATAGTGTCTGAACTCCACGATCAAGAATCTGCAACCGAACCGGTCAGCCATCGCGGAGCACAGAGGGAGAGGGCCATCCCAATTGTAAACCTAAAATCTTCTGATACAGTAAAATATCTTGGAATTACCTTAACTTCTGCTACATTGCGGGGAACACACGTGCAAAACATGTGCGGCACAGCATTGAAGAAACTAGGATTTGTTAAGCGTATAATAGGAAGTTCCTCAGATGAACAAGTAAAAGAGAGATTCTACTTCGCTCTGATAAGGCCACACCTCGATTATGCCGCGAGCATTTGGAACTCTGTCATATATATTTAACCTAAAAAATTAATACAATACAAATAAAAACAGCTACGAACATATAGTGTTTCACAACTGTAAGAGGGATTAAGGTGGGAGCCCCTAGAGACTCGGAGGCTGCACGCTAAGCTAAGGCTGCTTGAGATATTCAGAACTACTGTGTTTCAGAGCGACACAGAGAATATTATCATGACGCCTGACTACATTTCTAGGTCTGAGAGATGCGATAAAATAAGACAGATACACCGCCGAACAGATAGGTTCAAAAACTCGTTCTTTCCGCGCACAATACGCGACTACAATAAAAACTGAGCTCCTCCTAATGCACTCTCATAATACACGTCACCATTTCATATGTAGATGTAGATGTGGATGATATAGTCTAATGCGTAATGTACCGCAATAGCTTGAGAAGCCGTGGGGAATATTAAAAGAAGAATTGCAGTTCACAACTCATTCGCCACGTAAAACGGCCTCCAGATGCTTCTCCCTTCCTCAAGATCTTCATCTACCTATTTAGAATGCCTTACTCTGCTTCCCTAAGCAGCGGGTTGAATGCTCTTGTCTGATCCGATGCTCATTACCGTTCGCGAATAGTCGTCCCTTCATGTCGGTCAGTGTTCGGAGTGCCACACGCCCATACGGCGGCTCGCAAGGTAGTATGTAGATTTAGATTAGATCTGTAGGAGGTTTCGTACTTCCTAAGATTGAGAACGGAGCCAATAGAAGTATCCAAAACCCCGAATTATGTACATAGAGTAGATGGTTACACGCCATCCAACACTTGGAATCGGTCAAGGACTCCATAAAGGCGGAAGAGAAGCTCACCTGACAAAGCGCCGGGCCATAAACGGCAGCTAAAATACATCGAGGGCACTTCATATCTGAAGAAGCGAGCTGGGAAGCTCGCGAAACTGTTATCATAAAAATGATACCAACACTAATGAACTGACTACCAACACTAAAGACCAACGATCGATAAGGTCCCTGGAATTTCGTAAATAGTCTTCGTACACTTTGTTAAAAGAGTAAAAAAGAAGTAATTTTGATCCGTGAAGTCTTCATAAGTTATAATTTGCTGTTTTAAAGTTCGCGTAATTCACCTAAATTTGGCGGGACGTTTAACATTTTTTCAATAAACTTTTCGTATAAATATCATGTGGAAATAAATTTTTTTTTCCCAATGCATAAACACGCATGAATGGGTGGGTTTCATGCTCAAAATTTGATTAAGTGAGCTTTTAAGAGCATATTGTGCTGAAATATGAACAGTGACTCGTGAACCAATGCTTCTCCAGAAACTTTAAAAATCCAGCCAAATATATGCATCACATCAAGGGTAATTGTAATTGGTCCTGTATTACAACTTCGGTGATCTATCAGGGTAACTTTAACTTAGAGGTTTTTAACCAGCTGTTACATATATTATTCTTCCGCGTACCCTGTATTTTATTTAGCTCTTTTCAGGATCCCTAACAATCGAAAATCAATCCATTGAGGTAATCCCTGCTTGAAATATTTGTTGCCGATGGCTTTACTTCCTATAGTCCACAAAAAGACCCCCATCCGGGTTTCAGTGGATTATCATTCCTTTTAATGTACGTAAACAAATTCGCAATCTTAGACTGACGAAGTAAACTGTTATTTTCGGTGAATCAACACTAGTTTCATGAATGAAAGTGAGCAGTCGAAAATGCTCATGTAACAGTACCATTTATGATGCCATACAAGCGCTAAACCCCCAAATAGGGTAATATATTTCTCGACTATAGTAAGAAAACAATTTTTTTAAATATTTTTATTCCTAAATATGCTTCCCTCTTCCCTTGGACGCGGTGAGAGGGCTTAAAATCACTACTCCAACCCCCTCTCTACCAGATGGATGGATAAAATATGAAATGACGGAGTAAACAGAAATGAAGAAGAAAAATGGACCTAATAGAACATAATATAGATGAGGAGAAATTGTTGGATCGGGCATACCCTGAGGCACAATAGGTTTGTGAAGAGTAAAAAAGAAGGAAAAATAGAGGGAAAAGTCTGAAGGGGAAGGCCAAGTGATGAATAAATTGACCGAGCAAAGAGGAAGTACGCAAAAAGAGACACCAAGGAGTAAGGGAACTAGCATTAGATAGGGAAGGAAGGCAGGCTGAAGTCAGCTAGTCTGAACGACCAACGAACTGATTGAATGGCAATTGATAATGACCCCCAGGAGAAGTTACGCAGATTCCTCCTGAAACTGACAGTATAGGTACTATAATATATATTTATAATATTAATTTGCTTTTAGGTTAAATGGCGAGAAAAGTAATTTATTTGCATACTCCTCAGAGCTGAATGAAAGCTTCTTAGAAGTGAGATAATTAGGCAATGTGGATTAACAATTCTCTCCAAGAGAAATATTCCCCTTCAATTAAAACAAAGCTCGTTCTGTGCATCAGTTACCGGTTAAATTACCAACCCCGTCGTCCCACTTTCGAAGCACATCCAACTAAAAACTATCTTTCTTGCCAAATGATCGAATGTTTCACTGGATTTCCGTTTATGAAACAAAAAACAAGCGAATTTCTCTCCCTCCGCATCGGCAGCCAAAAATCTGATCTTGCTGACAGCCATGGAGCCAATATCACCAAAATACATAATAGCAGGAAAATAATTTCCAGATCCATTTTTGTAATAAACTTATCCAATAGGCACAAAGTCCACGGAATTATGAAGAAATGGAACGAATAAATGCGCCGTAAAAGTTAATGCATCTGATACAATATGTATCCATAACTGTATACACGGTAATGCATAGGAATTAGTTTAATCATTCCGCCTTCTTTTCAGGACTTTCGCCGGCCGATCCCAACAATGTATGCCTGAAGACAGGAGCATTTACAGCCGTTCTGGGTGAGTAGAATTCACAATATGAAAGATAAGTTTGGCTAACAGAGATGTTACGGTGATTACCACGGAGCCGATGACGAACGCCAGACCGTTTACGCCTAATAAAAAAGGCATAGAATCTTGGAATCTGGGCTAACGTGTTACAGTTACTGGCCTAGGTTTTAAACACACTAAGCTATTCTTGGCATTTCAATTCATCACCTAACTGATTTAATTCAAATGATGCTAGTAAATATTTTGCACGGACTTCTTTTTATTTTTTATTTTGATTTCTGATTTTAATTATTATATTATTCTATGTTACTGGTTACTCATTTGCCGTCGTTAAATTCGCTTTCCGCCACGTAGCTTTGTATTTGGGGAGAGAAAATTTTGAGACTAATGAAAAGATAAATGAAATAAAACTCGGTTCAACTTTGTGGAGTCCCACGTTGATTAGTAAAAATAACTTTTACACTCCACTGGACAGTTCACAGGTCATTCATTTATTGAAAAATCCGAATTTCGATCCGGACTCCGAAGTTCACAGACTCATTGACAGTCAGTGAGCACCAGATGATGATGAGGCATCAAAATCCGGATTGTGTATTAAACTATTGACCTGTGAACTGACCAGTGGAGTGTAAAAGTTATTTTTACTAATCACCAATGAACAGGGAAAAAAAAACTAAAATCCAAAGCGGTATACAGGTCGCTACAAGGATTAAGTACCTAAGCATTTAATTTCAATTTTCAATAGAATAGCTGATTTTCCATTGCCATTAGTTATGAAGCATTTTTGCATAAAGAGAATGTAAAAAGTTGGGTAAAATATTCTTCTTCGAAGGTTTTGACCATTTTGGAATGTACGATGCATGTATCCTAGTCCCACTGACTAGCAAAAGACTAGCAGTCTAAAAGCTAAGCCCTGGTGTACTTCTGCTTTCATTTGGAAAGCTACTGCAAATTCATGCACATCTAAGTCTTATCACTGTTTCGGCACGCATCCTGACAGGTATATCACAGTTTCCTGTAATATATAAGCATTTTTACCGTACTTGGCGATGAACTGTCTAAGATAACCACGAACGCAAGTCTTATTTGTCAATAGAGAAAACATCAAGGGTTCAGCTTTTTTATTTTAAAATCAAAATGAATACTTTCATCACAGCAGAAAAAAGGAAATTTTATAACACTTTATAACAGCTATTGACACGAGTATGTTACATAAATCAAATATACAAACTGGGTTCGATAAAATATAGTAAAGAGTGTATGATGAATTTATGATAGAATTTATGGTAGAATATATGATAGAATTTATGATAGCATCATAGATACTAAAAAGAATTTCATTAATTTGATAACTAAGTTTTTCCTCAAGTTATTGTTTACGTCAATGGAAGTGTTAGGCTTACAGGCACTGTTATCAACCATACTCCTGAGCATGGACGTAGCAAAGGGGGGGCAGCTGCCCCCTCCCCCCCCCATGACGAGATATTTCATACCAAATCTGTTATACAGATCCGGATGATGTCCTGCCCCCCTTAGCATATATCTTCAGTTACGGGAGGGTGTCCTGCCCCCCCCCCCCCCCCCCTCCAAGCATAAATCCTGGCTACGCCCATGCTCCTGAGCATCCAAAAAAGTTAACTTTGGAAGAAATTGAAAAATACCATTTAATCCAGCCAATAATCTTGGGTCCGTTTTAATACTTTGCATCCTCTCCTTCTCCGCCAGGTTTCGCCTCTTTATTCACCGCCGTCCTGTGCGTGGCTGTGGCCATATTGGCGTGTCGCCTTAGGCGCATGCGTCGACGGCCATCACACTGCGTGGACCACTCGCAGCGCATCGACTGAACGACACGACAGCTATTCGGTCGAGTCGCCAAGACTTAAAAAGAGGATGGGAAGAAAATGATGGGCGGAGGGAGGATTCGAAGAATATAAGGGGACTGAGGCGGAATCCGCCGAACCCACTTTCCTCCGCCTCCCCTGCCACAGCAACGGAATCCTCATCCGCCATTCTCTTCCTGAACTCGACAGTTCGCATTCCCGCGATCAGTGCTCCGCACGGGCGTGCTCGTCTGACGAAGAAGCCAACCCATTCGGAGCACCTGCGGCGCGAATATTGTGTTGTGAGTAGTTCAGTGAGAAGACCAGTGATTGTTGCGCTTACCATTGGGACGAGTGGCGCCACTGCGAAATAATTATTCGGGGTAAGATTTTATTTATGCCGTTGACAAAATGTTCTTTGAAGAGCGCGGAGGACGGAGTGATATGTTTTGTTGGTTCCGATCCGATGATGATTATTGGGAAATGAACCGATCTCCGCTGGAACAAATGTGGTATGGCACGGACATCAATACTGTACAAGAATACAAGTGAATTAGGACTGTGAAATAGTGATATGGCAGCGCTTTCCAGCCAATGCCGCATTAGTGTGGGTTTTAGCACATGCTGCCAGAATTTCGGATGCCTTCAATGTGAAGACAAATAAGACATCGAATTCTTTCGGCATCCAAGAGAGTACTCATTTGGATGTGGTGTAAACTGAGGAATGGACTAAATAGTTTCAATTATTGACCACCTAATAGTGATAGCTCAGAGGTATTTTTTCCAATGCATGATGTAGGAACGAAAACATTTTTGGTTATTGCTACGACTTCATGAAGTCACTGAAATTTTGGTTCGAATCCATGATCAATTCCTGTCATTTAATTTACCCCATTTAAAGGTAATTTTTTAATGATTACAATAAATTATTGTCAATTTTTATGGAGCCTCATTTACTTATACTACCAACTTAGAAGATCAAACCCAATCGTCCTAACATATCTGCGGTCTCCAACCTCTTTAAACTTGGGTTCGCCACAGTCCGTCCAAGCGGGAACGTTTCGGCGACGGCCGTTTCGGCGCGAGGCAAGTTGAATATTATGGACAACGCTGTGATGCCATGCTTTCCTACGTACCTACTCGCTCATCTAATGATTTTATGACTGTTTTCACGTCTGCTATACTTTCCTTCGTAACTACTCGTTCGATATTTGCGGTCTGGAGACTAATACAAGCTCGAACCAGAAACCAAATTCATTCAAAAATTGTATCGAAGTAGCACTACTGATTAGTAATTTTAAGGATAATGAGGAAAAAAATAACAAAATAATCATTTGGGATATTATTTGCGAGGAGAAACGCTATTATTGATGAAAAGCTACTCAAACAAAGACCCAACCAATCCTATTCTACGAAGGGTGGTAATTCAGAAAATCAGCTACCCTTGCTGGACCCTACTTGGAATACACTACCAGAATTTGGGATCCTTTGAAGGTAGGTTTAAAAACTGATAGTAATTTCCTTTTAATATTATACCCATAAAGCGGTCACACCAATGCAGCAAATAGCGGAGAACATTCACATATGAAGATGATTAGCTCACTTGCCAACTAAAAATTATTCCTCCAAAAAGCAGACCTGTGAAGTATACTTTTTTCGATTTCGTTCATTCGTACCTTGGCCAATCAAGTAGCTAATATAATTTTTTTCTGCCTTAATCTCCTCAGAATTACGATTTTATAGGTGAAAGAAGAACCTGGTGTTGGTGTAAGTTAGGTTATGGAGTTTAAACAGAGGTTGACGGAATACATTAGGCGGTCCTTCATCATCCCTGTGCAAGTGTCATTCTGAGATTAAGATATCACAACTGGAGTACGGATTTTGAGGTAAAAGTTGTGAGGAAAAAAGTGTACCATATTCCTGTGATGAAGATACGTAAATCTGAAGAAAAATCTCTTAACGTTTGCGTGCTGGGCTTTAAATTGAAGTTTCTCTCAGAAAAACTGAGGATTTTACACACCTGGATTGTAAAAGAAGGCTCTCTTTAATCTAGGTCAATGAACTTTTATTTACTTATAAAATTTATTTTGGCACTTTTTGTTCAAATGTATGTCTACCAGACAGACTAGCTATAGCATTACGTCCACGAGCCGTTCAATAATGATATCCCATGGACATCCCAGTACGTCCAACGTCCAGACATCCATTATAAGGGGGCGTCCATTAATTACGTGAGGCGTTTTGGGGGGGAGGGGGTTGAGCTGAATCTCACCCAACCTCACGTGGGGGAGAGGGGGGGTCTCGGCAAATATCATGTAATTTTTTTCCGCAAGAAACAGAGTAAAATTGCGAGACAACTGGGTTAAATTAAGTAAAACATGTTTCTCCACTTAAATACGGCTAAATCCTACACAATAACATTTATCGCGGTTATGCGAACGCCACGAAGTAGCACAGTAGCCCCTCGATTGTTTAGCCGCCACCGGCCAGCCAAGTGCGCGACTCGACGAACTCTGCGGCGTACGAGCCGTTCTTGGTAGTCTTAAATACTAGTCTTAACTGGTCTTAAATAAAAATAATTAAGCAAATTATATTTTTTTAAATAAATCCAACGCAATCAAGCACAGATTAACGTATTTATACTAAAAATACGCATTTTGAAAAATCTCACGTGAGATTAGGGGGAGGGGGGGGTCGAGCAAATCTCACGACATCTCATCACGGGGAAAGGGGGGGTCGTAAAATCGCCAAAATAGCCAAAATCTCCTCACGTAATTAATGGACGCCCCCTAAGTAATGTAGAAGTTAAGGTAATAAAAGTGATGGTCTATAAGAAAAATCTCAAAACAACTAGAAATCCGAGGTGTTGCATTATACTCTCACTGCTCGTCAAAATGTTTCATTATTTGGCGCTATCAAATAAGTTAAGCTCAAAATATTGGCTATCCAGGACACTAAATATTATTTCCTGATAATCGCCAGAGAATCGTCCGCAATGAATGCCTAAAATTGCTGCGTTATACTATATTCTCCAGTGAACTTCGGTTGAAAGTTTTCAAATTTAGTGAAATTTAGTGAAATTTAGTGAATTCAACCTCTTATGAAATTCGCTTGCACACTACATTGGTTTATTATTATTATAGAAATTAGGTGATATAGTGTTTTCGCAAGCAGTGTAATTTTATAGACAACGTATTTTTGCTTAAAATCAATGGTTGGCGAGTTTACTTTGTGGAAGTTGGTCATCTTTAAAATGAAAACACTTAGTTCTTTTCCACCAATATATATTAAAAACAATTCGACCAGATTCGGCCTTTTCGGGCCATTGTCAAGATTACAATGCAAAATATCATGGAACGGCACAGTTTATATAGAAACCTCAAGGAGAGGGGGTGATGAGAAGTGAGTAAGTTTTGAGGAGGTGATTGAGCAAAACTGCAAAGGGAAGGGACAAACAGGTGGTGACGCTAGGATCAAGGACTACGGGGATGGAGGTCCTACTGTCACAGAGAACAAGGGTGAGGCGGTTGAAGGGATTATGTCATTAAGCAGTTTATCACCATGCACATTGTAATACGAAAAAATTTCAAAATTTTCCATAAGTCCAACTTCCCCCCCTTTTCACAAACGTGTAAGAGGTATAAGAAGTATACGCTCAAGACTATTTGTATCCATAATTAGGAAAATTTCTCAGGACAATAACAAAAAATTTTAATTTTACGACGTTTCACTCTATGAAGGAATCATTAAGTACGGGATTAATTGGTTAAACTCGATGAACAAATAAAATTTTGTATAAAAGTACAAAGTCTTCATTATGGATGAAAACATCAAATATTCCCACGCAGTGACGCCTGCCACCATCTACCTTATAGCTTAAGACATTTTCTGTACGCCGAGTAAACCTTGGTACGCTATTTCGAACAAAAAATTCTTTCACATTAGTCATTTCTCAACGCATGAATTGGAAATACCTAGTATTGAAATTAGAAAAAAATATATAATACAATAGATGAAAAAATTAATCTAAAAAAACACGTTTTTATTTAAACTAAAAAGAAGAAAATAAACCACCCTGCCCAGGCCCTACGTAATTAGCTATCCTTTAGAAGAAAAAAGCGTTGGAATGCAAGCAGTATAGAACAATTTGTTTAATTTTTCACGCGGCAAAAGTCTAGCAGATAATATAATCAACAAATGGCTGGAGAGTAGAGTATTACTAACTTTGCGATTACCAGTTTGGGTTCAGGAAAGGGAGGAAGCTTACTTTAAGGATTTCGAAAAGGCGTTAGACAGAGTAAACAGGGAAAAAATATCCTGCATTTACTCCGTAAATGGGAATGGATTGGCGAGATAGGAGACTCATTCGAAACTTACATAAGACCCAAGGGGCAGAGGTTAGGGTTGCTGACAGAAAAACGGGATGGGCAGTAGTAGGTCTCGGGGTAAGGCAAGGGCACCCAAGACCTTTTTAACATTAATGCTGAGGAAATTATATGAGACGCATAGGAAGAGCTATACGTGTAAATGAAAGTAGGTGGCCAATGGTAAAAGTCGGCTGAATTCTCGAACGACCAGGCGTTTATTAGTCGATCTCCTAAGGGATCGCAATCGTTAATAGATGCATTGGTGAAGCAGTGCGGAATATGGTACGATGCGGAATATGGTACGATACGGAATGGCAAATACGGAATGATTCGAAATCATGAGAAAACAAAAGAAATGAGATACCTGGGACAAAGAAAGTGAGGCTGGTCATAACAGTTGGAGGACACCAACTGGAGCAAGCAGAGCATTTTAATTACCCGGGTAGAGTGCTGGAGGAAAATGGGTGTAGTAGCAAAGACATTAGGAGGAGATTAGCGTTAGCGAAAGAAGCTTTTAGTAATAGAATGAAGCTACTGTGTAGGCACTTGGGTAACGATATAGAGGAGAGGCTGGTGAAGAGCATAATATGGAGTATAGCGTTGTATGGGTCAGAAACGTAGGCTCTGAGAAAGGAAGACGAAAATATACTCCAGGCTTTCGAAATGTGGGTGTGGAGGAGGATGAGAAGGTGCGGAGAACGCAAAGGAAGATAAACGAGGAAATGCTTGATATAATGATTGAGGAAAGGAAGCTTCCGGATGAAATCATGAGGAGGCTGAGTAGAAGGGTGGTAGGAGTGATGAGGGTGATAGTTTGCTCAAAGCCAAGGTAGAAGGAAGGATGTTGAGCAAGTGGGGAAGGGAAGACAGAGAATAGGTTTCATGGACGGGATGAAGAAGAGTAGGACGTACGCGGAGATTAAGAAAGAAGTAATGCATGGAAATAAGGCCTTTTATGTTTAGAAATCAGACGGCTTTTCTGAGACTGAGATGGTCAGAATTCGCCAGGAGAGCGAATAACTCAGTATGTTCAATATTTTGCTGAAGCCTCGTGGACTGTGGCGCAAAGCGCACGCTCCGGACTGCTTCTGTCACATCATATGTCCGGCAGGCCTGAATAACTTATTCCTTTGAATCCCTCAAACATCCCAGAACGCCTCGGTAGCTTATTGGGCGAAAGCAATCGGCACGATATCGAGAGATCTCGATTCGAGTCCCGGTCTACAAGTCGCCACGGCGAAAGAAGTCCGATGACAGCTAGAAGGGCCGAGAGAGGAGGAGGGGGCACCGTTGCCAAGTCATTTAGGGAGAGAGCCATCGCTACGGCTACTGTCCTCGCATGGAGCTGAGTTACCGGAATTTGAGATATTTGATCTTTATAACCAATGAAACTATCACAAGAAAACATACCGAAAATTAAAGATAATATATTTTTACCTTCTCTGATTTTACTTCGCTTCCTTGACTAATACTTCGATACTCAGCGAGAAGAAAAGAACGAGAAAAATTATTATGATAACTAGCAAATTAAGTAAATTTATCGAAACATATGTTAAATAAATATAAAAATTAAAAAACAACGAATAGCTCCAACTCGACTTTTATTGCCTTAGGGTAAAATATTTTAAAACCATGTTGATATATAGAAAACATTTTTAATTTTCCCGGCCATCACTCCAAAGGACGTACTCCTTCAAGCTATTCTGGCGAAGAAGAGCGCTGGTATGGGGGGATTCTAGCAATCTGATGACCACTTCCCTTGGCTATTCTATCAATTTCAAACGTAGGAAAACGAGGCTGGTAAAATTTTTCCAGGGCTAGTAGTTCCATTTTGTTCAATCTCGGCTCCAATTCCGGCACATTTTTCCCCTTTAGCCATTCGATTATGTCTTTCTTGACCCACTTGCACGTAGGGGATTTATTTACACAGACACTATGGTATGGTGCATTGTCCATAATTATGATACTTTTTTCTTTGATGTTAGGCAAAAGCTGGGTGACGAACCACTTCTTAAAAGTCTCACTGGTCATTTCTTGGTGATAGTCCCCTGACTTTTTGCTGGCTTTAAACAAATGTGTGCAATTTTGAGTGAAACCTTCTGATGTCCCTGCATGCAGGAGAATTTCTTTTCTGAGCTTTTTCCCACCGGGGCTGGCATGGTTCCTTTGGCAGCTTCATCAGTCCAGATGACGAATTCTGTTCCCTGAAAACTTTTTCCACTTGAAACCAAGCCTGCTCAGCACATTCCGCAAGCTTGTTTGCGCTCCTTCGAAAAGATCCGCTTCCTTCAAAGACAGCAATAACTTTGACACAGTCGGATATTCCTTTCTCTCGTAATACCTATAAATGTGCCTCCTGATCGCTTCCTCGCTGAAATTATCCAGCTCAGTTTTACTACTCTTTCTCGGCCTCTTCTTCGAGGGTGTCCACAGTACTTCACTTGGCTCCTTCTCATCGTTGGTATCACCGTATTTTTCTTTTAGGATTCTAGAAACCGATTTCGAGCTAATCCGACAGGCTTGGGCAGCTCTATCCATCACTCTTGTAACAGGAATTATTGGACCACCATTGACCTTTTCTTTTTCAAAATACTCGTAAATGGACACGATCATTTCGCGAGCTTGCGAGCGTAATGTCGCATCACGACCTCGTTTTTTTCCACTCATTCTCTTGAATGAAGGCCGAAGGTAGAAAAAAACTCCTACGGTGAACACCCAAAAGCGCGAATGGATTAATCGCGTAAGTATTACAATTGCAATAATACGCAAACAACACACCAAAAGACTGAAGCACTTGACACCGAAAACCGCACGAAAGAAGACTCAAGGGAGACTGAAAAGTGAAAGGTATGTGACAACGTCGTCAGGGTCGGTAGGGGGATGGGGTGGTGACGGGGTTCAGCTATTGGCTCTAGGATACGCGAGTCCCGTTATGAGCTCCCTGGCCCCTTCCACTTCTGCTGTCATCGGACTTCTTTCGGAGCTGTCATCGGACTTCTTTCGCCGTGGCGACTGTAGGCGAAGGATGTTTCCTCCATGAGATTTCGCAGCTATGTGAACTTGCAGGAGATTCCGTAAAGGGAATACCGTAGCCAGCCCTACTGCAGTAAATTGAAAGCTATTTTGTGGTTTGAGTTCGGGGAAAAATTGCTAGCAACGTAGATATGTTCAAATTTACCCTACTGGTATCCTATGTTGTTACGGTGTAAATACATTCTCATGAATGCTTTCCTATAGGACTATTTTAACTATAGTTTATATGCTTCTTCATCATGAGGTTTTTTTTTAAAGTCAACACATAATATTTGCAGGAAGAAAAGTATTCGAGTGGGCCGTGCAACTGAACGGCAGATGAATTATATATATCCACCCACAGTGCATAGCCACAGTAGAGTACGTAAATTGCATAGGATTATAACAGCAAATCCTAAAACGACTCGAACAATTTTATCGTCGCAATTTTTACCGTCAGTCACGGTTGTCATAGCTAACAAATATAGAAGAGCGAAACTAACACACGCCAAAAAACCTACCATTTATTATATGTTGGCGTACATTCATGGCTTTCATACTGTCTAGGTAACTTAAGTTACAATAATAACAATTGTAAATTGTTAACAATAAACCTTTTCACAATTTATATTAAATTCGAGTGCGAGAAAAAATTCTTTAATGCTTTAAACAGTGAAAATATAATTAAATAGTCGAATTTATTCTTTTTTTTAAGGACTAGGACAATTTATTCTTCTGCAATAATTAATCGTAGTGCTTTATGAAAGTCATTCATAAACTAAAGTTAGTTAACTGGGCATGGACTACTGTAATTAAAGTTTTATTCAACGTTTTCGCACGTACACCCGATACCTTATGACGCCTATCACCATCAATTTCGAGCGTGATACGCTATGACGGCGTGAAGGTGATAAAAAGTGCTATCACGGATACATAATCGCTGCTATCACCCTCCGTCATTCCTATGACGTTGCCCTTGGCAACGACGTCGCTCTCACCCTTCTCACAGTTACATAATACAGCTGGTGTCCTAAAATTCGCAATGAACTATGCTGGTTCTGCACACAAACTAAACTAACCAACGTCTGCCACTAATGAGTTTACCTACGACATACACATAAGACACTTTGATAAAACCTTCGATACAACTTAAGTTGGTAAATGTTAGTACCTGGGGGACCACAGCGGATTTCACCAAAAAAATAACTCGTCACATATCAGCTATAGCCATGAAAATCTATAGCCCTGGTTACACGATACGTTAAAGCTGGATTCTCTGGACGGAATGGAGACGGAAAAGCGAACGACGGAAACCAATCACAGGCCGGCGGAACGGGCAGATAGAATTTTTTAATATTTTCCGCTTTCCGCGGGCGGAATGTGACGTCATGAACAATACAGCAGCAACATCCGCCGTGGTAGCGGGGAACACAATTCAAAATCGCGGAACATAGAAATCTATAACGTCTATGAAATACATTATCTCAGTATGATATACGCAACTTTAATTATGCAATTTATGATCTAACTTGAATTCATTAAGTAAAGACCTTCATTATTTATTACAACTTACTTCTACTCAGTAAACTTTATATCCCCGTAGAGGAAATCCACATCGACTTAAATAATCATTCAGGTGTGTTCCATTAAATGATACTCTGGCACAATAAAAGTTTACCCATATCCAGATCTTTTCAATGGTTTGGAGAAAAATGCCACATTTTATCGTCAAAGATAAAGTAAGTATAAATAAAGATACGTTAATGCCATCGAAATAGTACATGCATAGTGGTCAATGAAAGTACATACACCTACGCGAATAAATTGACTGTAATAATAATTTGCGTATATAATGAATCTTTATTTTATCTATCGGCTACATTTTCGTAACAATCACGCTCCGAATAAAATTTTAGGCCTCCTTATAAATTCTCTCGTATCGGGTTGTCAGTTACGACTTCATTCTTATTATGAACGAATGAATCTTGTGATAAATTTTATTTCAGAGAAAGATATACATATCCGGATAACTTTTCTATTACTTTGTACCGCCAATAATTCATAATTGAACACGTACAGGTTAATGTATCGTGTACCCAGGCCTTAAACACAACCAACAATAAAATCACTTATTAATAATGTGAATAAATTGACTTTAAACATAAATTAAGTAAATAAATCCACATTTTGCCCACAGGCAATAAAATGTACGGAAGTACAATAAACATTAATATTAAACAAGGACGCATTTACTCAATGGGATAACTGGGTTCGTGTCAGTATTATTTCGTCGAATACAAATTTATGAACCGAAACTCAAGTCCCATTCACCTACCTAGCAAAGTCTGTTTAGTCCGGGAATCCAAGCGACGCTCAGACTCGCATTTCACTGTTTACCTCAAATACAAAAACTGCAGTTACTCGTGACAGATTGTGCTATACCAAGGGTGCTGTATGCATAAATAGATACGGTATATCAAAACTATACTTTATATGCCTCTCCGAAGGCCAAGTAGAATAGAATTGATTCCCTCGTCAGCATCACACTCAAATCTTCCCACTCTTCTGTCATTTTCCAGTTATCCGACTAGATAAAGATAATAAAAGACTAAAATCTAATAAAATCAGACGCATATTCTAAGAATACACTAACCCACATTATCAACGAGCAATATCTTCCCATACACTCACATGACAAGAGATCGCTGATTAGTCCCTATAAGTAGCCGGAGGAGCCCTAAATATCCAGAGGAAAGATGTTATCAGCTCCAATGGTCCAGAGAAGTAGACAACAAGGCTAGGAATTATGAAGTTTTGCTGCAATAAAAATGTATTTCCTTTGTGCTATTTCCTCGTAATTCCATTCAGTTTCTTGTACATTATATGATGCATTCGTTTGTATAATTTAATGGCCCGTGTAAAGCGGCCTTAAAAATTATAAGTCAAACATAATAAGTGAAATTTTCTTCCAATAAGATGGCAACAGCCTCGTCAGTAACGAGCTTTAAGATACAAACGTGAAACAATGTCATAAGCTGGACACTTACCTAAAAGAAGAAATAACTGAGAACCAGATGAATTAATAAAAGTTACAAGCCAACTACAGCCTTTGAAATAAAATTCTTCTCGCCTCTTTTAATTGATTTCACTCGAGATAATTACACAATTTACTCGTTCGCCGCCATGTTGGCAAATTTGAACCTGGACACCTTAGTAAAAACGCAGGCTGCGCATTAAGCGTTGGATTCCAGTGCTTGCAGTGCTTAATGCGCAGGGCTTTCTCCGTTAAGATCTGTGTATATAATCTTTGGTTAAGATTTTTCTTCCAATTCGTTACGGCTCCTATCGTCGATGTAACTTTCCAGTACTGTCAACCAATGGACACAGTCGAATTTCCATCTCAAAAGTGATTAAATACAACTAACTCCACATGCGAAACGGTTTCCTTTTTTTTCAGTTAACTATCCTTCGTGTTATCCCGAACTCATCTTCTTGGTCTTTGTTAGAGGTATGAAAATGAACCACTTCACAGGACTTCGGCATTTATCTCAGTACCTTTGAGTCTTAAGATACGAATAAACATGAGAGTTAACAAGGGGAAGGCGGAGCTAGGCTCGAATTTAGCAACTTATAGCAACACTGAATATGAGATAATATCCTAGATGTTGGCTGACCTCTGTTCAGAAACTGATTTCACTTTGATCTCTGCGGTGAATATTGAGTCATGGCAGATATAATATGACACCCGGAAATCATCCAGCATCATTCGCTAGTAAATCAATTCATCTGACCTCGGATCGATTGGAATTTCAGAAATGATCTTACTCTGACCACATGACTCACCCACCAGGAATATTGAACTACTGACCTCAGCAGCTATAGCCTGCCAGACTGGTTATCATCGGCGTCATAGCTCAGCGTAAGCATTATAATGAATGCTCTTTAGCTGCACCAGCCCTCTTTCTATTTTCTAACTTATTTAGCCACCAATTATGTGCAAATCTCTCTCTTCCTTGCATCACCCTGCCTATTGGGAAAAAAATACTCAGAAAATGCAAGTATTTCCACTCATTTATATTTTATTGTAAAAAATGAGTATGTCACTGAGGACCTTTTTCACGCTTCCAGTCAGGAGCCAGTTAGAGAAGCCCCTTTTCATTGCCCTCGAGCAGCCACTGAATATGCCCATCTTGTGAATTTTTCCGGCAGCACTAATGTGGGTCATCCAATTATCTGTACAGCTAGGTACTGCAATAGGAGGTACACTAACTATACTCTTACCATAATGCACTAGAAGCATAAACAGTCTCAACCATTGGTTTTCAACCGTTAACACAATTTTAACAGAGCTGATGAGAGTAGGAGATGAATGTGCATGCACTACAGAGAATGAGGGGTAAATTATTCGGCTCTCCTCTCATAACGCTATGGTTTTGCCTGATTTGAAAAGCATATACTAAGAATTTTACTGATATTTTAAGAGAAACGTAGAAAAAGAAACACACATTTATGGAAAAATGGCACATTTATTATCTTTCATCTGGATCTCCCATTAAAAGAATTGGGGTTTTAACCCACTCTTAACTCTTTTTGATATAACAATATGTGAAAAAGAGTAATGTGGCATTTCAAACATAGCAATGTTATTTCCACGATTACACTATAGATTTACATAATAGTTGTTTCAAGGGTATTTTTCTCGCAATGCAGTCCTGATTGCCACTGTGAATACTTGAACACATTGTTTGCTTGCTGTGAGAGGCAATTCTCTGGGAGGTGGTAAGGGTGGGACTGTTGTGATAAAATCATACAGAGCAGGTTAAGTCTCTCAGGTAGAAAGGGCTATTACTGCACTTAGTATCTCAATAAGGATCCATTACAGCTTAAAGAAAAATACATTATATATATGATACATGTTACAGGAATCATTTACAATGCCTGGCATCAGGTCATCATTTTTCATTTTTTTATGAACGGTGTCCAATAAAATTATCTCTTCTCACTTTATGACTCAGTGCAACACTGATAATGTTTTCACAAGGGACATACAGCTTGCTAGACACACGAGTAGCCCACAATATCGCATCTCACTAGCTGTAAATATTTGAAACCAACTTATCTTCTTGCACACAAATTCACTGCCATTTGTTAGGTAAAATGCATTCCTACAAGTATTTAAATAAATGTAAATTAGACTGACATACTAACAACAGACGTTTGTGAAATGACCATCACTGGTCAACCTGTCTTCTTTTCCATTTGAGGATACATTTTGTAAGAACAAAATAATTACATAAAAAAACAATGTAACTTGTAATATATTGCATGATCGATCATATGAAATTTCTCCCATTCTTAAATTAACAAGTTCTTGACAGCTACATGTACAAAATTGGCCCAGCAAAATCATTAAGGGAAATAAACTTCCAATAATGCATTTACAGAAATCATAAAAACATTAACAAGAGACACAGGACGTAAAACTGCATAATGTTTCTGCAAATATTGATTTTCAAATGAGAAGGAGCCTAAAGTGTACCACAATAATTCATGCATTTCTCCGGGCTTAAAAGCACAATTACTTCTCTGCATTACGATACAATCAAAATTAAATGTAAAAACTCTTCTCATTATGAACAATGAAGTAAAGATGAATAAAAGATGGAATTAATTTTAAATTTTGCCATAATGGTATAAAAAGCTCTTTCAAAAGCTATTTATGATATCATTTGATGACTCGTAAACCCTTACACACTGGAAAGAACTTCAATGACATTAATACATAACAATATTTAGCCACTCGGGTACCCACCAATGAAATAAATATTCAGAATGTGTAAAACATGACAGAAATCAATACCTCTTATGGCATTGATACTCCAAACAAACAATAAATAAGACTGAGAAGAAAGAATTCCAAATTTTCACACATAATTTCAACAAATAGTGACAGAAAATCTTGAAACAAAATGAATTTTCATGGGCTTTAAGAAATCATGACAAAATCATCATGACTTTTAGAAATCATGGATTAATTGAAATGGACCAAGAAAGGCAGTACTTTCACCTTAAAAAAAGATGGCACTAACCATTCCAATAAAAAACATATAGATCACATAATCATAGCCAATAACAATTTGCATAATGATCCTGTATAAAAAAAAGATTTTTTTGCTACATTGAAATAATACCGGCAAATAACATTAAATTTTACATAACACTTAAATCTTTGAGAAGAGACATGTTCAGCATGACTCTCTCATAAAAAAATTATTGTTATCACTCAAATTTACATCCCGGCACAAAATCTTGGCCGTCTAAGAACCCAACACAAGCAAATCCAATGCTTGCTCTGGCAAAATAAGTTTGATGGAATTTAGATCTCAGTATACAAGGTTTTGGTCTTAAAGAGAGCAAATAATATTAACAACACTTAGTATCTTCTTTTAACGGTAGGCATTTTCAAATTGACCAGCCTCCATTACACGAACAAATCATACACCATGATTCGGTAAAATATACTTCATGCTGCAAACTGACAAAATAGTAAGGCTGAAATAATATTTACTACAGAGGACATAACTGATTCATTCAAGCATGAATTCCAACAGCCATGTCTTGCAGTGGACACACAATTCAATGAAAAAAATAAACATTCATTCAAGCAAATAGTTGAGGACCATGATAAAACATAGATGTATATAAATCACTGAATTCAATTCCCCTCATGCATTTCCCTTAAATTGTATTGATTCTCAATTTTATTCGGCAACATACTCTTTTAAATCTTTCATTTCACCTCACTTTGCTCAAACATTCAAATTAAATTATTTATGAAATTCCAACATTTGTTCCACTGATTTGTTCTTTTTAACTAATGATTTAGAAAATATCTCACATGCATCAAAGTCTCTAATATTGAATACAAACAAACAAGACACAAAATGCAACCACAAGGGAGTTAATAACCAATAATGGAAATTGATAAAATAGATCATGATACTGCTGAATAAAAATAGCCTAGGAAAATTGATATCTACACAAAACTTAAAAAATATAAAATAAAATTAAGCTACCATGACAAACAAAACGTTGATTGCTAAAATAAATGAAAATAAAGAGTCAATTATTGAAATCCAATACAAGAATTTCAGGGCAAAGTAATTCTTTATACATGATGATTCTATATATATATATATTCATTTATATATTGATTTATTTATAATAAAATTAATGAAACTGCCTGAGGTGAAAGAAACTTCCATGATCAATTGACATAACCTAATGAATGTAAAAGAATTATTTAAAACCATTTCATAATTAAAATAAGTTAACCATAAGGCTCATTATGTAACTATTTTAGCTCAATTGTTTAACTGCAGCCAAATGAATGATGATAGACATTTTTGGCATTTACTCTCACAGATTATAAAAGATTTTTCTATCGTTAAAACTGGCATTGTCTAGAATATGTTCCATGAAAAAAGGATATAAAAGATGGTTCAAAATAAATGAGGAATATATTTGTATATATTCCATTAAAGCAAAGCTGCACATAATAGCTTTTTCAGTTTAAGTATTCAAAAACTGCTGCCTCAAAAGGATTAATTCCTTCCTCTATTGACAGCTGCTGCAAAAGAAGCATGAGGAACCAAATTATCTGAATAAACATGGAGACATCAAGGCCCGCAAAAACTCAAGAATATTCAAATCACAAATTTTGGCAGCTTCCACTGGGAGAGAAAATATGATGGCCCACAGCACTCTGAAAACTTAAGGATCGGATAATGGCAAGTCAATTAACCGCAACAACAGACAAAATGTCTTCATTACACACCTCAGGCCCTGGGTAAAGCAACAATAATAAATAATGCTTTCTCCCTTTGTTTTCCACCCAATAATAAGTACTTAAGCAATTGGGAATGCTTATTGCCTTGACAAAGCTTTATGTTGGCCAATATGAAAGCAACTTCACCAAATAAGTGGTCACTATGAGTGTAAAATGAGAGGAGAATCAAAGAAACACTCTTGAATAAGCTGCCCAAGTGAAATAACAACTCTTTTTGTCTTCACACACACACCACAAAGCTCTCCACTTCAAAGAAGCAGACCACGAGCGCATGGTGAAAAATTTGTCCATGGCGGGGTGTCTCCCAGTCAGCTGCGCACACACACACATACACACAAGTGATACTCTGGCGAAAATTTCCTTAATCATTTGTGCAATCACACCGTTTGTGGCGTGCACAGACTTGGCTGTTCTCATCTACTCCTCTTGCTCCTGCCAATCACAACTATCACCACTCCTAACCACCACACACGAGTACCAGCAAACACTTAGCTCTTTCAATTATGTGCGTAATCCAATCCTTGGGCTAATAAATCAGGACGCACTGTTCCACTTTACAGATCTTGTACACAGACTCACTCCTAGGTGTGAAAGGCAGATGGGGCACACAGGTATCCAGTCTAACGAGACACAGGGAGTGTTGTGCGTGCACCTGGCTACCATTAGCACAGCATCACTGGCATGATGGCATGGCTAATTAATATAAGCAAGAATGGTACAGGGCTGCCAATGAATGAGTGAGATTAAAAGGGCAATCACTGCATATAATACAACACCAGCAGGCTGGGGGCTTTCTTTGCAGCACAAGCCCCTTGCAGACCCCTGGCCCTTCCAACTGAGTGCTTGCCCTCTCTCACTACCACTGTCTCCTCTTCTTGCCTGTTACTAGGTAGGTTTCTTCTCTTCACCTGGAAAATGCCTTCCGCTACTGTGCTGGAGACTGACCATGAGACAATGGGGGCTGCTGGCCCTAGATCAGTAAGGTGAAAGAAAATACACTTGTGAAAAATTAAGACATTGATACTGCAAGCTTAGGACCAAAAATTCTCAAGAAAAGGGGGGTCACAGTTAACACTAAAAAAAAATTAATTTAAATATTCTACTGAATCAAAAATTGCATCAAAGCAAATATTTTTTGAGACTTTGGGCTATCAGGGAAATAAATTAGGAATAAGTTAGCATGTATGTGGAAATGATACAGAGTGAGTCCTCATGCAAACTTTCAAACTTCAAATACTTAGTGACATTCAGCAGCAAGTCTTTCACAAAGTCTTCCTTCAGAAACATTTCAGCTTCAATTTACAAAGTGACAAACATAGACCTATAATGTATAGTTTTCAGACAATGCAACACAAACTAGGATCAGGGAATATATGAAAATACATTGTAAAGATCCAGCCTGCAGCATAATATAATTTCACATTCACGTATTTTAAGGAAAGAACCTCATCATAATAGAAAGTCACACTAAGGAATAAGAGTTATTGCATAGACAAGAAGGCCCACCCAATGACACATTGTTATGAATCAACTGTATAGAGCTTCACAAATGACTTCATTTTCAGTACATGTTGAAACTTTTTCCTATACTGGTGGGATAGCCCAAACAATTCCTCGTGTCATAAGCATGGATGAAAATGTAATGGTAACAGAATATGGGTTTTTCATAGCCAGTTACTTTTTTTTTTGCTCGCCAGACGATTCTGTTGGCCCGTATATCCCTGGAATCCCAATAGCCTCTTGGATCGAGCCTGTCATCAGGTTTTCCAGGGACCAGACCAACAGAACTTGACATACATCCATGCCCTGGGTGGTGAAAAACCCACCCAGGTGGGACTCGAACCCGCAACCCTCGGTTTAGTAGGCGAGGACTTAACCCCACCGCCACCAGGGCCTGCAACTTAATGAGCAAAACTCTATCACAAAATAAATGTATTCCTTTGTTCAAAAGAAAAGGCATAAGTTGCACACTTTTGTTTGAAATAATCTTTGTGGTGCAGCTCTTCTATTTGATGTTTTACTTTCTGGAAATTTACAGCTTTTGATGCACTGGATTCCAACAAATTAAAGAAATAAATTGTGCAACATAAAAAGTGTGGAAAAAAACGAAGTATCTCCTTCAATAATGTTTAACTCATTGAAAAAAATTAAAATCCTTAAATTCAGTAAGGGATACAATAAAATGCTTTTATTGCTGATTCAAAATTTAACAACATAAAGATGATACCTGTCTGTATTGAGGTCCTGTCTAAATTACATTTAAGGAAATATCAATTAGTACGCATTGGCACATTGTGTCTATAATCAATGCATTTTTAGGACAAGTCACCATTTACATCTGATATGCAGTCCTGTTACAAACATCAAATAATAGATGGCATGTAATATAAATTAACTCCTCAAGAGTAGTAGCTAAAAAGCAAATGTTTCTGCATTCTTATATGCTCTCACCTATAACTGGGTAATCATGGCTTCAAACATTTGACTCTTAAGTATGAAAGCCTAATAATGCAATGTTTACATAATTTAATGATAACATTTCCTCCAGTAAACTATCATTTGCATTCAATGAATGAATGTGTTTATAATTTATTCATAACATTGCACAATGAGTTATTTTACATGGCAACTGTAATCAAGACAAATACATTCACTCAACCCTCAAGTATGGTTGCCAGGGCGTTTGGCACCCAGAAATTAAAAAATGCTCTATTTTCTATTTTGTCCACATTATAAAATCCACATCTCTAGTAGTAGAGTTTTAAGTCTTTTTAGTTCATTTAATATAATAGTAGGTGAATTGAAAAAAAGACATTTGTTGCAGAGTGATCTCATGGTCTCATCTGATACTTTAGACACAATAAATACGCTGCCTTTCATTATGATTGGCCTGGGTATTCGACAGCCAGTGACCTGAATCTCATACTGAAATAAGCGACCATAGTGAAGGGTTAATATCATGGAGCACATGGAGTGCATTATAGAAGGCCACAGGCCAGGTGGCAGGAGCAATTATAAAAGGAAACTAATAAAATGTGTACCTATATTCACTCTTAATATCTCTTCAAGACTGTCTATATGTCAATTTTAAAAACTTGGATTTTCAGCAATTCATTCCAAATAATACTGTAGTGAGTGCACATTTTCATGAAATAAGTCATGTGGAATTCATAAAATGTCTTGAGTTGAATTTCCAATGGCTTCCTATTTTATTTCAGCTTGGGACCAAAACTTTTTTTTGAACTCAAACTTGGCCCTCAACCCTACAATATTCCCGGTGGATAGTTGACAGACTTTTCAAGATTTCTCATAACTGAATCTGGAGAAAATGCATCATGGACTTCTGGAAAATTGCTCCTTGAATCCGATAATAAGGGAATTGTTTGACATTTAAAAAAATCAGCAAAATTTTAAAGGATGAGTATATGATACTGTTCACAGAAACCAAAGTAACCCTGTTTAGCATCTGGGGTAAGAGGTGTATTAGCTATAAAATTACAGTTGACCTCCTTAAGTATCTTCTGCCTTGTCACTCTTCAATTGGCATCTGCTCTGTATAACAGGAGCATATTCAACCCTCTACAGTACTGCACACACCATGGTCACGTGCTCCAATAGCTCTCCCCCATTACAGCTTAGCTGTGAATTAACATATAACTAGAGTCATAACTACTGATGATCTATCAATATAAAATAAAATGGAACTATATTTGGAATTCTCAGGTATTATGCTGTCTTGGTTTTGATTTCCCTTAAGTCCCAAATGTAAGGGATTCTGAAAACCTGTGGTTTAGCTACCTGGATGCCAGTGCCGAAGGGTGCAGGTCCCATGTGCGAGGGGGGAGGTTGCTGGTGGTGGTGCAGGTGGGTTGCCTGGGGGCCACCAGGTCCCATCACTCCGCCACCCCCTCCCCCTGACATGTGGTGGTGTGGCGGTGGGGGAGGCACACCCCCTCCCAACTTGGGCCCACCATCCTCCGCCTTCTCCTCCTCCCTGCGCTTCAAGCATGCAGCTTTCGGATTCAGGTTCCTCTCTGCAAAAGGAATAATGAATGAATAAGTAACTTGAGATATCCTCAAACACAGCATAGATCTACAACAAAAAATGGTCAGAAAATATCTAACTCACACATAACACAAGTTTATCATATTGGTCATTATTTAAAAAAAATACACATTTATGTTTTTTTGTTTTTGTTTTTTTTGTTTGTTTATAGTTTGAGCAAGATAATTCCCTCATCATAATCAAGACCATATTCGAATTATAAGTTTTAATTTCAGCTGCTGTAGGAAGCATGAATAAAATATTGCATTATTGATGGTGCAATAATAAAAATTGATATAGCTGAAATTCTATGTGATTAAATAAAAATATCAACATAAGTCTTCAATTTGACTCATTTTTTTCAGGCTGTACATTTAAACCCCCATTAAAACAGAAGGTTTTTGCGATTCTGAAGAAAATTACAGTGGTGACATTGTGATTTATTTGCAAAAATAGTCCAGAAAGCATACAAACTACATACTTAATTTTTTGACGAGATCTATGAGTTGGAAATTCCTCATTTTTTAAATATGGTACCTCTGGAAAGCATGCACATACCATTTCTCATGTAAAAAGGCTGGTATTTTTTGTCAAAAATCTCAGAAAGTAGTGCGGTAAGGGGCTGATATTTTGGAATCTTTAGAAGGGTAAGAAATTCTTCTTTAATATGAGAACAAATTCAATGATTTCAACGTGAAACGATACTTAACTCAAGATACCATAAATAACACTTAAAAACAAATCTTAGAATTCGTTAATCATTTGAATAATAAATTCCACAAATTAATTAAAACATTTAGTTAGCTCCTTTTGGCCAGTGAGTAGAGATTAAGAGCCAACAAAATGTTGGATGAAGTCCTTTTCTCACCAAAACTAGACTTAATAACATCTTGATCTAAATTGTAGACCCTCTATAATTTTACGATGCAATTAATACAACTGAGAGATAAGTAGAATGTCTCATGGTGTCAACATGTTAAAATGGATTATGCAGCACCAAATGTTTCAAATTATATATGTGATGGCTAACACCAGCAATGCCAAACAACTGACCTCTGACTTGCTGCTCCAGTTGCATTATCACCTCCACAGCCATATTAAGAATCCCAAGCTTCGTCTGAGGTTTATCTGTCTTTAAGTGCTGCATACACATTCGACCCAACTCCTTCAGAGCTTCATTAATATCTCTGATTCTTATCCTGAAATTCATAATAAATATTTAGGATGATGAACTCATAACAACAAAATTAAAAATAAGGGCTACGGAATGTAAAGCTGCAGAAACATTACAAAACTTAGCATGTTTTGTGAATGCTTGAGCAGTTGAAAGGTGGTGATTAATGTCATAAGTGAATATACTTTCACACACAAAAGTGTCACGATATCTCCACCAACACTCTCAAACCCAAATATGAGGAAATCATGGGGCACAGTAATTGTTTAAATCCAAAAATTGAGAGATTATCATATTTTTATCGTCTATATTTGAGGGTAAACAAGGCTAGTGGAGACAGTTTCAAATGCTGAGCTTCTCATTTAGTACTTTTCTGTACAGGACAACTTAAGCATGCAAACTGAGTTAAAGCTGAGGCTGAAGGTAAATGTGTGAGTAAAAGGGATGGCAGTTACAATGTTGAACACATCTTATTATTCATAGCAACAGTGAAAAGATTATCAAAAGTAGTCTGGATACTGAAAATCTGTGCCTTAGCCACCTCAGAAATGTTTAAATGGCCCAAGGTAAAGAGCAAACCAAAGCAAAAAGTACATGGGAATTCGATATTCACAGAAATGGTGGATTTCGAGTCTTGGCCTGGGAATATTTAACTAAGTTTAGTTTAAATAAATTTGAAGTTTGAAAAGAGATAAATTACCTTTCTCTCGCATTGTTGGCCTGTCTTCGCTCCTTCTCCCTCTGCGCCTTTGTATCTGGGTCCTCCTCCTCATCGGCACTCGAGCAACTACAGTAAGGGGCACAACGGCTACTGGTGAATATGGATTTTCCTTACATTGAAAGTCTCTAAAAACTAGTAGGCCTCATAATATTACAATATGTACTGACCATACATTCTGACAAAAACTTTAATTTACATATCATGCAAGGCAATATACTGATATGCAGAATTAACTGGTGCCCGGACACAAACACAGAAATTCATACCAAGCTGGTATGTGCATAATGCATAAAGGGAGTCTTTAGATAACATTCAACCCATGAGGTAATTTTGATACTATGCGAACAATATATGAAAAATCTGATTCAGACCCCCAAAACAATAAGACAACATACAACACCTAATTTCAACAATAAAAAGTTAGCTCCAAAGTTTTCACATTTTTTTAATACTTGAGGTTATCACTATGGTTAAACAACAGGTTACTTACTTCCATTTATATTTTTTTACATTTTGAAACAGCAACATTTTGCCAGAAAATTATGAGCATGAACTATTTTTAGCCCCAGTATCTCAATTATGCCACCTTCTTCATGTCTCCACTAAATATTGCACAATGACAAAATTATAGTACTTAAAATGTGTCAAAAATTTAACTAGGAAATAGTACATAAAAGGAACCATCATTTATTCTTAATGGTAACCTTTTAAAGTGAGGTATTATCAAAAAATGCACTTCATGAGTTTGTTGAACATGGATTTAGACCTTTTATATGGAAATAAAAAGCTCGGATTCAGAGGTTCTGATACTTGCCAAGTTATAAAGGCTATGGCAGAAAAAGTCAGTGGATTATGTCATTTAATATACTTAAGAATCAATTTAGTTTTCCTTTCAGCAAAAATTAATGTCAAAAAGTAACTCTCAGCTACATTTGCAGCCTATATTACACCATTAAAAGTTTGCCTCTCAGTGGTGGTACGGGTATCATGCCTAGAGCAGAGCCATAACAGAGAACCAGGAACCACATAATAGATTTAGTACTGGGAAAAAGTTGAAACATCCTATCTCTATACATCATATTCACAAATTAAGAAAGTAACCACTAACTTCCACATAGAAAACTACCCCAAATCAAAATTGGAAAGGAATAGTGCAGAATATCTGCTACTGACAACAGCATCTAAGTGGTATCTTGCAGCCAGATTGAAATACATTTGCAATGATTGCAAAGTGACAAAAAAGAGCAATACTGGGAATTAAATCCAATTTATTAAATGAAGAATGAGACCAAATTATTCTATTAAATTCCAAGACAACTCAGTAGTGAGACTGCAAATTATCTACTTGAAAATACAAATTTAAAAATATTTTGGAATATCTAAGGTCCTTCTCATTCAAGTAACAAATGCATGCTGTGATGAAGTTAAGGAAAATCAAGCTCTTGAATGTATTCTATTAACATATAAAAATATGCTTGGTATCATTTTTCCAATACGAAAGCAGGAGAATCCATTTATCCATTATTCATTTATTATTTCAAATTACTAAAATTTAGAGCAAACAAGTTACATACTTTTCATTCCATAATGCAACTGAGCCACTGGGAGAACCTTTCACCGAATTATCTTTCACCGAACTGAAAGTAAAGAGCCTCATAATTAAGGTGTTATAGCAGTGCGAGCTTTCTGGTGACTGGCCCAGCCAACTGGCTCCTTCCTCAATGCCACAAGTCAATTTATAGCCTTTCAATTTCAGCACTACATGCAATGTTGAATGAGGTACTAAGACATGTTTATACCCTTAATTATTGGCACTGACAAAATTTTGGCTGACATAGCATGCATTCTTGTAGTTAAATAACAGTTAAGACAAATATTCAACATTGACAAATTTTGAGGTACCGTGTCATAGCACTGAATCAGTGGTATCAATAACTCTGCTGTAAATGATTTGAGACTTTACTTTGATGATTTGACACTTTCGATCATATTTGAATGAAGATACATGATTAAAGGGAAATATTTATTGCCCTCAAAAGACAAGATAGCTAATTACTTCAAATTGAAGAACTTAAAATACCCCCCTTCAATTCAGAGTATTGGCCAAGACCACAAACAAGCTACAGCTATCTTTAGCTAAGAAGCACAAAGAGGTTTACACATTAGGGAAAACTGAAGAGTTAGAGAACACTTACACACTGGTGTACTCCCTCAATTTTATTGCCACAGTTCAGCACTAGCATAACATTGACATTCAAAAAGCACATTTTATTCATCATTACCAATAGGATTCCTAAGGTCACCCACCATGCAACTACTACTATTCTGCATCAGATGACCCTATGATAATTACCATAACATTTTTTTCTTCCACAATGTCTTCTAAGGATTATAAATACCACAAAATTTGTCTATTTCCCTTTAATTTGAAAGATTAAAAAAACAAATGCATTTTCGACGAACTCCTTTACCAAGATCGTTTTTGAAATCACCAAATTATACTATTTTAACTTAATAAGTGGATACTTAAGTAGAAGTGATGTAACATCTAATCACCTCTTCAAATAAGCTCAAGTATTTTTCATAAAACATTATTTATATGGGAAAGGTCCAATGATAAAGCTATCATCTCACCAGCTTCATGAGAAGGTAGAAGTCACCTGATTGTTGGACTCAGAATTTTAGCTGCAGTTTAATTCAACGTAATTTACCCTACACACAAAGGAAGAGTTGTCCATCAAAATGTCAGATTTTTTTCCAACTAAACCTGATGGTTTTCCTGAGACGAATTAACAATAAGTGGTGGTGTCAATTCAATCAAAGTGAAGAGAAGTCATGATCATGAAAAATGAGCCCAGTTCTGATTAAAACTCAGGGAGGGCAAACAATACACAAGAGTAAATACAACATGTCTCAATATTTACAACAAGAATAAATTGTCCCTGGGCAAAATGGGGAAAAATATTTGTTTTAAATTACATAGATACTTATAACCAAATAAAATTAAAGGGATAATTGAACAGAACTTATGTTAATATTACTTTTCATTTACCCATTCATGCATGCTAGTGCTAGCATTAAACACTCAAAATGAAAGAAAACATCTCATCTAGTGAAGGATAACGTAAAGCTGGCAGTGCCTGTTGTAATGCTAGGCATAGATTGCAGCCCTTCTTCGCACCCTACAGTAGTTGAATTTGAGGGGAGTAGTTGAAAAGTTTGAAGGGAGTTATCATAAGACAAAGTTGAACTAAATTTTCATTTCAACCAAGATGCATTGAATATTGCTTTCAAACCATCTGGCGCAACCCATGTAACCCTAATCTAACCATGTACACTACAAAATCACTAGTCTTTAATAGTATTTCTGTTGTGTAAACACAGAACCAGTAAATGGGGACACAGAAACAATCACTTTAATCTCCAGCCAAATCACTGAAGAGCTCGCACTACCATAATGCCTTAATACTTCTTTAACCAAAATTTTAAGCTCCAAAAGGAAGTTAACTAAATAAGAAAGACCTCTTTTGTCCTCACTTTGATACAACTTTTATGAAACTCACAAAACAAGAAAACACAGAAAAATACAAAACGCATTGAAGTGATCCACCACTACAAGATATTCCTATCTATGATGCAAATAATTCTTTACTCTCCCCAATTAAATCAGCACAACCAATGCCCAACTAGGCATTGATACTTACTACCTCCTAGAACGCTTGCTCCCTTTGTGGCCACCTGCTGCAGCACCAATGTTCCCAGAGGCATTTGACGATGACGAGGATGATGTAGTAGTTGCAACAGCAGAGCCCGAAATGATTCCAACACCTGATGAAGCAACAGCTGCCATGTCTCCAGAACCACTTCCAGCAACACCACCCATGGCAACCTTCGAGTCAAGAGCAGAGCTACCCCCTTCTGATGGCTCCTTTCGCTTTTCTGAAAATAAAAAAAACAATACGTCCAATGTGATTGACAAACAAAAGTAGGAGCCACTAAGATAGCACTAGATGTTTCACAATAGATATGTATCAATTCTTTTGAACTGATGCTGGTATCATCTGAAATGCAACCTAAGCTTCTAGAAAAGCCACAGAGACATGCTGTGCCAAAATTAAAGATGAAATTCATCTTTCCGACTTCGGTAAGAACATCATAACATCCTCCTATTCTTATGCATTAACTAACGAAGTAACACTTGTTTATTGACATTCACTTTCATAAGAGTATTAAAAACAGCATTCAATTTATGGCCCTAAAAAGGCACACGCAGAATAATGAATGATTGGTAACCAAAACATACAGCCTGATAACACAATGATGCATTGAAATAGTAGCATTCCCATACTATATAATTCTACCTAAATTCTGGCTTAGCCTATGCCAAGTAGACATTATCTACGGTACTGAAGTAATTGGCTGTCGAGTGAAAGAAGTAAGGCCTTAGAAGAACAGACATTTTGGAAGAAGAGATCTCCCAGGATAGGATATAGGGCAGGGAATAGGAGTTCAGAGGAAAGATTGTGGCTAAAATGATGGCTCCTCATTTGAACAGGTTCATACAGTGTAAACCGGGATTTTGGGCCCACGACTATTTTTTAGAGTTAGTGGCCACAATGGGTATCCCTGTCTTATTTTCCATGATTTCATTACGTCATTTTTCCATCCCTGAGCACTCTTAAGGATTTGAACAGCCGCCAATCCGAGCACACAGCAGCAAATATGGTATGTGGCATCACAGGAGAGTTTTAAATGAAAGTAATTGTTCACATTATGGCAATGATGCTGAATCAAAACAAAAATAACTGCATTGGGAGCACCTTTTACCTGTCACTCAAGGTCTAACAGATATTAGGAGTCACACATCGAAAATAAATGAATGACTCTGGCTTATATAATAGAAGAACGCACTATGATTCACAAATTTCACTTATTTGATGTATCATAGGCAGCAATGCCGATATGTAAGATGTCTACATCTGCAAAGAGAGTTTCGCCAATGTAGATTTCCACTACGGTTCTAAATATAAATTCCATTTTTCCCTGGGGACCAGGCCCAAGGTTCGCAATTTAAAAAATTTTGCATTTTTGAAACTTTGTACTTTGAGTGGCACCAGAGTATTTAGCATAGACTTTTTGTTGAACTGGCAATTTTGTGTTGTATAAATGAAACAGATTTTTGGTGCTTCATATTATAGAGTTTCTACTGCATTCATTAAGGTCATTTTACATTAAAAATATTATTGCAATATTTGAAGAATTATCTGTTTTCACAATGCAAAACACAGGCTTGGAATGAGAGCAGGAGCTATTTTCCCATCTAGCATTAATGCATGTGCACATGCATTCTTGCAATTCACCACCTTACATGATGCAACTTTCGAGCACTATTATATATACACCAGACTGCAATAAAATATCTCACATGAAATGGCATTCAGAAAAAGTAAAAACAAGGAATGGATGGGAAACTTTTTTACCATGTGAACAAAAGGGAATTACCATATTTTAACGCTTGATTCAAAACAAGCTCTGACACTGACTTTTAAATATCTAATCAGAAGACATTAATTGGGAGCAGAGTGAAGAGGCAAGTAACAGATATGAAATAACTGATTTACCATTTTCAACAACTTATTATAACAAAGATGGATAATAATGATTTAGTGTTGCCACATTTTTATTCATCAAAACATAGCAAGGCTCATTATATTCTTTCCTTTCATGATGATTCAATAATATCATTCAGCTATGAGTGAAAAAATGCCAAATTCATGTTTCTTGTAAGTTTTCAACAGAATATGAATCTAAGACCTCTAAGGATTAGGATCACCATGCAGCAGCCGATATTACGAGGCTAGTTCACTCACTAAATGTCACAGAGGGATGTTTATATTAAACATTTTGGCACCATTCAAAAGCAATATCTTAAGACACATATAGTAATGAAACCAAGGTGCATAGAGAAAAGGGACCAACTGGCTTCAATGTGAGTTACCGAGCCATTTATGCAAAACCTGTTATTAAAAATTAGTAGACTTCCCCATTAGTAATCTTTCTCAGTTTCTCCTTAAGAAATTCTGGTAAATCCACTAAAAAAGTTATCTAACGGGATGTGGTACCCAATTTAGTACTTAAGAAATGGAGACGTATTACTGAGCAAGATTAAAAATTTTAATAACATTTTTAAAGTTAAACATTGAGTGTTGCACCACTTATGTGGAATTGGTCAATTAGATGCAACATTTTGTCACATAAGACCCCTATTCATGTAACAATTCTATTATTTTCTGGAGGATATAAGGTTACATTGCCACATTGTTGCCATATTGAGACAGAAATGTTTGAACTTATTATTCTACGAGGTACAATTTTGTTACCATGGCAGCCTATACAACTTCCTAATTTTAAAACTTACGTTGACACTGTAAATCAGTGATAAGGAAAGACAACACATTCATGATAAGGAAGATTGTACTTAGTGAATCATATCGCAATCCATGATGATAAATTCAAGAAAAATTACATAAAAGAACATGTCCCAGGTAAGGCAATATAACTAGCAGCACATAAAAAAAGCAAGCTCTCCAAAAACTCACTAGAAGCTGGTGCTCCAGGAATCCTTTCTACTTTGACGGTTACTTCTGGGTCTATGACAGCGGCAGGTGCGGTACCTGTTGGAGTCATTGCTGTGTTGAGTGTTGCATATGTTGCTCCAGCATTGCCTCCACTAACTCCTGGTGTACCTCCATGGTGCGGACTTGCCTAAATAGGGCAGAGGTGACATAAATTTCTAAATTTTGCTCCTTGTGAAATTTTTCGGGCAAACGGCATGTATATCAGTTGAAAAAAATACTAATTATTTGCATGTTTTTCTCATTCTTCCACTGAACAACATTTAATTATAAGATCAATTTGCAAGAAAAATAGCATAGAAAGGTAACACTTTGCAGTGCATACACGAAAGAGGATATGCTTTTCCAGAAGTAGACAGAATATTAATAAAATTACATTTATGCCCTTCTACAGTGGAACCACCTCAAGACAAAAAATTTGTTTATGACATTTTCAACACTTGGGTATCCTCTTTGCACCCAGTCACAAATCTACCACCCCCTGCCGCACAGTGGCTCACAGTATATTGTGTAGATGTAAGTACCAGATCATTTGCACATTTTTTGCACTGATACTGGTCAATTGAACAAGTGCACTAGTTTTTTTTTTAATGCTTACCAGGTGTGGAGGGTCCATTCCAGCGTGGTGGTAGCCAAGGATACCGTTGGAATGTGTGTGGTGGTGATGATGATGGTGATGGTGCTGCGATGGATGGTGCGGAGGAGGGGGCGGTGGTGGGTGGTGAGGGTGTCGGGCGAGGGCTATGGAGGAGGGCCCATTGGGATCCGAGGGCGGCGCTCCTCCACCTCCCCCTACCACGTTGGTTGACGAAGAGGCTGAAGAGGGCGTGGTTGATGATGGTGATGACGAGGAAGACGAAGACGTGGCTGCCACGGCAGCAGCGGCTGCAACCACAGCTGCCGCAGATGCAATCGCCTGGGCATGAGCCTGGCTCTCAGCATGGTTTCTGAGGACATTGATGGCATCATCCAACCGCTCCTCCATCCGCGTGCCCTGTAAAACATTTGCGTATGAATATCTACCCAATGTCAAACACAAGCAACAGAATGCCAGAGGCTAACTAAGTCATCTCAGAGTAAAATAATCAAACAAAAATCACATTTCATTGAATGAAGTATTTTTACTTGATATTTTTCAGCAAAAATACAGTTGCCAACCATTTGTTAAGACCCATTAGAATCCCAAGTGGCACAAATTCTCAACAACTACCACTCTTTTTGGCTGTAACTTTATCAAATATCAACTAAAGAAAAATAACATCCATAATCACTTCCATCATGAACAATCCAATCAAATATTGTAGCTTGATCTTTGAACCCCAAGGTAACAATTTGTAATATGTAACTGCAGCTTTTTTCTATCATCTACTACAAGATGTCTAGATTTACATGGTTTAATTAATCCTAAATTTTGACCGTGGATGTTAACAAGCAGGGCAAGATGCAATAACTTCTCTCAGATATCTTCAATTTTCAGTCAGCAATCAGCCATGAACACATAAAGCACTGCTTTAAACATAATTTCTCTCAGCCTAGTTACATTTAGTATTTTGTGGCTTACGTGCTATTGTGTGCTAGGGTAACACAGGAGTTATGATGACTCAAGACACAATTCCAAATCACATTTCTGAGTTATTCTGATCAGTCAATAAGGGAGGAATCAACAGAAATCACTTCATGAAATAAACTACAGAAGCATTTTCAAGGCAAAAATTGATCAATCATGACCTAACAACAACAAGTATTGACCAAAGGACCAGAAGTTGAGCAAAACTGCCTAATGATTCAGCAAATCATCAGACCACAATATAAGAGTAAGATAAGCAACACATGTGATATCAGACTTAGTCATAAAAAATTTCATCACACAATATTAGTTCAAATTCAGCACACACATATGCACATACTACAATGAAATTCATCATGCTCTATATTTTGAACTTTCATACAAAATTTTATAATTCCAGATCAATACTTACATCCTAGGAACTTCTATCTTATCTAAAGGAAATAATTACAGAGGATATGTTATTCATCTGGCGACACAAGTAAGAGATGTGTGCAGTTGGACAAAATTTACATAATGTGCTTTATATAGACAAATATTCTAACATTTATTAAAAAAAATAGGTTTACAAGCAGTATTACCTCTGCATGGTCCCTGAGAAATCCTATTGCATCATCTAACCTTTGCTGTTCTGGTGCAGTCTGCTGGATCAAATGCATAACCAGAAAGGACAAAAATACAAGTAAAATAAAATATATACAAAATGCAAAAATTAGTAACAATAACAATGATAAAACCATGCAAAAAGAGAAATACAGAAAATAAACATGTAGGAGATATTGATTGTAATCAGATCTATTAAGAAAGGGACCAAAATAAAGGCAACTAAACAGCTTGATAAGAAATTATATAACAGACAGATGATGTAGCAATTCTAAGATGCCATTCATAAGGTACAAATTACAATTATCAATGACCGGCAAGAAAAGCATTGCACCATTTAATATTCCCAATGCTATGAAAAAAAGGATGAATATTATGGTTATAATAGTCAAAGACGAGGACTTAGCTATTTTTATAGTTCCCTAACATAAATGTCAAATTTTATGCAGCCCCTTGAAGGATGAAGAAATCTTTTGATGTCCTATTTCTTAGGTTCTCATTTCCAAAAAAATGATAAGAAACTACAATTTAGTGAATTTTCTAAGAATTTACACATAGTAATTGGGACATAATTCCAAATCTGCTCTTCATACTTGCCGGTACTTTCCAGTGAATCACTTTTATACCACGTCATTTCAAAACACTGATGGAATTCTAGCGTAAAATTCATAACATGCTATTGATTGAATAAATGAACATAAAATATAAAAGTTCATGAAGGCAATAAAACACAAATAAGGGCAATGAATTGACAAAGTGCACAGAAAAAAGCAAATATACACTGTGCAATACTACATACTTTAAACAATATGAGAAGAAATTGAAATTAAAATGTATAATAACAATTCAACTTAATTAAAATGGACTATAAGAGATTTAATGAGTGTTCAACAAACATATGAGGATTGATTTATTGGGAGTTTTACAATGAAGTTAAAATATAAATTAATCATTATTCACAAAATATGTACAATAGGACTTTTTAGGAGATTTTATTTGATATGGAGAACTCTTCACTTAATGTTTAATAATGGTACATGGCCAAAGTTGTAAAAAAACAATTCTCAATGAAAGATAATGAAAGAATACTCGTGCATATTTAACTCAATGAAAGTAAACACCACACACAAAACACACAAACTGATGCTCAATGACAAAAGAGTAATTTGCTATTTGAATGGGAGGAATGAGCAACCACAAGCAACAAAAGCCAAGAATAGCTCAACTCCAGTGCAAATGATTAGGCAAAAGACACTAACCTCATACAATCAAGTTCACAGAGCCACATTTGTTGTTCCTCATTAGTCATCGCTAAAAACAGTAAATCAGAGAGCTCCACATTTCTAACCTGAGACCAACAAAGCCAACCATTTTTTTTCCTAAGGTAAGAAACTGCGAAAGTTTAGAATGCTACAGGTTTTCATCTGGCAAGGGACAATTACCATGTGCAGACCCCTTTCCGAATAGTGTGGTGAGGTGGGGTCGGGTGTCGAGGAGGCTACCTGGGCACCTCCCCCAGATGATGACTGAGGCGGCTGTACGACCACCCCACCCGTGGAGGCAGTGCTGCCTGAGGGGCCGGTCAGGGGCCACGGGGGCTGCGTGATCACTGTGAGTGGGGGGGGCGGAGAGCTGACGGGGGTTGATGGGCTTGAACTGTAGCTGCTGGCACTTTGATCCGTTGGATAGATCTAGAGGGATGGGGCAATTTGGTTCCTCAAATCAATTATCATATTAATAACATCAAACACAATACAGATACAAAAGTCACCATCCATGCTAAGCTAACTCGTAATAAAAAGTTGTGATCTCAAGGGCCAAGAAATATCCTAATATGTAAGTATTAAGGAGCAGTTTTTCAAATTTACTAAGTAATAACTGCCTATACTTATGAATCATAAGGTGAGATAAATTTTAAATGGAAAAAATCAGCCAGTTTACTATTTATCATTTTGCTACTTTTCCACAACCCATTGAGGATTAATACTAAGCTTTATTTTGAGAGATATTTGTTTGGAGCTCTCTGTCTCATAAAAAAATAAGACCGAATAATATTACTGAAGGATTTAAAAATGAAATTCAGCATAGAAATATTTTTTATCTATTATTTAATTGAGCTCAAGAGAAAAAAATCAACAGATACTATAAAATAGATAATTTCACCATATGCTGAATGAATGAATGATGATGATCCATGAGGGTATGACTTATAAAGTGACAACTCACAGAAGCCAAAGCCTTTCCTAAAGTATCTCCAGGAGTTTGGGCAGGATGGGGTGCAGAGGCGGAGGATGATGAAGCAGGGCTGTGGCCTGGGCCGTAAAGGGCTTGCGCCGGGCTGGCTGTGGGGACGGAGGCAGCGGTAGCAGCAGAGGGGGCAGGAGGTGGGGGCCCTTGGGGCACCACGGGAACTGCCACAGGGCCCGGAGGCGCACCTGATCCACTTCCTCCACGGAACGTGGACATGGGTGGAAGACCAGGGGCAAGAAGGGAGGGGTCATGTCCTGTCGGAGACATGGCACCATATCCCTGCAAACAAAATGAAGCATTAATCATCACTAGGGGCCAGGTAGTACTTGGATTAATATTTCCTGATTCCACATTCCGAAGCCAAAAATATTCATTAGCCTTAACTTAAAAAATTTAGAGAGATGTTCACGGAAGACAATGTTTATATTTCTTAATTTGCTCATCTTCAATATTGGCTTAGCAACATAATTCACAAAACTAACAATGATTATTTATTTTAATGATGGTCAGTTTAATTTGACATGAGATATCACTAAGTCTCGAAAGTTCCCATGAAAAAGCCAGTAGTTAAAAATAGCTTTTAGCTTTTACAATCATTAACTTTGTAAGAAAAATAACAAGCAGACAATATTTCATGCACTTTATTCCACAAGTTTTCCTGAATTTTTCAAGAATTTTATATCCCATATTTTTTTCCAGCTTTCCAGAAATTAACCATTCCTAGCCATCTAGTACCCATTGGTTCACAAATCAATCATATATCAACATTACAAGGAGCAAAAACACAAAACATAACGAAGTAACAAATACATTAACTACAAAGGGTAACCAACAGCCTTTGGGAACTACAACTGGAAGAAATGAACATACGATCCTAGCTTAAGTCCATCATCCACCACATCAGTTCATAAGACTAAAGGAGAGTGATTGAAAACAATGTTGAAAATATTCCATGATTAAAAAACCTTTTAAAATATGTCATTGATTACAACAGAATGAGCAATAAACTCATGAACAGGAGTGAATTTAGAGATCCAATCAACTCAAAACTCTTCCAGTCACCCCATATTGAGCAATAACTGTAAAATGGGCACGTAATAGAAGCTCACTCCACTATAATAGGCTGCCACATCATAAAATAACCACTTCCATTGTGAATAATAACACAAGCATAATGAAATTATATCCAGCACAGAATTGACATTGCCTAAGCTAGAGTATCAGAACCAATATTTATATTAGAAGCAGTACTTCAGTTAAACATACTTCAACAGCTAATGTCATCTTGTACTAACAGCATGCCATTTGCAGAGAGGGCAATAACACCTATTCAAATTTGATTCCAACCCATAAATGCTAAACTTCAGTATTTGAGTGAGGAGGCAACATTTCCATCGAGGTAGGCCATTGCCCAAGAATAATTATATCATGCACAACTAGCTCTTGAATATCATAAGGAACAGAAACGTTTTCTCTTCTTTTTCATATCATAAACTGGGTAAACTTACCATGGGATCGTGGGTTAGATGCATAGAAGGGTGGTACCCACTGCTGGCACCCATTCCGGCCACTGGAGAGGCATACCCTCCATAAGAAGCCCCTGGAGGTGGGTGAGGGGGGATGGGTGGAGGACCTGCTGGGTGAAGCTGCCCACCACCACCAGACCAGGGGTCATTTCCACCACCACTTTCTGTGGAGGGAAAAAAGTACAGTTCAGCACACCAAAAACTACCACTAGTTCGGACAAATGTGAAAAGATATAGTCATTATGACTTCTAGGTTCCTCCCAAGTGTGGCCAGAGTGCTAGCAAAATTGTGAACTGAAGCCACAAATGTTTGAGTTGAAAATTGAATAAAGCCATAGAGTGAGAAATAATTGTTTTGGGCAGGATGGGGTGCAGAGGCGGTGCTGTCAGAAAGGTCGGGCGGAAAAACTAACACTTGGAATTTAGACCTTAAAAGTCCAGATCTTCTGAGGTAGTGGAATACCATTTTCAAACATAAATAATATATAATGAAATTAACATGTGTTAGCTATAATAAGGTAGAAATAACCAACACTCTGAAAGCAAGTAAAATTACTTACCAATGAAATACCCAGAGTCTGCATAAAGGCCGGAGGTGGCTTTGGGTGATGGGTAAGCCCTTGGTGAATCCTGGCCAAACTCATCGGATCCATACTAAAAAAGAAAAGAAATGAAGAGTTAGTGATGGAACAATTACTGTAAAAACACTAAATTAATCAAGATATCATTCTGGCAACATCAAAGTGCTTTCATTGTAGGTATTCGGCAATTTTTGGGAGTAAAAGCTGAAGAAATGGTGCTACATTGCACCATTCAGGAGGAGGTAAGAAGATACTAGAGGGAGTAGTATAGAAAGACCCTGTAATGCTTGAACCCGCTCCATGCACGAACTGTCATTAGGCAGCTATAGATATGCAGAAACTTGGATGAAAACATTGAAAAGTGTACAAACACTATTTATCTCTCTGCAGCAACAAATTTTCTCATCAAAAACCAATTCTCCATAAGAAAAAACAGCCATGGGCAACATTTCGAACTTTCCTCCGCTCAAGTAGCCTACTATGAATGCTCCATCTCCATTAAATGTTGCTAGTGACAAGCACACCGCATAGAATAAAGTTGACGGTTTAGTTTCACCGATTGATTACATCTGATTTCCCAGTCGAGTTGGGAAATAAATTGCAAAAATATCCTCCACTTCAGTCGCTTGTTTACACATTCTGCGGATGTAACTAGCGCGTATGGCGCAAACGATTTGATCCGAAGAAATTTCTTAGAACCGTCGTCACCTAGACTCAGAACGTAAACAAAGACGTGAGAAAACGCACTATAAGAGCATTACGTGACTCGCGGCCTCCGTAACATCCCCGAAATGCGGCCGACTATAGCGCTGGTGAAACTGATACTTGCATTACAAATCTACCCCCACCCTGACCTTTTCCCATTACGTCGGCACGATTGAATTTTCGTTGCATAAGAATGCGAAACGGACTTCGCTCAAAGAATACCGCAACCTAAGGGATTTGTGCCAGAGTTGTCTTCACCTTAAATGAAAAAACAATGTCATTAATGCAAACACGTTAGCCTTCACCCCATCCACAAATGGGACCACTTTCCACAGAGCGTATATTACAAACAAAAAATAAGATACCCCACTACGATACACAGTATATTCTTCACGTCATACTAATTAATGCGAACGTGCTGCACCGTTATTCACCATTAATCTGCATACTTTGGCCAGGTCAGCCAAAAGCATATGTTCAATTCCCGGCCCGAGCTGATTTTTCCCCATGGCAAATGCAACGTATTTCACGATCGTATTAGCTGAAGGCTTCAATAAGGGCATCAATGTGCTTATTGATATCCAATGGCAAGTCAAGGGAATGCAAGTAATCATATGCATCCCATAAGCGTAGCAAGAGAAGCAGCTAAATCTCAGTCGCTTAGTACATTAGTCGGACTAACTTTCTGAACCCTTTCAAAATTCTTGTCTACCAAACGCGAAATCATACGTTCCATTTCTTTATAATGGTGGCCAACAAATAACAAGGTATCACGCTGAGTAAAAGCAAGAATTTACGTATGACTGTCGCGTAAATTTAGAATTCCGCGCCGTAAACCCAAGCCATAACAATTCTTTAATTAAGACAAAAACTTTTGAATAAAACTCTTCCATCCATTATAATATCACATGAATGGTGATTTCCACTGAATAAACATGTGAGAAGTGGTCCAATAAATATTTTGGACCTACTTACTGATGACTACATGAAAAGCTAAGAAAGACACCCATCAGTCAAATATATTTCTTTCCTCTTCTTCCAATATATTTTCTCCATTCCCTCCCTTCTCCACGGCTGATATCCTCACAACCCCTGCCGCACATCCTAGCGGAGGCAATGGTATATAAAAAGAATCGATGTGCCAATAATGATCGAACAAATCGATAGAGTCGTTGATGATTATCTGCATGCGATAGCGTATCTCTCCAAAGTATAAACAATGACCAGGTCCTTAGGAGAAAATATCAGCGTGAAGCCGCGAAGCAGAAATCAGTGAAGCCCACGGTCACTTGAACATATTAAGCGGGACAGACCCGGTGGCGTGGGCTGCCAGTACCTGTTCACATCATATCTTACACATCATGATTTTTTTTGCGTTGTGTCCACAGAATCCTTTATTCGATTCCCACGCCGGGCGCAGGTTGCTGTGCAATAGCTTACGTCAAAGGGAAATGGACCTATGACATGAGTCGACTAGTGACCGATTGCACTTGGCTTACAATAAAGAAATTTCCAACATCGCACTATGACGAAGTGTCAATAATTATCATTAATGTATAGGTTTCAAATTTGTTTTACTGTGCGTATAAAACAGAAAATTACGAGGCAGAATGTGGAATAGATATTTACCACAGTTCCTTCTCTCGACGCATTAAGAATGACCACACCAAAAACCTAATGGGCTTGGATCTCAAGATTTCCGCCACAATCATCACTTCTTCAAGATTTCCTTTTCAATTCACAGAAAATATAATCCCTCAAGAGTGCGGTCGAAATCTACACAAACACTTCAAGAACGAGCCAAGCCCGCTGATACAATTAAGGCTCTACATTGGTTTCAAGTGCGCGAGGAAAAGAATTTTAACGGTTCAAAAACTAAAGGTATCAAGCGTCACTCTGTGGGACTGGCTCATGAGAGGTCAAGTTTATGACAAAAAAAGCGAAAAATTCCGCATTTGTTTAATACTCTCCGACCTGTTTTTCGAAATTCTATACCCTCGTTATCCAGGCTTGAAAGTGAGAGTTGAAAATCGAAACCTAGGTCGATGAAGATGACCTCAAAACACAAAAGTGTCGAAGCAAACACAAAAGGAATTCTTCAATGATTTCTTGAAGATGACCTCGGTGCGAAAAACGAAGACTCGTAAACAACTTTATGTATTCCTCGGATGATGATAATGGATAAAAAATATTTTCTCAACAATAAAATACGTTGACAATTAGGAAATCTTCAGTTTTTACTAAATATGGCCTCAGATCGAAAAGTGATCATTCGAAAAACAATGTTATTAACTCTTCGATAGTAATTAGAATATTTTGCTCTACAATACCATACATTAACAATGAATGTACATTAATTGTACAATATAAAAAATAACATATGAAGTATAACATTTATTTTAGCCGATAAACACAGTAACAATTAAAAATAATTTTCCATGTAATGCGAAACTGTAAAATTTCGCCGGGAAGAGGGTAGGCGAGATGAATTTAAACGAGGCACAGCCGCCGCCCACGCCGCCACCCGCCATCGCACCGCCCGCCCACCACCCACACAGTTTCCCCTCCCCGCCATGCGAAGCCCGATCGCGCCTCTCTTACAACAGGTGGCGGCGGCGGTCGGTCAACAGGGCGAGAGGGAGACAGCCTGCCGGAGGAGAGAGAGAGGCTGTGTACTCATAAGGAGGAGGACCTCTGAAAGTCGCGCGCGCAGACAGGTGACTCGATGAATGCCCGCAACGCCCCGAAACAAATTAGCGACGGAGCACCGCCGATTGAAGTGAGTGGAGATCGTCCTTGGACCTCCATTCATCCCGACCGCGGGCGGGCGGGGCGGGCAGACCGCGTGGGACGGCCGCTCGCGGCGGATCGCGCGCCGCCCGTCCTCCGACGAGATCACCCCGCCCTTAGGGCGCCGCGGCGCCAACGCCGACGCTACACCATTCCATCCCTCCCGCCATCTTCCGCGCGTCGCGGCTTCACTTGGGAATGACATAGTACTTCCAATATAGTCGAGATCCTATTTCTTATTAAAAAAATCTGCGGCATCAGCGTTCATAATCACCACCTTAAATGCCCACAAAGCAAGCTATTTCTTTTTTATTGTACATATTATTCATTGTTTAGTAGAAAAATTGGATTCACCATGCTTTTATCATTTTTGGGACACGTATAATATATATACCATTAAATAAACGGGATGATAAGTTCAAAATCTTCAACTTTTCTAAAAATCACAAAAAAATATTCAAACTTTATGAACACAAGATAAATTCGTGATGAATGATTTGGGGCTCTCCCGGTGGATGGAGAAATTTATCTGCAAGCTAAATTTGATAAGAATACAATTTAGAGAGTCGGAAGATGTTAACTCATTTCAAGTCGAGTTTAAAAATTATATTCGCTACCATTACAAATCAACTTCCTTTCAGCAATAAAGTAGCCTGTCCCTGATGTTTCAATTGCCCGGGAAGCCAAATCATGAAATTCTAAAAGCTAAAATGAAGGGTCACTAATACATTATTACACACTCAAATATTAGTATATCATATGCTCTCAGTCCTTAGATGACCGAAGAAATAATTCTATATCATCCACATCTACATTCTATCCTGCGAGCTACTTCTGGCGCATGAGGGATGGGGGTGTCAGGAAGCCAGCAATGAAAAAAGAGGAAATAGGGAAAATTAATTTTAAGAGGGAAAGGACGAAATAAAATTACGGAGTGCCTTTGTGTCTCCCTCCGTTTTTGCTCTAGTCATTCACGGCGCGTGGAAAGGGTGTTTCAAGTCTGTCCGTTCTACAGTGACGACTAACAAAGGGTCGTTCAGGTAAATGAACTGAATATCTCCGAATTAGTCCGAATTGATACCCATATTGTATTTTCAACAACTCGTACTTTTGCCGAGTCTTGTTAACTGGATTCGCGCGAAGGTGCCAAACTCAGCAGGCATGGAACGGAATTGACGCAGGGATGCCGAAAATCACGTTCAACGATCTAGCTATCTTTCGTCACAGGGCTAAGCTTCCAAGACTTATCGGGCCCATCTTTTCAATTTTACACTTCCGCAGAGATGACTGTAGGAAGCGGGGCTTTGATCGCGACATAATTCCACACAATCTTTTCCTTGGGGTGGCGATCACAATTTTTCTCCTCCGCCCTCGCAAACTTCTCTCCGCTCCTTTCCTAGACACTTCTAAAGCATTAAAATGGAATCACAAACACTGTAAACTACGCTAACAATCAATCACACATTATACTCACACGCTATCATTTCACGAAGCCGTCTTACGAAGAGTACGATCATGGCATTCATTTTCGGTTACAAATAAGCATATTTTCGAAGGGAAAAATTACACTTACGTCAGTGAAATTAACAAAAAGCAGAAAAAACTGTCCTTTCAATCAAAGATTAAACCGTCGAAAGACACCTCCTGAATAAACTCGCCAAAATTTAGCGCACAACTTTAGCTTCAACCGGTAGCTTGATACACTGATAAGCTTCAGGGTCGAACTGTTTTTCAATGGGGAGATGATCATCGGCCCAGCCATACCTCGAACATTATCAGCTACCTCAATCCGAATGAAACTGCAAGTGACGCCTTGAGCCTCAGCGCTAAACACGTCTTAACCACACACGCCTGCATCATACAAAAACGAAATTTACCGAACGCACTTAACTTCTCTTGAGTTCTTACATCAGTCAACTCATATGAAATTCTACGCTGATCTCGGAAAAAAATGCGCGCTTAAAAAAAATCGAGATGAAACATGCAAGAGTATGACTTTTCTGGAAATAAAGGAGGCTTCCGCTAATGAGAATACATAAAACTATGAAATTTCACGAATTTCAAGATATGAAATACAACCAGTAAAATGACATTTTTGGAATTCGCTACTATACGACCTAAGAGTACTTTCTCACATTAATGTATACTCTAACCAATAAATAGTCTTTCCTTAAAACTAGAGAAAGCATGGGAATTCATTACGTTCTCACAAATAGGAAAGGCGAAATACGCTGACCAATAAGAGGTTTCCGCCACAACAACTTTTTCACAACCCCCTGTCAACAAGACTTTTGTAACTGCTATTTGCTATTTTATTAAGGTATATTGAGCCCAATACATTTCCTGAATCAGCACTCACATCCAAGTCTGGTTTCCAGATAATTATCCCCCGGATTTCTATTAATGCTGAATTGAAGGCCGTACGTTTATCAGGAGAATCGCAAAGAGCCGTCCCCTATTTCGCAACGGCATCCGCTAAATTTCATCGCCCGAGACGCCGGATTATCTGCCATGGCTCCGCCAAGTCCTCGCACAGGGGGTGATCGGAAGGAAGGTGCAAGTGGTCCATGAGAGACCTGTGCGAGATCAGCGTCACACAGCAACACGCAGCGGCGAAGACGAAAACCGCGGGACATGACGCGGTGAGGGGGACACAATTGGTTGGAGGGGGGGGGATGATCGGCGCACGATCACCCGGCTTAACACACAGCTGCGATATCCCTAATACTTGATAAAAGACGATCGCTTAACTTACAAGCCGAAGCGCACGTGCGGTTGTGAAAGGCCCTCAACGCACGCACGTGACCCGAGGACACTTATCAATCTTATCGGAGATTAATCGCTGAAAATTTTGCCGTTCTCGAGGGAGATAGAAACAACAAATGACGAGGGTCGAGTCCTCGTTTTTTCTTCACTGGCATCCTCGTCGAAAGATTTTCGCCATTCTCTTATGAAGAGCCAAAATGGCTCCCGTCGCGCCATCGGATGAAGTGATTTTTTCCAGGTTTTTCCCCCTCCCGTAATAAGCGGGCAAAGAGCAACACCGATCGACGATGAAAAGCTCAAATGCCAAGGGTCGCAGGTCAAGCAGCGTTTAGCCCGAGACTTCCACATAGCGGCTGTTCGTGAGAGATTACGGTTGACACAATAAATTTTATCAGCTAAATTAATAAATAGAACTGACCGCGTCACCATACTATACGAGGATAAGTAAGTGTGCCGAAATGGAGGGACATAATAGGGTCCAAAAATTAAAAACTTTTATCACACCAAATGACTTGATGCCTATCGATTCCGGAAGTCTATCTGGGTTCAAACAGTAACCATTCTTTTTCTCGAATTTGACACCCTGAAACCCAACATAAGCTGAGCTTTCTATTTCACGCTCTCTCCTCCCATTCATGTTCCTTCTACGGCAAGTGCCAGGCCCGATGCGTTGGAGAGAGACATCCATATTCTCAGACGACATTTCAAGTCAGCCATAATAATAGTTTCAATATAAATCACTCAATGGTCGAGCCAATTTAATTTTAAGCACGCGAACACTACCTTCTCCACGAGCACACACTACCAACTGAGAAAACATTCACGGCAAATTTCAACCGAGGAGCAGCCAATAAATAAAACCAAATGAAGTTCAATGTGGCATTTTAATTACTCGACTACTTGCATTCCTTACAGTGGTATTAACAAACATAATTCTTCCAGCCCAGAGTTGAAAAAAAATGTTCACCTCAAAAGACAGCAACTCTGCAGCATTAAGATTAAAAACGACAAAAAATGAAGATGAAACATAAATAAAACTAATTTAATTCAATATCTAACTGAAAAAAATAATGAATGCTAGAAAAAAGAGCACAATTATGGATTATTATATTTTGACCTGAGAAACCATATGCGTACGTGCCCATGAACACGGAAACGTAGCGATTACCACATTTAGGCGTATTATAAATGGCGTGGCCTTGGGCAAAATCAGAACGTTCTCCTATATTTGTGAGCACCACCTTTGGAGATTTTCTCTTCGGCACCAGCATCACCCCGGACGATCGACACCCTTACAGATTTTCAATGTATTTAAGGCACAAATGATAGGATTTTTAAACAGCTGCACGCTCAAGTGCGGAAGGGGAAGGACATGAAATGAATACGACCTTCGACAGCTGGAAGAACTATCCCGGGGAGGCGCGGTAATCGAGGTTTTAAAAGCGCTCCGCGGCGCTGATAAACCCGCACGGCATGGCCGGTCGGCCGTCCCGCGGGAAGAAGTCTTCGGGCAGTCCCGGGCCCCTCCCTCCCTCTCCTTGGAGCTACCCCCCCCCTCCTTCCCAGCTACCCCCTTGCTCCTCCCCGTCCCCACCCAACTTCCCCTTGTCCCTCCTCCCGTCCGCGACACACGGGGCGTATAAATAAAGTTTATAAGGTATTTTTAAGTGGAATTGAGAGAGGGGATTGGAGGCGGACGGAAGTCTGGGGCGCGCTCGGTGAAAGTGGCCGCGGCTATTAGCAGCTAGGACGACGACGCCAACGGCTAGTTACACGAAAAACCGCACAAGAGGATCGAGGAGAGATTATAATAACGGCGATAAAACCCCATCCTTGCACGGAACCGAGAGAGAATGAATTAGGTCTCTCCGTATGCTAATACATCCGCCTCTTTTCCCTTTCGACGCACGGACAGTTGAGTTTTCTCCCACTGCGAGGCACGCTTTCCCCTCCTTCCTGTACAACATCCCGCCTCCCGCCGAGGGCATTCATTTACACCCGTTCGATTACGACTGTTTTGACATCTCCTGATGTCCCGCCTTCCATCAGCGCGCCTCCAGTCGGAGAGCGCCAGCAGTAATGCCCACTCTCACGTCAAGTTAGGCTTCTAAGTGACATTCAACCGCTCACAAGACAGCAGCCCCACAAAATGAGAAACGGAACACCATTGCGAATCAAAGTATGTCACTGGGGTTAATGCTAATGGTAAGTCACATTAGGGACGATTGCAAAATGTTCAATGCATGGCCCAGAATCACGTAGGATCTCCGCTCAAACTGCGACCCTAGCCTTAATCTTTCTTCATCCTGCCCAAGATAATATCAAAAAAGAGTATTATAATGAGAGGGGCATTAAAATATCAATAACTCGAGGGAGGGTTGAGGAAAAAAAGCTTGGGAAAAAGCACATAAACCAATGAAAGGAAATAAGATCCACACCCGACGAACAATGAGGCGGTAATCACGGCTACAGCGTCGAAACTGTGTGCTTCACTCGAGGTCACTGGCAGACCATTATATTTTGGGAATGAACCTTTATCTGAATCGAATGAGAGTACAATCTCCACAACAGCTGCGACATGCGTAGCATACGGCGGCAAACCGCATTCCGCATATATTTCCTGCAGAGCGTGGGAGGCGAAACGACTGAGCGGCAGAGAGAGAAACGACTAAGCGACCTCGAGTCCGCACGGCAACGTTTGGAAACCAGCGAAGGAGAGATCTTTGAGCTCGCTCCTGCCGGGCGACTTGCGGCGAATCCTCTTGTCCAGTGGACCACGCTCGGAACGACGGAAGAATGACTTCCATCGAGGACTGGGGCTAAAGAAAATCCATACCAAAGAGCAATCACTTCACATGCCTGATTACTGTACGAGCTTACCGGTGCATTGCATACAACTCGAAATAAAGGCTTCTCAACGCATAAATGCAATGCTTTCACTTCCGATTTCGCAACTATTATCGTGCGATACACGTTTACAAATTGATTAAAGGGGTTTTCACAATCCCCTTCATGGTTTTCGCAGGTTTTCCACGCTCCCCTTCATGTGTGGGTGTTTTCCTGCGGTGTTTTTTTTTCGTAAGGGTATCTCCTTATTTCCTTATGTTTTCCCCACAAATGTACACATCTTTCTTCACACCAATTTCATGTATTTATCTGACGAGAGATTAGATAGAAGAAGGGACTACCTAAGTTTCAATCTCACCCCAATAAAGACGCCTTATTATTATTATTGTTGTAAACAAAAAGATTCATTCCATGCCGCCTCGAAGCAAGGAATCCTTTACTGTATTTCAAATTATTACTGGGGACGTAGCATGGATATTCTAAACACCAATTACGGAATATTTAGTCCTGTATCTTGAAAAATAAAAATCGCCAGATCAATCCCACGAAGTATTTTCTATAGTACAACCAGTTTCATCACGCAGTCGACAGCTCGACCCAGGTACTTGACGATGTCATCATCATCAGACCCAATTCAAAAATCGATGAATCAGTAAAATAATTTGTCATTCTTCGCTCCCATGAAGGTCTACAAAGTTGAAAACAAAACCAGACATTTCAATAAGGGCAGTAGGTATCGCCAACCCTCATCAACTGTCTCTCGGCCCTTTCTATTCCCGACCAAATAGTTGACGAAAACCATAAATAATTGCGAGCATATTACGAATGATAATGCCAAAGACATATGTCACCGTTTCTTTCCTTCGGGTTTCCTTTTCATAATTTTGTTTTCCCGCAAGCGGAATTACTTCATGCCATCCGCTGACGTAATGGTCTCGGAGCTGACTTTCTCTCCACGCGAACAGAATCGTAATATCACCTAGGTCTTTCTCCGGCGTGAACGTACGCTTGTGCCAATGAATGCAAAGAAACAGTCCCGATACGACCAAACTAGAATGAAACAAGCGAGGTGCCCTAAACTATTTTGTAACCGATCTCGCGAACGGCAATCTGGGAATCTAAGAAAATAAAAGCCAGAAAATTAATACAGAACTACCGATTCACCATGAACGAATATATTACCTTCCCGCCAGACGTGTAGTCCACGGCTGGATCCGTGCCATTCAAAAAGAATATGGGTATTTACAAAACGCTAGAGAAAGGCAAATCATGAAGTACACAGCACCATAATCCGTAGCGTAAAAAAAAGTATTGCGCGCCATACCAAAGCAGAAAATCATCATAATGAACAGTCATCTAACCGGAAGCTACGTTTGCAGCAGCTTTCCACTCCACTATCTCATAAGCTGGAGTCCAAAATGAATAGCGATGTTGACAGAACAGCAGGCCAGTGAAGACACAAGCTCAATGTCGGCTGATGAAGTGGACCACGTGTCCGAAAAATTGAAGATGGCGGCATTAGTTTACATCATATGATCGTAAGTTAAGTGTTTCATTAGCATTATTTTCTTTGCCAAGTCAGTATATTTCATCGAATTACAGCATTTAAAATACTGTTAAAAGTTTTCGTTAGAGATTTTTCGTAAGTACTTTTCAAGCCATGAGGAAGCTGCTTGCATACAGTACATAATAGAAGAACTCGGTTTTGTAACTCGTCTCTGCTATGGGAGAAATAATGCACTTAGTACGAGTACAATTTTGGTACATACGTGGCGCGCACTCCCAGAGACTGGACCCTCGGGAATGATGAGCCATCGTCGAAACCGGTTGGGTAAAATGAATCCAGTGGAATATTACAAAGTGCATTATTTCTCCCATTATGTTACTCCACAAAGTAGAGCCCTCAACAGTTGAACTAATCATCTTTGCGAATTCCCTTTCAGTTTTTATCTGCTTGTTCACCTCTATGATTACTCGTCGAACATTTCGCCTTGGTTATTAGTTGATAAGATATTGTTTGACGATGCTTTGCTTTTTTGTTCATCAATATAGAAACGGAGTAATACTACATAATACTCGTGGCTCAGCAACCACATAAGACACAACACTTTTCATCATCGAAGTAATTTTGGTGGAACTGCACTCCCTGGTAACTTTCGTCTTTTGAGTTAACACTAAATCGTGAGGAATAGAAGGAAGATCCTCTTAATGGTTGCATCTAAGCTCTAATGTGCTTATAGAACTACAGCCTGCAAATTGTGAATATTGTAAAAAATTAAATATTGTTTCTTTGTTTTCATCTTTTTGTTTTGTATTATAACCATTATATCTACGTTCGTTTTATGTATTGCCCTTTTTTGCTGAGCCAAGTTCTTTTTTGTAATTGTTTTTGCTCCAAAGGTGATGCCCAGCGCATAATAAAAATATACATATTCTATTCTATTCTGGTAGCTGACAAAAGCCACCTTTAAAAAGTGTAATTACTGCAATACCCACTAAAGTTAGAGATGATGGCTTAATTTAATTATTTTGCTTTTACTACATTTTTGGTTTTACTGTGCATGGAATAACAATAGCTCTCACAGGAAAATAGTAAGAGTAAGGTTCCTTCGCTTCATCTGCATAATGAACTTTTATTTGCATGAGTGAAGATGATAACTGCGGTTGACTAATCCAAACTCCCATTAGCAATGAATTGATAATGCTCGCACAATATATCTAGTTAAGGTAGCCCGAGCGAAATATCATTTTACTTAGAAACCAATGAATTTGGTCTCATTTTAAAGAAAAATATCTCACCTATCCAATGACACCAAAAATTCTACCCCTTACCACGTTACTTTCCGAGATATTTGCCAAAAAATACCAGCCCTTTTACATGGGAAACGGTACGTGCATGCACTCCGGAGAGATTATTTACAAAATGAGGAATTTCTAACACTTAGATGTCGTAGAAAAACTAAGTGTGTAGTTTGTATGTTTTCTCAACTATATTTGAAAATTAATCATATTGTCACCGCAGTAGGTTCTTGGGTATCACAAAAAATCTTCCGTTTTGAAGGAGTTTCAAACGCACCGCGCGAAAAAAATGAGTCAAGTTAAAGACTTATTTAGATATTTTCATTTAATTACTTACAATTTCCGTCATATAAAACTACATAATTGCACCATTAATAATGCAATATTTAATTGACGTGCCCTGCAGCTGGTGTCATTAAAATGTATAATTCGAATATGGTCTCTATTATGACTAGGGAACTATCTCGCTCGGACTACCTTAAATAAGTAATAAAGAGTTAACAATTTCTTTATTGTCGGATGTTATAGAATAACGGACAAATTTATGGGAATATTTTTACTGTTAATGCTCCATGTAGAAAGCTTACGACGCCGCAAACAACTACTTCAAATTTACAAAGCAGTGTTAACATATTTACAATCAACATCGGCTACATCGGCCATCCCACTCCAAACGGGAGATTTCACCTGATGCTACTCTTCACGCTTCCCAAAATATGGTTTTCAGGAGGTATCAATTCATCTAGAAAGGCAGATGTATTTTTGTAGACGAAAACGCAGGTGACAAACGGATCCAGAGTCAAAGCATCGGGGGAGGGGGAGTGTAAAGTGGTGTGGGGACAAGAAGCAAAAATGTGGGGGGGAAGTAAAAATAGAGACGGAGGAAAAAATCGCATCAAAACGTTCGCATTCAAGTGGTGACGTTGTGCCCGTAAATAACGCGGCCGAGACACAAGCTCCATCCCCAACTCTTGGAGTTACGGACTATCGGAGGGGGGGGGGGGGGCAGGCACCTTCCCACCGGAGTCTCCGCACACAGCGGGACATTCTATTCCCCACGGCAGTTTCGGACACAAGGACCCGAGAGCCGACCGGATGCACGAGCCATCCGAGGGACCGATACTGCTGAGAGGAGAGGACTCGTGAAGGGGGAAATGCTCAGGAAAACATCTTTGCCACGCTGATACTGTGCGACATCGCGATGCGTCGACAGCGATATTCATGAGACATCGCAACGCGATGTAGATCCGACGAGATATGCGATATATATCGCCAGGCGATATCATGCGGCACTACTTGCATGGTTCTATGCAATGAGTGTTATACTGAGAAACTCGTCGCCGCGACATAAATCAATGTTTATATTACGCGAACGGGATACGATGCAATGTGATACGTGAAGTGTTTCGGATTCAAATGCAAAATTTTGGCGATAAAACCGGACGTAAACGAAATTAAAGAATATTCCGAATTGTTAATCGAAGCACAGGGAATTAGACTCCGATGCGTGTATTTCGGTCATCCACTTGACCATCATCATCACTGAACTAACGGCCTATTTTCCTTGGCTTATATTTACAATTAGGAATATTCTTCAATTTGTCTGTCAGTTGTTCGCCTCTTGAATGGACGCAAATGCATAGTGTCAAACTTGTACGCAATTCATAGCCACCACTTCCTGCCAACAGCATCTTTTGTGTCCGAATCCCAAGCCATTGGGCACACAAGCAAAAAATATAGTTAACATATGAGAAGATTGGTGTTTCAATGAGTATTATACAATACGACACAATATGCCAAATGAAATACCGAGGCAGATGCGTATTGGTGGCGATACGTGTCATGATGAAATGAAGGTCGTCATTATGGAATGCGCGAGAGATATATGCACCAAATAAAATGTATAACTCCATACTATGTAGAAATTCGAACATCGAACAGTCCTGGCCACGGACCCAGAAAACAGACGAGAAGATTAACAGAGAAAGTACACCGAAAATACTGAGAAAGAGAAGATACGCATTAAATGACGACGCACCAATCGACTATCAAAGCGATGACCCCGAGACAAGGCAAACATCTCTTTCCCAGTCACTCAAGTAATACTCAAAGACTACCCCATTATATAACAAGGCCGATAGAATTCAGCATCGTCGCCGGCTACAGGTCACACCATGAGGTGGTTTCAGACCCCGATGGAAACATATCACTGATACGTCGGGGATTTCACCTTGATTGGACTTAATTTCCGTACCACAGGGAGGAAACCCACATCCATTTCTAACTGCACTACTTTCACGGGATCACAGGAGAAAAAGAGTGCGGAACACAGAAAGAAACTTTTTTTGGTCACTTCACAATAGTTTCTTAAAAATAATACAAATTACAATAGATCTTTCCACATTTTGAATTAAATGCTGAATATATTAGTTAACCCATCAAGAAGAAGATGGTGAAGACGAAAGGGGAGGGTGGGGAAGTGCGTGAAAGTACAGAGCGTGGTAAGTTCTGGGGGGGGACGTTCACTGGACAACGCTTAAAATGCGAAGAGAAACGTGGATACGAGAGTAGACAGGGATATTTTAACACCAACCATGGCACCATTAATGCTTCTACGACACGATTAATTATTAACAAAAAAACTCGAACTCGTAACTTGACCTACAATTCTAGACTTTTATGGACCATTTAAGTATGAAGTACCCTTCGTTTCATACGCGTGAATCACTTACAAATATGATAGCAGAAAGTTAAGACCGTGTACTTCACCGTTCCAGTTTGCCATCGCGCAACTTTCTCTTTCGACTCGCAAAACAACAACTTCCTAGGCACTAACTCGCATGTTTCCATACGCTCGCTCAAGTCCCAATAAACACTTTTAGAAACCCTCGCTAGATATCAGACGCATGACGTGTTCTAACTCGAGCATTGAGCACCTTCGTATTCCAATATTATTACCCCCTATTTCTAGGAGACATCGATGGTGCAAAATGACCTAAGCCGTCGAAGCACCCTTAACTCGAAAATACTACTACTACGATATCGATGGTAATAATATTGGCATTACGTGGCAGGCGCATTTCCAAGGGAGGTGGAACGGTTGCAACTCGAAAGTCTTATTAAAATGGCTACGCTGCCTTAGAGAGCGACTTTTGCTCTTTGGTGTCATCTCATACAAAAATCTAGCTCACTTTCAATTAAAACTTAAATTTTCCTCCTATATTACAAACATTACAAGAGTAGCCAGCTCCCGTGGCAAATTCGTGGTCGTGATCGTGTTGAGAATAATTTACTATGAATAAAAGTGTACCATGTGCTGTGAAGATCACATACAATATTCCGTCCTAAAATATAGATACTTAAGTAGGCTAACTGGTTTATGAATACGTCAAAGCACATGAAGAAGTCCGGAGAATAAATGGAGGAATCAAAATTTGATGAAGGTCAATCCAAAAGTATGTGAACGGTTGACCAGTACGAGCATTAACAGCCGCCAAGTATAAATTCATCTCACCATGGATGCTCGTTAATCTGCGGGTCGCAAAAGCCACTCGCCAAATCACTAAAGAATAAAGCTACAAGGTGAAAAAATAAACACTTCATTGAGAAAATTCTAGGATTCAATTATTCCGAACCCAGACCGAGAGGAACGACGAGGCTTCACTTGCACGGACACAGCAGACCATTTCCAAGTGTTGAGGGAACCGAAAGTAATACTCCATTGCCTCAAAATTCCATTCAAAGAGTGAGAGCGACGCGTTCAACTCGGCAAACATTTGGCTTGAAGCAAAATAGTCCCGAGAACTGAAGCAAGCCCACGACGACACGAGACAGAACGAACAGAAATACATACATCGGTTCGCGAATCTTGTAAAATGATGCAACAAATGGAGACGCTAATGCTGAGGACGGAGCTCGGCGCGAATGGGTGTTATTGTTGGAAGCCTGCGCGAGAGGGTATGAGAGGGAATGGAACGCCTAAGTAAGTAACGGCCGTTCGAGAAGTGCGGAGGAAAGGAGGTAGGGAGGGGGGGGGAGAGGAAGGAAAGGGAGAAAGAGAGAGAGAGGCTAGGTGGTGGCGAGGCCAGAGGCTATAGCTGGCGTCAAGCAGTCTGGCCGGCTCGGTCGTCGGCGGCGACGGAGACCCGGGAAGTGAGTAGGGTGGGGGGGGGGGGTTAGTGGTTGAGATGGGTGGGGGAGAAGGGGACACTGGAAAGGGTACCGGAGAGAGAGAGAGAGAGAGATGAAGCCGAAGAGCAACAGAGATAGCGGAAGGGGTCGCGGGAAAGAGGGGAGGAGGAGGAAGACGCGGATGGGCTGAGAGAAAAGGGGGGGGAGCTAGCCACCTTCCCTCCCCCTCACCATTTGACTGCCGAGGACGGCGAGCGAACCTTAACCTCCCGAGGATGAGGAGAGGCATCAACGAGGAGGACTTGTACTCGCCGCGCTACCGAGGAGCTCGAGTCTCACCCGTGGGAAGTCGAAAATTACACGTTGGCGGGCGAGTCGCGCGTGCTCACCACGCGCTCCACACCGGATGTGGACCCTTCGGATTTCTTCCAACATGACACGGTCGCTGGAGTGCCCAACGAAACTGAGAGTTACTTTATTTACGCTTCAACTGAGCCCGTATCGCACGGTACTGAACAAATTTTAGGATACCAGCGAGCATGCTGGTGTAAGAGAAGTCAAGAGAACATTGATAGCAAAAAAACAGCATCTTGATTATCGTGTAATGTCACTATCATCGTCCATTACTACTAGCACCCTTGATTCCGTAACGGCTCCGATCCTAGTCTTTTACTCCTAACACAGCCATGTGGTTGTAAACCGAAAGAAGGTTTCTTCGAATTTCTTCCAGTCTGAAACAGTCATTAGAGTACCCAAGGAAAATGAGTTACTTAAATTACCATTCAAGTGAGCCCGAATCGCACGGAACATGTTATTGAACAAATTCTTGGATACCAGCGATTGTAAGAGAATTCAAAGAGGATTGATAGACACGGACAGCCATTATAATATGGTGTAATGTCACTATCACCGTCCATTGTCCCTTGAGCCATTGATTCCATAATTACGCTGGTCCAGTTTATTTATTTCTAGCAGGCCCATGCAGCTGAAAAACGAAAGGTTTCTCGGTTGTATATACCACCGGGACGGGTCTCCAACAGTACGAACGTTTCGAAGAACGGCTCGCTCATCATCCTCAAGACAACCGATTCATAAGCCTCGAGGAATGTCGGAAGAGATGGAGCTCCAGATCCGGTGGTACGCCCCGAGTAATCTTCCTTCAGATGATACGCCGAGAAAGCATCCTATCCAGCTGTAAAACGATCAGCGTTAAACAACGCTAAGCGATCTCCAATTACCGTCAAAACATACCATTGTTCCACACTTGCACAAGTTCAATACACGCGCGAATTTTTCGATTAATGTTTCAATCGTGAATGTCTTCAAACTCATGCTACAGATTAATGTACATTGTCAAATATCGAGAGATACGAGATTTAATGGAGGCACGAGCACGGAATTTTCAAAGTGAAGAGATGACACAACTTCATTTAAATTGAAGCTCAATAACACCACGTAGAATTTAAAATGAGTGGCAGACGATACCAGCAATTCTACAAAAAATACAGTGCTAAGCCATTCGTATATAAGTCAGCGATTACAAAATTGGCCAATGCTAAGTGCCTGGCAAACGACTGTCACGAAACAACGCTCACCGTCTTACAGAGGACATTAGGACTACTGTTCATAACAAAGGTGAGGTATTAGGGCAACCAAAACCGCCCCTTTGAGGGAGTACTTTGTGAATATCCTAGGGCTTTAATCAAAACTGGATTTCGCTTCACAAGGTTAGCCTACCACGATCCAGCTTAAGTCCACAAAGACTATCAACTGACGATAAATTACAATGTCGCCTGGCACCCATCGGTAGTGGAGGTATGGTTACTTGTACGGCAGGGCGGGTTTACTTAAACGCATTTCGAAAAAGATATCCAACAACTATCTGGACCAGTAAAAAATAGAAACACAAGTGCATAGAGACTGCGTTACCTTTTAATCATACGTTTAGTATATTTCTTCTACACCATATCTTATTGATGTATCAGGGAAGTTTAAGGTGAAGTAACCACGACAAGAAAAATAATGACTGGTAAGGATAATCAACAACTTTGTCCAGATATTCATGGTATCTGGATGACTCAATCACGGCTAGTTTATTCCAAAAGGTATTTATTTTTTCGAAGGGAGTATTACTACACCGTTTGGCCACTGATTTGGTAAGTCATGAGAGAGAATATTTCTTCCGATCCATTCTTCAGACTAAGTAAATTGCAGCAATTCCGTTTGCGGTACGGTCATCCGATTGTGGAATCGGAGAAAGCAAGGCTAAAATTCCACGACTAAGGGTGTAGATCTTTACGTGTGAATAGTTTCACAAAGTAATGAAAATTACTGCTCCATAAATACATTTTTGACACCAGAACTTTTTTGGAGTACACAGTCGAAAAGATATTATCGCATACGCAAGAAAAACACCCACAGTAATAAAATTTCAATGATGAAAAATATAACGAAAAGTCATATCAGGGATCCATCAACGAACTGTACAAAACAGGGAATTGATGAAAACAATAATAAACCACAAAAATATCAAGAGAAGTTATACTTTTCAATTACTCGATTAAACTTGCAACCCTATTAAGCTTTCTTATGGCTGGATGAGGAACAAAGGAGAGCATTTGAAAACTGGAGAAGACATTGAATTAATAGCATCCATAGGATAGGCGGAAGAAATCGAAAGGCCAATAACGCTACCAAACATATTTTGACTGCGACGACACAGGAAAGAATCAAAACAAGCACTTGGCAACAACTGAGCCTGAACGAGGAAGCACAATGAAACACAAACGTAAAAATTCGTTCCGACACACGGATGGGCCACGGACTCATCGAAGTTGTCATAGCATTCTCGGCAACTAAAACATTAGAAGATTGTTAACTCATACTGCTTGACGCTGATATTACTGAAGAGTGCAAGAACTTATATTGTGAAATATAAAATCATCCATGACGAAACGGATTGCTAATTAAAACGCGTCAGTAGACCCGCAGAAAATGACACAATCTCATTTTACATATTTCGAAGCTATTCTAAGGGGCTAGACCTGAACGCTACCACCTCACGTACCATCGCATGCCAGCAGTCAAAATTCTACAGAGGCGAGAAATTGGTGAAATTATCCTTTGATCGCCAGACGAACAAGAGTGGCCGAGGACAACAAACGTACCGTCCTCGCAAAAATTCCGCCGAAGGACATTAAGAATGGGATGGAATAAAAAGGTGAGGAGAGTCAGCAGTGGAGGTATTCAAGTGATGAGTTGAGTGTGTGTCGGAGCGCGTACATTGTGCGTGCTCGGATCTTGAGAAGTGTTGGTGGTGGCGCAAGACGATGCCTAACGCACGCGGGCCGGATGATAAGTTGTGCGTGGGTGGAGATGGGGGGGAGGGAGTTGAGATGAGTAGGAGGGCGGAGGGGAGGGGGAATAGTAAGCAGGAGGGGGCGAGGGAAGACAAAAAGTTCCCGACTTACATTCGCGTGGGCACACTTGCCGAGGCAAAGTGGCCTTTCATTGGTGGATTCACGTCACAAGATGATCGCCATTTCTCTGCCCCCTCCGAGCATCTGAAGGACGATTGGACTGAGACGCGAGAGAGAGAGCAAAGGAGCTTCAGTAATCCGTGGCTCATAACTTTCGCGCCGAGCTGACATACACGATCCCGATAAACTCGCTTCCCTTATGTTATTTTCCGCAGATGAGACTCGGAATAACTACAATGCTGGGGTTGATAGTGACGCCATCAACACGTCGAGATAATCACGAATGTTTCCGCGAGCTCCCGAAATGGATCTCCAATGAACGCAAAACTCAATCCTGAACCACTGTCCTCATACCTTCGAGTGGAATCTTTCTCGAAAAAACTTTATTACCACACGAACTATACTACGCACACACAAAATCGTCCATAAATGCATAATAAGTTTTTCCCCACTCACAAGATATCAAAATTGTTCCACCAAAAAGTTTCCTGCACCTAACGAGCATATAAATAAAACGAATATCAAGGCATGACTGCAAAATATCAGCAATATAATCCACAAACTACAAAATCCAGATTTACTTAAGGTGATTGAAGAGGGTCTGAGTTCACTATGGCCCGAGACTTGATATGTTCAGCGGAAACACGTGCAAGGATACAAAAATGCATTTTCTTTACAGCGAGAAGTCAATGGGTATGCTTACTCTTTGATAGTGAATTTACACCTATGAACTACGCCGTGTATTAACATAAAAGGTTTCGAATGCAATCGTTGACTCACGCTGAATACTTAAGTCATGACTAGTAATCATAAGGTCATACCTGCGTGCAAGTTGATTAGACGGCCTTAAGAAGCAAAACTCTTTCAAGTCTTACGCTGGGTAAACGTGGTACGTATGTAATTGACGACGGCACTTCAAAGGAATTCCTCCTTTTATTCTTAAAATGTATGTCTTCGTAGCTTCGACAAGAAAGAAAACCCACATAGGAATATGTCAACATCAACGACCACAGTACTTCACAGTACACAATTGTACGTGTACCTAAATTAGCAAGGACAAACACTTCAGGCGGAAAAATGAAAATCTGAGAAACCACAAAATCAACCGATAACGCTACTCGCCAGATCAAGTCGAAAACACACAGTGCAGGAAACCAGTTAAAGCGGGTCCGAATTTCACAAAAGACAGACTGTTAATCACGGAAAATTGAACCATAAGCTACAAAATCCTTAAACTGTTCAAAGGACAGAGAATTTTCAGCATTCGGGCGTTTTGGCATTCGTTTGCGTTTTCGTAGTAACCATTCATACTTAGATGAACGGCCAAGTCTAAGTTCATCAAAATGTTCGAAAAAAACTGCAATAAGTAAAGAATTAATAGGCACAGAAGTGACAGCCATACTTATTACACGTGACACGCTTTAACTGTCGGGTGTCATACATGCATCTTCGGTGATCGCATTCCTACACCATGGCTCTGGAAATGAGGGATACGTCAGGCACCAACCCGGCGAGGCGTCTCGCGGCCGAGCGTGCAGAATCGTTGAGTGTTCGGGAATTATTTACTTCGCGCGCCTTCTCCCCGCGGCATGAACACTCCCTTTTGGGCCCCCGAACAACAATAAATAAGAGACCGAAATCCGTATTTACGCAGGTCAGCGCACAATGCAACGACAACGCTTGAACAAAAACACTGGAATCAACTCCATTGTAAGCATCCGCGAACGCCTTTTAAAGTCCAAAGGAGGGCCCCCTTTGTTGCGTGGGCAGAACATAAGAATATGCCGTCCGTCGACGGATCCCCGCCGATGTAAGCTGGAGCACCTGCTCGAAAAAAAAGCTAAACGCGCCTCCGTCTCCATCGCCGCTGCAAAGATTCGGGAACCCATAATGGCGCGCACACACACTCACACACCCTGACGTTCGGAGACCGGGATTCGAGAAAAAGGGTTGGAGTTCGCGCTTTTTTTCCACGTCCCCCCCCTCCTCCAATGTGCAAGGGGACAGGCACCTGTCGCTCGTCCCCCTTTTGGTATTATAGGGGGCATAGTGCCGGGGGAAACCACGGTTGGTGAGAGAGGAGGGGGAGGAGAGATAAAGTGGAGGGAGGAAGGAACCGGCAATGCCCTTCCCCCCCCACCACCCATTCCCCACCCCACGCCTACATACCCCGCTCTCCCCGCTGCACCTCCAGCGCGACACGGCCGCGGCGGCCGCCGGCGGGTGCCGCGCCGCGAGGTGCCGCTCCGCGAAGTGATGCTGGTGGTTGTGGTGGTGTGGTTGGCACAAGTCACGCTGGTTCTGATGGTGGAGGTGATGAACGCGGATGGGGCCTTGCTGTTGGGCTCGCTGGTAACAGTGTTCCTCGACTCCGGGGTGGCAGTGGGACGTCGCGGCGTACGGGAGGTGGTGGTTGTGGTTGTGGTGCGGTTCGCAGCGGAAGAGGTAGGCGTCGAGGGAGCCGCAGCCGTCGGGCGTCGGCGGCGACGCCATCGAGTTCATATCGCGGTGCACGGAGAGATGGCGAAGAGGGAGCGGTCGCGGGGCGCTGTCGGCCGCGGGTCGCCGCGGAGAGCGAATGTGCGGAGGAGAGAAAGACGGGGAGGAGGGAGGAAGGGAGGCAGGGAAGAGGGGGGGAAGAGAAGAGAGAGAGAGAGAGGGAAAAGAAGTGAGAGAGAGAGGAGACGTGGACGACGACGGGCAGTCTACCGCCAGAAGAGAGGAGAGCAGCCCCCGAGGGGGCGGTGAGGAATGGAGAGGTTGGTGGGGGGGAGGGGCGGAGGAAGGCCTCGCGGCGGCGTGGATACGGTGTATTGGCAACGCCGCCTCCTTGGTCTCACGCGGGATTCGCTGCGTGCTGTGTGACGACGGTCTGGGCGAGATGGGGGGCGTGTGGGGGGGGAGGAGGAGGAAGGAAGGAAGGCGGGAGGAGATAGGGAGAAAGACGGAGGGAGGGGAGAGAAAGGGTTTCGAAATGGGATGGGGAGGGAGCCCAAAGACAGTATGACTTCGGGGAGGGTTGATATCGGAGATGGATTCCGAGGAGGGAATGAAGGGCAAGGAGGAAGTGGGGGGGAGATAACGTGGCGGAGGGGGGAGGGGAGCTGCTGAGAACTCAAAGAGTTGAAGACAAGGGAGTGAAGAGGGAGAGGAGAGACGGGAGCAAAGACAAGAGTAGGGTGGGGGGGTTGATGTTGTGGAGGGGAGGGCAGGTGAAGTGCCGGAGGGGGGCGGGGGTGGCGAGGGAGGAGGGACAAAAATGCGATTCCTACACAACACACACAAACATCCACGCAATTCCACGAGTGGTGTAAATATAAGTGCTCTCGTCACTTTCATCCAGTCTGCCAACACGTATACACTTCTTTTATCTTAGTTTAAAAAAACGTTCAACTGTCTGAGGCGTAACTTTATGGAATTAAGGTAGTTTGAGCAAGATTTCCCTACTCATAATAGAGGCCATATTGGAATTATAAGTTTTAATTTCACCAGCTGAAGGACTTATGGTCGATATAGTGACTAGGGTCTATAATATAGTTTTATATGACGGAAATTATAAGTAATAAAATGAAAATATCTAAATACGTCTTTAATTTGACTAATTTTTCTCGCGCGGTACGGTTGAAACGCCTTCAAAACGCAAGGTTTTTTTAATTTCAATAGTGTCAGTCAAAACATGATGGAACTCCTTCATGATGGCTCAGAAAGGAAAAGCAATGGCAGGTTCCACAATTATTTATTAGGGCGACCGGTTTCGATACAAGGTATCATAATCAGGCGTTTTTTGTGATACCGAAGAAAATACTGCGGTGACAATATGATTAATTTTCAAAAATATACAAATGTAAAGAAAAGAAAGCATACAAATCACACTTAGTTTTTGACGAGATCTAGGTGTTATAAAGTCCTCATTTTTAAAATAAGATCTCTCAGGAGTTCATGAACGTACCATTTTCCATGAAAAAGGTCTGGTATTTTCTGGCAAATATCTCGGAAAGTGGTACTGAATTGCTTGTGTCATTCGAAGGGTGAGATATTTTTCTTTAAAATGAGACCGAATTCGTTGATTTCTAGGTGAAATGATTTTTCACGCAATACCTTAACTCATGGCAATGAAAAGAGTAACTTCGTTTTCCACATGGTTACTAAATAAATAATAGCAATAAATTCAGCGCTTGGTACAGGGAGACCGGAAGATTTCGCGACGGGACGAAACCCGGGTCGTAGAAAATAAAACCCATGCGGAAAACAAAGTTACTCTTTCCAATCTTACAGCATGTGTACGCGATACCTTCCGATTTCCAAATTAGCCCTGGGGGTTAAGGGATAATTCGTAACGCGAAAAAATGATCCGCGTTCGCAAATTTAGAAGTCGCAGGCGCATCTGCTCAACTGTTTTTAAGTGAGCAAGTCGGTGAAATCACTCAATAGTACTTCTCCGATAATAATCAAAATAACATTGAAAACTGTTTCTCGCAAAAATTATGAAATGATGATATTTTCCGCTGCAGAAGGTATGACAGAAAGCAAGAGACGTGAAGAGTTAAAAAGTAATTAAATACTAGAAAAATAATATCTCGCAAAGGAAAAGTAACAGAAGATCCCTCGTGTTAGAATAATTGGAGGAAGGGCCAATTGCGATTAAACGCAAAAAAACCATAACTCCGACGCAAATGATAAACGCTTGCTTTGCAAAAACAATCTCGCCCGGAATTAGGAATGCGAATGGAGAAGGGGAAGACGGGAAACGTTTTGCAATGGAAATTCTGCCGAGTAGCAAAAAACTTGTGCATAGGGGAAATGCAAACCGAAAACCGCGATGATGACCCAGTAATCAGTAGGGTTTAATTAAATCAATTTCCACGAAAATGGTAATTACTTGATATAGAAACAACTGAAATTGAATACTAAGTATTACATGTTTACGTTTACAGGAACGAGTTTCCGACAGAGGTGATAAGGCTCACTGCAGGACACCTTATTAAGTTTCGGGTTAGGCATTAAAGTTACAATTTTAGTATTACAATTCGAAAGTCGGCTTCAGAGGCACAGGTTACTATATAAATATCTTCTAGCAGCAAAGCCCGCAAACGAACAATTCATAATTTATATTGGGTAAAATTACAAGGGCCTTCCATAAATGCTGCATGTCATCTACTCATCGCAGGTATGGGATGATATATAGAAGAGGACTTAGTAAACACTGAGAGGTAAAGATTATACTAACTAGAACCGCAAGAGATACGGAGAGTGCGAAGAAGAAAATTTACAGCCGACATGACCGAGAGACCTATACCACTATTACTGGGCAACCCTCGATTAAGAGGATTCTGTCCAATGCCACGCTCTCAGTGATACAGAGAAAGCTTCACTAATCTTTAACAATTCTTTCAACGGGCCGGAAAAAATGAAGCACCTTCCTTTCATTACAAGGGCATCCATTCAATAGTATTTCGTGACCCATTCATTCCTAACACAATCCCTCCCGATTTTACCGAAAACACAAATGAGATACGAAGGGTGATCAAAAAGTTCCAGGACTATTTGAATTGCGCGCCAACGAAGCGTCGTGCATTGGATTCTAAAGTAGAGCGGTGCACTGGATTCTATGGATCTTCCTCAATACAGCTGCTTTTGCAAATCCTCCATTACATTGTTTGTTTATACGTTACTGTTTTTCTTATGAAACATATTTTTCGTGTTTGGCGATTTTGTGATGAATTCAAAAGAAGAGCAACGCGTTTGAGTCAATTTTTGTATGAAATTGAGTAAAACTTCTACAGTAACTTTCAAAATGTCGCAAGAAGCTTTTGGGGATGAATATCTGAGTCGATCACGGTGTCAAGAGGTTCAAACAAAGCCGTACATCGTCAGAAGAAACCCTCGTTCAGGACGCCCATCGACATCCACTGACGACGACCATGTTTCCCGAGTGAACGCTCAATCCGATCAAATCGTCGACTAACCAACCGTGAATAGGCAGAGGAATGCAATATTTCATTTGGCTTATGCCAAGAAATTTTAACTGAAAAAGCGCATTTTAAGCGAGTGGCAGAAAAGTCACAAAAATGTAGACCGAGGATTAAAAACAACACAGAGTGCAGGTTCGCGAAGAACTTCTTGGAACGCCAAATGAGATGAAAACTTTTCGAAACTTATAACTGAGTAGAAGACGTGGGTTTATGGGTACGATGTGGAAACACTGGTCCAATCAACACAGTGGAAGACATAATCCTCTCAGACCCCCAACAAAGCTCGTCAAGTCAAATCAAATACGAAGGTAATGCTCACTGTTTTCTTCGACTATGAATGTGTTGTCCACTTCGAATTTCTTCCACAAGGTGACACAATCGTTTATGCTACCGACAAACTCTGAGAATAATTCGCGAGGCTGTAAGGAGGAAGAGGCCCGATCTCTGGCGAAGTGGGGATTGGGTGGTGCATCATGACAACTCGCTTGTTTATTCTGGGCTGCTCATTCTCGATTAAAGTACAAAAACCGACATGACTGTCACCCCCAAAAATATTAAACGACGAATGGGATGTATTTTTTTTGGGTGAATTTTCGATAAATTATGCCCATACTAATGATCAGTAATGGTGAATCTAGTGTAGAGCGCATTTTGGTGGCCAACAAATTCAATGGAAATACACGTTATTGGCTTTAACAGCAGAGTAATGATGAGTAAAAAAATTGACGTGTTCCACAGATTATTAGCTTATGTCCAAAAGAACTGCTCATAGAACAACTTCCTACAAAAAGCACAAAGCCGGGATAGGAATAATTCACTGACTCTCGCGAAGAGATACCAATTAGTTACATGACATACTTGCCGTTTTTCTCATGAAAAATATACAAACTATGGCATTCGCCACGCAAAAATGGCCATGAATAGTAAGGAAAAAGGTCAATACCACAATGGTTCAATTTGGCTCCTAGACAGGCACTGAGCTCGGAGAACACAACCGTCATGAGAGGAGAATATTAGAGTTACTGGGAGAGGTGGCGAGGAACACCCAGCACCAATACGCATTGAACCCCTTCCTCGAGATGCTGGCGATCCTTCCGAGCGAAGAACTTCGCGAGGACCGCGGGCAATGGATAAGGATGGGAGGAAGCGTGATGCGTTGACGCAGGAATGAAGATCCGAATGCAGAGCACGCGTGTTGTGGAGAGGGTGAGCGGAGCAATTGGGCCCCGGGGGCCAAGGCAATTGCCAGTGATGACGACAAGCGCGAGCCTTGTCAGCTGGGCTCGTACCTCGCGCCGTCTCATTTGCCAAGGAAATAAAACGATACTGACGGTCCTATTTTATGCACAAAGAATACCCGTAAAAATAAAGAGCAGAGGTCCCCTTGAAGTGATGCACCAAAATCAAGTCGCTCGTGATTAGAAATGTAATAATGTTCGCAACTCATACCCCAAAAAAGCTTGCGTATATGCAGCAGCGACATACACAAAAATGAAGACCACGCGATAAGAACTAGTTTCGTTACATTGGGAGGTAAACGACAGTTGAGGACATATATGCCATTATAGACAAGTGGCTAACTTGGTAAGGAAGGGTTATATAAGGAATGGATGAAGGGTGGAGAGAAACCCGGAGTCAGAGTCAGCCTCTTCTTAATGAAAGGCACCAATGACTCCATTTTTTAACTTCCCACCCGATGAAATGAAAGTTTGGCTAGAAGTGCTCTCCATAAATGTAAAGAGCAGAAGTAGGTATGGGGATTCCACCGAAAAAAACACCGCCACTGACGGGAATCAAACCTGGGCCTTCGGAATAGGAAGTCACTACGCAAGCTATTACGAAAATGTTTTCACCTAGCACGCCTCAGAACTTCGCCAGCATCTAATCTCTTTATACGGGTAGTTGGAGAATGAACAGCATGTACTAATTGCATTAAATCTTAATGCCTACGATATTTTAACTCCTTGGCTATGGAACTAGGCCGAGAGGTAGTTTGCAAGTACTCTACGACGCTTGACAGATCTTAAAGGCCACATAAATAAAATTTGAATCCTTTACATATTATGTACGACAAGTTAGCCAATACATGTTGTTTTGACTTAATGTAAATGATTAGTTCCCCTTCGCTTTCATCTAAAATGGGAAAAAAAGAAAAATTTCACAAACATCGGCCAAGAAAATCTAATAACAGCTCTTTTTGTGACAACTACATTATAAAAATATTACAGCTTGACTTAAAATGCCACACAATGAAAATGTAAGCACCTACGTGTCAGGGCAGAAACACTGGCTGAAAATAAAGTTATACTCATAATCGGGCTTAATGAGTTTCATAAATTGAATTACAGTCCTCTGCTTTCAGAGTGTGATTCAATAGGATCTGTATCAAAAGCGCAATCGTTTAATTATCCCCACGAGACAAAGGACCAACAAATCACTGGAAAAGAGGCGTGGGTAAACGGGCCATTCGGGCACGACCTCTCGAATGTCAATGCCACATGTCCCGGCAAAACCTCTGCAGCCGATACAAACGGGAAGGCAGCAACGCGGCTAAATGCAACACGGGGAAATCAATGATTGGGAGAGGGCAGCGGAGTTAACGCGGGCGAAAATGTCATGTGATGCACTCGATGTGGGATTGTGGAAAATTTCATCGGAAATTGCGGAAGTAAGATAATTGGAGCGAGATACAGTGAAACCCCTCATAACGACCACTCCTATCAAGCGACCACCCCTCTCAAAGACCATTTTTCAGCGGAACCGTCGATCGACCCTTAATTCAGGTTCCATTGTATGTGTACGTCAAATGAATACGCATTGAAATATCCCAGAAGCAATTAAATTCTCATGAACTATACACCATCTGTATAAGTTTTAACAAAACCGTCACTTCAAGAGTTTTTTCCATTTTTTTGCAAATCAGCCGCTCGTTCATTTACATTGTACGTACTCCTTGAAACTGAACCCTTGTCGAACGACCATTAAATGTTTAATAACTATATTTTATGCACTGGTTTACTCTAGATTATGCTTCGGCATTATGTGATGGGGAGACACACATAGCAACGCGATAAGACCAGCAGTTACATCTCAAAAGGGAATTGTAAGAACTATTAGTGGTAAAAATAATTTAAAATTGATGAATTTTAACGCAGAAATACAATGTAATGGCAGCGCGATGCTATCTCTTCTCATCACTTTTTAAATCTCAATTTCTGTTCGAATAACGTTGCCCAAAAACTCATTGAACATGAACTAGATACTGAGACACCTAATATATTTTTTGATTAGGTCATCGATAATATAACACGAGTATTTAGGTTTAAATAATTGACGTCCGGTTTTCGTCGGAGCAAACTGCCGAGATATTGTGATGAATGCAATGAATGTGGCAACGTTGCCAAGGGAAACTTCTGTTGCTTACCTTGTTTACCAAATCTATTTTTAAATGTAAATTATAATTAGACAGGGTGGCTACTGATATTAAATTTTTAAATTCCAATTTTTAAATTCCCTTACCTTTCCCTGACTTTTTCCTGATGGATTTACCAATTTCCCAGACCAATCGCCAAAAAGTCACCCGTTATTGGATTATTTTTTTCTGCTGAATTAGATCTTCTACAGCAGCTTTAAAGATTCTAAAATTTCCAATCATCGTCTCCTATGTTTAGAACTGCAAGCATGTATTTACTATAATCTAGTGTGCTCCAGCAGCTACCTCTCGACCTGAGTTTTAGAATTTAAAAAAAAGCGAGGTAAAATTTTCCGAACAACATAGCCTTGTATTCCTTGTGATGAGCGTAATACTATGTGACCATGAATTTTAACATTACTAGGAAAATATCGCCATAAGGATATACAAAAGAGATATATTTTACGTCTGATTCACAACTAAATAACTAAGATTCACAACTGAATACTCCACGAATTGATAGGGGTTATTCCATGCACGTCAGCGACGGACTTTAATTTCAGTTGGTGAAATAAAGGGCGGGAAAGACTGGCCGATGAACGTAATGGCAGAAAAATAATGAGGATTCATATAGAATGAGGTTTCTCCCTGACTATGACGAGAATTCCAGGTATTTTCCCTGACTTTTCCAGAAATTCAAAATTCCCTGACAATTCCATGCTTTCCCCGACGATCGACACCCTGTTAGACATATAATATGCATTGTTTAATGTTTTTTTGCCAAAAAATAATTATATCCTACCCTCAGAATGTTAAAAAATCATGATATCAAATCCTGACGAAAAGCAATGGAGGAAAGAGTAGAAAGAAAAGAAAGAAACCATGTTTACTGGTTTTCGTGTCGTAGTACAAGCTTCTGTTTAAGGCTTTGTCCTATAAGATTTTACCATAAGGAGTGGTTATATGAAATTTAAAAAAATGTTAAACCTAGATTTACACATTGCACAAATTTTCAGGGATAGAAGAATCAACACTGCAATTCTACACGGCAATAGATTGACATGACCGATTTCGCTGCAGAGCAGTATCATCAGGCCCATTGCAGTGTCAATTCTTCTATTGCTGATATCAAGGAATTCCATTAAGTAAGGTCCGGAACTATCACCTGCAGCAAATTTTGTTCATCTTAAGATAACTACTTCGAAGCGCACGTTCCTCCTTAATGACTCAAGCACGCGTACTTAGTTACTAACCGGGAATTTCAGTCATACAAAACAATATATTTTGGCCATTAATATAAAAATGTTTACTTAAGGTATTTTGAGCAAGATAGTTCCAGTCATAATGGTGACCATATTCGAATTATACGTTTTAATTTTAGGCTCTATGGGAAGCATGAGTTAAATACTACATTATTAATTTTTCAATAATATACTTGTATATGACTGAAATTCTAGGCAATGAAATAGAAATATCCACATAGGTCTTTCAATTGACTATTTTTCATGCGGTACGTTCAAAACTCCGTCACAACGGAAGTCTTTTTCGATTTGAAAAAATAACTGCGGTGACAAAATGATTTCTCTTCAGAAATAGTCGAGAAAACACACAAAATACACCGTTAATTTTTTGGCGAGATCTAGGTGTTAGAAATACTTCAATTTTAAATAAGGTCTCTATGGAGTACATAACCTACCATTGCCCATGTAAAACAGCTGGTATTATATTTCAAAAATCTCGGTACGTAGTTCGGTAAGGGGCTGATATTTTGGTATCTTTGGAAGAGTAAGATATTTTTCGTTATAATGAGATCAAATTCACTGATTTCTAGGTGATATGACAGGTCGCTCAAACTACCTTAACGCTTCTAAAAGCTGCTAAAACACAAAAATAAAACACGAATATGGCCTTTGTTGTGACAGCGGAAAAATCTCGCTAAAACTACCTTGCGCGAAACGCATAACTATGCGGCGATAGAGCGAGAGGAAAGGGAAGGGATTAAAAGGGTCAGTGGAAGGGGGGAAGGCGGTGGGGTGGAGTTTAGGGGTAGGAGAGGGCTAGGGGAATCCACGAATAGCCGTTTCGCACCCGGTGACGTCAGAGGCAAGCGGATTCGAAGCCTCGCGGGTAGGCCTATTCTTACCCGAGGCATGAGGGCATCGAATGCCACGAAATGGAAGGACTGACTGCCGAGGAGGAACGGAGGGACGTACTTGGGAGGGCGGGGGAGGAATGCGCCGCGATGGACTCGAGGTGGGGCAGGGGAGGATAAAGAGTTGAATGTGGGAATGAGTTGACGCTCTGAGGATTTGCGAAAATGTGCATTCCCGAAGTCGCGCAATGCAATGAATACTTACGTACCACGTACTACGAACTCGTTAAACTCTTACATCACGCTACGGGCGCATTACGCTACCCGATGAACTAACAACACTCACCAAGGTATGACCTTTGTCCGCCTTCCTTCGCTACATTAAAAATGTAATCAACGATAGAAAACAAACAGAAAGTAAAACCCCAATACGAAGGGGGCCCAGTTGGTAATCAATGTGCTAGTGATTCCATACTCAAGTCTGGAAGAGACCGTAGGCTAGGCTACCCAAACCTAAACTATGAGATATATTTCGAGGGAAAAACCGCAGGCGCCACTGGGAAACGAACTACCGCCCTCGAAATCCAAATGTGCAAAATTAAGCGTTCTTAAAGGATATGCAATTGGACAGACTTCAATACTCAATTTAATAATGAAAGTTACTGTCGAAACCACAGAGAGCACTATGAAGTAGCAATTTTATGAGTGGGCTGTAGTCGTTCACCCGAAAACGATTGATTATGATAAATTCGGCAAATTATATCAGAGCTATAGTTTTTTACGCCGAAAATGGACAATAAGTTAGGGAAGTTTTCATAATAGCTGAACACATTAAAGTCCGATATAAATAGTAATTTTTCCATTTTCTGGGAGTTTTTCGCGACTTTAACTCAAATAAGCTAGATTTCAAATTCCAAAAAAGCACCAGTCTAATCTTGAGCACTAACATGTTACATGCGAACAGATTACAATCATATACTTCATCTTCACCATTAATAAATCCTCTATAACAGCAATAATCCTACCATACGCAGCCAAAACGCAACGATTATGACGCCTGAAGCGGGTGAGAATCCGACGGACAGTAAAAATGAAGCTATGTGAAGAAGTACTACCTAAGGCAATGGTATAAGTAATACGTGTAGCATAGTCAAAACTAACGCAATTCGGAATATTGGGCATGTTTCGGCTTCGCGACGCTAAGTCAATAGCAAAATCCAGAGGCGAAATTCTTGAAACGCACACACCATCGACCTCTCGTCTGCGAATGAATCCGGAAGAACAAAGTTTACATCTTTACCCAAGAGGGAAGACAAGTTAATGCCCACATGGATGAGTTGATAGATATACCTATGCAAGAAAAAGCAGGAGCATAGTGTGAGGGTACAAGAGTATTTTATCTCAGAACTAGTGGAGCTACTCGGCATCGCGAGTTAGCAGTTAAATTATATATACAGTATGATTGCATCAAACAATGATGAAAAGAATCAGGTTAAAGTTGTAAGCCGTAAAATTCCCGGGCGAGTATTCCCGTTTTTAGCCATTCTTCAGTTAGCCAAATAAATGGAAATTTTGAAATGGTAGAAAGATCAATAGTACATGAATAAATAATATTCCAGCAATAGCGAATCTTATAACGAAATCAGTTGCAATAATACACCAGTTCCCTAATTATAACCTCTGCACTGATTCAAATTCTGTTCCTATGCAAGTAAGATGTTCTTGCAAAGAAAGTGGCGAATCAGTGGTAAAAAATTCTGCATTAAGTTATTAGGGTAAAGTTGACCATTTTATAGGTTACATGAATGTTCCAACATCAACACACACACATGCCCACATCCAACTTTATATATATAATTAATAATCTCGTTCAATAACTCGTTTGAGCTTCATAATTTATATACCACGAAATTAAAGTTTTTGGTCCAAAACCGACCTTCAATTAGAAGAAATCCATTCCCTTCACTTGGTATCGTGCGGACATTAAATTTTCGAATACCGAAATATTTGCTAATTCCAGAACACTAACTAGGCCAGAGAAGGAAATTATAACAGGATTCATCAACCATTACAATATACTCACAAAATACGATAGCTGGACAACCGAAATAACAGATTTATTATCTCATTTTTCCCGTAAACGATTGGAAACCACATATGCTAGGTTTGATCATATTAACAAGATTAGAGAGATAGATTGTCGTACCGATAGATTTAAAATGTCATTTTTCCCACGTACTATAAGAGAGAACAATAGGCAGCGTAGCAAAGGGATAGGTAGGTGAAATATAGTTAGAGTAGTCTGTAGTGCATGATGCATGTAGTAACAACCAACAATCCCTTCCTTATTATGTAGATACTAACCATCTAGCTCCATGTGACCCTATTATCTAGCATATCTCCCTTAAATATCCTAGTTGCATGTCAATAGTGCATGTTTGGTGATCTTCACCCCCTGCCACACACCCTCGTGGTGGCTCGCAGGGTATCACGTAGATGTAGATGCCAAATGACTTAATATACAGGTAAAAATGTAGGCAGTCAGGTCAGTTAATTTGCAGCAAGTTAAATTTTTATTTACATGTCAGCCAGCAAATAAAACACGTTCCGCATGCTTTCCATACTTGCAATATACCCACACGCATGTGTAAATTAGCAATGTTAATCCAATAGCACTCGTAATTCCTCGAACTTCCGTAGCATGTAGGACTATTCGTAGTATTTCGTAGCATATATTCATTGTTGGAAATTCACCCCACCACACTCTTTAAGTATTAAGCAAAGTGCTGAATAGAAACGCAAGAAAAATCGATTGATCACACAGTCCCACAGTTCCTTTCCTATCTTGGAATTGATCTATCAAGGACGCTAAACGCTATCGAGTTTATTCGGCGGCGGTTTTCCCACGGATATTACAACAGTTCCAAACTCCTGGCCGTGAATTCCGAGATGGCAATAGGGGGTCGGGGGAGGCGTCGGATGGGAAGCTGGCCGGGAGCGGAGGGGAACGCCGCCGGTCGAAGAGCTTCGGGAAGGCAAAATGTCTCGGCAAATCAAAATGTGTTCGAGGGGAGGGTCGTCCCCTAAACCCCCCGAAATACGCCCGACTACCTGTTGCTCCTCACTAACGAGGTCCATCCATTCACGCGACACGACCAAAAAGAGGCTGCACACAACAAGTACCAGCCTCATACCGAGTGGACAAAGCGGTCCTTCCGCTACAGAAACCACAGAGGCATGCAAAAGCACATTGATATAAAGGTCGAGCCCAAAATGCGAAGCACGGAACAATGAGCGATAAAATGCCACAATAATGACGCCAGGGCTTGGACGCCATTTGACGCCATTTGACGCCATTTGACGCCAAGGGACGCCATTTGTAATTATTTCTACCATATTACTACCCACCCGACGCCGAAAGAAAGTAGCCATCGGTCGCCTCCCCAAATATCCAATCCAATCCGAAAGAAAGCGTAGAAATTGTGGACTAACAGCCACGAATCATGTGCGGCAGGGAATCACAATAAGTGCGAACAATACACGGCTCATTATAAGCGAATTTTTCTGAAACGTAGATCTTATAAAGATTTTTCTCCTCTTGCTTTTATCTCCGAGAATAAATTGGCTTACTGTCACATGCATAGTGAAAAATGTACTTGATTTTTTCAGTGCAGATTCTTGCGTATAGTTTTCTGTCCGATAAAAACGTTCGATATTCCATGGAGTCACAATTAGTGCCTATTGGAAATAAATTACCGTGACATTTACTAAATAGGAGTTCCTCCGGTAAGCTCTCCTTAAATGTTATTTTTCCCCATAAGTAATTCACGGGTGCCCTTTTATGCAGTGAATTTGCTTATGATATTACCAAAATCGGTTATCGATCTGAATCACGACATATTCTTTAATCGATAAAAAAGCGACGAAATTGGTCTAATTGACCAAATAAGCAAGCACCCGACCAAAATATATCGGCCAAGACGTAAGACTCTAGCAGGCGTTTTATCACCACTAACGGCAATATTTGCTTTTAGCAAACTTAGGTCTTTGGAGAGCATCACGCGAAAAACTTGATGAAGATGCGTTTGTCCGGAAAGAACATAAACTATAACCACTCATCTCAAAATGTTTGGCAAACAAACTAGAGTTAAGATTTTCCACAAATCGTCGTCACTTAAATAGAATGAGGATACCATGGCACCAACAAAAACTAAAGGAGTTCCACGAAAAAAGAGATGTTTTCATGGACGTCTGCACACCCTTCCAAGAATATTTTACTATAAATAGATATCGCCTTAAGTGGTACATACAAGAACAGGAAATATGGAGGGTACGAAGAAAACAACAGATAAAAGGTAGATTATAGGTCACGGCGCTTATATAAACCAAAGAATGAAAAACTAAATACGTGGTAACAACATTAGATTTCAAGGTACTATTTTGTAATTTCAAATTTAACGTAGTAGTATTTCCGTTAACATACCAAAGATTTAATTATAGAAGCGTTTTACCACTCTGATAGTCGGCAACATCCATTTACCGGACACATACCGTGTGTCACATATCAATGGTATTTGAGCAGTCAATACATTTTTTCAATCACATTTTGGCCTGAGGGAAATCTCTTTCAATTTTTCATCAAGGATATGAAGCAATAACATCTTTGATATGCCCGACGAGGAATGAAAATTTCTTTTAAAGCTAAACCATTCGAGTAATCATGCTGCCTAATTAATTAAACAACCAATAAATTGGGAAGTGGTAGCCTTCGGCGATATGCTCTGAACATGACGGACCCAGGGTCGAATCCAAGTGAAAATTTTTAGGTCAACAAAAAAATTCAAGCGATGCAATGCAAGAGTATACATGTTACACTGAGGATACCAATGATGACTCCTCGAAGAGAAAGGAACTACTTACATGGCTCACAAAATGTGGACCTCGAACACCTCTGGGCATTTTGCGAAATAAAACCCGCATATAACATATAAAACAAGCATATATTAATAAGATCAAGCACATACCGATTCATCCATAAAGTGACGCGTTCAGAAATCGTAGAAGTATTTGATGTACGTATCCATAACGAAGACAAATACTGAGTACTTTTTCGCAAAATATTGCACGCACGATGTGTATCACCTTCTTACAGCGTCGTCCGGCCAGATATATTTTTGAAAATTAAAAATTTTGAATGAAAGTTGAGCGAAGTTATCATTCTTTACTATGGATACGAGCACTTCAAAACTACTCAAGAGAAGAAGAGAAGAGTACAGATGTTCACTAAAAATATATTCGTTTGGGCGTATTTTCTTTTAAAAAATGGTAATGCTTTTAAAGCGTCAACAACTTAAGGAAAACACCATATCAAACTTCATCAAGAAAATAAGTCTCGCAACATGAAGAAGGATAAAAGTTAACTGTCTGAAGGTCAACCGAATGCTTATCATCAAAGTTAAGGTCATCAGATTGTCTCCGAAGAGATCAATTGAAAGAAACAACAAACATGTACTTGGAATAAACAATGAAAAATGTTGGTTCAATCAATTAATGCTGATGAACTGTCTATGGTCTAAACAATTTTCACTCTAAATGAGTACACCGATGGGTACAGAGGACTCGGTGCAATCGAGCCGGACTCATGAGGGGAATGCGTAATCCAATGGGGTCAGAAAATATTTCTCCACACTACGCAATGAGCTGGACAATGTTTTGAGTGCACATGCACTTAGCAGATCAGATGAGACATAGGACCCATCTCCTAATGCGAGGGAATGCGAAAATTTAGCGAGTGAATGACACGTAATCCTGAAGTGGGAAGAGATGGCGGGGAGAGATTGGTGAGCTTAACAAAGGCAAGGCAATGGCTTTCAATCTGTAAGTGACAGTTGCGTAAAAGTCACAGCGAAATTTGCTCGGAGGTTATTCGACAAGAGTTTAGGAGTGAATGATAATACAGCGTATTCTCACAAAATTTTACACAACGCAGCAGCAGGACGAAAGTAATAATATCTAGTAGTTGAGAGCAAATGGTATGAAACGGAGAATTAACCGAGGTTACAAACTATGCTATCCACCACTGTCAGTAACACTCGCATGCAAAATGAAAAACTACACTACTACACCAAAATAAAACAGTAGAGATCAATTCGTTGATCTCTACAGTTGAAGAGAACAAACCCAAAGGCGAGCGAAGTTGACCCTTAAGGTTGGTTACACGTCAGGTTAAACGTATCTAACTGTCGTATATGCTCTTCTGCTGTCAACGCTCTCATTTTCTGCTCACAATGCCATTTGAATATTATTAATCCCAAACGCTTGGTAAACATCACAAACAAATGGTGTCCCCTTATAATAGCATTTAAAGGTAACCAAACTATAGGTTAGGGAGAGTAGCTCTTTTCCGAAATTTCCCGTGGCCAAAAAAGCGCATTGGACTCTCGGAGGAGTTTTCTTGAGAGACTTCCCCAGCTTTTACCGCAGAATCGTTTCAAGCGGGACTGAGAACTCCACTCACATGACCGTAGAGTTTTTTTAATTTTTTATTTTCAACATAATGTAAATACATTACTGACATGAAAATGACTCTCTGGCAAAACCCTTCGTTAATTCTCTTTAGACATCAAAATTGAGAGAAGTGTTCGCATCAACGAAACTGGTCCAGAGATTGGACTGTCCACGGACCCCAATGAAATATAGAAACTAAGTTCCATATTGAGGCAATATTTCGACCTTCTATAAACATTGGTGCGATATGAAACTTACGTGGTTATTGGCAAGTTTGCAATACATAGCCGAGGATAAAATGAGCAACTTTTCACCGTTGAAGGCAAGACCATGCGGTGGCCTAACCATTGCCAGTAAACTACATCAGCCAGGATGAAAGATACCTGGTGGCATTAAAATAAACTACAACTCACACAAGAAACACTGACTTAAATAAATTTTAAATTTCATTTAACCGTGGGAATCGGTCGCGAAATCAGCTGCAGGAGCACACAGGAATAAAAACACCATGGCAGCGATCAAGCGAAAATGTTGTCGAAATCAGATCGAACTCCCAAAAGCAAAGACGGGAATGGGGTTCCTTAACATTAAAGAGTTTTATTTATTTGGACGAGGAGTCGACTGGAAAATGAGATTGGTTTTCGATTAACTGCCCTCTTACCTTCCTCTCGCAAATACCCCCGCGCCCCTAAACCCCTGGCCCCGATCGCACGCACGCCGACAATGCCCACCACTACACCTGCATCCGCTCATGGCCGGCCCTGGGGGCGGGGTGTGCTTTCGGAAGGGGAGGGGCGTGGGAGGCGGGGGCGGCGGAGGCGGGCTGGGTGGGAGGCGGGGGTTTCCTGCCCCCTCGGCTGCTGCTGCCGCCTCCGCTGCCCCTGTTCGAGACCCCAAGACACGTGCGGTGCGAGGGGCCGTGACGCCTTCCCGTGCGCCAGAAGAGTTCAAAAATTTACGAAATGAGTGAGCGGCGCTCGCTTTTACTTTTAAGTTGTGGCCCCGTCGCACTCTTCCTTTTCTCCGCCGAGCACTCCCGAATCCATCGATTAAATATTTGCCAACCGAAACTAGAAGTTGTTCACAAATAAACAATGAATCGTTACACTGAGAAATCTCCAGCGGACAACGTTACGGCTGAAAAAAAAGCCGCATCGAGTTTTGCCATGATTATTCACTGCTATACCACTCGTCAGGATAACTGCTGAACAACTCGTCGTTTTGGCAGAGCATTAAAAATCTACAATCATTTCTTCCAAAGTTGCACTACTTTCTCACACCATCTCTCTCTCCCTCACTATCCAGTTCATCATATTTCTCGTCAATGAGTCGTTGAAGTAAGTTTGGCAGCGATCTCATTTCGGAAGATGTCAAAACATTTTGCGAACCCTGACACACTGCGGCCGACTAAACCAAAGAGAAAGAAATAACATTTTCGACTGCCAAATGGATTGGTTCAAAAAGTCACTTTTACTGCGATTTACATCTCGTAGTATCTTAATAGTTCTCTCACATAATAGCTGTCATTCAAACTTGATAACAAGTTTTTCTGAGCATAGCATAAGAAGCTCAATAGCTGCAATAAGTTTTCCCGCTAATCCAACAACAGTACTCACTGCACGATAAACATACTTTCGAAACTCGCATATTTTCACGCATGTATGCATAACACACGTCCTTGTGGTGGTTTCTTGGGAGTCACACAGATGCAGATTTCATTTCCAACCATAACTAGCTCCATGATTTCTCCTGGTTTCCTCGAGCGAGTTTCTATTCTTTCGCATCATCCAAAAAATTACCATCAACCAGCACACCAACCAACAAAAAAACCATCTACTAAAATGTAAACATGCTTAACACAAGAAACGATAAAACATGGTCTATTATCCATAGCCAAGGTAAAAGTAGAAAAAAATTGAAGTGATACAAGCGATAAACATTTCTGACGAATAAAAAAAGGTTTCATCAACAACATGGCTACACCTACGACTGGACCGATGCTTGATTAAATGCGACAATACATTTCATAATAAAATATAAGACAGACATGACGAAAAAGAAAAACCCTTTGAAAATTATTGCAAGGCAATCGAAACTTAGGTCGGTAATAAAAATGTTTAGTGTGGAATTTACAAAGAGATTTTTCTTTTTCGTCATGTCTGCGGTAACCTTCCACTAAGTTTCATTTAACCATTCAGTTTAAAATACAACGCTCTGGACTTTTCTACAGATTACACTTTGGAAGAGCACCAAGTCTATTTTCTAATTAGTATTACTATTTTGACCTTCTATGAACTGAACCCAACATATACAAAGTTTATCATATAAATACCACAAGTTTTCGTCGAATGTTAGGGAAAATGGTTGCTCCTAGAGCACATTGAGATACAAGCATACCGAGGAAGTAACTCAGATATTCTATCTATCATGGAATAAGTTCCGACGAACCAGTGACCTCAAGAAGATAACATGCCCGCCCTGCAATGCCTATCACTCAAGAGGCAACGGCCGACAGCTTATTGAAAGGAACGTATCTGTCATGCATTGGTTCAGTACACAAAGAACTAGTTTTCAATGCAATTCACGCTTAAATTACCCATTACATTTCGAAACTATTCGCTTCTCTACATTCACGTAACTGAAATGCGTCTATGACCATATTGGGAGAAGGACATATACGGCCCTATTCATTCCATTTCCGGGCAAAGATAAGCCACGAAAGTGAGCGAAACTATCCCTTAAACAGAACCGAACTAATACAATAGGATTAATCTTCATTGCATCGTGTAGAAAAGGCACAAACGGTATGCAAATATCCCAGATAAGGCATATATATGACTGTAAGAGCCCAAAGTAGGGCTCAGTAATAGGGTCATTTCAACATCGTTAAAAATCTACAGCGAAGATTCGACGACCTACGGCCAGAAATCTCGAAATTTATTTCGTTGTAGTAACTGTAGAATGAGCGAACGCGAGAACAGAAAATTGATACAAATGATGAAGTAATTTTTACATCAGTTAGCAAATAAAATTCCAAAAATAATAAAAAAGATTTTTAAGAGTAATCGAAGTTTGAATTTCACTGCATTTAGAGGTTACTGTGCTATTTCGAAAAGTAAAAAAACTACTTTGATGCCGGCTTTTCCAAGTAGCCAATTAGACGCGGGTATTTAGTCGCCACCATTCGAGATGATTCCACGCCAAAAAAAAAATCGAACAGAAATAGTGGCGTTGGGCACATTACCGATTTCCAAGAAACAAAATAAAGACCAGATATTAAAAACGAGCAAACAGTTTCAAAAATAGACAAACTTTTACACGGTTTTAAAGCGGAATACACATCAAGATCCATTTCTGCATAGGTTACACCTTTATTGCAAACTGCTAGCGGTGTATCAACGAAACGGTCACTCAAAAACATATCCATATTTCTGAAACTGAAATTTACCCAGGTAACTAGCTACCGGGGTTTTTAGGAGATTCATAAATTCCTTCAATATTATGGCATCATGAAAAAAAATTATGCTTTTTACTCTCAACACTGTTTTATTACTACCGACCAAGGTTTCGACCAAATGGTGTAATTATCAAAAAACAAGATAAAGGCGTTTTTTTCAAAACCATGGTCGGTAGTAATAAATGTGGAAAATACTAAGCAACATTTAATTCCAAGTATCAATTTTTCACTAAGTTAAGCCTGAAACTTTAACTTGTGAACTACGGCTTTAGCTCAAATTAGAAACCAACAAATAAATTGCGAATAGAAGAGAACTTGCAGGAAGTTTACGTTTTAAAATTTAGAACGATCCAACGACATTAAGAGAAAGTCTACTTCGTTAGAAATGAGCGCCATTCATACAGCAGCTGAGTAAACGAGAAGAATTATAAGGAAGGAAAGCCCCTCTCCTTGAATCGGAAGATAGGAATATGATCTAGAGTAAGAAGGAAAGTTTCCACTCATCTTTACGAACGCCGGACGTGAGCAATGGGTCAGAGATGACAAGCATCGGCCGCCTCTGTTGAAGCAAGTCCAAAATAGGAGAGCCAAGAGATTTCAGTCCGCATGAAATGTGTGCCATCCTTTCCCTAATGGTTCCGTGCGTATCCTTTTACACGATTCCCTCTGCCATGCTTCACGCCGTACGTCACCGAGTCACGCAAAAGCGTGCCAGCGCAATCACGGTTCAGCCACAGTCCCGGGTAAAAGTTTCCTTGATTATCAAAATAGGGCGCCTTTCCAGCTAATAATCCGACATATTATCTTTCTTTCTGCCGCAATATCCATGCATACGAACTCAGATACTCAAAAAGCAATGTAACATAACCTCGACAGTGAGAATGATATTAGTCCCCCAAGACAACTAAGTTGAGCGCGTATAAACATCCAAAGTCCGTACATACATATTTACTGAAAAGATTTATATCTACATCTACGTACTACCCTGCGAGCCGCCGTACGGGCGTGTGTCAAGGGGTGTTAGGACACCAGCCGTGTAAATATGTAAGGGATAAGGTGTTGGGAGTTGAAATGGTGATGTGTAGTATGGGAGTGTATTGAGTGGAGCTCAGTTTTTCTGGTGGTCGCTTATTGTGCAAAGAAAGAACTAGTTTTTGTACCTATCGGTTTGGCAATGTATCTGTCTAATTTTAAGGCTTTTGTCAGACCTAGAGATGTAGTGAGGCGTCATGATAATATTCCCTGTGTCGCTCTGAAGCACACCAGTTCTGGATTTCTCAAGCAAGCTAAGCTTAGCGTACGGTACCCGAAAAACAAATCCCTGGAGGATGTTCAAGTATTTTTCATTTTATGTCCCCCAAGATGGGAAAATAATTTTAACGTTATTCACTAAACGGAAGCTTTAACAAAATAATAACAACAACAAAAAACAAAGCGACACGCAAAATCAACATTTCACGATATAACTGCGGCCTAAGGATTATATGAAAAATTTGGGATGGACTGTGAAACATGAAGCATTGAATGAATATGATATTTAATAATTAATTTCTCCTGTGGAATGCCAATTGCGGCATTTCTGACCAAAAAAAAGAAATCACTAAATATAGGCCCCAAACAGGTGTTGATGGTTAGATAAAATTTCCCTCGGTATCGAAATCGCGTCGGAGGACATTTGGTCTCGGAATTAGATCGTCATCCAGTCCCTAAAACGATGGAAGCGGAAACTTCCATTTTGTGTTACCCGGAAGCTTTGGGAGGGTGGGGGGAGAAGATACAATCAGCAACTCGAGGCAAGGGAAACGGTGAGTCACAAACAAGGAAAATCGAGTTCTTAGGAACCAAAGCGCAAAAAAAGATATTCTCACAATGGAACGGAGTGTGAGTAGCTGGGTGCAAATTAATGGCGGGGACGGAAACGCAGATGAGGACCGACGTAGTCATTATGATTCATCATCTTCGCCAATGAGCCCAAATCTAATTAATACGGCTATAATTACCGATTATCGAAATTTCGCCACTACCGTCTGTAATTGTTGGAAGACCAATATGCCTCTTAACAATACTCAGCCGATTACTTTCTTCCATTTTGGATCCCCCACCTACATAGACCTTCACGGTAATGACAGGGCAGAACTTTCTAAGTTATGTCGTAGTCGCGTAAGTATGATAACGATGGTAATGAAACATGCCCCTATGTCTTCTAACCAACATACTTAGTTCCTTGTGGTTCTATCAAATATCTAAGATTTTTTCCAATCCTCATTCCTCCTCAGTTGGTATCAGCATAATTCCATGAATAGTTTCGCTGACTTCCTCGAGTCAATGCTTCGTTATTTGTACAGGGATGAAACTGACGGCCAGATAACATTTATCCAACTTAATACCTTAGCTACCACGGAAGTGGTTTGACTACCGCCAGGAAAAATTGAAGGAAAATGCACGCACCATTCCGACTGTTCGAGGAAGAGGAAAGACAATTTCCGGAGAGATTGAATTTATCATGACAAGTGATTTTGACATAGCCGATAATATTTGAGATATTTGAAATACGTGGACCCAATTATACTAGGCTAATTCTAATAACAAATGTCACTAGAACTACATAGAAAATTGATATAGTGCACTGACAGCTACTTCGAAGGGAGATTAGATATACGAATGCCAGTGGTGGGGTGGACGACTTCGAAGAGTCTTGGCAATCAACACGGGAAATGTGGAACAGAAAAGTTGACCCAAACAATGATTACGTAAATGTATAGCTTGTACATCACTCATGAATCTCTATTGCCATGTATAAGAGAATTATAGCCCAGACTCTTTATACAATAATGGACAAAGGTACTGAAAATGGATTTTTTGCTTTTATCCAGAGGAGCTCTTGATACAGAATAAATTTTCCAGTAACAGTTGTAATTATTTATAATATCAATAGTCCAGGCTAAGAACCATATGAATCGAACGACTAATTACCTAGTTAGGAAAAGGTAGATAATGTAGGTTTCTTTAATTGTTAATAATTTTGTAATAATTAATTTAAGATAGAGCTTTGACATTCGAGACACACATATATATATATGGTACTCGTTACCTTTAAAAATTGTACATATTATCAGACAACAATTGAGTTGCTTACGAATAAATGCACTTGTTTATTCTGGACACCTTTTCGGTTAATTATATCGGCTTCTTACAATGACACAGCTGCGGACATGAGCAACTTTAGTCTTGAAAGACTGGTACTATCATAAAGAAATGACAGACAGCCAAAACTTTTATTTTAAAATCCCTAAAAACGGTGCTTCAAATTACGGAGTTTTTTTTGTTATAACATAAAGATATATTTTCGAACTAACAAGCATGCCGAGTTGCCAAGCAAGCTTTGCCGAGTTGATATTTTTAATGATTTTTTTAACGCGTTTTAGAAAAAATGCTATCCTATAAGTAACCTGTTTAGAAGTCGAGATAACTTTTTGCTCTAACGAGAACTCCTACCTCGATAGAAGGGAAAACCCCATTTCCAGAACCACTGGCGGGATTTTACCATTACGAGCCTGTATGACAATGCCAGCCAGCCAATTTTCTTTAACATGGCCATAGGAATTCCTCTGTGATGCACAAAATCGAAGTTAACGTATTCATACTTGGGGTGAACTTTTTGCATATAAAGGTGGTTTATTCTCCCTGATGACGAGCCATAATACTGATCTAGTGTTTGCTGACAGAAAGCCACGGACCATCGGAAGAAATGTAAAGCCACCTCTCACACGAGCCTCTTCAGGAAAGAAAAAGGTGAGTAACATTTTGTCAGAATCACATCGGTCGCAAAGGTGGGGTCAAGGCGCTCTCAGGGGACGCGATTTCTAAATGATGACTGGGCACAAAGACCGCAGATAGCGATTTCGGGAGTAAAAGGGGGAAACAAATGGAGAGGTGGCAGGTTCGATGGGAGGGGGTTGGGAGGAACGGAAGGCGAAATTCCATCGAGGAAGAGGTAAGGACGTAAAGAGGGTGGGGTGGTAGGGAGAGAGGGAGAGCGGGAGGAAGGAGAGGGTGGGGGAGGAGGAGGAGGCAGGTGGGATTTGGGAGAAAAGAAAGTGGAAGGAACTTTAGTGCCGCGGAGAGTAGGAGTGAAAGGATATGTGTGGCAAGGGAATGTGTTGTGAGGGCGTAATAAATAGGAAGAGGCCGTTTTAAGGGAAAGGAATGGGAAGGGCGGATGTGAGATACGACGACGAAGAAGGGATATAAAGGGGGCAAGGAAGGAAGGACGAGAGAGGAGAGGGAAAGGAAGCCATCGGAAGGGGGGAACGGACGGAGAGAATTCACTTTTAAAGTTTCTCTCGTTGGTGGGAGCGAGCGAATATCAACTGCCCCTCTCCCCAGCCGTTTCCACTGCAGAAACCGCGCACATGAAAATACTTTAGCAAATTAAACAACTCTGCCCCAATCATTCCACTTGTAAAATGGTACCTAACAATTATTCTCAGCGAAAATTGCACGAAAGATTCGCTCGGGGCCGGATTTTAAAATGTTTTCGATCGGATACCTGAGTCAAAGCGATGGAAATCTGAATGTGATATTTACGATACAAATTTAAAAATAAGTTCACAAATTAATGATAAAAGGTCATTCGTTGGGGACCCGGAGCTTGGGCCCCTCGAATAGAGAAACTGGGATTTAATTCGAGGGCAATCAACTGACTTTTATGAAGTGCATTTAACACAGAGTATCTCCATAGATGACACACGTCAGAGTTATCATGCTTGGAAATTTAACGATAAACCGTTTCAAACAGGCACTGAAACACGTTAATAAAAGCTATATTACCTTACCATGGGTACCCAAGTCCTTTCAAACTTGAGAACCTTCAACAAATATTCAAACCTTTTTATATTATTCTTCATATTCTATTGTCAGCATTTTATGTACGGAAAGCTTATTCTATCACGCGACATGGCGTTAAAGGGAAAGGGACTTAAGGGGAAAGGTAAAGGACTTACAAGTCAATCTCTCCAAATATTAGGGATTACGAAATTAACCTCTTTCCAGTCACCACAGCATCTAGTTTCCGTCGAGGCCCTCAGCTGCACCGTAAATTGAGGTTCAAATCCGAAGTAAAATATTTACGACACAAATTTAAAAATAAGCGCCCATAACTACTAAGCAATAGCCCAGAGAGATTTTTTTATCATTTGACGTATGTGGTGCTAAACCGCCGTAACTATATAATTAAATATCATTACACGTCTAAAAATGAGAAGGAAGATGCCGTAAAAATTTTATTTATAAATATTTGTACAAAGCCAACTACGCCAATCGATTGCCGCCAGTAATCTTGTAATAACGATTTAAAATCAAATAAATCTAGCGAGGGGACTTAACCCACAAAAAGACTAATAAGCGATTCATACAGGAGAAGTAAATGAAAATGTCAACTCCTGAAATAAAATTTAAAGATTACCTTGAGTAAAAAATTAAAAAAAAAAACAAAATGTGAACTTGTGAGATGCAGAGGAAGAGGGTGCGCCACTGTAAAGAAATGTTTCGGTTTCACAGATTGAACGCCGGCGGCAAGGACGAAGATTGGAGAAAGTGAGAAAGGAAGGGGCATCACAGCTTCCGTAAAGACGCGAGGACTTGAATTCTCCTCTTGCCCATCGGCCAAACAATAAAACCAACTCGTACACATCAAAAAAGGAGATCTGTTTTACAGAGAGAGAGTGAACAGGCAGTATGTTTGACTGTCGGGGACTAAAATTACGCTGATTAGCTCAAAGTATCATAAAGTAAGAGGCGTTGTTCGATCACGAAACGTTTGACATTGTTTAGCATATGCGAGCAATTGCGAGTCATTAGCATAAATTCACAAGTCTGGGACTTCCTAAATTGAAGCAGTGTAAACCCTACCTTCTAATATACTGGTATTAATTTTCTCGCTTTCACTGTCGATTAAAAATTAGACTTAATTTAATACGTTAATTCAAAATCAATATTTCCTGACGACGTAATTAATATCTTGCGAACTCCAATATACTACGGTAGATCAAATCATGAGAATAAAATTAGGGAAATAGACGGCAGAACAGACAGGTTTAAAATATCATTTTTCCTGCGATCGATAAGAGACCATAATGGCTACCCATTTGACTTTGAATTAGGTAAGTTGTCAGGCGGTGTAGCTGATTAGTTGATTTGCTCCATTATGCTTGTATCTTAATCTGTCAAGTAGCACTAACATCATGTTTTGCATGATCCCTACATGACTCTTGTTTCTCGTTTACGTAGTGGTATATTAATTCAATAGTTTCTGTAGCATTGGTAGGATACCTATAGTGAATGGCATGTTGGTGAAAGTTACTTCTACACTATAGTGCAAGTTTGTGATAAATCACCCTATGCCAAATACCCTTGAGGTGGCTTGCAGGGTAATAAGCAGGTAGAGATGTAGATTTGTTCGTAAGTCACCCATATAGAATTTCGTTGCTTGTTACATGTAAACTGTCGCAACTTACGGAAGAAATTAAGAAATTACCTCATTCATAGGAATCGAGAAAGCGAATCCTCCCCTTATTGCGAGCGCGAATCAATATACAGATAAGCAAGCATTACAATAGCATGAAATTACTGTAACATATTTCGGATTCACATCGACAAATCAACCAATCTAAACTCACATACGGGCGTACTACGATTAACTTCCGAAAAACGAAATAGCCAGCAATAAAAGTGAAATTTACAATGAAATATGAGAAATAGCAATACTATAATGCATTTCATCAATTCCCGTAAGATTTAGGATCGACTACCAATCCATTCGAACATTTACCACTGCCTTCCTTCAAATTTCCACTCTGGCTTGGGATGTACCAACTTTTCCACCCGCTTCCATTGATCGACATCCAGTTTTCATCACTAGATTGTTTCCCATTCATTTTTACGTTTAAAATACATCTTTTTTTAACACGTTCTCGGCAATTTTGCTCCATCGGTGTTCACGGAGTAGTTAATAGCTATTTTTGGTAGAAATAAAAAAAGCAAGAATAAGAGCATAATAGAGATTTTCAGCAGCCTATACATGATAGCTGGATATTTTGTAACAATAATCAACTTTAAAATCTAGATACAGAGCTATTAATGTACAATTAAAATTTAAAATACTATTTACCAATGGTTTAGTGAAATAAGGCGTGGAAAATCTATTGAAAAATTAAATTTTATATGATCTACAACTCAGTAAAAGGTAATGATAGTCCGAAGAGCTTCGACCTCGTATCACGGGGCATTGATTTAGAGAGAAGTAAACAACAAAAGAGCGCAATGAGTCCTTCTTACCATGAAAGTGTAAATGATCCTGTCTAATACGTCTAAGTGCTTTAAATAATATAAAATAGATAATTCTCTAATATCATAATAACATAAGTACTTAATATCGCATTTAATTTGGAAATTAAATCGCATCGATCAACCAGACAGCACAGAGTAGATTAGCTAGTATTTCCGCAAGTACTTTCAGAACAGACTTCGACAACACACGTAAGGTATTTTATACGTACGAGTTCTTTGCGAATATTCTATCCATGAATTAAGACTAACTGCAACGGCAATATATATATTTTTTTAATGGTCAAACGGGAGGAAATCTATCAACGTTTAACGCCACTTGTAAGGAGTAACTATCCTTGAGGGAGAAAGCACACACGACTCACGGACGAAACACGCGCAGAATTAACGATTGAGGTAAAACTCTTAACAAAGCCAAAGGAATGAGCGTATGGAAAAAAACGCACGACCGAAGGGCGAATACGTAACAGCGAGCAAGGAGAACAGCAAAAGTGCGTAGATTACGCATTGCCTAGGAATGGAGAATAGCAAACTTTCCTTATAAAATGAAAGCTGACGGAGTCGCTCTTCGAGATCAGCGGCAAACAAGGAAGGGCGAACAAATGTGGAAATCAGACAGTGCGCGGTGTCGCACATTTAATGCAAACCTTTTTTGAATTGTCGACAAAACACTGTTTAAGATCATGCCATGAGTCAGGACTCTTTGAGCAATGATTTGTTGCGGCCACATAGCCACATTTCCATACGATAAATACCAAAAGGTAAAAATGACGGCGGTAAAAGAGACTGAGGAGTTATATCACAAGGATTTTCCGGATTTACAGTAGCCGCGGAGTGAAGTCCTTCCCACGGCATCCAGAAATACAGGTTTAATTCTGCCAGGTTCGCTTGTTCACCACCCAGAGTATAAGTGTGTGTAGTATTGTTTACTAATAAACTCAATAAAAGTCGTTCTCTCCATTGTTTTCCGGTTAGCTGTGTCAAGTTTTATTCAGATGACGTTTCGTGGCCTATGCTGGCCACATCTTCAGATCAGCTTCAGATCACGTCTCAGACCTGATCTGAAGATGTGGCCAGCATAGGCCACGAAACGTCATCTGAATAAAACTTGACGCAGCCAACCCGAAAACAATGGAGAGAACTGCAATCCAGCGCTGCGGAAGCCTCAAACAGAAATTCAATAAAAGTCGATTCAATTTGACGAAATAAGGACATCATTTTATCCTAAGCATACTGAATGTCATCCAAATTTGCAATTGAGCCCTTCTCTTCACATTTTATGTATAGGAAACCCCGCGTAGATGGCACGCAAAGATTAAACCGAAGCACGGTGATAGTAGTCTTTCAATGAAATCTAATAGGCAATTTCCAATAGAAATAAGGTCTAACAATGAATAACCTCTGGGAAATATTCCATCATCTTTTTAATCCATCAAACCACAATGAGCCTCCACGAGTTCGAACAATAGTGACCACAATAATAAAGCTTGAGTTGGGATGCTGACTTTTTCGATTTACCGGCTACCTACTACACCACTCCGGCAGGAACCACAGATCCCTTCCCGAAAATTATAGCCACCCACTAGCGTTTCACAGCTATAAGTATGAATGTATACTTTCTAAATTCATGCCAAATGCCTTCATCTACCAGCGAATTTTAACGAACATTACAACAATCTCAGTCTTCACACGTTTTACTGAACATTCCAGCTTTAGTGACTTCCCTAACTATCCAATTTATGAAATAAATACCTCCGCTTAGAATTATGCCTGTATTTAGATCGTTATATTCGATAAGGTCATTCGCCAGAAGGTCATATAAATACATTAGAGGAACACAAAAACAAACATGAGAATAGGAGAAAGAGGATTATTGGTTATTTATATCTATGGCCGCTAGCATCCATAGAAAAATTAGCGAACTTGAAGAATAGTTAGACCAGCAAGATGCGGAGAGATAAATGTCCAAAAAAGAGCTGACAAACAGCGGATGTACAAGTAACGGTGGGAGTGTCGCGAATCCATTTCACGCACAACGCAACCAATTTACCTTCGCATCTAAACTATGAATAATCAATTAATCATATCTATACCTTCACCAAGAAAAACATTACAGAACTCCTCACTGTATACGGCACAATTCGCGAGAACTTTAAGGAAGTTTCAGATTAGAGAAAAATATTGGTGTTACTAGGAAAATATCCGATTTTCCTGCGCCTCGTAGTTCGGAAAAGAACAATTCTTCGTAGCAAAACATACCTAAGGAACTTGGATACTATGGAATTGTTAATAAAACTGAGCTAAGTGAGAGCTACAGGATTTACTTAGCACCATGGAGGTATATTTTAGAAAGGGATTTCATATACAAGAAGATAAGGCTTTCCCGGGTAAATAATGCATTATTATTCAGCATTTCTCTGTATACTTGTATATATTGTTTTCATGATCTTTCAATAAATTCCACTGACTACTTCAAATTATCATGATAATGGTTATCTAATTTTCCGAGAATAACAACAGCCCGGCATGCCTGGGGATTCATTGCCCAATTGAAACATTGCATTAGACTGAACACCCGAAAGTCGAGCATGGTCCGTTAAAATGGTGAAGACACCATCAAAAGCTCCACAGTGTGTTTCGAAATACACTCACTAGGCACTGAATGGCAAAACGACTTGGCAATGCAAGTTAACGTCCAAATGCATGGGCCCATGTGGAGCGGAATGCATGCTTATATGGTGCTAATGCCCACTTTTATCGTCACGCCCGCGGCATTCGTAATGCTGCTATTTATATATCCATCAAGAATCTTGATGTGTCACATTCTCTTAAACGACAACGGAACCAATGCTCCGCGAGTCCGCTCGAGCAGTCAGTCCATCATGAGCGGAGGGCGCCCACCCTCCCCCTTCTCCAAACCGGCCCTACCCCCCCCCACCCCCCGCGCCGTCGTGTAACACACTCCGAGAATTCAGAGGCGACTGCGCGCGCACGCCGCCGCCGAGTCGGTGAAGAGAAGCGAGGAGGGCGTACAACACAACTGCAGCATCCAAAGCTCGGCATCGCAGCGACAGCATCACGCGCATCTGCCTAATAATGCCATGAGTTCAACAACCACCTCACGGCGGTGGGAATGAAGACGTCCCGAAGTGCCGGGAGAGGGCGAAACCTGTAGCAATTAAATGGATCGAATGTCCATGAAATTTTTACAGAAATGATAGAAGAAAATTTACAATAGGAAAGCCAGGGGATAAATACATAGAAAAAATAAGGAGGAAGGTACGAAAGAAGAACCACCAGTCAGAAAGGAAACCAGCATTAGATAGGGTAGGGTGGAGCGCAGAAGTCAACCGATCTTAGGCGTCAACGATAAATGACGACGATAATGACGGTTCAATGTCCGTTATAAGTAAGGAACTAGGACGCACTCTAGGAATAAATTTACCACAGATACGACCACTGAGAAATTTACCTTGAAGATGATACAATATGTCTAGGGACTCATTACTCAAGTGAAACATAGCATATGACGGAACACACCAAATTCATGGATTTTCCTTCAAAATAGTAAGGAAGCCACATTAAGCTCCAATTTCTTCAATTAATCTTCAATTAAATAGTGTGGATTATGTACTCTTGTGAGTTTATAATCCACACTATTTAATAGAAGAAAACTGACCATGGTTTCGATTTATTTTGTCATCTTTAGGTAAATTTCTTCAGAGGTCGCGCACCTCATATGTGCCTTGAGTCGGTCCAGGGCATTAGTGCAGCTGTTATACACAGATTTGGCTTTAAAAGAAACAAGACTTTTTTAACGATCACATGACGTAAACTAAGGCCATCAATGTGGAATCTTTAGGCAGGCGAATTCCTTCCCCAAACGATATTGGACGAACACCAAGGGCTGAAATTCACCATGAAAAAATCATTTGACGTGACCGGGACTCGAACCCGCATCTCCCAATGTTCGATCCAGTTAAATCGTTCGAATCCAATCAAGTCAAATGATTTTTTCATGGCGAATTTCAACCCTTAGTGTATATGCACCCGTGCGAGTGACTTCATACCACATCATATGTCAATGCAATGATTGGAGATATTGGACGTGTTTACTGATTGACTTCACTTCATCAACCAAGCTATTATCTCGGGCTAACTCTAGGAATAGAAATCTAACCCTAGGAATAGTAATGGAATAGAATAAATAAGTAGGACCACTATGAAATGTACCTTGACGACGGTACAATGCGTCGGAACCTTGGTCAGTTTACTTCAAGAAAATTTGGTGGATTATATACGCTAGTCATTTTTTTCTTAATTATGGACATTATTCCACCAAGTGACGTCTTTGGGTCTGGATTTTTTCGTACTTTTCCCAACAAATAAATAATTATATAGCTTATTTTTTTCTGGAATAGGCAATAATTAGTTGTGTTAAAGATAATTTTTTGGGAGTCATGTGGTGTAAAATGTTTAAGTATTTTCAAGCCATAAAGCATATACATACCTTATACATGTAAAAGATCCAAAGCACTAACTAAAATGTTTGACCAATTGCCACCTCTCCTTCAAAACTATTCGCCAACTATACAAAGTAACGAATAATACACGCGTACAACTTTCTTTGTTGAAATGACTTTGTTAAAATAACTTTGTTAAAATGACCCTGCTTGACTACGATTTTAAATCCAAAAAAATTGCTTAAGGGAAGTAAAATTACGTACCTCCATTCTCTATGAAATTCTTTATTTCACCCCCAGACTAGCCTGTGACTTGAAACTGGATCACAATACGCAGTGAAATACCTCATTTTACACAGCATTTTCGCACCCTGACCTCTATTCCCAACAATCAAAGGAATACAAACGCTCATTTGCGGCAACTCGCCTTCAACAGGCAAACAATAACAAAATTCCATTTCCCCAAGAGTGCAAGGCTAACAAAAAATACCACTGCTAAATTCGTACGAAGCCCACCTCATCGTTCTCGAGACTACAGACGTTATTCCAATTCACGTTTATCATATACCGAGCTTTTACTTCGTTCATTTTGCGCAAAACAAAATTCGAGAACTTAAAGTTACGAAAAAACAAGCCAAAAATAAATATTTCTTTCAATTGCGTTATAATTCATTATTTTACACTTACATATATATACAATCCTGCAGGCCGCCGCACGGGCATGTGGCAGTGGGTGTTAGGACACCAGCCGTGTAAAGATGTAAGGTTTTGGAAAGTGAAATGGTGACGTGTATTAGGTGGAGCTCAGTTTTTATTGTGGTCGCTTACTGTGCGCGGAAAGAACGAATTGTTGTACCTATCTGTTGGGTAATGTATCTCACTTATTTTATCGCTTCTTTTAGACCTAGAGATGTAGTGCGGCGTCATTATAATATTCTCTGTGTCGCTGTGAAACACACCAGTTCGGACTCAATTTCTCAAGCAAGCTAAGACTAGCGTGAAGCCTCCGAGTCTCTAGAGGCTCCCACCTTACTCCATCTATAAGTTGTGAGACACTATACGTTCGCTCGAAGCAGTTGTTAACAAAGCGTGCTGCTTTTCTATGTATTTTATTAATTTTTTTCGTTAAATCTTTATGACCAGGGTCCCAGGGTACCTCGCAAATGGCAGAAAAAAAACCTCTTAGATAAGTTTACTGTCCCTTACACATGATATGTAATTCTCTTGATAACTCTCGCGTGAAAACAAACAAAACGCAAGAGGATGATTGAGTGTATTTTTTAAATTTGTAAACCCAGTTCTCGATAGGCATAAGGTTCACACATAAACCGGAGCCAATCACGTCACATATTACCAATAATCAAGCTGTATGTTCTACCATAAGCTGAAACCGATGGAGAGGACAGCTAAACCAAAGTGCGCTTCAATTTGGTTACTGCTGATCGTGACTGTTCTACCGGTCAAGGTAGGTTCTGCCGGGTCATCGCCGCTTCCCTATTGACCTTGCCCGTGTAACACTACTTCCCCACGCGATCTCCATCCTCAGGTCAGCATACCTCCGTCCCCTTTTCATTACACCAATCATGCCATATTTTTTCCTCCCTTTCCCAGAATTCTTTCACCCTCCTAAACATCCAACAGCATCAAATCCCCGTCTTCAGCTCATTCCATTTACCCATAGTGACCCCTCCTTTTCCAATTCCTCAAGGGAATACCTTCCCTATCCCCTCCACCCAGCTTTGAAGTTAGGCACTTCCACGCTTACGTGCAATCCTCGTGGAAAGTCATTCATCTGTACTGAGTTCCCCTGACGCGCGAGACTCACGCTCATAGTTTGAGGGAGGTTTTCACCCAATCATGGAAGAAAACTTGTTCTTAATTCCCGCAGCTGTAAGAAGCATGAAGTAAATATTGTATGTTGATGACGCAAGAGAATTGCTTCATACGACAGACATTCTCAATAATTAATAAAATATGTTTACATAAGTCACACATGCAACTTGACACATTTCTATCACCACGCCTGGTGCACTGAAAACGCCGTCTCAACCGAAGTTGTTTTGCGAAATCGTTGCGGTGAGTTATCAATTTATTTTATAAATAGTTGAGAATCAATGCAAACTACGCTCAGTTGAATTTCTGACTACACCTATGGGTAAGAAATTCCTCATTTGTGCTATGGAATCTCTCTGGAGTGCATTTGATGCAGCTTTCACCTAGGAATATAGCTGAAATGTTTTGACAAATATCTCGAAAACTAGAGCGGATTAGTGATGATAGAAATGTGCGTAGGTAGTACTATGATAGTAGAGAGGGGCCGGATTTTTCGTATTTTGGTATCTTAGGAAAAAGCAGATATTTTTTCTTAATGTTGCGTTCTTATTCCTCATTTGTGGTATGAAATCTCTCTGGGCGTATCTCCTGCAGCATTCCCATGGAAAATAGCTGATATTTTTTGACAGACATTTATTTTATTTATTTATTTTCACTGCCCCGAATACAGCACACTAGGCCATTTTACGTCGGGTGAACAACAATAACAACGGACGAGACACAGACACCCATGTCCTAGGCAGATAATATTCCACCCAGACGGGACTCGAACCCGCGACCCTCGGGTTAGCAGGCGAGGACTTCACCCCGCCGCCACCGGGGCCGACAAATCTCGATAAGATATCTCGAAAAATAGAGCGGATTAGTGATGATAGAAATGTGCGTAGGTAGTACTATGATGGTAGAGAGGGGCCGGATTTTTGGTATCTTGGTATCTCAGGAAAAAGCGGGTATTTTTCTTAATGCTGCGATCAAATTCATTGGAGTTTACGAGACATGACGATTCGCTCCGACAAACTGTATCTGCTTCGCAAAGGCCTTAATTTGTCCACCTCTAAGGTCCGTCCTGTTCACCGGACACAACCGCCCAAAACACACGCCGACCGCGAGACCCCTGGCACCCTCGACCGGCTCACCCGAGGGGGAGCGAAAAACGAAGTCACGGCCGGTCGCCCACCTTAAAAAAAACCACACTCGGGCGAGCGGGGAGGGAAGAGGCGCGACCTCCAGAGCGTCCACCGTCCCCAACACATTCATTCACTCGTGTTCTCGCGTGTGTCTCGTCCCACCGCCACCCCCGACCACCCCCCAACACACTCGAGATGCATACGTACTTTCATTCCGAGCATCACGCGTCCACCACCCCTCGACTCGCTCCCCCCCCAGCCCACCCCCGTCCCCCCTCAACAATCCACGCGGGAGAGAGAAAGAGGACATCAAAGCGACTACGACGACGGCGAGGGAGCAGCGAGCGGCATCATCTCTCTACTCTCGCTCGCATCCGAAACACACACGCACACGACATCGGGAGACCACCTCGCTCTCTTTTCTGCCCTCGAGAATACACATACACACGCGGACGAAAGCGGGGCGGCGACGCCACACACGACCTCCTACTCCTACTCCCTCCCCTACATCTCACTCCACCGAGGGCAGCGCTATCACACCCTCCCCCCACCTCCGAGCATAAGAAACTTCCTCCAAGCCCCCCCTCCTCCGGTCCTCCCCCTCCTCCAGCCCCCCCCCCCCACTCTCTCTCAAGCCGAGGCATTTACTCGTGGCTTGAATTTACATCGCACAGCTGTGGGTTATGGGCGAGATATAACAGCGACACGGGAGGAGAGGAGCGGCGGGGTGGGCCGGAATATGAGGGGGAGGGGGAGTGGGGCGGCATTTGGGCGTAAAAGGGGGGGGAAGGTAAGAGGAGGAGGGAAGAGGGAGAGAGAAACGGAGAGACGCAGAAAAAGAGAGGTTTTTGAGGCGGGAGAATGACGGAAATAGTGATAGATGGGGGAGGGGAGTTGTGACTGTATTAGAGAGAGAGCAGGGAGAGGTAGGGGAGGAGGGAGAAAGCGGGAGGAAGGGGAGGCGGGAGGGGGAGGGCGGGGGGGTGGGTGAGAGGGAAGGGTCTCAAACACGCTGCGGAGCTGAGGAGTGTCGATGCTCTGGAAAAAAACATCGAGACTTCCCGAGCATTCGAAGAAAGGCAAGGGAACGAGTGACGATGCGACGTTCATTACGAATCAATACCACATCACAGCGAAAACATATTCATTGGTCGTTGAATCCTAAGATTGGTTGACTGCAGTCCTCCACCCTTCCCTAATCCTAAGTCCCTTACCTGCTGGTATCTCTTCCTATGTACTTTCCTCTTTATATGGTCCAGGAACTTATTCCTGGGTCTTCCGATGGGGACTTTTCCCATTATTTACCTTCCATTATGTTCCTCACACACCCATTGTGTCCAATCCATCTCATTCTTCTTCTCTGTATGGTATTCCACATGGTCCTTTCCTCTTGTAACCCTATTTCAGAGCGACTAAATTGTCAATAAATCAAGAGAGCCCTTTGCCAGTCACCTTCACTTACTTAGGAGTCACCAATCGACTCTGGCTCATTACGCGTGAACTAAGAGCGAAGGAAAAAGATTACTAGAGCATACTACTGAGGGCCGTAAGGGCTTTATATGTTGATAGGGTTTAATTACTCATTATGCAGCAAATTGGAACAAAATTAAGTAAAAAAAGGCTGTTTAGCAGAGCAATTGATAACCATTCAAACTATAATTTGTAAATAGAGCAAAACTGAAATTATTTGGGTGTTCATCAACACCCATGAACATTAAACGATAGCGAGCAATGAAGGTACGTGTTGCTCGCTTGACTTGATAACTTCATAATTATGACATTAATCCTCAAATCTTGTAACTTGCGATCATAATTTTTTTTCATGTAAATGGCAGCGTTTGCTGCTTCTTTTCTTCCTATTTTATCGGTGAATGACAATTTTTTTTGTATTCTACCGGTTAAGGTAGGTTTTTCTGAATGACAGAGAACCACCACCCGGTTTTAGAAACTTTCCGGGACTATCTCTCTCTCGTATATCCTTTTTCACCTCAACATTGGTCAACTAAAATCGGGAAAGAAAGCCACGAGACATCACACTCGGAGAGAAGCGATTCTCATTGCCCCCTTCCGACGTAACCCATTTCCCTCCCCCCCTCCTGTTCTACACCCACTGCCATTCCCCTGCTAGAGGGTGGTGGGGGTGACGGTCGAACCGCCGCACCCGCTCAATCACCGCCCTCCCACCTCATAACAGATCGACGACAGTCATATCGCCCACCCATGCAACTCACCTGAAGCCGTCGATACGCGTCCGACGCGGCAAAAGATGCAGCCACTACACGCTCACCCTCACCCGTCACACTAATCGCCAAAAGGAAAAACGGGCCAACACCAATATCCACAACATTCACGAATACGTGAGAACTTCGTATCGTTAATTATTTACTCGCCATTTCTTTTTTGCCGCGGCAGAAGAACTACCCAATGTTCAATTCATCGTGGTTTTGAAAATTCTTCGCGAGTGACTTGCATGACGACGACCCCCCCAAACAGATGAGTACAACTAGTCAATTTTTTGGTAAGATTATAAACTAACCCTTCGCAAGAGACGTGCATCAAAACGACGCCAACTTGCGTACAAACATCTACGACTACCTGATACTGCAACCGATACGACACGAAGATTAAAGTAAACTATGGCACGCACTTATTGGATACCTTTAATAAGTTAATATTGTTGGCTCATTCATAAAGCCTGTCGGCCAGGACATTTTTTGCGTAATATATTATTTGATGAAAGAAACTCACGTTATCAATCCACTCTCACAAAAATATTATTGAATGTTTCATAAAATTACTATTATTAGCATGGTTTCGAAAATTTATAAGTTTAATAGCAGAGTTCATACAATATTTGGTGAAAATTTTCAGGAGCCATTAGGATAAGTTAGGTAAACACTACTGAAACTAGCTTCAAGTCTGTCTTTATCCATTTCTTCAATAGATTTATTTAAGGGGTTGAGTTCGTGCGGCTGTAAAAATTTGTTTAAATTTGAAGCAATAAACCCGAAATTGTAACCAGCAGTGACCTTGGTGATTTATGATACAAGGAAACGAGGAAAAATACCATTAAAAAATAACCTTTCTACCGAGTTCCCGGCACAATTTAATCTCTCATAATACGCTAATGATGTAACACCTTATTCATATCAAGAAAAGACGGAGGTTCGTGTGAGTTGAGACCAGAGCCTAGTGTTTCATCTCAAAAGTTTCTAGAGTCTTCCGAGAGCCGATTGTAATTTCAATTACACCGAGAGATCGTGGATGGGTCGAGTGAGGGTCAAATGAGAGGTTTAAGAAGATGATGGAGGATGACGAATTTATAACGATGGCTTACAAAATAAGTGAGAAAGAGGAAATCGGCAGAATCCATGAAGGATTACGGAGTTCAAGAACTAGTAGCTGCCACTGAAAAGTACTGGGCTGAATACCAAGGGGAAAGAGGATGTTTGGTGGCCAGGGCACTGGCTAACCATACGGCCAGCCAGGGTCCAAATTCTTGCAGAGGAAGGTATTATTCAAAGGACACCCGAACCCTACTTGAGTCTCTTGTGGAGAGCGCTTCAAGTGCAGTACTCCGTCTGTCCGATGAGACGTTTAACTGTGGTCCCCTTGGCGCCTTTCGTTAAGAGAATGCAAATGCCGACGCCGGGTTTCTCTCCAACCCTCCTCTCTTACCTGTCCCCTATGGCGCAAATGACCTTGGTTGTCGGTCGCCTCCCCAAATATCCAATCCAATCCAACCTGAATACCCAATGAATCGAATTTTTGTAATGAAAATAATAACGATATCTTTGAAGGAATAGTTACATATAAATGGTGCGGACAAATACTAGAAACTACGATGGGAACCGCTTTCAGACCGTCGCTTAAAAATCAGACAAAATCTTATAAAAGTTATCAATGTCTTACGAACTCCAACGTACTACGGTAGCACAGATCATGAGAATAATATAAGGGAAATAGATTGTAGAACGGAAAGGTTTAAAATGTCGTTTTCCCCACGATCAATGAGAGACCATAATGGCTTAATTGAGAATTTGAAGTAAGTTAGTTGACAGGATGTGTAGCTGATAAATTTATATGCACCCTAATGCATGTTTCTAAATCTGTCGAGTAGTGCTAACACCATGTTTTTCATGTTCCCTGCGTGACTTTTAGTGTCACGTTTTCATAGTTACATTTTAGATTATTTTATTAGTTTCTGTAGTATTTGTAGCATACCCATTATGTGGTGCATGTTGGTGAAAGTACATTTCTTCACTGTAGTTCATTTTGGTGATAAGTCACCCCCTGCCAAACACCTTGGGGTGGTTTGCAGGGTAATGAGTAGATGTAGATTTAGTCGGAGGTGGAATTGTCCCAACCAAGGAGTACGCAGGATTTAAACCCGTAGTGCTCCAAGTAGTTATTTTCGCGAGGGAAAGTCGTACATCACAACGTGGATGCAGGGAAGTTTCCGCCAAAAAATACTGAGAAAACTTTGGCGAAATTTCGCTTTCTTCGGGCTTGCCGACATATATTAAACGCCACCATGAAGTTCAGGGTACACTTCGAACCAGCGAGAGATTTAATAAGTGTCTCAAAATATACGGCTGGAGGCTGCGTCAAGAAAAAGCTTAAAGAGGCAGAACAAAAATGCCGATATGGGATGAGCATTGCGAGCGCTGTAATTTTTTCACCATCTGCAACGCGATGCCTCTTTAAATGACCCCTAAGCACAGGACGGCGGACAGATTATTCTTCGTACGCCATACATTATAAAACATGATTGAATAACTATTTTAATATCGATGCACTTTCGGAAAATACTGGGTGAGAAATAGCAGTGCATATTCACATATAAACACTCCGATGGTATTTGTATCCACGATCACAGTAGTTCCATATGAGTAGATGAAAATGTTTACGTTTAGTCCACGAATATAAAATGAGGGCAAAACAATGCTAAATTAAATGTTTAAGGAACATCAGGGCCATGTAATAAACATTGCAAAATGGGCAGTTTTAAGCTCACCAAAACGAACATCGCGACCCCTCGAGGTTCTCCTCAATTGTAAGACACTTTTAAAATTTACCGAATCTCACTCAGTATACAGTCGGGAAGCTAACACCGGCCAGTCGATAATGACGACTGATAACACTATTACTACGGTAAAACATAAGGCTATTAATCAACGGTCCAGGAGGCCATTTTATCTTCGGGATTATAAGACGAAGGGACCGAAGTTAACAGGATGCTTCTTTTGCCAATTCCATTTGCCGAACGAACAAGGCAACAATAGTGCCAACGAGGTATTGTTGCAATGAGCAAGCACTCACCACAGTGGGCCGGGAGTGGTTAAGGAAAATTGGACGTAACTCTCCGATTGATCCGTCCTATTTCGCACATTGCATTCGATTTCCAACGATAAAGCGCCCTAGGCGAGGAAATGAGCACAGGAGATCGTTTATGGCCCCCTAATTCACGCCGGGTGGAGGAAAAACCCGTACCTACTCTCCCGAGGCAGAGAAGGAAAAGGCGTGGGAAAATATGCAGGAAACTTCGACCGCGATCATACGATTCGATTAACTACGCTAAGGAGCAACTTAGTCATGGAATACATCAACGGTGAATCGACTCTTTTAACAAGCTACCTTGAAGTCCCGAAATGATGACGAATTTTTTTACCGAAAGACCATATAACATTCAGCTCAGAAATGAACAACATGACTAACTTAATTGACATATTGCTTGATGATGTTTTCTTGACCACTTTAATTATGTTTTTTATCCCCCTTCACGGGTTTTCAGAGTTTGGTCAATAATTAAATAAAAAAATTTTAATCATCTAATTATTTAATTATTGACCAAACTCTGAAAACCCGTGAAGGGGGATAAAAAACAAATGAAATGAATTTAATTGACATATATTACGACGAAAAAGCCTCTTGAAGACAATAATTGAAGGTAAAATAAATTGAAAGAATAAACGAGGAAGATCTAGGATGGAATACATATGGAAAATTGTGAAGGACGTCAAACTGAAGACGCATGGGAATGAAATGGTTATCTGTTAGGAAAGAGAAGTGGGGAGAAAACCTACCCACTGACTGTTGACTATAGGTGATGAGGAGTGATTGACTTTAAAACGTTTAAAATTAACAATTAGACGAAGGGGAGTCTGAACACGTGACTGGTGAACAATGGTTTTAAACTGAAAGCCAGTCGCCTTTGGTAGCATGGCAAATGACGGGATATAAAAATGGGACGTATCAACAGTAAAATATTGCATACAATCGTCCAATAGCATAAAAAAACGATGAAACATCAGCAGACAAAAGTATTTTTCCTTCACTAGGCAGATTTTACATTCGAATAAGCAAGGATACAAGTGCACAGCAGGAAATTCCTATACCCTAGGCAACGCCTGGAGGCAAGAAATGTTCTGAATTACACAAATTTTACTTAAAAAATGAAAATGGGAAAATTATCGGGAATTCGTTACTCCGTTAAATGGATCGGAACCCTAGTATGGCTATATCCAACGGCTTCTTACAAAGATATCGATGAAATTATTACACTAAAACACGTTCAAAAATAGAAATACAAATTTCGAAAACAAATTCTACAGCAAAAAGATATGTTGAAGCTTCAGTACGATAGTCATTATCCTTGGAGATAAAAATGAAACCCGTACTGTTCTCAGGTAGACACTGACGATATTATTCTGCACCCGTACTTCATCTAAGGAACACAAGTAACAGACGATATGAGAGTGGAGCACTTGAATCCACGCACATCTTTCGATCGTAACATTTCTTTTTTTCAATCCCTAGTATTTCTATTTACTTAGATCCCTAACCACGGCTTGCGGCGACACGTCAAGGGGGCTGTGTATGAATACTGGCACGTACACGCGCGAATGATAACCAGCGAACTTAACGGAGCATGTAATCGAGATCTCGCGAACAAAGAAAAGGTTACATGTGTAGCCATGAGATACAAAGGCATCTGAGATATGAAAATATCAGACACGATCTAAATAAATTTAACTCTCTGAAAAGTGCAGACCGCGACGAAGAAGAGATTCAGTACTCCTATAATGAACACTAAACTTAAAATCTATACAAATTGATAAAAGAAATAATTCGGTTGACCAAGACTAGTGAGATGATGCGTGGCGTCAAGAGGTTAACAACAGAGCGGCACATACAACGGACAGAGAATACACCGAAGACGCTCAACACATGACGCCCGAGTAAGGATTGGGATTCCCCGGGAAAGTCTTTTGCACTGCCGGGGTTCGACTCACGGGCCTCAGATTGGGAGGCTGGAACTCTAATAGTAAAAAAGACCCGATACTAACACTACGAGGGAAAGAAGTAAAGGCATCAACTGATGATAAACACCCTTAACTTTCCCTAAAGGTAATTAGAGCGAGATATCAGTAAACAAAAAATTCGACGGATTTCGACATCGAGATATCAGCGCACACCATTATTCTTTTCTAATTATTTGCCAACAAAAATACCAGCCATTTAACATAGGAAATGGCACGGGCAGGCGCGCCAGAAAGACTTAATTTATAAAATGGGGATTTATGACGCAAAGAACTCGTCAGAAACTTAACTTCATTCTATATTTTTCCGCGACTATTAAAAAAAATTAATCAATTGCTCACCGCAGTAATTTTCAAAGAATATCAAAAACATCGTCGGTTATGTACACTTCTTGAGCATATATCATGCAAAAAGTTAACTTAATTGAGGTGTATTTAAAGAATTACTGAGAATTACAGGAATTTAAAACGAAGTGTTTGTGTCATTAACGTTACAATAGTTACTTCATGCTTAGTATAAGTACTTACTTATATGTAAAAAGAAAATTACGCCTCTACTACGACTAAAGAAAATGCTAATTACCAAATCTGCCTCAGAGTACATTAAATTTTCTTTTCCGATGACAGCGCGTTTGCAGTGTTCTGATTAGACCAGCATGTAATCCAAAATGTAACTCTCAAATGAGTCTGTCATGGAATCCTAGAGCCTAGATCCTGAATTTCAGGTAGATTTACGTTTTTTACTTCGGTTTAAGACAGGTTGAATGAAATATCATTTCACCTAGAAATCAATGAGGTTGGTCTCGTTTTTCTTTTAATACTTCACCCTTAGGAAGATATCAAAGAAAGATATCAACTTTCCGAGATATTTGACTATAAATACCAGACCTTTTACATGGGAAATGGTACGTGTATGCCCTCCAGAGAGACATTATTTTAAAAATTAGGAATTTATAACACGTAGATGTCGTAAAAAAACTAACCGTGTGTGGTTAATAAGTTTTATCAGCTATTTCTGAACATAAATCATATTGTCACCAACGTATTTTTTTGAGGATCACAAGAAACCTTTCGTTGTTAAGCAGTTTCAAACGTACCACGCCAGAAAACATGAGTCAAATTAAATACTTATGTGGTTATTTTCATCTAATTAGTCAGAATTTCAGTCATATTTAAGTACGTTATTGCGCCATTAATAATTCAATATTTTATTCGCCCTTCCTACAGCTGCAGAAATTAACATTGTATAATTTGAATATGGTCTCCGAGCGTTCTTTTTCGCTCAAACTACCTTAATGGCACCCTGCGTTGCTAAATATTAGAGCGTACTCCACCGTGACCGAGTTAAGTAAGGGTCTCGCAGACCGGCCGGATAGGACGCTCTCTGGTTTCTCTCTCCCCGCTATGTAACCCGCGATTCTCCACAAATGATTCTTGGAGAGCTGCACGGTGTGGGGTTGAAGAGGAGAGGGGGGGAGGAGAGAGAGGCGGCGGCGACGCAGGAAACACACTGATTACGCCCAAGGCATTCCGCATAAACCAATAGCGACCTCGTACCCAGCATGCTCTGCGCATATGCCCTTGGATACCCCACGCACAACACCACTTCGATGAAGTAACCACAAGACTATTCAGCTCCAAACATTCAATAACCATACCAGCGACCATCTAACTAAACCAAATCTAACTAAACCTAAACGATACAGATTAGTAACTCAAAGAAGCTTTTTTAGTATACGGATAGTTTGTTAGAGGCGAATTAAAGCCTGCTCCGAGGAATACACAGAACTCGAATGATTTTATGAGTTTAACAAGTGCGTGTCCTCTTTCACCACCTATTAAATACTAATTACCAAAAATGAATAGAAGGAGATTCTGATTTGCGTAATGTTTCATTATTTTTAATGATCCAGATGTGTGAAATTCTCTCGGGATTCCCACCGGGTTAAATTTTTGGCTGCTGCCAATGTTTCGATGGGTAACACATCCATCGTCATCAGGGTAATCTGCCAACGTTTCGATGGATAACACTTCTATCGTCATCAGTGTAAAGATTACCCTTTCATCTATACCCACGGACGACGATGGAAGTGTTATCCATCGAAACGTTGGCAGCAGCCAAAAATTTAACCCGGTGGGAATCCCGAGAGAATTTAACACATAATACTCTCCGGGAAAGTACAAAATCATTTATGATCCAGATTTAATTACGGAGATGCATTGCGATAAACGGTTGTAGTGCGAAAAATAAACAACAGCAACCGTAAATGTAACGTGTTGCCTTCGTTATGTACAGCTACAACGTCACACTCCAGGCATTAGTGGACATAGGTATGTCTGATTAACAGAAACGTCGGAAAGAACAAGTGATTCTCTCCTGTTGAACGCAATATTCGGGAAAAAAACTTGAGTTGAGTTGAGGAATGTTCGATTTTATGTATAGTTGTAGTTCATTATCGCATACAGCGACATGGGGAAGTTCTCAAGGATTCTCCAAATAATTTGGAAATAAAATTTTAAGTACAAGAGAAGAAAATCTAAATTCACTCACCATTAAGAAAAGCGCCACAGTCTTCATAGCTGTATTTCCATATAGACATCAACCACGTATTATTATTCGGCACTGATTCAACTTAGCAGCAATCACGCAAATGATGTAGAGGATTCTAATTACTTAACAACTCCTCCGAGGGCGAAAATGTATCCGGATCATATATTGCCACTTACATCCTTAACCTCTCCCAAATGTATCACAACAGACATCAACAGTAAATTTTCACGATTCCGGCAGGCCTTCATCACCTAGACAACCACCGTCTCTGCCGATGAAAATTTGCAAATTCTTCTGACTACCGGGTAGGAACAACAAGGCGATGTATTGCAAAAATAATACATCACGATCACTATGTCGCCTGCAAGGCATGATCCGTTAACACGTAGACACTCAACTTGCTGATAGTGAACACCAAGGTGGACGGGTAATCAGGCGCTGATACAAATAATTCTACTTGACCATGGTCGTTCAAAAATTCCATACCATGTTTCCGACATCCTATTCCGACACTCGAGTCAATTCTCTCATCATTCCATTCAAATCTTTGCTTCCACTTTGCGGTCAACATGAAGTGAAGAAAATCACCATAAACTGTTCACCACGTCTCAAGCTACGACCTTAAAAAGGTTGTCAGTTGCTTTATACATTTTTATATCAACTTAAATCCAACTTGAAAGAACACCGAGGTTGGACGCGCAACTGTCATACCGTACCGTAAATGGATTATTAGTGTTCACCGAGCGCGGTCGGCCTAAAACCATACCCAGCCCAGACTAGGCGGGGAATTATTTATTTTTATCAATGAGAGACTAACTCAAATCGATAAAACATAGCCAGCGTAAGATAAGTTGACGTTTCAATCCAAGCGTATTCCTAATATTATTTTCCACGGGCATTTCAATTGCGTTGAAATGTCTTCGCGATTTACACGGTGAAAGCTTAAACAGCGATTTTAAAGCGCTCCTGGTAAAAATTGTCAAATTATGGAGATCGCAAATTTCCAATAAGGGGTCGTGCAGACACCACGTTACCGTTTTTTGGTGAATTTTTTACCCCCTCCCCCATTCGTTGACAACCGTAGTATTTTTTCCAACCCTCTACCCTCCCCACATGTAACGTTGTCTCTACAAATGAAACCTTTCAAAAATATTTTCTCAGTTATTGAGTTTATTTTTAGAGATAGGTTGAAATAAGACAAATAAAGTAGCCGAACTAGATATAATAGAACAATCTAATATCAATTGGAACAAGAAATATTCATTTTTAAATTCTAATAATCAACCATGAATCGCATGTAGTTAAAAAAAACTAGAATTTCTAACGATACTCAATAAAAACCCCGCGCGCCCTACCTCATGCTAAGTAGTATAGTCGACGCAATGTTAACGAGTAAGAAACGTAAACAGGCGCATTGTAACAGCTACGTTACTTTGAGAGAACCTCCCCTCGTCCCCCATCCCCCCCCTCGTTACCCGCCGGTTTTTAGGCGACCCCCTTCCCCCGAAGCTGGTAACATAGTTTATGCACGACCCCTAAGAAACGATTCATCGGTTAAATTTACCCAAATTGGTCACATAGGGTTAAATAAACCTCAACCATTATTTAAACTCATCATAGTCTCCCTTAATCGTGAAAAATCGTGAAATGAATGATTATTACTCCTTTCATTTCAATTGTTCGTGCTAAAAAAAGGCCTTTTATTCTTTGACGTTTTTGGCGCTTTCAACCTTATAATAAACCTTATAAAATAAATATACTATTTGCAGCGAAGAGCATTGAAAAAAAGTTTTATTAAAATATAATATTTCAGAAATAGATTATCAGTATTTTTTGCTCAAAATTAATTCTGTAAAAAAAATTTCAGTAAAAACCACGATTGTTCAGTACCTTAATTTTGTCGATTAGTTTTACAGTACTTAAACAATTAATTTTAGTTGGGAAACTATGACACATTTTTCTGCAACTTAAGCAATACCTAAATATTTTTTTTTTAATTTTAGAAATTATCTCTGAAGCAGGATACGGCTTTTTCGGTGCTGGGGTGAAATTAACCCAGTGTGACCGTTATGCAATTCTACTTAAGTGTAACCAATTAGGATTAATGGACACGGTATCAAAGTGGGCAAAATAATTCCTCATCCGAAAGCTCCAACAATGCATACAACAATGCACGCTCGAATATACGACAGTGTATTTCACCCGCTTCTCACGATCACCTGCACCCTCCACCTCTACTTCCGCGATAATCTCTTCCCCCTTCAAGCACGCGTATATTCAACCCCTCCCACCCCTTCATACTCTTTCCACCACGCAATTCAACTGTCCGCAAATATAAGTGCCATTCCAAATCTACAGAGTCTCCGAGGGTTAATTCCGTACTTGGGAGCGGGAGCGACGACTTACCTGGAAAGAAAAGAGAAGCAAAGTTAGTCATACAATAGTTACGCCCTTTACGCACTTAGAAAAAAAATCAAGCAAGGCCTTATGCTCATGCATCACGGTAAAAATTTCCGTGAAAAAACTAACCATTCGTCTTTTGGAAGTAAAAATTTTATATATAGTACACTAGTAGGTTGAGTATAGCATATTGAGATATGGAATCACAGTTTGGGGAATGGCGCCTAAAACTCTGTTAAACACGATAATTAGAAACCAAAAGAGAATATTGAAATTAATTGACGTGGATGGATTCTTATCAAGTAATAATATTGACCTAAAATCACTATGTGAAAAATATAATGTTTAACTTAGATATTTTGCTAAAATGGTTAATCATAGTTGAAAACTATTTTTAAAAAGAGTACAAAATTCCTCGAAACAATATATGTACATTGTATGCTTGAAAGAAATACTCCTATGTTGAAAACGAATGGTTATCATAATTTATACGGCAAAAGGTTGGCCAAATATATTATACCAAATACCTTTAATTATATGCCAAAGCAAATACATGATCCAAAAGGTTTGGCAGAAATTTAAAAAAAAGGTCAAAGAATGGTTAATTAGCGAAATTAGGAGTATGTTATCTCTAATAATAATTTTATACTTAAGGCAAAGCTATATTTTCCTTATTTTCGTTTAACAGGTTCTGTAACTTTTTCAATTAACGACATTGATTTTTGTGTCTTACAATTAAAGATACATAAACTGTAATATAGCATTTCTACTTCAAAAATACTGTATTTGTAACATGCCGTCTCTGTATGAATACTATGGAACCTTCTCACAATCCATGTGGCTTAGAATACCAAGGATTTATGTATGCATTAAAGGCATAATATTTTTTTTAATGCATGACAATGTACTAGCTTACTTTCCACATAGATTCGTTTTAAAAAGAATGCATGGATTGGAATAGCGTGAACTTCAATAAAATTATCTTCATTTAATATATCGACAATTTAATTTAACTCTCTCGCAGTCATTTTTACCGCTATCAATAGGCGCCAAAGAGAAACGTGTCTAAAAAAGGAAAGAATTGAACGATTCTGAATTAAAGAGCACACAACTATAGCTTCGAATTGACAAAGATGACATTAAATTACCTCCATACAACACTGAAGAAAAGAAAAAAGAGAGAAGAAAAAAGATAAAAATGCTGAAAAGATGTGAATAAGATTATTTTTTCACAAGCACGATTCAATGCAAAACATGGTGATAGATATCAATCTGTCACTACACACCTTCAGTAACGTCATTTAACTCATTCAAATTCATTTCGTATGTTGCTATTCCCTCCACTTTCATGGATAACGTCCAGACACTGGCTAGTTCATGTCCTTCACGCAGCTCGCAAGTAAGTAACATGGGGAAGTTAACACTAGCATGCGACGTGAATTATTGTGATCCTCTGCTTAAGGTTGTTTGTGCGAGATTATTCCCAAATCATGATGGAGATCATATTTGAATTATACGTTTTAATTCCAGCGGCTGAAGAAAGCACGAATTAAATACTGCGTTTAAATGGTGCAAGAATGTACTTTTATATGACTGAAATTCTAAGCAATTAAATTAAAATATCAATAAAATCTTTAACTTGACTCATTTTTTTCACGCGGTACGTTTAAAACTCCTTGAAAGCGGAAGATATTTTAGTGATTCCAAAAAATCAATGCAGTAACGATGTGATGTATTTTCAGTAATAGTTGAGAAAAACTAACTAATCCCTGTTAATTTTTTGACGAGATCTAAGTATTATAAATTCCTTATTTTTTAAATAATGGCTCCCGGAGTGCATACACGGGCCATTTCCCAATTAGATGTCTGGTATTTTTCGTCAAAAATTTCGCAGAGTAGTTCGGTAAGAAGCTGATATTTTTGCGTATTTGGGAAGGTGAAATGTTTCTTTTTAAAATGAGACCACATTCATTAACATCTAGGTGAAATGTTATTTCGCTCAAACTACCTAAAACTGAAAATACACCTTAATTTTTCCCCGACTCTTCCCTGCCTGACACCATCGAGAGAGTTATCGACTGAAACATTACAGGGAATAAAAACATACAGGGAAAAATATTCCCCAGAAACCATTTTATTATAGGGAAGAAATACATTCAACTAGGGTGAATAATCACATCCCAAACCAGAGGGCTCAGAAGGATGAGAGCGCTCCCAAGAGAGAGAAAACGTCAGTCGAGACTCTGAAAACGACGAAAATATTTAGGCAAGGCCGTTCGAGCAAATTAACTCCCAAATTGAAAGCAGTGTGCAATGAGAATTGGGCTTTGATGTTCAAACATAAATGGGTGATGAAGAGTGTTAATGCCCCCGTTGAAGCCGCTGAGCTCATTTCTCTGCGAATCACAGCTCATCCAGCATCTACTTTCGCAACTCCTTACTTTCGCCGAGTGAGCCACACACAGATTTCAGAAGAAGCGATGACCCTACCGGTTTAACTCCTAGTTACTGCAATGCTTAAATTAGATTCACTCATTCCATTCAGTCAAAAACACCTAGAAAGTCACCTAAAGTACGTTGCACTTTCTTCATGACGTAGCAAGGAAATTTTGGTCACTTCATGAGCTTTGCGAGCCATAAAAATTTATTTAAAAATCTACATGATTAGAAAAAGAATTTTAATGTGAACACAAGATGGGGCAATTCGCGTACACCACCACATAAAATGAATGCCTCAAATATTTTATTCCGAGGCAATTGGAAAAATGCCATTAACAAACTATTCCTCCACCAATGTGACCTTAACTTTGGCTAGTTATTTCTTTATCATGGCCAAGAATGTATTTTGCTAGCGCAATTGGCCGTAAGCACGGACACCGCTGAGCTAAGGCGAGGCAGTGGAACTTGCCCGACCCCCTCCCTGGATTACTTGAGTAACAGCTTACATGCAGGACAGGAAATGAGGCTGATAAACGGGCGTAATCAGGTAGCTTAGTTAACAACAATTTACTATCAGCCTCAATAGAAAACAAAACGAGGTCGACAAAAACATAGGAAAAAAATCTCTGGAAAATTACTCCGATTAAGCTTTCTTTTCATAAATTTCTGACATTCTTATTTACTAAGGCACAGGCCTTAATTTATTTTCTTCCACGCAGCACTAATCATGCATTTTTCCCATCTGCTATCACTTTCCGCACCGGCCATTGCCTCCAGAAATAAGGAATCGATACTTAAGAATTAAAAGTACGTCTTTTCCAAAAGTTTACTCTAATGTGCAATGTGTATTACCTCCTTGCGGAATTATCAGGCAAATAAAGAAGCTGATCTGTGTTGCAAAAGATAAAAACGAAATTCTATGGAAAAGAGCGTTATTCCATTCTTTGTTTCACGAAACGAAGCCCGGAGTGGTAGAGCGTTGAAATAAGGAATGGCACCGGGGTAGATAGGGAAAGTCAGCTACACGCCTAGTCTTAGTCTCATATCAGTCAGCATTGATCTGAAGGAAATGACAAAAGTGCCACAAACCGATTTATAGCGATAATAAATGAACTCTTCTCCTCCCCTCTGCTGAATGGTGCATTTATTTCTCCGATTTCCCACACAAAAAATTGCAAATGAAGATGGTACCTATGAGCTAGCTGAGTCGTGATAAATCAATACATAAAATATCAAAGTACTTGATTTGTTTTCACATATATATTCGGTGGCGACCAGGGTGGACGACCAGGGTGGACGTTTACGGAAGGATATTAGGGCGATCGGGTCCTTTGCCGCGTCTCCACTGACCACTTCAGAGAACAATTAAACGAACCTTTCGGTTTTTGCAGTCATACGTATCAGCAAATCGCCAAAATATAAACACGCAAGCATGTAAAACATGGTAAGCTCTTTCCATGAACACTAGGTAGCGCCGAGGTAGATTCAATACCTATGAGCAGAATCTAGCCTACGTTTAAATGCTGCACTTGATTTAACATACTTATGGTAGTTGGAGTAAAATGTCATTTTACCTAGAAATCAATGAATTTGGATTCATTTTAAAGACAACATCTCACCCTTCCAATGACACCAAAAATTCAACCCCTTACAACATTACTTTCAGAGATATTTGCCAAAAACATCAGCCCTTTTACATTAGAGATAGTACGTATATGCACTCCAGAGAATTTAGAGAATAAAGAATTTCTAACACCTAAATCTGCTGGATAGTTCTCCCCCCTCCTCCCGCACCCTATTCATATAACCCCCAACCGTCACCTGAAGACTACCATCCCTCTCTCATATTTGACTATTTAAGCCATGTATTTTACTAGCTCTGAACCTGATGATGTCGTACAGCGATGAAACCCAGGTCGTAAGAGCGTAATAAAGCATTTGTGGAAAACCAAGTAATTCATAATTTCACTAAACTAAATCTAGTAAAAAAAATTAAGTGTTTAGTTTGTATGTTTTCTCCAATATTTTTCAAAATTAATCATATTGACAACGCAGTAAATTCTTCGGGATCACGAAAAACGTTCCATTTTCAAGGAATTTCAAACGTACCGCGGGAAACAAAAGAGTCAAGTTATAGACTTATTTAGATATTTTCACTTTTATTTTATTTTTTTTATTTATACTCACAACCCCGAAAACAGCACAACAAAGGCCTTTTACATCGGCTGTTTTAACGTTAACAATAGACGAACACACACACCCATGTCCTGGGCAGATAATATTCTACCCTGGCGGGACTCGAACCCGCGACCCTCGGGTTAGCAGGCGAGGACTTTACCCCACCGCCACCGGGGCCGACCGGACTTAATTACTAATAATAATTATAATAATAATTTGTCTTTCGAGCTAATTTAGGACTGTAGAGCCCTCTCTTACAATTAACTCATTAGACGAACACAAGCATCCATGTCCAGGAGAGAGAATAATCTACCCAGGCGGGATTCGAACCCACGACCCTCGGATTAGCAGCTTCTGACTTTACTAACAGCTTCTCTCATATAAAACTATATTATTGGACCATTAATACTGCAATATTTAATTCATACGTTCTACAGCTGGTACAATTAAAACGTATAATTCGAATATGGTCTCTATTAAGACTAGGTAACTAGCTCGATCAAACTACCTAAAATACACAAGCAATATAGAAGACCTACTTCCTATGTAATTCCCTGTATTTTGCGAATTTCATCAATTACCCCAAAGCTCTCCATTCCTCATGGTTCCACCTCGCAATCCTTCATAAGAAAAAGAGGTGTGCGTCGTGTTATCGTCGCAAAACGTGACGATTTGAAAGACTCGGGGGGCCACGCGCCGACGCATGGCTGGCTGGCGATGGCTATCGGGATCTTAAGGGGATGATGTGCCGGATCGAGGGAGGAGATGGACAGCCAGAGCGTGTGTGGGGGTGAGGGGTTTTGGACGCGGCCATTGTACAGACGCTCCTTCGTCTCACGCGTGCGGCCGGCGCGCAGGGGGAGCGAGAAATAATATCCGTCCGAGATGACAAGAGGGACCCCACAGCCCCTGCGAATAATGGAATAGGTATAAATTTCCATACCGCCCACCCAGCCACCATTCGGGCGTACGGCCGGGGATGTTAGGACGTAAACGATCGAGAAACAAGACAATAGGAAAGACGAATTAGAAGAGAATTGTGAATGAGAATGAGAAGAGATTTCCTCTATTTTGTCGTCTTGGATTGCTCCCCTTAAGACATTTGTTTATAAACTTTTACCTTTTATATAGGACCAAAAGTATATAATTTATTACCTGTTCATTGTTTTAATTCAAAAATTGTACGCACAAAAATGAAGAACATACGATCTTGGTTATTCACTAAAAAAAGTCTAGAGGATGTTTTCTTGTAACTGCATTATTATCTAATATATGTACTGTAATTTCAAAATGATGTAATTCGTTTACATATGCATAACCTATTTTGTAAACGATGGTGGCCATAATTCACGTTTACCTTCATGGCTACTTGAAGTTACTCCCCATTTAATTAAATGTTTTATATTGTATGCATTATTTACCGGAGTGATAAACAACATTTATTATTAGATGAGGGAGAAATATATTATAGGCCGGTAGCTTATGCGTTCGACGAAAATTGGGTGTGGGCAGATGGAAATCTCCAGGTCAATCTTTTAAACATTATATCTTTCTTATTTCGTCAATTTTGTTTCTTTTATAAAATTATAGTGCAGAAAAATGATGAATAACTTCACGTCCACCTGAAACCAATGCGATAAGAAATTGTCTAATAAACTTTGCCTAGTGCGTCCTCGTGACAGCCGTGTTACCATTTCTGTCTACTCATTTCAGTTGCAACAAAATGCATCGATTCCATTTGTAACATGCAAAGGATTGGCAATAAAATCTGAGCTTTACCACCAATGCTTGCGGAGAATTCCAGATGAGGCCAAACTGGAGCATATTTCCCTCACTTTTTCGTCAGAGAGCCCCTCTACTATTCGCATAAGAAGTTCTTATTGAATGTAATTTCACCAGTGCTCCATATACGTTTTACCCACAAAGGGCGCCGGGGAGCCTTCGTCAACCTGCCAACAACGATGGAATAGACACGAGCATGACACTAGTATAGTCAGAACAAATGAAAAATTAGTCTCCTTAAGTAAAGTGCAGTGCCGCAATTGTTTCGAGCGAGTTATCCCCACGATAGATCCAAAGTTAGACGGGAGAGACGGGCGGGGGAGATACATGCGCGAATGTGACGCAACGCAGGAGCGGGGGAGGAGAAGGGGGGGTTCAAATGAGGCGGCGGCGCCCCCAGAGAGGGGTGTGGTGTGGGAAGGTTCAGCGAATGCCCCCGCGAGTGGAGCGGTGTACAAAACACAAATACGGAGGGGATTGCCGCGGGAGGCGAGCGAGGGAGGCACAAGCAAGGACGCCATCACACCGCGGCGGCGGGCGGCAGCCTCTCTTCCGTGAGGTTTGGCCTTCGAGGCGGCTCACTTGGCAACGCAGGCAGTCCGCACCTTGCCACTGTCCAGAGCAACAGCTGTTGACCGTGAATTGGGGCGGGGGAGGGTGGCGAGGAGGAGACGGGGGTGGGGTGGGACTAGGTAGAGAGGGGGGGAGGGAGGAGGATGAGGGGAGGGTCAGAGTGGAAAGGGCGAGGGGGAGAACGGGGTTTGTGGGGCGGAAGTGTAAGGCGGGGATGCAACTGATGAGACAACTGAGCAAGTCAAAATAAACTATTTATCACTCACTTTGATGCAACACATAATCTGATTGATACGGCATTGCTTTACGGGATAACATGCCTAAACCACATAAAATTAGGCAAAGGTTTCTGACAATGAGAGGACTACTTGGAAATATATTTCTCAGTGACTGCTGAATCATGCCCGGAGAGCCGACTCAAGGGAAATTAAATTGAACTAATGCATATCTCAAAATAATTAGCAAGTGACTCCAATACTAGAGATTTACTGGTTACTAATTTAAGTCAATAATTTAAAGGAAAAAATGCGCTTCCTTTACCAGTTTTACCCAAAACGACACAGGAATACCACAAAATAATATTTGAATGTGATTTTCACCGATGCACATCAAAAGCGTATGCACTACCACATTAAGTGCGTGCAAAAGGAGTAACAAGATAAACGGGGGAATTTCACCCAAGATATCGGCGGGTTTGGAGCCACTGCTCCCGCATTTTCGGCTGTTCACCGCGAAAGTAGGTTTTGTAAACAAGAGTTTCGCGCGTATTTCAAAAGGTGTCCTCAGTTCGAACTGGTTTATCCGCGGTGAACACCCGAGAACGCAGAAACTGATACTTATGAGGTTCTACGACTAGACAGGGGACAAATTTCCATAATACACTAAATAATCCATTCCATAATAGAGTATCTTTAAGGGTACGCGAGGGGGCGGGGTGGAACTGCAATTTGGGGAAAATAGGCATAATAGGCGGGAGGAAGAACGGGACCGCGAAGCACAATTCGCACTATGGACGAGGACGACTCCTGCTTGATAGCGGAGTCGATCTCGGGGGAAAACCGCAAAATGGGGAATGAGGTACCACTGGTCGACCTCTGCCACAGATAAGTTCACCTAACTGCCACACCGAAAAAAAACTACTCCTTGACTTGTCGATCAGTGTTTTCATCAGTAAGAGCGGAGAAGGTGAGTTGGATAGCGACGAAAACAGAAGAGAAATTTTGAGAGAAGCTGTGGAGAAAGGAAGCCCGTAGGGAGCATTCGATGTCGAGGAGAAACGTACTGACTGAACAACATGCTTTAGAGAATGATAAAAGGAGACCGGTAATGCATGGCAAAGGATGCAAAGGATAACAAGAATTTAGTTAGGAAAACTGAAGGGGAGACAGAAGGCGAATTATAAGACACAAACAACCCAAATAGCTGCGCAAGAGAAGTCTACAGTATAGAGAGTCCGTAGAATACCGCATTAAATTATGAATACGCGATGCCATCGAAACTCATCAGATCAAATCCCACGCAAAGAATGCAACCACATCAAACCAGTAGAGAAGTAATACTCTCTTTCCACTCAAACGAGATGTGTCTTGAACTAAATACTTCCATAAGGTTTTTCTCATCCATTCCATGCATTTCACATAATCTCTGAGAAAAGTTCACAAAACTTACATACGTTTAAATATATGTGCTTCACAACATCTCCCTTGAATAAACTATCAATCATTCAAATTTCAATCACTCCAGCCAGGAGTGGTGAATGAATCCATGTCGGAGGAATACCGAATCTCATTCAAATTACAGGATGCACAACCTGGACAGTGCATTAAATTTTTAAAGTGAAGCTAATGCAGCACCAAAAGAGACAACCAATTTCAATCACTCCAGCCAGGAGTGGTGACTGAATCCATGTCGGAGGAATACCTAATCTCATTCTAATTACAGGATGCACAACCTGGACAGTGCATTAAATTTTTAAAGTGAAGCTAATGCAGCACCAAAAGAGACAACCGGCAGTGGCACGTTTAAATGTTTCGGAGGGGGGAAGTTATGACGTCTCCCGCGAGTTTTTATACGGAACTTGGGATTATTGTAATTTTCGCCAGAGGGCGCACGAATTCCTCGTGTTTCCGGCCGCATAGGGGAACGAAGTGGTCACGGGAGAGACGAGGGGGGGGGGGGGGCGGGATGGTGCCAAGGGGGTAATGAAAGGGACACAGGGGTGTAAGGGTGGGAGAGGGTGGCCGTGGACAAGGGGTGGCGTGGCTGGAGGTAAGACAAACAAGGGCGAGGAAGGGAAATCATGAGGGCGAAGGAAGAAGCTAAGTTGTCCGCGCGAGGGTGATGCGGAGAGAGGTGGTTTCGAGAGGTCTGTTGGAGAGACGAAGAGTATAGGGAGCGAAAACGTGGAAAGGGGGAACGGTGGTGGGGGTGGGAGAAATATGAGGGGGAGGTGGGAAGGGACGGAAGGCTATAGAGGTGAGGAAGGGGGAGAGGTAGTAAGTGAGGAACCGAGATGGGGGAAGACCACTCTATTCGAGGAGAGGGTAAGGAAATGAGAGGTGGCAGAAGAGGAAGGGGTCAAGAAAGGGGACAAAGGAGGGAAGACAACAGGAGAAATGAATGAAAGGGGAGGTAGGGAAAAATCTCATATTAATGTAGGAATAGACCCCCTGTAAAGCGAGCATAGACATGTCTGAGGTCCTCAGGAGAGGTAAGTGGTTTTTAAATTCCGGAATGAAGAGCAATGCATGGAAAGGAAAAGACGGGGAGAGAGACGGAGGCGTTAAAATACTAGTACATACAGGAATTAGCTAGTATAACTATTAACTACAAATTATAAACGCCCTGTAGCCATCTCTAAGCTGATTGCAGTACGACATACGACAAAAGTTTTAGAAATCACACAATAGAATTCAAAATTCGTGGTTACAAAACGTACTATATTTACCAAACAAAATTCGTTTTCGAAGACACAAGGGTGTCATTGGCTAAGACTACGGATATTAAGCGATCATGGTTCGAGCTTTTGTCGAGGAAGGTGGATTTTTTCGGGGTGAATACCCAAGCTTGCGTCTAAAATCTATTCTACTAAATCGTTGAATAAAACAAGACTCTTGAGAAACTTTTGACGGAGAATAGGCATAGCTATATACAAACCAGAAGTCTACAAATGATTTTTGTAAAAATTTCAACGAAATGTTGGTCGGAATGAGAGCTACAGGCATGAGTCAGAGAACTAAGTCCAAAAAACAAAATATGAGATATACTTGGCGGAAAGTAATCCATTTTTGAGGCTGACGAGAGAGACTGTGCGTGAGAGAGAAAATATTAGCGAATGACAGGGAAAAATGAGAGAAATAAGGGAAAATTAAGAAATGGAAGAGGGAAAGAAAGGCGAGAGGTGGAGGGGAGAGTGGCAGAAGAGTGCAAGGGAGGAGGAGGAGGAGTCGTAGGGAGGGGAGGTGGAAATAGTAGGGGCGGATAGGGGGTGGGAGGGAGAGGCGTAAGGGTGTGGGGGCAGCTGCTACGGACGGAGGGTGGGGTGGGGGATCCCCTCACGGAATGCGGTGGCCTCCGCCGCCGCCGCCGGCCAGCAGGGGCGGCGGGAGGAGGGGGTTCGTAAAAGGGGGGAAGGTAGATAAAAGCGGGCAACCGTCCCAATGGATCAACTCCCCGAGATTTGAATCGTCAACTCCGGGGAGACAGTCGAAAGAACAAAATTCGAGACCCGAGCGAGGAGGAGTGGGGTCGCACGTCAATTCTCATCCCGACACTTGTCGCACAGAAGAAAACACGGACGGCCTAATGTGCCCGAGCTCTTGGTCGGCCACGAGTCGCGTGGGAGGAGAGAAAAAAAAAGCGCTGGGAGGCCAAAGCCGTGACTCGACTCTTGGGAAACAATGACGGGAGAGAAAGATTGGCGGCGGGGAGGTCGAGGAAGGGTCCGGAGGTCAAAGGATCTGTGAATGGACTAAGATGTGAACTCGGGATTAAACTTCAGCAACACTTCTTGATTGCATCGACCACGCGATGGACTAACCCACGACCCAATCTCTCAATCAACACCTTATGCACAGATCTCACAATTCTACTCATGTCACAATTTTTTCAGCGTCACTATGAAATGACAGACAGCATTTCACGATTAAAGTACACTTAATAATGCCACATGTACTTTTACTAAGGACGACAGGTTTTGCCTGTTTATGTACAATCAGGTTGCACCAGATGGTGTCTTGGGTCATTAATAGTAATCGATTCCCAGATAAAACGAAGCCGACATTCAACGTGAGAGAATCTTACAGACAAATAATTGAATAAACCCATACTTAAAAGAGGGCACGCTTAAAACTTGATGAACTGAAAACGCACAATCATAAAATGCCAGATGACTTCAATAATGAATATTTTGCTCCAGAATAATAAGAACGTTTACCTTCGAACTACTGTCGTCATGATGTAGTCAAAGCAAAGCTTCTTCAGATATTGGATAAAAATATTAAACCTCGAAATACAATGATCCGATACTGATAAGAAAACAATTTTCCACCAAATACTATTATTTCGGACCATCAGTCTTCAACACATGAGAAGACAAAATATTCAAGCAATGCCAGCCATAAATTTAAAGAAATTTTAACAAGACTTATAGCATGACCACGTAAAAAATAATTTCATGGTTTTCCGCGTACCCCGAAACGAGGAAAACGAACGAATATATTCTTAAGTAACACTTATTTCCCAACAATGCCACGCATCAAACCGCACCCAAAAACGGCAGATGCTCTGAAACACATGATTCTAGACACAACACTAAACTTTCACTGAACCACGTAATGACGCAAGGTGTTTCAATCGAGATTTCTCGATTCACTCAACCTTTTGAGTGTAATTTGAGAAGCGATCAGTCTCAGTAATTCCATCCTTAAAACCCTGCTCCAAATTAACACTTATGCGCTTATAATAATAACCCTACAAAAAATGGAAAGGCGATGCTATAGTTTCAGATATATAGACTTGATTATTATATAAGCCACATTAAGAGCTATTGAGACAGTATAATGAGTTAAGATGGACCAATTAACAATAATATTATAGAAATAAAATAAAGCATATGTCGAGTAGAAATTTTCGAATGCTAAACCTTGATCTTTCAGAAAAGCAATAAAATTCCTTAAGGCATTGAAAAATTGAGCAAAAATAAGCTCTTTCAAGAATTTTGCGGTGAAGCAAGCAGAACCATACTTTCAGTTCAAAGAAGTGGATTCCGACCCAGACACAGGCCCGGGTATTGGGATCACAGGTTGATAAATCGGCTTGAATTACTCGAGGGAAACACTGAAGTTATTTCCAAGCAACTCGACTTAGAAAATAATGATGGACCAAATATAATTAAACTGACGATTCAAAGCGATGATAAAATAGGAATTTTTAAAAATGTGTCGAATATAATTGCACAGATGATTCAAAGATAGATGATCTAACATTTCATCTTCCTTATACCCGCTGGGAGAGTAAATTAATAAATTAATTAATTGCTTTTCTAGGACCTTGTCCAAAGGAGCACATGCAGTTTCATACATTGAGACTTTTATGTGATAAAAATTAACAAAAGATAAACTTTCCACACAAAATACGATCAGATGTTACAAAAAAATAATTTGGCGAGAAGCGCACCTTTCATGCTATAAAAAAGAGACATTTGACTTTAACACATACATATTGACCAAATACAGTAAAAAAAGGATAAAACAAAAACAAGATGAAACGTGATGATTGAAGACTTTTACCATTATTATAAATATTTATACAATTTCGAATAACCATCTTCAATTAGAATTACAATAACGTTTTTCAAATAAATAAGGGAGCAATTTCAATTGGAATTGTTTAACACTTATAGAGTAGAGAGAAAATATTAAATAACTCAGCGATCGGCAACTGATGAGCACGCGTGGCGAAATTACAATAAAATTTAATTACAACCCAGGATCAGGTCACCCTCAAATAAGAACAAAACTTATTGAAAAGATTGACAGAAGTAGTTTCCTTGGCGCGCCACCAGGAGGGACATAGGTAGCCGATCGCTGGATTAACCGACTTGAGATACATACACGCCGGCAGGAAACTTTCATTTCAAGCAGGATTTCTTCAGGTAGAACGAGCATGAAACAAGGACTCCCACGACTCGGAGAATATACTTCAAGAATGCAATTTCGAGACCCAAAACTGAAAGGGATCCTCTTCCGACTCGATCGGGTCCTGCGAGAGGTCATGTCAACACCGATGTTTTTCTCCCGCCAGCTCGCGAGCGGGAACAAAAAGTTGGAAAAACAACTCCGATCTCCCACCAAGATTCCTCCCTCCGAGGGGTAACACCCCCCCGCCCCGAAAAAAAATCCCTCCACCCTTCCCCGCTGAATCTAGAGCCGCGCAAGAACACCACCCCCACCCCACGGAAACACGCGAGCCGTTCCATCCGCGCCCCCTCCCTGACGCCTCCCCGGCGCTTAGCCCCACACCCCGTCCAGGGGATCTCTCACGGGGGAGTGGGGAGGAGATGAGCGAGGGAGGAGGGGGCGGTTGGCGACTCCGCCAACACCTGCCCCCCCAACCCTGCAACTCGGCCGGCCGCCGGAGAATACAAGTGTCCCGAGTGGAGCGAGCAGGCGAGAGGTGGTGCCGCCGACGCCTCTCGACGAGCGCTCGGGTTCCGTGAGGCTCTCAACAGCGTTGGTTATGAGGCCACGGAGCAAAAGCCATTCCCCCGACACCTATGAGTTGAAGCGGGGAAGAGAACAGTAAACTCGAGAGAGACTCCCCCGATTTAAGAGAGCACGGGGCGTGCGTCGAAGGGAATTGCTTCGCACGGCTGGGGTCCGCACCGAGTAGTCAAGATCTGTCACGTACCGAGCAGGAAGTGCAGCGAGAAAATGCTCGCACGTCTCCAAATTTGCCAGATACAATACATTTCTGTTCGTACCCACAAATAATTCTTGCAGATGGCTTGAAACGCACGAGAAATTTCTGGAGCAGGGAAGAAGCTTTTCCTCTCTTGCCGTAAAGACATTTCGAATTAAAAAAATATTTCTTTTCTCCTCTGCCCTCAACAAAGACAGTGAGTTAAAAATAGTGAAAACATAATTAAGGAGCTTTAATCTTATGGAGGAACCCATTGCTTTGCTATGGTTCCTCCAAATTCCTATCCTTCAGTTCGTGAATAATTAAAAAAATTATTAGATATTTTGGCACTTCACGACCGTTCAACTGAAGATGACGAAGTCAGCGCTCAAATGACATAAGGTTCAAGGGAATATTATATAATTTACTTAAAATGTGATCATCAGAATATTGGATTAAGTCAACATTAAAATATATACACATGTACACTCTGCCTTCTCAAAATATATATTGCCCATGTTTCTTATTTTTATCTGCCTGATTTCAGGGAGTCTAAAACGGAACGCCAAAAGTTATCTCATGCGCTGGGAACGCCGTTGATAATTTTTAATATCATATTTAAGTAAACAATTTTCCTTAGAGTCCATGCAGAGACTAAATTAAAGGACAGGTATGAAACCGCACGCTGGAAAAGGGAATCCTATCCTCCCACGCTTGGACTACAAAGCTTACAATACAGTGAGAACACTGCAATGGGCGACGTAGAAAGTTTCGTGAGCTAAACGGATGCCATCACTGCATTTCAGATGAGGCGCAATCGCATTTTTATGAATATGACATATTTGAGATATAACTCCCCAAATCGTCCATCCAATTCGTTGAGTTTGATGATCGTGAATACACCGCGACTACACTGGCTAATTCATAAAGCATAAATTTTGATGAATGTCCACCACTTGCCGCCCTGTGAAAATGTGGCGTAATGCGTAATAACAAAGGAACAATTTAAGCATCCAAATTTTGTGCTATGCAGTATCTAAAGCGCAAGCTTTCGATAAAGAGTGTTCCACCTTCCTCATATGCGACTATTCTTCAGAAATAAATCGCAAACAAAGTTTTGTTCAGCTAAGCTAACTTTTAACTACAACCTGTCTCACACGCTCGCTTCATGTTACCAAATCATCATATTTCTTTGCATATACGTAAGGATTAAGCCTAATGAAACACATTTCACCAATTACACACGTATTACCACGGTGCACTGAAAAAAAAACCTCCCAGAAGCTAGAGTGGAACGTTTCTATTGTAGGACCTCCACTCAAGGACCTTTTTATTGTAAGCGTTACGCTCACGAAGTGATAAATACTTCAATGTTCCTTAGATTTAAATTTGAATAATAGTTCAAATTACTTCTACGAATGAGAACTTTTTGACGCCCAACAAATCAGCGCAAAATCTTATTTGAGGAATTCCAATGAGTAATTCAGAATATTTTTAAAGGAAAGTCGTTCACATTGAAACGCCATAGAGAAGGTACACAGGGTACTCAGTAAAAAAAATCAAACTACCACTTTCAAAAAAGCCATCCTACGTAATGAGGCCAGTATGCTTACATTGACCACACCTGACTTGCCTCAACACATTAACTAGTGTAAACGACGGAAAGAGACACGGCGAGACGTACACGCTCGGAATTTCCACCTTCCTTGGGGGATTTTACTCTGGGGAGAGGTGAAAGGATATTTTAAATAAATACTCCTATCCTCATCACACCTGCCGAGGGGCAATTTAAATTTTACGATCCTCTTTTATCAGGTAGCAGACATATGGACCGGACCCATTCAGGAAAATCTTTCACGAATCGACTTTTTCATTCCACGGGTCAGGCCTGTCTCACAAAGATCGAAAAAGAGGTGCGGCAACTGACTTTGATGAGCATTCCTAAATGATCTACATTCTGAAAAATATATGTTACGACGGCATGTTTCTTTTACAACATGTTCTGCGAAGTTCCAGCAAAATATATTGCGTTCCTTTCACATTATCAGCTTCTTCTGTTCGTCCAAACGAACGATCACATGTAAACGAGCAGCAAGGTAAATACCCAAGAGACGGTTACAAATTTAAAAAACCTAGATATACATATTTGGCGCAGTCTTTCGTTCCGCGGCCATGATTTCAGTGCACGTTCAATGGCGCCCCAGTGAGATAAAGGGGACGATTTAGTAACAGTACGCTTGCACTATCATGGCATAAGGTGTCTTGTGGGGCGCAAAATGATCATTCTACAGTTGTTGATGGCGATCCAATGGGGTACTAAATTCATCCAACAATAACGACAGACAGCGGCTTGTGTTATCCCAAACACCGATCCCATTGACGGCAATTTTTGCAAACGTATCGGACGTATGGTATATAGAGCGCATGTCACATTACAACCGAAAGCTAAATTGAAATCGGCGATTCTTTGTTTTAAGCAGAGTATCATCAAGCAGTAAAAACATAGCAAGGGAATGAGGCGGTACAGCCACGATAAAAATATTGGCAATAGTTTGGTAGCTAAGCGAAGATGAAGGAATAAAAGATACCGAACAGCAAAAAGGTGAATTTCTACTCCAAATAAATATCTCAAATATGAGGACTATGTAAAAATCATCACACGCACTGACGATCAGATGTTTTCTCTCGACACCAAAAGGAAGCGAAGTTCGTTCGCTCATTCAAAGCCTTGAGTTTATCATTCGCAACCGCGAGTCAATTCCCAAGTGATTATTTAGATTTTTAAAATTTACCAGAAAATGTTGCCTCATATACGACGGCACCTAGCGCTCCAAGCAAAATATCTCGAGCGTAACATATTTGAGCAAGAGCAAAAGTTGGTATGGAGTAAGTTACTTAAGCAACTGCATATTGATATCAACCAAACGTGATGATTAAGAAGAAAGGGAATTTAATTTTCGTCGGTTAAGCAAAGATAAACATTTTCCCTACTGAATTATGGCAAAATCAATAATAAACGATAGAATTACAACATGGTCCTCAAACATTTGGGAGGGGAGAATGAGAATCAAAGAATTAAATACAGCAGGTGAACACCTATATTGGCCAATTAATTGAAGTGGAGGGCTACACAGTCGATCATTTACACCTTGAGTGGACTCTCAATGTGAACTGAAGTCACTTCATCTTCGAAAACTCAGGTAAGTACATCAAGATCGTCTTGCGCATAAATTAAGAAAGAAACAGGCTATTCCCATGCCTAGCAAAAACTGTGTATTAGTATTTTTTTAAATTATTTGAAAGAAATAACTGCTGTAAGCGAAACATTCTCTCCAAACTAAACATATCAATTGCACAGATGAAGCTCGGGCTACATTTCTGTGATTGCTACCAGGCATTTCATCAGCAAAAATACCTGCAGAGTTGGTATCCCACCAGCTAACAGTTGAATCAAATTAAATATGCATTGAAAATTCTGACAAAGCCACAAAAATTGTTCACAGACAACTGGCATACTACTAGGATGATCTAACTAAACGAGGACCTAAGTAAATAGGAACTCGGATAACTGAGATAAAAATGTGCTCGTCTTTTTGGCACACTTGTAGCTCAGATGGTTTACGTTTTCTGGGCGCTGCCGCTTAAACGGGCACCAAAATATCGAATGGTCGTCCAACATACAATTAGGGAGTCTGATGGGAGAGGGGGGAGTGGGCACCGGTAGCGTGACGCAAGGGAGGAGGGGGGGGGCGAGTCAGAGAGGAAAAGTCCAGGCATGAGGACCGAACAGGGGTCGTGAACTCAGGGCAACCGCAGCACTTCTCCGCGCTCAAGGAGGATTATTAGTTGGCTTACGTGCCCATCGTTCGCGTTTAAGAAAACGAGATCTGCCTCTTAGTCGAGCGGACTGTTTGATCCGCGTCCTTATACCATGCATAAATTTTGCACTGTTTTTGCAGCCGAAATTTTAAAATCCTATCCGTTGCCAAACGAACCTATTTTTTGACCTACATGTCAAAATTTACGTGGTAACTTTCCTGAGGAGGCTGAGGTGAGGGTATCAACCTTAACGTTTCTCTACTAAACGACAAACCGATACGAATGATTCGTTTCATATTTCTTAAAACTGCCACCACGGTTCCTCTCCACTATAAAATGTTAAAACGAGAAATGATCGAAAAATCAGACTATTCTGGAGGATGGATGCGAGTAAGGCTAATCCTAGGAGTACAGAATTAAAGGAAAACAATTGAATCATAAAAAGCTCGACGGGACATGTAGATACTAAAACAGAAAACGCAATTGATAGCTGATCACGGGGGGGACAATGATTTCTCAGCAAAGTAACAGGTGCATACAAACAAACTAAAGAGAGTTAAATACTAATCACTAGATAAAACGTGTCTTTGCTGTACTCACGAACTTCATTGAATCCGTCATCTGGGGTCCCAGGGTTTAATACTTAGGGTTGGCTTTCCGAGATTCCTTACGTTTCTATTCCGGTAACAAGTGAATTATCATTGATATTAAATTTATATCGATATCGTTATAATGATACATACAAAATAGCCAATAAATGTCGTTCGTCGATTTTTTACGATGAGAAATTCGCGGACTGCTAGTAACAGCTATAACACGAATGTGTCACCGTGGAAGGGTACAACTAGTTGGAACACTCGTATACTATGAGAGCGAAATCTAACATGTTAAGAGCTATTAATGGAAACGAGTCGTGACGTTACTTCTGCTCAAAACAACGATTTGCCAGAAAGGAAACTTGGTCTCCAAGTAAGAAATCCTCATGAGACAGCTTCAAGGTAATCACCAAGGATTAAATGTTGAAACGCCTGAAAAATTAACCAACCATTTTCTAATGGCAACAAAGTTATCTGTGCAGGAACTGTCGACTTTAGACCACGACCTTTAACTTCATACTTAACAGATAGCTTACGAACGAACGCATAAAGAAAACAAATACAGGAATACAGAAAATATTCTCCTGCCATCATTTATGGCATTGAAATACTCGTCGCGGTAAAACGCGGTAACGAATCGCGGTGATTATGTAATTGAAGTGAATATGAAAGGAATCTTTGGCGATATTTACAGCATAACATACGTGGTTTACATTTTTTTTAGTGGAAAAAACTTTTGCATAAGTGAACACTTTGAGCGTTTATTCCACCCTATAATACATAAATACCATATTTAATTAAACGTATTAGATTTTTTAATTTAAAAACTCCTTAAACAAAAGTAAGTAATATAAATTATATATTTAACATCTATTTCATTACTCCTCTATAATATAATCAACAACTTGTGGATTGTTCGTCTTGTATGGCACTACCAAAAACTGTTCGCACACAATTGGCATACTAATAGGAGGTACGAGTGAGCTAATTAAACACGTACTTCGGTACTTGTTTAGTTAGCTCACTCGTACCAGATGTTACAGAATCATTCAAAGTGGACTCATTACTAATTTAAAAAGCATTGAACTTGTTGGTACAGCATAACAAGGTTAAGGTCGATTATGGTGAAGCAGGAGTTGAGAGGGCTGAGAATCCAGTAGTCTTCCGCAGGGATCTCCTGGGCATAACTCCCTATTCTCTCCTTTCCCTTATGCCACAATCAACGCAGGCGCGAGCCGTTAAGTTCTGCGACACTATTAGACTCGAAAAAGTTAGTACCCACGAGTACGAAACTCCCACTGTCCTAGCGCGCACGCAGGAGATAAGACGCAGAGAGAATCAAAAGAAACTTCATTTACATATATAAGTTAAACCTCGAGTCCACTAGAGCAAGTGGCATCGGGTGTCAGGACACCAGTTTTATAAGTTTGGGATAAATGATTTATATCATGATGCTGTTTCGTTGTAGACACCAGTATGGATGGTTGCCCTAATTTCAGACGAGGTAACAGTTGTGCGAGGAAAATAGGAGTATCTATTTAAACCATTAGTCCTAGACTAACTACTTCCTTTTAACTAGGTGGTTTAGTATGTCAATGTAGTTCAAATCATGAGAATAAAATAAGGGAATTAGATTGCAGAGCAGAAAGGTTTAAAATGTCGTTTTTCCCGCGACCGATATGAGACCATAATGGCTGCGTTTAGACTTTAAAGTGGGTTAGCTGACAGGTAGCTTAGCTGATTAATTCATATGCAGTCTAATGCATATTCCTAAACCTGCCAATTAGTACTAACACCAAGATTTGCGTGTTCCCTGCATGACTCTAGTGTCACGTTTTCATAGTTATATTTTAGATCATTGTAGTGTAAAGAAGTTCAGTTTTCTGCCGTATAATTCATGCATGCCTGGTTTGGAAGCACTCTGCCACAAGCCCTTTGGGTGGCTTGCAGGGTATGACGTAGGTGTAGATGCAGTAGTTTCTGTATCATTTGTAGCATACCCATATTGTGGTGCATGTTGGTGAAAGTCAATTCCTTCACTGTAGTTCATGTTGGTGATAACACACCCCCGCCAAACACCATTGTGGTGGCATGCAGGGTAATAAGTAGATGTAAGCGTAGTAGGGAGCGACCCTCAAAATCTCTTCAGAGGCTCAATAACACTCGGGCCCAAGTACCATAAATCTAGCAAGCAGTCCAGAGGGCCCTGTATCCTAATTACTCCAAATGCTCATTTACTCTTTGCTTTTCCTCATTGCGGTCGAGGCCGGGGGGGGATTCGAACGTGTCACCCACCCACAAAACCATGGGAAAAACCGTCGCCTTCCTCAACGGCATAGCGTGACAAGTGTCCGTCTGACAAGGGTCCGCTCTCACACACTACACACACCGAACGGGGGAATGCAAAAGGGGCTTATTCAGGATGCCCCGTCGTCGGTGCATCGGCAACCGACCGACCGGTTGCCGACCACCGTCCCTCGACTCGGTCGTTTTCTTCGCAGAGGAGGAACAACAGCTGAGGGCTCGGCAAAGGAGGAAGGAGACGAGGGAAAAGGAGGCGAGCGGAATTGACCCGAGGATGAACGGAGTGCCGCCATGTGTCTTAAGGGAGGGAAGGCCCTTTACATTTGGCAACAACGGGCCCTCGAGGCAATGTGGTAGAGGTATATGAGGGGAATGGGGGGGCCGAGTTGAGGGAAGGCGGGGAAGGGGAAAACAGGGACCGGGGACGGGTGGGTGGGTTGGGGAAGACGATGCAGATGAGGGGAGGGTGGAGGAGGGATGTGCAGGAGGGAAGGGTGGGGTGGGGTAAGAGGGAAGCCAAGAGTGGAATATGGCAGCTGGGCGACGCGAGGGAGGCAAAGGAAGGGGGGACCTCTGGGGATGCATGGCAGAGAGTGCGACGGGGTTTTGCGGTGGAGGAGCGGATAGGACGGGTTTTCCGACGCCGCGACAACACAACAACCACCAGTGATTGTAAACAATCACCGCTCTAGGCATAGGGATTGCACCGAAAAGTACCTGTTACTCACGGGAATATTTGCCGTCAGACATAGTGCAAAATCAGTCGAAAATTGATCACGTAAAACACAGCTGACGGATACACGATGAAAAATTCTTTTTATAAAAACATTTTGGTTCCAGGGACATTATATTTTAATAAATTTGTTTCAAAACTTTTAAGTATTAAAAAAAATATTTTTATCAACTTTTACCATGCGTCACAAGGAGCAGCTACAATCTACAATCACGGATCGTCACCTAAGGAGACGACAACTCATAAGAACTTCGTATCCCTACACCCCAATCTTTTTTACAATTTTATGAGATCTACCAATGAACGACGGTAAAGATAGGGAAAAACTGAAAATAGCTATTGCTGTCCCAAAAACAAAATGATACACTACGGATTAAGTTATACTGATATATAAACCTACAAAAAGTCAATCTTTCCTTTATAAAATTCTGCGAAACCTAGGCCTAACAATTTATGTGACAAGTGAACGAGAATCAACAGGTTTAACTACCATGGAAAGCATTCAGGGAAGTTCATCATTACCATATCTCGATCCACCCACAAACTGCATCCTACCTACCGATGAAACACTTCATGAAAAACCAGCATTTTAGAGCCTTAACATCAAGAAACACAATTTTGATCATGGATACCGAGGTGATGTCACCAAGAAACTGGGAGAGACTTGTCACGAAGAAATAGACAGTTGAACTCTACTAAACTACTACTAACTACTATGACTAAAGCAACATTCAAAATCTATGTGAGACTAAACTGCCATTTGAAGGTCATAAGATAGCGCCTTTATGGTTCGTTTTGGAAGTTTTCAGTTCAAAAACTTGCTACGAATAACGAGAGAAAAATAAATATCAAGATTCCTTCAGGTACACGGAAAAATAGCCAATGATAACGTCTCAATTTACAGCAAAGGGGAAGGGATAGCAAAAGAGAAACCTTCAAAGTTGAAAACTTTCTCTCCTGGGCTTTATGCGTAGCTAAAGAGAGGCGTCAACTAGAAACGTAAATTGGAGTAACGCTAACTATTTTGGTTAATGGTCCCCAAGTCATTAGAAAAAGCGTCGTAAATCGTCATCCATCTTTGTCAATCTTCAGCCTCACAATCGAATTCAAATATCCACAACTGTCAAAGAAAACATTAAGATTAAGACAATTATGGATCAAGATACTTAAAATTAGGTACCTGAATAATACATCAACATATTGAGCAATAAAATTAGCGGACAGAGAACTTAACAGAGGGTTCTTGGCACAGCGCTGCTCCAATCAAAATATTCAATCGGTAAAAATGGGCACGATAAAAATGTTATTCCTAATTTTACATGAATATTTCACTTGAATCTCTGTACATAAACCCGTTTAATCGAACATATTACTCTTAAACTGTAACGCATAAAAATATTTAAGACCATTGAAAAAAAGGATTTAAAATGTTTGTACGAGCTGACAGGTACTCATCCAACTACAGAGTTAGACAAGCGTTTAAATGCTCAATTTGATTTTCCAGTCGTTAGGGAAGGGCTACTCAATAATGTGAGTAGTCCGGGGTTCGAACTGGATAGTGAAAACTTTTGACCTAGGGGAGCATCGAACCAGCGACCATACCACTGACATTCCAATGCACTACCACTCGACCAAACTGCCGACGACTTTAAGGAGAAAGAAATCACATTTTTAAGAACAGTGAAAATATACAACAGTAAAAGTTAGGTACAGACAATGTGGCTCAGGTAGAATGGAGCGTGGCTCATAACAGTAAAGGAGTCCAAGAAACATAGCCAAGCGCTACATTCAAATTATGCTTTCTCAAGAGTTTTAATACAACAGGAGCGTCTATGTGATTTTTGAACTGCACAATGATATTCAGCCAGTTTAACATTTTTCTATAAACATTCACGATCCACACTCCTTCCGCTGTAGATTTTGGACTTCTGACGACGAGCACATCTCAGTTTGGTGAATAATTAGAATTAAATAAATATCTGAGTACATTTTCTCTCTCTCTCACAAATATCTCTTAAAGCAAAAAATTCAGGGTTGGGACTGGAATAAAGATTAAAGACCATAATGAAGAATTAACATATTCAAGTTTACGAACAGTTTTCTAAATACGTTATGTAATATTTAGGGAAGTTATTCATTCATGTACGTATCCGCGGGCTCGTTTTACGAACTGATTTGACCACACGATCAAAAGTTGATGCACGGCTCTCGGCTTTGACTTATAGGAGACAAAAAAAAATATGCAAAGTCGGCGATTGGTCAATTACACGACTTGATGACGCTGCACGATCTTCGGATTCCGACGAAGCAACTCTCGCATCTTAAGACGAAAACCGAGCTCTGTTCACACATTTAATGCTAGATCAACAAACTAATCCGAAGAACTTCTATAGCAAAAACACAGGGGCAAAATATTTCGTGTGTTTTTCTGAGGGTTCATAATGATTGAAAAGCTACCAAATAAATACACTTCCAACAATAGAAACCACACTTCTAATAAGATGCACAGGAAATTTACCAAGGGAATATATATCGATTGCTTCAAAAGAACAGGATGCTCCAATACAGAGCAAAGGTAGACATATGAAAAGCGGATAAAGAATCAAATAATTAGGAATATTATAAAAATCAGACGTGAGAAGAATAATCAGGAACTCATGTACGAGGTAATCAATTACTCATTACTACTGATTCTACAATGGGAAAATTAAAAAATCCTTCATGGGAGGTTTCGTTTGAGAATCTTCATTCTACCATCCTTATTTGACGACAAATTATTACGACGTAGACTAGGATGCATCTCCGTACCTCACCGGGATTAATCAGCGGACCCATGCATATATCAATCAAATATTCACAAGATACACATTGAAAGGCCTTTATATCAAATTTTAATTCATTCAGGGGATAGAGAGGGGTCAAAACTATTCTAAAACAAATTCCCAACTTAAAGACCGAATGAGGCATTAGAGAAAGTATATGGGTTTACAATATGAATTACTTGTACACGTTTCATGCAAAAACCCAAAGGATAGAGCAAGTTACAAGGACCAAACTGAACGTTCGGCATATTAATGCAAGAAATAGAGAATGAAGGACGTTAACTGCGTTTATGTTAGTCGTTTCAATAAATGCGTTCTTATCGAGCGCGGGAGGAGTAATAAAATTAGACACGAAATAATCGATTGTTTTCCAAAATCCTTCGGGGAAAAATTGCATCTCCGAGACATTTGAAGGGCAGGGAAATTTGAGAGGAGCAACGATGGAATTTACCTACGAATAATACACCATTAAACGGGCATGAGCGAAGTCATGGGAAGGCAGCTGCCCCCTAAATCAAGCACATGAATATAAAGTCTTGACAAAAACGTTTTAATAAAATGCGCGGGTGGAAAATTAACACGGCTTATAATTGGTTTCGGAACCTCTTAAAAATGGCAACATATGGATCAACCAGTACAAGAATCAAAATAAATAATGTGCTCATTATCTTCCAGGCATTACATGTCCTTAGCCTTCCCTCTTTAGGAGGCTTGAGCGAGATAGTTCCCTAGTCATAATGGAGACCATATTCGAATTTTAAGTTTTAATTTCTGCAGTTGTAGGAAGTATTACTTACATATTGCATTATTAGTGGTGCAATAATATACTTTTATACTGCAGAAATTTTAGGTAATTAAAGGAAAATATCAAAAAAGTCTTTAATTTGACTCATTTGCTTTATGACGCACGTTTAAAACTACCTTGTGATGGAAGGTTGTTTACGATTCAGAAAAAAATACTGCAGTGACAGTACGATTTATTCTTAAAATTAGCCGAGAAAACATACAAACTACACACAGTCAATTTTTTAACGAGATCTAAGAGTTAGATTTGCTAATTTTTTAAAAATAAAGCTTCTCAGTAGCACATAGACGTACCATTTCCCACGCAAAAGAGCTGTTATTTTTCCTCAAAAATCTCAGAAAAGAATTCAATGAAGGGCTGATGATTTGATATTTTTGGAAGGGTTAGATATATTTCTTTAAAATTAGACCAATTCATTAATTTATAAGTTAAAAAATGTATCACTGAAACAACCCTAACATAAATTCTGTACATCCCCATGAATACGAGTATGGTCCAGTAGCAAGAATTCAAACAACTCGGACAAACTCGCACAAGCCAACCCAGGTAAACAAGGACAGTATCGTTACACAAATGACCAACATTAGAGTTCCACACCTATTTTGAAATGCAATGAATACACTGTAGCATCAACATACTACCCTGCGAGCCGCCGCATGGGCGTGGCAGGGGGTGTTAGGACACAAACCGTGTAAAGATGTAAGGCATAAGGTTTTGGGAGGTGAAATGGTCACGTGTATTATGAGAATGTATTTAGTGGAGCTCAGTTTTTATTGTGGTCGCTTATTGTGAGCGGAAAGAACGAATTTTTGTACCCATCTGTTCAGCAATGTATTTCTCTTATTTCATCGCTTCTGCAAGACATAGAGATGTAGTGAGGCATCAGGATAATATTCTCTATGTCGCACTGAACACACCAGTTCTGAATTATATATGTAATAAGCTAACTAAGCCTGGCGTGTAGCCTCTGAGTCTCTAGGGGCTCCCACCTTAATCCCTCTATAAGTTGTGAAACACTATATGTTGGCTCGTAGCAATTTTTAACGAAGTGTGCTGCTTTTCCTTTTATTTTATAATTTTTTTGGTTAAATATTTATGACCAAAGTCCCAAATACTCGCGTTGCATGGACTGAAAGAAGTTAAGGAGAAGAGTCGTTAAAAAATCATTTTGTAGTTATTCTCAAGACACCTTTACTCCCCTTAACTCCTAGGGCACGATAACTACAACCTGCGAGGAAGAGATACGGGCGAGGAAGCCTGAGAAACCAGCAACCCGGCAAGGACGGGGGAATGCAACAACAGCAGGGGCTAATCACGCGATAAGATCAACTCCCGAATGGGGTCAGTCATCCCAATGCCACAAATATTTCGATTCCCCAACCAGGTTTGCATCACGGTTGCCCGCGAGCTCTCCGCCGCCATCAGCTGCCATTGGGGGCGGGTGACGCGGGGCGAGGGGCGGAGCCGAACCGAAAGCCGACAGTTTTAAGCGACCCGACCCATCGGAAAGGGAGGGATGCCTCCAAAATCACACCGCCCAGGTCCGTTCCCGAACAGAAATTGCGATTATTTTGGTTCCGACGCCCTCTCTCAAGGTGCACTGACTTTCCTCTCGGACTTTTCTGTTCGCAGTCCGCCCGGGGCGGCCCACTGGGCGAGAGGCGGAGAGCAGGTGGCCGCGCGACGGTTCTCCGCTGCCTACTCTCCCCCCCCTCCATCCGCCCCCCAAAACATCCATCCCACACCCCCTTTAACGGTACACACGCAGTCGTCGCGCTCCGTCGTAAATAGGCGCGGGCGGCAGAGAGCGAGCGGGTCCTGCCGTGTGTCGGCCATCGAGGAGCAGGCCCCCCTCAAACCTAGAGCGCGCCTCCGTGCTACCACTTGGTTCCCTCTCCTGCCGAGGCACCGCGGGAGGAGCCACCGTGGAAGGCAGAGAAGAGAGGAGGGGTTTCCGCGCCCCATTCTCTACCCCCCCTCACTCCTTCGGCTTTCTGGCACCCACGCTGCCTGCCGAAGACCTCCCGCCCTTCCATGCCGTTCCGCGTAGAAGCCCCCCCGCCAGGCAGCCCTTCCCCCGCCCCGGGCGCTCACAACCACCACCACCACGAGAGCGACCTGCCTCCTCCTCGTCGTCCTCCCCCCGCCGAAGCCCACGAGTCCCACAGCCTTTCCCTTACCCACACACACACGGCTGCGATATCCGGACAAAGGCGATTCCATTAGAGGACGAACGCGAGCAGCGCTCGCTCCTCACTTTCACCAAATTGGCGGCGCGCGCGCCATCGTTTGAAAACTCCCGACTAATTGCCGCGAAGAGATGAGACGGGGGACATCGCGTACGATGAAAGGGTGCAGTTCATGAATTCACCACTGAGAAATGATGACTACGTCAGAGGGCCTGAAAACTAGGTGGATAGGGTGGAATATTGGAGTGTGCTGACAATGGTCATCGTAAAAAATTCAATAGCGCACATTTCCTTTAACATTATTCAACAAATATTTATGTATTATATAAAAAACAAAAAACGGCTAACAATGGTTGATGCGATAAATAAAAATTAAAAAGTTAGAACGAATAACATAAATGAAATAAAAACAAGAAGTAACACAACAAAAAAATAAATTAACTAACACGGGAAGCGAATTGAATTGAATTTCCTGAGAGGATGACGTGTTGAAGAAATCCCCCGAATGTGCTGGGTGAGGAGAAACGGTCTAATAGGAATGAAATTTGAGGACGATGGGTTAACCTCGGAGGGGAATTGGTTTCAGTTTCAGGCGGTGAAGGAGAATACAGTATAATAGTAACAATAATGACTCTACAGGAAACATTAAATACCAATGTCTCATTAAACATACGATTGAACACAATCAACCATACACTGGAGTGCGGAAAACCTGATCAGGCTGGATTCGATCCCGCGACACTCGGATTGGTAGTCAGGGAATTTACCCCGCCGCCATCGGGGCCAACAAATATTGCATTACGAGAGTGATCATAAAACTAGAAAGGCGGCTAATGAATTGGAAGAGAGAGATATGGTCGCCCGTTCATTATGCTAAGTAAGAATTTTCGGTCCAAACAAGTATGGGGTGAGAGAGTCAAGATATTCCCGGTTAGAAATTCTGAAAATGATAAGCGATAACAGACAATGGAGAGGAAAGTTTTAAGGAGGCGATTTTGAATTAGTTATGATAATAAAATCACCATTGCATGTTCACTGTTAACATTTTCTTGGGTAACTCACAGTTTGCATATCGCATGGAAATTAATATTATTAGTTTCAAATCGTGGGTAAAATTGCAACTACAACAACTGGATATGCTTTATCCTCCACAGAAAGTTAAGAGTGTAAAAGCGCACATTAACGACGTATTCGACTGATGCATTAACTGAAAGAGCGACATATGAACGACAGAAAGCCTGATAAACAGGGATCCGTAACTATACGTTTTCTCAGCTCATATTTCATTCAGATACATTTCAATTATTCTGCGTCAGGGAATAATAAAAAGCAACTATATCTGCTTGAACTGATCACCAAGCCTTGCAGAAATTCCAACTTCCTCGAGATTCCACTGCTCAACATACCAAGCCCAGGAAGAAATTCTAAAATCTTACTTTTAGACACTAACGCGACCAAATCAGAAACCAGACAAGTCGCAGTTCCAATTAATGCTTACAGCACCAATGAAGGAAAAAAATGGCCTCCGCCTTTGGAAAAGTTTTATTTTAATACGAAATGAAAAAGATAGTCACTAGCATTTATCTTCTTTTTTTTACTTTACTGACCCCGACGGGTAACCGTAACCGTTTCGACGGGTAACTGTAGGCTTGAAAGCCACAGTAATCCGTCGAATTTGTGAAGAGATAATTCTTTCTTTACATGTGATGATGGTTAACAGCATTACCCTTTGGCGGTAATCTAAATATAACGTATGTCTATAACTTACGGTCTATGGTCGTTTGCTTCTTAATCCTGCTTTAAAACGAATGTTGGGGACCTTGGAGGAAAATCATACCACTAATAAAAGACATGAATCTAAAATATCCTAAAATGTAATATCCTACTATATACGACCTAAACATTTATGTAATACATGCAAAGTTGAAAATAATATGCCATTCCTGCCACCCACGGGCAGGATAAATATTGCCACTGAAAAAATTTAAGTCAATATCATCCCCCTATTCTTTGCATTTTTAAAACATTTCGACCTATGCGACACAAACCAATTATAGAACCGTGGGATATCTTTTCCCATATTTCAAGTTTTAGCGATTGTATGAGATCGTACACGTCTTCTTAGGTAACGCGAGTTATGTCTTGGAGTACCAATAGTTAAAAACCACAGTAGAGCATTTAACGTATTCCATGGATGATTCGCCATTCGACATATCAGCAATTACAGCGGGGTTGAAATAGACACCAAGATTAATTACATCATCGTTGGATCTAGAGAACGAATAGAATACCAGTCATCATTGGAATTCACACGAAACACCGGAGGAATTTTAGTCGACGAGTCTAGAAAGTCGCTCATCCACAATGCCTCAAACAGGCATGGTGCTCAGAGACGCTAGAAAATGCAAGTCTTGGGCTCTCGAATTTCCACTATCGAATAATCCACGATATTCCGGCCTCATCTTCCTCCTAAAAGCCATAAGCCAAAAAGTAGCCACTGTTGATGAAATCAATTTACATAAATAATATAACAGGACTAACTTGAAGGATCCTAAAAAGAATGAGAAAGCACTATTTGAACTACGGATGGCAGAGTGGAATTCCCTGTTTCCATTTGAAACCCCAAGAAAATTCCTGGTCACCCACTATTACTGGATGGTGGCAACCATAGATATGCACAACAGGGAAAACTGATACGTATTTTTCCAGCATTATAAAAGAAGAAATAAATACTTTATAAAACGGATGGGGATTGAACACGAGCGTTGAAAGATTAACTACGATTTTTATATATTAAACAAGTATATTTTTATACTTCTAAAAATTTCACGGGGATCCATTTAAAACATGGATTAAATAGAAAAGTCATTGTTCCCACAAGGCAGGCGGCGAAGCACCATAGTCGATGGAGGGAGCACCATCTACCCAGAGGCTAAAGGTTCAATTCCTGGCGAGGCCCCGTTCCACATCATTTACCGCTGGAGGACCTAATAGACTAATATACATGAAAATTTACACCCTATTTCAAACATAAACCAGGAAAATAGTCAAGACCATCTGGAAATGCGATTCATTTTCTGCTACTCCATTCAAACGGTTTGAGCTGTGGGAAATTAAAATTTTGGATTCCTTTGAAGATATACAGCGGCGCGTAAATCGTGGGTATCAAATAACAGATTCATCCACCCCAGACGAGTCATTCATCATAAAAAATGCCAGGAAAAAAAGAGCAACCTATTCCCTGGCGTTGCAATGAGGGTGGGAAAAGGAAAACTGGATTGTCATTTGATCCGTGGCTCACCAAGCGCAGGAGTGTAATTTTATGGCGAGTATGGACCCATGTTGTCAGGCAAAAAAGAATGAAACAGAAGTATGCTGCCATGTATGGAGCTTTCGGACGCAATTTGAGAGTCACTCTTTTAAAGACGAATTTTCTCACACCTAACCAAGCTTCCATATGCAGCCAGACCTTTCTCTGAAAGATCCTGATCTGATAAGCAGCACTGTGCATTAAGTTAGTATGAGCGAAATATCATTTCACCTAGAAACCTATGAATTTGGTCTCATTTCAAAAAAAATGATCTCACCCCTCCAACGATACAAAGAATATCAGCCCCTTACCGGAATACTTTTCGAGGTATTTTACGAAACATATTAGCCATTACATATGGGAAATGGTTCGTTTATGCACCTGAGAGAGACATTATTTTTAAAAACTGTGGTATTTCTAATAGGTTCCCAGATCTCGTTAAAAAAATTAACAGTGTGTAGTTTGAATGTTTTCACCACTAATTTTGAAAATAAATCATATAGTCACCGCATCAATTATTTTCGAATCACAAAAAAGCCTTCCGTTTCTAAGGAGTTTTAAAAGTATCGCGTGAAAAAAATGAGACAAGTAAAAAAATTCCATAGATACTTTGATTTCATTATTTAGCATTACAGTCACATAAAACTATTTAACTGCACCATTAATAATGCAATATTTAATTCATATTTCCTACAGCTGCTGAAATTAATATGTTTGTTTCGAACAGGGCCTCCATTGTGACTTGGGAACTATCTCGTTCAAACTACCTTAAACTAAACCAAGTCATAAAAAGTCAGAATGCTGTACATTACATACATATTAATATATCTCGATAGATTTTTTCATAATTTTTAAAGAACGCTCGACTCTTGATACAACTTATGGTAATGGACAAGCCGAATGAATGAAAACGTAAAAATTAACGAAAAGACCTCATTTTTAACTGTTATCACAACAGGGGAATACTAGCTTCTATTAGCAATTACGCTGAGCTTGCGAATAATTTTTTTCACATCCTCTCAAACACTGAAAAATACAGATGATACAAACTATACTTCTACAGTTCCAGAGTCCTTAACACAAAAGTACTTGAGATAACCATAAATACCCACCAACACAGAGTCAACGACAATAGTTTATGTCCGACGACATTCCGAAAAATTAACCAGCAAGCAGACATTACAATATTTACACGCTACTAACTCAAGCTAACGTATCTCCAAGCACAGGCTTAAACGATATCAGCATTTTCATTTTACAGTAAAAATTAATAATCCTGTAAAAACCACACACAGTAAAAGGTCTAAGAAAACCATCGCCCAAAAAGAGTTATGTCATGCCATCGATCTAGTGGGAATTTAGTCCACCAATGTATCCAATCACAGACACCTGCCTAATATGAATGTGCAAAAACTTTGAGAAGTCACGTGATCAAAATCGGCATCTCCATGATTTGATGTCACCATGCGGCACTGCTTATCTGCTCTACAGGCATCTCCACAGGAAGTATCAAAGCGTAACAGTTCATTGTATCCCGTAAAGGAAGGACTCTCGTAGCTTCAGCAAAATTTACGGAAAATAACCGAGCATAACGTGGAAACGCGAAGGACTGGCAATGACGCATCCACTAACGTCATCCGCTGGGCTCCCCTTGACATAGTGTTTCGAAGTAACCGAGGATGTGTAATTTTTAAGTAGAAATATCTCCGTAAAAAAAAAATTATTAGCAGACGGAATTCAAGCTGAGTATTTTCATGAAAATGAACTTTAATAACTATGAGTTTTTTTTTAATAATGTACGTTACTCATTCAAGGATTTTTTTTGTTTCAGTTAAAGGTGGACGCCCCGAGCATGCATAACGCGCGCCATCATACAACATTCACGTCACTCAAATGTATACATATCCCTTAGGGATGAAGGCACGGTTTCCAGCGAAGGTGAATTTAACCGCCAGAGTAGAGTAAGGCTGCGGGCCGCAGATACCTTACTCCCTAGCCCCAAATACCGCCCACTTCCTGCCCCTTCCCTTTCCCTCGCTCGCCAAGCATCGAATGGCCCATCCTCGACCCCCATCGAAAACTTCCCCGCGACTGGAAGGGGGCAACAACGGTGAGGGGGGGGTCGACCTCTTCCGCCCACTTGCAGTCATCCCCCCACCAACAAGCCGGCTACGAAACCCGAGATCCTACCCCCCATCCTGACCCCCACGAAGGAAGGGAGACGACCTCCTCCTCTGCAGTCCATATAAGTGAATAGGCCCACCCGACACCCTTCTGCACACGATAAAGAGGATCCCCAACCTCCGGGGACGACGCAGTCTGGGGCGAGAGGAAGTGCATCGTGGGTTCTGGCCGAGTGAGACGTAGAATTGAAGCTCCCTCCCGCTCCCACCCCCTCCCCCCCACTCCCCTTCGAGACAAATAAACCTTGGGGGAGGTAGTGATTTTCGCACGCCCGTGCCTTGCATCCCCCACAACGCAGTCACGCCGCCCGAGACCTCACGCGGGTCCACCACGCCACCCCAATCACGACACGGCTTCAGCAAAACCGGCGACAATTGACAACGGAGCGAATTTATGAGTTGTGACTGACGATAACGTTAAATTTTCCGTCCATCATTTGACAAAAGCAGAATTTAATTCTACTGCTTCGAAGGCTTCCGCGATTTTCTTTTTTATCGGCAATTTTCGGGTTCTCCCCGCGTCGAACCATTTCTATGGACGACCGTTTCGCCGGCATTCCATTAATGAAGGTTAGGACCTGATGAAGCCGACTGAAATTCCGGCAAAACGGTCGTCCATAAATATGGTTCAACGCGGGGAGAACCCGAAAATTACCGATAGTACATTTACATCTACATACTACCCCGCGAGCCGCCGCATGGGTGGGTTTCAGGGGGTGGTAGGTCACCAGCCGTGAAAAGAGGTAACATTTTTGGAGGTGAAATGATGACATGTCCTATGGGAGTGTATTTGGAGGAGCTCAGTTTTTATTGTGGTCGCTTATTGTGCGCGGAAAGAACGAGTTTTTCCGCCTATCTGTTCGGCAGAGTATCTCTCTAATTTTATCGCATCTGTACTGTATCACATCTGTAATACAGAAGTAACACTGCTGATTTTACACAACCAAGTTTGCTCGTGATACGTCCATTTGAGAAACCTGATCACAACCATCTTTAAAACGCGTATGCCATTCAGCTTTCTCTTTTTCATTGAAGTCTTCAAATTTTATTAAACAAAATAATAAAAGAATAACCAACGGAAAATTTGTACGTATACGAAAATTTTTATGCCTCCCTATTTTTTAATCCGGATAGACAAATTTTACAAAAGTATCGAATTCCGTATCTCTTGCACCCCCTCCACCAATGCAGACACGCTGACCGACTACCCAATCACTTCCCATCGAGACTAATAGGCACGCTAAGAATTACTAGTATCCCTCCTTCGCGGCTATGCCCGTGTTATCTTTGTATATTAATCTGATACCTTCTCAGTAATCTCAGGAGATCCGAGCATAACGATGAAGGCGTTTTGTACACTAGGTTAAATACCAATTCGAAAAGATACCCTAAGGAAAATAAAAGAGACAAGGATACGTTGAATTAGTATACTGCGATTAATATGGAAGTTTATCAAACAAGTTTTCAGTCACCCATAAGGGTTAGTATTAAAGTAATGCTAAAATAGTTTTTCGCCGATAACATTTGATGAAATAAATTGCTTTCAGTGAAGCTATCAATTTGATGCGTGAGGGTTGTTCTCATGGCATATACCAATGGCATACACTCACGCCATTAATTTTCCCAAGCCAGCGTCCCCACAAAATCTAGGCGCAAAAAATAAGACGGCCAGAAAACGGAAACCCAGAGACATTTCCAGAACATAAATTATAAATCGCTAAACGCATCATCATTTGTTCCTTACTTTTCCCGTTCTCCATTTTAACATGACATCAAGTGTAAAAACTGTTATCAACCATAAAAGTCGGTGGCAAAACAGAAACTAAAATTTCACTACAGCATATACGAGGGTATGGCACTCACTTTCAGGTCGCGAGGATAGGACTTGAACAGGAAGGAATCGATGGCTGTGCTGAATGTATCTTCGGATTGACCAATAGAAAATACTTTTCGGACCAAATCTGCGATATGTTGTTTTTTTCAGATAATCTAAAATAAGGGGCACTACCATTCAAAATACCAGAAATAAGCCAACAGTACATTCAAAATTTCTGTTATCAGTCTCAGTCACGACATCATTAAATGGTATTGGATGGCAATAAATTGACTATCACAAATATGTTCACGGACTCATACCGATCATTCATGGTTTTTCCCTATGAATGGTAGAGCACAAAGCTGTTTCAAAATACAAGTTCTCCGCCGCCTTTTAAGAGCGTACAATATTGTCACTTCCAGTAACTTAGAACCTATGAACTACACTATACATTATGCGTAAGAACTCATACGAACGAGTCAAGACGTAAGCGTCGAAACGGAGCAAGGGATGGATGGGGGATAACGGGTGGTATGCCGGGAAGAATTTTCGCACAACGCGTCGTCATCATTTCGAAATAAAGGGGTCTCGAGAATGCGTCCTCCCAAGCTGATTTGATAGCCAGGAGAGGTAGTTTCACAACCAAATATAGAGGAAGGGGCGAAGATTACCAACGTGGCCCCGCGTCCCGAAATACACATACTTTTATTGGCTTTTTCGACAAATCCACAGGGAAATTTTATTGACTCTTCTGATGAAAACGTGGCATTCTGATGAATGTGGCTTTAAAACGATGATACAACTAAGCAGCTTCAATGATATCCAAAGATACATTAAAAGTCAATGAAAAGGAAAATGATTCCAGATCCTCCAAATAATATATCACGTGGTTAGAAAAATCTTCATTCGCTGCGCAGCATGCTGACAGAGGCTTAGATTTATATTCACTTGTAGACTTCCATTCCATATTCCTATTAAAAACTGTGAAATTTTACATGAGAAGTCTTCTGATCGTAATGTGGTTCCACAAGGTAAAGCCTGCTATTATGATGCACAAGTATATATCTAATTAAATTTCGGTATAAAATAGAACAAAAAAACACTACAGACGTTACTACATAGATAATTGAATAAGTTACCTGGTATAGTAAACTTGATATAACATTTAGAATTAAAAATATTAAAATACCATATACATGTCGATAATTCTGTTCAAGTCACACACTAACTAACCGACTAACGTCGGACTATACATAAAATAAACTCAAAACGTAACACAATAAGCGCCAACAGGTATCAGACTGTACGGGCGCATTATTCACGGCTTTGGCTAAAATTACAGTGATAATAACAGCAAAATAGTCACTCAAAAGCACAGACTCAGATAGCCACTACCGTCCTCGTGAGCAGCTATTTCATCGGTCACAATAGTGCACTAGTTCTAGAAAGCGCACAGAGTGACCGGCGTGGGAAACTGCAGTCCTAGCAAAATCGAGCGCCTGTGTTGACGCACGTCTACGAAACTACGCCTACACATGGCCGAAGTAGCACTGTTTACTCATCACGAACGGAGTAACTACTGCTCACTTTTCCCTCACGAGCAAACACAAACAGGTAAAGCATACATATGCCAATTTACTCCCTCGGTGTTCTTTATTACAAGCCATCAAATAATGAAGGCAGAGTATCACCGACAGGTAAAAGAAAAAGCAGAAAAAATATTGCACTCAAACATATATCGAATGATCAAGAATGAATACCTATATGATGGAAAAGAAGTGCTTGGATTTTTTTTAACCAGGGCATGCACATAGCGGAATGCATATGCATCCCTCACAACTAAACAATGACAAATAAAGCTTACATACACACACGGTGTTCTTTATAACGAGAAAGAGAAAGTACATTTCTTATGCGTGGGCCCGTCAGTAACAAAAGTCCACCTCCAATAACTCGAAAAATCGCGGAGGATAATTCGTATGGTCACCGTTGCGGTGAGTGACGCACCAAAATTACAGAATATTTGTTCTCCAAAGAGATACATGGTCGATACATTTTATACATCGAAACGAATCATTAGGTTTAATACGAACATTAACAGTACCACGTGGTGGAGTCGAAATTGGCTCATTTTCACTAATGTAATTCGATGTAGCAGTTTAGGCCATCGATGGAAGAAGGCCTTGCCAAATGGAGCGTCATTTCAGTGGCGCTACTAATGGTTAAAAATTTGTTTGAAGATGTGATTTCATTTTGATTATTCGACTTCCCTGACGAAAGTGACGGACCTAGAAAGGTCGGAAACAATGGAAATTCTTATCTAAATGAGGAACCAATAAGAATTCAAATTTTCATAACATACTTGGTTTCTTCAATGATTCTTGTGCCTCGTCTTGCATGATTGAGCCCCGGAAAAAATTACCACGCCACCGTCGGCATAAATTCAAACTACGGACTAGGAGGAGAACATGCTGTAGAAAACATCGCATAGGATATCGACAACAAAGGAAAATAGTCAAGTGCATCGCAAAGAATCTACTGATGAAAAATTTTGAGATAAAATATAACAACTAAGCTAGCGATACATAGCTTTGGAACCATCACACAGGGACACGATATCAGGAAGAAAATCAGAATCCTATAAGTTATACCACCACTTGAGACACCCCGAACTTAGAAAAACTGATCCAAGAGAAATTATCACGATCACGCACATGGAGCAACAAGGCCGAAATGAAGTATGACATTAGACAACCCAGACAACCAGTACTTGTCAGGCCCGAAGTATGCTTCCGTTAAAATAACCTTGACGCAGGCCTCATATCCACTACTTCTTGTAAATTGTAACAAACGTACGTGTACCGACTCTGCTTGCAGCTATACAAAGTGTGGCAATGGTGTCCAGGACACCCACAATGCAAGGGGAAGGAAAATGAAATAGGGATTAAGAGAAGAAACCGTTCTTATTTGAATGGTTCGAAGAATGAAATAAATTTATCACTCACATGCCTGACAGCGTATTTGTTAATCAGAAAATTTCCTTAAACCATAGGCTGAATTGTTGACTCATCCTCAAGCAGCTCCACTCAATACAAAGTGACGCTTCCGTTTCACTCTTCGTAACATCCAACAGAAAGCGCGGCTCCTTTTCGTATTTCCTTGAGTTCGGGGATGAACTATATACTTGTACTATACTATATATTTGTACATAATTATATACATATATATAATACAATCATCAACATATTCTCGGCGAACTAAACATGCGATTAAACTAGAACAAAGGTCAATCTTTCTTTAATTTTTCTTAGTCCGAGGCCGTCTAGCCATTCCCTCGATGCAAAGGTTGAGAAACCGTCGGAATTATTTTCGGCAGCTCGCGATCGACGGTGAACGAATAAAATGAATGTATCCAATAACTCACATCCTGCCTTTTGTAGATCGCCGCATATTTTCATGCTTAGAGAAAGGAGAGAGTAACCCTTTGGTTCGGGGAGTTTTCTCTCGTGAGACCTCACTTGTAGTACGCCGCCAGTATATGGTACCCTTACGAAGGACTAGTTTCAGATATAACTCGCATACAGCGGAGGGCAGCAATATTTGTTAAAAATTGTTACGATAAACATAGCAATGCTACTAAATTGTTGAGGACATTAGGGTGGGAACCTCTATCCGATCGAAGGGAAAAATATATAATAAATCTTTCACGAAAGTTTGATGTAGACCATTTTCTGCTGGAGGTTCAACATAGTTTGCTAGAGCCAAACTATTATGGTAGAAACAAACAGACATAAAATTAAGGAAAAAGACTGCAGAACCGATAGATTTAAAATGTTATATTTCCCACGTACCATAAAAACCATAATGGATCAGTTTTAGGATACTTTCACCCTATCAAGTCTTTATAGGTTTTTGCACTTGTGCTAAATATTCTAACAACATCATTAGTTACTAACCTCACATGCAATTTCCGGCATGAGATATCTCTTGTATGCTTTAGCAGCTCGTAGAAAAATTTATCCTTCGCAGTAATTATAACCAGTAGTCGTATCATAAGTAGTGTAATGCAAGCAAGTGCAATAAAGCATGTTCATCCATGTAGAAATCTCCTAGTTTCTGGCCTGAACGCGAACTGTTATCCTGACTGCTTTTGGCCTGCGCCTGGCATTCCGAGGGAACGTGCGCGCTTCGCATTTCAGCTGGGGTGTGAGCTTCGTGCTTGGAGTGGAATCACCCCGTGCCACACACTGGTGGAGGCTTGCACGGTATTTCGTAGATGTAGGATGGATTGGATATTTGTGGAGGCGACCGATAGCTAAGGTAATTTGCGCCATAGGGGACAGTTAAGGGAGGAAGGAAGGGACAGTTAAGGGAGGAAGGGTGGATAGAAACCCGGCGTCGGCATTAGCCTGCTCTTACGAAAGGCGCCAAGGGGAGCACGATTAAACGTTTCATCCGACAGACGGAGTAGTGGACTTGAAGTGCCCTCCGCAAGACACTCAAGTAGGGACCGGGTTTCCTCCGAAAACATCCTTCTCTTCAGAGATTTGAATCCTGGCCGTCCGCATGTTTAGCCAGTACTCCAGCCACCACACCGACCCGATCCCCTCGTAGATGTACATGTTTGCCGAGCCCTGAATCAATTCATCTGCAAGGCAGAGCCGCTACGTCTTCAAATGTTCCCCCGCAGATCGAGGTACTGTGGTACGTAAAGATTCAACTCCGGGGGTAAGACTACTTCGTCATGAAACCGACGATACGCAATTGGTGCGAGGAGGGGAGGGAACTACGAACTCAACGGAGCTACGCTAACGCCCCAACGAACGCCAGCAGAGGCAGGGAGACCCAAGCAGCGAATAAGGGCGGGAGTGCGTTACTCCCGCGGCCGTGAATCATGGGCGAGGGATGGGCCATGGAGAGGAGAAAAGGATGGGCCTTTGTCCCCCGGGCGAGCGGGGTCGTTGGGGCGCGAGGGTTTGGGGCGAGGAGCAGCCTCTTAAAGGGAGACTAGCTACCTTCTGTCGGGTGCCTCTTTTTTTAGTACGGCACGCTGGCTGGAACCAGGGGAGAGGTGCACTGAGGGGACCAACCGCTTATTATTGGCTTGTTATGCGTACGAAATAAAAGGGGAATATGGACTCACAGCCCCCGACACGACGGTCAGAACAACATGAAGAGGGTGGAGGCCGTTGGCGGCGGATGTTGCTCTATCTCATTCCTACACCAGACTACAAAGCCAGCACCCCAACTACAACTAGAGGAGGGAATCCTCCCCAGTGCACAACACAATACTTGTAAACATTTCATTCACAATAGTCACTCAATATAATATCACTACTTTCCCACAAAAGGACGTCAAAAGACAAGGAATTGCAGAACGAGCAGAATAGCCTAAAGGTTGAATTCAATCATTTCGGGCGCAACCTTGTGGAAGTCCATTATGGCATAAATAATGACAATACCAACTATGTTTAAATCCACACGGTTCTTTATTGGTAGAACTAGTTTCAACGCTACTGCGGTACCTGACGCTACTGCGGTACGATGACGCCGCAGCGTTGAAACAAGGTGTACCAATAAAGAACTCAGAGGATATAAACATAGTTGGTATTGTCATTATTTATTCAGCGTAAAAGTTATTAACTTTCCAGTATTTCCACTATCTCTCATATAAAGCTTTTTCCATCATTTATAAAATTAGGCGTAAATATTGGGTTTGAAAAGGTCAACATAATCATTGTCCGTTCAATCCTAAGATTGGTTGACTGCAGCCCTCCACCCTTCTCTAATGCTAGTTCCCTTACAGGCTGGTATCTCTTCCTACGAACTTTCCTCTTTATTTGGTCCATGAACTCATTCCTGGGTCTTCCCCTGGGGACTTTTCCCTCCATTTCACCTTCCATTATGATCTTCACAAATCCATTGTGTCTCAGGGTATGTCCAATCTGTCTGGTGTTCCATATGGCCCTTTCCTCTTCTACTCTTCTGTACACTTCATCATGTTCAATATTTATTAATAATATAATAGTATTTCCCCATTAAAAACGCTTTCACCATACTCAATTGATTCACTATCTACGCAGTAAATATTTATATTTTCCCTGGCCCATTTCCTCAGCTCTAGTATTTAGTACTGCTATAAACCTATTCGAGGAAAGTGAATAAAGACGGCAAACAATATTTATAAACTCCATTTTTACCAGTGCGCTAAGGTTCCAAGCCGTTTTTTTTTCGACCTTCATCTTTACAAACCTACAACCTCCTACCTCACTTCGATTCACCATTTTCCCCTTCTCTACTAGGTCTCTCTAGGGAAGCCTTTCTTCTATCTCGGTTACCAACAATTCGTCTTTGAATATACCTACATCTGATAAAACAGGCATCTTCGAATATCCTCCGAAAAAATTCTTTCCTTCATCACTCAGATGTTCTACTACTGGCTTAGTTTTAATTGACGTCCAAACGACATTTCCATTCAGCTATCAAACTTTAAAGGACTCTCATGATACACTTTCACAGCCCAAAGAGAAATTAGGCCTACGGATCATTAGTCCACATACAGTGGGTTAACGACAATTTTCAGGTTGGACTGACGGAAGAAAGCCTTCAGATTCAGCTAATAAAAGCAGGAAAGAATAGTCTATCAACAAACTTCAATTTTTCTTCACGCAAGGCTACTTTTTTCCTACATCATTCAACGATTCTAGTGGGCGATGCATACCGACTAATTCATATCAATTTGTCAAAATGACTCTCCATCTGACCACTTATTTTCCAAGATCCAAGTTATCTTCATACAAATCCTTTTTTACGCTCTATATATAACTGAGATATATTTTACCTTGAAGTAATTCTACGCTTTCCCTCATTCGCCAGAACCCATACGAATTCGGCTGAGATAGTCCCCGTCTTATCTAGCACTGTGCGCATTGTTTACCCCTTTCCTACTTCCGGGCAGTTCCACAGCCGACTCGTATCGAGCATCCACATCTCAGTAACCTCCCCAGTGCGATTGTTATTCTTCTTACAATATGATTACTTGGAGCCATAACTCTCCCACTGTGGTTCAAAAGTTCCACGTAAAATAGCATTCCCTGAAGGAAAAATTAGTCTTGAAACGTGGACTATTACAATACCGGGCAATTACAACAAGGAATACCAACACAGAATTATCCAATGGGAATGACCGCGAGGGTAAGGAGCGGTAACTGGTAATGGATAATATGCCTAACACCCCGGAACCTGTCATTTTACAGCGTAATGTATATTCTGGCAGAAAGATAGGCATATTCGATCAATTACACAAGGACTTTAACACAAAAATTATTCGACTTCAAAGATTTCGTTCATTAGTCCTGTAATCTAGTTTTCAAATATCTTTTGTAACAGGCATATGATGTGATTATATCACCATTGGCCGTTCAATCCTTAGATTGGTTGACTGCAGCTCTCCACCCTTCCCTATCTAATGCTAGGTCACCTACTTCCTGGTAGCTCTTCCTATGTACTTTCCTCTTGATTTGGTCCATGAACTAATTCCTGGGTCTTCCTCTGGGGACATTTTCCTCTATTTTACCTTCAAAGGTGACAATAAATTGCATTGCATGTAATGTAATAGCCAATGCTTACAAATATCCTAAGCTAACAAGAGAAAGGCTCCATGCTCACACTTCCAGGATACTATGTCGAGAGCCAGATAAAAGTTAAAGGGGATTTGGGATCCCGGAAGTGAATTGGGTGCTCTAATAAGCCACGTAAGTGTACGAGTTGGAAAAATTCCTTGTGAGTCTCGATCGTCAATGCTTCCCTGTCGGGGCGATTAGCAGTTTCCTTGTTCACGGCGAACTAAGCGGTGAAATTAATGTCGTTTCATCATTAAGCGCAACGAGGAAAAACGTTATCAGTAAAGAATTCAATTTCATTCCAGTGATCGAGTCTTCCGGCAAAATTCGTTCATAACCTCCATATAGACGAAAAAAAACTCAAGTGCTTCATATCTCTTAAAGGGGGGCTTGGACCTGAAATACATCGCGATAATATCCGGCTCGTACCTAAGTAGTCGGGCGGTGCCAACACCAATGGTTCGATATGGAGATGAAATTGTTCTTACGAAAATAAATATGGAGTCAACTCATGATAGATCTACTTTTTCACTGGCGACAAATACAGAACACCTCGACGAAATCGGTAGGTAGAAGTATGCCTCGTATTTTTTCTGTAGTTAACACAAACGGTCAAACCTACCCCATTCAGCAAATAGACTGATGAGACTGCAAGGAGAAAGGAGATTGGCGCGAGGGGAACATGATATCTGTATCCATTATTAACACATGCTTCCATAGCTAACTAAGTGGCTTGCAAAGGAATCGCGCGTTGTTAAGGTGTTCAAAAGTACAATAAAAAATATTTTGAAACTCAGCATCAAAGCAACCATCAAAGTGGTGCGGAGGAAAGCCGAGAAGAGATGCTCCGATAGCGGCGATGAAGTGGGCCAAGCGATGTTCGGACACGGACGGGTAGGGAAGCAACGAATATGAACTCAGCGCAGAAGCGAATCACGAAAAGTGGACCTCAATAATGCCTACCCACCACCTGCCACACGTACCGTTAGAGGGACAGAGAAAGAGAGACTATGCTGCCAAGAGAGGAAACCTTACACAAAATGATGTAAAGTGACAAAAGGAGGAGAAAAACATCAAGGAAAAATAAAAGACTGATATTTTACGTACTTTCACACACACATATCAAACACGACATTCTCTTGCGAGGCAGGAATAGTCTAAAAAGCTTTATAACAGCCGCTCGGACTAGGAAACTGAAATTTTAGAAGTTTCATTATTCTTGCACACCTCTTCTCGTGTACGTGACGCTTCAGTGTCGATTCATATACCCCCTTCTTCTAAGATTTCCAATACTCCTACTCTACAGTCTACTTCCGGTACTAGTCTCCACCATATTCATTCCTGTTCTTGGTCTACCACATCCTCTCAAACCACCAACGAAACACGCTCCTTCGTTTATTTCAGGTTTAACTCTCTAAATAATATATTGAGGCTTGTTACTACTTCTGAATGCTTTAATACGGGGATCTACAATAAGAATCGAGAGTTCAAAAATATCCGGCAAGAACAACAGGCAAATATAACCATTGATTCAGAATTTACTGCACACTCTTCCATATAATCTAAATATGTCTAAATAATTATGGTGTTTTGGCATGGAATATGGAGGTCCAGAATATTACCAATAACGGGATGCACGTAGAGGATGAGAATCAAATGCATATACAATAATTAACATACCCACGCGTTTTTGAAAATAAGTGGGAGATTTCAAAGTTAATAAGTCCAAGCAGATTTCAACAAGAGAACACTCGAGTCCCTGTTATGACAGTTAATTAGAGAATTACAAGAGACATGAAAATGAGAAATATATCGATTATAGGTTGACATTAGGGGAAAACATATATTGCAAAATCTTAAATATCGAAATGGACCGATTTCTGGCACCTGAAAGAAAACGTAGGAGTCATAAAGTCATCTTTAGCGCATAAAGAAAATACAGGATTTTGATGTAAAAGGCGTGTATGTACGACTGGAAAATTGAAGTCTTTTACAAAAATTGAAACCAAGAAAAACGAAACAAAACTTTTGAAACATTACAAAACGCTCTAGGCAGCTAATCTTTTGCGGCATTTCATTAGTCGCTGATAAATTGAGCTCGTTGATAAAATAACTCTCACAATTACTCGATTAGGATTTCGCTTCCAGAATTTTGTCATGCGACCGCTGTTAATGGTATGATCGGCTCGATATCACAGGGCCCGAGCCAAAAGTAGGGGATGCCCTCTTACAACAAATTCTAAGGACCGGGGAATCAAATCGCGGCTATGGCAAACTTTTATTTTCGACTGCGAATTCCACACATTCGAGTCTCCCCCGAGCGGATGCTCCCGTTTAAAATATACCCAGTAGAACCCCGGGCCAACCGAAGCTATTAACAAACACTGCGTACGCAATCAGACAGCTAAGGTACATATAGCGATAATCCGACCACAACCGTTGCAAACAGAAAGCGCAGAATTAAAAAAAAAATTAAATCAAGGGGTAGATTATTGGTGAAGTGCAGTTATCCATTTGATGGTGAAATTAAAACAACGTAAAAAAGCTAACATTTGTATTCGTATTTTCAGAAAAATAACCTTTGACTATCAAACATTGATTATCCGACAAGACGGGTTATACGATATTGTGCCGCCCCCTTTATTTCGGCGAAGCACTGCTCTACTCGAGTATTTCTATGTCGCAAGATACGAACGCAGCACCGGCCATATACTTTCCCCTTAAATCGTGCCCTCCCTCTACCTGCGCTCCCTACCCTCCTCTCTTCCAATCTCTCCTTCCTCAATGGCCGGCGCGAAGCACGCCCCCGCGTGTCCGCATCCACGTGGTCCGGCGCCCCGCGGGACGCGCGAGCGGCGCGAGTCACGTGGCCGGCGCCGGAAAAATATAGAGGGAGGGAGGGAATGCGGTGGGGGGATGAGTGTAGTTGCGGTTCGATCCGGAGAGGGCGGTTTTAAAAAGAGCGCGGCGAGGGCGGGAAAAAGAAGGGACGCAACCGGTGGCTATCGATCCGGCCGGGTGGAGGGAGAATGGGGCTGGGGGGGGAAAGAGGGGAGGCGGGGTGAATGCGTGCCTCTGCCGATTCGGAGGAATATATTTACGCGCGTGCACTCGGAGAAATATGGAGCCGAGACCTCCTCGCGTATTATGCGCGTAAAAGGAACCTAAGTTCTTCAAGAGGTGATTATTTTCGACTGCGACACAGGAGTCTTCCGACTGCTGTGTCGTCGAGAATTTCACACGAAAACCAATTTACCAAGCGCAACAAACTCTCAAGTTGACTTTCTAATGAATAACAAAAGAAAAATGACCTACGACGCACGAGAGTAATGTAAAACTTATCATTGGTGAATGACGAAGGACATGGGCATGGTGGAGGGAGTAATTAAATATCCTGATGTTACACATTCTTGAATCTATAAGTAATTAACAACTACTTATCAATTCGTTTCTATTTAAGAATATGATCATTAATAACTGGAAATATTCTTTACGTCAACATACAGTGTAATAACATGAAGTTTCGTAATAATATTATTATTGCCGAGTGTCGATTCGAGGTTTGGAACTCAGCGAGGCGGGCCAGTTTCAGGGGAGGGTTAGATGTGTCAATTTGGGGTAAACTTGGAAAATTTTCAAAAAGTCGATTAGGCTTCGAGTTATTGCAATCGATAGCTTTATATATACGAGTTTGGTGCACTAAATGCATGTTAGTTAGTCTTCTATATACCATTTTTCGCGCTGCTAAGTACTGGGGATAATTTCTTCAACTTTTTCCTGGCCTCTACCGTAGCTTTGATGACCAATTTCAACCAACCAAGCTTCATGATATTGTAGTCTTCATTAAAAAACATGCAACCCAAGTAGAAGATTGAAAGAGAAAAATTGAATATGAAAATTAATATATTAAAAATTTCGATTCGGATCGCATTTCTTTAGTAAAATTCTACATGTAAGCCCTTATTAAGTATGCTGTACTGAAATGGAATATCTATCGTAGAAGAGCGTCTTATATGCCGTGAAATAAGGTTATGATGAAGTTGCAGTGGTTCCACGTTCGTTTCAGTATACTGATTATAGTATTTTGAACGAGATACGATATAAGTTGGAACTAGAACTGTCTAGTATCCATACCTCATGGACCGCGTAATTAATTTGAGAATTTCATAATATTTTTCTTTGCTTGCATGTAGCACGCATAATTAAGAGCTTTCATTGGTTTTGTAATCAGGAAGCATTCACTTTTCCACCCACTTTACAAACTCCCTCCTTGCTTGCAAATTGTAAGCACCCATTTACTCGTTACGTTATAAAGCCGTTAATAGGTATTGGTTCAATAAAGATAAAACCAACTCAACATGATATCTTTATACGTAAGATTCATAAAAAACTACAATTTAGAGCTCATCCTTCAAGAAAAACAGCGAAATAAACGAGTTAAAGTTTAAGAGTTCTAAAAGAGGTTTACCCGAAAACTCGCATTCGCGTAGGATACTTCAAGGTAGGTTACGACATTAAAATATTTTTCAGCACATAATCAATCATTTTTATTCACCCAAAAACGTTGCACCAACTTTTGAATTGGAAATATTACAAGGTACACACCTAAAATACATGGTAATCATCAAAATACGAGTTATATATGGTCTTGATTAGGTCCGCCAATTTTTTAGGACTAGTACAAGTCTTCGGTAAGGTATATCTCAGTAACACATCCGCCTTGTGAAAATTGACTCGTGACTTGTAACTTGTAGCTCTGAGAAACGGACCCCAGGTAGCTGAGACTAGTATATAGAAGGAGTAAAAAACAAACGTTATATAAACTTGAGCCATTAACCCTTAATCACTCTACGTTCGGAGAACTCTAGACAGCTTTATCTTGCTATTTTTTAAGTCGTATTTGATAAAAACCCCAATATTTTACCTATTTTCCCATTACAAAAATCCCTTTCCCTGTTTTTAATTATTCCAAAGCTACAAACGGGATCAAATAACGTATCATTTTTTCAATGATTACGAGCGTGATGTGACGCCACGCAAATAGTTGTTTTTTTAAATTCAAGACGACTTATTTCACTTATAACATATTTATGCAAAATATATCCCTGAAAAATATGTTAATAACATACAAAAGTTACAAATTATCCTCAAAATTTTAAACATAAGGAATTTAAGGAATCGAAGTAAAATGCACAAACTATGTAAAATTAGCATATAAAACAAGGCTCTGTTTTGCTTAGCAATAAAACGCATAAACGCTCTCATTTTAAATAAAACTTATCACATGATTTAACAACGTATTTTTTAAGCTTATCTTTTTTACAATACCCGACTTTTCATTCATTTGCTCTTAACCTTAGTCGTGAGGCCGCAAGGCGAGTGCAGATGTTCCATAAAATGACGAAAATACGGAAGGGTTCACGCGAAATTATCTTAACGATTTTAGAACGTTCAGTAACACAATTAGCTCGGACTAGATCCAACCTGCTAACAACTGTTGGGATTAACCGTTAATGTAGTGTTCAATTATGTAAAAATACCTATTACGAGATTCGCAATATATTTTGGTTTCCTCTCTTCAAGTTTTCACAAAAGAAGCGCACTAAATGAAACAAAAGAATGAGAGAAATTGATAGAAAATACATTAACAATAAGTCATCGAGTTCATTTAACGCTGATTGGGATTCGACAATAACCCACCGTGAATATTTTCCGTAACTAAACCCTGGTTTTCCATAAATCGTCCAATGCAAAAGAACTGAAAACTCAAGCATGTGTAAGAAAATGTGAATTCGGAGTTTAATCATAAACAGGCCGAAGAGATGGTTCAATCCTCAACTCCAAAACATTTAGCAGAATACTTCGAATAACATTAAGAAGAGAGACTTGAGGACAACATACCATTTTATTATAACGCAAATATATCTAGGAAAGGAATAATGAAGTACTTTTACTTGATGTACGATTGACTTCGGCCCGAGCCAGGGTACATGACGACTGGGTGAAGAAATACTTTTTTAAATAACTCTAAATACAAGTTGCAACATTATTATTCACTTAAATATAATCAAGCCCGGTACGAGAAGTGTTCGCATGGTTTGCAATATTTTGACAGAGGAAATGAGGCAACAGAGCTGTGCCAGAGGCTGATGGTATTTGTTCGGAATTTACCGTAAGGTAAGTCGAAGAAATAACGAAATATTACGTTGAAGCACACGCAAGAGTTTTTCGTTTCTAATTATTGAAAGTTAATAACTGCGGGGAAGAAGTTATTAGAGTCAGAGGTAATCACTAGAGCGGTAATTCCCCAACGAAAGATATCGAAATCACGAAGCAGCAGAAACAAATGAAGAATGACACCGCTGGTTGACAACCTGTTTGAAACGCTCACATTTTGGTACGTAAAAAGAAAAAAACACGCGCGGTCAACATCTACATTTTTTAATGATGGTACAGGAAAATATAATTTTTCATAATTCGTTACTTTTTAAAAGCGAAAATATGCTTCTATTCCTTGATAGACGTTTGAGGCAGCAAGCTGAGGGAGATCCTTAAGTGCCCTAAATATTCACTTCCCAGGAGTAGGGAGGATGTATGTAAAAGGTAGGATTACAGCTCAATGCCACAGCTCTCTTAAGCAAGACCAAATTACGCTAATTGGCCACTTGGTCGCAATATTTTCACTTAAACGCCGTATAATGAATGATGGCCAGGAGTGGCCAACCGATTAATGTAAACACGGAAGCAGCTTCACCTCTACTTATCTTTGCCAACAGCAGAGTACTCTTATCTCAACAGAACCTCGTTTTTAGAGAGCAAATACGAGGAAACTAGACAATACGTTGACGCAATAAATATCAGGAAACTTGTGACACTTATCCATAACAATGTACTGACCACGCCACCCCTAACATTTACAGTATTCTGGCGAAATTATCATAGTCTGTAGGTGTAAAATTCCCTATAAAGTTTCTAGCAATAACTGCATTAAAACTATTGCATATTAACACTCATGGATAATTATTTGGTAGTTACAAAAAATTACTCGTTTGGGGAATATAAAAGAAAACGTCGGCTTTGTTCTCACGAGCGAATAATTGTTTTGTGAGAAACCCCTGTAACTGACAACAATGACAACATGACCTATTCAAATGAATGCGCATTTAGAAAATTTAAGAAATTCTTTCACGACACGTTAGTTATGCAGAAAATTGCGCAAGAAAATGACTGATTTCGATAATTTTTCATTTAAGTTTCGACACCAACTTTCGAGGCATATTGCATCTCCGACGGAGGAATCCTCACTAATTTCATCTCTAAAACATGCCCTTATACCCATTGCAACCAAGGCTGAGGGCCTTCGGAGAGAAACAGGATTCGTCGGTGCACGGCCCCGAAATGGCAATTTTCAATAGTGTAAATGGCATTTCCGTAAAGTGAAAGTAATTACATTTTTTTTGGAAGATGAGAACGAGGAAAAGGGCATTTGTGAGTGTCCACGAAGTTACATATTGCTAATGTGCATTTTTTAAGCACTTATTAAGTGCACTTTTTAAGGAAGAAAATTCATGGTGATTGGCGGGGGGCATGTTCGTCATAAAAATTCCTTTACGCCCTTATCCCTCCAGTTGACCAGTCTACGGGCATGTGTAGTGAAAGAAGGGTGCTGGAGTCGGTCGGCTCACGGCCCCGAAATATCTATTTAAAACAGTTTTTAAAAAACATTTTCTGTAAAGAGCAGAAATGTGAAATGCAATATTTTTTTAACCGAGACAAATGGATATTGCATTTGTGACTGTCGACGAGTAACAACATGTCGCTTTAATGAGAAATGAAGAAATGGAATGATTGTTATGTTTATTTTTCTTAGGAATGAAATAATTATCTCAAATGCTCGCGGCGTATTCGAGGTGTGGCCTAACCAGAGCGAAGAAGCATCTCTCTTTCACTTAATGGTGGGGAGGAAAAATGCACTCACAGGTTTAACTGCTTCCTAAAACTAGTAGAATTAATTGTGGGTAGAGTAAAAATATAGCAAAAAATGTGCAACAATAGCACTATACGTGTGCATATGTGATGTGAATTTTGTGGCTATGCGTTGAATAGAAGTGGGTGAAATTATTTTCCTCGGAAGAGAAGGAAGCTGACATTATCCTAAAAAATTCTAATAGGCAAAAGCTAGCCACGATAGATGAAGGATATACAGTACTTCACTGATATCTCCAACAGTACTTAAAAAAGTTTACAAGGGAATGACGCCATAAAAAGAAAAATTCTCCGCTCATCAATGTGATCTTGAAGTGGAATATCCATCTCCGTCCCTTACCTTCTTTAAATATCTTTTTACGTAACCCTTTCTATTAACGGCTAGTGTTCCTACACGCCATGTTATGGCTAGCGTCTCAGCCACTGCGGCCACCAGCCCTAACAGCGGCTCTCGAGAGCTGTATATTTCAATATTTGTAGAAAAGAAGTAGAAAACAGGGAGTGAATGATAGAATCATTCTATTATACGCATAATCAAGGATTTATTATGATTATCAGCATTCAATTGCTTCAACCACGACATCAAATGCATGGGGAAAAGCTGCGAACGATATTGAAAACTAGTACCTGATATGAAAAGATTTAAGACGAGAACTAACTGAGAACTAGAAAAAACAAGCCAAGTCATTGAAAAAAACACGAGAGCGTACCATACCGGAAGTCGATGAATGGGAGAGCGGGGCCGAGGCAACACACACTGAGCTAGGAGGCCTCGGGGAAGCGGATGGGATGCTGGGGAGAAATACACAGAAGTGAAATCGGAGAAGGTATGTAGTGCATCGGGAGAGGAGATAATAGAGGGGAGGCTGGAGTTGAGTAGGGGGGAAGTAGGAGGGGCTAGGGCGGGGCTATATGGACAGGTCGGAGGGCCAAACTAAAGTGAATCTGAGGAGGGAGAGAGAAGAACGGTCAGTGGGTGGGGAAGGGAGCCGCTCACCGTGCAGCACGAGATGCCAGCTCTGGTGCCAAGGGCCCAGATTCGATTCCCGGGCTCAACATAGGTCGTCGCTACCCACAAGCCGGCGGGTACAATTATGCAGGGCACAATAGCCTTATGAGAAGCTAAGCTGCGGATTTGGCTCTTTAACAATAGAACCAACACTAGCGAACAAAGAACCAAATAATTACTGTTAAGGCCGCTCTACACGGTACATTTTATTGTACAAACGGATATATCATAGAATATAAAGGAAACTGAATGGAATTAGGGCAGGTTCTATTTCGCGTTCAGTCATTAGTACAATCATATAATTCCTCGCTTTACACGGTAGAATTTTCCTCATGAAAGAGTGCATACATTCGTTTGTACAATAAAATGTACCGTGTAAAGCCGCCTTTAGACACTCGATACGTGGCTTGTAGTGTTGTGTAAGACTAGTGTGCCGTTGGAGAACCATCTGCCTCTCATTCTCGGAATACAATTCTTTTCTACAAAAATTCTAGAGAAAAGTATCTAACAGTTACTTTCTCGGTGAACGCTCAAAAATAGGAACTCGGTCCCCACGAATGGCATAATTAGATGTAAAAGGATTTCCGTAAAGTAAAAAACGAAAATAAAGGCATTTGAATTCCTGACGCATAAGTGCCTCTGCCATATTGGAATGAGTGGCCCGAGTCGATAAATCATATCCTTTCTTAGCACAAAGAAGCGCGCCGGTGAATTATGACGATATGACAAATATTAAATCAGAAATAACAAAAATTAACGCTTAATATTTTGAGCCCGCAATTCCGATAAGCGCTTCCCTAACCACACACAAGTCACGGATAAAAACCGATAACGCACTAAATTGAGGAAAGTTTCAATCAATGACGCTGGGTTCTACCTTTCATACATGCTAAAAGTAACTGGCGCAAGGAAACTTGGTTTGGAATCCGACCACAACTGACACTTAACTCCAAATCAAAGCACTTCCATCATCATACGTCAAGAAACAATCATTTGGCCACCAAGCAGGATCAGAAACGTAACGCGTCACTCATTTCACTCCTTGAGCCATACAAGATTCACAATGAATGCTAATCACTTTGCGGGACCCATGCCAAGCTAACGCAACAGCTGATGCGATCCGCGCTTTGGAAAAGCCGCCGGCTCCCCCGACAAGCAGGACCGCGAAAAGGGAAAAAGATGTCGGGAGGATACGGCGGGGAGAAAGGGGGGGGGGGATCCTAGGACGCGCTGCTGTGATGATGATGCGGAGGAGTGATGGGGAGGGGGGGGATATCAGCCTTCACCCCACTTCCCCCGCCTTCAGAAGGAGGGGAGGGGGGGACAGAGAAAAGAGGGGCACGGCGAGTGACACGTGTTGTGCAGCGGGTGGGGTGGGGAGGAGTACCCGAGGCAGCATTCAAGGAAGAGGGAGAGAGAGGTGGGCATGGATGGAGAGTTGGGAAAGGGGGGGAAGGTCGAAGGAGGAGGGTGACTAACGCTCATGCTTCCGACTACCACTCGATTCAAACATCTTCAATTTTAAAAATCCAAAGAGCCGTATTCATTTATTCCCAGCTAAGGCAGTTGGAGCGAAAAATATTCACCCATAACTTTAGCACACAAATATAATTACAATTATTTTTTGTAGGAAGTATAAGTCCGTTTTTTATTATTACCTAATACAATTTATACACCACAAGGAAAACCGCGTACGGATATTTTAAACAATAACTTTATAATATTTATTTTCCTAGAGTGATGCAATTCATTAAGTTACCCTCCGCATTTTTTGCTAGTACCGCTGGCAGGAGTCAGCACTAAGAGGGTTAAATAATTATGGTCTACATCTATGTTTACTTATTATCCTGCAAGCTACCACAAGGGGGTAGAGGGTGACTTATCACCAACATGAAGAGAGCGAATGAATTAACTTCCACCAACAGGGACCACACTCTCGGCATACTATAAATGTTACAGAAACTACTAAACTAATCTATAACGTGACCATGTAAATGTGACACATGAGTCTTGCAGTGAACATGCAAAATATGGTGTTAGCGCCACTCGGTAGATTAAGAAATATACCAAAGAGGCATTGAATGTTTCCTTCTCATATTTACGCAGCGACTCCCATATTCAATATACTGATCACATTTGATAACATAAGCAAACATTACCCCCATTGTTCCTATAGGAGGGTTCCTTCTACATCTACCAAATACCTTGCAAGCCATCACAAGGGTGTTTAGCAGGGGATGACTTATAACAACATAAAATAGAGCAAAGAAATTAACTTTCTCCAACATGCACCACACTATGGGCATGCTACAGAAACTACTAAAATAATCTAAAGTGTAACTATGTAAACGTGACACAAAGTCAAACAGAGAGTAAGGAAAACATGATGTTAGCATTATTTTTCAGATTTAGACACAGGCATCAGAGGGAATATGAATTAATCAGCTACCCTACCTGTAAACTAACCAACTTCAAAGTCTAAACACAGCCATTGTTGTCTCTTATCGATCTCGGGAAAAATGACATTTTAAACATTTCTGAACCACTAAATATTTCCCTTATTTTATTCACATTTTCTGATCTGCCGTAGAATGCTGGAGTTCGTAAGATATAAATAACTTCGTCAGAAAATAAATTAATCTAATCGTCGGTCTAATTGGAAAGAAAAAGGGTCACATCTCTCAAATGGCGCCAAATTATCACACACTTGCCTAATTACTTTTAGAGACATTGGCTAATAAAATTGGAGCCATTTTCCACGGGATCTATTAAAGGAGCGCGTTCCGCTGATAATATTTTTTCATTTTTTTTTGCGGTTAAAATATAACATGACTCGCTTCATATTCATTACGACTGCTCAAAATTTATTTTTTAATCGAATTTATATCTTATTTTGAGTTTAAAATCATTCCCAAGCTACCTAATAGTTTCCAAGTAATTCAGATCATAATGGGTTTGATCTTTCTTATTTCCGTCGAGAACAACACAATTTGGGGAAAACCCTCTGGTATATACATCGGCCTGATGAAAGAAATGCACGAAGTCCCTTTGATTTTATTGAAGTAAATTCTTAAAATGCTATGAACACAGCCGCTGTCAAATACACCAGCGAGTGTCGTTAATAAATCACTATTTACTGAGGGATTAATAACCAGGGCGAGGGTGTTCTTGATGGATCATAGCTGCCCTCCTATATTTCTCCCCAGCATTGCTTATTCCTTCGCACGGTCTCTGTTCCCAGTTCAGCATTCTTCCCCTTATCTTCATCGCATCCGATATGCGTAACTTCTTCATAAGGATCCGAATAATTCCCCACAGAAGAAAAACTTACCCCAACTCCATTAGCCACCAAATATTTTGAGCTAAGTTCACTAGGAATTTATCGACTCACCTCCCTAAATGTACACACAACATTCCAAAATTACAGTGAGGTAGTCCAGGAATATACAGTGCCACATTCTTTTTCGTGCTGAACAGTATTAAACTGCCAACGACTGACAAACAATTGGTCCAAAGTTCACCGATTGGCTATAGGGTTACACAACAATCTCCGAAAAAAATCGTGCATTTAGAATTAACGATGATAAGTTCTCAGACGTGTCCGCCAGAGACGAATAGGTGTCTTGAATATTAATAACAGCCATGAAAACTTTAGAAATTGTGTCCAGTAAGAAAAAAAAACCATCACACGGGCCCGTTTCCGCAAAAATGCAGAACATTTAATTACACTGTACATAAACGACATCTATATGAACCCTAAAAATTAAATGCTATTTCAAATTCTAACATGCTAATGCTAAAAAAAATATTACGTCGCAATAACCCTATGTCTCTTTACTAGAGAACTTAGTCCTACCTAAGGGGCTTAAATGAACTGAAACTCACTATGACCCACGGTTATCAGAAGAACAATGAAAAAATAATGTTCAAAACTTAAGTAATACGTTGTAAATGAAGTAACTGTTATTCCACATAAATTTGTATGAAATTTATGTCGAACAACAAAGTTGCTTCATTTACAATACATAGTAAATTCCATGAAGTCAAGCCTGAGAGAATTTAGTTTAAAAATACCATTAACACTGACAACTTTTCTTTCCTAGCATTTATAGAAAGGTCTTCACAAAATGAAAATAATTTTTAGCATATGGACGGAGAGCAGGCGACTCGCAAATTCAACGTTCTTTAACTTATATAACTATTCGGAGGCCAATTACATTCATATAAGCCACTCCAAAATAGCAATCGAAAAATAAAGTCGAAACTTTAGGTGACCAAAGAGAACCTTGTATGTTTCAAGAAAAGAGAAATGGGAAAGGAACAGAGGGGAGGGAAAACTTCCTACGGCCAAGGTACTCCAGAGAATTCTGTCAACGATGAACCACACAGGCAATCTTACACCTCGGTCACCCTTAGACATCAGTGCAGGGGTAAACAGCGAGCCGCATTACAAGTTTATCGAAGAACTCAGTTCTTTTCTTAGTTCAGTTTCCTTATTTTCAATTCTTTTTAAGAAGAAATTGTGACACTGCTGTTAAGGATATCCTTTCGACTGATTCTTAACGAATTAGCGATGAGGGCTGAAATATACTTATGGGAATAATATGGGTAGTTTTTACAGCAGCTATGGGAGGCAGATTACCTTCTTGAATATTTTACCTTATCCTTTTACTGGCTTCCCATTGCTAAAACAATCTTATCAGAGCGTTAACCAACTGCCAATAACACGAAGGAGTCAACCCCGTCGATCGCCTGGCACCTCGATAGACAGGCATGAGGATAGCGAAGGATTGCCAAAAAGAGGATAAGGAATGAATAATAATCGGTCAGGAAGTAGAAAGAACGGACAGTTTAGGATAGAGGCGAGCTTGGAACTTAGGGTGGGCACCCACGAGCTAAGAGGGTCACGAGGCCCGCTCCTTTTCTCGGCGAACTCTTGAGGCTCCGTAGCGAAGGGAGGCGAGCGGGAGAAAGTGCGTGGTGACTCGGGTAGGGAAAATGAGGGAGGACGTAGGGTTAAGAGGTGAAGGGAGGGAATAGGGGAGGCAGGGGCTGAAGTGGGATGTTGAATGACGGGCTGGAGCACCAAAGGGAAGCAGGAAAAAATGGAGACGGGCAAAAAATATATATGGGACGGGAGGGGAAGCAAGGGAAGAGAACGGGGAGGGGAGGAGGGAGAGAAGGGAAGATGAGGCGAGACAAGATGGAGGAGTGGCGCAAGGGGAGGAGTGGTGGGGTGGGGGGCTGGCTCGGGCGGAGTGGGGCGTGAAAGGGTGGAGGGCGAAGCTTGTGCCATTGAGCGGCGGAGGCTGGAAAACCCGTTCGCCGCCCCGTCTCCTCACACAAGGGTCCTCGGTTCGAGGAAACGCAGGGGCTCCACAACGACGACCAACACGATACGGAGATTTCCTAATTTTCCACCCAGAATGGCTCTCGAAATGCAGTAAACCTTCCCTTACGCTACGTGCCCGTTTACAATCAGTAGAGAATGGCATCAAACATTCCGCTATAGCGATGTAAAATTTCCTGGATGCCTGAAAACCTTTACCGCCAATCGGAAGTCATCAGAATATTCGAGTTGACAGGAAAAGTTGGCGCAGGGGATGAAGTATTTTTTGTCACTCTCAATAAAAGCGGACAAAAGAATAGGAGTCGCTCAGTGTTGATCCCACGAAAAGGGACCTCCATGGGCACTAACCTATCTGCAGACATTACGACGACATAAATGGATAAAATAAATTTGAACAATGAAATTGCAGAAAAATTCCTATAAATTCATTTTTATTTTAAATCACACCATTTGTTTCGGCGATTTTCGATAAAGAAATCAATCACCAATCTGTCTCACTCAAAGTTTAAATCAATTCAAGATATCCGAAGCGCATAAAACCGAAGATAACCTATCTTAACCAGCCACAGCAAATTATCAGTTCCCGAGGAAGACGATGAACACTCTCCAAAGTAAAAAATGCACATCCCACGAGATCTCTCAATATTCAGGCCACACCTGCATTCCATTTCCTGTACGAATTATATATTAACAACAGCCAAGCTAAGAAAATTGAACATCTTCAGGGAAAACATCTAAAAGAAAAATAAAACGAAGAATTTTACTTCTAATTACAGCAAAAAGGATACGAGGCCGGCATATATCGGGGCCGTGATAGACTCGTGAGTGATTGGGAGCCAAAGAAAGAAAAGGAGTGTCGTGAAATGAGAGTCCTATACAAATTCCATCCAGCTACTCTTTTAAAATGTACACAAAACCCTAGCAGTATCCCACTTTGCGGAGAGCAAATTACAGCCTCACAACTACACGTTGTGTTAGCATTGAAATTATACAAAGAGCCAAATAGAGTAACCCAGTCATAAGTTTCATCGGGTCAGAACCCAATGAATAGCCAGTGAACAACGATTGAGGTAAAGATGGATGATCTTAAAAATAGCTCACACGGTAAAAAGATAGGAACCCTGAGTACATATCACATATATCGAGGTTACGGCCTGAGAGTCGACACTCAAGGCACCTATTTTCACGCTCGATCACCCCGGAAATTGGGTATAATTACAGATATTCACTTTCAAAGACTTTTTTCTACAGATTCAGGCGAGGAATCGCGGAAGTTCGCCATATTATAAACAACTATTGCACTTTTCCACAGGATATTTTAATGAGTGAGACACATTTCAACTCACAGAGCCATAATCACGTACAAGACCTTTGCATTGAGCTCATAAAAATATCCTGTGGAAAAGTGTAATTGTCGTTTCTGTTATTATATTCAAAGAGTTTGCTTTTCTTTATTCCATAGGTTTTCTTTAGAAATTAGGGGCAATATGAAAAAAAGTTAAAAAGATAAATGCAAAGAAGTAATTTCCACGCATCATAAAACTGCGAAGAATTAATTTACGAAAGGATTCAGAAAAGCAGGCAAGGGTCGGGAATCGAGTAGGAAGGGTGACATACTCAGATATTGGCTTCGATCCTGCTGCCTAAATCACAAACAATTTCACAAGCTGGGAAAAACGACGTGTTTCAACATCATATGGGACGGCAGCAAGAATGAGCATCGGAACTGTCAGCACAGAGCATCGAGACGCGAAATCTGCCACCGAGCGCAATACTGATCGAGAGGAAACACGTGCTTGGGCGGATTCCTGAGAAATGAATCACTCCACCGTTTCCGCTCTCCACTAATCGTAATACGGACGAAGAGACGCGTCGAGAATGAGTGGAGAAATCCATCGAAACACCTCCGAAACGAAGCCGATTTAACACACAAAAACAGAGCCACGGTCGTTTCTAAACGATGTAAAAACAGGTGAAGTATAGACGCAAATAGGAGATTTCAATGCCGCAAGCGTAGTATCCGAAATTCCTTAATCGGATATGGCAAACCACAACCTTATCGCACAGGGAGTTTTACCAAAATAAGAGCTCTTTCAGTAGGTCAATGACGAACGCAATAACAAAAAGTTTAGGTTATGAGGGGAGTATCCACATCCAAAAACTTCGAGGAAGAAAACTTACGGAGGAACTTGCGCTTCGAAATACTGCTTTTTTTTAATGTACATTTTTGCTACGATGAGTAAACTTAAGCTAAAAGCTGCAGAAAACACACTCTAAATTCCACGGAAATACTCCTTCAGGTAAAATCGTATAGGACAAAGCGTTATACTGAAGCATTCACAACGTCACGAAATCCAGTAAATATACGGACTCCAGCTGCCATGGTATTTCGGTAGGATGAATGTCTAATTATGATGAACCTAGAAAAATAGATCTGGTAAACAAGGCAAACATCAGAAGTTTCCCATGCCAGTGTCCGAAGAAAACTGGAAGTAGGTTATTTAAACTTAAATACACGTGGTATATTATCAATGGCCAAAGCAGAAAAAATATATTTGGTGTCTCAAGACGTAGTACATGATCTACACGTTTTTGAACAAAATTATTCGGGCGGAAATTGAGATAAAAAGTTATGAGCAGGTATGCCATCGCACTGCCGTAAAAGCAATGTATTGCAGCGTCAACATTAACAATTTTTTAAACCAATATATCTTCGTTAAATGACCGATGTCCCAGTTATATTTCAACATCATTCGATAGTAGGAGTCTTAATTAAGGTAGCCATTCTTTAACTTAAGGTTCCTCCTTAAAGTCATCATTACCCACGTAATTATTACCTATTAAGAAATTGGTTTCCTCACCTACGTACGCAACAAATCGCCAAACCTTATTTTCCGCATTGCATTCGCCCCCGCCAGCCAAAAGCCACCCGCACAACCTGCTGCATATTCGAGCTCCACAGGTCTGTATACGGAGGGCACATGTTACTCCAACGGTTCTACGTCACGGAAACTAATCCGGGGCTACAGTAACGCCCCTTCACGAAGGTAACGAAAAGAACCAGATACGCAATAGCTTGTGACTTTCAAAGCCTTTCAATGTTACTGCCCGCTTGTGAAGAGTCTTTAAAAAATTTACAGGTACTTTGGGGGGACAAAGATAAGTGCATAACGACAAAAGTAAAAAAGATTTGCCACTTACCCAACTTTGCTGCTGACCGATTTCCGTCGAGTCCGCAGGATCCATCGGCTATACAAAGAGAAAGAAATACGGAGGGGTTAGATTAGTGAAGGAAATAAACGCCAAAATATACAGCCACAAATACCGGCAACTTATAATCTATCAACATTATTCTTCATGAAATTCAAAGCGATATAATATTTTACTAATATTTCTCCTTAAGTAAATTTTTAGTAGATTTCATTTTAGATTGCAAGTAGATTACAACTTACAACCGAATATTAAGTACATATTTCACTAAATATATAAATATTTGGCAGTGAACTCACCTCCTTCTTCCTTTTGACCGGTACTGGACACATGAAATGAAAAAAAAACTATATTAGAGAGATAGAAGCAAGGTAACAATACAGAATTCCCTATCTTACGTAAATACAAAGTAAGAAGGCCGAAGGAAGGAGGATTACCTTTACATAGCCTAGGGACATTAATGCATACGTTAGCTCGATCAAAACCAAACCAGATAGAATTGGTTGGGAGATGGGAAGGTTAATATTAGATTCACATGCAAACACGCAGCACTTGTAGAATTGAGAAACAAGTAATTACTGGTTTTCAAGGGAAATCAATTAAGTTCTCCGATGCCATTCATACGTACATTTTGAAGTTTTACTCCCAAAAAAGAATCACCGTCGATATTTAGGCAGTAATTTTGAAGAAACAACAAAATTTCTCCCTCAATTTCAAAAGTCAGAATTGGATATCATCATCCCTGCGCGCTAAGCACATCTCTCATTCCATTTACACTCCTCACTTAGAAATGATGCAGCAAAGGAGATATTCGGATTGAACGAGATTACAATTGGAGTTGTTAAAAGACAATTTAGTTTAGAATGTGAAGATTTCGGTGCTGACCAATCCTGCAAATTTTGAGAAATCCGAGAACGCTTCACCCATTGCATTCCCTCAGGAAACTCCAGGGCTATGATCAAGTTGAGGAACGACCGTAATCGCGCTCGCGAAAAAAGGCTATTCCGCAAGCATGACGGTGAAGAGAAGAATAATCTTCAAATATATAAAAATGAATATTTGTTTGTTCGTCTTCTATGCGTTCTTATACCATTCATCAAATTACGATGAAACATTGGCGAGTGGTTGTGAGCGCGTCCGCAAAGGTTTCTGAATTATTGCATCTATTGTATAATAGTTGGAGCGCAAGTTGTTTCAACTAATGAGTGTTGGCACGCGAGAGTCTCAAACAAGCGAGGAACGACAAGGAAGTAACGAAGCAGATCGTTTACGAGTTGTTCAATCACGTGCATTAGAATTGTATCAGTGAGACATAATATCGCATGCATCAGAATCATATCAGGGATACAATTTGTGCGGTAAGCCCAAAAATATTGCAAATACCAAATCACGTAAGTAAATTTTTTTCAAATTTACTTTAATACTAAAAAATCATTGTCTTTCATTTATTTTGTACAAGTAAATGTGTCTGCTTTGCATATGTGTGGCTACTTAGAAAGAAAAAGTGGCATCGCAACGCGTGCCGGGCACAACTAGTGCTCCACGAAGGACAGCTTATTCAGATAACCTCATTTATGTCTTCCAGCATCAACAGAACCAAGTAGTTGACGTACAACTGTCTCTCCAGCCTCGCACTCATTTCAACTTCAAGTCCAGTCCTGAGCGCACACCTCGTTCAAATCCCGCCGACCTCACAAATTTATGCTCTTCACTTTCCGTCGCTGTTCAGAGAGAGAGAGAGATGTGAGGCTGTGCTCGCCGAATTTATCCCTCCGTCCTGGCACGCACGGCATTCCAAGCAATGGCACGGGGGCGCACCCCCGGATTCATTCTTGCGAGGAGCCGCGGGGGACATTGCGCATGATTAACGGCAAGGACGAGTCGCTTTGGGACACGCCTTCCGCCACACACAGACACAAAACAAACGCCTCGGGAAACCGCGCAATCAAACGGCGGGGCCCGCAAATTCCCTCCTCCCGACTATAACTACGGGCTAACCACGCGGTGGCTCGGCGCCAATAAAAACGCAATCCCCCCCAACCAGCCGAATGTCCCCATCAAGCAAACGCCATGGGGCGATGGCCAATGCATGCTCCTGTCCACGGCACGCACCGCGAGAGATCTCCAGGGCCAATGCCACCCACACACGAGAGAAACTGGCCAACCGACCGGCCGACACCTTTGCCTTCCTCCGCGCCCGCGGGGTCGCCGGGGCGTGGGTGCCACTGTGGGCACCGCCCCTTCCGCCGCAGCACAACCCCTGCCATTCGGCACCGTGCATTTTTCTCTCTCTCGGCACCCACAAGCGCGGGACTCATTCGATCAACCGCGCCGTCATCACAAGGAGCGGCGACAGGAAAAATCCGAAAGGCAACAAGATATTCATGGCTTCGCGGCTTTAGTTTTCAAAACTGATCGTATTTTCGACACCCTCAGGGGGGCTCCACTGGTACACGAAGTAAAAGCATGGCGTAAATGAAGTGAAACGTATGGTAAATAACAGTAACACATTTTACAGATTTGCCAGGGGATTTCTATGCTCAAAAGAAAGGAAAAATCCTAGTCTTCGAAATGGAAAATCATGTTTTTCAAGGAGGTTGCAATGCATTCGAGTGATTGCTACCACGCACACATTTGTTTTTTCTAAACTAATTTGCTGCCTTCATAAACATTACGGGAAAGGGCTTCGATATAAAGTCATTGAATATTGTGAGGCAAAACTAAATAAAATATGATAAAAAGAAGCAGGCCCTGCGTAGATATCAACTTCGTTGAACTAAATGCAGGAGCTAATTAAAACCCGAAGAATCAACGACTGCGCACTTATGAAAGTGTAATAATAAAGAACTTAAAATAATCAATGGTGATGTCCTTAAATACCTTTACCTTACTTTTTACGTAAAAAACCACCCCCTAAAAAACTTCCCACGGTGCAAACTTGACCGATATCGTCACAGTAGACATTACACTACGACATGTAAAAATCGTATGATACGCGGATAAATTGATGTAAAAATCAAGAACAGCAGATACCCCCGAAGACGAAATATTTTCAAGGATTTTTAGTTTTTCAATAAGGGAGGATGCATTACGAAAAATAAACACCACGCTCATAAACTCTCCCGTTTCTGGCGATTCAGGACAAGAAGAAATGCCCTCAATACCAGCTTAATTACAAGGAAGCAATACCCGCCACGGAAAACCAGTCACTTTATGCTAAATATTGGCATGTAAAGAAAGTTTTCTACCACAAAGCATGATTTCTAGGAATCCTGGCCCTTAAATTCTATTCGCATTCAATTATTATGAGGTTTTTAACGGCTATAGCCGGTTATAACTTACGATACTATTTTTAGGTATTAACACGGAGTATTGAAATATTAAATGGGAGCCCCTAAAATGTATCCATACTCGTTAGTATCTGGATAGTCAACCAATAGCCAAAGATAAATAAATGGCAGTGCAATAGACCGTTGGAAAGACGTCTTTCCCGTATCTACGTCAAAGAAAATCACGGAAGTGGGACGCATTTAACATCTGTTAACCACAAAGAGTAAAAACCTCACCAATAACTGCTTTGAGAGAGGGAACATAATTCGAGGAATCCTATCAGAAAAATGTTAGGCAAAATAAGGACAGCGGAGGGTTAGCATGGGAGCATTGAAGAACTGCAAAAAATTAAAGGAAAAAGGGTACTCGTGTGGTCAAGAATTTTGGCTCATCCAGAATTCATTACGTCGTGCTCTCTTAAGGGTGAATTTTAATTGTCACAATCTACTGATAGTGAAAAAAATTTAAATGATTTGGACTCAGTACGACTTTCGAGTTTGATATATCAAATTATTCAAATATTCAAACACTGCCGAATCAATTTCAAACCTCGAGCACATTCACCAAAAACATACGGAATTACCAGGATTAAGCAACCTGTGGCATGCCAAGGCAACGTACCACGGCCGAATAATCACCCTAACTCTTCTTCATGTCTTCCCCTTCGCAAGTTTTAAATAAAAACACGAGACGTTAATTAAAAGTTAAAAACAGCACTTATAATAATACCGATGAGTAGGTAGAAATATAAGCACCGGTTATGAAGGTCGGATCATTAAAATTCCAGGACTCCAATTCCAACACATCAACTTTTTGCTTACAGCTAGTCCTATGAGATTATTGCAAATAAAAATAGGAACCATGTTTGCTAAATTAGCATCGAAGGTAAACCGGAAAGTTTTCGACATCTAACGTAAATAAAACAAAGCCACCAGGGCTTCACCAGGTGATGACAGAAAAATACAAGGCCATGAGAACACCATATTACAACAAAAAAGTGCCCTGAGTGGTTGCCAATTACTAAATACCTTTTTTAAGGGGAAGGCCGCTTTGAGAGAAAGAAATCGCGTGATTTTTCCCGACGATTACGTCAAAATCATTGTTAAGCCTACCACCGCATCCGTATTCTCAGTAAATAATCGGAATATGTTGCATATTTTGATCACAATAGCACAAGGTCTACCAAGACCGATTTCAACTATAGCATATGGGTAAATAGCCTTTGGAATTCCAAACATTTAAACGACAAATGGCGGAAAAAAATGATGACACGAATAAAATGGCGAAAAAGAATGATAAACATCACCGAACGATAACGGGGTGAATGTTTTAAGCACGTTCATTGCAACTTTAAAGGGACAGTCCAAATTCCACGTAGACAAAAATAGGCCACTTTTCACCCTCCCATCCCCCATCGCGGACACTCGTAGCCTTCATCCGGAGCTCCGTTGTCCACGTAGACTTTTCTTTATTTTTGCGGAAAAAGCTGTGAAAAGAATTATTAATTTACTGTCATGGACTATCTGTAATCAAAGGCTGATTTTGAGGAAAGGTAAGTAAAAGAAAAACTACTCATGTAGCTATGATAATCTGTCATTTACTATGCACTGTAAAACTTGATACGCGTCGTATCGACCATTGTCTACGTAGACATCCCTTCAACTCCCCCACCCCCAACGAAGACCTTCGTTAACAACCCTCATACCCTCCCCCCCCACCAGTTTGGTGTCTGCGTGGATTATGGACACCCCAAACGGGAAGATGAAGAGTCAATTCTTGGATAAGGGCAATATTTTATGTATTTCCGACTCCGATTATCTCTAGGAGACCACAAGAGAGTCGGCAACTACTATGCCTTGGAGGGTCAGTTTGGTTCAAACAAGCTGGCGGTGTAACTTCAGAGGAAATTAATCATAGGAATGTCAATATAAACTTTGTTTTCCGCATGGGTTTAATTACGTTAGTATTTATTATTTTGGTTTTTCCACACGAATTGCGAGACCTGAAGATGTTGCGACGCAACGAAAACCGGTACAAAAAAAATAAAACCCAGATAGAAAACAAAATTAATGTTGTCATTCGTGTAGGTCAGTTTACTGTCAACTGGCCGAAGAGATCAGAGAACGACAACAATGAAATGATTCGGTTTAGGAGCATGGGGTCCAGCCAGTTAGTCAGTGCCTACCTTGCGTGGGGGTGGCGCGGCGGGGGGCGTTCCCGAAGGGGAAGTAGGGAGAGTCCGGTCCAAAGGTTGCGTCGCCCCCACCGCCCCCTCCTCCCCCTCCCCCCGGACCCGCGCCTCCTCCTCCCCCTCCTCCCGGACCGGCCATGCCGTAGCTGTTGCCGTAAGTCTGTGCAGGGGGAAGAAAACAACAACATTGCACATCAGAACATGTTTTAACATACTGACTAACAACAAATCACGAAAACAGCACAACATTTTCAAAGGAACTATTAACCGTACAGGAAAAGAGGAGATCTTCGTACCATTATAATGGAAACCCGTAACAAACAACGAGGGCATACTCCGATTTATGACTCTCACGCACCACAATTACGACATTTAAAAATGATATTACACGAAAAGCTTGGAATTGATTACGGGCTTATATTACCAACACTAAAATATTTAAATCACACGGATTTAAGGATTAGCAATAATTACTCAAATGTTAGAAAAAGGCTTAAATTCAAAACATGCCAAAGACTAACACCCCGTATAATTAACTAAAATTGGCATGTCACCCCAGATAAAAACAGCTTTCAAAACTTAATTCCAACCTTAACTACACCCAATAAAAATTCAGAGACAATATAATATTTACACATATGCTAAGCAATAAAACTAACGAAAAGATTATCCCGACTAACTTCTGGACTTAAGCAAAATATGCCTTGGTAACTCATACCACCAAGATGCAGAGAAATTGAACACAGAGTAAAAGAATTAAAACAAACCATTCAACAAGAAGAACTTTTGCAAGCCTATAGAATGATTAATTCTTTCACGATGAACATGTATCTAAGTGCCAATTAACACTTACGCTGGCTAAAATTTATCAAAAAACAGACAAACAATAATTTCCAGAAGTAAACATGACTTTGAAAAACAAAGTTTCCTCTACGCATGCATATTTGCAAACTTGTATTTTTCCATAAATAAATATGAAAAAACTCGAAAAATCCTAATTCGTCAATGGCATGTGGAAAAAATAGGTACATTCTATATGCACTTACCATGCCGTTATCTATGTTATTTCCATAGCCTGAAGATGTGTAACCTGGTTTCTCTGAAAATAAAGAAATTCAAGGTTAAATAAGTCCTTTTAATTACACACTAAATTAATCGCTATCCGATTACACTTTCCATATTTCTGCATAAAAATTGAGCACGACGCAACCTACTAAATTCGACAATGAAATATCAGGATACCAGCGATTAGCCAGCATACATTAATAACAAAAACATCACAATGTTACTATTCAACAATGTAATTGGCGACAGTCACGTAATAGCATCAACTTCATGACAACTTGACTGATTAGCATCCAGTGTCACCAAAGCGGTTGCCTGGTAAGCTTAAATGCCTCTTAGAAGAATTGCGGTTTCCAAATCGAATACAGTAGAAGACGACAAGTAAATATGCGCATGTAATAATGAAATATTCATCATTACACTGAATCGCAATGAGCCCTAGCAGAGAAAAACACCTCAATATCACACTGGATTGATAACGCGTCTAGATTCGATGGCGGAAATTAAGGTAGGTAGCCAGTCGCAATTTTGATGATTTTAACTTCCTTAAACGAGGCGAGCAAGATAATATGAGATCAACAAACTAAATTAATGACTGCAAACTAAATTAAAACACACATTTGTTCACCGGAAGGGTATAGACTATAGAGTGTCTTATAGCAGCACCATCCCAAAATATAAAATAATAAAATTAAAAAAAAAATTATCACGTGACTGCGTGCAGATATTTCATAAACCGAAACGGTGTAAAATTTAAAAAGGTTCGCCAGGGCATAAAATCTTTCGTGACTCATAAAAAAGAGGACTGGGTGGCTTGCAATGAAAAACTGATAATTCGACTATTCCCCACAGTTTGGAAACCAGCACCAGAAATTAATTCACATGCAAGGCAATTCGCAGATAAGTTATCAAGCTACTAATAAGGCGAAAGAGAGCTTCCCAAATTTGCGGCTTTGACGTTGTCGAAAGTTAATTTAGAGGTATGATAAAATGTTTTCATAATAATAGATGGATTTAAATAGTATTATCAAATTATATACATATCTAATTATATCAACTGCGATTTATAAGCATTATCGCATTGTATGAATAGAAATACCCCTCACTCCTACGTCATTTCCCAAACTAGACATTGTGGGGAACCAATGACGACCAGGGTCAAAAGAACATATAAGCAAGGGTTTGAGCTCCGCGGGGCATGGAGGAGGGGACCCCAGCATTTTCATTATTCTAACATAAATGAACGGCGTCAATGAGTCCACAATCCGTCGAACCACACTTGGAAGCGCTCTCGACAAGACGCCAACGCAAACTTCAGGAATGTCGCGAAAAAACTCCTGTCACTTCCGGGATTCGAACCGGGTCCACGGCATGGAAAGACATTGCTCAAGCCATCCCAACCCAACCCTCCCTTGTCTCAAGAAATCGCGTCACGGTCTCGAAAGTGAATTTCAGCGGCGCAAACCGGCCACCACTCGGCGGTGCACTTCCTGCACCGAAATATTGGAAACGACCAAATAGGTAAGAGGGCACAGAACAAGGAAAGGCTTTCTTTCTGGACTGCACGGCGAAACGATAACAGGGCCGGAGGACGGGTCAAAACAATACTGGAAGGAAGCAGCAGATTCGGGACAAGAGAAATCCGCTCCCGAGGCGGGACGGGGCGTGGAGGAAGACGGGCGCGGAGAGGGACCCGCCGACGGCGGACAGGTGTGCGGCGGGATAGGAGCGAGGAAGGCGCGCGCGCACACACTCCGCGTAAACACGCGAACAACACGTGTTTCCCACACATCCGTGTTCCTCGGAGGAAGCAACGCGACGACAGGGATTGGAGCCGCGAGTGGTGCAAGTGGCCCTGACTAAAACCCCCAGCGAACAGTCGGGTCGCCGCGGGACAGGACCCCGTGGGTAGTGGGGGGACACTCAAATCCATAAAGGTAGTTTGAGCGAAATATCATTTTTTTAAAATATCTTACTCTTCCAAAGATACCGAAATAAAATCCCCTCACCGAACTATTTTCCGAGATATTTCACAAATAATACCGGTCATTTTACATGGGATATGATAATTTATGCCCTCCAGAGAGAACGTATTAAAAAAAGCGAGGCATTTCTAACACCTAGATCTCATAAAAAAATTAACAGCGTGCAATTTGTTTATTTGCTAAACTATTTTTGGACGAAAATCATATTGTCACTGCCGTAATTATTTCAGGGTCACAAGAAACCTTCCGTTTTGAAGGAGTTATAAACATACCGCACGAAAAAAATGAGTCAGGTTAAAGATTTATAGAGATATTTTTATTTAATTACTGAAAATTTCAGTCATATGAAAGTATATTACTTCACAATTGATACAACAATGTTTACTTCATGCTTCTTTAAGCTGCTCTAATTAAAACGTACAATTCGAATATGGTCTCCGCTATGACTTGGGAACTATCTCGCTCAAACTACCTTAAAGAAGACTGAATATCACGCAGCCCAAAAAGATATCCCTTCACTTGAGACAAATCGGGAGGCGGATATGATAGGTACCGGGTAATCGCCGGGAAGAGTCGTCATTATTTCACGGTACGCTGTCACATCCGCAAGTAATTTGCGACGATTATTTCCCCATCCATATTCCTCTGTGCAACATTTTGACATAGACATTTTAGGGAACACATTACTCAGGATTTCCGGGAGTTTCCACGAGAGATCTCTTCACATTCAATTCGGGATTTCCAATTCGATTATTAGAACTTTTATCCCCCCATGCCAACCGTTTCACGAGCACAAAGTATCCCCGAACATCATTCTCCACATGGTGCAATTGATCACACAACATGGACTAACTCCAGAAACTAAACACTCGTAACAATCAACACTAAAGCAGTTCATGCTCAATGGAATCGATCGTTCGATCAAAAATTCCGAAATTTCCCAATTTTAGTTCCTGGTCGTTCGCATTCACGAATAATCATTCTAAATTCAACCTAAATCGAACGAAGACTAAAGATATTCTGATAAGATTAATTTATTAATTAGTCCCGATATAAAAATCTAGACATGAGAAGACCATAAATGCCTTAATATAACACTGACGAATTTACTGCACACACAAAAATTAAAGGAATTGATCTTGATTGACTGGAACATCTATTGAATCTTACTGACCACTGGGCAAGGATTACACGAGGATGAGGACTTCGAGCGGCGTCCTTAAATTTCTTGGAAAATAAACAACAAATGAGCGTAAAAAGGATCCAGCCTGACGAGCACGAGAAATCCATTGGTTGTCAAAAATAAATTTTCATGGGAATCTTCCAGCATCAAAAAGACGAGGAATGCCTTATCAAAAATATATACAGGCACACTGATAACGTGGCGACTAAGGAACAAACGACAAGTATAAATCACACTGAATGCCATCCACCACTATGTATAAAGCATAATTGACAATCTTTTATCATGAAAAATAACAAATAATTTCCTTGGCTATGGATTGACCTATAAAAATAAAATATCTCTCCAGAAGAATCTTTCATTGAATTTCAAATGGTGATGGCACGAAGAAGCCCTGAAGATGAGGAACAAGTCACTCATCGAAACGTCGGCAGATATATAGTCTTTTACCCGTAGGAACACACATAGAACTTTCTGCATCATTTTCGACGGTAAAGTCTTTGATCACATATAAGAATTACAATAAACACAATTAATTCCTCCATACGACAAAGCTTTAAAAAAGGCAAGGGAAGCGCTATTCGGGCAATGTTACGGATACACGAGGAGTGCGGCGAACGGAAGACTTGACCTTATCACCTAAATGGAGAGTGGTGGGGAGGGAGGCAGGGGAAATAGATTGAGGAGATAAGGAGCTAGTGAGGGCACAAAGGGATGTGAGATGGATGTAGCCCCGCTCCTCAGGCGACCCACCCCCAATCCCCCGAGGGGTGGACGAGGAAGAATGGACGGTCGCCTCGCTCACGGCGAGACCAATGGGGCAATTAAGGGTGGCGCCCCCTTTTTCCGCCCCTGGAAGCCGACACACGCACTTCGGCCCCCTAAACCCCCTCCCCCCCCCCCGTTTTTAACCGGCACCGCCGACTCCCAGACCCCTGGAGAACACACGAAACACTCGGACGGGGTGGGGGACATTCGAAGGATACCGAAAGAGGGGTGGAAGATCCGTCGACCGCCCGTTTGATAAATCGGAGACGAGCCGGAGAAGTAAATGAGCGATAAAATAAAACGACATCTGGCCAAGAATAGCGGGCACTCCTACGGTTTTGTTAAGGCCGCAACAACGGTAGCGACGTTACGCGCTCGAAAGTCAAGAGACCGACAATAACATCAACTCTGTCGACTTACTACCGTCCTATTCATGAAATTTAAAAAAATTGAATGATTAACAAAAATGGCAATTTTCCACTAATATAAAATTTAACTCGACCATGGTTTCGATGTAGTACATCCATCGATGCACAACCATGGTCAAATAAAATATTATCCAAGTGGAAAATTGCTATTTGTGTTATTCATTATGATGAACTTCAACCATATCACGCCTGGTGTCTCTCTTTTTGTTCAAATTTTGAAAATGTAATTAACACTACCCAGTAACATTGTTAATAAATAAAATACAAGATTTTAAAACATTCTCTGCCTTGACTTGTGTACTATGATAGGGCTGAGTGATAAACTATTCACCGAACAAGCCAGAAAATGAGCTGGTCTAGACAGAAACCGGAAACTTCAACCACAATATATCACCCCTAGCCTTAAACAGTGTGTGTAGCGTAGAATAAAAATCTTCGCCACCAATGATGGTCAAAATAATTTTCGTACTAACATGAAATAAAACACAACTCTCAAAGCCGCACTCCAAAGTGCCAATAGAGAAATACGACAGAGAAATAAAGATTTACGAAATTACAATGAAACTGAACTGTCATAATATTCACAATATAACCTGACGGTGTTTTTTACCCTGTGGGATGTCAAAGCCAAACTGCAAATACAGATGTTTATTCACCAAAGGAAGTTTATAAAAGTTAACCATCAAGCAAATGCGACGGAGATAACTCGTACGAAGTCTGCCGGCTTAAATTAAATGGTAATAAAAAACGTACTTGAATTATTTTTGCAATTTGAGGGGGCGAAGAGGAAGTTAACCTAATTTAAGATAAGCCACAATTGAGGAAAAAGATATCTCGAATGTTTTCGGTACTGGCTATACATCGACGTGAGCCTCTGAGCTTCAATCAAAATTATATTATGCCTTCAAAGGACATTTTATCAAGGTGCACAAACAGAATCCACATATCGGAAATACGATATGATTGGAGAGGCTGATTCAGCAAGAGGAGGCAGGTAGGCAGCGATTATCACTATTATTTTTCTATGTTACCGCTCCCAGCTTCGTTGAGCTGTCTTCGGCTGGTTTCGAATTTTCTTCGTTTCAGGAGCTTTGGTTCACTTATTTAGTTATTGCGACGCAGGAGAATTCAGCAAGAGCAAAATATCAACCAAAAACTTAACCAGTTTCCATCTGTATGCCTTTAATTTCCCCAGCGTCTAATTGGCAGCATGCCCTTGGAGTCATCTTGACTCATTTACTGATGGCTTATGTGTCAAATTAGATAAGACAAACATTAACAAAATATTCATTTTTTTAAATGCTCTAAGTTCCGTTCTCTAAAACCTGGACTATAAAATGATTAACATTTACATTTATTTCGTTATCATCATTGATATAATCGTTTAGTTTCAATGTACGGAAATGTAACAAACGCGATGCTACAGACAAGAAGAAAAAGTTGACAGGAAAGGAGGATACGTATTAAGTGTGAGATATGGAACCACGTTATTTTAAATAGCGACTGCATAATATATCACCAACTCTATCAATGAATACTAAGCAGCAAACAAATGACACGGGAGCAAGAAGAAGGAGGAAGTATGGGGAAAAAAGTAATAATTAGCGAAACGAATGAAAATTCATCCTGCTTGAAATGAAACAAAAAAGAAGACACCCAAATATATGACTGCCCTGCAGCGACTTATCTAATATGTTTCTACAAGTAAACACACATAGGTTGGGATAATGCGACGACCATTGTAGTCACGCACGCAAGACGAAAATTCGCTGAACAATATAAGTCAAGAATTTGGAGGATGGATGCGTTCATCAAAACAAATCTATGACAATTCGACAGAGATCGGACTCGAACTGTTTCCAACAAAGTGCTCGAATAGGTACTCAAATACAATAAAAGGCTTTAAAAAAATTTCTGGATCTACAGGCGCCGATACGATCGCCGTCGGTAGAAGGGACGATGACCAAGTGGGTGATACGGTAAAAACTAGAGTTCTCCTATGGGCGCAGAGGGGAAACTGGCGATTATCTACTTCCAATGGGCAAGCTCTCCACCGGTTACTATCGAAAACCCAGCAGAAAGAATCGGAACAGAAACCTATAATGGATGACTCAGAATCGATCATAACACAAATAATTCTGTCAACTAAAACTTAGTCGACATTAAATTTGCTTCTTTCAAACTATCCAGTATATCACCAGGAACACTCAAGTTTGACAGAATCCTTACTGAGAAACAATATATTTTATTTTTCTTCGGTAGGAAATAATACACATCTAAATGCAATTACCTAATAGCCAACGTCACAATAATGTATTAACCTCTTCAAGGTTACAAAAATTACGATGTCTTCACGTTTACAACATAGGTGAAATACCAAATTTTGTAAGAGCTGTGAATTCACTGTAGCCCCTACGAAGCAAATAAATGATTATCCTCTAACGATGATAGGTATTTCTTGTTTTTTTATAGAACAAATTTGCCAATACAAAGGTGGGATTGATACGCAAGCGTAAGGTAAAAGTTCCTAAGCACTCGAAACACAAAAATATGGGTAGGTTCCTCTATTTCTACCGCACGTGGTTGCTCTGGAAGATCTGATATTTCGTACCCTGAATAACGATGTATTTGAACGGTTAAAGATGCATCGCTGCCCGTATATGAACCACAAACCCTACGGTATGAATCGTGATTCCGCACACACAAAACCGCTACATAGGGATTAACTATATCGGGGCCTTACAAAACTGTGTAGGTAAATGTTTCACACGAACGACGAAACAAATGACTTTATGGATATTAATGTGAATTATTCTTCATTTTTTTAAGAAAACAACGTAAACAGGCATAATCAACGTTTCGCGCTACATTTAACTGACCATGCCCTTTGATCAAACCACAGTTTTAATTTTCACAAAGCCAAAATCATTGAAACAGAGCTAAAACTAAAGAAACGACTTTATAAAGAAGTGATAAACAGGGCCAGAAATCACAAAGCTTGAGTAAGAGAAATTATATTTGCAATCTAAAATCAGTGCTATTTAATATTTTATTACTGATCTCGTAAAATATGACCATATGAGCGAAAAAAATTTTTTGCCTTCGTCCGGGCTTCACCTTTCTGTATATTTATTTCAACGACTCTTTTTTCATCATATTTTTTCCGTTTTTTATTTTAAAAATATATCGCCATTTTTCCATTATTACAATGGGTTATTAGACGTTCGCCTACAAACATTACTATACTTAATTGTTTGCTGATAACGAAGACAAGCATTACATTTTTCGGAAAAATAAACTCTTCTATTTCGAATAAAAGGTCACGAGATAACAATTAGAATGAGTAAGTACTTAGAAGTTACGCGCCTGCGAGGTGTCAAACGCTGTTTGTATACAATTTCTCAAGCAATAGCTCATAAGTCTAGAGTTTCAGGCGTGATATAATGGAGGTTTCACATTATACAAAAATTACATATCTAAAACTTCACGTAGGCGACATGTTTCGGCCCATGTTTTCTATCAACTGAATGTCACAGTAGCCTGATGATGGCGGTGCATGCCAAAACGATCATCATATCCATTTTAGTTTTCATGTGAAAAGGGCAATTTTATTTCAGTAAACTATACATAATTATTAGCACACAATGAAAGGTGCGTACATGCAACGACAAATATATCCAAAACGCTGAACTAAAGAAATACAAGAAGTGACGAAATGCAGTACACCCACAAGGTGGCAATACTTTCACAAGTCTATGACACCTCTATGTTTCAGTAAGTAGCGATTTAATTAACTTGAGGGAGAATTATCTACTAAATTGTAAATAATTCCGACAGATCTCGCATAGATACCGTAAGGTTCCATTACTTTTTAGGCTTGGGTTTCTCGGCTAAGAAATGTAGTTACCCCGCGGAGAACAAGTGATATCACAAAATAAAAAGTCCCACAAAACAAGCAAAGGGTAAATGCCACCACCATACCTCATCAATATGGCGTACAATCGTGCCAACCACAGAAGGTGTTCAAAACTGCACAGATATAGCCCTCAGACTTATAACTGAGATTCCAACTCGAGTCACGCTATCAATATTGGACTCAACTTCTAACAATCAAAATTCTTCTTACATATGTTATAACAACGGAGCTGTTAGGAATGAATAATACTTTGGGTTGACACCGTACAGCTGGTGAGGACTCGAAGAGCTGGCGTGGGACTTCCTCATATCTCAAACATTGTTCGAGAGACAAAAAAAACACTTGGTGTTCCTCTCTTATCAGGAGGATAGGTTTTGGTCATTTACAAGGAAAATTTAATGTTTTTGGCCTAAAGTATGTCTTCTCTCATTGATTTCATAGACCGTATGTTTCTTCCAATGAGAACTAAACAAAGGTCTCGTACCCCTCCCCTCGCACGATTCTTACGACTTATTATAAATCTAAGAAAATCGATTGCTTCAAAGGGACTGGAAAAAGATCTCCGAAAAGATATGCTATTTTTCCTGCATTTTTCTTTCCTCCCGGAATTCCCCGTCAGCCAGCTAACATCATTGGACCGACACTTGAAAATTACGTCCTATTTATCTTCCCGAGTCTCCACAAAGGATGGTCAGAGTGAGTTTAGTTTACGTCCAAATTTGCGCGATACTTTGCATGCGTATTCTCATCCGCGATATCTGTAGATAAAAGTAGACAAAATCCCTTGTACCGACTTATCCTTTTGGAAACTCAATACTATTTTAACACGCAACCTTATAGCACATTGCACATTTTTCGCAACAATTCTATTGCATACGTACAGACATTCTTCTGCACGCGAAATTCTACATTTCTAAGAATTGAAATTGTAGGTAATAAATATCAAGGTATTAAACCGAGTCCTACACTCTAAAAACCAACTTCAATATTATATCTTAAGGCCGCTTTACACGGTACATTTTATTCTACAATACATAGCAAACGATTTTATTGTATGTAATGTACCATAGATCGTGGAGGAAACTGAATGGAAATAGAGCTGGTTCTATTACCCGTTAAGTCATACAGACAATCATAAAATATGCCGCTGTACACGGTACAATTTTCCTCATACAAGTTCATGCATTCGTTTTTACAATAAAGTGTACCGTGTAAAGCGGCCTTCAGAAATTTCGAACACCGTGCCGTAAAGTCTAGAAATAACATGCGTTAAATTACGTAAAAAAATTAAATTATAATTCTTGTATCATATCATTTATGGCCCGTACGGTAAGTTCCACCGGATTAACAGATGCTCCTCAATGAAATGTGGCCGAAGAATTTTTATTTGACTTAATTTATAAATTATGAAAATGTACGCTCAATGACCTACGACTACCGCTTCAGCCACCTTGAGTTCCAATGGTCTATCGATGTGCACTGTCTATCAGTCAAAAGGGAAATTCAAAATATTTATTTCCAGCCGTTTATAACGAAGCGAGATGAGCAGCATAGAAACGCGGAGGTGACCGAGGATCAGTGGTCGCGGGGCAAGGGGAAGAGGTAGGGGGGGGATTGGGAGGGTTGGTCGTAGCGCAGAGGGGAGGGGAGCAGGTGGAGGGAAGCCGAAACGGCCGCCACCGCCACAGAGCCACGAGAATTAGAAACGAGGGAGACGAACTTTAAACTGATCATGCGGACACACAAACGAGAATATTAATATTCAATGCCGAACGCGGAAACGAAAATGGAGAGCCCTTGAGGATCCGTGCGTGCGAAAGACGCGCAACCAATTATCTCGTATGCACTTAGAAGACTGGGTGCGAGCGAGCAGTGACATAAATTAAAACTATGTTAAGCATCCAAAAAAAAATCTTTAATCTAAAACAGAAATCACACACTTCTAAGTCATCTCGGACTGATCTCAAAACGTCTTATCGTAGACTACTTCCGGGAAGGAGAATTCGCTACCTTACCATGCACGGACTCCGGGAAGTTAAAGGCCAAACACTGACGAAGCCGTTTTGATTCATACGGCGAGCATGAGCAACGGATCGCAAGAAATAAGAAGTGACCAGACTGCATGAAAACAAAAAAAAATAATTTTCGCATTAAATATGAACCTGCGGGGCGAGAGAATTGGCTAAATTGTAGCAGTAATTCCGCTTGCACGTAAACTTAAATATAAAAATATTTACTTATTCTTGCGTCAAATACGAATCTGCGGTGTAAGAAAATTGACCATTTTTTTGGAGTAGTATATATTAATGCATATAAACATTTACAAAGCAGCAAAACAAAGCTCAAAAATGTTAATCTAAAACAAGAAAAGGTAATGAGAATGAACTGATTAAAGATCATACCTGAGACGACACGAAGAAGTCATAGAACTTATGCGACGAAAGGTAATCCACATGGGTGATTATCAATTATTACTACAACAATTTCAATGACTATACCAGTATTTGAGGTATCACAGCAAATCAAAACACTTGAAATGGAATATTCATAGATCGTTAATGAAGCAGAATATCTGTCTACAGAACTATTGCACAATGTGTTACCAAGACAATAAAGTCACGGCAGTCAATTGCCGAGACATTTCCATGAACAGAGGCAATAAACATTGGGCTCGATCAAAGATATCCAATAACAAATAACAATTTCTTTAATGCTGATACTAAAAAAATTATGCGATGCAAAAATAAACGGAAACGAACATTTAAGGCATGAGGGATTAAGAAAGGTAAGATAACATGTAATACCGTAATGCGCAAACTAAATGTTATTGCCTCGTAACTAAATGAATTCCAAACAAGTAAGAGACAATAAATGAAATCCTATGCCATCAACCATTTCTACAAGCATATGCGTGTGCACCTGCTCACAGATAACTTTAATTTTTTCAGTATCCCTTGATTAAGATGTCACTAGTTCCCCACGTTCAACATTTCACCTTGGACACCAAAAATTCGCAGAAAAAAATATTGTTTTTCAATCGAGTCATTAAAGTCTCATATTTGATCGTAATGGGATGAAACGATAGTCACAACACTTCTCAGGTAACCAATGAAGACATATTAAAGCTTATAATAACAATAAATTAAAGGAACGGCCTACATACACATGACCTCTTATACACAAAGTATATCCACAGCTGCGTAATGCACTTTTAATTGGCGTGAATTAATATGACCTCACGAAAAATATCAACAAAAACACAAATTTAGCATCCTGAATCACCGTAAAAGAAAATTCATGAAAAATTTCTCTATCTGCATTTCTCGTTTAATAAAATAAGTAAAATCTGATAGAATCATTCCCGACCGACAAAAGTCACAGCAAATAAATAAAGTCAAAATAATAAGAACTAATATAAAATCTATTTACAGCTCGTAAAATTAATCCTCTGCATCCGGATAAAAAATAAAACGATTATCTAGAGTTTATCTGTGATGCCGAGTGGTGGAGGAACGCAAGTGTAAAAAGCACATAACCCTCTCCTTCGAAAATTTTGAAATACTTGAACAGAGATTCTGTGCATGAAATTTCATTTACAATGCTAGATTTCATCGGCATCGGTCATTTTGGATTTACATACAATTACTCAAACTCTAAAATAAACTACATGGATAATGTTAACTGATAAGCAATACCTTAGGCTTAAAAGCCGTCAATTTATCTTATTTCCTGAAATTATGAGAAATGAAAAAACATCAAGCCAGTATAAATTCAATTAGGGCTTCGTTGGGAACCTTGCGAACAAATGCATACCCATACTTTTCATTCTCAATCATTCTAGCAACAATAAAAAAGACTTCGTACAAATTAGGAAAGCATTGTTATGAAAAAACTTCAAAATATCAAATGAAAAAGATAAATCCCTCGGCAATGAACAAGTTATCAAAGAACAGACACAGACAAATTACTTCTTTAGTTCCCAATTCCAAAATGAATTACCAATAAACCATTCACCACAAAAAAATTAAAAACATCTAATGACGGAGTAAAACAAACATTCGTAAGAAAAATAGGGAAACGTATTGCTATAAAAGCAGCAAAATATCACATGAAAAAGATACGAATTCCACGGCAATGCACTAGAAAGCATAGAAAAGACATTAGCGAATTCCTTCTTTAGTTCACAATTTCTAAGTGAATCGTCAATTAACTAATCGCAAAAAATAATGAAAAAGGCCAAATGACAGAAGTAATACGTGGTGTATTTTGATACTAATGTCCACTTAAACGAAAATGATTAACATTAAGCTACACCATGAGGATGATACGATCAGTAACAACATGATTGATTACGAACAATTTGAACTAATCACTTAGCATAAAAAACCATCAAGGAATGACTGCGGAAAATGCGCTTCCAGAATTCTATTATATTTATATCACATTAGTATAAAAGTGAAAAACACGTTAAAAGAGTCGAGCAAAAACGTTAAATGAATATAGCAATGTGTAAGTGGAAACGTAAACAAGTAAAACGGAGAGAAAATTCATAAAAACTGTTCCAACACGAATGAAGTACACTAACAAAGTAAACAATCTAGAGTAAACATTTAATAAATTAAAAATTAGATATGAAGCTTCCATCGGGCAAGAACAATAACATCGCTGCCAATATATATGCCACAAAAATACGCCAAATCTCCAATACACACTTCCAACGCTTACTGACTATTCCAGCAGATAACTATTCCAGCAGAATGCAGTAAACTTAAATACGCACACAAAAGTCAATACGCTGCATGCTGCGTGAGTCTTTGAAAAATCTCATAAACAAGTCATCCGTATGATTCTGACACACATTAAATTTGATGTTATCAAAATAGTACGCTGAAGATAATTGACTTATGATTAAAATACACAGTGCATCTCTTGAATAACACAGTTAATTATTCGGCATTTCCTTTCAAGTACACATATACATCAATGTAAACAAGCTGCAATACAGATGTGCAATACTGAGAGTCAAATTCTCTCCATTGGTGCACATTATGCCACAATAAAATACGGCAACTCGAGCAATACTATGCATTTAAACTAATGTTCGAATATCTGTTTACACATAATGCGGAAACGTCACTGTAAGTGGGCATGGAGACCCAAAACTTCGCAGAATTACAGCACAATGCTCTTGCGATGACCTTCTGCATAACAACCCTTTTCGTTAACAAGGTCCATGTTCTACCTCTAAGTAACTTATATATTCACATTAAACCCCATCGTGATGATCAAACGAATATTTTAATGCGACTAAGGACCTGATACATCGCAAGCTATATTACACAATTCGCTGCTAGCTCAAGTATAGCAACATAGACACATACTTCAATTTCACAACAAACAGCCGAAACGTGAGGAAGTCAATCAGAAAAATGAATACGACCAAAAAACTATGGATAATAAAGGAACTCACCTGGCTGTTTATTCGCTATCTTATTGAAACAATTTTGAAACACTTCATAAAGATGCATAGGCTCATCGTCGCTAGTTGCCATCTTGAATTTCACAGCCAAAGACAGCTTCCTGCCTCCACCATCGAAGAGAAACTGCTAGTATATTGCTTACGCCGCCAAAACTCACGCCTGGCGCTGCATTCGCCCTGTTTGGCAGACTCAATTTGGAAACTCAGCAAAGCGAGCGGGCGTCAAGATTATTACTGCCGGGGCATGAGAGTTGGTACAACGGTTAAATGAAATTATTTTCATTTCTATAATGTTTTTCGTTAGTGCCGATGGTGATGTCAAGTGGAGCAATGTGACTTTTTTCAAAATTCTTCTCATGAATTGGTCACCACTACGGCAGTGTTTTCAATAACATATTGTTAGTACTGATCATACTGTCACTCCCTTGGCCAAGCACCAAAACCAAATGGTTTTCATTTTCTTGCCATGTTTTATGGTTAATTCCTTACATAGGATCGACGCGGGAGTTATGGTCCTTGCCAGTATGTAATTCATATGCATAAATTTTGTAAAGCGGGAGTTATTCGGTTGTGAACAAATTCCTCGAACATACTTAGTGGCCTCTCCATCTCCTCAGAAATCATGATTGCTCCGTTGCAATTTGTTGTAGTAACTTCATTGAAGTTCTTCTGAGTCCATTGGGATTAGAAGCTGTCAAAGTGGGGTAACTATCAGTCTTACCGACGGACGTTGTGTTACATTTTTTACTCCCAAAATCTTCCATCCTAGTCGGTTAAATGTTCATTCTAAACGTGATTCATCTCGATAAATGATTTAGAGGCTTTATGAAAAGAGCTAACATATTGTATCTTGGTCGTAATCTAATTTTGACTGAAAATCCATTGAAAACATAGATATGGTAAAAGTGAGAGGTACTACACAGATGTGAGCATTTAAATCTTCTGGAATAATCTAAAATGGGACTTGGATCGGAGATGCTCACCACATCACGATCAAACCAGTCATCAATAACCAGAGACTGAAATCTTTGACTCTAAATTATGTATGAAACAACCATTACCTGGTTGGTATTCTGGAACTGCATTGGTATTATCTTGCCAAATATTTTTCAGTTTCCCTTTATGGTAGTATGATTAGTTGTCTCATTTTACAAAAAGAGAAACCATTACCTTTTGCAAACTTATTTATGATGTAATAAGGACCCATGGAGAGTCTCTTCAAAGCTTTTCTAAAGAGATCAACAGCTGCTGCAATGAAAGTAAAGTGGAGGCTATCAGAAAATGATTAATAGAAAATAGACAATCCTAGTTCATAATAAAGCTCTGCAATGAGTGATTCCAGCTTATTAGGAGGCAATTCTTTCAGTTGATTCTGTAACTTAACATCCTATTGAACACCGTCAAGGGAGCAGCTTTGGGAGATAGTTGGATGACTCAATTTTATGGGGCAACATTGATACAAGATTCTTCTTCCATATAACTCCTATGCTGCTGCATATGGTGAACAGGCCACATTGGGCAACCCCTCATTGTCAGCGTATAATTTTCGTTTCTAAGGGCCAATTTTTTTAAAACTAAACATTTCCCTAAACTTATAGGTATTCGGAAGTCTATGTTGGTTTTCCATTTGTATACAAAAACTTGCACCCACGGACCACTTGAATACATCAATCTGCTCAACTCTGGCCCACTGGCTGTGAGTTGCCCATGCCTGCATGTGGAAAGGTTACATGATGGCCACCTGGGAGACTTGCATTTTTTGCCTACTCTTCTTGTTCTTTCAGCTTAATCCCATTCTCATCTCTGCCTTTCAAGGACCTTAAACTCTAGGGTTATGTTCAACAAATTGCCAGCCAGTCCGAAAAATTGTTAGTGCTGGTTCTATTAAAAAATGTAAAAAGGTTTATAAGAGACACACTGTATTGTTCCTTAGAGGAATTTCTACAACATAACAGTATGTAAAATTTGGTCTATGTATTTCTGTTTTCTTTGACGAATCCTACACCGTGGAATATTGGTCTTTGGATAATAAAGATTATTATTACTATTGGAGTGTTGCTGTGTTAACATTGTGTTTCCTCAAGGTTGTTTGCAGTCACAGTATTTTCCTTCTTCATGTTATTGCCAATGCCCGCTGCAGCTTGAAATTTATTCTTCATTGGCCTTCTTGGATTCCCTTATTAATTTCAAAGCTTCACATACTTAGCTGTCTCCTCTTCATTTCTTAGATTCTTTTGCCAATAAGATCTCTGATCTCACTTGCAATCCATGGCAGTCTTGTCTATACCCTCTCCCTCACCAGTTACTCCTTGGCAACTTACATGTGCCTTCTTCTGTACATTCCATCTTTCTTCAGAGCTTTCCTTTGTTTCTCAATTATAGCCTCATTGAAACTTACCCATTTTTTTCCTAGGAGGTTGTTCACACACTCACTTCATGTTTCTTGTATTTTAGGTAGCTATCCAAGACCACTTGTCATTATTTATATCACACATTTTCATTCCAAAGACAAAGGATGTTCTGTGCAATACTCATTAAAGGTTTTACCCAGCAGAGGGTGTAAAATATTTTAATGCTACTTCATAAGCAATGTGAAACTTACTTATAAAGGGTGTTTTCCAAAAAAAGTGGTTCATATGAGATGCATTAGTAGATCAAAATGGTGGGTATCACATGAGGTAAAATCTGCCAGTTATGAGTTCAGGAAACTGTGCACTTAGAATGACCTGATTTTCAAAAATAATTTTCACAACTACAAAAAAGGTTATAACACCTTTCTTTTCAGGGCAAAAAAATCGTGTTACCATTAACTCATTTGCCAATCAGAAAATGTGACTAAAACATCATAAGGTGCAGATTTTGTTAACAAATACCTAGAAAATTTGCCTCAGAATTTACAAAAAAAATTGTAATGGTGGACTCAATGTATACAGTACTGCCGACATGTGAAATCTTCTATGGCCCTCATCCATTTCCGTGTTACCATTTCCCGATTACCGTGTTACCATTAACTCATTTGCCAATCAGAAAATGTGACTAAAACATCATAAGGTGCAGATTTTGTTAACAAATACCTAGAAAATTTGCCTCAGAATTTACAAAAAAAATTGTAATGGTGGACTCAATGTATACAGTACTGCCGACATGTGAAATCTTCTATGGCCCTCATCCCTGCTTCTAAACATGCTGTCTTGAAGTGTATTTAGTCTCGAAAGTAAATTATCAGTTGGAGTTTATGCCATTCCTATTACAACCTTAAAAAAATTTGCAATTGCAATAATTAACCCCATTGCCTTTCGTTATATTGGAAACCTTCATAAATGATGTTTCCTGACTACCTCAAAAATCAAATGTATTCACAAAAAAGGGGTTGAGGATGATATAAATTATTACTGCCTGGTGGCCTTACTGACTAGTTTTTCTAAGATTTTGGAGTCTTTAATGTGAGAATGGCTCATGAAATATATTTTTAAATAGGGAACTATATGGTTTCCAAGAGGGAAAACATATGAATTATGCTCTTGCAAGATTTTTAAAAAGATAAAGACCTAGTAGGATTCCAATGAATACTCTGTTGGCATCTTCAATGATCTTTTATGGGCCTTTGATACAGTGGACTACAAAATTCTTTTGAATAAATGTGAAGGTTACTCAATCAGGGGCATTGCTCATAAATGACTAAAATCATACTTAAAGCATAGAAAACAGATGGTGGAGATCAACAGCATAGGACCCAAAAACAGAGTGACTAAATATGTATCCCCATGGAAACAATACATGTTGGCGTTCCTCAGGGATGCATCCTTGGGCCCCTCTTGTTTTTGTTATACATTAATGATTTGCCCAACAGTTTAAAGAATGAAAACATAGTATTACATGTAGATGATACTTCATTAGCTCTTGGCCACAAGAACCCACTGTTTTTCAAATTTGAGCTTAATACCTCTTAACTGCTACCGGATAAATTCGCTCATTCATTCCTGGAGATAGACCAGTCTTACTGGGATATCGTCATTTTCAGTGATGAAAAGACTTTCAGAAGTAATGAGAATGGGCATGCTCAGTTATGGAGGACCCGCAATTCTCGGTAAATATAACTGAAGAAATGATCCTACATTTCAGAACATTTTCCGATTTATAAAGAAAAATAATGATTCCTTATTTTCAGATATCACCAAAAAAATATTTTAAGAAATAAAACATCTGGCCGTATGAGTTTTTGTGGAGCAAATTCAGCTGCTGGGCCGGGACCCCTGGTAAGGACACCTTCTTGGATGAAATCGGAGGATTATGTCAAAATTCTTTGGACTTCATTGCTACCATATGTCAACGAAGTGGCGCCGGAAAGCGAGGACTTTGTATTTCTGCAGGACAACTGTCCCGTCCACGCAAGAAACACTTGGAGATTTTTGAGGAGCATCAATACATCACTGTTACCTTGGCCACCAAACTCACCGGGCCTGATTCCCATTGAAAATGTATGGGGCCTGATGGTAAAGGATTGGCAAAATGCCAATGAAAGAAACGAAGAGACCCTAGATGGTCACATCCGGGAGGTCTGGGTGTCTTTGAGTGGGCGTCCTATGCTCTTTCATAATTTAATATGATCAATCAGGCAAAGACTTCAAAAAGTAATTGACTGTGAAGGGGACAAAACCAAATATTGATTACACATATTTATATATAAAACCATTCGACAGGACATTTTCTGGTTGTTTTGTTTTTTTTCCAGTACGAAAATTGTTGCCATTGCACTTTTCATTGAAGTGGACCACAATTTTTATAAAGGAGTATCATGCATGCGCAGGTGTTGTTAATGCGTTTCTTTAAATTTATTGATACATGATGTTGCCGTTGCACTTTTCATAGAAGTGGACCACAATTTTTATAAAGGAGTATCATGCATGCGCAGGTGTTGTTAATGCGTTTCTTTAAATTTATTGATGCATGATGTATTATTTCAATGGAAAATAAAATGTAAAAATGCATTATTTGTAAAGTGTGCTGCATTTTTTTTCAAATAAAACATTTCTCTCTTGAAAAACCAGCATTAATATTTAAAATATAATTCAATTCATAAAAACAATAGCGAAATTATTTTAAGTGGATACTCAGTCCACCATTTAGTGAGGCATTTTACAAAACTATAGAAAAGCAGCCATGCAAAATGAAAAAATGGTATTTAAATCGTTTTTGTTCATTTTTATTTGCATATTGGTATATTCTTTCCTCATTGTGCATTTTCAGCTTTTTTTGTGTATCTATTTAAAAGATATCACCATGGTTGAAAGTTGAATTGAACCTGCACTTATATTCGCATTTAACGTAACCTTTTTTCCCCGAAGGCTGAAGCTGAGAACGAAGAGGTGAACTTGAGGTTACCAGGAGGCCTCTTAGAGTAAGAGAGGTGGAGACAAGGCTTGAGGAAAATTCGCGAGAAATAAAGGAAGGAAGCAAGGACTGTGAGAACAAAAGAGAATTTAATAGGACCATTCATATATGCTTATTTGCATGCCCATCTAATGCGCCCCTGCCCACAAGATGCACTGCGTGAAAAGCGATCAGGGCACGCTGGCGGCCGTCATGAATTTCGACTATGAGCTTTGTTTTTGTTACTGTGTTTGAATTTCCCTCGTCGCGGGCAATATGCCAAAAGAGAGAAAGTCAAATTTCCTCCAAGAGCAATACTGGCGCCGCTTCATTTGTTGGGAAACTTAATAATCTCATAGTGCACTCTTCAAACAGAGGTTTTACATTTTCATTGTCCTTCTACCGTGATGATATACAATAAGAACCCATTTCGCAGTTGCATAAATTTTTAACCATTTGCCATCAATAATGAAAAATTCTTCAACGAGAACTTTTAAAAATAAACTAAAACATTTTTTACTTGATCAATCTTATTATAATGCGAGGACTTAAAAGAAGAAAATTTTTGACATGGCATTTGCTGAATGCCTTGTATCTTGTATTATTTTTTTCCTTTTTATCCTGCCCTACTTCTGACTTGTCTTATATTTTGCCGTAAAAAAATTCAGCAAATACATAAATCCACAGCAGAATAGCACTTGCATTCTCACTTAGTTCCAATATCTCCTTCATATATGTATGCAGTCAGTTTGAAGTTTTTATTAAGCACATGTATTCATAATCTTTGAACTTAGCCTAGGCCTCTTACCTCAGTTCACTATGCTTACATACTGCCAAAATTTTGCAATATTACTTATTTGTTGATGGTATTGACCAGTGAACTATGTAACATACACAAGAGTTCAATGCACCACAGCACACACAAAATTTGCTTGGTTGTACCTATATCCACTTCAAGAGACACCTTTACCACAAACAGACCTCGAAGTAAATCAAACCAATTAAATGACTCAGGTCAGCTTGCCTTCTCATTCCAGTTGGTTACTGTTAGATTTATAGTCCTGAATATGCATGACTAAAACGGATGCAGGATCTCTAATTTTAAAGCATCTTAAATGTTTGAGGTGATAATAAAGCCAAACCCTCAAAACTAACTAAAAATATGGATATCACAGTGGTCGACAACATCTATGATGATTTAAGATTTTATTGCCAGAAGTGTTAAAACCGATTTTGTGAAGCAAATAATTAAAAAACTTCCCGAACGCTCCATTCCCCTCGGCATTACTCCATACTACCTTGGACAGGCTATTAAATTATAAAGTTTTGGGGGGGAATGTGCCATCAGCATTGGGGGGATGGGCACCCCTGGCTTCAAAGAAACTCCTTCAATTCAGAATTCCATACAACTTCATTTGACTTACTTGCTATTAATTACAAGCCTCCATATTATAGAGCTCAATGATTTGAGACCACGAGTCTCTCAATCATTCAGCATCAATAGGTAAGTCTATTTCTCCCAATATCAAGTTTCCGCAACAACAAATAGGCTGAAATGAAATGTCACAAGAGTAGAAAGTACAAAGTAACATTTCATTTCATGTAACGCTTCTCAACAAGGAAAGTCCTGAAACCAACTTTATACAGTTAGGTTTTTGAAAAGGACAAAACTTAAGATAATGATTCATATACATATGATAGAATAAGAACAAATGCACCCTGTTCAATTGTTTTCATTGATTTCATGAATAACTTTTCCAACAAATATTAATCCCCACATCCTTATTTTCACTATGTATTCTTGTGAGATGATGGCAAGAACAGGGTTAATATTCCCTAACTGTAAGCAAGCGAAGATGGGCATTTTTATATTACAAGATCATGATCCACTGAAGCACTAAACACAATCCCATTTCTTCTAAGCATTACCTAATGAACTTAACCATATATATCTGAGTCAGCATCTCTGGCTTTAGCCTAAAGAAAGGGAAATCAGAGGCAATCTGTAACATGAAGAACCAATAAATTTAAAGAAATGAACATGCCACAATGAAAACATTTTAAGAAAAAGATACCGAATACATACCATCGTGGCTATCAATCCTGAGATGAGGAAAACATGAATGGTCATTTCTGTAAACATATCCTTTCAAAGTACTTACACCCAGAGGGGCAGCAAAAAAATGATGAAAAGGGAGACTTTAAGAAGGCTATCACAAAGAAAAAGAACCCTTAAACAATTGACCTTTTCAAAGTGGCTAAAAGCAAGAAAAGTTAATCACTCTGCAATTACTCTTTTCCATAATTTTTATCCATCATGAGTAACTTCTGAGGAAAAAATCACAATGGCTTATCTAGCTGGCTATGTTGTTTCACCTACATGCCACAAAGCACATTTTTTCATATTAAAAAAAATGCTAGAACAGGAATGTATTGGCAAACAGCAACACAGAAATGGCCCAAAGAAGTAGGTATGTAATCCTTATAGAATGGTGCTCAAGAAACCTAATACATAAAAGACACAGTAAAATGAAAGAGAAATAAACGTCTCACAACATTAATTAATAACTTTTCGCAGATTATTTTTCATAGAACAAGAGACATCAGATGCATCTCCACTCCAACTAGGTAACATCAAGGGTAAAACCAAGAGCTGGAATTTTTTTAGCTACCCATGTCATGAAATTATTAATTATTTTGCTGTCCAGAGGTTTGATCACATTTTATATAGAGTAAAACTACCTAAGGATCCCGGGTTTCCTAATTCTGCCACTAGCAAATAATGAAATCATTATGCTAGAATCAGCACATATACACAGCCTCATTTTTTTTAAATGCATACAGCAAATACCAATTGTTGGCATGAAATCCTAATTATTAGCTAAAAATGTAAAATATAAACATCCAATGAGCCAAATATACAATAAATCACCCAAATTCTATGGAAAATTACATATATCACTCAGTCAGTCTTAATTCAGTCATTAAACCTCAGTCAAAGCACTAGAGAGGTTGGATTAAATAATAACATTAAACAAGATAAACAGGTTTGAGACAGTTTTACAACTTCTTCCAAGGACATTTACAAGTAAATAAAATTCAAAATCATGCTAATGACCAAGATTTAATACATAAGTGCCACATTAAAAAATATACGTTCATTAACAGAATGAGGGATAATTCACAGTAAAAAATTACGAGTACATGTTTAAAAAAATACACAGAATTATGGAATGATAATTATTCGAACAGTTACCACTTATGAAGTGAAAAAAGTGCTATATAAAAGTATAGTCCAATTATAAAACATTTTATGTCTTACCAGGGCTAATTAGACAGCCGGATAATATTATCTTAATCTAATACACACACATTATTTGCTGATTCATAAAATAACACAGCACGATAAAAGGCAAATAATGCTTTTACAAGGGAACGACAGAATATTTTTTTACAATGTCCTACTAGGACAGGAAGTTGTAGAGTAATAAATTAATCAATTCCTGTCATTATCTTTGGCTTTCTCAATGATTTTCTGCTCTTTCCAACTTACACACTTTCGGATTTCAAAACCAATTGCAGCACCCACTGGTGGAGGGACAGCATTTCCCACCTATTAAAATAGAGTAAAAAATTGTTTGACATTTAATAAAGGATTTATATGGGAAAATGACAATACTTTTTAAATTAATTTTTATCATTGTTTAAGGTTGGTAAATTTGCAGCAAAGAATCATTTACAGAGGCTAAAATATGTAATCATTTTAGTCATAGTCATTCTGAATAAAGCATGCAGCATTTCAGAATGGAATCATGAAAAGTCACATATTTTGCATCAATAGTAGCATGGGGAGAGATGCTGCTTTGCTCTGGTTTGGCAAAACCTTGAATACACCAAGCATTTAGGATTTTGCTAGGATAATTTGATTTTCCAGGTAAATAAGATAAAAAGGAAAGATGCACGCTTTTTTAAAACTGTTTTTATCAAAAAGATATTGTCACAGTGCTAATGGAAGGACTAGGTTAGTTGTTTTACACGAGAGGCTCAATCCTAGACCCCGATGACTTGAAAAATTCTTAGTAATATTGGATGTCATTGAAATGATCCAATAAGAAGGAATTGCTATTTTGAAGAGACATTCCACACCTGGCCAAAGCAATGAAGCAAAAGGATAGTGAAAATATGATACTCATGAAAATAAGCTTTACCATAACACCAATTTAGAGTTTAAAAGAAAGGAGTTGAAAGAAAAAATTATGGGCATAACAAATTCCTATGCCATATTTTCGGCTACTAACAGTTGAGTTAAAGGTTATGACTAAACATTAGGGGTGTGGAAACACTATGAGGAATAAATGTGGGCTGTTCAAAAGGTAATGATAAAAGCACTCTACAGAAAAAATATTTCTCAGTCTTCCAAATCTACGCGCTCTTTTTCAAAGAAACCCCCCTCAGTTCTGATACACTTCTGCCACCGTCCCTGCCACTTTTTAAACATGAACGCCAGACCATCTTTCTCGAGCTCCTTGCACCGCACCTCCACAGCTTTGATTACCTAGTGATTGGTTTTCAATTTCCATCCCCTGGGTGGAAACTTGACTTGAGAAACAGCCAAAAGTCACAAATCCAAATGTCTAGACATGCGGCGAGCTCCCTAATTGTAATTCATTGTTCTTCTTGGACGAGACCAGTGGGTGTATTCTTTACAACCTTAGTGCGAGACGTTGAAGGACACCCCTCGCACAGCTCATTGGCAATGCTCTCTCTGCCCTCCTCGAATGCTTCATACATACCACTTGTAGAAGGTCACCTGGTTCACAACATCTTCACCAAACACTGTAGTTAATAATTCATGTGCGTCTTTTTGATTCTCACGCAGTTTTGCGAAAAATTTCTCGTTACAACGTTGCTCTAACTTTTAATCCATGCTGGACATGGTAGGCAAATATCTAACATACATAACCTGAATCGTCACATACATCCACTCACAGCACTGATCGACTTGAAACTGGTCATTATAGATGGCTAAAACAATGGGCTATATGGTGGTACACAATATTGCTACCCTTCGCAACACATTTTCCCTCAATGTCACTACTATCATTACTTTTTGAACAGCCCTCGTATTACCATGATTTCATTTCTTAGGCAAAATCAACCAAATAAAACTAGTTTTACAATGTCTGTGATATTTTTGCCGAAGGTTCTCGCACTCCTTGTAATTATGTCACCATTTTCTAAAGATGGTTTACTAAGACCCAAAACTAAAACCAACCCAGCAACTTTTATTGTGCAACTCCCCAGCTCTAAGTTGATTTGGCGTGCTCTGGGATGCCTACAGCATCCACAGTAGCCAAGAATACACTAAGGCGACCTTCATGCTCAATGATCATTGCCGAAAAGTGTCACTTGTTTTGGTTGGGCATACAGTAGATGTGAAATCAGTCAGGACTTCCATATAAGTTCTTTCCAAAACCTCAGATAATCCTTTTCAAATATCTTGACGACTGGCCCATCGTGCATGCTCGGAATGGTTCGAGTGGCATCGGTGCAGGAGGTGGGACCTTCGCAATCAGGGGGGTGGGATGGGGACATGGGGAGGTGGACGTTGCCATGTTTTCTCTCAGGACTTTGTATTAGAATGGAAAGGAAAGACCGCCTCTTTGTAACATTCCACAAACCACCACATGGCTCATTGGGAAGGGCAGGAGACTCAGCAGGCACCATGTTTGAAGAGATTAACCCCTTCTCATCCCTTCCACTCCCCACTCAGACTCCTAATCCTGACCAGTCTCAAGGCTGTAGAGAGGACTATGTGTGATGGCCCGGTCAGTAGAGCTGTGTAAATGCTTTGAAATCGAATTGAATTGACTCGAATCAGGCACAATTTGATTTGGTAAGCCTGCAAATCAGAATTCTTTGAAAGCGAATGATTCATAATATTCAAATCAGATAGATTCGTCTTCGAATCGTTACATGCATTGAAACAGGGCACTCATCCCCGAATTGTGCTCCGTCCGTTTAGAAGATGTTTTCCTCACCCAAAACAATAATTTAAATGACCACCGTCAACTGTTTAACGACCGCTATTCTGTGCTATTCTTTGCACCACTATTTAGATGTATAAGATAATGTAAGGCCCTGAAATATAGTGAAAATCTGTATTACTTTAACTCTGCATAAACTTTTGTATTTTATTTAGAATACGGTATTCGATTCGAAAGCGAATTTTTCTAGGCTGATTTGCTTCGCTAACAAATATTTTAATAAATTCATTTCGATTCCATTCGAAATTTATGTGAGAGATTCGTTTCGATTCGATTCAAAATGAAAATCCCTGATTCGGACAGCACTACCGGTCAGTAACTCAGAGGTGAACTTTTGAAAACAAATGTCATAAAATTTACTTGAGAAGTTACTCTAACAAACAAACATTAAACTCATTTCCTGTGAATCAAGCCGATTAAAACGATACCAAACATGAAGTATTTTAATTGATTTCTGACTAGGCTGTGATTGAACGAAGATTTTTTAACAATGTTTTGCAATGCTCTTTGGTTAAAATACGATAGAGTTGTACGCTGTTTGGTCTCAAATCAATCGGGAACTACAAAAATAGATGATAAATTTAAAAATATGCACAAAGAATATTATGCAAAACATATTTGCCAAAAATAATTCCCCTTACGTGATGGAAAGGTAGTGGGGTGATGGAGAAAAGAAGGAAAGATATTAGGTTAATAATAAAATGTGAGAAAACATAGGAGGAAAGAAAGGAGGAAGATTACCATGGCAGACCATGAAAACGAATGCAATGAAGATTTGACAACACAGCTATCTGAATCGCAAAGCGTACTTGACGGAGGTCTGAAAGCAACCAAATTTCTGAGAGGCTAAGCTCCGACAAATGCATTTCGGCTGGTTTTTGCAAAGTCACATGTCCTCTTCCCTCACCCCCAAAAAACTTAGGTCTGCCTCTCAGTCACAAAGATATTTGAAAAGGACTCTAATATGGAACCAAAAACTGTCAAATAAACCCCAAATTTGTGCTATTTCTCTGAAAGTGGTACAAGCAGTAGAGGTGCTTCAATTTTTATATATAGTGTTCCTTGCTCTCTCATGTCATACTACTTTTATATCCTCAAACACCCTGATTTCTTGCAAAAATTTTCCAGCTGAAGGAACAAAATTGCACCACTACCACAACCTGGTATTTAAAAAATAAAATAAGATACTTTCTTAATTAGATGCTTTTGACATCCACTACGGAGGGTCACATTCAAGTGTCTAGCAGTCTTAATTTCATCTGTTTGACATACAGAGTATTAGGCTGAGCATTATTTGTTGCCAGCAGAGTGTACCAGATGATTTTCTTATCTGCACAAGTGTTTCATTACAAGAAATGCAAGAAACTATCACGAAATAATGGTTTGATAACATTCAGGAATGGCTCAACATAAATACTTGAAGAAATATACGTGCGCACAGAATATACAAACATAAATATGCTTTTATTTACCTGTCGGTGTTTGTCCAGAATATTGCCATAGAAGCGGTAAGAATCAGGAAAACCCTGAGAGCGTGCACATTCCCGAACTGAAACAACACGAGTTTGTTCTGGGTGCAGCACTCGACCCTGAAAGGAGAAGAATCATAATTTAGCCAGGCAAAGAAATGGGTTCAATGTAATTAAGTAGCCAAAGATTGCTATTTCGGACTTTTTCAGTCATAATATTTTACAATACATTCTTAATGATCATGATTGCAGTCAACATTTCTGTGAGAAAAATACTGTCACTACTAAACAAGTAAAATAAAAATATTTTTGCCTAAATTCAAATGCAACATCATGCCAGTTACATGAATTATGATTAAAAATATTGCTATGGGTAATATCATTAAGCAAATGACCACAAGCAGTGGCTCGAAGTAGTACAAAAGAATTTGCCAGATGCTAAGTTCCATACGACCAAAAATGGAGTGCAGTTAGACCAGATACGTTGTTATCAACTAAGTAATAGGCATGTGCCAAGGCAATTCTGATATGTATTTGCTATTCTTCAAAAAACATATCCTCTCCTTCCATTACTTTCCCAGTGAATAAATTATTCACAACAAAAACTCACAATCGACTAAAAAAGTAATTTTATCACATCACCTTGTTGGCATTATAAATTACAATAAAAAGTCATTAATTTAAATAAATAGTCTCCAGGTTGGCCGATGGCCAGCAACTCGATATCCTCTATCAGTCCTTCAGTTCTCCAATCAGCTTTCATTAAATGCGGCCACTAAACATACAGTTTTATATATATTCTGTTTAATAAAAGTTTTTACTAAAAAATAGTATGCACAAATAGAGGGAGATGAAAATTAAGCTTATATCAGCATAATAAAGGTTTAATCTTCTAGGTCATTAATTAGCTATTCATATGCTTTTCATAAGATAATTCTAGCATACCTAATTTAGTTAAAATACTAAAGCATACAGTCTTGATTCTGCACTCTGTACCAGTATGTTCTCTTCTGGGATCAAAATATTTCAGCATGACAACCAATTAAAAGTCAAGCTTATCTGGAAGAACTAAGGCAATTGACAGCCCCAGTACACCATCTCAGCCTCTCAGTATTCCTTATTCCCCGCAAAAATCAGTCAAGCCTAGCCCAAATGACTGGTGCCTTGCCATGGGCATCAAAGAGAAATATGCAATTGATGTGCAGTATGAGCAACTACTTCCTACTGTTGAAGCATTTAAGTTATATCACCATAAAAACATATTGGACGAAACCAAAAGAGGATTTATAACTGACTTATACAGGATTTAAAACTGGATAATACTTTCACAAAAAAAAGAAATGGGAAAATAACCCTGTGGTTGGGGAAATTATAAGTAGGAGTGTACATGGATTGACTAAGAATCTGGTAGAATATCTATAATGATGCATCAAACTGGTTTGAAATAAATGTAATTCCTCCGATTACTTCTGCTCACCTGCTTCCCCATTGGCTCAGGGTTAGTTATTGTGGTGCTGAAGAAACCATCCCACTCCAACCGTCCATAGAGACCAGCCCAATTATTGTGCCGATTCCCCGTGTGAGGCAAACACCATGGTATGAGCGTGTTGAATTGGCGGTCCATGGGATCACACGAACCCTTCCCAGTTGCACACGTGCACACACCACGAAGACATCCATTTGCTCCCCGTCCATTTCTCTTGTCATGATGAGTATACATGCTGTTGAAGAAAAAAAGACACTTGAAAAATTATTTGGGTAAAATTTTAAACAAATGAGTATTTCAGCAATAGCATTAGCTGAGAACATCAGTAGAGCAAACTCCACTTTCTCCGGCGAGATGTTGTAGAACAGCATATTGAACAATGATACTCAAACGATATCATACTGTCTACCAAATTTATTTCAAACTCTTACAACACGTGTTTCAACTGTCTAGCAGTCATCATCAGGTAAGACTACCGAAATAAATTTGGTACTTTGAAATAAATTTGGTAGACAGTACAATATCGTTTCAGTATCATTGATCAGTAGAGCAATCCTTTTGAGTTTAACCTTTATCTTCCGAGCGTGTCTCTCCGGCACGAAAACTATGTCCTTAGACTGCCGAGCGTGTTCGTTTGGCACATTGATGGACATTTAAAAAACACTGGTCATTTAAAAAACCCCGGCCAGCAAGGCTTACGACTATGAAAAAACTCAGTAAGGTAAAGGTTAATGAAAGGGCAGATGCCAAATGACTTTAAATCACTTTTAATTGAAAAAGCATGGAATCATTTTTGGCATTTCATAATTGCTACTTTGCTGAGTTACACCGGAGAAATTAAGCTAGAAAAGCCTTTCTTGAGATATGCCCAAAGGGGTGGAAATATGTGAGAATTCTGTGGACTACTTTGCTGGATGTAAGAAACTTAAAATGGTGCAAAAAACAATAGCAAAATCAACTTTTCACTGTCACCACAAAGATATGACCAAAAAGTATTCAGGAAGTTATCATACTCAGTTTACATATTTCTTGCACGCGTTTAAGTACATTCTTGTAATTCGGATCTGTAAATGATATACAATGAGTTCCACTCAGAACAAACAATTTTTCAGCATTAATACGGCAAAGTGAATTACATGATGGAAAAGAAAAAAAATATGAATAATCCATTTCTGTCACTTCATATATAAAATAGTATACAAGTAGCACATATCAGTTGAATCTTCACTAGCCTGCCTGCCAATACTCAACCATACACTTCCTCTGCAGATGCACTCCAGAGTCTCAGCAATATGGTTTATTTAAAATTGGAAAATATTTAAACCTTGTTTTATTAATGACCAACCATCCAAAAAACAGCTATTGAAGAATATTGAAAAGCATTTTGCATCTTGCCTCAGGGTGAACATTTTTTTTCTTGTCATATTTGTCCCCATAGTCTCTCCTTATAATTTGTGAGATTGCAGAATGAAATCCCTACACGATCGCACATTGTTCAATGAATTCTATATTGCTCATTGTTATTGGACATAATTGTAATACAACCATCTCTTTTGAGTTGCAATAATGTACTTTTAGCCCTAAATATTTCTACTTTTCACAATTCTATTGCAGCCTCCATGAGTTCCATAATTGTTCTACTAGTTATGACCATTTATGGTAGTACAGTTGAGCACCTTTAATCCGGCACGGTCTAGACTCGAGCGATGCCGGATTAGGGATTTTGCCGGACTACGGGTGCTGTAGTAGTAACCAGCATAATTATGGGGTCCGCCATATTTTTAATGCGGAAATTCGATAAGTTATAACAACTTCAATTAAGTTTGAATAAATTCTGTATAATTCGACAAGTAATTAAAAAAAAAGAAATAAACTTCTTCTAAATTCACATAAACAAAATCAGTCAACCGGTAGTCTCGCAAAACAGCTGAGTGAAAGGAATGCGTATAACATATAAACGTGTTGCTGGACATCAAAGAGTATATACAGTAGATAAGTAAAAATTTTTCATCGCTTCCAATTTTCCTTGCAATCCTTATTCCACTGTGTTTAATACGATTCAATGAGCTGTCTGCTGTCCACATCGCGCCGTCAACGCTCGGTACAAAGCAAACATGCACGCGCCATGCAAGGTAAGACATTGTCCACTCCGTGACGTCACATGCTCGCGTCTCGGCAACGACGTACAATGTAGTGATGTCTTCAATTTGCTGAATAAACACCTTCATTGCGCACAATAAGTAATATAGACAACATTGTATGAAAGAAATCTTCCGATACTCGTTCTTGAATGGGAGAATTTTTGTTAGAATGGGTTACAGTTTCAGTAATAATGAAGTAAATGATTCGGCAAACAAGTTTGTTTTCCGCGAAGTACGCCTTGGAAATATTGCCGGATTACGGGTGTTCCCGGATTAGGGATTTCCGGATTAGGGGTGCTCAACTGTATCAATTTCAACCTCCACCTCATAATGCCATCATTTTAAGTCCTGTCATTATGATCCCAGTTGTCATGCTTAGATATATCTTCATACAGAGCATCACTTGTTCTGCACTACTACCTTTGGGCAAAAGGTGATAACTGTCAGCAAAAAGTGCACCCGTATGCATGCACAAGGTAACTTGAGGTTTGAAAGTCAGTAACTGCCTGTAAATCTCTAAATGCAGCTATGTCCAACCAAATTAATTAAAATGCCAGTAAAATTTAGGTAACCTCTTCATGACAGACACTGTCAACATACCTCTCTTACTGCTCGTTTATGCTACAAGATTTCTTTGTCAAGGAAAAGGAAAATAAACTGCAAATAAAATCCACAAAAAATACTTACAGTTTCTTGGTGTATGAGCCATCACTAAGACGAACAATGATGTTAGGCAGATCTCTCCAATCTGATCCCGATGCAGTTGGAATGTGAGCCATTCTTGCTTCCACAAGTGGAGCCATTTCTTTACAAATATGGTCTCTCAGTACTGGAAAGTCCTGATTTCCACGCATCTGAAAAATCAGTTTAATATGAATAAGGAACAATTTTATGGCTTTTTATCAAAAGATAAGCAAACTATCAGTATCAATGATTAATTTTATGGAAGTCTAATGTCAACGGCATACATCAGTTGACCTCCCTCCATCAACTGGTTGTTCTGCCAGCAGTATCATTTACTAGAGATTTATAACTTCCACTAAAAGAAGACACGGACATGAACTTGGACTGCCTCATATTAGAACATGGATTGTAAATACAGTAAAGTTTCTTTGCAGAGAAATTGATGGGACTTAAATTTTTTCTACTTCACAATATTATAATTCATTATATATGTACAAGCTCTGCACTAACCCCATTTTTCACACCTCTGTAACATGACTCTTCAATTAAACAAGATATAACATCGACAGCATTTATAACGTAAATTGATGAACACTATGGATTTTTAAAGAGAAATTGAAAAAACTAAGATTGATTTGTATCACAAACATCCATACAGGGTCAATTTCTTTAAATTCCCATTACTATCAAGGACATATGTACTGTTATTTCCAGAATCAAAATGATATGCTTAAAATTTTTGTAATGAAAATGACGTCAGTGAACACACTTCCACTCATATCACAAATTTCCTATGAATTAATCTGCTTTAAATAACAAAGAACTATGGTTGTCTTTTTTCAATCTATTTTTTAGATCTAACACATATTCAAAACACAATTGCATAATGAGTTGCAATAAGTTTTTCTGCAGAATGGACCAGCATACTTCCTTCTGCTACAATGAAAGACAGTTTTAGGGGCCCGTTAAAAATTAAAATAAAATTAACAAAATCACTAAAGATAAAATTAGTCAACATAATTTACACTGATAAATAGACGAGGCATACCTGTCTCTGAAAATGTGAAAATGGTTCTCCACCATAAGACATTTCTTCTTTCTTTGAACCGTTTCGGATTTCTGGGAGATCAGACATTGCATCTCGAACTGTGATGGTTCGCAAAGGAGCTGAATTATTCCACTGGAAATCAGGATCGTACTGGAAAATATAGGAAGATATGAAGTATTAGAATGAAAATCCAGTTAACTTCAGGTCATGACACACAGTAAGTAGAGAATTTTCACCACGAAATTTTAATACACGTACTTAATAATAAACAAAATATTTTACTAGCCCACTCTACAATACAGTAGCATCAAAAGGGATTATACAAAAGTGTGCTTTGAGTACAGCATGTCAATAGGGAATTACTAGAATAAAAGAAAGAAGCATTTTTCACTTAGACATTTTTTCTCAGAGAAAATACATTTATCGTTAAGGTACACATAAATCCAACTTTTAACAGAGATATTCATTCAATGTGATAATGATTCAAAGTGTACATTTAACACTTTTATAAATGTAGGTGAACTGTAATAGAGTTTTACACACATAGGATAAGAACTATTGGATATTACAGATGTATTTGACGATTTGTTATGATTGCTTATGCTTCTATTAGTTAAAGACTGTTGTACAAGGGAAAGAGCCACATTATTTCTACAAAGTTCATGGAGAAATAAATAAATTGAAAGGCAATGAGAATAGCTCGTCTTTAAAGGAGTGATCTATATTGGACCTTACAGCATTGATAGTACACAGCCCTTTTGATTTATTTTTTTAATTTTCTTAGTAAAAGGTAACAGGTTCCGTAATTCACAAATACCATAATTAGTATAAATAAATCATATTACAAGGATGTCAATATATTCCAGTTCATGGTATATTTCAACAGAAACACGGGATAACAGATAGATTGCAGAGCTTCAAACACAGAAGTAAGATTTAAAGTCCCATTTCAAGTACGAGTTGGTAAGCGCTGCAACCTTCCTTGCCAATTTAACTAAGACACAACGATTGCTGCTTTCCAGAGGCCTGGAGGATATGGAATAACTTAGGATCACTATTTACCAAATAGTTTCAGGTATTACCGCCCACAAGGCTACAGTTAAACCCATTGCTGTGATTCAAACCCACAACTTAGGAATATTCAAATGGAGACATGAGCCAATTGGCCTACAAATCGCAAATAATTTATTCCCTGACAACCACTGGCCAACTTTATGAAGATATTTTGATAGTTACCCTCTTTTCATCCACCATGACAGAGAGCTGGCATGCTCTCGGACTGAACACATGGGTGGGAGATGGATGCTTTGGCAATATCTCCCCTGGGGCAGCAGCCAATATGATTGCTCTGCAAATGTAGAAGGAGACAATCACGAATTCATATAATGATACAAATATAATATTTTAATCATAATGCTACTATTTTTAATTACTCAAGAGAACTAACCCAATAGTGAATGAAAATTTGAGACTATTACTCTCTCAACTTAACTCAAATTCCAGCGCAAAATTCAACAGAGGAAAGACAATCTACCTTGAATGTGACTCAAACCTGAATCCCTCACATTTGCACTGAATGCTTCATCCAGTTAAGCTACTGAAAAATCCTTCCCTGCGGTATATTATTATCGGCTTTAAAGGAGCAATGAGTTCAAGACTGCTGCAAGTAAAACATAATAAGTAGTTAAAGGCTTGCCTTAGGTACAACAGTATGTGAGGTTAACACCAAACTTTGAACACAAGAGGCCAAACTTTGTCCTTTGAGCACAAGAGCGAACACCACTAGTGTTCAAATTTTGGCATTAACCTCGTGGACTGAGGCACCTAGTGTATGCCTCGGACTGCTAGTTACATTTTACATTCAGCAGTCTTGAAAACCTTGTTCCTATAGAGCCCATAATGATCTACAGGGGAGGGCACCTTGGTAGCTTAAGTGACCAACCACTCCGTGTGAATTCAAGGGATATAGGTTCAAGTCTCAGTTAAGGTGAATGATTTTTCTTTTGGGAAATTCTACACTTATGTGAACTTGTAGATGATTCCATAAAAGTAATATCATGGCTAGTCCCTGTATCCTCAAAATTTGACCAATTCAGGCATTCTCTAGCATATAACTCATCATGTATAGTGGCCTGGACAAAATTTAACAGGAAATAAGATTGTAAGGAAGTGAGTTAGGCCTTTTGGAACAGAGATAGTAAGTTATTTTATGAATTTACACAGAACATTATGGCAATCAACTGAGCATCTGAGGTTCATTTTCCTATAATTCATTCAGCAATATGCATTACAAAATAAAACAAGAGGAAAGCTAATGATGACAGTACTCCATCAGCACATGAGTTATTCACTGCTCTACTGCACATTATAGAGAAAAATAATGCAAGCACGGTTATAACGTAATTTGCCAAAGGCATAGATCAAGAATTATTAAAAAATGAATACTCAAGCTCACTGACTTACCTTCTTCTAGTTTGAGGGACTCCATAATTTCCTGCCTGAAGAATTCCGAATGAGCACTGATATCCCATGCGAAGCAAACATCTTAAAGTTAGTTTCAAAACCATACTTTTCTTGAAGGATACAAAATTCCTCACATTTTCCAATATGAAGAAACGAGGGCGGTAATAATCACAGTAACTAAGATATGAAGCAATCAAAGAATTCTGAAAAAAAACAATAACAACATATCATTGACAAGTGCTTTAATTGTGCAGGATACAAATTTATAATTTTTTAAAAGAAAGATTTAAAGGTATAGAAAAAATTTGGGTTAGGAACTATTAATCAGATTATCAGACTAAGGGCTAGAGATCGTCTATTAGGAATGAAATATTATCATATAACAAAAAATAGATTAAGTAGCCCTTGAAAAAATAAGTGAGACATTCCATCTACCAGTTAAAAAAATAAGAACAAATAATAATTTTTTGCCTTCGCATTAATGATTTTCAGGCTTAAAACAATCAAAATTAAAACCAATATAAAATAGAGGTATTTACAGACTTTCTCTAATGCTTATGTTTTAATTGTTCATTTTTATCTCGAAGATTGGAATGTTATCAAAAGTTTGAGGTGTACAGAAGATAGATTAGAACGGGTAATTCAAAAACCAAATAATCAAGAGCCTACTTTATTTACAACTGAAATTAGTCATAAAAGCACTGTGTAGGAGGAGGTAGTTCAAAACACCACACCATGGTCCAAGTAATCCATGGTTACAGTATATGTTTTTTCGATTAAGTATAAATTTCAGCTCTCACTGTTGGAAGCTGCTATTGGCATAATTTCACTGTATTTGGAATTCTTGAAGTCAGATCATTTTCAAATTTTTTAAAGTACCAATTTAGAAAAAAATTAATTCATGAAATTACCTTAAAGAGAGAATACTGACGAGAGTTGAAACGATTCATGCCACTAAATCCTTGGCATGGTGGTCCTCCACATAACAGCTCAACTTCTCCTTTTTGGGGAAGACTCTGCCCAGAACTATTCACATGCTCCCCCTGAATTTGGAATAAGAAAGAAGTATCAACAGTGATGAATTAATGTTTTTATTAACCAAAAGCATATGACTGATTTGAATAAGAAATTATCCAAAGGTATTTCTTAATTGTATTCAATATTTTACAGAAATGCAGCCAATCAGTAAATATCCCCAATACTGTTTGGAGAAGAGAATTAGGTTACCTAAGAATCCATGATGGTAAACTTTGTTTAAATCATACAATTGTGAAAAAATTGTAGAGAATGAGCACAAATCAGCACAAGGCACTGAGAGCCTTTCTATTTTCTTTCTATATAATTTTATTTTATTTTTCTATATAATTATATTTAAATTTATTTCTATATAGGTAATTAATTTATATTTTCAAAATCAAGGAGTATTCAAGTTTTTTCATATAAAAAAATCAATTTATTCAATGTCTTCAAAGTACATAGGGTTTAGGTGAAATATTGAAGCTACACACCAAAGTGGAATTATTACCTGTCAAAACACTACCATAAATTCGGTAACTTTAACCCCTTTCCGCCCACCATAGCCTAATGGCTACACCCTGATGCACCGAGTGTATGATGATCAGTAGGAGGAACCGCAAACTTTATCGCTATCAACTGGTCAACACTGCACCGTTCAAGGTCACAGGCACTCAAATATTTTGCATTAGTTCTTTAGGTGACCATAAGAGTAACATACCAAAAATTCATTAAACACAAACAATTTTTCTGAGCGAAAATGGATTAAAGCATTTTTTGTAAGTCTTACAAGTTTTTCTAATTTGTAATTTGGGTGGTGCTGAATGCATTCAGCCTGCTATCATATCTTGGAAGTCAACCCAAATATTTTAAAACAAAGAGGTAAGCCCTCATCCCTTATTCCATTATCTCGGTAAACCAACTTTGGTAATCCATGATTCTACGGGTTCATTTTCATTTGATTAACTGCAGAAAGTGCATCCGAATTTCAATTTTGCCATCCTAACCATCATCAATTTTAACTAACTTAACCAAACTAAACAACAAAGATACGATACAGAAAAAAAGGCAGTAGGTGCTTTAAGTTTTACTTACATCCATAACCAGCCTCAGAAGATCATTGCAATCATCAGATAAAACAATGCAATCAGGGTTGTTAAGGCGGAAAGCATGAGCAGCAGATTCCTCCTTCTCTATGGCCCACTTGGATGCAGCCACTCCAGACTGGTGCAGACCCTCAGAGAGACCTTCAATGCAAAAATCAATCATGAACTACAATTGGCTGAGATGTTGTTAAAATATCAATGAGCACTATCCTCCAAACCAGGGGAAGACTGCCCCTTTAAAATGATTCACAAAATTCAATTGTTCTTACAGAGTTTCTTTTGACCCATGAGTAATGAATGCAAACATATATTAACATATCACATTAGCCATCGAAAATGGCATATGTGGAATGTGTTTGTGTTGCTCGGAGTTAATTACAGTTCCTCAAGTGTTTTCATGGTGTGACTCTCATCCTAGATTACCCTTGCCATCCAAATGAGGGCATTTAAAAGTCCAAAGATGGAAATATATTACAGAAGTATTTACCACTGAATGTGAAAGCTTTGGTGCAGCCTGTGGATCAAGGTGTAATTCAGAATACAAAATTATTTTAGCAACAAAATTTACTTCTTAGGTTCTTGAAGAAAATTGTGATAATATACAGTATTTTCACAAAAAAAACTAAATGTAGTAGAAGCTATCAAAGAAATTGCAGCTGCCTGAAAATTTGTAAAAATTTTAACCTTAAAAAAAGGGCAAAAACTTTTTATGGGAAATGCTGTAGAAATTCTGGGTTATGAGGACTGCTTGGATGAAATGTGGCCTAAAAGAGTGCAAAATTTACGCAGCATAAGTAGATCCTCAGATATAAAAGAGGAAACTGCACGAGTGGCTTAATACTAGGCAAGACTTGGCAGCTCATGAAGCATTGAACTGTGAAGAAATTATGCTTGCCTGGCAAAAAAGCTCTTTTAAAATGGCATTTGTTCTCTCTATGACAGACAATTTTATAAAATTTCTTTAACGGCATTTGTTCATATGGATGAAAACTTTGCACCACTTCAAAAGGCATTCGTAGCAAGAGGATATTACTATATTTACTCATTAAAGAACTACATAAACCTATCTAATGTTTACTTTTCAAAGGCTATAGGTAACTTTTTTAATAATTGAATAATGTATGTACCATGTAAACTTCCCAGACATCAATGGCTTTGTAGGTATATCAGGGTCATTTTTGTAGTAAAATGTGCTTAAAATTACAGGCATATAACTTTAAAATGACATGCTAAAAATTACATCCAGTTCTCACCTCCACACCCAGCAAAGACATCCAGAGACTGCAGTGGACGAGATATGGGCATCCACTCTGTAGACTTTTCATCAGTATTCTCCTCACGTGCCTCTTTCTTACCTTTACCTTTTCCCTTTCCTTTGCCCTGCAGCAAATAGTAAAATGTGTTAAAGCACTGAAGAGAGGAGGCAGTTTTTGAGGCAAAAATCAGTGACAAGCAAAAGTGCTCTCAAAAAGGTAAAATGATGTAATTAGAAATTAAAGTATAAACTATCAATTAATAAGCCAAAATGAAACCATTAAAACATTTAACAAAATACTTTACAACATATGCTCTGAATTATGTGATAGTTTTCTTGTTTCATTTATTTATATTGCAGTAAAAAAATACCTCACAGCAAATAAGATCGTGGAGAAATTAATGTGATCTACTGTACAGAAAATGTGGTCTAAACTCTTGCTAACATGAAGGAGCAGCTGCCATTCTACTACTATTAATAATAATAACAATAATAATAATTTTATTAACCTTCAATTTTACAAGGCAAGTCAGTACAAAAATAGATTATTGGTGTAACACATAAAATTTGACATAGATGTACATATAGGTGGATTAGAATACCTAGGCTAACAAAAATGCCTAAAATGTGAAAGCACTTTTGTCATTTACAAATTCATTTAATGAGTAAATGCTTTTTTACATAGAACTTGTTTTACCGAAGAAGAGAATTTTTTTATTATCTTTTATAGTTTTGATTGAATCAGGTACTTTATTAAAATATTGAATTCCAGTATACAATACACTTATTTCATAAAATGATTTTTTGTGGAATATACTATTAAAACTATTAGGATGTCTGGCTTGGTATTTGTGACAACTCAGATTCGCTACATCATTATTCCTTCAATATATTTTGTAATTATTTTGTACCACTCATTACCAAGCATGTCAGGGCTCTCTCTTTCCTATGAGCATTCTCTAGTTCAGGGGTGGCCAACCAAAATGATCTTGCGGGCCACTTTGGAAATGCACTCCACAGGCCACATATAAAATTAAATATCCCCACATTACATTTAGACCCACTATAGACATTTTTGGAGTGAAGAATTGAAACGTAATGAGTAATTATTATTGTATTAAAGTTATTGTATTAAAATGTGATGAATCTCGCAGGCAGGAAAAATATTCAAAGCATGCTGCCCGCGGGTTGGCCACCCCTGCTGTAGTTAATCCCATTTAAGTAATCAGCAGAAATACAATAGTGAGATGTCACAACTACATATTCTGGACCTGCTCTTCATGAATTTAAGTACAAGAATACAAACCTTGGATTGCTTCCCAATGGCTCTGGCTTCTGCTGGAGGATCGACAAATGACTGGGTCTCAAAATCATACTCCTGCATGAAATAAAACCTGTTTGGTCCTCGTACTGCCCACTCCTGCGGCCCACTCACTTCACTATTTCCAGAACTTTCAACATTTTCCCCATAAACAATTTGACACTTCCCAGCAACAGATTTGAAACCCACTCTTTGCTCTGAAAATAAAAACAAAAAGATTTTTCAAAATCTAAAGTACAAATTAATACAAGAACATTATAATTGTAAAATACTTTCCTACGAATGACCTCACAATGACAGATTGATTAAAAACCATTAACCTTCCTGAAAAACTTCATAATTCAAGAAAATTTCCCAGTAGAATAAACACCTAGGCTTTCTGGAGTAACTAAATAAGTAAAAGACATACTGGCACAACGTTTTAAAGCAGAGTAGAAAATTATCACACAACGACTTATTAGTGAAATGTAACATTGAACATTGTACCCAATCATAAAGTTACAGTTCATTTGCGATAACTTGGCCGACACTCAGTAGTCTACTCCGCATGTGGGCCTAGCCCAACTCAGAAAATAGGGGAAGCAGCACTTTCTGAGAAGGGAGCCATGCACGAACAGTTTTCCCGCAGTGGAAAGAGAGGGGGAATGATGTAGGGGAGGACGGTTCCCCTTCAAATCTGAAGTCAAGTGGGCTGACTTGTTTACACCCACATGTTGTCCAGAAAACGCAACTATGTTGGTGTAATTTTGATTGAGCCAAGGCAAGAACACTATTAGAGTAGAGGTAAACCATGTGAGGCTTGAAAACCCTACCCCTTGATGGGCCAAAATGTAAGAACTTGGACTAATCCGAACCAAAATCGCTTACTGCACATGATGTATGGCGGGCAGATACCCCTCCAATTTTCCCCCTCTCCTCCACATATTACTCCTCTCGCAAGTTGTCATCAGCCAGGTTAACGCAAATGAACTGTAAGTGTACAACATAACACTAGTATGTTGAAATTTTCTACAAAAAAGACCAACAGAATTCAAACTCATATCTCCCAATTGCTGGTCAGGAGTGTCAGGCAACAATAGGGTCAGGTAATAAATTTTATTGAAAAGTCACAACCATATGTGAATTAGCATTGCACACTTATAAGCAACTTGATATTTCCTATGTTACACAATTCAACAGTAACAAGAGATTCCATTTTCCTGTATACTCCTGCCCATTCATCTTTCTAGCAGGAAAGCATGCAGGAGTAGGAAGATGACTTGTACAATGCTATTCTTGAATTAATACACTAGGGTGTCAGAACATAAGCAATGCCCGTCTGCAAGCCCACTGGTGCTGACTGCTTGTCAAGTCTAAAAGTAAGAATCAATGCCGATGACAATTATAATGAATTTCAGATGAAGTTATTTACTTACTCTCTTTCGTCCAGTACAAAAGGTTGAGATCAGCTTGGTGGGAGGCTATTGGTCCTCGGAAGGTGTTCTCAGGACGATAGAAGAGTGTCACATCAAGATAGATATCTGAGGCAGATACAAATCGAGGATCACCACTGAAGAGTGTTTGTTTTGCCCCAATCCCTGTGATCATACCAATAATGAAAGGAGGAGGAGTCTCTAAGTTAGACCCCTTAATGTTCATCTCACTACCATCTCCTGAGCTGGAGTATTTGCGATAGTATTCTGGATACATTTCTTCATCCACCTGAAGAATATTACATAAATTTAATTTAAAATAAAAACAAAAAGAACTGATTTTCATCAGGATAATTAAAAAGAAGTTCATACCAAAGGTAAATTAAATAAATTACCGTTTATCTTTCACCAATTCAAAAAATGTATACTATAATCAGTAAAACACAATGAAGCTTCACAAATGAGGCTTCCTTCAATACAGATTCAAATTCATGCAATAAAAATTGAGGAAATTTTATAATATTTTCCAGAAAGAGTTATTTTCCCAAAGAAATACTTGTTAACACATAATACATTATATAGCTCTGCAGAAGTTTTTTTAATGCAACCATCATTTTTCCATAAAATAAATAATTCCTCCAGCATGGATTTTCAAGATACATCAGAATTTAAGCAGTAGCAAAAGAACCCAGTGCACTTGTACGAGGCATAGGGGAAAGGTAAAGTGGAAGGATGGTAGGGGGGACATGGCTGAGAACAAGGCAGGGGAACCAAACTACATTGCCATAATCATAAAATTTTACCTCTAAACTGCTGTGCACGTGATATGAATTGTCAGCATGGAATACCTTTATGAACGCAAGCAATTTTCAAACAATAAATAACGGTATGCATTAAAATCAAATCCTTCTGCAAATTCCAAAGGAACTTGAGGTAAATAAATAGTAACGGCCATCTCAGGCAAGACATAATGGAAGGCTATTATTATGGAGAAAGAAAATAGCACTTTTCCACTTCACTGACATGACGCGTAATTGCTCTTTAGGCATCAGCAGGTGACTGGCAAGTAATGTTAAGCACTGTAAATAATTCGACGAAATTGCAGGCATAGTTGCTTTTGCCCTAAAACGCGCTAGAAATTATAAAAAAAATGCATTAAGTATAAGTTATTTATTTAGTGTACTCGTTTTATTTATTTATTTAGTTGACTCATATTCACTTTCACTTGAATCACCGTCATCATGCAAGTATTATGACACTGCCGTGAGCACCATCAACGACTAACTCCTTTTCAATTTAGTCTTTTTCAGTCTTCCTTACTTTCTCACATTTATGAGTTTATGCAAAGAGAGAAAACAAAAGTAAGGAGGTGAAGAGCTCTGAAAAGTACTATAGCAAAAACCACAAGGATCTCCAGAACACCGAAACACACAAGGCAGAGGAACAAGAGCACACACAAGGCTAATGGGCAAGTGGCTTTGCTTCATCAATGCCATGCTTCACCCATGCACTTCCCTATCATGTGCAAGGCAAGATAGAATGAATGCAATGTAAGTAACTGGAAGCCAGTAGCAGTGGCTCAGGGACTTTACCGAAGCGCTAAGGTTGTCAGCAACTAGAAGTAGTTCGCTAACTGACGCTCCACAATTAAAAACCTTCCCCCCCTTCCAGGCAGGGTTTTAGAAGTTCTGAGGTCCATGTACCAAAATCGTCCATGACACAGTGACAGGAACTTTTGCAACTGCTGTACAGGACATAATTTCTTTGTTTGGCAAAGTTTCATCATACATATTTTTTTATTTGATATGAGCCCTGTGCTCCCAGAACCATCATATATATTATTACAAAAAGGTCTTTTTCTGTCATTCCGTATATGCTCCGTTAATACTGCACCTACAGAGATAAACAAGGTATCATTTGAAACGTTGAATCACCGGCTTCTGACGAAAAATACAATCTCAATCTCAAATTTCACTATTTACCCATTAATTTTACTTAAAAGTTTCAATTTTTCCATGTCGATTACTCGCTCGAGGTATATCGACTCCACACATTTTTTTTATTCTAAACTTCAAAAAAAGGTTTAAAATGAAAATAGTTTGTTACTTCTAAAATTGTCTTTAAAGAAGTTTTGTAAATTGCGTGCCATTGTTCAGTAACAGACGTTATGATTGTTCCTACTGGTACCAAACTCTCTTGCCTGTATTGTATTCATATGTTTTGTATATTTTTGCAAGAAAACAAGTATAAAGAAAGTACTTTATGATACACCTTCTTCTCTATTTAAAACCCAATTACACCGTTTCCTTAACATACTTATTCCCTGATAGCGTGAAAGAGCGAAATTTTCGCACGGGTTACCTAATATTTAGTATTTTGCTAGTAATTGCAATGAAACATATTTCCAAGGCATGTTTAAACATTAGACTTACATATTAAACTGAATGGTATTCAAAAGAGGAAAAGCAACATTCCTTACCTGATTTTCCTTTTGCTTAGTTTTCTTTTTGTCTTGCTTGCAAATAAAATCAGATTTCAACTTCACATTTGTTGGATTCAGAAAAACAAAATGACCCCGCCGATACTCCTCACCCTTGTGATGCACTACTGCAAACAGCATCTACAAGTAATAACATTCATCAGCAAAACACATCACAAAGTAGAGCATTAAATATTAACATGGATTATCCAAACTTCCACGAAATTAAGCAACAAATATCAGTTTACTTATCTAGATTTTCAAAACATGAACTATAGATGTCTTCATAGGAATAAAGGAAATACTAGTGTTTTAACATTGGGTCTGAAAGCATATATTTTTATTAGCGATGGACTGATACCGATATGAAGTATCGGCTGATAATTATGGTATCGGTAGCATCGGTATCGTCAGTCACGTCAGTGTTTTTCAGATTTACACCGCCAATTCAGCCAATTAAACGAGGTGTCGAATTCTACCGCTGGAGTGCTCTGGTACCGAACGCCATCAGCTCAATGTAAGACAGGGTGCATTTCTTTCAATCACTTTTCTTCACCAAACTTTTTCAGTGAATTTAGTGTTTCGTCTGTGTAATAATGGCTGTTTCGGTGATCTGGTTTCTTAGTTGATTGAGCCAGCTTCAAATGTTTGTGGTGGAATATTCAGTTTATATTATACCTAGAACATAGTATCGGTAATGGTATCGGGGGGAGGAGAAATGATATCGGAATTGGTATCGGTATAGGCAATTTCTGGTATCAGTCCATCCCTAATTTGCATACATAAAAATAATGTTTTTGTGGGCAAAAGTGTTCAGAAAATTCAACATTCAAAATTTTAAGGTCTTGAAGCTTAATTTTTTTCTTTTGATGCAAACATAACGCATGCAAAATTTGGAGTAAATCAAGAAATGATATCGGAATTGGTATCGGTATAGGCAATTTCTGGTATCAGTCCATCCCTAATTTGCATACATAAAAATAATGTTTTAGTGGGCAAAAGTATTCAGAAAATTCAACATTCAAAATTTTAAGGTCTTGAAGCTTAATTTTTTTCTTTTGATGCAAACATAGCACATGCAAAATTTGGAGTAAATCAACTCCCGGCAACCCATGCCACAAATGTGCTTAACTTTCAATTTTTAAGGGCAAGAAATGGTTGTTTCTTCATAATCTGATACAAATGTTAATGTCAACATGTTTTCTCTGTGATACGTACATGCTTCCTTTACGACCATTTTGTGAGACTAAAACATTAATAAATTGCCATATTAGTATATAGTAACCTAATTAGTGGGTATAAAAACATTAGACTGTGACGAGGAAAGCAAAAATATAGAGTAAGCATGCAAACAGAATTCGAATCATCCCCTTCAAGCCAACTTTTCATTACAACACACAACATTCACAGAGATAGTGACCGTGATTACTGACACCTCAACCATAACATATAACCTGACACATCTAGAACCTAACATATAATTAGTAAATAACTTACCTCCTTTTTATCATTTTCACTGAAAATCTTTTCATCAATTTTAGGAATTTCTTTGTTTTCTGATAAATACTGCCGTTCACATGATGTGCAAAACCTACAGATAAGAGAAGTTTTCATTGAAGCATTCAAACATAGATAAAAATTCAGGAGAGAGAAATTTTTCCTAATCAGATCCAGAAGGTATCTAGTTACATAGTTTAAAATTCAATCTACTGACATAAGGATTTTCCTTTAATACTAAAAATATAACAATATGTTATAAAAAGAATCTTTGCACTATGGAGTACCATAATTGAGCTAGAATATTACTTTACAGAAAATCTGATTCCCAGAAAAAAAGAGCAATTAACCAGACCATCTGTTTCAAATTTCTATAATAGAGATTATCATTTGCACAAGGCTTCAGACCACCTCATCCAAAATATGATGTGTACTTAAATAGACATCCATAACCCTCAAAATGAACAAGGAAATGACATATATGAGACTAAAACAGAAAATATGTGAAACCAGAATAACATCCAAACCTGGATTTATTTGAAAGGCATGATAAGAGTAACCTAGTAATACAACCAACAGAATGATGAAGGAAGCCATAGAGATCCATGGAGAGAGAGATAATGTAAATTATGACACAGGCTTTTCCTATTTAGGACATTGATGCCAATCCCAAAAGAAGTGGACCATACCAAGAAAAATTGGAGCCAAAACTCTCACCAATCACATGACACCTGAATGGCACCGCTGCAATAAATTGTAGACCTATCAAGGCATAAGTGAAAGCTTCCCTGATGACAAGGGCTGTGCTGGACCTCGAAACGTTGGAGAAAATGGAAAGACTCACCCAGGCAGAAACCTGAGAAAGTTTCATATAAGTAAACTCTCCCCAAGTTACACATCAGGTAAATGTTTTCATCATTGCCAATGTTTCGGCAAGCACCTTACTCACCATTATCAGGGCTGTAGAGGAGACTATATTTTCCAGATGAAAATGCCAACCAGCATAATGTCAATTGGCATCTTCACAGGTCCCCTGAGTAAAATGCATCAAGAGTCCAATCTTTGAGCATCCATTCGTTTGATTCCACACTATTATTTCAGCAACACACTTTGTCTTTTCATTGCAACATTTCTACCATCTAATATCATCAAATATTCCAGCAAAGGTTATGCCCACAAATATATTGTGCAGACAACTGCTTTTACACTTCAATGACAGTGGCTAGTGTTAGTTTAGATGAAAACAGACCCCAATGTGGAATTTGATTTTGGGATGTAAACTTTTCACCCTGAAGGAATTTGCATTCACATTTTTTTTTAAGTTAATATAGAAAGATGAAAATTCTAAAAAAAAACTATTTCAAAGTTTCTGAAATGAAATATGTTTTCCAAAATGTCCACTCCTTAATTTTGGAGATGCATGAAACACATTCTGTTTGTTCATGCTGAGAGTTCTCTCTTTTTGGATCAATTAGAAGATAGCATTATCTCACAGGAACACATAGCTAGCACAAAATGAAGTACAATAGCACAGCTACTTAAAATGTTACCCTGGTAAGTGTACCAAAATTCAGAATAATAAGAATCACAAGCTTAACCCTCATACGGATTCCTGAATTTCGTTACGCAAACGGATTCATGGCGCTGCCGCGGCGCTTGGTCGCTGTCAAGGAAATATTGGGTGTTTGAAATCAAATTATGTTTATAGCTTATATGTTGTACGTTTATTAAATATATATTTAAGCTGAAAGACATCCTCAGGGGTAATACAGGACAAAACTAATTAAAAACAAGGGTACTTGCAGTGACATTGCAAATAAATATTTTTTATCATTTGTGTGAGCATGCCTTGCAAATGACATTGGAATGTTCTTTGCAAATATTATGGTAACAGAAGTCACACATTTGAAATGTTTGCCTTTTAACTGTGCACAAGTGGCATTGCAATCACTTAAATTTTTTGGCTCGGGTTCCCAGTCAGCTTATCCTTCTTGTGGATACCCGGAATGCTTGAAATGTACCTTTTTACTGTTTTAGATCGCAATTTGCCCATCCGTCTCAGTAAGTTTTTTCTCGTCATATTGTCTGCCAATCATTCTAGGAAGCTATGCCGGCAGTCCATTTTAGTTGCTTTCCACAGGGGATTTTGTTTAGTAAAAATGAAATAGGCTGCATTTCCACACACACCGAAAAGATTCATAAAAAAATACATACGACCGTCTGTTTGTTTTTATTTTGCATGAGAAAGACTGAACCATTTGATTCATCATATCTGTGCCACTCTTTGTGGCATTATAGTGCAATTTTATTTTGGCTTTGCTGTGCTTCTCCAGAGCAATTTTTTATGGTGGTGCATGGATGACAACAACATCACCGATTTTCCCCTTTTTGGGACATAAGAGAACAATGCTGTTGCTTTGGTGAATCAAAAAATTGAGGAATAATCGGCACAAGAGCGATTCGAAAGGAAATTCACTGGTATAATTTTTTTATTTTTCCACAGAGTCCTTACCATTGTGTATCCGTTATTTTTCAAATTTTGAGCCAACTAAAGCGTTGCATAAAATTATCATAAGATATGATATGCTTGCTTCCATTATAAGGATGACAAACTTCCTGTACGTATCTCTCTCCTTAATTTGGAAGTGCTCTCGCCCCATTTATTTTACCCAAATATGGGATGCCTTGAACGGGATACCCTGTACATGAGTCATTGGCCAAAAATATTTTTATTCCACACTTTTCTGACTTCGACGGAATACATTGCAGAAAAGAACAATGGCCTCTAAACCTAACACACTGCTCATGCCATCATTCGGTAGATAGTACTTTCCCAAAGTTAAATTTATGGTATCCCAAATGTACCAAATAGATGCCAGATTATCACACCTCCTTCTTTTCGATATAGTCTCTTTATCATCAAACCGCAAATATCTGAAAATATTTTTGAAACGAACTTCTGACATCGTAGCTCTAAAGATCACAGGCCAAATGACTCCAATGCCAAGGAACACATGTTATGGAGGACTTCGAATGTGCGGCTGCAATTAGGAGTCCAATATCCTTTTCCATGTGCAAACTGCTGGCCTTACTTCACTGAAGGTGGTCTTCACTGTTTTTTTTCTCTGAGTGCCATAGGGACTTCGAGGAGCATGGAGTGGTTCTAAATAAGGATTTAGTAAACCAGGTGTCAATCTTCAAACCTCATAATCTCTAATTCTTCCCATAATTCCACTGTTCTCCCCTTCTCTAGGAAGTCCAAACTTACACTTTTCTATCTTAAAAATGTTGATTATGTATGTAAATTCACTCTATATTAATATTAATTAATAGTGGTAATGACACTTGTCTCTTATAAATAAAAAGTTTGTATAAAGTGGCAGCATTATATTGTTTACTGTGTTAGCCTTATAAAAACTCCTTAAAATTAATCATGAAGTTCTTTCCATCACTCATCACTTTCTGAAAGCAAAATTCTAGGATTGAGAACGCTGCTATGGTTCTACTCCCTCGTGTTTATCTTTCCCACACTCTCAGGGAAAGTCAAGAATAAGAAACAGTCAATACCTCATACTCTGACCCAACCCTCCTCAGCCTTACGGTTGTCACATGTGGAAATACCGAAACTATTATCCAGCATCCAAAACACTACTACTCATCTTCTCCACCCTTCTCGCCTCATATTTTGCAAATAAACAATTAATTCTCAAAGTTCCATCCAAATCACTTCCCAAAGTATGGAATTCCTTGCAAAATATGGAGGTGTTTACCGGCAAACAGCTCTGTCAAGCAGTGCAGCAAAATTTGAAACACTTCTTAATTTCAACATATGATTGTTTTTATACAGACTATTTTACAGTTATGATTAGCAATAATTACTCAAAAGTGATATTGATAACTGAAATCTTCTAGAGTTTGAATATTTATCCTAAATATATTCGATAATGTTTTATTCGTAAGGCATTGAGCATTTGGTGTAAAGCTATCCTATAAATAAAAAAACTACGAATATACTAATCAAATAAATAATTTGCAACAAAAATAATTGAACAAATGCCGTAAGTTATTTAAATATGATTCATTTACTTGTTTGAAACACCAAAGAGTACCTAAAACACTTTAGATTTCCAAGCGCCACTGCGGCGCCAGGTATCAGTGTGCGTAATTTTTTCAAGAAATCCTTAATAACATAAAATAATAGGCAAAAAGCGGTTTTAAATTTTACCAGTTTACAGACTATAACAAAATAATAGACTACTGATGGTTTCACAAACCATCATATGTAACCTCACCCGGTCACGTTTTCTTTCCTATTGAAACCAATTCGATCAACCTTCGCAATTACCCAAACACTTAAAATCTTACCTCCTTGCTGAAGGGATTAATGGTTAAAATTATACAACATATTAATAAAAACACTTTGCTCAATTAATTAAATAGTATAATACTTTCTTTTAAGGAAAATAATTGATTTGGTTATAACAACATCAATATTTAGAGCTGTTGAAATTGTATTGGATCCAATTTACAATGTTACTCTTTTATGCTCCAATTTTATACATTTACATTATTTTAGACAGCAATATTTTTATAAATGGAGGTTATTGTTTTTCTTGGCTTCATTATCCTTAAAGTTAGACTTATCAGACGCTGGGGCTTCTTGTCTCTCCTATGTGGCTGCGGGTATGGTTTCACGGTCTTCCTTATTTCTAGAATTCTGGGCCGTACGGTTTCTATCTTGGGTTTCCTCCCTGGCCTCTTTATAAATCCCTGGTTTCTCTTTCGTCGCCTCTATGCCGCTTTGTATCCGCTCCCTGCCGTTTTTATTCTCCGACTTTCGAACTTTTTCCCCACTTCGCGTCCTTTAAATCTTTTCTCCTCCACTATACCTCCACTTATCTCTGCCGACTCTTCACTATTAACTCTCTAGGCGTCCCCCGTTACTTATTGTTACCTGTTTATTATATCCAATTGGCGTCCCTAGCGATGGCCCCCCATGTCAATATTGTTTACGACCTTGGTTATAATTACAACGTTACACATAGTACCAAGCATAATATTTTTAAGCAAATGCAAAAACTCAAAGCCAGGAATCCATACGAGGGTTAAAAAAATTCCAAAAACCTAAAGCATTTTAGACAAGTGGCCATTCCCTCTCATTACACATTCATTTAACAGAAATGAAACAAGAGTAATAATATAGTCAATGTTGTAGTGCAAACCATTAAGCATCATGGTAGGTAAGCTTTAAACATTCCAGGCCATTATGATGATCATTTAATAACACTCGGCACTTTATTTTTAAAAAGTCATGGATTTATAAGAATACCTTAACTGTATCATCAAGTTACAGCACTGATTATCTCTATGCTACATCAACAGATATTTTTATTGACTAACCTGTACTCAGTTCCTTTCTTTGGGCACGGAGGATCTTCAGGCAGATCTAAAAACCTTCCATAAAGTCTGTCATAGCTATAAAAAAATAAAAATATCATTGTCTAGGATTCCAATTTTTCAGTAGGTAGCAACAATAAAAACCTCAGTAGCATGTAAGAACAAAGGAGATGAAGGCATAAACACGAGCCTGTCATTAAAAGTCTGAATAGAGTACACTCTTGATTATCTGTGCTAATAGTGGGGAGAGGATGCACATATTATCCCATGACATGGGCAATCCAAACTTACACTTTTCTATCTTAAAAATGTTGATTATGTATGTAAATTCACTCTATATTAATATTAATTAATAGTGGTAATGACACTTGTCTCTTATAAATAAAAAGTTTGTATAAAGTGGCAGCATTATATTGTTTACTGTGTTAGCCTTATAAAAACTCCTTAAAATTAATCATGAAGTTCTTTCCATCACTCATCACTTTCTGAAATATTATTGCAGGCTATGATGGTTACATAAACATAGCACATTCCATGTGTGCAAGGAAGGTAAACAATTATGTTTTATGAGGTCAATGTATGAGGTAATAAAAGGTCTTACATAATCCCAGCTAGAAATGAAATGCATAAATCATGGGTTTTTTTCGTGCTTGAAGTTGTTTACAAAGACTATGGAAAATATCAACAAAGAGTAAAAAATCATGTAAGGATAGTCCGCAACACACATAATCTGCACATGGATAATCAAGAGTTCAACGTATATGCACAGCTTAATGACAGGCTCACACAATCAAGATGCAAATAAATAAATGAACAGGTGTTGAAAATATTTAAAATGAACTGACTGTTTCTGAAACCAAAGTGTTTCTTCACTGTTATGGCCAGTTTCATTCTTGATTCCCTTGAGTATATCTGGGCCCTCCACAGTCCCACCCTGCATGGACCAATCTTCAGGAGGAACATATTTCACCACAGTGGTTTTCTTGGCAATAGCTCTTAGGGACACATCTAAACATTCATCGATAGAGAAGAGTTCATATGGATCTGCTGTTTCACCTAAAACAGTTTCCGACCCTCGACTGGAAGGGAAAAGTATAAGAGTTAATGCACTCAGAAAACCAAGACATCCTCTAGCTACTAAAGCATAGAAAAAGTTTAAATTATTCACCTATCAACCTACTCTGGTATGCAGTTTAGTAGGTATATAATACAAACAGATAGAACAATACTGTATATGCCTAAACATCCCCCCCTTTTTAAATAAAATATTGGCTATTTAGTGTAGGGGCTATCCCAGAAATTCCATGGATAATGACATAAAATAGTGGACAAAAATGGATGACTAAGTAATAATACAACTCAAATCAAATAATAAAGAATATTGTTGATCTCATTAACTGTTCTAATGGCAACTCTGCAAAGGTGTTATGCAACATGCAACAAAACTATACTGTAAATATTTTTCTGCACATGAACAACTGTGGCACAAATTTCAAAATGCAAAAACTTAACTCAAGCTTCAACAAGAGTTTTATGCATTTGTAATTAACTCATAATTTTTTCTTCACAGAGTTATAAGTCTTATTATAATGTAGTAATGACCTTATGCAACCCACCATACAATTGCATGGTACATCTTTCATTAACATTAGAACTACCCAGGTTCACATTGAAAATAATGTCATATTATTTAGTATTTAATGAAGAAAAATACTGAGTAAACTTATAATACATGAGTAAATATGAATTGCTGATGACATTTCCGTTATCATCCTCTCCAACTTTTTCTTCCACTTTGCAACATTTATGAGTAAGTTTGATGACATTCCAATAAAAAACTGAGATTAAAAATGATGGGGAATCCAAATCAATATGTCAGAATATCTTTAAAACACAATTACCCATTTACAGTGTTTATCATTGTACATTAATAAATGCCATAAATGTTGGAGCTTATTATTATTTAAGAGCAAAAGCAGTTGATTCCTTGGGTCATCTTAAAGATCGTGAGATACCAAGGCAAGTACATAATTCTGACTGAGTAACACTATAGAAATGACCAGCAAACTCAGCCCCTTGATATATAAAATATCAAGAATTTAAAAACTTACTTGAAGGAAATACATGTATGTAAGGCAGCTGTTTCACATTTCAGTCAGTTGCTCAACCACTCATCAATTATGGTTAACAGGTAAAAAAATCACATATTTTCTATAGCAAATGTCGAGAGCCTTGTAAGAATTTTTTTTCCAAAATTGTAAATTATAAGATGGGGCATTTAATTATGGTAATGTGTGCTTATATAGGCATTACACAGATTGGAGTTTCCATACCATTAAATGACTATCCTTTGTAACTAACAGGGCATATGTCTAGCTAACATAAACACCCAAATACATAAAAACATATAACTCTTTAGTACCCACATTATAACACTGAATGTATATTGAATTATTGAATATATACATAATATTGCTGAGTAAGCTTTTAAGTTTATTTACAATAAAAACATCTTGTTTAATGTAAGTATTACATGGATTCATTGCATTATACACATACTTAATGATGATGAAAACCTGAAATAATACATGATGAGAAACCTTCACTAAAAAAACTTATCAATGGCTGAAGCTAGAAAAATTGGGAGGAACTCAAGTTAACTAAAGAGTAAATCTTACCAATACCAAACTGCATGAAACATTCTCCGTCCATTATTATCCTCCCACATTGAGTTAACTCGGGCCACCAAATACGGAGTAGCAGGATTCCTTGGCTGCACAAGAACATAGCTACCTATCTCCACCTCTCCATCTACTCCTTCCACAATAGCCTTACTGAAAAAGATAATATTAAATTATCATTGATGTTTGCAATATTATGCAGGAGATCAATGGCAGAAAAATTTAAAGCCTACTATGTTGAAGGAAAATTTATGCATACAAACAGTATATACACATGTAATTCGAGCTCGTTTATAGTCAAACCTCTGATTTCTGAGCCAAAAATTATACTTTTTTCCATGACTTGTGTTAGTCCAACCAGATAAATAAGAACATGAGTAACACCAGCCTAAAATATTTTGAAAATACTTAGAATGGAGCCACTGAAACCACATTACGTCCATCTTTTCTCAGCACCAAGTAAATTCTTACAAACATTTTATCATGGTACTAAGCTTATTATATAGTGATTAGGAACAAGTACTACCTTAGAAATGCATTATTTGCTTTCTGCCATCTTGTAAAAAAGGGCATTTCTAATTTTCCTCAACAAATGACACATTTGACAGGCAGTTGCCCTACCATTCTGCAACTTTACTAAAACAATTGACACCAACAGCCTATATGGGTGGGAGACATGACAAAGGTCACTTAAGTGTGTTTGTGGGTGCACAAAAATGAAGGGCATAGAGCCTCTCAGCCTGAAGGACTGGGCAGGGTATATGTAAACCACCATATGAAAAGTATATACATATGTGCTCTCTTTCATTACAATAATGCGACAATTTTCTGATGATGGTTCAGAAATACCCAAACCCATACTCAATCCAGCCTTTTTTTATGTACCTCAGTTCAATAGATTGTCACCAGATGTCGGTCATCTATACTAATCGGGTAGCACAATAGTCTGAGCCACATTACATATAGATCAGTAAATTAAAGATACAAACATCAACTGAAGAAGATGAAATAAAGTCAATCTTCTACGCAATTATTTTGGCAGATTCAAATATTGGTATATAGATTGCACTGTGGTACTGACCAATGGCCTGGTAAAGATATACCATATTTTTTCATGCTAAGATTTAAGCTATCAAAAGAGAAACACACATAACCTGATCCCCAATTTTTTGGCATGAGTTTAGTCTGAAAAAGTCAGCTTATCCACAAGGGATGACTTTCTTGAAAAACTCGACAATGTTCTAAAAAGAGTTGTAAATAAAAATAAAAATTTTATCATTGCAGGGGATTTAAACATAGATATCTCAAAAGACTCTAGCGAGAGTCATAAGCTCCAAGAAATTCTTCGATGCCACAATATATACTTAACTATCTAGACCCCAACACGAGAAACTGCTCACTCAAAAACTGTTATCGACAACATAGCTACAAATTTAGCAAAACAAAACTTCAAATCAGTTGTTGTAGAAACAAATATATCAGACCATCATGCTCAAATAATTGAATTTAACCTATATACCCCCTAGAAGGAAATGAGGGAGACATTGGCCCAATCTACACTCATATATATTCACAGGAAAACATGAATCTATTCAAATGAGAGTTACAGGGTGCTGATTGCACTGATGTAAAAGAAGCAAATATTGTAGCAGACAAATTTAAAAGCTTCAAATCAATTACTGATTATCATTGGGATGTTTGCTTTACATTAAAAAGGGTGGTTATTAAAAATAAATCAAATAGAAAAAAGAACTGGATAACAAAGGACGTCCTGATTGCAAAAAGTAGACTAAATTCTGTAATCAATGCCAGTAAATCTGATAATAATCTAGTGGCCATAAAAAATAAAGTAAAAGGAGACTACAGGAAACTTATCAGGAAGGCAAAAAGTGACCATGTTAAAAAAATATTTGTAAATTCTTCAAATCAAACTAAAGCACTGTGGTCAGTGGTAAACAATGAAAATTCCAAAAAAGTTTTAAACCAGAGGAAAAATAGCTGCAGCTCCCTAAAAATTAGTGGTAAAGAAATTAGTGACCCTCAAGATATTGCAAATGAATTTAATACATTTTTCATAAATATTGTAAATGAAACCATAGGGCAAAAAGATGAAATATGTAGCTTGAAATGCATAAATGAATCTGTTTACCTCAATCCCACAACAGAAAATGAAGTCAGAGGGGTTATCAGAAATTTGAAGAACAAAAAGTCCAGTGGGCATGATGGTATATCAAACTATCTTATAAAGTTATGTCAGGAGTCCTTCATCATACCTATTACTAATATAGCAAATAAATCTTTTTTGATGGGTCAGTTTCCTGAAGAATTAAAAATAACCAAAGTCATTCCACTCCATAAAAAAGGTGCCAAAGATCAATTGGAAAATTAAAGGCCAATCTCATTAATATCCTGCATTTCAAAAATACTAGAAAAAATAATGGAAGATAGACTTTTAAAGTTCCTCACCAAACACTAAGTTCTTTTTCAAACACAACATGGTTTTACAACAAATAGAAGTATAGAAACTGCACATGCAAACTATATAACTAAAATTGCAAAAGGCTTAAATGATAGAAAACAAGTTGCTGGAGTAAATATGGATATGTCAAAAGCTTTTGACTCTGTGAAAATCAGTATTCTTTTGAAGAAGTTAGAAAGGTATGGGATCTGAGGAGTCGCATATTACTGGCTCAAATCATTCTTGGGAAATAGAAAACAGTATGTAGAAATTATTGGAAAAGATGGTGTTGCTTACAAATCGACAATGAAAAGTATTAAATATGGTGTTCCAAAAGGGTCCATACTCGGTCCACTACTATTCTTAGTGTACATAAATGATATTGAAAGAGCAATACACTGTCCAGAGATAGATTGTCACATGGTGCTTTATGCACATGATATCTCCCAAATGGGTGCTCACCCAAATCCAATTTAGTTGGAAATTAACATGCATACTATGGTGAACTCAGTATCCCAATGGCTGGTTGCCAACAATTTACAACTAAACATAGGAAAAACAGTTTTTATGATATTTAATAATAAAGATCACCAGACAAGCTGAAGTTGAAGTGGAAAATTGTTTGATTTCCGAGGTAGAATACACAAATTTCTTAGATCTAGAAATAGACAATAAGTTAAAATGGAAGCTACATGTAAATAAATGTAGCAATAAGCTATGCTCATCCATATTTCTTTTAAAAAATCTAGCAAATTACTGTCTCTCAGAAACTCTAATCCCCATATACCATGGTATATTTGAATCTGTGGCTACGCATGGCATTGTCTGTTGGGGAAACTCAGCCCAAGAAAATCTAAAAAAGACACTCACCCTTCAAAAACAAGCTCTGAGGGTTATTTTAAAACTAAAAGCTAGAGAGTCTTGCCGGAAATATTTTCAACTGAATAAAATCATGACTATTCCCAGCATATATGTACATATATAACGAGATTCTCTATGCATGCTACAAAAACATTTCTCTGATTAGAAATACGGATGTCCAGAGGTACAACACCAGAGGTATATTCGACATATTTAATGATCATTGTAGAACCTCACTACTGCAAAAAAACCCTGAATTCTCAGGAAAAATATTATTCAATAAACTTCCTTTGAAAATAAAAGAAATATATAACCAGAAAAAAATTTCAAAAATATGTTTAAAGATTTCTTTGTAAAAATGCATTTTATAGTATTGAAGAATTTCTATATTGATACTCGTTTAAACTTTTTTGTATTTTTAATCTTTTAATTTATGTTGTAATCTATTTTTCAATTTTGTATGAACTTCACGAAACCTATGCAAATGTAATCTTTGTTTTTTATGGTGAATAAACTATCTATCTAAGTACATATGAACATAGGAAACCATACAAGTGAACTTGGTTCTAGTAGTACCCTTAAGCTAAGATTCCGGCTAGAAGTTTTACAAGTCATCTTATTACCAGGTAACACAGCTTTAAGTGTATATAATAACCTGTTAGTCTCCATAACATAGCTCCAGCTAACTCATGAAAATAATTTCAACAGCCAAAATGATAAAACATCTTTCTGTGAACAAATCATATCCGCTGACTACAGTTTAATTACTTTCAAAATCATGCTAAAGGTCTATAACAAATGTAAGCCACAAGCATATCAATATTAAAAGCACTTGACTCAAAGTGAAAAATAAGCTGTCTCCACATGTGCTAAATAACACAAGTTTGGTACAGGGTATTTACGTCCAATAGAATCTTTGGGCATATTGCAATACACTTACCTATAATATGTCTTATTTTCATTTTTGAAAATATGATTCCCCACCCATACCACTGATTTCTTTGTTTCTGATAGTTGATTTCTCTTTGATTTTTCGGCTGACAATAAATCACTCATGCTATTCTTCTCTGCCAAAACCTGATACTTTTCTTCATCTTCTGGTTCAGAATCATCTGCGTCTTGGATTGCCATGTTTGGACACCTGATCATTTTGAAAGTAGAATACAAAAAAGTATAGCAACAAGTGTTAATTCATATTGATTTTCAAATTTCACAATGCTTAAATCAACACATGGGAGCTTGTAAATATTTTGTAAATGGAATTCAGCTTCAATGGGAAAGCAAAGAATTTGAATCTACAATGTCTGTTCTTCATCCTCCCAGCTTTTTATTAAAATTCATGTCACAAAGGAATCTACAAATCAGTTTACTGAGCGGATTATTAAAAAGGATGCGAAGAGTACAACATTAAAAAATCACACCATTTTTCAAACAAGGCAATGTTGCAAGCTTACATGGCTAGACCATACCAAAGTGTCAAAAAGGAAATGACATATATCACAATACATCTCATTACACACCTTTGCAAATCCAAGAACACTGATTTTTACTTCATTTCCACATGAATGGTTTTCCACTAATATTCAGCCTAACACCAGAATGAATTTCCTCAGAGGATAAACCACCTGCCTTAACTGGGACTCGAACCTTGATTCCTGGAAATCATGCCGGGTGCTTTAGCCAGTTAAGCTACTGAGGCATCCTCCTCCCCTGATACTTAATTGGTAGCTTAACTGGTAAAAGCATTCAGCACGATATCAAAGGCTCTGGGTTCAAGTCCCAGTCAAGGCGGACGATTTATCCTCTGTGGAATTTTGCACATACCTGCGATTGCAGGTGGTGCTGTGAAAGTATTACCATGGCCAGTACAGGTATTCTCAAAATTTGACAACCAGTAGCATATGATGCTCATGGGGAAAATATTGAAATTATGCTATCTCTTTTATCTTATCTTTGAGTTAGTTAATGCTATGCACAGTTAATACTCAATTTTTAGTTTTCACAAATAATATTAGTATTCACCTTTTTTACTCAAGAACATACTTATCCATAGATTGGCACATACTAATGATACATGGCACACTTATAACTCAACTCACTTTCTCATAAGGCAGGCTTGTTTGCTGCGACCAGAACCACCAAATTTCACCATATCCTTACATGAAGTGCATGTTCCACAATCAGGCTGCTGACATGCCTCACATATTCCACATCTGCGCTTCTTCCAAGTCTGCAAAAAACAGATAATTGCAACATTACAGGACAAAGAAGAGATGACGGTAATGGACCATAATCAACATTTTATGATAATACCAATCTTTGAGTGACAGAAAATCAAACCATTACATAAAATGAGTCAAAATCTTACCATGTTTTCTTTCCCTTCAGCTTTCAAGTCTATCTGTTCCCGGAAAAACATCTCAAATACTTCCTTCACCAGAGGAGTAGTAGTAGCCTTGGTCCACTGAGCCTGTTTCTTCACAATGACATCCCTACGCTCACTCCTTCGCATGGCCCGCCTGTTTATTGTAAAAAAAATTAGAAATAAGCCCTAAAAGACCATGGGTACTTGGCTGTCTCAGACCTGACTTTATGGAATTTACTACACATTGTAAATGAAGTAACTTTGTTATTCCACGTAAATTTTATTTAAGACGACCTTGGCTTTGACGTGGCACGTCATTATCAGATACACACAAGCAAAGAATATATAGGCACAGCATATGGGGGGAAGGAGAGGTGACAGAGGAAGGAAGGAGGGTGGGAAAAGAAAGGGGGGGAAGCTTAAGGGGCTGTGCATCAGAGCACACGAGCCAGCCAGTCACCAGAAAACCAGTGCACTGGATTTCCCTAACCTCTCCTACTAAACAAACCCTCACACAACCAAGTCCTACCTTCATTGGGTCATTCTTCCTCCCATTCCCAAGACTCTGACACACAGCATCTTAACCTCCCCCCCCTTCTCTCCCCACCCTCCTTCCTTCCCCTCTGATATCTTCCTCCCCCAAATTCTGAGCCTACATATTCTTCTCCATTAATTCTGGCTTAACTATGTGAAAATCCATTCTAAAGAATTCAAATGAGATATTGTACTTTTTTCAGTTTTTTTTAAATTCAGGTTGACCGGTTTTGTCACATAGGCGACATGATCAGGACCTGAATTTGAAAAAAAAAACTCTGAAAAAAGTACCATATCTCATTTGAATTCTTTACATATTCTTCACCTTCTGTGTACCTCATGTGTACCTGATGATGACGTGCCACGTCAAAATCTGGGTCGTCTTAACCCTACAGTAGGCGCGTGGGCCACAGGGATGGCCCACAGTGTTTCATGTGTGTGCCGTTTCTCATAGGATGGCATAATATACTTGTAAGTTTCAGTAGCTGCACATTATTATGTCCTCAAAAGTCTTTGATTTATTTATTCATAGCAATGGTAAATCCATTACATCATGCACAATTATCAAATAAGAGATATCTTTTAGTCATCGTTTTTGATTTTATTTATAAAATCAGTTTTGTCTTGAAATGATAATTATTAAAATTCCCGACTCAAACCAGAAATTTATGAATAATCCACTAACATTTCCCAGTGCTGAAAATTCACAAATAATTCCAGACTATCCCGGTCAGTTCCCTTGACCCTGTTCCCTGGGAAATACCCTGGACCCTGTTCATCAAGTAACACTGCAAAATATTTTCATACTAACCGCTTTCCAAATGTAACCCCAGCAAGCTTGATGAGAGACCGGACACATGGTGCAGTAAGGAGAGATTCTCGCATCCCAGATGATCCTTCACCCTCTGATGCACTCATGTCAACACTGTCAAAACTGTGCACTTGTTCACAAATAAATTGGGCATGCCGGAGCAATCCATCCTCTGACAATGATGGTAAGTTCCCAGGAGGTACAGTAGTCTTAAAATAAAAATAAATGAGACTCAATTATGCTGGAAGATACAGGTGAGTACTATGTACACCATTTAATTGGCCAAACATATTTTTTTTAAATTGGGGAATCCCAGTTACCCTTAGAGTATTCAGAAGATCTTCATATGTATCCCCACCATTTCCTCTAGTTCCACAAAGGAACTCAATCACAACTTTGCTCATGAAAATCTTCTCTTGGACCACAGCCATAAATGAAGCATACTCTGGACTAGGTTTCATGAGGATATACTCTCCAAATCCAGTGGAAAATCCAATCAGGGCAGACTCTCCTCCATCATAACCTGAGACCCACCACTCATTGATAGGCCCAATGTCTTTGGCAGGAATACCACCTGGAAATTAGAAGATATTTATACTGCCACAATATTCCGTCATACAGAACATCTCTAAATTGCTCCACATCAGTAAGATATCATGGAAGGTATTATATCCTTTCAAATTAAAATAGCTGAATATAAATATCAATACTGCACTATTAGATTTAATTTTGGCTCTTGAAATTTTTCTTGCCTTCAGTTCAAAAATTCTTAATGAAAATACTGAACTGACATTGATCTACAATCCAAATAATGTGCATTATATGACTATATGAGTTTAGTTTAATAGCATTGGTTCATTATTTTGCTTTTGGAGGAAATAAACAGGAATTTCAGCCTTGTCCATGGGATCTAGTGTGTCATTTTTTTGTGAAGTGAAAAATTTTCTATTTGATTAAATTATGTAGCTTATTGCAAATGAAATTTATTGCGACAGTCTCTACATGATTCCTACATACCAAGTACAGATATGCATAATTTCAATTAATACTTTTCACTTTGTGAGTTCACATATTATCTCATTTCTCAGCGATTTTGAAGCAAAAGTGATACTCTCTAACTGGTTTCTGTTTCCTCAGTTCATTTAAAAATGTGGCTTTCCTCCAACTTTACGACTAGGTCATCCCCTCAGAGAGATCTGAGGTGGATAAGCTCATACCCATACCCTAATCTTGTATTCTTAAACATGATTTCTTCCCAAAAAAGTTATAACTGAGGAGGCATTAGACTAATAGAGGATGAAAAGATTGACTAGAGATGATGAGTGGTAAGTTATGAAAATTAAGCTACTGGGACTACAGCGTCATTCTCACTCCTGGTTCTATCCCCATTACCATTGCAGCCCACATTGCCCCTGCTCGCACAAGGGATATGCCTTCCAAAAGAAAAGTAGGAAATTATGGAGAAAGGATATCTTCTCTCTCATTTCTTCATGTTTTCAAGGACATAAGAATCCAAATTCTCACGGATGGAGCTTTATTAAGTATGAAGTGGTATGCAAATATATGCTTACTAACAAAAAATAATTAAACAAATTTTCATTGTTTTTGGGCAGTAGCTAAATAATGTGCGATCGTGTGATTGTAAGAGCGATCGACATGGTATGTGACTGTAGTAGTTCTCCTGCAATGATACACAGAATTTTAAGATGGAACCAGGGAAGATGGAACGACCACAATTGGAGAGTGAAAGTACATTGCCAGATTTCCCATTAGTGAACATAACTTTTCTGCAATTACAGAGGAACTATGTTTCACTTGCACCATTTACTGGTTTTGTTTGTGTGATATTAGGTAAAATATAACTTGATTATTTTGAACGATTAAATTCTAATTTTCCACATCATTTTCAACGAAGATACTTTATTTACCATGCATCTTTGTGATGACAGGTTAAATCATACCAACATTGATTTTAGAAAAGGGCTCCATTTTGTATTACGAACTTGGAATTTTAATTTAAATATCTTTCTCGGGCTTCGCACCGGGTAATGTTTTCATAATCCGCAGACGTTTTGGAAAACGAATTGTTTTCCATTTTCAAGTACAGTGTTAACAGTGTTATAGTGGTCACGGCGGAAATAATAATAATAATAAATAATAAATTTATTGTATTATTCTAGGAGTGAACTCCTTTAGAACATGGTAGTACATGCCTTGTATATGAAATATGTATGAAAAATGTATATGAAATAACACGTGCCTTGAAAATGGAAAACAAGTCGTTTTCCGAAACGTCGGCAGATTATGAAAACATTACCCGGAGCGAAGACCGAGAAAGATATTTAAATATAATACACTGGGAAAATCTTAAATCATTTATTGGAATTTTAACATTTACTTATGATTGTCATTATATCATATGTTTAAGTTGTGATTTTGAGTTGCCACGGATTTGCATGGAGCATTGTTGATCAACATACGTGCCATACTTTTTGAGTGAAAAACTATCCCTCCAGCTATAAATTAATCTTTAAGTGCTCCAATTGTATTTATGTAACTGTTAACGTTACCACATTAAAATGATCCTCCAAAAGTGATATGCATGAATTTCTAAAGTTTCGTGAATCCAGTTGGAGATTACATGAGTCATCATTAACATTCAGATTAAGTGATCCTCCTTACTCTTATAATACTGTATACATATATAATATAATACTGTTACTGTACTTGCAAAGTATTTTAAGACTACAGCAATGAAAAGTTGTGATTTTATAGCATGCTAATTTTTTCAGACCATTTTGAAATCATTTGAGGGGATAATGGAAGCCATTATGCCTGGCCAGCATTGTTGAATATGCACCCTAAATTGTTACTTTAGCAGCACCTTTCATTGTTTTAAGTGAATCTTACATCAAACAACTAATTTTGGGAAAAATGTTATTATCTGTGGTTGGTTTATTCCTTGGAAAAGAGATGAATGCATACTTTCAGAGAGCTTACTTAATAATGAGTCTCATTTATGAAGGCAGCCACATTTTGCTTACGCAACAACCAACATTATAACATAGATGGTATATTTACATATAACATATTCTAAGAACAATGAGGGAAAATGCTTATAATACAGATGATTCAACAAACTATGCAACACAAATGCTATTGTAAGGGATATCTTCACATGATAAACACCACAGAAGTATAGTATAAAAATGATCGAACTCCAGAAACACCAAATCTGTGCACCAAGTATCAGCACTATTTAGGCTCTCTTTAACATTGATACCAGTGGGGGAGAAATACAGACATAAGCAGTACCTATATAATTATTTCAGGCAAAATCCACACAGATATGAACAAACATAAAAAATGTAGCAAAAAATTTGTTTCTCCAGAATATGCCCTTTTTAGTTTTCCCACATAGAGACAGAGATTTCAAAATGTTATAAGCAATGACTTTACCTTCAATATCACTGTTTTCTTCATAAATTGCCTTGATATAGCCAGAGAAATACAGCAAAGCATTCCTCTCAATAAGACCACTATCAAATGGACAAAGATGTCCTTCATGATCAAAAACCCTGAAAAAAATTAATGCAATGAAATAAGCACTTTCTAGAAGCCATCAAGGGAAGTAATTAAATACTAGAGGACAATAAAATATTATAAAAAGATTCCCTATCGAAATGAACTTCATTAAGAAGGCAAACCACAAATTAAACACAATGACATTGTGATTCACTTACGAAAAACATGTGATTTTATTTTGAGGACGTTCATCAGCTGAATCAATATCACCAACTTCATCTCCTGTAAACAGAGATAACCGTGGATCAACAAGTGCCACCTCCTCATCCACGGCATCCTTAGGATGTCCTCCATATAAAACTAAATCTGGGTTGTCCTTCAAGGTCTGCTTGCACACCGTACACTTTAGTGGAGGCTCCTTTATGGACACCTCTTTGACGGCTGGACTTTGATGATCATTTTCATTGCTGAATAAAAAAAAAAATTTTTTTAACTCACTCTAAATATGTCAGTCTCAAAAGAAATAAATTAACAACTTGATGTAGCCATGTATCAATATCTCAATAAGTGAAATTACTTCATTTATACCTATATATTTTATGAAGAAGATGTGAAACTATGTGGAATGTTTCACAATAGTATTTTTTTATTATACATTACACACAAATTTCAGCCAGTATAAGTATAAAAATTTATAAATAATTACTGGCTGGTACATGCATTCCGAAACCACATATTTTCTGTTATTTATTCTTAATGAACGAATTAATGAAACATAGAAATTATCTCAAGAAAAAATCCACGAGGACCAGGAATCAAACTACAGACCTTTGGCTGGGCAAGTTCAAAGCCCAACAAGCTACTCATGCTTCCAGATCCCATAATCAATTTAGGAAAGGATTTAAGGGAACTATGTAGATGTTTGGATCTTGCAGAGATTCAAATGATGAGGAATCATGTTTTTATGGGGATAGGGACCTTTAAGAGGCCACTACCCACTACGAGAAATTATGAATCATCCCATTACCTACTAATTAAGGATGAGTCAAATCCAAATGTCGATTCTCGATCCCACCGATTCTCAGGATTAGAATCGGTATCGAGAATCAATCGCCTAAAGTCGATTCCGATTCTATCGTTTCCAGATAGATAAATATTCAAATCAAATTTCATTTATCACATCATATTTGTCTCAGTAATTTTTGGGGTAGGCAATCAATTTGTACTTTTTATCTATCTCAATAAGCTGAGGATATATTTTCCATTCGTTAATAAATATACTTTTTGAGAGACTTAGTTGTCTTTGTTATTTTATTTCAGCCAATATTTGAATTTAAATAATAATTGTACGCTACTGGTATCTCAATATCCCACCTGTTATTAGGAATAAGAATCGATGGGATCAGAATCGATTTGAAAGAATCAAAATCAGAATCGAAGAAAAAGTGGAATTGAATCATCCCTCCTACTACTGAAATGATTGCGTACATACTTCTGGAGATTATTAAAAGACATTTCAGCCTGTTTTCTAGCCTGACTGGAATGATTCCTCATAAAAAAGCAGAGCAACATGAACTGATTAAAGCCACACTTTCAGTATATTATCCAGAACAATGATAGATTACCAACCAATGTTTCCCCTCCAATACCAGAGGCTTCCTTAAGGCGTGATAATGGGTTCGTAGCTGGATTCATTAAAACTCTCATGGCAACATGGGAGGAGTGGGGGGGTAAGGGATCATTGCTGGACACACCACCAAAAGACACTAAATTGACAAGATGAACAAAATAACCCCCAGCAATTCATAAATCAGCTGACCAGAGAGGCTATCAAAATACATAAGCATCAGAATAACTCCAACAGGGACCAGGGTGGTATGAGAATCCAAAATACCCAAACCACTCCCACACCCCAGCAAGAATATAAAGTAATTCTGACAAAAACCCATCATTACATATTTGAAAGTCTCCAGCAGTTGAAACATCAGATTTTAATCCATACCAAGGAAAATATTCCAAGAGTATTACTTTAATCATTGATATGGTCAGCAAAAGTTTCAATCCATTAAGGCACCGTGAAGTTTATTAACCCTTTGAGTGCGGCATGACGTGATATCACGTCATGGTTGTCTTTACGCTGGTGCTGATGACGTTATATCCCGTCAAGGGTACCGTGAGTGTTTCAGCTTTCACTAGGGGGCCTAGTGAAAGTTCCCTGGTGAAAGCTGGAACACTCATAGTACACTTGACGTGATATGGCATAATTAGCACCAGCGTAAAGACAGCCATGACGTGAAATCACGTTATGCCGCCCTCAAAGGGTTAATCTAAATTTAAGTTACTGGGGGGAGCAGAAACAGTTTTCTTCGCTGCATACCATGAATTCACAGTATTAGGATCTGATTGTTTACAAGAAGAGAGTTAAGTCCACATTATATTACTTGCGTAAAAACACACTTGTTTAGTTGCTTAAATTTCAATATCCTGTGTTCCACATTTAGCATGTACCACTTGAGTAAACTAACAGTTAAAATGTTTTGAATATGAAGACCAGAAACATAAAGAAACAATAATATTAAAATAATGATAATTTACAAGTTAACAATGACAATTTAACAAACTCAAGTTCAAACTCAAACAAAAACTAACAAACAAATTAAAACAAAGTTAATAATGACAATTTACAAGCTCAAGTCGAGTCACACTTTTAAGGAACATGCTTCATGTCATGAAGATAGGTGAGAGTATTCGGACAAATTATTTCATGCTTGTGAGAGGATGTGAAAATACACAAACCTTTCTTCAATTAACCTTGGCTTCTTTTCGATAGATTCCTCCATGTCATCCAGATCACAGGTGTCCATTTCACCTTCTGGATCTTCTTTACTTCCACCTTCATTGTCATCAACTGTATTTTTCTGTATTACAGTCTCTCCCTTGGCTTCCTCAGTGGGTTTTACCTTGGTTTCTGAGACATCCTCTTTGCATGGAGTTTTGGAATTACGGTTAGCAAACATTGACAATATAGTGGCCTGGTCTTTCTTCAATGGAGGGGATTTAACTTTTTTTAAACTTCGAGGTGACTTGCCTAGGTAAAGAGATTTTCCATAAATTAATTCTTACAACTATAATGAACACTTGCAAGGTGGCTTTCATTATAAATAATACAAATCTAGTGAAACTCTGAAATCTACTAGAATCTAGTGAAACCAAGTGCAACCAATAAAAAAAGAGCACCAATAGCCTACAAAGAATATGTATGCATTTCCAGAGGAAATTTACAAATGAAAACCCTGATTCTATTGATTTGGAAAAATTTCATGACTTAATAATTTCAAAATTTGATCAATGAGCGATCAATTTCTTTGTACATGATTATAAGCATATATCTAGGCCTCTTCATTAAAATCTACATAGTTCATGAACATGTCTGTTGAAACTATTTTTTTAAATACTGAACTTGATTCTCTGAAGAAAGGAAAATGAGAAAGCAAACATGCCTTTTTCCGCATGTAAGAATCTTTAATTAGCCATTAAAAGTGAACTGGATGTAATTATTTTTGATATAGTCAAGTTGGTAATGACTTGTAGCATCAACATAGGGGTGAGAGTATCACCATTGTCCCTTAAAACTTGAGAAGGTTGTCCATTGACTTATAACTTACACACTATGCAACCAACTCCCTGTACTTGTCATGAGCTTTCACTGATACTACATCAATACCACCTCAAAAGCACTCAAGTATTTTGAAAATAAGTGAGCAGAGCACAGCAGTACTCAATCCAAAGTTTCCATCAATTGAGAGATTAACCTAATAAATGGTGCATGAATGACAAGCATCTTATACAGCTCACTGAATATACATTGCATCAATTACTGAAAGTCAACACGAACTCCTTACCATTAGATTCATCTTTTCTCTTGTTTTCAGCTGCCTTGGGGGAATCCCTGGAGGAGGAAAACCTTGATTTTCTCCGGCTGGGTAATCTTGGTGAGGCACTACCATCATCATCATTCTGAGCATCAAGGTTACTCATTTCCACATCATTTGTATCATTAGTTGCTTCTGATTCATGTTTTTGACCTTTTGAATCATTGCCACAACTAGAAATGGATCCTGCAAATTAATATTTATTATTTTTGTAAGAATAATCTCTTTATGATAAAGAACATAAATTCAATCAGGCAATGCATTCAACAGATGAATAGGTAAAATGAATGCAAACCTAGGGAATTTAACATACCATTAGATTCCTCCTTCTTGTTGCTTTCATCAGAACTGGAAGTGCCCTTGGCAACGGATGATCTGGAAGGCCTACCACGTGACTTTTTTATATCCTTCTCATCACCACCAGATATATTTGAATCTTTCATTTCCACATCTGAGTCTGCAGTTGCAGTTAAAGCATTTTTGTGGGGACTTTGAGCTCCAGAGGATCCTGTCAATCAATAATACCCATAAACACTTATTTCCATTGCATTTTAAATAAAATTTCACTCCTACGGCTCCCATGAAAGAAAAATGTAAGACTATTATAAAAATCTGGAAAAGGATTTACCATTAGATTCCTCTTTCTTGTTGCTATCTTCAGAAATGGAAGTTTCCTTTGCTAATGACAATCTAGAAGGCCGACCACGAGATTTTCTTGATACATTTTCATTACTACCAGGTACATGAGAATCTTTCATTTCTACATCACTATCAGCAGGTGTTTTAGAAACACTTTTTGGAGAACTAGGAGCTTGAACAGTCGTTTCTGTAGTGGAATAATTCCAATTATTATCAAAGTTTTTTATTTAATATTAGATATCTAAACCCATTCAGATGTCTTCAACAAACATATAGGTGAGAGGAGTACAAAAATGAGAGAAATTACTTACCACTAGGTTCCTCTTTCTTGCAGCTATCATCAGAGATGGAATTTTCCTTCGCAGATGACAATCTTGGTCTACCTCGTAATTTCTTTGGGACACTCTCACTACTACCCACACTCGACTCTTTAACTTCTTCATCACTAGGCTTGATGGTAGTCGAAGTAACTTCGGACACACTTTTGCAAGAATCTTCTGCACTTAGAGTATCTCCACTAGATGACTTACTCTCTTTCCCCAAAGGCACAGTTTCTTGGGCATTATTAGCACCCTTAGATGCTGAGGCATCACCAGAAGCAGAGGGGGAAGAGTATGCCTCCTCCAACACTTCCAGTGCTTGGTCATAATATTGCTCCTAATGAGTAAAAAAGCATAACTACAGTGGGCAATAAAATCACTAACAGAATGTGACTTCTGAGAAAATACTTACACCAGTGACAACTCCAGCATCAAACTTCTTAGTTATTTCATTTACTTTCTCCAATAACTGTTTGGAAACTATTTCTTTAAGAATCGTCCATTTCTTTTTGAAATATCCTTTCTTTGTTAGATCACCTTCCAAATAATCACTATGTATTTGCTCCAACCTAAAAGACAGAAGTATTTAACTCACTCAGGAGTCACCAACTGTACAGCATTACAGCGAGTCCTAACAATCCTCAAGGAAATGAAGAGGAGATATATATTAGTTTCTTTTGTAATAAATTTATTTTCCATGAAAGAAAACTTATTTAAAGAATAATAGAATGGCATCACACAACGAGGAGAAGTTATTTCAGGCTGCTTCATTTGGATGCTATGGATAAAAGGTTTCCCACTACTTCTGCATGTTGCAATTTAACTCCTTCCATCATACAACTTTTTTAGGCCAATTCCAAGAACCATGAAGACCAAAAATGCTTTTTACAACTTTACTTAGCAAATCATGATAATTGCACTGTAGTAAATGCTGAGACATCCTTCACCCTTAGTAGAGGTCTGAGGTACAACATTTCTAAGGTCACAATTCAATGCTTCCAAAAAATTAAAGTAGGCTGCACTAAAAGATACCATAGAGAGAAGCAGCAAAACGTTAACAGAAATAAATCCAACTTTTAAAAGTTTACCAATACATAAAATATTTTACCATAAGCTAAAGGTACTCATGACAATAAATCATCAGGGTAGCAAAGGGGTGGGCAAGCATGGGCACATTCCCTTATAAATTTTATCCTTATCCTTTACCCCGCCGGCCTTGGTGGCGGCGGGGTAAAGTCCTCGGATAAAAATCCTCGCCTGCCAAACCGAAGGTCGCGGGTTCGAGTCCCGCCGGGGTAGGATATTTACACCTCCCTGGGCATGGTTGTGAGTGTTCGTCTTATATGAGTTAATTGTAAGAGAGGACTGTACTGGCCTAAATTCGCTCGAAATAAAAGACAAATTATTATTATTATAAAGCAGTGGAGGGTGCCAAAATATATGAAAGGAGTATTTAGTCAAAGCTGAATTAGAAAACCTCAATCCAAAGTTTCAAAATCATTCAAAGTTTAAGATTAAAGAAGTATACCATAAAATCTCCCACAGACAGCAGTCATTCTCATGAATGTGTACATATGTGAGAGATGTCGATAATTCAGAGGTGAGACCAACAAATTGACACATAAATTCTGTTTCGTGCATTAAGGTGATCTATCAAAATCAGAAAGGAATTATCAGCTAAGGAAAAGGTGCTCCATTGAATAATTTTATAATAATAATAATTTATTGATCCAAAAGACACTGTACAAAATAAAGTATTAAGTAAGCGTATAGGACACGTCAGAAAAAAGAATGAGGTATAAGAAATAAGGTGTATTGTTTACGTCACATGCATCATGAGATATTTATTAACACTGTAAAAACACCTCGTGACCAGGAAGTTTAATAACTTTCTTTTAAATACACTGAGTCTGTCCTCTTGTTTTATATTAGCTGGTAAATTGTTATAAAGTTTTATGCACATATTTCTAGGACTCCTTAGATGTTTAGTGGAGCAGGATGACATCACATGCATATCATATTTTAGCCTAGTATCATAAGAATGGATTTCATTATTCTTTACAAAGTCTGAGATGTTTTTTTAACATAAATTACAGAATGATATACATAAACAGAAGGCACTGTCAACAGCTTTAACCTCAGAAACAGTGGTTGGCAGTGAGCTCTATAGTGTACTTTACAAATTGTTCTTACAAACTTTTTTTTGGATTATGAAAACACTATTTAAGAACCAGAAGTATTTAACTTAATAGTAAGTTATATAGTTAAGAAGTAATAAACTTAAGTAGCATTTACTGACTTCCCTAAACAATCTCAAGACAGTCAAATGTTGATGTTAGCTACTAAGTACTTTCAAAGGAGTTGTCTGTAGTTAATTCTAAAGCTCCAAATCACACCCTGGTCCAGATTGTAGAACACTTGCTAGGTTTGGGTGGAAAAATGTGGTATTACATTTCTTATCTTGGGTCATTGTCAACAAATAGTATAATCTATCTCTCATCCTTTGCCATTTTCTTATGTAACATCATTAGCCATTCAGACATGATGTCCAATGTCATGCACGCCTTTCTCTTTTGCTTCCTAATCACAAGTAAATCTTTATTCGCCATTAAAGTAGCATATATTTTCAGCTTTTCTTAACATCAGTGGCTGAAGAAGCTCCCAGACATGCTTGAGCACAGCAATACTGCCAATCTCTCTTTTGATTCCTTCACACATAAGCAGCATTCAGACTTCAGGGCCAAAGGTTTACAAGGCAAAGCCCTAAAAACAATCCTGATTCATCAGTATTAAAAATATCCTTGGAGGCATAATTTTCCAGCAATCCAGAAGTCTGTCTGCCCAAGCAGTAACATTTTCTGGAACTTCAGCAGCTGCATCCCCACACACTGCTGTGCAAATTGTTCACTCCCACTATCTTAAACCACTTGAAAAATGTAAAATCGATGTTACAGTTAGGAACCATTTTCTTCACACATTCATTGTGGTTTGCTATCTAGTTTCATTAATAAATCTTTTAGCTTCAGTATGTCCTTCATTTGTATTCTGCTCACATCAAAGTTCACAGCCAATTTCCACACACCACTTTTATCTATAGCGACTTTCTTTATCACCTCCATCTTTTTCAAAGGATAAGAGTTGTGCCTTTTAGCATCATCAAAAAAATTCTAGAACAAAAAAAATTCTCCACTATCACGACTCAAACCGAAAAATGTGCAGTGCAGTGTTGTGTGCCATTCACTGTCAGGCATGTTTAGGAAAAATCCTAGAGAAGACAACCATCAAAAAGACCCTGAATTCATAATTCCCCTTTTGCCCCTTTTTCATGGACAGCTGTGCAAGGCAATAACATTAGCCTGGATAGTGAGACAAACAACCCTGAGACTTTACGCTTAAGTCCCCATCCTATCTTTCACTTGCCTCTGACCACCATAGTTAACTTCCATCTAGGTTTTCCATTCCTAAGCACACACAAACACAAGGATAAATATTTCCTCAATAACCTATTACAGTTTACATAGACAGACCCTCAATCCTCAGGAATTAAACACCTAAAAGATGCCTATCTGGAAAACAAAATCTTTCAAAAAGGTGTACGTATCCTTTAATTTGGAGTACCTGTATACTTAACCCTTTGAGTGCCATGCAACGATATATTGTCGTTTGAAGTATGTGCTTAAAGTGCCAACAATGATACATCTTTGTTTAGCAAATTCTAGTCATAGCAAGAACAATTATGTTGCATTAAAAAGAACAACGAATTTTTCATCATACACAATAATAAGGGAATATCCACTTTTAAAAACAGAAGATATCATGAAAAAATGCAAAATGCAAATGCAAATGCATTTTGCAAAATGCAAATGCAATGAAAATGCAAAAAGTGATTTAAAAAAATAAAGATACACAAAATTCCAAAAATACATGTGGCACTTCTGATGGCACCCACCAAAACATTGACGGCACTGAAAGGGTAAAGCGAGAGAGTCTGTATATGAGAGGGTCAGTACAAGCAAAGTTGCATACAACAAAGTCTGGGATTCAAACAGAGTCCATAAGTTGGAGGAGTCCAGAGAGGTTTCACTGTAGTTATGAAGGTTGAAAAATGGTTTTAAGGGGGGAAGCAACCTTGGGTGTGTCCAAAACACAAGCCACCTCCACCCTCAATTTCTGACACATTGTTATGCCACTGATGCCGATTACGCGGAGCCAGAACAAATCCCAAACAAAGTTCACAGGGTGAGTCTAATGGCATTTGATCTCGACTTCAGATAGCATGAGAGAGACTTGTCATCACTTGGTGTCACAGAGCAGCTACACAGATTAGTCTATAGAGTCTACAGCCTTGTCTTTTACCTTCATCATGCCCTTCACTTTTTCAATCATTTTTAATTAATGTACAATTAAATTTTGCAAACTTTGGCTGCATATGAGAGACCTCCATGAATGTATGCATCCCAAATTGCATTGTCAAAGAAAATAAGGAGTAGATGTCAACTATCACTTCAGACAGAGTCAAGAGCCTAACATTCTTAAATTATAACCCTGCTATGTTCCACACTTCAATTTTAACTCAACAATGACCATTGTTTCAGCACATATGTACACCATTATCAAGGTGTTTATCTGTATTATGCATATATCCATTGTCCACTGACATGGAATAGCAGTATGGGGACATTCACACTACTCTGTTTGTCTTTTTAGGCTCCAAAAATGGGCCATTAGAATTATAAAAAAACATACCAAGGCAAAGCAGCTGCAGATCATATTTTAAATCCCTAAAGATGCTTACACTACCTTGTTTATACATTTTTTTATACAATTACCTTTGTTCATCAAAATAAACAGTCTTACAGTATCAAAACTAATGCTGACATCCATAACTACAATACAAGGGGTTGTAGTGATTTAACGGTTACTATACACAACTCAACTCTGTTCAGCAAAAATCCCATATATGCTGGTTCTAAATATCTCACATGTTTACTGACAAAGTTTAAATAAATGGATTAATTTTCTAAGTTTAAATGTTAACTTTTTCAATATTTATGTGACAACCCTTGATACTCGGTAGATGAATTTAGGTCTCTATAACTTGAAATTGGAATATGTTATTTTTATGTACTTATCATTGTCTGTGCCTATGCTACTCATCTAGTTTTTTATCACATGTACTTGATGTATTCTTGTAAACTGTTCCATACATGGTTGAGACATGTCTTTTTGGGAACCAATTTAAAAAAATATTATCATTAATTTTGGGGGGAGGGGTAAGCCCATATTTACCATATTGTAATGGAGAAGTGGAGGGGTGTTTTGAGAGGGAGGAGGAGGGTGATGTTAATTTAGAGGTCAGCAAAATGGGCGGAATAAACCAGGAAGGGTCAAGGTTTTGTTGCATCAATGAGAAATGTGGTAGATAAACTTGGATACGTGGGGGTAGGCTAATGTTTAGTAGAGGTGAGTGAGATTTGAACCCTTGGTCATTACATAATTTATAATTAGTAGGGCCACTAACTATTTATAATTGCTCGAGGAAGTCTAACTTCCTCTCCTTCTGCACCTGTGTTGTAAATGTCCTTCTAGTTTGGGCAACATACACATAATCACAATTGTAACTATTTGAACTGTACACTCCACCTTCCTGTATCTGACACAATGGATCTTTTGAATAACAATTTCTCAATGCTTGATGGCTTGTAAAATGACTCTGGTCTTACTTGTGGAAATGACACCACACAATTTCTAGGAAATTTTCTTGGCCAATGGTAACTTACACCAGCGAGAAGGCTAGTCTACATTGCTGGTTCAATGATGGTTATAATTTTTAACACTTGTATTATCTTTCAGCGATGTAGCAATTTCAAAACCAAATTAGTATCATAGCCATTCTGGGCAGTGATACACTTGATTAAGCTGAGCTCCTTATCAAAATTAAAATAACACATTGGGATATTCAATAATTTATGTATCATGGCATGAAGTAATGCTATTTATGGGATTGATGATGAGTTCTCAGGTATTATTTTACCAAGAAAATTAAGTTTCTCATAGATAACAAAATCATAACTCCTATTTTTGATGCAAATGCTAATATCCAAATATTTATCTCCACCATAATCAGAAGTAAAACTAATAAATTTGTGAACAGAGTTTAAAAAAGGAATGAAAGCATTTAGCTGGCTTAAGATACCAGCCCGTGGACACAGCATATCATCAACATAGCCACACCAATTACATAATTCTTCAACAAAGGATATTTAGTCAAATAATTTACACCACAGGCTATCAATAAGAATTTGAGAAAAAATTAGGGAAGGAGTAACATCATAGCAAGGGCAGTTTATGTTCGTAACAACAACTGTTGAACATGAAATGGTTTTGTTCAACACATATAATGCGAGAAATTTTTTCAAAATAGAATGTCACTAAATAAACAATAAAGCTACTTGATACTTTTCTATCCATATTAGGAGAAAATATTGTCTTTTCCTCTTTTGAGATTCGGGGGCAAGTTGACCCATTACCTACTCCAAATCCACATTTTTCAGTGTTTTTAATGATTGAATCATTAAATTGGGAATAATGTACCAATCTTATGTACTTCAGTGGCTTCAGGGTGTTACCAACTTATCAGAATCCTTCCAATAGCCAATACCAATGTTCTTCATCTACGTTCCATGGTTTCAGGCTCAACTATGTGGAAGCTGAGTTTCACAAATGAAAAAAATAACTTGGATATCTTCCATTGATTTATTTTCTGGGTACAACATGTTTCAACACAACTGTGTCACGATGAGGTACCTGATGATGACATGGTTGTGTCGAAACATGTAGTACCAAGAAAATATATCAAGTTATTTTTTCATTTGTTTCTGTATCTGTTTACTCTGAATTTATGCTTAGCAGGCTGAAATGTACTGTGGCCTGGCGCCCGGTTGTTCCTCAAGACCATTAAGGCTGCAGAAATGGACTTATGATATTAATTGGTATAAGCAAAGACATATACTAGTTGTAGACAGCTTTTTAAAGAACTTAATATATTTAACTCTTTTTTGTACACACATTCTAAGTCATTGTGGGTGTGCAAGAGCAGAACTGACTGACCAACCATTCAATGGTGAACAATGATGTGCATATTTTTAAGTACCTAGACAAATGATCAATTTAGGACTGAGTCATACAATCTTGCCTTGGTAGCAACATGCAAAGGGATCATCCCACCTAGGATGCAAGATCTACAACCATTCGCTAATTGACATCAAATGAGCTGACAGCATCCTCAAGTTTAAAACAAAATGTTATTAATATTTGCCAAAATATGCTTGGTATTTGGTATCTGATTTTACAGGCAATTAACTTATTGCAATGTAGTATTCCTTTTAATGTGTTTTTTGTTTGTTTATTACGTACTTTTTGAAATTTCCTCCACATTCATGCATCCCAAGTGTTGAAGTAATAAATTAATATCGATGTCAATTTAAATTAAGAGAAGAAATTTGACATGACATAAAAAGCTCAATTAAAAGAAACTAAAGAGAGGATTTGTCACTGATAAAAATTAAATCTCTTTTTACGGTAAATGCGTGTGAGTTGAGTTACTTACTCTTACTCCTTACTCCAGGGGCCACTCAAATCCAAGCTGATTTTTGGCCTCGCCTACAAGTTGCCTCCAGACTTTTTTGTTTTCCGCCATCTCAATGTCACCACCCAGTTTTCTCACATCATTGGCCACTTGGTCATTTCATCTTATTCTTGGCCTTCCTGGTGGGCACCTTCCTTCTGGGTGTCCCCTCCACACTCTTCGTACGGCTGTATCCTCTTCTTCTGACATGACCATGTCAGAAGAAGAGGATACAGCCATAAGATGGCTAACCACAGCCACAATAACAGGTCTTCTGTATAAATCTCAGAGTTCTCGGTTTTTCTTTGTTCTCCATGTTCCTGCTTCAAGAGTTGGTCCATATATTCTTCTTAATACTTTTTTTCAAAAGTTATCAACTTTTTCTGTGTGTACTTCATCAGTGTCCATACTTCTGACCCATACAAGGGAACGGGTTGGATAATTGCTAGGTATATCCTAATTTTTGTATAACTTGACAGAAGCCTGCTCTTCAAAAGTTTTCACAAACTCCAGTAACATCTATTGGCTGCATTTAATCTTCCTTTTATTTCCTGGTTCATCTTATTTTGACTGGTGATAGTAACTCCCAGATACTTGAATTCTTCAGTTACTGCAAATTTGTGACCCCCGACTTCCAGCGTTGAGTTGATTGGCTCTGCCTCTTCCAATTTTCATATATTTAGTTTTTCCTCAGTTTACCCATAAACCAAATTTGCCTGCTTCTTCCAAGAAGACTTCAGCTAGTGCTTTTAGGTCTGTTTTATTGTCAGCTACTAGGGCTATGTCGTCTGCAAATGCTAGTACATTGATTCGTCCTTCAATGTTTGCACCTCTTGGTAGGGCTTTTGTCGTCTTCAAAGCTTTTTCAAGGGCGAAGTTGAACAAAAAAGGAGACAATCCATCTCCTTGTCTTACCCCTGTGCTGACGTCAAAGGTATCTGTGTATTCCTATTCAATTCTCACTTTACCCCTCGAACCTTCCACACACAGTTTAGCTAGTGTTGCAATCTTTTCCGGGATGTTACTCTGCCTAAGTATCAGCCAAATTTTTGATCTTATAACACTATCACATGTCTTCTTAAAATCAATAAATAGCACAAAGAGATCTTTGTTATAATCCCAATATTTTGCAGCCAGCTCTTTAAAAACAAATATTTGGTCCGTGGTTGATTTCCCTTTCATAAACCCTGCTTGATGCTCCCCAATTATATCATTTCCGTACACTTTTAATCTATTTAATATAATTTTGGAAAGTATTTTATATGTACACTTTTGAAGAGATATTGTAATAATAATATATATATATAGATACTGTAATTTGAGCAGTCTAGTTTATCCCCTTTTTTGTAGAGCGGTACAATCACTGCCTTCTACCACTCCTTTGGCATTTCTTCCAGTTTCCAGATTCTCACTATCATCTTGTAGAGAAACTGTATCAGTGGTCTACCTCCATTTTTTATTAATTCAATAGATATTCCGTCCTCTCGAGGGGCTTTCCCATTCTTTACTGTCTTTACCACATTCTCAATTTCTTCCAGAGTTGGTTCTAAAACCACATCTTGATTCTCACTCTACTACCTCTTCTTGTTCATTTTCTACACTGGTGTTATCTGAGTTAAGAAGATCTTTGAAGTAGCATTTCCATGTCTGTAGGACTGTTGCCACATCCCCCACTACATTTCCATCCTTGTCCTTCACCCCATTACTATAGGAGAGTATCCTTTCTGGAAAGTTCTCACAGTCCTATGGAAATCCTTGGTGTTACTCAGCGCTATGTCCTGTTCTGCTTTTGTAAGTATATTGTTTATGTACTTTCTTTTCTCAGTTCTTAGAGTTTTATTTACTTTCGAGTTAATTTCTTTGCATGCTTCTCTTGCTTCTGCATTTTGGCATTGAAGGACCTTAGATTTAGCATCTTTCCTTTTATAAAGTAGTTCCTGACAAGCCTCGTTGAACCAAGGTTTATTAGAAATCTTTTTCTTCGTGAATACTTCTCCAGATGTTTCTTTTATTGACAATTTGAAAGTTTGCCAAAGTTTCTCTACCTGAGTTTCTTCATTTTCCTCTTCCAAGTTTTCTGCTTCTAACGCTGCAAACCTATTGGCAATTTTCATTTGGAATTCCGCTCTTTTGCTCTCATCAAAATAAATTTTCCAGTTACCTTATACCTCTTTTTTCAATCTTTATCCATTGTCTTATCACTGTTAGTTCCAAAAAGTGGTCAGTGCCACATTCTGCTCCCCGCTGACTTTTTACATCTACTATTGTTTTACCGTGCCCCTTATCAATTAATACATGGTCTATTTGTTTCTTGGTGGTTCCGTTTGGAGATGTCCATGTTTCTTTATGCATGGATTTGTGCGGGAACTTAGTATTTGCAATAAAAAGATTCACTGAGGTAGCAAAACTTAGTAATCTAACTCAACTGTCATTTGAAACATAGTGTAAACTGTTTCTGCCTGCAAAACTTTTCCAAACAGTTTCTTTACCTATCTTTGCATTAGCATCTTCGAGGAGAATTTTAGTATCATAGTTTGGTAACTTTGAAAAAATTTCTTCTAATTGAGTGTAGAACAAATCCTTTTCTTCACTTTCAGTTTCCTCTGTAGGAGCGTAGAAATTAATCATCGAAATGTTATTGAACTTTCCCTTCATTCTAATTGTACATAGTCTTTCACTAACTGCTTCATAAGCTATCACGGATTCTAGGATACATTTTTTGACAGCAAAACCTACTCCCGACCTAGTGCCGACCGTCATCACAACCACTATAATATAATACATAATTCTTACAATTTATTTTGCCATTATTTGGCCATTTTGTTTCTTGTAGTGCTACTACATCTATACGGTACCTATCAATTTCTTCCATTACAATGTCTATCTTTCCTGGACCAGCCAGGGTTCTAACATTCCATGATCCAAATCTCATATCCTTTCGGTTAAGCTGGGGTCTACATCCGAGGCTTTTTGTTGGTGTCTCCTAACAGCAAAAGTTTTTCCGGGGTGAGGTTGTTGGCCTCACGCCCAACCCCCAACCTGGAGGACCAGGGTATCTCTCTTTGTCTGGCCTATCACCTTTTGTGGGTTGAGTTATTCATTCAAAAACTCAATAGGATATGGGTCCAGACACCCAATAATTACAGTGAGAGTGTAATTAAGAAGGAAAGGAGATAAAGTGACAGTTTGGAAGAATCCAATTGAGACTTGCCAAGGACCAAGACAAGATGGATCTGGCAAAGCACATTAAGCCTCTCACAAGTGAAGCAGATTGGCTGTTGTGGAAAAGGAAAATTCGTGATTCATTGGATTACCAAAAAGGTGCTCTAGACATCATTGACAATAGGTTAGTTAAACCAGCCACATTGAATGATGGAGGTTCAGAGGCAGAAATTAAGGTGTACAAGGCGAAGAGTGAATTGTACTGCAAGGCAAATAATTACGCCAAGCCCATGATTGTAAGCTCTGTGACAGAGACAGTGTACCAGAAGATAATGGATAAGGAAACTGCTTACAAGGCCTGGGAAGCACTGAAGCAACTCTTCGATGCAACAAGTAAGGATCACTTGTTTAAGCTTTGTACTGATTTCTTTGCTTTTAATTGGAATGAAGGAGAAGAAGTCTCCACGTATGTTGCCAAATTGAAGAGTTTGTCGAAGGAAATGAACATGGGTCTTAAAGCCAAGAGTGAGAATGAGATGCCTGATTACATTTTAATACATAAAGTTTTGCATATTTTACCGAGCTCCTTCGAGATGTTCAAATCAAGTTGGATGTTGATGACCAAGGATGAGGTGAAAACTTTTGACGAATTGACTATGCAGCTTTGTATGTTTGTGAGGAACTTCTGGAAGAATGCAGATAGTGAGAAATTCGCTCAAGAGGACCTCGTAGTCAAACCGGACAAGCAGAAGAGGAAAAATTCCTTAAATTGGGGTGCTAAAACTTCAAGAAAAGAAGAAGTCTGCAATAATTGCAAGAAAAAAAGGCCATTGGGTGAAGGATTGCAGATGGAAAACACAGGAAGAAGAGCACCACAAATGTTACATGGACATCACAGCAAAACTTCCAAAGACTGAGCAAGGAGTAAATGTAGCGGTGGCTGATAGTTCAATCTTGCAGCTATACCATGAGAGATGGGGTCATCAGGACAAGAGACGCGTCAAGAAGATGCTTGAGAGAGAGTTGGGCATCAAAGTGTCTATGAACATGAAGCTATGCAAGCCATGCATCTACAGCGAAGCTCATCGACTACCATTTGGGACAAGGAAGAGAGCATCAGAACCAGGAGAGTTGATGTCAGGTGATGTTTGTGGTCCCTTTGATTTTTCGTTCCAGAAAGGATGATATTTAGTCGTCTTCAAGGACAGTTACAATAAATACCATTACAGAAACATCATCAAGGAGAAGTCAGACGTAAAAGAGGCACTAAAAACGATGATTTTGCATGTGAAAAATCAAGGACATAACATTAAGGAATTTTTGAGCGACAATGGAAGAGAGTTCGACAATGCAGACATGAGGAGAATTCTTCTAGAGCATGGGATCACGCAGAGGCTGACAGCACCATACACGCCAGAACAAAACGGTGGCAGCGAACAACTCATAATTCCTGTGGAATAAAATCTTCAACAAACAGAAATTGGGAGCTGCAATGGGTTCACCTCTTTCTCCTGTGATAAATAACCTATTCATGGAGGTATTAGAACAAAAAGCGCTGCAATATTACGACAAAAAATCAAAACTATTTGTAAGATACGTGGATGATACTTTCGCTATCTGGCCTCACAGAAGAGAAGAGCTGGAAAAGTTCCTGCAACATCTAAATGGACAAAGCAACTCTATTAAATTCAAAATGGAAATAGAAAAGGACAACCAACTTCCATTCTTAGATGTTATGGTCCAGAGGAAAGAAGATGGGACATTAGGTCATTCTGTGAACCACAAAAGTACCCACACTGACTGCTACCTACATGCCACATCGCACCACTACCCTCAACAGAAAGCCTCAGTCATGAGAATGCTGTATCATCGAGCTTTTATGATCTCTGACACCGATTCCATCGCCGGCGAAAAGCAGCACTTATTAAGGGCATTTGAGAAAAATGGTTTCCGACATGACTACATCTTTAAAACTGCACGGAAAGAAGAAAGAAATTCTCTCATGGTCCGAAATAAAAATCCCATTGACCTGACAGAAAACAGAGAGAAACCAAAGGCATATACCACTCTCCCTTATGTGTCTGGAACTACGCAGAAAATCTCCAGTTCTATCGAGGTACAACATAGTTAGCAGATTCACATGCACAACGAAGACAGAGGACGTACTTCTGAAAGCCAAAGACCCATTTCCACGGAACCTCTATGGAGGAATGTATGAAGTTTTGTGCAGCTGTCGACATTCATATGTAGGCCAGACATGCAGAGCCCTAAAAATACACCTCCAAGAGCATCAATGGGCAATTAAAAAAATAATAATTACAGCATTTCTGCAATAGCCGAACACCATCTCAGCGGCTCATAATTTCAACTTTGAAGAGACAAGATTAATATCAAGGGAAATACACTATTACCCAAGATTGATCAGGGAGGCTATAGAAATTGCAAAGAGACCGGAGAACGTCAACCGAGAAGACGGTTACACATTGAACAGCAATCTTAAACAAATTTTTCAAATTTGAATTCCGGCAACAATGGGAGTCCACACTCATATATATAAAGACGAGCTAGACTAAGAAATCAGTTCAGTTAACCTGATGAAGCTGGCAGGAGGACCAGCGAAATATTGTTTCAGCGAAATATTGTTTCCACAATACATACGTAGCGGAATGAATCCCGGAAAAAGAAACAGGTAAAGACAGGATTTGTCACTAATAAAAATTAAATCTCTTTTAACCATAAATGTGTCTGAGTTGAGTTATCCGTTCAAAAACTCAACACCAAGAACCATAAAAAACTATTAAATATTATGTTACTAGGTACATACTTTGCAATTATAATGAATTCAGGGGCAATATAGTTTGGCACCACTTGTGTTATATTAAACACAAATCAGGAGAAAACAAAAGTAATGGGATTCTCTGGGACAAAGAAAGTAAAGGTGGTCATAAAAGTAGGAGGGCACAAAATGGAGCAGTAGAGCAATCCAATAACTTAGTAGGATAGAGTAAATGGTAGGAAAGACAATAAATGAGAATAGCCCTAGCGAAGGTTGCATTTAGCAATAGAAGGGAGTTGATGATGGGGTTTTTGGTTTAGAATATGAAAAAGAGGCTGGAGAAGAGCCTTCTTTATTTTTATTTTCATTTCATATTTAGATTTATCTCGATTCCATATTACCTGCACTGGTTTCCTAATGCATTCAATAAAGCTTGCAATCCTTCAGATGATTGATTAACCAATGTCTGGTCGTCTGTAAATCTAATAGACTTAATCAGCTGGCCTTCTAATTAGATTCCCACATTTAGCTCTTCCCAAACCTCTCATAACATTTCCTTGGCACCAAAGTTAAAAAGCATTTTATGATAACGGGCACCCTCACCTAAATCTGTAGCCTACAACTGCCCACCCTGATTCTCCATCAGCCACCCTCATTTGTACCCTCTAGGGAAAGTTACGAATGTGTCTCCAAGCTAGCCAATCTATTCCTATTTTCCCATGTATCAACATTCGTTCTCCAAATCAACTTTCTCAAATCTCAAATACCTTTTGGAATTCAACACAGCAAGCAAAAACATCCTGGTTAAACTCTTTGTGTGTCTTGTTTCCACAGCTCTCATCACCTCAATCTGTCCCAAGTTGTTGCCCTTTTCCAGGACCCAAACTGGCTATTAATTCGAAAATTTTAAGAATACCAGGACTAGCAAAAATGAAACTCACTAGCTGAATAGCTCACTCCTTTAAATCCCTCAAAAATCCACAGGTAAGATGGACACCTTTGTAGCTTAACTGGCTTAAGAACTCAGAGCAGTATTGAGGGATTCAGCAGCAAGTCCCAATTACAGCGACTGGATTTCCCTCTGTGGAATTTTATTGTAATTTTCCAAACCCTTCAATCTTTTAGTAATTCTAAGCAAAACTTTTGCTGAGTGTGAAATCAAGCTACTTGTTCTATACTACTCTCATTGGATGATTTCTTCCTCTAAGGGATGGGTATCTGTACTACAAATCCCATTAACCAAATTCTTTCTTCATAGATCCTATGATTATTAAATCTGAAAACACTGGCAAATTAAGTGGAATTTGTACACAATGAAGAAATAAAAAGTGCAATGTCTTCCTTATCTTCCCAATCTTCCTTAGGACTTTCAGGGTATCGTTCAGATCATTGGAAATTGAGTACTTGACAACACTCTAGCATTTTATTCATACAGTCACTGAGTTTTTAAAATATCCCAGCGTACCGGTGTACCACTCATTGAATCAATATCACTTAATTTTATCTGCCATGCTTATCTAACCTGACTGAATATTCCATAAGCATGCATTGATATCTTTTAAATCATAGAGTGTGATCAAGAAAATGGTCATCAATTGGTGACGTAAACATTGCATTTCGACATCAGCACACCTAAGGGCCCTCAAACTAGGCAGATGGTGATTTCCATACACTGAGAAGATTCCATTGAAACTAGCCGACATTAAACATAATGGCCCATTGATAAACTAATGTCAACTGAACTTTCTCAAAGGGTATTAGAATAGAGATTTTCGATTTCTATTGGTTGAATATGCATTGATTGGACAGCCTGCATGTCAATGAAGTGATTTCTGGCTCAGGTAACCTACTTAAGTAATTTTCAAGTGTGAATTTCATTTTATTGTGGTATCCAACACTAGTACGTACGATACACCTGCTACATCGTCGTTGACAGTTGAGAACGAAGAACACTAATGCGTTGCCATAGTACAGAGGCCAGGCCACCATATAAAGACTATCATCAGTAACGAACATAATGGGCAGTATTCAGCCCGATGCCGAGGACATGAGTTGAAAAAAACAACGGCATTTCCGCCAATGACTTTTTAAGTCCGCCTTGTCTTAATTCTATTCGGACCTCGCGCGAATTTAACAGCCACACGATTAGGAATTCTAATACGAGTACCCCGCTGAACGCTGGGGCATGAAAAATATGGATTTTCTCCCCCTCTCGAGATATAAGAAACACCAGAAGTGGGAGATACAACCGCGGGTCTCAGCATTGCTAGTGGCTCAAAGTCATCGATAAAATCCCGTGAATTCACAAACTGGCTAAATCATAGACAACAAGCTAGAAACAACACATGCCCTAAACGCAAAAAGAAAACAAGTATGTAGAGGGACAGCAATATAAATAGCTTACCTCTGAGAAACATCCGGCGGAATATCGGCTCTTTTATTTGTTCGAGAAGGCATTTTCCAATAATTTACGCCAAAGCTAACTTAAAATTCTTGTTGAAGCACATATGGGTATACAAGCACCAAAAAATGCTCCTTCCCGCGCAATTACACGAGCGATGGTGCCAGTTTTCTTTGTTGTCCCATCAAAAGATGGACCAATAGCGCATCAAAATATCCAGAAAATAACAGAACCCATCGATATAATGATTGAATTACACGCAGCAAAAGGACGTGTTGGGAATGTTCCAATGAATTCACCGCCGTTCACATTTTCCAGGGAATATTACTGTCTCCATAAAGATATTACATCAGACCACCGTCCGCATGCTTATCTTCATGCTCCCAGCAACTGGCGGGAGTTCTGGTGAATTTAAATGATGATTGAATCGGGAACAAGGGTTCTTCGACTTTAAAGGAATATGTCTCCCATGCGATCATGGTCAGTCCAGATGTCTTTGCCGTATTAATCAATAAAAATTCTTTTTGAATGATTACCTCATGCATACGAGCACTGACACTTCGCTGGCAATGGCAGTTACAGCTATGGAATTAATGAGGAAAATTTCTTCTTTAATGAAGGGGAAAATCTCCGCTCGTGTCACACACCTTTCAAAGGAGCATCGATGGGTGAGTGAAGTTTCATATCGAAAAATGTCATTTTCTGGTCTGTACTTTACAGATAATGTTTATGCAAGTGAACAGGGAGAACAATCCAGTATACCCATTGTTTATTTACCCTTTCCCATTGTTTGCACAATATTTTGCCACAAAGTGAACTGTAAATAGTATTATCAGACATAAAGGTGAAATTGAATGGCAATCTAACATTGAGGCTTCACGTTTACCATTTGTTGTACAGGGTTCTCAACTTCGCACAGCTTTATTTATTGATTAGACTAAATTTTGATTTATGGTACACTTAACAGCAATAAACTTTTAATAATAAATACCATACAGCCACTTTTATCCTCATGAACAAGTCATTTCCCTAAAAATTGAAATGCTATACTTGAATGAGCATTCACAGCTCAAGTCATAACAACTACAGAAGAATGAGATGTGATAAAACAAAGATGGAAGTATGTCATAAGGGTTCAAAGTGCCATGTGCATTATGATTGTTGGAAACCATTCCCAATAATTCTTAGAGCTTGTACTACAGAGGGGAAGCAAGCAGTTAAAAGGACAACAGATGACATTAGTTGATGAAGTTGTATGAATACTAACATTATTCATTGGCAGCATTCAAAGAAAAATTTGACATAGAACATACTTTACCCAAAGGGAGCCAACAAAAAGTAAAGGCAATACCTTTTTTATACCCATCAGTTGTAAAAGTGAGCAAAAGTAAAATTTGAGTTTTGAGGAAAAATGGACTGCTGGAGAAACTTCAGTGATAATACCACAATTGCTCATGTACCACACCTTTTTTTCTGTGAATAATAAAAAAATCAGCCTTGCATCATTGCTAGTTGAACCAATCACTTCCATAAGCAAATGCTAGTGGCAAAGTCACACATTCAGCAGAAAACCAGGGATGAAATCTGTAGAAATTCCCACAGGAAAAATTCCACCTGGACCAGGGATCTAACAACAGACCTGAGGTTTACCAAACCACTATGCTATTCAGGCTTGTTGACTCGATATCGATCTAAGGGCAATAACATCTATTTCCCTGAGAGCCTCTCTAATTGCTAGCTACAGTAGTGTAAAGGCCCCTTTACATGGTGCATTTCAATGTACAAACAAATGTATGAAACTCTGTCATGAGGAATTTTGTTCCATGTACAGTACAGAAAATAGAATTCCATTCATTTTCTTTCTCAATCTATGATACATTCATATCGCAATAAAATATATCATTAAGTAGCCTTAATGGTCTCCACATTGGCCAGGCAAAAGAAAAGTAAATGTTTCCATCCCCTGCGGGTTTTTCTCCAAAGGCAATTTATATAAAATTCATGTCTCTAACTAGGGAGTGTGGTACTTATGTTAACTTGAAATGTTAAACCAGAAAACGCAAGTCCGGAGCAGCTTCTGATAATAGGATTAATCTAGACTATAATTTTATTGATGCATTCACCATTTCTATCATACAATTTATTATCATTGAAATAATTGAGGATAATGCTATTGTGTGCATCCTTTAATGTCTTTTTAATAGCAGCACCAAAGAGAATTCATCAAGAAAATAATCAACAACTTGTAGCATTCGATAGTGTACAGAGACACAAAACATATCAAACAAAATGAAAAAGTGTACACATTTTATGCTATAATTAAGACATGATTAAATTGTTTCCTCTTTCAGGAATGTTTGTTACAGAGGAATAGAGTCTTCTGTTATTTGAAAACTTTAACAGGAAGGTGTTTCACTTGGAGTGCAGCAAAAACAATTTCAATTCTAAAGACACAAATCCAAAGGCATTAGATTTTCATGGTTGCTTGACCACTACATATACTTGAGTCACCATTCATTTCTTCAAGCGATTTATACAACACCAGAATATTTGTCTAGGTGCCAGAAGAAGATGCTTTATACAACTTTTGGTTGCATGATGAAGGTTAGAAAGCCTCATCTGACACTTTTGACTGTTAACAAGACCAATACTTTAAGACTCCAATATATTAACACTTTCATTAACAATTTATCCCTCCAAGCCATTAGAATCAGCGATAGAATACTTTTCATCCGCATCTTTTTTTTCACTTATTTTATCTCGCTGTAACGGATGACTCAATAATTTAGCCATTGAATCAAGTACTTTAGTCGCACTCCTGGAGACATGAAATTTCAATGACCAGGGCTTAGTATACATATCTGAGAAAACACTAGCTGTTTTATCACTTTCCGGAGACAAAGATTCATGTATTATTACGTAGTCAAACCCAAAATACTTTGAGGACATTAATGCATCGAAACTATCTTGTCCATCGCTGAATTTGGGGACACACTGACATCTGCTGTATATAATAATTGGTCTGATTACAAACGGAGGTGGCACAATTAAAGAATTCTCCACTAGTGGCAAAGTAACATTCTCCTTGATGACGTCAAATAAAGATGAAAGACAATAGGAGTCACAGGGTGGAGTTTCTGTCAACTCTGAGAGAACAGGTAAAATGTCTTTTGGTTTATTCGTAAAATCTTGCAGCCACACTGCTTTCTTATGTACTACTACTAATGCAAATTCATGCCTTTTATCAATCATATGCTTACTGTGAATAAACATTTCAATGGCTTGTTTAATAACATTGAGAGTTGAAAAATCATTTACTTCGTCATATTTGGTAGTCAGATAAAACTGGTCTTCAGACAAATCGAAGCAAAAAATAATTTTTTCTGGAACGTTTACAGATGGTAAACGCTCCTCATACTCGCGAGTATTATTTTCTTCGTTGGAACCGACCAACTCTATAGGACTCAATCTCGAATCATCTCCCAATTCAGCATCAAGGATGGGGCAACCGGAGGGTTTCACATTTGCAGAGGCTCCAGTTTCGGTTACACTTTCAAAATTGTTTGCCGTTGATGCCACAAACTCTTTACTCGTGGATCCTTTAGCCGCAACGGATACGTCGCCACTAATAAAACTTTCATCGTTTGACCCAAAAGCAGAAGTCTTCGCGTCTTTAAGAACCTCGATGGAGTCCTTAGAAACAGGTTCTCCTTTAACAACTGCGGAAAAGATTACACCGAAAATTATTCTTAAATATGCTATTACAAAACCAGCTGGATGACATGCAATCAATCAAGTCTCACCTGTTCCGCGTCCTGTCACGACCCAAGCATAACTATTTGGGCGCTCGGGATTCTCGCCTTCGGAGTCCATTTTTAAATCTGGAATGACAATACAGCGCTAGCGCTAGGTCGCAGGAAATTCGCATGAATCGGAAGCCTTTCCATACGTCCCTCAAAGCACTTTCCCTGATAACGTACTATGCACAAGTCTCGTTCGGCTAGTCAACAGTGCGATTATTTGGCACGCTGACGCGCCTTCCTAACCATTCATTACATGATCGGATTGATTATGCATCTGAAACCATCTCTTGATTTACCAATAATATGAACGAATAAGAACAATAACATTGCAATTAGAGCCCAACTCACGCCCCACCATTACCATTTGTAAAACTTGTAGAAACCCAAATGACGGACGAAAGTCGAAAATATTCGCCGCACTGTACGGCGAAACCGTAGGCGCCGACTTTGAACCATTATATTAATGCGCTACAGTTTAAATCGCTAGACGTACCCTGCATCATGAAAGGGATATGAGCAAGAAACATTTCTTTCAGAGACTTTTCTTGTGACAGAAATTGAAAGGTTGACGGAAACTGAAGCTTACGAGATGGTTAGTAACAGCCCCCGAGTCCAACAATATTTATCAGTGGAACGCATTAAATGAATAAATAGTTTATTGATTACACCACATATTCAATAGCACTAGTTATGAAAAAAGTATAATGAACGCAATAAATCCATCATGTAACAGCAAATCATTCCCCTCTCTGAGCACACGATGGCAAGCAAGAACCGGGCTGAAGTATTTATTTCCTTACGTTTTGGAATAGTAATAAGGTACCTATCTGTATCCAGCAAGACATATAGTGGTAGTAGGATATCTTTATTAATAAGAAAATAGAACTTATCCGTAAATTAGTGAAAATCGGGGACATGGTGATGGATGGCTTAACAGCTAAAATTCATTGTACATAATAATCAAATTCAATGAAAATATCTATGCTCTTTTCCTTCTCTAGTTCCTCTTTTATTAACAGTTTTCACCTAAACTGTTATACCCAGCGCAATTACATTGGGGGTGTTGTAGGCAAAACATCTACAGAGTGGTCTTGAGACTAGATGATTTTCAGGATAACTTCCACATTGCGTCATTTCAGCGAGTGTTCTACTTTGCTTCTTCAGGTCTGAAGAAGTGAGCAGTAATGATCGACAAAATATCACTGTAACAATGACAGGATGCAGAAATTATTCCCAAAAACCATCAATTCTCACATACAAGAAGTACCCATAATAAAGTCTTCTCAGGTTTTCCACAAAGTTCGGTGGTTGTTGGCCAAACGTTTCAATAGCTACCTCCGCCATCATCCTCAGGGCATGTCAGTTACTAGATAGGTGTCTCCATGGCATATGAAGGAGGCCATGGTGCCTCCCTACATACCTATTGGTTTCACGCCAAAAGAAGTCAGGTTCCCTGTGATTGGCTAGCACCAATCTTCTCCCTTTCTGCCTTAATTTTGTGGAGTGCTGGATTCCAGGCAGTGCTTAAAGCATAGCCTGTGTCACGGTTAAAGTTTTTCGTCTCCATCCGGATCTCAATGGCCTCCTTCGTCGACCGATCCCAGTAGCTGTTGGATCAGCCAAGCAATTTGGTGTCGTCAAAAATTATGCAAAGGTCCTTGCCTATACTATGTTCCGCCACTGCGGATTGTTCAGGATGGCCTAGTCGGATGCTCCTTCTATGGTCCTTTATCCATGCCTCGATGGTCCAGCCTGTCTCCCCAACGTACACTTCACCACATTCATAAGGAATCCGGTAAAGCCCCGGAGTTTTTAGCCCGAGGTCATTCTTAACTATGACGAGTTTGCTTTTCAGTTTCTGAGGTGGCTTATGGATGGTCCGGATAATGTTTTTTCCTATAATTCTAGAAATTTTCCCCGAGGTTGTAAAAATGTACGGGAGACAGGCATTGGCAATCAGCTTGTCGTCGTCCCCTGGTGTTTCCTTCCGAACCATGAAGGCCCTTTTCAGGGCCATGGTGATATCCTTTTCCGAGTAACCATTCTTTGGGAAGGTGATCTTCAGATGTCATATTTCAGCAGGTAGGCTCTCTTCATCAGCAATGGCCCATGCTCGGTGGAGCAATTTAGAAATCACCACTCTCCATTGAGATGGATGATGGTGACTACAGCTGTTCAGGTACAGGTCCGTGTGGATGGGCTTCCTATAAACTCTGTGCCCCAGAGAACCATCCTCCTCCTGGTGGATAAGAATATCCAGGAAGGGAAGAAGGCCATCATTTTCCATTTCCATCGTGAACTTGATGCTCCAATGTTGCTGGTCCATATGGCTCAGAAAGAATTGGAGAGCCACGGTTCAGTGAGACCACATGATGAATGTGTCATCTACATAGCGATAAAAGCACTTGGGCTTTAATGCCGCAGTAGAGAGAGCTCTTTCCTCGAAGTCATCCATGTAGAGATTGGCTATTGCTGGTGAGAGAGGAGACTCAATCGCATTGCCCTCTGTCGATTCATAAAACTTCCTATCATAGGCGACTTGGAAGAGATTGACAGTGTTGATATCAGAGCGAACCTTCAGAAGTTGAAGGGTGTCTTCCAGGGGGACATGAGTGAACAAAGACACCACTTCAAAACTGACCATGATATCTCCCGGTTCAAGCAGGATGGTACAGTCTTGATGAAGTTGACAGAGTTTTTCACGTGGTGCTCCCAACTCCCCACGTAGGGTGAGAGAATGCCAGTCAGATATTTGGCAAGGCAATAGGTAGGTGAACTGATGGCACTCACGATGGGTCAAACTGGTGCTGGTGACACAAGCATCCTTGTCTCTACCTGGAGTGCAGATTTCTTAATTAACTCAATCGTCTTCCTTACTTAGCTCTCTGTGGGGTCATGAGGAAGCGAACAGTACCTATGTGCTGTCCCGGAGAATATCTTCAATTTTGTGATGGTAATCCATCCTCGTCATGACCATGCTGGAGTTCCCTTAGTCCAAAACCAAATCATATTTAAGTACCCAGTAAGTAGCAATACAATGAACATCTACAACATTTTTAAAACACTTTATTAACAATTTTACTCTTAGTGGCCTTAGAACATCTGTGGTTTCTTTTCCATCTTGTTTTTCATTGCATTTCAATGCATTAAATGAGCAGTGCTAGTGCTTTTACTCTCCTTTTGTAGTCTTCTTTGTATAGTCTTTGGGTCACAAATGACAAGATAACTTAGTTTTCCCCCACTAGTTTTGTCTTGCAGTACAGTACAACATATTTCAACATAAAAGTGTCATCATCAGGCATGATGACACTGATGTATCCAAATGTTGTACATATTGTACTGCAATAAAAACTTGGTGGAAAAAAGTGATTTTATGACTTTTGAAAATGAACTTCCACATAGTTGAGCCTGAAACCAGGGAACACGCCTCCCTGCCTGCTCTCTCAGCCACTTATTGTCAGGCTGATGTTGAGGTTTTGATTATTTTGTTGGCAGTGAGGGTGTGGGCTGCCATTGCATAGACTATGCCTAATTTTCTGGTATTTAGTGGGCTATCCAAGCTTCATTATCTATTATGATAGTTCATAAATTCATCCCCCTGTTCATTGTAATGAATGAGGAAAGCCGGTGCTGCAGTCACTATACCATATTATTGTGATACTTACTTTTTCCGGAGTGCATACAGATTACATAAGTCAATACTTCTAAAATTGGTAGCTACTATATTTTAATTATCAAAATAATTATAATTATAATTATAACAGTAGCGATATTATAGCAATTAGAGTCTGTACTGCTGAACTCAAAAAATTTTGGGCCGAAAACTAGCAACTTCAGATGAAAGAATACCAAGAAAAATATAAAACAATTTATTTCACATACATACACACATAACAAAAACATCAATGAAAAAATATTTGTTCTCAGTCATGTTTAGATGGTGAAAATCAAAAATTTCTTGTCAAGGGATGCTCTGCAAAATATCCATGGTTCTCAAATATTTTGCTAGCTATCTTTTTGTAATTACTATCATTAGAGTAGAAAGGACCACCATCAATTTCCAAAATTGTGGCTTTCACTCGCCTTGATGCTTCAAGACAAAATGCTTCAGCCAAATTAATCTGCAAAAGAAATTGTGCATTAGTAAAAGAAAGTAAGGAAAAGGATTATTTCATGCAACAAAGTGTCCAAGAGAGATAAATACCACAGAAACATCCCCCCCAAAACCCAAAGGCCACTATGACTAATGGGAACTCACTCAGTATTAAGTTAAACAATTGTAGGGGTGGGAGGGCCAATTCCTTTCTGAATACCACTAGTGTTTCATAGCAGCCGACTTCAGCAGAACTTAGACCCTTCCATCTAGTGTAGGGGATGAAAACTACAAGAACGGAAAAACAATACCTCCCCCTTTTGAAGTAGGGAGTGGGAATGCTACTGGGGTCTCCTTCCATGTGGTTTGAAACAAGGGAGAAACCACCCACAAGTCGAAACTTGTTCATGGAAGCATTTGCGGTAGTGGTGGTGATAATTTATCAGTTCATTATGCCGTGAAGTACTTCCTCCTGTTGTGGTGTCTTTGGCTGTGATGTATTTGGCATATCTGTCAGTTAATAATGCATTTGATAATGAATATGTGTAATTCCCTGTGCGACTTGCTCTGATGTGATTTAATTATTCTAATACAATTGTATTAGGGTGTCCATTACATGGAATACCAAGCATTATTGTAACAGAAGTCTGTAGTCTTTTCCTGACACTACAGATGTGCAATGTTCCTGACACTGTAGTCAGCTGCATATGCTACTTCGGCAGGGTGGTAGACATTATGCCACACCAATTGGTTTCTTGAAATCTTTGAGTTCTCTGGGATGTTTATGTAGCCAAGTGTTTTCCAGTAGTTGCAAATCTTATGTAACTTGCAGCCCTGAATGGCTGTTGTTGCTTGGCAAAACTGCTGGTAAAGTGATTACTGGACTAAAATTACACACTGGTTTGGTGAATAAGATAAGTAATATCCAAATATCACTCGAATTGCTAAGGATTTCTCCGAATTTGCTTTTTTAAAAATAGCATCATTCCTTCAAGTTTGGACTCCTAGCTCCATGTAGGATATGAAATGAATTAAATAGGTATATGTATGTGTGTTCAAAATATAGTGTTTTACTAGCATTGTGTCGTTGATGTTTTGCGAATGAATAATTCTGTGAAATGGTTGTCACATTACTTTTTTTCTAACTGACTTTGCCAGTGCTTTGCTCATCACCAGAGCCTATTACCTGAGTTTTTGCCATATAGTATTTAATGATGATTCTCATCCTTATTTCTCTTCTTCTCTCTTTTGACATAATTATGTCATTTCTATATTTTAAATGAACTGCATTATATTATCATGTGTACAATTTCATTGCATACAATACCCATTCAATAAAATGTTTTGAATGAAGGGTTTTTTTAAAAGCGAATATTCCCTCCGCAGTTCTCATAAATGATTCTAGTTTCACTAGGCCCTCTGTATGCTATTTCATTATCATTCTTAATTTCAACCCAAAGGTGGATCAAAGTGTTAATCTGGCCAAATAAATGTTCAAATATACAGTTGTGCTTATATTGAATCATCATTTACTATCTAGTTATTTAGGAACACAGTGATTTCTCAGTTACCTATTCCTTGATGAAGTGGTTACTAATGAAAGCATTTTAGGCGTTACTTTGTGGAGATATTCTGTAACCATGATGGCATGATGATAACTCTGTAGTAATTTCCACACTTTTTCCGCAAATCTAACTATAGTTTTGACAATCATTCAATTGATCTACTACAAATGTTCTCTCTGTTTAAGAAAAGATGGCAACTATGGAAGGCTATGGTGGCCATTCGGCTATCAAGAGAGTATAATTCAATGGGGGGATATTTCATTCAAAGAAGATATTCCATTAATGCATTATAACGTCAAAACAATCCAATAACTGTAATTTTGATGCTTAATTTCTTATAGTGATTGAAATCAGATGAGAAAAAAGTGTGGCTGAGAAGCTAGATACACATCATTTATGTAGAATCAAATGTTAATAACTAACAAAATTCATTTTATCTCATGCGAACCTTATGCATTGTGTTGATGCAAAGAGTGCATCTTTGAAATTCTCGCACACCCATTCCACATGAAATTGCTCACTGCAAAAAAAAGTCGCCAATGAACATTTGAACTCTGCCGCATTCTCTGCTATCACAGCGACCATGGACTTAAACACTTATTTTGCCAGTCCCTCATTGCTCAAAAATGGTTGTTTCTAAAATGAAAATACAGCAAACTGAAAAGTCAATTTGAAGCCCAATAGAAAACTAAGTGATCAGCTCCGATGCGTGGACCTGAGTTTCTTGAAGTCATTCCTTCCGCTGGGGCATTTACTCCGGAGTATATGTGACTCCAGCTTTACTAGCCCTGCTCTTTCATGCCCTTTCTCGTCATCTCACAGTGCCATAAAGTTTTTCCCAGCAGGGGCCTGTGTGCCAACTACAAGATTTTTCCAACACGGCACGGCATTCAATCAAGCTCGTAAAACGTGGGTGGGTGTAATAATATTTTTGTAAGTAATTGTACATGAATGCGTGAATGGGACTGTAGAGCAGTGTAGGTTGATACAGCAGATATATAGCAGAATACTGTCTTTCTTCCTGGGCTGGGGATCTCTTTTCAACATAAGTTTGGCCCAAGCAAAAATAGAATGATGCCAAGCTGATAACCTCCTGGGTGGTAGTGGAATAATCAGCTCATCTTTACGTAACATTCTTCAGTCATTTATGAACCTCCATCCAAGCACTATAACACATGCCTTTTAACTAAGTCTTCAAGATACACCTTTAAATGTTGATTTCACTCTAATTGGAATTCCTACTACTTTCATAATAACTCACTTCTTCAAGTTAGTACTAGCATAAAATTTACTTTCAACCAACTAAATGAAGTGAAACAATCCCAATCCATTTTCATTCATTTCTTACTGCAACTTATTTCTGGGACTTGTGTCCTAGACTTTACATCAGAAGTTTATGTTAAAGATGGAGCAGCTTCCTATTTTTAGAATAGGTGTCAAATGCATGAATTGAAGTCAAAAGTTCCTCAAAAGTGACTAGAAAATGGGTATTTTTCGTTAATCACTTGTCTGTTTGTTGAAAAATTGTAATTATACAAATTTTGAAGGAATTTATCATACACCAGCAACATTTCCTGAGATAATAAAAATATTTCATATCTATCTTGTCTGAGTATATCCTGTCAATAGATGTTCAATTCTAAGAGCGAATTAAAGAATGTGAAGACAAAGTCAAGCTACCACTGAAAGGTATCGAGCATAGAGACAAATTTGACGAAAAAGAAAAGGAAGAAGAGCCACAGATCGACATTGAAAAAGTCTCATTAAGTAGTGATATAAAATCAGTTGGTGAAGGTGAGTCAGATACAGATGAGGAAGAAAACACCAAGCACTCATCCGGAAGAATTCTGAGAAATCGATCAACCTTGAAGAGACCAAAACATCTTGAAGATTACGCCATGAGAGTGGAGGAGTTCGCGAATCAAGTGATGGAGCATCCTGAGACCTTTGAAGATGCATTGAGAAGCAAGGATTCAGTCGAGTGGAAGAAAGCTATGGATCGTGAATTTGCTTCATTGACAGAGAATCAAACCTGGATTTTGACAGAGCTTCCGTCAGGTGCAAAGGCAATTCCATGTAAATGGATATTTCGGCTCAACAAAAATCCAGACGGCAGCATCGACAAGTACAAGGGGAGATTGGTTGTTAAGGTGTTCAGTCAGCGTCACGACATTGATTACAGCGAGACCTACAGTCCGATGGTAAAGATGGGAACGATCTGCTCTATTCTCATCATTAGCAAGTAAGAAGATGCACCTCAAACAATTCGACGTGTCAACAGCACTTCTGTACGGAGAGCATGAAGAAACAGTTTTCATGAAGCAGCCTCAAGGATATGAAGACGGAACCAGCAAGGTTTGTCAGCTGAAGAGAAGTTTTTACGGACTTAAGCAAGCACCTAGACGCTGGAATAAACGACTTGGAGAATTCCTGCAATAACATGGGTTCAAGGCCAGCGACACTGATCCATGTTTATACATTCAAGAGAGGAATGGTCGGAAGCTCATACTTGTGATCTACATAGATGATGGCTTGATGGCAGCAACCGATCTACAAGAGATGGATGTTTTCATTGAAGAGTTGAAGACAGAGTTCGGAAGCTCATACTTGAGATCTACATAGATGATGGCTTAATGGCAGCAACCGATCTACAAGAGATGGATGTTTTCATTGAAGAGTTGAAGACAGAGTTCAAAATCGTTGCAAAGCGAGCAAGCTACTTTCTGGGCCTTGAAATTCAGCGAGAAGAGAAGTTCATTAAGATAAGTCAGAGAGCATAGGCAAAGAAAATTTTAGAACGCTTCAATTTTTCAGAATGTAGACCGGTTTCCACTTCAATGCTCAAAGGTGCAGAAATTTCCACACCAGGGAAAGATGACAAGGCACCAAGATTTCCCTACAGACAGGCCATTGGAGCTCTGATGTATTTGATGCTTGGCACAAGACCAGACCTGGCTTACCGTGTCAGCTCAATTTCGAGGACACTCGAAAATCCAACTCAAGAAGACGTGGTACGAGTCAAGAGTCTTCAGATATATAGCAGGGACACTGGATCTGGGGATAGTCTATCGGAGCAATAGGGATGAGGGTTTTCTGGACGTCTATAGCGAGGCAGATTTTGGAGGATGCACATCAACCTCCGGAGTTATCATTAGGTATGCAGGAGAGGCAATTTCGTGGATGAGCCAACGACAAGCTGTCATAGCAACTTCAACAACTGAAGCAGAGGTCATCGCACCAAACGAAGGGGCCAAAGAGGCAATTTGGCCCAGCAGACAGTTCAAAGGGATTATACGGCTTAAACATGTTCCAGTCATTCAAGTCGACAACTCAGCAGTGGTGAGACTGGCTAAGAACCCAGAGTTTCATCGCAGGACGAAACACATTTCCATGAAGCACTTCTTCATAGAGAGAAAGTGAAAGAAGGTAAGCTTGGAGTTCAACAGATCTCCACAGAACATTTAGTGGCTGATATCATGACAAAGCCGTTGCCAAAGACACGTCTGAAGATTTTGTCTGTAAAAATAGGACTGATGTGAAATAGAAAGGACAATGAACAATTACTGGTGTGCTTTCGTGTGTTGTGACAGTAATTGCATCTCTTTCAGAATCTTTTTCTTGTTTACTTCATGTTGTTAAATTCAACTTTAATTAACAAGGGAAAGTGTTGAAGTGGGAAAAGTTATGTTAAAGTCAAGTTGAATTTTGTGGTTGATGGTCTGATCCAGAGAAGGCGCTGCAATGCCGATTTGGGAAGTTCTTTTTTTTTGTGTAACCAAGTATGCAACAAAAGGACATAAACAACCTCAACAGCATTCGAATCTACAAAGAGACCTCTAAATGATACTAAATAAATTATTTTTTGAAATATCTTAACACATTATTAACCAGCTGTTAATCATATAGCTCACGAAACACGATAAAAACGTTAGGAAAGTGGAACATGAAGGGCCTATAGACTATAAATTCAAGCACCCACCTGAGACAATATGATTAAAATTTTATCATTAAATAAATTTTGGCACTAAGTTTTTTGTTGTCGAGCTATGTACTTAATTTTGTATACATTATGCATAGCTATGTTCTTTATTGCATGAAAAGTTATGAAAATAAATATCTTTATCAGTTTTCACTCACAGGTTGTAACCAATTTATAGAGATGATAAAATTTTTCATAATTATATGACTTGAATGGATGGACCACCTGGGGCTAGGGTTTGGACTCAATGTGATTCCATTGAGGTCCACACTTGGATGGTTAAGGAGAAGAGAACAGGGTCAACATACCCAAAAATGCCATACTACAATAATACTATTTCTTTTAAATAACTAACCTCATAATCTGCATTTTTCAGGCCTATGCAATATGATCGGGAAGCTCTACTAATAACAGCAGACATTGCATATATATCAATTGCAACATTTGCCAGTCTTTGAAGAACCATTTGTTCATTGCCAATATCCCGCCCATGTCTTTCCAATGCAACTTCAACTCCATACTTTAATCTTGCTAAGCAATATTCCAACTGCTGCGATGGGAACTGAAACCATAAAGAAACAATACTAAAGCGATTTAACTCAAATTTGTACACCAAACAATAGATAGTATATATTGTGGTGAATGAACTGCAAGCCATTTCATCAAACAAGTGTTAAAATAGATGTTGTTTAAAAAAATTCTATTCTATCATTGGAATTAACCTTAAACACTGGTCCAACAACAAAACAGCAATCAAAAAGAGGCAGGCAAAAAAATGAAAAATAAGAGATAGCAAAAGTCAGGCCAACTGAATTTGATTAAAAAATTGTAAAAAGTTATCACATAAATGGCCTCGGGAAAAAATATCCAGAGCCCATACAGCCAACCAAACATCATCATTAGATTAGGGCTTAGAATTAAATCTTAGAAAATGCACCACAGTTCACTTCCTCCAAAAGTTATCACACAAATGCAATACCTATACTGTGGGTGGAGTAAACATAAAATCTTATAATACAGTAAAATACCTAGGAATTACCTTAACTTCAGATATATCGTGATATTGTGCGGAACACATATACAAAACATAAGTGGCACAGCATTAAAGAAACTAGGTTTTGTTAAGCATATAATAGGAAGCCTCGGATGAAAAAGTAAAAGAGAGACGCTACTTCGCTCTGGTAAGGCCACACCTTGAATGCGCCACGAGCATTTTGGACCCAGGTCATAAATATTTAATAAAAAAATTAATAAAATACAAAGAAAAGCAGCACGTTTTGTTAAAAACTGCAACGAATGAACATAGAGTGTTTCACAATTGTTAGATGGATTAAGGTGGGAGCCCCTAGAGACTGGGAGGCTGCACGCTAGGCTTAGGCTGCTTGAGATATTCAGAACTAGTGTGTTTCAGAGCAACACAGAGAATATTTTCATGATGCCTCACTGCATCTCTAGGTCTGACAGAAGTGATAAAATAAGAGAGATACATTACTGAACAGATAGGTACAAAAAAGTGTTCTTTCCGTGCACAACACAATATGTGATCACAATAAAAACTGAGCTTGACTAAATATACTCCCATAATACACGTCACCATTTCTCCTCCCAAAACCTTATCTCTTACATCTCCACACGGCTGGTGTCCTAACATCCCCTGCAACATGCCAATGCAGTAGCTTGCAGGATAGTATGTAGATGTAGACCCCAATGGGAGTTCTGTATCCTCAACCCAGCTAAATAGCTTATGCAAAGTATCCATCATCTGCATGGTCGTTCTCAAGTTCTTGGGCACAACACATGTAGCAAAGCTTCATGTTTATACTAATACAGCATTGTATATGCCTGCATGAATGCCCTTGTTTATGTGTCCAAATTCAAAATAAAGTATTTTTCTATCTAAAAGGACTGGGACTAAGGTTCATAATTTCTTGACATTGGAATTTTCGTAACATTGTTTCTTTTACCACACGTTTGGACACCCCTTTGATCAAGACCAACAATTTACTTAGTAAAAAACAAAAACTTCATATAAACGTGGTTTGTAATAACCATAGTATACTGTATCAGATGTATTCTAATGACTTTAACAGGTTTGCATAATGCAATATTGTTTAACACATCAGTTTTTTGTGATGCATCCCTAGTGTTAAACAGGGTATGCTTGAATTTAGCATAGCATTATTCCTAAAGCATTTTTCCATAAAGCAAGTTTTATGCTTTAAATAGTTCTGTATCAATTAGAACTTGAATTTCCTACAACGTATTGTTGAAATATATAAATTTAGGTAACAGCCAATATTTTGACTGCTATAGTTGTTGTGGTGACAGTCATAAGTTTATGTTTAATATGTATGTTTAGTATCTATGTATGGTATCTATGTATATTATTGTTGTGTGAGTTGTTGGTTGTTCACTGCTGATATGTATCAGGATAAAAGATAGAGAGGAGTTCAAACAAATCTAGTAATTATGTCTAAACGTATCAGGTTCATTAATCTGGGACTGGATGTACACAGTATAAGGTTTCTGGTAGACGTATAACTTACTTAAAATCATACATACCCCAGTTTTAAACATGTAAAATAGGTTTTTTACAGGATAATACATGGTTAATCTCAAATGTTAATCAATCATAAGATGTTTGAGCTGAATAGTTTAGTCCTTATTCTTTACTTTTGTACTCAATGAATGAAGTCAGCAGGGGGATATTACTATTGCTCCTTCAAAAATCTTACTAACCTTTAATGATGGGTGCAAGTCATAAGCTAGGTTAAGGTTTAAACTTGGATTATCTTTAGCATTTAATCTTCTTTCCCACAGCTTATTAAATACTACACCAGGATTCATTGCAGGGTTCCTTAACTTAGCAATAAGTTCTTTTAATTCAACTCCAGCATGCTGTAAACCTGGAAATATATCAATTATGATATTACATGTAAGCAAGACTGTTAATTTAATTATGGTAAGCATTAATGCAAATGAGAACATAAGTCCATTAACCAGAGTGTCATGCACATATCTCTATAATGCATTTAACCTCACAACACTTTCTCAGATGTTTTACTCCCCTACACAAGCAAATCAATACACTTGCCATGGAGAGCAGTGTTGTTCGTGAGTGATTCATTCATTTTGAATGATTCATTGATATGAACCAAATGAATTGAATCCTGCTCTCTATTCAAATCATTCAAATGGTTCATAACGAACCAAACCAAGCTGCTCTTCATCATTCAAGTAAAATGGTTTGAGAGAAGAATAAAACGATTCATGAGTGATCAAGAACAACTTGATTTAGTTCATAATAAACCAATTCAAGCTGTTAAAGTATGGAGAATAACTTCGTACAAACCACTCATCTTGCAATAATTGATTTGAGCACAATAGTCAAGGTGGTTGAATTCGTGAATTCTAATGCTGGTGTAAGCATTTGCGAGAGATTCATTCCTGTAGCAAGAAATATGGAGGAATGACATGGAGGTCAATGCAAACACCAGGAAATGCTAATAGTGTAGGTCCCAGAATCTAATTGAAAGTGCCGAGCAAAAATAAATTTTTTTGCCGTGACTAGCAATGGCTCTACGATGTCACCTGAATTCTCTTATATGGCAATTGAATGTTATTTGTGACTTGACAAAAGTTATGTCACAGTGGTAGTTGGTGAGAGAGAGAATTATCTCAGGTGGGAATAAAAGTTAACTGACGATCAAAATTACTTTTGAATTCAAATTTTTATTTGCCTTTCTGCTCTTCTTTTTACACCTACAGAATTAATCTTGAAGAATGAAGTTACTGTCTTCCATTCAAAGAAGTACTTGGTTTTAACTTCATTCAATTTTATGTTTTCGATCCCTACCTTTATTAAGGGTCATTCATGATTGTGTCAGGGTTAATGAAGTCCACTTGGGCTTTCCACCAGGTAAGGTATTGGTAGGCTGACATTTTGATGACTGCCACCAACACTGTCCTTAAGCCCTGAGAGCGATGGGAGAGGTAGTCATCGAAATGTCAGCAAACCAGTACCTAACCCGGTGGAAAACCCAAGAAGACTTCATGAACATCAAATGCTACAAAGAAACAAATCACTCACGTAGAGGTATTTTTAAAAGTATCAGAAGTTTTTTTTTTTAAGGACCAAAAAACTTAGGACATCAGTTACCTACTTATTTAAACAGATACTTACCTAGAAATAAAAATTTTGTCGTTGCATTTAAGAACTTTGCCGGCCAAAGCATATACATTACTCAACTTGAAGATTAGGCAGTAATATTATTTCAAAGAATTATTTCAAATACTACATCTTTGGATTGAAGATATGGTATTTAATAGGCTACTATCATTACAAGGTGTCCCTTAATTATTACATTTTATAGATTCATTATATATTATCCCTTCCAATACAGACTACACTAGAAAAATTTCCCCAACGAGAGTAATTGTAGCATATTTTACATTAAGAAAAGAGTTGGTATAAACTAAATAATAATGATCATAAAGGCTTATAGCCTTTTGGTCACATATAGAATAATCTCCGGTAAACTTAACAAAAAATGTAACAGTAGCGATCATATTCATTAGTATAAAAAAACTCCAAGCACAGTGAAATATTACATTGGTAACAGGTGATAAGTGTATAATTTTGCAACCAGATCACTAAAGGATGGTAACAAAATTTCTCAGCCAAGCAGGCAGGATATAACATATAGCATCCAGAGCACCTTGTTATAATTTTTTGGTCCATAATTCTAAGGAGGGAGTGTGAAGCAGGCAGGATTTAACATATATGTAGCATCCAGAGCACCTGGCAATAATTTTTTGGTCCATAATTCCAAATGGTATACACAATTGGCACAGTTTGAAGATGAGCATTTTCAGGTTTAGCTAGAGCCATCACATATTTGGAGGATAAAACTGAGTTAACCTGATGAACAGAATTACATTCTGTGCAAATTCATGCAAAATCCTCATGTAGGCAGCACCTAATTTGGCTCATCATGGTTCATTTCACTCATAATAAATTATTCGAAAGAATGAGTAATCGGCACAAACCAACTCATGCGAATCAAATCCTCAAAACCACTCGTATAACCAAGCAGTAAGATACAAGATTAATTTGACAATTTTAGATTAAACAAAATAATGCACAGTGGAAGGCATGAAAGTTGAAAGAGAAACACTGCAATTTTTCTTTGCTTTCAATAGCAATTTCTGCACAATATTTCATCATCCATGACCATTGTTTCATTGCAAAGTAACAACATTCGTAGACTTATGTGTTAAGGTAAGTAGTTTATACAACCAAGTGATCAGAGTAGCAGGAAAAGAAGGGGGGTGAGAGAACAAAGGGACTAGGGAAGATTCGGTGGATGGAGGAGGGAGAGTGAAGCATATTCCACACAGGCCCTCGCAGAATGGTGATGCCAGAGATGAGGGATAGAATATGTGCTAGAGTTGACATGGCTTATTACTTCCATTTCTTCTCATATGCCCATTGTGAACTCCTTCTTTCAGCAAAATGGTAAGTATGAGAGTTAAGCTGACTGCTGCTTTCACCGTCAGGTTGATGATCAGCAAAATTGTATTTGATGCATTCGGTGTGATAAAACATGCTCCGTATTGTAGTTCAAAATATGGAGTGAATTGCAGTGATAGTTTGTTTTGAAAGTGTTTCACCTTTTATTCCCATCATGAAAGATCTCCAAATCATTAAACCCAAGGCAGTCAACTGATGCACAATGGTTGAGCCAAAGTATGCTAAAAATAATGTACAAAATCATGTAGGTGAGATGAAATGTGAAGAAAAATACAATGACATGCCATACTTTAACATGTTCCCTGACACATTTTAAATTTTTTCACAATTCCAGGCGCCCTATCATTATGTTAGCTATAATTATTTACCATGAAATATATAATTTAAGTAATTTAATACAAAAAAATCACTTAACATACCATGTATATCCCTCCACAGAGTCTCTTCAACAAAAAAAAAGGTGTAGTTATATGGCCTGCTCAATAGAAGGTGATAGTGTCATGAATTTGAGTGAACATGTGTAGTGAGTAGGGGACATGAGACATAGGACATACAAAATTGCACCAGGAGCATTGCGGAGACTGAGCCCGTTAATAATAAATAGATATCCAAGCTGAAATAAAACAATAATTCTAAGTGAAAGGCTACACATACCCATCAAAGCAATGAACAGTCGCAAAATTTCATTGGTTCCTTCAAAGATCATTGTTATTCTGGAATCTCGTAAATATCTTTCACATGGTATGCTTCTCATGTAACCCAATCCTCCCCAAATCTGTAGAAATTCACTGATTGCAATCCAGGAATTCTCAGAGCTGAAGACCTAATAATAGATAAGCATTTTTGTTCAAGTAAAATGACTAATGAGTTACACACACACAGAAAAGATCAAATCATAAGATTATTCATAAAAATATTTTGTAAACTATGCAAAGCCACATGTGTGAACTTTAATTGCATCAGTAACAACTAAAAAACACACAAGAGTGAATACATGCATTTCAAATATTTCATTAGCATAGTTAAGTAACTATAATGACTCATGAGTTTAATCGACATTGATGTATTTGTGAAATTTATATATCAGACATGAAGGATAACATATGCACATATTAAAAAAATTTCAAATTTCCAACACAAAAAAGTTAGTCACATACATAGGAAATACACAGAAAACCCAAATGTAAACAATCAACATTTATTGAAACTCTCATCCACTTAATTAATAACATCTGTGCAGTATTAATTCATAGAGAAAGAAAAAACCAAAATGCATATGAGAATTTAATTTGAGTAGGACAAGAGTTTTTTTCCAATGAAGCACTATCCTGTTTCATTCTCTGAAAGGTTTAACACATCCAACATGTTGACTTAGAAGACTACAATAATGACAGAGATTTTAAAATATGTACACCCAGAATATTATTATTGTTCCAATCACCTTTGCCGTTAAGTTGCACTTATTTGTTGCATCAAGCCAAGAAAACGCGGCAAGACCCCAAAACATTTTGCAAACAGCCAAAAATTTGTATGATCCTAGCTCTGATTTCAGTGGCCAGCTATGGATTCCAGCATGAATTTAAGCAACTGGCCCAATAACTGGACTGGAGAAATAATGCAACCATCCCTAATTAAACTATGTACGTGGAGCAGGTGTCTTGTAGAATTTTGTCAGCCGACCTTATATTGTAGTACCTAGACTAAAAAAGAGGTGAGCTACTGCCACAAATCACAATTCTAAAAAGAGTCCTAACTCCAAATAGAACATATTTTATTCAACTTTGTGCTTGGGCATTGACAAGTTCCATGACAGCTCTGAATTGAGAAACAATACAATATTTAACATCAATACCCATTGCCAAACCCTTTCTCTAGAATTTACCATAAACATTAGGAAGGAATACAACCAATTGATTATAATATCAAATTCCCATGCAAGTCCACATGCGCCTAAGAGCAAACTTCAAGTTTCAAACCTCAAACTTCATCACCAAGCCCAGTATTGGCCCAAAACATCAGAACTATCCCAACTTCAGACAAAAAAATGCAGACAATACGCTATTCTCATTTTTCTCTCTGGATTTGCAATCACTTATGATGACCATCATGAGTTTTTTTATGTACTGTACTGCACTACCTAGGTAGAAATTTTGTATTAGCATTGTAAGGCAAAGAAATCACTCCGATTCTACATTAAAATACTTAACTTGACAATTGCTGCCTCTGCAGCAATATCAGGATCTTCATATTTATCAATAATGCCTGCAGTCAAATAAGCCATACTTTCCATAGCATAAATTTGACAAGCAATTTTGGCAAATTTCTCCTGTATGACTCCAAAGTCTTTCAGTTGGAACCCAAACTGTTTACGACCAATGGCATGTTCAGCAGTTATTTGCATTAATTTCTTCAAAACACCTAAAAGAAATTCCAAAGTAAAAGTATGCCCACAATCAAGCACTTACACGAAGAAATGAAATATCAACAGATAATATTAAACTAATAGCTGTGGTGATATGGAGGTATTCCAATTCAATATCATCCACATATGAACTTTATTCATCATAATTAAGAGGTGTGCACTACAATAAAAAATAAGTGAACTAAAATAATATAACTGTGAAGAGTTGATATTCCTAAAGCTAAAATTTTGGGGGGGGAATCCAGCCCAGGGGTAGCACTGTTCAAAATCTCAGTTCTGCAAAATTCATTACGCCTTAAGTAGCCTCCACTACAACAGTATAAGTAAAACAAATACTATCACTGTGAAAGCTATCTTGAAATACCTTTCTATGGACAAATGAACACGAGATAAGACCCCAATTACACTATGTGTAGAGAAGTGTGAACAGTAATCACTTAGACAATTAAAGAAACAACAGAAAGAGGGCCAAAAATGCTTAAACCACATATGGCCCACCATAAGTATGAATTGTTATCCAGGTTACAAAAGCCTACGGCAACCAAGCAGCTGAGAGAACATACAGGGTTGGTGAAGTTAGTGCACCAGAAAATGGAGAAGTTCTGAAGAAACTACATTGTGGAAAATGACCCATGCATTACAGATAATGTTCATGGCTAGTGCTCCAACTGAACTTCTTGGCGAGTCAAATTCAGAAAAGATCAACAGCGATGTGACTCTGAACTACAAGTGTTTTCTACAAGCAAATCAAATTGCTACGGAAAAAAGCATTCTTGACTTTTATGTGTATATGCATCCTTAGAGTCTGATTCATGAAGAGGAATAATTAATGTATTCATTTTTTAACAACCATAGGCCCGAAGCTACCAGTAGAGACAAACTTGATAAAATTTTGGACAATTTGTAAAAGAGAAAATTTCTGGAGCTGAAGAAGAGCAATGGGTAACACTGATGAAGAGCCAGTAAGTTTCGACGGTGAGAGCAGTGAATCTACTAAACACAAAAGAAGTGTTGGATGAATCAAAGTTATCTTCAATAGGTAAACCATTCAACTTTCCAGCAAGAGATTATTGCTAACATAAATTAAAATGGCTGGGTAAATACATAAATGATGGAAATCTAGTTAAATCACGGTTTGAGGATAGCTTAATCATGGATTTTTTTAAATCTGAAATTTGTTTTAATCCTGGATTAATGATAATTCCATTTAATGTGATGAATTTAATTAACAAACATGTACAAACTACCAATCACCATTTATGCATACATAATGAACTGTTTAAGAAACTAGATTTAATAGTGAATAATTCATTCAAATCAAAACTTAAGAACCACCCAAACTTTACAATCGTGGCATATTACTGGCAGCAATACTGTTCCATTACATTATCTGCTTGATTTTCAGAGACCTAGACTGTTCTGATGCCATTGAGATCATATTTTACCACATAAATAGTTAGATAAAATAAACAATTTATTTTTGGCCCAAAACTTTCTTGTGGTCAAGAGTTACGAATATTAACTTGAAATAAAATGTTTTAAAATATTAAAAAATAACTTAAGCCCGTTTGACACGGTCCAATATATTGGTCAATCCATTGGATATTGGATTGTGGCACGCTTGACACACACCAATTTCTGGCCCAATTTCAATACCACAATCTCCCCGACAATTTCTCACCAAATATTGGCACTTAGACCACGTTCTATTTTCTGCTGGCCAATCTCCAATCAGAAGTTAGCTTTGTAGTGTCATAGTGACAAGTACAAGAAGCTCTTAGCGAAACATCGGGTATCTGGGAACAAAGTACATTTGAGCCGGAATCAAGTGGTGTGAAGGTTTTTTAGGTTAAATAAGGAGGACGAAATGTAGACGAAAGAAGTAGTTTCATTATTAATTGAACAGAACAGAACCCATGAATGCTTGTACAATATAAGATCGCCTCGGTACAAGAATAAAATTGCACGTACTGAAGCAATGAAGCAAATAATTGAATCGAAGACGATACTAATGCTTCTAATAGTAAATTATACTTTCAATGTCATATTCTAAATATGTCTATATACATGGTCTATAACATACCAGTTGTGCTTCGAGATGTTCTTTCTTTCTATTTAGTTATGTGGCGTGCTCATGTGGGATTTTGGAGAATTATTTTTGACAATATTGGTCCCAATATTGATGCTTCTTATGCGGAACATATCACCCAATATTCCACCCGATATTGTGCAGAATAATTGTGCCAATTTATTGACCAACATATAGGGCCATGTCAAACGGGCTTTAAGCTCCCTACTGTGCACAGGATTCAATTCAACTTAAGCATTAAATGAAGAGAACGGTGACAAAGTGTTTGCCAATACAATAAGAAACATTAGTTGTAAATGGAAAACTTTCACAGTGGGCAACAAAAAACCCTGAAAACAGCAACTTTCACACTTTTGGGGACAAAATTAAAATTTTACCTTCCATTAAACATTCACCATTTCCTAAAGTTCTTAGAGTAGAAAATTTTTTAAAGTACGCTACAAAAATGCAAAACGTTCCATTAGTTTTACATGGCTTTCACTCCATCAAGCACTGCATAAAACATTCAACTTGCCTGCAGATGAGCTTCCCATACTGAATCTGCCACTGTTAAGGATATTCATGGCAAGCTTGAATCCTTCACCTGGTTTACCCAATACATTTTCCACTGGGATTGGTGTGTTATCAAAATTTACCTGAAAATAATTATGAATTTTAGCTTTGGAATGTCCTCATCACCATCATCAATGGTGTTTTACCAATTTTGGAGGGCTCTTTTCCCTCTCATCTGACATAACCAAAAAGCCTTCCTTAAAACACACTATTACAGGGGCTGTCACCACTCAATATTACACAAATTTTGCTGCCACATTTGAATATTTCCCCAAACTTCCTTCCATCTACTGACATAATTAGCACCTCCGTTTCTATTCCTCTTAACTCAATTAGTCTTTTCCATTATTTTCCAATCCCACACCTTAAAGATCCTTTAATCTAGACTAACCCTAATTCCCATTAAATGTACCACTCCATTTTGAATCAAATTTATGGATAATTGCTTTTTTCACACATGGCGTTAGTGTAAGTGCCTTCTAAGTAGGAATGTGCCAGCAACTCAAAATTCGAGCCGAGCTGAGTTTTTCCATTGATGATTTTCAAGATGTATTTTAATTTAACTTCAAAAAATTGTATGCTGTGAATGTACAAATAACACAATATTTTTCCTTCTGGAATTCCCAGGAAAAGTCGGATCGCCTACCATTGGAAGCATATCCTCAACTTCAATCAGATCACGTAATATTGATATTTCCGCTAACCGGTGTTGGTATTCACAATATTATACTTTGTATGAGTAAAAGTTTTATTAGTGCTACCTCAACTCACAAAATATCCATAAATCTGATTACTATTTTCCTAAATTGGATTGTGGACAGCATCAGTGCCATTGAAGCATAAATTGCAACATTGTCAGCACATTGGATTCAGAGCAACATTACAACCATTTCTAGATTGCTGCCGATAACATCAATCAACTTGGCTATGATCTCACCCTCGAGGTTACAATTTACTGAAATTGGATTGCAAAAAGCATTTACACCATCTCTTGTTTCCTACATATTTCTGTTGGCATGAAAAATATCCTGGATATGAGTCTGCAACTCAGTCACAAAGAAGCCAAATGGTGAATGTTCTCAACAATTGCTTTGGTCAGCATTATAAGTTTGGTAAATGATGATCTTCTCGTCACACATGCAGGCAGAGACAGTTGGAAAAATGAGGGACGTCCATCGGTGACTCTGTCGTGCCTCGCCAAAAATGCAATATGCAGGGCTTTATAATTCATAACTAGTCATCAGCTTCATCCAAGCTCGTTCAATATCCATTGCATATGTCCTTCAATACTCACGAAAATATCTAATCGAGTGACCCAGGGTTGATCAACCCCACACCATTCTATATGTGTCACTTTGTGCACACTGCTGTGTATTTCCTCCACATATTTCTCACAGCAACAATAGCACATAGGAAATGTAAGCATGTCCTTACAACTGACCTGAATTGGATAGTAACAAACATTTTGCCATCGTGGTATCAAGTGCAATAATATTGGTGCATTGGATTCAGTGCAACATTACAACTGCATCTTGATTTTCCACAGAATACGTTAAACAATTCATGCTTGGACCCTACAGTGTATTTTTATAGTCAGTGAAAAGCATTAGTGCCATTGCGCTATAAGTTGTATGCTGTACTGATATGAGAACAACATCAGGAACTCATCTCAGATTTCTGCTGATTAGCATACACTTGAGATTACTGCAATTACTGTTTCTACACAACATTATTAGTTAATACCAGCAACAAAGGTATCAAATGCAAGGCTGTTTTCAGCTGCAGGAGATATTGTTAATGTAAGATGAGGAGATCACAAGCCTAAATATGTGGATCAACAAATTTTCCAACACGATAATTCACAGAAATTGAGAAGTATATGTAAGTCCACTTCTAACACTAATTCATGTCTCACTGATTCATTTGCTTTCCACACCATTTCTCCAAGGTTTGGTAGCATTGAAGAAATATTTCTCCTGTGTTTCTCAATAAGTTGCTTTTTTGGTTGCATAGTTAAAGATTTTATGTACATTACAAATATACATTTGTTGAAGCTTATCTTCTAATGTGTGCATGTAATTAGATAATAAGGGCAAGAAAAGTCTTAGACAGTTTATATCTAAAAAATGACAAAATAATTTATTTGTTGTTGCGGTCACAAATTAAATCTTTTGTTTAGATCAGGGAATTTTCAACAAAATTGAATATTTTGCTCTATTTGTGGAATTGGTTAAAATTAGACTTTAATTGAATAAATAAGGCTTCGAAGAGTTTCATTTTCTCTAAAATATATCAATCATATCTTTGATGCTCAAACTCGACTAGAAACTCAATTTTTACAGCAACTCGACTCGAACTCGACTCTAGTTGAAACTCTGGTATTTGCAAATCCCTACTTCTAAGGTAATTAGTGTAGCTAATTTCTGAAAAGAGAAAAATGGCACATGAGTTTACCATCTTATCAAACACTAGTTTGTTACGTAAAAACTGATAACATTCATCCCCATCATCCTCCTCAAAATGGTTGTACCACATAATCCACATCTATCAATATTGATGATATCTCCACTGATAGTTAAAATGAAGTTTCTTTCTACAGGCTAGATATTTAACTAGCTAGCATCTATTAAATACATAACTCATGATGCCAGATGCATGAGAGTAGAACAACAAACCTGTTAATGAATCTTCAGTGCCATGAATACACTCATATTGACAATCAAAATCTATTATCTGTGAAAAGAGAAGTTTATTCAAAACAATTTTCATTTTGACCCTTGCAGACCTACATTTGTGCAATAAAATTTGATAATGCTTACTTTTCATGCTCATCATAATAATAATTTTGTTATTATTATTTAAAAGTGAGACTCGGTATGAGAAAATGAAATTTTGGAATTAAACTTAGACAGCCTTCTCAATTTTGTCTTAAGCATTGTTATATGCATTAATTAAACAATGTAAATTGCCATTTTAAAAAATACTATGCTATTTCATTTGGGACTTTTAGCATTTATTAATGTACCTCTAGGTTCTCTTCAGCTTGGGATTATTTGCACCATGCAGAAATATTTTTTCACATTTACATTAAGGAATGATGTATTCAATGGGATTTAATTTCTGACAATGATAACTGATTTCTTCACAAATTTTCTACCAAGCAAGGAATTCATCATAGATAGTTCCATGACAACTCCACTATCTTCTTATGAGCATTGATGCCAGGATTTGATTTCCCACTACCTTATTCATCCTCCTTGGTCAAGCCACCTCTAACTGGTGGTAATCTACTCTTCCTCTCATCCCTTTAACATTAGAACTGCAGATGAGACATTTCACACCGCTCATGTGTGTCTCTTTCTACAAGGTGTGGCTAGAAAATAAAGAGACTGGTTTTCTGTGAGACAAACGGCGCGAGCCTCAAGGTCAAACACCATATTGCCAAGTCTCCTGACATCCCCCCTCCACATTCCAGCTGGTTGGACGACAATAGCTTGGTCAGTTGGGCCACAGCCTTCGTTCGTGTCGGACCGTGTATCTGCCGCTCGTTGGTAAAAATGGTAGGTGTTTTAATTGAGCTATGTGTCAATGTAAAATTTTTAGTGAAACTAAATCTGCAGCAGAGACCTATTCTCTCTTACATCAAAATTCAAGGCCATGATGATTGTTTTTTTCGACATCCATGGAATTCTAATTGTAAATTGGGTTCCTGAAGGTCAAACAGTGAATAAAGAATATTATATTAAGGTTCTAGCCACTCTCCGTGAGCGAGTAAGAAGAAAACGACCAGAGTTGTGGAAGAACTAGTCATGGATTCTTCATACGGACAACGCCCCAGCCCACACTGCACTGGTTGTCAAGTCATTTTTGGCCAAGCATGGGATCCCTGTGTTGGAACATCCACCCTACTCACCAGACTAGCTCCGTGTGAATTTTTTATGTTCCCGAAAGTGAAGGAAGCGTTGAAAGAAACCAGGTATGATACAGTGGAAGCTGTGAAGGAAAAAGCGAAACGGAGACCATGACAATGCTTTCAGAAAATGACTTAAAACACTGTTTTGCGCAGTGGAAAATTCGAATGGAAAGATGTAGGGATAGTGGAGGGGAGTATATTGAAGGGGATAAGGTGAAAGTTGTAAATGAAAAAAAATAAAAAGTTACACCAAAAATCCCATTTTTTGCTAGCCATACCTCGTAGCATAGCACTCGTTTGGTTGCACACTGTCCACGATGGGCATCTAGACATACCAAAGTGGTCTCTGGGTGATTTAGAAACACAAGCAACAGGACTTCCCAAATAGTGGAGCTTAAATCAAGTGTGACCTTACGCTCAAGGACCTTGTGGCTGGGCTAAATGATCTTCAGGAAGTTAAACCAGAAGGCGAAGTTGGAAACAGTATGCAGGTCGTCATAAGTCTCATCATAGAGGTGCTAGTGATGGGCTGGTGATAGGCCTCACAGGATGGTATCTGTTCTAGTGGTTTTCAGTCAGACCAGAACACAGGCAATGTCGAGGACAGTAATGTTCATGACAACTTTCAGGTTTTGGGTGACCCGGAAGCAAATCACACGCCGAAAAAAGATGGCAAGGATCATGTAAATGAGAATACCTTAATATGTTGACATTTGACATAGAGGTTGAGGCTCCTAATGAGCCGAAGAGAAATTAACTCCTACAAGTCACCTCCACCAGAAGGTGAGGATAGGTGAATATTGTCCAGGAAATCATGGTCACTATCCCTTTGCAAATAGGCGTGTCTTCACTGGTCTTGTATCAAGTGCCTGGCATAAGTTCCTGGATGAATATACTCAAAAGGTGCATACAGAAATGCACTGAAACAGAGGCTCATAAGATGATGGGAAGCTGAAACTGGTATGTGCCATTGAAAGAACTCAATGTGTTTCTGGGTGTCCTGCATGTGAGGGGTTACAATGAATCCAAAGGAATGGAGGTGGATTTTCTGTGATCCGAGAAATGGGGTACACCAGTTTGTAAATCTGTGATGTCACATGATCAGTCCAGGAAAAGAATGAGGCGCTGAGATTTGATGTCAAATCAACTCCCTCGTTTGGAAGTTGACATGTCTGCCCTGAGATCAGAGGCATGGAATAGATTTAGTTCTAACTGCCAAAGCAAGTATATTCTGCGTTCATATATTTCTGTAGAAGAATTTTGTGCCCTCAAATTGCAGGCGTCAATTCATTCAATTTATGGCTTGTTAGCATGATAAATATGGGAAAAAGTGCTGGATGGCGGTTGATAATGATTCTAAATACATGTATTAAGTCTTCTTTTACCATGGCCAAGATCAAACTCACCCTTGTATCAACATCTTAGTGAATTTATAATGAAAAAGCTTACAGACCCTTACCCAAGGAAAAGAAGGAGCATTATTTGCGACTACTTTTTTTACCTCCTAGGCACCAGCACACTATCTAAAACCTAACAGATAAGCTTGTTAGGAATCAACAAACTGAAGTCGGAGGGCAGTACCACAGGGCAGAGTATAAAGAAGGCTAAAGAGCACCTTTACAAATGTGTAGCTTTGGTGAACAATTATATAACTCACATAGTGTATCAGGGTAAACTGAATACGAAAATTGTAATTTTAAGTTCCTTGCATTCCAATATGCATAGTGGAACTGATATCATTCCAAAAGCTCATGTTGTTCCATGTTACAATGAGACAAAATATGGGGTAGATGTTTTTAGTGGTTCATTGTGCAGTGAAAGTTGGTGGAAGAAGATGGCCTCTCCACAGGTTTTACAATGTTCTAGACTAGTCAAGTATCAATGCTCAATTATATGCGAGTTACAAATGACAAAAATAAATACAAGGAGAGATTTTCTTTAGAAACTTTCAGAAGAGGTGGTTAAGGAGTATTTAGAAACTAAGGTCAGTGGTTCATCCTGTAACATGGATCTCATGAAGGACAAGTTCGTATCGCTACTGCCAAGAATGTAAATCTAGTAAAGTAGGAAAAAGGTATCATCATTGTGAATCACACTCTAAACCAGAGTGAAAGAAATTGTGGGATGGTAGGATTTCTTACATTTGTGCATCTTGCAAAAGTCAATGGAATAATGAAGCTACATGAGAACCAGCATGGAGCATAATAGTCACCCAGAAATATCATAGGTTTCCCCCAGTTATCTGGTGAAGAAAGGTGTCTTGAGTGTTCAACCGGGTAAGGAGAAACATCAGGAGATACGGAACCTTCAACCCAGTTGAATACTTGAGAGACCTTACTTCACATATTCATCACTGTATATAGTTATATCTCTTTTTTTTATAACTTTCATTGCCAGCATGAATTTGACTGAAGAAAAAACATTTGCTATAGGAGGTTATTTGCAGATATTTATGCATAATATGTCGGATATAAAATGCTCAGCAAAAGGTTTTAAGTTATGAGTCAGGTCACATTTTATAGAAAAATCTGAACCAGAAATCATTAATAGTGTCTGAATTATGTTAAACATTATTTGACCTTCAATTGGAAACTCTCCTCCAATAAAGAAATCCTTTTCTGAAGAAATGAGACAATTAGCACACCCAGGAATTGTCAGAACATTTCTAGGACATTTTTGTACCCGCAATGGTTTTAGGGGGTTTGCAAAACCCAGCCATTCTAGTGTTAATAAAGTAGATTGTAGGCCTCCTTGAGAGGCTAAGCTTGAAACTAGGGTCTTAATTGAAGTTTACTTTACCAGCCAGATTTCTATGACCTCTGTAAATAATTCCCAGAATCCATATGCTCTGCCTATGAGTTTGCCATCATCAAATGCAACAATTTGGTCCCATCATCACTACTCATCCAATCCTCACACTGGTTGACCCTGTCTTCCATTCTATTCTGCCTCCTGGCATTCGCACATCAATCGGGATTTCAATAAACTCCTTGAAACTTTGTCACAGAATCATGCACTCCATATTGTTACATGGGGCTGGGAGGCATTTAACAGGCAACATCGTGCATGGTTTGAATCTGGGGAAGAGAAGAATGCAGTGAAGGACAAAGTATAATCTAGACTTCCAACTGTGAATCTAGATTGTTCCAGAAGGATTTTGTTTTGCAGTTATAAGAGAGGTATGCATGATGAGATCAGACCAGAGTTAAGTAGCTGCAAGAATCTTTTATGGTATTGAGCAAGGATCTGCCATGGTGGAGGCAAGAGTAGTAAGGGTCAGCCGTGGAGTACCAAGGACCTAATGGAGAAGAGGAGTACAATGACCTGCTGTGGAGGGTGTCTCGTGAGAAGAAGCAGGAGCTCCAGAGTAGTAGGGTGGAGCAAAGGGGAATTAAATTAAGTAGGCATACCAGTCTGTAGATCATTATGAAAATAAAAATGAGGAGTTTGGTAGAATTTAAAGAAAAGGGTTGTCTCATATCCTTTCCTGAGACCTACAAACATAACAATATGATGAAGGCAGACAATGACAATTAAATGATGGCCTGGCTTAAATTAGAGGGTCCATAAGGTGGCAGATAACCATATCCTGCATCAATCCCCAGAAGAAATTAACAGCATCAGCAATCTAAATGTTGGCAGCCAGTCTCACAACCACAGAGAAAATCCATGAAGAATTCCCTCAAATCATATGCCAGGAAAGCACCAAATCCTTTCTTTCCAACATAAAGGTGATTATTAAAGAAATGGGGGAACACAGCCAAGAGTGAAATTAATTTGAGTTATTTCAAGCACATAAGGAGACCAAGCTAGACATAGAAACATTATACAATAAGACCTCAATTTACATAGCCTTCATTTAAGTCATTAACCACCAATATGTGTAAAACTTACAAAGGTGTAAAAGGAATAAACACAATTCCACCAAAGAATGTGAATGCTAATTATTTTTTTAGTAATTCAATAAAAAAGCACATGGTACAAATCTTTCTTGGTACGCACTTCAGTCAATTGTGTTAAGCCCAACTAAGATGCATGAATTAAAATGATCATACAGAAAAAGTTCTCATTTACGTCATTTTGATATATATTGCCTATTTTAGCACCCTCTTCTGATGAACTAAGGAAGTAGCTTTATCAGAGATCACTATCAGCAGTAATATAAGGTATAAACCATATTGTTAAAGATAACAAAAAATTCCTAATAAGATATCACTATCATAAAGAAAATAAATGCTATTTTCAGCTGAGAAATGGATTCCACCCAACCATGTCTATTAATAATAACCAAGACCCTCATAAGTCGAGAATACTGGTTTTTAAAAAAAAAGAATTTTACCCTATAAATGAGTTTTTAAAACATGAAATTAGGATAAAAATACGCAGGAAATTTTTTCCAACAGAAAAAATTGATAAATTGGAAGGAAATTCTACCCAGGGGTATGGTTTAATGATTCAGTGGCAATGTATCTTCATTAGAGAGGTATGATGCAAAATTGGAAAAAGTTGAGTAAAAAGTATATGGTTCTCCGAATTCCTGTCCACCTCTCAAATTTATTAAATCATGCAACACTGAGATATCAATTATAGCATAAAGGAGAAAACCACAAACAAAATATAATGAAAAAATAAATCATTTTACAGATTTCTACATACTTAGTGGCGATAGAAACAACCTCTAAAGAAAAATGTAGTATGTAATCACTGAACAAACTACAATGTGAATGCTGAAAGATAATTCATTACTCTTGCAGCAATGGAAAAAAATAAACACAAAGATGGCCTAATTTTCTGTTAAATCTTTATGAAACCAAATTATTGGAACATTTTGGATTTTTGTGCATTTCTAAAAAAAAGAGCCTTGATAGAAAAAAATGAGCCCAACAAAATGGATTCATTTGAAATAATTTTACTGCATTCATGGCATGGTTACTAAAATGATTCCATTCCAAAAATTGGAAATAAAATACAAATAAATATAAATTCACCAACCTCACAAGTATTGGAACCTCTAATGCCAAGCTTGTCCTCAGGCTTTCCACTAGTAACACCGCCAAATTTCCTTTCAACAAGAAATGCAGAAATTTTATCTTCTTTTTTTCCATGTTCACTTTCTACCTAGAAGTAAAATTATTAACCAAGTAATGTTTGAGAATTTTCTTAGGTAATAAATTATTTTCTGAAGGTTGTTTTATAACATTATGCAGTGATGAACAGATATTTAAAAAATAATAATAAAGCGTTTTTATTGGGGAGAGATTGAGACTACAGCAGTCCCTTCTTCCATCTAATCCTTCATCAGATAAATACATGAAATAAAAGTGAAGAAAGATATATACATTCGTGGGAAAAACGTAAGGAAATAAGAAAGAGAATATCCTTGACGAAAAAACCCACTGCAGGTAAACAGCCACACATGAAGGGGAGTGTGAAAAACCTGCGAAAACCTACCTAAAAAATGTGATATATTGTGAGAGATGTAGGCACACAGTGGAGCAATTGTCCAATCTCTCATTCATGTATTTTCACAGTCAACCAATGATTTCTCCCCAATAAACAAAACAATTCCCACTGCACATTCATCCATAAATGAGACGATGCAGTAACGCACCTAGTTTAAAATGACCTTCAGAACCACATGATGAAATATCTAACACATCATCCCATATCATACATCAAATTTTTAAAGAAAAAACTTTAACCAATATCCCAAACAACTAACAATTTATAAAAAATAGAGATATTTAAACTGCAAAAATAACAACTATATTTACATTATACAAACTAGAAGTACAGAAACAAACCAATCAACCATTAGCTCACAGGTGCAACACAGACTGCCATGAAAGTACTAATATGGGAAACTTTGATGGCAAAATGAAAAATTGGATGCATGAATATCTAGCGTTATCCTCAGCCCATGAACACAGGTAAATTTAATGTACAATTTTGAGATGAGAAACCATAGTCATAATACTAAACAATAGAATTAAAACAAACATGATTGATTCAAGTGTCCAACAGCACTTGAAAATGGTTAATTTTGGAGAAGATGGAGGTCAACAGACCCTGAGCCCAAATCATAAAAAATTCATTGAGTGGTTGCAGAGGGGCCAGTTACTATTCCTATACCTATGTTTAAAGAGCAAATTCACAAAATATATGTAGTTTTCAATACATCATAGCAATTTAATTTTTATTCATTACATTTGAAATTTTTAAGTAATTCATTTAAAGTTATAAGCAAACAGAGTAAGCTAATATAAATCAAGTTAACACTCATTAAGGAACCACAAAACGATAAGATAAATTTCACAGAGTAAAATTCCACTATTTTTAATTTAAACTTAAAAGATTTAAATAAACAAGAGAGGAATTTTACAAGATGGAGTAGGCTAAATTCTCTAGTTTGCATCACATTATAGAGGACATGAGTATTTATGATAAAATTTTATATTATTAATGAAAATGTAAAACCATACAGCTCAAATTAGCTATCAATAAAAAGTTGATTTAATAATAAACACACATCAGTTTCTGATTACATGCGGAGTGCATTAAGGTGATCAGGATAAAAGAAATATGAGGGTAAGGAGTTGGAAAATACTACACTAAACAGTACATAAAATGACGAATACCTCTGTTCTGGCAAATACTGTGAAAATGTCAGCAATTCCACCGTTTGTTATCCAGATCTTGTTGCCATTCAAGTGCCAAGTCTTTCCATCATCAGACAGAGTGGCTCTTGTCTTAATGGAAGCAGCATCTGATCCACTTCCAGGCTCGGTCAAGCAGTATGCTGCGATCAATTCTCCAGTAGCTAACCTTGGTAAGTACTTCTCTTTTTGTGCTTTATTTCCAGCAATCAAGATGCCCTGGAATGAAACAATAAATTACTTTGAAAATTTGATTACTTTGAACTCAATCATAAGATAAAGCAATGACATCCACAAATAAGATAACTGTGTGACAAGCAGCAGTTGAAGTTACTGTTATGCCAGTTCAGTAGTTAGTAAATATGCAACTAGCATTGTCAACCAGTTTATTGGTTGAATTGTCAAAGAGAATTTCTATCTCGTGCTATTCAAAAACAGCTCGTTTCTATAGTTTTGAACCCTATTTTTACTCTTTTTTACCTGATTACTCGACTTAAAATTAATCAAATATTATATAGGCCTTAATTATATGTGTTCAATGTATTCTTGAACCCCTTAAAGTTGATTATATTTTGTCACGTTCACGCTAAGGAACGTGGGAAATTTTTTCTCTGTGGTTTCTCATTTTTCCATTAGAAAATAATTTTAAAAATACTGGAAATACCCTTGATCTCTCAGATTTACAATATTTGCATGATGCATTTGTTATACCACATTATAGGCCAAGCCCAATTTTTTTGCAAAACATGCATCCGTTGGTTTAGTTACGGTGTATGAAAAATTGAACTTCTCCAAATTTAAGGCATGATTTTTTCTGGATATCTCTGAGAATATGATTCTTAAATTAGAGTTCAAATGCTTGTTTGAAATAAAAAGCATAGGCTCACAATGCCTTTAATAAAAAATATTGCAAATCATTAAAACTGAAAGTACATTTGTTGCAAAACACACCTTTTCCGTACAGCCCATTTCTTTAACTTTTGTGGCTAAATTTCTAAGCCTTTCATCCTCCACATATTCAGGTGGTTATCTTTCTCTCAAGGGAATCTTTCATTATTAAGTGTCGGCATGTGCGCTTTTTACATAGATGCTTCATGGCATATTAGATGGTAGATTTATATTGGCTTGAGACTTAACCATTCATGTAACACATCAGTGTCACATCATCATCAGTCACATGACATCAGTGTCTAGCTTACACTAATCCACCATATTGTGGTCAGATTCACTGTATCAATGCCATTACATTCAAATGCTGCTCTTTTAGTAGTAAGTAACCATTGCAGATATCATGCATGGCTCTTCTACCATGCCAAAAATCAATTGCAGTATCCTTTGGAAGCTCTTTGAAAGACATTTTATCCAATATGGACACCCTTCAGAAACTTTAGGACGAACAAGACCAGTTATTCCTTGTACAAAATTCTATTCATCTTCTCTCAAAGAAATTGCAATTCAAAATCGCACTGAATAATGTGTATGCACACTGTGTACCTCCCTTTGGTGCAAACTGGTATTAGTATATTCCAGAGGTCTGTAAGTCTTCTAACTTAGTGGGCCGTTAGATGTCTCTCATTCAAGTTGGTATGTACTTCATTCTATGTATATCTGCAAAATAAGTCTTTTCACCTGATCATTATTTAACCATCCCCACACATTTCTAAAACTTTCACAGGGCATCCCTTTGATAATAACAGAATTTCATTTTAAAAACCCATTATGTTGATTACCACTTCATCAGAAAGCACTTGATCTTGTTTCTTCTTCATATCCATATCTATTGACACAATGATTTTGGCTAAGGCATGAAGATTCAAGATATATGACATTATCAACGCAAACACAAATCAAGTTTAAGGTACCTGGCTAGTCAAGTTTACTTACAAGCAGCTGGAAAATGGCAAATCAAGTTTAAGGTAGTTTGAGCAAAATATCATTTTACCTAGAAATCAATGAATTTGGTATCATCTTCCCTCTATAATATCATCCCTCATTACATCTTGACACCAAAAATTCAACCCCTTAACACAGTACTTTCCGAGTTAATTGCCAACCCTTTTACATGGGAAATGTAATGGACATGCACTCCAAAGGGACATTATCTACAAAATGAGGAATTTCTAACACTTAGATGTCGTAAAAAAAACTAACTGCGTGGAGTTGGTATGTTTTCTCAACTATTTTTGAAAATTAATCATATCGTAACTGCAATAGGTTCTTGGGTATTACAAAAAACTGCAATAGATTCTTGGGTATTACAAAAAAACCTTCCGTTTTGAAGGAGTTTCAAACACACCGTGCGAAAAAAATTAGTAAAGTTAAAGATTTATTTGGATATTTTCATTTCATTACTTACTACTTCTGTCATATAAAACTAAATTATTGCACCATTAACAATGCAATATTTAATTCACGTGTCCTCCAGCTGGTGAAATTAAAACGTATCATTTGAATATGGTCTCCATTATGACTAGGGAACTATCTCGCTCTGACTACCATGAATGCAAATCAAGGTTTTGATGTATGTCATGGTCCTAAGAAAGCAAGTCATTGCTCAAAAGTTACAGTCTATTCACACCCTTTTGATCTGAATTTGGACAGTAAAGGAGATAAATTTGATTGGAGAGGGAGAGCTTTTTCTGCACTTTCTATTAATGACCTTTCACTTAGTCTAAACATCAAATTTTGATAAACTATTTAAATAATAAATATATAGTAAAATATTTTAGGTATTAATTACCACAGCCTTCCGACCTGGACAAGCCCACATATTTTTGCTTCATCAACCTAGAGAAAGCATTTGACTATGTGGATTGGTATGGAATGCTGACTACACCAAAGAGCATAAGGAATCCATTTAATGATGGCATATGTGGAACAGCTGGGAGCGATTAAGTGAGCCAGAAATGAAGAACAAAAAGGAAGTGAGGAAAGGAGTACAACAGGGATGCACACTATTGCCAATGATGTCCATTATGTACATTTCAAAAACCAGAGATGTAATGAGGGAATAATTAAAATAAAAAAAGAAATGCATGCTACATTAGGCTGATGATATAGCATTTCTTTCTGAGAAGAAAGAAGAACTGGGAATAATGTTGAACAAGATGGACAAAATGCTGAACAAATAAAACTCAAAGATTGATGCTAAAAGACCAGAGTTATGTAGCAGTTGCAGTGGTGCTATGAGTGTCACAATATGATGCTCTGCTCTTCCTAGTCCGCCACTTGATTGCAGTGTGGGAAGTGGCAGTGTGTGCTTAGTGCGTTATGGTGAACGGTCGTGTCTTCCCTTTGGCGACTCTTACGTTATGTATTCAAGAGTGTTGAATAGTATTAACAAATGTAATGATGATCCTGAGCATTCGGCATTATTCCTTTTGGACCGCTCGACCCGACACACACATTTGTGTGTTGTTGTTTTGTCCTACAGTTATAGCTTGTGGAAAACATCAGGATGACAGAATCATCAGTGTACTTAGGCAGCAAAAAATTGTAAAAGTGGAAGAATTCTGTCATCTGGGAAGCAGTATACCCAGTAATAGAAGAAGAAAGAAAGACATGGCGAGCAATATAGCCCTTGCTGAGAAGGCATTCTACCAGAAGAGGAGTCTGCTGACAGCTGGGAACACAAGCCTAAAAATAAGGTATCAGTTCATTGGAGTATCTATTTGAAGCATGCTCTCATGTGGAAATGAAGCATGGACTACAAAAGCAGCAGAGCAAAGGACAATGGAAGAAATGGAGACGTGCTGTTAATCAAGAGAGATGGAGATTGATTTTAGAGGGAGAATCACCAACAGAGAAGTTCTACAATGAGCTGGAGAGGAAAGAAGCATAATGAAACCTATGTGATGGAGAGACAAACTTACTGAGCACATTTTGAGACATAATAGTGTAATAAAAACAATATTAGAAGGAGAAATAAATGGGAAGAATTATATACAGAGGCCAAGAATAGAATACACCAAGCAAATCTTCAGGATTCCAAAGTGCTAAATTATTTGGGTATGAATCAGTTGACAGTGAGGAGACTGGAGTGGATAACTGTCACAAACCAATCTTCAGAATGTCGATGGATGATGAATTTCTAAATAACAGCAATAGCATAATTTTCAGTGTCCATTATGTTTAATGTGTATTGTGAGTTTCCCAAAGGATAGATTACAATTGACAGACTGCCATTGGGGCACATGCGGATGCTACTCAATTAGTAGACAACCAAGATACGAACAGTCAAAATGAGTAAATTACAAGGTTTATCAGACAGAGTTCTAGAAAATCATGATTACACTTTCGGCGTTAATGTAAAGAATCAGCTATTTTGCAATGAATGAGCCTGAATAAACTGTACATCACCACATATAATTTCAGCTGATTGGGAGATATTAAAATTTGTAGGAGTCTAGTGTAAAAATTCAGAGGCTCCAGAACTACCGCATTTATGAGAGCTGAAATTGATAATTTATTCACGGCTAGCAATCAGGCACCCAAGGGCCATTGTTCTCAAGGGGCATATCTTCAGGGTAGATGGACTACAGTCCCGACCCTGCAGCATTAAATAACTCCATCAGGAGGCACAATACCCAATTACGACACTGGTGTTCTTACAACCGATGGGTTGGGTCACTTATTATATTCAAGGAGTCGCGGAGTACCTTTAATCCAATAGCTTGATGAGCAGCTAAGGTGACGGCAATTGAACCATCCAATGCCGTGATTTCAGCAAATCTGGCATACTCGGTTGCATTCAGGCCGAGTCCTCCGTACTCTGTTGGAATTTGCTGTCCAAATAAACCCAACTCCTTTACAGCCGACAGCGTCTCTTCGGGTATACTCGAATTTCTATCTATTTCCTGAGAATCAACTGAGAAACCAAGAGGCTACAGAAAATATTTCTGACATAAATGGCCCAACAACCACATTAATAACCTTAACGGATGGTCAGGGAAACAAATTACCATTTCCATCAATGGATGAATGTGAAAGGTTTAACACACTCCAAACTTAAGTTTATTACCTTGACTGAAAAATTTTTCCAAAGGACTGATCATTTCATTCAAATTCTGTAGCCCTTCATTATCCAAAACTTCGGGATATGCCAGATATTCCGTATCGAACTTTCCCAGAAAGAAGTTTTTGACAAATGGACTTCTTCTCGGTTTTTTCTCCTTCACAGAAACATAGGTATCATCCTTAGCCGTGGCAACTTCTACTTTCTGATTTTGTGACTCGAGGTAACAACGAAAAAACCTGTATTCACAGCGGTTAAACTGTTTCAGAGTTCCAAAACTGCAGAGTAATCTGGGGCATTGCAAGAGACTCATTTTTACGGATACCTAGCTAAGCTGCACCGACGAAAAAATACTGACTACGGCCGAAAATACCTCATAATCTACGACACTGATAAATCAACACGGATATCAAAGGGATCGTGCCGATTCCCGTAGTTCTAAATGGTTCTAAACCCCCTGCAGTTTACGCAATACGCCAAAGGCCATTCCCAAAACAAATGAAAGATGAAATCTTATCGCACAATAGCGGTCGATGCAAACCCCCCAAATCAGATAGCATGTTAGATAACATACTGTATCCAACAAAATAATATCACTGCTTAACCTTTGGAACTTTCTAAATTTTACCCAACCTATCCATCTTTGCCTTTCTCATGGCAACATCGCACCCAAAGGTAAAGTCGGCGTTATTTCTTTTCTCAAATTATGGGAGGGTAGTATATACGTATGCTTCGATCTAAAATTGAATTCAATTTGACGCACGCACATTAATCGAGTGCGTAGATAGTTCGCAAGTTTTATGAAATCACTACCTATTGAGGTTAATCACCATTTCCCATGGGTACAATGGCAGCAGAGGGCGATTGAAATGGAAAATGAGTGCTCTAGCTGGTCTTCACCACGGGTTGTTCGTAGGTCTTAAGGACGACTACTACATATTTCGGTACGCAATGCAATTAGGACGCAGATGCAGTTCATTGCACTCTACAGACTTTAAAGTTCCCTAAGGGCTCAAAGGCCTTTAGACCTATTGTATCATCATGCCAATCATCTTTACGAGAATTGAACCATGCAGCTCTGAAGTATTAACAAATGCCAGAATGTCCACAATCACAGAGTTTAGGAAAGGGAGTTCCCATGAATCGATTCTTAGCACTTTCATAAAATATGATCATTTAAGCAACGAGATTGAAGCGAAATGAATGATTCAAGAACATAAAGGCTTAAGGGCAAAGCTAAGACAGAGGTGTTTATATAGGATTATTTACAGAGTAGGCATGCCCTGCCTGTCTTATAAAACCAAATTACCTATAAACTTTCCTGATAAGATTTTCACTGTATACTCCAAATTCAGTAATGGCACTCTCAGATCTAAAGGCTTCAAGGTAAGTTTGGCACACATTCGGGTGTCAACCAAAAAAATAGTTGCCAAAAAGCCCAAGGTGATAATTTTAAAGGATTTTTTTCACTCGCATTGTGAATTTCACAGCTCAGAAGAGAAGCATCAAACGCATATAGGCTTGAACTTATCATTATTTAAATAAGGTAGGGCCCAAAGAGGAAATATATACATCTTGGAAATTGAGAAGAGTATCGAGGGGTCCTTAGAACGCATGATGTTAGTGCCATTACAAAAGCATTGATCTCAAAATATATTTTCTTTTTCAAACTACTTGCAATCAGGATTTGATTTTCCTCAACACTGCTTTCACATGAATACTCTCTTTACCTCCTAAATAATCTAAGTCACTACTTAAACAACATAAGACTTCATAATTTCCCTACCAGGGGCGATGAATGAATGGTGAACTATTCTTGAGGGTTAGTGAAGTTAATTTCACTTCATGATCTTTCGTATCAATTTAGTCCTCTTTCAATGGAAACCCAACAGTCACCCTTTCCTTGTCTATTCACATGAGAAATTATACCTCCTGAACATCAGAAATAGATTGACGCATCAATTGTTCAGAAGCCAGGAACTTAATTTCTGTGATAGGCATAAGACTTGGAGAACTTTAAAATTATAGCTCTCTCCTAAATTACAGGGGTTATAGACCAAAACCCATATGATGATGATGCAAAAGACCAAATGCATGCCGACAACTCCCTCCTATTAACCACCCCATACCTAGCACTTCCATTCTCTTCCCCGGACAGATCTATTTCTCCCTACCTTCTTCAGCACTTGATCATCCCAATTGTAATTCCTCTGAAGTCTTAAGACAGAAACTATGCAACATTTCTCACAGGTAGTGCAGGAGTATATGATTGTCATAGCTAACATTATGAGACCACCTCAAAAAGCTTACCAATAACAATTCAATATTTCTTACTAATGGAGTAAAAAATGTTCATTAAAAAATCTACACAAAATTCAATGCAAATTAAAGTGACAAACAAAAACACGTTAATTATTTTTCAACTTCATAAAACCATTGGCCATAAAATTTGCAACACAAATATTAGGTGATAGAAGCTAAGAGAGGGACAAATATGAATTCTTGACAGTTTTCAACTTGGTCAGATGTGTGGCAGCAGCTGCGTACCTCACCCAATGGAAAGCTAGACCCAGGTAGGTGAGGCATGACAATAAATACAAGAATTCATTTGGGGAAAACTTTATTTGAATTCAATTGATTATTACACCAGTTACACAAACATCAGCTTTAGTTGGAATATTAAATTAATTGAATATGAAAATAACAAATATTATGAATAAGAGCTTCCACAAGAAAATATGAACACCCTAAAATGCACAAAATGGAAATTTTTTACTACTTCCTAACAAGCTAATGTAATGATATAATACCTAGCCTGGTACTAATGAGCAAATAAAGAAAAACTAACAATAAAAAATCTACAGCCTAGGAAACCACAAACCACAGTCAAACATACAGGCCACAAGCATCCTTTTCAGGTTAAAAATCTGAATATAATCCAGGGGGGTTATTCCATAACTTTTATGCCTGTTGCTATTCGCTGAATGATGCTATTATGGCATCGCTAGCTATTCAGTAAATGTAGCCGATGCCATTACTGTCACGGTCATCCAAGGCCGTGAGATAATAGCATCAGGAAAACAGCATCTGAAAAACTGTTGCTTCTCTGGCGTATTCTCATAAATGGCACTCGGATTTAGAACCCGAAGACAGCCGATTGTAATAAATCTCCTCCACACCATGGAATGGCGAGAACTTTAACAGGAAAAGAGAGAATTGCGGGATCATCTCAATCCCTTTGACGTCCGGGAAATAATTTTTTCCGTCTGTTCTGGGTTACCATGGACATCACCCTAATACTATGTGAAGAATTAGCGGGTGAACCTACACATATTACTCAGAAGTGCATTACACATAAGTTCACATTTGTCACTAACAATTTAGAACAAAATTTCATATTATGCAGCTATTATTAGGTGATGCAAAAAGAAATTACATTCTTCCATGAAATAGTCACAAGGTTAACTATGCCTGCTGAAAGTAGTTGAAATTGATTAAAAATTAGAATGTGTAGCAGAATTGAACAATGCGAGAAATCAATTTCGAAGATTATGAAGATGATAATGTCATAATGATGAGTATTTCCCCACACTATCAATAAAACTAAACAAATTATTACTCTACATAAACTCAATTGATTTGTATCCAAGGAGACCTTATTAAAACCATGAAAGAATGCAAGGACTACTGTTTAATTTCACACGCAGGCAAAATTTGACGTCGATTAATCAATATAAGGTTGGAGAGTAAGGCCAAAAACTACTTAGGCGATGACCAGTTTGGGTTCTGGAAGGGAAGGTCAACTTGGGATGTGATAGCAGTGATGACGGCACTTATAGAATGAAACAAGGGTATATTCAGGACGATTTCGCATGCTTTATTGATTTTGAAAAGGCTTTCCACAGAGTAAATTGGAATAAACTAACGGTGATACTAAAGGGAAAATGGGAATGGATTGGCAAGACAGGAGACTAATTAAAAACTAATATATATGACGCAAAGGGTGCAAGTGAGGGTGGCTGATGGTGAATCAGGGTGGGCAACTCTAGGTCGCGGGGTATGGCAAGGGTGTCCATTGTCGCCTTTGCTTTTAAACATTTATGCTGAGGAAATGGTAAAACAGGCATGGGAAGAACTTGAAGTCGGAGTCAAAGTGAGGGGGCATCTTATAAAATCTGTTACATTCGCGTGGCAAGCAGGGTAGGGGAAGAAAGAGAATAGGTTTCATGGACGGGATGAAGAACGTTAGATCTTATGCAGAGGCGAAAAAGGATATAACAGAGGGAGATAGGCCCCTGAATGTGTAAAAGACAGGGAGGAGATTCTCTGACATTCAACAAAACCTACCTTTACCGATAGAATACATTATAAAAAAATCAATATAAAAACCAATGATAAGTTGTTACAGTAAGTGTTGCATGAACTAAAACAAGGTATTTCCATTTTACTTGGAACTTTTTTACTTACCAGGGTAATTCCATTTTAAATGACTGATAACAAAGAAATTGCAACATTCACTAAATTAATATAAATGTACCTAGCAATTCAAATAAACAGCATACAAATAAATCAAACTCAACCCCATTGGTTGCTGTATAATGTTATTCTTTTGTCAGTAACTAGAGATGGGTTGAATAGCATTTTTCTCGAATTCTAATAATTTCTATAACTAATATTTTTTCAAATATCTCACTCGAATACTACATGGGCATTTTTTTTAAAGAAGATTATAAGAATGTGGAAGATTTAAAGATTTAATTATTATTAGTATTTTACTACGTTAATCACAAACCTTTAATTAAATAAAGAAATCAGAATTATTTAAAAAATTTAATTTGTAAAATGTGTCATCATGCAACGAGGAATGAAAAAAAGGACCAACCAACCTCGAGAGCGTTTGAAAATTCATTCATTTGCTTTTTCGTGTGATTCCCCTGAAGTTATTATGGATTATATATATTTATACTAACTTAACTTGAAAGGTGAAATTTTGTTTGAAATATTAATTACTGAATTTGTACCAGCCAAATCTGGTCAACCAAACGCTTTGTAGCATGTAAGACCCAACTGATGACTGCGAATTTAAAAAATATTTAGTCGATTCGTGTAATATATTCGAGGGTGAAATTGTTAATGTGTTCTCGAATATCGAATAGTGCTAATAGCTCATTATTCGGGGTATTCGAGAATTCAACTATTCGAACGTCCCATCTCTATCAGCAACTCATCCATGTGTTACGTCATGGATACAAGTAGAACTTCACTATGTGTGTGTCTTCTTCGACATCCAAAATAGCATCCCTCGCTGCTGATTCTATTTAGCAATGCAGGCAAGGGATACTTTTAAGGAATAACTATTAATGCCATTTTCAGATGTGGTTCAAGAAACAGCATTGGATGCCTTGCGAGTTAGGGAATAACCCCTCAGTAGTTTCTGAGATCTTGTAGACAAATGGATTATCTTCTCTCTGCTTTTCAAAGTTCATTCAACACACTAAAAGAAAGTGCTAAGACATAGACAATGGAGCAAACTTGTATCACAATATAATAACTAGCCTTGAACTAACAAACATGCAATGAAAAAAATTAATAGAAAAACTGTGACCTAAGATACACCATCCATAAGAAATTGTAAACTTTTTTGAAAACCACTATTCCTCACTCCACAATAGCTCTCAACACAATTCCGAACATGGATTAGAAGTTTAAGGCATTGATTTTGATAAGTTATTATTACACCGATTGGGAAATTAGGCAGCCAAAGACAAGCAATTTCTAAGTTCTTCACAAACAGATGAGACCTTCGCCACGGATGAGTCTGGTGCATAAAAAAGTTTTCAACAAATTATCCAATGGAATATGCTTCACATCTATCTTCGGAAACAAGGAATATCCTGCACGTTGAATGAAAATGAGTTACATGTAAGGTTCCATGCAGGAGCAATTTCCACATCTACATACCACCCTGCAAGCCACCTCAAGTGCGTGTGGCATGGGGTGTTAGGACATCAGCCGTGTAAAGATTTGAAGGATAAGGTTTTGTGAGGTGAAATGTTGAATTGTATTGTATAGGAGTGTATTCAGTGGAGCCCAGTTTTTATAAATGTCACTCATTGTGTGCAGAAAGAGTACAGACGAGTGTTTGTACTTATCTGTTCGGCAGTGTATCTCTCTTATTTCATGGCATCCGTCAGACCTAGAAATGTAGTGAGGCATGATAATATTCTGTGTCGCTCTGAAACACACCAGTTCTGAATATCTCAAGCAGCCTAAGCCTAGCGTGCAGCCTCTGAGTCTCTAGGGGCTCCTACCTTAATCCCTTTAACAGTTGTGAAAAGCTATATGTTCGTTTGTAGCAGTTTTTAACAAAACGTGCTGCTTTTCTATGTATTCTACCAATTTTTTTGGTTAAATTTTTATGACCAGGGTCCCAAATGCTCGCAGCATATTCCAGGTGTGGCCTAACCAGAGTGAAGTAGCATCTCCCTTTTACTTTTTCAACTGAGGACCTTCGTATTATATGGTTAACAAAACCTAGTTTCTTTAATGCCATGCAGCATATGTTTTGTATGTGTAATCCCCACGATATATTAGAAGTTAAGCTAACTCCAAAATATTTTACTGTATCTGAATATTTTATGTTTACTCCACCCACAGTATATGTATGGCATTTTTGTGATGACTTTGGCAGGAAGTAAACTGTGGCGTATTTACAGATATTTAATTCTACCCCTACTCCTGGCACCACAAATGAATGTTGTTTAAGTCCAATGACAGAACTTATAACTTCAGTGCTCTCGTGAATGTGGGTTTACGAAAAATAGAGAAATCATGGATACCATATCATATCCCAATTGTCAAATCTAAAAAATTAAACTTCGGCCCCCCAGAATTGGTAATTGGGTTCCCTTTATCACCAATTCTGGCAGAAATGTTTATGGATGACTTTGAATCAAGACCTTTTTAAATCTTTACATCTGCTCATTAGCAATATATTTTATTGGTTTCGATAAGTAGACATTCTTTGTATGTGGATGGGCACTTTGCATCTACTAGATTCCTTTCTAGCATATTTGAACTCTTTACATAAAAATATTAATTTTACAATGGAACTGGGGGGCTGAAGTATTAACTTTTTAGATTTGATGATTGGGATAGAAAATGGTAACCATGATTTCTCTCTTTTTCGTAAACCCACATTCACAGATCCAGTCATTCCGAGTGATTCCCATCATCACCATAAACTGGCTTCTTTTAGATCATTGACTCACAGATTGATGAATATACCAATGTTCCAGTCTAATAATAATAAAGAAGTGTCAATGATATATTTAATAGCCAAAAGAAATGGTTTTGAGAAGACGTGTATTACATAATTGGTGGAAAAAGCATAGAAACAGAGCAATTCAATGCCTCACACCTCTTCCCTCTAGAAAAGTCTGAAAGAGAATATGGTATTCCCTCCCTTTCATCCCCAAAGTGTCAAACAAGCTCAGTAAACTCTGTAATAAAACAGCTGGTGTGTCATGCAAAAACTGCCTCACACTGGCTTAAATGTTATTCAATGCAAAAGACAAGTATAAAGATATGGATAAGGGTAGAGTAAACAAACTTGTGATGTGACGACTGTGGTGTGGTATATATTGGTCAAACAGGACAGAAATTTAAGGACAGGGTTTAAGAACACAGGAATTGTTGTTAATTGTGGAGGAAATTCAAATGGTGCAGAACATTAATGTAATTATAATTTTGATATAGAAGTTAAACTGGATTTTCTAGAGCAATTTGAAATTGTTAATAGTTCATATGATTTATATAATGACCATTTGTTCCAGACTCATTCCCCCCTCCTTAACCCTTAAATAGACCAACCCCCATCCCAAATCCATAAACAGTCTTGGCTACCTTATCTGTCTTTCAAAGTAATAACTCGCGCACCTTTCTTTTTAAAAACACACCACTGATTGACACCTTTTACCCCTGCCTCCTATTATGCCCATCCTATTTGTTCCTCACTTCCAACCACATATATGTACCCGGCCACCTGATTAAATTCTTACCCAGAGGATTGCAAAGTTGTGGTGTCGAAACCTGGGTGGGTTTTATTATATAAAGTGTGGATTAAAACAAAAGGAGTTCTTTATGATGAATGTTAAACACTTCCACCAAGTAAAGCCAGAGGTGATTACTTATGCTCAAATTCCAAACACATTCAGAATTGCTAACAGTGGCTGGGACACCAATCTAAAGAAAAAGGTCTTGAGAAGTTATTCTGGCAAATAGCATGGGCACAGTTTCATTCAGAATAGCAGGCATGAGGTGGTTCACTTAAGACCTTTACACAATGCTAATTGGAAGATAAAATTTGACAATGGAATGGGGAATTTTTTTAACCACCACTTCTCAAATTACCTAGGAAATGGAAATTTTTCAACTCATGAAAACTGTGCTATGAAGAGTATAGACTAAGGTGAATCTAGGATAAAATGGTAACTCCATATGCCTCCTTTGGCCAGCACCTGAAAAATAAAGAAACAAAATACACTATCTCGGTCTCCACGGCCTGCAAACATAATTCTTCAATAATAACATCATTTCAGATTACTAAAGAAAAATCATAACACCTAAGGGTGGCTCAGCTAATTCACCTGAGAGCTGCAGTAATGGGAATACATGGGATAATGGAAGAGGGGGAGGAAATGGGTTGTACTGCCACAGAATGCCAACAACCGTGAACCTTAACAGGTTGCCGGTGTTTTCCACAGCAAATTACTTTCCCCATGAGTTTACGATGATACTTTAAGTGGAAGAAAACTCCTCCAGCAAGTACCACCAAGATTAACTGGGGTAGCAGCTAACTGGTGACGTAAGTAGCCGTGCACTCTCCTTGGGTTAGATCATACAGCACTTAACATCATTAAGGGTGGTTGAATTCGGGGGCTTACAACAGAGAGAACATAAAAATACTTCGCAATCATCCCAGTAACAGATGCTACGATTTACTCTACGACGGGTGCACCAGCCACTCCATGTGTCAATTAAATATAAAGTCGTTTCCCCTCGGATCGCTAGAAAATAATCCTGTCTTTCCCCACCCATAGTTATGTTACTCTCTTGAGTGAAAAAATATTGATCCCAAGCAGGCTCAACGGGAGATAAGTGCTAAGCGCATATTTACCCCCCCCCCCCCCCCAAGTCAAAAAGGGATGATTGAAATAGTCTAAGTAACCACGAAATTATACGAGAATATGGAAAATAGCAGAAATGAAATATACTGGCATCTCCCTCCGGCACAAATAACCAACTGCTTAGAACGAAATAAAACACAGAAGCAACTAATAGACCTACAACTAAGGCAAGAAAGGACAAATCACACGAGTACGGCAAATCAACGGTGCCAAAGCCAAACTAATGAGACGTGAAGACTAGGCTCAACCACCCGTAAAAACCGATTCCTTCATTGACGTAAATGGTATTCACACATGGTTTCACGTACCAGAAAATACTCCGAACTCACTATTCCCACCATTTGGACGTCTCCTTGAGTGAACTATGCTCAATTGCTCATTGGTATGACCTCGTGCTTTGCCTGACGAATCTTGAGCATTAATCTGGACAAATCCTTCAATTTCACCGCAAGGTCAACCAACTTTACTGAGAGATGAAGAACCTTACTCAGTATAAGATGCTAGATTTCACCCGGGATTCCGCCCTTCATTCAGAATTTTAATAACCGTCCACGAGGAGTGATACTGGAATTAGGTTGAAACTGCGGATATCGAGGTAACTACGCGATACGCCAACTACGCGCGCATTTCCCGGTGGACGCTGGGAATGGAGTGATCGAATATGTCGACCAATCGATAGTTGCCGCTATATATAAACGGTATAAAAATCATGTAAAATTGTTCTATGCGGTTCTATGGAAGCATGGTACTACTCAAGGTACTATTAATACATTTAGTACCATGTACCATTACATTTAGTACCATGTACTAATACATTTAGTACATTAGTAGTACCATGTATGGAAGCAACTGTTTTAACCCTTTCACTGCGTTGGTGGATTTCAAGATTTTGCTCACAATAAATCAAAAATCCACAAAAAACTCAAAGGTAATTTTTTGATATTTTATGCCTTTAATAATAACACATACGGCTCCTTTTGTTAAAAATAACATTGTTTCCATAGTAAATTTGTCAAAAGTTGATAAATGTATGCATAAATTATGTTTTATTGCAAAAACAGCCGAAACAGTCAAGACACATTGACTGGCCATAAAATAATAAAATACAAATCTAATGAAATCATTTACTTAGCAATATTAATCTTTTATTGCACAATATAGGAAACAATACATCTTTGCTTTTAATTGAGCTCATAACATGTAAACTTGATTCAAAACATTAGGAAAAAGTTTTATAATTAGAAAATTCCATCCAATAATATCACCCATAAGGATTATTATTATATCATTTATACATAGACTGGGTTTGCAGCATTATACATTATATTTGTAGAGTTTATTAAAACATATTTAGACTAAAAAATAAAAAAAATTATTACCACATTCAATGACAAATACAATAAAAACCAATAGCTTTCTTTTAGTTTTGAGGAACAATGAAATTTCTAATACTTTTCTTTTGAATGATAGTTTTCAAAGCAAGGTACAATACACATTGCAGAATTTCCAGGACATTTAGCACAATAGTATACGTAGTTTGCTTTCGTTTGCAAACCTTTCCCCTTTTTGGAACAATGCGAGGGCATAATGCTATACATACATTAGGTTGCTTCTTTTTGTCCTCAAACTGCCTGGGAAAGTGGCGCTCTGACAACCGAATTTCTTTTGGTGTTGATGTCATGAAATTAGTCTAGTTCCCCGTCTTCTAGAATACCCTTCCAATAATCCCTCTATAACTTTTTCTCTGGTTTTTCGTTGTCCTAATTTTTTGCTTGTGTTTTGAATATTGTAGCATATGAGTCCATCTACAAGAGCCGCTTCAATGAGGAAATGCCATATGGTTTGATACCATTTCAGAGAATTCCTTTCAATGGGATATGTAGAACATATTTGATCAAAATGGTTAACTCCCCCCATAAATGAATTGTACAGAATTTGTATTCTTGGCTTCAGCACAGTTCACCTTCCTTTTTTGGAATTCATAGACACTTCTCCAACACCACCATTCCCAACTATGGAGATCATGTTAACTCTCCTCATATCTTGCTAAGTGCAAGCAAGCAATTGACCCATCATGATTTTCCCATATCACTGGGAGGTCACCACGCTTCAACTCACAAATCCTCATATCTGAAGGTAGTTCTATACTATTTGCATGCACTGTTCCACAAGCCACAATTTTTTCAATCTTAAGACTCTCAAAAAGCTCTACACTTGAATAAAAATTGTCAGTATAAACTATATGCCCTTTCCCTTCAAATCCACTCAGTAATTGGGACACAACCCTCGTACCAAACTCAACAATACAAATCTTGGATGAGTCTTTGCCTGTGTAGACTTGAAAACACAACAGAAATCCTGTTTGTGAATCATTAAGTGACCAAATTTTTTAATCCCCACTTTGTTCTTGGTTTACTTTGTAGATACTGTTTACAAAAAGAGACGGTCCTTGAATTTTTACATAGTTTTATCAACAGTCATTATTGCTATCCTAGCTTGCAATGTAGGTATCCTTCACCACATCTATTATCAGATTTTAGAAAGCAGATCCTTTGAAGATCCAGATTCATTATTCAAAAAATGAAGTAAGGCCCTAATTAGCTGATATTCACCCTGGTTGAAAATAATAACCAGGATCTTGAGTCAACCAATAGGTATCCAGAAAATATGACTGTAATGTTGGCTTGTGAACTAACCCCATCCATATTTCAACAGCTACAAATGTCTTAATAATTTGGTCATAAACACCTTTCCACTTTTTATACCTAGACCTCGGTGAGAGTTTTTCAAACCGAGATAGAAAGCTTTCAGCATACATATGTTTGTTTCAGTAGCAACATATTCAAAAATTGACAAAGGAAAAAATTTTGTAAAGCATTCATATGGTTCCAAATTTCAGAAACTGCGCAGTGCTTCCCCATGAAGGCTGGAACAGACTGTAATTCAGGTACATGTCTGTCTTCCAGGTTTAATCTTACAACAAGATGCCGTGGAAAGCATTTTTCTAAGTGTTGATGGCGAAGGCTCAGCTGGCATGATATCGTCACTGTACTCCTCTGCCTCATCCTCTGTATCGTCACTATCTATATAATTACTTCCACTGTCTTTTTCCAATGTCTGTTTAATTTCTACATCATCAATCGTCCTTTTCCTCTTAACCCCACTCATTTCTGAAGTATGAGGAAATAAATAACTAAGAATCACTTCAGTACTATGGCTATAGAATGGCACATCCACCTTTTGATATTGTAATGTATGTATACTTCAAATATTCTATAAGTAGTGGTAGCGGGCATGACTTCATGGAAATCCTTCATCCTGCATCTGAAGAAATTGCAACTTGGCTGTTTCCACATAAGGTTTAATTTTTAACGACCATGGTTTTGTTATAGCGTAACATTATCAAGGTAAAAATTTCCAAAAGATGAGCAGTATATATAGGCAAATCAAGTGGTGGGGGAGGAGGGGAGAGGGAGGTAGTGAGAGGGTGTAGAGGACTGGGAGATGTTCAGGTGCTGAGGGGGTGGTTAAGGGGAGGTAAGGGTTGGGTGGTGGTTGGGCTCGGTGCTTGGGTAGGCGTCACTCCGGGTGGGGAGGGGGAAGAGTTGGATGAGCAAGAAGGAAAGTGGTGGAGGGGAGAGCGAGAGGGATAGAGGTGGTCATAGACGAGGTGTGAATCAGCGTGGCTTCAAATTCCAACTCCTCCAGGGCGTCTTATCTGGGCCCTTTCTTCTCTACATGTAATATGGTAGGAATGAAGTCACTGTTGTGGCCCGTGTTGAGTAGATGTTTGGCATATTGGGAATTTTCTTTTCCGCGGAGATGACATATCCAGTGCTCCGCTACCCTGGTGGAAAAACTCCTCCCTGTTTGCCCATGTAAATGGCGTCACAATCAGAACACTTCAAAAGGTATACTCCACTCTGCTGTTCAGCCTTTTCTTTGTCCTTAGGTGGTCCGAGGATACTTCCAAGCGTTCTCTTATTACAGAATGCTGCCCTTATTTTCTCTTTGGGAAGTAGTCGCTGAACTTATAGGGACAATTTCCCGAAGAAGGGAATTCTGCACCATTTTGGCAAATCATTCGGTGTGGTCTGAGCGCTGTATATTTCTCTCCGTGCTACCTGGCTTCTTTTTCTCCAGTAAAGGGTGTCTACTAAACTTTCTGGGTAACCATTGTTGGCAGCAATGTCCTTTATGGTGTGAAGTTCCTTCAACTTGTTGGTTTCTGACATAGGGATGTGGTATAATCGATGCTCATCTTTTGGAAACTTTTACCTTGATAATGTTACACTGTAACGAAACCATGGTCGGTAAAAATAAAACCTTATGTGGAACCAGCCAAGTTACAATTTCTTCAGACTTAACTTTACTTCAAATATTCTATTAAAAGCATTTTGTAAAAATTACCTGACGAGCAGCAGAGAGAACTAATGTTTAATAACAAAATCCAAAAGCAGGGATTTAAAGGTCCAAACTCGTCACACAGCGACCGATAAAGAAAAACCCACGAGCTCACACAAGGCATGAGTTGCTCAAGTGACCAACGTAAACAAATCTGTTCCCTCTTCTTAAGGACTGATGGCAGCACTTAGGGACTTCTGGCACTGGATTCAGATGCCTGGCGATATACTCTCACTATGCAGTAGAGGGAAAAGTTTTTTCAGGCTCATGGGGTAAACTCGAATGTCGCAGTCATCGAATTATTCATTCAGATATATCCGAACGTCGCAGCAAAAGGGTTAAGTTATATGCGAATATTTACCGGCATTTTTATTGCTCTTTCTCTGGAAATCAGGGTTTGAGATTTATCCATGTCTAGTGTTTTTACTCAATACAGGCTCCAAAGTAAACCGCTTTCCTCAACGTGAAAATTGTATTTAATACCTGGTCTTCAGAATTAGAAAAAGTTGTCTCCAATTAACTCTGTCAAAAGATTTCTTGAGCTTTAGGCTAATTATATAAATTTCCATCGGTTTGATCAAATAAATTATTCATCAAAATATCACTGTACAATTGTATACAGATTAGTTTATTTCCTTCAACACCAGCGAGGCATTACATGCTTTTCCTATGACAGTATAACAGTACCTACAGTGATATCTCATTTTGGTGAACAATTAAAAATTTACAAAATAGGACTATATATGTACAGTAAGATTGGATATATATCTAATACTCTACAAGCACAAGAACTAGAAATGTGATGATTTAATTAGGAGTTAATTTAAATATTAGACATACACAATTAAAAATATACAAAAATTGAAAAATGTGCAGTACTCAAAATGCATCATGATTTTCCATAAAATTTTTTATTCAGCAGGAAGAGTAAAAGGTTGATGTTGAGTTTGGCTTTGCCAAAAATGTCCATAATGGAAATTCCATCAAACTGAAGCTGAAGTAAATCCTATAAAGAAAAGAAAACAGTCTTCAAAAAGTACAACATGCCATGTTTGCATTATGTCTCTTTTTGCCATAATATTCATCTTGAAAACTCAGGATCTTAAACAAAATGATCAATAATAATCACATGTATATACAATAGCATACTTTTCAGGCCCATGAGGCTTAAATATTGAAGCTTATGACCATGAATTTACATAATGAATTCAAATGTTTGGCACTGTTGCTTAGGCAACGTGTTGCCTTTATTTCTGCAATATGTTTACCCAGTCCTCGGTGCAGTCATTGAGTTAGATACTACCATAGACTTACAAATGGCCCCAGTTAATTGATGTTAACAAGAGACTGTGATGGTCATTCATTCACTGTTGAAGAGATATGAACTAGAGGAGTGCTATTCAGTTCTTTTTGGTAAAAAGTTCATTTTGATAGTTCAGAGATCAGAGCAGTTCAAAAGAACCGATCAAAAAGAACAGTCATTGCCGACATTGTATTCTAAATATGGGAGACGGGCTTTATGAAGTTGTATTTATCAGAATAGCATATGAAGATCAAGCATTTTTAATAATTCCTAAAATGAAGCAAAATGGACTTTCATCCATTTCATCTGCATCAGATCCAATGTGATCACCAATTTCATTCAAATTAAAGTAACGTCAATTAAATCAAAATTTATAAAACATAATTGAAATGTAAAATAGTATTTGATGAATCGCATCTCCAATCCCTTTTATAATCCATGTATTCTTAATCAACCTGTCACTTTATTAGATTACTGAACTTCAAAATAGAAAGTGCTTGGAAATAATGGTTCCATGTAAAGTGAAAATGATCAGTTAAAAAGTTTAAGATGTAAAAAATGAGTAAATATAAAAACTGCTGCGAAGTCCTCAAGCAATATATACAACATTTAACGCTGATAGCAAACCCTATTATTGATGGAAGGAGTTAGATCACAAATGCAAAAATTTCTGAGAACAAAAACTTATACTTACTTGAATGTTGAGCTCCATTCTTTCCATCTCAACACCCATAAACTTGCCTTTCACTTCAAATATGCCATTTTCTTCAAGAGGGGATATCTCAAATAATACATTTTTGAATTGAGATTTTGGCAAACCTTCTATTTCCAGAATAATACCTTTAGCACACAGCTTCTCTGCAGAGTATTTTATACTCATTTTAGATTTAACTTTAGCAGCATGCTTATGGGCTGCTTTCAAACCATGGACATTTCTGTAAATGACAAGGGGTTTAAGAAAACATATTCAGGAAAAATATCTCCCAAATTCAAAAGTACTGTACTTGACAGAATAAGAGATGTAGTTTTTTTCCAAGTTATCACTCAAATATCACTTAAGAGTCTCTTCAGTGAAGGCCATTCCTTAAGCAGGCTAAAGGACACTCATGCTTTCTCTATACTGTTGGCAAATTTTACCCAAATGGACAGTCGTAGCCAGCTCCTCTCAAAATAAAAATTATCTTTTACTTGAAAGATGTAGACATTATAATTAACATTTATAAGATTGTGACTATCAGCATAAGCGAAAATTGTATAATTTTTATTACTTCTGTGATATCAAAAAGTAATTATAAGAGAGCTGAGAGCAATGGGTCACACAAATATAGGACTTGAGGACAAAGTTTTGCCTCGAAGAATGGTACACATACGAACTTAGGGTCGATAGATTTAATAGGATTTTAAAACATTTCTGTACAAATTTCTGAGGCTAGAGTACCATGGTTTACTGAAACTGCAGATATGAAGGCTACATAGTGCTTAACAAAATTGTCAGCATGTTGTAATTGGTAGTTTAAATAGACCTATCTAGTTCCAAAAAGCCATTTTTAGACTGCTACATTTATATGCAGTATAAAATTTCTTTACCTGAGTATGTCCATATTTGTGAATGGAGGTGGAGTTTACATGCTGCCAAATATGGTTATTACTAACTTATCAATCCAGAAATCACATACACTTATACAGGGTGTCAAAGTTAGCTTGGTAATGCATTTAATTACATTATTATCTGAACAAAAAATACAGTAACAAAAAGCATAGCTATAAGTACAAAGGAATATGAATAAGAAAATATAAAGTCATTGAGATAATTATTTATTTCATCATGTCAAAACTTTTCCAGTGGGAAGGAGCATTACCATGCTTATATAAGGCACATTTAATAAACAAATTGAGAAGATCAAGAAGACAGAGATTCTATACCAGAAAGCCCATCAACTCTAACAATATTTTATATTGAATGAATCTAGTGAAACTTCAAGGAAACTACACATTGTAATACAATTCTTCAGTCAACTAGGCAATTTCACTTTCATTTCATAAATATTAGATATATTATTATTCAATAGGCTAGGCCATCATTATGTACAATAAATAATAGCTTCATAGCTTTTACCTAATATGTAAAATCTAATAATAATGAGATCCCTTAAATTCTCCTTATAACAATGTATTTCTCACCTTTTTCCAGCGTTCAAGTTTTCCAAGCATTTCTGAATATACTGATTGTAGTAATTCACTTGGTCCTCATAAAACTTGCACTTGGTATCCAGAGTAGCTTTAGTGGCTCTTAAAGTCTGCAACTCCTACAAATTAGGACACATTGAAATTCATCACCACTTATCACTCATGTGCTTACCATGCCATAATACACAATTCACGCTTTGTACCTTTTGACGGATTTGCCTGTATTTTCCCCGGTTGCATATGTCCCTAGAAATAGCTGTTAACACTGTTTGATAGTAATTATCTTGCGACACAAATCCTTCCAGCTCAAGTTTATTTAAATTTCTTTTTATGCGACTCTTATATTCTTCCAAAGTCATTCTGAAAACAGACATAAAAAGGTTCAACAGTAATTATTGACTTGTTAAAAAAATAAAACATGTACTTAAATTATTTTCCTAATTTCTATCCTTGACATCAGAGTAGCTGATTTATAGAAACTGAGATCATTAAGAAACTAATGCATTATTATCAAATTTTGCAATTGTGACAAAGTGGTAGAAAGTCTATTTTCACCCAATGAGGATGTCATTACAACTTGCACTAAAGTTTGGTCGCATGGACATGCAACGCACAACTATTCCACACTTTATTGATGCAACACTCCATTTTCACCAACAAAACAGATTTACATGATACATACCAAAATTAACTTAAGATTAATTGGGGGTAAATAGAGAACATTTGATTTGGAGGAGCTCTTAAGGCTTGATAATGGTACAGAATGGTGAGTATTGACTGAGTCTCAATTATCTGTTCTAGCGCAGAGGAACATGATCATGCGCAATTCTTTGTTGCATCAGTGACAAAATCCATTATAGGATTTATAAGAATCATCATGGATATATAAAAAATGCATTTCATTGGCTTGTAATCACAAAATGTCAAAGGCGGTTTCACCCTTGCCCAATCAACATTAATAGTATAAAGCATTTCTTCAAGAATATCAGATGGAGTGTTATATCCATTAGAATGCTCCACCCTGAGGTTGAGTATCAAAATGAAAGGAACACTAGTTTTACATAGAGGGTTGCAGATGTACCTGTATTTTCTATCAATTCAACTGAACTTTTCATGTTCTGAAAATAAGTTAGAATACTAATGAGTTATCAGGGGTTTACAGACAGGTAAGGAAGGTCATAGTGGCCAATGTTTTGATGGCTTCTCTACCATCACCTTCACCATCATTATCAGCCCTGAAGACTATCTTCCTCCCACTTAGTTTGGGAACAAGAGTGTGATAGATAAGGGTGGAGGGCTACAATCAACCACTCTAATGATAATGTGACCAACAAAGGTAAAACTACTGGACTCCATTCAACTTCAAAACTAACCGCTGATGACCATATTAAGTATGATGTCTTGATGTATAATCATAATTCCACAGCCACGTTTCTACTAGGGGAAATTTATACATTATTAACTAGTATATACATGTCAGGTTGGGCCTTGGAAAAACTAGTGAATATCCTGAAGTTTAGTTTGATACATCCAAAGAATGCTTTAGGTTTTACGAGGAAATTGGCAGTAGTGGACGAGGAATATAATAAATAATATCGAGAACAGCATGGCTCAAAATATGGTGAAATGAATTATGCAGCTGTTGAAAATTATGTTTTACATAATAGTTAACATGTATCTGATTAAAAGCATCTTGAATCTGGTAACAAAGTACGATCTGACATTAACATGGCTAGATTATTTTATGCAGAGTAAATATTATAAGAAATATTGAGGACATAGCTCTTAAGACAACCGCAGAATACTGAATCACATTCCATGGTCAGCTAAGCTTGGCACTTACATATTAGTGTACCACATGGCACCACATCAGTTTGAATAAGAGAGGCTGGAAGTTACATCTGACGATGTATCACTGCCCACTAATTGTAGGTGTTGATATTCAAGGGCTGCAGCAGACAACCACAGTTGATAAGGGAAACCTGAATGCAGTAATTTGCAACATACCTGCCAACACCAATGGATGTGGAGTGACTTTATTGTTGCTATATGAATCCAGGAATAATGGAATGTCCCTTGATATGTTCAATATAGAGCCAGTACAAGCATAAAACAAACTGTTAACTTTGGGGGACAAACACAGATATGTAATACATCCGAAACTGCTGTATTCTGAGAAAGGGTACGACCAGATTTTACTGTAGTTTGAAAGTTTAAATACATAGCTATTTATACCTAACTTTTACAATGTATAACAATCCTTATAATAAATAATAAACAATTACCTGGATTTCTCTGCAGACACAGACCGTGGCATAAGCATTTCCTGAGATGATATGTACTTCTGGAATTCTTCAAATTGCTCCATAATATGCTCATCACATGGCATTGATAAGGCTTCTGATAAGTTCCTTCCAAACAGAAAAGGTAGAGCAACAACCAATAGCTCTTTGGTTCTGAAATTTACAAAAGAGCTTGGAGGTTACACAACATGGTACTGACACTGTGACGCTTAGAGTCAACATTATCAAAAGAGTTACCAAAAAAATAAGAAAAACATAAGAAGATAAGTATCACGTTTTTCTATGGTGCTCACAGCAAATTAAAATAACCCGAGTTCTTCAATATGAGAGATGGAAGACATGAATTGTCAAATACCAAATAGATCAGAAAATGCTCTTCAGAAACAAAAATCAGTTAGCCTCATTAAGAAACAAAACATGCAGCATTAGCATAAAATAATCCGACACTTTTACCCAGATAAATGAGCTATTAAAACTTTCAACAAATAGCTAAAGAACTCATAACTCACTCAATAAAAATTTTACTAGCATCAGTGACATCATCTTCAGGTACTTCAAATTTGTTTATCAACGTTAACTGGAAAGTAGTTTTCGCAGCTTTTTCAGTTGTCCCTATAAAAAATGATATAGAATGTTAGTAGACATTAACCTTCAATCTCATTTTGAAGAGATAAACAGTAGAAGACAACAGAATCAGAATTGAGGGGCACTTAAAGGAATTAAATATGATGAAGATATATTTATTTATTTTTACAATCCTGAATACAGCACAAAGTGCCAATTTAAATCTGATGAAAACAACAACAGATGTACTCAAAACACACAAAAGAGGTGAAAATTCCACCCAGGTGGGACTCAAACCCACAACTCTTGATTTGGCATGCTAGGACTCCATTGCCACCGGGGCTGGCAAAAGAATCAACTCAAATTTGAGGCACATGCAGTAGTTTGGGCACCACACTTTCACTAAGAGAACATCATTATCCCCACCAATTCCAAAATTAAACGTTGTTGTTTTCACTCCGATCAAATTCTAATGGGATATGCTCCTATCTGCTCAAGAGATGTTGCATCTATGCGCATGAGGCAGACAGTGCAACATATACCTTAGCCCCCTTAAAGAACTACAGCTAACTAGCAGTTCAACTTCCAATATTAATAGCACAAAAATATGAACAAGAAAGAAGTGTGCATCAATCTCACAAACAAGGAATTTTTACAACTCATTTGTCATGAGTAAATTAACATAGTTTTCATAAGAGGAGGAAATGTATGCAATGACTCAGAAATGAAAATTTAAATAACCTTGGAGGCAGTAAATGAAATCAGACCAAAAAATATGAGAAATGATTGTTCATACAAGTGTAAATATGGTTCATTTGATTTCTTATCACAGAAACTTAAAGTTCAATCAATGAAAGAATGAGCAATGCAGTCAATTTCTAACTTACCTCCTACCAACTCACTAACACAAGGTTTTGTTCCAAGATCCTCCAAAATGTCGTGAATAGGATCCATTGGATCTGGAGCTATTTGATCTTGGTATTCTATCAGCAATGAGTGAGTATCACAAATTTCCTGAAATAGAGTACATAGGAATAGTTGAAGAAAATATCATGATAGTTAATATTTCTGAAAGAAGATATATGTCCAAAGAAAAATATAGATTCTATTAATATAATCACCTAATTACCCTAAGTTACCTAAGTAAACCACAGATGCAAATAATTTACTACTACAAATGATAAGAAAAGGATGCTGTGTAGTGGTAATAATTCAGAATCAAAGTAGAGAAATAGAAGGGTATACCTTAACACAATAGTGCCATAGAAACAGCAGAACATAATGTTGTACCAGGGATGCACAAGCAACTTGAATTTCAAGTTGAGTTTTTTTTTTCAAAAATAATTTTTTAGTTGACAGAAAACCAGTGCCTCATATTAGCAGAAATTAAAGATGATGTTTTTTCCCTTCCAGAATTCCAAAGAAAAGTGAGTTCGTCTTACAACCAAAAGCAATATCCTCCACTCCAATCGAATTTCATAATCAAAATATTTATGCTCACCAATGCAGGTATGTGCATAGTAAAATTCTCTCCCAGTTAAAGTTCCATCTTATTATCTCAAGTCACAAAATATTCATACTAATGGTCACAATTTACCTAAATGGGATTGTAAAAAGCATCAGTGTCATCATGGCATATACTGCTACAATGCTGCCACATTGGATTCCTTGCACTGTACTAATCCATCTTAGTTTACCACCCATTACATACATCAGTTCTGTATGATCACATCCCTATGGAAACAATTTACTGTTAGGGTGAAAGTCCATTAGAGGATGAGACTAGGTCTGGGCAATGGTCAGAGTAATGAGGACCATCACAACAAGGTAAGAATTAGTGTTTTCTACAAAGGATGAGAGTTGAATGGCAGAAATATATCTCATAATCTCTTCAAAATCACTGACCACATCCCTACACACACCTTTCCTTCCCAATCAACAGCTTGTTTCTCCTCTCATCGTAACTTAATTAATTTCATACATGTTTACAAATGCATGACCACATGAAATAAAAGTTGACAGCAATCTTCATGCCAAAACAACAAGACCTCATAATGTTAGCAATAAGTGACTTGCTACAAAGAATGAAAACATCAAGGAATACATTATAGCATTCTGTGATTAAACATTGTATTGTACTAAAGGATTCTACATCTGCATAATGCCCTGCGAGCCACTGTATGAGCGTGTAGCAGGAGGTGTTAGGTCATCAGCCATGTAAAGATGTAAGGTTTTGGGATGTGAAATAGTGGCGTGTATTATGGGAGTGTATTTATTGTTAGTGGAGCTTAGCTTTTATTAATGTCGCTTATTGTGTGCAGAAAGAATGAGTTTTTGATTGGTGAAATGACTGATATGCCATCACTGACGCTTAAAAAATCAGCAAATGACGTTATAAAAAGTTTACTTTGGATGGTATGGTAGGTTAACCTAACATTACCCTTTCAGTAGTTTATAACCTCTTCCCACATCATTTACTCTGAACTTAATCATACCCTCAAGTTACAAATAATTGGGCATTTTTGCTGACAATTATCACACACAGGCTAAAGCGAATTTAAAAAAATTTCATTAACTAATACTTTGAGATGCGATAACACATTATGATTAAGATAGCACTCACTTGAAATGTTATATATATTACAGGCCGAGTAAGTAACGTAGCTTCTGAAAATTCATGGATGCTGAAATGCACTTCTGGTTCCTCAATGTCGCAGCAGGAACTGAAGAACTTCTTAAATTTTTCATGACAATCAATGATGAAAGGATTTAAGCAGGTGAGGTGCTTTGATTCCTCCCCAAACTATCAAAGAAAGTGTTATAAAGAAATTTATAATAATACACAAGAAAAATCATACAGGCAGATACAATATCCACGTTTGAATAGAACATGAGCTTACTCCTTTCTTTGAAGCCGCAAACTGGAGAATTTTTGCAATGCTAGCCAGATTACGCCTCCGATGATTGGAAAGGCTTTCATTAGCAGTAAGAGTCACTATCTCAAAAGCATCTGGGGCAACAATGGCAGAATTGATGAATTGGTAGTAGATGAAATTTCCAATGACCTGTAAAGAATGTCTATTTAGTAATTCTTAGTGATATAAAACAGGATTAAGAAAATACATGTACAACCATACTAGTAAGTAAAAAAAATATTAAGACCTACCTTCAACAATTCTTTCTCTGGAGCTGTAGGAAATTTAGCAGCCAATGAGTTCTTCAAAACCTTGGATATGTACAACAAACCATAGGGTAACTTGTCTTTAGATTCCACTATCCTGTTCAAAAATAATAATGTGGTATCCACGAGGGTCTTGATTCCATTATTTAACCTTTTCTGTACCTCATCATATGACTGGGCCTCTTGCTGAGTAACATTGTAGGGAAGCCCACTAAAAAGGAGTCATAAGATTAGAATGGCAAACACTACAAAAATCAAAATCCCTATTGACAATGAGAGCACCAAATGTGATTGATTCTTTCAATAACATTAAACATTATACCATATACAAACGTTTAAGTTAACACTGGGAAAATTTAGACGAAAAAACTCTCCAGATGTGTACAGAGGTTATGAAAGCTGCAATTTCTCTGACACCACTTAAAACTTATGGTTAGGTACTTGACCTATGACCACTTATAATTGAATTGAAATATATTATCAGGAGAAGGATGGTCCACTGAGTAAGAGGGTTTCAAAGGATTTCTTTGTAAAAAAACAGAGGGAAATGAAAACCGTTCATGGTGAACTATCAGAATTTGTGGGATGCTAAAAGAATGCCATTCATCTTGTGAAAGACATTCTGAGCGATGAACTTGACAAATGACATGATGTCAACAAGCATGCTCTCATTATGACAACATAAGACATAGATGCAATAATTGAACAGAAACTGAAAAAGGACTAGTGCAACCTGCAATGAGGTGAAAGTGATGATAAGGAAGGATATGTTTCACCAGTTTCATAGCAGGTTGCTCCTGAAGGATTACAATACATAATAAAATTGAAGAACAGCACAAGAGCTTAACTGTTCAGACTTTAATTCTATTTCAGTATTAAAATTTTATAACAGATATGTATGTATGCATACAGTCAGGTGGAGATGTGAGTTTAATTCAGAAAACTGCCAAGACTATGTCTCCTCAAACCAAAACATCAGGTTTGCTGTGATTGCCGACCCAGCTGATGACCCTGATGAATTATCAACCAGAGTACCATGTTAGACTCAGGGATATAACAGCCTGTACATTAGACCTGGCACTTTTTTATGCCAGTTTCATCATTGCACCATTTTTAAGTCTCAGGAGGCAGTTCTTTTGGCTGTTAGACTTTTTTGCCAACTTAGGTAGCATTTTCATTATTGCTTTTGACAGAAGAGAAGAATATGTTTACAGGCAGGATCATTTGACACCCTAAATTCCAACTCTTTCGAGGAGAAATTATGCAGAGTCCTCCCTCTCATCAAGGAATGTATAAATCTCTCCATTACCTTACATATTAGTTTAGCACAGGCAATTTCACAGTCACGAAGTGAAATAATCTTACTGGAAGAATATATTTTAAAAGCTTACATATATATGAAATAAAGTTTTTCACTTGATATTTGTTGCTGTTTTTACATTTATTTGCCTGATAAGAATTACTAAGGTCCGATTTTATTTGATTTCTGAAGGAATTTATTTCATGCAACTTACATACTCACCTTTCCAGCAACCCTTATGTACCATGCATGTCCAATATTAAGGATTTTACTGTATTTCACTCAGGCAGACAGAGAATGCAATTGATACAATTATACCTTCAAAACGGGTGCCACTATTCACTCTAGTATTTCATGGGAGCTGATTAATAAGCCAGGATTGGCACATGCAGGGGGAGGCCACTACATTCACGATGTATTAGTCTAGTCTAAACAAAAGATTTTAACTAATTGATACTAACGTCAGCCATGAGTGTCTAGATAAATAAGCTAGTACATCATTCATAAACATGCATTTTTGCAATTAAAATATTTAAAAAAATCACAATTTTCAAAGCCATTTGCTTCTAATAACTAACTTTCACCACCTACCTTGGCTTTCCTGTTTCTATTTCAATTTCATTTATCCAAGTCTTGTATATTTCCACAGGATTTGTGTCAATTACTAACTTCCCATCATACATCACCTGAAAAAATGACCAGATATAAAACTTAATCAAATAAAAATAAAGTTCTTTGCAATCAGACTAAATTCTGTGTTCTTATTACAAATCATCTCCATTTATTTTACATTTCACAAGACAAAAATTTCAACACACACATACGACCCACAAGGCCAGTGTGTGCACCAGGTGTTTAGTGACAGACAAAAGGGAAGAAGAAAATATGAAATGGGAGATAATAAAAGGGAATATGTATACACCAGGGTTGAAATTCGCTAAGAAAAAATCATTTGATACAATCAAATGATTTTTTCATAGCGAATTTCAACCCTGGTGTATATGCACCCGTGCGAGTGACTTTGTACCATATCATTTGTTACATGCAATGTTTGGAATATGTATACATTTGAATATACATCAATTCTGGGGTTTTATAAGGTGTGCTGTATGGGCAGTGGGGGCAACTGAAGTATCAGCCATAGAGTAATTTGCAGTGAAGGTGATACAAGTCAATGAGGGGTAGCAGAAGTATGAAACACAAAATTGGGGAAAAAGGTGGTTAACATAGATCACACAAGCCCCAGTTTATATGCTGTTGAAATAAAAGTGGCCCAAACTAACTTACAGTTGGTTCAAGTGTACATGCTTCCAAGTAACTATAGAGAGGAAGAAGCAGACAGAATGCATGACTTACTGAAAGAAGTCAAGATGGCCTTGTGTAATAGATACTTAATATGTATGGATATGACTTCAACACAGCAGCAGAGAAAAAGAGAGATCGCGTAATCAAGTAAGGCAGTATGGGCAAAGAGCAAGAAATTAACATGGAGAGAAGCCACGTAAATTTGGCTGGAGAAATGAGTTAGCGGTGACAAACACCTGAAACAGACATCATCTACTTGGTAGGTACATAGTGAAAAGATTGGGAGACATGGGGAGTCACCTATTATCAAATATGATTGTCAGCAGACTATCTTTTGGAACTTTCACACAATTAAAACACTTCCTGAGAGCTGATTCAAGGACCGACTACAGTTTTATATGTTTAACATATGACCATATATAGATCTGAAGAAAAATATCATGTATGAAGGTTGATTTTTTAGTCTTTCAAAATAATTAGCAAATTAAATCTTATCTCAATCTAATCCTACCTTCACTGGTATTAACCTATCATAAAAATAGATTTAAAAAATTAACCACATGAAGGCTAATGTCTCTAACAGGTATGACTAAAGTATTTTAAAGAGGTATTTCAGAAATTTTACCAGTACTACCCACAGTTTTTTACAGTGAGATCAAGATATACGTAACCAACAAACAGGGGGCTTTTCCAAGCACTTGTCAATACACACTTTGAGGGATTACCTAATGAAACAGATGGGCAATATCAGAAAAAGAAAAAGGTAAAATAAAATAAAGATTGCTCATTACCTTTTCTACCAGTGGGCCAATTATACTTTGTAAGCAATTTTGACCACTATGCTGGCGAGCATATTTAATGACCAGCTTTAACACCAATGGATTTCCCATAAATGTGTCGGAAACTTTCTGTATCTTCCACCTACAAAGTAAAAATATTGTAATGAGATCAACTGAATTAATGATATTGAGGCCTGGTTTCATAATCTCTTATAAAATGTTTTATCTTAAGAAAACTAAGTTTAATAAATTCTCCCATCAATAATGCTCATGTCACCTAACTGACATTCTGATTTAATACTCCAACTTTCCAACCTCCAACTTTCAGTTAACATCAATTTAACCAAATGGTTACACCATCTTTCAGTTAACTCATAAAACCAGGCCTGAAAGTCAATGAGTTTCAAACAAATAATAAAACTTTCAAGACTGCTCCAATAGGCAACATATATGCTTCAAAGTTGGAAAAACTTTCTTTTTATGCAAAAATTAGCCTAATACTGCACAACTCAGCATTTTCCGCAAATATAATTTAATGGGCTTCCTGACCACAAGCCAGTAAGTAGAAGCACATAAGGGTTGATACAAAAATCATCAGAAACAAATCGATAATTTTTTGTAACAGTGACCCAAACCTGCAAAAGCAACAGTGACAGCCACAATAAAAGAACTGTGTACATTAGGGTGGGCCGAAAAACACGTAAGTGTCCAAATCGAATCGTAATAGCGCGGAAAAGTTGCTACTTGTCACCCTGATCACAAAGAAAAAAAGTTTTTGAAATCGGACCATATCTTCCGGTTGCACATTTCGTTCAAAGTTTCGAAAAATCATTAAAAAAATTACCGTTTTCAGGATTTTTAAAAATAGTTGCAGTGATTGGGTTGCGTTCAAAATCGGTATGTGGCCTCTTCTAAAGATCTTTTGTCTTAAAAAAATATATAATTCCCCTTCCCTCCTTCTTTTAGGGGGAGGGGGAGTCGCTCATTGCGTTCAAATTATCGAATTTCCTCTTCATGAGTTACAGTGATCCGATTACGTTCAAAATCGGTATGTGGCCACTTCTTAAGGTCTTTTGTCTTTTAATAAAGATATTATTCCCATTCCTCCTTCTTTTATGGGGGAGGGGAGGGGTATATATAAAAAAATGAGTGACCTTACAGTCGTTATTTTCCTCGTGTGAAGTGTGGAGTTCTTCGCCCGCTCCTATAAACTTTAGGTATACGGGGGTGACTCAGAACTCACCACATAAAGGTGGCTGCACCGCAAGTTTCTTGATTAGGCAACTGTTTGTTTGTTTTTTACGATATTTCGATAATTTGAACGCGATGAGCGACTCCCCCTCCCCCTAAAAGAAGGAGGGAAGGAGAATTATATATTTTTTTAAGACAAAAGATCTTTAGAAGAGGCCACATACCGATTTTGAATGCAACCCAATCACTGCAACTCATTTTTAAAAATCCTGAAAACAGTAATTTTTTTACGATTTTTTGAAACTTTGAACGAAATGTGCGACCGGAAGACATGGTCCGATTTCAAAAACTTTTTTTATTTGTGATCAGGGTGACAAGTAGCAACTTTTCCGTGCTATTACGATTCGATTTGGACACTTTCGTGTTTTTCGGCCCACCTTAGAGTACACCAAACACCAATATTATGGCATGCATCTCATCTTCTACTGATCTGCAACTGTGCAGAATGATGGCCCTTACTACAAAGAGACAGATACACATTGTGAACTGTAATTTTAAAAGGATGAGCTGGCACAAGGAATGAATAATCTACACATAAAGTACCACATGAGAGAAGTGCTCAAAGCCTAATTAGATGAAAATGTAACAATAGGAGAAGTAGGCACAGCAGAAAATGAAGTTAAAAGAAAGAAACTCTTAAATGCCCACTCAGTTATTTATTTGTACAATGTGTTTCAACACTTAAAGTGTCATCATCAGGTACAATCACACTTTAACCCTAATTGGTCACACTTCAGTAGAATTGCAAAACGGTCACACTGGGTTAAATTCATCCCAGCACCGAAAAAGTGATATCCTGCTTCAATAATAAGTTCTAAAAAACCAAAAAAAAATATTTAGGTATTATTTAAGAATAGCAGAAAAAGGTGTCACAGTTCTCCAACCAAAATTAATTGTTTAAGTACTGTAAAACTAATTGCCAATATTAAGGTATTGAAAAATCGTGTTTTTTTTCTACAGAACTGTTTTTGAGCAAAAAATATGAGAATCTATTCCTGAAATATTATATTTTAATAAAAAAAATATTTAATAGTCTTAGCTCAAAAAAGTATATTTATTTTGAAAATTGAAAAATTGTCCAAAAATAAAAAGCTTTCATTGTGCACAAATAATTAAAATGAAAGGAGTAATAATCATTATAACACAAAAATATTATACAAAATACATTTTTTATGATTATTAAATATAAAAAATGGTTGGTTATTTAACCCTGTGACCAACTAGGGTTAAGCGCTGAAACACATTGTACGAATAAATACCTGAGTGAGAATTTCAATGTTTATTTCTTTAAACTTGACGACGATGTTCCACAATATCTCGTCAGATATGGTTGAATATACAGCAGAAAATTATCATCATTCCTACACAACCATCAATTATTTTTCAATGAGCTTAATTACTAACCTGACCTCTTCTTCCAAGGCACTCTTGAAGAGCTTCAATAGCAAGTAATCCTCTCTTGCATTTGAGCCAAAGTTATAGAGCGTCAATATGACAGTCTGCAAAAATTTTGTAGTTTTACTATCAGGAAGACAGAAGATGAGTTTGGCCAGGTAAAACGGCTGCGTTTGGAGTAAATAAAATAGATGCTGATAGCCCTCCAACAATTTTCTGCTTTCCTTTTTTAGGGACTTCAATCCTTTAGTAGCTCCAACAGGATTTAATTCATCAGGAACATTCTTGCTCATTCCCATTCCATCTCGTTTCTTTTCGCCTTTTGCCAACTCATTCAGCGTAGTCCCATGGGCAATTACATCCTTAAAAAATTCATATAGTAAAAGTATGGATTGGTAGAGTACATAGACCTTGATCACTGGGACTATAGCTTAAAGAAAAAATAAAAAGAACAGTGAAGCAGTCCTTGAACTGACTATCTTTAAAATCACATTTCCTCTCAACCTCCATAGACAACCAATATTTTCTAGCCCTCAAATTCAAGGCTTAACCTCTCCAGCTGATATGATACACACAAATATAGACCCTATTTCCTCTCCTTACGGGGGTATTTCTGGAGTTATCTTAATTTTCTTATTTATTTTTACTTTCTCATTATATACTTATTTTTATTCTCTTATTACTTATTTAGTTATTTTTAACTTTGCAGTTTTGTATAAATTACCTTTACATTATAATTATCATTTCATGGGTATTTCATGCATTTTTTTTTGCTGGTGTTACATTAGCTTAATCTGTCTGTAGGTTTTCGCAGGTTTTTCACACTCCCCTGCATCTGTGGGTGTTTTCCTGCAGTGGGTTTTTTCATCTAAGATATCACCTGCTTACTTCCTTAGGTTTTTGCCACAAATGTACATATCTTTATTCACATTTATTTCATGTATTTCTCTGATGAGTGATTAGATGGAAGAAGGGACTGCCTTAGTCTCAATCTTGCTCCAATAAAGATGCCTGTTTATTATTATTATGACAGACACCGTATGTCCTCTACCTCCTCCTGAGTAAATCTCATCTCTCTTTCCATCTCACAAATTATTTTTGCCACTTCAGTACAGCCCTATGCCAGTAATGGGCTAGCATGCTTCATTAAAAACTGCTATGAGCGAACATAGAGTGTCACAACTTAGAGAAGGATTGAAGTGGGAGCCCCTAGAGACTTGGAGGTTCCATGCTAGGCTTTGCTTGCTTGAGAAATTCAGAACTGATGTGTTTCACAGTGACATAGAGCCTAATATCATGACACCTCATTACATCTCTTGGTCTGACAGAAGCAATAAAATAAGAGAGACACATTGCTGAACATATAGGTACAAAAACTCGTTCTTTCTGCACACAGTAAGCAACCACAATAAAAACAGAGCTCCACAAATACACGCCCATAACACGTCACCACTTCACCACCCAAAACCTCATCTCTTTCATCATTACATGGCTGGTGTCCTAACACCCCCTGCCTGACTCTCCTCCAACAGCATGCAGGGTAGTATGTAGATGTAATGCATGATTTGTGCTTTGCTCTTAAGGAAATCATCATTACTAGGATGTGGATATTTTCCCATTATCTGGTTTTACATGAAACCATGAGTAGATTTAATTCCATTTTAAATAACTACCAAGTGATAACATAGGTACCCAAGTAATAAATACTGGCTTCAGGGGTTAAATAAAAACACACTACTACAATAAATAACATCACATCATTAAGGTGGCTCAGGCCGAAGGGTCACTAACTCCAGAAATTCTGAAAATTTAAAAATATCACATTTAAAGTGCGTTTCATAAACAGAAGAAAAATAAATGGAGTATCCAGGCTAGTTTTACAGCAATTCAGCCTTGAAAGTAGATTCCTTTAACAAGAATTCCAATGGAGATTGCTTAGATTACAGCAGCAAAACACCAATTTGAACAAGAAAGCATATTATGACTTTTAATGAAAACTTTATAAGAAGCAAAAAGTCCAGGGAAGTTTCATAAAATAAAATACAGGAACCTTATCACATATTGTTTAAAGCTAAATATTTTGAAACTCTGCATAAATATCTATCATTGTGTATCTATCTACTAAATGTAAGAGAAATACTAAATAAATAGAGAAATACTAAATCAAGTCAAAATGTGGTAATTTTATACGTTGGCTCAATTTAATTTCAAGCTAATGACTATTTTTAGGATAAAATAATAATAACTATGAATTAATTTAAATGCGTGTCATTTAAGCAACGGGGAGTGAGGTAATTAATAAGTATTATATCCCATATATTTAGTAACAGTGCTGAAAACTAACTTCACCTGTTCTAGGTATAAGTCTCAGGCTGGAATTGTCTAAAACGTGATTACACATTTCATAACCTGTGCACAAATAACTACATGTTTCCGTTAGCTGTAATCAATCTTATGTCGGAAAATCCAACTCGTTTTATATTGCATTACCTCTTTTGAAATGTGCTCAGGGTAATGTGTTTCAGCAAATAATATACAGTTGCATTAATTAAGTGAATTTGTCTCATTTCGTGCTACTTCGTTCAGCAGTGCTAAAGGTAACCTGTCTCAACCAACAGAAACTAGCATTAACCAGTAAACATACTCAATTCATATCGGTGTTCAGAACTCGTAATTACAAGATGATTCTCTAACTCTACACTTATGATTCACTTCCATCTCTCTCATGATTTTATAAGACAGAAAAAAATGCAATTTTGGATTTGTACCTCAAGGAAGAGCAAAACACAGGAGAGCCATTTCACACTCACCACTGATAACCAGGTCTCAATCTCTGGCGAGTAAGCCTTTAACTATTGTGCCAACAAAACATTAATTGTTCCCATGTGACCTAAACAAGCATTGTAGAGCATAAAAACTCATTTTTGACAACATGCCACTTGCCTCACAGTTTTGAAGACATTGAAAAGATTGGTTTTCCTGATAAATCAGACAATTTCAGTAATAAATTCTTGAGGGATTTATTAACTCTAATTGCATTTGTTTGTTGGTAATTTACAGCATTTTGATTGTTTCATTAATTAATACACACTTTGTTGTCAAGTGAAGTTTGGTCACCTGGAATTGGAATGTAAAACATTATATACCAATCTGTTCAAAAACTTATAGGTTGCAAAGGGATTTTAAATTCAGGACTTCACCTGATAACAACTGAGAAATTTAGATAATGTGATCACTGATATTTCTCGAATACAAAGAAAAATTAGGTGTGGAAGACAAATTTGTGAAAAAGAAACTCAGATGAAGTGATTAGCATGAAAATGGAGAAGTTGCTCAAAGAAGTGCAAAAGAGTGAAGACTAGAGAATAATTAACATCTGGGAAAATTATTACATACATGTATTCAAGGATAAAATATCAAAGCTAAGGATCCAGGTACATAAAATATATGTACTATGATCTTCATGTAGAGCCAATTCTTATCATTAAGCTAATTCCATTTTTACAGATACATCGGATCCTTAGAAAATTTTTAATCTTTGATCTGATTGAGGAATTACTCAGACATACACTAAAGTTGATCCACATACAGCTGAAACAGGATGAGTAAGTCTTTGATTAGTGAGAACACTCAATCAGAGTGAATAATTTCAAGGTCCCTCATTTCCACTTGCGAAAACCTGTACAAGTATGAATGTGAGGACTTCTAAAAGCAAGAGTCATTTTTCAAATCCACTACTCCCCAAGTGACACTGCCTTTCCCTACATGTTTATAAGCTTGTGCCCTCCATGAAATGAAATATGATTTTGCATGAATTGACAGGTCACACACACCATAGCAAAGTACATTATCCTCAGGATGTCTGAGAGAAAAATTAGTTTTTTCATAGTGTGTAAAATTAAAATTTCACTTGTAGACAATGTACATATTTCTTAATCCCCCACTCGCTTCCCATTCTGTTTCCCCAGTTTAGACCAAGAGAAGTGAGAGAAGCAGGTGTCAGACTTATGTTAGGGGAAACCTCCTTCAGTTAGGGAAATCATACCACACCATCCTTAAGGTGAAAAACCTCTATGAGACAGAAAAAATCTCAGTCCCAAAGACTCTTGCTTATCCAGGTTTGACTGTATCTTCAATATAGTAAACAGTTGTTCCATCAAGTAGACTGTTCCAATTTACATTAATCATCAACCTTAGTTGCTATCCTGAATAATAATAGAATTAACCCTCTTAGTGCAGTGAGCCAATATATCAGCTCATGTGCAAACATTGTTCAACTTCAGTACACTAATAATTACAATTATTTTTTCAGACAATGCAAAAGTCCTTTTTGATTATTACCAATTCAATTTATAGTCAATAAAAAACTGTGCATGGAAATTTTTAACAATAACTTCTAAATATTTTTTTCCTAAAATGATATATTTCATTTAATTACCCTCTGCATTTCTCACTAGCCTCAAAGACAGGAGTCGGCACTAAGAGGGTTAATCTCAAATTGGAGTCAGAATTGAAAAAGATGAAGATGCGTAATTATTTCAGATGACAAGATGAAATTAATACCTGCAATGTGATTCTATTCTGCACAAGAAGCCCAATTTGTATGTCCATGTTGTCTAATTGTTGGGACAACTTCTGATTATGCCGTATTTTCTGCACCACTTCACCTTTTAAAGCCTGAAAAATAGAGAAAACGAATTTTAACATTTTAAGAATGTTTAGGGTCACATGTAAAACTTGTAACCGCAGTTATATTGGTGAAACTGGTAGAACCATAAAAACAAGAATAAATGAACATATGCAGGCTATTAGACTAGGATATGTTGATCGCTCCGCCATTGCTGAACTTGCTGCGGAAGGACATCAGTTGGACTTGGATGACAAAAATTTTAGCAAAAGAAAAAAACTTTAAAATCTGTCTCGTCAGGGAGGCAATTGAAATCCGGAAACACCAGGATAATTTAAACTGAGACCAGGGTCTGATGCTCAGCGAAACATGGAGACCGTTAATTGCAAAATGTAAACCCCTACAGAACCATCCCCCGTTACTACAACAACTAGATATAACTGTCATAAATTGATACTCTGATGAAGCCTCCAGCAGGGAAGGGGAAACATTAGGATTATTAAAAAAAAAGTGGAAATATACCCAAAAAAAGAATTTTTTATGTATCTTTCGACTGATTTCGAATGAATCTTCACTGCCATAACTCATCAATGGAGACAATTTTAAGACTTCCTCAGCAAAAGTAGTGCAGAATTAAATTCAAATGAAAAAATATTAGAGGTAAGTCAGAAGAAAATTTTGCTTAGTACTCACTTAGTAGGTCACTACTCGCATATTTCTTGTACATTCTATTTGATTTAACAAAAGTTAATGCACATGTACTATGAATCTTCACAGCCCATACCTCTAAGTTTCATTAATCCATTTTATACTAATATCTTCCACTGAATTGATTTTGCCAACGTGAAAACTTTCATTAGCACTACATTAAAACGTCACTAAGATCTGATGCCATTTTTTTCTTTGTGGAGTTTCAAAGAGAGTGGCCCATTGTAGAGGACCAAAGAAACTTTTAGGTCCTCATCACAATAAGAAAATAAGGTTGCAAAGCAGAAAAAAATGGCAGGCAAGACTTCATGCAAAATAAGAGCTTAAGTTTGACCTAATTTGCTTCCAGGACAGTACCGCAGATAATTTTTAACCAGAATCTAAACTCTAGTTGATGTAATTTTGGCACCGGCATTTTACCCACTTTTAATGAGAAAGTAGAGACAGAAAACTAAAATTCATATATGTTCTAGCACAGTTAATTAAAGAGATTAAAAATGAGTCATTTATGGACTTATCTAGAGCAGCTGTTAAGAATATTAAAGATGATCCTTTGCTTCAGTATATGTTTCAAATGTGTATGTATTAACCCCAAAACCATTCCTCCACACTTCATTCAAACATAACATTTCCTTTGTTAATAGTCCCATGCTTAAATAGTTTTTAAATGATTGAATTTGACAGCTTACCTGAAGCTCCATTTCTTTTTCATAATCATCTGTGTTCCATAAGAGAAGTCGCGCAAAGTAGCGAACAACTTTCATCGGAGGATTTGATTGATGAACTAATGAACGAAAAGCTTGTCTAGCTTGATGGCCTCTCCATAATGCCTGAATCTTAACAATTTTTCTTTCCTTCAAAAGAAAAGGGCCAATATGAACATGCTATACAAACAAAAAATACTCACGCATTCACAATGACCTAAAATTATCATTTTACCAAATCCTTCAAGTTGTGGCTAACATCATTTTTCATCAGACATGACTGCTTTTCATTCTTCTTCTTTAAAAGAGTTCTCCTCCACCATGCCTTACATAAAATAAAATATATTGTGACTGTAAAGCGTGCTCAGTCTTGATCATCTCAGAAACGTAACTAAAAAATCACTGACATACCTGAATTTTGGATGCTTCTTCGTTTTTCATTCTCAATTCCATCAACCTTCGCCTCAACGTTTTTCTCACCAAAAATCCCCGTGCACGTGCTTGAAACTGAATGAACACTTCCAAACTGAATTTGCTTCCAAAAGAGGATCCATACTTTTGATTTACATATGATATGACATCCTGCAAATGTCCCAAATCAAACATAATAGGTAATGAATTTGTATCATGAAGTAAATAACCAAATCACAAATATCACCCAAAGGAAACCTAATATTTGAAAGTCAAAATCCCATAGTACTCATAGGTCAACACAAAAGATCCATCCTGGTATAGCTAAGTTGAGAACATATGAAAACTTAATTTTTTAAGCCACAGTTTAAACATTATTTTAATTCACAAGAAGATAAAGCTAGGAAAAGTTTTTGCTCTGGTTTAATAAAATATTATACGAAATTGAAACTTTACTTTATTATGAATCATAACCCCAAAGAATATTTCCATAATCAAGAGCCAATAGATGGAAATAACCAATCTTATGAATTAGCCAATGGCAATGAATTTAGCACAAAATCAGCACACAAATGACAGCTAGATGACACTTCAGTGAAAGGAATCGAGCACAGGAATTGTAATGTGAATCAAGCATTACCTCAATTTCATTCAGATTTAAATGGGTGGATCCACACTTAAATCCATCAGGAGCATCCCAGCGAATGTCCAAGGAGAGCAAATTGATGTATGCAGGATTTCCTTTTCTTGAATATTGAATTATCCATGGGGAGGCAAATTGGTTCTCCTAATCAATCGAGAAAGAGTTGTTCTTTAAATGCTATCCCTAATTAGAGGGCTCTTGGATACTTTTATTTAACAGGAGTATGAAAAAATTATGCAAGAGAATTAACAGACAGTAATTAGGGACAGTTTTTTCTGTTTTATTACATGAAACTGATATCTATACCAAATTTATTTCAGATGATACAACATTAATGAACAGCAAGTAACAAGTCACAGGCTTTTTTATTGGGTCTAGTAAAAATAAGTAAAAGCAACATGCATACTAACAAAAGTCTCAACAGCGAATAGTTAACCCTTAAATGCTGAAAGTGCCAATATTGGCCCGCCGTTTGGCGTTTCTCACTGCCGAAAGTGCAATTTTTGGCCCATTCATTTTGAAGTCCTCCTAACACTATATTATGCTTCCTATTGGAATAAAACTTGGTGTCATCTTGTCCTTCTTATCCCTCGAAATATGAAGGATGAAGCATACTACAGAGAGGACGGAATAGCAAGAATATGAATTCTGGGAAACCCCAAGGGCCGGGAAAAGGGTCTGCCCGCCACTGTGCCCCAACTGCACTCTATCCTAATCCCTAACCCTCTTCCGAGGAGGTGTCATAAAATTTGTAATTGCAGAGGAAGACGCTTTCTTATACCGTTATGTTTTTCTTTCGCACCCAGTCTTTGGTGTATGATTTGTCATGAGTAGTCACTTTCTTCCAAACCTTTGGTCCATGAACTCTGACAGTGCATTTCCAGCTCTTTTGACAGTGCGTTTCCAGCTCTTTTGACTGTGCGTTTCCAGGTCTTTTTTTCTTCCCTCTGATACTTGGCAACATTTCGCGACGTAAGTACATACTTCCATATCGTCCTTATCTTCTTGAACGCATACATTGCAAAGACGAATTTTTACTGTATTCCCTGGTGTACTCATTTTTCAGGAATGGCACCCAAGTGGAAAATGACTGACGTCGATATCGAGAATGAACTTTTTGTTGACTCAGACTCAGAGGCTTACGAGCCTGAAAGTCCATCTGAGGAAGGAGGGTCAGAGTCAGAAGACAAAGGTCCTCAGAGATCTAGCTCTTCACCGGGAGCCGAATGGAAATCTCCAGATAGAAAACCCAGGACTCTTCGTTACATCAAACCGTTTTCCAGCAGGACTCCAGGATACAATCTTAGCGAGAATCCCAGTACATGTGGATTCATCGCCTGTGAGTGTTTCTTTTATCTATTTTGCACAAGTTATTCATCTTGATGGATGAAACCAATAGATACTACCACCAGTATGTAGATAGAATGGATGAGGTACCATCTCCCCAGCCTGATGTGACAGAGAGTGAAATGTTCCTATTTTTAGCCATAGTTTTGCAAATGGGACATGATGTAAGGGATTCTATTAGAGACTACTGGTCACTTTTGGATCAGTTTCATACTCCATTCTACAGCAATACAATGAGGAGAGACAGATTTATTCATATCCTCCGCTTTCTTTATTTCACGGACAACAATAACGAACCTAATAGAAACGATGAACAGTACGACAGACTTTAGAAAAAAAGGACAATTTGACATGCTCAATTAAAATTACGCTAAGTTTTACTTTCCTACGGAGCACTTGGCAGTGGACGAAGTTATAGTTCAAAGGAAGGGTAGTTTTTTGGCAATATATATTCCAAAAAAACACATATGTTTTGGAATGAAAATATATAAATTGTGTGACAAGACTGGATACATGTATGATATGAAAGTATAGATAGGAAAAGATCAACTAGGGGTGGCTACGGAAATGACAGCAATGCATGCCACTGTTTGAGAGCTGACAAGGAGATTAGAAAAAGTTGGACATAAATCGTTCATGGACAATTTTTTCTCTTCCCCTTCTCTCTTCGAAGATCTCCAGAGGAGGAATATTTACTCATGTGGCACCGTCCGGTCAATTCAAATGGGCATGCCACCAGGCTCTGACCACTAGACACTAAGAATTAAGCGTGGTGACTTGCGTGTTTCAGTGAGAAATCACTTGACTGCGTTAGCTTGGAAAGACAAGCGAGAAGTGTTCATGCTGACGAATATGCATAGTCCATCAAAGGTAGGGAACTTCTGTAATGAACTTGGAAAAGCAAGCAAGCCAGCCATTGTCGAACACTACAATCGACACATGGGATAAGTGGATAAGGGAGACCGTATGGCCACAAGCTTTGATGTAAGCGGTCGAATGTGGCAGTGGACAAAGAAGCTCTTCTTTCATCTCCTGCACATGACAGTGCTGAACATCTGGGTGGCCTTGGCCTCATGCGGAGGACAGATGACTCAGAGGCAGTATCGCCTCCCTCACGTGAGGCAACTGATAGAGAAAGGCACGTCAGCACTTCCCTTGATAGCTACGCAGAGGGGAAGACCAAGCATGAGGGGAACTGAGCTGTGCCATTTAGAGGCAAGAGTGTGTAAGAATTGGCCAGGGAAGGGAAGTCGTGTCTGATGCTGTGTGTGCGCTCAAAAAGGGAAATACATGAAAACGCGAATAAAGTGTAAAGTTTGTGATGTTGGACTATGCATTCTTCAATGTTTAGAGGAATATCACAAGAAATAATGATTCTCTACTGAGATATTTTTAGTTCTAATTAAAAGGATACGTATATACAATACATTTCTATTCTTTAAGTCCTTTTATGGTTAATTTTTTCAATTTATTTGACCCTCAATATCCCTATTGCAATCAGATATTCATTTTTCTTAATGTATAAACTTTAAAAGTTTTTATTTAAACAAATTCTGACCAGTAGTTCAAAAGATAGAGGTTTATTCCTGAGACACCACAGGACAACTTTATAGGGCCAATTTAAATCTGGCAGGGAGGAACTTCAAAGGACATTTAAATCCGGCGTTTAAAGGTTAATTGACAACTCAAGTACTGCTTAAATTAGTCTCAAATTTAAAAAAACACTGGAAAATGCTGGGTGGTTATTAAGCCTCTGAGATGTACAATGCTGGAGGCTATGGTGGTTCTAAGAACTATGTAACAATAGCAACTTCACAAAACTTAAGCAAAAAAAAAAATTGATGAGCAATGCCACAAAAGAATTTTATCACTGTAACAACTAATTCTCATGAATAATTAGAGGTTGAACAGTTAAAGTGACTAGCAAGCCACTTCAACTGTTCAAGTTATCTATTCATATATGCTTTTCAAATATCTTTGGAGCTGAAATGAATGCCAAAAATTTGCAGACATGGGAACTTTCCAGGTAAGCCCAGAACAGGGTTTCATATTCAGAGGGTGGAAATGGCCCTATAAATGAGACAGCAAGACAAAGTTGCCATGCATACTGTAATGGCCACAGGTCGTGACCCATTTTTTCCCCCTTGCTTCTCCTTCATCTTGACAGTAGGGCTCTCAAGGTTGAAGGGCTTTGTGGTTGTTGCATGTTTATAGCAGTTGCAGAAGAACCTGGCGCTGTGCCGTGAACGATTTTGGGACATGGACCTCAGAACTTTAAAAACCCTGCCTGGCAGGGATGGAAGGTGGTAAATTGTGGAGTGTCAGTGAGCAAACCTTTTCTAATTGCTGCCAAACTTTGCTCAAGGTAAATTCCATTAGTCACAGCTACCTGGTGCCCAGTTTGGAGCATTTTACTCATACTACCACTACTTGTACATGACAAGGAAGTGTACGGGTAAAGCATGGCATTGATGAAGCAAAACCACTTGACTATTAGCCTTGTGTGTGTGCACCTCGTGCCTCTGCCTTGTGCGTTTCTATGTTCTAGAGATCCTTATTTACTCTAAGTTCCACACGAATTTGCGGTTGGATTTATTTTTAATGCATTATGGTAGTTATTTGCTGAAAATTGCTAAGGTTCATATAGGTATTCCATGCTGACAATTCGTATCATGCATGCAGCAGTTAAGGGAAAAATTTTATTTTTCTGGCAAAGTAATTTGGCTCCCCTGCCTCGTTCTGTCTATACCTCAGTCCCCCTTCTCTACCTTCCCCTCCGTCCGTTCACTTCACTCCCTCCACTTTACCTTTCCCCTCCACTGTGCACAAGAGCACCAGGTTCTTTTGCTTTTGCTATATGCATGAGTGAAACAAGAAAGAGTGCCAGACAAAAGTGATGACTTGAAATCTGCTGAGAGTGTGGCCTCGTCACAAGCTGGTGGATGTGTGGCATGTTAACTATGGAAATTCCAGCATTAGGTTCTAGAGTAGAAAAGTACTTTAGCAGAGGAGAATAAAACATGATGCTCCACTTAATCATGAGAAATCAATAAAGCAGAATTACCTATTTCTCATGAAAAATAAAACACCTGTTTCTAGAGTAGAAATACCTCCACATGGACACAAACATCTGATGAAGAATAAGCTTACCCTTTTGCTCTTGCATTCTTGTAAGTGGCGGGTGTATACAGGAATCAATTTATCATTAACTTTTTCTGAAGAAAAATAATTTGCTAATTCTTTGATAGCATTTTCCATTTTACTTTGCTCCAGTCCAAAATTGACATCTCTTAAGGTGTTGCACACTGAAATAAAATTATTGGATGATGTTTTCCTCTTCATTGATATCACATAAAGCCAATAAAACCATCACACATTGCAAACAAAATTTAAGAGTTGTGATATACAAAGGTGATCATAAAATAAACATCAGTGATGTAATAAATTTCTCTAAGGTAAATTATAAATAGGTTACAGTACGTCATCACTACTTGAGAGGACCACCATCAATTTCCACAAACATCAATATAATCTCAAAGTAAACAAAAAAATCATTATTTCAACTACACTGAGATGAACAACTGAATTATGGGGGATCGGGTTGGTGTGGTGGCTAGAGTACTGGCAAACCATACGGACAGCCAGGGTTCAAATCCCTGCAGAGGAGGATGTTTTCAGCGGAAACCCGATCCCTACTTGAGTGTCTTGTGGAGGGCACTTCAAGTACAGTACTCTGTCTTTCGGAAGAGGTGTTAAACCGTGGTCCCCTTGGCGCCTTTTGTTAAGAGCAGGCTAATGCAGACGCCGGGTTTTTTTAAGATAAGATAAGATTTATTGGCTCTAAGAAAGAATTCCTTTGGAGCAGGCATAAGTAATTACAACTCAGGCAAAAAATAATAACAATCACATAGAAAACATGTCACTATTTACAAGAATCTTATCAAGTCACAGCACTTGCCCACAACAAATATTACAATTCCATGCTCAATACATTGTAGCAATCACAAAGGTAGCACATTCATGAATTTAATCCAAGATATTTAACAAAATATTAACTATCACTGAGATAATAAGACAGCAAGCATTTTTTAAATCTTTCAGTTGACTTAATATTTTTCAGCATTTGCGGAATAGAATTCCATACAATGCATGAATTTACATAAAAAGAGTTATGATACATAGACGTTCTGTGGCAGGGTACAATTAATTTGTCATTATTTCTGGTGTTTTTAGTTTTTTTGACATTATCTTTATATGGCTGATAAATGTAAGAAGGAGTTTCAGTTTTTAATAATTTGTGCATAAACACACCCATTTGCAATTATCTTCTTTGTTCAATTTTAAGAATTTTTCTATCCACCCTTCCTCCCTTACCTATCCCCTATGGCATAAATGACCTTAGCTGTCCGTCGCCTCCCCAAAATCCAATCCCTGAATTATGGATAAGGCATAAAGTCAAATGGTAGACATCTAACAAAATCTGTTTCGCACAATTTCAAAAGTGATAAACATTGTAAAACATAAATGAGCTCTCCATATAGCTCCATTATAATATTTATTTTCCAATGATCCAAGAAACAGCACATATATTGAGAATTATCAACCAATAGGAATTAACAGTCACACATGACCATGCCTTAAATGAACAAAAAACCCAACCAGATGAGGCTCAAACCTATGACTGTTGAGCATGGCAGACAAGGGCTCGACAACAGCACCACCAAGGTTGGTAATATTTTATTTTCTTTAGAAATATACTCATTGATACCTCCAGCTAGACATCATTGGAGACATCTAATGTACTGATCGATTAACCTACTGACACACCAATTACGAATACCTCTTTTAAATTCTGTCATTGTTTTACCTAATCACGATTTCTTATGCTTAAGTAAAACCATGCAGCATTTAACTTCTTTTCGTTCTAATATCTCTGCAGTTGTTTTAATGGAAATGACATTCATAAGATATTTTGTCTATAAATGAAAATTTAACATGGCAAATAATCGGTATTTAATTCCTGCACAATACCCTCCTATGATATAATCACCGGCATTTTCTACATTTCCTGCAACTCTTAGCAGATATGCAGTGCCTAACAAGGTATGGAGATGAATGGAAGCTGCTATTGTCAATCCCTAATTTTACGTTAAGTAAACTATAAAATGCCAATAAAAACCTTAGGGTACTCACAATTATTTTATTTTTCATGACCTAGAATTTCTGTGGTACAATATTATTATCTGTGCAAGAAAGAATTAAGTTTATAGGATAATATTAAAATTTATTTGATTTCCTGGCTCTGCCATTGTGCAGGATGAGCTATAACACTTGCAACCAGTGGCACTCAATACTGTTTTATTTCTCACAAGTTAATGGAGTCACTGCCTTTGAATGGTACATTAAGTGCATCTCTCCTAGAGGAGGAGACATGATGAAATTGCACCAAGAGGCCTCAGTCAGAGGTAGAAGTACAACAACTAATAACCCCATGTGAGCAAACCCACCACTAGTTATGTCAAAATTGAAAATATTAGCAGTTTGGGAAAAATGTTTTTACGTTTTTTTTCCAAGAAAAATATAACATTTGGGGGGAAATACTCCTCATACCAAAACAAAGTTATAGATTCCTAGTTTTCCCAGTAGAAATAGTTATCACCATGTTTGATTTAAAAAATAGCTCCACAATCAGTAAGAAATACCTAATTAATTAGATACCTAAATGACAGCAGTTATGCCATAACCAACATTTCGATTGCAATGAAAATACATCATTAACCCTTTGAGTGCGGCATGACGTGATATCACGTCATGATTGTCTTTATGATGGTGCTGATGACGTTTATCACTTCAATGGTTCTGTGAGTGTTCCAGCTTTCACTGGGGAATTTTTACTGGGCCGCCTAGTGAAAGCTGGAAATCTCACGGTACCCATGACGTGATATCACATCAACAGCACCAGCGTAGAGACAACCATGACGTGACATCATGTCATGCTGCACTCAAAGGGTTAAAGCAATCCTGAATAACCATTACAAATTAAAACAAAAATGGATCACAGAAAAAATTTACTTAAGGTAGTTTGAGCAAAATATCATTTTACTTAAGATCAATGAATTTGGTCTCAGAAAAATACCTCACCCTTCTAATGACACCAAAAATTTAACCCCTTACCACATTACTTTTCAAGATATTTGCCAAAAAATACCAGCCCTTTTACATGGGAAATGGTACGTTTATGCACTTCAGAGAGGCATTACTTACAAAATGAGGTATTTCTCACACTTAGATGTTGTAAAAAAATACTGTGATTAGTTTGTATGTTTTCTCAACTATATTGGAAAATTAAACATATAGTCATTGCAGTAAGTTCTTGGGTATAACAAAAAACCTTCTGTTTTGAAGAAGTTTCAAAAGCACCGTGCGAAAAAAATGAGTGAAGTTAAAGACTTATTTAGATATTTTTACTTAATTACTTAGAATTACGGTCATATAACAGTACATTGTTGCACCATTAATAATGCAATATTTAATAGATGTGTCCTACAGCTGGTGAAATTTAAACGTATAATTCCAATATGGTCTCTATTATGACTATGGAACTGTCTCGCTCAGACTACCTTAATAGCAAAAGACTAAATTTAGGTAGAGTATGAGATGTTAAACTTTTTCTGCAATACTACATACAGAATTCCTTTCTAAAAAAGTAAATATTTTGAGCACTCTCAAGTCCCTAATTGTTTTTAGAATGAAATAATGTGGTTTCTCTTTTAAGGCTAGAGCACTGGATTCCATGCTGAAGGTGGTTGGAATATTTTTGGGAAATCAAACTCTTATATTAGTTCCATGAGGAGAGTATTTTGTATAAAGTGCTCTGTCAGTTGGATGCGATGTATGAGTGGATTTCTAGCAGTATAACATCAAGAGCATTTTAACGCCAGTTCTGACCCTCTTTCCTCCTCTCTATTTAGAGAAGGTAAGCCTAACTTTTGCAGACATTGTTTTTAAATTAAAGATCAACGTTAATATGAGTTGAGCAAAATATCCGTGGCATGAAATCATAATAATTATCAATGATAGCTTTCCTTTAACTTAGGAAATCATGATCCTAGTGCAAAAAAATCTATTTTTCAACTCTAATAGGAAAAGCTACATAATTGCCTCTCTCTCCCCCCCCCCCTCTTTGTGTGATGCAATATTCCCTCTGGTATGATGTGATGCTTTCTTGAGGGACAGATTGAATTACATTGATGAATGATTAAATCAGGAAAAAAGATTTTCCCCCAAAATTTCTCTTTTTTTCCAAGTCCTCACAATCACTACCCACCCAACACTAACCCACTCAAGCAGACATCATTAAAAGTCATAACATCTTTCACCAGGATACACAATTCACTAAATGGGTAATTTCAGATAATTCTGAATGAGGTAGATGTTACACAATATAACATGTAAATACAGAGGAGTGCCATCAGATTTTTGAGAGGCTCAATCCATGGGTAGCATTGAACTATGAATTGGTCAATAAATGGCAGAAAAATGATATAGTCGCTACTTAAAATCACACATACCTTTTTCCATTTCATTAAGTTCATAATTGGCCATAGCCACCGCAACATAAACATCATCCAGCCAGAGTTCAGAGGTTTCTTTTACCTGTTTATGAGTTGCTATGTCCTTCAAAGAGAAAACAACAAATTGACCATTCAAACTTGCTGCACAAGCATTGAAAAAGTAATTCATTAGCCTAAAAATACACATATTACCTTTAAAAGTTTCATATACAAAGGTCCTGATGAAGAGTGAATTTCCATAGTTCCTAATGATGGATTATGTAATAACTTAAGGAGCCCCTCCAGATCACTTGAAGTAACTGCCTCATTAACCTTCTTTAAGGTGTCAATTCCTAAAAATATGTTTCAGAAACATTCAAGCTATTTCCAACTTCTAGAAAGAAGAGTTAGCTGATAATAGTAAATAAATAGCAAATGAAGCAACTAACTACAGCCATGAACGGCAATTTTTATGCACAAAGCAACATTTAAAAAAAGAAACACAATTTCATGTTTCTATAAGATTCCATCATATTTAAACTACTACTGCACTACAACTGTCCATTGCAAAATAACATATTTCAAAAATACCAAAACAAGACCTTTCCAAGCTCAGAACTCAGCCATGCTCCACACATCAAATTTCAATGAGACTCCAAATGTAATGACCACCAGTCAAACCTTACCTTTGAATGTATTGTTAAAAGAACAGAACCATTCTATTACTAAATACCAACATCAAAACAATAAAATTTACTGCTGATCTGTTAAGCTCCATGCAAACATAATAAAAACTCACTCAGGCTGTTTTTTTCAAACTGAAGATTAACGGTATAGACACAATCTTGCACATCTAAATAGGTCAGCAAAGGACATTCCAAACCATTTGCAATTTTAAGTTGACGGTTCTCATACAGGGCTTTCCAATATTCATTTTTCATGAGAGGATCAAGGTCCTAAAAATACAAAATAAATCTTTAGCTCTTCATTCGCACTGTTTGAGGAAATGATATTCACATTGAAAACTGTTAGCTTAAATGTAATGCTATCATTACCCGTAGGTGCAAAGCTGGTTGGGTTAAAGCAATCCAAGTGTCATTAGGATTTTTAGTGTCAACCATTTTAGTAATATTTGCCACTAGAGTAAGCACTTTTATACATGCTTGAATATCAGCTTCTGAAATATTAGCCTGGAAGAAAATTAAAACAATTTTTAAAAATTTTAAATAATAAAAGAAGGGCCTGAGAAAAAATGTTTGCCAACAGTGACAAAAAAAGCTTTCTTTCCCAGGGTAATCTCCTGATTCCACAAAAAGATAATTTCTAGGGAAGTCATGATTTTCTGCTAGCATTATTCCTTGGACTGACGAATTTCCATATATCATTCAATTTTGGCCATGACCATTTATGTTTCCACAGCGAAAATTCTCAGTAAAACATTATTTGGGAGCATGGATGACATTAATTTAGGTAAACTGAAACATTCGTGTCCATGGAAGCCATCCATGTCTTCACTTCTCATCTGTCTTTGGTTGGAGAGTCCTCTGACAAAAAGGTTCCACCAAGAAGTCAAAATGGTCTTTCCCATTTCATAAATCACCTGAACACAGACACAGTAATCAAATGTTATATAATTTTGCTTCAATGTCCATTAGGGTGGTTTGAAAAAGGGTTTATCTCGCAAATCGTTTCCCAGGGATGCCAAACCTAATCATTTGCTATGACTAGGAAGTACGTGCAAGATTAGTGCGCAGGGTTGAGGATTACATATATGAGTTTTTACACACATTTTCTGGAATTATAGACTTTTTAAGGGTTTTTCCTCCATATTTCTTGAAATAATTGTTTTACTTTTTTTCTCACTAGGATTAATAGAACATAGTTCATTTAACACATTTCAGTTGATATTTCGGGAATATATGAAGTAAAACTTTTATTTCAGAGTATTTAAGATCTATTTTTCACTCATTCTTAAGCATTTTTTAAGAGTTTTCAAAATTCTGCCAAAATTTTGTTTCTCATCAAAATACAGTCAACTACCTCTCGATCGTTTTTTTTATCAGCTTCCATAATAAATATGGACCATTAATAACCATGTATTGGGAAAAAGAGTCAATAGAAAATGTAAGGCCACTTTTTCCTTTATGGTTAAATTCATTAAATTTACGTGCATACTGGTATAGTCATACACCAGAACGCACCAGTCGATCATCAAACTAACCTTAATTACCGAGAGTAATCATCTTTGAATTCATAGCAGAATTCAAGTGAAAAGTTTCATAAATTTATAAAAATTCATCAACTGTGATAGCATGTACTATGTACCGTGTGCAGCTATGGTGAATATTTAAGAGCTCAATTCCGACAGTTTTCACACTTTTAGTAAATGTTAATAGAGTAAAATTTAATCGTCAATACACTGACTAAAAAATGGTGAATTTAGTACAAAGATTCCTCACATGCATGTCTGTGCCATGTAAAGCAACTTATCAGTATATCAATATCCTAATATACATGCTTATGAGTATCCCCTGATGAGAATGAAGTGTTCACGCAACGCACACATGTTCATGGAGTTAATTAGTTGATGCAATCCAAGCACTTTTCCTACTACATACAGTACTTACCCCTGAATCAGCTCGATCATTTCTCATCTCTTCAAAGTACAAAGGGGCAGCAAAGTCATCAATTCCTTTAAGGTTTAAAAAAGGACTTTTCAATGCCTTGAGAGTTTCCCAGAAATCACCTGAGTCTAGTAACTCATTAATTAACTTGACAGCAGATTCACCTATATTCAGAATATAAATAAATTCATAGGATAACCCTTCAGTAAAATTATCACTATGAAGCTGGAAAATAATTTCAGTTCAAAATATATACTTACGGTTCCCCTTCAATTCATAAATTTTATTACAGTGCTTGACAACATTTTGCAGAAGGGAAGAGCCTTCAGAGAATGTTACATCATTTTTCATGCATCTGAAATTCTTGGTATTTAGAATTTCATTGAAGTAATTACAATAGTGCTCAATAAAACCACTTTTTATTTCCTGGAAAAATAAAAAAATCCCAAGAATAGTATAGGAGAAATATCAAAAGAAGGTACTTTTGCAAATGCATCATAGTTAACTCACAAAATTCATCATTCAGAAATTTAACAAATATGCAGACCAGAGATATGACCAAACATTTAAGTAAGACTTGGGGATGGTCAATCGAGCATTTGTATCGTGAAGAAATGGCCATGCAATTGAATGGAGTTTCCTGTATAACCACGCATTTCATGCCTCATTTTCCATTAAGATTGCAAGAAGATTCAGTGTTTAGATATGCTTGATTACCTGTTGGCGTATTTGTCATCTTCATCACTTTTGCTCAACACTAATTAAAATTTCATTAATTTGTAAATGATATTTGTCACATAATAAATCCCACAACTCACTTGATTCTAATGATGTATAATTTTTTCTGCACCACCAAATCAATTTATGGATTTCTACATTTCAATAACTGTCTAGGCAGAGTTTCTAAATGGTTCAGTGAAAAATCTGATGTTCGATATGAAGAAATGCAATTTTACTTAATTTACTCACAAGAACAATAGTTTTGGTTTTAATTTTAAAATAGCATTTATGACACAGAAATTTACACAGAAACCAGTACTTAAGACCCAAGTATTCAATCAGATAACAATGTTTCAACAATCATAAAGAAAATACAGGATCAAAATCATTGCATATGCTTGGGTTTATTCACAGACAGAGCAGAAACACAAAAATATCCATTTGTTAAAGACTGTACCACTCACCAGTATACCCCATACCAAAATATAGCTCCTTCATCTGGAATTCTAAACCAAAGTTCGTGCCAAACATGTTTAAAGGGATTGAATGTTTGTGTGTGCTACAGTATATTACATAAAAATTTTCATGCCATGACCCTGAAACTCACAAGTTCCGCAATTACCATACACAGTACACTCTCATCATTACAAAGTTCACCGGACCAAAAAATCGGCAGTTCGTAACAACGGACTTAGTATCAACGTATTTTTTCCATAACATCTTTTAAAAATGTCCTTTGACTATTTTCCTGGTCTCCTCAACCTTTCATGTATTAGTGCCATGCTGCAGAATGATATCAGATGAGTATGTACCATTAAAGATTGAATTATGCATAAAGATGTGAAATCCAGCACACAATCTCTAGTTTGAGATTATAAAATCACACATCTTGCCATTTCTAGGCCAAATCATCACAAGGTGGGAAATTTATTAAGCCAGGAGATTAATTCCACGAAAAAGCTACTCTGCTAATTGGATGGCTAGAATGTTGTGAAATTAATACAGTAGAATCTTGATCATTGTAGTACTGATTTAACATAAAATTTGATTTCAAAAAGTTACTTAATTTTACTAACAACTTAAGCTCGAATTAATTGAGTTAATAAGGGTTTTAATTATACAATAACTCCCATCAGTTGACTTTACAAGTTCACCAATTACTCAGGATATTTTCTGAAATAATATGTGCTGCAATCTATATTCATTATTTGAAATATTTATGTATATTATTGATAAGGGCATTATTTTCTCAATGCTATTTAGTTACAGCACTGTTGTTGACAGCACATTCTTCGCCACAAATCTTCTGGGAGATAATGTTGAAATGCGCTTTTAACTTAGTCAGCCAACCTGATGAGGCATTGAAATCCTCGACGTATTATTTCAGCTTTCAACAGTAAAATAGGGTCAACAGTGATGGGTGGGTTTTCTCAACAGTATTCGCAAAAAAAGCATACAATTCATCTTCAATATCAGCAAAGGTAGCACTCGTACATGTAGGATCTTCCTTAATGGCAAAATTCCTTCAGCCACTTTCACTTGAATTATTTTCATGGTTAAAAGGTAGAAAAATTGGACACAGAAACTCCACATTTTTTGGCCACTAATGTCTGGCTAATTTTCTTAACTTCACTTTCCTTCATCATCTTTAACTGATCATTCAAATACACAAATTTCCTAGAGATCTTCGGCATTGATGGGATCCATATTCCACAAATTTCACACTGCTTTTCATAATTGTAATACACTCCTCGTAGCACAATTGTTTACAGACCTACAAGATAACTAGCGAGGATGCCTTACCACTAATTGAGTTCAAACTAATTTATGTCAGAGTAGTCCCCAAATGTTCTCTAAGAACGCAGACTATAGCACGTCTACTTTATTAGTCTGCAAGGGAAATGGCTTACGATGGGGATTCATGGCTGCTTCCAAAAAAACATCTGGGTTGCCAGTGAACAGTCTCACAGCGTCAACAATATTACTACGTAGTGCAATGTGAACCCTGAGTCATGACTTCCAAGTCAATGGCACTGCTCTGAAATAAGAGAGGTAGGAGAGGCAATGGTAGGGAAGTAAAATGCCTCACAAGGGAAACATTTACAAAGGACTGATCCCATACATTCAGATGGTTTACTCGTTTGTAACGAGTTCCTTCATTTGGCTAAATGATGATTGCATATTTTTGGGATTCATCTCTAATATTGATGATGAAAAAGAAAAGAAGCAAAATTTATCCCCTGTTTCCTTCCTTTCGTAAATTCAACTCACCCAATAATTTTTTAACTCAAGTTTGGCACAGTTGGCAATAAAGCCTTTATTGCAGTTGGTGAATCCAAGCCTTAAAATAACATAGCAGTAAAATGCAGTTGGATACCGAGAAGAAAATAACCCCTTTGTAAGTTGAGGCCTCTTTGGGGGAGGGTTTGTAATACTGGGGGAGGGTACGAAATTCAAGGTGCAGCCCCTGTCAATCTTTATTTTGGAATCAACTATGTACTTCCAGGGAGAGCATGTTCCAAAATTTAACCAATTTCCAGATAAGACCTGCCAAAATTTCCAAACCCACTGTTGTAAACACACACAGAAATATTTTGTGTAATATACCTCTTATAGTGTGGAGGGGAATAGGAAAGGGGTTTGGGAACTAGGGAAGAGAGGGGAAAAGGAAGTGGGTGGAGGAGGGGTGGAGCCAAAGCCAGGCCAGGAAGCTGGCGGGGAAGGGAGGATTAGCTGGGTAAAGTATGCAGGACCTCATGAAGCACAATCAAATTGAACTAAGGTGACACATAAGTAATTTTCTTAATGAAGGGTTTGATGAAACTTACTCACCTTCAGCTGCAGAGATTGAGAAGTCAAAAGGTTTTTAAACAATGCAAACTGACTTCTTTCCGCAGATTCAACCAATTTGTGCCAAGTCCAAGAGACTGAAATAAATTGGGGAGAATTCCAATAGAATGGCAGTCTTATTATAATATTTCAAAGAAAAAGATAAGCTATATCTTACAATTAACGGAGCAGATATGTCCTTGGATTTCAGCATGGGTGAGAAGTTCATCATATGCATCAGGTATATAACTCTCACTCAATGACTGTAAAAAATAACGTTTACATCATTAATGTATAAGTAGAAGAAATAATTATAAGAAAATACACCAGGATTTATATTACCATACAAACCCATGTACCACGTGACCCTTTTTACCCTGAAATCATCACTGAAAGAGAGGGTGCACATTTCTTAAACGAAACGAATTCCTTTTCTCTCTGCCCCACCTGGAAACCCATCGAGCCTTTCTAAATCAACCAACACTTGAACTATGTATGTATTAAGTAATCATTTAAGAGAAGAAGATTCTTTTTTAGGGGAATTCCTAGACAATAGGTGGCACTTGCTGACTATGCATATTTTCAGCATTTCCACACAAATTTTTATGACTCTTTGGCTTCTCCAGCAAGGGCTTCTGTTTTTTTCATGGAAAGGTAATGATATTATAAATTCAGAGAGTTAAGTAAGAGTAATGAGATATCAGAATCGATTCACCAGGTCTTGGATTAATATTTTTGCTTAAGTATGTTAATTTCCTTGTTTTTAGCATTTGAAATAATCCTAGAGAAGGCAACACAGCCAAAAACCTCATCCAACAAACACAAATCATTCCCTGATTACCTAGGAATGGAGGACCCCACACTCCAAAATGTTGAGCATTGAGCACTTTCTAGGATAAGACAGGAAGTCAGAAGGAAGTGATAGTTCTGCATGCATGAGTATGTCTTCTTCAGTATTTATAGAAAATAAGTTTGTTTCCCACAGCTAAAAGGATCATCATTAAGTATTCTACCAGCTGAATGGTAGGTGTTCGGACATTACTTATCCTAATTCATTGTCACTAATATGGATGACCTGCCATTAGATCGCTCTTGAATTCCTCACGTTGTCTCCCTCTTTTTATTTTTCCAGAATTCCTATCCTCTTCCTTCCTCTACCACACTTCCCCAGTGTTCTCCACTCTATAGCCCTTTTCAACATTTTCTCTCTTGGATTGGATTTTTGGGATGGCGACCGACAGCCAAGGTCATTTGCACCATAGAGGAAAGGTAAGGGAGGAAGGGTGGATAGAAACCCGGCATTGGCATTAGCCTGCTCTTAATGAAAGGTGCTAAGGGGACCACGGTTTAACGTCTCACCTGACAGATGGAGTACTGTTTGTGTGACATATTTTCTATGTGATTGCTATTATTTTTTGCCTGAGTTGTAATTACTTATGCCTGCTCCAAAGGAATTCTTTCCTAGAGCCAATTAATCTTATCTTATCTTAAAAAAACCCGGCGTCTGTATTAGCCTGCTCTTAACAAAAGGCACCAAGGGGACCATGGTTTAACGCCTCATCCGAAAGACAGAGTACTGTACTTGAATTGCCCTCCACAAGACACTCAAGTAGGGATCAGGTTTCCTCTGAAAAAATCTTCCACTGCAAGGATTTGAACCCTGGCCGTCCACATGCTTAGCCAGTACTCTAGCCACCACACCAACTTGATCCCCATTCTCTCTCTTTTCAATACATCCTTCATCCATCTCTTTAGCCTCTTCTGAATCTCTGCTACTAGCTTACTCTCCTCTCCAACCATATCCAATACCTCATTGTTCATCATTCTCAACACAAAGCTCAACCTCTCCATCCTTCTCCACACCTACATCTCAAACACCTCCAGTTTACATACATCCTCACTTTGCAATGACCAAGTCTCTGACCCATACAGTGCCATGCTCCAAATTAGAATTTCATCAGCCTTTTCTTTACCTCTCCACTCAAACCTCCCCCTTATTATTCCCTCTTTGTAAATGCTTTTTAGTCATGGCAATTCTAACTCTAATGTTCCTACCACTTAAATCCATTCTCCTCAAAAATGCTACTCAGATATATAAACTGCTTCACTTTTGCTCTTTCAAACTTGCTCTATTTTGTGCCCTCCCGCTCTTACCTTAAGCCCCACCTTCTTGCACCTAGAGAATCTCATCACTTTCTTCTTCTTATGGTTAATCTTCATCCCATACCTCCCGCACTGCACTTCTAAAGCATTCATCATTGACTGTATCCCTTTAGCTGTCTGACATACCAATACTTGATCATCTGCAAATCTTTCTGACTTTATTAGATCACCTCCTATGTTTATTCCTACCTCCATTTCTCCCCATACCTCCCTCTCCATTTCTTCTGAATACACTCATAAGCAATGGCGATAGAGAGCACCCCTGCTGCACTCCTCATCATATCAAGGCCCATCCCGATTCTCCATCGGCTACCATAATCTGCACCCTCTGGTTCATTTAAAGATTCCGGATGAGACGTCCATCCCTCCCATTGACCCGTAATTTCTTCAACACTTCCAGTAATTTCACCTAGACCACTCTATCAAATGCCTTCTTGAAATCCACAATACATGAAAAAATATCTTTCCCATATTCTAGGTTTCTTTCCACAAGTGTCCTCATTCTATTGCATCCCACATTCCCATCCCTTTCTTAAATACAAACTGGCCATCACCCAAGTACCCACTAGCCTCGCTCTCCAGTCTCCAATTTATAATGCTAAGAACATCTTTTGCTGCATGGGATATTAAGTTTATAGTCCTGGCAAATTTTTATTTGATCTTCTTCGGTATTAGAATTAGAGTTTTCTTTGTGAGGTCTTCCAGCCACAATTCCTCCTCGTAAATCCTATGAATTATGTCAAAAAGTTTCCCTCTTCTGTTCTGGCACATACTCTTTAGAAACTCTGCAGGTATGCTATCTACTCCCACTGTCTCTTTCTTTTTCATTTCTCATTGTGACTTTTTGATAGCACTATCAAGGGTACCATGTCCAATGCCATCTCTGTCAATGTCCTCTTCCCTTTCTATATCCAACTTATTGGGCTTTATTTCCTTACCATACAGCTCTTCCACATATTCCTTCCACCTCTCTTGGATCTCTTCCAGCTCTACTATCAACTTTCCTGTCTTATTGTTATTGTTGAAATTCCCCTTTCCTTACTAGGGCCCGTCAATTGCTTTACTTTCTTATCCAGAGCTTCTAATCTTCCCTAAAAATTTTCTGAAAATCTTCTGAAAATTTTCCAAGGAGTCGATCTGTTCTCTCCACCATGCTTTTCTTGCTTTCTTTGTTTCTCTTCATAGCCAGTTGTCTATTTCCTCGTATTTCCTTCTGCCGAGCTCTGAGTTAATGCTCTTCCATTTCCTTCTCTCCTGCAACTCCATTATCTTTCCCTTTGTGACCCACAGTTTTCTAATTTTAGTTGTACTTACTATGCCAAGCTGCCGATGTCTCAAAGTGGTTGCTACTGCCCCATAAGGGAAGGTGCTTTATTCTAGAGAAGGCGAAAAGCACCAAAGAAGTGGCAAGGGGTGCGGGAGGCTGGGTTCCAACCAAATATTACTATGCATATTCTGGGATGAATAAGCTATCAATCATATGGATTGAAATAAATATTTTATCAAAACTGCTTTTACTATATTTTATAATCTTCTCAATTTTTTCATGCAGTCTATAATTATAATGCATATGGTTGGATAGTGGATATGCATATAGTTGGTTAGTGGAACTCAGGGGGCAAAGGCTCTAAAAAGTTTATGAAACACTGAATTAAAGCTTACCCTATTCAGAGCATTAGCTGTTTTTATCCTTTTGGCCTCATACAATGAATCTTGATAATTCTCCTTCAACTGCTGGTTCAAATGATGGAATTCAACAATAGGATTGAGTAAGGTGGTCCATGTCTCACTTGGATCCTACAGTGAAGTATTTCAGAGATATGGAACAAAAACAGAAGGCATGAGTTTATAAGACAGTGCTCCAAAAGATGGAAGAAATACTGCAAAAACAACATGTTTATTGACTGAAATATTATTTAAAAGGAAGTGATTGTAAAGGTTTGACTGTTACAGATCTCAAAAATTAACCTACTGTCATTGTAACTCTAATATAATGGATAATGTTAATGGAAAGTTAATGAAACCTCATCACGAATCACAAAGCTTAATGAGAGGCAGAACCTTTCAGACAATAATATTAAGAAAATTTCAAGTCACACAGTCACAACTCATAAAATTTATCTATAAAAATTGCTTTGTTCTTCCTCCACTTAATGGGAAACCAATATAATATAAAATCCGATAAAATTAGGTAACTAATACACAGTTAGCCCTACAGGTATTGCAAAAGTTTCTGGTATGAATGTCTAGAGACAAGTTCACTGAGGGTGACCCATGCATTGATGAATGAGCTTAGGTACCGGAAAATTCCTGATTGACCTCTTTATGGGTGATTCGACCCCTTTGTCCCTCCTCTCCTGTTTACTATCCTCACCTTAGCATCTTGTCCTACTATTGTTAGGATAGGGTGATAATATATGATAAAAACACTTGTAACTTAAATGTAAAAAAATACTCTAAAATCATGGCTTGTAAATAGTGAATTTAATTGGTTTTATCATTGATTTCAGATGTAGAAACAAGTTTGTTGATTGTCATTGTTTAATGCTGATGGGGTAGCTACTCATGATATAAGAAAGAGACTCTGTTTTATGGTAACAAAACTGAAATAAGATACATGCTAAGTGATATAAAAAAATTGATTTAATCACTTTGGTGCATCAATCATGCTCTTGCAAGTGAATGCTAACAACTCTCGCTACCACTGAACAAATTGTATTTTCATTTAAACAATGCTTAAAGAGGGATTTGTATCAGTTTTAAAATTACTACTCAGCATCAACAGAAATAAATGTTGCAGTTTTCAGCATTTTTGATTTTAAATTTAGCATTTTATAGCATTTAATCTTGTAAAAGTAGCATAGAGTAAAATAAGACAATTTCAGCATGAATTATGCTCAATCTTGCCAATAATATCTCTTTCTCAGGTATGGTTTATTTATGGCTGTATAACTCACAAATGCACAAGGAGACGAATTCTGTATCCATCACCATTCCCTTCGTCTACTTCATCAACAACAAACTGACTATTGTTTTAGTTGATGACAAAACTTGGACTGGTTGATCCCAGCTATGACACAGGGATCTAGGGGGCAAGGTGGAGGGGGACAAGAGGGAGGAATACAGAATGGGAGAAATGACTAAAGGATTCCAAAAGTCGGCACCAGGGGAACTAACTTTACCATAACATGGGAAAGTGGCACTTTCCATCTCTGCCCCTCCCCTAAAGTTGGATGCAGAGTGCAGAGCTTGGGATACAAGTAATCACACATTGGGTACAATCTTACACCTGAGCTATCCACTCAGGCAAAGGCAGTATCCAGAAAAACCTGACAATACATGATATACTTGTGTTTACTTTATCATTTAGGGTAGACTATATTTCATGCCTACCATATTTAGACTGGGAAAGAAATAGCAATAGTGGAAGCAGAGGGCACACGTAACAGAAAAATCAATTTTGAGTAAGGGGTTATGAATAAGGGTAAAACTGCTATGGCCGAGGGTCCAAAAGTTTAGCACCGAAACTGCCTACAAAATAAATGCCGATGCATGCAGCATAATTCATTAAAGTGAAAGTACAAACAAAACCAAAACTTTACTACACTCAGCATTACCTGCTTGTCAATGGCTTCATTGATAGCTATTACTGCAGCATGCAGAGAAGCCTCATCTCCAGCTAAATCATTTGCAAGTATGCCGCTGATTTTTTGAAAAGGAGGCATTTTTATTCCATACTTCTTCAGCTCTTTACATACAGCATTGATTTCATCATCTAGAAGTTAACAACATATTAGAGTATTGCTATGAATATGGCTATAACATGAGACAGAAAAAAACAAGAAAAACTAGCAGCCTCAAACATTTTAACATTAATTACCAACACCAAATTACTCATACACATAATTGGAAAAACTTCATCACTTTTAAGCCACGTTCAGTATTGAGAGAATAATGACGGCCTCACAGAATCCGTTAAGACATCAGATTAACTTCGAAATTCAAATATGGCGGGTGAATTTCTTCATCAGATTAACCTTTATCCAGGCATGCGGATGGGAGTTTACTGCCCGGGTGCCCGGAGTCCTAGTTTAAATCGGCCTGTCTTACAACTCAGTCATCGTCAAACGTTCTCTAGTGCTAACATTTTTGCAAGTGTATTAAGTTTCTTCATTCATTCATCTAAGTTGATCCTAACAATAATGATTTACGATGAAGAATTGAACAAAAAAGATAGAAAAACAAAAGGCAGTAAATAACTGCTGCATGCCCACCAGTGCTACCAAAGAGGGCACCCAGATGAAGGTTAAGGGAAGCAAGAATAGCATACCAAAGATTGGTGGTGAATGTGTAACTCATGGCATCCTAAATTCCACATACAGTAATGAATGGTGCAAGATGGCATCATCATCAAGAGTCCTCACTTGTAACCTAGGTTTACTACAGCTCTCTGCTAATTTTTATTTCAGCAAGCCATTTTGATTCTTTTCTAAAATTCCTCACATTACATTTCCTACCATTATTTCAAGTCGTACCCTTGTTCTTCTTCAATTCTCCCCATTCCCTTAACATATTTTCCATTATCACTTTATAAGTCTCAATATGTTCAATGAATTTTTCTTATCATATTGTTTCTGTAAAATATCTTTTCTCTCCAGCTCTTCGAGGCACTTAGATAAATAAAAGATTAAGTGGGCAGTCATGTGCATAAAGGGCAAAAACTATACATCAAAGGGGATGAAATTAGGCAAAAAAAACCATTTGACTAAATCAGGTTTCAAACTGAGGACTCCTGAATACTTCCAGAGGATGGGATGTAAGTACATATATACGACAATTTTGTAGAAACCTATAGTGGACATAAACCAAAGTGTTTGACACAAGTTGTTATTGAAATGAGGGGCCAAATTTAGAAAAAGAGAAACTAAGTGAGTGAATGAGAGATACCGAGGGGAAGCAAGCTACAAATACCTTTCCACTCCCCTAGCAGTTTCCTATGATTGAACCCCTGGGTGGAAAAACATCCTCCTTGTAGAATAAAACAAGAGTGCATGGGTGGCATATTTGTTGGTTGTCACTAGGAAACACAGTTGTCGCACTGCCCACCACCACCCCAGAAGGAATACTCCACATTCCATCTCTCCAGCTGTTGATCATCTCCATGCACAGTCCCTCCCCCTTGATCAGCAATTTTTAAATCACTGGCTGGCATGACGTGGTAAATAAACATTTCTTTACAATCCTGTTTTAATTGGTGCCTGACACCAAGGACCAAAAAAACACAAAAAACTTAATCCTCAGCCCTCACTTCATAGCAGGAGAGGGGTGGACATGATAAATTCTTGAGGAATTTTGTCTTAAATTAACCCTTTTGGTGCCGTCCATGTTTTGGTGGGTGCCCTCAGATAAGACTCAGGTGCCCAGGTGAGGTGAGTGCCATATGCAGTTTTGGAATTTTGAATCTTTATTTTTTGAAATTACTATTTTTGTATTGATAACAATATTTTCATGATATCTTATATTTCGGAAAGTGGATACTCCCTTCTTAATTCATATGATTAAAAATTTTTTGTCCTATTTAATGCAACACAATTGTTCTAGGTATAACTATAGTTTGCTAAACAATGATATATCGTTGTTGACACTTCAAGCGCATACTTCAAATGAAGATCTATCTTTGAGTGGCACTCAAAGGGTTAAGATGACCAAGACACCAGACAGGCAGTGGGGACATCTGGTTTCAAATCCCAATCAAGTTTAACGATTTTTCATGGAATTTAATTTCAGGGAATTTAATCCCCTTTGGTGTATTCATCGTTCTCCCACTAAGCAGCACTTAAATTTACTCCAATCTTCCCTAATATATTGCTATTATCATAAAAGATTCTCAATACAATTATCAGCACATCTGACTATGTAAGCTCTCATCCTACATTTATTTCCACACTATAAAAAACCACAATGGGTAAGGAATGTCACTCTGATTTTCCAGAGCAGTAAGATGCTGAAAGCATATCATACCCTAAAGGTTTGTAAGAGAGGTATTTCTCAAATTGAAACTCTTGAAACTCACAAAATATGCCATAAAAATTCATAGGGAAAGAGGATGCCTCAGTAGCTGAACTGGCTAATGCACTTGGCCAGAAATCAAGGGTTACAATCCCAGTCAAGGAAAATAATTTTGCCTCTGTGGAATTCCACTCTTGAAACTCAGTGCAGTAGCTGAATGATCAGCTCACATAGCAAAAACTTGTCTCCAAGGAACAATCTTAAATAAAACAACAAGGGAAGCTTGCTTTAGCCTCAACATTTTCTCATCAAGATTTCACCAGTTTCTCAACAACCAATATTGGATTGCTAGTCCATACATTAAATTGCACCGACATAATTCATTAATTTCAAAATATACTTATTACATAAAATAAACTACCAACTAGATTACCTGTAAAATTAACTTTTCCATAAAGATCTTGCATGAGAGGAGCTTTTCCAAGTTTGAAAAGGTGAGTACTTAAAGCATGAAGGCAATATATTAGTTTTGGTAAATTTTTCTTGTCATACACATCAGTAGTTTCTGGGTGGAAAGTCTATAATAAAAGTTCAAAAATTAGAACGAAATATACAAAAATAAAACACTACATCATTAATTATTTTATAGCTACCTTTGGTAGACCTATGGAACACAAAGCACTCATGAAGGAGGTGATGTTATCTGTGTGTCTAAACTGTAAACCAGCAATTTTGTATCTTTTCTGCTCAATATCATACACCTTACTCAAATTCACTGTTTCAGGAGAGATGAGATGCCCAAGCTTAGCTAAGTAAACACCATTCCTCAAGTTTTCTTCCAGTTCAGTGGTTGGGGGTAGTGTCTCCTTCAAGCAAACTTCCATCCATCTGTAACATTAATGCAATAGTCAAGAACAAACAGAAAATTAAGTCAGAAGAGCATATTTTCTTGTATGCAATTGCAGAGTTGTGGAAGTCCTTTTATAACAATAACTTCTCCACAACAAAAGAAGAACTTTTTGCAGTTTTCCTCAGTGATAAATATTTGAACGTCCAGTTTAAATTTATACCATTTCTTATGTAAAACAATATTTTCACAGCAGAAAATTGAAGAATCTCTTTTCTTCCTCTTTAAAAACCATGAAACAGATCCCTGAAAATGCATATGGTGACAAACGATTTCATTTCAGGGGGTACACGTTCAGGATAAGAAGGGGAAGTTAATGATAACTTCCATACTAAATAGAGAAACTTTGTTTTAACCAATGAGATATAATAACAGTATCTCAGAGTCCCAGAATCTGCTTAAGCCCTTGTTTTTTCCCTCTTACATTTTCAAATAAATAGTGGATGAAAAGCCTGCTGCCTGAGAAAATATTGACACTGAGACTAAAATACTGAGGATTTGAAAATGAAAAGAGCAAGGCAAACAGAAACAATTGTTCACTGTAATATATAAAGAAGGCCACAATTAATGTATAAGAAATATTATACATAATTAATATTTTTTGTAGCAGCAAACATTATCATTTAACTCACTTCTTGGCCTCCTCCAGGTGACATAAGTACTGGTATGCCACGTTCTTTTGGCGAATTTCATCCATTTCCTCTGCAGACTGCCGCAGGTCACCATTGGAGATGCCTAAAGAGGGACAACTTATTGAAAATAGCATACATTTGAATAAGATTAGCACGTACACAATGAATACATAGGGAAAAATATTAAAACAATAAGATTATTCCACTGCACACTGACATAAGATTTGTGGGGACCAAATCACTTCATGAAAGAGTCATGATCATGTCTCTACTCGTGTGAAATGCACAGCAGAGAAATCATTCTCATAGACTGGCATTTGAAACCAGACCCTTGAATTCTATGTTGAGTGCTATAACCAATGACGCTACCTAGGCATCCCTTACACTATGAATCTCAAGAGGGCTTTAAGGAGCAAGATGATCTCACTGGTACTGACATATAATACCATAGATTACCCAATTTGAATACTAAGTGTTACCGTCAACAAGGCAAAGCACAACTTTAAACACAAGGGTATTTACTTTGGACAAATTTAAGGAACTGTGGAATACCTTGCAGTTGCTTTAACAGTCACCCACTAGTGGTCACACAATGTGGTTGTAGTGTAGTGTGACCACTATAGGATGACTCCGTTATAGTTCCTGTGTGGCCCATTCCGCAACATGTCTCCACTTGTTTAATACCCAATTTTTTAAAGTCATAATTCAGGAAATGAAGTAAAGGTATAAGTTAATCAAGATGTCAAGAATTTAAGTAAAAAGAAGTCAACGTTATGAGTTGAAAGTTGAGAAGAATATAGGCTGGAGAAGGATAGAGGCTGGAGAAGAAAAAAAATGTTTGAGAGAATTATCAATAATTTCAGCATGTCTGGGTTTCTATCCACAAATGCTATCTTAACAGACAACAGGTCCACCAGCTATCATGGTAGTATCCTCATATCAAGCAGGTATGTTGAGAAGGGGTCATTGTCACCCTTATGCAGGCCTGGGCCAGTTGGCTGTCATACTATGATTGGCCGGTTCTGAACCTACTGAGCTAGCTGCTTTCTGATTGCTGAAAAATGATCATTCTTTACCATGCAACTGTGGGGTTATCCTTCCTCCCTTTCAATATCATGGGCATTTTAACGATTTCTATTGATGTCCTTTCTATCCTGTAAAAATATTCATTCTCCTTTGCTATTAATTTGACATCTTTGAATTTTACAGCATGCACTTGTTCACTACATGCATTTAAAACCTTTAGTACAACACCACTTGATTTTCACCCATATTATTGCTACAGGAAATTAGCTGAAAGCACCAGGAAAATAGGCAGACATGGTTGTCATATCTCAACTCTTTTCAGAGTATACTTGGACAAAACTACTGAACGATAGAAACAAAGTTTAGAATGAGGCATAGAGATAACTCCTATTTTATGTTAAACACTATGCCATAAGCCAAAAATGTTCCTATCATAGAATGGACAAAAGATAATTTGCATAAAGGAGTATTTTCCTGAAAAATATAGCCAAGTCCCAGTGTGTCAGTAAACTGTTTATACCAACTAATGATGGGTCTGTTCATAAAGGATCTGAGCTCAAGCTGAATAGTCAAAACAGGTCTAGTGTATTAATAGGCGATGCTTTTTATAATGGCATACAGACAAAGTACCCTTAGTATGAAAAGCTGCATACAGGACCAGGATGCCAGGTAACCTTGCATACTCTATTCCAACTTACTCTGAAACGTCAAAAGTTGTCTCCAACATGAGACACCACAAAGGGAGGTGGAACCTGTATATACATGGTCATTCGATCAAGAAATGAACATGGTGATTCAAACTGGGCAATCACCACTAAGGATGGGAGAGAAGAGAATAAAATAGAGCATGAGTTCATGAATGGAAAGAAAATGAGATCAAGAGATATTTTCCGTGCATGTGACACCACATACAAGGTGTTGGGTGTTCTCTCATGTGATAATAGTGGATTGGAATTATTGTCAGGAGTTAAAAATAGTAGGCATGAGAGTCAAGCTGTAAAATTGATCCTCAATGAGAGAGCAAAGACACTAGGAAGCAGATACAAGGCAGTATCCCCAAGATGGCTGTGTTTATATGAGATAAATAGATATTCAAAGAGCTGGGAATGTGGCATTTTATCCTCTGGTAAATGAGGAGAGAGAGTGTGGAGGATGAGTTTTGAAGAAAACAGAGAGGAAAGGAATAAATGTGACCCTGGAGAGAGAATAGCAATGCTATACAGCATGAATGTCTGGGTTGGTATAAGGTGAGATGCACCTGAGAGTGGTAGGGCCCTTTGGAGATCCTAGAGAATGATAATAATGAAAACTTGGTGAGAGAGGGTTAAGAACGCTTTACACAGTACATTTTATTGTACAAACAAATGTATCATAAAATGTACAAGAAACTGAATGGAATTAGAGCAGGTTCTATTTCCTGTGAAGTCATTCAGACAATCATACAGTTTGTCACTACTTTACAAGGTACAATTTTCCTCATGCAAGAATTCATACATTCATTTGTACAATAAAATGTACCGTGTAAAGCAGTCTATATGAATAAGGATTGTTTGCTTGCATAAGAAAATTCATTGGTATATAAAGATATGATTGCAAGAGCAAATTTTTTTGGTGCGAGAGACAGAGAGTTATTGAGGGACACAAGGGAAACAAGGGGTGCCACAACACCTGGAGCAGACAAAATCAATGACAAAATCATTAAAGCACTCTAACTAAAACTCTAAGTAAAACTAAGGACAACCTGCATGAAATAATCAAAGATAGCTACCAAAGACAAGGTTCAAGAGGACTTGAAAAAGGTGTGTGATGATTGCCATACCAGAGACAAGGATTGATACATATGAGGAGCACCAAACCTTGAGTAGTGCCACATGTATCAAAAATACTTACATGAATATTATGCTGTAGGATGGAAAAGAAAATTCAAGACAACCTCTTTGAAAACCAATTTGGATTTTGGAAGAAAAGGGGTACTAGAGGGGCCATACTCTGTCTGAGAGTAATGGTAGAGAAAACAATACATGTAAACAAGCCATTGTATGTAGCCTTCATGGGCCTAGAGAAAGCCTTCAAGAATTTCGGGTGGAATAAGACATTCAGACTGCTGGAAAAACTCGGAATGGACAACAATGACAGGAGAATAATCTACCAACAGTACAAGAGCAAGTTTTCAATAATACAAGAATTACGATGAGATACAAGAAAATATATACAATAAAAACAATACAAGAAAAATACAATAGTTCAAATGAGAGACGAAGGATAAATAGAAGCTAAAATGAACAAAGGAGTACAACAAGCATGCAACCTCTCACTAGCAATATTCAACACGTAATTAGTGGGCAAAACACAAAGCACAAGAAATTGGAATGAACGGAATAAATATTAACAGAGAAGAAATAAACGTGCTCTGCTTTGCAGACTATATCAGTCACAGCAGGAAATCATGATGTTCTTCAAAGGTCACTACATGCAATGGACCAAGTTCTCCCAGAAAACAACATGACAATAAATAAGAGTTACAAAATCCTAGTACACAGAATAGAGAAGCTGCATGCCATAGCCACACTCAGGGAAGAGAAATTAGAGCAAGAGGATTACTTCACCTATCTTGGCAGTCCGACTGAAGAAGTACTATGGACATCAAGCAAAGAATAGCCTCCGCTAAGAAAGCATTCACGGTTAAAAAATAACTGGTGCTCAAAACTAGGAAACAGTATGTGAAGACATTCATGAGGAGTCATGGATCAGGAGCATAGACCATTGGGAAATAAGACAAGAGCAGACTAGAAGCATTTGAAATCTGGTACTGGAAGAGGATGCTGAAGAAAAAAATGAAGAAGACGGACAAAATAAGGAATGCAGATTATATACGAGTAGATAGATTGTCAGGTCTGTTAGTGCAGAAACAAGTCGCACCATATGATTCCACAGCCGTGTATCAATCTAGTTCACTTTTTGAAAGAACTTTCTACGGCACGATACTCCACTCGAATTTTCAGACTACATCGGTTAATGAGTCAGGTAATCGACCACTTTCGAGGGGCAATTATGTAACTGATAACAGAACTGTAGAGAATAAATCAAAACAACAATTTATCAAGCTATGAGTTAAACACTTTTTCTGACAGCTACGGAAACCAGCTTCACGATAGTTGGATGAAGAGAATTTTTTTTAACTGTCACATTTGAAGATTGTCACATAAAAACAGCAATTGAGAAGGTTCCCGATCAGTGGGAAAATCCTCATCAGCATACGGTAAATGGCTATTAAAGGTAAAGGATGAATCTCACGCTTCGTACAATACTTCAAGTCTCACCGTTTTGAAATGGTAGGAGTGGAGTGGCGTCGACCATTTTCCTCTATCAAGAAGGAAGAACAAAACTATCTGAAGAAGCTACTGTACTACATACTTCAATTTTACCAAGGAAAGTAAACTTTGTCTTCATTCACCACATCAAAACGCGCGATCTTTCGAAAACATGCGTCACTTTAACCGCCAAAACAAAACACCTTAGCCAACATCAAATGTTAGGCGCACCTGCAACAGGTGAACAGGTGTTGACGTAGACGGTAGATGCAAATTTTATTTTTTTATTCAAGAAAAATTAGTATCCATTTGATCTTACGTCTTTGAAACATGCTCTTACTTAAGCGTTTTTTATTAAGGTCTACATCAAGTAGAATATGAGACCATGGAAGACAACATGGAATATATTGTCAAAATGCTCATTACAGTTTTTCAATATGCATTTCATTATTCCGCTGGAATAGCCTTCATCCTCTTCTACGAGATTCCACCGACGAAAATTCCCTCCTCTCGAGAGTATATGTTCTTGGATATATGAGTAGTTTTCGCGAATTATCAACTTCAACATCTTCAAAAACATATTATTTAATAAAATGCTATTGCAGGATAAAATTTAATTTACTAATATGCCTCTGTATTAATTTCACCAATATACTTGTATTTTTTTTGTTACCACTATTATATCATTTGTTGCATGTTTCCAATTTTTCTGTGTAATCGAGCTCTGATACTAATGTTCATCTTTTGTATGTTCTTAGTGGACCAAGTGGTCCAAGAACAATAGACATTTCTTTGGTGAAATAAGTTTTAACTACGAGCATCCATGATTCCCATCGATATTGACGAGCTTTGAAAATCTCAGGAGAGTCTCACGTAATTGAATCAGCATGATGGGCTGGCAAGAAACCTTCCTTGAAAAAAACGCCTTTTCTACGTTGTTATTGACCTGTGGATATTTTGCTTGTTGGTATCCTTGGTGTTTTCCAGTTCGCTCATCGGCAGTCAGCGTATCCTGAAAATTTGTGATAGCGGCCGTGGTGGTAGCTGGTGGTAGCAGACCACAGTGGAGGTAGTAATAGATATTGAATGTTGTGTTAGTGATGTTAGGACTGCGATGGATGAAACTATTAGTTGAAGACTCTAATATCCTTCTTAACTGATGGGAATTTGATGGTTATCTAAGCCTGCCCTTATCCAAGTATTCTCCATGCCTACTTTTATTGTTTACAATTACCGGGAAAATGTATTTCGCTTCATGAGCATACTGGAAAGTGGCAACAATTGTGGTGTAGGATAGCATAGATATGGCTCGAGTTTGGAAGTATATTTTAACTACCCTCTGGGTTTATTTTTTAATATTTGCCTCGATTTATTTGTTTTCGCGCGGGTTTCTTTTGAAGAGGGACGTTTTCACAGACAGGGCGGTATGCACTCCGTTAGAGAGGTCTGGTGCTAATGAATTGGTATTTATCAACCCTTTGGGACCAGAAAAGCCATTTCCTCTGCGTAATATGGCCAATTATACCACACAGATGGGAAGTTCTTTCAGAGAGATCGTGAAGAATTTGACTACTTGTTTACCCACCGACACGAAAGTAGTTCTTATGATAGTAGATGCTCTTAGGTACGATTTCATTACATTTAATGAGAGTCTTAATGAATCTGAATCACTCGCATATCAAAATAAGATTCCCATAATTTATGAACTTCTGACTCGTCAACCCCATAATTCACGAATTTTTAAGTTCGTGGCAGATCCGCCCACAACAACTATGCAAAGACTCAAAGGAATTACGACCGGTAGTTTGCCCACTTTCATAGACTTAGGTTCAAATTTTGCGACGCCGGAAATAAATGAAGACAATGTGATAGATCAACTTATAGCTCGAAACCGGAGTGTTATTTTTATGGGTGATGATACTTGGACTGGTCTCTACCCAAAGAGATTTGTAAGAGAGTTTGCGTACCCATCGTTTAACGTATGGGATTTGGACACCGTGGACAACGGAATCATGTATCATTTACTGCCAGAAATCAACAAGAAGGATTGGAAACTTCTTATAGCTCACTTTTTGGGGGTGGATCATTGTGGCCATAAGTATGGACCTTATCACCCTGAAATGAGTAGAAAATTGAAAGAAGTGAACACAGCCATCAGGTAGGTGATCAGTTCCCGAAGAGTTCACGTTAGGCTCACTAACAGGGGTTTTTATCCATTATCTGTTTACTTTCAGGCATATAGTGGATGTTATAGACAGAGATACCCTGCTGTTTGTCATTGGAGATCATGGAATGACATCTACAGGTTGGGATACTCTTTTGTCAAACATTGCACCTGTTTAAAAAATAAGTATAGAAATATAATCTTAAGCCCAGTCCTTAACCATGTGACTTTAATTTTCAGGCGATCATGGTGGAGATAGCAGGGATGAAGTCACTGCCGCCTTATTTGTCTATTCTCCTGCTGCTCTCTTTCCACAGAATATTGTGGAAAAAGTTGACTCAGTCAGTCAAATGGATTTAGTGCCAACTCTTTCCTTTATCCTAGGAGTGCCTATTCCTTTTTCCAACTTGGGAAATGTCATAATTGAAACACTGCCAGTAACTGAAGACGGAAATTCTAATGCTAATTGGGAATATGCCCTTGTGGCTTTGTGGAGAAATGCTCTCCAAATGAATAATTACTTAACATATTACTCAGAGAAATCACAGCAATTTTCTGAGGAAAAGCTGCAAATAATCATAAATAAATTTGATCAGCTTTCTCAGCAAGTAGATGGGGTATCAAATTTAGAAGAATTTAGGCTATTTTCTGAGGGTGTTAAACAATATTTTATACTTGCCAGAAATATGTGTTCAGAAATATGGGTTCAATTTGATGAAATCTCAATGGTTTCAGGACTCAGTTTCATGCTTATATTTGTGCTTTCCACACTTTACATTGTGGAAGGAGCACCTATGGATAAAATTGACTCATTCATAAATAATAGCTTTCCATTTTTAGCCTTTATATTTGCAGTTTCTTTGTGTTCCAGTTATCTGTTAAAACATTTTCACATGGTGGGAAATTTTGACATAGCATTTTGCTCCATTACTTGTCTATTGTCCGCATTATGTATTATGGCTATTAATTTTAAAGTTTCTTTTGGTCAAGTTGTTGCAAAATTCAAGTCAAAAGATAACTCTTCCCTGGCATTGAGAATAGTATTCCTTTCATCTATGATTGGATTTTTTTCCAATAGCTATGTTGTTGAAGATTCCACGATTTTGTCATTCAATCTTGTGTCTTTGTCTTTAATTGTTCTTTATTTCTCAAGCAGCATTAAAGATTTGACCAAACAGAGGTCAGACAAAAATAGATGGCTTTACAAGGGATCGTCCATAAAGCCAAAAGTTATGTTCTTGACTTTACTCTTTGGTTTTATTATAAGACTCTCACACCATTACTGGAGATGTCGTGAGGAACAGAAATGGTGCATTAACTCTGAATGGTTGAAGTTTTCCTCCTCCACAGTGTTCAACATTTATGGCTTACAGTACCTCTATACGCTAATATATTTAGCATTGTTGGTGACCGTTTTCCGCATGTGGCTTAGAAGCAGTGGCAATCTAGTGGGATTTTCATTTACTGTATCCATTGTGCGCTATGTCCCAACTGTGATTGTCATTTGTATATCTGCATTTTGGATACTGCAAGGCCTGCCTAAAAACACAAAATATAGCTTAAAGCCGTGGCAGATACAAGTTTGGCCATCAGTTATATTTTTCCTTCTTGGAATTAGTATTTTTCGGCTTTATATTAACCCACTAAGTGTTTACGTGCTTCCACGGACAAAGGTGACAATGGATGGGGTTTATGGCCAAGATAATATCATCCCACACCTTTTCAACCAAATAAAGGAATCTTTGGACAAGAGGAACCGTGAGGAAACCCGTAATTCTCCTAAAGATTTTCCTGTAGTGTATGGGCTTGCAACTGTGTATAGTGCAGCAGTGATAATTTTCAGCCTCTTCATTTTGCTACTCATCAGTTTGTTATTTGGAGACATCTTAGCTCCATCTACAGCATTGATGCTCATTGCTAGCATTCTCACCCTTGCAATACAGGCAGTATTCCAACATGAACGGATTATGATGCCAAGTAAGTATGCTTCCTCTACATTATAAAATGTATATCCCCAGTGGGAAAGCTTTAACTAGTTGTGCGAAGTGGCCTTGAAACTGGATAGTAATTTGGTGTAACTAGCATAGGCACTTCCATCAGAATCCTTATCTATACATTGCTTTCTTAAATTTACCATTTTTATGCTTGTATGTCTCCTGATGTGTGCATGGTAGGAAACATGTCTGAAGTTACGGGAATGTAAATTATATGGGATAATGAGATTTAAGATACAGATGGCTGACTGGCTATTTTTGGTTGAGAATCATGAACTCTCAGAAAGAAAAAACTATAACTCCAGAGAAACTAGAGAAAATACTTGTTGTTTAAGTGCATATGTACCTATATGGGATGGTGTGGGAGGAAGTTTTGGCTTTTGGAGGCCAACTCCAGTATATCCTGAAGACAAATCCTGGTTTAGCTCTATTAAAATTTTGGTGTCCATCTTATGTAAAATTTATAGATTGAAGGGGATGAGAAAATAGCTTGTGGATAAATAATTTAGTGTCATTAACAGGGAATTTCAAGATCAAACCAAAACTCTAATAGTGAACTGTAGAAGTCATAGAGTTTGTTTTTGCTTTGCAAAATTCACTAAAATAATCATTTTTCTTGTATTGAAGCTTCCTTTTCTTTTAGAGAGGGGTCATATATAATACTTCAATCCATCCCTCCATTCTGTTCTCTTACAGTCTCTTCGTTACTAGTAGTAGTTTTTTTATAAGCCTCACTCCCTTCTAACTTTTTATTTTATTTTTGGAAAACTTAATTCTTATCGTGAATTATCATTTTCATACAATGAACCTATTTAGCAATAGAAAATTGTGGTTTACTCCTTTGTACCTGAATTTATGAATTAACGAAGTAACTGGAATTTCAAATGACCTCTTAGCATATTTGTCTTCATGTAATTGTTGTTTCATATACCTAGGGGCGTAAGCTTGTCATTCCTTGAGTAACTTCACCTTACATCCATTGATAACATTTTTCACCCTAGCTCTAACATGGCATTGCCTTCAATGCTTAGTAGCATTAACCCATTCGCGTAAAGAGCTGGTGAATCGCCGGGCTGTCTTTCTTTGCTTTAAGGTAAAGAGCCGGCTAGTTGCGTTAGAAACGTATTTATTCCTAATTTGTTTATAATTAATTTGTAACTAATAAATGTGAACAATTACACCATTTTTAACCCTTTTAAAAATACGAGTCATATAATTCAACCACTGAGGAAATTTTATTCTGAAATCTTATTTTATTGCTCTTCAGCCTGAGATAAAAAATGAAAATGAAATGCAAATTTTGAGAAAATTAAATAGGAACTTAGGGCCAGAAATTGCTAGGAAAATTAAGAGGCGAATGGGTTAAAGAAGTCAAGGTAACATATTTATTACACTGCTAGCTATTTATTAATGCTAGTTGATAATTACTGAAGATGCAAAAATGTGCTTAACAAACACACATTGATTTTGTTCACACTCTACGTGTCTCAGTTTTTTTAATGGAACTCTGTCAAGCTTACACAAATAATCTTAGAATAGAATGAAGAACTTAATAAAAATTGAAAAAATGATGCTGAAAATGTTGTCACTGATTCAATTTACTAAAGTAATTACTTAAGGTACATTTGTACTCAGTATTTTGGGACTTCTAGTGATAAATAACTTGGCTGGTAATTATTCAATGTACCTAAATCTAGTTACTTATATGTGGAAAATATTTTCACTGCAATTGTGTTGTGGGTTACACTGTGTCTTTACTGTGGTGCAAGCAGGCTATGACGCCATGATTATGAGGAAAAGCTGATGAGATGATTGTAAATGTATAAAAATTGTATATGCATGGTAAATGTTGTTTTCATTTTTTGTGGTTATTCATATATTAATAAAAATATATTAATCACATCTGTATTAAGGGTTGTATAATGCCCTTCCCAATGGGATAAAAAGTTTGTGCCATTGTGTGAGAAATGTTTTGCATATTGAGCAGTATGACTTTTTGATGATGCGAGTATTATTTGGGAATAATTATCAATTTTAGTCAGTATTTTGGGGTGGTATGTCTTTCATTTTGGTCGAAAAGAGCCCTTCCCCCATTACTTACTACTAATATTCAATCAAAAATGGGGTTTTTAATGTTTGGGCATGAAAGGTGCTGAGTACAAACGAACCAAATGAACTTACATGGGTAAATTGAATTATTGCCAACATTTTCAATATCATTTTTTCAAATTTTATTAAGTTTTTCATCCCATTCATTCATGATATTTCTATGCTTGATATTTTTACTCCAATTTTGCATTAATAGCATCCCTAACTTGCAATATTTTCCCATTAAAATGCATCTCCTCTCACATTCGTAATGTAACTTCAAGTCTTGTTTTCAAAGCCACCCATTGAGATCATGTTCCTTCAATCCTTCCCTTAAATCCACTCTGTAATGTAGCCATTATGCTGCTGATTTCCTCATCTATTTTATGAGAGTGAGTTGCTCTGTGAGTGGAAGAATTATGTGGAATGTTTTCTAAAAGGATTCTGAAAGCTTCATTGATTAATAGATTTATTTGGCTGTCATTAGTCTTGTGTCACTCTTGAATGGATGCCATATTTTATTGAATGACTTGGTTTGACTTTGGTGCCTCTATGCATTGATGTAGACTTATCTGTATTTTTTTTCTTACATCAGGTCAGCTTTTTAACGTACCGTGGTCGTCTATCCTGTGGTGGGCACTTCTGGGCTCATACTTTTTTTATGCCACGGGCCACCAGCCCACGTTCCCCTCCATTCAGTGGGATGCCGCATTTGTGGGAACTGGTGGTCACCTGGGAAATTACCTCGTGCCAGCCATCCTTGTTTTGATGAACACATTTGCTTCTCAGTTCTGGTTTGCCTTAATGCTCCCATTGCTCATAATTTCTCCGTTTACCCTTGTCGTTATGTTTCCAAATTTTATTAAAAAAGATGGGCTTCGTGGTGAGATGAAGAGAGGTGAGCTGGTTTTGTACGAGAAAGAAGGCTTATTTCACCATGGGATGTTCACTTTGTGCTCCAAGTATGTTCTGTTTTATGCACTCCGGGTGAGTAACATTTTCTATTTCTAAAGCATGCATGCATGTGTTATGGCATTAGCAATACAGTAAGTTCTCGATATGCTTCGTTTTGATTTACGTCTGATTCGATGTTACGTCCATGCTGACAAGGGTCGTCAGAAAATTTTTCCCTATTTAATGCTAATAAAATAGACTATATGTGCCTATGCTTGCTTTTTTTGATAACTGAGACATAATATTCCTATCTGAAATAGCTATGTTTTCCTGAATAAAGGCAAAAAATGAATTTTGAAATTAACACCTTGATTTATCACGGGATCAAAGTGGTCGTGAATATCTGGATCTGTTTTAGGTTGTTTCGACTGACGTCGCTCATCTTACACACGCATCTCGAAAATAAATCGAGAACTTACAGTATTTGTATCAATGTACCAAAATTGGAAATTTTAAAATGCTCAAGGCAGTTCATTGTTGAAGGAATAAAATTGTGTTGTGCTGTGGATTATTTTCTGCCATTTTGCTTCTAAAACTTATACCTGTAATATAAATGTTAGCAGGTAATATGAGAAATGTGTAATTTAGCTGAGTTTTTGTGTTGTAAGTACCCAATAATCTTACTTCTCTAATTATGCATAATTAAGCAGTTCATGTGTATGTACGTCTATACTAATACCACCTGACATTTGCAGCTACACTACTACTTGTTGCTTGATTTATTGCATAGCAACGTGTTAAGGTTAATAAATTTAGAGCCTTTTGTGATGATGTTAAAAGTTCATTCTATGATTGAAATACTTACATTGAGTTACAACTGAGATTGTCAGCTTTTCATATTATGTTCTAAATTGCCAAAATAGTGCTTGTATTTGAATTCAAATGAATCTGTGTCAATTTAGAAACGTGTCTCGTTGATCAGCTATTCTCCTAGTTTTGTTAGCCCATAATTTTGGTGAGGGTATGTTTAAGGCCTCCACACACCTGAACGACCACGGTGGCGGGCATGATACGCGGCCAAACAACAATGGAGCTTTTGGTGCGTGCACACACACCAGAGCGGCTAGGTGGCCATGGCCTGAGCAGCGGTTGTTAGCCGCGGTGGCAGCCGAACGCGACCGGTCGAGTTTGCCCGCAGACCGCGGTGCCTTACGCCAAGCAATTTTCAACTTCCTCAAGAGGTTGCACTGACAAAACTGGGCATTGAGAATGCGAAAGTGTTGAAGTATTTTTTATTGTGATTTATGATCAGAAACATTATCCATAGCCATTGCATTTATGCCTTCGTAAATTCAAATATACCGCATGAATAGTCAAGGTTTGTCGGTTTGTCGCCCACACCAACAATACTGCATTTCCGAGGCCGTGACCGCTTAGGTGTGTGGAGGCCTTTATTCTTTTTGGACGTATGATCAAATGTTATTACCTAATCAGTTGGGCTTATGAAATTATGCAATCAGCTAATTTTAGCCTTTACAAAGAATTTTCTGAACAAGCATAATAACGCTGGTTGATTTCTATTATTTGTCGACAGAGTTGACATGAAAATATAGACTTATTTGGTATGGACATATATTGTTGCACATGAATGCACCATGAGCTACGAGGCTGGAAAGTGGAGGACATTATGGGTTCAAAGTGAGGAAAGGAAGAGTAGGTAGTAAGTAGTTAGTCAAGAGACTCAATGAAAATGGTTTTGATCTCTATTCCAAAAATTAAGGGTGTATTGAAATAGTAAACCTGGTATGCAATAAGTTTACTTCCATGTACATATATCTAAGAAAGTGCTAAATAAGTCAGTGATAGGAGTTTGGATGGGAGGGGAAACAACTTAGGTGGAAGACAAAAGTTCAGAAAGGGAAACCAGCCTATTATGAATTAGCGATATATGTAGTGTAAATGTGATGGGAAAATGTTTAGAAACCAATCAGTACGTTTTCATTTTATTTTAAATTTTAGGAACACATTGAGTGAAATAAAGAGGTAAAAGTTGACTGAAGAACTAAAGAAGAAAGAGAGGACTGAATTGGAAGAAAACTTTCTTGAAATTCTAATCGTGCTCAGATGTAAGAAGTTTGGGTGGTGGAAAGAGGATCACAATGGGCAGTTGCAGGCAAACGAGAGAAATAGGGTTCTCTGTTATCATGATTATTTTCCACGTTTATGCAAATGAATAGTAAGTGAAGAGTATGAAGAGATATACATACATACGATTGGAAGGTGGAAGGCTACTATTGAAGTCACTTCGATTTAATACTTTGCCCATTCAGCTGTTACAGATTTCTGTTTCAGTATAGTGAAATTAAGGTAGTTTGAGCAAGATAGTTCCCTAGTCATAATGGAGATCGTATTCGAATTGTACGTTTTGAATTCACCAGCTGTAGGAAACATCGATTAAATAATGCATTATTAATAGTGAAACAACATACTTTTATGAGACAGAAATTTTTATGTAATTTAATTAAAATATTTATACATATATGTCTTTAACTTGAATCATTTTCTTCATGCAGTGCATTTAAAACTCCTTCACAATGGAAGTTTTTATAGGATCCTGAAAAAGTAACAGTGACCACATGATTTCTTTTTCTAAATAGTTGAAGGAGCATACAAACTACACATTTTTAATTTTTTGATGAGATATAAGTGTAAGGAATGCTTTTGTTTTCAAATTATCTCTCTCTGGAATGCATACGTGCACCATTTCCAATATAATGGCTGGTATTTTTTGGCAAACATCTCGGTAAGAATTTCAGTAAGGGGCTGTTATTTTGACATCTTTGGAAGTCATATATTATGTATCTTTGGCAACTGTTGACTCAATCTTTTAAGAACAAAATACAACTGAATCAACATATGTTACAGCGAGAGTTATCTTCAGCTGAGGAAGGCTACAGCTGGAGCAAGATTAAGAATTTAACTAAAGGGTAGGGTCATGGAGGAAAATGGACAGTAGTTCAGACATTAGGGGAACTCTTTCAGCAAAAGATGTGTTCATAAAGTGGGAAGAAAAAGTTATGAGAAGTTCATCTAAGGATGTTAAGAAAATGTTGTATCAAGCAAGATAATTTATGTGATATTCAGTACTTACTCAGTACTTACTTGGAATTAATTGGTGGTTTCAGGTGTAACTTTGTGGAAGTTATTTACGTAAAAAAGCGAACTGGTTAATTTGTGATTCCATATTTCATTTTGGAACAACCTACGTTTCGACTTTCAACGTCATATTTACCTGAATATGACGTTCAATGTCAAAACAAGGGTCATTCCAAAATAAAAGATACGTGGAATCACTAAGTTGCCAGTCTTCATTATTACTTAATTTGTGTAAAGTGAATTCAATGATTCCTGCGTTAATGATTATAGCTTTAACTTAATAAAACCTTTTCAGTACTGATTTTACATGAAAAGGAACATTTAAATTTCATGAATAAAGCCTATCTTGTATATTTTCTGGGATGTGATAAGAGATCTGAAATGAAATTTCTGTATGTATTTACCATTCAAACCTGTCATAGATGACTTAAGTAAATACAAAAATGTGCCTTTAAGAATGCTTATGAAGCTCTGACTACAGTACTACTTCTTTAATACAATTCAGTGCTTTGTATTGTTAGATTGCATGGCCCCTATTTATTTAAGTTGAATGAATGAATGACACTCAGATTTTCCTCTGGATCAAACTACATTTCTGCTAGAATTCAAGAGTTTGACAGGCAGTTTCAGACTGACTGGGAGTTTTGTGCAGAAGTGCAGAGTTAAACCAGGCAGAGAACCTTGTCTTTGCTGACTTCATATGTTGGTAAAACATCAGATCTTTCTTAGCATTGTTTTGTTGCCTGAGATTAAACTAATACTTTTCAACTTAATAGGCAACAGCTGATTTTTTTGTCTTAGTTAACTTATCAAATTTCATTCCACTCATCATGCAGTCAGTTATTTAAATATTTACTGGTGGAATGCTTAACTTAAGCCATGCCTAAACATCTATGTATTTAGTTAGCTCTAATTAAGCCTCTGAAATTAACTGTGGAAAGTATGACAGGGTGACTTAAATGGTTAATTCCACGGATATTTTTACATTCTCTTGTAAGGGCACTGATTATGAATTCAGGAAGAATCATATTCAAATCTCAATCCAGGTGAATGCATTTTCTATTGTGAGTTTTACTCTTTTGTAGGGTTACCATACGTCCTCTTTTTCCCAGACATGTCCTCTTTTTCACGTTAATAAAAATGTCCGGGCGGATTTTATGAAAAATTACGTAATGTCCTCTTTTTTTAGCACTGAGAAAAAATTCTCGTTTTCAAATATGTAGTCGATTTACTAAGTAGTAAATTAGTAACTATTGCACTTTTGACCACAAATGCAAAGACCACACTGGTGATAATGCCGTCAATTATTCCATTTTTTCTTTTTTTTTTATTTTCGCGATACGCAAGGTGTTATTTTTTTGAAAAGCATGTGATCCAGATAAATTACCAAAGAACATATTTTCATCAGAGGAGGGTGTCCCTAGACTGTGATAACAGTGCATTGTAGTGGTTTTAGAATTTTATCAGTTATTATAATACTAACAATTGTAGGTAATTATAGTTACAATCGTTACGATTCATTATCTTATTCGGTTATTCTCTTAGGGATTTCCTTTTGAAGTGTTGAACTAAGCGCACATCGGAACACGAGCACTTTATCGCACATGAACGACGTTGAAAGGAACGATGTGCGTTGGTAAAATATTTTGTAACCTGCCGGTAGGTAGCTTTTCGTGGGTGCACTGCAGTCATGGCCGCTTGTTTTACTTTAAGTTGTTGAATTCATTCAAAATAAGTATTTAGAAACGTTAGCTTTATATGTCGCTAATTGCTTATAAACTTTACAATATGTATGTTTGACGCCGTTACTATGAAATTCAACAAACTTGACAACAATTGTGGATGTCATTATTGACGTTCTTTTGTTGTTTAGTGCACATCCACTTTGCTCCTGATCTGTTTTGAAGTGCGCAGGGTCTCTAACCACCTAGTGTTTGTATAGTATAACAGCTGCTGCTTTGTAACCTCCACAAAATCACCGAATTCCTTCAACTTCTCTGTGCGCAAAGTATAAATAGAAAAATAATTGAATATTTTCAACACAATCTAATCTATGTCATTGTTTAATCCAAAATCAAAGCCATGCTGCACACAATTGTTATAACGAATGGAAAGCAATTTAATTTTGGTGGAATTAGAAGAGCTACAGGGAATGTCTTCAGTCATGTCTTCAGTCACTCGAAAAAGTGTTTAAATTCTAAATTGGTAGGTATGGTATGTCCAACGCATGCACAGCACAATTGTGTGCAGCATGGCTTTGAATCTCTTGCCTACTCACATGAGTGTGATAGCATTTGCAAGGAGATAAAAGCTGTGTGTAGAACTACTATGGAGTATTAAAGAAATGGTTGGCTCAATATCAACAGTTTGAACCACTCAAATGGATGCAGATTTCAAAAACTTAATTGGGAGGACATTAAAAACTGTGTCACATATCTTAATAATAAAACAAATGTAAGACTAAATGTTTTGATAAATTTTGTTATTTCACAGAAATGTTAAAGAATTATGAAAGAAAACAAAACCAACCAGCAGGTGAAGTGTGGTGTGCATACTTCAATCAGTCATCTAGTTATGTGTACCATTCTGAACTTCTAATAATTGCTGAATTCTTTTTTTTTATTCCTAGTCATAATTCTATACAAAACGTGTTTTCTCTTGTCAACGCACAGAGGTTAAAAGACAGGACCAGATTTAAAATAGGAAACATGAAAGGTGTAGTGTGTGTTCAGTACAATTTTAAGCACTTCGACTGCTTAAGCTTTTATGAATACTCGCTGGGAAACTGAAAACTGTTAACAGAGATTTCTTCATCTTCCAAATATTCATGGCACAAAAGTACAAAACACAGTGATGAAATACATGAATGCAATGATGATTATGATTAAAATGGTGGAAAAAATAACAAAATAAGTTGTGTCCACATTTTTATAAGAAGTGCTATCTTTTTTAATGATGGACCTATGGTAACCCTACCCTTTTGTGTGTATTTATGTAATCTTGTGATGAGTGCCCAAAAGAGCTCTGTGTAGTCTACAGGGGCATATATTTACAAATTGAAAAACTCTTCAGGGAATATAATTTTTTTAAATCGATGAGCACATGTTTTGTGTGTAGGCAGCCTTTATAGTTACATGGGTATAACTGATGGTATAGTCATTATTTTACATAATTGCATGATGCTTAATGATTGATTTCATTCTTTCACTTACAGGTTCTTTCATGTATGGCAGCTGCTGCCCTTCATCGCCGCCATTTAATGGTATGGAAGATATTTGCTCCAAAATTCATATTTGAGAGTATAAGTCTGTTTATCACAATGCTTGGAGTTTTCCTTGGTTATGCTCTAGTCTTACGGGTGACAAAAGTGTTGAAGGTGATGATGAAAAATTTAGAATAAAAATTGAGGATATCTGCCACAAAACTTATAACTGCTGAAGTCCATTTCTGTGGAAATATTTTGGTATTGAAACTGTGAATACTTCATAACGATACTGGCTTCCATAGACTGCTTAGAAAAGAAGTGGATTGTTAAACACCAATTCTTCCTGAAGAACATTTTAAAGGTATGAATCTTTAAGGCACCATTTGATAGGCTAGTGACATCTAGTGAAATTCATTTGTGAAAAGGATGTAATGTTTCCTATGAAAATAGTTATTCATAGTGTGATGAAAAATTAGTGGACAGTATATTCTGAAGACAGTCATTGGTAGTGGTTTTAATTTGTGAAATCAATACCTGAGAAAATAAAGTCTGATATTTCAAATAGAAACAGAAAATCCCAATTGTTCTTATTTGAACTGCTTGGCTGTGACAAGCACTGCATTTTGTGAATGTTGGCTATTTTTTTATTTCTGACAGTCTCACTAACTCTAATGTGTTTGTGCATAGATTTGGTTCAAGATAGCGGCACAGTTGACAGAAATGCTACCAAGCAAATGCGCCAAATGCCAATTGGGGAAGGAAATCACTTGACCCTTAATCATATGATTTTTTCAATGTTTAAATCATATGATTGAGAACGAAAAGGTTACTTTTCATTTTTTTCCAAGCCAAATCAGTACATGTAAACTGTGCTATTATCTTGGATGGACTCAAAACCTTATAAATTTATAATTTTTTCAACTGATATCTAAAGAAATGATTGTCAGTAACCCAATCCAAAATTTTCTTGTTCTCATATAAAGTTCACCATATTTTATGTGATTACATATTCTCTGTAAAGATATTGATATCCACTCTTTCAATTTAAAGCCGCTCAATTAAAACGCTGAACAGAATATTAATGTTTAGAGGAGAGAGAGTAATATATGGGGGTAGAAGATGAGATTCAATGTGTCACAATGGTGGTAGGTCTAACCTGTAATTACTCAATAAGGTTCTTGGCTGTTACTCTCCGAGAAATCCACAAGTGGGATATGGCATTTTGCATTAAAATATTTCTCAACTAATACTGTACTAGCAAGCTTGTTCAATGCCAAGTGAGCTTAATTGTACGAGGATTAGGCCCATTGCTTGAGGGTTGCTCCAAAAGTAATTTGTATCTCCTATCACTATTTTATATTGAAGATATGGCTGAAGAGGTTTAAATTCCCCATCAGTCTCCCTGTACAGTTATAGCACTTACATTGATGGCAGCAGAGTGACTGGATATAAATGGTCTTGGAAGTACACATGAGGCAAAGGTCTTCAGTTGATTATATTTATATATATATATATATATATACACCTAGAGAAAATTGCATCCATTAATTGAAGCAAATCAGAGGCCAGACAGTAAATGTTTGTGTTGAGAGACACTGGAGAATCCTCTGCAGTACTGACAATAGCTATGGGAAAGACATGCCTTTTCAGGGTAGCCATGAAAATCTGTCACTCCATAAAACTAAGAGCATCTTGATCAGCCCATTACTAATCAACAGATTGTGACCAGAGAACAGTGCCTATTGTTCAATACCAATTAAGGTGTGCTAAATGCAATTATAATAACATTGAAATCCTGCAAAATTTCTGCCAGAGAAGGTGCACTTTATCGTACAACATGACAAAACCCAGCTCCTTAACAGTTTGAAGTTAGTGGAGAATATTAACTGATTCCCATGTATGTCCTTCCACATCCAACATTCAAACCAGATTTGGCTCTTTCATACCTATATCAATTTTGAATAGGGAGAGATCAACCATGTGAGAAACAGTGGCTGCTATCCACCAGAACTGATTCTTGATGACTGAGGCATGCAGATCATTGCTCATGATTGAAGAAAATGATGCTGAAAATTGCCCATTGATGCTGAAAAATACTGTTTTTTAGCTTGTACTTAGTACTATCAAACAGTTTTATTATCTACTTGGAAAGGAATCACAGTTCATCCTCAATTGTCAGAAATATTATTGGTCTAACTACTTTGGAGAAAAACTATTGGCTGGAGCGCTAAATATCTGGAAAACTGAGAGAATCATCAGGTTAAGTCAAGGAATTTAAAAATGGTATTGGAATGCCTGGATATGTCAGAGTATTTTAAAGAACAACCTGGAATTTTTTTAATTTTTCACCTTTTCCTCTTCGTCTTTAGAACCTTATGATTTACACTATGTATTGTTAAAATTTTTTCGATTCATCATGTGTGTGATTTACTATTATCTTGTAATATGCTTGAATAATGGTATTCTCCCATTTAATTGAAGAAACCTTTGCCAAAATGAGTTGCTGTATGGCTAATGGCACAAGGCATTACATTGCTTCTCGACTTGTAATGAAATCAATAGTTACCAATTTGGTTCCAATTCACATATGATATAAGGTTACTCTCGGCACAAAAATATGCTACATTTAAAGAGAATACCTGGGCCAATTGTAATGGAAGCTACTTCAACACATAGCCCATTTTATTTTCTGTTGAATGGTTGTAATTACGATTTTCATAATTCTTGCAAATTTTTACAACCTCCCATGAGAAGGAAAATAAAACCACTTTTACTTTTTTCAGAAATGCTGAGCTTTGCTAGATTACTGCATAATTACTTTGGTTCAATCACTACCAGTTGCTGCTGTCAGATGCAATATTGTCTCAACCGATCTTGCTTAGTGTTCTCTGGAAGTTTCATTTTGCAATGAATTCCTATGATAATATGGGAAACCAAAAGGGCAGAGTGAACTATTGCTGATTCTGGTGTTTTACAAATATAGTTAATTATTGAAATATCTAAGGAAAATGTTTCCTCTCAACTAGAAAACCTGGAAAAGTCTGGGAATAAAAAAAACGAATTCTGTAGCTTCCTGATTGGCAAGAAAATCTGTCTAATACAGATGAATTTGGTTGAATCTTGGTGGGAGTTTAAGTATTTAAAAGAAAAAATTGTGGGTGAAAAACATTGGGCCAATAATGCCAGTTTGTAGGAAGAGCTAAAGGAAATTCAGCTTGTTTTCTCAGTGATATATATTCTACTGAGATAAAAAGGTTATGACTAGCCATACAGCTACTCATTTTCACAAACTAAAGATGAGAAGCATTAACTCGGGGTTAAAATTTGTTATTATTAGTGTAATGGCTTATAATAAGGTGGATTTCTTCCAATCTATGTTTTTGATATCCTAATATTTTGTATGAGATAGGGTGCATACTTAATCCATATGATATGCATACATAATAGTTGAATCCTTGACCAATTGTAAGATGGCTAGAATACAAGTACTGAATGTGTTCATTTAAAGACCAGAAAAAATTCCTAATTCATGAAGTTCTTATTAGCTTGCTAGTGCCTTAGACTCTGTGCTTTGTCTCGTAGACTTCTGGTGATGTTATCTGGTTGAAAGGTTATCATATCACCATTTTTCCTGGATGATAATAGGTAGTTAATTCCATTCTGCAAATGCTTTCACAAGGGAATAAAGGGAAATAATTTTCAAAATAACCTGCCGTCATGTCATGGATTCCACTTTCGGTGTAGTTTGGGGTCCTAGTCAAAGTGTTTCATCATGTTTGGTAACAATGGAAAGAAACCAGCATTTTTAATGCAATTAATGGTGAAATATTTTATCCAAAGAAGAAATTGTCGGTTATATTTTATTCTGTGCAGGGCTATACAATCTCTCAACTGGTATGGCGATAGATAGTACAAGTTTATTGGTTTAGGGCATGCCCTGTAAACCAAGTACATATAGTGAGAAAACTATGCTCAGTTTTACTAAAATTTGTTACATAAATTAAACACAAAAATTATGTCAGTATTTGTTATTCCATTTAACATACATATTTTTATCATATCATTCATTATCATACTGGAGAGGGTGTGCAACAGCCCACTCGGGGTTGATCTCAAGATGTTGTTGACGAATATCCCTTTACATACTCGCACAGCAAAAGTGTAAACAATGGGAATCCTTATGGTATACTTGCAGATTAATCTTGAAAACAGCGCAAAAATGAAACTCAGATACCTGACCATCTAACATGCTATGTCTCAGCATGTGCCCAGTGGGAATGCAGCGCCTACATTTAGCCACTGTGCCACCCCCTCCCCTCTCCCAGTCCCCCACTGTCAAGATCGAGCCCCAAGGATCTCTAGGGGAAATACAGAGGTTATTGCCCTCTAAGTACATGCAGGCAGAATATTTGTAAAATACTTCAAGCAAAGCAAAATACAAAGAGAGAATCAGGGGATGGTAATTTTAGTTTTCCCATTACTGCTTGAGAGCCCAGCCTGTAATCTATTGGGCACCCTGTCCTTTTCCCTCACTGCTGCATGTCTGATTAACAATTTACAAACAGTCAGGGTTTTTCCCGTCGCCCTCCCTTCTTCGGAAGAGACCTCCATTCATCTGCACCAAAAGTCACCATTGTGCCCTCAAACTCTTTGTATCCTCGCCATGATCACTTTTCTCCCGTTTTGTTTTATAACCCTTCCGCCATACACCCTTTAACCATTCCTATGAGGTCAGTGTCCGGTACCTTAGCACTCAGCTCATTCGCCTGGGATAATCCCTCACGCTTACAGTTTATATAACCCAGCAAGACTGACCGCCAAACACCTGCCTGGGAACCCCAGCCGTTGGGAGTGCGGGGGTGAGAAGGGGATCTCCCCTCTCTTCCTCCCCCATCCCCTTAACCGGAGGAAGGAGAGAAAATGGTGAGGGTTAGGGGATGGAAAGAGTTGACATTCGTAAGTTAACAAACTTAAGACGATACAATAAAACATTATGGAGGTTCGATCCCTTTTCACTAACAATAAGTAGGAATTTCTGAGCAAAATAATTGTCATATAGTATTCACTTATAAATGAGAGATTAATCCTACAGTTTTCTAAGTCCGCATGACACAAGTGGGCGAAGAGCGCACATTTTTACATGTGAAATGGATGACAAATTACGAAGCAGGCTAGATATATGTATGATTGACGGATATCTTGAAATCGTGATATTATTAATGGAATTAATAATTTTTAGTTAAAAGAAATTATTTTAAAATATTCCATAATTCTTCGATAACGGATATTCCAAAAAGTTTTAATTTCAAATATTACACTCGTTGCCATCTGTGATTTCATTATATTTTACATTGTTCCTAGTTGTTACGCGTTCTTGATGCTGAGGATAGTAAGTAATCTGTTGTTGGGACACGTAAGATGTTCGCTGTTATGATATTCTGATAGTTCCATTTTTGCGCTTTTCATAGCCTACTTTGTAGGTATACCACAAGGATTTCCATTGTTTACGCCGTTGCTGTGCGAGTAACGACGACGATCCCCTGAGATATTAGTCCCGATTGGGCCCGGAACCATGAGCGTGAGCCGAAAGTCCATCCGCCACTTCACTTGAACTGAAACTATACACAAGAAGGAACGGTTCCGGAATGTTATATTTCGTTCAAAATTCTACTTTCGTTCCGCTAACGAAACTAAAATCAAGCCGTACATAAAGCTTCATTCCGAAACGAAACTGTAGTAAAAAAGAAAGCCTATAGTTTCGTTCCGAAACGAAACTTTGTTCCGGTTTAGTTTAACATCGCTGCTTTTTACCTTCCCTAAAAAATCCAACATTTGTCATGCTTCCCTCATGGTGAAAAAATTAACCGGCTACTGGTCGTCTCTCCTAATAAAGCCAACCGCCGACAGTCATAGTTTAAGCTTCATCTACATCTACTTAATACCCTGCGAGCCGCCGCATGGCGTGTGGCAGAGGGTGATAGGTCACCAGCCGTGTGAAGGTGTAAGTTTTTTGGAGATGAAATGGTGACATGTGTTATAGGAGTGTATTTAGTGGAGCTGAATTTTTATTGTGGTCGCTTACTGTGCGCAGAAAGCTTCAAGAAAAATTCTCATCCCTTAAATAATAATCTTAGATTCAACCTTCAAAAATTGATCACGTGACGGTGAAATTAATTTTTACGACACTAATTCTGTATAACTTTTATTGTAAAGAAGTGACATGTGATGAACATAGGTCTCGCAAAAGTTCTTGACGCAGCGTAGTGGAAGATTGGAACATGGGCTACGGAACATTCGAAACGCATATAGAATCCAAAGATTTCAGCGAAATTGAGTGGAATTCTTGCATGATGCAGGAATAAAGTGTTGAATTTTCCATTAAAATCAAATTTACTTTGACCCTGATTTCAATATTTATACGTCATCGTCAGAGGGGGCGGATGTATGGGGGGGCTAAGAGCCCCCCCCCCCCCCATTGGGTCAAAACTTTATCAGATAAAATCAAAATTAATCCCCGAACCCCCCTTCGGCTGGGAGGTATTCCCTCAGACCCCATGTTTGCTCCCCCTCCCCCCTTTGGACCAAACTTAGATCCGCCACTGATCGTCAGTGTGTAACAAGTGAAGATATATCGAAGATCGAGAGAAAGTAGTGGAAAGGAACGGAAATCTGTAGTGGAAATTTGCACAATTTATTTCTGCATCATTCAAAATTCAGCGAAAAGAGAGGAAGGTTGATTAGTTTTAAACGTATAATAGGAAGGTCCTCGAATGAAAAAGTCGAGGGGAGATGTTACTTCGCTCTGGTTAGGCGACACCTCGAATACGCCGCGAGAATTTGGGACCCTGGTCAAATGGATTTCACCAAAAAAATAAATAAAATACAAAGGAAAGCAGCTCGCTTCGTTAAAAACTGCTACGAGCGTACGTATAGTGTCTCACAACGATTAGAGGGATTAAGGTGGGAGCCCCTAGAGACTCGGAGGCTACACGCTAGGCTTAGGCTGCTTGATAAATTCAGAACTGATATTTTTCAGGGCTACATAGAGAATATTCTCATGCCTCCTCACTACATCTCTAGGTTTGACAGGTGCTATAAAATAAGACAGATACACTGCCGAACAGATAGGAACAAAAAATCGTTCTTCCCGCGAACAATAAGCGACCACAATAAAAATTAAGCTCCCTAAATGCACTCCTATAATTCATGTCACCATTTCATCACCAAAAAAAACCTACACCTTTACACGGCTGGTGACCTAACACCCCCTGCCACACGCCCAAGCGGACTCGCGGAATATTATGTATATGTAGATAATGTGTACTGTATCTTTTCAATCCGCGTTCAGCAGTCGATTGTAAAACTTTCCGGAAATTGTTGCTTATTTAGGATGATTCTGTGGTGACCATGCCCCTAAGTGCAACTCGAGCAGAAAATATATATTAAAATCAAGCAAAAAAAATGATGATGGTGGTCGTTTTAGAACCTTATCACGAGAATACAGTTATTTGCAGTCCACCATATCGACAATAGTTAAACAGAAAGAGCGTCTGGGAAAAATTCTGATGAACCCAACACTTCGCAGAAAGGAAGAGAACTAGTTTCCGAAATGGAGAGACTCCTGTTTCAAAGGATTAGAGAGAGGGAGTTGAAGGGTAACACTGTACCTGGATATTCTTATGTGAGAATTCCAAGCAGGTTTTTGACGATCTAAGGTCTGAGGCAACTTCAGCAAGTTATGCCCGCTACGAAGACTTCAAAGAGAACTTAGGTTGAGTCGATGGTTTCCGAGGATGTACGAGGATTAAAAGTAATTAGGCACGGCGTTGCCGCTGGCGCAGATAGAGAAGCCGCTGAAAAATATTTAAGGGAATTGAATGACCTTGTAGAAAACGAAGGCTATTGCTAATATCAGTCGTTTAATGTGGATGAAACTGGCCTCTTTCGGATAAAAATGGCCGAGAAGACTTAAATCACTAAGATAGAGGCTTTCTTGCCTAGGCATAATCCCATGAAAAATAAGTTTACGCTTTCGTAGATAGGTGATACTTCAGGTGACTTTAATCTGCGGCCAATGCTTTTCTCTCTCTCAGAAAGTTCTAGAATCTTTAAAAAAAATGGAAAGTTGATAAGTCTAACCTGGTGCCCTTTTGCCTTTTGGTGTTGTAACGAGAAAGCTTGGGTTACACCAAATTTTTAACGAACGCGTGTTATAGTTCTGCCCCTCATCAAAAATTTACCTCGACAGAATTCAACTCCCACTTCAAGCCCCGGACCACGATCCAGATCCCGCCAAAAACCATGAGTCGTAATTCGGTTTCGATAAAGAGCAATTCTTCACTCCCACTGCCACTTCTTTGCTTCAACCAACAGATCATAAAGCAATTGCTAATTTCCGAAAACATTTTTAAAACAATTTTCCAAGTGCTTCGATGAGAACAGCAGTCCCCATTTCTGGGAACTGGCATTTTAGATATTAAACTTAATTGTAGAGTCCTAGAACGAAGTTTGCACCAGATACCTCAATTACGTTTGAGAGAAAATTTGGCCGGAAGTAGTTCATGATTAATCAGGGTTTAATTAAGAGCACGTAATAGACGAGGTCAAGGTCGAACGCTAGGGCTTGAGGTTGATGGAAATGGAATCGTGGAGCTTATCGAAGAAATTGGGAGCGAGCTGAATACAGAAGAGCTCCAAGAATTAGAGGAAATTGTTAAAGGAATTAGCTGTGAGGAGGGTAATAGCAACGAGGATATTCCGTGAATTCTGAGGACATTAAAGGATTACTCTTTGCTTGGGACACGGTTGAAATAAATGCAAAGAAACATCCTGAAATAGAAAGGACAACTATTATCGTGCGACTATGAAGACCATATATCAATTTATTAAATGAAAACTAATTTTTCCCATTGATTTGCCTATGTTATCATTTATTCGCCTTTTAATGAGCGTGCAACAATATTGCAAGAGAGGATACCAATATTGCTCGCTGACAGTCAACTTGGTGTCGAGAAAGTTCCCATAAAAATTGTTTAGTGCTCACGATTCCGATTACGTGTTTATTGTTATGGTACCCGTTAAGCGGATTCCTTTTTAATTTAATATATACGTTTAACTTTTTTTAAACGTATACATTATCCATAATATATACGCCTAAAAAACGGCTACAGACATTGATCGCCATCGGTCTCATGGCGTGGGAAAATATTGCAAGATGACTTACGATAATTTAAATAGCAATTTATTTCATATAAAAGTCCTGCCCGATTATAATGTGATGGATGTCAGGAAATACTTAGTACGTTCATGTGAAGTAGGTACCTCAATTGTAGTGGAAATACGTTGTGAAATCAGTATTCGATTATACCACCAAGATATTCCAATATGTGGTTACTACTTAGGGAGTTTCACACTCGGTAAAAAAATATAGCCGACTAATTCGTATTTAAATCATATTTCGCGCGAAGGAAAAACGACTTCACCGTTTAGAAAAAAAGTTAACTGATAAGATGAATTACGAATTACATGACGACAACGGTATTTCTGTGGATCGATGGCCAAAGCGGAACTTAAGTGGGTTGACATGCGAGTGTTCCTACCTACCGACGTATCCCCACTCCCCCAACCTCGTGTACCTATTGGACCGCTTTCCCGCAGGAGAGCGGAGAACAACCCTTTCTGCCCCAGCGTGTGAGAATCTGGGTCTCAGTTAGCCAGACCACGCCTCTGTCTGTGTGGGACGGGGTTCTGATTTGGTCCCTGGCCTCGCCTAAGAGTGCAAAGGCAGTGCAATGGCCATGGGTGTAAAGTGGGAGCCTTAGCCAGGCCAACGAGTGCGTCGGGGGCGGCTAAGGGATCTTTCGTGTACCAGCCGAAGTCTTCTCGACTCCCGGCCCCCCGACCGAAAGCCATTCTCCCCAGGCCGGAACCGCGGACCTTGATTCCCCGGGCGGGGAGGACCCTTCGGGAAATTGGGTGCGTAAGATAGGCTACCGTGGGTCGGGCCGCTCAAACGTTCCAAATCCCTGTCCCTATCACGTCGTCGATGATCCTGAAAAGGACTAATCACGTCGGTGTCGCATCTGCATCTGGCGATCGTATCGAAATTGCCGTCCTTATATATGTAGATACGTGACGTCACTCAGCTGCGAGTGGGGGCGAGGGGGCGAGTTGATCCCGTGTCGTCCAATCACGGAGGGGTGTTTCTAAAACTTCCTAATATGGTGTTCTTCCCCATCGCTAGTCACCAAGTGCTTCTTCCCGCGCAACTAATTTTGACTCGTTCATTTTTAATTTACAAATTATTATCACGTTAACCTCTCATTGAATGCTTTTAAATCGCCACAAGTCCCCAACTTTCGTTTCTTAAACTATAATTGCCGGTAGTTGTACGTATATACTTATCTATGACACTTTTTTTCAGTGTTTTCATCTGTCATGGACAGATTTACATTGTAGAACCCATAATGGGTATCACTGCGTTTTCTCTCTGTTTATCAACTGCATTACTAGCTACCACTAATATATTTCCCGTAGATATTATATTAAATCGTGACGTAACTATTATTGTACTTTAATTCTAACTGAATACTTGTGGTTCGTAACAAAGCAGTCTTTTGACAATTATAGTTGAATTTGTATGCGTTAAAGGGCTTGTATATTTTTTGCTTACCGCAAAAATTCAGCGAACAGTTTTTCGTCGATATTCTATATTTCTGAAATACCGTTCAAGCCACCTCTAGGATGTTCGGCTGGTGATGGTTCACAATTGGCATTCAGCACTCGTCCCAACCCAAATCAGAATCGTGCACCCCCCGCCAGCCACTGAGCGAGGGCCATAAGCATGACAAGCAGTCGCGATTACAATGCGCGATCAGACCAGAATCTAGGATAGAAATACGTAGACAAACATACTATGTACTTCACTAACTTAGATACAGCAAATGGTCAGTATAATAAATGCAATTGAGAAATGGTAGTATAAGGTACTAAATCAAGCAAAAGGTTAATTGTACCGGAAATTTTATTAGGTGCTAATTTCTAATAATGACGGTAAGGTATTTAGCTCAATTGCAAGACCTACTTTTCCTGATACATACCCGATATAGGCCTTTTACGTTTCAGGAGTGCTAGTTTTATCAGTGAAATCCAGCGTACTAGTTTGTCGTTTTCTTTTACACCTTCAATTGTGAACTTGAGGAGTTTTTCGGTTAAATCTTATATATTTGAGGCTCGGTATACATTATCACAGTTTTCAAAACTAAACCGTGCAATTGCAAAGTATTGTTTCCTTACAACTTATTGAAAGAATTCCGCAAGTTGAGAATGAAATATTGTCTACGAGTGTACGATTATCAATGTACAATAATAATCGAGTAATGAGAATGGTTTTTGAAAATTAATTATTTAAAATATGATCGACCGCAAGTCCTTTAATGCCTCCATAGGAATGTATTTAATGTTAGCTTCCATTTCTGATTAATATCACTGATGCTCCAATATGCTAAATATTTATTGAAAGATAGTCTTAGTGATTGCGTTTCATTAGTATTAAAAATCGTTAATTTCATTTCTTGTCTGCGTAACTGCCAATACAACTGGTGCACCTATCTTTTGATCGCAAGCAATAATATTTCTATTGTCACTTTTCGAGCACGCGAATTTTTGTGTCAGAAAGACTTAGATCACGAATTTGACTACATGATTACGACAGCTATGTGCTTCAATGTAATCGATCGAATAGAAAATATTGAATAGCTATCAGAATTGGACTTGAACAGGCTATAAATTATAAGGATTAACGCAAGTCTATGATTAGCAAAATACCTTAGATCACACGAGTTTGGGGTTCTCTCGTAGGGTTTTATTTAGTTCCCTCGCTACATGTGTTGAACTCTGAAAATCATTGAGAAATACCCAGAAAAAAGTTTGTACTATAAATACCTTCTCATTGCGCGCAGTCAGTGGTCAAAGTTAAGACTATGGGGCATAGAAATCCAATGATGAAGAGCATAATAATTGATATTGTAGGACGAAGAAAAGTACAAGAAGTCATTCTTCCGTAAAGTTTGATAACATGCACGACAAATTCTGAGTGAGACAGTAATCCTCCACACATTTCTCACCTTTTCAATTCTAGGTTTCCGCGGCTTTTAAACTAAGTTTCTTGAATTATTTTGGGTGTTTGTGTGCAACATTGGTTGTTTCTGCTGACAACAGATTCTCTCGTGTTCCCTCACGGCGCTTCACAGATCAACGTGGAGGGCGAAAGTGTTGTCAGCGGCAGCAAGCAACGTGGTGAACACTCGAATAGTGCAGGAATCGTTGTATTAAACTTTTTATCCTTCTAGTTCTTGAATGAAATGTAATCATGTACTTAAGTTGACGACTTATTTCCATTACTAAGATCATCCTGAACAACTAAAAACTAGATAATACAATATACTCCCAGTAGTGATCACTGGTTAGAATAAATACACACCTGAAATTCATATCATTTGCTATCCGTTATTTGTTGATTTTCAATAACTCCGGACTACACTGCCGCACACCCCTGAGGTGGCTTACAGGGAATTATGCAGTCTACCGTGGCGCGCAAGATGCCCAGGGATACGGCATGCTGCCCGGATCCCTTGGGATATTGCACATCATTCGTAACTGTTGGGCGCACTCAGGACCACACTTAACCCAAAAGACACTTCACACCTCACATACCACTAGGCAGTGTAAAGAAGTTTACTGCGTAAACCATTCTTTTTTTAAATAAAGGGTATTTTTGTAAGCGGATCGAGGCTCCACGGATGTTTTGCTTCTCCGATATGTAAAACGTTATCCTTCCCCATGCACAAACTAAATTCGAGCTCGTAAACTTGAAACATCAGAAACCAGAAAGCAATAGTTTCACTACATATCACAAATATCTCATCATTAACACACGTCAATCTCCTCATCACCAGGTCATCACACTACTGGGGGATGTAGAATATGCGCGAATGTAGAATGGATAGAATATTAATTGAATTGCGCCCTTGAATATATTGAGGTTGTCCTGCGTCTCTCTCCTGGGCTGATCGCCCGACCATCTCTTGGCACACTCAAGTCATATGGCTACGGCCTCGGTTCCATATTATTTTGGAAAGTTTCATGAAGTTTCTTCACAGAGAGGGAGCGACAGCTGGTAACGGTCTGGCCGAAATTTGAAAAAAAGAGCGCAAGGTACCCGAGGAGAACAAGGACACCGATATCGATATCGCATTGAAAAATGAGCAGGATGAAACCAACGTGAACACAAAATTCCGACCTCCCGTTCCCTCGACCAATTGCCACCTATGCACAGGGGAGGTGGTGCTGGGACTATGGGACAGACCATGAAAGTAGATGGGAACAGTATAAAGGAAATGGAAGAGAGATGGGACGTAAGGATAATTTATGTTGATGGAGTTTCTCAGCGTCTCTCTGTGTTTTATTGTGCATTTACCTGTAGAGATAACGTTGATTTAATATTTGTACACATGACTTCAGCCAAATTATTTTGTCTCTTCTATTAGCTCTTACATTTAGGAATAAAGGGCTGGGTTAAAATAGCATACTCTCTGATCACCCGGAAAATCGCTCGCACTTCAGCTAACTGCAAACATCGCAATTCCACAGAGCTTTAAATTAGTTTTCTCAGACAGATTTTTCAAATCCCTGCCCTGACCCGAGGATTCGAAGCAGGCCCCATCGGAATGCGAAGCCTCAGCACACTGGTCATGCTGGCCACCAATCCAAGCCGATACACTTCTCTGGAGAATTCTTGTTCTAGTGAGTCAGTGAAGTCTATATCTATTCATCTACATCTACGTGATACCCTGCGAGCCACCACGAGGGCGTGTGGCAGGGGGTGAAGATCACCAAACATGAACTATTGACATGCAACTAGGATATTTAATGGAGACATGCTAGATAATATGGTCACATGCAGCTTGATGGTTAGTATCTACATAATATGAAATGGATTATTGGTTGTTATTACATGCATCATGCACTACAGACTACTCTAACTGTATTTCACCTACCTATCCCTTTGCTACGCTGCCTATTGTTCTCTCTTATAGTACGAGGGAAAAATGACATTTTAAATCTATCGGTACGACAATCTATCTCTCTAATTTTGTTAATATGGTCAAACCTAGCATAATACGCAGGGGTTCTCAATATATATCTAACGTCATCTGTGAACAACTCTTTCGAATTTACTTAAAAGGTTTAACCTAAATTTTAACATGCGTTCTGATAGTAATTCCCATCCTAGTTCTTCTATTAACCTCGTAACACTTATACAATTATCATAACGGCCTTTAACAGCCTTTCAGTCGGTCCGTCATTCGAGGGAGGCAACTGACAACTGATGTTCTTTGCGCCACAGATCATTGGTACGTAAATAGGTTAGGTTTAGATTACGGAGGGAATAAATAAATGTAGTGAAACCTACGGTCTGCATTAGCTTGTTCTTAAAGTGGCTGGAACGGTAAATGTGGGTCATTGATTGCACATTTTAATAATTTTGCTAGCATGTAGAAAAGAAAGTCTTGGGCCAAATCACTTAAGTGCGTTCAAATCGTTGGATCTCACCGTAAAAATACAGCAATGGAAATGATACAGGGTTTATACTTTTAAGTTTTTCCTTAGACCATGTTGTGACCAAAGATTTCGGCGTGGTATTCGAAATTTAGGCGAAATTATATTGAAAAATGTTCATTTAGAAAAATTGGTCTCGTCGTAACATCTTGATATTGCTGGAAACAATTTTAAGAATGATAGAAAAGCTTTAGTCTGCGTTCAGAAGCAACACCTTGCATAGCTTAACGAACTACTACAAAGCAAAATCCACAAATGGTGGCAGTGAAAATAGAAACCATAAAAAATAAACTCACATGAGGATGTCTTCAAATTTTCGACCACCTCCGTCGTCTTCACCAGCAGTAGAGGAATAATAAGAAATTATTTAAATTTTCAGATTTTAGGAATTATTTTAAAATATCCCATATTTCTATGATAACGAATATTCCAAAAAGTTTTAATTTAAGATATTACACTCGTTGCCATCTGTGATTTTATTATATTTTACATTGTTCCTAGTTGTTACGCGTTCTTGATGCTGAGGTTAGTAAGCAATCTGTTGTTGGGACTTGTAAATGTTCGCTGTTATGATATTCTGATAGTTCCATTGCTGCGATCAACAACAGAAAGTTATAGTTAATCAGATGAAGTCCATATCTTTAAATGCGAAAGGATAAATATATCACTGAGCTTCTTTGCAAAACTTTTTGCTTGGTTCTTAAAAGGACATGAGCACTGGATGAACACTGAGGTAGATACATTTTTATGGCGAACGGGAATCTCCCGTAGAAGTTCGTGGTAAGAGGGTATTTACTTAAAACAAAAATCAGTGAATGATACGCGTCCCGACGACACGAAAGAGTAATTTATTCAGGGAGATATAGAAGATTTTGTTAAATTTTATATCCCAGTTAAAGGATATTTAATGCTGCATCCGAGATTGAATGCATATATGGAGGTATGGATATGGTGATCTATGGCATCATTCCCGTCAATGGAATCCACAAAAATATGTTCCTGTTCACAGAGAGACACAAGCAATAAGGGAGAAAATTCGAAATGAATATTATAGATCAAGCGATGTAAAAACGCGCCGTTTCTATGGTTTACTTCGACCTTCTGTTCCATTTACTCAATAGTATGCCACCTTGGCATCTAATTTATCTATGTAACATCTTTTCAATATTAACCGATTCACTACCCATTATGACCTAATGCGTAAAGGTTTCATAGTGTATACAGGTAATAAAACCAATGTGTATACCACAGTTAATTACACCATTTTGTCTGAGGGTTAAGTTACAGAATTTCCTAGATCCTTGCACTCTATTTGCTGCGGTCAGATAATAAGGTGCCGATAAAGACAATCATTATGCAGGTTCTCAAATGACTCACACCGAGAATACGCAACTAATCCATTCCGGAAAACTAGAACCTCATGACTAGATGTGGACTCGGAGAAATCTGTCTCGCGTTGCTGCGTCAGATAGTTGCCGTGAGGAGACTTACACCGTTGAATGCAGTGACACAGAGATGACATTTGAATACAGTTGGTCCAGATATCGCAACCGAGGCCATGTACATTTAAGTACAAGGTAAGTATTCGCATATTCTGGTGTATTAAATTGCTCATAAGTTGTTCTGCTGAATTACCTATCCTTGGAATATAGTGGCGTTAGCTTTTATTTCCTTAAAAATCGGAGGGGAGAAATATATTTCGTATTTACCTAATGCTCAGCATTCATTTGGATTTCACATGAGCTGTTGGTGTGGAGGAGTCCTCACTTCGCTTAACTGCAGTTGAGGGGAAATACGATGAAACTGCCGCGAGAAAAATTCAGCCTGCACCGGGAATCGAACAACAGACCTATGGTTGCCGTACCTATGTGCAGACCAATAGGCTATTCCTAATTATCGTGGCAATTTTGACGGATACAAGGGAACTAGATCTTTCTTGTGGCAATTTCAACGTATTTTACCCGTTATGGTTTGAATACTATTGCATTTGAGGGTTCAAGATATCTTGGAAAATTAGCGTTGATAGCACCCCAATCATTTTATAACCTCATATTTGGTTGTTCAAAGGGGCACTTCTAGTGTCGAGGGAATATTTAGGAATCAATGGGCCCACCAAGTATCATATACACACCAAGCACTATAATTAAGTATTGAAATCGATACATTTAAGTAAAAAACATTAACAAACTCCTGTAACCTCGCTTACCTAGGGCGGTCGCAAGGCTCACTGCTAAATCGAATCCGTTGGTATTCTTAAAACCCAGGCATTTTGAAATAGAGGGGTTCTTTTCCCTGCATTTTTTTCTGATGGCCCAATCCATTAATGTAAAGGAAGTCGTTTGGGAAAAGTCAGTTTAAGTGATATGCTCACTAAGTGACCGGATTCGCGAGTACTCGGTATGAAGGCTTTCTCACCTGATGCAGGTGGTGCCCGCGCGGACTTTTGCGAGAACACACTCTCATATAGTGACCTGGGGCTCTTTTTATGGACTGGCAAACATTCGATCAACTTGGTTTGTTCACTCCACACAATTTCGAATAAATACTGTTTCCTGCGTATACTCTCAGAAGTAATCTCATTACGTCAGCAGGCCTTATTGCGTTTTTCGCGGCTGTCGTCGCACTTGTCAGAGGCACTCTAGCCCTTATGTTGCGCAATAGGGTGAATGGCGTATGAACCCTGAATGCGGCGAAGAACGAACTGGCGTGTGAAAACATTCTGCCTATTGGCAACATTTTGAACTTTTCCTCGAAAGACCTCGACTCCGCAGGCACTATTACGATGCGAACGAAAGTCAGAATGTGATTTTTAAAACTATCCAGGCGATTAAGGCTTACGGAAGCAAACATGCGATAACCCTACGTGATCTCTAGTCGCAAGGCTGTCGTAGAAGGCGCCACTGTTGTTGGCCTTTGACCCCATTACTGAAGGGCAAAAGGAATCCGAGTCGGAATGAATGGTTGTGCGCTTGGGTGCTCTAACATTCAGTGTGTGATCGAGTGAGTTGGGGAGAGGCCGATCTTGCTGCCACCAAGCGCCCAAGGGTCAAGTAAGAGATCCCTCGCAATCGGTGCCCATAATCATCGGAAATTGGACCTATAGCACGGAATCAACATGGGGACGTGGAGCTTCTTGCCTGTGTCGTGTTTTCTTCTTTTGATTCACGGACTGATGTGGTGCGGTGAGTGTCCTAGCCAGCTCGCTACTTAGTCTGTTCTCGTTCATCCTTTCTATTAGTCTGAGGTATATGGATGCATCTCGAAAAGTAGTTATCCTGAGAGCATCCGAAGTTCTATATTTACACCGCGTAATACCCAATAGAATGAACGATATATTTTACACTGGTTAGCGGGAGAATAACGGGATAAGGAGGCTTTAAAAGTGAAAACGGAAATTATATGTTATTAATGTGAGAGAAGTTAAGAGATTCCCACAATTTCCACCCGCAAGCACCTCGTTGATATTATAATCGTGTTTTAAAGCAATAGGTACTGGAAGCTTACAGATGGGTGCGAAATCACAAGGGAAACAACCCAAAATAGTTGTAGGCTGTGGATGATTTCCAGGCAAATTTGTTTAGGTTATTTGATTGAGACTGATGAGGAATTTGTTGGAATTGACTTTGCTGGTGATGAGGATCAATCCGATGTCATTCGGCTCACTCTTTTTCCACTGATGGGTCATTGAGACGGTGCAGTGCTTGGCGAAGCGATGGGTAGAATGACCTTCAATGACGCGCACTCCAGGAGAGATTAGATGAAGCGGTGATGTTTGTTTCCATTAAATTTAGCAATCTCAAACAACTTCCTGTATTAACTCGCAATTATGTCAGTTTCTAAATGTCTTCATTTGCCAAAGAAGTGAGCATAGATGTGACACAATTGAGATATGGTTATGATATTGCGCAGCAGTGTTATTTGTCAGTGATGGTTCACTGCCTCCGAGAAAAATAATGTGCTTTTGATGTGGAGCGAATTTTATAACGCCAATTCATTATTGGTGAATTATGTCTGATATGTTTCATATTTTCAGGAAACATGATTAAGTTTTATTTTATAGACAATTTGTTATTACTTACATTGATGTGCGCTAGATTGATTAAAGCAGTCTTTTTTGAATTTCCAAGGTGGAATTCGGCGAGTCGAAAGAATTCTGGATAACCACACTTTGTCCACTAAATTTGTAAAGAAAATTAACAAAATATGACAGTAAATTTAAAGTTATGCGTCTTGTCACAGGGAAATAGCCTTGGCTAAAATGATGCCATGATGTTTAATATCTTTGACATTACCATAAGCATTAGTTTTATTGGGCACTCCAATATCGATTGTATTTATGCCCTCCTCGCACGTATTTTTCACAGTAGGCTGAAAAATATGAAAATCACTAATTATTAATAGGCAATAAGGGTAGGCCACACATATTACCTTCAATCTGACCTCCTTTGACGTAGAAATATCGGTTAAGTATCGGGACAATAGTTAAGGTAAATTTGCAATATTCTCAGCATGAACTCCGCCTGACACTTATTCCCGTTGTTACGTGGTACATTTTATTGTACGAACGCATTCGTAGAATGTGCAAGCAAACTCAAAACTGTATGCCTATTTGCATGGAATCAGAGCAGGTTCCATTTTCCGTTCAGTCCTCGAGACAATCGTACAAGCATTAATGCAATTTTCCATTTTTCATTTACAATTTTTCTCATGCAAAAGTTTATACAAATTAATTTACCGTGTTAAACGGCCTTTACATATTTTGACAAATAGTTTATTCACGTAGCATAGCGAGTAATGAAATCATGTGTCAATGCTGAGGATCAAATTTCGACCTGTGTTCATCAAGTCAGAGATGCCAATCAACTCGGCTGTTCCAAAGATCGCGCTGAGAAACGTAAGTGTAAGAACTTGAGTGACATTAGGATAAAAGTACTTAAGTGATTTGGCGCCAACGATCGGCGAATTGATCACGGGTGGGCTTTAATCAAAGATTGAACTATCCATCCCGTACTTCACGTGACGACGTAATTTTATGACTTAGTTAATATTAATAAACAGTTGCATGAACTTCCCAGCAAAATGCATGATTCGTGAAATTTAAGATAAACCTAATAGAGCAATAAAATGTATTATACTCCAAAATTGTTGTTCAACACCCAACAGTATTCTCGAAGCTTAAAAATTGTTTCTATCCATCGGAGTTTAGAGATTACACGAGGGAAAAATCTCTTTCATCACAAATTTCTTCCCTCACCGGCCGAAGGTCCGCGGAAAACTTAGACTGATTACAGGGTTAATTTTTTTCACGATGTCCGGTTGAATATTTGGACATATTTCTTCGTAAATTGCCGTTTACGCAAAAAATCAAGAACATATTAACGTTCGGAACCTCATTCTCTACGTGTAATTGGTGGAGAAAAGAGGGGATGGGGATTTGGAGAGAAGGAAATATACACATTTAACGCCTATGATTTTAAAGTCCAAAATGCCGTGCTGCATCGGTGTAATGCTCTTGAGGCTCAGGAATAATTATGCCGAGTAAATATCCTTAAAGTTTTTACTCACGAGCCAGGAGAGAGCCCCTTTCCTTATAAATACAGGCTTTCGTCCTATCGTTATCGTCTTTCGTCTCGCAAACCCCTGATGACCTCAATCTAGAATATAAGGGTAATGCGCACTTGCCTTACCTTTTTCCCACGCTCCCTTTCCTGTTCTCGGAGAATTTCAATAGTTTACGAGTCAATATTCCCAGGTCACCAAAGTAAATATGCCTGCAAAACATTGATCTTGCCTTTCAGAAGAAGTTTCATATCTTCTCCATCTGGTTGTATAGTGCCTGAGTTCCTCATCTTCTGTATAAGCTGTCTCCAAATCTTCGAGGACCTTAAGTATCTTTCTCATCATTTTCTACTAATTCCAACCGCTCGATAAATGCTATCTTTAATAAAGTCAGAAATTTGGCTGCATAAGGGGCTTAAGAGCGGATCAGTGTTTGGCAGTGCATCAATTCGACTATGGTTAAATTTCTCTTGATGGGTATATTAACCGTGAGCTTATATGCCAGATTCATCTCATTGATCTGTGATCCCATCGCCTGTTTCTCACAGATCATTCGTCATCCACTCTGCAAAGTATTTCAATATCTCCAATAATTACAATGGTGCATGGATATACTAGTCATTTCTCCGTAATCCAGCATACGAAAAAGTGTTCATACTGAGAGTGTGGTGCATGACATCGAAATTAGAACAAGTATTCAAAATGACAAACGACGGCGAGGGCGGGAATCCTCATGGCGGGAAATCGGCCAGCAAAAATTGAAAGTTGGGACCGAAGACGCCTGTAGTCATAGATGTAGCCAGGGGGCGGGGAGGGGGCAGTTGTCCCCCATCCTTAACGAGACATTTCATTCCAAATTTGCTGTAATTGGGTTTCCTGCCCCCACCCCTAACATAAATCATGGCTACCCCAATGCCTGTAGTTACACACTCGTTACATTCCCCATCATATAACACAGCCTCTGCTGTGTTAGTTATTTTTCAAGATATTTTCAGAGGTTTAATTTCCATCGTGGACAACGGAGAGGGAATATATGTTCCTGATAATGAAACGCGTACGACACCCAAACAAAAATTTGGTCATTCTTATCAGTGTTATCTCTTTTGTTGAGCCTCGAGGGTAGACATGACGTTCGAAATAGCCCATTGAAGGTCCAATGCGTGACGTAGGCGGACTATACCCATTCACTCTATCATTACTATGGTGTCTACGAATAAAAGCCGTCAATATTAATAAGTCTATATCCTGGTTTAATGAATGTTAGGTACTAATAGCAACTAACTCTTACTAGTGCACCAGATCGAAGATTCATTGATAATGTCGCGCTGTGTTTGTTCAACCCGGCGGGGGATCTACTCTACGTACCAAAAGTTTAGAGACTCGAGTTTGAACCACTGTAAAACTAAACCAATTGAACTATTAAAAAAAACAAGATACTATTATTTTTCTCGTTTCATCATGCGTTGAAGATGTTTTGCGTTTAATTTTCCAATTAGTGCATATTCATATTAGTGCATAGAAGGAAAGAGTTCCGGCTTTTTTAGCCTTGAAAACATACTTCAAATTTAAACTGGCTTTAACCTCGGGTAAAGCCCTGATTTAACTTGTTGGTGAGGGTCTTGTGAGCATTACCAACAAGTTTCATACTTTTCCCGAGGTTAGAAATATGTTAAGTTGTTTTCATAAAACAACTTTTTAAAAGCACAAAGGGTGCTTGGACGCGGTGGAACTTAATACAGTCGTTATCGGCTAATTTAGCATATTTCTTAAGTATGTTATTAATAGTTTACAGCCGAGTATTGATTTTACAACGTTTTTTCTTCGAGAATGAAGCGGCGCTCAGCGGCAGCATGGCAGTGCCCGCCGCCGCTTTTCAACGGTTAGTGCACACCGCTTCGGTTTATACTTCAGGAAATTTTTCATACGAAAATATTATTTTCAAAGAATCACTATTTACCAGACATGCAAATTTTTCGCATTATAAAATATATCGATCACGAAATGAAAGGTACCTTTTTATATATTACATCAAGTTCCGTCATCCTAGACGGGGGATTACACTGGCATGGAAATAATCGCACAAAAATACTCAACAATATCAATCAACCAATAATGAAACGAGAAAAATAATTTCATCTGTTTGGTGAAAATAATTCAATTGGTTTAGTTTTTACAGGCGTTCAAATTCGAGTTTCCAAACTTTTGGTACGGAGAGTAAGTTTTTAACAACCGTGTAACATGTGCTGCAGCCAATGAGCGAAATCTAGACAAGAATGATAAAAAAATTAAACTTTATATGCAAGACGATAATATGGCAACACATGATTAATTCTGCATTAAGTACGGAATGTAGGGTTGGATATATAGTAAATGCCATGAGAAATAACGGAGGAGCGGCCAGAATGAAGATGGCATAGACGACAGATGTCTTGAGATGAACCAGGGAGAACAAGGAGAAGAGAATTCTGAATTCTGGACAGAGAACGAGAAGGAAAAGGAATAAGGAGAAAATATACATGCTTACCCATATCACCGTTATCTTTTCGATTAGGCAATATCAAAGAACTAGGTTACTACTGAAGTTAGGCCAAGGACTCTTTTCTGATTTCCTCATTGCTTCATTGCTTTATACCTGCTCTCATATTCTTAAAAATTCTACTATACCTCCTCTTTCCACTCTCTGCTACCTCAATCACCCATGGCTTTCGCGATCTACCTCTTCAATATGTGAAATTCTCTCCGCTATCACAAACCTGGGGAGGAATCCCGGTTCCTTGTTTCGTGTTGTCGTTATTGTTATCCATAGCGCAAACCGCTCTAGAAGTGCGAAATTCATGATCCTAAGAACGCACTCAATCAATTGAAACAAGTGACATCCATATACTATCCTGCGAGCCGCCGCATTGGCGTGTGGCGGGGGGGGGGGGGGGGGGGGGGTTAGGACACCAGCCGTGTAATGATGTGAGGGATAAGGTTTTGGGAAGTGAAATGGTGACGAGTATTATGGGAGTGTATTTAGAGGAGCTCAGTTTTTATTGTGGTCGCTTACTGTGCGTAGAAAGAACGAGTGTGCACCAATCTGTTGGGAAATGTATCGCTCTTATTTGATCGCTTCTGTCAGACGGAGATGAAGTGAGGCGTCATAATAATACGCTCTGCGTCGCTTTGAAACACACTATTTCTGAATTTCTCAAGCAACCTAAGTCTAGCGTGTAGCCTCCGAGTCTCAAGGGACTCCCACCTTAATCCCTCTAAAAGTTGTGAGACACTATATGTTTGCTCGTAGCAGTTTTAACGAAGCGCGCAGCTTTTCTTTGTATTTCATTAATTTTTTTGTTAAATATTTATGACCAGGGTCCCAAATGCTCGCAGTGTATTCGAGGTGTATCCTAAGCAGAGCGAAGTAGCATCTCTCTTTGACTTTTTTATCCAAGGACCTTCCTATTATACGCTTAACAAAACCTAGTTTCTTAAATGCTGCGCCGCATATGTTTTGATTTAAAGTATATGAAACAAATTGAAGGGTTACGATCATGTTTTCGCTCTCGTGATTGAATTAATAAATAACGATAGAGCGAGCGCACGCGTTTTGGATTACTGAGTTCACGCCCATACTTCGCTATTCGACTCTCAAACATTCTATCGGCATGGTGAAACCAACGTAGCGCACTCCTCCTTTGCCGGATCATCTGTTCCGTGGCCTTACGCCACCCACTCATTCCTAATCCTCACCCTTCAACCCGCAAACACTTCTCAGATACCTAATACTAGAGATGGGTCATCCTGAAAAGAACCAGGGCATTCAACGTAATTTACCGCAGATCCCGAAAATTACCGTAGTTTTCTGTAATATTCACTTCCGCCTCGGATATTTTCATACCGATATATTACATATATGTTATTTTAAGTCAAATCTATAGAAATGTAATACAATCTTAATTATTAATAAAGGAACGTCCAACTCATTTGTGGAATATGTAAGTATGTTTTTGCGGAACGTAACTTTCTCATGCCAAAAAAAACGTGTAAATAAGTGTGTTGACGTGTTTGTTTTTCAATTTCCTTTATTTGTAATGCATTAACGTAGCAATAATAATGGTTTAAATGCCTTAAAACCCTCCCTTTTGCTATTGGCTTTCCCATCAAATCCTCTATTTGATATTCATTGCAGTAAATTAAAAATTATCGCAAAATTACGGTAATTTTAAAAATTATCGTAAATTGCCATGGTATCGTAATTCGCCTCTTTTGAAAATTACGGTAATTTACCTACCTAATACCTACTGCATTTAGCCTCCGCTTATGCTATTCGCGGCATGCAATGACTTAGCGAGTGAATCTGGTGCGAATCTTGAATTTGCATCGGGCGCAGAATAAAAGAACTCAACCACCTGGCCACACGGTTTGAGTCAGCGCAGCGAAGATAAAACCCTTGGATTATGAATGGGACTGACAAACACGTATCACGAGGTAAAATGGGTGAGAGAATATACGCATACAGTCTAATTTTATAGAATCAACCCGTTTTACACACTTGCTCTTCGTATTAAGTTCTCTTCCTCTTCTTCCTTCCCCTTCGTCTTGGTTTATCTACTTGTCCAAGATACTCCCAAGAACAGATGCTTAGCTTTCACTTAAATAAACAAAGAAATACTGCGTCCAGCAAGTGATTGAGACTTAATGCGTTCAAGTGAAATTATCACCTAGAACACACGTGAAGTACAGGAATTTGCTTTTAACAAGCACTCAACTATTTTTATGAGCCAAGGAATTCATCCACCGAAAACTACATTTTCATCAATAGTTATATTTAAAAAGAATTATTCCTAGCTTCAAGTTACACTCAGGTTTCATCGGTTGTGTGAATTCCTGGTCTCTATGTATGAGGTTATAAGAGGGACAAGTGTCTCGAGTACGGCTATTTAAAAAAAACCAGTCCCTGAACCTAAACACTGTCATGGGTTCAAATTTCTAAAACAGTCGCAGTTATAACGCCATTCCTTGTTTTAAACAACGCGGTGGTCACGGACTTATGAGAGTCCTTTGACCATCTCTTTAGACTTGAGTTAGATCTAGTCTTAGAAAACTACAAATATAGCTGTGATGGATTTACTCCCCTCCTGAAACTAAGATGTGAAAACGTGGGTGTTTTCTTTCAAGGTAGCGCAACGAGTACGGGGATATTTATAGTATATTCTAAATAAACTAGCCGATTTTCCAGCCGGCCACTGCGGAGGTTGAAGTTATTCCCAACCCGCGGTGCGAGAGCCCGAAGGAATACGCACGGGATATTTTAGGGGTACGCAAAAAACATTAATAGTGTTAATAAGGAAATGAATGATAAATAAAACGGTGCAAGGGATTAAGCGTCAACCTGAGAGCACTCAATGATTTGAGAATGTCAAAAGATTGGAACAACGTAAAATGTTTTGAAAAAATCTACATTTCCCAAACTATACATACCTCATTTTCTAGTGCAAGTAAGAGCCGTAGCGGCATTGATTATTCAAAAGTCTGCATGACAAGGATGCAGTTTGCAGTGGAGCATTGAACGCGGACATGTGGAGCCATATTCGAAAGCAATTTAAAGCCATTTCAGCGATATACGACACAACACGGTGCGTCGGAGATGATGAGATTATTCTTTGAAGAGGAGGGTTTCTTTAGCAATCCAAGCCTCCCTTTAAGAGTGAAGTCATCATGGCCTTCAACTCCTATTTACTTGTCTGGAGCAGACGGGGACACACTCATTTCTCTAATACTGTCGCGGACATGCTTTTCGCTGTGTACAGTTTTAGCATCGTTCTGTTTATCGGAGATTCCAATGACCACGAGATTACTCAAATCTCAGGTTTCTGCGGTTTCTCATGTCATCGACCTTGCACATTAAATGGACGTTTTTAATCATTTTCATTGTCGCATCCAGCACGAGGAGCTTCAATATCATTAAGGGCAAGGCGCTTCACTACTCCCGATACGTCATCAAATACTGGCGTTTCAGCCGTAATCAAGGTCCCGACAGAACATTGGTATAGAATTTGTCACAAAATATGGCTCTCTTAGTTTATATACTCAAAGAATGTTCCCACAATAATTATTAATGTTGGTGTCATTATTGTACCAAGTGATATATTGTTCCCTCTCCAAGATCTGTCATTCATGAAAGGCTAATAGCGGTCATAGCTTCCAGTCCATCATGGTAGATAGTAGACATTTTTTTACTAATTCCAATCTGTTCTATGTTAGGTACAAGCTGTCCAAAACTTATCTAACGATTTCTTTCATTTGATAATAAATGGCAGCCTATTGAAGCCTAGTTTGTCTACAGAGCATCTCGAGATGTGGTTTCGGAGAACCAATGTAGTTTCGGAGAACTAATACCATTTCTGTAGAGACACACGAAGAAACCATTAAACAATAGGTCAGCGGCCATAAAGGATCTACGTTTAAGTGTCGATATTCCATAGTATTCGAGTACGCAAAACCAAGAACATTTAACGGGACGAAAAGGAAATTCTTTCCCAAGAAATCAGATGCTGTGATAATGGAATGCGCAAAAGGTGGATGATAGGCTGAACCTCTACCAAAAATCAGTGCTCTGTGCGCTTTTAACATTTGAAGTAAAAAGAACCACTCAGATTGTGGCGCTGTTTAGCATAATACCCTCGCCAGGATTATAAAGGCCAAACGACGGTGCCAGAAGAGGGCGTTCAGTAAAAGATGCTTATGTTCATTGTTATCCACTGTTTGGCACCAATACACGGCGGTGGAAAACTTCACTATTCATTTCATTTGCCCAGAGAACATCTCCGGTAGAGGAGAAGAACGTTGGCACTTCAAAATCAAGACATGGTGGACAACCCTTTTAACTTAACTTTGGTTCTTCTAGGTAGGGTTGGGGTGTTCTAGGGATTTCTCGTTAATTTTACGTTTGTGGCAACTAGTCTCTCGCGGCTCCCAACCTAGTCCTCTCATTAGATGCGTCACACTCTTTTCGCTCGTAAGTTCCAAAGTGAGGGCGCAGTGAACGAACAAGTTAAATTTAACCATTTAGTTATTTCATCAGAGAACCATCCAACTTATTACTTGATAAATCTACCGCAAAAGTTTGGTATTTTCCCCCACGTTAAGTCTTTAGTGATGGTGACTCCTAAATATTCGACCACCTCTACAACATTGTCTTTACTTACTACCCGCCACCTCTTCCCGTGGACTGCAACCTTGACGTGGTGGAAGGGCTTGCGCGTTCCAATGACCACAAGAGCTGGACTAGCGGGAGCAATTCATATTGCTCCCGGTTGGGCCAATCATGCCAGATATGCCGAAGGGTAGGAGCCAGGCGAAAGGTAGTCCCGTGATAGTGTCACGTAAAACACACTCTTGGGAAGCGGGGGTGGAGTCCATCCCAACTATCAGCTACCCAGAGAAATTAATTCCATTGTAAGATAAATGAATCCTGGTAACTACGGGACGCCGCCCATTGGGGTCGGGCCCGGCCCCGGGGGATGCAAGGCCTCCAATGTCGTCCTCTCACGAAATCCTTGCACAACAGAGTCATCACAGGATACAAGGACCAATGAAAATAAGAATAAGGAAGGGGAGGAAAGCACCGATAAAAATAGGGACTTGGAACGTTTGAACAATGATGAGGGCTGGGAAGCTGGAAAATACAAAACGGGAAATGGATAGGGGGAACATAAATGCCTTGGGACTGAGCGAGGTGAGATGGAAGGACAGCGGGGACTACTGGAGTGATAGTTACTGGGTAATCTATAGTGGTGGAGTTGAGAGTTAACGTGGGGTAGTTATACTATTGAACGCAAAATTGGGGATGAGTGTAGTAAATATTGAACGGGCGAGCGACAGGATACTAAAGATAGAAGTAAAAGCACGTCCGACATATTTCGTATTAGTCCAGGTTTACATGCCCCAAAGCAATCATGGGGAGGAATAGGTGGATGGGGTGTATGGACAGATAGAGGAGATAATCAAAGAAGTCCTTGGCAAGAAAAAACTAATAATAATGGGCGACTGGAACGCAGTTGTGGGGGAAGGGAGTGATGGGTATCGGATGAGGTGGGCGGAAAGGAAGATTAACGAAGAAGTGCTTGAGATGGTGGGCGAGGATAGGAAACTTCTGAATGAAATCGGGGAAAGGCAGGGTAGATGGCTGAAGGATGTAATAAAGGGCGAAGGGTTGCTCAAAAGTGTGATAGAGGGAAGCGTGTTGGGCAGGCGGGGAAGGGGAAGAAAGAGAATAGTTTTCAAGCAGGGGCGATCCCAGGGGGAGGATAAAGGGGATAAATCCCCCCGAAATTTTTGATTTTACAAAACAATTTTAACAACTAGATGTAGTTATCAAATACAACATTAAACACTCCGATCACTGATCTGAAATGTATAATAGTTATTATTATGCTCATTATTATAATAATATATATAATGATGTAACAGTTTTATAGTTTTTTAAGGATGACTGAAAAATGCAATAATTTAATGGTAGTCTCCCCCCCCCCGAAATAAATTCCTGGGATCGCCCCTGGTTTCAAGGACGGGATGAATAAGGATAGATCGTATGCTTAGGCGAAAAAGGATATATTGGAGGGAGATAGGCCCCTGAATGTATAGAAAACTGGGAGGATTTTCTATGACATTCAACAAAACCTACCTTTACCGGTAGAATACTTAAATAACAATTCAATATACTTTACTCTCCTCCCGTTCACGCTACAGAGGGCAGACAGTATGTGATTCACTGTCTTCGTGAGAATTATACAATGTGCGACAGACCTCTGAAGAGCGTCCTCCACAAGCTAAATACTGTCAAGCTAAATAATAAATGTCAATTTCGGACTTTAATGAGAGTTTATGCATCTATTCTCGCGCAAGCTCATCAAATCGTCTTCATACTAATATGAAACCCATGCTATGGTGTGTGGCACAGCGATGAAGAAGGGCCGGGTTAGCGACCAGAAACTGTAGGGGAAAAGGAGGAAAAATGAGATGTCCTTTAACTGCTCCCTTCTGTTTTCATTGTTGTTACGGTGCCTGTGAAGAAGGAAGTTAGGCACCAACCAATTTATTATGGTTCTTCTATTATAATTTCACTTCTCTTGCTTCAAAAAAGTATAGTTTAATTTGATTTTTACCCTCCATGCCTCATTAGGACTCGCGTGATCGACATTTCACGATTAATATGAGCAATTACCTACTCCCCTGTTCACAGAAATAGATATTTGGGGACGATGTGGGGCGCTGATACCCATTGTCCTTCCTAAATGTATTTTTAACGTAACACCACCACGTTTGAGAAAGGAAGGCCAGAATAGGCACTAGGCGTTTGAGATATGTGTGTGGAAGAGAATGGAGACAGTGCGATGGGCGGAAAACAAGGTTAACGAAAAGCGCTTATTGTGGCGGGTGAGGAGAGAAAGGTTTTCGGAGGAGATAAGACGGAGGCAGAGTAGGTGGTTGAGTGGTGGTGAGGGCCGAAGGTTTGCTTAAGGGCATTCCATGCCAAATGATAATAAAGAATAAAATTGCCTGCATGGCTCTTTTTCTAAAATTCCATTTTTCGCACAAAACTACACACATACTGTAAGAGAAACAATTGCACTTTTCCGTATTTTGATTCAATTCCCAGTATATGTGTGTAGATTCAACAGATTCAGGCGAGATATCGTGGAAGTTCTTCATAATGTAAGAGAAACAATTGCACTTTTCCACAAAATTGTTTTAATGCGTACAATGCGTTTCGGCTCACAGAGCCATCATCAGTTACCTGAAAGACAGAACTTCCACGATATCTCGCCTGAATCTGTTGAATCTACACACATATACTGGGAACTGAATCAAACAATTAAAATGACTCACATTTTCTTATTGTTCCCTCAACGATTGTATTCCCATGGTGACAGCTAAACACGAATTTGCCAACAGTGTAACTTTTATCTAATTTCTCTCCACTTTAGAACTGCTATAGATCTCCAACGATTAGAAGCTCTACCTTCAAGTTTTAACTGCACGTTGTACTTTGGAATATCTTTTTATTCCACACACGAGTTTAAAAACTCCCCAAAGGATATATTGGAGTCCAAAACAGGTTGATTTAGAACCCATAACTATTCTACAACTAAACCTACTGCTCTTTCGAGTAGGATATCAAACTCCTTTGTTTGGCGTTTTACTCTGTGTAGCACTTTGTATATCTCAATATTCTGTACGCCACATATTTTTGATAGCTCCCTAAACGGAGAAAATACATTTACAAATGGACGAATAAAACTTTACTAGATCATTACTCTACTTTAATCCTTTCAGTACAAAAACTTTCAAACCTTAACCTTAAAAGTTGGTAGTTTACTACCCTAACACAAACTATATTTAGTCAAAACGAGGTCAAAATCTTTCGATTAATCCTTAGCTGTAACCTTCGAGTCTCTAGTGGTTCCCAACCTAAGTAGACCTTCTATCAACTGTCAAACGCTCTGGTTACCCGTATCAAATATTAATGAAGCGTGCGGCTTTCCCATTATTTTATTTCGCATAATATATCTTTATATTTAAGCTATACTTCGACTGTTGTCAGTGATTCTGTAAAGGCGCACAAGGTTGCCAGCCTTTGCAGTATCCGCGACACGTGAAGCTTTCCCCGCATACGATTACGGCGCTCTACCGGTCAATTTCTGCGCATTTTCGCCGGTATACCACAAGAGAAACTAAAGCCTAGTCTTATCTTGAATGCCAGTATGCCATCGCCCGAGACACACCACTATAAAAAATATGCGAAGAACTGACGTTTCGAGACGCAAATCATTCGCCTCGACCGGGACTCGAACCCGGATTCCTTGTTATCGCGCCGAGTGCCTCAGCTGGTTACCTAGCTACCGAGGAAGGTCGCGATGAAAGAGCGGTTTGGAGGTTCGCATAATGAATATAAATGAAAGGAGTATCCTTTGATGGTTTGGCCATGGCGAGAAAAAGGGAGCGAGTCGAAGAACGATTATAGATATTTGATGGTGGAGTGCATGGTGTGAGAGGAAGTGGAAGACCGTGAACGTATTGGGTAAACGTGATAGCCGAGACTCAAGGCCTGGTTACACGATACAGTAATCCGTACAAGTTAATGTGTGAAAGAATGAACGCGTGAATGTACGCGAAAATTCACCGTGTAACCACACCAACTTGTACGAATGAATGAATAGTAAAATAGAGCCTGCTCTATTTCGTTTATGCATTCCTACATGAACTTAGACATGAACACGTACAGGTTAATGTATCGTGTAACTAGGCCTTTAAAAGAGGGATATTTCGAGTATTAAGAATAGGAGAGCGTGTGTAGCAACGCATGAATGTAAGGGATGCGAAAGAGGATTGTGAGGATGGGGCATTATAAATGGAATCATTAAGGCAGATGGAGCTCGAACCGCGAATCATTGAGTGCACGTTTTACCCTTAAGTAGGCGTTCATGATGAACAATAAAACTTACGTGGGCGCGCGGGGGTTTGAGAGGCCCCCGCGCATTTCTCATTGCTTAAAACGTTTTAACTGATCGACGAAAATTTATGATATTTTCAGTACCTTCCAGAAACTTGGTTTTCCCCAATAAAAATTTAATATATTTTTGAAGTTCTTGATATTTTCAACTTTAAACACAATTTTTACGTCATGGGGTCAAAGTGACCCCGTGCGCCTGCTAAAGTTACACTTTCTGTCCATGGCGTCCAGACGCTATAATTCCTGTGTGTGGTTGTTTCAACTTGTAAACTTTTCAAGCAAGTAAAAAAAAATTCTTGGGCCACTCTTCACCAAAGTATACGTATCTATACGTTGTAAATATCCATACAGGTGTTCTACATCTACATACTACCCCGCGAGCCGCCGCATGAGCATGTGGCGGGGGGTGGTAGGCCACCAGCCGTGTAAAGATGAAAAGTTTTGGAGGTGAAATGTTCTATGGGAGTGTATTTAGAGGAGCTCAGTTTTTATTGTGGTCGCTTGTTGTGCGCGGATAGAACGAGTTTTTGTACCTATCTGTTCGGCAGAGTATTTCTCTTATTTTTTTGCATCTGTCAGACCTAGATATGTAGTGAGGCGTCATGATAATATTCTCTTTGTCGCTCTGAAACACACCAGTTCTGAATATCTCAAGCAACCTAAGCCTAGCGTGCAGCCTCCGAGTCTCTTGTAAATACAAATGATGCAGGAATTATATTTTTAAATCTTCGTCTCTATTAAAACATTGTTATTGTTATAAAGACTTGGTTTTGCGGCGCGGAATTAGAAATTTTGGCGAAAATCGTATTTAAATACCAGATTGTTATTAGCCATTAAACCTTGATATTTAATAGGAACAATTATAATTATATGAAACGTAGGTATGTTTTCGCGCTGAGGAGAAAATCTGTACATACTTCATCAAATTACTTCGAAATTCATGTCAAATTCCATACGGCTTCGTTTTAAAATAGCATTAAACTGCCAATAAAACAAATCGGCAACGCGCAGTTTATTTCACTTTAATCAATACATATTACTAATTAGTACACTTACGCAGTTTCACACATCTGTCCGTAAACAAAAGTCGCTCCAACCACCTAAAATGGGAGCCAGTTTTCTTGGAGTAACGGTAATAACTAAGTATTTGACTCTGTCTATTCCGAAAGGGAACAGCGCGATGAGAATGTATGATGTGCAGCGACTACAAGTTTGTTATAACTTTCAGCGCATCAAAATTTTCACATTAACTACCTCACTTTAAAAAACGAGGACTATCTAACTCGGTAGACAAATCCGCCGTAAATCTGTCAAATTAAGAAAGAAAACATGGTTAAGATGATATTTTCAAAGATATTATAACATACAGCTCGGCCCTCTGGATTCCCTCCGCCAAGCCGTATAATAATCTAGGCAGCAGCATTGCGTAATATTTTGATGACGGTTTTGATGACGACAGTTACTTCTACCATCCTACTGGCGTCTTCAGGTCAGAAGTCAGCAGGATGGCTGGAAACTGTCCTCATCAAAATACAACGCAACGATGAGAGAATATAAAAGGCCGAGCTCCATACGTCAAGACGCCGCGGACACCTCAGAACCACCTCTATAGTGAAAGGTAGTACCTTTTACTTAGTAGTACTATGCCATAATAATTTAGCATTAGGCACATGTTACTGACAATCTGACCAAGGCAGCCGTTTTCGAGCCACGGGAATGACATCTGTGTCCTGAAGTTTAAGGAGTCAAACACGCCCATGAGGTTGAACAAATTTAGAATGGAAAACAGACATCTCTTTTTACTCTGCCGCTGAAGTCGTTTACTACCGATCGACTCCTACGTATTGCGTCATTTCAAGGTAATATTGACATAAAAACAAAATTTCAATTCTCTTAAAGTGTGACCTTTTTTTGGGCATACCCCCCATTTGTTATGCTAAAATTTCCCCTATTCGGACAGTTTCCCCTCTGCGGACTGTTTATCCCTCCGGTCTTAGCAGAAGGACTTGGCCGAGGCATCATACGGGCCAACGACTCCCAAATTCAGCAAATTCTGCCTTCAACCTCTCTGCCACAACCTTTCCACCGCAACCGTTCCCTCACCCGGTCCTCCTTCATTTACCTGTCAATGCAATGACAATTTTATGGTTGCCCACCTCACTCGGTTGCGTGGTGGGACATAATTATATGACCTCGGGAGAGAAGACAAAATTTCCGTGAACTCGAGGTGCGGCATTGTTTAGGCATAACACCCCTTTTTCTACAAATTCCCCTCTTTGCATAGTTTCCTCCCTGCGGCCTTAGCCGAAGGACACCTTGCGGGCCAACAATATCGATCTAATGATGCCTACAATTCAAACGACTCAAATTCAGCGATTCGTGCCAGCAACTTCTGCCTGCAACCGTTTTACCGCAACATTCCCCTCACCCCGCTCTTCTCCGATTATATAGCTTGTGGTGCAAGATAACTACAAGGACAAGGCTATTAATCATGGCACAAAGGCAAAACCCTGTTTTCCGCGGTTGGAGACGTAAAACATCTCCCAAAGCTCCAATTGAAAACCTACGCCGCACACTTGCACTCATCCCACTATTTTCCTCCCCTCCAAGGCTACCAAAGGCCTCTAGTCCATAAATCCCTTTCCAACTTCACCGAAAAACTCCCTTCCTAAGGAGGTATGGAGACGAAAAACAGCTTTGGGAGCTGTCAGGATTTTGCCTTTGTGACATGGCTAACAGCCTCCGGTGACCTCGTAGTTACCGTCCGCTCTCTTTCTTACCTTAAGACGACGTAAAGTGCACATCGCTCAGGTGTTTTTGACGTAGAAATCCTGGCATTTGGCACTTTGTTAAATTTTTGATTGATTTTTGAATTCAGAACACAGATTGGCTGACCCTTAAAATATCAGGTTTGTCATTCGTACGCTGGTGAACAATACTCTTTTAATTGTGGTTTATTCAATACACCCGTTTCGTTACGGAGATCCTTATTATTCTCACTCGAACCTTGGAAAGACTTCTGTGGAAGAGAAAGGTCTTAAGACGGGCGTTTTCGGCGAGAAACCTCTAATACTTCTCCCGTTGACGCTTCAATATACCTACTGCGGATTAATTTTCGGGGTGGGGGAAGGGAGGTCAAGTCTTGTGGTGGAAGGGATTTCGTTTTGGGTCAAGGTCGATAAGTGACTGTGGAAGGCACGAGTGTTGTGGGATTGAGATTCTCCTACGTAGTACTTTCTGTTGACGAACTCGCGCATCGTTAGGTAACCGATTTTTACACAGCAACATATTAAAATTAATTACAATTAATGGAGAAAATGAATTACAATTAGAGGAGGATCATACTCAAACGAACGGGTCCGAAGTAACGGGTCCATGCATTGAACAGGAGGACCGACTTCTGTGGAACGACCACTTCTTTCAGTCCACGGAGTAGGATATCCTACTCCGTGTTTCAGTCCTTCATTCCTTTCGATCCGTCGGTCCAAAGGAGTATAGAGAACACGGAGTAGGATCCTACTCCGTGATAGAGAACTATACTCCCTGATCGGTCCTTCGTTCTTTTCGGTCTGTCCTTCCTTTCGCTTGTCATTACTTTAACTCCTATCTTAAAGAGATGTTCTTTATAATACCCCCAAAAATTCATCTGCTGATGCTAATGGTGTAATAAGCATTATTTATTTTCTTTAGATATATAAATTAAACCATATTTACGAAACCATATAAAAAGTTGGTAATATTACCTTCCCTCTTTTATGTCATCCAACATTCTTAAACGCCGTCATTACAGTATACTAAGTATTTCTAGTTTTTTTACAGTCTTTAAACGCCAAGAGCATGTTAAAAATAAAAATTCATGCTCACCAATAAAAAAAGATCAGTGAACAAGTGAAAGGGAATGAGTCCCAAATAGGACCGGTCCAGAGTGACCAAGTTCCCAAAAATCAACGGGTTTGCCCATATCTATTTATGATTACTAAAACCTGTAATTATAATATTGACCTTGACATGTGAAGTAACTGAAGAGTTACAGAATGTAATTGACATAGAAGTGTAGCACGACATAATGTCCTACCTTCTCACACAGTTAAGCATGTGTAAGCGTCTCCCCCATCCATAAGGTGGGTCACCATACATTAAAGAAAGAGGGAGGGATTTTCAATGAAAAAATAATTTGACTTGCCTGAGAATGGAATCCAGAATCTCATACAACAGGGGCGTACTACTGAGAGCAGCATGCACTCTCACATAACTTCACCTGGATTTGAACCAGATGAGATGAGAGTATCCTGTTTGTATTAATCCCCACTGAAATCCATACAGAATTAAGGTGACTTGGTTGTGCAACTGATTAACACCCCTACTCTGGTTTAAATTGCGGTGAAGTCAAATGACTTCTTAATGGCAAATTTCACCCTTTTTGGTATATTTAATTTCCAAACTCTAAATAAGTATAAAGCAAATGCATCACTGAATCTAAATCTTCACAGTCTGATGTCAAAGGTTTTAGGGGATATTTTCTCCTAAAGACTGATGAATTAAGAGGCCTCCCTCTCTTAGACAATACTCAAATACTTCTTCCTCCAAAGTGACTTTATATTTGCCGAAATAAAGATGAACTTTTCTGCTTTCTAATATTTTAGGGGAAGCAGCTCCTGGAGTATCAACATTAGTATTTGAGTCTGCAGAGGAAGACCCAATATCAATGGAAATGTACAGCAGAAGAAAGCGAGGAGATAAAGAGGCAGAACTGAGCCAGAGTATTCGTGCCATCTTGGAGCATTATAAACAGGATGACCCAATCGGTATTCCTGGAGCCAAAGTTCCAGACCCAATGGCTATCCCAGACATGAAACAATCCCTCTCACTTGGCACCATGCACTTTAAAAATGTCAGCGTGATAGGACTCTCAAAATTCCGTGTGCAGCATGTGCATACTGATTTGGCAGAGATGCAGGTTAGTATAGAAGTCCGCTAATATTTCTTGCACATGATAAGTTGCATACAATTTACTACATAATATGAATTGTGGGTATACACCCATAGATACACAAACATTGATTTGAATGAGAAAAAAATAGCATTTTGTGTACAAAAATTGTGTTCAAAGAAAGATCTGCCAACTTCTGGAAAAATTTTTGCAGTGGAATTTTTCAAAGCCTAGACCATTTTGATGCTCAACATATTTCCTGACATAGCCTAACTTGGTGATAGCCTAACTCATCATCTTTCAGGGTAATTTATGCTGTGAGTTGATGTTGGGTGTGTCATTAGTATGTCAGGAGAAATTGAGGCTCTAACACAGTGGGAAGCACAGGAAAAACTATGAAAGTGGCATTTCTTTACATAAGTCTTATTCAAGAGATTAAAAATCAGTCAGATGATGTCTTCTCCCATAGAAATACATATATTAGAATTAGGAGTCTTCATAGTTGCTCTTTAGTAATTGAACAAAATGACTCATTTCAAGGAACATTTGATTTTGGTTAGAGTCCATGACATCACAAATTTTTAGTTATGATAGGCCCACACTTTTCTGGGCCAATAAACAACTTTTATTGCATGGGCACATTTAAGTTTTTTTTCACCATAGAGTAAACAAATTCGTTGAATTCATTTTGTTTTATTACAAATGTAAACATCATTTAAAGAAAATGTAAATTACATTGAAGTCATTAAGCAGTTCTACAAAGAGAAAATAGGTTTTTATTCCATCGGTCTCAATAGTACTGCAGTAGGGTGGGTGGTTTCACCAATTTTTCCTTTGAATGAAATGTTTCCTGTAAAAGTAACTAAAGAATGAAATAGTATCCTGCAAAACTGCCCTTACCTCATGGGCATTACAGATATAAATTTTTTTCCAAATCAGATATAATCTTCTGAGAGAATTTTTGCCTAAAAGTTTGGACATTTCAAGTGAAAACATCAAAATTATCTTTACTTTTAGTTCAGTTAAGCCGACCATATTTATGTGTACAGAGATGTAGCTTGCAATGAAAATTAACATTCAAGCCTCAATACATCAGTTATATATCCATAGGGGACCAGGGATGCCTTCTCTGGGGATGGAAAAGAGTGGAAATTGAGGAAAAATCAGTTCAGCTAAGTTGATGTGAAGCTCCTCGCACACCTGGCCAGCGATAGTTGACTATCAACCAGGTACCTGAGTACTTTGAGCTCTTCTGGACAGTGATGAGGCACGTTGAATTTTAATGGTTCAAATGACACCATGGGAAGCTTTCACTGTCAGATAGTTTTGATCCAAAGACACCAGTGTAAGAATGGGGGCTTGAACAAGTGCCGTCAGTAAGCATGAGGAATTCAGAATGGTGGTTCTTTGAAATGTAAAAGGTAAACAGCCCATTGCATAGGTTTTCTAGTATTCTTCTCCAATTTTTTTAATGATAACGCCCTTCCAAACAGTGATGGTGTTCGTTTCGTCTCCACCAAGAACACCAGCCTCATTAAAGCCACCTTTGAGATGACTGATGATATACTCAAGAATAGCTGTCTCGTCATGTGCAGACCCAGAGGATGTTGTGGTGTGACCAATGTATTAAGCTTTAGGTTCAGCAATGAGTAATAAGTGCTCTCCCCTAACAATGACTGTGTGAGTTTCAGTTTCATCCATTCTACCAACAAAGTGAAGACTTTTATTTAATTGGACCTTCATTGGAAAAAACTTGTTTTTTTTAAATTCAGACAAGCAATAAATTTCACATGCCTTATTTTGCTCTTGTCCACCATCAAAGCACATGTTATGTTGCTTGTTAGCTCAGAAGATATGATTCCAGCTTTTAAAGCGTGAAGACATGATGTCATACGTGCCACGGCCCTCTTGCTTCCATTGTACCTCTGAGCAATCATAACAGTTTCAGTCAAGTCTAGTTCAGTCTCAGATGTTCTGTATCTGGGTTTCGTGGTTAGTTCACTGAATACCCCTATCCTTAGCAGAACTGTCCTCATCTTTGTCCTCAACACCTGCTTCACCATCACCAAAGTGTTGGCCATCATTTGAAAATTACAATGGGGAAGTATTTGACTTGGGTTACCAGAAAAGGGCTGGAACGTGTACATTCATGTAAAGTGTAAAGTAATATGTTTAACCATTTTAATCAATTGTGCTGAAGCAGGTAAGTCAACCAACCAGATGCGACCAATCCTTGGGCCTCTCTGATTAAAAGTAAAACTGATGTTCATGAACAGGAGACTTTTTGTCCTAAGAACAAGAAATGCAGAAAAGTCAGCACATATATGGAAAGCTATGACAAAAAGTTATGCGGTCTGCTCTGCAAAATATCCCAATTGATCAACCCTTGTTTTTGAATATGAAAGTGACATTCTGATGACTGAATGAAAAGAAATACAAATCCATAGCATGTAGGCGAGAATGCAATCAAATGATATAAAATAAAAGATCGCAGAATAAGTCAAAGGGACAGTTCAATAATCCAAGGGACAGGACAAGTAAGGAACCAGAAGATCCACTGAAACTGGTGAACAAAAGAAGGGAAATTAGAAGTGTGATCTGTAGATATGGAAAGCTAAAGTGAGAGCATCAGGTGTGAAGTTTGCCCAGCTCTTCAATGCCAGCCAGGCTGAGTCGGGCAGAGTATGTAAGGTCGGGTGCTGCTTTAGTAAAGAGGCAGGTGGATGGGGGGAAGGGGTGGTGTAATGCAACAAGAAAAAAACTATAAAATATGATTTACTTTATCACAGTCCAGAAGAGCTCACAAAGCTCCATTAGATATGTAGTCGCCAGGCAAACATTACCGGCCAGGTGATTAAGGAACTGAGCAACTGCTTATTTCTACTGAATTCTCCCCTTTTTTCCAGCCCCAGAGGGGGCACCCTTGGCCCCCCTGAGGCATATATCAGGCATCCTGAGGCTTGAATGTCAGTTTCTATTCCAAGCGAGATCTTTTTACCCAAAAATATGGTTGGTTTCACTGAACTAAAATGAAAGATATTTTTGTTTTCTCAGTTGAAATTTCGAAACTTTGAGGCAAAAATTATCACAGGAGTTGATAACTGCAATTTGGAAAAAAATTATACCTGTAATGTCCATGTAGGTGTGACAATTTTGCCAGGTATTACATTTCACTACAAGAAAAAAAGGGCCAAAATGATCTACCCTAGTACTGCAACAGCTTCAATTCTGGAGTACATGATCTAGGAGAATCATAGGCAGGTTTTCACAGAACTTTAGAGCTTTTAGCTATTTATAAGAGAGAAATAACAGCAGAAAAAGATAATGCCAAGTGCAGAAATCAATCTGGTATGACAATGCTAAGTTTCAACTTACACATGGGGAAAGTCATTCATTTCTTGCCACCTTTTTTTGACTGCAGCCAATAGCACATGGAGTCATAATTCAGGGGGGGATGAACTAAAACAGTGTCAGCCAAATTTGCTGGTGTGCGCTTGACCCACGTCGCCATAAATGGTTATTAGGATGAAGATCAAAGGTTAATGTTTAAATAGTGGTAAATAGGTAATTAATGTCTTGCAATGTTTAAATAGTGAAACTGCAAACAGAATGTTCCCTTTAAACAACTCTTTAGTTTACGTGGCTGCTATAGCTAAAATCTTATACTGCCTTGTTTGTAATAGTGGAATGGATACTTCAGGTAATATACCACACCAATTTCACTCTTGCATGCTGCATTCACATCCCTCATCAATATTTTCACTTTTACAGTTAAAAATAATAAATAAGAAAATAATTCTCTGGATATTCAATTTTAGCAAAAAGTCAACCATGCATACCAAATTAATACACTAAGGAAATAATTTTGGATGTTAACATAGTTGGACCATTCCATACCCCCTTAATAATCCACTCACATTTCATGTTGAAGGCCTGTCCAGATTGAGCAAGTCTGGATTAGCCAAATTCTATTCTATTTCCAGTGAATGACTCAATTTCTAAATATTTTTTTTGTTTAGGTAGATAATTTTCACTGCAATGAAATGAACTCTTCAATTTGTTTTACCCAATTCAACAGCTCACAGTCTGGCTGACCTTGGACACACTTGACATTGTGGGACTGTATACACTCTCAACATTTTTCAGTAGATCGAGGGGAAATTTTACAACCACCTTAATAGATGTTAGTGTAACAGGTCATGCACAACTTGAAGTCGATGAGGAAGGCCATCTTCAAGCTCAAGAAATACTCATGGACTTAACCTTTGATGACATCAAGATGGATTTTGAAAATCTAGGGATGTTGGGCAGTGTTTTCCAGGTAAGCACATAGCCTAAGTACCATTGTGGCTTAAAGCTCACCTTAAAGCTTAAAAGGTTAGATCATGTGCATCACTCAAAAAGCTAAAAAGCACTTGTAACCGAGGATAAAGCTTAACATTCTTGTAGCCCTCCTTGAAGCACTGGCACATTCAGAAGCATTTCATTTGAAAGCCATCACATGAGTTAAGTCCATGTAATTGATGAGCTGTTCTTTGGATCTGCAAGAGCAAATGATAAACTAAACAAGGGACTGCATCAGTAATGATAGAATGCATCCTAACAGGTTGGCTTGCAATTTCAGGTAATAGCCAGCATGCTGCTTCTCTATTTTGCTTCATGCCAACCATGCATTTCTATTCTTGCACTCCTAAAAGAGCAATCACAAGGTCTATGGCCAATGCTTATGTCCTTGGCTTAAGATGTTGTCTTTTATGGCACTATGAGCCATCTATTCCATTTAATTTGAATCCCCAACCTTTGGTTGACCATGTTTCCCAAAATTTCTTCTTAATGATCTTTAAGTATATGGTACTGCATTCTCTCTTTCAGAGCATAGTGAATTCAGTGGGGAGCTTCCTCTTTGATAGCATCAAACCATTCATTCTAACCGAGGTGAATTCAAACATGAGGGGAGATGTAAATAAGCAGCTTCTCCTGCTCCCTCAAAGGTTCCCCAATAACATTGCTCCTTTAGACATGGCTGTGGCTGAAGGGAGACGATGGGTGAGGGAGCAGGGCTGGGATCCTCTTCGTCTACCAGACCGTGCCTTTGAGTATGCTGGGATTAGGGTTGAGGTGAGCTACTGGCAAATCTTTTTACAACTCACCAAAAAGTCTATTTAAATTTTGGTCAGTTTTTTTATGTCTAATTAATTGCAGATCAGAGAGGAAGTCAGGATATCAAAGAAAATATAACTGATCAGTAAAGTAATCTAAAAGCATTTACAGAAGGCAAGATATAACTTCTTTGATTGCTCTTTTCATGAACATTATATCTCTCTCTTTAAAAGCCAATGTGATAAAGAATACTTTCCCAGCACTTAAAATAAGTGAACGTAGAAACAATAGCTACAAGAAGTGCATTTGTGTTATTATGAGATGTTCACTAAAATACCCACTAATGGCATAATATTGGTATCACCATAATTGTAAAAAGCTGGAAATGTCATTCAAAAGAAAGAGAACAAAAATGAGGATAAGAATTAATCTCGATAGAATCTATCATTTAACAATTAGCTTTAGAGTTATGAACAATTTATTTGAATCACCAAAATTTACTTGCATTTAACAGACATGCAATGCCTCATCTGCTATAAAGTGCTGTGTAGTCCCAAGCATTTTGTTGTTAGTTTGCTTAAACCCTTTATTCTTAACTCTTTATTTTGAGAACCTGTGGTTTACTTCAGGAGTTGGCTTTTATCATGATCTTAAAAGTAATGAAGTGGAAAAACTGTCAACATTTTGAGACCAAGTGTTTTCTCTAAGCTTTATCAGGATGACTAATTGTATACCTAAGTCTGGATTTTTTTGTTTTCAATGATCCCCAAGGTCACAACACCTTACCTTAACATTTTTTCTCATATTATTCCATTATGGATCATTTAAGTATTATGATTCTTCAAACAAAACATGGTAGAGTGATGAATAGTTTTTTTATAAAGGTCTTATGAGAACAGGCAAATCAAACTAAATGTTATCGATCTAGCAGACATTTCATTCTCACTTAATGGTTCAACACTAGAGGCAATCAATTTTGCAACTGAATGTTGCCAGATTGTCACCAAGAGGGGAACTGCGAGGAGGCTTAAAGAGAAACTTCTCCCCACAAATAGAATTAACAGTGGAAGCCCATATGGCTGACATGGACTCATGTGCTCAGGCACTCAGTATGTGTGATTCCCTCTGGTGACAAATTCTACCTTTAAAAATAGATTTAATGGTCGAGACCGGTGGGGAAGTGCACCAATTCCCTGGGTAACAGTAACCTGAAAGTTTGGGTATTATATTTACTCGCGCCTTAAGGAGATCAATGCTTAATGTAAATGGAGGCTATGCTGGCCACTAGTTAAGCTCTCACTTGTCAATAAACTCCCAGATAAGATCACTTGAGTATTCACTCTTCAGAATCTAGCAAACCCAAGAGGGGACTGATTCAACTGCTTATATCGATTTTCCATCCTCTTATAGTTCTGTCATGCTGTAGAGTTACGGGCAATTTCACACAGTCAAAATGAATGTTATGGGTAGTATGATCACCAAAGGCATAATTCAAGCATTTACCAACCAGACACATCAGTAACTTTGGACTCCTATTAAATCACTAGTCATGCCCTCAGTTTAATAGAGTCACTTGCAGAGGAAATACTAGGTTCCAACTGCCAATAGCTGTTTACTAAGGCCATTTCTTTTCCAAATCTTAAGGATACATATTCAATAAGGGTATCAATATACAAGGCTCTTTACGTAAGGTATAATTTATCAAACACTTAATAACATGATACTGTAATTCAAAATAACTAACACTGATCTTCTATGAATACGGCTTTGGCCAATTATGGCCTCTTAAAAATAGGTATGTTGATATAAGAGAGCATGCAAACAAGCCCCAGAGAGCATAAAATCATCCCGGTGGGATTCAAATCTAAGATCTTGGGTTGGAGGTGAGGAGTTCACCCCACCAGAACTAGTGTAGGTGACATAAAGTGTACCCTGAATGTAACCCCCTCTTCCTTCCTTTAAGTTATTTTTTTAAACTTTCCATGCGTCGTAGTGCTAATGTTAACCAACTTACCTCCTTCTAAAGGGAACACATTAATATTACAACAAACACACATGAAAATAACACTTTTGGCATATAATTAACTCAAAGCAAAACATATTTACTGTCAAGAGACTCATTTTAAAACAGCAAAGCAATCAATCGCTAATCAGAATAGTACTGGGCCCAATTAACATTACAATTGTAAAAGTATTTCAGTCTAACAAGTATATTTTTACCCTTTGACTATTAAAATGATCAGTTAATCACCATAGGCTTTTCTTTAACAGACAAAATGTACTCATTGCAGGATTTTAAAGGATTGAAACATTAGTATTTTCTTATAGATTTGGACAACTACTTGGGCATAAGAGTTCAACTCTAATTCGTATTATTATTCACGATTTCACTTATCATTATCCGGGTCTCTGGCATCTGCACGCGTGAACAGGCTTTGCTCCCTCTGTCGTAGGTCAGCTAGAATCTTTTGTCATCCTCACATATAGTTGTGGTGTAATAAAATCACTGCTGCCATTTCCACAGCCTTTTTACGTTGCTTTATTCCAGCGTATGTCACTGCACGCCTTTTTTCTCTGGTTTCGGTCTCCCTCACCCCCTTTACGTCCGTTTCCTTCAACTGACTCCCTCCTTCTCCCCATTTTTCTTTATCTTCTTCATGTAGCCCGTTTTTTTCTGGCATCCCTAGTTTTTGCATTGTTGAAAGTTGATTTTCTATAAGCATTCTTAGTTTCTGTTTTTGTCAATATTTACTTTTCTTACACGTCTGTGGTTTCGTATCATTGGGCTATGATTTATATCTTTTATTTACTATTTTCTCTAAATTTCTGAGCCTCAGGATAGTTGTTTGGTTACAAAAGGAATATGTATTTATGGTTCTGTTTAAGCGAGCCAAGAGTAAAACTATCCTTCTTTTTTCCATACTTAAAACATATAGAATGGTTATAGAATTCAGAAATAAGAGTTTTTAAAAGGCTTACAAAGAAGGGTGTCATTAGAGATGAAGCCATTCCAAAAATTATCATGGCAATTTTCATAAATTACTTTGGTATTTTATGTAATTTATGGCAACTGATGAAATTTATTGTAATTTTCACTATTATTCACTTCCGTCTCAGACATTATTCATGCGGATATATTCCAAACATATTATTTTAAGCCAAGTCTATATATATATTGGATACATCAATGTAGTAATTGGTTTAAATGTCATAAGTCCCTTGCTACTGGTATTTGCTTTCCTAATTAAACCTCCAAAAGCTATATTGCAGAAAATTAAAATTTCCTGGAAAATAAGTTATTTTTGAAAATGACCACAATTCACCATGGTAATTTACCTCAAATGAAAATTAAGTTAATTGACCTATCTCTAGGTATAGTACATACCTTTGCTGCCAAGCATCTAAGTGCCTAGTGAACTCTCATTACAATCAAAATTAGGTTAAATATAGGCATCAAGTTAAAACACTATGGTTGTCCACAGGTTACCAAGGCTTGGGCTACTGGAGCCTCTACTTTCCACAGAGTTGGCAATGCAACAGTTACAGTTGAAGACAACGTCATTAGTGCTGGAATGCATGTTGGAACTAAGAGAATTGAAGGATTCTGTCGCTGGCAGTTTTCTGCATTGGGACTCCTAACTAAGCCAGGAAGGGCAAGGTTTGCCCTGGACTCCCTCCAGGTGATGATTATAACTGACATTAACAAAAGAAAGTCATGCATGACCAATGCCTTACTATTATAAAACAATTCATTCAGTAATAATTGTTCATCCAATTCAATAAGGGTTCATCCAGTAATAATTGTAATTTAACAACTATAACTTTTGTGTGAAATTATACAGATAGCTTTGGAAAAAGCTGGGATGGGGTCATAACAAGCAAATGCCAGTGGAACAAAAATGGTATGGAAAAATTAACCTCTTAAGGAAATAACAATACGAAGAGTGAGAGACCATCTTAGGTTCTACTCTAACCATAGATCAAAAATTTATATTGTAACATAGGTTGACAAATCTTTTAACCCCAATTCATTCTTCAATTATTCACAGTCGAAAGTAATGCCTGTTGTGTATATATAGAACATATTCACAAATAGAGAGGTCACTGATTAGAGTATCCCAGATGTCAAGGTAGAAGATGGGGTAATGATTTGTATAATATTGTCAATGAGAGCCCAGGGTACTATTACAATAAGGTTTTTCTAGAGGTATCTTTTTGGCGAATAATGCATATAAATATATAGTAGAGCTGAATACTCAGGCTTAAAGGGAGGAAGATCGCACTGGGTTAAGTGAAATGACATAATCTGTGCATCTTCAATTACTCCATGGTTTCTGATATATTTTCAGAGTCACATCAGAGGGAAAACTTCTATCATGTAACACTCGGAATTTGTTAATCATAAAAGTTTTTTGTTGGTTAGTTATTTCCTTGTTCTCATTAAATTGTTTTCCAGGCTATGCTTAAACTGTGTACAAAGTAATTACTTTTCAAAAAAATACTGATGCAATATAAGTGAAATTGTAGACCATGGACAGCGTCTAGCAATAGCAGATGTCAAATAGCATGGGTCACAACCCATCATCTGAATATGCACTTACTCTGAAACATAAACTTAAGTGAAGTTTAATGTTATGTGTAGAGACATAAATAATGGATTAAAATACCTTCCACTAATTGGAAATGTATGGAATTTTTTTTGGAGTTAATGCTGTAATCAAATTGCCTTGTTCTATATTAATTTTTCTTCCGACAGGTCCGAATGGTTGTGAGTCAACCCTTAAATGTGAAGAAAAAGGCAGTTTTGGAAGAGCTGGACATTGAATTGGGAAATATTCAAGTTCGAATGGATGGAGCTGGGACGCTTGACTACGTTGTAGAATATGTTGTCAACGTTTTGCCCAATATGTTGCGATTTCAGATAGTTGATGCACTGGAGGAACCATTGAAGCTAAAGGCTCAGGAGGTGTTAGATACGATTGATCTGGAAAAAATCATAGAGGAAAAACTCACGGAACTTGAAAGTTCTAACATAGTTCCCACTACTGTTTTGCCATCTGATGGAACTTCAACCCCAGTGACTATTAGTGAAGGACTAACAGTGGAAGCAACATCATGACCTGAAAAAATATTAAGACTTTCTTCACAACACAATTGTGATTATTAGAAAAAAGTGTTGGCCACAAATGAAGACCAAATACTCATAATTTAAAAATGCAATTATACAGTAGGGTAGAGGGAGGGAGCAGTGAAATGCAAACTTTATTTATGAATTAGTTTTCTATAATAAAAATTCCAATGTACATTGAAAATGGCTATTGCTAAAGAGACTTATGGTCACTCGGCCAAGGCTCAATGGTCACCTAACTACTAAATAGATCTTGAGTGGAAAAAGAGGAAGCACTATAGCTACTCCTGGCATATAAAAATTTTCACATGAATTATTGCTCAACACATATACCTATTTAATTCTGGAAGAGTTAATAAATTCCAATATATTTCACATGATACGTATTGTCAATGGATAAAATTTGGTCAAATGGGATGCCACCAATAATGACAGTTATTAGCACCTTTCACTTTTTTGTTAAATTAAGGCTCCTAATCAGCCAAAGATCAGAATGAAAATCCATGGAAGAGGTCCATGGTAATTCCATCACATTATATTTCTGGACAGCCAAATTTTCCTCAGCACCCTGCAGAGGAAAATGGAAAGAGAAAATTCCATTTTTGCTAGACATTCGCTTGTATATTTGCAAAAATCCCTGTATTATAAAATGCAGTTTTAAAAACTCACATAAGAGTAGACTAAACACTGTATGTATGACGTAAACGGGTATGAGTTTTCTGAGTAGTGTTTGTGGCAAAAGTAGGATGGACAGGGTCAGGAATGAGTGGGTAATAAATGAATGTGGGTTAGATGCTCCAGTAATGGACATATGAAAGGAGTGTGCTTCATTGGTTTGGCCATGTTGAGAGAATGGATGAGAGTCGAATAACAAAACAGATATGTACGAGTGAAATGAATGGTGTGATAGGGAGAGGTAGGCTGAGAAAGTTGTGGTTGAGGAAATTCTTAGGAGGAGGAATATTAGGAGTCTTAAAAACAGGAGGGCATGTATGAAGCAGTGTGTGGAGGTAAATGAGGCAAAAGAGGTTTGAAAGGATATGTCAGTATGGAGGAAATTATTGAAGCGGAGTTAGATTGTTAGTTGGGGGAGCCTTCGACAGGAGCTCGGACACCTTGACCTTGATTGGTCCATTGTGCCAAACCCATTTTTAACCTGACTGCCACATGCAGACAGGGGACAAGAGTGCCACGGTGAAGGTATGAATGGTCACCCATCAAACCCTCGTCCGGGCCCAACATTACTTAACTTCAGTGATCTTACGGGAACTGGTGTTTCAATGAGGCTAGGCCCTTGGCCTGAAGTGGAGTTATGTGTCAGATATGTATTTATGAGTGAAACTTTGTTACTGTGCCTACCCCGGAAGGGAACGGCATTATTGGTATGTATGTAAGAACTCACTATTCATATTTAAAATTGATGGTACTTTTTTTCTAGCCATCCTTATCTCATGATTACTGCTCTTCACTATAAGCGTGTGCCGCCAGTTTCAAAATCCCACACTCCCGGGCCACTGCACCAACCCCCACCAATCGAAGCTTCCGATACGTAGGCTTAAATTGGTTTCCACTTAGGGAGGGGGGTCATTAACAACCTCACCGAGTGTGTCATTGCTCATCAAGAAGTATTCTCGTGCTGGATTGACCAAGGATGAGTAGCAAATGCAGCATCTACTCTAAATAGTCTCCAGGCACCGCAGAACTATGCCAAAGATGACTGGAAAGGCACTCACTGTCTTCAATGCAAATATTTTGTGAGCAAAATGTTATCAAAATTCTCAAAAAGAGTGATATTGGAATTTAGTTCTCGTCCCGACTATGGAGCTCCTTATTTCCATTATATTAGTAAATGTTCTAAATACAAGGCTTTGTTCTTCATATACCAGTCTCACCCTCCTCCCAATGTAGTCACCAATTTAAGTCATCATATCAGAACCTTTGATAGGCAGGGGACGAAATGGTGGGGGGTGGCGCGGAGGCCCGGAAGAGCGGGCTTTTCAATCGGGTGGTGCACACTTATGGGAGCCCCCATGTTAAACGAAAAGCAGCATGCGTGACCCCTAAATATGATCTAATTTCAGAAATTTTTGGCACACCTCATTTTCTCGTCAAATTTCACCACCTGAGACCCTAAGACCCATGACTTTCACACATCGCTGCAAAATGGGACACTCTATGCCACCCTTATACAGACCTCTTAACATTCCAGGTGCTAATTGACTAGTTTGTTTTGTCACATCCGTCTCTTGATGGGCCAACTTAATACAGCCTTCACTGCCCAATGCGGCTTTGGCCATCTGTAGCTATTCTTTGACTTAGCGGTGGTTTTGAATTGAGAATGCCTCTGCAGTATCCATGCCTAGTGCAGTAATCCTTGTTTGCAGTTACAGTGCTGTACTGTTCAATTTGTTTTTCCCTCTTCTACTAGAAATAAGATCCCTTCATAAAGTATTACCTCAAGAGCCAGCATTCCATTGCCCACTACCCACTGCTAGGAGGTATGTGCCCTATAATGCCACTCCAGCACTCTCCTTTTCCTATGAGACAATATTGCTATTGTCGCTGTTTATTTAAGCACCTTGGTCAGTAATTTGAAACTCCACCAGCTACTAGTCCAGATTGCTGAAAGTGTACAAAAATCAAGAAAGATGGGGCATTGAGGTGCACATTCTTGGGTAGATAGGATAAAGGGAGATAGCAGTTGTCAAAATGGGGCATAAAAAACTTGGCTCGTAAATTACTATTTATGGAATCAAGGATTCTAAAATGCAGGTATCTTGCATGGCAAAGTTCTCATGATATTTGCATGTATATAATCATTCATCAGATGGTCATTCAAAAAGAGGTGTAAAATAGTAAAAACATGAGACTCTGACTTATTTCAAGTGATACTTCTTGATAGGAGAGCAGAATCAAAATTTTACATGAGACACCTAAGTGACTAAGGTAAATGTTATTTATTATTATATTAAACATTATATTCTACTATTTGCACACTTATTTACTACTATATTTGTCGGATATAGATATGTATAACTTGTGCCATGAAAATCAACAAATTTTTAATTTTTTTCTTGATTATTTCCTGTCATGTGTTTTAATTTGATTTTTTGAAATTTGAGTGGGCCAATCATGGGGAAATAACAGTCAGGGATTATGGTACATATACTCACCCTTGGTATGAAAAGCATACCAGTATGGGACACCTAAGGGTGGCACTTATTTCCAGGATTGAGAAAATCAATGTTTTCCAGTGATTCTTGTAGTGAGTAAATTAATGTGTTTAAATGTTGTCTCTCTGTTGTTGAAAACCTGTGTCCCAAGGGCCCTGGATACTTTGGAGCTAAATATGTGTTTTTTGGGTGGAAAGAGCACCTTATCCAAGTCAAACCCTTAGAACCCAAAATTTTATGAGATTTTAAGCATTTGTCTACATTTCTGAGATGTGGTCCTCCCCTGTTTAATCCCCCCAAGGGTGCCACCCCCGCTACACCACTGTGGTATAGCCCACACCATTCCCTTCCCGTTCAAGACCCTACCCTCTTTCCTCTCCCTGCACCAGGGCATGGTGTGATGCCTGCCTCCCTCCATCCAGAGTAATGAGAGGGTACGCTTTGCCTCAACTCCGAAATCAGGTATCACATTCTGGGAAATTTTTTAATAACATTTGGATGTTCACAAAAGAGCTGATTCACACAGTTTCTCCTAGAACATATGTGCAGTTATTCTTTCTGGACCTGGGGACTAGTTATTTTTAATCGAATGCTGTTGTTTAGTTATTTCATCATGCTGAATTGTTATATCTGCCATCGGCTCGTTAAAGTCAGGAATGTCTATATTGTGTAATGCATCATCCTTAGTGAATACACTTTCAGAGTAGTGGTTTAATAAGTAGGTTTTATCGATGCTGTTGGTGACCACTTTGCCATTTGTGTCCAATAAATACTCTACTGTCGAAGATTCACCCAGGAGCTCTCTTGCATAAGACCAGAATAACCTAAGGAGATAATGAGTAAATAAAATAAAAATTAATAAGGAAATCCTTAGAAATGCCCAACCCAGACGGAGAGAGAGAGGGATAGCCATAGTTTGGCGTGGGGTCCCAACGACTGGGCTATTGGGCACCTATGTTAAAAGAATGGACATTTTCCCGGCAAGTGTGTTGGAGAATTATTTCCACTACTGCCCACCAGTTTCCACCTTATCCACTCAGAGAAAAGAACCGATTGGCCAAGAGCCACATACGTTTGCCAAAGCTATAAACCACAGTAGGGTATAACAGCAGAGGAAGGGTTAAGTCATGGCTAAGGAAGAAAAATCTGCAGCAGTTGCTAAAAGCTATAATGAAGTATTACATATTTGTCTGACACCAAGTAATGAAACTTTCACTTTCACTCTCTCTAAAATGAATTCAGCAATGAGTGCACAACAAAGACATTTTCGACGAACAACACTGATGAAATTATGAGCATAAGCAGCGGTTTCATACACCCAAGGGGATCGCTTAATTACTCCATAATGGCACTCCACTCTTCCCGGATTTATTTAAATTAAATCACTTTCAACCTTACCAAAGTCATGTTCATTAACCCACTAGTAGTGGCGGGCTCATATCAGCTCATGCACAAATACTGTTCAACTTTAGTACACTAACATAATTACAATACTTGTTAGACGATGTAAAAGTCTAAAGATTACTACCTAATTCAATTTAAACCCAATAAAAAAACTGCATATGGATATTTAAAACAATAACTTTATAATATTTTTTTCCTTAAATGATACATTTCACCAAATTACCCTCCACATTTCTTATTAGTACTGCTGGCAGGAGTCAGCACTAAGAGGGTTAATAAAAACATTAAACAATGAACTTCATTTTTATGAAAATTGATGCCCAAAAGGAAAAACAGTAAATTTAGCGTTCACTGCAAATGTTCGAGGAGAGGGACACAATGGCAGCCTGCAGACTGAAACTTCCAATAAATGCCGATTTAATGGTCAGATTTAGATTGGTGCTACAAGGCAACAAAAATCCAATTTTCAATAACCTAATGCTAAATAGCTATTCCGAGCTCTTGCATTAGTTTCTATTTTATCTAATTACTGAAAATTATTTCCATGCTTAAGGTAAAATGACTCATTTCTTACAAATGAACGCCGTGAATTCAGTTTAACCCTTACAATGCAAGAATGTAGTTAGAAAAGCATTTTCTTATAGGTGCACCACTACATCACCATGGAGGAACAACTGAATGATGAGCATTTTCAAACATATAGGATTTGAAAAAAGGAAAAGTTAAATTGAGATTCAATTAGCCAACAGTCCAAAACTTTCGTAATCCAAAAGTAAAATGAGTTTTCCAGGCAAACACACAACTGAAATCATTATGGCCTGAAGAGAGTTCCACCTAGAAAATGGAATATTAGAAGGCTATAGTAGCGGTCAGATAATGGGCTACTCACAGCATCATGAGTCTCATACCTATTTCCCATTAATCAAAATGATGCCTCACTGAGCTATGAACAGAGATTGTAATGAGTTTTTTCAACATCACCCAATAACAGTTTAATGTTGCAGAATTAATACTACTACTCTGACAATATTAGTATGCATGTACTTAGTTTCAAATGAATAAGCACTTGGGAGGAAATTCCAGTGTTAAATTCAGCATGCAGCAGTCCATTAATTTAAGTGAAGGGCGTTTAGAGAAAAAATTAATAAAGGTGGAATTTAAACAATGTTTCATTTCAGAGGACTAATAGCAGCAATTTATGTAGCTGCCACAGTTTCCGATGCCTATACAGCAAGCACAGTGATTGCTATGAATTTATATGAAACCAAACGCAAGTTTTAGTGAGCTAACATGTAGCTGGAGCTATAAGGTGATGCAACGCTTTAGGAAGTGGGTGAATTTTGAGACTTAATAAAAATTGAGTGACACCATTCATAGTAACAATGCTATTCCCACAACAGACCGGTCATGTGGCAGAATCTTCCCTTCATCAGTGAAGTGTTATCTTAGGGCCTTAATAATAATCGTTAAAAGACTAATTCTTCCAAGAAATGACAAGTGAAAAAGATGAATGTTGAAAGCAGACGAAATTGAAGCACATATGCCATTTTGAACAATAACACACTCTGGAGTTCTAATTTCTAGTACGTAGAGGCATAGAGATAGAGGAGCAATATAATGCTCTCGCCTTCTTGCTAAAGAGTGAAGGCATTTTGAAGAATTTCGCACGGCCAGTTTGAATTCAATGGAATATTGGGTGAGAGAAATTTACGTTGCCAAATGCTCTTAAAAACGAAGAAAATCATGCACACGAGTTTACGAAACTTCAAGAAAAAATCCTACATGAATTACTAGTTGAAAACCACAAGTTATTCTGGTCTTACGTGAGAGAGGTCCAGGGTCTTCATTGGACACAAACGGCAAAGTGGTCACCAACAGCATTGATAAAGCCAACTTATTAAACCAATACCTCAAAAGTGTATTCAATAAGGATGACACAATACACTATTTAGACATTCCTAACTTTAACGAGCCGATGGTGGACATAATATTCAGCATGATGAAACAGCTAAACACCTGTGTTTGATTAAAAGTAGCAAATCCTCAGGTTCAGAAGGAAAACCTGCACACGTGCTCGAGGAGAAGCCACATATTGCACCATTCTTAGAAATTATATTTAGCAAATCATTATCCGGAGGCTGAAAATAGCCAATGCCACACCACTATTTAAAAAAGGATACAGAAGTGACCCAGGAAATTCTCGGCCTATATCGTAATCATAATCATACCGTAATATCACTTTTATGTAAGATCCTCGAACACATTGCTGTTAGCAATACTATGGCATTCCTGGATAATTGTAACCTCTTACACAGCAAAGGAAATGGTTTCAGGCATGACTTTGGGGAAGTAATTCATTAACTTAAATAAAACTTTGTATACTCCACTGTAGGTTTAATAACACGACCCGGGTTTCAACACTTCGTTTCATCTTCAGTACCTTCAGTTTTATTTAAGTTACTCTTACACAGCAGTCAGAATGGCTTCAGCTTGGGCTCTTCCTTCATGATATCCTAAAATCAGGTGAATCGAATACGCAAATCGACGCGATACTCCTTGATTTTAAGAAGACATACCACAAGGTCCTCACAAAAAACTCGTTTATAATTTAAACTCAATCATTCATATGGAGTTAATAAATATATAGTGAACTGGATAAGGGACTTTCTCAGTGACCGAAAACAAAAAGTAGTTATTGATGGTTTTAGTTCTGGTATGTTCAAATCACACCCGGAGTTCCCCAAGGTAACATGATTGGCCCACTTTTATTCTTAGTTATATTAATGACATAAGTTCTCAAGTTAGCAGTTAATTATGATTATTTGCAGAAAATACAGTTATGTACCATGAAATAAGCGACGACGCAGACTTTGAAGTTCTGTCATCGGGCCTTAAAATTGTTAATTCGTAGTAACATATCTTGGAATTACCTTAACTTCAGATATTTCATGGGGAACACACACACAAAACGTAACCGGCACAGCATTAGAGAAACTAGGTTTTGATAAGCGTATGATAGTAAGGTCCTTGGATGAAAAAGTAAAAGAGAGATGCTACTTCGCTCTGGTTAGGTCACATCTGGAATACGCTGCGAACATTTGGGACCCTAGTCATAAAGATTTAACCAAAAAAATTGATAGAATACAAAGAAAAGCAGCACGCTTTGTTAAAAACTGCACAAAACGAACATATAGCTTTTCACAACTGTTAAAGGGATTAAGGTAGGAGCCCCTAGAGACTCTGCGGCTGTACGCTAGGATTAGGCTGCTTGAGATATTCAGAACTGGTGTGTTTCAGAGCAACACAAAGAATATTATCATGATGCCTCACTACATTTCTAGGTCTGACAGATGCATTAAATAAGAGAGATACACTGCCGAACAGATAGGTACAAAAACGCATTCTTTCTGCGCAAAATAAAAACTGAGCTTCTCTAAATATATACATACATACCAGTCACGCTGTTCCCTTCTGGGGTAGGCAGAGTCACTAAGTTTCACTCATAAATATATATTTGTACATCTAACTCTGCTTCAATAATTTCCTCCATACAGACCTATCCTTGCAAACCTCTATTGCTTCATTTACCCCCATACAATGCTTCATACATGCCCTCCAGTTTTTAAGACTCCTAATATTCCTCCTCCTAAGAATTTCCTCAACCACAACTTTCTTGGCCTACCTCTCGCACCATTTATTTCACTCTTATATATGTTTTGTTATTCGACTCTCATTCATTCTCTCAGCATGGCCAAACCAATGAAGCACACTCCTTTCATATACGTTTGTTACTGGAGCATCTAACCCACACTCATTCATTACCCACTCATTCCTGACCCTATCCATCCTACTTTTGCCACAAACACTCCTTAGATAACTCATACCCATGGCGTTTAGTCTACTCTTATGTCTATCCTGACATACCCATGTTTCACTACCATATAACAAAGTGGGGAGAAGTACACTTTTGTACATGGCAATTTCTGCTTCCTTAGACAGGCACTCATTCCGTTATATGCTCCACATGCCACCTACCACTATCCTTCCAGCATTGACACGTCCCTTTATCTCCTCATCCATCCGTCCATCTTTTGCAAACATCTCACCTAAGTACGCAAAATCATCCACTTGTTCAATTACTTCACCATCCACCCTCATCACACAGTTATTCTCCCAATCAAAAACTACTACTTTAGTCTTGCACAGTATTACCCTCAATTCCATTCTCTCTGTTGATTTTTATTTTCTCTAAATACTCTCCCATAATACATGCCACCATTTCACCTCCCAAACCTTCCATCTTTAATAAACTCCCATCTTTACACGACTGGTGACCTACCCTCCCCCTGCCACACACCCATGCGGTGGTTCGTGGGGTAATTCGCAGATGTAGATGAATTCATTCAGAGCTGTAACCTACTTGGACTTGGCGTGTAAGAATTCGGCCATTCTCGTGAGTGCCCGTTGACTCACGTGAGGGGAAATTTGTGGAATGAGCGAGGCAAGGGAGGGGCAAGGCACACCTCAGGCAACGCAAAGCCAGAAGAATTTCAGGCTAGCGCAACAGTGTAAAACTTGAAGCGACGACATAATTGGCTATTACATTGTATCTATACACAGACAGCCATTGAATGGTGAATAATGCTGGTGAATTGTAATTTAATGATTTATTACCTCACCAGAATTGAACAAGAATGTAAATTATTTTCAAAATGACACAGCCAAGTTGGAAGCAAAGTGAAAACAAACATCTCATCTAAATCTTGGTATTTAAACATTAGAATGCTCTCCATTGCCCTTGTGACTACTTATGATTTTTCTCTCTCTCTCACATTCACATTTTTCATTAGAGAAATAAACCTTCCAAATTTCATTCATTTGTCATGTACTTGAAGTCAACTCTGTCACTGATGACCTGGATTTCTATTTTTCATTCCATTATAAAAATGTTACCAGATTCCTGAGTTAATCTTGTTGACAACCTCTGCTATTGGGGGTTATTTACTTGATACACCTATTGTCTTATCTCTCAAATGCTGAAAGTGCCCATATGGGGCAATGAACAAAAACTCAATTTTCAACCAAAACATACGAGCACGCATGATCTAAGTGGTTTTCGCTCCGCTGTTATTCAAGGACGCAAAACTTACTACTATCTTAGAAAAAATGCCTTTTTGCTGGTTAAGCATGCTTTTCATCTTTCTAAATTCTATCTTTTTTTTATTATTTGGTGTGATAAATGATCACGCACAATACTAAGATTTCTCACAGCCCAACTTAGCACTAAGTCAACTTTGGTTGCTACCTAAATCAGTGATTTGCCTTACCTTTCAATTATTTGTTTCAGTATCATTACCAATGTTCACTGGCGATAAAATAACCATTATTTGTATCTGGGTCACCATGCATGCAGGTATAGACCTCATACACAAAGTATCCCCAATAATTCTACTATGTATTTGGTTGCTTACTAAGGGGTAGTTTTAAGTGGAGAAAAAGGTGATAATACCCAGATGGATGAGTCACCTAAGGTCACACTGTCTCTGACGATCACCTCTGAGCAGACTAAGAATCCATGCAATTCACCATGAAGCTCTGCTCTAAATTATGGAGATGACCTCTAAGCTATGACCGAGTATTAAAAGCAAAAAGTGCAGCATATCCCAAAGAAAGAAGCATAACTGAGAATGTGAGGGGTGAATCTTCAATCTCTATTGAATCAGCGTCGCAGGTCCTGGCATTCATTTCCACCACTCGAACATCCAGCGATGAAGTTTATACATCGCACATAAGTATGGATGTGAAGGAAGTTTGGACTATACCCAATTTAAACAATTGTGGGAACTATCTAAGTCATCAATGAATTATTATTTATGAGATTCCTTGTGCCACTTTGTTTGCTAAATGATGAAACAGGTATGAGATTCATGTGTGGGATGAAGAATGGCATGCCGGGGCACGCACTCAGGCCTGCGAATGCATGCGGATCACCAGGGGGGAAAATGGGGGCTAGTTTCCAAATTTTCGGGAGGTGGGCAGAGGTTTGGTGAAGACCCACCTCCCTTTTCCCCTCTCTCTCAACATCCCCGGCAATCCACTCTTTAACCTTCTCACACCAGTTGATTGCAGTCATAGTTTTGAGTGGACACTGCGGAACATCATTCTTTGCCCCAAGACTCCGCAAAAGAAGGGGGCAATGACAGGCAGGGATGTTAAACGAGACTAAAGTCATGGTACCAGAACAGTTCAGAGTGGGTTCAGATATACTTTCGGTTCATGGAACCCAACCGAAAGTAGGAACGAAAATCTCGGAACGAAAGTGGTTCCGGAAAGCAAGTGGAACGAAAATGAAATGAAGTGGAAGAAAAGAATTTCAAAGTGTACATTGAATTTTCAAAATGACCTGCCATCATGTCATGCATTCCACTTTCGGTATAGTTTGGAGTGCCAGTCAAGGTGTTTCATCATGTTTGGTAACAAAGGAAGAAAGTAGAAAGAAACCAGCATCTTATATGCAATTAATGTCAAAAAATTTAAGCCTAAGGAGGAATTGTAGGTAATACTGCATTATGTACAGAATAATACAATCTCTCAAATGGTATGCAGGGCAAGTACGACGGCTCGCTCGTGGTTGATCTCAAGGAATCGTCAACTAATATCCCTTCACGTACTCACACAGCAACAGCATAAATGATGGGAATCCTTATGGTATGCCAGCAGATAATTCCTGAAATTAGCGGAAAAATTAAACTCGCGGGTATCTGAACAGCTAATATGCTGTGTCCCAGCATGTGTCCGGTGGAAATACTGAGCCTATCATAAGCCACTGTGCCGCCACCTTCCAACTCCCCATCCCTCACCGTCAAGATTGCGCTCTAAGGATCACCAGGGGAAATACAGAGGTTATCGTCCCCTAAGTACATGCGGACGGAATATCTGTAAAAGACTTCACACAAAGCAAAAGACAAGGAGAGAAGAATAGGGGATTGGGATTTTTGTTTTCCCATCACTGTATGAGAGCCCGGCCTGTAGTCTATTGGTCACCCATGTCGTCTTCCTTGGCTGATGCATATGGGATTAACAATTTACAAAGGGTCACAGTTTTTCCTGTCTCCCCCCTTCGTCGGAAGAGACCTCCATCCCTGTGCACCAGTAGTCACCATTGTGTCCTCAAACTCTTTGTATCTGCGCCATGACCACTTTTCCCCCATTTTGTTTTATAACCCTTCCACCATAAACCTTTCTTAACAGTTTCAATGAGGTCAGTGTCCTGTGTCCTTAGAATTCAGCTCATCCACCGGGGAAAATCCCTCATGCTTTCGGTATATAACCCAAGAAGACTGACCGCCAAACCCCTGCCAGGGAATCCCAGCCGGTGGGGGTGTGAAGGTGATTCCTTTCTTCCTCCTCCACCCCCAACATGGGGAATGAGAGAAGGTGGGGAGGGTTAGGGGGTGGGAAGAGTGTCCGGTGGGCCTGTGGCGCCTACCTTTAGACACTGCGCCTGCCCCCCCACCTCCCCGTCTCCAACTGTCAAGACATACTAAGTTAACAAACTTAAGACGCTAAAATAAAATATTATGGGGCATCAATCTCTTTTCTCTCATAATAAGTAGGAGATTCTAATCAAAATAGTTTCCAAACAGTATTCACTTGTATAAGAGAGAAAATACTAACATTTTCTAAGACTGTCCGGCACAAGTGGGTGAAGAGCAAATGTTTTTACATTAGAAGTAGATAATAAACTAATTACAAAGCAGGCTAGATATGTGATTGATGGATATCTTGAAATCTTGATATTATTAATAGAATTAATAATTTTTAATGAAAAGAAATTATTTTAAAATAGCCTATATTTCTCTGATTACAGAGATCGCAAAATGTTTAAATTTCAAATTGTTTCTAGTTGTTACACATTCCTGATGCTGAGGTTAGTAAGTAATCAGTTGTTGAGACATGTAAGATGTTCGCTGTTACGGTATTCCGATAGTTCCATTGTTGCACTGTTTCAAAGCCTACTTTGTAGGTGTACCATTAGGATTCCCATTATTTACGCTGTTGCTGTACGAATGACGACGATACCCTAACATAAGTCCTGATTGGGCCCGGAACCATGAGTGTGAACCAAAAGTCCATCCGCCACTTCACTTGGAACAAACTATTCAAAAGAAGGAACGGTTCCGGAACATTATATTTCGTTCAAAATTCTAATCGTTCGGTTAACGAAACTAAAGTCAAACTCTACATTAAGTTTCATCCCGAACTGAAACTTAAGTCAAAAAAGAAGTTAATAGTTCTGTTCCGGAACGAAACTATATGCTTGGTTCCAGTTTCATTGATTTCCCTGATGACAGGGAAGCCAGCTGCAGTGAAGGACCGATTACCAAGTCCTGGATTACCCATGTTTTTTGTGATATCCCTGCCTTCCAAGCACATGCCTTTGCCTTATAGAAAGTGTTAAAAGAGACTCATAACTTGTGGCATCATTCAGTATAAGAATCCAAAGAAAAACTATACTATTTACCAGTTACACACTGGATTGATTCAATATGCCCACATTATCCTCAATTTAATACCTTTGACAATGAATGATAACATTAGCTTAGAAATGGCAAATTCAAGGAGCTAAGGTCCACAAAACTTCAACCACCCAATGTAATCAGTATTTACAGGTCCTAGCATGGAGCCAGGCCGTGAGGTATGATTGAAAAATCAAATTACTATCGGTGTTGCAAACTTTCTCAAAGATTTTTGCCGATTAATATAAAAATTTGTTGACTTAATACCCTAATGACATATCTCAATGCACATATTTCTTAAATCAAAGACAATATATGGCTTACCACTCCAAAAAAGGCCATCAAGAACTATTGTAAGACTTTTTTGGTTTCCGACCACTGTGCACTGGCCACACATCCCTCACCATGTGCAGTATATGAAAGGAGAGAGCATGATTCAGCCCGTCAATTCATCGTTATATTTCCAATCAAAATTTAGGATCGACTGAAGCTTAACTTCATTTCACTCTCAGGGTTTTGTCAAATCCGATTTAGTGTCAAGGTTTATCAGCCCGATATTGTGGATGTCATTCGAGGATTCAGAATTTTTGTGAGGAATATTTCTGGTAATGATTTTAGCTACTTTACTGTGGATATCCTCCATCTTGTTTTCTTCAAAGCATAATTTTTCTAAATATCTGTGTGAAATATTATCATAGCCATAGCTCCTACGCAGATATTTAGAGATAAAATTGAGCAGAAAGACTTCTGAAGCCTTCGAGTCGGACATCGTCGGAAGACGAAGGTGTAGATCCTCTTGCATCGGAAGAAGAGGTGGAGACTTCACCCTCCTCCAAAACGTCATGGTGCTAAACAGCCACGTGCTCCTTACGCCTAGTGGAGGCCAAGTAACTCACCGGGAGATAATTTTGACTCTAATTTGTAAAGGAAGGGGCCCCAGTCCCACTACACTGTTTACCAATAAGGCCTAGGAGAAGGTATGTACCGCATGGAGGCCAAGGACAATACACACTGTCCAGTGAAAAGGGAAGCACCTTAGGTGCAGTGTGTGTTCGGAAAAGGGATTACATGCCCATAACATAACTACACTCCATGTCACGTGAGAACTTCAAGAACTAGATCAAGTGCGAAGTTTGAGCATTAGGGTTACGTGAATATGCCTATTTTGAGGAGTACCTCACTAAATTAAAAGCAACGTTAACCCTTCCCCGACGACCGCCGTTTATAACCCTACTGCTCGAACTCTCAGCCAGGGGAGGGTTGAGGAAAGGGTTTGTATATTTATTTTTACTATCTCATGACAAATCCAATAGACCTGACCGTTTGTGTATTTGAGTGCCACCGATTAAGGGTTAAAAATATATAAAATTTGCATTGGATTTTGATGAGCTAATACATCAGTTAATTTTAAAGCCTACTTGTTCTGTATTACTCGACATACAATGTACTTCATTGCATAATTACTTTGTTACTGCCATCTAATCCTTGTGTTGCATTCATCGGAGATAATAAAATATCTTGGAATTACCTTAAATTATGATATATCGTGGGATATGATGACCTGATATCTGCACCACAGAACATATGTGATGCAGCATTAATGAAACTAGGTTATGTTCAGCGTACAACAGGAAGGATCTCGAATTAAAAAGTCAAAACACTGAGGCGGTTGCCTGATACCTTTCGTTCTGGCTTTGTATTGCCATATACCCCTCCCCTACCTCACCTATTCAGAAAATTTCCCCTCTAGCAAGAGAGAGTAAAGAGAACTTCTAACTTGCCTGAATGTCCATGTTTGCTGGGCGCTGGTAGGAGAGGTAGGTACAAATGCCCTCGAGAGAATCAGTGGAAGGCTTTTGGGAACATTAATGCCATTTAGAGGAGAAGAGTAGAACGAAAAAATGCATAGCAAATCTAAGGACAAGCCCTCAGTGTACTCTGTGGTGGAGGATACTTCTTCCAATCCATACATGCAAGTCCTATTTCATTTAATTTTCTCATGTCAATATGTAAACATGGTTTTCTACCTTTCCATTAATGACAAAAAATTCTGATGTCATACTTTATTGAAGATGATTTGCTCTTAGAACAAGCAGGAACATTAAAGATAATTGTGCAAGGTTAATACAATGGCCAACATCAGGAGAATGTATAAAAAAAAACTTTTAGACTATGAATGGAAAACTGTCCTTAGAACTCCAAAATATATATGTTAAAAACATCAAAACTAAGTATAACTCATGACTAAACTTTTACTCTTCTGGAACAAATGAACACAACAATGTAAAATTACACAAGTTCTAATTAAAACATACATAGAAATACACAATTTTTGTCTGTGTACAACTACCACCCAAAGAGGGTGACTGCTCATGTTGTGCACTTCGACTAGATGTGTTGTGGTTTCACTGTCACACACAGCTAACTTTAGAAAACACTCAGCTAACAGGCCACAGAGCACAGAAAAAAATGAAAATATCTTAACCCCATGCAGGGTATAAATAAATATCCCCCATTCAGTAAGACAAAATGGAATTCAAAGAACAATGTAGATAAGTACACTAATGATCTCTTTAAATTAAAAAAAACTGCTATGCACTGCAGTAACAATTTATATGCTATAGCTACCAGACATGAAAAGTGAATGAGATGTAAAGAAAATTCTTGCCAGCTACATAGATTTAAAATTCCAGAGTTTTTCAGATCACTGCTTCGCATTCACTTTCACAAGAGATTTCACTGTAGAGATTATTACGAATACAAAAATACATTATATGTGAATCAGGAGACACTTCAGAAAAAATAAAATTATTAGGCAATGAGTGCAGAAGGATATTCCTTGTCAATGGAGAGTAACATTTAAATCACACATTATTCATTAATATTACACATTATTCACAGCAATAAATTTATTAATATACATGTTACAGGTCTAAATTAAATTTCAACTGAACGAGGCACTGCCTTCAAATGATGCTCCCCACACCAATTGCTGAAGCAGCCACAATATTCCTACGATTATTTTGTCCATTGAATGCACAAATACTAAAAATGCAGTCATATAAAATGCACAGCCTGAGATTGTGATGACGAATGTCACATAATGATTAAAGATAGTGGGAATGTGGAAGAGTAGTGAAGCTAGGTCTGGAATGACTATTCATTTACATCCTGTCCTTGTACTTAGTCCAGCATTAACCAAAACTGCTCCATCAATAGAAGTCATTTACTCACTGCCAACAACAGATCATGAAAGAATTACCAATTCTCTGTCTCCTCTTCATAAACTGGCTCAGGATTAGAAGCACCTTCCTGACCATGCTGAAAAAAAATAAAAAATCATTACTTAAATTATCATCGAGGTGAAATACTGAGAAAAATTAGGGTAGAGCTTTTCATTATATCATAGCTATACATTTATAAAAACACAAAATATCTAAGGAGTTAAAGATAGTAGGTTTAGGAACAAAAATATGCTAAAAAATTTCCAGACATACCCGTCTGTAATCTCTGCCACCGAACCTCCCGCCAGAATACCCCGAAGCACTACCAGCAGAGCCAGCCATTTGGAGCCATGAAGGGATTTCTTGCTTCGCCTGTAAAAAATTTACATCATAAATTAAAGATCAAACAATTTTATGAAAGATGAACTGGTGTTTCCTATTAGCATCACATACTACATACGTACATGTTATTACTGTAGCTATCTAGTACAGGTCTGTGCTAACTCATAGCCTTAAGCTTAGGAAATCTGGGATTTCCTTCACACACATTCAGACATAAGAGGACCCATTTTGTATCACAACATTTGCAAATTTACGGTTTCTTTTTGTCTCCACTATTGAGCAAACGTACGCTACAATGTTTCAATTGTCTCCCAGGTGTAGTGACTTAGTCTTAAGCTTGATTTACATGATGAACAAATGGCTCGGAAAACTGAAAAGCATCCAGGCAATCGCAAGCCAACTGGCCAGTCAAGGGCGGAGTTGCTGCCTGCTATAAGGAGAACACCTCAATTGCAGCCCTCTTTCTATTGGACAAAAGGAAGACATCATTTCTATGTAAGGACAAGGGTACAGATAACCACCAACTGATTATAATATCAATAGAAGAGCTGGGTTAAATAGCACACCACAAGAAACAGGACAAATTTAAATCCAGAGGGAGTAATTTCGAGAACTCGGGGTTGAAATCAGTGAAGCAGCAGCAAAGGTTTCTTAATGCCGGCTTTAATGTCATCAAAATAAAGAATGAAATGAAATTATCCCACATTGTTTATATCCCACTTTATTTACTGTTTCCTTCATCCCACGATGTTATGACGAATTTTGCTCCCAAAAAGCAAAATTCCCAGGCCCCTCCCTACTGGTCCTACCAAGATTGGCTTTCAGTCTTCCGTGACATCATCTGAATCCAGCTTCACACAGTCACATCATATCCTTTGTGGTGCCCTCACCCATACACCATTGTTCTTTCATTTGGACTGTGAATAATTTGCCCATAGCTAGATATCATGGGTGAAATGCAAGAAAATTGTCTGAAAGTCAAATAGAAACTTGAATTTATAGACAAGACTCAAGAAAGGGTAATCGGTCAAAACTACCAAGAGATTATGTCATTGGCATTCAAACAGTACACAACATGAAAAAAGGAAAATCAAACCCATGGCATATGCAAGGAATTGTGACAGTGCCACAGGACCTTCAGAGCCCAAATCCAACAAAAAATATTCATATGAAGAGTTAGACTCCGCCTTGCTTCAATGGTTTACCCAAATACAAGCTGCAGGCTGACCTCTTTCTGGGGCAGTTTTAACAGGGATGACCAAGTTTTACCTAAGGAGTTTGGATTAGAAGGTGAGTTTAATGCTATACTTAGGTGGCCCACCAGATTCAAAGAGAGGCATGGCATTCATGAACTTAGCATCCAAGGAGACCGACGTAGTACCGTTACTACTGCTGCCAATGCATTTTGGGAGGAATTTCAAAAATTGTTTGTGGAGGGACATTATGAATCTCACCAGATTTACAATGCTAAAGAGACCACGCAGTAGAGCAAATTTTTGCTATCAAGAACCCTTGAATATGTATTAGAAACGCATGCTCCAGGTCACAAATCCTCTTAAGAACGACTGACAGTGTTGTGCTGCAGCATTACATCCAGGCAACATAAAATAAAACTACCTGTCTTACAGAAATCATAGGACGTTGGTAATTAAAGAGCACAGAAGCAAGTTCTCTACCTGTGGATTACTACTTCAAAAAGGAGTCTCTGTGGATGAGCTAATTTTTAAAATTAGTTTCACAGTAACTTTGTTCCCAGAGTTTTTTCTTTTCTGAAGGACAAGGAATTGCCTCAGAAAACAGGGATGCAGTTAGATGTCCCATCCTATCTAATGTAACATCTGATGACTGTTTGTCACCAAGAATTTACCTACAAACATCACTTCCATACTTCCACGAATGGATAAAGATGTCATAGCTCCAATGAAAAGGCTTTACCAAGTTTATCTTCTCAGAATGCTAGCCAATGAAGATGACAATTTGTTGAAATTTTAGAAGAAAAAAATGACAGTATTGGATGCAATTCATGGTGTCACAGGCTTTGTCCTCGACAAAACCTGTTACGCTTGTTAATTCCTGGAGGAAACTTTTGGTGGAATTGTGTGAATAACTCCAAGTCAGCGGATTTGGTGGAAACTGACAGTTGAAGGATTTGAAAATGATGATGCAGAAAACTAAATGGTTCAAGAGAGATGAAAGTAAATCAGGCTTCCAATTTTGACCAAGAGGGAAATTGTTTATGCTGCCATGGGTCAAGGTCAATTGAAAGAGGAAAGGAGGGGATAGTGGAATACAACCAAGGAACACATGAGTCACAGTTAGGAGTTAATACTCTGTTAGGAGTAATGGGATTTTCAAGTACAATAACATTATCACCATTCAAAAAAATTTAAGGTCAGGCAAAGAAAGTTCTTAACAAGTCCATGAAACAAACTAAAATAAAGGATCTTGTGCATAAATAAAAATAATCTGGGAATTTACACATATTATGAAAGTTTTTAAGAAAGAAAATTATAATTTTGGATTATCCTTGCATCCTTGCCCCACCATTAGCAAATGTTATTTAGAGTACTGCATTTCATGAGCATTTTAAGATTCAATTAACTACAGGAAAATACAAAATTCTCAATGAAAAAATCAATTGCCTGGAATAGGATTCGAAACAAGTTCTCTTGATTCCATATTCATAATTAACTATGTCATACTCAAATTGAAACCACCTATTCTCAAAGGAACAAGGGAAAAAATTCTCTAGCAGGGGTGGATTAACTCCCGAGCCATACCTTAAAAAATTTATAAATAAAACTCATTTTAGAATTCAGCTGGTATCATGCAAATTTTAATCACCAAATTTTTCAGCCCAGAGGGCATATGATTTCATATAGAAAAGGGCTGTGTGTGTTTACTAATTTCATCAATTGATCATCTGTTTACCATACCATGAAAACAACCTGTTATATTTTGTACTGGGTCCCATGTAGGTAACTAAGTATGAAAGAAAACGCTCATGATGAAAAAGCTTATAAATACCTGCTGAAGAATTTTGACCAAATCTTTGGCCAATGCACCATCTTGTTCTGGATCATAGAAGCTAGTGGCTCTACCCCGGTTGCCCACTCTTCCAGTTCTTCCAATGCGATGGACATATTCATCAATTGACTTGGGTAAGTCAAAGTTAACCACATGTGCTACATCCTTTATATCTGCAAGGACAATATTACATGAGCATTCTTAGCAACGTATACTGGTGGTGTGCAACAGATTAAGGTGAAATGAGTTAGAATGAAATGTACAAAAATAAGTTTAAATGATATGCATTCCACATAACTTATAAGAGCATCTAGACATGCTGTATAAGCAGTTAGAAAATCTGAAAGTAAACACAAGGAAGCCCTGGGATAACTCAATACCAAATGAGAACCTTAGTGAGGAATCATAAATGGCTGAACAGTGATACTATAGACGAAAGATTTGGAAATTCCAGGACATACGAAAAAATGAGTGGTGGGAGATTTGGAATTTAAATGAGCAAAAAGAGATCCAAGTTATTGCCAAATTGCTAAAGTGATTAAAAAGGGTTTTCAGTTATAATCCGTAAGCAGAAAATGAAGAATATCCCAGGATTTATCTCAAATCACCCCTTTCTATTGTGCTTCTACCAGAATGGAAACATTTCCAGTTCAAGCCATAAAAATTCAGTGAGGAGAAACTCCATAGTTGGAAACTCATTAGACATAAGATGTAACTGAAAATATCTCAGCTGAATCCAATTAAAAGTATTATGACAAATATGCTAAACAATGTGTACATTCATCCAGTGACTTCGCTTGAGTATTCATTCAATATATTCACATTCACTGTAGAGAGGATTCGAAAGAACTAATCTACTATTGATTACTTGTTATAACCACCAACAGAATGTTAACGTAGTGTCAACCAAATCATGGAGTTGGCACCACTCTCCACTTCACTATAGCTCTTAACTAGCAATGGGTCATTCTGAAAATTAGTGATATTATACGTAATTTTCCACAAAGCCTGAAAATTACCATAATTTCTGGTAATATTCACTTCCATCTCAGATATTTTTCATATCTGATATATTACAAACATATTCAGGGTGTACACTAAAGTCAAAATATTAAATTCAAGCATAATTTCAGATTTTCAAGGCTAAATGAACACAAAATTCCAGGTTATATTATCGTGGTTTTTATATGAGCCAAAGTGACTCTTTTTAAGTTTCATGTAGGATATGGAATTTTCTAGCTAATCCCACAAGTAATAATAAAGAATCCCAATCCAAGAAAATTAAATAATTAGAAATAATAAAAAAAGAAATAAGTGTTAACGTACTCAAATATAAGTTTTATTGGTAGTAAGTTTTATATTGGTTTTAAGAAGACTAAACTAGAAGTAGGCTTACTCTCAAGTTTTTCTACCTTACTTTCTCCAATTAGTTTTCATCATTGACTTATTCATACCAACGGTAAATCCATTACAGCATGTACAGTTATCAAACAATAGATATATATTAAAGTCATTGTTGTTGATTTTAATTATAGAATAAGGATTTCTTTGTCTTGAAATGATAATTATTAAAATTCCAGACTCAAACCAGAAATTCACGAATAATCCAACATTTCCCGGTGCTGAAAATTAACGAATAATTCCTAATTTTCCCTGACAGTAGACACCCTGATATAATTTTAGGGCAAGTCTATATACATTTATTGCAATCTCAATTACAAATAAAGGCACTCCTACTCATTTTTGGAATATTTTTACTTATGAAATATTTGTGGGGATATAATTTTCAATGCTTTAAACAAAAATTTCTTATGCCAAAAAAAAGAATGCCAAATTGCATGTGGGCTGCCAAGTTTGATTTTAAATTTTCTTTACTGCTAACACATTAATGTAGCAATTACAATGGTTTAAATGCCTATAACCTAGTGCTGTGCGAATCAGGGATTTTCATTTTGAATTGAGCCAACTCTCCCAAAAAAATTTTGAATTAAATCAAAACGAATTTTTTTTATTACGGTAGCGAATCTAATTTGAATCAAAATAAAATGCAAAAACTTATGCCCAGTTAAATTAATATTATCACAATATTTCAGGGTCTTACATTAGCTAATTTATCTATAGTGGCACAAAGAATAGCACAGAATAACATGTGGTAGTTTAAATTTTCGTTTCGCATGAGGAAAACAATAAATGGACAGCACATCATTTTTGGAATGAGCGCCATGTTTGAATGCATGCGACGATTCGATCTATTAGATTCGAATATTTTGAATCATTCGGTTTCAAAGCATCCTAATTCGCAGGCGAACTGAATCGTATTTAGCCTGATTCGAGGCTATTCGAATCGATTTTGAAGCATTCGCATAGCTGTACTTTAACCCCCTGCTTTTAATAGCTTTCAATTGCAAAAAATTTAAAATTCCAAGTAAATTAAGGTAATTTTCAAAATAACCTATTTAATGCAGTAATGTACCTCAAATGAAAATTATGGTAATTTTTCTCATCTCTAGCTCTTTCAGGGAGTACAGAATCAATCTGCTCCACCCCCAAGGCTTTCTCAGCCACTTGGAGTTCTTTTGGCTTGTATGTATAGTTTCCAGCCAATAACATCACATTCCATCTAAAGAATATCAATGTTTTAAGATGTCCTGTGATCGCTATTGATGTTCCAACACCATTCAGTAAAATTTACCATTTGATATCACCAACAGTTTATCCATAAGGAAGTGTGCTCCAAATGATTCCAAAAATATTTGCATGATCACATGACAATTAGAAATCTTGTTCTGCACCAGTACTCCCTGAATTTTATACAGGTAGTACTTCATCCCAACAAACTAGCAAAACTGCAGGCTCATCGCAAATATTGAAGTGCAATTTACCTATGCATAATACATTCTAATTCAAAAAGTTTTATGTCAGTTTCTTTAAAGACTAGTTGTGGAAACTATTTCAACACATGGACCAATTTCCCATTCAACCCTTAATCAAAATCAGAATTCAATACCACAGTACACTTCTGTAATGATTGGGAGTAATTTGATGAAAATGAGAATAACAAATTAAACAGAAAACCCAATACAGACAAATATAAAAATTGAAGATTGTGAGATGTCCAACGGGACTTACCCAGGCCACGAGCAGCTACAGCAGTGGCAACAAGGATTGGCATTTTGCCTCTCTTAAAATCAGCTAGAGCTCCCTCACGCTGGCTTTGTAATCTATCACCATGGATACTGGTGGTAGGAAAGGATTGTTCCGAAAGAAATGCAGCGATGAAATCTGCAAGCCTCTTCTGTTCCACAAAAACTAGAGTTCTCTCCATTCCTGAAAAGTGAATACAACATTAAGTACTTCACATCAGAGAATAATGGCGGCCCCAGTGGCGGTGTGGTAAATTCCTCGCCTGCTAACCAAAGGGTTGCGGGTTCGAGTCCCGACTGGGTAGAATATTATCTGTCCAGGACATGGGTGTGTGTGTTCGTCTCTTATTAGTGTTAAAACACCCGATGTAAAAGGCCTTTTTGTTGCAACAGTTGACAGTAAATGATGTCTGATGACAGCCCAAAAGGTGAAAGGGCGTGAAAAAGGGGCCTGGCCACAAGGGAGGCTACACGCTAGGCTTAGGTTACTTGAGAAATTCAGAATTGGTGTTTTTCAAAGCGACACAATATTATCATGATGCCATGCTACATCTCTAGGTCTGACAGAAGCGATAAAATAAGAGAGATACATTGCCAAACAGATGGGTACAAAAACTCGTTCTTTTCGCACACAATAAGCAACCACAATAAAAACTGAGCTCCACTAAACTCCCCATATACACTCCCTGAGTATTGGCACCTCCCAAAACCTTACATCTATACATGTCTGGTGACCTAACACCCCAAGCCACACACCCATGCAACAGCTTGCAGGGCATTATGTAGATATCTTTCACTTTTCAGTCTTGCCCAGGACAGTATCCATGAGCAACTATGATCCTCACCCTCTTCACTAGGCCTTTGTCTGCAACTACTTAGAAAATTGCACCACCTCCCATGATTTATATCCAATGAAAGGCAGCTTCAACATTTTGATTTAGCATGTGCTATGCCTCAACAAGAATGCAGGCAATATTTCTTTTGATCCATCAACACCTCACAGAAAGGCATTTTCCTGAAGCAATTCCTCCAACAGAAAAGTAATCCTACCACACAGTGTTATATTTCATCAGCACAAAATTATAGTTCCTTGGTACTTTGTCCTTAAAATAAACTAAACATTTTTATTCCAAAAAATTAAGTGAAATGGTGTCTACAGTCTGTAAATATTGGTAAAATTCAGTTACTCGTTGAAAAAAATGTAGACAAAAACTTATTTATGCATTTCATTTTGTACGTGAAAAAATAACCTTCATCAAGGAAAGTTACGTTTTTTGGACCATAAACACTATATTAATGTGTCAGGAAAGTAGTACACAAGGAGTGGTCTTTTCATTTTCTCGCAGCTGGGCTCCCATTTTTAGCAGCTGGTATTACCAAGGGTCAAGAGAGAGAGAGACCAAAAATACAGTCCACGTACATTATACACTCGTTAAAAACATATAGTCAATGAAGAATGCTGATTTGGACTAACTTGACTACTGAAAATTAGCATCTGGGACAGGAAATTGGCACAACAAAAATTAATAGGTATAATGCAGGGATTTTATTAATTTTGGAGCAACTATAGGTCGCGGGGTAAGACGAGGTAAGACAGGCATGGGAAGAACTTGAGGTCGGAATCAAAGTAGGAGAGCATCTTACAAAGTCTTTCAGATTCGCAGACAATCAGCCACTGGTAGGTGGATTTTCGAAGGGACTGCTAGCTTTGGTAGATGCTTAAGAATTGCAGTGCAGAATATTTGGAATGAAGATAAACCATAAGAAAGCCAAAAGTAACTAGATTTTCTCGAACAAAGAAAGCAAGGCTTGTGATGAAAGGCTTAATGTTACACGACACAAACTCGAGCAAGTAGAGCATTTTAATTACTTAGGCGGTATGCTAGAAGAAAACAGACATAGTAGCAGAGATATACAGGAGAGGATAGCACTAGCTATTGAGGCGCCTAGTAATAGAAAGGAGCTGATGACAATGACATTGGGTAAGGATGTGAAGGCAGGTAAAGAGCTTGAAATGGAGCATGGCATTGCATGGGGCAGGAATGTGGACCCTAAGAAAGGAGGACGAGCATAGGCTGCTGGCATTAGAGATGTGGGAGTGGAGAAGGATGGAGAAGGTCTGGTGGATGGAGAGGAAAAATAATGAGGAAGTGCTCAGGATAGTGGGCAAGGAAAATTCTTAAGGGAATTCAAGATCAGCTGAGTAGGTGGCTGGAGCATGTTATTAGGGGTGATTGGTTGCTCAAGAATGTAAGAGAGAGGAGGATGTTGGGCAAGTGGGGAAGAAGAAGAAAGAGAATAGGTTTCACGGACAGGAAAGAGAAGGATAGATCGTATACTGAGGTGAAAAAGGATATCCTAGAGCGAGATAGGCCCCCAAAAGTGTAGAGAACGAGGAGGAGAATCTGACATTCAACAAAACCTACCTAAGTGGTAGAATTCTTTCAAAAAAATAAATATAACTACTGTTCACTGTCTACAGAGAGGAGAGCACCTAGGTACATTCTGAGCATGAAAAACAGCTTCTCATACAAGCATTACATCACTGCTACAGAAAAAGAATCATATGCACAAGGGAACTTTAAAGAGGCAATGTCCCAATCCACTCAAGATCATGATTATATGAAATTCCAATCTGTGGGCTAGTTACCTCCATTCTCATGTAATTACAACACAAGCTGCAAGAAATAAAAAAAATCCTTGCATGTATGTATCTTAATTTTTTGACTATTGGGTGTTTTACTCTAAGATTTATTTTGGTTTGATGAAATACAGTAGAACCTCTTAATAACGAAATTCAAGGGACCGAAATTTTGCCAGTTCGTAATTCGTGAGTTCCTACCAGGGAGGCGATTTGCACATTGCATCACTCCAGGGGCGAAATAAATGTCCCGGTGTTGTGCCGTAATTTTCCAGGGAAGTGGTTTGCAAAACTCCATTAAAGGTAAAATACCCGCAAACAATTATCTCTACCTGTCTCTTCGAAAGAAATTCAAGTATTTGAAGCCCAGTTTTTGATTGGCGTCCACATTAACTTCCTATCCGAAGTCAAGAAGAATATACGGGTTGTAATGAATGCTTACATGATTGTGTGTGTCCACCACTTACTTATACTGATAACTAGGGAGTTTAACCATGCTCAAGTTAAACGTTTACGGTTGACTGTTTGATGCCAGCGCATGCGCAGTTTCTTATTTCCCTGCAGCATTCCGCTTAGCCGCATAGCCATGGAGGTAATCCTTCAATGCTCACGAAGAACCTCCTGGCAGTCCTTACGCTAAGCCAGAAATAAGCTGCGGACATTATTATTATGTAATTGTTCTGGAATTCCATTAAGCAATCTCTAATTGCTGAACAATCGATACACGCCAGCTATCTTGAAGCGAGTCTAGTAAGTTGACAAAACGTGAAGCAAATGTTGGCAATCTGCATGGTCGTATTCCTTACAATGAGTAGAAGGAATGTTTACAATATGCATGCACTCGCTCACCTACGTGGCTGTACAAATTTGTGAATAAATGCAACAAATTATAGAGCATGGGCTCTTTCGCGACCGCGCTTTCATGTTTAACTGAATTTTGCGTGTTTGCATGATGATAAATTTTGATTTAATTATTGTCGAGAGAAATTTAAAGGTGACTTTTCTCTCTTCGTCACCTCATTTATGCATTCATCATATTATATCATTTTTTTTAAGATTATTCCATTTTTTTGCTCCCTTCATCCCTAGCAATTCATTGTTTCCAAGGTAGTTCTTCTATTGGAGCCAGACACCAAAGACCCAGGTCGAGAGGGAGACAGGCATTAGTAGGATCATCCCGTAGGAGGTCATACCGCAACCTCACGTCCCCCGAAAATGTTAATGGTGAACATGTTCACGCTTCAACACGCGCGGAGATATGCATCGAGTAAACACCACTCGATGCGTTGCGATCTTTAATATAAATGCTAACTGATGGCAACTGAACGGAAATGACGTTCAAATACCACAAGTAGATATAATAATATTTACGCTAATGCATTGGAATGGAATGCATTGCGCACCTGTGAATAAGGTTCACCTCCGAATGTCCCACAAATTGAGAGCATTTTCACTCCACGTAAGAAATGAAAAAAATGTTTTGAAGAAATTAATGAAATGGGAGAAAAAACAACACGGGTGGTAAAATAATGGGTACATGTATTGGTTTTAATATCGCGTTAGGCATTCTTATACTTGTTTATGAATCGTGTCTGTGCCTTAGCCCGATTGTAGACTGTGCGCCGCTGAACCACCAGAGTCTGCTTGCCAGTATTACTGCCACCGCGCTGTCGCAGTCAAATTCAGATTGTGAAGCTCTAAAATTTTGCTCAGTATTAGGATAGCACCGTAGATATCAACGGCATGGACACCTTGCCGGAGCACCACCGCACGCTGCAAAAAAAATATACCACAACACTGCCACTGACAAATACTACACCGTCTTATCGTCCAATGTGCAATAGTATTGAGTTGAAGAGTATGCCCACGCTTTGATCAGAATTTGTCTGAATTGACCCTCCATGGTCCGGTGGCCACTGATTTGAGGACGTACTCCGGCAGACCACACGGCGTCTACCTGGAAAGGGAGCCAGGAGGACACCCAATACCAAATCCTTGGGCAACAGTCTCTTTCGGTTCTCAAAGATATGCGGAAAGTTTTCGCGAAAGCGAGACAGTAACTCATCTTACGTTTTTGGGTTAACCTAACTAAGATGAGTACTTCGGGGAGGCGGAGGCCCAATTGAGGTCCTTTAGACCTCAATCTGCCTCATTGGTGTCGACCTCGAAGGGGCTGTTGGTTTTGCTAACCATCCCTTCCCATCCCTCCCTTCCCACTGCTTCCTTGCCTCGGACATAAGCTGGAAGCTTGATTCCGGGGTGGAAGTTTTAATCCTGCGGTGAGAGCCGAATCACCTGTCCAATGTGCAGTTAACAAGGGTAAAAGGACATGTGACAGTGACGTTACGATGAGCCTGACCAAGTTCAGATCTTCGATTTACATATTAATACCAATGCTACGTCCATTACACCATGTACAGTTATGAAACAATATATATTTTATGGCTTTCGCAGTTATTAAAATATAAAATAAGGAGTTTTTTGCCTAGAAATGATAATTTAAAAAATTCCCGGAATTACCAGAAATTCCCAAATAATTCACGGAAATTTCCCAGTTCTTAGGATTTCAAGGGTCCGTAGACACCCTGCCAATTTTAACTTCCTGATGACTGAGTACCAGTGCCAAGAATATGTTTGCATTTAAAAAATCAGCAAGGTGTTAAAACAAAAAAAGATTATGTAATGAGGTTGTGATCCCAGCATCTAATAGAAATCACAGCTCTAATGAATTTGGAAATATACTCTTCCATTAGTAAATTAATCAACAGTTATTACACATTACAATTGGAGAGAGATCCAGAAATAAAATCAGAAATCATAATTTACTAAAAAGTAGACAATACCTTCACCGTCTGTTTCAGATTGTCTCAGCATTTCCACAAGCTTCTTCCGTTTTTCAAACTTCGATACCTCATAAAACCTCTGTTCAACATCAGAGCAGGCACCTCCAACGATGCCAACAGTTAGGAAAAGATAGTCATGTAAAAACTTCGTAGCCAGCTGTTGTACTTCTTCAGGAAATGTAGCCGAAAACATGAGAGTCTGCCTCTGACCCTACAAATACAAGAATTCCACTGTTACAGGTAACAATTCCACTTCATTCATGGAAACAAATATTTAAAACCAATGTCTTGTAGGTTTGATCTCTGTACCTATGAAGCCCACAGGGGATAATAGCATTTTACTATTGCATTCAACGAAATTGGTACATAAAGTTCTTTAACCAGGGACACATGAGTGCCCATTTTGAAGTCCACTCCTAGTTAAATGTTGATTGTTTTACATTAATGACAATTCCCCTACTTGCTTGCTAGCCAATTTATATTTGCCCTCACAACTGCAGTAAGCAATTCCAAATATAGTTGAACAAAAAGTGCATTAACTGATAAAACCAAACGAAGAGCATGAAGTGAGTGTCATGAAAAATTATAGAGAAAGATTGCTGCCACGCAACACCACAATAACACAGTTGCAGACGTAATTGGCCTAAAATAATTAAATTGAATATCTTTATTAATTTAATATCTACTTAAAATGTACAAGTATCACTCAGTAAAACTGCTTAATTCCAATGCAATCTTATTACATAAATATATTTGGAGTGTATGGAGATGTAATGCACTGCCATGGAAGATATAATTCTCCTTTAATGGGAAAAGAAATTAAACAGTCCACACAACTATAAAGGTATATATTCATTACTAGGTCACCAGCTTAAATACATTTACCAGCTGCCATCTTTCTTCTTCTCAATGGTCATAAATCACAGGATAATACAAATGTTGAATAGTAGGATTAAGATTATATTACAAAAACTAAAATTTCTGAGATATGAAGAAAATGTAAATAAAGGGAAAACTAAGTCTTGGGGTATAAAAAGTAAGGTTTTACCAGTCAATCTCTTTAAGCCCGGACTTCCCCTTTCTCTCACCTCCCTTTGTCCCACGTAATCCCTACCATTTCAAACAGAATGCTATCTCTTAACCCATTCAATATGTAGCTGATTACATCTCTCAATGATTCCCCCTCTGGCAATGGCAAAATTAACAGCAATAAATTATTTAAGGCCACAAAAGCAATGCTCTTGTTTACCTGATATCCCTTCAACAAACCTTCACCTGATTTATAATCAGAAAAGCCCAGCAGTGAATGCCTCAAGGCCCTTACTTATCAATAAGGGTAAGCCTTTACATTGAGGTCAGTTCTTCAAGCAATACTAGGGGAGGGGTCCACTCTTCCATCAGACAGCATACAGACCTTCCTCTCATTTGCTTGCTTAGCATTTAAACAACAGTATTACAGAAGTGCTTGGTCATAAACAACTTTTTTCTAATTTAACAATCTAAGCTGTTAGGGTTTAAATTAAGAAAAACAGAATATTTTGATTGGTAACTGCAAAAGACTATAGGAGTAGAGTTAAATTAAGAGTCAACTGAAGAACTACTAGTGATTCACAGAACAATTCCTTCAGAGCTGCGGCCACTTTCACAAATTACAGTTTCCACCGTTAGTCTACATTTAATGGTAAAGAGTAACCTTCCCACCTAAATTTTGCCCTACACAGTTCTAAGGGACTAACTAGGTTGCTGCAAAATTATGCATGGAGAAGCTAGACATAGAATACATCAAAGAATTGAAAAATACTAACATTAACTGACTGATTAGAAAAATTAATTCCTATTTTATTCATTCATGTTTTCCCAAATTAATACATGTAATTTTTAACAGGGGCTAGAGTTAAGGTAGCCATTACTAGAGTTCACTTTCAAAGTTCATTTTACTGTGGAAGTACAGAACTTCACTTTATGCCCAAAAAATATTGACTCCTATACAGTCCTAAATTTAAAACTATCATTTCATGTGACAGTAATATGGAAATAGGTGTACTTCATATTAATATACTTCATGCTCCAGATTTATAACAGAAAGAACTTACAGTTGCAACCATTGATGAGTGATCCAACAGCTTCTCAACAGCAGGCATGAACCCCATGTCAAGCATACGATCTGCTTCATCCAAGACAAAAAATCTAACTGAATTAAAAGCTATGACTCCCTTGTCCACCATGTCCTGAAGTCTTCCTGGAGTTGCAACCAAAATATGGCATCCTTTCTGTAAAATAAAATTAACCAAATATTGAGAAAAATGCTTTGAATTCCAGGACAACAAAAGCACTTCCAAAAACGTCAATTCTTAGCAATTCTTCATGAAAAGACTCTGCCCATGCTGCTAGGTACACAGATCTTAGAATAATACTGCTCTACAATGTCATGTGCCCTTTTGTAAACAACTCCCGGAAGGTTACCCGACAAATCCAACAATCCTTTTTCCAAGCACACACTCACCAAGTTTTCACCATTATCATTCACTCTGGGGTCACCAAAAGGCACAACCACTCTCTCAGATGCATCCCGCCTCACACCAACCCACCCATTCGTGTCACCTAGTAAAATTATTCTCTCACCAGGATCACATTCATTCAAAGTGTCTCTCAGTTTTTCCCAAAACTCATTTTTCACACTCTCTCTCTCTCTCCATCCACTGGTGCATTGCACGCCACAATCACAACTCTCTATATACCTACTTTCATACAAACCCTGAGCAATCTAGGGGATACTAACTCATACTTCCTTACTAGCAACATAGCTCTCTCCTACGAATGAGTCCTACACCTTGACTGCCATGTACATTATCGTCAACTCCTGACCACAATGCCAGACTACCGCCATCTAATGTAACAGCATCCCGCCTTTTACGCTTAGTTTCACATACACACAAAACAGCCATTCGTCTCACTTTCATTTCATTCAGCAACTCGTGCTCCCTTCCATCCACTCCTCTCACATTCCAAGTACCGAGAGTACAGTTCGTTTCCAGTCCTTATCTTGATGGGCCAACTTAATTCAGCTTCCGCCGCACATCGTGGCTTCGGCTGTTGAAGCAACATTTTGACGTTTAGCAGTAAGTTGTAATAGAGTATGCAAGGTTACCAGCCTTCGCAGTACCCGCACCACATGCAGCTTTCCCTGCTAAAGGTTACGGCGCTCTACCGGTCAGTTTTGGCACATTTTCGCCAGTATGCCACAAGAGAAACCAAAGCATAGTAATACCCCAGGCCCGCTTTCCCTATTCTGCTCAAGCTAGGATCCCTTCTGAAAGGACTACCTTGAGAGCCAGCATACTGTTGCTCGCGACCCACCACTAGGAGGTATATGCTGTGTACTGACACACCGGGTCACTGGTATATTTATTAAGGTATATTAAGTATTTTTACTTCAGTCCAATAGAAATACGTTTATAGATTAGTAAATACATACCTAAGTCACATAATAAATTGGCAGGGCATAACGGCACAAAAGTAGCATAACAGAGATAACTTATGATAGGGAAAAATTAAAGTTACACAAAATTATATTATGCACAATCAGACACAGAACTGCACCACAACAGAAATGGAATGAGAAAATTCATAAAAGGAAACTTACTCTGACTTGATTTATTTGGTGTACAGTGGATGTTCCTCCATACACAACACAAGAGCGAATGACAGAAGAATGGGCAAACTTCCTTGATTCGTTGAATATTTGAATTGCGAGCTCACGTGTTGGAGATACTATGACAGCCATAGGTTTAACACTGGCACGATAGCCTTCATCACTATCTTCACAATCATCTCCAGTAGGATTTTCCAGTATATTGTGGATGATTGGCAACAAAAATGCAGCCTGAAAAAAAATGTAATCAAAATTAATAAATGACTTGAAATACTTCATATATTATGATACAGCAGAAACTTCACAGCTGATTGCGGCAAAATTTGATTTCATCAATTAAATTAACCAAAGAAAAAACCCTATACCGATCAAGTCTCATCAGGCTTCCAGCCGGGTCAAGGGCAGTGCTGCCAATGTTTCGATGGCTTTCTCCACCATCGTCATCAGGGCTGTCATGCCAAGGATGCCATGGTTGAAATAGTCTGGCATGGAGGTTGTCTCATCTGATTGGCCTGAGTATGAAGCCTTTTTTCCTCTGGTCTTTATTATTTGTAGAATTGGGTTCCCAATTCTCATGAGGAGAAAAAAGGCACCAATCTCAGGCCAATCAAAGACAACCTCAACACCAGACTATATGAACCCGAAACTATTCATGGTCCAACATTAGCAGTGCTGAAGATAAGGAGAAAGCCACTGAAATGTTGGCAGCAATGCCCTTACTGACCTGGATATAAACCAGAGATGACTTCATTAGCCATATTTGCCAGGATAAAAAATCCTTCCAAATGTTGTTCCCTTACATATAAGCCAAAAGATGTAAAATTAGACAAGTTCAAACTTAAAGCCATTTAAGCAACACAAGACTCCAATGTTGTGCAGAGAGCAAATTGGATTAGCTCCCACCTGAAGAGCGGAAGGCACTGAAATAATGAAGCAAGCAGAATACAACCGATGTAAAAAAAACTATGACTAAATCAAACTTCGTGTGACTAAAATTGCATTTCTGAAGAGAACAAGAAGCAACTGGATGAAATTAAAGTTAATTTTAAAATTATGATAAACAGAATTTATCACAAGAAAAACATTTGGCAAGTAAAATAATGAATCACTAATGACAGTGGCATGTAACTACTACCATGTATTCCATACTTATGATTTAATTTAGCATTGGAGCTTAAAAAGTTAAGGTATTTCAGGCTTGTGGAAACAGACTTACAACCTAATGCCTAAGTTATTGGCTCAAGATAAAATATTTTCCCAGACCGTCATGTTAGGCACAGCAGTAAAAACCAATGTCACAATCGTGGTTGTTATATTGATTGAATGATGAATCAATACCACATTCGCATATATCCTTACAGAAGCTAGTGCAACTTCACTAAATTTTTTAACATGGATGCTTAGTAGTAGGTAGCTTAGGTAGGGACATAATATGCAAAATTGCCATGGCTAAAAAAGAATTTTCATAGAAGAGGGCATTGATTAGGGGGGGTTTGAGTAGAGGTGTGAAGAAAAGGCAAGTGAAAATCTGAAAGCTAGTGATATGAAGCATGACACTGTAGGGGATGAAGACAAGATCAATGCAAAGAGAGGAATTCTTACAAGGAATTCAAGAGGGATTTGATAGCAGGTCATCCATAGGAATGGAAACAAGATTTACCTTGAATTAGGATGTTAGTTTAAGTGCTGTAGAACAACCTACCAATTAGCAGGTAGAATACTCTAATATTAGGAATAAATTAACCAATATGAGAAGAAAAATCATGTATTGAATTTTGCATCAATCTCAGGCTTAGAAAATTTCATAAACCAAGATAGCACAGGTTTCAGAAGCTAGGCCCAGCTAAGCTAATTCAACAGACTTTTTCAGAAAGCCTAAGCATCAAGGTCAAATTATCTGATGATGCACAATAATGACCTTTATCAGAGTCAAAAATTTAAGTGGAAACATTTCAGATTTATTTTGACAAATGGTAAAATAAAATAACCAACAAACATAAGTAAATTCCAAGATTTTGCTATATGAATAACACCTACTGTTTTCCCAGAGCCGGTTTGGGCACATGCCATCAGATCTCGCCCAGCCAAGATTATAGGAATAGCATTCTTTTGAACTGGTGTAGGTTTCTGATATTTGCATCTTTCAATATTGGTTATCAAAATGGGCCTCAAACCACTCTCCCTGAAACATTCAATTTTCCTTGGTTGATTTGACCCTGAAACCTGACAGGTGAAAATCATTAGTACAGAAAGCAAAATACATAGCGCTAAAAAGAAATCACCCATTCCTTTCTTCAGTATACTCACCTCTACTTTAATATCGTCATATTTACTAAAATTGATTCCAGATGAGATTCCACCCCCAAATATTTCATCTGCATCATTTGAGGGCTCAGGAGGAATGTAATTTTCTCTAGGTTTTTCCTCTAAGAAAAATACAAAACAAGGAGATTAAAAGAAGCAATACAGTATGCTAAACTCTTGGCCTCTACATTATGAGTAAGTACTACAGTTTGATGAAAAATCGAAGGAACTAGAAGCAAAAGAGAGTTACCTTGCGCAACGCTCAAAAACCAAGAAAACATTGCGTGCTGCACTGCGAAATTTCAAGAAAAAAATACTTGGAAAATTACTCGAAGAAAATCCAAAATCTTTTTGGTCATATGCGAGAGAACTTCAGGGAAAATCTTCTACCGTAGATTCGTTATTTGATAAAGATGGTAAACTTGTCACAGAAAATATTGATAAAGCTAATGTGTTAAACTCCCACTTTGAAAGTGTTTACACTACAGACGACACTGCGTGTAATTTAGACATTCCATACATTGAGGAACCGATGAAAGAAATAACAATTCAGCGCGATGGGATAACTAAACAGCTACAATTGATAAAAAGTAATAAATCTCCGGGTCCGGAGGGAATGCCCGCGCGCGTCCTCAAGGAGTTAGCACCACAGATCGCACCGTTCTTAGAGATAATATTCAATAAGTCATTATCTGAAGGAAAGATACCAATGGACTGGAAAACTGCAAACGTTACACCGATATTTAAAAAGGGAAACAGACATGACCCAGGAAACTATCGACCAATATCATTAACATCGATTACAGGCAAGATTCTCGAACATATCGTTGTTAGCAATATCATGACTTTTCTGGACAGTCGAAACCTCCTGCATAATTGTCAGCATGGGTTCCGGAAAGGTAGATCATGCGAAACACAGCTCGCGCTCTTTCTTCACGACGTTCTCAAATCTGGTGAATCGAAAAAACAAGTTGACGCACTATTTCTAGACTTTAAGAAAGCTTTCGACACAGTACCTCACAGAAAACTATTATACAAATTACAGTCATGCAGGTTAAACGAACAAGTAGTAAACTGGATACGTGACTTTCTGAGTGATCGTAAGCAAAAAGTAGTTCTTGACGGAATTAGCTCTGATATAGTTAAAGTGACATCAGGTGTCCCGCAAGGAAGCGTTATTGGCCCACTTTTGTTCATTATATATATAAACGACCTTTGCTCCCGAATTAGCAGTAAAATACGTTTATTTGCCGACGACGCTGTCATATACCGCGAAATTAGTGATCAATCCGACTTTGAAATTCTGTCATCGGACTTAAACAACGTTCATGCGTGGAGCAAAGAGTGGGGACTAGAACTTAATCTGAGCAAATGCTCGGCGGTGCATTTCTTGCGTAGGTCGTCCAACTATCCCCATGTATATGTTGTGGATGGCGTTAGCATAAATGCGACAGATGAAGTGAAATACCTGGGAGTTACGATAACTTCGAACCTATCGTGGGGGACACACATAAGAAATATTTGTGGCAGAGCCCTGAAGAAGTTAGGATTTGTCAAGCGTGATGTGGGAAGATTATCGGATGATAAAGTGAAAGAGAGGTGCTATTTTGCACTCGCCCGGCCACACCTTGAATATGCAGCGAGCATATGGGATCCGGCGGAGAAAGACCTAGTCCATGAACTTGATAAAATACAAAGGAAAGCTGCGCGATTCGTGAAAAACTGCTACGGCCGTACAGAAAGCGTTACACAGATTTTGAAAGATTTAGGGTGGGAGCCGCTAGAGACTCGGAGGCTACGCGCTAGGCTTAGATTGCTTGAGCAATTGAGAATGAATATCTTTCAGAGCGACACGGAGAACATCATATTAGAACCACATTATATTTCCAGGTCCGACAGAATCAATAAATTAAGGGAGATATTTTGCCGAACGGATAGGTATGGGAATTCGTTTTTCCCCCGAACAATTAAGGACTTTCATAAATGCTAGGCGGATTTCTTTTGTTGACGGCTGGTGTCCTAACACCCTTTTGGTTGTCCTAACACCCTGCCACACGCCTTTTGAGGCGGCTTGCGGGGTAGTATGTAGATGTAGATATTATATATAATAGAATGAGAATGTCACTGTCCCTCTGATTTGATCCACAAAATTATAGTTTGTACATCATACCTACATAGAAACAGATTGCAACCATTCTAACCACCTAAATCATTAAAAATTCTGGGAAGACAAATCTAGCCACCACACTTGATCATGAGCTTAGATAGGGGTTAGATGTCAATATGCATCCAGTTATTATTTTGATTTTATTCGTAGTGTTACTAACTTCATTGCTCTAGCCTTGAGATCCGTTTCATTTAAGTCACACACCATCCATTTGCTTAGCACATAAGACATATTTCATATAGCTCGTACCTCATTCGAAGAACTTCTTAACTAAAATCTTAACAGCGGAATATCTGATGGAGCAGAGTCCAGAAAACCGCAGAAATCCAAGTTACTTCACCTACATCCACAATGTACTCTTAAACCACACTGAGGATTTGGGGAAAGATAAATCCAGCTTAAAAACGTGGGGAAAATTGAGGGAACTGCATTAACAGCCACTATTGACATTCAAACCACTGAACAAATACATGTCATCACACAAAATGAAAAAGACTAAGTGGAGATGGAGGGCTTATGGAAGATAACAAACAATATGCCAGGAATTACCACAGGGAAAGAGGGAGTACAAAAATATCCAAGCGCACAGTCCTATCACTTGACTACGCAACTAAGACAAATAGGCAGGCCATGAACTTGACAGAATTCCAACCATCACAAAAGATGAATGAGTGAGAACAATCTTGATGGGTGCCTAGCAAATCCAGAAACACGAAAATAAAAGAGCAGGGACGAGAAAACAGCAAAACCTGAATTTCTCTGCTTTCCAGAGGAATTATGTCTTGACGTCATCCAACACCCACTCCTGACTTCTCCCTGTTCTCAATCTTCAGAATCAATTAAGTCCAATTAAAAAAACAGCATTTATTAACATTGAAGATGTCTCCCGCAAAAGAGAAGATGCATCAGTGCAACTGACAGCATGGCTGAGAATAGCACTATTAGAGCAGCTGGTCACACTCTTTGCTCATTCACTTACTTTAGCAACATTAAAACCAATTATTAGATGTAATGGTCTAATAAATATTACCGAAAAATAAATGCTAACACAACACCTTTTAATAACTGCCAACCCACTGCACGAATCTTCCAACCCAGTGGCATGCGAAAGCTCCAATACGATCATTGGATAGAACTTTAGAGACCACAAAAAAGTTGAATATGAAAATTCCTATTATATACATATATTTCCATATGAATATTCAAAATAAGACAGCAGAAATAAAATTTCTGCCGACAAAAATGCAAAAAGGCATGTTTTCACGGTTTCAATGGCCAGTTACTACACACACTATGCAAGGCTGATAGTAAGAATGTACACCACTAATGGAAGGTGTATAGGATTTTTTCCCTTTGCTTATATAATAATTCCATGCCAGTAGGCTGAGGAGTACGCAGAGAACCCCCACTGGAACCCCAGCCCTCGAGAAACTCTGATGAAAGAGCTTGAAAAAGCACAAGACTACTCCTCGAACCCTATCCCACTCAATGTCTCTGCTCCACTTCAATTCTTCTGCAGGCCTCACTGAGAAGACAACCCTTTTCAATGAGTGATGGTGGTGTAAGGGACTTTCTTCGTGGAGTGTTTTTAGCTCACTCCATTGGAAATTTGGTAAAGTGCAATTCAACCCTGCAAGGATTTTCCACTATCAAGTGCATAGTTGTGTGTATTGGTCTGAATGAACTTAATTTCATCTGTCAAATTTTGTCCCTAGTCGTACTGGCAGAGGGCTGCCATCGAAATTCTACAAGGGGGATGAACTACTGAATAATAAGTAAAACAAATAATACCGTTGTATTTCCCACTTGAAGCAACTCTTGAGGCAATGCAGAAGCATCTGCAAAATTAAAATGAACAGCTGCACACAGGACGTAAATATTACAAATATAACTGAAAATTCATAACATTGCATATCTTACACAACTACTAATACATTTACAATAAATTTGGACATACGCAACAATTATAATGCCATCAAATTGATTTCCTTGAGGGCCCCATTATAAGGTTTACATTTAACCCTTCTCAGGTGTCAAGAACATGTTGCATAAAATAAAAAAATCAGAAAATATAAAAACAAACATAACTAATTAGTAATTGATAGGCTCTTAATGTTTTAAAAATTAAGGATTCATTTTTAATTTACTCAAGGATTTTTTTGCTATTAAAAATCTAAGAGGGGGCTTGAAGGGTAATGTGTACATGCAGAATTTCCACTCCATTTAAGCTAAGCGAGCTTTGCTTCTTTGAGCGATCTTCTTAACTACAGTACATAGGAAAACACTCAAGATTGCACACAAAAAAGTGCTATAGCAAAGGCTACTAAACAGTAGAGTACTAAATAACATATTTTTCCTATGCATAAGGAAACTCTACTGACCAGAAACTTCTCTTAAGCTGTTCCTGCCCCACTGGATCCCAGAGATACTCAGAACACTTCAACAAGGCTATTACTCAGTATCAAAATCTGCAGTGAGTCCAAATCCAACATCCACCACTATCATTGCAAATCGGTATGTTGAAGCTAAGTATCAGTCGAAAAAGTGCAAAAAGATCGTTATAGGAAAAAATAGCACTTTTAGTACTATGATTCGAAATGTTCTGATTTAGAGAAGAAAGCTTCGAAAAGAACTTTCTTCACCTGCATAGGGTTACCATTTCATACTATCAACACCATTTTCAACAAAATCTGGTTGGTGCGCGACATTGCCTGGGTGAACTGACATGGAGTGACAAGTCCAAAAGGTTACATCTACAGAAGATCGATGATATTATACCTCTTTAGAATGAAAATAATATCATTGAAGTGGAAGAAATCCTAGGCATTAATAATAATGGCCACCTTACGACGCCGGCAAAAAAGTCAATCAGCCTTTCCGCCACTTTTGTCACTCACATTGTGTAAGATATCACATAAGGCCCTAACCAAAAAAAAGTACCACATACACTTAATTGTGGGCACCGGAGAGAAGAATAGAAAATGCAAGAATCGCATTTCTTAAGCCTAACAGAGGACAGCGTAACGGCGAGAGAATTTGGCAAGACAAAGTAATGAAAAAGAATAATTACCACCATCATCGCCTGGAGCTGAATCACTGCGGTCTCCCCGTCCTCGTCCACCGCCTCTGCCACCCCTGCCTCCTCTTCCTCCACTGCTATATCCGTCATCTCCGCCGCCACCACCACCATAATCACCATCTAAAGGAAACAAATTACTTGAGACGTGATTGCAGTAGATGCAACAATGATCTAACTCTAATAATACCCATTACAAGGTACATGGTACCCAATGCAGGGTACAACAAGAAACTACTATTTACCACCGTTTTCCCGGTCTCCACCGTTGTAATCGCTGTCACGATCACGACCACCCCTAAAGGAACCTCTTCCGCCTCTAGCCCCTCTGCCTCCTCTATCTCCACCCCGGAAACCTCGAGATCCTCTTGATCCATACGAACTGCCTCCAAAATTATTATTGCTCGAGTCACCGTACCCGTTTCCATTTTCATTTCCACCGTACGACCTGTAACCAGGCGAGGTGTCTTCGTCTCTAGGTATGCTCACTCCGCGACCTCTCCCAAAACCGACACCACGGTCAACAACTTCTGATGAGAATTTATTCTGAAAGAAAACGACTTGATCAGAAAAACGGCAAGTTCATGGTGCTTCCTAATCAAACTGCCGCATTATTGTTAGCTTTACCTCACTATATTGGGCAGGTGTTGAGCACTCATCATCCCAGTCCTCAGACATTTTCCCCAGACTTGGCTGTAGGAAAATTGAAAGAGAGGTATAGTTGTAATCGTATCACAAACGACTGACAGCACGATACAAAAGAATGACACACACTGGCACCGTAGAAATACCAACTATTACACACGTGGTCCTGTTCAGTCACTTACAACTAGATGAAAACCACGGCCATTATTAACATAACACAATCCTAACTACAACTTAGCCCCCAAATAAATATTAGTCCCGATTACCTTTAAATCTCACAAAAATTTCCCCTACAGTGGTACAGGCAGGCAGCCGGTAATTCTGTACTAATATCGTAGAATAACTTGTCTTCTCATAAGGCTAACGCTGATATGCTTTCACAGATTTTCGAAAGGGATCGACATTGAAAACCCGAGTCGAAAGGTAATCGATAGTTGATATCGATATGGGTAATCTATTCTTCTATTTAAAAAATATAACATATATAATGTAATAAAATAGAAAAAAACGCTTTTAAAAATATAAATCATGGTTTTGTTTTGTACATAATTCCTATTTTCAATTTATGATTAAATATAACTTTCCATTGCCAAAAGTTTTCCCGCTTATTTCTAACAAGTAAGTTTCTTGTAAGTTAAAAATTTTATCACCTATATTACCAACCTTACAAATTTAAATAGATAGCAGGAATGCGCATGAACCTATTGGTTAATTGGCTTTGTTATCGCTGTGAATTAAATCTGTCGCTCATTCTGCAACAAAGTTGTGCTCAAATGCTCACTCAGCGACTGACTCAATCAAACTATGAACATACACCGTATACTAATTGACAAGAGTCATTACTGAGGATATAGCCCGACCAAATATTATATGTTTATTGACCATATATTATACAATACTAATTCAGAAGAAATTATGGAATTATTTCCAAAATGAAACAACAATACCATTAGATCATTTAACTATCCGAATAATAATAACACTACAGCCGCAGTACAATATTTATTTGTAACTTGCAGTTGTTTTTAAATGCAGGAGTAATCCTCATTATAATATTCGACAACGCTAAACTTAAATGGGACATTGTGAGCATAATTGCGAATGCTAAAACAGCACAGATTCTCACTGCATTGATGGCAAAATAACTGTGTTGAAATATGACTTCTTAAAATTATTATACTTTCATACACAATAGGAATGGTTAAAAAATAGCTGTGCGTTTTTCTTTGATATTGCATGCACAAAGGCATCAACGTATACCTACAATAAATTGGAAATTAGACATTCATTATCGCTTGCCTTGCCGTAAATTTACAACCTAGAGCAAGACGCACACCAAAATTTCACCGACAAAATCGCGTTCAAAATTATCACACCTGTAGTAATTTAGGCCATGTCTCGATTCACCTTTAAGCGTACAGGCCATACAAAATGAATTAGAATAAGCGGCCGTGGGGTCGGCTAGGAACAGAAAGCGACGTTATGGCTGGGTACTGGTCAGATCATTGACTACGTGGGAATCTCTTTCGGCACGTTGATAGGTACCACTCGAGCAGATATCGGCCGATGATAGCGAGTGGGATCACTTAATACCGAGGGAATTTGCGGTTTAAAAGAACTTCTTATAAGCCTTATATATTTTCCCAACAAATACGGGAGGTCAGCCATATCCCTTTACCCTCTAATATCAGCCCCTGGATACCATCCTACCATTTGCCGGATGTCTATCCGAGAGCCGAGCAATCGTCTATTAATCGCAAATACGACCCATTTGTTCCGTGCGGCATCACAGCCGCGCGGGGTCTATGCAGCGTAGTGGTGAAATAATGAAAACAGTGGAATACAAACGTGTCAGCAGATAGTTAACTTGCAAGTGATTAAAATAGCACATATGCCGCCGAACTTTATGTCATTAGAAAGATATATTTAGCTATGATTTTGCGGGCCCTTACGGTAGCTTGAGTGAAATGTCATTTCACCACGAAATCAATGAATTTGGTCTCATTTTAAAGAAAAATCCCTCACCCCTCCAATGACACAAAAATTACAACATTACTTACCACATTACTTTCCGAGATATTTCCCAAAAAATACCAGCCCCTTTAGATGGGAAATGGTACGTGTATGCACTCCAGAGAGAGCATATTTTAAAAAAAACGAGGAATTTCTAACACCTGAATCTCGTCAAAAAAATTAAGTGTGTTTTTGTTTTCTCGCCTCTCTTTTAATTAATCGTATGTATTGTCACCGCCGTAAATTCTTCGGAATCACAAAAAGCCTTCCGTTTCCAAGGAGTTCCAAGCCGTTTCCTGTGTATATAATCTTTGGTTTCAAATGTACCGTAAGAAAAAAATGAGTCATGTTATAGATTTATTTAGAGTTTCATTTCATTTCTCACAATTTCTGTCATATAAAAATATATTATTGCAGCATTAATAATGCAATATTTAATTTATATGTCCTACAGCTGGTAAAATTAAAACGTGTATTCGAATATGGTCTCTATTAAGACTAGAGCGTTATATCGTTCAAACTACCTTTGAAGTGCATTCCTTCTATTGTGCTCTTGTGTCTATTTTGTTGATGCATAGTGTGGGGTAAATTAGTGAGCGCCGGACCGTGTGGACCGCACACTATCAAATACCCTTGAGGTGGCTTGCAGGGAAATAAGAAGAAGTAGAATTACTGACTTATAAAGCTTTTTAGTAACCGTAACATAACGCGTAAATTATCTGTGATGCTCTCCAATGGAATCGGTCTTCTTACCGTTTATGGTGATAACCTAAAAAATAACACTCAAGTCCCCAGCATATCCTTACCCAAACATAGTATCTCAGCCCCATTTCTATTTCCTCATAGAAGTTTTTGACGTGATTGCGTGGATTACCTTTTAATTTAATACGGTCGGTCACCACCATTTGTCCTGGGTCTCGGATACTTACAGAGCATCTACGTCTACGAAATACCGTGCAAGCCACCACCAGGGTATGTGGCACGGGGTGATTCCACACCAAACATGAAGCCCTTATCCCAGCTGAAATACGAATCGCGCACGTGCCCCCGGAATGCCAGGCGCAGGCCAAAAGCAGTCACGATAAGAATGCGCGGTCAGACCAGAAACTAGGAGAGTGCTACGTTGACGAACATGCTATAGTACCATACAGTACATTACCAAAGATACGACTACTGGTTATAAATTCAACAGATTCAGGCGAGATATCGTGGAAGTTCTTCATAATGTAAGAGAAACAATTGCACTTTTCCACAAAATTGCTTTAATGCGTACTACGCGTTTCGGCTCACAGAGCCATCATCAGGTACATCAGACTTTGTCTTGTACCTGATGATGGCTCTATGAGCCGAAACGCGTTGTACGCATTAAATCAATTTTGTGGAAAAGTGCAATTGTTTCTCTTACACTACTGGTTATAATGACTGCGACAGATAAATAGTCCTGCAAGAGATATATGATACCGGAACTTGCATGCGTGGTTAGTAACTAATAATGATGTAATGATATTTAGCACAAGTGCAAAAACCTATTTACCAAGTCAGGATCAAAGTATCCTAGAACTGGTCTGTGGCAACTATTATGATCCCGTATTATACGTGGCAAAAATGACATATAATCCATCCGTTCTGCAGTCTATTTCCTAATTCTTACGCCTATGATCGTTTCTACCATGAGGGACTGAGACCAAATATCGCTCTCCTAAGCCAATTTCAATATTTAAAATATTAAACTAAATTTTAAAATTCCCAAAACAATTATTTAAGTAGCTCTTCTCCGTACCATCAAATAAATACTACTAGCCACTGAGTAAACAAAAACAGTACTTAAGTAAGTGTTAGGACTTTAAAAGAGGGGCCGTAGTTTCGTCTTCATTTCGTCCTCAAGACGGAGCTTGCTATTTTTTACTACTGTATTCAAGTCATTTATGTAGAGAAGAGATAAAATTGGACCTATCACGCATCCCTGGGGAACACCCGATGTAACTTTTACTTCGCCTGAGCTGACACCGTCTAATACCACCCTTTGAACGCGTTCATGTAAGAAGTCTCCTATCCAGCCTACTATATTACTGTCCATCCCGTATGATGCTAACTTTGCGAGTAACTAACAGTGGGGTACCTTGTAAAACGCTTTTCTAAAGTCAAGAAACGCTGCGTCTACCTGTACGTTACTCTCTCCGGAAACTAAAATATCATGAACAAAAAGACCTAATTGAGTTTCGCAAGACCGTCCTTTTCTGAACCCATGCTGGTTTGTTATCAATAAATCCTGGCTGTCGAGGTGTCCCATTATTGATGTAACTATTATATGCTCCATAATTTTACATGATAGTGACGTTAATGATATTGGTCTATAATTACATGGCTGTTCCCCATCTCCGCTTTTAAAAATCGGGGTCACTTTTGCTACCTTCCAGTCCTTGGGAACCGCGTGTTCCTCGAGGGATTTGTTAAATATTACTTTAAGATACGGAGCCATTTCGAGAGCTAATTCTTTATAATCACGAGCTGGAATTTCATGAGGACCTGAGGAATTGTTCGGGCTAATGTTACTTAGTAAGGATACGATTCCGCTACAAGATATATCGATCGGGGGCATTGGTTGTTGAAATCGGTCTGGTATGTTTTCGCGGAAACTATGCATAGATTGATTAAAAACACTCTGAAAAAAATAATTTAAAAAATTAGCCTAATCTAAACTGAAAGTTACTATTTCGCCTCTATCGTTTTCAAGGAATTAACCGTTGATTTTTTAGTTCCCTGTACTTTCCTAACATATGACCAAAAAGCTTTCGGATTTCCCTCTAGTTGTTCTCCCAGTACTTTTCTCTTGAATTGACTTAACGCTTTTCTAAGGGCTGTTTTTGCGGCTGCTTTACAAATTTTATAATGTTCGATAGTATTTTTTAGGTCGCTATTAGCTACATTTTTCTTCATTTTTCTTAATTTCGCTGGCTTACTCGTTGGCGTTTTAAACATTTTCTAACCTCCGCGTTGTACCTCCTTGGTTCCCTATTCTCACTCTTATACTTATATATATATATACGTTATATACGATATATACGCTAGATACCAGTGGGGACGAATTTAGACGACAGGACGGATTTCGGGCACTTTACCTTCATAGTTTGACTTAAGTAAAATACGTTGAGAGTCCGGTAAAACATTGTCTACATCAAACTTTCGTAAAATATTTAATACATATTTTCCCCATCGATTGGATAGAGGTTCCCACTCTAATCCCCTCAACAACATAGTAATACTGCTATGTTTATCGTAACAATTTTAACAAATCTAGCTGCCCTCCGCTGTATACGATCTATATCTGAAACTAGTCCTACTTCGTAAGGGTCCCATGTGCTAGCGGAGTACTCCAAGTGAGTTCTCACGTGAGAAAAATAACATCTGTCCTTTACCTTCTTCTCACATTTTCCTAGTATTGTTTTAATGAATCCTAATTTACGATTTGCCTGAACGCAAATTTCACGTACATGTTCCAACTGTTGAAGGCTCTACTTTGTGGAATAACATTACGATGGGAGAAAGTATTTACAAAGTATTTTATTTTCTTCACGTATATGCTTCCCCCAGGACAAGAGTACCTATACCTCTCTCTTTACGTGATCTAATTATTAATCCCTTGGCCTTCCTCTTGTGACTTTACCCTCCATTTTTCCTTCAATTACATTCTACACAAACCTATTGTATCCAAGGGTGTGCCCATTCCATTTGGTTCTTCTTTAAGATGAATAAGTTATTTTCATGAACTCAGTTGCTGATCGGGGTGGAGAGAAAAAATAACTTGCTCAGCGAGCGACACAAAGAAAAGCTCATTGATAAAAACCCTCATGGAGAGACAAGCAGAATCGCTACAATCCACTTCTTGCAATGAAATCGCAATGAGACATTATCGCCGGCGTGGGAAAGCTTTCATAATGAAGGAAATGAAGTCAATAATCGCGCGGTACCGTTATCTTGATAGCGGCAATTATTATCGCGCCTGCTTGGGGGAGCTTCAATGGAATCCACGTATGGAAGTCCATTCCTCGTCACCTCACGACACATCTAGATTTACATAGAACCACGTAAGTCACCTTAAGGAGATGAGGTAGGGGGTATTTTCTTTTACTCAAATCCTTTACAGCACAGCAGCCTACAAAAGCTGTAGAAAATTAGAGTAGAGTATGGACACATTGACAAAAACCTGCAATTACATGTCTGAAAATATATTGTCTCCAACATGAACTACACTTTATGCTTCTCATGTTATAGAAACAATACGTGGTAATAAATTTTGCAAGGTCATAAAGTTTATGCCTCAACGGGCGAGTTTTCATCAAAATATTCTCTCATGTTTTATGAAATATTCAGGAGTTATAAGTGTCGTGACCAGCCCTAAGTAAAGAGACTCGAGTATTCTTGCCCTCGCTGTCAGAAATCAATGAATACACATAAAATAAAGAAGCTGCATTTTTCGTGCCAAGAAAAGTCTATGCTCTAGAGATAGACTTGATAAAGAGATTAGAGAAGACTATAACGGCTGCGTCAAGACTTTGAAGTAGGTTAGTTGATAAGTAGTGTAGCTGATTAATTCATGTGCTCCCTGGTGCACGTTTCCAAATATACCGCGTAGTGCTAGCACCTGGTCTTGTATGTTCCCCGCATGACTCTGGCATCATGTCTACATAGTTACATTATGGATTTATTTAGAAAATTATGTAACATTTGTAGTATACCAATAGTGTGGTGCATGTTGATGACAGTTAATTTCAGCATTGTAGTGAATTTTGGTGATAAACATACACCCTTGAGGTGGCTTCGAGGGAAATATGTAGATAAACGAAATAAGACTCGGTTCAACTTCGTGGAGTTCCATGTTTATTTGTAAAAATAACTTTTATCCTCTACTGGTCACTTCACAGTCCAATTTATAGAACAAATCCGGATTTCAATGCCTAGCATAATGTTCATGTGCTCACTGACAAGTAAAGACGATATTGCGAAGGTTAATAAGTAATAGTGGAATTGGGGGGGGGTGTACGGGATGGGAGAGCTTAAGGAAGTAATCGTAGAAGAAGGGGAGGGGGGAATTTCCCCTTCCTTCCCCCCTTCTACGGTTACTTCTTAAAGCTCTCCCATCCCGTATCTTCCACCTCCCCCCTCCATCCACCTTCTTTTGCTGTATTAACCTTCGCAATTAGCAAACTCCGTCTTTTTACCGATGGCCAAAAAGCAAGCTACGTCTTTTTGGCGATGATGCAGTAGTGTATAAGGAAATTAGAAATGAAGAGGACAGTCAGTCTTTAGCTAAGGATTTAGATGCGATTGATGAATGGTGCGTTAGTTGGCAGCTAGAATTAAATTTGAAGAAATTTAATTCTAGCTAATTTGATGCAGTAGTGTATAAGGAAATTAGAAATGAAGAGGACAGTCAGTCTTTAGCTAAGGATTTAGATGCGATTGATGAATGGTGCGTTAGTTGGCAGCTAGAATTAAATTTGAAGAAATGCGCGATAATGAACTTTTGGAAAAAGAATGGCTTTCCCCGGAATAATTATTGCATCAAAGAAAAGAAAATATCTAACGTAGAATCTATTTAATACTTAGGCGTCACCATCACTGAAGACATTTCATGGGGGAAACACATCAGGGAAATAACTAGTGTAGCAAACCGTAGATAAGGATTCGTAAAAAAGGTTCTAGGTAAATGCGATGAGAGAGTACGAGAAAGAAGCTATTTTACACTTGTCAGGCCTCATTTAGAATATGTCGCTAGTATATAGGATCCGTACGAGGAAGGTATGATAAAAGAATTAGAGCGCGTGCAAAGGAGATCCGCTAGATTTGTTAAAGGCCGTTATGATAATTGTATAAGTGTTACGAGCTTAATAGAAGAAATAGGATGGGAATTACTATCAGAACGCATATTAAAACTTAGGTTAAACCTTTAAGTAAATTCGAAACCGACTTGTTCACAAATGACGTTAGATATATATTAAGAATCCCTGCGTATTATGCTAGGTTTGATCAGATTAACAAGATTAGAGAGATAGATTGTCGTACCGATAGATTTAAAATGTCATTTTTCCCGCGTACCATAAGAGAGAACAATAGGCAGCGTAGCAAAGGGTAGGTAGGTGAAATATAGTTCGAGTAGTCTGTGGTCAATGATTCATGTAATAACAACCAATAATCCCTTTCTTATTATGTAGATACTAACCACCTAGCTGCATGTGACCCTATTATCTAGCATGTCTCCATTAAATATCCTAGTTGCATGTCAATAGTGCATGTTTGGTGATCTTCACCCCCTGCCACACACCCTCGTGGTGGCTCGCAAGGTATTACGTAGATGTAGATGTAGAATACTTCCTTCACTCGTCAGTGAGTACCTGAAAATTATGCCAGGCATCTAAATCCGGATTTTGCAATAAATTCTTCTGTAAACTGACCAGTGGAGTGTCACAGTTGTTTTTACTAATTAATACGTCGATGTAGATGAGAATCATGCATGCATGCCTGGTGTGGAAGAACCCCCTACCACACACCCTTTGGGTGGCTTGCAGGGTATTACGTAGATGTAGATCAATCAAAGGGCGAGGTGACATTAAATCTGCTTTTCCGATGAAACTAGCATAATTATGGATTCGCTAACAAATAAATATTCTATCTTATTACCCACAATACTGAAGAGACCAAAGAATCGCAAACATTCCTTAACATCTATTTAATGCCACCTTGCCAGCAACCACATCATTCCGCAGCGCTTTATAAAATTTATCCTTATCGCAAAATCGTACTACTATCAGGAATTTACAAATTTGTCTATGGTCCTCTATGGTCTTTTATATACAGCGGTAAATACGAACCTTCCGTAGTGGCCCATGTACTACTTCACCATTGAGTCTAAATCTATTCATGACCTCTGATTCATGTACAAGTAGCGACCACTCTAATTTCTAATAAATATATTTCATCAGATGGAAACCCTTACAAATGCTCCCAAGTCGTGTGAATAATTACTTCAATTTAGATCGAATTTCTGCTTCTTTCCTGCCGGTCACGTTTGCTGGTTTACTCTCAACAATCGAGACCGCGGTATAAACGTACCCAGAAGCAGATTCGGGAATTTGCGGCCTTTGAAATGCGATTTAGTCCGCGGAAAGGCAGAAACCTCGTTCTCGCAAGCCAAAAATCACGGTTCCAAATTTGTCGGCGGCTGCTGGGCAAAACGTGGTTTGAATTACGTTCTTGCAAATCATCCATACTGTTTTCATTACGTTTTTCTGGGCCGCGTTAACTAGGGCCAGCCAACCGCGGTAAGAAATTGAACCACAGTTCACATCTACATCTACGTAATACCCTGCGAGCCACCACGAGGGTGTGTGGCAGGGGGTGAAGATCACCAAACATGCACCATTGCCATGTAAGTAGGATATATAATGTAGACATGCTAGAAAATAGGGTCATAGTTTATTAGTTACTACAGTAGATTATTAGTTATTGCAAGTAATTGCAGTAGTTATTACAATAGAATATTAGTTACTACGGTATAGTACAGGTTAAAATCTACATAATAAGGAAGGGATTATTGGTAGTTATTACATGCATCATGCACTACAGACTATTCTAACTATGTTTCACCTACCTATCCCTTTTGCTACGTTGCCTATTGTTCTCTCTTATGGTACGTGGTAAAAATGACATTTTAAATCTATCGGTACGACAATCTATCTCTCTATTTTTTTAATATGGTCAAACCTAGAATAATACGCAGGGGTTCTTAATATATATCTAACGTCATCTGTGAACAAATCGGTTTCGAATTTACTTAAAAGGTTTAACCTAAATTTTAACCTGCGTTCTGATAGTAATTCCCATTCTAGTTCTTCTATTAAACTCGTAACACTTATACAATTATCATAACGGCCTTTAACAACCCTAGCAGATCTCCTTTGCACGCGCTCTAATTCTTTTATCATACCTTCCTCGTAGGGATCCCATATACTAGCGGCATATTCTAAATGAGGCCTGACAAGTGTAAAATAGCTTCTTTCTCGGACTCTCTCATCGCATTTGCCTAGAACCCTTTTTACGAATCCTTATCTAAGGTTTGCTACACTAGTTATTTCCCTGATGTGTTTCCCCCATGACATGTCTTCAGTGATGGTGACGCCTAAGTATTTAATTGATTCTACGTTACATATTTTGTTTTCTTTGATGCTATAATTATTCCGGGGAAGGCCATTCTTTTTCCAAAAATTCATAATCGCGCATTTCTTCAAATTTAATACTAGTTGCCATCTATCACACCAATCATCAATCGCATCTAAACGTAAAGTTCGTGTGTTTCCATTACCATTTGTGACCAGCGTCAGGCTCTACTAGCGTTTTGGAAACGGAGAATTCTCCCATTTCGATAAACTCAGTTGACATCCGTGTGAAACGTCCAAAGCGATGTTTATCGCCAACGCCCACCTCTTTTCCCTTCCCTCGCTTCCTAAACACGTTAATCCTGCTTTCCCTTTCCGCCATCCATCGGTTTCTGGGGACTGCTTCCGAGCCCTTTCCCCAGCATGACACCACAAGAAACAAAGAACTCTCGGGAGCAAGCAGTAGTCCACAGGTGGTTAAGTGGGATCATCATCCGACGAGTATTTCTTCGAAAAGCAATTACCTGCTCCTTTTCTCCTGACCCTGGTTTTTCCATACAGCGTGTATCTTGGGCTTTTCACTGCTGCCTCCTTCCCCAGCAGCTTAGGGTATCCCTTCCCCTACATGGTGTTCTTTCGAATGGTGAATACCTGTGTCTTTTCTTCCGAGCCTGGTTTTTCCCTTCTGTGTGTTTCTTGGACTTTCTATTGTTGGTTCAATATACATCCTCCCCCTAATCCCTTATATATCCCTTTCGCTGAAGACATCCAATACATATATATTTCCGCTTTGCCCAGAAAGAGGAAAACGGACCATAGGGATACACATGAAATGTTTTATACAATGTCAAAGGCTTGTGGTATCCCAACACGGACCACAAAAAATCTTAAACTCCTCATTAAACCTCTCCCCCCCCCCTTCCAGCCTTCATTTCGAGGGCCCCGGACTCGCGGACCATATCCCGTCCTCGTTCGACTAATCTAACGTCTATTTCCCTGAAAATTTCTCATGATCTGATCTGCCGTAGTATGATGGAGTTGATAAGATATAAATAACTTCGTCGTAAAATGAACTGATCTCGAATTTACATAAAATATTAAGTCCAATTTTCAATCGACGGTCTGAAAGTGATTCCCACCCCAGTGACATCTACATCATAAAGATCGATTTCTTTCCCCATATCAGCCGGCCTCGGTGGCGGCGGGGTAAAATCCTCACCTGCCAAACCGAAGGTTGCGGGTTCGAGTCCGAGGATATTTACACCTCTCTGGGCATGATTGTGTGAGTTTGCCCATCCTTAATTGTTAATCACCCGATGTAAAAGGCTTTAGTTGTGTTGTTTTCGGGAGTGTGAGTAAAAAAAATAAAAATAAATTTTTAAAAATCTATGTAAAACGAACCCTTCATACATTTACATTTACTTATTACCCTGCAGGCCACCACAAGTGTTTGTCAGGGGGTGACTTATCACCAACATGAACTACAGTAAAGAAATTTACTTTCACCAACACACACCACACTATCGGTATGTTACGAATCCCACAAAAATTACTATAACTATCTATAATGTAACGATGAAAACGTGACTCAAGGGTCATGCAGAGAACATGCAAAACATGGTGTTAACACTTCTCGGCAGATTTATAAACATGCATTAGGGTGTATATGAATAAATCAGCTGCACTACCAGTCAACTAACCTTCTAAAAAGTGAATAATGAAAGAAATTTTGTAATGACCACTTAGTTTTTTTATAAGTACAACGCGTTTCAACGATTACATCGTCATCATCAGGTCTATAAATTTGCTTGAACCTGATGATGACGATGTAATCGTTGAAACGCGTTGTACTTATAAAAAAAACTAAGTGGTCATTACAAAATTTACCTAAAAGATTGAGTCTAATTTTCAATCGACGGGATGAAAGCGATTTCTATCCAAGTAGTTGCAAGAGGTCAGTAACACTAGACTAGTAAAACGAGACCATCATAACGGTCTTGCACGTATCTTACTGATCTTCTCTGCACGCGTTCTAACTCCGTTTTTAACCCTCCTCATGTGGATCCCAAACACTGGCAGCGTACTCAACGTACAAGTATGGTCTAACAAGGGAGAAGTAGCTGATTTCTCTAACTTTGTCGTCGCTCTTTCCAAGCACTCTTTTAACAAATCCCAATTTACGATTAGCCTCACCAGTTATTTCCCGAATATTTTTTATCCACGAGAGATCATTGGTTAGTTCAACTCCGAGGTAATTTACAGATTCTACAGCCTCTAATTGGGTATTTCATAAGTATTAACTGTACTCAGGGGAGTTTTTTCTTTTCCAGAAGTTCATTACAACACATTTTTTTCAAATTTAATTCTAGCTGCCACGCGTCGCACCACGCTTAATTTGCCTTGAGGTCCTTCCTTAACTGTTCATTATCCTTATCTCTACGGATTTCCCTGTACACTTCAGCATCGTCTGCAAATAGTCGGAGTCCAACACTTCTCTAATATCGTTAATATACAGAAGGAATGAAGTGGGCCTATGACACTCCCCTGTGGGACACCCGAAGTAACTCTAACCTCATTGGAGATGGCAGCGTCTAATACTAAAGAGTCTAATTTAACTTGATGTCTTTTCCACTGAGACTCAAATTAGCTAAAACCTTACTTATCCCTCATATTGATTACTGTTCTTTGGTAATGTCAAATATTTCAAAATCTCAGTTATCCAAACTGCAAAAAATACAAAACTGTGTAATACGTTATGTGTGCGATGTAGCATTTAATGAGCATATCACACCGTATTACTAATAATTAAAAATTCTTAAAATTGAACAAAGGAGAAAATTGCAAATGGGTGTTTATGCACAAATTATTAAAAACTGAAACTCCTTCTTACATTTATCAGCCATATATAGATAATTTGGTTAAAAAAATACACCAGAAATAATAACAAATTAATTGTACCCTACCACAGAACCTCTATGTATCACAGCTCTTTTTATGTTAATTCATGTATTGTCTGGAATTCGATTCCGCAAACGTTGAAAAATATTAAGTCAACAGAAAGATTTAAAAAATGCTTGCTGTCTTATTGTCTCAGTGATAGTTAATATTTTGTTAGACATCTTGGATTAAATTCATGAATATACTACCTTTGTGATTGCTACAATGTATTGAGCATGGAATTGTAATATTTGCTGTGAACAAGGGCTGTGATTGGATATGATTCATGTAAATGAGAGACATGTTTTCTATGTGATTATTATTTATTAATATTCTTTTGCCTGAGTTGTAATTACTTATGCCTGCTCCTAAGGAATTCATTCCTTCTTCTACTTAATATACTCCTACTTCCTAGAGCCAATAAATCTTATTATTAATTTACATGATGAAGTAAAAAGCAAAAATCAATAATATGTTGCAGACTGCGTACGGGAATGCGATTCGTATAAGTTTCCCTCCGTGTCTTCCTTCGATAGATATTTCGCATGGGTTTTTCCCATCTCCTCTTAGACTCCCTCCACCCCCCATCCTCCGCCTCTCTCCTCCTTAACAAAGTCTTCGCTCTCCCAAGTACCCTCCAGACTATACTCACCCCCTTATCTCATTGTTGCCGTCTTTTCTCCTTGTTTGTCGTTTCTGTCGTCCCCTTCCTGTCTACGGTGCACGTGTGGCAAGGTCCTCGAGGTCTCTGGGCCCGAGAGCTCCAACACTGCCCATCACCATTGGACCCAAACCTTTTCGTCGGAAACTTCAAAGCGCCTGCTGTATACATTCCACTGCGAGGGGTGGGCCCTGGTCTTCTTGGCGGAGCAGAGATAGTCCTGTCTCCAATGAACAGCGGACCGCTCCGACGTACGACGGTAGATCAGATCTTGAGAATAAAGTAAGGGAAATAGATTACAGAAGAGAAATGTTTAAAATGCCGCTTTTCCCACGACTGATAAGAGACCATAATGACTGCGTTAAGAACTACGTTAGTTGACTGGCAGTGTAGCTGATTTATTTTTATACCCCTCTAACGAATGTTTCAAAATCTGCCGGGTAGTGCTAACACCATGTTTTACATGTTCCCTGAATGACTCTTGTGTCACGTTTTCATAGTTACATAATAGATTATTTATGTAGTATTTCTAGCATTCGTAGTAGGTTTACCGATAGTGGGGTGCTTGTTGGTGAAAGTAAATTTCTTCAATGTAGTTCATGTTGGTGATAAGTCACCCCTGCCAAACACCCTTGTGGAGGCTTGCAGAATATTAAGGAGATGTAGATATAGATGAAGAAAAGCTCAAATATTCAAACTCCCGCAACTAGGCAACGGATGCATATTTTGCAAAGCAATTCGGAATGGTTAACAATGTACCGTGTAAAACGGAATACGCCCTTTAAATATTATCCAAATCGGAGGGGTCAAGGGCATTGTAGGTCATTTTTTGATCATTTTGACATTGATTGACCCGCGTAGATGTGAACTCAATAATAGGATCAGAAGTAGAAAATACGTCAATTGAGTAGAGTCACATAGGGTTGATCGCAATAAAATTGGGGAAAGAGATTGATGAATGGGCAGGTTTAAAATATAATTTTTCCCGCGAAAGACAAGAGACTGTCATTGATACTTAATAATTAGGATGTGAATTAGCTAGTTTAGGTATTAAACCGATTTTTATGGAGTGCATTCCTATGAATATGTCATGGCTGAACTGAAAAAAAGCTCCAAGTACACTAAAATTAATGGCTTCCGTGATGAAAATTCATGAAATGAAGGAGTCGAATGGAAGTTGGATGCCGTATTGTCATCAAAATCTCATTACTCATGGTTTGGAATGAAATGACTTTGTACTTTTCCACACGGTTTATTATCCTCAACCGGTTTCAACGCAATAGCGTCATTTTCAAGAGGTTACTTTTTTTCTCATCACTCACGCGTTAATTATTGCGGTATAAATTATATTAATTTGGTGGAATCACCCCATGCGATATACCTAACTGGTGGATTGAACTGTACTTCGTAGACGTAGATCTGTAGTTCAGTATTTCTTATTTGTATATAAAAGCACAAAATAAAATGACGTTAGTAAACTTTTTACTCCGAATAATAAAATATATATTGCGTATTAATTTCAATAAGAGTGCCTTTTTTAATGTTTCATAATCCAGAAGAATCCCACCCTTTCTGGAAGCATGGCAAACCCACCTGCACTTCTAGCCGTCTTTCTTACTGAATATCCTGGAAATATTTTTACCGTTGAGGCACAGGATGTTAACGTCTTCATACAAGCGCCATCACATCACCAAGACTTGCGTGTGTTGATGCAATAGAAAAATGAAACGCGAAGGGTGGTGAGGGAAACCTTTGTTATCTTTAGTGTCCCTTCCTGTTGGCTATTGATAATAATCATGGCATGTTTGCCAAAGGATAATATCACTACGGAAACGTATGAGGACATAGTATTGCTAGGTGGGTGATTCCTTGAAAATAAACCATTACTAAGGGTTACTGATTCACTAATGCATGCCCATTGCGGTTAATTGACTGATTACACCTCAGAAGTGCATCACTATTAACGAAAGACCATGCAAGGCGTGTGGTACTGGATGATTCCGCACCGTTTCACGTTTCCGTGAATCTCCTAAAAAGTCGTTAGAGCTTTAGCCATTTCCATGTAACTTTGGGTAATGAACGCATATTATCTACTCCTTGGTCATTCATAGAGATCACCTCAACTGCGGGTGGTCGTTGCGTCACAACAAAATCTATTTTAGTGTCCATGTTGCATGATGTAGCTTCAAATCCTTTTCTCTGTCATGGATTCCTCATTAAGTTCTCCCAATGTGAGAGATTAAACTTAGTCGAGAGGGTAGAGTGACATGCCGGCACGAAACGTTTTCGAAAGGGTGAAGTCAATATCGATAGGCGATTGAAGTTTAGACTCAATCTTTTATCTAAATTTTAATACATGCAAACTACCATGGTAGAAACGATCACAGGCAAACGATTAAGAAAATAGGCTTCAGAACCGATAGTTTTAAAACGTCATTTTTTCCACAGACTATAAGGGACCATAATTGTTGCGATAGATCAGTTTTGGATAATTTGACTCTGACTGGGTAAAATAGGGTTCTTCAATAGTGCTAAATGTCATAACATTGTCAAAACCTCAATCACCATCAAAAAACAAAAGGGGAAGTGGAAACGAGGGAGTTAAGAAGCAGTGGGTTACGCAAGAAATTACTGGGAAAATAGAGGAAAGAAGGAGGTGAAAAAATGCCAAAACTGCACTAGATAAGACGAAATACAATGAGTATAATCATCAACTCCAGTGAATAATATGATTATTGGCTACTAACCTCGCGTCTAATCTCCGGCGTGATGTACCATCACATGATTTGGTACCTTGTAATGCTATTTGTCTGTCGTATTGATAATACTAATTTAGATGTAATATTTACCAAATCTTTAGTAGATCACGTAGTGCCTAAGGACTGGAGAGTAGCAAATGTCACACCTATATTCAAAAGCGGCGACCATAACAGCTGTGATCGTCGTCATGAATAGTTCGAGTATTGACAACGGCAGGCAGTAAATCTTTCTCATTATATTCTCTACTCTCTTATTTATGCATGATGTAAAGGCACTTCATATCTATAATAATAAAACTCTTAATGATGGAATTCGAGCATGGAGCTTTCGGCTATCTGCCTCCCGAATATTGGTACTTCCTGGTTCTGTTGAATATATTTTACTACTTTACAATGGAGGAGACAAATGTTTGAAGCCTAAAACTAGGAACCAATGAGGAGGAGGTGGTGGGGTGGGCGGACGGGAGAGAGGGGGTGGGGGATGCCGCCTAGTGATGAAAGACGAAAGTTCAAATGTAAATACAGTCGACAGATTGTAAATAAACACGTCTCACCGGTTTTGTCATGAATATACATGGGTTTTACATACAATTAATCATAATGCAGTGGATAAAAAATGTAGTAGTACACGTGGGACGTAATTATAAACTTTTTTAATATCGTTCGGTCAACAGATATATTTAATTCCTCTCAAAATTTAACTATACAAATGTACAATTCACTTATTAGCACTTCGTGAATCTCGCTATACGGAAATTTAATAATAATGCGAGGTGACTTCATGAGTATTCCCGATGACCATCGTTGTAGTGTATGTAAAAAGGTATGCACCGACCGCCTTCTTGAACTGATTCTTATATTTCAATCCAAGTCCCCAATTTTTGAGTCCTCGTAGACGTATACCCGGTTTGCATCCTGGTACGAGGCAAGTACTGTTTGAATAAGACATTCTAAATTCTTTATTTAAACCGAACGGGCTTAATGCATTCAAATTAGAATCAGAGTCTGGCAAACATCGTCGTCGGCACACGATGAAAGTTTCATAAACCTCTTACACATTTTCTATAATAGATATCTCCTCTCTAACATTTAAAAGTAACTTTACAATTACAACTGAAAAGACTCTGATCGAGGTGGCGCTAAGGACTGGGCAAACTAAAATTGGAAATTTAGGCAACACATAGCCTAGGCAACAATACCAAATATCCAAATCCATAATATATATTCATGGAACTAAATTTGGAAATTGTGACAACACGTTACCTAGGCAACGATTCCAAAAGTTTAAATCTATAATATTTATTCATGGCCATACCTTTGACTTGTGACTTTCCTATCTAAGTTGTGATACTTCTGAGATTTCTAAAGCACTTAAAATTTAGTTAGTAACTGCATTCATCACAAAAAATAAACAAAGCATCCTTCAACAAGTCTAAATTACACTTAGAACATGCTATTAATGATACGATCGTTACTCACTCACCACTTGAAAATAGCACAAATAGCCAAAAAAGTACCTAATTGAATATATTCTCATTTACAAAATTACGAAGGTAGCCAACTATAACTAAGGTAGATTTGTCAATATTAGCGTGATAATAATAGAATAATAACTAATTCTAGAATAGTAAACATTTATGTCACATTCACGATTGTGGGGGCATTTTCGTTAGGGAACGAGATTCTTTTGATTCCTTATAATGCGGATGCAATAAAGAATTTTGAGAAATTAGAAAATATTTTTTTTAATTACTTCGATATTTATTAATTACATATGATATTTATTATTTCACATATTTAGTGGAATAATTAGGAACCTCAACCTGAGAATCTTTGAAAAAACTTGTTAAAAAGTTAAAACAAGGAATTAGTATAGATAACTTTGTTTAATAAGATGCAAAGATGAAATATGATAATCACCGCTTCACTATTGACTTAAAGAAAATATCGGAAACGTATGCTGGAAAAAACATTGAATTAGCTCTCATAAATTTATTGAATATTGAAGAAAAAATTTAATATAATTTTTCTAAAATTTTTTCTTCTGAGTAAACGCGCGGTAACTTGGTTCGAAGACTAGAGATTGTATGCAATCGCTCGTTAACGGATTCTCAGCAAACTGTATTAGTTCATGAGAAGGATCTTCAGTTATGTATTATGCAATCGTAACTGCGTATAGTGGGTGGGATTTTGTAGGGGGTGGTAGAGAAGCGCGACACTTTTAGGAAATGAATATAGCTTAACTATCGTTCTTTATAATCTAAGATCATGTATCGATAAATATTTCCTCTTTGATATTATTTTTTTTAAATTTCTCGCTTCTTTACAGAGAAGGGATTGGCTGCTTTTCAGAATACCTCTACTAATCCGGAGAAACTTCTGAAAAATCTGGGGAATTCTACAGTCTCTACGCTTTAAGTAAATCGTTAGGACAGGCTTCGTCTGTTTTGGGGTACTTTGTGTTAATTGCGTTTGTGTGTGTGTGTGTGTGTGTGTTGGCTATGACCCCGTCAGAGACTTAAAGGCTGGTTTGCAATTTATCCACATGCATAAGTGTCGTTGTTTTACATGTTGATTGGCCTGGTATTCTGAAGTAAGAAAAGCTAGTATACGATTATTTATTTCAGCGATATAAAAGGTTCGCTCTCCTCGTGCTCGTTAACTTTTACACACTTTTTTCGGTAAAAAGTACATTACATTTTGTAGTTCTGGGGAGTTTGGTTAACTTAAACGTTGAGGAATGGTGCTGTCTCATTAAGCTCTCGAATTTAGATACTCTGTCTCTCCGCAGGCTGTAGCGCGAAAGTGATATCGCGAAGCAATTTCTCACCGCCATTAGCAATTCTACCTATTCAACCATCCGGTAGTAGTGTCGATTTTGAGAGGTGGAGATTCGAAGTGTCACTTATCGAGTGAATGGTACGTGCAAGACCTTTGCGCGTGCGTGACTGTATGTTTAACCGTTGATGTGGAATTAATTTCCTCGTTAGTTGGATATTGATGATCTCTCAACCCCTGACATCGGGAGTTTAAAACTAAAGTTGGGAAATCATCGTGAGATGAGTGCCATTATCGAATTCCAAGGGTTTACCACTAATGATAAAAGCTACATGGTCAAGGAATTGACCATTAGTGATGTTCAGCGTACTTGTTGCAATACCTGGCTATTCAAATTCCTGCTTGGGATACTTTTCACGAGAGAGGCTTCTTGGTTAAAAAAAATGACTATCACAGCTTGTCATAATATGAAAGAGATATTGAGTATTTGAAATTGGAGAGCATTGTGAGACAATACACCCAACGTTTCAAGTTTCTCTCCACAAAGGGTGCGGAAAAGGCTGCTTCTCTTAGAAAAATATTGTCCGTGGGCATTTGCGTAGCAAATCTGGAATTGAATGGAGGCCCCCATCCTTAAAGACATTGTCAACAAATGAGTGCTGTTTCATTGACGCTCATTCTCAAAGTAATTTACAATGTGCCAGGAAAAATGCTCACAAGCTGGCTGACTGGTGTTCTTGTAATAAAATTTTGAAAAAAAAAAAAAATTTTTGAAAACTTGTATTCCCTGTTTTATTTCACCTCAACACCTTTATTTATATTTAATATCAGATGGTATAACGCTCATGGGCGGGAGCGTCCCCCATAGCTGGTTTGTTGTCCTTTCGCTTATTATTGACAACTGCATAATGCGACCTCGAAGAAAGAGGAGGGGGAAGAGGAGGGATTATGCGTCAGACGCGGTGGTCGGGAATGATGTAATGGTGAAAAAAAAATTACGTTGCAGCTGAGCAAGTTGAAACTTGAGGCCGGAGTGGAGCTCAAGTTTGTCGATGCAGTATAGGCCATGCACCTAACAATCTATGCGAATGTTGTCAACTATTCCATCAATGAATACCACGCACGGACGTTTTCCTGGGTTGCGAGATATTATACATTTCAGTCTTCTGCGGTCCTATTATACATTCAATCGTAGAAACAATGATTGCACGAATGTCACGTACGAACATTGCGAGATATTATCCATTTCGGTCTGCTGCGGGCCTATTGATCATTTTGACATAAAGACGAGGAAATCATTTGACTCATCTACATCTACATCTACGTAATACCCTGCGAGCCACCACGAGGGTGTGTGGCAGGGGGTGAAGATCACCAAACATGCACTATTGCCATGTAAGTAGGATATATAATGTAGACATGCTAGAAAATAGCGTCATAGTTTTTTAGTTACTACAGTAGATTATTAGTTATTGCAAGTAATTGCAGTAGTTATTACAATAGAATATTAGTTACTACGGTATAGTACAGGTTAAAATCTACATAATAAGGAAGGGATTATTGGTAGTTATTACATGCATCATGCACTACAGACTATTCTAACTATGTTTCACCTACCTATCCCTTTAAGTTAGACTCGGGTTAATTAGGGCATTCAACGGTGTCGTTATATTTTATCTAAGTTAATTAGTTGATAGATATTTAATATTAGAATGTTTTTCGGCTGTTGTGGGTTAAATATTCGCTTTGTCGCAAAGACGAGTAGATTATTTGATGCGGGTTATTTTGGACTATCAGACGGTGTCGTTATATTTTATCTAAGTTAATTAGTATACTAAGTTAAAATGTTTTTCGGCTGTTGTGGGTTAATTATTAACTTTGTCATAAAGACGAATACATTTGATATGGGTCAATTTGGAATATCAGACGGTGTCGTTATGAAGGTCGTCATTTGGATTGCAACAGCCAGCTGCACGTTGATATGGATATCGTAAAGTGAAAGGAATGCGGAAGCTCCGATCGAATGACCTTCTGGGTGAAACATACATCCTTCCTCTACTTATATCTTTCTCGTTATATTCTCAACGTTCATATTACGCATGATGTAAAAGTTGTTCTTATTTATGCACAATATTTTGATCTGTATTAGTAGTCATTGTGTCCCTTGAATGTTGGAACGATTGACGATAGAATGTATCTTGGTTAGTAGATTTTTAATTGGCGCTTTGCATGTGTGGTACGCGGGTTTTAATGTAATGTCGGTGTTATACCATATCATTCATGCATGCCTGGTGCGAAAGCACCCCCTGCCACACACCCTTTGAGTGACTTGCAGGGTATGACGTAGATGTAGATGTACTAACCAGTAGTTGTATCTTGAGTAGTGTATTGCATGGTAGCATGTTCTTCTACGTATCACCCCGTGCCACACACCCTGGTGGTGGCTTGCGCGGTATTTCGTAAATGTAGATGAATTATTGTGCCCAATCTTCACAACCTACGGCCTAATGATGTCTTGTCCTCACTCTCTGTTACTAAAATTGATAATATCTTCCTTAAAACTGATCTTAAACTTATCCATAGCACACTGAACTCAACCATTGATTGCCCCCACCTTGTATCCTAGATAAATTTCAGAATACCCACCCGACACACCAGGACTCACTCATTGCTCCATATGTCTACTCCCAGATAATCACTTACCAAGCGCTCCCTCATCTTTCGCCTCTCTTCTCTTGTGAATTCCCTTCCTGGGAGCATCGACACTTTCACCTTACCTTCCAGCGTCTTCGCTATCTAGCCACATCTTCTTCCATGGCCACATGTCATTCCCAAACTAAGTAATTTCTACTATCTCCCCATGTTCCGAGAGAGTCCGAGAAATAAGCTATTTTACACTTGTCAGGCCTCATTTAGAATATGCCGCTAGTATATGGGATCCCTACGAGGAAGGTATGATAAAAGAATTAGAGCGCGTGCAAAGGAGATCTGCTAGGGTTGTTAAAGGCCGTTATGATAATTGTATAAGTGTTACGAGTTTAATAGAAGAACTAGAATGGGAATTACTATCAGAACGCAGGTTAAAATTTAGGTTAAACCTTTTAAGTAAATCCGAAACCGATTTGTTTACAGATGACGTTAGATATATATTAAGAACCCCTGCGCATTATGCTAGGTTTGACCATATTAACAAGATTAGAGAGATAGATTGTCGTACCGATAGATTTAAAATGTCATTTTTCCCGCGTACCATAAGAGAGAACAATAGGCAACGTAGCAAAAGGGATAGGTAGGTGAAATATTGTTAGAATAGTCTGTAGTGCATGATGCATGTAATAACTACCAATAATCCCTTCCTTATTATGTAGATTTTAACCTGTACTATACCGTAGTAACTAATATTCTATTGTAATAACTACTGCAATTACTTGCAATAACTAATAATCTACTGTAGTAACTAATAAACTATGACCCTATTTTCTAGCATGTCTACATTATATATCCTACTTACATGGCAATGGTGCATGTTTGGTGATCTTCACCCCCTGCCACACACCCTCGTGGTGGCTGGCAGGGTATTACGTAGATGTAGATGTAGATGTTGGATTCTTATTTGTTAGTAACTTAAATAAAACTTTGTATACTCCACTACAGGCTTAATAACACGACCCGGGTTTCGACACTTCGTGTCATCTTCAGGTGAAAATACAACATCTGTCACTCTATATATACAGGTTCGTGGTAGGAGAGGGGAAGGACCTTTATTTGTTTGTTATTTGTTACCTTATTCTTGTTATGTTTTTACGCTTATGTCCTTTTTCGTTTGTTACACGGTCAGTATAAAATGGCATCATGCTGCATGTGATATTTGTTGTCAAATAAATAAATCATGGCTACTGTCGGTGCAGAAATTATATGCACTCGAGTTTTGGGTACGAATAAAAAAATAACGGAAAGACATACAGAAAACTAATGGCACCATAATTTTCTTCATTAATTCTACGTTTTATAATGGTTAAATTAAATTTTTAAACTCATTTTTATATTTTTACTACGTGTGTAACGTAAAAAGTACCGGTTTTTGAAGCTCCAACTTTGATACTTCGTAACTCAAATAAAAGTTCTTCAATGACAACCATATTTCTGTAAGTGGTGGATAGATATTTTACTTTGGTGTTAGTTTCTGCTATGTATTTTTAACAGAAAAAAAACGTCATTATTAATTTTGTAAAATGATTGCATTTCAAAACTGGGGTATCGTACGATTTCGTTCATGGTCTCGTAATAATTCGCATGCCTTGAACGTATCCAATGTGTAATTGTCCAATACATCAAAAAGCGCGTTTAATTTAAATCGAGTAGTATTTCTAACGAAACTGAGCGGTCCCGTAAGGCGATTCGCCTGGGCTAGAAGGAAACTATCTCGCTCGAACTGCCATAAAATTCCACCAATGCTTGTCCTCGAGAGCTTCCAGGATGACCAAAACTGTTTCTCCGAATACCACCGAAGGGGATGAGGTCGAGGGCGTTTTTCAAATCCATTACCGCTCGCAGCCACGAGAAGTAGAGGAGCGAAAACCCTGTTTTAGGAGCGTTCGGCACCATTCGGCGGCGTTCGAAGCTAAAAGAATAGGTTAAGGAGTGTGCCACATGGTGAAGAAGGACTGGGAGGTTTTTATGACGCCAAGAAACCCTTCGAAGAACGGGACGTGACATGGGACGACTCCCGAGATTTAAAGCAGCCGTTTCAAATTCTCTCCCCCACTCCCCATCTCTACCCGACACCCGCCTTCCTCGACCCCTCCTGGGACGCTCCGATATCCTCGAGCTGATTAGGTCTTTTCTTTTTTAAGAAGAAAAAAAACTCGTCGCCGACGGGTCGTTTCTTGGACTGGTGGGGGAATGCTGAACTAGTAGACTGCCCAGTTGATACATGTGTCGGAGGCAAGGATTTGAATGTATGAGGGGAGAAACTTATGGACCTCAGAAGCGATTCATGTAAGGTGGAGACTTTCCTCCTTACGCTCATTGCTATTTATTAGAATTATTCATCTACTTATTGTCCTGCAAGCCACCAAATGGGTGTTTGTCAGGGGGTGACTTATCACCAGCATGAATAACAGTGAACAAATTTACTTTAACCAACACACACCACACTATCGGTATGCTACGAATCCTACAGAATCCACAAAAATAATCTATAAAGTAACTATGAAAACGTGACTCAAGAGTCATGCAGGGAATATAAAAAATATGGTGTTAGCACTACTCGGCAGATTTAGAAACATGAATTAGGGTGCAAATGAACAATTCAGCTACACTACCTATCAACTAACCCACTTCAAAGTCAATACGCAGCCATTATGGTCTCTTATCGATCGCGAGAAAAAAATTCTACAATAAAAAAAGTTGAAATCTGAAAAGTAGACTCAATCTTTTAAGGAAATTCAATACCGATTTATTTTCAGAAGAAGCTATCAATATGTTACGAATTCCAACGTACTACGGTAGATCATATCTTGAGAATAAAATAAAGGAAATAGATTGCAGAGCAGATAGATTTAAAATGTTGTTTTTCCCGCGATCGATAAGAGACCATATTGACTGCGTTGAGACTTTGAAGTATGTTTGTTGAAAGGTAATGTAGCTGATTTATTCATATGCACCCTAGTGTATGTCTCCACATCTATTAAGAACCCCTGCGTATTATGCTAGGTTTGATCAGATTAACAAGATTAGAGAGATAGACTGTCGTACCGATAGATTTAAAATGTCATTTTTCCCGCGTACCATAAGAGAGAACAATAGGCAGCGTAGCAAAGGGATAGGTAAGTGAAATATAGTTAGAGTAGTCTGTAGTGCATGATTCATGTAATAACAACCAATAATCCCTTTCTTATTATGTAGATACTAACCATCTAGCTGCATGTGACCCTACTATCTAGCATGTCTCCATTAAATATCCTAATTGCATGTCAATAGTGCATGTTTGGTGATCTTCACCCCCTACCACACATCCTCGTGGTGGCTCACAGGGTATTACGTAGATGTAGATCTGCCAAGCAGTGCTAACACAAATTGTGCATGTTCCCTGCATGACTTCTGCAAGCGCGATTTTTTCCCGCCTTTCTAAAAAATAAATCACGCTTTACCCTCTGCCGAGGTATATATTGCGGCCAAAATGCATCGTGAGCACTTCAGACCTGAAGAAGCGTGCTGGAATGCTCGCGAAACTTTCATCATTAAATGACACCACGCGGAAGCTACCCCAAAAGCCATCATGACTCAAGACCCTCAAGACCACTCCGAGGAAGCTTTCACAACAGAACCCTTATAATGCTTATAATATTGGAGACCATATTCGAATTGTACGTTTTCATTTCTGCAGCTGCAGGAGGCATGAATAAAATATTGAATTACAAATGGCGCAATAATATACTTAAATCAGACAAAATTGTAAATAATCAAATAAAAAATCTTGTAAGTTTTTAACCAGACTCATTTCTTTCGCGCGGTACGTTTGAAACTTCTCCACAACGGAAGGTTATTTGTGATCCTGAAAAAATTACGGCGGTGGCAATATGATTTATTTTGAAAAATAGTTGAGAAAACATGCTAGGCACACACTGTTAGTTTTTTGACGAGATTTAGGTGTTAGAAATTCCTAATTTTTTAAAATGCCTCTCTGTAGTGCACACACGTACCATTTCACATGTAGAAGGTCTGATATTTTTCTTCAAATATCTCGAAAAGTAGCGGAGTATGGGGCTGATCTTTTGATATCCTCGGAAAGGTGATGTATTTTTCTTTTAAAACGAGATCAACTTCATTGATTTCTAGGTGAAATGTTATTTCGCTCTACTTACTTTAAATTGATATACCGAGAAACGAACGTTCAAAATAATTTTTACTGTTTTTGCCTCCGTGAATTTCTTTTACTGCAATATTAATACCAATCATGATTTTATCCGAACTTTTGATCAGAAGAGAGAAAGAAAACCTATATAATATGATTGGGTATGACTCCATTGCTAATTGCAATAACTATTATACAGCTTGAGGTGTATTTTTGTACCTAAAATGTAAATTTAAGTGTGAAAACGTGCTTTGTGAAACTACTAGTAATACCTCTGCTGACTGCCCGTCGATAACTCTGAAAATTGAGTGAACAGATTTATATAATTTTTCCTTTTATTGGGGCCAAACCTTTTCCATAACATCCTTCTTAAATGAATCGGAAAATTGTTTAGGTATTCTAGAAATAATTTAGTAATTATTAAATTGTAACTATGCTTCTACCGTCAATGACGTAGAACTTTGCCATGGATAAATTTATTTTGAAACATGAGTAAAATCCTCCAATAATTAGACTATTAAGAATGAAATAACCCACAAAAAATATGTCAAATCTTTACGAATAGAATCTACGTGAATGAGTATTTTACCAGTTATTTTTGAAGGGTTATTTATTTAAAGAGAATAAAACTGATTAAAACTTAATAAAAAAAATCCAGTGGACATTGCCAAGTTTTAATCAGTTTTATTCTATTTAACAAAAATGTCCCACAACATCTCGCCGGACTTCTTTGAGGTTATTTATTTACTTGAAAATGTCCACACACAGCAAAATTGCCAACTTATAGAGGCCCAAAAAACAGAACATATGTAAGAAACGAATACTCAAAAACATAACAAAGAAAATAACAAAATATCGGAAAGAAATTGAATAAGGAGGCAGTGATAATTATTTTCAGAGAGAGAGAGAGTCAGGTTTGTAAATGCGTTAGGGGATAGAGAAAACTGATCGCCGCTGTCGGGAAGTGAATGAAGGAAAGACAACTAATACATCACTATTACTATTTCAGATATCTCGGAAGTGATACAACATGGAATGGAAGTTATTCGGAGGAAATTAGAAATAAAATATCACAGGGAAAATCAGCCTTCAGAACAACTACTGTCAGCCAAATCAATCAACATAGGCTTATGGAAAAGATTTGCAAAATGTCTTATTTGGAGTGTTTGTGCTTTATAGGGCAGAAACTTGTACAGTTAGGATTAAAGAGGAGAAATGTCTTGATGGATTTGAAATGTGGCAATGGAAAAGGATGGAAAGATTAAAATGGAGTGATAGTGTGAGAAACGAGGAAGTGTTGGCAAGGATAAATGGGTAAAGGAATTTTTAGAGGTCGATAAGAAAGAGAAAGGCAAAATGGATGGGACGCGTCCTGAGGAAAGAACGAGGGAAAGAGAGGGACAGGGAGACGAGGAAATAATGTGTTGACAGATATAATGGATGGAAGGAGACGCGAAGAGCTGAGGGAGGCAGCACAGGATAGACGAGCATGGAAGGAGCAGTTCAGTTGAAACCTTCCTGAAGACAGATTCACCTTAAAAGAAGAAAACTAATAATTCATATAAAACTGTTATCATACCCATAGCACAGTAAAAGCAAGCTCTGTGTGGACTTGTTTAAACAATGTCCATAGTGTAGTATATTATGGTAAAATTTCTCCTGCTGATAAAAATTTGAACGTTTTTTTCCAATAATAAAAATAACTTGTCTATAGATCTTGCGTGGTTAGCAAAAAATAGATATAAGACACACCATACAGAACAATTATTCATTGAACAATTCTTTTACATTAAAATAGCATTTTTTAGTTAGAAATTTCCTTGAAATGCATTTAAATTCTCTCAAAGACTGAATAGAATTTACACTAGTTTGGAGGGAATTAAACACTTTTGAATCCATTGTTATGGGGCTTTTAGAAATAATTTGTTTATTAGGAAGGTTTCATGTATAAGGATATGAGACCTTGTCAGGAGCTCATGCACATCACTATTTGCAGATAGGTTATGAAGATTCTCTTTCATAAGTAAACACAGGTGGTATGTATACATACAGGACGCAGTTAACAATTTTAATTCTTTAAATAAAGGTTTGCAAGAATATGAGCTAGGTTTTTGTATTCATTTATAGTCGTATATTCACTGGCTTTCGTGCAATAGTGTAGTGCATGCGGGTGATAACTCATCACCTACATTCCGTTGAGGCGGCTTACAGAGTATGACCTACTATAGGTGTGTGTATAAAATAACCATCTGCTCTTGGCCGTCATACGATTCCTGAATCCAACCAATTGCCTCGTTGTGAGTCTTATTCTTTCAACTTCTTTAGAAGCTTCGAATGAGGAGCTTTATCTAAAACATTTTTAAAATCTAAAAATATCGCGTCAACCCGAACGTGTATTTCTCGCGCGGCAAGAATAGCACGTGCCAAATAAGTTGGCTTGCGCAACACTCCGTACGTTTAGGTGATAATAGTGAGCAAAGACCGAGTCGAAAACCGTGGGTTTTTCAATGCTGACTCGGGGGTGAATCTATATTGTCTCATTAGTGTCATAGATGAGATGAAATTTAGTCAAGAGTTAGACATTTGAAATGATACTTTTTTACGTTATCGTGACGAAAATACTGGATTTTACCATAGATTAAAACGTTTCGCGAAAAAGGGCAAGAGATACGACGGGGAAAACTTAACACATTGGTAGAGGAAGCACACTACTACCTAAGTTAACAGCCATTATCTAAGTTATCTGCTTTCGTTTCAATCATGAGCGTAGATCCTCGTTAAGCTCTGGAATTCCGAGCGAAAATGCGTTGAGCCTTCTTTTGGGGACGAAATGGGTTTCAGAATTCTTGGCGCACATTCTTTCAATTTCTTAAATCAGGAAGAATCCCCGTAATCCGACATCTAAATCGATACAGTGACCTGCAAGCCACTTCGAGGGTGTGTGACAGGAGATGGCTTATCACCAAGATGTACTACCCAGTACCACAATAGTGTTAATTAAGCTACCAATATAGGTGAATTGAAAAAAAACCTGCATAGGTATACTTGTCAAGAGACAACATCTCACCAACATGCACAGTACTATAAGAACATCAACGATGGACAGAGGGACTAGTGCTATGCCATTAACATACACGTCCTGCCGTTAGTATTAGGTAGTAGATAAGGATAGAAGCAATACAAAGTAATTCAACTAGCTACATTTCACATCGACAAAACTATAAAAAAGTCTCATTAGCATCTGTTATGGTCTCTTATCGTTCGCGGGAATTTAAACGCGTCAGTTGTGTAATCCAGTTCCCTAACTTAAGATTCATGAACCTATCGACCATAGTATGTTGGGTATCGGAAAATGTCATGAACGTCGTAAGGAAATAAATTGGTTTGGAAATAATTGATTTCAATTGCTCCTGACATTAGCAGTGCTTGTATTTATGTTTTCAATAAAATATCATTAGCAGGATATACAGATCGGGTAAGGATATACGGATCGTGAGCAACGGGTCCTCGTAGATGGTGTCATGTCAAATATCGCTTACGACAAATCTGGTGTTCCCCAAGGAAATACCGCAGGTTATCTTCTATTTCTCCTTATGTTAGCACATACGAATCGGCTGTATGCTGATACTCTCGCTTCGCTCGGTAAGAACTCCTTTTACGGCTTCGCCCTAAGTTACCTGTAATATATCATATCGGATCGCCAATGGTGTCAGAATAAGAAAGATGTGCCTTAATTCATCATTATGCAGAGGCTACCTTTGGGTAGAAGGTACATTAAACTATTACCATATTAACAGAATTATCTGGAAATCGTACTTCGGAGAACAACTAATTCAGCCATGCGCTGGCTTTGAATTTTTTCCTTTACTCGGAATAGAAGCCGGTCATTCTAAGTCTGTGACTACGCATACAGTATGAATAACTTTATTATCAGCGAAAACGTCTGTAGGTCCTGATACCTATTAGTCTATTAGTAATAGACTAATTACTCAAAGACAGAAGTTTCCGGCCGTCCGCCTACATTAACTAAGTATTTCCATCATATAATATAGACACCGGATTTTAGCACTTACTTTCTTTAGGTCAATGCATACATATTGAATAACCCTATTAATGTTATAAACTCCAATGAGCCTTTATCCCTAGATTTTTTATTAATCCTGCCTCAAAGTCGGAAATTCCCGGCCGTCCGCCCACGTCCAAAGACACTTTCCATCACGCGGAATAGAAGCCAGTGTTATGCACATACTTTCTCCCTGTCATTGAGTACACGTAAAATAATTCCATTACCAGTGTGAACGTCAATAGCCCCTGATTTATTGTTTTCTAGTAGTTGTTTACAACATAGATATTGCCCGAACGCTGGCTTTGAGGTAGTATTTCATAAAACGGAACAGATGCTGATCATTTGCACATACTTTCTCTATGCCTATGCATGCATAATGAAAAACTTATCTCCAATAAAAACGTAAATAGGCGTTGATCCATAGTTTACTGGTAATCCTGCCTCAAAATTGGAAATTCCCAGCATTACGCCCACTTTGTAATAATATTTCCATAACACGGAATAGCAGCGGTCAATTGCGCATATTTTATGGGGAGGCGTGGCGAAATAACTTCACCATGAATGCATTTATAGAAGCAGCTTTACGTAATGTGAAAAGCGATATCATTGAGCCTTTTTTGTTAATTTAAATGATTTGATGGTAGCTTACTTTGGCCCCCTGGGAAACAATGATTTTAAACGGAAGAGTACTGTAGTGCCCCAATAACTCCGTGGGCCACGATGATATGAGACAAGGGTGATAGGGACAATGCTCTAAGACTATATTTAGAACCAAGGTATATAGTCAGATGTTTTAGAGGGGAGGTGGGTGGGTAATGGAAGGAGGACGGAGGAAGCGGGGGTGGGGGGAGGTTGCGAGTAACTAGGGGATTGGTAAGGGAAGGTGATATTATTCTGGAGATACTTGGAATTACTCGCAAGGCCAATCGATCGCTGTTCATATCAGTGGAGTAGCTAACGGGTAATAGGGGGATCGGAGGAGGGGGCATATCTTGCCGGGCGCAGGAGCTGGGGGGGGCCAAATTATTGTTTCATAGTCACGAATGTGTATCCTATGTTTGAAAATTAGGTGGACTAAAAATTATGCTGAAATAGTTTAAACTTCAAGCAATGAATGAAAGAAGAATTAAGAATGATTTAATTTTCCTGCATGATATTATTAAGAAAGGTAATTGTGTAGAACTAGTTCGTAAATTAAATTTTTACAGTCTCAACAAAGAAAGGGAAGCAAAAAAGGACTTTTTACATAATAAATATAAAGACTAATTATTGTAAGAATGCACCATTAAATAGAATATGTGCTTATTACAATACATATTGTAAAGAGTTCTGTTTAGTCGGGTTTTTTCCGGGTTGATTGATTTACAGATAACAGTTTCGCTGACGTTACGGCTAGCGTCGTCAGGACCTGAAAACTGTAGCGTTAGCGAAACTGTTGTCTATAAATATGAATGAACGCGGGAAAAACCTGAAAAAACAGAACTCAACAAATCATCGTGGAAGCCTCCGTACAATATTGTAAAGAGCTCAATAAGAACTTGTCAAAAGAAAAGTTTCGCAAGGATTTACTGTCAATGTTATCAAAATGGTAAAATAGTTCCAAAGAAAAAAATGATCACTTTTTGTTATCAACTCTATTATAATGTAAAATTTTTATGTAATACTAAGTCAGCCTTGACTGTTGTACTTTATTTAAGGATTTAACTGTGAATGAGTTTACCCTTTTATCATGTTTATCATTTTGGGTGAAGAATAAACTTATTAAATAAATAAACATCTTTCAGAAGATTTTTTTCCCTCTGAAATGCACTTTCGGTGCTTTAAAAAAACAAAATCATTAATAAACAAATATTTATTACATATGAAAGAAATAAGTTTTATTATGGTAGTTGGAGCGAAATATCATTTCACCAAGAGTTCAATGAATTAAGTCTCATTTTAATGAAAATATCTCACCCTTCCAAATAGAACAAAATATCAGTCCTTTGCCACACTACTTTCCGAGATACTCGACAAAATATACCAGCCATATTACAAGGGAAATGGTACATGTGTGCATTCCGATGAGACATTATTTAAAAAATGAGGAATTGCTAACAATTAGACCTCGTCAAAAAAACCAACCAAAGAATGAGTCAAGTTAAAAACTTTTAAAAATATCGCGTGAAAGAAATGAGTCAAGTTAAAGACTTATAAGAATATATTAATTTAATTACTACAAATATCAGTCATATAATAGTATATCATTGCACCATTAAAAATGTATTATTTAATTCATGCTCCCTACAGCGTCTGAAGTTAAAACGTATAAAATCAAATATAGCGTCTAATATGACTAGGGAACTATCTCGCTCAACTACCTTAATACCAGAGTTAACCCCTTATAGCGAGGCGTTCAGGGGGGATGAAAAGTGACTTATTGCCAAGGCGCTGCCAACCCTACTATCGGTGCAAAAATAATGTACACTCGAGTTTTGGTACAGATAAAAATTAAACAAATGTGTCATCATGAATGCGAGTTACATCGAACTTTAGCTCTTTTTGTTTTGCATTTAACCATGGATGTCGACTATTTTTACAATGCTCTCTCGATTTTTTTATCGCGAAGGGAATAACGAAATACCGGCTATCAGACTGGCATTTTTTGTTCTCTTAACACACCCGTTTCCTAATTGAACGCTCTCTTCGTCATGGTATAGTTAAGAAACTTGAAGCTAATTTGTGATCAAATTTTTGCACGAAGTAGAAAAAAACATTCAAATGTTACCGGAAAATGTGAGTTTCTAATCTGCCATTAAAGTGTTTCCAATTTTATGCAAAAACTTTTTCTTGGTAACGATTTTACTGGAAGATCTTGGTCTCGTTTTAAAGCTCTCCATAGCTGTATTTCAAAACAAATACCGTCGTCAATCCACATTATGAAATCAATTATTAACGCGTTATCATGAACCCGAGTATTTTATCGGGCTAAAGCTGGCGGTGAATCGGCCGTCCTCGCGAGCGGAGTGGTGCAAATGGCTACACCTCTGATTCATAGGTGTCCTTCATCCGTTCATTCTCCATACATGTCATTATATTAGGTGCATCATGTCTTTAGGTTTAAAATTTCATTTTTTTCGCTATCAATACGAGATGGTAACAGCTGCCAATGAGACTTTGAAGTACGTTATGCGACAGGTAGCTTTGCAAATGTGTTTATTTCTCATGGTTCCTGCAAGAATCTTGCATCTTTGATCACTTATGTACTTGTAAAATACGCGTATACAAATAGTTTCTGTAGAATTGGTAGCATACCTAAAGTGAGTGGCATGTTGGTGAAAGTTCCCCTCTTGAAAACGTTTTGCAGGTTCTTGCTAATGCATAATTCGTCGCAGTGTAGTTAACGTTATTAAGGTAAACTTGTGCATGTTGGCGATAACTCACCCCCTTCCATACACCCTTGAGGTGGCTTGCAAGGCAATATGTAGATATACAAGATCTCTGGTTGGAAATCAGTCCGATGGTCTAACTCCAGCATGTGCCTGGAAAAGACCGAATAATCATCTTTGTTTTTAAGACAAACTTTATATTCATGGGTTCTAATTTTAAATTTTCATCCCATCTGGTCAATAAAATATCCCCCATAGCTATGGCACACAAGTTTGCGCCCATAACTTTTTAAGACAGGTTCATTTACCTCAGTGGAAATTATAAGTAATCGTTCCAGGGTGTTATTATTATGAAAACATGTATTAATAGTAAATGTTGGGATAGCAATGGAAATAGAAAATGACAAAGAACTGATAAAGGGTATTTTGATACATTCAAGTTTATTTTTTGGTTGGACAAGAGACAAGGAACTCTAAGTCCAGTATAAAGGACGTTTAAATATTTTGCATAAAAACTTGGAAATTTAGAGATAGTCATACCCGTTGATACGGGCGATCAATCTAATTATGTCAAGTACACAGTTGAACTCTGTGATAGATAATAGATTGTTCATTAGACAATGGATCATGGAATGATAGAATGCAAGCTAACGGCCAAGGAGGAGGCACGAATCATAAGACGTGACCGCAAACGTGTGACTTGGCTTCCTGTGAATTTAGAACTTATGCCTGTTATCTTAAATGAAGATGGTTGTCTAAAAATTTAATGATGATCCACCAACTTCGGCTGATGGTTTTATTATTGGCGAAGTTTATTTAGTGAAATTAAGGACTTATGTCTTCTTATGAATTTCTGGAAGTTTCTAATTGCCTATTTTTATCATAACCTTCCACCACGTTCGGGCATCAAATTTGTATTTGATTTTGTTTGCTTTTCTGATTTAATGTCTGCATGGGATTGTCGCGACCGGACCCCGTCGCGAGGAGGGACTCGAATACGTTTTTAATTTGTGGGTCCTTGCTCTTGGTTTTACAATTAAATGATTGATTACAGGCTGCATTTTTTGGTAGAAAAGGAAAGACATTACCTTTTTGGTGTCTCGGGCCGGTGCGAGCTAGGAAGTCGGCGTGCGGGCGGCTAAGTAGTGGCGTGACGCCGGGTGACGACGAGGTGCTTTTGGCGACGAGCTTGTTTTAATGAGAGTCAACCAATCGACTGGTAGGAACGTAGCGAGAGATCGGCCGAAAGAGATGGACTATTATACTTTGCGTAGCAATACTACCCTTCCGCGCGATAATTCGCTGCCCAATCCGGCAGCGTAACGTTCTCCGATCACAACCCCAAAACACAAGAGAGCGTATTTTCCTCACCAACGGATTATATACGATTTATGTTCCGTAACAACCCACTCCCCTCCTCCTAGAGTTGAGAGGAGCTTAAGTGTCCCCAAATTCAGAAATAATGAAAGTTCGGCGTCCGTATGACGGATATTCCGGGTCACGGTGCATTCCCCACTTCATATTTACCTATTCCGCCAAAAAATACTCCTACATAGCGGATTTATACGGTGAGAACTCGTCTCAATCGCCTCCAGCCACCCTTTCCGATGCTTCCGACCCTCACACCCGACTTCGTATAGCAACCGCAAGCAACTGATTTTGCGATCACCACAGGATGCTAAATGATTTGCACGTGCATAACCATCCCCTCGTCCTGCTTGGAATGTTTCGCATGACTTTATTTCCTGCACGAACAAATATTTTTTTTAATTTTCCATGAATTAAAAGTATTAGTGATACTAATCAGTAGTTGTATGTTAACCCATGAATTCCATGTTAGAATTTTTGTTAACGCAGGTCCTTCGAGTCTGATGCTGCCTTGTATTGTTGCCAGCACGGCTTTCATGTCCTCCCATAGCGGGCGAGGTTCTAATTTGAACTGGACAGTGCATTGCATGCTTGGTGTGGTATCACCTATCACCCCATGAAGGTGGCTCGAATAGAATTTCATAAATGTAGACAGAGGTGGATAAAACAGCGCATGCATTCGGCCCCTTCTATTGAAGGACCCCGCAAACTCCAAATTAACACTTGTTCTATTGATACCAAGTTTGGCTTCATGTATGTAGTTTTAATTATTTTGAAGTTTATGAATGGAGGTAAAACCTGATAGAAGGTTCGTTCGTTACAATATTTTCATTTCCACGCTGCATACTCTACAAATACCATCTTACATAGACTCCGCGCGGCTGCACCACCGCTGATCGGAGCAAGAGAATCGTTTTTGTTAAGCTCATTCTACAATAGACGTAAGTCGTAAGCCGTTGTACAGAGGACGTAAGGATATCCTTAAGATAGTCATTCTCCAATGCTGAAGAAACCCGTAACAGATCGACATGGATATCGAAGACAAATGAGAGCCGAAATAGTTTCTGCGTATCTCGGTAATTTCATATTCATTGTATGTGAGTGTTTCAAGTATTATTTCTAAACTTTTCTCTATGATGATATCAAATATCCGATAGTGACCTCTAGCCTCAAAATTGGTTCCGCTAAAGCAGTAGGAAGTGATTGACACCGGCAGTTGAAATTCCGCTCCCTGATTAGCTGATATATAGATATATATGATAGCCGATTAGCTGCCGTAAGACGTAAGCTGTAAAGATGGGATTTGCCCATATTCCTAACGGCTTACGGCAGACCCTTACGGCTTACGTCATTATAGAATGGAGTTTACTTTTCATAGCAAAGGATATCTAGCAAAAATATGGTTAGCATATATTTTTCTTTTCCCTATCCCTTTTTTTAGTTAGGGGCCCAAGAGTTTCTTCTGCGTTAGAGGCCTCAACCAACCATATTCTGCCTCTGGATGTATAAACATCCAACATTTTACGATAGTTTACTTTTGTTCATACATTTTTCGCGGCTGAGGAAAAGGATTCCGAAATAATATGTTGATTTATATGTTATTGTATGGTGTGGTCCCCCTTCGAGTACCTATGGGCCGGCGAGTATTTTAATTTTGATTTGCTTGCTCTAAAATAAAAAATAATACTATATCAGTAAAAGAGCTATTCTTCTCATTGCGCTCACTACACCAAGCATGGGGCATTAAAATGCATGGCAACCACTGCATATTTGGAAGTGAGCTGCGTTCATTATCTCTTTTAAGGTGAACACGTCCGGGAAATAAGCGGTCTTGCACGGCGATGATAAGGATTAATTAAAGTGGTAGGTATTGGCGCTCGTGGGAAAGACCAGAGATGATGAAATGGAACTTTGCTACCTCTCCAGTTCTCAAGTGTTAGATGGGATAGATTTCGTATTCTTCGAAGACTCCGTAAAAACCAGGTTCGTAGCTGCTGTAATGTTTTCAGGATTCAACATCTACATTATACCCCGCGAGCCATCGCATGGGCGTGTGGCAGGGGATGTTAGGACACCAGCCATGTAAAGATGTAAGAGATAAAGTTTTGGGAGGAGAAATGGTGACGTGTATTATGGGAGTGTATTCAGCGGAGCTCAAGAGCGAGCTTTTGAACCGATCTATCGGCAATGTATCTTTATTATTTTATCGCTTGTCACACCTAGAGATGTAGTACGGGGTCATGATAATATTCTGTGTCGCGCAGAAACAGACCAGTTCAGAATTTCTCAAGCAATCTAAGCCTAGCGTGTAGCCTCCGAGTCTATAGGGACTCCCACCTTAATCCCTCAAGTTGTGAGACACTACATGTTCCAGTTCGTAGCAGTTTTTAACGAAGCGTGCTGCTTTTCTTTGTATTTCATTAATTTTTTTGGTTAAATCTTTACACCAGGGTACCAAATTCTCGCGGCGTATTCGAGGTATTTAACTGCGGAAGTTACTAAGTTTGACTTTTTACAATGTCAACCTTCCACCATGTTAAAACTTCAACTTTTGGATCTATTTAAAAGGGGAGTCTCCGGACAAATTAAATGCATCTTTAAATTCTTCAATTGGGGACATCAATCATCGATGTTCTTCTCGGTTCGGACGTACTAATCTTAATCGGGAGAATAACAAATTTCTCCCAAATATCTCTGGTGCGATGAAATCGGAACATTTGCCCGATTCTATTTCGAGCATTTAAATCCTTCCTTCATATCTGCATTCTGGGATTTGATCTGTACTTGTCACCCATTTGTGTTTGCAATGCTCGCTGCGCATTCCTTGCATTCGCTGACTGTGAGGGACGCCGCGAGATTGATTCCTGGAAGGAAGTCCGTTTCTAAATCTATTCTCCCGTCTTACCTGAGGGACACCTTACAGTTACTTCAATTCGCGCCGCCAAACTTGCTTTGAGGGACTCGTTTGTCGAATTAAAGTACTTATCCCCCTAAGTTTTTTTTAGCACTTCCTATAATTTCGCCCAGTCCACCCTATCAAACGCCTCCTCGAAGTCTGAAATACAAGTCAGTCCATGATCCCTACAGCAGTCTCCAGTTCAGTATTATCTACCTTCACTGTCCTCACTATCATGCCATGTTCCCAAGCTCCCATTATTTGCGCTGCTTTCTTCATCTTTTCTTCCGATTCAATACTTGTACCAACTGCTGACGTAGAGGCGTAAGAATTTCGAAAGATAACGGCCGTGGAGGCCTTACCCCCCCCCCCCCTCTGTCGAGTGAGACAATCGATCCGGAGGGCTGAGTCTCGTAGTTGCCATGATTCAGTAGGTACTCCAATGTGTACTGTATCTTTAAAAAAAAACAGAAATCAAGAGGCACCACTTTCCGCGATTTTAGTTGCAACCTCCGTATGTCCGTCTCTCAACGTTTCAGTTCTAGAAGCTTGTGCTATGAGATTATCGCGGCGCATTATTTTACTGATGAGGTGATATAATCCCTTTCAATCTTTATCACCGATAAAGTAATGAGAGAGTTGTGTAAGTAGTGAATGCCACACAAGATAACAGCTAAAATCATGCCGAGGTTTGCTCGAAGGAATTTCTTAAGGAGAATCCAAGCACTTGTATTCCCTTGGCCATCAAACTTCCCCGACCCAAACCCAGATATAAATTTTTGGGGCCTCTCGGAGAAGTAATAGGAATGCCTGTGTGAGAGTTAAATACACGCACTGAAAACCCGCTATAAGGATTGGTGGTTCAGCACAAATCGGCCCCTCCTTGCACAAACCTTGATGCCTACGATACTTACTCTTAATTCTTATACATATGAATTTTATTTATTTACCAATGGCCATTCACAAGGAAAGCCATTCACTTTCACAGCGTAAACACAACGTAAAATATTCAACACCTATTGGTCTAAAACAACAATATAGGGTAAATTGATAAAATAATCCGGCATTGTCACGACTTTGAACGCCGAATGAGTCCTCGGCTCACGACTTAAGAAATCGTTGATAAGCCATTTATACGGGTTTCGTAATTTAATATACGAGAATCCAGCGCAATTATATGAGAAAGAGGCACATGAGATATTGAGGTTTTAAACTAAGTTTGCGAGGTGAAGTGAAAGTATGGAAGTTAAAATTGGCGACTTTTCAGAGGAGGTGGTCGCGAGGGAAGTAATAAGCTCTTCACGCGGAGAAGTTGACGGGAGGTAAACGAACCCTATTACGTAATTACTTTTTTCGTTAAGATTTTTCTCTCCTATCATCCACTTATAACAAAGGCTTATCTAGACTCTCTGGAGCTCTGAGGAACACCTCTACACTTCCCTTTCCTCCGGTATCTGAAATGTTTAGTTAGCACCAAAAAACTATTGCAACGATATTATATGTAGACACGCTCCAACCAACCCACCCCAGGATATTATTACTTCCCTACAATTAATTACCCTAGCTTCTTGGGGGGCCCGGAGTAAAGCTCCAGCTGCCCGATTGTTGCAAGGCCACTGCTCATTTACCTGACGATCCAATTGGTACCAACTACGTTTCGTTTTTTGACCTTCTACAACATTCAAATTTTTTTAAGCTCACACATTTCAAGAATTTGCCCGTTTAATTATTAATTAGTATTAAAACTAGGAGTATATGCTGTTCATTTATCTATAAACTAATGCCTACTCCGAAAGAGAGGGGATCGGGTTGGTGTGGTGGCTAGAGTACTGGCTAACCATAAGGCGGCCAGGGTTCAAATCCCTGCAGAGGAGGATGTTTTTCAGAGGAAACCCGATTCCTACTTAAGTGTCTTGTGGAGGGCACTTCAAGTACAGTACCCTGTCTTTCGGATGAGACGTTAAACCGTGGTCAACTTGGCGCCTTTCGTTAAGAGCAGGCTATTGCCGACGCCGGGTTTCTATCCACCCTTCCTCCCTTAAACTGGGAATTGGGATGGTAATCGCTATCACAGCGTAGATTAAATTATAGGCTTAACCTCCTAACTTAGTTCCAGGAAAATCATTTCTCTGACGACGTAAAAAACATAATATTAACCCCCTCGTACTACGGCAAATTAGATCACGCCAATAAAATTAGAGAGATAGATTGTAGAACCGATAGGTATAAAATGTCATTTTTTCCGCGTACCATTCGGGACCATAACACTGTGATCGTCGTCATGAATACTGCGATTAGTGATATTAGCTAGTCTGTACATCTTTATTTTTATATTCTCTACGTTCTAATTTATGCATGATGTAAATATTGATGTTCTTATTTATGCATGATATTTTGAATCTGTAGTAGTAGTCTTTGTATCCCTTGCATGTTGGAACGATTGACGATAGAATGTTTCTTGGTTAGTAGATTTTTAATTGGCGCGTTGCATGTGTGGTACGCTGGTTTCAATGTAATTTCGGTGTTCTACCGCATCATTCATGGATGCCTGGTGTGGAAGCACCCCCTGCCACACAGCCTTTGGGTGGCTTGCACGGTATGACGTAGATGTACCTGTTAACTATGGCGCAAATGACCTTAGCTGTCGATCGCCTCCCCGACATCCAATCCAATCAATCCGAAAGGGACCATCGTGCTGGATACAGCATGAAAGCTCTGTATGTTACCTGTTATTACCTGTATAATTAAATTATTAGAAACTAGAGTGATCCCGGCAGACGAGTAAGAGGAAGGCGACGATTTAAAATTCCAAGTTGTAGAACTAATGTGTATCAATTATCCACAATAAATTCTGCGTTAAGAATATGGAATGCTGTTCCTGACAATATTATTAAATCCAACAATGTGCATAAATTTAAATCGGAAATAAATGTCATCATTCTTATATAAAAAATATCATTGTAGCGCAGACTGAATTCCTTTGTATGCATTATTATTTGTTAATTTCTATAAATATCCTTCTCAATCTTACTATTACGCAATATAAATTGTAAATATTATTGTATTAATGTATGTATGGTTGTTCATATCTGTGGGTACACCTGCTCCATATGCTTATTGAATGAACATATTTGTAAATTGTAGTGTCCTGATAAATATTTGTTTTTTTTTGCCACAGAGTTTATTCGAATAAATTGTACTATGTTCCAAAGGATGTGAAGTCCTTGAACAATAAATATATCATTATTATGTGTATTAATAGTGACTGGAGTGGAATCTAAGAGCAAAAGTCAGATTATTTACGCCTCCTTACTGCCTCGCGGTACAATAATGTGGCTCAAAGACAACGGCGAGGAACGGGGTGATTCAAGAACCAAGTCAAATGTAACAGCCAGAGAAAGCTCTGGTGAAAGGAACAGATAAGTAGATCGCGCAGACTCGCCCCAGCAACTCCAAAAGTTTCTCCAGACCTACCGCTGTACGTTGCCGACCTCCAAAGCGACTTACATACTCAACAGTCCTCCTTAACTCTCTCACGGGAGACTACATCTACATCTACGATATACCCTGCGAGCCACCACGAGGGTATGTGGCAGGGGGTGAAGATCACCAAACATGCACTATTGACATGCAACTAGGATATTTAATGGACACATGCTAGATAACAGGGTCCCATGCAGCTAGATGGTTAGTATCTACATAATAAGAAAGGGATTATTGGTTGTTATTACATGCATCATGCACTAGAGACTACTCTAACTATATTTCACCTACCTATCCCTTTGCTACGCTGCCTATTGTTCTCTCTTATAGTACGAGGGAAAAATGACATTTTAAATCTATCGGTACGACAATCTATCTCTCTAATCTTGTTAAGATGATCAAACCTAGCATAATACGCAGGGGTTCTCAATATATATCTAACGTCATCTGTGAACAAAACGGTTTCGAATTTACTTAAAAGGTTTAACCTAAATTTTAACCTGCGTTCTGATAGTAATTCCCATCCGAGTTCTTCTATTAAGCTCGTAACACTTATACATTTATCATAAATTGCCTTCTGACTAAAATGCCTTCGGGTTATTCTCTAAACATTTACCCAGAATTTTAGTTTCGGATTCCGCTAATGCTTTCCGAAGGCTGTATTTGCTAGAGTTTTACATTTTCTTAAATATTCCTCGCAAAATATCTTATGCTCCTGGTAGAAGGGTTATTCTGATTTGTGTTCTTCATGCTGAGCAGCTAGAGTAGTTGTTTCTTGAGATATTTATGGGCGCTAACATTAGATCATCTAAAATTAGTATTCACACTTTCTTGTTTGCCGGGTATTGCGTTATTTACGACTTGACGTGTAATGGAAAGAAAAATATCCGACGTATCTTCAGCTGAACTGTTAAGGCTAACATCCATGAATACCATCGGTAAAATATGTTCCAAGCCTTTGGGACTGTCCATAATCCACGTAGACACCAAATAGGGCTGGGGGTACGAGGGTTATCAACGAAGGTCTACGTTGGGCACTGGGAGAGTTGGAGGGATGTCTACGTAGACAATGGTCGAGATAATCATAGCTACAAGAGTAATTTTTCTTTCCTTTCTTTTTCTTAAAATCAGCCTTAAATTACAAATAGTCCATGGCAATCAATTAATAATCCGTTTCACAGTTTTTTCCTCAAAAAAAAGAGAATTCTACGTGGACTTCTGGGAGAGGGGCGGGGGGATCCGGATGAAGTCTACGAGTGTCCACGATGGGGTGTGGGGGGTCAAAAAGTGGCCTATTTTTGTCTACTTGGATATGGACAGCCCCTTTAAAATCCGCCGAACGGAAAAATTATACCCTTTCCTTTGTAATATTATCATGTTGACTACACCCACCAATATGAAATTTAACGTTTACTGCTCTGAGACCACAATTCCTTTCACAGTTACTAGAACGTTTCCTGGTATGTTCGTGGCTAAAAGGTCTATCAAGTGGTTTCCTCACATCGGATATGCCACTACCTAGAGTATGCAAATAATCTGTGGCGAACGAAGGAAGACGAGTGTCACATAGGCTCCACATATTGGCCACCATTTTTGAAAATGTAAGTGTTCCAATCTTTCGAGGAAACGTTGACATTACCACCGATTAATAAGAGGAGTCAAATCATTCTTTCGGATAAAATCTTTAAGCTGCATACTTAAAAGCTACCGGCCTCAGTTCGTCGAGGATCAACACCTGGATGAAACATGGATCCTTCATCATTGGTTGTTCAATCCTAAGATCGGTTGACTGCAGTCTATCTAATACCAGTTCCCTTACCTCCTGGTATCTCTTCCTGGATCTATCCGTAGTTGGAGATAAATCTTTGTGACGTAGTTTCACATCAATAAGTGTCAATGGAGGATTTCCGGCGCCTGAGTAAACACGACAAGATACGTCTTGTACGAGAAAGGCGAAGCCTACAAATGGAATCAAAGATAACGTATTCTTGTGTAAGATTCACGCCTCGAGGCGTAGGCTAGCCCCAGAGTCTAGCTTAGAAAGCCCTGGTGCACGATCAGAAAAAAATGCTAAACATCGTTCCTTGATACTCTCAATACCGAAAACCGGGAGGAAGCCAGTAATCGGGATGAAGATGGCACAAACACGAACATTTAGAAACTGGAAGGCACACTAACGGAAGAGCTGGGGGGACGACAGTGGTTGGTTCATGTATATACCACACACTAGTTGGCAAAACCAAATAGTACTCAATTAATTACTGTATTAGGATATACAACTTTATTAAGTCTCAATAGGCCTAAAAATAATCCTCGTGCAGAACACCAGCACTTAAACAAGGATTCCGAGTTTCATCTCTAGTTGTTTACATTATCTTTGTCTTCAGTAATGTCACGGTTTCACTACAAAATTGCCAAACATCGGTTGTTGTGCCCTCCTGGTTGATAATACCGCCAAGTATACTTCCTCGCCCAAGAAACTATTTGAGAGTAATAATTCGTTGAGAAAACGTAAGTACACATTTTGCGATTTTTTTATTCTCAAAATGGTCTAAAAACAGCAATTAGCGGGGTGAATATAACTCCCCCCCCACAATATTATGAAGTGAAAAAGTTTTCGTAATGAGACAAACCGGGAAATACAGGGATATTTTTGTCAAACCGCTAAATTTATCTCAGAGTAGATATTGAATGAGAGAGATTAAATGAAGCATTTAAGGGAAAATGTACAACATGAGAAATAGCTCAGCGGTCGTAAATTGCTCTCAGAAGGCTTAAAAATCTTCCTATCTACCCGGACCCCCCGGTAATCTCTGCCACCCAATAAATGCTCAAATTACGCCCATGGCCGGAAGAAGAAAACTATCCTCCAGAAAACTTTGAGGAGGCAATAAAGGCAACCGCGACCAAAAGATTCCATGAATATTGCATCGGTTTTGTGAAGTGGTCAACGGGGGCCCCACCGGTTAGGCGAGAGTAAAAACACCAACAAGCCAGGGGCGGATTATGGTCATTGCTTCGGGAGGAGAGGATGCTAATATCCGGGATGACCAAGGATTACCATTTTCCCCATTGTAATTGGTATTACGGAGGAGGGGCGGCTGCCCCTCTTGAATCTTTGCACCATGCATCTCAGGGGTGGGTCATCCCAACCACTCAGACAATACGGTAGAGGTCGATTGTCCTTCACAAATGGCATTCCTCTTGGCACACATTTTTGTGGAATGATTACCGCTTAAGATTAAAAGTTTATTTTTTAAACTAGAATTTTCATTTTTTATTGAGCTTTATTCTACTGTGGAGCTGTATTAACCAGCATTGGGAGAAGCTGGCCATTTTAATACGAGAATTTTGCTCTTATTGTATTTTTCTGCTAGATACGTAGGTCAAAGTTGCAGGTGAAGGTATTTTAGACATTGTTAGATGTCTTTCGATATGACGATATCATTACTTTATGGACCCAAGTTGAGTTTCACAGGCTATTCATGACGCCTTGTGCACGTCTCCAGTCCCCTTCCATTGAACTCACAAGTCCAATCGATTTCAGTCACCCTCCATGCCCCCGAACAGATAACGTTCACTGATAACGACAACCGTAACGTCCACCTTTGCTAGGATACTCTGTTCCCGTGCTGCAATCTTGAAGAGCCTTTCCGTTAGCCACCCTGACCTTAAATTTTTCCTAGAGATTTTAATGCCCTAAATCCCTCACGGAAAACTACCAGCGCTCTCATTGCTACGAGATATATCGTGGGGAACACACAAAACATATGCGGCACAGCATTAAGGAAACTAGGTTTTGTTAAGCGTATAATAGGAAGGTCCTCGGATGAAAAAGTAAAAGAGAAATGCTACTTCGCTCCGGTTAGGCCACACCTCGAATACGCCGCGAGCATTTGGGAACCTGGTCATAAAGATTGAACCAAAAAAATTAATAAAATACAAAGGAAAGCAGCGCGCTTCGTTAAAAACTGCTACGAGCGTACATGTAGTGTCTCGCCACTTTGAAGGATTAAGGTGGGAGCCCCTAGAGGCTTTGAAGCTACACGCTAGGCTTAGGTCTGGTATTTTTGGTCTAATATCTCGGAAAGTAGCGCGGTAAGAGGCTGTTATTTTGATACCTCAGAAGGGTGAGGTATTATTCTTTAAAACGAGACCTATTTAACTGATTTCTAGGCCACACCTCGAGCCGCGAGCCTTTGGGAACCTGGTCATAAAGATTGAACCAAAAAAATTAACAAAATATACAGAAAAGCGGCTCGCTTCGTTAAAAACTACTATGAACGAACATATTGTGTTACACAACTGTTAGAGGGATTAAGGTGGGAGCCCTTGGAGACTGGGAGGCTGCACGCTAGGCTTAGGCTGCTTGAAAAATTCAGAACTGGTGTGTTTCAGAGCGACACAGAGAATATTATCATGACGCCTCACTACATTTCTAGGTCTGACAGATGCGATTAAATAAGAGATACTCTGCCGGACAGATAGATACAAAAACTCGTTCTTTCCACGCACAATAAGCGACCACAATAAAAACTGAGCTCCTGCAAATACATTCTCATAGGACATGTCACCATTTCACGTCCAAAAATTTTACATCTTTACACGGCTGGTGACCTACCACCCCGTCAAAAGCCTATGCGGCGGCTTGCGGGGTAGTATGTAGATGTAGAGGACGCGAGATGATTTTAACCGAGATTTGTTGAATAACCGGAAGAGAGCCCCGTTTGAAAGTCTTGAATGAGAATTTTCATCAATACCGGAGTCTCAACTCGAGCAATCTTATGACTTTGGGTTCATATGCGTACCCAAGTGATCATGTTACCCTATTTATTAATCTCGATCGCGGACTGTTTGAACACTTTAGTCGTTCAGATTACTGGATACCTGGAAGGCCGATCAGAACCTTTTGCTAGTATCCAGTGTGATACTTTATTCCAAAGTGATTTTCGACACGGCACATGAAGTACCGATCGCTTCGTCCGAATAAGTAATTTCATACGAAGGGAACCTTCCTCCTTCGTTCGAATACGTCTTACGCACGGTCCATAGGCGTAATTCGGGGGTGACTAGTGATGGTAGTTTCCTCCCTTCCCCGAATATTTTAAAGGAAAAAATGTTCGTAATGTTACAAATTCGGAAATTCAAAGTTGACCGCCATATGTTTTGTTACTCGGCATGATTTTTCTCAAATAAGTTATTAAATTGAAGTGATTGAATGGAAAACTGAATGGAAAATAGAGAATATTAGCTACAGGTTTACGGCCGAAACTTACCCTCAATATACTTTAAAATCTGTCCTCTATCATAAAAAAAATCCATCCACTCTGACCTCCCAGTTATCTCGGCTCCCTTTCAATCGGAATGCTCAAATTATATCAAACGCATAGTACCTACTCCATTTGACTTGGAGAGGGCCTACGACCGGGTGTTTCGACGCTAGATATAGGTATGTTACCAACGTCACGCGAGTTGGGTTTTGAAGAGAAATTTACCCATTTTTTATCTTGAATATTTGACTGGCATTGTTTTTCAAGTTAAGAATTGGAAAGCATTTTACACACATGATAACAGAATTTCTCGAGGTTCTATTTCAATAAAAATGTCGACGTCTCATATTCCATCCAGAGTGCTGCGTGCAGCAGGATAGTATATTTGTTCCTGTACGATCAACGTAGTTCTGCAGATCCTTCTTTTAAAGATTTTATATCATTTTTTGTCTACAAAAGAATAAAAAACAACCTCACCATTTTTTCCTCAGAGATAGTTCATTATCACTTTGTTTTAACAACAAATTACTTAGGAAAAAAAGGTCAGCCCTTTTTCGAGTTATTACCAGTGAACTTGAACTACTAATAAGTAAAAAAATTGCAATTCAGAGCAGTTCTTGAAAAATAATTATTAATTAGGTACTTTCAATAATATAAGCATTGCTTACAATTTTCTGCCATATTCAAGACAAGTGGTTCAGAAATAGGATACACATGTCACATTTTAGCAATCATGGCCAAAATTGGAGGTTTGAATTTTCCAAGGAAAACTGTGTTTCCAAAACATGCCACAGAGACACTTATGCTGAAGAAAGTCTGAAAAAATCAATTTGGGCTTAGCTCATGCATGCTTATGTAGGGAAAATATTTGAAGAAAAATTTCATGAGCACACGAACAAACTCAGAAATTAGGTTATTTTATGTAGAAATGACCCAGCAGTATAACAAGTATAACTGGAAAAATATTGCTATTAAATGAATACTTTTACCCTTCTCAGTGCTAAGGGTGTTTCAATACATGAGGCCACTTGAGAAAAAAAAATAATGAAGTTATCGTTTTAGATATCCACATGCAATATTTTTTAAAATTTTTATATAAATGGAATTTGCTGATAATGATAATATTCTTTTACATCATCTAAAAATAGGCAAATTATTAGTGTTATAAAACTGAATGATATCTATGCATGAGCCAATATATCAGCCAGCGTCACCTTTCATCCAAGAAACAAAAGGCAATACATCATCTCGTCACACAAGAGGATCAAATCTTAAGGCTACACATTAACCCATATGTGCTCATGTACAAATGTATGAACCAAATAGAGCAGGTTCTATTTTCCTGTTCATGCATTTGTACAAGTTGGTGTGGTTAGATGGTGAATTTTCGCATTCATTCGTGTGATCATACATTCACACACAAACTCATACAGGTTAATGCATTACGAAACCAGGGCTTTAAAACATGCCGAAATGCTAATAAACACCCAATATCAACAGCCGCAAAAATATGTGCAGAGTCCCAACTTGACCCACATCGAGGGGAACATTATGATCATAATTTACTGTTTATTCAAAAGAAAAACTGAAATTTGTCATCCAGTAGACTACTCTAAAGGCCGAGGATGTAAAAACGTTTGCTATATGTACAGATATTCCTCTACAAATAATAATTAGAACACTGTTACATCAAACAAAAATGAAGGAAAACTCATAAAATCATTAGGGGAGAGAGACTTCAAATAGTTAAAATCCAGTAGATGGACATCCACATACTACCTTACGGGTCAATCCAAGTTAGATGTTCTAATATGAGTGATAGTTTTGGCAGGGTTTTTTAAGGAAAATATTGGCATATATCAAAATTTTTCTTTTGTTAAACAATGCAATAACAATCATCTTCCATATCGACATAATAGTAACATTGACAATATTGTTGACCAAAACTCCCAATCAGCCTTTGATATTTTATAAAGACAGTTTATTCCTCAACTTCACCTTAATGTTTCCACTCCTGTATATAACATATTTGAATGAAATATTACGATTAGTAGGAACATATTACCTCAACTATTGGCAACTTTCGAACGTGATGCTTAATAATAATTATAAAAATGGAAATGATTGTTTTGGGTGATAAAAACAAGACCAATACCTTTTTTTCATATATTTTAAATAATTTTTTCTATACAACAGAAAACGCCCTAACCATTTTCCCTTGAAAGTAAGTTCATATGAACTCTGTGCTAACAAAAGATTAAAAAGGCAAAAAAAAATACAACTTTTTAAGTAATTAATAATTTACTTATGTATACTTGGCAAAGGGGCTATAGTAAAAGCATGACTGATTTCATTATGTATGATGAGAGATTGAGGGAGTTAGTGTGGGACACGAGAGTGAAGAGGGGTGCTGAATGTGGAACAGACCACTATTTGGTACTCCCCAAAGTGAATCTGGGTAGAAAGTGGGTGCTAAGGAAGAATGTTGCATGTAAGCAGTTGAGAGTAAAAGTGGAGAGGTTGCTAGACAGCAAAGTAACAATACAGTATGGTCGCATACTTGAGGATGCTCTAACCATGAAGCAGAGAGAATAGAACGAATATATCAGAATCAAGAATGTGAATGATGCGTGTGAGTGTTTAAAAGGAGTCATTGTAGAATGTGCTGAAATTGTACGTGGAAAAGGAGTGGTAGGAAGAATGAAGGTGACGCTTGGTGGACTGAAGAAGTGAAAATTTCAGTCAGGGAAAAGAAAGAGGCGTACAAGAATATGGTTGCTGCTAAATGTGAGGAAGTAGGTACTAAGGCATATGAGATTTACAAAAAGAAAAAGAATGAATGCAAAACCGTTGTGAAATAGAGCAAAGAAAGAAGGCGTGCTGATAAAGCTAGAAAGATACAGAGCATTTTTGAAGGCAATAATAAGCTGTTTTGGAAGTGGTTAAAAGGGCTAAGATTGGTGAAGATACGGGAATGTGGTAAAGAACAGAAGTGGAGAGATTGTGTGGGATGAGAGCAATATCAGGGACTGCTGGAGGGTGTATTTTGAAGAATTATACAATAATGTTACAGGCACTGAGGATGAGCCTTGCAAAATAGTATGCAAGAATGTGATGATGACAAGGAGATCAGTGAGAATGAGGTCATAACGGCTGTGAGAGTATTGAAAAATGGGAAGGCTGCAGTCATAGATGGGATATCCTGTGAAATGTTGAAGTGTGGGTGTAATTTACTCATTTGTCGGCTGAGTGAACTATATAATTTATGCTTACAGGTTTCTGTTGTTCCAGTGGATTGGAAGAATCATCGTTCCATTGTACAAAGGGAAGGGAGGTAAGACCGAATATAATAATTATCAAGCCATTAGTTAATTGAGAATTATGGTAAAAGTGTTCAGCAAAATTTTAATCGAAAGAGTGAAGAATATTACTAGTGGCAGAATATGGGGTGTGCAGTGTGTGTTTATGCCTGGGTTTCTGATGTAGTGATAGAAAAATGTATGGGGGTCTGAAAGAAAGTGTATTGCGCATTTTTTGATTTAGAGAAGGCATATGACAGGGTAAATAGAAAGAAGTTGTGGAGGGTTTTGAAGGACAATGGAGTGAATGGGCAGTTATTAAATGCTATGATGGCGATGTATGATAATGGTAAGGCAAGTGTGAGAGTTAACGTGGTTCTGATTGATTGGTTTGTAATAAAACAGGGAGTAAAGCAAGGATGGGTACTGTCACAATGACCGTTTAATGTATTTATGGATAAATGTGTTAGAGATGCATGTAGTGAAAATGACGGTGTTTTGATTGGAAATGTAAATGGGCGAGTTCTAGTATATGTGGATGATGCTGCTTTGATCTCAGAGAGCCAACAGGAATTACAGATGCTCGTAGATAAGTTTAGTGAATCAACAGAGAGAATGGAATTGAGGGTAAATGCATGCTAGACTAGAGTAGTAGTTTTAGATAAGGAGTATGGGGAGAATAACTGTATGATGAGGGCGAATGGTGAAGTAATTGAACAAGTGGATGATTTTGTGTACTTAGGTAAGAGGTTTGCAAAAGATTGATGGATAAATGAGGAGATAAAGAGACGTGCGAATGCTGGAAGGGAAGTGGTAGGTAGCATGTGGAGCATATCAAGGAATGAGTGCCAGTCTAAGGAAGCGAAAATAGCTGTGTACAAAAGTGTACATATTCCCACTTTGTTGTATGGTAGTGAAAAATGGGTATGTCAGGATAGACATAAGAGTAGACTAAACGCCGTGGGTATGAGTTATCTGAGGAGTGTTTGTGGCAAAAGTAGGATGGTTAGGGTCAGGAATGAGTGGGTAATAAATGAATGTGGGTTAGATGCTCCAGTAATGGACATATATGAAAGGAGTGTGCTTCGTTGGTTTGGCCATGTTGAGAGAATGGATGAGAGTCAAATAATGAAACATATGAGTGAAATGAATGGTGCAAGACGTAGATGTAAGCCAAGAAAGTTGTGGTTGAGGAAATTCGTAGGAGAAATATTAGGAGTCTTAAAAACAGGAGGGCGTGTATGGGGGTAAATGAGGCAAAAGAGGTTTGCAAGGATAGTTCACAGTATGGAGGAAATCATTGAAGCAGAGTTAGGTGTACAAATATGTATTTATGAGTGAAACTTTGTGACTGCGCCTATACTTGAACACCAAAAAAAGTAAAACGCTGCAATGTTTACCAGTCATCATTAAATAATTAACATACTCTAATTTATTTCTAAATGGAAAATGTTACCTTCAATTTCACACCAAATTCAAGACGACTGGTTCAGAAAATGGAAAAATTGAAACATGTTAACAATCGCTACCAACAATGGAGAACTGCATTTCCCGATAAAATTGTTTTATCAAAAAATTATAGACACCATTTTTTCTAAGAAAAATTTGAGCTTAGCTCATGCATATATATGGAAGATAAAAATTTGTGTTGTGAGTGCACATGGATTATGTGATATCACTTGGAATGACCCATATAGGAAGCAGTGACTGCTTACTTTATGGTACTACCCACTGAGCCACCAAATTGGCGTATGGTAGGGGGTGTTAGGACACCAGCCATGTGAAGATGATCATAGGGAGGAGAAATGAAGAATGGTATTATGAGAGAGTTGAGTTCACAGGGAGATGTTTTTATTACAGTTACATATTGTGAAGGGGAAGAACTTCTTGTGTAAGACTAAAGGCTTTCCCAGCGAATGCTTAGAATGTATAGCTCTTGGGTTTCCAACTGGGTGATGATGGTTTTTGGCACCTGTGTGGGTGCCAAAAACCACCATCACCCAGTTGGAAACCCGTGAGCTATACATTCTAACTTCTTGTATTCAATTGTTCAGCAAAGTATTCCTCTTATTTTATTGTTTCTATCAGACCAAGAGATGTAGAGCTGTCTGAAACATAACTGTTCTGAATTTATCTAAATTTAGCATGCAGCCTCTTTAAGTCCCTAGAGGCTTTCAATCTAATCCCTCTTAAAACTGTGTTACACTGTTTACTTAAAGTACTTTTCAACAAAAAGAGCACCTTTTTTGATTTAATCTTTCTGTTCAGGGTCCCAAATGCTCACAATGTATGCAAGTAGCGGGTTAAACAGGGCACAGTTGCCACTGTCTTTCACTTTTACATACAGTGACCTTCCTGCTATAAACTTAATAAATCCTAGTTTATTTAAGGTAGTGCTTTTGCTTGTGTTCTCCATGACGAATCTCAAGTTAGGGCAATTCCTAGGACTTCATCTGATGACTTTTTATTTATTCCACCCACAGGGTAGATGTGGTGTAATGACTTCTACAATAAGTGTACTGCAGTGCAGGAGCACCCAATCCTGGCACCACAAGTTAATTTCATTCAGGTCCGATGATAGAACATGCAAGTCTGCACTTATGCCAATTTAATGGCGAGGACCCACTTCATCCACAAATAATTTGGTTTTATGCTAACTCTAGAACTTAGGTCTTTATAGTTAGTGTGAACTTATGTGCAATTTGCTCTAATTACATTAGAGCTAATGCCATCAATAACTACTTTCTGATTTCCAAACATTGCATTTAACAAATGATGTGGTACGAAGTCACTCGCACGGGTGCATATATACCAGGGTTGAAATTCACTATGAAAAAATCATTTGACTTGACTTGACTGGGATTTGAACCCGGATCTCCCAATTGCCAGTCAGGTGTGTTAGCCAGTTACACAACCAATCCATCTTCCTTCAAGGCGAATTTCGAGGGGGGTTTATCCAAACTAGATGTTCAGGCCTTAAGTCTACATTGTAGCACATGAGACGAAGTCGTGCTTACAAAGCCACTGTCGCGGTGGATAAACCTGTGTGAAGTGTAACTGGCTAACACACCTGACCAGCAATTGAGAGATCCGGGTTCGAATCCCGGTCAAGTCAAATTATTTTTTCATAGTGAATTTCAACCCTGGTGCAACTACTTTCTGCTTGCAATCACCAAAAAAGTCATGTATCCAATTCACTATTATTTGGTTTACCCTGTAGGAGAGTTATTTATACAGGAGCTTTTTGTAGAATGCTTTCTTGAAATCAATGAATATCTCATCAATTTGTTATTTAGATTCCCTTGATTTTAGGATTTCATGAAGGAAACTTACTGAAGTTTCCTTTTTTAAATATCTGTGTGACATAAGTTATTTTCCAGTCATGGGGTAACTTTCATTTGGATAATGATAAGCGAGATATGACTTATAGGATTGGTGCAATTTGTGGCACTGTCACATTGAGCACAGATGCAGACATTCTATTCAGACCTGGGATTGGATTTTGGGGGAGGTGATCGACAGCGAAGGTCATTTGCACCATAGGGGACAGGTAAGGGATGAAGGATGAAACCTGGCATCGGCATTAGCCTGTTCTTAACAAAAGGCACCAATGGGACCATGGTTTAAGGACCCATCTGACCGAGTAGTGTACTTGAAGTGCCCTCCAAAAGACACGCAAGTAGGGATCAGGTTTCCTCTGTAAAATATCCTCATCTGCAGGGATTTGAACCCTAGCTACATTTATGGTTAGCCAGTACTCCAGCCACCACACCAACCCGATCCCCCTTCAGACCTGGGGACCAGTTACTTTAGATCGAACATAGTTGTAAAGCGATTCCACCATGTCGAATAATTTTGTCAGCCATCTTCTCATTAATAAATGGAATGTCTGAATCATGTACAATGTCTTCCACACCATAAACACTTTTGAAGTAGTTGATTAATACCGGCTTTGTCGACACTGTTGGTGACTACTTTGTCATTTTGTCCAATAGAGACAAAGTTGAAGGTTTGCTTGGTAGCTCTCACACGCAAGAAGGCATAGCAGTAGAACAAAAGATTAGGGGCTATTAAATTTTTATTATTAACAGAGTACACTCATTGCTCTACAAAAGACACCAGTTGGACCATATCCATTCTCATTCCCTTGAAAGGAACCTGACAGCATCTCTTCATTCAACACGTTATTAAAATCCATTATATACAGATGCCCCAGCTGTGGACTTAGCACTTTCATTAGAAAAGTCTTTGACTTTATATCATGTACACAGTTGAAGAACAGAAAATTGCACTTCAACACCTCAAGACAGAACTACAAGGGTTGTGAATTAGGGTATTTACTTTGTTGGATTGAATGATGCAATAAAGTCTGTCACCACTTTCTTCAACTTGGCATCTGATTCGTCCGTGATCTTTCCATCCTTGGCAATGTTGCTCAGAAGTGCTGTTTCATTGGTCCTAAAAATTAAAGAAAAAAATCATAAAATTAATTAGAAGAAAAACCAATACAGAGGGACAAGTAAAAGCTTCAAGAATTGATGTAAGGCATGCAACAGGCGCACAGAATTTTTGTTTGAGAGAAATGAATCTGTTATTTTCCATCAATAAGTTCCACTGTATCCTCCAACAGGAACAAAACAATTTCTGAAATACACCAATTGAATAGGGAAATTATGGAAAATACACAAGAAATTCTTCAGGAATACACCAGCAAAAATCATGCCCAGTACCAATGAACCATACAAAAGATTTACATGGTTTAACAGACATGAAGTCCTTCCATAAACAGGTAAATGATGCCTCATTCCAGGTACCCAATTCAGTAAAAAATACATAAACAATACAGAAAACCCAGTTCAACTTTCATTTTCACCAAATGTAAAATACCAAAATGATAAGATTTCTTGGTAAGAATTATTTGTGTAAGTAAAAAGAATTTCTCCATTACTACGACAAATTGCCTTGTGCAAACTGCCTTCAAATGCTAAGTGAAGTATTTCCTCAACTAGGGTAAAATAATTACATAATATTTTCTAGAATATAAGTCTGGTTTACAAGGAGACATTGCATAACGGATGTTAAGTATGCAGACGAAACAATTTTTATCTGCAACTGGAGTAAAAACGCCGGAAAACTGCCATGGCTTTCGGCCCCTAAGTCCTAGGTTAAGGAGAAATTTCCATTACACTATTTTGTCCCACTCTAATACTTTACATTATGCAGAGGCGATCAGCAGGCACAGTGGCTGTGGACATTAAGACACACTTGCTGATTCTATTTCTACTTGATGGCATGGGATGAAGGGTCTCTGCTGACAATTTTTTTTGGTCGAATATGATTCAGCAGCTGACCCTTTATGGCGAGTGTTGTAGACAATTGTGGAATTTATGCATTGTCCAGAAAGAGACTCACAGGTGGAAGGAGTGTCATTGACCAAATATTTTCTGATTATGAAATCCCAAGGGTACTTTTTGGGGACGGTATAGCTCCGATCGGTCGTGGGACTTTCTTGAGGCTGTTAAAGGTAGACAAAGATGTAAATATTTATCGTAAAGCAAGGTGATTACTTTGAATTACTAGGAAATTGATGTGATTAGATTACTTTGAATCTCTAGGCAATTCAGAGTAATTTCATCAAGTCGAAGGTTCTAATCTGAAACTGGAGTAAAAATGACATAAAAGTGTCCATGCTTTCAGCCCCTAAATCCTGGGTTCGTGAGAAAATTTCTGTTATACAATTTCGTCCCACTCCAATAACTTACATTACGCGGTAGCAATCAGCAGGCACCATGGCTGTGGGCGTTAAAGCGTTCATGCCGAATCTATTTTGACTTGGGACAATAAATAAAAATGGTAGGCAAAAACTAAGTATTTTTTCCATTAAAATTACTAAAAACATATGATAACATAAAAGAACAAATATTATTTCTCCTAACTCTCTTTATTCCTCACAATTCACAATCATTTGGGTTAAAGTGGAGATTAAGGGGAGATAAAACACGTAGTTTCAGAGAGTGGCACATGTGCAGACCACACTCAACCTCCCTAAGCACATTACAATCCATTATGTTTGCACTTTTTTTGAGTGTACCACTAAAACAACTCTCAACTGTTGTTTTAGAAAGATGTGTTCTACTGTTAGAAAAAATTAATCCCAACCTAAAACAACTTGTCGAACACAGCATTTTCTAAGCTGCAAGAGCAGCAAAATTTTCACCTCAGCAAAATTGTTTATTCATTATGTTGTGGCTGTTCACCACAAATAAAAGAAATTGTATACTAGGCCTAGTCCTGACCTTTGACCATTCAGAGAAACACAGGCTGATATTTTCAACTCATTGTTAAGGAGTTGTTAGGTCTGAAGTGAAACAAATTAGGAAAAAAATCAACTCATCGAAGTGCACAGAATAAGTGTGAAAGTCACCAAAAGTTAAAAGAAAAATTTCTTACTGCCTCCTTATTGAGCAAATGTCATCATCTTTGAAACCTGGCCATTACATAGACGTCAGTCCAGCTAGAGTTGGGGGTCAGTTCAGAGCTAGGGTACCATTTTGCAGAGATAATTATAATGCATTTTCTTTAAAATTCATCAATATTTATAGCTAATATTTTGCGGTATATTTCTTTATCAAAAATCTTGAGAGTCTGTAGCAAGCAATGGCCATGACTAAAGTTTCGGCAGAACAAGATTATGGGAGATACGATTTCTCCAACCTCATTATTTGGTTTCTAGGTTCTCTAACCTTTACTCTGTCGAACAATGTCTGGGTTTTACTATGACATAAAACCAAGAATTACCCAAGGGAGAAATCTGTGATTGATACACCAGTGGTCATTTCTGAGCTTAACATTGAAGTATTCACCTGTGATTTTTATAAGTTCACTGTACTTTGAGATATTTTGGCATATGCAGATGAAAGGTTTGATAAATATAAAATTTTTAAAAAAATCTCACTTTTACTGTATCATATTTCAGTTTACACACAGCAGAATTTCTCTGGCAACTAAAGTTGCACTGGGCATTAACCGTGTCTATGGTGATTGTCATAATTTTCGTAGATGAGATTTTTTTACCTGGCTCCACAGATTGAAATGTAAATACCAAAATGTTACTTGATGACTTAAAATTGTGGTAACATGACTTCATAGGCGGGTTTCTAATTTCACCTAATTAATGCACAACTAAGACACATTCAATGAACGATCTTGATGATTACTAGAAATCTATGACAAAAATTTGGGACAAGATTATTATATTTACAGGCCTCCTTTGAAATGGCCAGGCACTGTCACCAGACTGAGGTGACAGGTGACCCTATGCATCTTCCGTAGGTGACTTTGGGTAATGAGGCAGTCACAGGATTCTTATGACCTAAAAGACGACGTCGAAGATGGCCCATCTACTTCATTTGATGCATAAAATGTCCAAAAAGGTGTAACAAAACTGATTGTGCTGTTTTTCAGGACATTCCTAGGAAGAAAAACCCAAAGAAGATGCAAATTCCTTTTCCTCCACTTTGCCCAGTGCTGAGGACCACAGCAACAAGACTATCAGCCAGTCAGTGAATCGAGCTTGATTCCTTCCCAGGGTTATTTAGCCGCAAAATTTTGAATCTGTTGCTCCAGCAATCTTGTGAATTTATGCAGGGTCAAAGTGTATACAGTAGAACCTTGATCTATCGTTTTTCAAGGGGATGGGCAAAAAAAACGATGGATGCGGGAAAACGAACGATGCTGGAAAAGATTTCCCAGGAGCCAAAACGAGATGAACATGTGAGAATTTTATGGTAACTTTTCACAGTAGAGGGGAATCTTAAAGGGATTTCTCTTAAAAGCGGGAGAATTTTTAAATTTAATGAAAATACTTAGTGCATCTCTAATTTGTCATTTGACTACTAATTGTTTAAAATATGTTATTATTTTTACATATCCCAATGGTGTCTCGGATGATAAAAGTAAATAAACAAGGTCCATTATCATGTTATTGGTTGGTCCTCAAGCCCGCGCACCGACCTATCCATGCATAGAAATTTATTCGTTTCAAATATCCTTGAGGGTTAGAAGCGTGTCTAAAATTTGCTGGGGAGGTTGTAATCTTTTGTCGAGCTTTCCATTGGGCTCCGATGATGGAGGAGTGCCACCCGTTAAAGATGGAGCGAGCTTGACACTAACAAGTGTACTCTTGTTTATCTGGAGCAATCACGTAACCCACAAGGCATAGAGCAAGAGAGGTGTAGCAGGTTATCGCCATCTGGTTCAGAGAGACAAAAGTTAGTGGGCAATCGGGTTGAAATGAGGAATTCCGATCTCAACGGTTGGAGTTCGGCTTGGCATTACTAAATGAACACCAATTTCAAAAGAATAAATCATTTTGATGGGTCACGGTGCCTAAAAAACAAAAAAACTACTTCTAGCAAAAAAAGCACAGAGCACGTAGGGTTCAGCCGCACTTACTAGAGGCTTGCGAAGTGACCATGACGAAGGTCAGGGAGTGACTGAATTGCCGAGGTTACAAGCCACTGCCCTCTGGTTGGTTCCGCAAGAGTCACATGACGAGAAACCCCACCTCCCTCCCTTCAGCCACTCCCCCGTTTAAGCCCATGTCATTTGAAATAATGCACTGGTTACATACAAGAACTAGGTGAGACAGGTAATTGGAGGACCCTGTTTTCCGCCGGGAGGGACAGGGCAGGTGGGAGACCTTTGACCCTCCCGACCCTTTCCGCGGAAAGGGCCCCACCCACTGAGGGGCGCATTAGTGGAACGTCAGTTAAGTTTTTAATCGGCAAAAATCTACAGAACAAGTAAAATATGAAGTTTGTCCGTTATTTTCTGTTACATTTGATACCAAACACCAAGGAAATCCGTTGATATTTTCCCACATGGATTTTATCAGATCTCGATTTGGTGCCGAGAGCGAGCATATGATAACTACTGGTAAGAGAGCATTGAGAGGATAATAGGAAGAAAGGGTAGAAGCTCATGGCGAAGAAATGCAGCCGCTATAGAGCGAGGTAGGGACTCGTTTGGGTAGGAAAGGAGGAATGCCAATTATCCTCTAGGAAGGAGTTTGGGCCATAAAGATAAGAAGGGACTCGGACGGCAAGAGCTACCCGTCCGTCCTGCGCATCGCATCGCCTAACTCCCTCCCCCTTGCCCGCTGCGGAGCACCGCAAAAATCCCATAAGTGTAAATTTTTGGTTTCGTCTTTTTCAAACAATGAATGCGGGAATTGCGATGTTGGGACCGTGATTTGGAAATGATCGCAGTGGGAAAACGATACTTCGGGGAACGATGGGTGCGGGAATTATTAACGTTATCAGTGTGGAACTACATTCGGGACCAAAGACGGCGAACGATAGAAGCGGGAAAACAATCAATGCGAGAACGATAGATCGAGGTTCTACTGTAAATGATATCATTGTCAGTCAAGACTATACATACCATACCGCAGGTACTTTGCTTTTATCGGGCTATCATATGTAATTAAATAGAAAACTGTATTAGAGTATAGAAGAGAGGTTGTTTGTGGGGTAGAGCTTGGTCAACATTGCATTGCCAGGAATAGATTTGAAATGTTTCTGAAGGGTCTATACTTATCTGACCGTGCCAAAATGGATGCTTCTTACTTACACTTCAAAACTCGACCATATTTTTAAATTTAAATAAAGACTTCAAAACAATACTCCCAGGAGAAATATGCAAACAGTGATACTGTATTATGGCAGATGTGGATCCAAACCGTTCACCTGTGGGAAATCGAAGGCTCAGATTCAAATTAAAGACTATCGCTGATCCCTCCAGATATTTTTATCATCCAGAGCCTTATGCACACACATTCCTTCTGAGAATGAACCTAGGCCAAGGAACAATTGTTGTTCTGGGTTTGAGCAATTAAATTGGATTCCTCAGGGAATGAAGCTTCAGTTGGACAATTTTTTCTCTTTTGAAAAGCTGCTAACATGCTTATTACAAAAAGCTTTAGTTAACAGGAACTATAAGGGAAAGAGGGCTGAAAGTATCGATCACCAGACTGAAAAATTCTTATCAGCCAGATGAAAAGGGGTGAATTAAAATGTGTATCCAATTGCCAGTAAATATATGAAATGATAATACTGTTGTCACTGCTGTGACTAACTGCACTTCTAGAATGGAGGTAAAGCAGGTGAAGAAATATACTTCCACAGAAAAAAGAGAATATATCTGTCAATCACAATCATAATCTCAAAGAAAGGCTCCTAAAAATACAACAAGGCGAGCCTTGGTCATCATTCCATCAATCATAGGATATTTTAACATTTGAAAGCGTAAATAATAGGATAATATTGAATTGCAAGGATTGAAAAGTTTTGAGGACCTGAAGATAATGTTGTAAATTATGGAAAACCTAAATTCTGATATAGAAAAAGTGAGGTTTCATTGTCTTTCAAGAATTCCCACAGCAGCATAATTGTGTCCCACTGCAAAAGCTCATACATTTATTTTACCCACTCCAAATTATTATGAAGCATAGAAAGATGCTAAAACACAAAAAAAATTAACCCTTAAGTACATGAAACAATTCATTACTTGGAAATCAAATAAAGCTCTTCATCCACTGTCCCACAATACAAAGGTAAAATAATTGAAAAGATAAAATTTTCATAACATTCAACAAATGATTAATATCTCTCTGAATTTTTGACTGGACTTGCTCATCAAGTTTATTTTTGACAAAGCGCCCATTCAATAATTTATTCCAAAAATGCCATAACAATTACATAGCACTTTTAGAATGAACAAAATGAATAAATGAGCCTACCGCAGTAAGCTACATCATCATTCTGAAAGGACAGGCCAAGGTATGAGACTTCTCTGTGAGCTGTATTGTCATGTTTGCCCCTGGACAGGTGCCCTCATTTGAAAAGGGGCTGTTGGAGTATATAAATACTTGGCAACATAGCACATGCAGAATTATGGAGGGCCAGCACGTAGCTATACAGGTGATACTGCAGCAATTGCCTTTCTTTCACAAATGCATACACTAGCATTTTACCCATTAACATACTTTGATGATTCAAAAGTTACCATACATAGTTAAGTTCTACCAGTAATCGTATTGCGCAAGAAAACTCGACTATTCTCACAGCACTATCTCACCAATATTTCCAAACATCTATAAAATATCCATGACAGGCACTTACTTAATGTGTTGCAAGAATTCCTTCTCAAAAGCAGTAATTTTGGAGGGGTCCATCTTGTCAAGGTATCCTCTCACACCACAGTAGATTACAGCTACTTGTTCCTCAATAGCCATGGGTACTAAATAGGAAGGAAGAATGCAAATATTATTGCCAGCATTATATTCATCAATCCAGAGCAGCATAATAATTTCTTTCAAAACAACTGGAGATGCTCATCAAGTTTATTTTTGACAAAAAGTGTCCGTTCAATAATTTATTCCAACAATGCAATAACAATTACATAGCACTTTTAGAATGAACAAAATGAATAAATATGAGTCTACCGCAGTAAGCTACATCATCACAAGCAAAATATTGTTTGAAAAATAATTTTCCTCCTACCTCCAGAGAAATGTGTGAATACTTAAGGACCCTTTAACCAATCTTAAATAAATTGAGCAACCTTCCACAGATCAATAACACCATAGATTAGGCAATATCCAAGGTATCATCTATTTCTCAATCAGCTACTCAATTACCATGCAAGAAAAAATGATAACTGCATAATATGGTCTAATGTACCAACCAATGATGGAGCCGTAAGAGCCATATACTTAGGGCTTTGAGAAAAGGCTTTGCACTGCAGAAATATATTTTAGGTCAATAATTTCTGCTAATTTTTATATCCCTTGTCAGAGCCTTGGATATGAGGACTAAATACTTAATCAACTATTTACACAAACACAATGCAGTTAACTTACCGTACTGTCCTTGCTTAAGCAATTCAGTCAGCCTGACACCACGATTCAGCAACTGTTGAGTAGCAGCATCCAAGTCTGAGCCAAACTGAGCGAATGCAGCCACTTCTCGGTACTGAGCCAACTCAAGCTTCATGGAACCGGCAACCTAGTTGAATTAAGGATGGAAATAACTTGTCATTAGTAACAATCAACTAAAATGTCTAACAGTAAAGGAAATTGACAGTGCATTTCAAATTCTCTGCACTGGATCACAAAAACTTACAATCAACAAAACCCACATGAAATTCTTACAATTCCATCAAATTAACATCTAGGACCAAATATTCATGGCAATAGATGAAGGATGCAATCAGAATACCATAAGAGATGGTTAATTAATGCATCTTCACTCTTTCACAGGTTACTATCTTAGTTTCAGTTTCATACTACCCTAAGTATTTTGGGTATATTTATTTGTGATATCTCCCCCTCATTTAATTCTGTTTTACTTACAAAAAATAATCAGTACAGCTTAAATAGTTATTTGTTGAGTACCTTCCATCATTATGCAAAATTTAATAAGATTTCCCCAGCAACTTAATGCATGTAAGCAGTAGTATCCATCAAGAAATGCACATATGTATGCATAATGCAAGAAATGTGAGGTAATGTTGAATGACATGAGAAAGAAGCTTCACCAGGGGTTTGGGCAAATAGGGTAGCTGCACATCATATCATATGGATTAATCATTTTCAGGGTATGGTTACAGCAAAATCTAAGTTCTTATGGCACAAAAAGAGTTACACACACTAGGCTACATTTGTGCTAACATACCATAGTCTCACAAACATAATGATATGAAAACAGAAGGGTTTGGGCTATTAATAATAATAATATTTACTTGCCTCTATGATCCTTTACAATAAAATTGCATGATATAAGGCACGTCAAAATATAAAATCATATAGAACAACAGAGTTAGAAGGCAAGAATTCAAAGAATGTCACAAGTCAAGTAGTATTAAAATATTAATTCACAGAATAAAAAAGCTTTTCACACAGGAAAGCCTTTACTCTCTTCACAAATACAGATTTTGAATCATTTACTTTAAGGTCATCAGGCAGCTTGTTGAAAATTCTCAACCCCATGGTTTTGGGTGCCATTGAAGCTCCTTTAGTCCTAACATATGGGATGTGGAAATTCCTATTACCTCTGGTATCATAACTATGCATATCTGAGTTCTTTACAGCATCAAAATAACCACACTTGACCCAGGTGACTACTGATAAGATATACAAGCATGGAAGGGGAATTACCAATTTCTTAAATATTGGGCGACAATGAGCCCGATATCGCTCTTTAGCGATTAGCCGGACAATCCTTTTCTGGATTATGAATATCTAAGTAGCATGACTGGAGGACCTCCAAAATATAATATCAGGCCTTATCCTAGAGTAAAACTCCCCATAATACATGGTCAATAAGACAACGATGGATACGGTTGACCTTATAACTCTAACAAGAAAACAGAGATAACTTAATTTATTAGCTAACTTGCCTATGTGTGTTTCCCAAGACAGATGGCTCTCAATATGCAGGCCGAACAATTTAACTATGTCCACCTCTTTTAGTGCCACATTGTTCACCATAAAGCTATATTTCCTCTTTGGTTTATTAATATTAGAGAAACATAATAATTGAGATTTACTGACATTCAGATTTAGGCAATTATTTACACACCGTATCACTGCATCCTGCTTAGAAGCTGACAGAATGAAATTAGTATTATCAGCATAGACTATAGGGCAAACGTTCAGTATACTGGAGGAGAGTTCAGGCAGGTTATTAATAAATAATAAAAATAAAGTAGGTCCCAGCACAGAACCCTGTGGGACACCACTTTTCACAATTCTGCAAGTAGAGTTCGATGTAATATTAACCTTGTTGACACTGACATATTGTGTCCTATGGTCCAGATAAGAACATAACCAATTTTTAGGTATGCCCCTAATACCGAAACTATTTAGCTTACTGCATAGGATTTTATGGTTGACAGTCGTGAAAGCATTTGTGAAGTCAAAAAACAAACCTACTGTCTCTAGCTTTGCCTCAACTGATAAGAGGATTCTATCCATCGCTTGGTGACAAGCTGTTGCTGTTGACTTATTACGAACAAAACCATGTTGGTACTTTGAAATCAGTTGATATTTCTCCACGTAAGACATTAGTCTGCCATAGAAAGCTTTCTCAAAGATTATCCCAATCTGATTTTGAATGGTGATGGGTATCTATGAGCTAAGATCATTCAAATCACCTTTATTCTTGTATAGTGGAATGACTTTTGAAACTTTCAAGGAGGATGGATAAACACCTTGACTAAAATATATATTGATCAGGTATAAGAGGGGGTGAAGGATTATATCACATGCCAGTCTTGATAGGCATTAAGACTACCACATTCACCCGAAACACTGATTTTCACTCAGTACCTGAAGTAATATACATCTCACTACCAGTCTGCAGTTTGAGTACATCATAGTCTAAAAATCGCTAACAGTTTTTTAAACATTGTTCTTTCATACAAATACAATTATCCTTATATGGGGAAAAACAGCAAAAAAGTAAATGTTTCCCTTGGTATCAATCGACCCTACCGTTCACTCACTAGGAAAGTGGCCTGATAATCAGATTTAGGCTCAACTACATTCAAGTTAAATTGGTAGCTGAAAAGAATCAGTTTTACCTGCTTCATTGCTCTTGTCTGTGCAGCAGATCCTACACGAGAGACAGACAACCCCACGTTGATAGCTGGACGAATACCCTTGTAGAACAACTCAGTTTCCAAGAAGATCTGTCCATCGGTAATTGAGATGACATTGGTTGGAATGTAAGCTGACACATCACCAGCTTGAGTTTCAATAACAGGGAGGGCAGTCAGGGAGCCACCTCCATTGGTGTCATTCATTTTAGCTGCTCTCTCCAGCAGACGAGAGTGAAGGTAGAACACATCACCAGGGTAAGCCTCTCGGCCTGGTGGTCGCCTCAACAGTAGAGACATCTGTGAAAAATAATTGGTCGTTAACTTCCCACGCCAACAAAAATCATCCCATATCTTTAAAAATTGACTAATATGGAACACATTTAACAGCAACCCACATATATATAAAGGTAATGAGTACCCTTAACCTTTGTGTAACCACACAGGTGTTCGGACTGCCCATTGTTTTATAATACATTATTCTGATGTATGAAAGGAAGTTTACAGTTATAACTGAAGACCCCATGAATGATCATGTTCAGGTGTTTGAAATTTGTTGTGGTCAGGCTAAGAAAATTTGTTAATGATCAAATAATGTCGCACAATCACACAAAGGTGAGACATTCACAAATGGCATATTTCCAGGTCTAGCATGAAAATTTTTTAAACAGAATTATGCAGGAAATTTGTGGAGGGAAAAAACCTATAGTACATAAACTCAAAAAGAGAGACCAGGGATAGTAATTTGGTAGCTATGCACATATTTGGTGATCATATCATTCGAGAAGAGGAAATAGAGCAAGGTACAATAGTCAGCCCAAGACAGTACGGCTACTCACTGCACGAAAGGCTGACGATGCATCACACCTGCTTCTATGACTCTATATGTGATAGAAGGAGGTGGGAATTAAACTACTAGAGAATAAGGTTATTCACAGCACAGAGACAATACTAGAGAGGAAGCTTCCACAATATAACTTTCAGGACCTCGAGTTAGTTATCTCTCTTATTATATTCATCTAGAAACAGAACTGCATCCCCATATTGTATCATCAGAGCATTCGTATGGCCTGCCTTGAAAACTAACTTTACTTTTGCGGTAAAATCCATTCATCAGATGGACTACCTCCATAAAAAAAGAGAATGGTAAAGAGGACAAAATTTATCCAGATTAAATCTCATTTTTTTATATGATCGGCCAATATATCACATTACATCAGGCTTTAATTCAGGTGCTTTCTCCAGGTTTTGCTTAAGGGGTTCAAATCCTTGCCAACGTTCCGTACCGGTTCCTAAGTACCGACCTTATGTGATCAGTTCTTGGTACTGGTTCTAAGGGCCAAGAACCGGCAGTACCGAGAACTGGGTACCGGTACCGACGCATCTCTAGACGAATCCTTTCCAGGATCAGACGGCTCATTTGGTGGGTCTCAGACTACACTGGTAAACAATGGTCTTTGAAAAAACCCCACCCAAAGTAAGAAAAAGTGAAAACAAAGCTCAATATCGAAGTATCCCAAAAAAACTATGTTTGCTGAGAGTGTGGATCACTGACTGAGACAGGTGGTGAAATCCCAACAGATGTGGACAACTATTATTGGGCTTAATGCATCTCGGGACTGGTGTTGGAGTTAAGAACATGGTGGTAATTAAAGGAAGGTTCTGATTCATATTTCATATGCAGAATTTAGTCCTTTAACCATGATGTACAATTATCCAGAAAGAAAAATATGCCAATTTTGAGCAAGCACACCAACAACTGACACAGCTGACATCAGACTGCTGGAGAGATGTTAACATTCTGGAAGATCTGATTTACCACACTGCATGTGGAAAAATGCTCCTGATATTTTTCACTAGCTTCACCACCAGGTGAAGAATTTATTTCTTGAACCGAGAGCAAGTTATTCTAGTTTTGAACATTACTCAAGCTCTGTATATATTTGTCACATTACAATAAAATTTAATTAGCAGTTAGTTGTTGTAGCCTATATGAACTGTCTTTTATGGATATATGAACCACAATCCCAGTCAAGAATTCTGCTAAGCTACCATGCAAATACATGTAAATAGCTGATGCCACCAGACCTGTCACAGGAACATCTTAACTTGATTTCATTCAGCCAATTACTCAATTCATCAAATTTTGAGGTCCTATGACATGTGATTGCACCACGCATGAGATAAAAATTACCTGACGGTAGGCCACAGCCTGCTTTGACAAGTCGTCATAGATGATGAGGGCATGTTTGCCATTATCGCGGAAAAATTCACCCATGGCACAACCAGAGTATGGGGCCAAATACTGCAGAGGGGCGGCATCTGATGCAGTGGCAGACACAATAATGGTGTACTGCATGGCTCCTGTAAAAGGAAAAATTACAGTCATTGATAAAACTATTCCTCAACACAAGTATTTCATTGTCTACCTCTGAATTTGTGAAGTACCATCTGCCCACAGGAAAATATTACCCATGGGAAAAGTGCATCAGCACAGTAAAATAATTTAAGGTTTCACAACATAGACTGGCCAGTATGCAATTCCAAATATCTATGCTAACGATTTCAATATAATGTGAGACATAGCACTCAATGACTACAAACAGGAGAAGACTAAGGCACAGGAAAATTAAAATGTTAATCCTTTCAATGCTGCAAACATGTATGCTTGCACAGCAGGCTGCTGTGGACATACTTTCATGCCAGCACTCCAGGGAGCGGGTCATGGTTACTCGCCAGTCCTTGAATGTTTTAAAATATTACATCCACTAAAAACTTTAAATGTTAGTTAATCTTCAAATAAATAAAAAAAAGATGTTATAAATATGCCTGTCTTGACATTTTTCCGTGGAATTGCTTACTCCAGAAATGTTATGAGCCACATGGTAAGCCTCATGATAAGGAGACCAGTCTGCAATGAAATGTACCAAGCACTCATGAGAGTTCATTTTAATGAAAATAATTTAACATTTTTAATGAAGAAATCTGAGACATTACCAATAATGTAACATGACTTCTTGCCACTTTTAAATCAACCCTCTAATGAAAGTCCCGAAGCTCAGCACTTCTTGCTACCGAATGCCTCGCACCTGACCCTCCCCTCACTTGAACATTCAGTGAATGACATTCAAACATACACCCACTCAAAGAATCTTCACTTAGCTTGGTGTTGGGACAACAAAACAGCAACTCTTAAGTGAATTTTCAGATTTTAGTCTGATTATATAATCCCAAAATCTACCACAATATACTTCATAGCCACTTACCACTATCAGTAAGCCTCTTCACAATTTGGGCAACAGTGGAACGCTTCTGTCCAATGGCCACATAAATACAGTACAGCTTTTTCTTCTCATCTGTACCCTCATTGAATCGCTTCTGGTTGATGATGGTATCAATGGCCAGGGCAGTTTTTCTGTAATATAGAATTGATAATGTTAACTTCATCACAGGTTTCAAGATTTTTCAGAGAATGTCATCAAAATATACCAGAACATTAGAAAAGATCACATATCACACAAAAGATCTAAATTAAGTTAACCCATAAAATGGAGTTATTGAAATGAAAGATTAAGAGCAAGGATTTGATTTCAATATTTGATATCCAATCATTTAGTACTTCACTCCTCTCTAGGAGTACTGCCAGCTAGTACTATGCTGCTATGGATAAGTGATAAATGAAGAATTTCTTGACCATCTACATTATATAACAGCAAAATTCCTGAGTTGTGGTCAATTAACCCCTTAAGTGGGGTAAGCGACTATAGTCGCCAAGGAAATTCGCTCCCCAGGTGGGAAGCGCAACTATAGTTGCACGCTGCATACCGATGAGTTTCCATGTGGGAAGGGCGACTATAGTCGTCTGTTGGGATATTTTATGTTTCTATAATGTGCTATGTAATGCAAATGTCTTATTTCTTCACTGTAGCAACGTTATATTTCATTTTTCTGATGGAGAATAATTTCAGGACGTCTCATATTTTGGGGTCATTTTCCATTTGAAATTGTTACTCACCGCACATGCTTCGTACCCATTTATCACTAAAAACTTAATTTGAATTTACAAAGGGGCTATTTTACAAGCTACGTTTAATGTTTTTTAAGAATGAAAGATAAAAAAAGACATTTTGGCCATGATAAAAGTTTCGTTATTCCAGAAATATGTTTTTCTAACTTCACTTTTTGCATATTCAACGGCGTAAAGGTTTAGACTTAAGATATTGGACATATTCTTGAAAATAATCATTGCTCCCTTATTGATTAGTGCTTTTTTGTTATCACTTTGTTTTACTAACCATATTCTCACGATAAATTATTAAGTGCTCCGTCATTCTTTGGCGTGCTTGGAATAAGTTTCTACGTAATTTAGCTCTGCTAACAAGGCAGTAAACATTCGTAATGCACATAGTTCAATATTTTAGCGCAGTTTGTTGCTTTTAATACTATGAGTATAAATTCTACAATGATAAACCTCGTTAACCACGTAAACACTCATATACAATTTTATTTAAAATTTCTTTCTGTAAAATATGGATAGAAGAAAAAAAAATCGCTACTGGAAACTTCTATTTACCCTAAAAAGATCCCAAAACATCACCTACGAAATGTAAGGTCAATGTAAGCTACACAGCACTGAGATTTGAATGAGAGCACTATGGAATGACTTTGGTACCCACTCCCACCACATCCCTTGATTCTTATCTGGGTGCCCACTGCTATACTACCACAGCCCTCACTTTCTTTGTTTCGAGAGGAAGGGTATCTTTCAGGGGGTGTGAAGTAGAGACTTGCAGGCGAGGGTAAGATCAGAGAGAGAGAGAGAGAGAGAGAGAGAGAGAGGGAGAGAGAATGATAAAGATTCTTTCCTTTCAGTGGGAGAGGAGTGCTAAGGGCTCTAGTGCCAGTACTTTAGATGGGAGGACAAATGACTGTCTTCTTGCCGGTCGACCGCCGCTTCGGCTTTGCTCAAGAAAACTTTCTGCTTCTCCTTTCCCTTTGTCTGCAGAGGGGTTTCGACCCCCTTGCCCTGGCGTTTCCCGGAATCCCCCTCCCCTGAATTTTGGCATGCGTCGTCATAGAGGCAACATCAGCAGGGCATGAACGGGAGTTGTCATCAGGCAGTCGGTCGCGATAATGGGTATAGGCAATAAACAGAGGCGGGCGAGAGTACCTTGGATTTCCCGACTGTTTGCGGGTCTCTTGTGTGAACTGGTGCAAGGACTGACACACGTGTCTCTTTGGAAATACCATCCCATCATTCCCAAACATATTATATGAAAGGGAAAACTAGGGTTAGCGTCCGCAGTCTCTTTGCTTGGACGTAGTCTCAATAAGAATAAAGAAATAAGAATTTTCACTAAGGCTTGGCATTTTTCTTAGAGGGCGAGGGTAATCAATTTTTTCACACATTGTCACAGGCCTTCAAGCAAGGTTTTGTTTGTGGGCAATTGGGCCACCTAGGAGCTAGAATTATCCCGTTGCCGTTGGCCCTGCCCACGATTGTAAAAAATTCTTTCATACTTGGGAGGCCAGCAGACCCTAACATGTGGGTGAGGGATTTTCTGGTTTATCCCTCTCTAAAAATTTAAGTTCATTGATTATGTTGTTTTCTTAGCCAGTCTGTATTTTTCCTTGGTGGTGAGCAGTCACATGAGATTCGTTCCTTAGCCATGAAAAGTCTGTATTTTTCCTTGGTGGTGGTGTATTTTTCCTTAGCCATGAAAAGTTATTCACATATCTTTGGTGAAAAACTTTGAGTATGGCTAAAAAAAGATTAGCAGAACTGATATAGCGGAAATGTTAGATCTGAGTGGTGAAAGTGAAGATAGCGATGCAAGTAGGGAGGAGATTTTAGTATCCACCGAAGGAGTTGCTGGTCCAAGCACCGTCGATCCCGCCATCAGAAGGAAGGCAGTGGAGCTGCACGAGTCTTCTAGCAGTGGGTCAGAAGAGGAGAACAGCGATGAGGAGGAACTTTTTCATTCGGAGACGTCGATTTCAGAGTGGACTGACAATGGTGGACCTTGACCAAGATTCCAGGCAAAGTATACTCCAGACTTGACTTGTGACCTTTTGTGTAAAAAAACCCTATTGACATTTTCGAACACTTTTTTGAAGAAATTGCCGCCCAGAGTAACTTGTACGCAAGTCAGCAAATAGAGGCAAAAATTAGGAGGCGACAGAAGAAGAAGTCTGGAAAAGTACTGGCAGGATACTGACAAAGAGGGGTTGAAAATATTTTTTGGTATCTTTCTTTTACAAGGAATAATTCAGAAACCAAAATTAGGGCATTACTTTTTGAGAAATAAGCTCCTTGCAACTACTATATTTCACGAGATGATTAGCGAAAAGCGATATTTTCTGCTGCTCAAATTTTTACACTTTGCAAACAGTGAGGATTTTGTCCCAGAAGGTCCAGTTTCCGCAAAGTTGTACAAGATAAAGCCTATTATGGACCATCTTGTGGAAAAATTTCGTGCGAGCTATATTCCCGATAGACTGCAATCTGTGGATGAAAGCCATCTGCTGTGGAAAGGGCGCCTTGGATGGAAGGTCTACATACCAAAAAAACATTCAAGGTTTGGTATGGACTCATAAATTATGCGACTCAAAAACTGGGTATGTATGGAACATGCTGATGTACACAGGAAGAGACACACAACTCGTTAAAACAGTTGAAGGCGTCGACAGGTCAGGTGTCACTAGACCTTCAAGATTGGTCCTCAGTCTTGCCAAGGACTTGCTGAAGCAAGGCTATACTATTGGAATTAACAACTACTTTTGTAGCCCCGAGCTATTTGACTTTTTAGTCAGATTTGAGACTGATGCAATCGGAACCGTGCGAAAGGATAGGAAAAACCTACCACAAGGTGTCATGCAGAAAAAGCTGAAAAAAGGAGAGGTAGTTGCGGCTTACCGTGGAAAACTAATGGCAATGATATGGCGGGAGAAAAGGGATGTGTGCATATTGAGCAGCTTACATGATGACACAATGGTGAATGTTCTAAGCAGAGGACAGGGAACTAAGATAAAACTGCAGGCGTGCGTTGATTATAATGATATGATGGGAGGAAAGGATTTGTCCGATCAATGCATCGTAACACACAGTGCCACGCGAAAGAGACTAAAAAGTATTATCAAAAGATATTTAGGCATCAGATATACATAGCAGCGCTCAATGCTTTTGTAATTTACAAAAAACAAGGCGGAAGTTTCTCGCAACTTGATTTCCGAATGGACCTAATTGAGAATCTGTTCTTAAAATACGGTAAACCTGCAGCAGAAAAGATGAACAAGTAAGGGAAAGAAAGGCATCAAGTGAAACCCCAGGAAGACTTGTAGGGCGACATTTCCCTGATTATAATCCACCTACAGGGAAAAGAAAACATGGTGTTAGACGATGTGTTGTGTGCCTTGCAAAAAGACAAAGGAAGGAAACAATTTTCATGTAAAAAGAGAGTGATGCTCCTCTCTGTGCGGCGCCATGTTTTAAAAATATCACACCAAAATTAACAACTAATTATGATTTTGTAAAAAAAAACTATAAAAATATTGTTTGTTCACGAACCCATCACATCCTAGGACAATGAACTCAATTTGCAATATCTGAATGAAAAATAATTGGTTGGGTAGAATAAAAGTGTATATATTTTTAGTGTTAGTTGTAAGCATTTTGTAAAAGTGTTCATCAAATCATTGTAAAATATATTTCGATATCTCCCGAGGAATTTTTCTGTCGGTGCCAATTCATATTTTGAATAATGTCAGAAGGAGTCTTCTAAAAGGGCATCATAATTTGTACTACGTTTTTAAATGTTGTAATTTTAAATACTTGAAAATTGATCATTTTTACATAAACATTATCCATAAATGGCTGGTTAATAATTTATATGTTATACTAAGAAAAATCAACATCATTTTTACTATCAGAAAGGGGAAATGATTATTTCCATGAAAGAAAAATTTTATTTTTTATTATTAGTTGTAAGCACTGCAATTTTGCAATTGCAACATTGCAATTTAAAAACATTTGTACAATATATAACTTTTCGGAGCCTGTCATGGAACTATTGTTGAAAATAAGCCTCAATAACCATAATGAGTTAGAATTATGATATGCCGTCTTTTTGCGAGTGTGGCACCAAAGTTACATGAATTTTTGCAACATTAAAACCTTAAATATTTATATTATTTTTGTTTATTTTGTTTGGAAGTGTTAACAATTTTGTAGCAATTTGTTGTAATATATTTGTGGAAAATTTTCATACAAATTACTACAACTAAAAAAATGACATCAGATAATGAAAATATGACTGAATGCTAGTAAATGTCAATAATTTCAAAGCAATTATTATAGTATAAATTATGTTTTGTTAAAAATTGTGCGATCATATTACGTATATCATCGCCTATTTTTAATAAATATGCAATAACAAGGTTTATTTATCCATTTAATACGTCAAATATGCCTGCATCAGGGTTTTCCATCAATATCATAAGAAGGAAAAATGTGTTAAAAAACGAAAAAATGTTTTAAAAACAAATTCCAGAAGAAAACCTTTGAATTTTGTTTTGGAGGCCAAGAAAAAATATAAAAATAGGGTTTTGTTCCATTAAAATTGGTGGATTTGCTCCTCACCAGCTGAAGGTTAAGGAAAAAATCCGTCCCCAGCTAAGGGGTTAATACATTGTCCCACATTTTTGGCATCTTCAGGGAATTGAAATCAGTAAAACTGAACCATTGAACAAAGTAAAAGTCAACTTTAAACAATAAATAAGGTAATAAGAAATTAATTTAATTTCTTAGCTGTTTACAGTTGACATTGTTTTATGGTTCAATTTTACTGATCTCAATGCCCTGAAGATGCCAGAAAATTAGGTGAAATGTCAGCACAGAGAAAGTTATTTTTGAGAATTTAATTGAGAATGAAATTCATTGACCACGACTCGGGAATCTTCCTGCTTTGTGCCAAGGATGAGATTAGATTTTGGCAGCAGGTTTCTTGGGAGAAGTGTTAATGAGTATCATTCCTGAGGTAATATACAGTACCACTAGACACTAACTAAGTTATTTCTATGCAGGTAGCTATTTTGTGATTTCTTAATTTTTAGCATTTCAAACATACTTCTTCTCCTTATGGAATTCATAAAAACAAGTATTTAAATAGTGTGTGTACTTCATTAATGTACTCCCAGAAAAGATTTCTATTTCAGTTGTATTCAAGTTTATCATCACCCAGATAACTTGGGCTCTCCTTTCTCCCAGAGGCAAGTACTCTTTCTACAGGTTCCCTGGACATCCTCACCCAGATGAGTTAATGTAGGTTCTTACGATGACAACAGTTTCTAATATATATCCAACAAATACAACACCCACGCACTTTTTACTCCACAAGGAGAATGTTTTCCCACTTCAAGGGGCTCAATCTTAGAAACAAATGGGGGACTGAGAAGGTATTTGCAACTCCTTCCTGGGCATATGTCACTCACAGAGTTTCATTTTTCCTAATTTTGTCTCACTTTATGATAACAACTAGTGACAAGCACAATGGTTTTATGTCCACTACACGAAGCTGCTAAAAACCTTTAGCAGTAGACTAGCTGCCAGGGTACGGCATGAAACAAGCTTAGGCGAAGCCTCCACGTTTTATAAAAACCTAAGTTTTTACAAACTAAATCTTGCTATATTTATTTCATGCCTCTGGAAACAGCTTAAATTTTGAAATAAAATTTTATCGTTGTCTCTCCAATGACTAAAGAAAAATCTCGTTCCGAGTGCAATCCGAATCAATAAAATCTTTCTCCCTTGGATTTGTAACACCAAGTCCCAGCTGGGGATGATCTGGCAACCTTTCGCTTAAACACACCATTATGTGGAAAAGAAATTTACCCTTGGGAGTCACCAATATCAAAGTCACAGTGCTTTCAAATATTCCTGAGGAGGAGACATCCATTTCAAGTCGTCAACATGGCACAGGAGACCTCAGCTTCAAATCACGAATCTTCCACAAGAGGCGAAAGGCAACTATCAAGAATTATTATCACTTGATGCTAAAACATGTCAAACTGGACATCTGATCATTTACGACAAGAGTATTTATTATAGCAATTACTTCTCAAATGAATCCTAATGACTAGTCCACTACTTGGAAACATCAAGAGACCATCACTTGTCTTAGAGGTTCTTACTTCGCTTCTTTTTCTCTCCTTAGCAGCATATTCATGACACCTGAGACAGATTTGGCTCTTTCTCAGTGAATCTTTTGTAATGATGTTTTATTTTGCAGATAGCACAAGTAGAAGTGGAATTTTGTGTTAAAGCCTAAAGATTATGAAAATCCTTTTGAATAAATTCTCGAAATTCTCAACTAAACCGCGAAACGACAAGTCAGTCAGGAAGAAAGAGGTTTTCCTCTGATTTAAAGATTCTCACTGAAATTTGCATAATGTTGAGAAGGAATACAGCAGTGACTTGAAACCACTTGGAAGACATTTTGGATTATAAAAGTTTTATGGCAGTTGAGAAAACATAATACTAAGCAAGTTTCATCAAAATCTGAGCTGGTTTGGAGGCTGGAACTTTTTTCTGGATGAATTGACATGAAATAACCCAATGATCAATAAAAACAAGAGAGAAATAAGGATACAATCAGCCTCGCCTCCAAAAATCAAATGCAGCCTACAATAATTAGTCAGGCCCAGGCGAGAACTACCATGATGTTCAAGTGTATGGGAAGAATGGACTATGCCTCAGCTGCAAATCTGCAGAATTACACTGCATTAACCCTTCATCAGCGGCAGCCAGATGTGCAGCCTGCCACTCAGGGTGGAAGAAAAGGGAGGCCAGAGGCTGTTCCTCTCTTCCAAAGAGACAATTTGTTGGTTGGTGACAATTAAGTGGAACTTATAAACAATAAAATTGTTGCAAGCAATAAGATAATTTTCCTAGTAATTTTATGCTTGTTTTGACACCAAACATCATGTCAATCCCTTGATTATTGCCTTGCCGATTTCTATGAGGCAACACTTGCTCAGGGTGAGGATCATCCATCTTCATCAGAAACACTGTCTTCATTTAAAATTTCATTATCATGAAAAGAGCCAGACGATTCTGAAAAATTTTATTATCCCTACATTGGATGGATATCTTCCACCCGCCATAGTGACTGGTGACTATTCAAACACACAGGAAAACTAAAAATTGCAACAAAATAGGTTTTGTAATACTAGCAGACACAGACATGACAACTGAAATGAACTACAGGAAGGAAGGCTTGTAGTTCATTGCAAATGAAAATGGCCCTGTGTGGGGGAGGGATCAGTTTTGGGGAGGAGCAAGAATTACCAGAAGTTCCCCTCTGAAAAGGAAGAGTTAGGGTCATAAAAACAAGAAGGCTCTGAAAGCAGGACAGAGTCAAATGTTTAAGACGTTTTTCCTACAGGAGCTAAAAACTAATGGCAGACCTGAAAATTCTTGGCACAACTAGCAAATCTTTGAGGGGTAGTCAGAAACCTGACAGACTATTTGAGATGATAATGCAGCTCTATGGATGCTGTACTGGGAATTAAAAGTAGAAATTGAAGAACAGAAATTAAAAACTTATTCACCTACACTTCAAGTGTACATAGACAGCTTCAAACTATGTACTTAGCAAATTTCTGACTATGACATATGCAGATGAAAACAAACACTTGTATACGAAATTGCTTAAAGAGCAAGACATTCACCAACTACAGAAAAGACGCACCCCCAATACATTAGAAGGGATCAATAAATACTAACTTTTCAATTATGATAAGAAATGAAGAATAAAAATTTCAATAAGAGACTAAAGGAAAATATTTTAAATAAATATCACAAGGGTGTGTATGGATGACGGAGATTGACACATGCTGCAAATAAGATGCTGAACATTTTAGAGTCAATTAAGTCAGTCGCTGTTGCAAGAGCAACACAATCATTCCTAAAAAATCAGTTAAATCATAGGACAATCACCACAGAGCAAAATTGGAACGAGTTAGACGGTTGCGGCAAAAAGTTCAGAAAAATTTTAATGGAAAACTGTAGCATTAGGACGATCCAAGAGGAGTGCTCCTTTTTCCCAAGGAAGTTAAGGGCTAAGACATACATAGTCTAATCATGCATAAAACATTTTTAAAATTAGGGCTATATAATTTACCCAGTCTGCCTGTCACCAATAATGAGTTCTCGCTGTCCTCGTCCAATGGGCACCAAGGAATCCACAGCCTTAATACCAGTTTGCATAGGTTCCCTCACAGAGATACGGGGGATGATACCAGGGGCCTTGATTCCAACTCTCAGCCTACAAAGGAGCAATGCATACGATGAAACAACGAAAATTCCGCCAAGGACAGTAAAAATGAACTTGAATTAGGCTTAAACAGAATTGTTAGGCAACCTACTTCGTATATAAAAATAAAAAACACCATACCTCTGCTTAGTGTTCACTGGGCCCTTTCCATCAATGGTGTTTCCAAGGGCATCTACGACTCTCCCCAGCAGATCTTCACCTACAGGGACATCAACAATAGCACCTGTTCTCTTAACAATGTCGCCTTCTTTGATCAGCTTGTCGTTACCGAATACTACCACACCAACGTTATCAGGTTCCAAGTTCAGGGCCATTCCCTAGAATCGATTCAACTTCTTCAGATATATGTACATCATTTAATCAAACAGCCAGGTAAAACTTGAGTTCACTCACCTTGAGGCCTGAGGAAAATTCCACCATTTCATCGGCCTGAATATTCTTCAACCCATATACTCGAGCAATACCGTCACCAATGCTAAGTACACGGCCAGTTTCTTCTAAATCAGCCTATATGAAATAAATTCTTCGTTTACTATGCAAATTGAGCAGACAACTCGACACTTCACAGCTTTAACCGGTACACATCTCCTACCTTGGGTGCTGCGCCCATGATCCTCTCCTCCAGGATTGATGAAATTTCAGCCCCCCTTCTTTCTTGGGAAATATGGATATTTCGACTGGCAACCTGGAGGGCAGGCCATGCCAACTTCGCAACCTAATTGTATTGCAGAGATTTTAGGATAATTATCACCTCTGCCACCGCTAATTTCAGTCGTATAAGTGAAAAATCATCAACCCGTGTGCTCTAAACGACCAAAAACTATCGCGATTAAAATTAAGAACAATGAAAGACGTCGGTCACTAATTCAACAGCTTATAATAACAAGAAATCCATATCGATCAATCTCTAATATGGTAGGTCATACTTAGCAGCCGGTAAAAGCAATATATTTTACCTAAAACAGAGGCGCAATTCCTCAAAATAGATATTAATAGTTTCTTATCGTGTATTGAGAATGTCAAAAATTAATACCTTATTGCCAGTAGATGGAAAATGCCTGGCCACAGAAGTGGCTAATCTTACGGAGAGGAGAGCCATCGCGACAAGCCCAACCAGGAACCAAAGATGGAGAACGGTCTGTTGTCTTGAACCCGGGTTGCTGCAGAATGGTCTCCAACTCAGATGCGCCCTGTTTTCACAGTTTTATTTCGGAGATCAAAACTTCACAGTCACATATTTAGTGAAATATATTATCATTAATCGCCTTATTTCTATATTTATTGCGTTATTTCACTTTTTTAAATTTTCCAATTTAACTTTTTTAACATTTAATGGAATAGGAGTAACAAAATTTTAACCTTCGACAGGTTCATTCGCTTAATGACGACAGATTATATCTTTGTCAATCACCGTCTTATTATTAATTTGCATACGTTTTACCCATTATTTTGTAACTATTTCAGTCAATATTACAGCAACTTTTATAATGTGAACCGGAGAAACCGGGATGGATTTGCGATTCATGTCGATATATCACTTCAGCAGCGCGTTTTCAAATCCCTTCATCGAAATGTACGAAAGAAAAATGCTCAATTACAATATTATCCGGAATGTTAGCGCATCAAAAAATTCATAATGAGGAATTCTCATTTGTGAAGATATTTCAGTACTGCCTTGATTGAATTAATGGAGTGAACCATTTTAATAGCGCGGAGTATAGAATTGTTTCATTTTATGCATTTTTGTGTTGGACATTTAATTAAGATAGAAAATTCGAGGAACAATCGAGCCATTAAAACTAGCATATATGAAAGGCAAATACAATGCTTATATTCAGCTATATATGCTATTTCAGAAGTGGAAGAAAGTTAACACCATTATATTTTATTTAGTTTATTCATTCTAACTCCATTATATAGCAGATATTTATCTTAAGAACATTAAATTCTCCATGAAAAATGCTTTGGCCCACTATGTAATTACTGCCAAACATTTCTCAGGGAAACCATTGAGCCGTAGCATAAGCAGAGAATCAATCGCTTATTTAGGACAACTAAAAGGAAAATAACCATATTATAAAATCACATCATGTTTCATTTTACCAAGTTTAGATGAGCACCTTTGCACCATGACAAATAAGATAATATCTATCTCTGAAGTCTCAGCTATGTTACAGCCAGGACTTGGTAGATCTATTGGTTGCAGTTTATGCACTGTTCACTTTGATAGAGCTTTTCAAAATGACGATTCATTAAAATAGTAGAGGGTTGGTTACATGATACTTTAACCAGTATGAGTTCATGTACAAATGCATGAACTAAATACAGCAGGTTCTATTTTCCAGTTCATGCATTCGTACAAGTTGGTGTGGTTACACAGTGAATTTTTGCATTCATTCAAGTGTTAATGCATTCACAGATTAACTTGTACAGGTTACGATATCGTGTAACCACAGCTTAAGTATTAGCAATGACTAAGGAGCACTACCTAGAGTTATAATTACTCTTTGGTATTAGTTATGTGATTGTCTGGTAGGCATTGATCATAGTATTTCTTTCTGCTAGGGAAAACTTACTATAGTTATTTACCTGTAGTAGAGCTCTTTCATGCCATCTGAAGTAATTCATAGTAGCAAAGGTAAAGCAGTGATTTGTCAGCATCATTAGTCACTAGGAGATGATGAAAGATATATAGTTCACAGGCTGATGGTGGATGAATATTATAATTATAAGATGGCAATTGAAGACAGATGGGAATGCAGGTATAATTTAATAATGTTTTCTACAATAGTAAAAAGCTTGGTCAAGCAAACAAGGATTTAGAACCCTTCCCTGAGTATACATGATTTGCTCACCTTAGGCTTGATTGTGTACTCTAACTTTATTTAGCATTTGGGTCCATCTACAACATAAGTCTGCCTTGTTGTTAAAGATGCAATACTCTTTCACTCTGAATGCAGGAAAACAATGCAATTAATAGAAAAACTACATTAGTGTCTAAGATTACTGATTCATGATAAATAAAAAGTTGAAAACCTATCATGGGGGTGCCAAAATAATTAGGCCAAATGACTGCACTGTCCATGCATGAGCCCATAGGCACCTCCTCTGGAGATCTTGGTTGGAGAGGATATTTTTACCCAACAACATAACTTACCCATTCATTTGTTTATCATTAACCAATGGCAGAATTGTGTTGGTGGTTTCCTGGTTAAGTCAAGATGAAGTAGCAGCTAATAAAGTAGAAATTTCATTGCAACTTAATTATAAAAAGATGTAGCATGATAAATAAGTATATAGGTAATTGCTGCAGTAGCAAGCTTCAACATATCATTGGATACAGTTGAATAAAAAGTACAGACAAAACTGTCTGGTAATAAGCCCATCCATTTCCATCAAACCACGATAGACTCTGAATACACTTGAGTACATAACAACACAACTCATTCTTAATAAAATATTAATCAACTTCAACATTCAACAGTTTAATCACAGGAGACAAATAATAATACAAAGACTATCACAATTCAACTTGAATACATTTTCACACATAACAACACACAATTTTGGCACTTAATAGAGAGTACATATTACATAGAACACACAATTAATTTGTCTTTCTCACTTGAATATCAAAACCTTTTTGGCATAATAATATGGGGATAATTGTCTTGCATTCTTCACTTTAAATAATAAATGTTACTAAAGCAATGCTTTAAGTCACTACTACTGCAAACAGACTTCTTCATAATGGGATCTTTTCACTGTAGTTTGAATGTCTACCACTAACCATGGTTAAAAAATCTTACTGAGCGTTGAAGTTACACTTCACAAACACATAACTTTCAATTGGTACACAATCATTGTAATAAATAACTGTTCACATTTAAAACATCATATTCACCAAAGCATTCACCACAGCTTACATTATAAAATTTAGCCAAAGAGTCAATCATGTTCAGAAAAATTTACACTGGCTGTCATTGCCTTAACATAAATAAACAGTCATACAACACGAGGCTTTTTTAGTCTTTCTTCTACATCCTGGCATCACTTGATTCATGTTGACAACTTCCAATTTAAATTGGCACAATTTTTCAATTCAATAAAAACTTGATGCACTTTAGTTATTCATATTCATGGAACCAAACTACATTCAAGTCAGCAACATTATGAGGTATTTTTCTATAACTGACTGGGCTGAAAAAAATGCAAATCAAAAGATTATTACAAGATAATAGCCATGAAATTAAAGAAACATATTAAGATTTTCAAAATTGCAGATACACATAATTTTTTAAACGAACTCTGTTCTATGCTGCCGAGGATCATCAAGTGAAAGTATGTCATTTTTCCAAGTAGAAAATTTGACAGGACAAAACACAGCTGAATTATTTAAAGAATAACTTGCATATATTGACTCATGATTATCATATTTCATCCTATGCAATAAAGGTTAAGAGTCCAATAGCCGTAAAATTTGCATTGCATAGTTGTGACTATCTCCCTTCAGAGTGCTGAAGAGGGTACCTAACTATACAGCCAAAATGCATGTGTACTAAGTTCACGGCTATAACAGTCATTGCTATAATAGTAGAGAGTTACAATCTTTGTTATACTTCATTCTGTTAATAGGAAGTGGGCAAATCACACCAAAATAAACTTAATTTTAATAATGAGTTGTTTGTAGCAACACTTCCCGTCACTCAGTTGAGTAATCTACCACGTTGAAGCAATCGAGGGGAGAGTCAAAGGTGTCTCTCTCCGAGAATGCCCTAAAAAACAAATTCTTCCCAAAAAAATATGAGTGAGACAGACAGGAGGAAATCGGGAACAATCAAGTATATTAAATGACCACCAAATTAAAGATAATATATTTCAGCAGCTTAACACATACAAACAAGTAAGGGTCAGCCAACCTGTACTTTGACGTCTAAGTCTCAAATTCAAACACCAACTATACGAGACAGCAGACAGCAAGAGTAGAACCTCTCAAAACCACGGTCTATCTCAAAGAGACCGATTAGCGATTTCCGTCGAAGGAGGGGAAGTTCAGACGGTGGGAAAGTGGAAAGGGACAGAAGAGGAATAAGAGGCGATTGGTTACCTCGGAGGGGAAAATTTCAGCGAGGTCAAAAAGAGAAAGTTGTGGATGGAGTAAGGGGGAACAGGTGATTGGCAGTCTTGGAGGGGAGGTAGTTTTATGGAATGGGAACCCATGCGGTTTAGGAATGCAATTGGAGATAGGAACTACTTTTCATCTCCGTTCGCAGATTCCTGGTTTCTGGCCTCTTTGCTCAGCACCTCGGGCATATCACATCCTCGTATTCTTCCGTCTCCAACTGCTATATAAACGAGAGTAGGTCCTCGGGAGGGAGGGCAGGTCACCGAGGGCAGCAGACGCCGATGGCAGAAGACGCTGAGTTCGCGAAGACGGCTGGAGTTTCGCGAACGTCGTTGGCGCGACAGATGTCGTTAGCGCGTCAGTGGCGGGGCGCGCCTCGGGCAAGTCCTTCGGCTAAGTCCGGAGGATAAATAGTTCGCAGAGGATAAATTGTCCAAAGAGGGATAAATGGGGGGGGGGGGGGGGGGGTATGACCAAAAAATGCTACAACGTGACGGGAGTTTTTGGACAGTACTCATTCTTGAGTCCTAATTTCTGGCCCATTGTTCCATTCTTCCCACTCCATCATAAGAGCCATCTTAAATTCCTCACATCATCCCCCATTTTCTCATTTCTTCCAGAATTCCGATCCTCTTCCACAGGGTTCTCCCCTCTATTGCCCTCATCAACATTCTATCTCCCTTCAAAACATCCTCCATCCATCTCTTCTGCTCCCTCCAAACCTCCACCACTAGCTTTCTCACCTCTCCAACCATATCTAATACCTTATTGTTTATAATTTTTGCCACCCAGCTCATCCTCTCCATCCTTCTCTGCACTCAGATCTCAAATGCCTCTAGTCTCCCTACACCCTTTGCTATGACCTAGTCTCCGACCCATTCAGCGTGGCTCCACACCAGAGTTTTCATCAGCCTCTCATTTACCACTCTATTCAAACCTTGCTTCACCAATTACCTACTCTTCGAAAATTCTTTTTTTCTGCCATGGAAATTCTACATCTCCCTACCTCTGAACCCAACCATACACATATGCATACATACCAATCACGCCATTCCTTACGGGGTAGGCACAGTCACAAAGTTTCACTCATAAATACATATTTGTACACCTAACTCAGCTTCAATAATTTCCTCCATGCTGACCTACCCTTGCAAACCTCTTTTGCCTCATTTACCTCCATACACTGTTTCATACACATCCTCATATTTTTAAGACTCATAATATTCCTCCTCCTAAGAATTCCTCAACCACATTCAACCACAACTTTCTTGGCCTACCTCTACCTCTCGCAACATTCATTTCACTCTTATATATCTGTTACGCTATTCAACTCTCACCCATTCTCTCAACATGGCCAAACCAATTAAGCACACTCCTTCATATATGTTCATTAATGGAGCATCTAACCCACATTCATTTATTACCCACTCATTCTTGACCCTATCCATCCTACTTTTGCCGCCAATACTCCACAGATAACTCATACCCATGTTTCACTACCATTCAACGAAGTGGAGTGGAGTACACTTTTGTACATGGCGATTTTTGCTTCCTTGGACTAGCACTCATCCTTGATGTGCTCCATATGCTACCACTTTCCTTCCAGCATTCGCACATCTCTTTATCTCCTCATCTATCTGTCCATCTTTCTCGCAAACATGTTACTTAAGTGCACAAAATCATCCACTTGATCAATTATTTCACCATTTGCCCTCATCATACAGTTATTCTCCCTATCCTCCTTATCAAAAACTACTACTTTAGTCTTGCACACATTTACCCTCAATTCCATTCTCTCTGTTGATTCACTAAACTTATCTACGAGCATCTGTGATCCCTGTTGGCTCTCAGAGATAAAAACAGCATCATCTGCATATAGTAGAACTCGCACATTTACATTTCCCATCAAAACACCGTCATTTTCACTATGTAAAAACCCAGATTTGAATGGGCAAGATGTTGCAAAGCTCTGTAACAACACCTGCATTTGTGAAAGACATTTCAATATGGAGCAGTTCACAAATGAGAGTATGATATGTTTGAATTTGAATGCCTTGCCTTCTCTTTTCTTGTTTCTTCTTTCTTTCACTCCTCCACAATTGAGGTCCACTGATTGTGATTCTTCTTCAGTGAATGTGGGTGCCTCCACTTCATGTGCTGAAGCTGATGAATACTTATCAGGAGAAATTTCTTTTCCTCAATCTCATGGTTCTGACAGCCAAGATTCTTCTGCATTGACTCCACCTATTAATCCCTCAACCACTAGCACTGCTTCTACTTCCAGAAAAGTTTTACCTCGTGGGATTTTGAAGGATATGGGCTTGTCTGCTGTGGATATGACTCCTAGGAAAAGGGGTCTATATCAGGAGTTTTGCAAGAAGAGGAAGCAAGTTGAGAGACTTGGTGAAGAAGGTGGTGGTCAAGGCTAAGTTGAGGAGGAGACAGGATGATAAGATGGCGCAAGAGAAGATGCTCACTAGCATGGAAGAAGTGTTATCTCCTGCTGGCTTTGCCCTCATCAAGTCTGTAGTAACAGAATGTCAAAAACTCCCCCGAGGAAGAAGGTGGTCTGTTTCATCCAAACTGGTTGCTCTGTCCCTCCTTAAAAAGGGGCCCAAAGCATACAGGCACCTAAGGTCATTATTTCCACTTCCTTCTCGAAGCACTCTACTCCCTCTGTTGAACTCTGTCTCCTTCAACACCGGCCTTAATGAGGATATGTTGAAGCAACTTTCCGACAGTGTTGTTAATTTAAAAGATGAGGACAAAGTATGCACATTAATGTTTGATGAAATGGCCATCAAGCCCCAACTTTCATACAATGTGCATAATGATATTGTGACTGGATTTGTTGATAGGGGATGTCATGGTCGGTATCATGTTATTGCTCGCCAGGCCCTAGTGTTTTTAGTAAGAAGTGTTAGGGGTCCTTGCAAGCAGCCGGTGGCATACTATTTTAGTGAGGCTGCTACAAATTCTTATGTTTTGTCTGAATTTCTAAGGGATGTCCTCTCAGCCCTGAAAAAGGTTGGTTTGACTGTTGCAGCCAGTTTGTGACATGGGGCGCAATAATGTGAAAGCCCTTCAGATTTTAGGGGCTAGCTACTCCGATCCATATTTTGAGTTTGAAGGAGACAGAGTGGTCACAATCTTTGATCCTCCTCATCTCCTGAAATGTTTTAGGAATCTTTACCTTAAATATAACATTTCAGTAGAGGTACCAATTGGTGGTGAAGTTGTAAATCTGAAGGGCTCATGGTCCCACATTAGGGCATTAGCTGCAGAATCAGCTGTGAGCAGCCCTTTTGTCCCGTAAGTATTGAAAAAATTTTTTTCATTCAGAATATAAGGTAGTTTTTGCATGAAGAAAGGGTAAATATATCAAATTTCTTTTTCCAGCATTCCTCCTGCAGCAGTTCATAATACGGATTATTTTTCACTTGCATCTTTTTCACCATTCATGTTTAGCTCTACTAATATTTAGTCTATTGTCTTACAACCAGCATGCATACCATACTACCTTTTCCTCCTGAACCTTAAATTTTAGCTGTAGATTTCTGTGGTGTCTTCACAAAATCATAAAATTGTTCATTATAATAGCCCATCGAGGGCACAATTCAGTTTTATTCATATCATTTCAAGTTAATGAATACTAAAGGAGGTGACAACATTTCATAGTCCCCTCAAATTTAATATGGTTGTTTGTGATGATAACTTGTCACACAACACTGAAAATATGTTTCACTTTAAGTATCTCATGGGTATGGAATAGTGTAGGTTGTGAAACCATACTGGCCATATTGAGTAACTGTTACAATTAGGCATAATTCGTTAAGAGTAGGTTAATGCCGATGCTGAGCTTCTCTCTTCTCTTCCTCTTTCCTATCTTTTTTTCCGTTTCACTCATACTCTTTTAACATCTATTTCCATCTTTCTTCCCTATATTAACTCCGCCTTCATGGATAACAGGGACTATATCTCATGCCCCAAGTTGCCGGTCCCAAGCCCGGATAAAGGAGGAGGGTTCATTTGATAAAGAAGGAGAGATCAAGTATATATTTATTTATTTTATTAAAGATTATTTTGGATTCAGTTATAGGAGTGCATTTTTCATCACAGAAATCTGGTAAATGTCTCGAAGTAGTTTTCCCTAACATGTTATTTATTATGTTCCACTTTTTTTTTGTTTTATTCAAAGCAGAGTTTAATCTTTTATCACTATACGATTTTTTTGGTAGATCTAATACTTTGTAAGTTTAAGATTTGATAGTTTTTTTAGTCCGATGAAAATTGGAGTAAATTGCCTGTGACTTGTTTAATTTAGCTTGTAATGCTTTCTCTTTGACTACTTTAGAAAACTCGATTATTTGAGAAGTCAACCAAGGTTTCTTTCATAATGGCCATGGTCATGGAGCCAGAATTAACTGACTATTATCCTTATTATATTCATCAAATGGGGTGACAATATCTTTGAATGTGGCTTCAATGTCCTGGTATTTTATTTTAAGATTAGACATTTATGACTCTCAGGAACTACATCTACGTCATACACTGCAAGCCACCCAAAGGGTGTGTGGCAGAACTAATGGTATTACGAAGAAAAAATTCATCAATTATGGATTTTATTGCTTGAAGTAATAGCTACCACAAGAAGTCTTAACCTCATAGTAAACAGTCATGAGTTAAAAACATCAATTCATTTCCTCCAGAGTTTACTGCTCCAACTTTAAATCCACTGATATTTATGTTTATTATCTTACTTATTTGGTGCAGCTCCCTTAAAAGTAACCTCTGGTTGGCATAACTGGCATAAGGAAGAGTAGTGATGCAAAGATTGACTGCAGTTTAACTTAAAATGTTAACAGAAATGAAATGTATGATTCCTAGTTTTTCCCTCCAGTATAGCATGTAACATGTTTCCTTTAAAGGAACCTTCCGTCCACTTGCATATGGCCATGGTAAATAATATTTTTTGCTTCTCAAATAATTGTTTCTCAGGTAATTATCATTGAGTAATGCTCTCATCAAGTTCCTTCAATACAGTTTCTTATTTTTTCAAAGTCAGTATGTACAAGGCTGGTATTCATACCATAATGCTAGCAGTCCTAAATGTAGTAATCTATTAATAAGGTTGTGAGCTCAGTGGAGTGAGAGGGATTTAAGCATATGTCAATCCTTAGTACGGCTAGAAGTATGTAAGTGCATTTTCCTCTTTCCAAGACTCTTGCATTAATATGTGTGATTTTTTTCAGGGCTTTACTGCGCAGGAGAGTTATTAGGGATCATAATTGCGAAGAAGTTGGTCATCATAACAATTGTTAACTTGATGCAAGCATTAATGAAAAAAATCAATTTGTCTTATTCTGTATACATATTAATTGTAAAGGAATCGTTTAATATAAAAAGTTGTTATATTGTTTAAATTGCCAACATATACATTCCTCACCTTACTGTTATTTCTTTCAGCATCATAATGTGGACATTAATCATTCAAAATGTAATTCGAGAGTACCTGACTCTAACAGAAATTTCATTCATGTCAAATAATGCCATTTCAGAGATCCTTCTGGTGACGGTTTGTAAATAAACCCACATAGCTGTGGGATTGTGGTTCATAACACATTTTCAATGGAGTTATCTGAATGAATGACGAATAAAGCACATTCGAAATTCACGGTTGAAGTTAAAACTAACGCTATCTTATGTTGAGGTAGATACTAGGAGGGCCAACCAAATAATAAAACGTTAAGTTAGCACTCCATGGTATTATTGAAAAATGTTTTCCGCCATCCCAATATTCCTCAAATCAACAGTATACTGTGAGAGGGTATGTATACTAAGAAACTTACCTAACTTGCTACCTCTTCCCACAGCAACACCAAAAGCTGTGTCGCCATTCTCATTGACCATTGTAAGATCAGCTCCCCTCAGCAACAGTTCATTCACACAGTGAGGATGGTCTCCATATGCAGCATACATGAGAGCTGTGTTCCCATCCTGGAAAAAGTATAATTTCAGATGAAAAATTATGAAATTTCCTGTAAAAATGCTGATATTTCAAGAAAAAATTCAGAGATATAGTTTCAATCTTTGAGCATCCTTTGTCCAGAAAGTCCCCAAGTTTTTTCTGCTAGGCTGGGAGAAGGTGGATATGCCAGTAATGGACATGTATGAAAGCAGTGAGCTTCTATGGTTTGGCCATGATAATTCATGCCAGACAGTTCAATAATGACACAGAAATATGACAGCAGAGGAAAAGGTATGAGAGGAAGAGGCAGAACAAGAAAGTTATGGGTGAATGTAGCAGAGGAGACTAAAGAGGAGGAATGATGAGAACCATAAAATATTAAGTGCTAGGATAAATTTTGATATAATGTCCTCAGGGCATTGCATAAAATGTTTCCAAACTTTTTTCCAATTTTAGAACTGATTAAATCCTTTGCATGTATTACAAATCCTCATTTAAGTTGAGTTTTTCAACAAAAACCAAAGTTATAAGAGCAGTTCCAAGGGACTTCGGAGGCAATCACGATAACCACTGGTCTTCTGCTAGTGGAGCAGTCCTATCAGCAACCCATGTCCCTCATTATCCCAAATCTGCACTTTTGCTATGTAGCATAAAAAATTACTTACATGCTGTTATGATTATAGGAAATTTATACAACAGATTGTAACATTGTAAACATAGACCCATGGTCAACAACAAGGATCACAACAATATCGACAACAATATCGACATGGGGTGCCGTTGCTAGGGACGCCAATGGAAAGGGAGGTTAACAATAGGAATAGGGGAGTAAGAAGGAACCTGCGGTGGCGAGCGGATGGGCACGGCGTGTGCGAGAGAAGGGAGAGCTATTGGAGCCGGAGTGCCATGAGCCTGGGGGAGAGGGGGCTGACCTTGGCATGGTGTGGGATTGCAGCAGGCTGGGTGCACGCTGAGGGAGTGTTGGAGTTGACCTTGGGTTGTGTGTGTGTGCTTGTGTGTGTAGTGGTGAGTGGATTGGGTCCGATAACTTTTTGAAATTAAATATATTCTTGTGAACTTGATACTGAGGGTGATGCACGCATTATGATTAGATTGTGTGTGTTACAAGATTTTATGTAATTAATCCAAAGAAAGGTGCTTAAAAGGATAAAAACATAACATTCAGAACACTGGATTTTGAATTTTTTTGGGGAGGCGACCGACGGCTAAGGTCATTTGTGCCATAAAGGATATGCAAGAGAGGAAGGGCGGATGGAAACCTGGCGATGGCATAAGCCTGCTCTGAACGAAAGGTGCCAAGGAGACCATGGTTTAACGTCTCATCCAACAGACGGAGTACTGTACTTAAAGTGCCCTCCACAAGACACTGAAGTAGGGATTGGGATTCCTCTGAAAAACATCGTCCTCTGCTGGGATTTGAACCCTGGCCGCCCATATGGTTAGCCAGTACTCTATACCATATGAACCCGATACCCCACATTCAGAAAATTTAATAAAATAAATTCAATTTCAATGCACTTGAAAAGAATATTCAATTTATTTTTCTAAGATCTCCAAACCCATCCGTCCAATAAAGCCCCTTGGGGTCATCATAGGAGACCCCAAAAACACATTTCCCTATGCATCCAATATACTGCATTGGTCTGAATACAAGATGATCATTTTTTCCACTTGGAGAACACAGCAGCCCACATGCTATTCAGTGCACTTTTTTGGCATGAGAAATTTTCGCTCAAACCATTGAAAATGATATCCCCACAAATATTCCATAAGTAAAAATATTCTACATATGAGTTGGACGTGCCTTCATCAATAATTAAGACTGCATAAAATATATATAGACTTGACTTGAAATAATATGATTGTAATATATTGGTAGGAAAAATAACTGAGACGGAAGTGAATATTACCAAAAATTATGGTAATTTTCAGGAGCTGCGATAAATTACTGGCCCATGGCCAGTGGCCCTTCTCTCTCACAATGGCCCATCTCTTGGCACATGGAGTCAATATAAATTAGAAACAGTGAATGAATTAAATGAGAGTAAACAATGTTTCTCTGGCTGGCAATGAATTTACTCAAAGCACATTATACCATAAAGTGAATATATTCCTGGCTTCTTTGGCATAAATACTGAACAAAACATGAAATGTGATGATAAAGCCTAGGAGAATAACATTCATTATGCTGCAACTTACTTTATCAGCTTGATTGACAGAGGCCCCTTCTGACAGAAGCAGGCGTAGAACATCATGGTGACCTCCAGCAGCAGCTAAATGAAGGGGACTTTCCCCATCAGGGCCAGAGCACACAATGTCAGCACCATGCTTCAGTAACAGCTGAACAGTAGGCATTTGGCCATAAGCTGCAGCCCACATCAGCGGTGTTAGCCCATTAACATCAGGAGCATCTATCTCTGATTCTGAAACTTTATGCCAACAAAATTAGAAGTATGGACTGGATGGGTTGAACATTTAAATAGGGAAGCACAGAGTTGTGGATGATTTCATCATACCAATAGATTTATGATATTTTCAATGAAGACTTCCAACAGGTTACAAGAAGACTTCTTCCAGTTCATATACCAGGAAAAATCTAGGAGAATTATGAAACATCCTAATTCAAGTACAGCGAATTAATCTACACACCTGAGTATCAGTAAAAAATTGTCCACCTTACTCAGGTGAATGGAAGCCCACCTTTGACTTATAGCTGAGGCACTAAATAAGGTGAAATAAATGCCTTCTTTTATGGAAGTATTTTTCAACATTTCTTCGTCGGTAGGATGATAAATGTTTATAGAAAGGCATTGACTTAAAATTCATTGAAATAACTATTATCAAATCAGAAACAGTAATTGTTTGACCAGAGTTTTTTCCATTATTTCCCTAACATCTTTTTGTTCTACAGCAACCTTTCCTTCTTAACTGTTGATGGTTAACAAATTAATGCATGGTGGTACTTGATTGTCTGTAAACATCTGCCGCATCAGCATCCAGCCGAAGATAAACAAAGGCAACTGACTATTACAAATGCACACCAGATGCATGCATTCCAGCTGATGGCTCATCGTAAACAGAAGTTGTGAAAGTAAAACAAATTCATGATTAACATTTGAAGTTGATTTTAGTTGTAAAGTGACATTAAAAACAATGATGTGGTCACAAATTGCAGTATTTTGGTGTTGCCACCCTTTGAGCATGCTTTTTGTATAATTTCCAGAAGAAATTTTGGAGAGACTTTAAAAATAATGAATTGAAATAACGCTGACAATTACTCCCGATGGTCATAAGTCATAAGATGGGGAGCACCTATACTCTTTTTAGAAGAAATATTTAAGAATTTTTCATCACTTACTGTTAGAAATTATAGGCCAAGAAAGTTTTCATTGATTAACTCACCAATCCTATGCAGCATTTCAGTAAAATGCTGAATAAAAAATGTTAAAGATTAACACATGATGCGTTAAAACTTAAATTAAAATGATTAGTGATTGGACAAAATTATCCTGTGGACTACCAAAATTTAAGCTTGAGAAAAATGTACATCTGGTACCCTCCCATGACAGGTATCTCAACCCCACTGTTTATACACAGAAAATGGAAGGATAATTTTCTTTTACACAGGTGAAAAAATCTCTAAAAACTGTCACTTGAGTTGAAAACAAAAATTTGATCATGCACATACAAAGAGAAAATAGTGGTCTCACAAGTGATTGAATAAAAAAGATTTGAAATAATATTCTTATAATTACAATGTACCAGACTACTTCCTTACTTCATGGTAGAACATCAAAGATTATCATATTTGCAGTTTCAGGATTCACTAAGAGGAAAAATTTACAATGAATTTGAACAATGAGCACTTTTATAAACTTGTAATTAACCCGAGTTCGTCTGAAGGGAAGCTTTGTTCCAACAAAAATATGTATTCCTTCTATTTTGAGGACAGTTAAGAGCTGCTTCTGGCTTATGTATGAAAAAATTAAATTTTAAATAACTAACACTACATAAAAAGGAACAAACAAGGAAAAAATTACATTAATAATTAAATTTTTAATTTCTCCCAATAGATCAGTCTGAGGGCATTTGCACTCCAGCTAACAAGGTTAAACACAGACGATGGGTTCAGAGTTTACTATCAAATTTAAGGTGTCATGCTGAATATTTGTACCTAACACACATCTAAGCATCATAGCAAGTAAGGTCGTTGTTAACAGTGAGGAGGAAGTAAGATGAAGGACAAGCAAAGGCAGCAGATGAAGATAAATTGACATAACTTAGCCAAAGATGAGGATTGCATCTCATTTTAAGCATTAAGGGTAATGGAGATAACAGGGAACTCAACATGCATAATAAGGATATTCACCAGAATCTGGAGAGGAAATTTCAAATTTTTAAGAGTTCACTGGAGCTCATTCCAAAAATAGACATATCTCTTCCTTCGTAACTATGTCATTTTTAAATTGACTAAGGTTTCCACACTCTTTTCTCTCTTTAATTTAAAGCCAATACCTGGCCTACTGGTAGGCCAGATTTATAAATATATACCATACAGCATGAATTAATACTTCACACCACTATGTCATAACTATGAAAAACAATGAGCGACCATCGAAATGGGCTAGATTCGCCAAACCGGATGGGATATAGAAGAGATCCATATTGTTCCATCACGAGGAAATTTCGCGAAGAGTTAAGTTTATGCACTTACAAAATTAAGTCTGACAAACCATATTGCATTTCAATCACAAAAATAAACTAAGAGCAACCTCTTGCATTATAAATTTCACACTACATGATATATCCGGGGAGGGATATCCATACCGGGATAGGTCACTACTTTAATAGTTAGCTCGTCTATTGTACTACTCACCCTCCTTCAGATCATCATTAGTTACTTCACCCTGCCCAGCTCGATGGTGAAGACTAACGTCAATGGGCTCATAAACTGGAGTCTGGGTTTGAACATTTCCACGTTGTAAATTTGTTAATACAGTTGTTGTAGGCTAGAAAGCAATTCGATAAGAAATCATGAGGACCATGACCATGGTCGGATCGAAATTATTCTTATTGTGTAGGAATTTACCCTGTACGGCTGAAAAGCACTCTTGCGCGTTCCATCTTGCCACGATCCTGGCCACCTTATTCCAGAGGTGCTACCGATGTTAGAGGCTGTTTCTGGAATATCAGACCCTGATAAATTGGGTTTAATGTCTACCGGACTACATGAGTTCGCCGATAAATCTTCGCTTGCGCGGAGTTCCGGATTAGTTTCTTGCGATGACTCTTCATCGTTCATCATAAAATACTAGCTCCCCGTATTTATAAACAGGCAACTACAAGTTAATCCTCAAACAAAATAGCAAATTGTCAAAAGAGACCACTTATCTGTTAAAAAATAATATATGACGATTGTAAGACTAAATTATACCCAGAGCACAAAAGTGACTTCACTCATTCGTTAGAAAATCATAACTTCCGACGAATAGACAAAAAAAAGATTATTGCACGACGGAATCCGTACAAGATTGTCCGCGAAAAAAGTAAACATAGCAACAAACACAAACAACAGCTGTTTTGTGAAGCATCACAAGCGACAGCTATGAAGACTTATCAGAACTACTTTTATCCACTCAAAGAGCGGGAAAAATGAATTGAAATCGTCTATCACGACCATGGATATACATGATCACGACGCTGAATGAGGAACTTTGGTATCACTTAGCGCCACAAGCCACTATTGTGAATGAATATGGTCAATGAGTCTAGGTGACAGGGAATAGCCACTGCCCTTCTTTGATTACAAACACAAAAGGTTATTGCAGCCTATCTTAGCCATTTTAAAATTGCCAAATTTCCATTTCTGGCGAATTGTACCATTTTGGTCACTTATAATTTTGAATGGCTGTTTTAACCTGGGATGGGCACTTTGATTTGCAATGACTTGTCAGGCAAATACAGCATATTTTTTTTAATGAACAAGATGCATTTAAAATTTAACCAATGATTCCCTTATTCTTCAGCCAATTCAACATGAAATCTGTCAATATCCCAGGATTACCTTAGTAAAAAAAAGAAAGGAAATTTGGTTCATAGCAAATTTAATAGATTCATATTAATTATACTGGATTAATTGCCACTGCTTTTCTTTTCTCATACTGATATGCACACTGTTAACTCACTCAAAAGACAGTAGTTTGCAGGATTTCACATCGAGGTATGATTCTTCTGCAAAAGTTGTCCCCTAGCACTCAGTAACATCTACAGAACCCAACAACCACTCCACTATGCCAGGCGTTAAGATTTTTCCTATTCTGCTGTTTGTAACTCAAAAATTTTAATGCCATAACAACTATGAACACTTCTTTCTTACGTACTGCAGTTTTGAAACTTGAGGAACAAACAAGATGACATGGGTACCAAAACAAGGATTATTATGGCAGTCTGCTATCATTAGTAGTACCTTGGCTGGGAGGAAATTGTTCAGTTCAAATCATTTGCGAAATGCATACATAATACGATTTACGTGCAGCGATACTCCAAAGGAAAATTCTCGATATGTGTAATGAATGAATAAACTCAACTTCAGCATAATTTTTGTTTATTGGCTGTTTCACAGATACAGGTAGTGCTTTCAGCATATTGATAAACTAAAATTTGTTGAGAAGCACTAAGAAAGTGCATAACATTTCTTAAAATAATCAGGCTATTAATATTCTTGAATTCAGATAATAAAAGAATTTCAAGCACACCAAACACCAACCACTTCATACCACAATATGCCATGGCATAAACTTTTTAGTGATAACAATATAGTTTTATATTACAATACTGCACAAGAATAAGGAATTAAGGTAGACTAGTACACGTCAACTCTATTTCTTTACTGGTTGAAGAATATCCAGAGCCTTGCTAACGTCACCGTTCACTGCCTCGAGAAGAGTTGTAAGCCATCCACCTTCATTGTTGAAACCCATTGATGTCATAAGAGAAATAGCATGATTTATATGGGGCCCTGGAAAGAAAATAGCAGAGGTCAGGCAACACATACTATTTGTAGCTATACATGAATGGGTGAGAAAAAATGAGTTTTACTTACGAGGGTGCTGCATTGGCTGAAATGCAGGAGAAGGGGGGTAGCTGGGGTAACGGGGGCACATCATAGGGCCAGGAGGGATGGGAGCTGGAACAGGAGGTCGCTCGGGAGGTTGAACAATGGGAATACGATGGATCCGTGGACGGACAGGGGGGTTAGATATTAGAGGATATTGAACTTGGGAAACTGGAATAGGCTGTTGAGGCACAGGATAATTCATTCGTAATTCGTCACTGAGATTGGGATACTGTGGTCCAGGTATTGGGGCAGAGGCCTTCGCTTCTGAATTTATCTTTCGTGGAGAACTTTCAGAATCCCCAATTGTTGGTCTGCTCCCATTACCTTAAAGGAGACAATAAAAAACAATGAAGAGAATAAAACTGATATTGTACAAAAAATAAAAATTTTATCCACAGCCATAAACATATACAAAGACTAAGAGGAAAAATAATGTAACTGACAGTGTTTGCACTTTTGTGACATATGGTTCTATTTTGGCATTATGTAACACCACTGCGATTCTGTAACTTCATAAAAGTGACCCTAGAACATTTTTTGGAATGTTGAATAGCACCAACAACAGCGACAGGCTATGACTAGTGTTATCCCAAATAGTGCCCCCTTGGATTACATTTTTTACTGACATGTCAGCACTGTCTTCTGTTGTTCTTTTAATGTGCTTTGGATATGGCACAACAGGTAATGTAGATTTGATTTACTTAACAAGAAAACAAGCTCCTTCACGTGGTAAAAGTGTACTCCACTTGGGGAGAATATCATTAACATGATCCCTTTATTACTTTACTAGAAAGATGGTGTTTTTTTATTTTGTGAGGAGCACCCCAATAAAATAAGTTTCTTTGCAATTAATCATGTTGATAATTGTGGTAAAAATAGTTTCTCTACTTTTAACCGAAAGCTACAATGACTTCCATAATTCTGTATTGTGAACAGAAAAAGATCAATGTCAATGCACGATAAAAGCCTCCATGAAAATAACAATTTAATTAATTCACCATCATGTACAAGCAAACCACAGGTAATCAAATATTTTCTATAGTCCCAGATGAGAAGCAAGTTTGCTTGACTCATCACCCTACAAGCTCATTTTTAGGCCATCACTTCAATACAATTCATTCAACACTGCCTCTAATTCTATATTTGCACCTGCTGTTGAAGAGCAACAGAATACATTCTCATTACAAAACCAACTATGATTTTATTACTCAAGACGTTACCTTACTTGGCATTCTCAACACACAACATTTAGGGTGTAACATGTATTGTACATGTATGTATGCTGCTTGCCACAAAAACTTAGGGAAACTTGTCCTTTTTCAAGGTTTAAATTTCAACTGTTCCAATATCTGGTTAGCAAATCCTTCTATTCTGTCGATGAATTTTTGTCATCCAAATAGGGTTCCTGAACAATACTTTGTATTTTTATGTGAATTTTGGTTGCAGTTATTTTTTTTTGTCCTTTTTCGTATGTTATTGTGAATTGACCTGTTCTATACATGTTAACTGCATGTCCTGGAGCCAATCAAATATTATTATTATGGAATCTTGACTTGTCCTATACTTTACAATGTAAAGTCCTTGGACCAATAAAGATTATTATCATTATAACAGTCCACAACACCCTGAATCACTTTTGGTAGGCTTATATCATTCCCTATGTACACAGAAGATTGCAGCAATCATGTGCATACCCCTCTAAACAGTAATAATACTACAATGGGAAAAATTCAAAAGGATCGACTTTACTGGATTACTGAAATAAACCTTTGCCAACTGAAAGACTATTTGCCAACTGAAAGACTAAGTGCTCTAAACATTTAAGGATTCTCTAACCTAATTTTCTACTGCATTCCATTATTGAACTTCTCCCACGATTTCCACAACCACCTGATAAGTTAGTTAACACAGAATTGTTTCAGAAGCATATTAAATATAACTTTATTTGATGAAGTTTCCATACCAGAAATATATCCAATGACTTTCTTCTAAAAGATTATGTTTTCCGTGACAGGTGCCCATTCAATGTAACATACAAAATTGCACAACAATAATATGTTTCACTTGACTTTCTATGCAGAAAATTATTCACATCTTCATATTTTTATCATGAAGAACACTCTACTAGATTCTGTGATTTGCTTACCAACACCTCAAACATCACTACGGTCAGTGTTTCACCACGATTTTAATTTCAATTTCAGATTCTATTCGATTAACACTGAACTTGCTCTCATCTTTCAAGAAAATTAAGCGTAAATCATGAACAAATAAAAAAGATATGGGCAAAACTAATACATCCCTACCAAATGATTGAGCTTTTTATGTTTGTAAAAATATAAACTGCCTCGTATTGGCTGATAAAAATCATTTTGATCCTTGCCCTTATAATTCATCATACAGTTTTCTGACACTGTGAAAGTATTAATTAACACCATCAGAATCGACAGGACATAGCATGTTAAAATTTAAAGAATTAATAGAGGCATTATTTGCAGATAGAGAATAGTGTTACCACTTATCACTATAACAAATAGATAGCATTATTAAAATAATATAAGGCAGTGCAAAACATTAATTGTGTTTGACAATGCCAGCCAAGTCAAACCCTGAACAATACAGCATATCTGTTTGAAGAAATTGTGAGAGGGAACAAATTGAATGACATGAAGCAACATGAAACTCGTGATACAGTATAAATGTACCACTGCCAAAAAGTGTACTGATCCATAACTAATAAGTGCCTCACCAGTGATGCTTGTTTTCATAATGAGAAACTGACTCTGGATCTATAAATACAGCTATTAAGTTAACAATAAAATTTCCCTCATTTTTCATGGAAATAAAGCGTAAATCATGAACAAATGAAAAATACATGGGCAAAACTAAGACATTCCAGCCAAAAACCAAGGAGTTTTTTACGTTATTAAAAGTATAAAAAGCTTCCTTATTATTAATAAATTAATTCTTTTTCTAGGATACATGCACACAACTTCATATTATGTTAATTGTGCTAATGTAAAACATTATTATTAGAGCATTAACATTAAACACGGTCCACTCTTGATCATCCCATATCAAATGCAATGCAGGGAGGGAATAACTACTGAGGTAATGGGAGGCAAGGCTGGTTAAATTAACTGCAAAACATTAACAGGAAGACAGTGCTGCTTGCTTGGCAACCTTTAGAGGAAAGCAAACAAAACCTAGGGATTCTATGACACCCACATACCCAAGAAATGCGAGAATTTGAAGTAGGATAAGTGCATTTGGGCAAATCAAAATTGGTGTTCAGAGAATTTCTGATATTTATGTATTTACTGACATGAAAATGGTCAAATTCTAGCATTTCTAGGTCCATAAATTATTCCATCCTTTGTGATTTTCATGTAACTTACATGCTCTGACTAGCCAAAGAGATGCATTTTTCAATTGCTTAATGGTAAAAAAGGATTTTTGTGCCAACCAGCATACCACTTGAAGATGTAAAAGCTTTTCACGGTCAGACTATGCCTTTTGTGGTGCCTGACAAGCTGCAATCAGCACAGAGGGTTTTACAGAGAATAAAAACACTCTATAAGAATTAGCATCCAAAGTTTCAGGAAACACCTCACATAAATGTTCTGCCATAGCATATTCTACAAGTTTACAAACATTAAGCCAGAACTGTCTCATGAAAATAGAGGCTTTAGAGACAAATGAAAGAAAACATTACACTACTATACATAAATACAGCCTAATATTTGTCTGGCTGGTCATTATCTAATAAGTAATTTACTAATAATAACAATATACATATTTTAAACAGAAAAGGAACTAGTAAATTTAGCTTCCAAGAGTTTTAAACAGAAGAATAGAAACTTTTTATTCATTCAAATCTAATAGTGAAATTGGAAAAAGTGAGAGAGACAGAAAAAATTGAATGATTTCTAATGATTTGTGATATTCCACTAACCAGAGGCGCTCTCTTTTTCTGCAGGAAACTTGTCAGACGCAGTCAAATTATCTCCATTGATCAGAGTCCATTCATCAGAATCTGCTTCTCCCTTTTCCTTTTTTAAGTTCTTTCCCTCTGACTTGGAGTTGAACTCTTCGGCATTGTCAGCTTGGGCATCATCTTTAGTGGAGGAATCACTCTCTGCCGTTAGGCTTTCCACTGGTTTCTCTTCATTCTTACTCGCCGTTTTGTCTTCAGATCCTTCATCTTTTGCCTTGCTTTGGGCATCTTTGTCTTTCTTGGTCTCCACTTCGATATTGACATCAATGCCTGAACAGATTAAAAAAGGCCAGATTAAGTACAAAAAAACACAATTTACTAAAAGTTCATACAACGCATAAACAAGCCATTGCATGGTAAACTAAAATGAGTATGTACATAGGATTATCTCAAACAGAACTTAAGGCTAGTAAGAATTCTTTTAAAGAAGCACTGTTAACAAGCAGACCAATGTATAACAGCCAATACTAGATTTGAATGATACATTAATTAAGGGAATAGGAAAACAGTAACAGGAATGACTGAGGAGAATAAATTCCAATGTAACAAAACAATTTGAAGATTAACAGCATTGATACCACCAGAAAAATCATGAAGAATTCTACTGCAGAAGCACTGATGACCACCAGACTAAGAAATAATAATCAATACTTGACTTGCACACTACATTACTTAAGGAAATAGCAAAACGGTAACAGGTCTGACTGAGGAGAACAAATTCAGATTAAATAATAAATATGAAGCTTAACGGCATTGATATCACCATAACCATGAGTCAGAATCATTGAAGGTAAATAAATACTAAAAGACTACATATTTTGCATCATATAGTTCTTTATATGTTAAATCAGGAGGCTACAGAACAGGGCGATGAAAATTTTTCGAGTTTAGAAGAACTTGTGATTCCATTGAATTGAATAAGATGCTAAGTGGTGGAAACTTAGAAAATGACAGTGCGTATGTACTTTTTGAGGTCTTTGATAGAGAGGAATGGATAAACCTAATGGAAGCACACAAGAAAATGGGTAGCTTAGGGAATCACAATCAGAACCTATAAATAAACCAGATGGCCCAGATAAGGGTAGCTGATGGAGAACCAGAATTATTACTTGTATTTTATTTAATTGCCCAAAATAGGAATGGGAGTAAGGTAAGTGGGCTCAATAACAGTTTTTTTTAGAACAATAGGAGGTGATGAGAGGTGAGAATAATGGCTAGAAGGGTATTGATAAGGTCTAAGGGTTAACCAGCGAAAGGGTTGCAGTTATTGAAGAGTGGTTTAGAGGCACAGTGGGAGAGGTGGGGGATGATGATAAATTGTAAAAAGATGATGGAAATGAGGTTTCATAGAAGTATGAAAATGGGTCCCCACTTAGGGAGAGCAGGCTAACTATAGGGCAGGCAAGTGGACCAACTTACGTGCCTGTACAGAATTATGGAGAATGATCACTTAATTGTTGTTGACCCATTGTTGATCGGCCAATTCAAAATTCGCTCACGGTGGTTGGAATCATGGGTCTCAAGTATAAAAACCCAGCATGGATCGAACTCGGCAATTAGTCTTAGCCCTGATGACGATGAGAGAGTTTCTCGTCAAAACGTTGGCCTTTAATAGCCTTACCCGGTGCCAAACCCGAGAAGATTTTACTAATATTATTCGCCGGGAAAGCCTACGATCTTTTATCAATCACTTAAGTAGTTGGGATATTAGATGTAGAATAGAAGCACAACACAGAGAGCCGACCCCGAGCTCAAGAAGTTCCCATTTTTAGAGCCATATTGGCGTCATATTGTGCACATTGCATCATTTTCAAGTGCTGGGAATGCCAGGGGCAAAACAATTGTGCACCAACCATACATAAGCTGGGGTGAATGAATGAAATAAAACTCTATTCAACTATTTGTAGAGTTCCATGTTAATCAGTAAAAATAACATTTACACTCCGGTCAGTTCACAGCTCAATTTATTGCAAAATCCAGTACTCACTGCCAAGTGAAGTGGTACTGCGTAGGTTTATATATTAAAGGAAGGTGAATTGGGGGATATGGGGTGAGATAGCTTTAAGAAGTAATCGTAGAAATCACACAGCCTTTAATAGACCTTGATGGCTATTCTTCCCCCATTCTATGATTACTTCCTTAAGCTCTCCCATCCTTTAATATCCCCCCCCCATCCACCTTCCTATACTATATCAAGCTTTGCAATACCTTCTTTACTTGTCAGCGGGCACCTGAAGATGATGCCAGGCATCAAAATCCAAAACTGAAAACCAGTGGAGAGTAAAAGTTGTTTTTTCTGATTACCAGGGTGAATGTTCAATGCAAAATGATCCATTGCACCTGGAGCACAGAAAATACAGACTTAGTGAATTCACCACGTTAAGGAAATTTGATGACAGCAAAAACATATGCTTATAATTTTTACTGTACTCAAGACAAAAGAAACGCTTCAAATTCAAATTTCATATGTATTTCTCAGACAGAAACTAGGAAGGCACTGACCATTGGGATCCGGAAGCTACACACCTCACTTGACAGTGATGCCAATATGGCACTTCAAAATGGGCATGTTTCACCCCAACTACAGGGATTGAAGATAAGCACCCATGGTCTCTGCTCTGGTAGAATAGTTCTCTTGAAAAGCATGGAGGCTATGAGGGGATCTCTGATGACAGTCATAGAGGCAAGGTTTGCAAAAACTCTCACATGGTGCATGGCACTGTGCACGTTGCAAATTTGTTCAATGATAAAGAGCATATGAGTGGTGTAATGTACTATCCAATGCAGTAATCAAATATTAGCACTACTTGCTCCACACCAGGGGCCTAATTCTGTAACTCAGAGCTCCAGAGCTAGGAGCTTCGGCTCTCTCCCAGATTTGGCTCCTACTCGTATTCCCTAACTCGACAGAGCTTGCTCGAACCCAGTGTCGGAAGTGGAGCTTATCCTGCTGTGACGTGATCATGAAAATTATTTTGGACAAAACATAGTTTTTGTGACGTCATTCTGAGAGCCAATAGCATTCTTCGTTACATTGTGAGTGGCGATTTTTCAGCCCATCATGCTCAAAAAGAGCAGACAGCCTTCAGCAAAACTGAAAGTTATAAATATTAATGTTTTAATGGTTTTAATGATTGTATAAATTAAACATTTACACGATGTACCTCTATGCAATGTGCCGACAATTTGACAATGTCCATAAGCTCAGTCACGACTAATCAAGCATACCTTGGCGAGTTTAATGTGTATGTAGCTGGGAAGCTATGAATACATCAGCTCAATGCATGCAATTACAAAATTTTACCGGTTCGTTCTAATAGAGAGGAATAATGAAGCATTAATTCGTTACCTTGATCATGAATATCATTACCTGCAGCAATTGGATAATTGGTACAGAGGATGAAATACTGAAGTAGTCATGTCAAAATTGTCTATGCTAAGCAGCTGATTGAACGTGTTACCGTGAGCGACGTATTCAAATTAAGGCAATAAGATGATTTTCCTCTTATATTTTTCTACATTTTCAAATTATTTAATATTACCTTACGATCATGTACGATAAAAATGCAAACTTAACAACCAGTAGCACTCATTTATGATTAGCAGGTTTGTTCAACTTGTTGGTTACATGCTTAGGCACGGACGATTGGCAATCGTCCGTGATGTAGGACATAATGCTAGATGCAAGACGTAAGTGATAATATATTTGATGTCCTGATATATTTTCTGTGAAAAACAACTAGTCTTCCAAATATATTCACTATGCTTGATAATGAACATTATATGGGAATTCTTGTGCGTTTCAGACTTGCACTGCCCTTCGTTCATATCATATGCTCTACAAAGCATTTACGTTTCATAGCTAATGATTTTTTAACTTAAAGTTGAGTGCTACATTATGTATCGTACTCTTTGGAATGAACTTGTGGAGAAGTTTTGGTAAATAATGATAGAACTGCTATCAGCAAGAAATTTCAGTCAACTTCAAGGGGAGTAGAAACTTGCAGCAGGTTTTTCAGAAATGATGGCGCATCAGAATAACTAGAATTCCAAAGAAGTAGTGTTAAAATTCTTGGGCTAACAAATTAGAGTGAATACGCTGAATCAAAGGTCTAACCACGGGTATGTTAGCGAAGTTAAAGACCGCTTTTCATCGAAGATTATGAACCACATATGTATGTTACTGTTTCTATTATGAAACATACTAGCTAATTTATGTAACAATATTCATCAATTTATCATCTCCTAATCGACGATATTCAAAGTACAGTACACTAGGCATTATAGATAATCCAATTGCAAATGGTACCTTAAAGAAAGAAGACTACTAAGTAATTACACTGATGGATTAATGACACTTAACACTCAGGTACTTAAGAACTTAGCGTTTTACAATTGCCTTGGAAAGCACAGATCTACCGAGATATTCTTTTATACAATATACGAGAGAATTATGAGCATACACAATTCACAAAGACCTTATACGAGTGGTCTGCAATAGGTCCTACATGGTTTATTGCACATAGACCTAACCATTTTCTATAGAATGAGAAATATTTAAGTTGGTTGAAGACCCACTTCCTCAAATTATCATGGCCCACGACACATACGAGTAGAATGCACCACAGTACAGGGTTTTATAACATCAACAATGGCAGTATGATTGAGAAAATAAAGAAGATAGAACACAATTTAATTATCGGTCATTTGAGAAAGGTCATGAGTCCACTTAATATATGTTGGACTCATGACCTTTCTCAAATGACCAATTCACTTGCAGTTACTCGGATGAGCAATCATGTTGCGAATTGATATAGTAATTTACCTTGAACGTGCCTTCATTAATTATATTGTGTAATTTCCCTTTTTCCTCGTAATAACTGTGAATTTAAAGGATATTACCTCACACTGCAGTAGATAGAATAGTATATTGTCACAAGTAAGCAAAGTAATCGTACTAGACGACACACTAAGGACTTGCCAAATAATCATCTCAAATGGTTACCTAACAAAAAGGATTTTACGATCAAGTACTAGCGATTTAACTACATCCTTACTGCCGATGCAAGCTAAAACATCACAACTTATGTTGCGACATAGAAAGTGCTTGTGTACTTGACTATTTCCTACGGATTTATCAATATCAAAACCATTATCACCAGTCTTTGGACAGTATAAAACATTAATGAAAATTCCAAATACGTTAATGTCGATTAATATAAACGATTTGAAATTGGAATGGCAAGTATACCAGCAGGATTGACAACTAAATTCCGTTTTCTCAGTGCGGGCCGCGAAGGGATTTGTTGATGAATATATGTTTTTAATCAATCCTTTGGTGTGTTCCGATTCTTCTGCCACGGTAGAAAATGCAATTCTCTCAATAAAAACTCCCATTAATGAGAAAATAATATCAGCTGACTCACAAAACACTCACACTAGTGCACACACTTAACGAAAACTCAACAAAACACTGGCAATTTCCGCCACTAGCTCTATGGGAGAGCGCTATGCGTGGGCATTGAGCTGAATCTTCACGAAGCTCCTGTAGGAGACAGTGGGAGCGCTGGAAGGCACTTTGTGATGCTATATAAAATATGAATTGGAGCTAGAGGAGCTTATTAGGCTCCTGGAGCTAGCGACTAGCTCTTTCTCCATGTTACAGAATCCGATCGGGAGCTTGGAGCTTATTTAAGCTCTTTTGACGAGTTAGCTCCGGAGCTCGGAGTTACAGAATTAGGCCCCAGACTTCTTTCATATTCAGCCTCACTATAATGGTCTCAAAAATGTTGTAACTTAAGTTTTAACATAAGTGATTTTGATTATTATATTATGATATGTGAGGAGATGGTGATTTTGGCCAGACTTTGTGTAACTTTAATGTTATAGGGCTCAAACTATAGCATCTTTTTCATAAACATGATGACAAATGAGATCATTCTCAGTGTTTACCTAATGGGTCAAGAAGGCATGCTACTGTTTCACCAATTGATTTCAGGTATGTAACATGTCCATCCTCCTGTTCAGCTTCTTTATTGTCGGCACTGCTGGAGGCTGCTGCTGCTGCTTCTCCTGGTTGCTCAGCCTGCGATGCACTTGGGTCCCACATATTTCGGAATATCTGCTGAACGAATTGAGGGAGTTGGTATCGTTGTCCAGCAGTGCCATAGTCATTATAATGGCACGAGTGATGATGGTGAGCATTTCCTTTCCCCCTTCCCTCACCACAATGACCAGCACCCCGGCTCCTCCTGGCTGATTTGGTCATTTGATGTACCAAACGATGTCCAAATTCTGGTCTCTGCAATAATAAAAAAAAACCTAATTACTTACAAGCAACCTAAACAAACACGAGTCTAGTTGCCAAGGATATTCAAGGAAAGGGGCTGTGGCAGGAGAATCCATTTAAACACTACTTCACATAAGATGTTTTTGGCTTTCAACACTTAGTTTTCATATATCTTTATGCTGCCCTATAAAATTCAGACTCCATAGAGTGAGGCACCTTTCCTCCTGGCACCCTAGGCTCAGGTCTACCTGGCCTATGCATAAATTTGGCCCGGGTAACTGGTAAAAGAGTAAAATTATATCTTAACACTGCTATTTCTTGTATGTATTTCCACTAACAAAATGCACTTATCTCCTTGAGCACATCTAGAGCTATTGAAAGGGTTGCAATACATGATTTCAAATGTTTCATTCCTGAGCTATAATTGGAATACAAAACGTACATAAGATTACATTATTGTAGCTATAAATGTACATGGTACTGCAACTTGATATTATCCATCAAATACACTTCCAAATTAAAAAGGTGGCTCCCAGAATTTTTAGAACAAGAAGAGTTTTTAATAGGTTAATTGTTGGGGCAAGTTATACAGAACTTGCGTTAACCTGACTGAAAATTAAATTAATAGCTCATTTATTAACCAACTCCACTTCATTAATTCATCTTCGCTCTCTCACTGTCTTCTAATTTCCCTATCACTTCCCTTATACGGATATAAAAAAAATGTCTCTACAGTTAACTTTACACAATTGCAGCATTGTATACTACATGTGTAATATCTAAAAACGTATTAAATCATTGATCATGAAATGCAACGAACCATCATGACCCCTTTGGAACATGCCAGAGCAAGGAAACGACATAAAGGATAACACTTACCCACACAATAGGTACAGCAATCCTGATCATGAAGTGCTCTTTGTGATGCTGGTTCCTCTCACACTGGGCACATAAATCATAATTTGGGCACTGTATGCATTTGTATCTAAACCCTTTGATTTCTTCGCCGCAAACATCGCACCATACGCTTGAATGTGTGGGACCACCTACAGTAAAAACGTAACGAATGATATAACTATAAATCATCAAAACATATATTACTTCTGCCTAAATTCAACACTATGTCAACATTTACCGTTGTCACTGTCATTAGAAGCGGCAGGTCGTTGTTTGGAGACATCAATTCTTAATCTATAAATGTCACCACTCATTTCCCTCATTGCAATCATTAACTCTTCGTCACTGGATATTAATACACGATCTCCATCTTCATCTGAAAATTGGGAAAAATAAATCACAAATCTGTATCACCCAGTGTTCCCGAACATTATCAGCTTAATCTCCCTCAACTACTTACCTTCCCATGACACTTCAAAGGACTGGTTCTTAATGGATTGGAAAACGACCTGCAACTTATCCCGAAGAATGTTGTAGCTCGACAAGGCGCTTTTTGGTAAGATAAATCGACGAACCTCCGTTTCATCAGATCCTCCACGCTGCAATGTCACTTTAAATGACGCCGACTGATCCGACATTTTGTCACTATAAATCTTGAACAGCTACTAAGAGGACGAAAAAATAACAAGTTAGGCAAGTTGTCCACTAAGGATGATGAAAGAACATGTTCGACGTAAGAACAAGCGTAAGAAAATGCTCGCCTGTTATGTCTCCAGTCGTGCGATTCTGACAGACGCTCACAATATTATGGCAACCGTCCTTCCGCCAACTGAGTTTATATACCAGCAAATCAATGGCGCCTCAAGGTAACAGATTCTCAAATTGCACTAGACTGAATAAGACCGGAAATATCATATTTAATAGCAAGAAATGATTAATATATCTAAGAAATATTAAAGCCATAACAAACCTCGTCAATACTGCTTTACTTCAGCTCTATGTACCACCAATACCTTAAGGACTTCGATGATCTCACACATGACGCATAGTCACACGAAAACAAACTTCCAGCAGAACACAGAACAGCCTGGAAAACAAAAACACAAGTCACAGCATGACGTAATGACATGTGACCGCGGTAATCTAAAGGATTATTGCGTCTTTGCAGATTATCTCTTTTTTTAGCAACTCATGATCGTCGAAAATTATTTGATAACTTATAAAATAACTATAGCATTGCATATGGATTTATTCATAATTTATCTTACAAATTTCTAAATAATATCACTGGAGCATCGTGAAGTTTTCATACCTTTCCTCATATATAAGTATGAGAAATTATTATATGAATTGAGCTGAATAACGAAAAGCGAAATAAATGCTTTTGGGAAGAAAGGCCTTACCACTTACGTCGGCTCACGATAAACATGAAGTCATTGTCATTGATCCTTCGTGGTTCCATAAATTTCACTGCGACCGGAACTGCATTATTTTTCGGTTCATGCCCAAAACATTGCGGCACCCATCACTTGCGCAGGAATTTGCCCTTGGTCAGCGGCGTGAAAACTTTCAACCGGAATTGGAACCCCGGCTGTAGTTGGTACGGCGGTAATTGCCGTAGCTTTAGTTCCGAAGTGCTTAATCACTGCAATGTTGGAACAATAGGACACATTGATCATGGCAAAACCACTCTGACGGCTGCCATTACCAGAATTTCAGAAATTGATGGCTTCGGTAAATTTGTGTCGTATGAAGACATAGACAAGGCACCAGAAGAAAGAGCCAGAGGAATAACGATCAATGCCACTCATGTGGAGTATTCTACGAACCTAAGACATTACGCTCATACAGATTGTCCGGGGCATGCAGATTTTATTAAGAATATGATATCAGGAACCTCACAAATGGACGCAGCAATATTAGTCGTTGCAGCAACTGACGGGGTGATGCCTCAAACAAGGGAACATTTGTTACTAGCGAAGCAGGTGGGCGTAGAAAAAGTAGTTGTGTTTATAAATAAAGCCGATCTCGTCGACGAAGAAGTAAGGGAGCTCGTTGAGATAGAGATTAGAGAACTCCTTTCTGATTTCGGTTTTGATGGTTTATCAACACCGGTTATAATCGGGTCTGCGCTCCTGGCTATGAAGGGAGACTCGTCTGAGTTTGGAGAGCCTTCAATTAAGAAACTGTTAAGTGTTTTGGACAGTTACGTCCCAAGTCCAACGAGAGATTTCACCTCGCCTTTCGTGCTTCCCATTGATAATGCCTTTACCGTTCCAGGTAGAGGGACTATAGTAACTGGTACTCTAGCTAAGGGTACTTTAAGGAAAAATAACGATGCAGATTTGCTTGGATTCGATGTAAAAATAAAAACCTCTGTGGGGGATCTCCAAGTTTTTAAAAAGTCAGTGCCAAAAGCCATGGCTGGCGAAAATGTCGGTGCTTTACTAAGGGGAGTAAAAATCCAAAGTGTGCAGAAAGGCATGATGCTATGTGCTAGCAACAGTGCTGTGATTAGTAACCGTTTCCTTGCGAAAATATATTTCCTTTCGCGTTCAGAAGGTGGACGGAGGAAGCCAGTGACCAGTAACTACATACAGCAGCTCTTCAGTAAAACATGGAATGTGGCTTGTCGAATTGATTTAATTGAAGGTGTTTCTATGGTTATGCCAGGGGAGCATGCTACTGTTTCTCTGACCCTTATGAAAAAAATGGTTTTTAACCCTGGACAGCCATTCACTGTTCGGGAAAATAACCAAACTGTGGCGACTGGAGTGGTGATAGAGGTGAAATCAAGTGTAATAATACCTAAATCAAACTTGAGTAAAGTAGCAGTTGGGTGATGTGTATTACAAGGAGCTTATCTTAGCAGGACTGAGTTTACCTGACTTGTGTACACAACCTTGCAATCATTTGATGAAAGTTGCGGGAATGTTTTGTTTATAAAAATGTGTACAATAAAGTTGATGTTATGTGTGATTGGTGGCATAACATTTCTTCCCAGCGAAGCTTTCTACTTCAAAAAAAGTATTAAAATTCTTAGAGAAATTGTACTCTGTATCATTATAGATCGATGCAAATACGCTTTGATAAATCAGTTGACTAGCACTGAACAAAGAGATGTAATTTGAGCCTTAAGACCCGGAGAGAGGCAGTGATGACCCAGGAGATTTCCACAAATAACATTTACTTCCAGTCAAGGGATACATATGCCATTATTACATGGTGTATGTACGCACATGAGTGGATTTGTTAACACATTCACCATTATCACTATCTTGTGAACATGCAGAATTTTACTTATGTGTAGCCAGGAAGTGGTCTGTTCTAATTTGAACCATTTTTTCAAGTTTCTGTCACACCATGTACTTGCATTGGTACATACATTATGTAAACATGCCTTTTAACAATACTTAGCCATCTAATTCTTACCTGTGGAGAATGTTTACATTGCTTTCTTTTGGCAGGTTAAGTAGTCACTATGAAATAAGTCTTGGTCTGAAGTACCATAGTAGTTAAGAAAAATTGATTAACGGACAAAACACATTCTCTAGCTTCTGGCCATTTCAATGTGGAGGTTTTACCCTGAAGGTGCTTCAGTGGGTGGATAACAAAAGAAAGTAAAACAAATATTACAAGAAGCACCACCTGTTTGCTGTCACCCTCAAAGAGCTTGATTCAGAATAATAGCAGAGATATCAAAGGGGAATGTCCATGAGAAGATGGGAGACTTTCAAGGGGCATAGTTAAGCATTACAGGCTTGACTCATTCGTGAGCCAATAGAGATGGGCCATTCTGAAAATTACTGTGGTAATTATCATAAATTACCTTGGTATTTTACTGCAGCCCCTGAAAATTACCATAATATTCACCTCCGTCTCTGATAATTTTCATACCAATGTGTATTCCAAACATAATTTTAGGCCAAATTTATATATTTTCAACACAATCTTAATTAGAAATAAAGGCACGTACCACTTATTTGAGTAATAATTGAGGGGCTATTGTTTTTAAGGATTTGAACAAAAATTTCTCATACCAAACAAAAGAATGCCAAATTGCTAGTGGGCTGCCACATTTGTCTTAAAATTTTATTTCTTACATGTTACTGTATAGCAGTAGTAATGATTTGAATGTCGTTAACCCCCTGCTATTGGCATTCTTATTAAGTTCTCTATTAGCTATCAATTGAAGAAAATTAAAAATTACCAGAAAGGTGTTCATCCATGAAACTTATGAGTGGATACTCTGCACTATAAGGATTGAGCAGAAGGCTAATATGTGGATGCAAATCATGTAAGCAAATTACTATCTATTTTATGTCCTCTCCCATTTTGGGCCATTAGACATTGAATTTCTGCTACTCCTTTTATATCCAAGACAATAGCCCCCCAGTACTTTTTATGTCTGATAAGTCTGAAAGATAGATTATGTTTGGATACATACATTTAGTGAACATAACAAAGGCCAATTTCAGTTTAATTTAACCAACTTAAGTTTTTATACAAAGCTCAAAATTACAATTGAGAGCTTTGATTCAGAATGACTCAAAAAGTTTCCATCTTTCAGACTTAAGGGCTGAGAGGATTGGTGGGAAAGAGAGGGAATTTCCTCCACCCAAAGGTCCTCTAAATATTGAAAGAAAGAGGCAAAATTTTGTCTTTTGATTTCTACCTAACATATTATATTGACGTGACACACAATTGTGGTTATAATACTTCTTTAATATAAACACCACTAAATCAATCAAAAATGTATTTTGTACATGTTTTCCCTGAAGCAGCATTAATGCATCATTATCACAATGAGAAAACTTTTTACATTCCCTTGAAATTCATAGTAAAATCTCAATCATCTTATGTCACAATACACTTACAATTGTACCAAAAACATTAAAATCCATATTTTGCTTGGGTCTGTTTGCGTGACATTTTATTTTGGGCCCACTGGTTCTTCAGCTCAAGTTCACGTTCCTTTGCCTGAAAAAAGTCAATAATTATTAATAGGTACATCAAAGGGAAATATTTTAAAGCATATCCATATTACATTTGTACAATACACGCTAACAATAAAATAAAATATTCTTTTTCCATCTAACCTCTCATTAGTAATTAAGAATATTATCATTCCATAGTTTAATTTTCCATTACACTGAAAAACCAACAAACATGAAAAAAATGGTTTAAAGATGAACACATTTGTGGGGCAATCCTTAAGTAAACGTTCATATTATACTATTGATTGGCTGTCTGTAGTGGTCAAAGCAAGACAAAACATATGGATGAAAATGACGAACATCCACAACAAATGTATATACATTAAGCAATAATAGCACATTATGAATGCCTAATATCTTCAGTGAACAATCCTTGGATGACATGAAAGGATAAAGCAACCACCACAACAGATGCACTACACGTGCAACAGAATAAGTGCCAAAAAGGGTGCCAAATTCTTGATTTTTGCTCTTGGAAAATACAACCATTTTGCACTTTTTAAGGTATCAACATTTTTCATAATGTTGGTTTTAAACTGTACAGGTATATTTCCAAAATTTTCACAGCTACTTCCAAGAGTTGTTTCTCACTCACACCATAAGTGAGGGGGCTATTATACCTTTTTCTACACAGTGACAAAAGATTTAATACAACCTTTCCCTAATTTGAACTCCTTAGGCATGATACTTTTGGCTTTCATGTCCCAAAAAGCACAGGAAAAGATGATTCTTCAATGAAATTATTCATTACCCTGAGTCAATGATGTTTCATATCAATTTTAATTGATATGAAATATTTTTCAAATTTAAGTAGCTCCTGAAATAGTTTTCTAAGTATTGCTAATTAATTCAGGAGGACAACTGTAGATATAAACTGGCTGGAATAATCTCGATTTCCATTAATAGGCTACAGAGAATTCTCTCTGTGACTTCATCCCATCACTTCCCTTCAGAATGTATCCCCACCTCTGTTTACCATGACATTTCAGCCTCAGTCTATTCCCTTCCTACCTACATGAAAGACACTACAAAACCAATAATTGCAATTTCTATCGTTAACTTACCCTTTTCTCATCCTTCTTTGGACACTCCTAAAACCTCTTTTAAACAGATATATTTCTTTTTGACTATGGAGCCCACTCAAATACCTCTTGAGATGGATAAATGTTTCTTGGGTATTCCACCAGGTAAGCAGGTCCATGAATCCAGACATTATCCTGATAATCCGTTAATCTTATATATCCTGACGAACACCTGAGAAACATTCATCCAGCAGAAATGCCGAGAAAACCTAAGATCTTTCACCAATTGAGATACCATCTATGTGAACTCACATCCCTCTCAAGTCAAACTAAATGCTTCCCCACCTGTCTCAGCCTAGGAATCCAACTCAATGGTTCATAGACCATACCTACTATCCACTCCAAACACTGGCTGCTGCCATTCACTTTCAATCCTTCAAAATGACTTCTCAATTTCTTTCACACAAGACTATGGAAGAACGCTTTGCTCTTTTACACAGATAAATGTTGAAAGTGACTTGTATAAATGTTTACACCATTAGAAACCTAAGGGCTTGTAAGTAGAGATGGGTTCATCACCATAATTTTCATTTGAGGTAAATTACCTTGGTAAAATATGGTAATATTAAAAAATTACTGTAATTTTTAATTTTCTGCAGTAAATAGCTAATAGAGAACTTAATAGAAAAGCCCATAGCAATTGCAAGGGGTTAACAGCATCTAAACATTATTAATTACATTAATGCATTAGGAATAGAGAGAATTTGAAAATAAATACAGCAGCCACGTGCAATTTGGCATTCTTTTGTTGGTATCAGAAGTTTTCATTCAACCTGATAAAATGACAGCCCCACAAATATGTATTCCACAAGTAAAATTATTTCACAAATGTACGTACGTGCCTTAATTTATGAAATATATAATGGCTTGGCTTAAAATAATATATTTGGAATATATAGATATGAAAAATATCTGAGTCGGAGGTGAATATAACTGAAAATTATGGTTATTTGCAGGGGCTACAGTAAGTTACGTAAAAAACCACGGTAATTTACAAAAATGACCATGGTAATTTTAAGAATGGCCCATCTCAAGTTATTAGCCAAGGGCATAATCACAGGAAAACAGCAAAGATTCCTTTTTTTGTCATGAATAATTTTTCCCACGCCAGTCTGATACATCATAATTAATTCTTTCACAAATGCAGCTGCAATAAGTGCTGCATGTAGGCTCAATTCTATTCCAAAAAAGCTTATCAATTAAAATAAGTGATCCATTAGAATGGAATTTAAAGGAATTATGTTTCCCATGCATCACGCCAGGAAATGCTTCCACTGTAAAGTTCTTCCAGAAGGTATCCAATCTGTGTCCAGCATTCACAATTTGGTCTTCCCCTCTCTTTCTCCCTCAGAGCAGATTTTACCTCAGATACCACCCTTTTCATTACAAGGCCCAAATTGGCCAACCTAACAGGTTTTCCTACTTCCCTTCCACAACATTTTAAGGGTCATAAAAGATTCCCAATACCCCAAGCTGCCCAACTATTTGGTAATCAAAAGCCCCATCCTGGCAAGCAATGCTTAAAGGAGCTTGATGTCAATTCTCGTCCCACACATTTCCCCTTAGATAGTCACTCTGGGCTAAGGGACATCCTTTCCGTCCCACGCCAAAGTTTAACCACATCTGCCTCCTTTTCGCTTTTTGTAACTTTATGAGGAATATTGGACTCAAAATCACATCTTTAAAGGTATCACCACTCCTTTTGACGCAACAGATAACGAAACTCCACCTCAGAACCTCTGATTGAAATAAAAAAAAAGATGCTCATGTTCCATGTCCCTATCCTACATCTGTCCTTTCTGACTGATGTATCCCTCCCAGTAGTCCCCACCAAACTCGGTCCATTCCACCTATGGGGTTGAGGGACTATTTTACCTCCAGTATATTTTACCAAGGGAGGAATATCACCATGTCATCGAAAGTTAGACCGCAAGGCTGCATATTCTATGTACATTAATGAGGACATTATCTGTTCCCTTCCACATCACAGTACTCTGGCCGATACCATGAATTTCACTCTTGCATGTAAATGTAGCAGTTGATACTGGACCAATTCTCTTGATCTGCTCTATTACAGTCTACCAGTTAGGTAGTATGGATACAAAATTAAGAAAAAGGCAAAGCAGAACTCAAAGGCATCCATGGAGGCCCTGAGACAGCAGTGAAGGCTATTCAGGCTGTCCTCTGCATACTTCCATTGTCGCAGACGACAGTTTTGAAAACAGAGCAGTCATCTTCTTCAGGCCTGAAGACTAGACTTCAGGTTCTAGACTTCAGATCTGAAGGAGATAGCTACTATACTATCGAAACTGTTGACAATGGAAATATGCAGAATAGAGCTCGAAAAGCCTTCACTGCCGTTTCAGAAAATATTTTTCTTCGCAGGATATTGATCCTGCAACCCTCAAGTAGGGAGTTTAACATGCCACAACTGGGCCAACCTGGACATCCAAGACATTAGGGAGGACTTAATAGTACATCCTTTTATAATCTAGAAAAAGATCATAGCAGCAGGGTGATGCAAAACTTGCTGTGGCCTGTACCAGTGCACAAAAACTCCCATAGATGTGCAATATTTCCAGCACTGTCGATAATTAAGAAAATATATTCACCACAAACTTTTATTTTAAGTTTGTGATAATTAATCTGCACTTCCCTGATGGTATTTAATTTTTCAACTCGCCATATGCCTTGTTTTATCGTAAATAATACTTAACGTAAATAACATGTTAACTTATTTAAATTATATGTAGACTTAGTTCAAATTCACTAACAGAGGAATTACTAATTGTAGTCACTGAATATATATTGGATGGTGCTGCATTGATGATTTTTCATTAAATGGCATGTAACATAGATTAACAAGCCGACTGCCACGGTCATGATATAAAAAACAAGATATTATTGCCAGAGTGGTATTTAATGAAAAAAAGCTTTCATTGAAGATTCATTAATGTCAGATTTGATAGATAGCAATAGTCATCATCAGCATGACAGACATAAACGTAGGGCTATCATCTTAGGAATAAGGAACAGGACTAATACAATTATTGGAAGAGTTTTTGAAAAACAGGGCATGAACTCCACACTCGACAGACCTCTTCATGTCCGATTGTTAAGATAGTAATGTGAAGTTGTGTAGACCTCGTCAGTGAATTTTTAAAATCTCAGTATCATTATGATTCATAGAATTTGAGGAGTATAAATTCAATGAAGATTCCTTAAAAGGCAACCTCTTGTAGTAACAATTTCCTTTACTATACGTAAAAACAAGGTTTAGCAACATTTCAGTTACCTGGAAGGCAAGATAGGTGATTTGGTGTTTCCGTCGCTGTTGAGTAGTAGGACCATCTCTTTTACGGTGACTGTGGCTTCTAGTCTCCTGTTCCTCAGTGAACTGCTTCGTAAGCCATTCCTTAGGGTCAGGTAAGTGCGTTGAACCACTAACATCTATGACTTGAGCATCAATTATCTCCTCACGGCCACGGCGACCACAGAGACGATTGATCTAAAACAATAAATTGGATATCATCCATGCACTATGTATTAATACGCTTTGCGTTGCATGTATAATTTTAATGTTGTTTAATATTTCATGAAAATTTCAAAACAAATGACTAAACAGAGAACAGCTGATACCCAAAGGCATACTTAGTTAAGAAATAATTTCTCACATCTTTTGAAGATAAAAAGATTTCAAAGACTTTAAAAAGATCAAGGTAAATATTATAGATGATGATATTACAATGCTAAGAATCAGGCATTCCATTATTACCTAAAATAGCGATAATTACCAAATAGCAATCGTATAAATAAACTACTCACAGCCTCATCGTCTAACTGAAGGACATTTTCTTCATGAGACTCAGGAGGTGCTTCTGGGAGCGTGTTGACAACATCCTGTTCTGTTGGACGTTGTGGGAAAATAGGGGCAGAAGTCGATGGCAATGTTTCACTATAGGTCGATGAAGTGCCCACTTCAGTCAACAGATTTTCGCTGAGATTTACAGTTAAAGTATCATTAGGTAAATCAATAGTGGGATTAGGGCATACAGTTTCTAGGGTGGAACCGGTGAGAGAGAAGAAATCAGTTCCTTCATTCCCTTCCTCTCCTGACTCTTCACCAGAATCTGGGTAGTTGATAAGAGCTTCAGATTTATTTTTTTTAGGCGCTCTCGATGGCTGAGGAGGCTTAGAGGGAATTTTCGGAGGAGGAGGCTTCGATATCACTCGGGGAATCAGTTTGCGATTGTTTTCTTTGACCACTAAATTTTTTGGTGCTGGCAGGAGAGCGAACAGACCAGACCCTTTCTGCAAATGAAAGGCGATTTTTTTTTAAATTAGCATATATTTTACGTTGATTCACTAAGCAACACTAACCCTATACATGTCTGTGAAACAGAATATAATATAAAGGTTAACTCACGGCCGAAGGCTTCAGCTTCTTAGGTTTTGATTCCTCATCTTCTTCATTGAACTGAGCAAAAAAATATTTACAAGAATGAAAGTAACGACCTTCTACACCGGTGGTTAATACGTCAAACAGTGGAATGGCTCAACGTCTTTTTTTAAGATATAGAATTAACAATAGCCATTTATATCAATGACTTGATACAAATAACCTAAACTTACTTCTGACAACGAAGGAAGAGTGATTTTGACTGTTTTCTTGACGTTATTGTTAGAAAGCGCATTTTTAGAAGCTTTGATCGGTTGGCTACTAATGTTTCCACTACTGTTTACGGATCCAGAAGAATTTTTAGGCAGCGGTACGGATGAAAACATGAGCTTTTTCGTAATGTCTTCTTCAAAAAATGATGAACTGCATTCTTTTGGTTTAGGGAGAGCACTAGCAAACTTCGGGCTCTCAGCGTCATCGTCATCCTTCCTGCTGGGCAATTTCGTTTCTAATGCACAAACATTTTTAGGCGTAACTTGTTCTGTAATGTTTGAATTTGATGCTACATTTACTGCTTCCTTGTCTTCTTCCTCTTCATCGGAGGATATATCGCTGTTGTCGTAGGCCACCAGAGCCATGGTAATAAAAATAACAATAATTCTCTTTCGCACTACTGACAGGCGACTTAAGTCAGCGATGTAAATAAACAGCTTTCGCCAACTTGAGCTTCTATCAAAAAAGAACATACGCCTGTCACGACATTAATGGCGTACATTACAGGATACAATGTAAGAAACAATGATCATCTTCATAAAGTTTTTACGGTAATTTGCATACTAAGCATTATAAAACTGCCTTAAGGCACATTTTAGAGGTAAAAAGTAACTCCTATCCGAGAATGTAATTGTTTTCGCACGTTCCTTCGCCTGAGCCACGTTAATATTTGCCAAGTTGGGACTCTTTGGAACCTTTCACGAAACATAACACAGTTGGCACACTTGCACACGATACAATCGATAAGGTCCATAAGATCGATTGTTTCGTATCCGAATGATTCGAGAAATGCGCATCATTTCAAACAATTTGAAAACTTCATATACTGGTAGAAAGAACTTACCAAACGAAAAATTATTTATACTCTTCCAATATTGTAATAGGTTGATTTTATATTGGACACTTTTGTGCAAATGTTTTGGACAAAGGTAAAACATAAATTGGTTCAAAAATGATATCTAAAATGACAAGACTAGTACTGCCAAAGCACAGACACAGTGGCACAGTATTTAAATAAGTTGTGAGTGACTTTCACCCTTTTCTGTTTAATCATGTCCTGAGCAAGAAAATGAAGAATGAGATTGCCTTCATGTATGAGGGGGAACTTGGAGGAGAGGTAGCCAGTTTGGGGGAATACAGTATCTAGCTGGCGTAGGTAGTGAAGATTTTTACAATTTTGTCAGCACATTTTCATCTTATTCTTTAACTACAACTGTCCTCTGTAAAAATAAATGGTAGGAAAAATAATCACGTTAGTGAGATAGAAATAAGGATAAAGCGCAAACAAAGTGCCCTTAACACCTATGTTCACAAAAAAGCACATATAGTTAATAGCTAGAGAAGAAGTATGAATAGACTTCCTGAAGATTGCCCAAAAATGCACAATTAAAACAAACATTGTGATTGGAAGCTCTAAAAGGCTAAGGGTGCCAGCGCAACCTCTTAATGTTCAGAAAGCATAATGGATGTTTAGCAATAAAACATGATTTTCATGTGACTGGAAATAATGCAATGATTTGGCTATTTCAAGAAAAAATGGGAGATATAGCTAAACACTACAAAATGGAACAAAGCAATCCAAGAAGCGATAACATTTTAGTCCGGAAACTTCAAATGGAATTTGAAAAAAATAAAATAGGTATTGTAGAGACAATCCTTATTAGTCTCTTCCAAACTGTACCTCTTCAATGAAGCAGAAAAATTATACTGATTTCTATAAGCTGAATAAGAAATTCAATGGTTATGGCTGTTCAATCTTCTTTGCGTATATTAAGCATTTGCTGCGAAGTTGGTAAACATCTGAATGAATATTTTCATCTATCAACACCTGAGAATTATTTTATCCCGTAAACTCAAAACACATTTTCCCTATTCTTTAGAAATTGAGTTGGCGTATCCATAGAAGTATTGTATCTCTAGAGACACATCTACTACCATGGAACTACAGTTTTTAAATATGTAATTTAAATTATCTGCATTAAACAATGCACATTGTTATTTTTTGAGACAAAAAATGGTGAACATCTTTTGGCAGATACTTGCCAACTTTATGAATGAAAAATATTTCATTCAGGGAAAGGGTTTAGAGGGTCGTAGTCTCGATGGCGAATTATGGTCATAGTTTTAGGTAGGATGGATTGCTGCTCTCTGGGGTCTGTGGGGTATGTAATACCTTATTTTATAAATTACCATTTTAACTATTCTCCCAGGAAATACAGGTGAGAGGGGGGTGGCTATCCCCCTATACTCCAACTTAATCCACCTGTGCACAGTATCAGGTTTTGTAGACAATGTTGGTCTGGCTGTGACCATCTGAGGGTGAACAACCGTACTGAAACTGTCAAAGAGATTTTGGAAATGCAGCTCAATTCCTCAATAGGAATGGTTCCTTTTATTTGCTAGTTCCCTGTTAATTGTGATTTGTTCTAATCGGAATCAATATTTTTAACTATGTCCTCCAATGGTGGGACCATTGTCTTACCTTGATGATACTAGTCTTAGCATGCTGAAGTGGCTGGGAAATATCCTCCTCTAAGGATACAAAATTCTTCGGTGGAGAGGGAGAACTTTTAAGGTGATGGATATATGTATCTCTTGACCTCATATCCCTCATCAAGTTTCAAGGTTATAAATGCAGTCGTTAAATTTTTTATTACAGCTCCAAGCTTCTGAGAGGAGATTGATACTCAACATTAGTTAGTCAATTCATTAAATCTCTACATTCTTTTGATGGTTAAAAACTTTGTAAACTAAACATTGGTCACAGAATTGGTGATACAGAAATAATGGTGAAATCAAGAGTATAGGAGATGTGATTAATGAGTGCATCAAAATTTGAGGGAAGGGCAGTCATTTAAAGAAGATGAACCAATCATCATAGTACCAAATTAGAGATATGTCCAGAATGCAAAGAGGCGAGCTTTTCACCACTGTTTTTACCCAGTGTTCATTTTGAGGAGTAGCAAAAATAAATGCTGGTAGGCCTACTGAGGGTTTCAAAATTGTCAGTATGATCATCCAAGTTTACTGACCAGAGTCAATTGAGTTTACAACAAGGGTCGGTTAAAAGTGCCCCTGGATTTGCTCTGATCAGACTGATATTGGTTAGGGCAGGTTAGCAACACCGATAGGTGTCATTAGAATAAACAAGAATTCTACCTCAAAGCTTCCAGTAATTGACATGCAGAACTGTTTGTTGTTGGCAAAGTACTGCACTTGAACTCTGTCTTCTATCAATTACTGTCAAGCTGGGTAATCAGACTGGGTTTATTCATGGAACTTTGCTGGCTAAATTACATTCAAACATTCTAAATAGAGAATTAGGTAGATTGGAGTGAGGGCAAAGGAGGGGTGCCAACCCCAAATTAGTATATACATGGAATTATATTTGAAAAATGTTTCTCTAACCTAGGACACATAATTAATTAATGCTATGTTTCAAATACTTGCTTCCACAGAATATGAGAATTTGCATCTACATTTGCTCCTCTTAAGGGATAGTGCAAAAACTATACTACCAACTGAAGGGGGAGGGGGATTGCCTAAAAACCTATCATGGGTGACGGGTACACTCAAAGTAACGCAGCTGTTACGAAGTGCCTGTTTACATTTCTTACTCATCAACATCATGTCGACACTACAACAGAGTTTAACATGAGGATGGGCCTTATTTCAACCTATCCCTAAAAATAAACTCACTCAGTAATTGAGAAATTACTTGTGAATTAAAAATTTCATTTGTGGAGACAATGCTACAAATCGGGAGAGGCAGGTTAGGGTGTTACAGTTGTCAATGGAGGGGGAAGAGTAAAAAAATCACAAAAACTGGTTATGTAGTTTAAGCACGACCTCTAGCTCTCTAGTGGAATAAATTGCTTGATATAAGGATTCCAAGGACTAAAATCAAAGTTGCAGAAATTAACGATGCCAACAATTACGTGGCTACCAAACTTCAGCACGTCCAGGGTGATATCGGCAATGATAACAGCATTCCTATCCACTCTGATGTACTTCAGCAAGAATATGACCTACATTTATAGTCACGACTTAAGTTTTGACTTGTGACCTTTTTCATCAAGATTACCTCATTGGTGAAGCTGATATTTGAGCCTTGATTTCATGTACCAGTTGCACAACATATGTTTCTCATTAGAGGCACAGCTACACATTACAACTTCCCATGAAACTGTGACTTTCGTTATAATAGGTAGACGTTAAGGCCAGATATTGTACAACTGGCCAAAAGACATCTTTACTAGCCATAATGAATCAAAATCCAGCATATATTTGGGAAGGCATTAGTGAAAGAACACACAAAATCCTATTCAAAGTCATTTATTATATAGTATTAGTATCAGTACATTGTTTACAAAAGAAAATATTACAGATGATACTGCCATTACACATGCAGCTCATTATACTTTATGAACATTTATTAACCAGAATCAATAGAGATACAGGTTCGGTAAACATACATCAGCACATACTGAAAATAGAGTAACAAACAGATATTGACAATTGGTTGTAGGCTTGGAACTCAAACTACAAGGATATTTCCTGTACGAGCAATTCATTTCTTACATTATTAACTCGGCTCAAAATAAATGCAAAAACGTGCATACTGATGGCTTTTCCTCCAAGAGCGAACATAAATACTACACAATGTTACAGTAAAAACAATATTTTGAATCATAAGTTTTGAGAACCATTTATTATCACATTACCTCTCCCTTTAAATGTCAAATTCCTTATCAGGACCCTACAGGCACGGATGTCCAAAACTAGACTAATCAGCTTCTAGGGACTGGACAATTTTCTACAAGTGGCAAAAGGAAGGAATTTACATCCTGTAAATATATGATACTTACTACCTTCATGATGACCTAATATTATCTTCCAAATATAGTCTTTTCACTTAGGAAATCAGTAAAAAGATATGGTGAACATAGTAAGGAATTCATTCTCTCAAATGTTCACAAGATAAATATACATGTGCTTGAACTTATTACTTCTACCCTTCAGTGAGTTCATTTAAAATTTGAAAAATTTAACTCTTAATGCATCCAAGTAGGAATATATATTGTTTAATTGGTGGTATTCCATTGTTAAATAATGGACAAACTGTTATAATGATATAACCCCTTTACAACCAAATTTTATAAATATTGTGCTACAGATTACTTCACCAAAACTGTATCAACAAACAGGGATTCCATCATTCATTATTTGCAATATTCCAAATATAGATTATGTGCAATCAAGGTTACCAAATAGACAGGCAAATTACAATGTCTGTGTGTTTTGATTTTTTTAAATACTGTGATACCTTGTCATTATAGGCCAACACAAATATATATCAGTATCTTTCCTTGAGAAATGTTAGACAGCATTTTCACTCTCCACATTTTACATCCCTCACCACACTAAAAAATTAATAACTTTCATTCCAAACTCAAATGAGTTAATCATATTGTTAAGATCATACACAATTTTAAATATAAAATTACGCTGTGGCGGCACTTTTCATTAGACAATGGGAGTTCTGGCTGATGAAATGCCATTCCCAAAATGGTTTAGGGCAAAAGCCACATGGTTATATAAGTTTACCTTAAAACTACTGTCTAAGGATACATTTTTCTTCCATTGGAACTTACATTATAAAATTTGCATTACATTACAAAATAGCTGGCCCTGCACTTTTAGGAATAAGCATAAGAACCTTTATACAGAATTAGAAACATTTCAGCTAAAAGATGCACAAACAATTACAGAATATGGAAAATGGAACAGTAGTTTAGCCAAAATAATTTTCCATGGCACATAATCCATAATGATTTCAACATTTTATGTACAATACATATATTTTTAAAGTTGAATTTCAAGGAAATTAGAGTTTCACATCAAAAGTTTCAAAAATTTTGAAACTACTTTCAAAGAAATAATGTCAAAACTCAGAAACAACTAGGCTCAATACTCATGATCAGTTCTTGGCAGCCAAAATTAAAATCACTATTCATGTAAAATAATTCCAAGAGTAAATGAGTAAGTAAATTTTCTGTCACTTAGCTTATGGAGCAAAGTCTAGGCAGCATTTGCACTGCCTTTCCCATTAAGATGTAAACAAAATTATGGATGATGGATGTGGTTGAATGGCAGTGATAATTCCCATTTGGCAAAATATAGCTTCTGATAACAGAGCAATAAATATAAAAGTCACATAAGAAATGACAAAAAAACTATAAAATTTTCAAAAGACAAATATAATGAGCATTCAAAAGTATTCAACAACTTCACAAAAAAACAGCAATAAGTGTGGAGCATATGTCAGTAAAATGTCTGCATAACATATACAGGCAATTTAATGAATCATTAATTAAAATTCATACCAATTTCCAAAAATGAGGAGGCTCTCTCTTAAAAATATCAATAAAAGTCACATTGTCACTGCAGTACCATGAATTCATCCAAGTTGACCAAAACTTTTTCACGAAATTTTCCAATAAATAAATCAACCCTATACTAAAATCACTTATAAAGAGATAAAATTGATCACAGTGAGGCCTTTGGAGTCATTAGGTAGGTATTTATTTTCATGAACTTAATGTACACAAAAAATAGTACAGCAAACATTTAATTTGTGATTCGTTTTTAAAATAATAGTAAGTTAATAAATATATATTTTGTTGATATACCAATTTCTAAAATTATGTTTGTAACTCTTCCAACAGTAATATCTGTTATAATAAACTTATGACTTTCTATAAGTTATAGAAAAATCATTAAATCACTTTCCATTTATCGCTATTATGGAGGAGTTTGTCGATGCCATTTCCAAGGAACAGACTGGTGTCTTCAAATGGCATGGCTAACTCATTAGACTTAACCTTCTCATGGTTACGCTGCTAATCAGCAAAAAAGCTTAATGTGCTTGGGTTATCTGTATATTTTGATATCTAAAATCTCTTTGGTTTAAAAGCCTGAGTAATAACCTTTCCTAATTTGAAATCACTAACACACACGCATGCATTCACGCATTCTTCATTCATACACAGACGCACTCCTCCAAACTTGAAAGTTCAATACTCCATATAATGGATTACCTTTTGATCTATATACTAATGGAATTGACAAGTTGACAATGATTCTAAAGTGGACACTGAGTTGAATGACAAGATGTCAATGCCTATCAAACTCTTTCATACCAAAAAGCTTGTGTCCCTCGTTTTAATCGCATGAGTTCCTCATGTTCCCAAGAGATTTGATGATTTCAGTCTTTACGAAATAATTCTCTCCTCTTTCTCTCCAATTGATCACTTCATTCACAACTTTCAAAGTTGGATACACAAAAACATCGATCACTCTCTTACATGCATATTTACAATAGCAAAAGTTTCCTGCAGTAAAAATTCTTCAAGGTATGGGCCCCAGGACTTCACTTCTTCATCTCATTCCAATTAATATCTGTACATGCAATCACTTCCACAAGTAGGAGTTCTTTCGAAGGGATATAGAAAGAAATAACAAGGGATCTCATCATATGAAACATGCAAGAAAAGATTACGACACATGGGTCAAATATGACATTATATGAAAAGTCCAAGTCATACAGAGCCCCATACAGAGAAATAAAAAAAGTGACTCTGCATTCAAAGAACTGACCATGAGCACCACACCAAACCGATACAACCACATAAATGGACGCAGATTAAGTCAACCCCTAAAGATAACTCAGTAAGTGGTCAACAACTCGTCGCACACTCCTCTTCCTCCTCCGTCGTTCGGTCAAACACTTAAAAGCCCAAATCAAGCCACCAACAATGATGATGGTGATGACGCATCACTCTTTTGGGGACACTGGATCTCTCTTGCAGACATGTGACAGAAATCTCAGGTCCTGTAAATGTAGCTGCATGGTGCATGCTGAGGTCCAGATTCAGGCCCATTGCCTTGAGGTAAGGCGTGTCGGGAGGGGACCAGAGTGGGCGAGGGAGAGGAGGAGGGGGGCGACGGTGACGACGAGGGTGGCGAGGGAGAGGAGGCCGAGGAGGACGAGACGGGGGAGGGAGAGGACCCCGCCAGGGGATGACCTCCACCTGACCTCCCACTCCCCCCACTGGTGCCTTGCCCTCTAACCCTCGAGCTCCCCCCTGATGCGCCTCCACTCCGCCGTTGTCTCTGCCCCCTAGCTGCTGTATCTCCGGTCCCCTCTGCCTCTCAGAGGTAGACTTTCTTCACGCTGCGTGCAGTTCCAAAGCCATCGCCGATGCCTGCTCTGTGCCCCCCTCCGCCAACCCCACCACCCCCACGGTGCGCAGTGCCAAACGAGTCCCCTTGGTGGCTGCGAAGGGTACCAAAGTTGTCCCGCCCTCGCTGGTGAGCGTACGGGTCCCTGGGAGGAGGAGGCGTGTAATTGTCGGCAAACTGAAACAGGGTCTCTGCTGGGGGAGCGTTTGCGTGAGCTTTCCTCAAGGTGCTCTTTGGTGACGATGACAATGGCTTGTTTGCAGTTGGGATGAGAACAGGCTCTGCATAAGTCACTTCTTCTTGAGGCAAAAGCTTTGGTTCAGGGGCCATCCTACTGTAAGAACAAGGAAAACATTGAAATTGAAGTCACGTGATTCCTGAATGAATATGAGTAAAACAAAGGGTATTCATGACATTCTCAAGGATAAAAGTTATAGTTAATGTTAAAATAGAAACAATGGAAAACTATGGACATGATTAGCCACTCACAACAAAGAATGAAGAATCGTTTAAACTCTTATAGAGTTATGAAGACACAACATAGATACTGATACACATAATTGGGGGGTGCAGTCACCCTTCTCCCCCATAATACCTGGTATGTACATTATGTAAAAAGGTGTCATAAGGTATTACATACCCCAGACCCTTAGAAAGTAGTAATCTGTCCCTCACCCAAAAAACAAGGACCTTAATTCACCTCTGACCTGGGGATAACATTACATCATCTCAACATTATTCACTTTCACATTCCAGCACTGTACTGTACTGAGAAAAGATACCAATGATCCTACTGTCAAACATCAATAATGTCATGGAAGCTTAGTCATCTATTGCCAAATAGCATCCTATTGTCATTCCTGTAGTCATTCCATTGTGTAGGAAAACAAACTTAAGTATAACACATAAACCTATATCAGTGAATTTAGTACCAAGTACCTCTCATTCATTCTTCCCGACAAAAGCCATATATTGCCAACAAAGAAGAAAATCTTGAGCAATGGAAATAATTTGATTTGTGACTAAGGTTACTAGGGTCCAAGTGGTACGTAACATATGCCAGGAAAACAGAAACAATAGAGTCACAGGCATGTTCCTCTCACAGATTTCAATATAAGTAAAACAGGATTATATATATTATTATAAGCAGTGTACTAATTTTCCAAGCCATTTAAGGTCCACCTCATGTTTTGTAAATCGTAAAATACAAAACACCACACATATCATCTCAGAAGAAAGCATAACAATTCCACAACATCAGCACAGTTTCACCTCAGAACCAGCACTTGGTTTAGTAGGTAATTTGAGGTCATTAAGTAAAAAGGTAATACGCAGATGAGAATAGGCTCAGTTAGGAAAAATATAAAAGGCCTCATCTACAATTTCTTCACTATTTTGTGAAATTTATATACTTCCAAAATAACTGGACTGAAATCAACTGCTAGAATCAATATCTAAATGTAACATTATAATTGAAATAAAAAATTATAGTCCAACTGCTGTAACTAGGCCAGGCTAGGTAGCACAATAAGTGACTATCAGTGGAAACTACATCCATTTCTGGGCAGTAAATGGGGGAAGAAACAACAATAATAAGAGGTGGTCAAAAAATTCCATCCATTGCTCATGCAACAGTAAGACACATTATGGAAGTGCTAGGCCAATAAGGATTAAGTATTCACAAATACTCTGTCACCTTACACATTGCCTTGACAAAAATGCGAGTTGTAACAGGCCTCCCATTCATTTCAGTTAAATTCCTGGCTATTCACAGTTTATAACAGGCTAAAAATTGCCATTTGCATGGTTTCATTTCAATTGAATGCTGAGTCATTCAAGATAATATTTTTTTCTCAGTTACGACCATTCATATTAAAATGGAATCATACAGTAAGCAAATATAAAGAAACCTTTTGAGTAGTTGAGTGAATTCAACTCATCTGACCATCACTGGGAACCAATCAAAACAGGCACCTTCTTGTCTTAAAGCTGGATAGCAACCCTAATGCTGGGATGAATTTCAAATTTTAGTCTGAGGAAATATGAAGAAAAGTCATAAGGGGCACAGTAAAAGGGTTAGGAACAGCACATAGGCGAACATTCAGAGGAAAACCACCCAGACTTCTTCCAAGAATGAAGTAAAACTAACTTTTTTACAATCTTGAAATTTGATAAAACCACTGAAGGCCCCAACAAATACCCAAAATGAAGGTTTACACACTAAATACATGACTAATGCAATGATCATAAAAATTCACAGCTTTCAGTGTTGAGTGGCCACCATGTTTCTCTAGACCAAGCCTTGGCAGGAAAAGTAATAATTAGAGATGGGTCGAATAGCATTTTTCTTGAATTCGAATATAGAGTTCGAATATCGAATACTACATGGACTTTTTTTTAAAGAAGATTATAAGAATGTGGAAGATTTAAAGATTTAATTATTATTAGTATTTTGCTATGCTAGTCACAAACCTTTAATTAAATAAAGAAATTACAATTATTTTAAAAATTGAATTTGTAAAATGTGTCATCATGCAACGAGGAATCAAAAAAAGGACCAACCAACCTCGGGAGCATTTGAAAATTGGATTTATTGAAACAATTTTTACAAACCACAAAAAATACAAACTCACGACCTGGGTTCCAATGCTTTGTGTCATCTTCAGGACCTGAAGATGACGCAAAGCGTTGAAAACCAGGTTTGTATTTTTTGTGGTTTGTAAAAGTTGTTTCAATAAATCCATTTTACAATGAATTACCACAAAGTTACTAGTGAGAGTGTTTCATTCCGTATGAAAATGCATTCATTTGTTTTATCATGCAATTCCCCTGAAGTTATTATGGATTATATATATTTATACTTACATAACTTGAAAGATGAAATTTTGTTTGAAATATTAACTACTGAATTTGTACCAGACAAATCTGGTCGACCGAATGCTATGTAACATGTGAGACCCACATGACCTTGATGATTAAGGGCATGCAAAACAAAAAAGGTACAAAAACAGTATGGATTTCATTTGAGACCAATTATAACTGAAAATAAAATACAATACCTGTTAACATTCTGCCTCTGCTCAAAATACTCATATTCAGTGTCTGGGTATGGCAGGTTGTCCTCTTCCTCTTTGTGACACTTTCTCCCACAAAGGTATCCAGATACAAAACCCACAACCAACGCTGCCAATGAGCCAGCAACCACAGCTATTGCCAGTGTTTCGACTGTGTACTGCGGAAGTGGACTGTCAGCTGCACTTACTTCAGGACCTGATAAATAAATTAAAGAATTATCATAGTTAAATATACACTTTCATCATCAAGACCAAATTTAAAAAAATATTGATACAAATAAACAGAATCTTGCTTTATGATGATTTCAATATCATATACAGTATAATTATCAGAAGGAATAAAGAGGTCACTGGGCATGCATGTATGGTCAGCTCAGCTAGAATGTTTCAACACTAATTCAATGTTGCTAAAAAAAATCTCTAACAGCATAAAGGAAGCAAAATAAATTTACCTTCAATAGTATGCCCCTCTTCATTCTGCATGATATTTATGACTTCACCTGAAGGAACATCTTTCCCTACTCTTCCACTATCATGATTAAATGATTTTGGGTAAGTAGAAAGACCCCCTGTGATTACATCTTTTCCAGGCTTAGCTGTAAGAAAAATCATAGACTTTATTAAACCTTGGGATATAAGTTATAAATGATAAAATATCATGCGGCCAGCAAATTACAATACGAATTAAAACTTTCACTTGATGGAGGAATGGAACAGCAATTAAATTTCCATCACACTCAGAGAGCAACAGCAATTAAGTTCAAAGTATTTTACACAGCTGAATTACAACATTTTTTTATATTGATGAAGAGATGTACAAAAAGGTATCATGAGTTTTTTCTTAAGTTTTGCGGTCTGATTATGAGCTCAAAAATAATCATACTCTGGTCCAAAGAGATTTCATTTTCTATAGTCTAATAGGGTAACTAGGGAAGCCAATGGTTCCTTGTCCACATTTAGTGAGTACTTAACACATATGAAAAAAATTAAAGTCAATGAACACAAATTTCTCAAATGAAATTTTAAAAATAATTCAGTAATCAAGACATTAAACTCACAAGCAGGACATGATGCATGAACTCCGGTGGAAATGCTCTGGTAGAAGTTCTTCTCTTCGTTCCATCTAGGTGCTCCAACAGCTCGACACTTCTGGTTCTGTTTGTCCCAGGCACAGTACGGATCTTGCAATGCAACACACTCACTGAAACAGAGGGAAAAACTTACAATCTGGGAGAGATCACAAAATAAAACATTATCAAACACTTGGTGATGTTGTGAACAGAAGGAGAGCATGGAGAAAAATCACAAGCAAATATTTGTGTAAATTTCTCGGGCTCGCCACCGGGTAAGATATTCATAGGCAGCCGACGTTTCGTGTTCCGACTCGATACCCATTCTCAAGGCTACTCAAGACCCTATAAGCCTATGTTCGTTTATTGTTTCGTTCTTGATTACTACTGTTGAAATGAATTTACCAGGGTGTTAAGAGCAATGGGCAACGAGTCGGAACCCGAAACGTCAGCTGCCTATGAATATCTTACCCGGTGGCGAGTCCGAGAAATTTACACAAATGTTATTCGCTGGGAAAGTGTTAAATCATACATCACAAGCAAATAGGAAAATAAGAATAAGAAGACATAAAAAAACAATTTTTTTCATTCCATTTCCTGTGGAGCCAGTTCTCCTACTTCATCAGGTAAGAGTTTTGATCAGAAACCTTTAAATGCAATACTGATTTCATGAAAACTATGAAAGAAATGACCTTAGGTTAACAAACAAGGTAAAAAAGTTTTTCCAACAGAATTAAAAAACAGATAATTTCCTGCATTACAGAAATGAAGAATACTCTTAAAATAATGAGTGCAGTGAATTTGATCATGGTAATACTTAAGTAAATTTAAAGTAAAAATGTCAATTTTAAAAAAATTCCATTGCTAACCATCGTAATTTAAGGCATAAGTAAGAGGCATCAATAAAAGGCCACCACTGAATGCAAACTTTAAATTTGTAATTGTTTAAGTCATAAGAGAATCATAAATCAGGTGATGAAAGAAAACTATGGCAGTGATCAATAACATACCTGCATGAGAGAATCTTGTCTGAGTAACATCGATGCAAGCGTAATGACTGAACTTCATGATCTGATACAACAATGAGTCGACCATCTTGCACAGAACCCCTTGTTTCCCGCACAACTTTCAAGTTTCTTATAGGCACATTTGGTGGGAACACTTGAATCTCCTCAATGACCACAGGGTTCACATTCTTCACTGTATCTGCTGAGTCTGCATTCACTGCTTTTATCACCTTTCCATTATCTAAATGAAAATTAGTTTATTGTTAAAATCTGGTCGTTGTATTGTCGTTATAAAGGCAAAAAATATTATAACAATTCATTCCACACATTTACAATGATGAAGGTACACAAAGTTTAAAATAGTAATAAAACTGCATTCAGATTCCTATATAAGAGCACTCATCATTCCTTAATATCTCTCCCATACAAAGGGTAAAAAAATTTATTCTCAGTATATGTAAATGACCAAGAAACATGTATATAATTTATTTAGCATTTTGTAATTAAATGCTGATTTCTTACCTGTACCGATGAAGAGAACATCATACGTGTTTCCTCCTGGTGTTTTTATTTGAGGATCCACAGCAATTTGAGTGAACCTATAACTGAAATAAAGAAAATTTTATTCATTAAAAACAATTTGGTGACAAACAGAAATATATGTTATAAAAACAAATCTAAGACAGAAGATGAATGAGAAATGAAATTCATGGATGGCTACAACATACAGAACACTTTCTAGGATATTACTGGGTACTACTTTTTCTCTTTTAGCCAGTAAATTTTTTACAGGTCTCATTCTCAATGCATAACGATAATAATGGTCATGACATTTTCATGAACTCTTTGGATTGTGTAAGGAAATAGATGATAACAGAAACAAAACAAAGGAGACTAATACCAATTGAAATGTAGAGATATAAATGCAAGATTAATCTCAAGAGAAATTCACCAATGAAGAATTCCTACATAAAGTAGCGGAAAAAAATGTACAATGAAAGCTTTGCAACATGGTAAAGATTAACGTGAATTGAATATTCTGAAAAATAAAATCCTAAAAACAGTAATGGAGGAGGAAATGAAAGGGAAGAATTACTGACAAAAAGATAGGGTTGGATAATTTTTGCAAATAATGAGCGATGCTAAAACAAGGAACTACATAAGAACAAAATGGTAGGTTGAAAATAGAATATTCAGACCACCATCAAATCAATTTGTAAAGTGAGGACAACTGAAGACCTCTAGACAAGAAATATGATGAAAAGTTGATGAGTAACAAAAAAATATGATTCAGGCTATGCGCATGAGTTGTAAAGTTGCAGTTTTTCCCAAGTAAATATTGGAAAAACATACAATGACTATGGTTTTATTAAACAATCCAGGAATAATGGAATATTATACAAGATACATAATACTCACTGAAAACTTGTCCTAATAACAATGGGTTCACCGAAGAGTGATGGAACGGATTCATCCATCAATGAATGAGTCTTGATGAAGTTCAGGGTGAGATCTGGAAGTGTCCTCGAGTCATTGACACACTGACCTGGTCGTGGGTCAGGCACCTAAGACAAACATTGCACATAAATGTTAATTCAAAGACCATTCCCAGCATTTCTTCAAGCATTAACATCATTTCCAACTAAGATCCATGTAAAAATCAAAGCCCCCCTGGAACATACAATTCTTTAATAGATTGAAGTCTACATTAGTTTCACGAATATCAAGTGCAAGTGGATGCATTTCTTTAGAAGAGGAGAGAGGGGGTATATCAGGAGTGTTCCAAACAAAGTGAGATCCACAATAAGACATAACAGAGTCGAGGTACAGTATTAAAGATAATCAATGCATCAAGCTCTAACCCAGAAAAGTCTCACAATAAAAAACTTCACATCACTGACCTGGGAAGGCATAATCAGTTTGGGCTCAATTAGATTAGTTTGTTGCCAAATATAAGACGGTACTAAAATTATACAGTCATTGTCAATAATTCCAGGAGTATATCCAAATAAGAAGCAACATAAGAACAAAATTTGACAAATTACCTACATACTCAATAACTTTTAAATAATATTAGTAGGGATGATAGATAGGGAGAAAAATAGCTAGGCAGGTGGAAAAAATTGTTCCAACATAAAGCATGCAATCATACCTTGATGCTCTGCACTGGAAGCCAGTTGGCATTCAGAGCAGCTTGCTCTTTAAATGCTCCCTCAAATGTATCTGATATATCTTGTAAAGAGAAAGCACACACTGCTGACCCGCTGATACTATTTGGTGGAGTGGTAAATACTGCATATATCACTTGAGCTGTTTGCCCCCCATACACTCCTTCAATCAGTTCAGTTGTTGATTCTGAAAGGTAAAAAGGAATAAGAGGAATGAACAGCAAATCAAACTTTCAAAAAAAATAACTGGGACTAATTAAATGTGTTCACGGAAAGCAAGGTTTCATGTGAAAGTTATTCCATACATTGAAGGACAATAAACTAGGGATCAGGATACTAGATACCATGAGGCCTAAGGGAAAAGACAAAACGTGCCCCAATATACATGAACCTAAAACATTCAAACTTAAGGCAACAAAGGTACTAAAAACATACGTATTTCATTAAAGTGGAATGGGAATTCTCCTTGTACTGAGCAATTCAGCCTGGCCTTCAAGAATGACGTCCAGCGATTCCTGAAGCGATGAGGCCCACCTCTATCCATCTTACATACCCTGGCTACCCTGGAGTAAACAGACTGCAAGCAGAATAAAAATACTTATTAAAATGTGTTAGAATACACTCGATTAATACTTAAAATTCAAGCAAAACCATCACTACACATTCCTTTTTTTAATTAAAAAATAATGGGCTATAAGAGGCTTGCATTAAGTGTATAGCTAGTGAAAGAATAGAAATACTATCGATACATAATTATTCAATGACAGCTCACCTTTCCACAGTTGATATATTCAACAGCAGTCTCTCGAAAGAAGAAGAAAACAAAGTCTCCCATTGTCATCGAGCTCACAAAATTAGGGGCTGAAAAAAAGAAATAAAATATGAGTGTTGCTACAAAATATAAGCATCTAGACAGTATTATGTAAGTAATAGGTAAGTTGTAAATTTTAAGAAAACTATTTTAATGTCTCCAGTTATTCAGAAAATAATATTAATAGAAATATAGAAGGGCAAAAGCACAGAGTAATGGATACAAAACAATCGAGGAACAGGAGACTACATATCACAGAGTAATACAAGTAAATCATTGACAATAAATACATACAAACACTAGTTATGAGCAAATGTTTTCACAAGAATTATATAATGTTCAATATAATAGAAGCATTACTTAATGTCATTGATTAGTCCATTACAGAGAAAACTTGACCTACCATTGAGACTCATTGAGTCATATTGCTCCGTCTGAAGTGGCCCACGATAGATAATAGGATCCATTCCAGAGAAATCGGCAACTGTACCAGTGTACAGTTCACCATCTACATAAAAACAGAAAACACAATTATACAGAAATATTCAGCAAATCACTAAGGCACCACTGCTATTTGTTAATGAGTATAATCAAATATATATGAGGGCTAATAAAACTAAATTAATGGCCATAGCACTTGAGAGTTATATCACAAGCAAGAGTATCAGAGCAAATACTGTATCCAACATTAAAAGAATTTTACTTGGATGCCTCATTCACTGGATACAATAAATACCAAGAGATGAAGAGATGAGGCAGGGTAAAAGGTTCAGGATAACAATACTTCTTATAAATAATGTAGGGATGGTTTATCCTACTCTTGAATCACAGAGAATACAATTTTACCATACCTCTCAGTGCGTAGCTGAACTTTGGGCCTTATAAATGTACAATGAACCATTTACCACATATATTTACATAACTTACCAACAAATACTGCTGTACTGTTTTGCTGAGGATCGTAGGGGCATAATGCTTGGCCTGGTTTCTCCTTCTCAACTGTATATGTCCCACTCTAAAATGAATAGACAAATAAATTTCAGTCAATGAGGATGTTACAAATCAAATGCTTTCATTGAATACAATAACAGATATTTTTGTTATACGTGAAAGGCAAAGAACTCTGCAGTGAGGAATTGATTAATAGATTCAACTGTGATATAAGAGCAATATGAGAAATGAATCAATTACAAAGTTCAAACTAATTTTACAAAGACTAACTTTAATGGTTGTCATAATTTACCCTTCCAGATACTAAGTTTAAGGCCAAAGGCATATGCCCGACTTAGGTTAAAGATAAGGATGAAGTCCTGAGATTTGCTCTGAGGAAACCTGACAACAATCTGAAGGTAGCCTCATCAAAATTCAAAGAAAACAAAAGGAAATAAAAGGTTGAAACTAGGGCTTTGTCCTTGCATTAACTGTCTTTTCTGAAAATATATTACAATAACTTGCCACACAATTATCATCAGATTTTAAGACTTACTAATACTCAAACCCTATCATAATTGGAAAATTTGCTCACGACACTGGTAGTAGCTCTTAAGCTCTCTTTTCCACTTATATTGAGAGATAATCCCTAAAAGGCTTCAGGTCACACTGCAGCAGGTTAATTCTTTGAACAAGGCTGTTAAAAAATATGTAGGTTATTTGACAGCAATCCTATGGGTTCCTAATTTTTAACAAGGAATCATAAATAACAAACAGGAAAAAAATCAGTAAGTTCCTCATTAGTATGCAACAGAGAAATCTAAGAAGGTATATCGAAGTAGCTCATCAAGAATACATTGATGAGAGGAATATTAGGATTAAAATACATTTATTGATCAGAAAAAAAGAGCATGTTGGTATACCGTATTATGACAAGATAGTTAAGGAAGAACTACCAGCCCTAATGTCTTTATTTCAAGTCTTGATTAAAATGCTTAAGTTCACTTTTTATACCCATATTAGTATAAACTAGGGGTTTAAATAGAATGAAGGAGGCACAAAAAATTAGTTAAGAAATATATGGGTACCAAAAAAATAGATATTCAAAATGGTTAACCAAGAAAGGTATGAATTGGAATGCATTTAGATGAGAATAAAAGTCTAGCATTTTATCCACCTCTATAATCCAGTATACATACCTGAACAGAGTATTCTCTGCAGAATGGTTTGAAGGAGTTAGTACCACATATCAAGTATCTCCCAGGGGTGCCAGTTTTTGTAATTATCCGAATGTAATTCTGGCAGTTTTCCTGAGGAAATAGGAAGAGACATACTAATAAAACATTTTTAAAAGAGTTAAGAAACAAAAGAGAGAAATACTGCAAGGATTTTAATTAAATATCTATGATACAATGCACTGTATATAGTAATATAAAAACACAATGATGTAGCAGGGGGGGTCAACTTCATGATGATACATCCTTTTTCAGATATTACGAGATTCAAGCCATATTTATGTGAATCATGAATACTTTTAGTACCGCTGTTTTAGGCATAACTTTTTGGAAGACTCTCACAACTAAGTACTTTTCCATAGTTTATTAATATCTGTGGCTGATTTCACCTTATTGAGGCATATTTTAAAGCTTCGAATGGTCTATATTTACAGGCAGGAATTTGTTCATACGGCTTGAGGCAAGGGAGAAAAATGAAAGGGGGAAGAGAATGGCGTGAAGTTTTTTTTGTTGTTCTGGGTGGGGCAAATGGGAAAAAGGAGCCTTTTTAAAAAATAGAAGGGGTGGGCTGGAGAATTCTAGCAGGTTTCCTTTTCAATTTAATATGCACTATTAGATAAATAGTTATTAATTAACCATTCAAATGAACAACAGATTGATATGGGAAAGAAAAGGTTATATTGATATTTCGAGAGATATATTTTCCACGGCCTACTAAAACAAAGGAAAAATTAATATTTCAGCAAGGAAGAGAATTTTAATGATGAAGATATCAGAAACATTAATTAACTAGATACAAGATATTTTTAAGAAATAAAAACTTGATTGCCCTAATAAACTAGTAAACATCTGAAAAATCCCTAACGAAAAGTTACTATTAAAAACTAGCACCCATTTTAGACATATAATAATTGCTATTAAAAATCCTAGGAGCAATTATTAAAGGCAGCTTAGTCACTATAATGGACACCTGTTAGTTACTATTAACCATTTTAGTAGTAACTTCATTCAGTTTGGGACTTTTGGGAAATTCTTAACAGTTCACTATTACATTCTCAATAGTTTATAACTAAAACCTACCGAATTCTTAGTGGTACAAAATTAATAAATTTTAAGTACTAATAATTATTAACTTTTGATAGTTATCAATCAAATTTCAACAATAAACTTACAATAGTTTTCTTTCAAATTAAAAATAATAAATTTTATAGTTTCTTTAAAAATTTCTATCCAAACTAAAATGTTTATAGTTTTTTCATGAAGTATATTAATTTCAAGATATTCATTTTCCTCATCCAAGAAATTTGCAACCAAATCTTAATCCACTTCATTACAACTCAGTCTATCAAAGCTGTCCATGCACAAATGCCCCATTCATGCAGAAAATGAGAACATATTCTGATGGTATCAACTGCTAATTGCGTGCTTTTCGGAAATTGCATTTACTTGCGTCTTTCTTCGAGTAATCTCAAACACTTCCATCCTCATTGAGGCAATACTTTCTGTTCCAGCAAAAATTCTAAAATAGCTTCTTTCCCCTCAACACACATTTTTCCACACAAATTGCGACCAAAGACTGGACTTCAAATACAGAATGTTTTGTGCTCATAAAACACAAATTGTATGACACTATCTCAGTCATCTACGTTTCTCATTTTCGCATTCTCCACGAAACGAACACGGGGGCAAAATAGAGACGAGCATATGGGGAGAACACGGAGCTTGAAAAGGAGTATCTGCATTCATTAAATTACAACAATTATGGCTTTTAAACACCCCACACAATTTTTACCTTCTTATTCCCGCTCTAAACATCGCGAATGCCTTCGAAAATAGATACATAACGATGCGTTAACAGGAAAAATTCAACCACCTTCCTCCCACTCATTAATGGCGTCATACACCATTGTTTTATGAGAATGAATTATTAACAAATATGATATCAAGCAATTCTAGCCAAATTAGCGATTCAAAAATTAATGCATTTTCAACGCTAAAAGTATTCAGCTAAAATATGGCTAAAATTTCAAGACCCCATATTTCAACGTTTTGAAGACTTAACAGTGACAATTTTCCATTTAACTTAAGTCAGCAAAAAATAACGAATTAATATGATAGTGAAAAATATTAAAAATAAATAAATAAACCGGTTTCACACACAAAAATCCAAAGGAATCGTCATTTCGTGCAAATTTTCTTCTGCATGAGTGAGGTGCCGTGACCAAAACTTCTCTAAGGTAATATTAAAATAAATAAATAATTATCGCTGGCGTCAGGCATTTTTCCGAGTTTGTTCTTGAATTTTTGTATCTTGCGTATCTTTCGAGCTATTATTTAGTCATTAACTTGAGAGAAAATAACACCTTAGAGATATATAATATCAGCTTTCGTTAATTGCGTAAATCCCATTTTCCTAAAACCTGGTTAAAGAATAGGCATTGAAATATGAAAAAAATCTGTCCTTGAAAACCACCATTTTGAAAAAGGATTTACTTCAGATGACCTTTATTTTACTTCAGATGACAGGTGTTATTTTGACCTTTAAGAAACGTCAGTAATTATAATTGGTTTTGCCCAGACTAGAGCAAAATTTTCACCAGAAGTCATGTCCAGGGTGACGAAAAATCCCATTTGTCGTTTGGCGCCAATTTAGAATTGACTAGACAACAACCATCGTATAATTACTGGCAAAAACGTATTTCTCGCAATTTAAAATCAACGTTAGCAATAAAATACTATATTTCGAAGTATGGCTTTTTGCTGACGATGGCAAAACTCATAGACGAATCGAGCAGGGTTGCTACTACATGACTGTCCAAAATACATACATACATACCCATCACGCCGTTCCCTTCCGGGGTAGGCACAGTCAAAATGTTTCACTCGTTGATACATAATTGTACACCTAACTCTGCTTCAATAATTTCCTCCATTCTGACCTATCCTTGCAACCTCTTTTGCCTCATTCACCCCCATACACTGTTTCATACACGCCCTCCTGTTTTTAAGACTCCTAATATTCCTCCTCCTAAGAATTTCCTCAATCACATTCAACCACAACTTTCTCGGCCTACCTCTACCTCTCGCACCATTCATTCTACTCTCATACATCTGTTTCGTTATTCTACTCTCATCCATTCTCTCAATATGGCCAAACCAACGAAGCACACTCCTTTCATACACGTCCATTACTGGAGCATTTAACCCACATTCATTCATGACCCACTCATTCCTGACCCTATCCATCCTATTTTTGCCACAAATACTCCTCAGATAACTCATACCTACGGCGTTTAGTCTACTCTTATGTCTATCCTGACATACCCATGTTTCACTACCATATAGCAAAGTGGGAAGAAGTACACTTTTGTACACGGCAATTTTCGCTTCCATTGACAAGCACTCATTCCTTGATATGCTCCACATGCTACCTACCACCTTCCTTCCAGCATTCGCACGTCTCTTTATCTCATCAATTCTTCCATCTTTTGCATACATCTTACCTAAGTAAACGAAATCATCCACTTGATCAATTACTTCACCATTCGCCCTCATCATACAGTTATCCTCCCCATTCTCTTTATCAAAAACTACTACTTTAGTCTTGCACGCATTTACCTTCAATTCCATTCTCTCCGTTGATTCACAAAACTTATCTAGGAGCTTCTGTAATCCCTTTTGACTGTCTGAGATCAAAACAGCATCATCCGCACGTATTTCTCGCAATTTAAAATCAACGTTAGCAATAAAATACTATATTTCGAAGCATGGCTTTTTGCTGACGATGGCAAAACTCATAGACGAATCGAGCAGGATTGCTACTACATGACTGTCCAAAATGACATGGATTATCTGTCAGAGTGGATTAGTAGCTATGAGAGGGAAATAGATGAAAGGAAGAGTAGGCACATTACTTTTTCAAAGAGGAAAATGTACACGATGGCACACTTAGATGAAAACATCCCTCGCAGTAAAAATTGCAGATACTTAAGTGTGAGTTCGACCCAGTATCTTGGGTGGGGACTACAGACAAAGAATTTAGTGATAAGGGCATTCCAAATGCTGTCCCGGGTAATGAGAAATTTAAAAGGAAATAGCATAGCTGTAGAGGAGAAAGCACACAAATTACAGCTTCCGCCCATTATGAAGAACTCGTCCCATCGTATGGGATCCACACGAGGAAGGACACATTAAGAAGTTGGACCAAGTTCAAAGAAAGCCGGCGAGATGTGTTTTGGGCAGGTTTGAGAAGACTGACAGCGTGACGCAGAGGCAGGCCATTTTAGGAGGGTCTACGGCAGAGAAGGAAAAGGAGCCGGCAATGCGGTCTGCTTAATAGAATGAACGACAAAGCAGCTCAGAAAGCATCACACGGAGATAGAAAAAAACCAACATTCAAGAGTAAAAAACAATCATGCGTTTGAAATTAAATTATTAAGCTGTAGAATAAACAAGAAGAAACATTCGTTTCTAAGCCACCAACTATCGACGACAGAAACCAGCCTACAATGAAGCCCACAAAAATGAAGGATGATTTTGTACTTACTTTCCACCAAGAATATTTAATTTAAGAACAGGATTAAAGAGCCAAAACATTAGATTTATAAGTAAAATAAATGTGTTGGGTTCTTTGCGGGTTCTACTTTTTAATTCTATTTCATACTGTGATTAAAATACTGCCTCGTCTTTCCATTTCTTCCATTATTTTAGTATCCGTTTTAATAATATTACATTATTGATGATTCGCTGACCTCCTGGATGCCAATATTTTATTTGTTAAATAAATAGAGAAATATAAAAAGCCTGTACTTCAAAGGGCGTTAGTCTCCTGCGGCAGTTAAGATGCAAACAGCAGATCATCCCAGTGTTACCGGTAGTATAGCCTACAGGATATAAAACTGGAACAAACCGCACGATACCGGTACTACGTATACACCGTACCGTAATATGTATTTATAAATAATGGATTCAATTCCGTTTAAATTAAAGAGGTGTACGCAAAATTAAAACTTAGTCAACCACCATGGAACAATTCCACTCCTAAGCATAAAATGCCTCGTTCTGGAGCACCTTCACCCCAATTACGCGAACTTAACCGAGCGAAACTCTTAATTTATTTTTAACTTTACTTGAGCGGCAAAGTTTGGTAGAAAGTTCTTGAGAAGAGGGAAGTTTTGAAAAATTAAACACAACGTTGCTCTGAAAATGCGGCTATAGAGATGATATATTCACCAGCCCGTTAACCACATTTTGAGGCACGACATCCAGTCATTTGATCACGAGCAAGCCAGTCAAAAAGTGAATTATAAATAACTAAAGCGACATTAAAACTACCTCATTAGTTTAGACAAAGTAAAAAAACTACCTAAAAGTAAAAACTTATTCACAGACAACCTAACAATTTCTAAAAGACGCTAAGAAAAATTGGCGCCGACAACTTTATCGCCGTTTTCAAATAGTTCATCTTAGGTTGTTCCACAATCTAAACCATTTTCTTTTCCATTCTTGGCTAATTAACTGAATTTTCTTCATGCAACAAAATAAACACTACGATGCAACAACAAGGTACTACATTTAATCATGTAGGATATTCCTTACAAGACCCTGAGATATGCCTTACGAGCATAAGGCAGTATATAAAAATGGTTACCGTGTCTACGCTTTGTTATAAATATCTGCTCGTTTACAGAGGAAAACGATAGTGAATTACGGCACGTTGTATATTGCCAGGTTTAAGTTATCAAGAAGGCCTTATTGATGACTTGATGTTAACGGAGAGTTCGGGTTATGTATAATAAATAAGGCCATCAGTTAGTAGCAATGAACGTTATCTAAAGGAGATCATATTAACTTCGGTTCTCTTACCGAAAAAAATATTTAGCCAGACATTATAAAACCGGGACAAAGAGGCACAAGAATGAAAAGAAAATCTTCGGGCGATGTTGCTAGGCTACGCTGAAATGTCTCATGGAAAATGTCTTCCTACAAAGGCAACTGCTATGATATGCAAAAGGTAATCATAACAAGGCGGAAGAGAATCTATTTACGGATTACCACATACATATTTAAAACGCTTACTAAAATCGCAATGTATCACTTTGAATGTTTAATGTTTACTTAATGTACACTCCAGGATTCATCAAAAGAAAACACAGATCCATCACATCTAGCCGCTTCTACTCAGGGCATTGTCAAAAACGCTAACTTCTAAGGGTAAGACCTCGAAAACAGTCTTTGATTTTTAACTATTTCCTCTTTACTGCCCTACCACAGCATACCTCTTTTGATTTTGCCACATTCATATATTGCTCTATATACGCCCTCCTATTTTTATGAACGTCAACTCCTTATATGCCAGCTTTTGAGGGGCTTTTCTACCACAATTACCCATGACTTCCTCGGTCCATCCCTTACTCTCCCGCAATTCACTCCAAAATGAAACATACGTTAATTTCATCCATAGGTCGTTCAACCCTAAGATTGGTAGACTGCAGCCCTCCACACTTCCCTATCAAATGCTAGTTCCCTTACCTCCTGGTATCTCTTCTATGTACTTCCCTCTTGATTTGGTCCATGAACTTATTCCTGGGACTTCCTCTGGAGGCTTTTCCCTCTATTTTGCCTTAAATTATGTACTTCACAAACCCATTGTGTCTCAGGCTATGAACAATCTATCTGGTTCTTCTTTTCTCTATCGTGTTCCATATGGTCCTTTCAATCTGTTAATTTACTCAACTCATTAATTTTTTCAACATGTCCAACCGAATGACACATGCGCTTTTCATACACATCCATTGTCGGAGCATCCATTCCACGTTCTTTCATCACCCGCTCAGGCTTTAACCGCTCCTTTTCCCTTTTTAGGTATTTCATTACAAAAGAAAATATTCCTAATGATCATTTAACTCAGCAAATACCACTCGTCCCTTTTACACTTAATTGCAAATATTTTAGAAGGGGGAAAGATTCGACAGTCTTAACAGCAAATGAGGTTCACATTAGACAACAACCACATTCCTAAACAACGGTATGAATCACATTTTATGAATGAATGATAATGAATTATATTTTAAAAGGGGGAAAGATTCGACAGGCTTAAGAGCAAATGAGTTTCACATCAGACAACAACCACATCCCAAGTTATGAGTATCACCGAAGACAAAGAAAGGGGTGGTCACGTATTTGTTTCAAAAACAAGAATCTATTTCCAGCATTTTACAAATAATCTTCCTGCGAGAATTTTGGGACTTCATTTGTGCAGGTGAAAATTCTACTGATGGCGCTAGCTCGAAAAATATACAGCGAGGCTACTTCCTGTTTATTCCAGCAGTTGTCTTCTCTCCCCAGAAACAACCAGGAAAATTGCAAACATTCAATTATTTAAGGCAGTCAAGGGAGTAATTAGTCCTTAAAAGCCTGCCTATTTGATTTCTAAGGGGTCTTAGATTTCTGCTCATTAACTGCAGCCAAAAGATTTCGAAATAGACATTCCAGAAGTAATCACTGCGCGTAGCCAGCGATGTTCATTTCCCTCTTCCAAAAGATTAAGGTGAAATTCAAACTCTATACAAAATCCCCACGTATTCCTTCAAAAAAATTTCCCCAGACTGCGATCCAAAAAGCCTCTTGAATAGGCAGCGGAAATGAGAGAGGGAAAAATTTCTCCATGCTGTTCATTTTTAGCATTCGATTGATCGTATCGGAAATAAACACCGCAACTGGAAAAAGAATCTCATTATAAAAATATGACAACAAACGCTGCAATTCTTTAAGCGTACTTCGCTTTACATAATTACCCTCTTGGCAACAAGGAAACAAATCATTTTGAGCAATTTTGTAAATCAGATGACTAATAGCTCTCTCATTTAATCACCCATATTTCCGATCAAGCGGAAAATTTGCACGGTAGGAACTTTGGAGCAGATTTTTTTCCAATATATATATATATATATATAGCACAGCAAAAATATGACCGCACGTTTTGTAACATGAAAGGCTATATTAATTTGAGTATATTGAGAACTGAAACACCCTAAAATTAGTCAAATAAGTAACCACTGGAACTGCGTAGCAATTTAAGTTATCATAAAGAATGGAGGTCAAGAAATTTCCAGTTTGAGGATACCATACACATACGTAAGGAAACTGGAGAGAGGATCAATAAAGGCAGTTCTCCTGAACCTGAATTCCATGAATGGGTCAAGATTTGAAAAGGATCTTATCCTTGGGAGAACCAAAACAGGGCAGAGGCCACGAGGGGAGCGGCGAGGCATCTACCCGCCGGGATCTCTGGGGTAAAACACGAAGATTATCGAAAGGTACGATGAATGGACTATTTGTTAACAGGATAAAGATACACGGTCGAAGTCAATACAGTAAATGCAACGGACCCACATCAAAGGAAATATCTAAAAGCTAACGATGACAATGGCTTTCACCCGTCATTCCTTCTATAACTCCAATTTAGCCTTTAAAAAAGCAACTACGAGAAAAATCGATTCCGCGAGAGTAGAATTCTTCCCTTACCCCAGGTTGACTGTATGCATTGGAAAATATCATTTCAACAAAGGTGGAGAGAAATCACGTGGTCGCAAAAGGCTTCTGTTACTTTGGAAAACGACAATGTGTCTCACCACATAACAAACCATAAGCTTAAACATTGGAAACATTAATTCATTTGATGGTCTCGACGAGAATTGTATCACCTTTCAAGACTGTTGGAAATTACACAGAATTTTGGCAACAAATTTGGCGTAGCGTTTACAAACCTGGCTTGAAAACATATATATACATGACATGAAAACATATATGAAGCGCATTTAGTAGTTGAATAAACGATTAACACCGCTCTATGCTAAAAGTTATTAGCTACTCCATGAAAGACAGGTAGCGAAAATATTTCGTCACACTGACTTCGTCAGTATAACTTCCATTACAACCAGGACAGCTCGTGAATAAACTGATCGCCGATGCATTCGTGGGTTGAGGGTAGGAAGTCCGGGAGGGGGATGGGTGCTATGTTTTCTTGTATTTAATTAAGAAGGTACAAAACACGTCGAAAAGCAAATAAAACATATTTTGCAGACCTTACGGTATTCTATCTCGCATATCCAGTCAATATCTAAAGTTAATTCAGGGAGAGCTTGGAATTTAATAAAAGATCAACAACGGTCGGATCAAAACAAGACATCTATTTCAGATGTTTTTTACCTTCAATGAATGACGCTAATGTTTTCTACAAGGCCTTAGAGGTTCACAAGACACTTTATTGACCTTAGAACTATACAGGATGAATAGATTGGTGGATAGAAAAGAGAAAGAGTAGCGGCTAAAGCTCGAGGCTCGAGCGGTAAAACGATAAGAAAATGTGTCCTAAAAGTGAATACTCGCCTCTTTCCTATTTTAATTGATAGGATCGCTGTCATTTTGAGTAAGAATCACAAAGCAATCGAGGTTCTTCTTATGCATGATTTTTACCTCGTTTTAAAAATAAAGTGAGTATAACAGATGTAGTTAAGACAAAATACTACTTTTCTTCATGAAAATTCCCACTGAATCCCAGCATTCTAAATATCACTTCGGCAATAGTTACGAGAAAAAAATGTCTTACTGGAATATTAGGTCACACACACAGCGAAGTCATCAGTCGCTCTGAGGACGAACGCAAAAGGGATTGCGGATCTCAACTCACAACACATGAAAAGACTTTGAACTTCGCATCAAGGTTTAGCCAGAAATGAAGCCCAAACGAAAGATGTTTGATCTAAAACTGATAAATTCGAAGCATTCCATCATTTTTCAACCAGTAGAGATGACCCACTTTAGCTCGCCAGACACACTAACCAGAGAACTGGACGGACATGAAAGTGGACTTTGAGGATGAAGTAGGTGAAAGACAAAGCTCACAGCACCGAGAGATTCACCTAGGATGGATCTTTCAGACCGCATGGCAAGTACGCTGATTAATTAAAATAACGTTGCGTTTAAATCGTTACTTCACTCGTCTTGCAAAGTAGCTGTAAAAACGCCTGGCCCTATAAAGAGTTATTGATAGTACCTCGAGCATTGCAAGGATTTAACACATTGGGATGGAGTGGGTTCTCCAGGAAAGAAACCTAAAATGTAAACTTTCCAAACGGTCAAAATAAATATTTATTCGGAAAACTACAAGCCAAATTATATAACCATAGCAAGTACTCCTAAATAAATGCCTTCAATTGTTTTCGAAATATACGAAAATTTGACGCTTGTAGTTATATAAAACTTCCATATGATGCCGACACATAATAAAATAACCATAATTTACAAGGTAATGAAAACAAATTGAAAACAAAACCTTAAAGATGACGGTTACCCATTTAAACCCAATTAGGTAGGTATAAGCAAATAGTAAGGATAAGTACAATCGAGAACTTTCTCTTTTCCAATGAAAACGAGAACTTTCCACAAAAATCTCAAGACTATTTGCTCTAAACGTTCTCTAATACCAAATACGAAGAGCAATAAGGAGTTAAACATTGACAGTGAAGTCAGGTTACGACATATTTACCATGCTACGTTGCAACAAGATGTAAATTATAACGCACCTCTAGGAGTAGAAATAAATTCATGCATGCCAATATGAACTCGAAGCATTCCGCGGAGACGTTAAGATGGCAGTGAAGGTTTTCGGGTTCTCTTCCGCGTGTTTCCATTGTCGTAGACGACAGTTTCGACTGCAATGCCTTCGAAACTGTCGTCTACGACAATGGAAACACGCGGAGGTGAACCCGAAAAGCCTTCTCTGCCATCACGCATGCCAAGTTTGATCAACTATGATCTTCGTTCGCCTTAACTTAACCCACAGCATTGAATCTCAGATATAATATCTGATAATCACAAGTTAAAAAAACATAAAACTATCATAAAACCACGAACAAAATTGCAGTACGAAAATCAGCTCAAAAAATTAGACGATATATTTTCGAAAATTCACATGTTATGGTAAACAAGTTAACCCAGGGTGGCTACTGATATCCAATTTTCCAATTCCCCGATCTTTCCCTAACTTTTCCCTGATGGATTTACCAATTTCCCGCCTAAATCGCCAAAAGGTCACCTATTATTGGAATATATTTTTCTGCTGAATTTTCTAGAGCAGCTTTAAATTTTCTAAATGTTCTAATCATCGTCTCGTATTTTTAGAACTGCTAGCATGTATTTACTATAAGCTAGTGTGCTCCAGCAACCTCTCGACCTGAGTCTCGGAAGTTAAAAAAAACGCGAGGTAAAATTTTCCGAAAAACATAGCCTCGGATTCCTTGTGATGAGCGTAATACATTGTGATCATGAAATTTAACACGACTAGGAAAATATTGCAACGAGGATATACAAACGGGATATATTGTACATCTGATTAACAACTAAATAACTAAGATTCACTACTAATAAGATTCGCAACTGAATGTTCCACGAATTGATGGGGCTTTTTCCATGCACGTCAGCGACGGACGTTAGTTATAGTAGGCAAGATACGGGGCGGGAAAGACTGGCCGATAAACGTAATGGTAGAAAAATAACGAGGATTTCTATTCCAGTTTCTCCCTGATTGTTACGAGAATTCCCTGACTTTTCCAGAAATTAAAAATTCCCGGACAATTCCAGGTTTTCCCTGATGATCGCCACCCTGTTAACCGCAAAGTTGCCTGAAAATTCGCCGAAAACATACAATTTGACGGTATTGTACAATTAAAGAGAGAGAAGAACAAGATAATTTTCTCCTCAGATAAAGTTAAGATACCCTTTATCATCAAAAAACAGAAGATGGCCAACGGCGCGATATGACAAGGAAGTCCCTCATTTAAATGGCCATCAAATCGTTTCATTCATCAATACATGAAACCTAATAGGTTCCCTGAGAGTGACTGTTTCATCACAACGCGAAGGGATAGAAAATAGTGCTGAAAGCTGAAACTCTGGTCCCAAATCGTCTCGCAAAAGGAAACTATTGTTTTTCAAGGAAAATACCTATGATATTATTCCCCTGGGTAACGCAACCCAATAAAATAACACCAAATATCAAAGGATGGCAAAGTTCAACCTGGTAAAAATTTGACCGAGATTGCCGTGAATAATTGCTCCAAAGCGAAAAATATCAAAAGTTTCCTCTTTGTTAAAATATATATCTTTTCCCTGAAGGAGATGGGTTCAACTTTCCGGCAGCCATTCCCATCACAGATGGAAGCCCGACCGAAAAGGCTCGCCATAATTGGTATGGGAGGCCATTTGAACTGACATTCTGTTTTCATCATACAAATTCACTTTCCACTTTTCAACTCTGACTCGAATACTAATTCCATTAGCAAATTAATTGCCGTGTCAAAAGGGCTTAATAAGGGCTCGAGGGCGAGCGAAATTAACGGGTCGGATTTGGAGGCGCGGGAAGTGGAGAAGAGAAGGGCTCCACGAGCATCATCACCCACCTCGTCCTTGCCCTTCACGACGCACATCTGCATGTCCTCGTCCGTGGAGTACCACGTCAGCCTCTGCAAAAGAAGAAAGGGAAGATTTATTTTTAGAGCCAGCATTCAACACTCGTAACAAGGTTCTCAGGAAATCAAATAACATAGAAGGAGGGAAAAAATATTACGAACAAAATACTTAATGGCTAAAAAAAGTATCAACAACACTCTACATACTTCAAACAGTACGAACTAGATCTATAAAACTGAAATAATGTTTTTTTGAACCGCCAAGGCCCCAAAACCCATTGACGGATTCGTACCAGATAAGGCAAAAGTTTTTTGACGAGTTTGCGACAGCGATAAAAACCACATGACTATTGAAGAGATTCTAGAAACTCGGCAAACTAATGAGAATAATTCTCGATGGAGCATTGAACTAAACAACGAAAAGAATGAACGGTTGAGCAGCCTAAAACATATAAAGTGAAGCGGGTAGCGGGAGGGTCAACATCCATTTGATAGCACGCGTTCTCACTACATTGCATTTGATTACACTAAATTTTGCTTCGTTTGTCTAATAATTAAGATTAGTAGCACATTATTTTAGAAAAGATTTTCAGAGTTAAAATGCCAGCCTCTGACTCCCCACAATTTCATTTCCATAACACTTCTAGTTTGAGGTCAGCTACTGCAACAACTATTTAGCTAAGGTATTCGCTCATCTCCTTCAGATTCGGAAAGATAGCGTTTATGCATTCAACCATCTCATTCATGAGGATAAAGAAAACCTAGGCCGCATTACTAGCCACGTAATCATATGAAAATGAAATGCAGGTCACGAAATTGCAGGATTTATGACATCTAAAACATTCTTTTCAGCGGAGTTTTTTTTTAATGATCAATACGGGTTAAAAATCAATCATAACAGAAACAAAAATTGCACTTTCCCACAAGATATTTAAATGCGTACGACGCATATCAGCCATCATCAGGTACAAGATAGATAGTACATCAGGTACATTGCCTTGAATCTGATGATGGCTCTGTGAGCTGAAACGCGTCGGACGCATTAATGTATCTTGTGGAAAAGTGTAATTGTTGTTTCTGTTATAATATGACGAACTTCCACGATACCTCGCCTGAATCTCTTGAAATTATTAATAATCAGTATTAAAACGGCCCAAGACCCGTGAGGGCCCATCATGGACACTTTTTTCAATCAAATTTTACTTCAACACGGAAAGCATTTGATTCGGAGCAAAGGTTTCTTTATTTTTCCTTTTTTACGTTACCCTCACGACAGAGGCTCGAAATTTTTAGTATCGGATGACTGAGCAAACAAAGTTTTTAGTTCTTGCATTCGATTTTTGAACACGCTTCGTTTTTTCAACAATTTGGGCTTTGACTCCAAATTTGTAAATTTTCACACTACTTAAAATATTTTATTATTTAATTGGAGGCTTGCACAATAGGCTTGGAATGGGATCCTATGCCCGAGGCACTTACGCCTCACGTTTAATGATCTATGAAACAGAATTACAGGAAGATTTTATCTGTGGAATTTACACTCCAATCCCTCCACATGTATTAAATGACTGATAGATAGTACATATATGAATTTAAACATCATATAGGGAAGATTTTTTTTATACGCAGAGTTTTTTTTTACCTACGTCCCGTTTTTTTCAACTTCCCGTTGAAATTCAAAGGGAACCATCTTTTAGCATACTACATGCTTCAGTTAATAATCAGGTTCGATGGCGTTTGGTTGCTTAATGTACAATATTTCACATTTCATATTGGAGGCGTCTTCAGATAGAAGTATTCTTGTTGAAAATCCACCGCTATGCAAAGGCATTTTGCCCCCTATGGTGGCTAGTTGCTAAGAAGCGTTCTGATACTTCTACCTGAGAAAGCCTCCTGGATGAGAGGTGAAACGTAATAAAAGAAGCAACTGAACGAGATATACCCAGACATCAAAACTAAGTAAATAAACAGATTTCGCGGAAACCTAACGAGTAATAAAATATACGGTTATGGTGGTTACACAGAAACATGTGATTGAACTACACACTAGCTATTCACGAGTCCTGAAGTTGATGTGAACAAATAATTATATCTTTCCTCCTTTTATTATCAAACTGAACTTGTGATTATATGTTATTAAATTTGATAATGGGTAAAACAACAACAAACAACGATAAAAATAGTTTTTTCTCCCTAAAATAATCATTATTTTTGCAAAAAAATTTTAAAGACGCGTAATAATCCCAGGACATTGAGTAAAAAAATGTAAGCACTTTGCCAACTTACTGTTTTCTCTAATAACTTCAATAATCGATGTCAACATGCGACGAAGAAACAGACATGGCCCGGACAGAAGCTTCAATGACAGGAAAATTTGTTCATTAGAAATAAATGCATAATAATATGCACATTTTTTTACCTTAATTTTGTCTTACAGTAGCTGGGACTCGGTGAAACGTGAACATTATTTACAAAAAGGTGGAATTTAGATTTTTTACTTACACTGTCAGAATGGAAGTCTTAGATAAGAAAGCACCCGTATCCAAGTATGTCGATAGATAACGATAGGTTTGATTAACAATTTTATACATTTAACTTCAGCACCATGCCACAGTGAACCATTTTACTCTCCCATTACTCTACCCACTGGGACAACACGCTAACTGTTGTAACAAATATAACAACAGAAAAAATCCGATCCCTTTCATTTCTCAGATAACTTGCGTGCGCTCCAGGAACCGCTTGTGAGAGGCACATGAGCATTAATTAATGGAATTGGGAGAGCCCACGACGAGTTTGCGACAGCGATAAAAACCACATGACTATTGAAGAGATTCTAGAAACTCGGCAAACTAATGAGAATAATTCTCGATGGAGCATTGAACTAAACAACGAAAAGAATGAACGGTTGAGCAGCCTAAAACATATGAAGTGAAGCGGGTAGCGGGAGGGTCAACATCCATTAATTTGATAACACGCGTTCTCACTACATTACATTTGATTACACTAAATTTTGCTTCGTTTGTCTAATAATTAAGATTAGTAGCACATTATTCTAGAAAAGATTTTCAGAGTTAAAATGCCAGCCTCTGACTCCCCACAATTTCATTTCCATAACACTTCTAGTTTGAGGTCAGCTACTGCAACAACTATTTAGCTAAGGTATTCGCTCATCTCCTTCAGATTCGGAAATATAGCGTTTATGCATTCAACTATCTCATTCATGAGGATAAAGATAACCTAGGCCGCATTACTAGCCACGTAATCATATGAAAATGAAATGCAGGTCACGACATTGCAGGATTTATGACATCAAAAACATTCTTTTCAGCGGTAGTCATATTGTTTTCCATTTGACCAGAGAGCTAAAAGTTGCTAGAGTAAAAATTTCAAGTTTGTTACCTTGAGAGAGGGCGAAACACAACGCCATCGATCACTTCTACGAACTTAATTCTTCGACTTAATGCAGACTGAACTCACGGAAATAGTCAGGAAGAGAAAACCAATGCAGTGAGTTTCTCACATTTAACATCTGCATAAATGTGCAAAACTATTATGAGTACCTTTAAATCTTCGTTGAAAATTTAAATACAGGAGAAAAACAAATATGGACGACAGATACTTTCACTTAAATTGTTAGCGAAACGACGGCGTGAAGAATGCCCAGTGGAAAGAGTGTTGGGCTGCGATCGTGTGTAGTTAATAATACCAGGATGGGTAATAATTCAGTACACCACACTAGATGAGTCTTATGGTGGCATTACATGAGCAACTGAACTGACTAGGCAGCTGGAAGAGCCACAGGGAAAATAATACGATCGCAAAAAAGCGCATGGTTGAATACACCTAGTCCTAGGGTTTACCGCTACGTGATCTTTAGCTAGTTATGAAAGCTTCCTTTGAAAAAAAAAAAAACACTATTCCAAGAATTTCTCACTCGGGACCGTTAATTAAGCAATTATTTCTCATAAGGGTTTCATACTGGATAGAGGGGCACTGCCCGCCCACGGTGTCGCATAATTAAGCCAAGGGATTACTTAACCATCAGATACAAAATCAGGAGTGATCTGAAGAAAAACCAAGCATCTGACTCATATTTATATACACACTCATTTCACACAGGATCTGGCAGAACATTGACGACCTCGTTAAGACTGGTAAATATTTGATGACGAGGAAAAAAAACCTGAGCTCGGAGCTTGAATTTCAAAGACTCTGTTCCGAATGTTTTCCATTCAGATGCTTTAGCTCCGTTATCCAGAAGTAATTCGACACTCGTTCCGTTTCACATCCAAATTTCCACACGCTGCTCGCGGAAGGGGACGGGACGCGGAGGCCTACTTCAAGACATTTCGCTGAGAGAGGCCATCTCTCTCCGTTCCTTTTGAAACCCTACGTTTCCCCTCGATTCTTCGTCACGCATTCAAACGACCTCATTGCTGGGATGCATTAAGTGAGCTAATGGCATGATTCCTTTTAAAGACCGCCAGCAATTAAGTTGTCACTATAAGTGGTGAAAAATTCCATGAAATAAGCATTTTCTTCGAACATTTACAAACAAAGCATCTTCATTAAGAGGGGTAACCGAAACCATTAGGTGTACAAACTAATAAAGTAAAAGAATTAATAGATAACAGAAAACGCACGACACGATTACGATTCGTTTAAAGAAACATTTTCAATCGATACTAACGATACTAACTAATCGATACACCTTCTCGGACGAGCAATAGGCCTGAGCCATTCACAATCCAGATTACTTGGGTTTTCAGACTAGTATCATGGTCAAATCAGAGAGTTAGTCAAAAGGGGTCATGATGCATATTTTTCACATATAATATGATGTAATATAATGTAATACTATATGATATGATATAATATGATAAAATATGATAAAATATGATAAAATATGATAAAATATGATATAATATGATATAATATGATATCATATGATATGATATGATATGATATGATATGATATGATATAATATAATATAATATAATATAATATAATATAATATATAATGTAATGTAATGTAATGTAATGTAATGTAATGTAATATAATATAATATAAAAATAATTTACTGCCCCTCGAATAGTTTACAGGAGCTTTAGCTGACCCCTAAGGCATTTGCATGTTGGTAGGGGCACCTTCAAGACAAAGAAGCAATACACACAACAGAATAATCACTACAGATGTAACAGTATGAAAATTAATACAACAAATATTTTAAACAAGAGATTTACGACAGGAGGTTACAGCAATTTGCTAAAGTGTAGGCACTAATTTGTTTGAAGTCGACAACCAGAGCTTAACCTTCTGCTAATGGTCCGTATCGTCCAACATGTTTTGAAATCTATCGGCAATCGCTGAAACCTACTGAGCGCTAATTTTTACCTAGCTTGCTATTAGCAATTCGACATGTGGAAGGAGAAATTTCGCTCCTGCTCCGCTCAACAATTATAAGTTCAACTTACGGATTTCTTGCCGCTCCAACGCAGCTCTAGTTTTCTCATTCAAGTCCCGCTACCTCCTCAACCCCTCACACGCGATGCGGCACGGAACAAAATAAGCCTTTATGAACCCGTACTTCTCCAGAGTTCGAATTGAAAAAAGAATCGACGAAACTTTACTACCCCATAACTTTTTTGATTCAGTGACTTATAAATATATCTGCGAATTGAGCGGCAGAGTTTTTATTTTCACTGATTACGGACTATTTCAAGAAATTGACTCTTCAACATCTTCACAAGGCGCCCTTTTTCACTTTCAACTTGCCTTTTCAATTCAGGCGCAGCTTTCATATCTCAATATCGAAAAAGTATGAAGACTACAGCTTACAGACCGGCGACTTAAAGGAAATTTCTTCCTGAGAAATAAAAGGAAATTCTCAAGCACCTCTTCCCAGGGGCTTTTCTAAAAGTGTTTCGAAAAAATTGAATTCACTAGCGGAGGCTTGGTAAGTCAAGTGGGAAGTAGATATCACAACTATGTTTAAAGAATATGGGTACAAAATACATATGGCACATTTAAACAGAACCAACATCAATATACTTTGCGTTGCGTTGCTTGAGGCGTCGACTATCTCTGTCACCATCTTTTAACTTATCAAACCTAACTTCGACAATAATGCAGGCGTCATTTTATTGTTCCGTATTTGTTTTGCATTACATCACGATCATACACCTAAATATGCATCACTTGTACTCTAAAATAGGTATTTTTCCATTATACTTTCAGTTAACAGTCCCTGCAAAGGTAATTTCTCTATGAATTATATAATTGGTTTTTTTTCTACCTTACTTCGTACACCTTCAAAGAAAGATTCTGAATTATACTACCATAATTACTGAGTTTATTACCGACATTATTTTACAAAACACTCCGGCAGTAATTCAATGAAATAATCCATATCGTCGTAATGGTCGGAGTTGCGCCCTGTTCATTACAATCGACTCTTCGCTCTAGTTATCAAGGAACGAATTTAAAGATAATTACAAGTTTAAGAACATCATCGATAATTCAATTCATGTGTCAATAACCGCTGACTTTTCTCATCATATGTTTCAATTCAGACAGCTATGTGCAATAAAATGGTAAGAGATTTATCAACCTGCAAGTTCACCCAAAATCCAGGAAGTACATTAAAATATACAATGTAACTAATATTTTCATTTTGCCAAAATATATCTTATAAATTACCGAGGCATAATTTTTGGCAAACCGTTAAAGTGAATTACATATTTATATAGCAGAAATATAGCAAATATATAAAGAAGATAATGGAGAAGATTTTTGATCAGATGAGATAGAGGGCCTATAATTAAGGAGGAGTATCATACAACATTGAGGGACATGTAATTCAATCACTTTTAGATATGTATTTCCACTAACCTGCTTTTTTAGGGGACGCGCCAAATTCGTAGTTACGAAAATCATTAACTCATATGAGCAGGGCGTGGATTGGCTTTCATTGACACCGCAATAGAGAAGGTAATAAAATCTTAGAACAAGAAAACTAACAATGAACAGTCTCCCAGAAGCGCAATTGACAGTATGCATTTGCATACACCTCCAATGCCCCGTGGGGAAGTGAACCACATGACCGAAAAATCCATCATGGTGACCCTTGTTTTAATCATAAGATCGCGAAAAAAATGTTTAATTTTCATTTGTGTCTTGGCTAAATCAGTATATCTCAAATACGCTATTATCTTGGACGAACAATGCGTCAGAAAAAGTACAAAACCTCTACTGATATTTGAGAGGCTATTTATACTGAGAGGCGGGTAATTTGCGGGTAACTAAGAACTATCACATAGGTAAAAAAGTATTTTTTTAAATAAAAAAGCGGAATGCAATTCATCTATCAGGTCGCGGAGATTACGAACGCGCGACACAATTACACGAGAGAAAAAGAGGAAAGGAAGAAGGAAGGGAAACTATTTAAAATTACCTTCACGCAAACTGAGTTTCTCATCCACCGTGAGACTAAGGACACACAGCAATCCGCCGACATTGTAGACAACAAATAAAGCGCTCCAAGCACGCTAGTTGTCTCTCTCAAGAGCAGATTGTCTTAAAACGCTGCGAGACGAGGTTAATTAGAGTTTCCGTCGAAGCATACAATTCCTCTCTGTTTGCACAAAGCATCAGCTTCTTTGGGCGACATTTTCTCGGAATACTGATCATGCAACAATGCTCAAGGGTCGACGTTTCGACAGCCAGCTAAGCACTCGCATCCACACAAAGCCTCCGAAGCTATATCCAGGGATACAACACCATTTAATATTATTTTTTATTTACTTCAAGATATTTCACCTAGTTATAAGAAATGTAATATTTTCCAGGAATAAGTTAAATTTCCCAAGAGCTTCCTAGCACGCAGATTGCAAAGACTGAGTCCAATTTTGAAAAGAGCGAAAGGATTTAAATCCCAGTTCAGCCACGATAAATAAATAAACTATGATATACTAAATTTTACTTCCGGGTAATTTTAGAGTAACGCTGTACAAAAGAACCATAAAAAAACTAATGACGGTTACCAGGAATCTCTTTGATAAACTGAAATCGGAAAAAATAAAGTTAATATACTGTCATTATTATTATTAACCAAAAGAGTTAAACCAATTATCAAAAATAAAACTAAATCAAGATAAAAATAGAAAAAATTAAAATTGACAATGAATCAATCGTCCAAAATAAATTTTCAGCACCTATTCTTAAAAACATTTATATTGCCAGGAAAGGACTCGAGCGGTTCTGCAGGAAGACTATTGTAATTTACAATTGTCCTATTGAGGAAAGAACATATTTTTACACTGGTCCTTCGTGACCGACGTTTCATCTTGCATTGGAGATCATTTTAACCAAAGTAGTTAGGGTTTATAACCTTCTGTAGCTGCTCACCCCATGCTTTTTCCCCCTCAAGTGTGAGGAACAGTACATAGTGCAGAAGAAACTATGAAAAGAGGACATTCACTTAAGCTGCATGAACCGATTCATTAAAATTTCATCCAACGCCAGTAAAAAATCAACGTTCTGTTGGACGCCACCATTTCTAGTTTCTTTCTCACCATTCTTCGCTCGAGGTCACAACGATCGAGTTGTACGGTGATTATACAAGAGGTATCGAAAAATTCTACCCAGCGATTCATTGCTTTTCCCCATTCCCTTTTGTGAGAAAAACAAAAAAATCATTTTAATTCTTTTGCCGGCACAATATAGTTTATTTAAAATGTAACCCATTTCCAAAATCAATACATTTTTCCATTCAATCTTTTTGTCTTTCATTTCTCTTATCACAGTCACCAGAACTGACGATGAGTCCCAGGAATTCCCAGGGAAGCGGACATTCTTTTCCCGGGAAATATCAAACCCGTCCTTAAATTCTGCCGTCGGAGGTCGTGCATCGCTTGACAGGAGAGATGACAGTGGAATGACTGGCCATTCAAACCAACAACCGAATGGAAAACCGAGAAATTTCATTGTGCCGATTTGTTGGGAAAACATCAGGTCCTTTAAACACTCTAAACAATACGAAACCTACCAGAAATTACAGCTAAAAACTCACATAAAAATAAGTTTTATTAAGTCTGATGAATTGACGAGTGTCCAAAGCTCATAGAGAGAATACACTTAATGGCAATCACTAACGAAAATGGAAAGCTAATGTCATTGGCTTAGCGGGACATATTCATGCATGGCCACGTATCTCTGGATAATTTTTACGGTAACGATTCTTCATAAAAACAAATATACCTATAAGAGAATCTTCGATAAGTCTGCAAATTAATTGATACCTTTGCCAAAACATATCATGATACATTTCACGAAAAGTTTCTTGTATGTATGGGTCAACGTGTTTCTTATTCAACCTACTGCCTGCTAGAGGGTGACCAGCATTCTTTCTCAAAAATGGTAAAAATTGGCAGTTTACTTTCGTATATATAGGAAATATACTATGTAAACATGTCACTAATTAACTATTATTTTATTTTTATTAATTTACAGTATATTTTGCTAATTATGTCCCAATCCATGGGTGAATTTATTTGACGGTAATTTCGCAAGAGATTTTCTTTGGAGATCACCTCCCTCCCTCTTCAGTTCAATTTTTCTCTTTCTCACGTGTATCAATAGGAAGTAAAAAAGTTTTATTTTTGTATAAACGCATATGTCAATAACAAGCTTATCTCACTTTTGAATACTAGTTACTGTTTAACTTCCTACACTAATGAACATTTGAATATTTCCTGACTCAACGAACGAGACATGTGGGGCTCCAGTAAGCAAGGTTACGATCGGATTTATCCGAATTCATTGTTGTACGCATTTTTATCAAATGTATTCTTCTTGAATAATTACATGTTTGGTTAGACCTGTTAACTATACTTTTTCTACAGTGTCTAGTTTTCAGATCTTATCAAATTGCTCACCCAGATAATAGCAGCACTCACTTCCCAAAGATTTTCGGAATCACTTTTTCCATACACAATTATATAATGTAACGGTATTCTTTAGGGAGATCTAATGTAGTCTGCAATGAAAAAAATGGCCATCAAAATATTTGCATGCATATTTGAGAGAGTAAATTAAACAGTTTATAAGTATTAAATCATTTTATTTTAATTATCTACGAATTTACTCTCCAACGCGTTTTCATATTGAGATCCGAAATGATATGGAATCCTACGGCAGGAATTTTGAAAGGAATACCTAATTTTAGTCGCAGCAGCGGGTGACAATAAAAATAAGTTTAGTTAACTGAAACACCAATATTTGAGTCCGATTACTACAAGAATACGTATTTCATGCATAGATTACGATGGCTAGTACGGTAATTAATTTCCAAACATTGCATGTAACAAATAATGTGGTACGAAGTCACTCGCAAGGGTGCATATACACCAGGGTTGAAATTCGCTATGAAAAAATCATTTGACTAGACTTGACCGGGATTCGAACCCGGATCTCCCAATTGCCGGTCAGGTTTGTTAGCCAGTTACACCACCAAGCCATCTTCCTACAAGGCGAATTTCGAGGGGGGTCTATGCGAACCAGATGTTCAGGCCTCAAGTCTACATTGTAGCACATGAGACGAAGTCGTGCTTACAAAGCCACAGTCGCGGTAAACCCAACATTGTCGTTATTAAAACGACGAAATTGACAAATTTCCAAACATTGCATTTAACAAATTATGTGGTACGAAGTCACTCGCACGGGTGTAACTGGCTAACACACCTGACCGGCAATTGGGAGATCCGGGTTCGAATCCCGGTCAAGTCAAATGATTTTTTCATAGCGAATTTCAACCCTGACGATAATTAATCTTGGAAAATTACATCTCAATTATTTCATGTTTTGAGACATTCTAAGATGATGATTATACAGCTTGATCATTCCACACACAGAAAAAAAGGAAAATGCTTATTTGTAACAGCTAGCGTGAATGTTATTTCCGCGAAAAATTCTTACAGCGAGTCATTCTGAAAGTTGCACCTCGAAAGGTGAGGGTATTTTTGATTGCAGCCTAGAGAGAGAGAGCAGATATTGTAAATGTAACCGAAGATAAAGGCAATGAATGAGCGAAGAACTCCTCAGAAGGAGGATCACTCCATTACCAAGTGGTCCAAAACACTTAATGCGTAGATTGACCATTTTACACAAAAATATATATTTTAAACGTTGATATCAGAGTACATTTTCAGAAGATAAGCACATTAATTATATTTCTTCTGATTACAATTCGGTGGCAAATTACTGTAATAATTATCTCGATGCAGAGTTTTCTCTCAATGCGCACGCAACCTCACTAACTTTACTCAGCTGTGGTCTGTTTTAGGAGAGTGAAACAGACACTGTTGTCTCATGTATTTAAGGGCCAACAATTACTTTCATCCAATAACCTGGAGCTCTCTATTTTACATTCAGAATTTTATTACCGAAGTTTGAAATTGAATTAGCTAAAATTGCAATTTTAAGGAGTTTTTTGAGGGTTAAGGCAGTTTGCAAAACTTCTCAAGCTTTTTTAATAAGTGCTTTTGCACTACATTCCGGGTCAAAAGAAAAGAGAGTCGGAAACTTGAGAGTTTTTCTTTTTACTAAAGGGTAGCTAAAAAGTAGTTTCTCCAAAATTTGCAAAATTCAAAAATCACTAGCGGGTAGTCCTTTAAAACTCTGAAATAAAAAAAACACGTACCTAAGGTAATCACTTAGAAATAATGCATATCTACAGTAATAATGAACAAATAAAACAGACTATGACATTTTACGCTAAATAGAAATACACCACACAAATAGAGGTGAAAAAGACGAATAATTATAATACACATTTATGGATGAACTGAATTTACAATGTGATACATAACAATTTACGACTGCGTGACAGAAACAGATGACAACTTCCGCGCTTGAAGAGACCTCGGATTCGGCACACGCTATTTATAGGCCACGTTGTGTACTCTCTGCGAAGTGGGATGTTATATGCGACAAGAGAATTTAATTTGAGGGAAAAAGGCAGCCGATCATCAAATGGTCATCATACGGTCATTCGAAAAAATAAATGAGGTGTTGAACCGCCCAGATGTAAGCATATCAACGCTCAAATCAAACTTTTTCTAAAATGGTCAAGCTACCACTGTTGGACACCAACGGACTGACTCAGTAGCGATACTTTCATCGAAAATATTATGCCAAAGTTCTGATTACAGAGAAATCGTCAAAAACTCAATACAGGTCTCAAAAGCATACTCAATCTCACAAAAGGCCTGTCAGTATACTTGACGAAAAAAACATTCATAGCAGAGTACAACGCCAAGATACAGACACAAGCAAAAAAAACTAAACAAAAATTTAATTATTATTAGATGCAAGTGTATGTCGTGGGTATAAGAAGATACGAGGGCAAGTCAAAAAATAAGTCGCAAACGTCAACATTTCATCATCAGCATCAGTGGTAAACATTTCATTGGGAACGCTTGGAACATCCACCGTACAGTCCCGACTTAGCCACCAGAGATTTTCATCCGTTTGGACCCCAAAATAATCATTTGGGTGGCCGACGTTTTGAAAATGATGATGGAATATTGGATGGAAATGGATGTTGGCTGCGACAGCAAACAAAATACTTAATTGCTGCCGGCTATCAAGGACTCGTAAAGAGATGGGATAAATGTCTGCATGTACAGGATGAATATGTAGAAAAGTGAAATTAATTTCAGGAAGTGACTTCGATTATTATTAACTCGATCCAGTTTTGCGAGTTATTTATTGACTTACCCTCGTACTATGGAGAGTCAACAGAGAAGCGCTATTTGAATTGCGCCAGGCGGTCCGAAATCTGTAGAAGATTTCTCCAGGAGAGACTTCTCCAGAATGATATAGGAAGACCCCAGAAGTCAAGGGGTCTAAGTAACAAAACCATTGTTTAGAGAAAACTTAAGTCAAAGTTGAAAATGCTTGGTACAACCCACTAAGTAGTTAAGAGGCATTACCCTAGATAGCAGCACCTGTCAAGAAAATCACTTGGATACCTTTACCACCTAAAAGATTAATATTTTCACATCCCATTCCTGTGCCTAACTTATTTTTTTCAAAAATGTCACTTAGACCCCTTGACTTCAGGGGTCCACAATTATAAATCTTGCTCGTAAAATGTGCTCTTCCAATCTACTTAAGGTAGTTAGTAAGATCGAAATATCAGTTCACCTAGAAATCATTGAATTTGGTTTCATTTTGAAGAAACCAAATTCAATGATTTCTAGGTTCCTTACCGAACTACTTTCCGAGATTTTTGACGACAAATAAAACCAGCCCTTTTACATGGGAAATAGTGGGATATGCTCTCCAGAGAGATATCATTAAAAAAATGAGCCATTTCTAGCACCTAGATCTCGTCAAAAATTAAAAGGGTGTAGTTTGTGTGTTTTCTTGACTATTTTTGAAAATAAATCATATTATCACCGCAGTAATCATTTCAGAATCGTTAAAAATCTTCCGTTGCGAAGGAGTTTTGAACTTACCGCGTGAAAAAATGGCTCAAATTACAGACTTTTGTGGATATTTTTAATTGATCAACTAGAATTTCAGTCAAATGCAAGTATATTATTGCTCCATTAATAATGTAGTATTTAATTCATGCCTCTTACAGCTGCTAAAATTAAAACGCATGATTCGAATATGGTCGCCATTATGACTAGGGAACTATACGCTCTAACTACCTTCAAAGCTCCAAAATAATCCTCGTGGCCACACCTACAATTTGATCTTACTTACTTGATATAAAAAAAATATACTGAAGACCCACCTAAGAATTTCACTGTGATAGTCGTTTATGTGCTTTGAAATAATTCTCAATTCGTATAAAAAAGCCCATTGTCCAAGATATTACGGGTGCGTCGAGAATCAAGGCAAGTCAGAGTTGGGAAAGAGGAAGGAATTCTCATCACTCATTAGCGTGCCGACGGCAATCCGTGCGGCTAAACTATATAGATAGGAGAAATTCACGCCACGTCATAATAATGAAATCAAGATATCCGAAAAGGATTGCAACACGGCAATAGAATCAGACCTAAAATCACCGTGAGAGTACTATCTTTACCACGCAAAGAGTGATTCCTACAGGAAGACACTGACACAACGAGGCCAGTCTCCCAACAGGGGGGGGGGGGTTCTTCGATACGGTCTCGGTATTCCAGAGCCTCGAGAGTGACTCAATATTGACGTCAGCCTAGAGAATTTCAATTACGGCCATCTAAAGGTAGAGAGTTTAGGTTAGGTAGAGAGTGGCTTAAAAAAAATCATATTCCAGAGTTTTTCGAGCTATGACCTCGACGAGTCTTTGCTGAATGAGGCCCCTAAGCGAATCATGGCGTGGCTCAAGGATTAAAAGCAATGTCAAGCTTCTGCAAGACCTTCTCCCAATAACACCTCTCTCCTAACGCTAACGGCGGTCATTGTCAGTTGTCTTCGCACGACCTTGAGCCAAAATGTAATAACGAGATAAGTAAACCCATTCAGTAAGAGATTACACACGGTTAAGCCTGAATCACACATTTTTTTACGCAGAAGCCTAGGGATCAACTGAACGATACCTTTAGGTGATAAGGAAAGTGACAGCACAAGCCATTATTTTCTCTATCGCAGGGCCATTTCTTTAGTGATTTCAAACATTATTTTCTTAATCCTTAAAATCCTCACATGACTAAAAATCGCATGTGGAACCACAAACCCCCTTTGCTGCCGTGTGCTTCAATTGGCTGTAGTTCAATTCACGCATATATTCAGGGACGCAAAACAGGACGGCCGCAATAGATGGAAGAAGGGATAGGGATCCCTATCGTTGCCGCTGTCCCCGACAATAACGGCTTCACAAAGCCATCATTTGAGCTGTCACTGACGCAGTCCCTGAACTTGGGGCGTGAAAAATGACTGTGTATGATTCATGCTTCAGGAGACTAGCGAACGGAATGTAGGTAACTGGGTTTGGGGTCAGAAGACAAGATGGAATGCGAGAGTAACGAGAAATTCAGGCAAATATTCTATGGCACAAAAGTAATTACGACTTGGGATATACAGAAGCTATTCAGGATTAACCATAGAAATAGCTATTAACAGAATAAGATCCAATTCGATGAGTATCCAGAAAATTTGCATGTAAATGCAATGACAAAAAGCAAGATGCAATTGAATAAACAATGATGGAGGTCCTCAGAACACCGGAAAGCAAGCTGGATTAATTTCTCAGGAAAGGTACCGAGAACAAAGAGTGATTATGAAGCCGACGGGATAATCAGAACAACGAAATACCCACAGAAATTCGACTATCCAATTATTAAAAATTAAGTAGACACAAGAAAGGAAACTTCTTATTGCTACGCTCAAATAGAGACCACATCATAACTAAGGCTATACACCCATGTTTTATCACATGCACACTAGGGAGGACCAAAATTTGAGAGTCGAAAACGTAAGATCTCGAAACTTAATTATTTCCTTTTGATACCAACATAACGTAAATGCAATATGAAGACGGACAACCGCCGACAATCCGTTCCGCAGAGGTGCCAAGATTGCAAATTTTAAGCATGAAAAGTGTTTTTTCTTTATAACTCTGAACATATTGTACGTATCGACAATATTTTCTCGTGAAAACCATTCTATTATAATAAATTTGCGTACCTAAAACATTACTGTATTGCTGTAAGAATAGCCATTTTAATGGTTTTAAAACAGCGTGCCAATTCCTGATTGCTAAGCAACACGCACACCACACTTTTCTTGATCGTTGACGTTCCGAGCTTTTTCCCGACTTACTCCGCATTTTCGGGTTTCCCATGTTTGAAATTAACAAAACAACAAAAGGAAGTTTGTTAATTGATATTATCAAAATATTTTTAACATTATTTACGACATTAGCACTGCAAAGGTCAACCAAATGACAATAAACAACAACAATAAATTTCGATTAAAACGCATATTTTGGAAATTTTGGTCCATCCTGATGTACACGAATAATTCGTTTCAGACATGACTAAGAGGATACTTTCACCTTGAAAGATCGGAGAGCAACAAGAACATGGCATTCCCACATTAAAAATTAATGCTTGAGCGCTGCTGATAATGCTGTACCAGAACGAAGGTGTGTTCGCGAAAATAAAAAGTTCACCGAGAAAATTTTCCGAGTGTTTCACCACTCTGTCCCTTCAGCGACACAATAACGTGGACATCAAACGCATTTTTCATTCAGCAAAAGCACAAAATGGCTGGCGGCCCAACACCGTTCGCCACACGCTCTTGCGGCGGCTCGCTGAGTACAGCGAGGATGAAGATTCTAATTTATGTAACACGCTACCCGGCACACTGAGAGATGCGTTACACGGTTCGGGGGTAAAAGTGAACGGGATGTAGGTAAAGCGAAGTAGATGGGGGGGGGGAGGAGGTAGGTAGAAAGAGGGAGGTGCGGAGGAGGGGAAGGTAGGGGAGGGAAATGAGAAGAGACCCAGGGAGGAGGGGGCGATTTAAAGCGAGGGGTGGGGGAGAGGGAGGGAGGCGATCAATGTGGCAGTGGCGGAAAAGAAAAGGCAAGGAGAGGGAGAGAAGGGGGGGGGGCGGCAATTGAAGTGGGGGGAGAAGGAGGAAGAGAATAGGGGGCAGAGAGGGCATGAATGGCAAGGCGGATAGGGAAGGAAAAGGGAAATTGGTCGGAGGGGAGGGGCCGGAACGAGAGGGAGAAAACGCGAATAAGAGGGTATAAGAAGAAGAGGAAGAAAGAGGGGAGGGGGGTGGAAAGGGGGAGGAGGGTGGAGACGCGTGGGATGTGGGGGGGAAGCGGCGAGCAAAGATTCGAGCGACTGAGGACGGCAGCAGGGAGGGAGGAAGGGTAAGAGGGGGCAGAGTAGTAGGAGGAGTTTAAGGAAATGGGTGAATGATTTATTGCTTCGCAGAAATTTTGCAACGGAGGAATAAAACCCACTTCAGTAAATTTAAGGTTTCCGAGAAGAGAAAACGCGAGTTAGGGATGCTGGAGAAGAGAAAAAAAGGACTAGGATGTACGGGACGACGCAATATATATATCGGTGGAGGAGGGCCAAACGACAACCAAACTGGTAACCCAGGATCTTGTGCGTAGAGCAGAGGGGGGTGCAGAGCAAAAGATTCTTTTTATTATATTTTGAATACAAACAAAAACATTGCGCCCCCGAAAAGAGAAAATCTCCATCTTATTCCCTAACGACGGTCCCCCATTTATTTTTCGCCAAGAAAGCCCGCCCGCGAGCGGGGTACGCATAAATGAAGAAGAAATGAGACGGGGAAAAATATGGGGAGGAAGGCCCTAAAACATGACACCTCTTCCGGGATTTCAGCGTCGAGGGTAACGAAAAAGTTACATCTGTACGCAACACAAGAAACTTTCTTGAAATGACATGCTTCTCCTTCTTATGTGCCACTTTACTCTCTTTCCTCTCTCCGTCCCCAACCCACCGAAAAAAATACGGAAATGTTAGAAAGCTGAACTAGAGAGAAATGTAATCCTCAAAAATAGCGCGAAACATTCTACAGGAGAACACGATATCCCCTTTTGGGAACTGGAGACATAATAAAGTACTTTCGAAAAACATGCTCTTTTATTCTTCAAGTTTTTTTCGTTTTTCGGAAGTGTCGTCTTGTAAAAGCTACAAAAAACTAAATTCCGGATTAGTTTACGAAAGCATAACTCGTCCATGTCATTACCATTAATCCATCCAACTAATAGACATAATTATTTCTCGTATTTCGACGAATATTTTACTACTGAATAATTAAAAATGAGTATATAGCAAAAAGTTAATACGACCAATTCTCTAGAGGAATCATACCTTCACACAGAATTATATAGAAACAGGTCTACGCCCAAGCAAGGGAAAACAAGAAATACAGTAAACCAGCTCAAAGTTATGTGGATAACAGGGCTATTTCTTGAACATTAAGGAAAAAAGATAAGCATGTATCCGATTGAACAATAAAGCACGAAACGAGGCAATGCGCCATTTGTACAATATTTCATTGATTTAAGGGTTAACATGGTCGCGACTATCAAGAAGCAAGACTAATTTTAGTTAAACATTAGAATGTAAAGCAAAATTAGATAAATAAAAATAAAATAAATGAATAAGAAATAAAATAAAATAAAAAATAGATAAATAAAATAAATAAAAACGTTAAATAAATTGACCACAAAACTGATATCTTTCATGTAATACTGAAAGAGCAACCGCGTTAGACATACATACCTACTTCAGTAATTCAACTGTCATAAAGAGAGGAATTTGAGATATTTTTTACCAATATGAGGGTAAATGTTTTATCTCCCCATTAACTTAAATCATAGATCACTGACCCAAGAGGCGTTACGACACCTCACCCGTTCAAAGCAAATTAATTGGCAATAGGAGCCACCTCAATGTTTTGTTGGACGTTCCCACTCGTAAGATTTCATGGTGTCCTTTTGGTTCACGCAGAGCATTTTTCAGGCAACCGATTAAAGAAGAATGGCGATGAAAGCAGGTGAGGACATGCGGCGCACAAGATGACAATCGCTTTCGTGGCCGAAAAAAATTGGCTTGTGGGTAGAATCAAGCCAACATCACGGACCTTAAAACGGAGAGAACAGGAGCAAATTTTAAGGACGACCATTACTTAGCAAGTACCAGGATGTTACAAAGGAGAAAGAGAGAAAAGACCTCTACATGAAGATGGAAGTTGACAGTATCGACTAGCGGGAATATTTCCGGAGGATCGGAAGAGAAACTTCCAAAAAGGCATCGCACGAACAACAGACGGGATGAGCCGTCGCCACCGCAGAGTCAGGAGTTGTTTCTATACTAATTGCCCGGGGATTGTCATTTCACAGAGGGAAAACAGCAGACTTAAAACGCGGCGGGAGTGGAATATAGCAGCCACCCGAATTAACACGAACCAATTGTCAAGAGTTCAGGACGACGCTAAATGCACGGGAGCGACCCAGGCGAAAAGAGAGAGCTTTGGTTTCCAGACGGCCTGAGCAAACGAAATTAACCATTCGCTTCGCTAGGTCGGACCTCTCCACCCCTTTCCATCCCGTGCTCCCGCGATGAGATATATGCACGGACACAGACGCCCGGAACGTATGTAGCAGCACACCACTCTCTCGGAGAGGGTGCTTTGAATTGGAGAGGGAGTGCTCGCAGGAGAAGGGAGAGTGGAGAAGAACGGTGTACTGAGGGCGGTTGGGCCCCAGGAGTGAACGAGAGGAGGCCGATATACATATAGTATCCCCCCGCGTGACAAGAGGGCGCGAATCGAGTGCTGTTGTCAGGTGGCCCACGAGAGGACGAGGGGGATGCGTGCCGCCCTCTCTCCCTCTCGGACATGTTTCCAGCCGGGTGCCAGTGGTCGCGGCCACCTGGCGTCTGTTTCCGCGCTACTTACGCCGCTGAGAGACACGGCGGCATGAAAATGGGCTGATTCCAGTGGCATTATTATTACCACTGCCAGTCTTCCGTTAAAGAGAGAGGTGTTCAAATGGACCTACAGATCTACAGTGAGGCAGTGAATTATTACGCCACGCTCTTTCGCTGCTTAAAAATACGTGAATAATGCATAAAACTGTGTCACGTATCATTCTTTAGTATTACAAACATTTTTATAAATTTAAGAAATCCTGGCTGCATGAAACTAGGATTCAAGTTATTCCATACGTGGATAGGATCCAGTGTCATCATTATTACCACTGCCAGTCTTCCGTTAAAGAGAGAGGTGTTCAAATGGACCTACAGATCTACAGTGAGGCAGTGAATTATTACACCACGCTCCTTCGTTGCTTAAAATTACGTGAATAATGCATAAAACTGTCACGTTTTATTCTTCAGCTTTACAAATATTTTTCTAAATTTCAGAAAGCCAGGCAGCATGAAACTGGGACGATTTCAGTGGTATTATTACAATCACCGTCTTCTGTTACTGACTGGGGTTTTGAGTCGGACATCCAAATCTAATGAGACACTGAATGACCCTACACACTCGCAATGATTAGACTTACATTAAAAATAGATGAAACTATGTCTCACATATTATTACTATTAAACTATTCTTTTTCTCGACATATGTTCCTTATTTGGACTTCAGAGACACCAAGTGCGTGAAACTGGGCCGATTCCAGTGGCATTATTATTACCACTACCAGTCTTCCGTTAAAGAGAGAGGTGTTCAAATGGACCTACAGATCTACAGTGAGGCAGTGAATTATTACGCCACGCTCTTTCGCTGCTAAAAAATACGTGAATAATGCATATAACTGTTTCACGTATCATTCTTCAGCTTTACAAACATTTTGCAAAATTTCAGAAAGCCAAGAATCATGAAACTGGGATGATTTCAGTGGCATTACGAGTTTCATTCTTCAGCTTTACAAACATTTTTCTAAATTTCAGAAAGCCAGGCAGCATGAAACTGGGACGATTTCAGTGGTATTATTACAATCACCGTCTCCTGTTATTGACCGGGGTTTTGAGTCGGACATCTAAATCTAATGAGACACTGAATGACCCTACATACTTGCAATAATTAGACTTACATTAAATATAGATGAAACTATGTCTCACATATTATTACTATTTAACTATTCTTTTTCTCGACATATGTTCCTTATTTTTGACTTCAGAGACACCAAGTGCGTGAAACTGGGCCGATTCCAGTGGCATTATTATTACCATTGCCAGTCTTCCGTTAAGGAGAGAGGTGTTCAAATGGACCTACAGATCTAGTGTGACTCCACGAATTATTACACTACGCTCCTCCATAGCTTAAAATGCGTTAATAATGTATACAACTGTGTAAAGTACCATTCTTCAGCTTTACATGCATTTTTTGAATTTCAGAAATCCAGGCTGCATGAAACTGGTAGGATTTCAGTGGTATTATTACAATCACCGTCTTCTATTAATTATTCTACATCTACATACTACCCGGCGAGCCGCCGCATGGGCGTGTGGCAGGGGTGTTAGGTCACCAGCCGTGTATGTATTTAGTGGAGCTCTGTTTTAATTGTGCGAGGAAAGAACGAGTTTTTGTACTTACCTGCTTGCCTACGTATCTCTCCCATTTTATCGCTTCTGTCGGACCTGGAGATGTAGTATGGCGTCATGATAATAATATTCTCTGTATCGCTCTGAAACACATCGGTTCTGAATTTCTCAAGCAGCCTAAGCCTAGCGTGTAGCCTTCGGGTCTCTAGAGGTTCCCACCTTAATCCCTCTAAAAGTTTTGAGATACTATATGTTCGCTCGTAGCAATTTTTAACGAAGCTCACTGCTTTCCTTTGTATTATATTAATTTATTTGGTTAAATCTTTATGACCAGGGTCCCAAATGCTCGCGGTGTATTCGAGGTGTGGCCTAACCAGAGCGAAGTAGCATCTCTCTTTGACTTTTTCATCCGAGGACCTTCCTATTATACGCTTAACAGAACCGAGTTTCTTAAATGCTGTGCCGCATATGTTTTGTATGTGTGTTCCCCACGATATGTCGATTGCCGATGTTTTTAGACGCACATCCAAATCTACCGAGACATCGAATGACCTCACACACTCGCACTGCTTAGACTTAGATAAAAAAATAGATGAAGCTATGTCTCACATATTATTACTATTTTACTTTTTTACTGCGTGAAATATATTCAATTTTTACTTCAGAGAGACTAAGTGCTGACAATGCGCTAATTTCAGTGGTATTATTATTATCTACCATTCCCAGTATTTTGTTAAGAATAGCGGTTTTCAAATGGGAATCCAAATCTAATGAGACACTGAATTCTTACGCTACACTCTCTCACTGCTTAATAAATATGTAAATAATGGATTTGATGAGAGCCAGGTTTTGACGACCATTCTAAATCATTTTCAATATCTGATTTTGAAGGACTGGTCATAAATAAAACAAGGTTTCATGCCATTTGCCAACGTTTCGCAACATAATGTTTGCATCATTAGGGCTTGAGGTGAACATTAATTTGAATACACAGAATACGTAGACATTAGTCCATACACGCTGTGCATGACGGAACTGGAAAATGTCCACAGCATGTTTGGTCTCACGTCTGCATTTCTGTGTATTCAAATTAATGCTCATTCATAGCCCTGAAGATGCAAACGTGATTTTGCGAATTATAGGCCAGAGATATGAAACCTTGTTTCATTGATGACCTCCAAACACTCCAGAAACAGCTATAGATGGTAAAGAATAGGAAAACCTACGTCAGAAATCACTTTCCAGCTTGAAACACATTTATTTTTCTTTAATTTCAGAGAGACCAGATGGCAGGAATACTGATGCCGCTATTATTAGCGGCATTACTAATGTGGCTGGTAGTCTTTTGTCAAGGATAGCGTTTTTTAGATGGACCGCCAAATGTATTGAGACATTGTAAATGAAGTAACTTAGTTATTCCAGCGGGAAGGTTGAGGACGTTCCACGGTCGAAACCCGGGTCGTGTAGTCGTCTTCAATATAAAATTTATGTGGAATAACAAAGTTATTTCATTTACAATGTGCAGTAAATTCCATGAAGTCACGTCTGAGACAAATGACTATGTATTGAGACACTCAATGATCTTACACTCTCTCACTGCCAAAAAATACGTGAAATGATAAATAAAACCATGGGCAACACAATTCTACCGCGAGATATACATTTTACTCAATGCCGAGAGAGCCACTGCATGAAAATGCGGCGACAAAGGTTTACATTATTACCACTGGCAGTGTACCGTTAAAGCTAGCGGATTAGAAATGGATCTTATGTCGGAAACTATCAAAACACTGACCTTGCCCTACACATACTTGCTGCTTTAAAATATTTCCATAATACATAAAAATACGTAAGGTATATTCTTAAGTCTGATGTGTACACTTTTTATAACATCAGAAAGATTAATTGCACTGGGTAATTTTAGAGGCATTAATGCCATTGATAGGTTACTGTTAGAGAGACAGGTAAAAAATAGAACTACAAATCTATTGAAACACTGAATCAATACCTCTCACTCATTAACTACCTCAAAGAATGACGGTAATTCATTGTTTGACATTCAAGTTTGATATATGTGTTTTACCCTTGAGAGGCAATGTTTCAAAAATGGGTGATATTCATGCAATTACTATCTATGACTGAGAAATACTGAGAGATCAGTCGAAACTACTATTACTGTGCCTCACTTATAACTTTCATAATTCTGTTTGAAGAGCTGCGTGAAATAATGAATCCGTAACACTGGTTTTCTGGTTAAAGTAATTCATAAGTAATTAATACTACAACTACACAATTAATACGAGCACAGAAAGCGTAATATCATTTGCCCACATTCACTTACGGTCGCACATTATTCCATTATTCAATTTAACACAATATATGACACCCACGCTTCGTTCGTTTCACGACTTAATAACAATTTTCGGCTAAAACAATTTATTTGATGCAAATTGCACTTTATTACGGGCTGATATTTAAGTGTATATTGCAACTAATATCGTACTGTCATAGGCCAGGTTTGAAATGCACCACAGAAATTCTTTTAAACAAAGTATTAACCCAAACTTTGCGTTACATAAATATGAAATATATCCTTTACCAAGCACTATTCCTTTTTAAGATCAGAATAAAAACAGACCCGCCAAAAATAATTAATCCAAGGCAAAAGAAATAAATAAGATAGCTGAAATTAATTAATTACAAAATACATCAAGGTTTAATACTTTGAACCATACAAATAGTCAGTGATTTTCGTTCAAATAAGTCAGGCAACAATGAATGCCACTAGATCGAGTATTTTACAGGCAAAAAAACGAGGGGAAAGAGGTTATAGTTTAAAATCGAGGAACGAAATTAAAAAGACCAGAGGCAAAGTCTAAAACTTCACCGCCTTAAGTTGGCAAAATACGTAAAGAGACCTGGCGGCTGAGGCAAACGCGTGCAGCAATAAAACAAATCGAACTTGAACTACGCATTCAGTCACAGGATGTGCATCGGTTCGACAAACGCACTAAATTGAAAAATATAAAAAAAGGCCCGGTGAAAAGTTAAGCAGAACTATGGTAAGAATAAATTAAGCAAAGCGCGCCGACATAATCCAGGGGAAGAGTCAATAATACGGGGTCAACTCTCAGGGTTTTTCAAAAATATAATATACGGTAACCATAAAGCTTTGGTCATCGGGCGGTAAAATCTAATTCCATTAATGTTGCAATCTATCGCATGAATAGCATAGTGGAAAAGCGCAACATGTGACTGAATACAAAGGACATCTTTGGATAATGTGTTAAAATAAATAAAGTATTAAAAATGAAAAAAAAAATTTCATGTGGTAATATGCCATTGTTTTACATTTTAGGACCAATGAGAAGAGGTGTTTTCGAGATTGAACACCTACTTCCACTAATTATATCGAAACTCCAAAGAAAAAACACCTAATTCTCGAGTTTATACATTGAGGTCTTAATTTAAGGGGAGTCAACAAAAATGCACGAATGAAACGTGTATTTTAAGGATGTCCACTAAAAAATGGACCCTGAGGAGTTTTCTTTCCAGGAATTTTAATTAATTTCAATTATTCTATTAATGTTTAAAATGGAAAAATTGAAAATGAAAAAAATTCCATTAATGTTTAACCAGCAGTAAGTAAACCATAAAGTCAAAACAGTAAATCAAAGAATATGAAAAGAGGAAAAATGCGAAGTAATGCGCAAGATAACTCTAAAAGTCTCACGATTCAAAGAGTAATCAAACGAAATAAAAAATATCTTTCCCTTAATTTCCTCTCCCTCCTTCCCATTAAGAACACCAGACACCTTGTGTTTAGCTCTATTCAAATCAAAGTAGTCTTAGGAAAAAGAATCGCAAATTACAATCCGAAGCTTTCACGCTTTAATTAAACTTCAAAGAAACCCCAAAGTGCAGAGATTAGTAGCGTCTCAAAAAGAAAACACAAGTGCTCAGATTAATACTGTTAGAATCTTTTCAGGATAAATTACAAGGGCGAGTCGTCTGTATGAGAGGCGGGGCTTCCTATCCTTGATTAAAGTAGCTATCGAATAAATTTCATAAATAAATAACTTCACACATGCGAAGGAAGCCAGCAGCACCTCACTGTTTACCTGTTTTGAAATCACGGAGTAGGGTGAATTCGGTGCAGCGGTTAATTCGCTCATTTTCCGACGCAAAAGCAAGCACGTTGCATTTTGTTTGGCTTTGATTCAGTTGAAGGGAGATCCTAAATTACAGCTGCGTTCTATTCGCGATCCCAACCACACACCAATAAATTTGACCGCATCCAGAGCAAAATGAAGATAAATATTTCACAACCTGAACTCACTACGCAGTGCACGCCATTATTTCTTTGGGCAGCGCTAAGAAGCATCGCGATCGGCGAATATTTTAACGTTCACCGTATGCGTTCGGAAAGAAATACAAACCTGTGAACCGGCATGAGAGGCATTTCCCGCGTTGCATTCACACTCGACCATGATTGACCATAAGCGATTACGACCCTCGGTCGTTATTTCGAACCCAACGGTGGTACATCCCTTCCCTTGCAGCGTGTCCAACGTGGAGCAGAATTGAATCATTTTATGTCTCCCTCGGCGAAGATTCCAACGACACTGCGTGGGTTTCAGCCAAGAGCAGTTTCAGGAATTTTCGTCTTTCCACGAAAGTGAGAATATGAATTCGTGGGCGAAAGGCTTGGCAAAAAAAACCGTAACTCAAATAGGATTACAAGACCGCCAAGTGTCTGATAACGAATAAATCAGAGGTAATCCTCCGAAGCGCTCATATACCATTGGTCTCGCACTGATACACCCACCACGTATGCCAATAAAGGGAAACGGTGGGTCCACATCCTCTAATCGCACGAATCTAGATCCTCAGTTCCGCGCGCGAGCAACTGGCTTTACGTGGAGTTAAGGATTACTGAGTCCTGGGTATGCACATTTCTGAGCAAAAGAGGGATGAGAATAAGAACATATAGACTTCCCTAGGCCACATACACGTAGCTGCGTTTATCCTCGCACAAGGCTGATACTATCCTTCGGTTCAATTTGCTCTTAGCCAACACGCTAATAAAAAAAATGTAAGCGCCTTACCAGAAATACAACTTCTTTGACAATAAGGCAGTCAGTTTGTTAACTCCCAGAAATGAGATAAGATATCGGTTTACCTTAACAAACAGAGATGTTGCTTAGGAAACTGTCAATAAATGAAATCCGTAGAAAGATAAAAACAGTAACCGAATAAATACCAATCATAATCTATAACTGAAAAATCGAGTACCATAAGGTAAGGAAACATTACTTGTTCACCAATTTTATTTTTTGAGATGAAGATTTCATTTCGGAAAGTTAAATATCTAATAACGTAAAGTATTTGTTCATAACCGCAGATATTTAAAATAAATTTACTAATCACACATTATCTCCTTCACCTAGCACCAGAAGAATAATGCGAAAAACATCATATGAAGTTGACAAGATGTTCGGAGGTAATCAAAGGATAAATTATTAAATCAAATTATTTTTTAGGCAAGGTAATTTGAAAGGAAATTCAAATTAAAGGAACTATAAGAAAAGGTAGCCAAAGAGATGGACAATACTGGAGAGGGAGCAATGCAATATTGTTTTAAGCTTCAGCCAAGCAAGCTAAGTACCAGCGCCTTGATCCATGAGATCCAGTAGAAAACACATCGAGAATTTTATTTTGGCTGAGTGCAACAAATTCAGCAGAATATGTGAAAAAAGTACCACTATTTTTCATATCGTGTTTTTTTCCCCTCCTCTCTCTGAATGGAATGAAATAGCCAGTGAAGTATCACTCCTACAACTTACATCGGGCTGCATTACTTAATTTTACGACCCATGGTTTCGGAACTACTATATCAGCTGTCAATAGAACCGTGTACCCCATTGTCTCTCTACAAGCATAGCTGGCCTTGTTTGCATCCACCAAGGTAAACGAAAGAGGTACATGTAACCATTGTACAACGCAAGTCAAAACAGTTAAAAAGCTCCAAATATGTCGCTAGAATAGTTACTTGAATCAAGTCCATGACCAGAGCTAAATTTTAGCCCTGGGCAAGTGTTCTCCAGATATCGAGCATAATTGAAACAAACTGATTGTATGATCGAATCATAATGATAAAAATGATAACTAGCAAACAAATTATCACACGATTTTTCCCACACGGATGTAAGTGAATGCAATTTTTACTCGGAAAAACTCAGCATCGTAGTGATTTTCTGCATAAAACTCACCTGGTTTTCACTTAGGTCTGCAAGGCTTAAGTTGTACACCAAGTTCCTGCAAAAAAAGAAATCTGAATATAGTACATGGATTTAAATGTTTCCAGACAATAATTTTCATTTACACATTGAACAAACAAATGAACACGAAAAACTGACAGATAAGGAGAAATTGTAGAGAGAAATGAAAACCGTTTACAGAGGAAGGTAAACCACAGGCAAAATAATAGACGCTCCGTTTAATTTAATGTATCTAATCAACGGGTTCAGTGGAGAGAAAAACAAAAAATACTGAAAACATACGGTAAATTGAGTGGCAATGGGTTTATAACTATAAACACATCAGATGTACCATAGTTAATACATATGCGGCTACAGAGCATTAAAAAATTTCATCAAGGCGTACTAATTTATAAGTATATTGGATTAAATTAACTGAAAGCACTACGATCAATTAATTAACAAGGAAAAATACACGGAAGGCACGTATCCGTCCGCGCACGTTTCTCGCCGGAATCTGCGCCCTTGGCATACCCAAAATTCACGTCATTCAGTCGCAGCAAAGCGTCCGGCTGGCAAGATAACTGGTCAGGCAGAAAAAAATTAGAAAAGTCGCCTTGCATACCGTTCCCAACGATAAATCCAAAGGCTCAATTTGGCACTCCAAGATTTATGACAAACTCCATGGAATTTAAAGAGGCGATTAATATGGAATCCATAAACCATCGAAATGATTTGAATTCCAAATTCAAACGTTATAAAATCAAGTTGAGCTGTGCGACCCAGAGGATTCAGGGGAACTGGGGCAAATCAATTTCCGAAATGCAATGGCATTAGAACTTCTGGGCCCCTTTTGACTCACCGCTACGCTCCCAACTTCTGGGCGGCCATGAATAAAGGCATCGTCCGTTCATCGTCTCGTGAACTCAACAGGGTTTCTCCAGGAATCATTAGCTTCAAAAGAGTGCTACAAGGTCGTTATCGAAAAAGTACACTCCGAGCAGGAATTGACCAACAAAGCAGTCGTTCACCTGGATAATATTCAGACCACGGAGCCAACCCAGAATCATTATTTTAAGAAACCACTTGACGGATAATTAAAACTTCTATCATAGAGGAGACAAAAACCAGAAAGCAAATAGCCAAGGATTCATCTTCTTTCCTGGCATTTATCCACAAATGCAGTCAAGCTTCGATATCATAGCAAATTGACACTTTGCTGAAATACCTTTTAGATTCTACCGAGCGGGTATTATTTTCACAAGAGTTACGTTTCCCAAAAGTTATGGAAGTTCACCGAGCAAAAAGACACCAGCAGTGGTAGATTTTTAGGCCAGATACCTACACAAAAACTTGCCGGAAAACTGAACGAAAATTCTCCTCTAAAACTACGGAAGACAAATTTGAACGTTTTTACGAAGTACCTGTTTAACGGTTAATTAGCCTCAGTTTTCCAGTATTTTAAAATTCCCTGCGATTTCTCTGTTCCATGATTTGTATTTCGCGACCTGAGAGAATAGTACACCATTACCCTTCAAGAAAGATCTTTGCGCAAGTTTCAGCAGGCGAAAGGTTTGTGGACAGATTACAAGGTTAGGTATCCTTATTTCGACGTCAATCCAGATATTCTTAAATAGGAATAGTCACCCGAATTAAGAACATAGTATTTCCTAAAGACATTTGTTCTGTTGGAAAATCGGTCAGAGCTATCAGATGCTACTGGTTTATTCAGAAATGTACATAAATAAACTCTGTTTTCTGGCCCTAAGAGGTGTTAACTCGCAGTTCCTAAAAAGTGCAATCGTTATCGTTAGCATAGGAATTGATGAAATACATACTAAAAAGTACAGTTACTATGCCCCTGAAGAGGTGCATTTTAATTGTTGCAAACCACTTCAAACTAATATTATTTTTACATATCACATAAGTAAAGGTTTTACTAATGGCGCATGCATACGTTGTAATAAGATATCTAACCAAGTAAAAACGCCAATCGCTGAAGTTTTAGAACAAATAATTTCGTCAAAATTCAATGCCACCGAAGCACCGGCAAAAAGTTGACATTTTTCGTGAAAAACGACTCTAACTTGTTTAACTAAGCAGCTAGTTGACTTTCACATCGTCTAACCACGGATCTTTCGCTTGCCGACTCTCCCTTTGTTATTAATCGGCATTTGAACGCAGAGCGCTACGTTCGCTGTCTAATTCCAAAAAGAAACTGAGTAACAGGGAAAACTCACGCGTACACAATTTCCTGGATCGAGTCCTAAATGAATTTTTCGAATTTCTTTTCGAGTAATGCAGACGAGTTCTTACCAGACGCTAAACTTAGCTTTTAGTGCAACGTCTATTTTATAGAGACTTCAAACATAACGGTGGCATTTCTCTCGGATAAATGTAATCGTGTTCCACGAAGAGAAACCCCATGGGGGAGAAACAACAGAACGCTCCGCCCTATCGAGTTCTAGGCAAGATTCCGGTTGGCGCTTGGCATATTGCACCTTGTATTGAGTTTAACAGCCGTTCTTCAGGCCGACCCACTGCGAACCTACAACAGGAAATGCGTGCAGCGCACTGCCTGTAATTGGTTCGTCTCGTCCCAATGACAGATAATTCACTAATGGGAGCTACAACGGAGACAAGCCTTCCGGTAACTACGGCTTAGAACGATGTCACGAACGGGCGCTCGCCAAGACTAAGATTGCATTCTCAGACAATACGCGAGTCGAAGCACGCTGCGCAGGGAGAAATTGCAATTCAGACAGTATACTCAAAACCTTAGGACGAACGGGAGAAGGGAGGGACAGGGGAATCTCAACTAAACTACAAAGCATTCCTGAGGCCACACACTGAACATTTGGACAAGGTTATATGACGTAACTATCGCAGTAATGGTGGTGTATCACGATTTGTGCTATTTCACTCATCACGGAGAGGACAAAGGCATATGATCATTTGCTAATCATCCCTTAAACACTCCAAACATTTCCAAAAATTCTCATGTTAGTTCTAACATCATACAATCCATCGCTTATTCCGATTACTTCCCGATCACTTCTATGCTACACCTAACTAGGCATGAAAATATGCCCATTTCAGCCGGATATACAAAAGGAAAGTTTCAGAAATTACCTTGAAAATAAATCCGTCTACACCCGGAATTGAACCAAAGGCCTATGATCTACGGATGGAATGACATAAAAGGGTTTTTTACGGAAGCAGAAAAATATATATGTATCACCTATATATAATTATTAGGCCTTAATGTTTTAAAGTAACTTCGTAACTTTATAATGTAATCGATGGGAAGTTGATTTTTGAAGTTAAATAGAGAAGGATTTCAAATGATAACACCCATCTTAAGGATGACGAAAAAAATGTTACTCAAACTTCTATTTACCTCCGCTTTAGATATCTAAAAACGCAAAAAATACGACAAATGCACACTAGAAATTGCCATGAGAAAATATCTGCCTGGATCGGGAATTGAACCACGGACCTTTGGTTTACCGCGCAGACCACTAAGCTACCCAGGCTTCCCAATTCTAATGGCAATGTAGAAGGATACAATGGAGCTTCGATTAATTTATTGATTTATAAATGTATGGCTTGGAGAAATGAGTTCCATAAGTTGCCAAGATGGCGGATGCGCGATGAACCACTTAGAGACTTCATTACTTGATAAATGGGTTGTTTTGAGACGAATGACCAGTTTGCTTACTCTTAATGAAAAATTGTGTATTCGCAATTATGGTGGATAAACTTTCATGCATTTAATCCGGCGGTTTTTCTTAGATATTATTATTAGATCAAACATTTGAAGATATTTACTATTGATAGATAAGTTATAAAACTGGTTGCTGTGTTCCTGCAACGCGAGTATGAACTACGTAACTCCATGGGTTTCATAAATTTGGATTCCATAACTAAATATTCCTGCAACCAGCCATTGGTCGCACAGTACTCCAAGGTTCAGCAACTATTTCGGCCGAACAATGTGGAGTTTCGAAAACGCGAACTGGAACAGCAGAAAGAGCTTCTGACTATGAGTAAAACTCAGTCACTTCGAATTAGTTTAATTTTTTAAGTCATTGTAAAGCCTGACATCCATCCATCGCTTCTAAATAAATTAATACAACGTTTACACGGTAATACCGCTAAGGAAATTATGCATATACAACACAGATGACTGTCCTTAAACGTAGGACTATTAATATTTTCGCTGATTAAGTTAATGAGCGATTTGTTTCGTCGCAAATACGACATCATCAGACCTCAGGAACCTAGTCTCATGCTAAATTGAATAGCCTTATCGTTATCCCCTCTCAATGTAACCGCTTACCACTAAAAGTAGGGACGTCTACGCATTAGCGGCCAATTTGGAAGAAGTACTCGATTTCCGAGGATTCAAAAGCTTCGGGAATGAGCAAGAAACTCCCGAATTACCTGACTCTATCTCGTTGAATACGTGACAAACACGGAGCCGGCTAATCTTCTTTCCTTAATAAGCCTCACGACAGCGCAATTTGAGATAAAATTCTAATCTTTCATCTTCGCAGGATTTGACAAGTAAAAGAAGTGGGAGAGAGTTGATTGCAGCCTAATCTCTTCAGTTATTACTTTAACGTAAGAAATTGCTATTATGTGGCTGAAGACCACTGATATCAGTCGTAAGTGGGCACTGAGAACAAAAGAAATCCTTAACATTCATTCTTACGACTTGAGGTTTCCGCTAGCACTCACGAAGCCAGAAAAGAACTATTTTTTCCGGTAATCAGATAAACAGCCACTCATTACTCAAATGACTTCATATTAATTAATTTAACATTTGAAAACACTCAATTAGGCTTGAAGCAAACTCGAGTCAACCGTCAATTTAGGAAAAAATGTGCTTTAACGAACTATACATAATGATATCAATACAAAACCTTAGTGACATATCAGAGAATAAGTTAATTCGCATTTATAATACCATTCAAAATTAAATACTGCATTGATATATCCAATGGCTGTTTTCCTCATTATTCGGAAAATACCGCAATAGCAGGAAACAGTTCATTTTGGGGCTTTAATCAGGAAGACCTTCACATTTCCGAGCAATTATGATGACGAAATTCTTGCTTTAGAAGCTCCACACATTCTGACGATGACATAATTTGAGATTTTTGAGATTAAAGGGTCAAAACGTAGATGTTTTCGGTGCAAAAAAACACCCATTCCTTAATGAATACGCCCAAAATTCTCTTTACAGAGCGAAAATCCATGGCAAATGCTTTTCACCACCAACATCTATAGGTATACTTAGAAAAAAAGCGAAAATATCTAAAAATGATCTAATCCATTTGAATGAAATACCGCCAGAGATCTTTAATTTAATCCTAGCCTTTCTTTGACGCAAAAATGACGCTACCGTGCTCTTAACGAGTCTTGAGGGGTTCTTCAATGCCATCAATATTTCCGCTGTCTCTTTCACAATGCTTTAGGGCATTAATTACAAAAATTATTTCTACTTCCAGAAATTATTCCCACTTGGGAAATATCTCCTTCTACAGCTCCTCTACCACGTAAAATGAAAGTACAGATGAACTCTTTTAAATACGAATCGTAAATACAATAAATTTAACTTAGAACAATTTACGCCAAAAAGAATACTTTAACCCGAAGTGTAAACTTAAAAAGGTAGTCATGATGACAAATGATAAGTAATATCACGACATCATATATGTAGGGAACATACTATCAGCCTTTCTACTCAAAATATTTTTTCAGACTACGGCAAAAGGATTCCCTGATTTCGACAACGCACACATCTTGGACACCACATTCGAAGTGAAGTCACGAAGTTTTGAAATCACGCATTCAGTAGCAACGCAATGATGATACGAAAACGTGAAGATCTGAATATTAAACAGAATATTGATAATCATAGTACGGCCTTAAATTTCATACCGAACGCAATATTTTCCCGAATAGACACCACCAGGGCCCAGAATTACATCCTGAGAATTTCAGCAGTACAAACCAGAACATGTCTTTAAGATACGAAATTTGACTAGGTATGCAAGAGATGCGTGTTAATAACGGGATGTTGAGATGCACGTGCAGAAGACTTCGTGGGATGACGGGGTTTTCGTGTTTGGACTATGGGAATGGAATACGAGACAAAAAAATCAGGTACGTAACGCATCTTCCATCTTGACGCCGTCGTGGGGAGCACAGCCTGCACAAAGCATTCGGCGAAGAAAAGGCAAGAGAAGGATGCGAGACAATAGCAAGAATGTAAGCACACTTGTATGCAGCATCTAAAACGTCCATATGAAGTAAGAAAATTGTGAAATCAAAGGCGAAGTAGCAAGGTTGAGAGTGAGCCGAGTATAAAAACAGCGACTTACGTTCCGACGGCATAGCAGTGGAGGGGTCAGAAGTCCTTACGAGGGGTCAGAGTGGCCTTAAAGGGAAACTTGTTAACTAAGAGAAAGCAACCAAAACTATAACAAAACTAAGGCCTCAGGAAGATGAGCAGGAGCGTTAAATTGGACAGGCAGAAGAGCAGGACTTGCTCTTAGTCTTAAGTAGCAGCGCCATCCGGGATGGAAGCTAGTAAGAAGAACTAAGTAAGGTAACTTTTTCAACAAGAGAAGTTCACTCCCAAGAGCAGAATATGAGCTTCGAAATAAAAAAATCCATCAAGATATACATATGAAGTCCAACTTCCCACGAAGAGAAGTAATGGAAGCTGGCTGCGGCATAAATAATGAGACTGGAAACTACGGTATATGGTAGCTGGAATATGGAAAGGCACACGAAAATTACGAAATTACAGTATCAGTAACAACAAAAGCTCTTAGGAGTGCGAAAGTAATAAGTCAAAATAATAAATCGAAAAGAGGATGAAGTAATGATATCGAATAACGTTTGAGCCACGGCTGCAGATGTAGAAATGATATAGAATATCAACTTAAGGTAGTTTGAGCGAGATAGTTCCTTAGTCGTAATAGATATCATATTCGAATGATAAGTTTTAATTTCTCATGCGATGGAATACATGAATAAAAATAGCATATTTAATGGTACAATAATATAGTTTTATATGACAGTAATTCTAAGTAACAAAATGAAAATATCAAAATAAGTCCTTAACTTGACGCCAAATTATTTTGCGAGACACCCTTAAAACTCCTTCAAAACGTAAGGTTTTTCTTGATCCCGAATAAATTTACTGCGGTGACAATATGATTAATTTTCAAAAATAGTTAGAAAACATACAAACTACACACTTAATTTTTTGACGAGATCAAGGTGTTAGAAATTCCTCATTTTTGAAATAAGGTATTTATGCAGTGCGTGAACGTACCATTTCCCATGTAAAATGTTTGATATTTTTCGTCAAAAATCTCGGAAAGTAGTTCGGTAAGGGGCTGATATATTGGTATATTTGGAAGTGTGAGATATTTTTCATAGAAATGAGACCAAATTCATGATTTCTTGGTGAAATGATATTTCACTCAAACTACCTTAAGAGAAGATTCCAGATGAATTATGCAAGGATAAGAAAAATAGAGAATCTATAAAATTTGGATAAATTTATAATTATAATTCGTAGAAAAAAGTACCCATGGAGCAGGACCAATCAAACATTAACGGCTACTTTCTCGTTCGAGCCAGTGTCGGGAGAGCAGGAAATCCAGATATAAAAAGACTAATTGGAAGCGTGTAGAACAAAAATTTGATAAAATGAGCTAAATTGAATGCTTGGCCATTAATGATTATAGAAAAGTTTGTAACGTGAGCGCGACTTCACGGAGAGGAAAACAGAAAAATCCAAAATTTTGGGCAGGCCGGCAAATTCACAATCGTGGACAAAATTTCATTTAACCACACAATACAACCACAGGCCCCGGTGGCAGCGGGGTAAAGTCCTCGCCTGCTAAACCGAGGGTCGCGGGTTCGAATCCCGCTTGGGTGGGTTTTTCACCTCCCAGGGCATGGATGTGTGTCAAGTTCTATTGGTCCGGTCCATAGAAAACCTGATGACAGGCTCAGCAGCCAATCGGGATTCCGGGGACATACGGGCCAATATAATCGACCGTCCGCCTAACAATTTTTTTGCCGATCGTGTCTTCTAACACCGTTAGTTCATTATAGGGATACCTTGTGTTTTAGAACAGTTCTCATACAACTGCAATTTTCTTTCCTGCCACTAAATCAATTTTTAATCATTAAGTGGTCTGCAGGCTTCTAGTTTCAAGAGAAAAAGTTTAAAACGGACTATTCACATTATATCTACTTCTTGTGAGAGGAGGGAGCTACAACTGTCAACAACAATGTAATTTTACCTGCAGTTTCTTAAAATGGACTGGTGACGAGAATGTCAGTGTAGGAAATTACTGGTCCGTAAGATTCGTTTTGCCCATCGTTAGAGTCAGTATGAATATCAGGCGCTTTTACAACATACTAAAGATCATTTTGGATAGAGATACACGCATGAAGTTAGCAGTATTTTCCGATATTCGATTTCAATTCAATTCATTTATAATCGTGGGCCTTTCTGGCCCATGAGATATTTTACACGGATATTACACTGGGATATACTACAAAAAGGAGATACGTAAATAAGAAAAGTATAAATATAAAAAAAGAAAAAAGAAGAAATAAAGTAATAATTACAAAATATATACATTAAAATCCCATTGTGTATTCGCCGGTATTCAGCTTCAAAATGTATATACATATAACGTATGTTGAAAACATCCTTCTTACGTACATTATATTACATTTATAACTATAATAGGTAGCAAAATTCGAAAATAAAACAAAGAACAAAATAACATGCATAAATCTTTTCCACTAAACGCCATTCTTATTACTAGAGCAGCGTGATTAGTAATACAGGGGACTGCAATGCATCATTACGAAGTAGCTTTACACTTTTGGCTGAAGCACTCGTACTGATTGCAAGTTTCTTATTTCTGACGGTAAAGAAATCCATATTCTAGCAGCTGTCACCATAAAAGATTGATTGAGGTGAGGTGTTCTGTGCTGGGGGATATGAACGTCAACATAGTGATTCCTGGTAGATATTGAATGAATATTTCTTTTCCAAGTGAATCTTTCAAACAGATAAGGTGGGTTACCAGAGGATAGTAATTTTCAAGTAAGACAAGTGAGATGATACAGGTTGCTTATATTTACACCAGTTTGAGCGGGCATATGAGCTACTTATCCGATCCCATTTTTTGAGGTCAAAAATAGTGTATTGTAAAGTTCATAGTCACTTTCAGTTTGTTGTTGTCACAGATTAGATTTAGATACAATATATTCGTATTTTATGCCTCCTTCTTCAAATTTATTAATAAGTCGCAGACCCCTTTGACAAGGAGCCTGGTACTTGCGACAACGCAGCCCACGCCTTAGGCCTGCAATCCCTACAGTTATTCTACAGAAAAATATTTACTATATGTCATGACGTAACGATTTTCAAATAATTTACTCCGTTAAGTATGACGCAAGGCCATTTCCCGATGAATGGCGAGAATAACGCAGCATGAATGCCTATTGGATTGAAGCATTACATCTACATCCTACCCTGCGAGCCGCCGCATGGGCGTGTAGCAGGGAGCGTTACGTCACCTGCTGGGTAAAGATGTAAGATATGGTTTAGGTAAGAGAAATGGTGACATGTATTATGAGAGTGTATTTAGAGGAGCTCAGTTTTTATTGTGGTCGCTTATTGTGCGCGGAAAGAACGAGTTTTTTGTACTTATCTGTTCGGCAGATCTGTTCGGCTCTGTTACTTTATCGCTTCTGTCAGACCTAGAGATGTAGTGAGGCATATTCATAATATTTCCTGTGTCCCTCTGAAACACACTATTTCTGAATTTCTCAAGCAACCGAGGCCTAGCGTGTAGCCTCCGAGTCTCTTGGGGCTCCCACCTTAATCCCTCTAAAAGTTGTGAGACATTATATGTTCGCTCGCAGCAGTTTTTAACGAACCGTGCAGCTTTTCTTTGTATTTTATTTTTTAAACTCTTTGTCGCGCAGGGTCCCGAATGCTCGCGGTGTATTCGAGGTGTGGCCTGCCCAGAGTGAAGTAGCATCTCTCTTTTACTTTTTCATCCGAGGACTTCCCTATCATACGCTTAACAAAACCTAGCTCCTTTAATGTTGTGCCGCATTAGTTTTGTATGTGTGTTCCCCACGATATATCAGAAGGTAAGGCAATTCCAAGATATTTTACTGTATCTGAAGATTTTATGTTTACTCCACCCAATTACGAATCCCTCCTCCTTAATTCGCGGACAACATTTTAGGAAAACAATTTTTTTAATGGATAGCTGTCGGGAGCTGTAGAGGAAAACCCCGGATGAGACGAATGAAAGAAATAGCGGTGGTGCGGAAAGAGACTAAAAACAACTGAAGACTTGATGAGGGGCCACCTGATCGGGAAGGCCGAGAAGGGGGACCTCTCGCTCATTCCAGGCCAACCAATCCGAGGACACGGATGTCCAGTGATGATCGCGGGTGGCGAGGCCGGCTGGTGGTGGGTGGGCCATCGCTTTCTTGGGTGAGGGCAAGAACCGAGTTGATTAGCTGCGGGTGCGTCCCCGCATACGCAGTAGCCCTTTGGTATTATAGTGCGTTGGCGAGGGATGTGCCGGTCCCCAAAACGTGGAGCAATTCTCAAAGAGGTCGACGTTCTCTCACTCCAAGAGGCACATGTTCAATCAGAAGTCTTTTTTTTTTCGTACCGCGTCATCAAGTAGGCGGACTTCAGTGCATCCACATCATAAAAAGACACGACGTATTTTCCACAGCAAATTCTAACAAACACAGAAAAAAACAAACGCTAATTAAAGTCTCATCGTTAGCCATAAAATGCTACGGGGAAAGAGAGTGTGTGACACGGCTGAGTAATACTCTAGGTCGGGACCCGCTGGCTAATTCGAAGGCTACGCAGTTGGCCGAGATCACTTGAAAAATTTCGAACACGTGAGTTTGAGAGTGACACGGATAATTCTGCGGACAACGGCTTTGTCTTTTTTTTCGACATGGATACATGAAACTTCCTCGAAGTGAAGTCTGAAGCAATCGAGGGATACAGTTTTGAACGTTTCGTGATTGATGAAGAGCGCCGATGATGTCTCGATGCACGAAAGTGAAGCCTCCTTTTTTATGAAAAATGATCCACTTAACATGGCTGCCGAACGCAACTTGTCAATGAATTTCATGAAAAATGCAGCGCTTATTCAGGAGTTGTTCACATTTTTCCATATTTTTAATTTTTTTTCTGACAAGCCATTACGGTACCACGATAATTCCACTACTAATACCCATTTGTCCGCGTATTCTTGGCATAAATGGGCATGAAAGATCCATTTAACACAGCCGATTGCATATTTTCATGGCTCTAAGTATGCTGGATTTTAAAGTGTAGAGTATGCCGCAAACTTTTGCAACCCAGGGCTAAAGGTTTAATTTTCAAGCAAACAAAATACAAATTTAAGTCGTACTCACAGTTAAAAACGACAGCGAGCAAAGGAAGTGAAGCAGAGCTGAGTGATAGACTAGGTTGAGAGCTCTCTGAGACTCAGACCACACGCTACGCTTAGATTACTTGAAAAGTTCAAGTCATGTATTTCAGGAGGAAAATCGAGGGTATCACTTTAACCACACACATCGCGGAAGCGATAAAAATAAAAATACCCGACCGAACAGATAGGCACAGAAATTATTTCTTTCCACATACCATCGGCGACTACAAAAATAACAGAGCGAGATGTTTAACCCTTTCGCTGCGGCTTTGTCCCCCAAACATGAGGCTTACCAAGCGCCTGAATAGTGCAAGGTCTCGGTCGCGCGCTGCTCCCCCTCGAGTAAGAAGATACATAGAAAAAAGTCAAGACAGCCATATTTAAAATACCCGTTAGTTACTTACTTGAAAATTAACAAACATTTAAAAATCTTTCATCGCATGGTATATTTTAAAACATTCAAGGGCTGGCGAGTAACCACGAGGCGCCCCCCGGAATGCGGGCGTTGAAGTACGTTCACAGCAGCGTACCAAGCGAAGGGACAAGTATGTTAGCAGTAGTTAAAGAGCTAAACATTAACGCTCCTTCCTCACGCCTCTAAGGCGGCTGACTGAGGAAGGTAATATATGTAGATGAACTTTTTTTTAGATGTCCCCCAAACATCCTTTTTGAATGATTTTATCCCGACGGACATTCCTATTCTGATGCTACTGCCCTTTGCTCAATTCTCCAACAATATGACTACATGGTGACTATATGGTAACACAGTTGGGGGAGTCAAATCGACTTAAGAAGAGGTAGGAGGTATTGTGAAAACTGGATGGAGATTCTGCGGATCCAAATAATGAAAATGTCATCAATGAATCCCGCCCAGGAATCCGGCAGTAAAAGATTGAGCCACGAAGAACTTCCACTCGAGTTTTCCCATAAAAAAGTTAGCATAAGAGGGACAGATATTGAGGCTCTCTTTCGAAGAATAAGTGCAGAAGAAGGCACTCCGACTTGGAGCAAAAGCTTCGAGTTTAATTACGGAGTCTGCGGATGTCTTCGCGGAGTACTGAGCTTGGGGACGAAGTGGGGAAACGACGTTAGCCGTGCTAGGGATAGTGTTTGGAGACGTTAGTTCTACATCGTGGTCATGACGTCCCTTTTATCGAAGGATTTCAAGTACTGAGTCATTAAAGTCGGATCGGAGTCGAGTGACGAATGGTTTCAAGAGGAAGCGGATGACATTTGAGGACATCACCATTACTGGTTCAGGATACTAGGAGTTTTTTTGCCTGCTCTCCATGCTATCCTGTTCCCTGCCAATCACATTACCAAGCGTTCATATCTTCCATCACTTGCTACACGTAATTTAACTTTTGTCTTCTCGCTGACAAGCATACTGGTTCTTTCCTACCATCGTTCCCGCTACTGTAGCTCCCCAAACTTTTCCGTGACAAAAAATAGCTCATTTATTTTCCGCTTCTCACACTTGTATCATCTCTCTTAAGAACTCAATGCACAACTATTAGACATAGTTTCCGGCTTCACATGGTGGAAATTTATGATGTCACTCATAATAAAAGATACTTGGTTTTATTTCACACTATTTAATACAACTCAACTCGACCATGGTTTCGACACCGCGTGTCATCCTCAGGTCGGATGACACGCGGTGTCGAAACCATGGTCGAGTTGAGTTGTATTAAACAGTGTGAAATAAAACCAAGTATCTTTGATTATGAGTGACATCAATGCACAACTTCGTATCAGCTTGCTCTGCCCATTTCTCGTCATTCACCACTATAATTATATCAAAAAACCTATAACGGATAATCAAATTCTTCTGCTATGTCTGTCTAAAATCCGCTAAAAAAATTGAGCTACACCATAAAACACCAACGGCGAAGAGTACACTGGTTTAGTTAACTGTTCCTTGATGCTCATATGGAAGAATCTTAAATTAACTGGAGGCTGTTTCTCCCGTGGTAAAGATTTATCCGTAGGAGTGACGGACATGGTATCGAGGCTGACACTCTAACTGTTACGTGATGATAAATAAATACTTACTACTATAACAAAATAAGTAAGTTATCTAATTAAAGTCTTGAGTAATATACACTTCAATGGTCAGTTCTTTATTCATCATTGTTCTTCGGGACTTTTACAATATATTACTTTCATATTTATTCTTACATTGTCAGTGATCCCTTCGCCTAAAAGCAAAGCTCGCTCATTCGTTCACGGTTGTCCTTCCACTGCCTTCGTACCACGTTTATTCTAGCGCAGTACTTTAAAAAAATCCCATTCTCCCGAACTTGCTCGCGTCCTTGATGGCCATGATGAAAATGATATTAACGAACTTCTAGATGGGAAAAGATCTGAGGATATTAAATAACAAACAAATGTATATTTATAGTTTTCTACACTTAAAAAGAAACCCGCCAGCCGTCGGCGTGTGACAGAGGGCAAGGGAGCTTTATAATCTTACCAAAACTTAAAAAAAAAGTCCTGATCTCGAGGAATTTATCCGCATTTCAATTGACTTGCATGCTAGTTCGCCCAATATCAAGGCTACAAATCGCTTTTCTCAAAACAGATGTTTTTTAAAAATAAGACTGAGTTACTGTCGAATCGATCTCTTTTCTTAGCTCTCCCTCCGGTGGATTCCAAGGTTTTGAGACTAATAAGCGATGAATACAATATCCTTGAACGTGATATGGTATAGTGTCAGACGGTGTTCGAAAGGGGCGTTTACTTAGCTAGGACAAGAGGCGAGGAGATAAAAAGTACGCACGATCAGGCCTTGAGATGAAGTACAGGGGAACTGGGGAAGGATGAGAAGGATGTATGGATGAAGAGAGAGGCCTGCATTCGGGTGCAGAAAGGTTTTAAAAATCTTCTAGCAGGAACCAGGACCCATGGAAGCATAGTCCAAGCTAATTACACCCACCAGAAGTGAAAACCAAGGCTGAATGATTGCTGCGGTCGCTCTGTTATGGCTGAGGATTAAAAAACATAAACCAGTACCGCAAGTGTGGGAAGCTGAGGAAAAAACTTGACACTGGCAGCAGTAGTCATGTAGTTCCAACCCAGATCAAGATGATTTTCTAGTCCTAGTTTTAGCGAGGATTCCAATGCAGTTCTAATCAAGTTTTAATAAACTCAATAGTGGGTTTAAACGTTCAACACCAACTTAGAATGTCATGAGTAGAGGCACCTGTTTTTCGCAAAGCGCGAAATCGCGAAATTTTACTCATTTGACTCAAAACGCGAAACTATTTACCTTTAAGCAAAATCGCGAACTAATCGACGACGTTGTGTGGAATCACATCATTTGAAGTTAACGACGGAAATTCGATTCGAGTTATGGAAATTTGTAATATGGAAGTCATGGTATCCCTGTCTTTCTCAGACTGATTTGTAGATTATGTACATAGGTTAGGGTCTACTTATTAAAGTGGCCGGATAAATGTTTTCCAAATATTCATGCTTTGATGTACGTGTTTTAATTAGATGTATAGTTTACATGTTTCTTGTACTTATATAAAAATAAAAGATGATGTTTCACTGCAAATATGCTATCAGTGATCTTTTGCTTTAGCTTTTATTGCTGAAAATTGGAAATAAAATTTAACGAAATCATTGACGAAATGAAATAAAAATAGCAAATAATATGCCGAAATAACTTCAAAAAATGAAGAAATCAGGCAAAAATCTTCATCACAAACAGGTGCCTCTAGTCATAAGTTTTTATTTCTCTAGACATCGAGGGGATAAAACGACGCTACTACTTAGAACAATGAACTAACTTGCTTGAACCTGGACTGAGAAAATTTTTTGAGTTTATTCTTGGGAACGCAACAGCGGTGCCGATGAGAATATTCAGGCCACCATGGTTATACACAGTCTTATTTAAGATTTTTTTCATCAGAAACGCGAGGCCTCCACCGCAGGATTAGCTAAAAGTAGTAGTCCACAAAACTCCTTTCAGTTTAAGTTCGTTTACAACAGGAGCGAATTCCAAAAAGTGGCTTTGAAATCGGAGAAAAATATTAGCGTGGGGAAAAATAAGTTTAATCTTCGTACACGAGATGCTAATTGTTCAAGTAGTATTATTTCTGAGCCTTCGATTATCGATAGGGCTACATTGTCCCAATTAACGCATTTTCCCCATTGCTTTATCCTTCAACAACTTCCACAGCTATCCCATCTTCATCTAGGAAGAGGAACTTCTAATTAGGTTGCTTCCTGATAATAGTTACGAGTATGGGCTGAATCATTTCCGATTAAAGCACAAAATCCTCCCAAGTATCGGTATATTACCGGGAGCACTCAAATTGAAGTCATTTAGAAGAGATGGGCTCAATGCTTAAGTGAAAAACTGATAAGTTCGATCGAAGCATGATGAGATATTGAATTTTTAGTTATAGGCAGACATATTGATCACTCTACTGGGGGAGTTAACATACGAAGCTTGAATGAACCAGCTCCTCACAGCTCTTTCTCTACTCCATTTATAGACAAAGATATTCGTTCAAAGGACACTGGTTTAAGTAGACAAATCTTTCAGAGAACCTTCGTTGTAACTTAAAATAGTGCAGGGTCTACTGACATCCTTCGCAATGTTCCCCTGTTACCATTGTGCATATAAATCTGAAATGAAAATCGATATACAAAAATAACATAGTCACATTAAATTAAAATAAAAACAGGCTTTGAAACTCCAAAACAAATGCTCAGTAAACAAACCGCAGGACGAAAAAAACTAGTTCGGCAAGATTAATGCTGACTAATACAAATATTTACAAAATAGGAGAAAAATGACGTTGAGGGCAGCAAAAATGATACAGACACGATCATTTACACTCGGGTACGCTGAACCACAGAATACATCGAAGAATCCGCTGAATCGCTGAAATACATCCCTCATTGTCAATCAACAGGTATCGATTAGTCGCGCAGACTGATGGCAATAAATGCAAACTTTTTCAGCATAAGCATAAAAAAATGACCGAAAAAATATAAAAACTTATGGGCGCCTGTTCATAGTTTTTTTTGGTATTATAAACTGCTCGCATGGTTTGCGAAGCATCTTCCATATCTACTAATTTCCTTTACACCGGATGTAACCACTGTCCATTAAAAAAGTCGAGTTTGTTGACTTCAGGAAGCTGTATCTTCAAGTAGAGACAATCAATTTCAACGAAATAAAATGTACATGATAGAATTTTGCCTGAAGAAGATAAACGTAGCCTGATGCATGTAGAAATTTTTCCTATCCTTATCTACACTCTAACAATATTTGTTTCGAAAAAAAGGCCCTGTTTTCGGCGCTCAAAACCCGATGGTTCGATTTTATGTTACCGCCATTCTCATAATATTTATTGTAGAGAAGAGAGATTTTTATATAAGTTAGCTAAACATGTTTATAACATGCCAAAGGAAAAAAGCTGTTTCTATGTTGAGTTTTACACGAGGTGTTGTAAAAGTTGTAAACCTCAGCTAATTCCGAAACTAACAATGCGATAGAGGTTTGAGTTATACCGTTGTAACCGCAATGACGCAAGCTTTATAAATATGTACATAACCATTAGCTAAATATCCTGGGATTTCCCATAACGATTTTTAATCTTGTCTTTTACGCGCACAGAGAGCAAAATAAAACTTTAGTAATAATGGAAATATTTAACGTCAGAAGTTTAGATGAAACTTTCCACGAATAATCTGAAATTGGAAGAAACATAATCTCTTCTCAAATAAATTAATTACGGGAATGCAAACCCACAATCTCGAATAATAAAAATGAATACGAGAGCAGAAAGATTCCCGCAACATTACGAAAACAAAATCCATCAACAATATTTCTCTCGTAAATAGGATTAATAATAATTTAAAATATTACAATTCCGGGGAAGTTACATTTGCCCGGAAACTTACGAAGCGAAATATTAAAATGAAAAGGTATTCATTGACAAACATTTAATATTTTGGGCAAAGGAACAGGAAAAATTAATTAGTATAGCATTCATTCGAATGAATCATCCCTTCCATTTCCAGAGTTGAGCGAAATAATAAGCAATCATATCCGAATAGTTCCAAGAAAATGTTTTCGCAATTTGCACACGATCGATCGGAGAGAAAAAAAACGCTCCCTTCATTCAATCATCAAAAACGATGAAGTGATTGAGAATTTGTGAGGCTTTAGGTGTACGCATTAATCAAATCGCTGAACCCCGGGTTGAAAGAAGATGTCGTTTGAAAAAGAACGGAACAGAGCAAAGACATTGATGCCCCAAGAATTTTTTTTAAAAGTATTCTACCGGTTAAGGTACGTTTTGCTGAATGTCAGAGAATTTCCTCTCGGTTTTCCACCTTTTCCGGGGCCTCTCTATCTCTAGTATACACTTTTTCGCCTCAGCATACGATCTGTCCATCCATGAAACCCATTCTCTTTCTTCCTCTTCCCCTCTTGCTCAACATTCTTCCCTCTACCATATTCTTCAGCAATCCCTAGCCCCTTATAACATCCTCCAGTTACCTACTCTACCGATTTCGAATTTTATTCAAAAGTTTCCTTTCCTCGCCCACCATCTCCAGCATTTCCTCGTTAGTCTTCCTTTCCGTCCACCTAACCTTCTCCATCCTTCTCTACACCCACATCTCAAATGCCTACAGCCTATTCTCGCCCTCCTTTCTCAGGATCCATGTTTCTGCCCCATACCACGCACATCAAGCTCTTCAGCAGCCTCTTCTTCAAATCCTTACCTAAGGTCCCCGTCATTAGCTCCAAGCTCCCTTCTCTTACTAAACGCCTCCTTAGCTAGCGCTATTCCCTAACGTATGTCTTTGCTATTATTCCGTTTTCTTCTAGCGTACTACCTGAGTAATTAAAATTCTCTACTTGATCGAGTTTCTGTCCTCCAACTTTAATCGCTTTCTTTGTCTTAGAGAATCTCATTACTTAGGCTACTTCAAATTAATGGTTGATTCAGGCTTTCCTAATGTCCGAAAAAGATATTGATCACGCTATCAGGCGAACAGAGGCATTTCTAAAAGTGATAAGCTAATAAAAATACATATAAGGGGAGGCAATGTGCGACAACTACGCCCACTAATTCACTGAGAACTGAGGGGTAGGGTTGTATAAATACATAATTCGGGGTAGGTGGAAATGTGTGGAGCGTATGCAAGGACCATTGGAAAAGCTGACCAGAACAGACAAGAAACCTTCAAAACCTGGTACTGGAGGAGATGCTGAATATAAAATGGACGGACAAAATAAGAAATGATGAAGTCTACAGAAGAGTGGAAGAGGAAAGAAACCTATGGAACACGATACAGAAAAAAAGAACCAGGTGGATTGGATACACTCAGAGGGCACAATGGGTTTGTGAATAACGTAATTGAAGGTAAAATAGAGGAAATAGTTCCTATAGGAAGACCCAGGAGTAAGTTCATGAGCCAAATAAAGGAGAAAGTACACATAAAGAGCTACCAGGAAGTAAGAGACCTAGCACTAGAAGGGGAAGGATGGAGGGCTGCAGTCAACCAATCTTAGGATTGCACGACCAATTAATGAAGGTGGAAAGTGAGAAACCTAGAGTTACAATGATCCAAAACATGACGACAGAGGCCAAAGAATTACCAGTTTTTGTCCCATTTAACTAATGCAGTACTTTACTTAGAGTTCTCTCCAAAAACCACCCAAGCATGAATCATGACTCCCCTGAAAAATCTCCGTTGCCTCGGCGATTCGAGCCTGGAGCACCCCATCCACTACAGTTGTTAGTGCAGCATAATGATCCATAAAATAGGAAGAGTAATTAACTTAAGGCAGATCTTTTGAATATTAAAAATAATGCCATTTCATTCATTCTCAGGCTACTAACTATCACTACGTTTACCAATAGATCTCAGATCGATCTGAACTCGGACTGAAAAAATTCCAAGCGAGCCGACTCAGATCGCGAACTGAAAATATCGATATAGAACAATCGAATCTATCAGCTTAAGCACCATTGACCCAGTGTGTAAACAATTGCAGAGTTGGAAATTATCAGTCGCATTCCGAGTGAATAAAATTGCGCAAGTGGAGGTAGAATTGCGATGTAGTACGATATCATCAATGTCACACCATTCGCCATTACTGCACTCTTTTCACGACTGGTTACAACACACGCCTTGAATAATAACGATTATATTTTGTATCCCAATGACAACCGAAAGAATAGCGATGAGCGCCACATACCCGCAGGCTCAGATCGATCTGACATTTCTCAGATGGAGCATACTGGTCCGTCGTGTTTACCATACCGAACTGATTTGGTCAGATCGATATGGGATAGATTGGGAAACGTAGTCAGAAACTCGAGTCCTATGATTGTTATGAACCACAAAATCACATTTACTTGCCATTTTTTCACAAACTGCCACAATAAATATATGAAGAGTGCTGGATGGGATCAAATCGAACCCATTATAAATACTTAATATACATGCTGACTGCAACCGAATAAATAATTGGAAGAGTAAGTCGTTCATTCACAAGGCACGAGACCATTGAACTGTCTGCTGTCCGGTTTAACTTTTGGGACAAGAGAATGAAAGAGCACAATATGTTCTAATATAAGAGACGAAAACTTGCGAGTAATTCATAGTAGTCCAATGAAATTCCCGGTTTCCATGGTTGCGCACACTTTTAATAAGAACGTTAGAGGTTGATGAACGAAGGGATACATTATGCTTTAATTTAAGAATCGAAAACGTAATGCACGAGAACACTGGGAATATTTGATCTTGCACACTGGCGATTAAGTGACAACTGACTGCATTCCTCTGCATGAAGAGCACATCAAAGGAATGCTTTGTCGTTTTAACTCACAGCAAACATAGGTCCAATCCCTTTCGGTAGACTTGCTAATAAAGTTCGTTGCTCAACACGAATTCGCTAAATACCTCACATTGCCACCCCCAGAGCTCGACTTTTTAATGAAAAGACAGTTGAAGGGAGACGACGAATTTCATTACGCAACACCATATTGTTTCAGAATAAGATTCAATATCCTCTCTTCACCAAATTACTCGGCCTGAGAGTACTGAAAATACCACATCAAGCTATAGTTATAAGGGTATGAATTGAGCAGGTACTTCCTGAAACAAATACAAATGACACCTGTACGAGATCCGAATCCACTAATTAAGCCGGCTAATTATAAGGTTGTCTATGAACAAAGCAAAATTCCCAGCAGAAGAAAATCTTCAGTCGGGATCATTTCAGCGTGCTATTAGAAATGTTTTCAAAGAATCACACTCATTTTACCGTCTGCTATAGTTTTTCCTCTCGTAGTTCATTTTAATAAATATTTTCAACTTCACTAAATTTGATCACGCCGCGCACTTTTGAGGAAAGGTTATTTGTACTTTCAATCACACCGAATAAGAAAAAAATTCAAGAGGAGGGATCATTAACAGGCAGGTTAATTTTTAATTAACCAAATATACATGCGAAAGCCTTGATGAATCATTTATAACGATGGAAGTTAATCATTATTTGGGGACTTAATAGTTTTAGAGGATAAACTTTACACCACCAGGCGTCACTTCGAGGAAGCATGTTATAACCGAATCCATATTGAAAATAACTTTTGTATTTTTTCACAGTTATAACTATGACATTTTCACTGCAAGACTTTCAAAATGTCAAGACATTTTCACTGCAAGTTTAACAACTCGTGCGTCACTTTGCGGCGATTCTCTCCAGTTGCAGGTGTAAGAATATCTGCCCTTCACGAGTAGTGAAGACAGGATTAGAGCAGTGGAGACAGACGAGGAAAACACATAAAACGTTAATAGGGTAGATTAGTCTTTTACTTGTGGTGTGGCAGCGGGTTTGGAAGAGGAAAAAGAGGAAAAGTCATTTGGAGTGTTTTCTCTGATAAGAGATTCAATGGTATCGGGCGAGATATGGTGGCGGTTAAATTTCGCTCGTAAGTTTTTACTTTTCGGTTTCGATTCATTCCCTTAGTTCCATGGGGTCAATTTACTTTTTCTTAGTGGTGAAAGACCTCGTTCTTGAAGTGTGAGATGTGGATTTTCGTGGAACAAATTCAAATTGTAAAATAATTCCTGACTCGAGGCCCGGACAGTTTGGCCGAGGTAGGCTCCTCACAGCTGCTGCAACTGCAGGTTTGGATGTCTTGCATTATTTCCTCCCGATGAGTTTTTTTTTAAGTTTTTAAAAAACGAAAAAACCCACACCTATGCCGTTACAAGGTCATTTAAACAGAGCACGATGAATGTCCGAATACTGACAATATATAGTAGTAGTACTACAGTTCATCGACCATTGACGACTAACGCAATTTCGGGCTGTCTATCACTCGCGGACTGGGACAACAGAAATGAGAGAAATGGACGGGGATTTGAGCCGTGACTAAAAACTCCAAGATTTAACTCCGTCGATGGAGTGGAAACCGGGGGTTTCCATCGTAGCAGGCTGCTTGCAGTCCATGAGATTGGTTTAAAATTGAAATCACACGCCTGTCTGATTATTAAATAAAAAAAATAAAAACCCTTCTTCATTTTATTAGACTTACTTGATTATCGTGTTCAATCTTCCTTGTTACCACCCAAGGACGACAGCGGTTACCACAGTTAGCGAGCATCGTAAAGAGGTGTAAGTTACGCGAGTACCGACAGGACATCACGTAGGTAACGTGCGCAAGGTTATAATATGTAGTTAGTTATACATAGCTCTAACAACCTTGTTATTTATTTGTCATAAGTTAGTTATTTTACGTAATTTTAAGTTAGTTACTTATTTTAGTTATTTTAATTTACACATACTCTTATAACCTAGTAATGCGCGTAGGAACGCATAGCGGTCGATGAGTTGGTGGAGGAAACGGAGCACCAGCGTGAACAGCGCCTTTATCTAACAAATCTCCTAAGCTACCGAGACTAGCCACAGTATCCCCCGCTAGCCTAAGCAGTGTCGAAATTCTACAGAGGAAAAACCATTCGCCTGGACCGGGACTCGAATTATGATCCCTCGGTATCGCGCCGAGTGCTAAACCCACTGGTGAGGAAGATGCCTCGGTGGATTAACTGGCGAAAACATTCGGCGCGATATCAAGAGATCCTCGTTCGAGTCTCGATCAAGGCGAATGATTAATCCACGGTCGAATATCGCAATACTTTCCCTAATTGCTAAGGGGTGGGTTCTCGCGTTTTCAACCAAAAATATTTCATCCATTCATGTCGCAGGCATCCTGATACTCCCTTTCGTGGCAAGCACTTACTCACTAACAAATCGATTTAACTCACAATAAAGCAGAAACAACTAATTTATTTCCACCGAGGAAGGGACTGGTTTGCCATTTTTTATTATAGCTGTTCATCGCTTCCACCAAAATCGGCTGATTCAATCAACTTCAAAACAACGATATCTAAATAGCATAGCATAAAATTTTTAACTCTCGACGATTCAATCAAATATCATAATCAATAATCTACTAAGTACAGGTACGTATGTACGAAGTTGCATTTTTTAATTGCTAAGAACTCGGCATAGTTCCTACCTAACGCCCTCTCAAAAGACCACTACGTGTTCTAAGCAGGAATTCTGGATATTTTCTCCCCTTTTACTGCCTACATCGAGATTCTCCAGACTAATGAAACAGTGCCTAATAGAGATGGGAAAAGTCTTTCATTCTGACGAATAATTCATTTTGATACGATTCACTTAAATGACTTAGCACACCATTCAATCGTTTGCAACATGTCGATAATTGATGCAGTGCACTAGTGAGCGACATTTTTTTTCGTAGAATCGAGACTTAAACAAGAATGAATCACGATAATTATCAAAAGTCAAGCATAAACCTGTACGACACAACAGAATGCATAATACAGAACCAATTATTTTAGTTATACAACCTTCGGAAGAAGTTAGCAGGTGAAGCTGAGAGCCCTACATTAGTACAGAACGTTGAATGAACAATGATAGAGCAATTTTCCTGAAATGAATCATGAATAAATAAATTCACCTGATGTTTCAATCATTTCGAACCATTTGGTCTTCTAGGACCCATCACTAGAGGTTGACAATACTCCCTTCCTTCCGGGCTAATTTTACTCATTCTCCCCCAGACCAAAGGTTTAAAGGTCACCTTCAGTTTAATCTCGAGAATTCGCGACTACCCAACGCCACGCCCACGGAAAAGACTTGAATTAATCTCTCTTTTGGTATCTCTGCTAAGTTATTCCAACGCCGCACGTAAATGCATATTCCACAAACGATTATCACATTGCTATTCAAAATACTGAGCCCATTTACGTACAAAATAAAGAAACTGGGTCGCTTGCTCTCATCAATCCTCCCTCTCCTTATATGCTAAGCCTAGTCCTTAAAAATGCAACTGCTTTCGCTACACCATGATTACTCTTCATCCCACAGGTCTTAAAATGATTCATTGGAGTCATTCACAAAAGTAATATTACTTTGATGAAAGTCGACTGCCTGGTCATCCAAAATTCCTACCTCATCAGCCAGATGCCCGCCAATTTTCATTTCTGCATGAAGCCCTTCCCACGCCTCTGTCACCATTCACTACGAGTATACGTTGAAAGAGCACTGGAGCGAACAGAAAGCTGTCTTACTCCCCCGCTCACTCGGATAAAGCCCTTGAAAACGTTAACATTCAAATGAAAATGAATCCTTTCGCATTTCTAAAACCACAAGACGGAGTTAACGGACTTCTACTTGTGTTGTCACCGAAAAACAGTCACCATTATTTATCAACGTCGCCGGGAGATGGGGGAAAACATTGGGGAGCAAGAGAGGGCGGGCCGGGCGTTAATAAGTCCCGAAATGGAGGAATTGGTAGGTGGGGGAGGGGGTATTCATTTGTGAGGGGGCGGAGGCGTGATGGAAGGGTCGGCCGAAAGGATGGGACACGCTCTCGCAGGAAGTTTCTGAGCGAGCGAGTGAGAGTGGGGGGGTTGATGATGCGCGCACTGGGCCCCAGCGATGTCGCCATGCATCGACCACGATATGCGATATTTACGAAATATCGTGTTGCGATATACAACCAACAAATGACGCCACGTTTCTATCAGCGTAAAGAAACTAGGGTTACGGAAGAAGCAAAACACTATCAGTTTTCAACCAATAAAGATTTAACATAACTAGTTTCGACGAGACTACATCATCTTCAAGGGAAGCTTTTGTAGTAAATTACCAAGTATTTTGTCTTGATCATATATACAAACATCAGATTCTTCTAAAAGGTGACGCCTACCACAATTTAAATTAATTACGGTGAAGCTTTCAAAATACAGATTAAAATTCAAGTACATACAATTAGTTGGGTTGGTGATGCGCGCAGTGGGCCCCAGAGATGTCGCCATGCATCGATCACGATATTTACGAAATTTGCGATATTTACGAAATATCGTGTTGCGGTATACATCCAACGAATGACGTCACGTTTCTCTCAGCATAAAAAAACTAGGGTTACGGCAGAAGCAAAACACTAGCAGTTTTAAACCAATAAAGATTTAACATAACTAGTTTCGACGAGAGGTTTTCGGGTGAAAAAGTCAAAGAAAGGTGCTACTCCGTGTTTTGTTGAGTCAATTATTTTAATATAGGTTTCTTACTCAGATTTATTCCAATTTCACACTTCAGTCTCTCTCTCAACAATGCTCCTTGTTGTCCTCTAAATATTTACCTCTCTGGCTGTCACAATAGCCATCTCATACATATAAATATACAACTAAAATACAAAATAAAGATAAAAATCTAAAAATACAACATATTCCCCTTTTACATTGTTTTACAAAACAATAAATGAAACAATCCAACACAAATACAACACCCCGTTCCAGTTAGGGGTGCGATCATGGTTTTCCATGACACGACGCTGACGTAATCGTTATTTTTCAATTACGCTCATGAGATCGAAAAAGTAATCGAGATTCTTCAAATTTTATCAGACGCTTCAAGCCACTAGTTTTAATCGATGGAGTGTGTTCTTAGAACAGTCATAGGGAACATTGCCATTTCAGAGCCGTAAGCATTTTGGATAACGATAACGAAAGCGCAAAAGAAGGAACCGTTATCTCATCTTAGGCCACTCCTCGAATACGTCACGAACATCTGACGCCCTGCACAGAAAGATTTTATCGGATAAAATAAAGCAAGTACAAAGGAAGGCTCAGCGCTTTGCTAAAAACAGCAAAGAGCGAACATATAGTGTTTCTCTGCTTTCAGAGGGATTAGGTAGGGAGACACGGAAGCCTTCGATTACTCGAGAGTTCTTGAGAATTACTCGAGAGATTCAGGGCAGATACGTTTCAGTGTGATACGGGATAATATAATTTTGACGTCACACTACATCTATAGGACCGAAAGGAGTGATAAAATAAGAGAGATATTGCCGAACAGATGCGTACAAAATGTTTGTCTTTCCAAGAACAATAAGAGACTATAATAAAAACTGAGTCTCACTCATAACACGCCCACAGTACACAGCCTTTTCATTTCCCTATAATCTTCCTATTCACACCTTTACACGGCTTGTGTCCAAAGGCCAATACCACACGCCAATACGTCACCTCGCAGGGTAGTACGTATGTGAAGCTCATAGGCAGACCTTGCAATTCGCATGGGTGTGTGGCTGGGAGTGTTCAGAATGGAGGGAATAGGAAATAGGTGATAGAGGATAGACATGATAAAAAAGATCTCAAATATTATCATGGTGTCCTATTGTTTCGATTTGTAACGGCTGAAATCTCTGATTGTGCGTAGACGAAGGCATATTATTACCCATCATTTCGGCAGTGTTAATCTCCATTTTTATGACTTCTGCAAGTTCTAAAGAACGCGGTTGTTACAATATCCTGCGATCAATCCTCAAACACGCCTCTGAAATACGTAGCAACACTCGAAAGCAACATCAGAACCACAAAGTAATAGAAAGATATAGAAATGCATCGCCAAGCAAAATTAGGCGATTTCCAGCGATAGTCCTGCTCCTATTTTTACGCAGGAAGTATACAAATACAGTAAAGATAGTATTCTGGAGCAAGTGCATATAACTAATTACTTCAGAAACAAACTTTTAGGCTCATTGAACAATCGCTGAGCCGAATGGTAAACTAAGAAAAATGATGTATCAATTTGGCATTTTAAAAATACCCTGCCGGCTTGCCTTAAAAATATTTTTCTCGCAACTTCAGCAGAAATTTCAATGAGATTTGAGATAACACACGCAAAGGTTACTTCATAATGCAGAAAAAATTCAAGATCGGTAGATAATATAAATTTATCATAACAAATGTTAAGACCACGGAATTGACATACATAGAAAGGTTGAGTAGCTGCCATTAATGCAACCCTTAAGGAATATTTTAGATGTAGACAATCATTTCGATTCAAGATATTGGTATCGAAGTCAGCAATACAAAGACGACATATGATTCAATATGAAGTTACACAGTACTTTATTTCTAATGAGTTTTGGAAATAAGAAGTTATAACACCTAAACTTTTAATGCACCGTCAACTGGACTAAAACGTTTAGCAATATATTTGATAAAAAATTACTATCCAAAAAATATTTTTAATGTGGAGAAAAAAATTCTCGAAAGAGAACCTAGGTATGCTTGGTTTGTGGCTTGAGCAAAAAAATCTGCTGACAAGCGTCAGTCTAGGCTGGGCGAAAGTATATTTATCATTAGGTTTATAGAATAATGGTTTATACATGAGCATGTCACCACTTATGATTTGTTGTATGAACATTAAGTTATGGAATCAATAGTGATGAGATCCATAAAGTTATAGATCGTATAAAAATATTCGAGTAGCAGGAGCACATCTACTAGCTACATAGTAACTTATTTACTAATATTTAATAGCTTCGAATAACTGATGTAATCTTCAACGGCCGGATAAAATTTATGAAATAATGGCCTATGAATAATTGCTTATGCATATAATTATCAGTTAGTAGAAGTAAATTAACTGGTCGTTCGTCTCAAAACAACTCTTTCATCTCGCAATTAAGTTTTTAAGAGGTTCATCGCGCATCCGCCATCTGGACTACTTATGGAACTCATAACTCCATGCCATATGTTATGAAACCAATAAATTTATCGAATGTTTCAGAAAGAGTTGTTGATTGGTTGCCATGGCTTATGGGTTCCATAACTTTATAGAATACATGTGTGTCGGTCCTGAAACTGGCCATTTAACAATTTTGATGCTCATGAAAAATAAACAGAGCATTATTGTTTGAACAAATTGGTTTGGGGATTTTTGGGGAGGCGACCGACTGCTAAGGTCATTTACGCCATTGGGGATAGGTAAGGGAGGAAGGGTGGATAGAAACCCGGCGTCGGCATTAGCCTGCTCTTAACGAAAGTCGCCAAGGGGACCACGGCTTAACGTCTCATCCGACAGAGGGAGTACTGTACTTGAAGTTCCCTCCGCAAGGCACTATAGTAGAGATCGGGTTTCCTCTGAAAAACATCCAACTCTGCAGGGATTTGAACCATGGCCGCCCGTATGGTTAGCCAGTGCTCTAGCCACCACACCAACCAGATCCCTTGAACAAATTATTCGATTTCATTCGATACACGATACGACGTCACAATGCGATATTCGATATTTCGGCGCGGGGAATACGGAGAAGAGGGTGGATGTGAAGGGGTTGGGGCGTCGCCAGAGACAAAGAGTTTGAAGGCGGCTGGCTGGTGAAGGGCTGAGAGGGGGAAGGAGGGCGGGCTGTGGGACAGACGGAGTGTGCTGAGAATGTTGAGGCCCAGCCGGCTGAAGGAGGAGGATTGGGGGGGGGGGGGCGTGGGAGGGTTGACGGGGAGGAACAGAAGATGGCAGAGGGGATGGGGGAGGGAAGAATGGGAGGAAGTTGGAAGGACCGCCCGGGATGAGTTTGAAGGGACGGGGAAGGAGACATTCCAAGGCGGCGGCGGTGGAGAGAGAATGCAGGAAGCCCTCGCTAATTTCCGAGGGGTGGGGAGGAGTCCGCCTCGACATCCCTCGCTCTTGCGTGATATAGCGCCCGATGTGATGAATAATTTCAATAAACTCGGGCTGTATGTTACGCGGATCAAAGGGGAAAACCGCACTTAAAATTTGAGACGGAAGCTTATTTCGCGGTTTGGGAACAGATCATAATTTTCTCTTTTCGCCAGTGTAATTAATAGAGGAACAGTCTCAGTTCTGCGAAACGGCTGGGAACAATTTTATCGCCAATTTTTAAAAAATATTTAGGATCGGCATAACCACTAATTACCCAAGAAACCGATTCTAACATACGAAGTTCGGGACGAATTGAAAATATTCCAATCATCTGAGTCCTTATCACAATGGCAGTCATCAGTTCCAACATCAGTTGAAAAATAATCGGCTGGTGTGATTAAGGAGGCTGTAAGTTGTGACAAAAGAAATTTTTTTCCGCACAATATGTTCACTTCCTCACGCCTTAGTAATTTCCAGGACAATACGTGGTAAACGTCCGGCGGAGAATTTTGTAGTTGTTGACGTTAATAGATTTGTGGACATTTTGAACATAAATAGCAAAGATAAAAAAATAAAATCATGACTAATTTGCAATTCATCCTCCTCAAATGCCATGCGCTAAATCTAAACTGCTAATATAATCTTTGAGCATTTTCAAATTCCAGAAATCAGCGAGGAACTACCACACAACGACAATATTTCCTCCACGATTTCTATCCTTCGCTTTCATTGGTACTTCTTCTCATTTGTTCACCCACCCTGTTTTCGAAAGTCTTCAGCCAGGCTTTATGATGTAAGCCTAACGTTAAGCGTCACCTGAAAAAGCATTTAGGCTACTCAAATGTGAACTGATAATTCAGGTATTGCCACCTTAACCAGACTGACGATCGGTCGACAATAACTTCAGTCAAGCGGAATTACATTAGTTATCACTCCGAGAAAACGTTTCACAAGGGATTATACAACCGGACCTCAATGCCACATGATGTGTCTAGCTTCAAACCTAACAGTCATTTATTAATATCATCACTACTCCATTTAATACAGCTGTCTCATCAATACCTGGTGGAAGTCGTCGATTTTCACAATAAAACAGAATTATTTCACAATAAATTTAGCTGGCATGACGCCTTTCATCTCACTTGATAATACATCATTGTCAGGCGCAGTAACGTGGCCACTAAATAAATTTGTGGAAGAGCACAGAGGAAGTTTTTTATTCGTAATGGATTAATTTAACACTCATACTAAATATAGTAAAACTTAAAATAAACTACAATCAAAGAGCAATGCAAGTAAAAAATAGGTAACGTGTTTCAAAATGCACAGTTTTCACATGGAAATTCTGACGAAGAACATACTGGTTACATCAAAGGAAACAAGACATCTCAGGTTGCAAACGGAAAATTTTAAAAAGTTATTTCACTCCCACTCTCAGCCATAACAAAAGAGTCCGGGCAATGCAAGGCGCAGGAATGCTCGTGGTATACGCGGCTATAACTAGTGAGACTTCATTTCGATCACTTTCCGTAGCCATTCGCCAGATGATGTTTCGGCGAAGCCTATCCTCACGGGAGAGCAACAGAAAGTTCCAGTTGACTAAAGCTTCCGGTCTTTACAGGCCCAAACTTCGGGAGTCTAAGAGAGCCTTAGGAAAACATATGAAGATGAATTAATACTAGTTCGCTCGAATGCATTTGCGGCACGGCAATGAAGGCTTCAGGGCTTCGGGGGATACTATCACAAAGTCCACCTTCGCATTAAATGAGTCTATCCAAGTTGGTACGGTCCCATATGCGCGGTCTCGCCGTACGCTTGAATTTAGTCGAGCGGCCCCGGAACTTCTCGATTCCACGTCGCCCTTTCATGCCACGCGAAGAGCAATGAGACTCGCAGGAGTAACTTTTGCCACCACAAAGGTCTCGGGTCGGCACAAATGAAGCCTCACTTAGATACAATGGCTTCGCGCGATACAGCGGCAGAGGAAAGAAGCTCAATTAATATTCTCCGAAGAAATGCCGATACGAATACCAATAATTCATTTCCGCATCTGCTGCAGCAACACCGTGGACACCGATTTCAAAATTTCACGAGGAAACAGGAAAGTTTCGAAGTCAACAGTACTAAAAGACACGTAAACAGCTAAAAATAACGTTTTATAAAGAAATTGAGCTTTTTTCAGCTTTTATGATTTTACAGGAAGTGGAACGAATTTAACATCCGTTTAACCCGCGTCCATTTAGGTTCATCATACAAAATTTCGCTAGAAGGAAAAATTACGAAGAGAATGCAGGGGTAATACCCAAATAAATCTAAGTTGCGTAAAATAAACTGATTTCTAGACTGTTATAAGCCATTCGATTAGAGCGGGAGGCTCAAAGTGAGAGGCATGAAATGAAGAGCAAAGGAAACCAATATTGGAATAGATACATTCTGACGAAGATGGGATTAGCTGAGAGATACAATCAGCTTACCCACGCTCTCTTCACCGTTAAGACTAACTGACGCCTAATCAACGTCGAATTTGCTGAAATTCTCCGACGATACACCTTAATCAAGATCACCCTTGTGTTGGAGACTCTTAGAGCGCTATTAGGCTCAAATGGGACGCTCGTGGTGGTTACTGTAGCTTAGACAAGAATCGGGAGTGACAGTCTTCATTCATAATGTCACTTTCTAGTCATGTACAAAACGATGCCAAAATATAACGTTTTGAACTGTTTTTTAATTAATTAATTTATTTTATTCTCACTTTAATTTTTATAATTAATAATATTCTTATTTTAATTATTAATTTATTTTATTATTTATTTACTTCTGACATTCCTGATACCTCATCAAACAATTACCTTATCTGACACGAGGTGTGCCAATGTTGACCATGTCCCCAATGTAGATTCCAATCAACCAACGTCTCACTTGCTTCCGGTTAACACATGAATGAGTACTTATTTGGGCGACGGTAAGTCTTTTCGAGACACAGGAGAAAAACCAAGCATTTTAGCCAATGAGCTTTTTCAAGTCAATTCCGATGCTTCCTATCTGGCTCGTGGAATTCATTTTCAAAACCTAGATATGAGAAAGTACGTAATTAACGCGTATCGTTGTTTTCGTGGCTGTGGGAAAGTCTCCTGATAAACTTACGCTGACAGAGTGCGCATATGCCAGCCAGCACAGCAAATATGATTTCCTTTCGTTTGGATTGACCAGCAGTATTTGCCTGAAGAAAAATGTAGCGAGAATTTAACTTCCAGAATATTTCCTTCACGCTTGGTATTTGTTTCGTATGAAACTGTATAACCGCTCTGAATACTGAACTTTCCGTGTTTTTTTCTGACGAGCGGAAATCACTCACCAAGCCCGGGGCATCCAGGAAGCATGAGGCATATACATTGCAGTCTGATGGCACTCACCATCGTAGAACCTACGGTCATGGAGTAATAAGTACGCGCGGATGATCGAACAGGGGACCTAAGCTGACCAGTGGGGAGTGAGCTCTAAGACACCTTTCACAAAGTACATATTAGGCAAATTGGTAGCTCCGTACACTATGACCGTTACCCGCATCCACCATATATTTTAAGTTCAATCACTGCCGAGCATGGAGTAAATTTTAACTAACAGAAATGCAAGTGGTGAACAAGAAAAAACGTTCATTCAAACCTTACTTAAAAAAATGATCATTGAGAAATGAAAGAAGTTAATTCCGAAATAAAGATAATACTTGAAAATCTGCAAGTCCAAGAATTGTCATGGGCACCGCATGATTATCTAGTTCATGTCTTGATCGCTGGAGGGAAATATGAAGGGAGTATCGCAATGATATTTCATTAGTCCATCCCAAAGTAACTACTTAAACACCTGACTTCTTCCTTCGCTGAACTTAGATTGGAGCCCATTATCTTTTGGATTTGACTCAAAAAACATCAAAATAAGACTACTCGTTTGCTCCATCGGATGATTTTCTCCCCTGACGTCACAGTTTACGGAGGGGTGTGTCACAAACTTCAGCAATCCTTTTACAACTGGTGGATATTCTTCTCTTCGGCGTTCCAGACGTGCGAAGCGGAGGACACGGAGCGCTGTCATCAGCACTATGAACGCATGACGCGGCGGTAACTACGAAAAGAAGAATATACAGCCAATCAAGCTCAGCGGAAGCCCTCATCACTGCACGAGGCACAAATTTCAACCGCTGATACAAAGAACGGAACCCAACGCTCTTTGAGAGCCGCCGCCTAAAATTCCATCACTTGGCCTTCGCGTGAGCTAACTCGCCCAGTCCGCTGCTGACCTCTATAAAGTCTAGAGACTGACCCGCCGTCCACGACTCGGAGATCGACACAATAGCCCGAAGCGGCGCCCGGAGTATCTGCGCACTGTACGAGGTAATTACTACCACTGCCATCGGAAAAAATACTGTACGACCGATTAAGTTAGACGTGGGCGTCCAAAGCTGCCACAACGGCGGTGATACCTATTTCATTCAAGAGACGAGGGAGACTTGGGAGCGACCCACTCCCCTAGACGCCGGACCAACAGGTTTGCCTCAGGGCTTCAGACGCTTAACAAAGGAGAGAAGCTCATCCAGTTCAACATGTCAGTCCAGGGTGTGGAGCGGGGGGGGGGGGGATGGAACCTTCCCCTAACCCCCCTATTGCCGAAACATGCCACACGCACGTGACCCCGGCACTCCACTCTGTACGACCGATTTCGACGAAAAGCTTTTGAAGCCATAGGCATAAACACCATGAAACGTCTGACAAAACGGTCGACGACTCAACTCGGATTACGGCGGAGGCATTTGACGCGCCAAAGAACCAGCAGAGACTGAGTATCCAGGGACTGTTTGATGATTTGAAAACCTCCTCAATGAACCTGAACAAATCAAGAATAGAATATACGTTTATTGTACACTGGCATAACCATTCTACATCCAAATAGTACCATCCGAGCCGCCGCATGGGCGAGTAGCAAGGGGTGTTACGACAGCCGAGTAAAGGTGTTATAAGGATAAGGTTTTGGGAGACGAAATGGTGAAGTGTATTACTGGGGAGGTTTAAGAGGAGGACAGTTTTTGTTATGATAACTTTCTGTGCGTGGAAATAGATAATTTTTGTACCTATCCGTTGCCTTGAAGCAAATACTAGAAAGTTAAAAAAAAGGCTAACAAAAATAGTTAAATACAATTAGGTAATTGATTTTTTAAATAGTATTCTACCGGTTAAGGTAGGTTTTGTTGAATGTCAGATAATCTCCTCCCAGTTTTCTACATATTCAGGGGCATATTTAGCTATGGCATAGCTTTTTTCGTCTCAGCATACTATCTACCCTTCTTCATCCTGCCCATGAAGCCTATCCTCTTTCTTCCCCTTCCCCGCCTGCACAACATCGTTCCTTCTACCAAATTCTTGAGCAACCCCTCGCCCCTTATTACATCCTCCAGCCACCTACTTTGCCGATCTCGAATTTCATTCAAAAGTTTCCTTTCCTCGACCACCATCTCAAGCACTTCCTCGTTAGTCTTCCTCTCCGTCCACTTCACCTTCTCCATCCTTCTCCACACCCACATCTCAAATGCCTGCAACCTATTCTCGTCCTCCATTCTCAGGGTCGACCTTTCTGCCCCATTAAACGCCTCGCTCCATATCAAACTCTTCACCAGCCTCTTCTTCACATCCTTACCCGAGGTCCCCGTCATCAGCTCCCTTCTACTACTAAACGCCTCCTTAGCTTGCACTATTGATATACGGCGGATGAAAAATCCGTTGAATTTCAAAGACTTCTCAACAGCTTAACCGGTTTCATCCAAAGATGTTCCAGTCCTATAGCTAATCATCTTGATTCACCGTCAGCCACCCTCACCTGTGCCATTAGGGGAATGTTAAGTTTCTGACTAATGTCCAATCCCACCAATCTATTCCAATAATCATCATTTGCATTCCCCAATCACCCCTGTCAAAGGCTCGCTCGAAATCCACAACGCACGCAAAAACACCATGATTATACATGACGCTTCTTTCTAAGAGTTCTCATCACTGCAATCGCAGCCAAAGTTGCTCCCCCTTCCATAGCCCTAACTGATCATCGCCAACCAAGTATTCCCCAACCCGCCAACCTCTCAAAAATGAATTTAATCAGTCTTTTCTACGTGGGATATCAAGATAATTTCTCCATACTCCTCGCCTCCAGAAGCTGTCTCCTTCGTTGCCACAGTTTTTAGTACTTATTTCACTACGTCCTCTAGTCAAACTCCTTCCTCAAAGATCCTGCGAATAACTGAAATAAAAGATCACCTTCCCTTAATATATACATTTACTTAGTTAGTCCTAAGGTATGTCATCTACTCTATCGTCTTTTCTTGCCTTCATTTATCGCAAAACCTTATCTACTTCAATATCAAGTGTCTCCTGGTCGAGGCTATCTATTTATCTACTGTTCTCTCATTCTCTCCATCTCGGTTCATAGGTATTTTGCCGCCGTCAGAAAGCTCTTCACCGCATTATCTAAATCCATTCTGGATATCTTCCTGTCCGGTCAATATCTCCCCTGATTAATCCTTAACCTTTTGTCCTCTTTTACCTTCCGATAACACTTTCACTTCAGTGTAAAGCGCATCCACTCCCTCTCTTTCTGTAACAACACTAAAAAATCTGACCAAATATAATAAAACCAGGCCAAATAGGAGAACATTTGTTCAAAGAATCCAAATTTACAGATCTTGATTATTCTCACGCCACGAAAAATCTACTGGAAATAATTCCCGACTTCATGATGGGATTTCAGCAACGAATGATGTAGAAAAGCGTACGAGCTTATAAATTTGAACGTAAAACTCCACCAGTGAGAAAGGCAACATTAAAACGAAAAGCAGCAAATATCTTGTGGTTACGTTCTCATGAACGGGGAATCATATAATGACATTAACAATAGAATAAATTAAACAACCGAATAATTTCCCGAATTATTACCCTAAACGTGTTCCATGATTTAATTTCAAAATTTATAATAGGTACTGTACGTCAACGATGGGACATAAATATTCTTGAATGGCAGCACAACCGGACCGCAAATGGTTCCCTGGGCCACACGTTGGACCGCATTTCTGGCGCTGTTTTATGCCTGTATACATTCATAACGCTACGCACACGCCCGCCCAATGAAATTGATTGCAACGCAAAGTAAACACGCACGTGAAATGCGACGCCAGCCAAGAGCAAATTAATACTTCCTTTCTTGTTTATTTTTGTTCCCCTCCCTGTTTATTCCGCGCACGAAGCTCCGTTCAAAGCTATTTTAAAATTATGGGGACCAAATAGCTTAGGCTTTCTCATACCCAAAAGAAAAACAAAAAGTTCCCCCAGGTAACAGCTCCAAATTATTTTATCTTTCAGCAATCTTCATTGAAATTCACTCCGGGGTATATTTAAACACAAAAGAAAAAAGTGGGGCAATTTAAATGGCGAACGAAGAAGATAACGAAAACGGATACCTTGCGCAGCCCTGGGTCAACTAAAATATTCGTCCACTTGTAACACTCGCCCACTTACAATTACATAGGAACAATTATACGTAAGGCTACGAAGTTTAAGACCATGACGACGACTAGCTCAAAAATAAAAAAATCCAAGCATGATATAACGACGATTTTTTAGAAAGCCAGAGAAACCATGAGCAAAGAAATAAAGGATACCAACTCACTCATCATCCTAATAACTATCTCCGCGAAGAAGCACAAAATAAATTACATCGGATCACAAAAAACGAAATAACACTCCTCAACAATCCTAAAATTGACTTTCACACATAAAATTAATTTCAGTAAATTTTGCGGTATTTCACCAATAAATCAACAGACCATTACGCTGCCAACTACGAGTAAATACTAATGACAAATGATTTATTGACGCCCGAAGACAAATTAGCCCGGTACATATGCATAGTAGAGTGCTTCATCCCTACCAGTTTGTTGATGCATCACCAGACGATTTCTTTTACCGTCTACTTGAAACTCAAGCAAAAATGGTAATGCGAATTTAATTATTTTCGGAGTAATAGAGGCATGATGCAAGTCATAATCGTCTAGCGTAACTCTGCAATGCAATACGAAGTTCATTTTTTTACTGTGGTTTAATTTTGAAAGAGGATATAGTTTTGAAATACCTACAGTATCTCGATCGACATTCACCGAAAAGTCATACACAGAGTCTAAGGGCAGAGCAACATTTTCATCAAATTCAAAGTCACAACCAATTCAACCAAGTCACAATGATGAGTTGGCATACAATAGATAGCACAAACGATGAGTAAATATTCAAGTATTTCCAGAAGATTGTAAGGGAGAGAAGGCATAAAAATAATAGTGATAGCCTATCGAGCAATGTCTCTCCACAATATCGAGGAAATCCCCAATCTCATAAATTTGGCCTTCCATTATTAATATACACAAAGGATTAATTCTTTCCTCTAGAAAATTCGGGAGACGTATGCAAAGAACACTGAATACATTACTTAATTTAGTTTCCTTGTTTCCATAGTCTTCAGTCGTTCTCAACGTATAATTGATTGATGTGGTTTAAGTTGCAGAATATCTGATTACGAGTTGTTGGATAACTTAAGCCTCAGTGAAATTGCTCCAAGTTTATAAAAATATAGTCAGCCAAAACTTCCAAAAAATTCATTTTTTCAACGCCAAGCACTCGGTCTTCTAGCGTCACAACAGAGGGAGTTCGGACGATCCCAAGGGAGGGGCGAGGGTCGCAGGAAGTAGACCCTTACGCAAGGAAGGAAACAATAGGATCAGAAAAAAGTAAAGGGAGGGAATTAAAAGGCAGAGGAAGAATAAAACAAGGGGTAGGACAGGAAAAGGATTTCAGACAATGGCATACATGGGTATTCACAGGACCCACACCTTGAATAGACCTTGGGTGTCGAGGGTGGGAAAGACAGGTCACACACACGTGATGATTAAAGAATGATATTGAGGGATGTTTCCTCAGGACCACTGATTACATAGGACGACCCTCAGCACCACAGAGACCGGCGAGAAGTAAAATTAATCAGTATTTTTATCTTGCAAAATAATCGCAGATTCGTATTTTTTCTTCCATAAGAATTTTCATTTTAATGTTTTCGTTTCCATCTCATCTAAAGCTGATGCGACTGAGAAATTACAAAAATGGGCAAATTTAACAAATAACACATGTATCACCACAAGGTTTCACTAATTACACTATCATCAGTTGCATCACCTCATGATGCTGTACTGAGCGACACATAGATCATATTAAATATTTAGTTTTCACATTTTTGGTGATATTTCGGAGATATTTCGTTTGCTCACAGCATAGCCCGAATCTCCTGACTTTGACACAATTGCGCTCGACAGAGTAACCGATTTTTAGATGCTTCATCTTTCAATGGACTGAGCGATTCCCTACGCCTCAATTTTTGATCATTAAATCACTTCTACAAATTAGATTTGCATAAAATAAGGATATTCTCAGCAGATGAACGGCATTCACAAGGATTTCGGCAGCGAATAACTCGAATAAGGTATTAACTGAGAAGTTATATAGTTTCGCAGCCTTTTAAGATAAACGTTTTACGAACAATATTTTTTATTGCAATTTAATCCTGGCCAGCAACAGATTCATATTGAGAATTTAATAACGTGACGGCTTCACGGAGCAGATAGATAGGACTCAAAAGTAAGAAGCCAATTGTAACTTTGTTTACAACTTCGAGTAACAGGATAACATTTCGTTAGAGGCTGCAAATACATTCTTGAAATAATTCACTCTCGAAGTAGGGAAAAAAGTATAAAAACTAAGTCTCTCGTCAACGTGTCGCCCAAATGGAGTTGGGAGTAAATTAAAGTGTCAACCATAATTATATTCTACAGCCGCAGAAAAACATGTCATTTCCTCTCACATTATTTTAAAATAACTTCGAGATTTTGGCATGAATGAGGCTAAAAATTATTCCGTAATTTACGTTTAAAATAGATTGCTACGCATTTTTGTCTTCAACACGCTAAACTCGATATAGCGAGCAGATACGGACGAATACGAACACACCATCATCTCTCTGAGTAGACACAATCACAATTACTATACGTAGGAGAGAAAAAACTCATTTGCTTTCGTTGTTTTTTAGTATTCTACCTGTTAAGTTAGTTTTGTTGAAAGTCCGAGAATCTCCACCCGGTTTTCTACATTTTCTGGGGCCTATCTCCCTCTAGTATATCAATTTTCGCCTCAGCATACGGTCTACCCTTCCCCATCATGTCTATGAAACCTATCCTCTTTCTTCCCCTTCCCCGCTTGTACAACATCCCTACCTCTATTGAATTCTTGAGCAACCCATCGCCCCTTATTACTTCCTCCAGCCACCTACTCTACCGATATCGAATTTCATTAAGAAGTTTCCTTTCTTCGCCTACCATCTCAGGCACTTCTTCGTTCGTCTTCCTCTCCGTCCACCCCACCTTTTCAATCCGCCTCCACATCCACATCTCAAATGCCAGCAGCCTGTCCTCATCCCCTTTTCTGAGGGTCCACGTTTCTGCTCCACACAACGCTGCGCTCCATATCAAGCTCTTCACCAGCCTCTTCTTCACATCCTTACCAAAGGTCCCCGTCATCAGTTCCCTTCTAATACTAAACGCCTCCTTATCTAAAGCTATTCTCTTCCGTATGTCTTTGCTACTATCTCCGTATATAAATATTTCTTTATATGAGTCTTTCCATTCCTTATATTCACAACATCTACTCCTATTTTGAAAATCACATCTGGAATTTAAAATGCAACTCAGGTCAGACTCACGACCCACGTCAAGAAACTCATCCTCTAGAATAATCTACGATAAAATTGATCCCATGCGTCAGTTTTTAACGGTCCCCAGGATTTAATGCAAGCAGTTAATCACTCGCCAAAGTGACCCAATCAGTTTGGCGGGTAACACGTTTGCTAGCCAACGCCACGGTCGATGGTTTGTATCCTGCCTCAGTAATGGTTTCCCGTTAGTCAGGCAATGAATTTCAAAGTGAGTAATTAAGAGGCTGGTGTTTCTTCATTCGACGTACTACCTTATACTGAAAGCATTAAGGCTTAGAGGGGAAACGGACAGAAATGAAAACCATGAAAAATGTGAACAAACAGGGACGGCACTATAAAGAAACACGTTAAACACAGAAGGAGACACGCATCATAAGGAACGTGAGTGGAAAATTTGGTCGTATAAAGTAGAATTACAATTTGAATAATTTGGGAATGGAGGATGACAGAAAAGAATAAAACGCCAGCAATAAATAGCGTAAGTGAAAATCTACGAACTGATTTTCCCTCGGTAAATGTTGAACGTGAGATTTTTTCGGGTTAAACACACCTGACCCAGGTCCTTCTTCTCCGCTGACGGTTCGATGTATGATTCGCTCATATTCAGGACTTCTGAAATCTTTACGTGGAAATTGTTCTGACTCTTTTTGTTTCACTTTGACCATTCAAAGGAAATGGTTCATGAGTCGGTCAATTTCCACGGGAAGACATCAGAAGCTCTGAAGAAATGAGCGAGATGCACATAGACTAGACGGAGTTCCTGAACGGGAGCGTAACCCGAAAAGGATATGTGGACCCCAGTAGTCAAGGGGTCTAAGTGACATTTGAAAAAAAGTAAGCTAGGTACAGGAATGGGATGTGAAAATATAAATCTTTTAGGTGGTAAAGGGATCCAAGTGATTTTCTTGACAGGTGATGCTATCTAGGGTAATGCCTCTTCACTACTTAGTGGGTTGTACCGAACATTTTCAACTTCGGCTTAAGTTTTCTCAAAACAACGATTTTGTCACTTAGACCCCTTGACCTCTGGGGTCCTCATATGTCAGCGGGGAAAATAGGCTTCACGGTTGAAACAAAAAGACATTCAAGGAGAATTCACCGAATTTCGAGTAAGCTTCACACCAAATGTGCATTACAAACGATACAAATGACTTATCAAAGGAACCGGAACTCGATACCTTATCTTTCATTCCCATGACACCTGATAGACACCTCATCCGAGAGCCAATGCGGAGGAAGACGTGAAGAAAGACGCGCACGCAAAAACATCGTCTAGCACTGCTCGCGGGTTGAAAATAATAAGACCGTTGTATCTCGTAATAATGGCAATGCGAATAAGCGAAGCGGAAAACAAGCTGGCGTCGGAGGCGTTAATTTAAGAATGGCAAGACTACGTCAACGAGCATCATCACAAAAGGAAAACAACAAGAAGGAAAATACATCGTTGTGCTCTATTTCCGCCGAGGAACATTGGCATTCGTTAACGGTTCTTTGAGCCTTACGAGCAATCAAAAGTAAAAAAAAAAAGACTTTTAGGTTATGAAGGTAGATCCGTAAAAGCATCGGGGTTGCTTATCTCCACAAAAACCGAAGACATTTAAAATGCGTTAAGACTGTTAATGGTCGGAAAGGAATCCAAAATTAATGACATTCTAAGACAAATTTATTCCGTACGACAAAGAGGGTCTTTGCGCCGTAAAGTAACTTTGACAGGAGTCAAAAATAAAGTAACCGGTGTACAGCTTCCACGGGAAATAACTGAAGGACATTTAATTGACGAGTTTCAAAACTAATGATTGCAGCCCACAATATACCACTCTCATTTAACAATTAAGTGAGGTATCGCTTACAACTAGGACTGAATTATAGCATACATCCTACTGATATCGATTCCTTTTCTCTATCACCAATAACCATCACCAACTTGGTCTCAAAATATCTTTCCTCAAATAAACCGCGAACCTAGACAGTAGCGAACCTACATGCTATCACCAAATCGTCTAAGTTAAGTTGTTTTGTTGTTTATACGTGTATGTCATTTTATGTTTGTAACAAGTACACTTAAAATTAGCAATTTTGCTGTCTATGGACTATTTTCTTTAAATCAACAAATTAAATAAACAGTTATGGAAAGACCGTCATACTCGAAACTATGATTCACGTTTATCAGCCACCTAAATGAAAAAAGAGTTACCGGTCATTACATCTAGCTGACGCAACCATACTTTGTTCATCATAAAAGTTTGGTTGGCCCTTTAAACCAAAAACCAGTTGGGTACAATCCTGCACAGGGCATACGGTGAGGCAGACATAACGAAGTCTCGAGAACATCATGGATGGTTAGCAGCCGATACAATTTTCAATGATTGTTATTCAATGAAACTCGGGAGTTCAGCGTCAATCATTCCTCAACTAAACATGTAGAGGCTCAAATGAATAATCCGGAACCAATTCTGTAGCTCTAAAGGAACGATTCACCGGGGTATTACGATGAGGTTCATGAAAATACGTACCTATATGAATGAACAGAGACCCAAAATTGATGAAAATCACTAGGGTATCCAATCATGCATCTTGATTGTACCTCTAGAAATACATTCCACACGTAATCATGATCTATATAACGAGACATCTCATAGATCATTTTGAGCCAGATTATTATCAGTCACACATTGAAATTCGTCATTTTTAAGAAGACAAAGTTCTGTTGGGCCACTTTGAAAATAATAGAGAAGGTTAGTTACGAAATCACTGAGAAGAATAATATCCGGAAAACTGAGAAGAAAATTAGCAGTGTTGCGAGTTTATGTCCCAGTTCCAAAATAAATATGTACAGTATATCAAAATATAAAAATCAGCGTCAACATGGCGGCAAAAATAACTCAATTTTTATGCGACAACAATGAACCTCATATTATAAATAAAAATAAGATTCTTGAATATTTGGTCATTAATATATTTCACTACGACCACAAAATATATTAGTATATTCAGGGCTTTGCAACACAAAACAGAGACATACAGCCAGGTAATTATACAAATATTAGTACAAAGGTTGAGGAATTGAAAACTTACCTACCATTGAGCTTAATATTGAAAAGTAACAAAGTAAATAACGACTAAAAACAATATGCAAACAACCAACAATTAAATTAACATAACCCATTTACAATTTTTGCAAAACAATATAAATAAATAAAGATATAATTAATAATTCACAATTTTTAAACCATAAAACAAATATAAAATCAAAGTTAACATAAGCATTTGTATAATTTGTTTAAAAAAAAGGGTTTATCCTACATATATATTTGCGAAACGAAGGCTGTGATTTAAATATATTAATGTAAATATATTCAAGAGTCTTATTACTATCTATATTTTATTGGTCGAGAAAGTTATAATTAATTAATTATATTTTAAAATGACAAGTTGCTGAAATCTACTTGTTTGGCTGTGAAAGTCATGGGAAGTAAACAATTGTGCCATGGTCATCTGATGTAAACAAAGGCCACGATTTTGGCCTTATTCAGACGGCAATATGCCACGTGATTTGGTTCCTCGTTCGGCAATGAATGTTCATCATTTCCGCAAGTCAACTGCGACATCATAATGGACGAAGTATAGCTATTCAATTAGTTAAGTCCAAAATATAGTTAATAATTTGAAGAGTACGAAGAAGAGTCCTGAAGTATGTTTTCACCGATTTTTTCAGTTGTACGGGTAAAATTTTAGTCGGATTGCTTTTTATTTTTTTGTGGCAGAAAGACGCTTCCCTCTTCACCCTTAAGGTACTTCAGTTAATGGCTTTTGCGTAGTCAACTCGTTGAGAATAAATCTTCTTACCTCTGAGTCAAGTGATATTTTTTCCCACTCGTCGTGATTGCAGGAATAATTGGGAACATGTCGTTTTAAGACGCCAGCCCTGGCAATCGAAAATTATATCAATGCAATGAATTTATAAGAGCACGAGGGCCGTAATCGGTAATTTCATACTAATTTAGACGGATCAATGCTCTCCGATGTTTTCTTTGAGGACTTTATATTTAAAAACACTCGACTCTTTTCAGCCCACCATAACTTAAACCCTATATACCTCTCTAACTTCCATCCAGATTGGCAATTCATTTCCTCACTCCTACTCAGCAGTCAGTCCAATCACCATACATTAATTTATCCATCTTTTCACATCCTCTGCTTTTTTTCGTTTTCTCCTCCACCAAGCCAAATATTTTCGCGCTCGTCTATCTTTCTCTGCTCTCCCATGGATTCACGTTTCAAAACGATTTATACCTCTTCTTATCAGGCATTTCCATAATTAAAGATAAAAGCCTGCATATCACAATTAATGCACCTCAAGTTACACACACACATTTTTGCAACAGCGTCAACCAAGTTTCTTATTACTAACCTTTACCCCTTCAGGCGTCACATCGTGGAAGTATTTTAGATACGAATCCATATTGAAACGGTTGTTACTAGCGTAACAATCAATAAATAAAATATAAACAATTGTACCTGAAGATTCAGCAACTGGGAAACGCGTAGTACTTTTAACTGTTAATAAATAAATGAGGAAAAGTACAAAGAATGTTTTCAATATGGTTTCTTATTACTAGTTTTCTGCGTTACATGCGCCTACTTTTTACAACATTTTCTTCTTCATATGTTCAGCATTAGGTCTATTTTTGTCGAAAATGCTACGCATGTAACTTATATTATTAATATCCTCAAATAATACCCAATCCCATCCGACCATTATTTTCATTTGCTTGCTTTTGCCAAGGAAATCTCTTTAAACCTGTTTTCTGATGATTCACCTTCATCCTTAAGCTCATGCACAAAACTTACAGAGCGACTAGTACTAACATTGATGTGAGGACTGAGGGCATGACACGAAGCCATCAGGATTTAATGTCTAGCTAAGCCCTCGGAAGCATGCTGACGGGAGAAAGCGAATCTTCTTCGAATGACAATTGAAGAGGCCCAATTAATCAGCACATTATACGTCGAAGGAGTACAGGAACTGTGAATGTTAATATTTCCGTTGAATGCATTTCTACAGTAGCGCTCATTTTCTATGACTCTGGTCCCTTGCGAAGATAAGAAACAGCACACAAGATGAACTGGAAAATTATCCTACCTTGCTGCGTTCTTACGGCAAAGCTTAACGGTTCAAGAAAACTACGGGCAGATGCTTAGTATTCTTGGTGAATTCCACGAAAGAATCAATTGGCAGACGCTCAATCTAGGTTTCGCGCTAGTGATTTTTCCGAACACCATAATCAAAGATAAGGAGGTTGTGAGGCTACTGAAATTAAAAGAACTTTTTGGACAACCGTGGAAAAAAATGTTCACGGTTTGCCGACGGTAAAGCCGAGAAAATAAGCAGCTTCCAACCATCAAAACATTTAGAATCATGTTTGACACGAAAAGCTATAAAAAATGGTTCAACTCATAGCCGGTAAAGACGAGGGTAGAGGCCCATCTAACATCAGTAATCGAGCAGGAACTGATGTTACTATCGTGGCAGTCTGTGGCCCGCATTCGGTCGCGCAGAAACGGTCTATTACTGAAGGATCTAGAAATAAGACTGGGCGAACTCAGGATATTGATTGCGTACATTGGCATTGCTTAGCTGCAAACGTCCAGATATCTCCATTAAATTCACCTTCAACCAGAAATGGCTAGGAGAACTCTACATCTACGTTGTAATTCACTAGGGAATAGGGAAAAGTGGTTGGGCAAGGACGGCAAAAAGATATACTATGTGATTGGAATCGGCTATATAAAACGGTAAAATGGTATTCGTTTTGAATGAAATACACAAGTGCCGTGCTTGGTTTTTGTCCTAGTATTTAACAACGTGCGGGAAGAAGGTATTTTTGTGCCTATCAGTTGGGCAGGTGCTTTTCTTATTTAGTCACCACTATCAGTTCTCCAAAGAAGTCGTGCGTGATTAAAGCATACCCTGAGACACAGAGTCATTCATATAACCTGGATTTTAACTCGATGTAAGCCTTGCACGTAAAATCTGAAGGGCGTAGGATCCCTAAGATCACCCCATCACTAATAGAAGGCGGAAAATATACAAAAAGATCCCTCTCGGCCATTCGTGAAAGGAACTCAAACAGGTGGTGAAGGATGTCCGACAGACACGCTCTAAACTCAACATAATCACGGATATATAGCCGAGATATACACCAGAAGAGATATCATCTCGTAATAAAAGCGTATTAAGCGTAGGATACTATCTAGCTTCTCTCTGCCGCCAAAAAACGGTACACATACAACAATGAGGAATGCGAACGAAATTTTTACAGAAGACATTTTCTATGGAAATCCGCTCGGTTTTTTTTAACATCCTAAATAACGGATCTTCGGCTTTCCACGCCAATGAGAAGACCACAACGCTACAAAGGATTCCCATGTCCAAGGAATTTTTGGAGGATGATCTATAGAATCTAGCTTTTGTCAACCACCACAGCCGATCCATAGGGGTAGAGGGCATAGGTATGTAATAGGGGGCAGCGAAAATGACTTTTTCTCTCGGATCTTCGATGGCCCCTCTAGAAATAACGTGGAACCAATCTAGAAACACTATGAAAAAATAATTTCATCGATAATTTAATTTCCTACCGCTCCGGAATTCGTTCGAAATTTTAGGCGGTTTTTGGGTAGGCAACCTGCACTAAACTTGATACTTTCTTCCCGTTTATTTTCTTTTTTGAGAATTTTATGATGACTTTCCGACTAATATGATTGAAATGGGTAATTATGTATGGTAAGGAACTGTTATCGCATAATTTATACAACTTCAGACTTATTATAATTCGATATACGAGCGTGCAATTATGAATTGTGTACAGCTCTTCGCCCGCCCTTCCCTCGTTTGAGGGACGACCCAGAACTCACCCAGCGGAGGTGGCTGTACTTGGAGTTCCTTCCCTCCCAACCCAACCCAAAGCATGTCTATGCCTATATAGCATGGTAGTGCTTTTTCGTCTTAAATACTGGCATTGCAGTGCGAGACTTTATCGTAGACCTGATAAATCCATCTCTGCTTTCAAAGTCGCATCATGGGAAGCTGCTTCGGAAACTAATCTCACCATTGTTTCCACAGATTGTGTATGACAAGGAAAATTTTCAATTGAAAGTGGGCCTATACCTGTGTTGAGAAGATGCAAAATATGGTCACTGGCTAGGTCCTGAAGCAGCGGCGGTGGCGTCACAGTCTCCTCGGTCCAGTTAATCATGTCATAATAATTATGGGCATTAAAATTTATCTTGGGTACTCTGAATTTCCGATCTTGGGTATTCGTTGCAGTTTGGCGCCTGACTTCGACACACAGATGATGTACAAACCAGTAATGTCTTACTACATCTTCTTTTGTCGGCAGATGCAAACCTCTCAGTTGCTTTGGGATACCTGATATTGCACATTTCACTTTTGCACGCGTTTCAGGCATTTCTAAGCCAAAAAAGCAATCAATATCAACTGCGTAGAACACTCGAATACACTGGATATTCGTGCTGGCGAATGCTGACGCTGACTGAGGCCAGCTAGCACCACCCTCCTCACTTTGTGTGTTTTGAGCACTTTTCGCCAGCGATATTCCATATAATGTGTCGACTTGCGAGAGGGTTTAACTACCAGCTGGATTAGTTATCAAGCCAATGACACTGAAGAGAATAAAGAGTAGGTTATTCAGAATGCTCAGGTGGTGGCTCCCGGCCTTACAATGTAACCCTAATGCATAATCTATGGGTCCGTCGCGCTGATTCGTAAGGTATAAAAGTGATATAGCTGACTGATTAATGGCCGGTTGCAAGAAAATTTAGTTATGAAATCAATAGTTATGAGATCCATAAAGTTATAGAACTCATAAATATATTCGGGTTGCATGAACACATCTATTAGTTACTTAACTTATTTACCAATAGTTAATAGCGTCGAATATTTGATCTAATCTTCCACCGCCGGATAAAAGTTATGAAAGTTTAGCCTATGAATAATTGATAATGCACATTATAATTAGTCAGTAAGAGTAAAAAAATTGGTCACTTGTCTTAAAAGAACCCTTTAATCAAGTAATTAAGACTCCAAGCGGTTCATTGCGCATCCGCCATCTTGGCTACTTATGGAACTCATAACTCCATGCCATAAGTTATGAGACCAATGAATTTATTGAATGTTTGTGCAACACTTATTGAATGGTTGCCATGACTTATGGGTTCCATAACTTTATGGAATACATATGTTACGTTCCTGCAACTGGCCATAAGAGGATTATTGCGGTGGGCAAAGAGATATATACGCTTCATGAATGCACGCTATTATATCGAGTGATAATTGGTCTAGGGATCTTATTTATATTCTTACGATTTATTACTATATAACTACTTACCGATTTCAGGCATATAAATCGGTTGGTAACCTTCTAAGCTTCACGAAAAAATAGAAACGGAATGAAAGTACCAAATGTAATGCGGGTTGCCTGCCCGAAAAACTCCTAAAATTTCAGACTAATTCCCGAGTGGTAGGAAATTAAAATATCCATGAAATTCTTTTGTCATGTTGTTTCTAGATTGGTTCCCCGTGATTTCTAGGGGGGGGCGGCATCGGTGATCCGAGAGAAAAATTGATTTTCGCTGCCCCCTAATATGTAAGGCACAGTAGTGATACAAGAACGCCTCTGTCCTCGAGGATTTACCATCTTAACAGTTACAAAGCGATTTAACGCAAGAAAAAGGAAAAACTTCAGTTGTGTCGAGGGAAAACCCTCAATATCAGTCACGTGTACGAGATATATTATTAAGAGAAATTGAGATAGATAAGAATATTGATCTCATTCGAGATTAAGTGAGGGAGAAGATTCACGAATGAAAAATTGCAAGCGAAATACGCACCAGAAGCTGTATTACGGACTATGCGCTGACAGTGACAAGATGACTCTGCGTTTCCTGAAGATATCCGCATATTAAGCCCCCCAAAATATAATTTATATGGAAAAAATAGTAAAGGGTGGACAGAATCCAGGAACAGATTGTTGGTAATACTCTATTTTCCTCGCATAATTCAAGGCCGCATAAGAACTACGGCAAAGCTCGCTTAACTTCTGACACAGCATAGTTATTAGTGCATCAGACAATTTTTTCATGCATAATGAAAAAAAAATAATAGGTGCATCTAGATTCCGTGCCTCAAGCCCATGAGGCGACTCGTGGTATTCTAAGTAGAGGTTGTAAAACTTATAGAGCCAGGAGTCCAGATTTCGCATCGCTCACATTTTCATGAAATATAAATATGATATAAAATAAGCAGCAAACAGCGGCGGAGTGATAATATCCGGTCCACTTTGAAAACTAAAAGCGGAAGGCAACAGTATAGGTCTCGTGGCTCCACGACGCATAGTATCCGAGAAAAATAATAATAATAATGTCGTCTTTATTGAGTGATATTAGGACTATCTAGTCCTCTCTTACATATAATTCATTTTACGTCACAGAAACAATTATGTCCTGGATGGAGAAAAATCCACCCAGGCGGGACTCGAACCCGCGACCCTGAGTTAGCAGGCAATGACTTAACCTTGCCGCGACCGGGGTCGACAATAGTGGTACAAAAGGAACATAACATTAATAAGTATTGGAATTAAACACTTGAAACCCGGCAGTCGCAATTATAATGCTATCAGTCACTTTGTCTTACAATTTCGTAATTATTAAGCGCTCTGCTGTACAGTTGTTGGTCGTTCAAGTTACGCATGGTGTGTGGCTAGAAAAAAATGGAACCTTCTTACCATGACACCAAAAAGAGACCACAATTATTCTATGCATGGATTACATAAAGAACAAAATTATCTAAATGAAGATGCACGTAACGAGAAAATCTAATGAGCCACCTCGGAGTTCTTAAGGCTTAAACCCAAGTCTAAAGAGTTTCGACGCGGACAGCAGATGAATGTGCTTACGTTTTCTAAGCACACTTCATTCTATTCACCCGTCCAGATGGAGAAATGAGATATAGCATGCTTCGCCGAATAACGAAACAAAGTGTTCAATGGACCACCTCGGATAACTCCCATCTTTCCCGTGCTCTGCCAGCAATACAATCTGCCAATGCCAAGAGGTAGCCTACTTTCCAGAACCGGGTTTTTCCGATATGAAATAATTAGTGCACTTCGTGTGCGCGCCGTACATAGAATATCTTCGTGCACAACTTTCGTCGCATGCTCCTTCATAAAGAAAGGTGACCTACATCGTTTGACTGCCCGAGGCCACTGTAGAGGAGCCCGGCGCACCTGTCAGGACGCACGGCAGCTCACTCATTGCCTACTCACAAAAATAAGATGGAAATCACGAAGAAAAACTCGGGCGGTGGCTTTCTTCACGTCAGGATCTGCCCGCTACGAGGGATTTTCTAACTATCACGGGGGACGGTACTTTTTTGCGGGACAACCACACAGTGATGTTTACGGAAGGTATCCCGCATCGCTAACTACTTAAAGCCCTTCTTCAACTCATTCCACAACGAGGCGGCTAGATAAACAACTAAAAGCCCAAACTGATTCAAGATAATGCAAGAGCCTACAGCGACAAAAACTACCACGAGCGTTTTCCCCTCCCGCATCACTGAAAATGGAAGTCAATTTCCAAGTCAGCCCGCAGCTTTTGTCATTTACCTCTAGCAGTCAAATCCCAAGATTTCCGGCTCTACTACGTAGAATATCTGAGGGTTGAAAATGTTCGCAAAATACACAAGTTAAGCAAAGAAATGGATTAAGCACCACACCATGAAGCGGATAACCGCAAAACTGAGTGTCTGACTCAGAATTCAAACAAAGTAAGGAGATCATGCACAATGCTTCGTCATTATTTTACTAAAAAATGGGCTCATTCAAGGCATAACACAAACGGTGACACACAAGATGATTGAGAGGACACTTTATAAACAGTAACAGCTGACTCAGCTTTCAAATTTTTTCCAACAATAAAAATCATACGACACACTAATATGTAACATACAAATTTCACTCCATAGGCACATGAAGTCATAAGGGTATCCGTGCGACTGACAGCAGTCTGAGAACTCGAATGAAAAAGTAAAAGAGAGATCCTACTTCGCCCTGGTTAGGCCACACCTCGAATACGCCGCATTAGGGACCCTGATCATAAAATTTTAACCAAAAAAATAATAAAATACAAAGAAAAGGTGCACGCTTCGTTAAAAACTGCTACGAGCAAACATATAGTATCTCACAACTTTTAGAGGGATTAAGGTGGGAGCCCCTAGAGACTCGGTCTGGCGAAAAAAACTCTCCAAGAGGCATTCATGATTTTTTTATGAAAGGCTTAGAAAGGAATTGAAAACTGATAGCTGGAGTAAAAAAGGTACAACCGAAAACGATTGCAAATTTTACAAAAGATATTATTTAAACTCTGGGATTTATATTATCTGCTGTACGGTCTTAGGGGGTACACTTTAACTGGGACGATTCCAAAGAAACTACCCTCACTCCCGCATTCGTTGTTTCACTCTACCTTGGAGCATGACTTGGAGGATGGATAAGCTCTACCACTTGGAGGATGACTCGGGGGATCACTTCAACCCTAAGGAGGGCCCCAACACTTCAAACAGCTGCCAGCTAGGTTGCCATAGATTTAACAATATTCCACCCATAAACAGGCATTTTTTTAAAATAATGTTTTTTAAAGCAATAATTTTAAAATATTCATCACATCTATTGTATGGATACGCATTACAAGTTCCAAAACAAAATCAGTCTCCTGTTAATGAATTATTCACGTTAATTATAATTTAATAGGGCTGTTTTCCATTATTTTTTGTGCCTCTAAACCTGTGGTTCTTAACCTTTTTTGTTCAACTCCCACCTTTCACCATAGGTGAGAATATCAATTCCCTTCCCACAATTAATTATTTAATAATAAATTAATGCCTAAAATGAAAATAATACGCATTTTCAAGAATTGATTTTAATCATTGGCATCCAATAAACATTTTTATTACCAGAGAATAAATTAAAACACAACTACAACTTAAAATTCTTTCATAATGTGCAGAATATCAATCCCGTTTCTCTCGCTCATTCTATTTCAATCAAGGAATAACAAGACCCTGCTGACGAAATTACCAATATATTCACAGATACTTAGCTTTCTCGTTAAAATCATTTCAAATAGAATGCACGTCAATCACAATCCTTAAATTCCTTTATAAAACACATCTCGCAAAGTGGTTTATCATTCAACAGGAACCTTGATGGTCCGTATGGAACATATGAAAACATATGCTGAACCTTGCAACGTGTAGTCCTGATTTTATAATTGTGCTTGGTGAACAAAAATCGTCAGATAACCTATTTTAATACTTACTCTATGATATTCTATACTCAAGTGAAGCGAATAAGTTGACACGTCATTCCTAGATTCCAAGAAAGAATTCAACAAGGTGTCTCGTAAAAAATTAATATTCAATTCAATATTCGATAGTAATTACGAGGGATAAAAAAATTGTTGAACTGGATAATTGATTTATAACTGACTGCAAGCAAAAAGCAGTAACGCACGACATTAGTTTCCACATAGGTTGAGTGACGTCCGGCGTCCCTCAAAAAAGTGTGATCGGCCCCCTATTCTTCCATATCATATAAATGACACTGACCCTGCGGTAATTAACAAAATTACATTGTTTGCAAAGAATGCCGTAATTTACCGAGAAATTCCCATAAATGTTGACTAGAAGCTCTCTCATAGGACCTCAACGACATTGACTTGTGTGGTCTAGAATGGGGTCTCTAACGTGGCCTTAGTAAATACACTGCAGATAACTTCTCACGAAAGAAATTACACCAACGCTATATTAACATAGTGGAAGGATAAATGTTTCTCGAGTGTTCCACCGGGTAAGCAAGTCCATAAGTCCGACGTTTTGGAGAACGACATGCTCTCCGAAACGTCGGGACCTGCTTACCCGGTGGAATACCCGAGAAACATTTATCCAGCAGATACGCCGGGAAAACCAAAGATCTTTCATAGTGGAAGGAGTTAATAAAAACAGCCCGATAAAGCAAAATATCAAAGAATCATGTCCACGAAGTACTCTCGTAGTTTCTGGTTTGACCGTGCATTGTTCCATCGCCTGCTTTTTCGGCCTACACTCAGCAGCCGAGGGAACAGCGAGCCTCTGATATACACTGGGAAGAAGGCATTAAGCCTGGTGTGGAATCACCCCGTGCCGCACACCCTTGCGATGGCTTGCACGGTTCTTCGTATACGCAGATATGGTTGAAAGTATAAGTTCTATAGTTAGCAGTAAATTAAAATTATTTGTAGACGGCACAATAATCTACCGTGAAATACGCGAAGACGTTTAAAAGTTCTGTCATTGGACCTTAGCAACGTTCATTCGTAGTACCAGGAGTAGGGGGCTAAAATTAAATCTTAGTAAATGCACCACAGTTTACTTCCTGCGAAAGCAATCACAAAAATGCCATACCTATGCTGTTGGTGGAGTAAACAAAATCTTCAGATGCAGTTAAATATGATATCAAGAGGTATATATCGTGGGGAACACACATACAAAACATATGCGGCACAGCATTAAAGAAACTAGGTTTTCTTAGGAGTATAGTAGGAAGGTCCTCGGATAAAAGAGTAAAAGAGAGATGCCACTTCGCTCTGGATAGGCCACACCTCGAATACGCCACGAGAATTTGGGACCCTGGTCATTAATATTTAAACAAAAACATTAATAAAATATAAAGAAAAGGTGCAAGCTTATTTAAAAACTGCTACGAGCGAACATATAATGTTCCACAAATTTTAGAGGGATTAAGGTGGGTGCCCCTAGAGACTCGAAGGCTAAACGCTAGGCTTGGGCTGCTTGAGAAATTCAGAACTGGTGTATGTCAGAGCAACACAGAGAATATTATAATGACGCCACACTACATCTCTAGGTCTGACAGAAGCGATTATATAAGAGAGATTCATTGCCGAACAGATAGGTACAAGAACTCGTTCTATCCACGGACACTAATGAACCACAATAAAAATTGAGCCCCATTAAATACACTCCCATGATACACGTCACCATTTCGCCTCCCAAAACCTTATCCCTTGCAACTTCACACGGCTGTTGTCCCACTACCCCCTGCCACACGCCTATGCGGCGCCTCGCAGGGCAGTATGTACAAGGTTATAAATCATTACTGCAAAAATATTAAAACTACCACCTACTTCACTTATAGCAAGCATGACGTTTGATTTAATGTGCCATTAATGGTCCAATATTCCCGATCCAAGACCAAATATTAGATAAAACAGCCAAAAAAATTTCTTAGGGCGCTCTGAAATCAATACCGAGGGAGTAGACGCAAGATTTACTGAGATGGAATTTTTTGATCGACAGGAAAATTTAATCTCGGATATCCGCGGGACCATGAACCCATGGCAAATCTCGCTATTAGGATTTATCAACTCCAGCATGAAAAGCATTTTAACAGCGCCTAGGGAGATTTTGCGACCTGTCTTTTCCTAGATTTTTCCGGTTGATGAGGAATGACACAAAATTCAATGAGTGTTCGAGAAACATATGAATCAGCCTTTCGGAGACAGCTGATCAAAAATTATAATGGGTTTTAAGAGGAAAAATGAGCAACAATGAAAAAGGGTAAATTTACATTGAGGAACAAAAATTGATAAACCTGTATGACAAACTCACTCTGTGTATGACATACCAGATATGGAGGAGAAATAGCACTGAAATGTCATTTAAGGGAAAAATTTACCATTAGGAGCAAAAGTTCCAGTTCTTCGGTACGAAAAATAACCCGGACGCCAAAACGTTTTACCAGGAATGGAATAAATTATATTACATTGGAAGAAATATAGGTAGGCGAAGTAATATTAATGTATTGAAAGCAAGCCTTGATACGAGAAGATCATATAACTTCAGCCCACATATTCAAATATTAGTATAAGTAATTAAAGTAGACACTCAAAAGGAAGAAAAGCCTTCAAATGAAAAAAAATCCTGGTGAAAACGGACAAAACCAGGTAAATATTACTGAGGCGTTTCGACACCGAAAGGATAAAATGAACCCCTCCCAATTGTTAAGCCTAACGAGGTGAGAAATTCCAAACTCAAGGAAACTTCCATCTGTTTGGATAATTCAGAAAGAAGAAACCCCGAAAATGAAAACCATCTCGAGGTTAGGCCAGCAAGTGTATTGAGATATAACGGGAGGCTCAATGGACATTTCGTGCCATTAACCACGCATCGCAAAGCGGAATTATTTACACTTCCCGATAAATAATAATTGAATTAAAATAATTTATTCGGATAAACGTGTACCTCCGCTTCCTGAGGCAAATTAATCGATTAGCGGCCAGTTATTTTAAGGTAGATGAGCCAGATTTTTCTTCAATGATAATATAACGCATATTTGATCATTATTTCTAAACTTAAGCAGGCAGAAGAAGAATGAAGTAAATACTGTTATAATTATAACGCAAAATTTTGTTTGGTATAACAAGCCCCTGGAATTCACTAAATATACAAATATAAGGTTTTAACTGGAATCACTTGTTTCATGTCGGACGCTATAAGTCCCCTCAATGCCCAGTTTTATTAAACTTTTATGTAAAAGCATTACGGTGAGTATTAAATTAATATATTTTTTTAAATGGTTGGGAAAGCATATGAACTAAACATCTTTAAATTTATAACGGCATCTTTCCGTCAAAACGGCTAATTTTTAAATTAATTTACCTCTATAGCGTACAGACGTACCTCATCCCATGGGAAACGCCTTGTACTTTATGTCAAAAATCTCCAAAAACAGAATGGTAAGCGGTTGATATTTTAATATCAACGGAAGGATGAGATCTTTTTATCCATAGTGATGCCAATTCAGTGCATTTTATGCGTAGTGATATCACGCTGGAGCGACCCTAAGACGACTGAAGACTCAGCTCAGACACCAACGGTGGATAACACACGCCCAGCTCTATACTGATCCCAAGCAAAATGTGCACGTCCCACGGCTTACACAACGAGACTTCACACCAAGGTCCGAACCGTAGCCCTTCGGTGAGTGCTGAACGATTAACTCATAGGGCTACCGCACCGTTACAATAACACATGATAAAATACGCAAGGTGATCAACATTAAGGAATATAGAGAAACGACAGCGATTTAAGAAGAAAGAAAAGATAAGGTATTGAATAATTATAACGAATACATGGAAATCAATTTAAAATAACTAGGAGAAAAATAAGTACCCATGTTAAAATTACAGGATTAGATGTTGTAGTACGCCCTACAAATTAAAAGAAGGCCATTTCTAGGAACTTTAATCAACGGTTGTGGCAGTATGAAAATTTGGCAAGCTTCTTTTATTCCTTTTTAGTTCAGAATTTGTTTTCAACACATGCTAGGACACAATACACCTTACGGTATACCTTAATGTTTTAGATTTTGTTATGTACCTAAAATTTGGCTTTGAAACTTTAGTTATCATTCCTCATTTTTTCACAAATTAGCCCACAAATAAACGGGGGAGGAGGAAGCTTCGTGCATTAACAAATTAGAGGCACGATATGGAGTTATCCGGGTTCGAGTACCGGCCAAGGCGGATTTCGCAAATATTTTCTTTCTATCTTGTAAAATAAGTGTGAATTCTCTCCATTGTTGAGTACTATTCTGTGTTCAGGCGTCTTGTTAATTGATAGTGCCCCAAATACAGGCTATCCTGAAGGGGTATCTAAAGCTCCAAGTATATAACATTGATTAATTTACATACTTGGAGCTTTAGTAAGTTTTGTGTGTCACAAAACTCACTACATTTTAGTGAGTGTGCTCTCTTTATCAACATTAAGGAATATAGAGAAGCGACAGCGATTCAAGAAGAAAGAAAGGATAAGATATTGAATAATTAGAACTAATACATGGAAATCAATGTAAAATAACTAAGAGATAAAAGTACCCTTGTTAAAATTAGAGGTTGGAGTACGCCCAACAAATTAAGTGGAGGCGAAAATAATGCCGCAAAACTCACGGGATAAAACATATTGTAATATGGTAAATTTAAATGAAAACCGTACTCCACCAGATTGGAGACCATAATTAACATGTCATAAAGACTAGACTAGTGAACCCCTAACACTTTTTTTTAGCAATGGCGACCGGCAAATTATAAATATTAATTTACAAAGGAAAAAACGACTCAAAGAAAATAATATTTAACACAACAAAAAATTTTCGGCGACACTGGATGAAAGAGTGATATGTCAAACCTCATTTAACTAATCTACACATTGCAAATAGCAGAATTAAACCACACCAAACGAAGCACTACGCACAACTGAGGAAAAAACTCAATTCGTAGACCAAATAGTCACTCCGTTTGTCTATACTCTCCCCTGGACAATTCCGCATCTCCATAATTTTGAATGAACGTGAGCGCACAAAACTCACAGGACCCGTAAATCACCTTTCCCTGGAATGCATTCCCACGAGCTCCCGGGATGAAAATAAGTGCAAGAGAGCAAAGAGCTTTCACATTAAGTCAACACAGATAACCGAATTTTTGCAGAGGAATGCGTTTTTTAAAAAGCCGTAATACACCACAGCGTGTAGAGACGGCACTTTTTTCCACGTGAATAATCAAGTTTTATCCAGCAGAAAATGTATTAGCCGTGAGCGGTCAGGGCGACGTTCCTCTTAATCTCGAAGTACTCAATTTGAAAAGGAAACCTCGTAAATGCAAATACTACAAGGAGCACTCAATCACGCACATGTTAGCTGAGGGATGTTCCCAGCGCATCGATCACGCGTCATCATCCGTAAAAGGCCTCGAGCGGTGGACAAGAACACCTTGAGGGGTCAAAGAGGCATTCACACGCGCTTTAGTTTTATTCGAAGAGGCTATTATCCACCGACCAAGGATATTTTTTCTTGCGTGGAGATCGTATCGTGATCTTTCCTGGTGCGGCTGTGACGATAATTCGTCCACTTGATAATACATGTACTCGTTTAAGTACATAAAATTCCACGGCGTAAATGCTTCCATTTCGTAGCAAATGGCGAATTTTCTTCCCAGACAACAGGCAAATATTTCATTCAAATGGTAGAACGCGGTTATCCAAGTCTTTCCGCTGACTTTGAGTTGATTCAGGATTTCCCCGATGACGAAGTATTGGTAGTTAATCATGTATCAATGGTATCAATTATGGACATGACATAGTAAATGTACCAATCACTTGTTAATGGCCAACAATGGTACTTTAGGCTTATCCTTTTCTCCCAAAAAATTTTTTCTTTTGTTACCATTCACATTGTAACACGATTTGTTATAATTAAATAAATTATACTTGCGAGGTTACTCTTTCCTTCACTTGACAAGCCGCTTATAGTTGGCGCGCCAATTAATTATCCCTGGCCGTTAACATAGACTCCGGCTTGCAGCCAATACTCATTTTGTTTTGTCTTAAGGTGGCTCTTGCCTCAGGATAACTTATTCAAAACTTTCTGAAAACTAGAATTTAGCACCAATGAAGTGAAATTTATAAAATGAAATGAAAATAAAATAGGGCTACGATGGTAATTGTTCAGTAATTCAGCCTTGAAAATGGCCTTATGCATCCAGCCTTATGTACCTGATGATGTTGACTATTTGACGAAACCGGTTTATTTGTTAATTTTTTAAAACTTTTGTTTAACTTTTTGTTGATTCCTGTACATTATGTAGAAGTTTTACGAAGTACAGGCTGAAACAATTGGATTTGAGAGTAAAGATTTTAATATATACTCTTGTAGAGATTGCTAAGACTACAGCCAAAGAAACATTAAATTAAACGAGAAAGCATGTTCAAGATTTTATTTATAATAGTTCATTAGAAACAAAAAGTCCTAGAAAATTGATCAAAACTAAATAAAATGCATCTTACCGCAATTTTAAAAAAGTTATTAGCGAATTACTACCGTAACTAGAGACTAAACGAGGAAGTTCCATGCAAATGGCGCTGCAGTCGGCTCCTAAGACTGGAAAAAGGCGGCGATTAACAAAATATTCGTGGAATAATATTGCATATTTTGGGCCTTAATTTTGGTTTTCAATGGGTAACCCAATTTATCAGCGTAAGCGAGATTTTTCAAATCTGAATAAAAATGTGTAACGGAGCAATTGGCTTGATTCACATGGTACAGCCAAAGCTACCTTAAGAGCAGTACAATTACACAGTTTACCAGCGGAAGCAGGATTTTTTTTAACTGAAGGAAAATGTGTAACGGAGCCATTGGTTTGACTCACATAGTACAGCCGGGGCTACCTTATGAGTACTACAAAGGCGATACACCACTTCCGCATCGAATCTATGGACAAGCGGTCTTCCACGGCCTTTGATTGCAGGTTAATCCCCCAGCTGGTTTTCTCTTCACCCCATTCACGCAATTATTTTCTACTCAGCACCGCTTATCTCACTGACCTGAAAGGCACAAATGATTTCAAACCTCAAAATGGACAACCTGAGACGGAAAAAAATGGAACCAACTAATTGTACACGAAATTACTTGTTTGCTACTCACCGATTTTTCGGAACAATTATGACGCGTCTTAAGCTGATGAAGAGTTCCTCATACGCTGTAGAGGCGAGAAACATACATAAGCTGGACTTAAAAAATCCTAGCATAAATGTGCATACTAGGCCCAGTTTTATAACTATAAAGTAAATATTTTCTTGTTATGAAAGCCGGAGTTGATAATGTCACCCATCGATAACGCTCAAATTAACTAACCGACAGTCTGATGTGATATACGAAACCCGAACTCTCAGATAAGGTAATGTAAGCGTAAAGGTAACTCTCTTTAGTGGTTAATGTTGACCAGACCACTATAAGACTGATATATCCCTAATCATGCTGAATCGTGGACGGGCAATGATGAAGTGTACAGAAGAGTAGAAGAGGAAAGGACCACATGGATCACCATACAGAAAAGAAGATAAGATAAGACGTATTGGTCAGACCTTGAGAGACAATGGGTTTGTGAAGAACAAAACTGAGGGTAAAATATCGGGAAAAATCTTCAGAGGAAGATCCAGTTCATGGACCAAATAAACAGGAAAGTACGTAGGAAGAGATACCAGGAGGTAAGGGAACTAGCATCAGATAGGGAAGGGTGAAGGGCTGCAGTCAACCAATCTTAGGATCGTACAACCGATGATGATCCATAATCGAAGATCGCTTGCTATTCAATCTTTCTCTTACTTTCATCAGTTGATCATTCAGTAAATATTAATTACATCTGACCTTGTTGGATTGCTTATATTCACCCTAACCCCAACTCCCCGGTAAACTCCTCCTTTTCAGCTTTTTACATTTCTCATCATTAACTTTCTCATCCAAATAGCATCTCAGCATTTTGCGTTTATCCCTTTCGGGTTTCATCTTTATTCTAAAATTACATTTTCGCAATGCGGACCAGAACTTGGTCGGAGGCACTCACTCACGTTTCCGCATGTACAAAGAGCCACTTTCCATGCTAATCCTTCCACGTGGAACCCGAAAACTAAGGAAAATCAATGCCATGGGATTTTAACGTAATTTATTCCCATACTTTCCTGCACAACTGAAGACGACATTTTCACACCAATCCTCCAATCCACTTGTGCATCCGACAGTATCTTTTGAAAAACGACGTAAAAGGCTTTCGAATCATAGAGAAAGTTACCAAGCACTGTGTTGCATGCGATCGTTATCTTTTCCCATAATGTAAGGCGGAGCAGGGGATTGCCTCTCTCGAAGGAAATTATTTTTTTGTTCTACTATCACAATACAGCTACATCGACTAATATCTAATTAGGAAGGGTGAAGCAAGACCTACGATGTATTACCTTAGTGGACTTCAACGAATTTTTCAAAAACTATTCCAACCAATTAGCCATTTTTTGCTTTAACAAAGCTAAAATGTGCCATACTTAATTTTAGAAAAATCACCTGAAACTTTGTATGAGGCATAAGCTTTCCTCGATTCAAGCTGTTTCCCCACAGTTGAACGAGAACCATCCAAGTATAATTAAAAATTTGAGCTAAATAATTTTCCTCGATAACCGCGATATTTCATGCTAAATGTGCCTACGTAACGAGAGAACCCATTGAACAAGAAGAGTGAACATTATATGTAACAAATATGTAAAACTAACATACATAAATTAAAACAAGGGTTGAGATTCGCCACGAAAAAATCATTTGACTTGACCGGGACTGAACCCGGATTTCCCAACTGCCGGTCAAGTGTGACAACCAGTTACTTACCAAACCATCTTCCTTCAAGGCGAATTTCGCGAGGGGTTTATGCGAACTAGATCGCGAGAACTAGAACACGACGGGGGTTGATGCGAGAACGAACTAGTATAACTGGTTAACACACCTGACCGGCAATTGGGAGATCCGGGTTCGAATCCTGGTCAAGTCAAATGATTTTTTTCATGGCGAATTTCAACCCTTGGTATATATGCTCCCATACGAGTGAATTCGTACCACATAATTTGCCGATGCAAATATTAGAAATTCATAAATTAATGTACCTATGGGCGATGAAAGAAATTTTGGTGCAGAAGTCATACACGGATGAAGTACGATGGAAAGTAGAATGAGATGTGAAGAGAGAACAATCGGTAATACACCGATCAATATAGAATAGGCATATGCCGATTTCGTAGTTAACAAACCATCATCGGAGCTACAATTTTGTATCCCTGATAAAGACGTGGGAACTACGAAATCAAGGTACGTAACTCATAGAAAAATTACCAAGTATACTTTCTTTATAACTCGAAATTCCAAAAGTTACTCACCTCTCTATAACATATATTTACAACGTATGATTCATTCTACTATAAAATAAGTATAATACTAACGTCGGACAATGAATACTAAAGGTCTGTCAACGGAACTACTACGCTCGCACCTGCAATAAATTAAAAATTACTAGTTGACATCAAATGGCAAGTTATCAGATACGCGTGAGCGATGGGGAATGAAATGTCAAATCTACGTTGGCCCTGAAAATGACAAGGGAACCACGGAACTGCAAATATCAGGACTGCAATTTAGGAGGTATAAAAAAAGGAATGAATGCTCTCCGGCGTTCCGTGAGTTTCGGTAATTTACTGAGCTGATGTAGCGGCAGACACGGCGTGGGAAATTCTTCATGCCAGCGGGGATCATGGCCCTTCGCATCAGCACCTGATGAGATACGCATGCGCGAATACGAGGGGGAGGGGCAAGGCAGGGTAAGGGAAATGGGGCTTGGGGGTGAGGGGGGCAGGAGAGCGAGAAAGGGGCCCGAGGAAGGTTGGAGGATGCCCCTTCTGCTCCCCATATATTTTATTCCACTCACCTTCCGCCCACGAGAAGCGAGTTCTCGTCTTTCAGCACCAACCGGAAGTAGTCCGTGTGAGTTTCGTTGCCGACGAACCGGTGTACGTCTTCGGCACCTGAAAGGTGGAAGAGAGAGGATTACAACACTTATAAAACGACTAATGGATCTAGATTACGGTCTAATCGATTAACACGGCTTAAGCCGCGTACAGAGAGAGAGAGAGAAATTAAGAGCCAGGAACACCTCCACCCAAATCAATATCACCACGCCGTTCGAATCACAGTCTCAAGAAGGCAATTCAATAATGCAGTGATCGCCAACAGTTCCTAAAAGAGAATTACGGTATAATGGGCCTTACATCGGAAAGAAAGAAAACAACACTTGGCAAATAACCACGACTACATTTTACACTCAGAATATGATAATACTTTGGGCATGAAATTTAAATTAATAACATTACTCGCACGTAATTTTTCAAGTGACCGCGAAATCAATTAATTTCCTTAAGTTTACCTCCTGGTACAATCGCGACTGGTTACTTCATTTACGTTTCACCGATCAGCCAGAGGGCGTCTCCAGGTAGAAGCAACCAAACGCGATGGCATTCAAAAGTTAAGTAAAGCAAATCATTAAAAAGAGTCGTTAAAGGCGTGATCTGGTGGAATATCATAATTAAATTTAAGAGAATTGGTAATTTTTCACATTATAAACTTTAATGCGACCGTTTTCGATGTACCAAATCATCATCAGTCAATGATGTAGTATATCGATGATGACAATGTAGTACATCGAAATCGGTCGCATTAAAGTTTATAATGTGAAAAATTGACAATTTTCCTTAATTTAAAAGCAAACCAATTCAAATATCAGTTAATACTGAACGCGTCACTTGATTTAATAATGTGATCTCCATAATGATGAATAAAAACTCACATAGTACGTAATCCCCACTATTCAATAGATTCAAGTAAATCGACTTGGGTTTCTGACTCGGGATCCATCGAGTCATCTTTACCCTGAATATGACACCATGTTTTCAGGTTTCTTAGATTTAATAGAGTGGATTAAATATTCTAAGAATCGTTTCATTCTTTGTTATGCAAATTAATTCAAACCCATTTACGAAATTTTTAGGGGTCCGCCAGAATTAAACTATATCCCTCTGCTGTCAGCTCCCTGTCAGGTAGGGCGTTCCGCAAGTGACCAGCGGCCCCCAAGTTCAAATCTGGGTAATACCTCTCGACACCACAAGCTAAACCCGAGGAGCTTAATTTTCAGGGTTTCAAGAAACTTTCTGGAAAACCGCAGGCGGAACAGGGATGGCAAACTTGCTCCTTAAGCCTAAACGCGTGAATTTCGCCGTAAGGCTTAGTGCCAGGTGAGTTCTACCCACATCGTACCCGCTGGTCGAGACGAGAATTCACCTCTCCATTTCATTAGGTCGATCCACTTCGCGTGATCCCCGGAATGAAAGAGCGACATTAATTGATTATGCTGGATGAAATGAGCACGCCGGGTGAAAATACTTAATTCCCACGTCGTCAATAAAGGAAGGTGAGTTTTTAATGCTCTGCATGCGAAATACGAGCGTTGAATGTTTCCTGTAAATGTACCTTATAAGACTCAATATTATGTGGTCGCGACGAAATTCGCAGGCGTACACTCAAGTTAGTAGAGGCATAATTAAGCCTAAAATGTGTAATAACCATTATTACGTGTGTACATTTTCGACCAGTTAAAATATTAGTGTGGTCGTTTTCGAAGTTAAAAGAACGTTGTCTTAGAATTTTGTCTTTATTGGCATTAATATACCCATGGTTTTTCCGGATCTGAATCACATGTACTGGAATGGGCATAAAAATAGGAAAGTAGGCATAGAGGTAGGAAAGTAAGTGAACGGTAAACACTCTTTAGATTCGGAAAATAACGATCGAAGTTACTCCTATCAAACTGCCAACAAAAGGCACAGAACAAGAACTAGACGCATACACATAAATATTTCGCTACTGGAGCAAAATCGTTAAATGCACGCGATTTGCAACCGCCAATTGCAAAACCAGTCGCAGGGCTTCACGCTGCAGGGCGGAAGATTTTTACCGAAGTAATTATTACGGCCGGCGAAACCACTCCAGAATGGCAAATTAAATTTGATGCTGATGAATCTTCATTAAACTTTATTAACGAAGCCTTTACCGGGTGATACAAGGGCGCCCGACTACCCCCCCCCCCAAATCCCCGTCTTGACCCCCGCCGCCGCGTGCCATAAAGACCCCCCATTTATTCCGCCTCGAAACGACCCCTTGCGGTCGAAGGTAAATGGTCTCACATAAGTTTTACTGCCGACCAAACGGCGTGATTTGCGTGAGGTCGTTCGCGACACATCCCTCCCCGCCCCCGTTGAACCGCGTCCAGTTACACCCGCATTCATGGTTAAGAGGCACAAAATAGACGAGAAAATAGGTTTGATCTCGTCCACCACCCAATTATACGATGAGCAATTTGCGAATGGCAACTTCCTCAAATCGTGATTGTACCGGCTTCGTCCTCACAATGCGAAATGCCCATCATTTCATCGTCTAGCTTGGCGTTAATCCTGATTGCGCCCGTTTCCGGCAATGGCTTCAGCGGACATCAGTTGTGTCCCATGACATTATTTTCTACAATCGTCTCCAGTGATGGCACAACAGGGTAATTCATCATATCGTGAAATCGGCCGAGGATCCATTTCGAGCTACCTCAAGCCGCCTCTGAAATATCCAATAAAGACAACCGCAAATGTCAGCTTGAAATACTGTCCAGCGAGTTCTCTCTTTTCCACTCTTTACAAAGACATCAAAGACGCGACTAACGTTATTCTCATGGAACAGCCTGATAGCGCGGTGGCATCTATGTTCCTATTGGTCTATTTTAGGGGCCTGAACGTCATTAGGAGTAGTTAGCTCCTTTCCATTCAATAATAAAGACTATTGGATTCCGGATTTTGAGGAAGGAATAACATACAAAATTCGCTTCGCTATAGTAGCTCAAAGAAATATTCACGTGCTTACATTAGGCCCACGTTACTGTGTACCTTTTTATTAATGAAGCTTAAGATGTTCATGATTGATACACTTTTAATAACATCCCATTACAATGCAATAAGCATGAAAAATACAATAACGGTACGATGATGACACTGATTTAGTATTAAGATTGGAAGATATACGGGCCTATCTTGATTATCTCGCAAAGATAAACTTTTCCCTAGAAGTAGGAATGGAAAAATTATCAACCTCCTCCGAGAGACGAATATATCGCGATTCTGTCCCGCCATTAAGACCTGCTAGGTCAGCACAATTTCTTTCGCTGTTGACGGTGAAATTATGTTCATGAGAACTGCTAAAAGTGGCGAGTAGGCTGATACTGCAGCTAATGTTTTCCACCGCTGAAAGTAATATCTGTCGAGATAAAAGCCCGGTGATCGATGAAGCCAGAAAGTCTTTCCTTTCTCTTGAAGTTCCCAAGGACGAACTAGTCAAGATTTATGTACGTACCAAAACCAAGGTCCGTACCGATGTATTAGTAGTTAGTCACGCAAAAAAACCTGAAGAGCAGAACTGCTTAAGCGGGTAACTAAGATATAACAAGCATTCAGCTTTCTTTATTTTACGCGATGATCTATGTATAATGCATTTAACCATTAGGGTTCATACCGAGGCGAGACAGAAAAGGCAGAATGAATGGATCCTCCTGAGGCAGAAGAGGAACAACAACTAGCAAATGAGTGAGCAATTCGCAGGATCTCTTGAACAAGAGATCTTAACTAATCTTCTAAAAAAATACCCGAGGATTTTACAGTACGTGACAAAAAACCAAGGCTCCCAGACTCATTTAGTCTATTTAATCCGGATCCGTTGCAGAAAAAAAGCTCTCTGTACTTTATTTGAGAGTATAGAATTAAAATTTAAGGTTAGAAGACTTCACTTTAGAAAATATTTTTGGAACCTAATCACACTACGACATTCATTTTCTCAGACTTGTTCCACAGTCTTCTCAGTCCCTCCTCTTCGCCTTCATTTACGGCAATTGTCACCAAACGAAGGAAAAAATGTCTAGTTTACGTGACTCGGATCTAATTGTAATGAGTATTGTAGGGTGAGCACAGAAAACATAATGCACACGATATGCACAAATATTGTTCTAATTATATTTATGACATGATATGAACAAAAAAAATGAACTGGCGGCGTTCAACAGGTAATTAACGCAATCAAAAAGTGCTTAATACAAAGTTATCTGCAAGAAGAGTGTTCAGTATGAATTCATTTAAAAATATTATATGCCAATGCCAGCATCCACAGGTGAGTTCAGCATGAAGTTCTTCGATCTGGTGTCTTTAACTATAAGTCGAAGTGAGTCCGTCCTCATCCAGGGCTGCAAACTTTTCACGCAAAGAATTACAACATATTCTCCGCCGCAAGCCCAAAGTACCACGTGATTTACTTCCTGTACGGAGTCATATAATGAGGGATGATAATAATAATATTAATTTCTTTATACCTAACAGCCGAAGCCAATTACTAGGTAATGATCACAAAACTTTCCTTCGAGTATGATATCGCATCCACGCAGTTTCCTTAAACCAGCTGAAGTGAATGAGTGAGATCATTCCGAGAACGCCGCGTCAAATTGCACAACCAAACCTTCGGACCTTCAACAGCAGAAAATGGTCAAGGGTTAAGTTCAGCAGGTCAAAGATAAAGCTAAGAGCCGGCAGCGAGCGGAAACCGAGGCCAAATACAATAGAAAACTATACATTATTTGCGCCCCGATTCTCCCATGCTGACGCCATTTCCATGAAAACGCTAAACGTACAAGGGTTATCGAACCAACTATTTACCAATGTCTTCTTGAAAAATACTATGACGAATATTTACACACAATTTCTGAAATTTGATATAGAGGCAAAAGAATGAAACTTATCGATAAAATTCACGATTGCAATAAGGCACCTCGGTAACTATTCATTTACCATTTACGCATATTGAATTTGCCTAAAACCTTCACTCATCAGGAAAAAAATATCCAAAATATTTGTAAAACACACAAACTATATTAATAATAACCCATAAACACGATTATATGCACCTCGCGGCCCACGAGGAGAAAGACTGCGACATTTTAAGGTCGATTTTTTGGGCAACCACTAACTGAAATAGATGACCAATAAATATCATGCAGATGATTTATAAGTACTTGAAATATGAAACTTAATTCTTGTCGGGAATGAGGCTAAGCAGTCAGCGCGGACATTAACCAAAAATATACGATTTTCCTCCGAGGCGGCTACTGCCCAGTGCTTTTGAGGATGAGTCAATCCGTGATTGCACAGAACTATTCTCACCCAAGTGAATACAAGATGTATCCATGCTTGAGGCTTCCTGGTTCAGGATATACGAGTTTGCAGAGCATGAGAGGTCCGGAACAATTAACCCCGCAGTACTGTTAAATCTCTGTTGCTATCAGCACAAGAAACCACGTGGCGACGGATAATTGCTTAAGTGAAGTTCGCTAAGGCCAAGACTGGATGTTAAGGCAGGGCAGGAAATGACCTACATTATCCGAAGAGAATCTACGGCAAAAAACATTAAGTATGACCATATTCGCTCATTACGAAACTCCACTACACCACTAATTACGGGCACTGCATGTGAGTTCATGCAGCGCATACGAAGATTTGTTTCCTCGATTGAGACGCCGCATAACTAACCCCGACCCCCTTTAAAAAACCACCACCGAGTCTATTTTTGAAAAGAAAAAGAAATCTGTGGCGAGAAGCGAGGATGTCACTCGCGAGGTCATATCTCTTGAATGCATTCAAGGGGCTCACGGCACTGAGGACTGAAGAGTATGGCTTCTCTTTCACTTCAGTTACGCAATGAATTCGGGCGTCGAGTGAGAAAAATGAAATGATTTCGGCGAGTCGCCCTCCAACCGGAGCATCGAAAGGACTGACTAATTAACTCCAATGCGCCAAACTCCACCTCGACTGGCTCCACCTACCGGCTCGACCTCACCCGCCGTGGAAGCGCCCGCTCTCTGGCAATGCCACGTGACGTCAATGCGGTAAGGAGGGTGGGCGAGGTGGAAGGAGGGGAGGGAGGGGGGAGGGTGAGGAGGGGGCGTGGGAGGGGAGGGAGATGGAAGGGTGAATGGGCGAGGGGAGGGTGGGTATATGGGCGGACGAGAGGGCACACCTTAACATTAACCTGCTAGCGGACGAGGGAAACCACCCCCTTTGGGCATAAGGAAATTGTACAGGTGTTACCAGGGAAAAACATTCGAAGGGGAAAAAATTCGCTCACAAGGTTTCGGAAAATCGTTTAGATCCCTCTCAAAACTAGGATGGACACATGTTTTCATATCAATTTGCATGACTGCTTGGGGTCCCCTTTTCAAGCGGAATCTTTAAATCGGAGCTATTACGGAGAAAAGGAAAGGGTGAAATTTAAATGTAGAAATAAAAGAGAGAGGAGCGCGATAAAACGATATGAGTTAAACGTTAGAAAGTGTAGCAGAGAATATATTATCAACCTTTTGAAGGGCGTAAGGTTGAATAAAATGAAAAGAAATATATCACTTTACCTTGAATGAACCAATAACATCTTTACGACTAGGGTAAATCATCTACGCAAAGATAATGAAAACGGATAATTAAACGAACGAATCGGCGAATAATTTGACACAAAATTGAGGTACTAAAAAACAACTCTGGATGCGAATGTACAAGTTGTTTTGACCCTCCTTTCTGGGATGATGCTGGGAATTTATCCAAGAGCAATTTTGAAAAATAAAATTTTTCAAAACAAATTTTCAGTTTTTAATGGCCAACAGAGATGAAAAGAAATCGATTAACACAGAAAGTCTCGCTGGACGTGTATGTAGAGACATTTTCACAAACAATTCCCAAATGTAGTTCCTCAGTTTCGAGCGATAAGAGAGGAAAACGTAAGCATGGAAATTATTACGAAATGAAAAACTCCAGGGTTGAAATTCGCCATGGAAAAATCATTTGACTTTGAAATTCAACCCTGGTGTATATGCACCAGTGCGAGTGACTTCGTACCACATCAATTGTTAATGCAATGATTGGAAATGAAAAACTGCCCATAGATAATGGTACGTTAGCTTTTTTAACTACGCTCATTAGTTACGTATTACATCTTAATGCTGATGGAATCTGTAATTACGATTAACCAACATCACATTGCAATGAAAACGAATAATATCGTCATGAAAGCTATCAGTTACCATTCACATTTTTATATCAACTTTCAGCGAACAGTTAATTGTAATAATGTATTGGAGTCCTTATTCCCAATAAAAATCTAGTTATTATTTCACACGCATATTTACACGGAGGAAATGCGGTGAATTAAATTATGGAATTAACATTCTAGGAGGTGACATAAATTTTAACTTTTAGGGGAACTATGGAAAATCTTTATAGCCAATCTCATTGACATCAAAAGTCCAATTACGGTTAAAATTTTAACAACACTTAAACACTATTTAATTTAAGCCACGTTCCCTCGTCTTCCTCCAGGTTTGTACCCTCAAATCAATACAAACAAACGACCAACTGAGCAAACCCTTTCGTCCCCGAGTGCAAACCGCCAGCAGCCGCTCCACAGAGGGATGAAGGCGAAAGCAGAATTCCCCGAACCCTTAATGTCCTCTTTACCCTGGAAACGAGGCATCATCGGCGCCCACATCGGAGACAACCCGCATCCATCATTTCAGATCAAATGCGAGGAAGAATTACCGTCAATAATAAAGAGAACCGCGATGTTCTGCAGCTCACAGGATTACAAAAATTATCACAGTTTATTCCGCAATCACTAGAGCACATAAGAAGAACAAATCCTAGGCGTGCAACTGAAAATACTTGAATTAACTCCAATTTATGCTTTTCCCAAGGGATGCGAAAGCAGCTGTCACTACTGAAATAAAAAAAAACAAGGGCTCAACGGGAAGTCTAAACGAATTTTCCCTCAGGTTTATTTGGTTTTATTCCACATCACTATTACTTTACTCTAGGTACAATATAACCTTTTATATTTCAAGAAAAATAACGCTCAGCATTGCCTCATCCAGAAGTTGTGACTATCATCTGCAGGGGTGGAATTAGAGAGAAAATGCAGGGTCAGAAAAGAGGAAGGGTGAATACGCTAGAACCAAGGAATGATTCATGGAATACGAACCCTGTGCGTGCCATTGACGCTTAACACGTTCCGATGGAAATGCATATCAGCATCGCCTTTTAATGTTCGAGAGAACTCTTTTTTTCATCAACGTGGAACAGTTTTACCGGCAATCTATTTATTATTAACCAAATTTGATAAAATTTTAACCCCATCAATTTTAATCACAACTTGTGAACCAATCCGTTGATTACGTAATCCTCTCGTTTCCACCATTTAGGCCAAGTATTTATGGAGGCACAGAAATAACTAGGAGGACACTTTAACGAGTACAGCCTTAATTGGCAATTATTGATGGCAAACGGCGAGCTTATTTCATGGAATCGGAACAGAAATGTGAGGAATCAGATGCTTTTGACAAGATCAATAATTCGCGTACAGCGTGAAAGCCATTTTCATTAAATCCTTATGAGAAATAACAAAAAAAATAACTCTGCAAAGACTGGTGAGGAGAACAACAAACATGATGCGAGCTTATTAACGCATACAAATTTCACACGTAATCTGAATTTAATTTGAACCAGTAACACATATTATTCGTCCTATCTTCCTCTTTTTTTTTCGGGCCAACTGGGCTTAAGAGTGTAAATCTTCGCATGGGTCAGGAGCAGGGGACAGAGCCGCAGTTGGGGTCTGCGAACCGAGACACTCTCGAGGAACTTATGATTTATAACGCCGTAACAAAAGAGAACACAGCACATTCGCGACGGGAGCACATTTTTTTAAAGGGTTTCACGGACAAAAAAAATGGATTCGCTCCGCAAGCGAATGTATCTCCAGCTCCGAAAAATGTAAAAAAAACATAATTCCAGTTACGTTTAGATAATTAGAGCGGAGATGAGCAAATTCAAGAAGAGAAAGATGGCTTAAATGTATATGTAAAATATGAATCGTTTCCAATGCCAACTCTGAAGACTTCATATCCGTTAACAAGCATTAACGCCATGGGACTAATTGTTTCGTTTTTTACTGACATCTTTTAATTCAGCCATTAATAAAGCTTTCAATCAATTACCTCGCATAAATAATGCATCGAGAGGAAATGTGATAGAGTCTAATGAAATTGGCAATTAATTAAAATAAAAGCCAAGGCAGGACGACGAAACTCGTAAATGATGACTCCAACGGAATTTAATGCCACATTTCGCGATTCCGCGCTAATATACTAGTTTTAATTCACACTAACGTACTTTTCAACCGAATTAAATAATGAATCCACGTTAAATGGAAAGCACGACGACACATCTCGGTGAAAAAAATTCTCGTTATATGGCCGTGAGCCACAAAAAAAGGAGACGGCGGAAATTATTAAGATTTAAATGAAATAAAATAGCGAAAAGGCACACAGGAAACTTAAAACGTAGGCGCAAAAAAATTACAGGTGATAGAATCCTGGAGAGAAGTTATAAAAACAGGGAAAAAAGGCAGAATGTGCCGCAGGGCGTGATGCGAGGAAAAGAGGGAAGGAGAGGAATGTTAGAGAGAAAGGCGATTCAAGGACGAATCGGGTGGCGTGTGGAGGGGGGTGTGAGGAGATAGAAAGTGAGAACGGTCCGGGGGAGGGCGAGGAAAAGGGTTAGGAAAGATAAAGGGGACAGGGACGGGTGGAAATGAAGAGCCAGGGACGGTAGGAATATGGGGGAGGAACCCTGACGCCCCACCCAGGAGGTCCCTTTCCCCTCTCTCGCGGGAGCTAACCGTTCAGTGATACTGACAGGCATATTTCAACCCTCTCCTCCTCGTGAATTCCAAATAAATTTGCCATTAAAGTCCCGACTCCACCCTCTCTCCCTCCTCCCCTCCTAAACTTCCCACCTCGAACCATCCCTCTATTCCTTTCCACGCACACAGTCCGCCCTTTTTCCCCCTACCTGACCCAATGGATGAGAAGACAGTAGTACCCCTAGAAGGGGGCTGGGAGGGGGGCAAGGGAGGCTGGAAAAAGGCAGAAAAAGGACCACCGCGCGTAGGTGAGCGCACGAGGAGGGAGTTCAGTTGGCCATGGCAACGGGAGCTCGGTAATGCGAGGGCGAGGCCGGGCAACGCAGAGGGACACGTGTGGATGGAGATAGGGGGGGAGGTGGGGAGAACGGGGGGAGGGCATCGCGTCAGGACCAAGAAGTCGCCCCTTCGAGCACTTCCGAGAAGTCCAGCCATTCGGATCGACGCATATCTTTACGCAAATAACGCAGAGTAGAACACTGTCCATCTTGAGGTGGTTCCACCGTAAAAACATATACATGTAATTTCATTTACATTCTGCATACTTGTAGAAAAAATTAACCTCTATCTGATACGGAAAACAAAATTTTACCTTTCGTTGTTATATTTTCGCAAATTTAACTCGAAATTCATCACTGATCGTTTAATCCTAAGATTGGTTGACTGCGGCCCTCCACCCTTCAATATCTAATGCTAGTTCCCTTACCTCCTGGTATCTCTTCCTATGTACTTTCCTCTTTATTTGGTCCATGAACGTATTCCTGGGTCTACCTCTGGGGACGTTTACCTCCATTTTACCTTCAATTATGTTCTTCAGGAACCTATTGTGTCTCAGGGTGTGTCCAATCCATCTGGTTCTTCTATTCTGTAATTTCTCTTCTCATTCTACTGCTGCATTGAAATATATGTGACAATTGTATGACGCATACGTAAGGTGTATTTTTTCTGTATGGTGCTCCACATGGTCCTTTCCTCTTTTACTATTCTGTAAACTTCATTATTTCTTATTCAAACTCAAAATTATACGGTGTTAAATGAGAGAAATACGGGGAAAATCTTCCATCCAATTTAAATGCCAGTTTTCGGAAACACTCATAGGAAGAAACGAAAACTCTCGGAAAGTCGTTTGAATTCAAGAAAGACGCATATTACAACCTAATTCGTGAAATTTTTTGCATTTATTGCGATATTTAAAGTCATAACTACGTAATTCCAACTACACTTTGAAAAATGAGCAACTTCCAGTAAGATACGATTTATTACAGTCACGCAGCATGACGTTAAATTTAGCGAAGAATTTAGCAGTGATATACTATTGATTATTACATCAATAATTAGCCAATTATGGTAAACACCAAAATGAGCAAATTTAAATAATTTTTACGTTAAATTATTCATATAATATAATAACAAGCCCCAAAAGAGAGGTCTCCCAACCAATTGGGAATCAAACCCGCGACCTCAGCATTTGAAGCGTTGCATCGGTGAAGTCAAAATATTGCTCTCGGTGAATTTGGTTTTTTTTATTTTACGAATTACTACTGCAATTAAACCTTGCACCCATTTATGTGACTTTGAATTATGCTCATAACGCACATCGCCATGAATCATTACTTCGTAAGTTGATCACTCAAAATTAGGATTTATCCAGCCTCGGCCATGGCTTATCAGGCTCTATCGCGTCACCTGTGCTGCAGTGTGGACTTTACGCATGAGCATCTAGTCCGCATAAAGCCCCTTGTCAATTCACCTTGAACCATTGATTCGACATGATGACGTAACTGACAAACATACCTAACCGTTGACCGAGAAATCCCATCACAACTCTCAATCAAGCCAAAAAATTATTCATACCTACTCTCCACGCGTAGGTACATTGTGCTTCTCCTCCATTACACCGCAGTTAGGTCGAGTTGGCATTTTACCATTGACTCCATTACTCGAATGCCAATTTCTAGATTCATATTTCGTAGTCTGGTCCGTGAAATTTACAGGTGAGTAACGAAGAATTAACATGTATGCAACGGCGATAATAGGGAGTAGACGACGAAACATACCAGCAATATCTTCCTCCACTTCGCCCAAATTCCAGCGATGAAGTCACCAACAAAATGCTGTCAAAGATACTAGATGGAAATTAAACGACGAAACATACGCGGCATCATCCTCCGTTTCGCCTAAATTCCAGCGATGAAGTCACCAACAACATACCTAATATACCAAGATACAAGATACCTAATATTTATTCAAACGTCAGAAAAGTAATCAGCAAAACTATCATGTACAGGTTAAATTTCACGTATTAGTGAAATCTCAAAACTCAGACAAACTCAGAGCCTTGATAATTTTTAATTACTAGAAATTGAGCCATTGGTATTAGGTTCGCATTTGAAATAGTGAGGCTACGGGGTCAAGAATTTCTCAAAATTATTATCAATATTACGAGGAACCAAGACTAATTCCTTCGTGCCCCGAGCGTTCATATGCCAATCGTCTTCATTTCAACTAAAATCCTTCGTTTTCACCATGAATGATGATTTAAAAGGCATGGACCGCGTCGACTACGGAATTTTGACGTCTAAAAACATCAGCACACTATCTTTATTTCAGTCTTTAAAGCGAACTTACAACTCATTTTTTTAATCGCGGGCCTATCTTTCCAAACAAAATCCAGAGGTCAGGGGCAAGAGTGGATGCCTTTTCAAAAAGCTCCTCCAACCTTAAAATGGAAATTCTGAGGAAAAAAATAAATGGCTACGACCACATCCGGAGAGAAGGAATGTAAAGCGAGTCAAGCACGTAGTCCAAATTAAAGAAACAAAAAAGATTTTTAGAAGTATCAGAGAAAACTTAGGAATATCTAGGCAGTGACAATATAATATGACTCACAAAATACTTCTATCTTTCAAATATCTTCAGCAACAAGAGCTTCATGATACAGCAAATCGTTGACGACTCACTTGAGCGCCGATCGGAAAAAATACAGAAAATGGTATACAAAACAAGATTTTGATAAAGTTTCAAGCATTTTTACGAAGTATATTGTTTTATCACAAAAATAGCGGGGAATGACGAGTATTTATCTTCATGAAAATGATTTTGACATTTATACGATAGCTTGCGTCCTATGAGAAGAAAAATCGATATATAAACGAGTTTCTATCGAGCATTAAGTCAAAAGAGCCCTTTCGCTGTAAATTCTAATATCGTCCTTCGAGGATGAGTTAAGTTCTCAGTCGTAAAAAAATGCACTCACAGTATTACCGTCTTTGATAGTATTTTTCCTCCTTTCACTGGACCCATCACTCCCAAACGTTTGTAAGTACAACGCTAACAGAAAGCATGAAGTACGAATATAAATTATAACGAAAATGTCTTTAAGGTGCTCTTACTTAGCATTTTTAAAGGCCATAACTGCAGCTCTGGACACGACAAAAATATGGCAGCTAGTTGATACCACCAAAATACCGAATCTTAAGCGGTAATTCCTCATGACCATGTACCGAGGCACATCGCGTCATGCAAAATTCATGGGATCCAGGGGCAACGTATGGGGGTATTTCAATCTTAACGAGGTGTCCCCATACACGAGTCCTGCGAATAGGGAGAGGGTAACTTTAAGGAGGACCAGGAGCTCGGAAAGCAGCATAAGACTTTCACTCAAAGAGGATCCATGCATTATGAACGCTCGTGAAATATTTAACACCACGGGGTCCAGAAAGTATTAAATTATTGAGCATATTGCCGAAGACATTTGCATGCCAGAATCTAACGCCAACATGTAAGGGCCTTTTGGGTTTTATCGAAACTTTTTAGAAGCTATTAATGGACGCGGGAATAAATGGCTAGAAATTGAAAAATTCACAGGGCTTAAAGATCCAGCGAACTCCAATCGATGAGATGGGGGCCACGAGCCTCTTGAGTGGAGCGAGTGCGCCCGAGGAGAAACGAGGAGACGGTTCAGGAATGTTTAAAACAAACTGCCGCGAATAAATCAAAATAAATTGAATAATGACGCCCTAGTCGCCCAATAAAAATAAAGCCACGCGAAACGAACGAGCCTCGATGAGCAGCAGTCGTAGGACACGCGCACTTGAATGAGATTTTAGATAATACATAAAAACAACTGTCAACTGCCACGTAGCCACCATAAAAACGAAATATAGTGAATCTCCCTACGATTAGAAAATACAAAACGAGGCCGTGTGCCGCGAAGGAGGCTAGATGTCGGAAGTTGGGCACCCAAGGGACTTGGACATTGAATAATAATGCAGTTTTTCTGAATTTTGATCCCGAAACTCTCCTCCACTTATGAATATCCTATGGCTGCGAGGCCTTGGACGTAAACTCCGGCTTCACGTAGTTCCTCTGTCAATGCTGCTGTCTTGCTTCACGGTAACTTCGCTGCACAAGTCACAACTGCTTCCTTTTTTTCCCCACGAGTCCTTCGCATCTGCATAATTTTTAATCCGGACGTGGTCTTGGCCCCTCTGCAATGCGATACACTTTTCTCAAGCGCTCCAGATCTTACGTTTCAGAGTACTGATGATGAAAACGGAAGAGAAAAGTCCGTAGAAAGAAAACGACATGCTAATGCCGTGTCTTCTTTTAAGAGACTTGTCTTAGTTTTTGGAAACAGAGACTTTCTCCTTATCTGAGATTTAAAGGATATCACAAGTGTGAATGTACGAGGAACTGGTAAAGCCCTCTTGGAATTCAATGAACTTCACAGACAATTTACTTTGACAAGGTACATATCTTGAAAAATATATAGTTGTAGCACCATATTATAAACTGCGCTCACATATAGAAGTAATAGTTCACGAATTTGTCTCACTAGCCAACGAGAGTCACTGAAAATATTCAATGCATCAGATGCATTATAAAGTAGGAAATTACTACAAACAGTCGCATTTCTTAGCTCCTAGTAGTATCATAATCAAAATCGAATGCTGAGTATTTTAGAAGGAATCTAGGAGTAGCAAATATTAGGTAACACCTAGATAGATCTTATTTGGTTTTGATGAAATTCGCCCAGGTTTCTGGTGATTTTATTCAGAATACAGAGTTCCTTTTATACTGAACTAAGTTCATTAGCTATGTTTTTTACAGTGGTTTCGGAAAGATACGTTGAATACTAATGAAGTACGTATTTTCGGTACCGTTTGCAGCAGATGGAACCTTTTAATATTTAAAGCAGACATCTACCGCGTATCATCCAGGTACCACGAAGGACAATACATACACTCACCGACAGACAAGAAAGGAATTTAAAACACTAAGATTGAAAGCAAAAATAAAGAGGATTGAATAGCAATCCGGTCACGATTGGAACTAAAGAAAACAGAAATTAACTAGACGATGGCGTTAGTTACGCTACACAGCAAAACATGATGGTCACGTAAAGATTTTAGCAAAAAAACAGGTTTTGTGTCGAAGAATAGATAAAAGTTATTTTTTTCCATAAAAACTTCCATGATAGTGATGTTGAGAAAGCACGAGGGATGAGGCAAATCGCGACTATCACTCTCAACAAAAATACATTCTCCATTCGGAAAAACGAGACCCGCTCAAGATTTTTACGCTCGAATTAAAAAGCTAGGTTTATTTAACTTAATGTTTTCACCCGGGCTCCACATGCATCTCCGACGGATCCTGTAAAAATTTTCATCTCAAAGAAGAGCTTTTAAGGATTTCCCGAGAACAGGGATTTACAAGAGGGCTCGTAGAGAGAGAGTTTTTCACTGGGATTCCGCAACCAAGGAGAAGCTGAAAAACACTGACTTAACCCAGATCCCCCGAATAACAACCTCGAGTGCGCGAAAAAAGCCACCGGTGACTCACTTCTGACGCCAAACGATTTTTCGGGAACGACGACGTTAAAGTTTTCGACATGGTGATACACAGTAATTAAACCCAGTCCGTTTAGAATATAAAATAAATAACATGTATTTTGTTTCCATTGGGTGGGAAAAAAAGAATCTCCCACCCCTATCCCCCCCCCCTGAAAGGGCATGAAACTTTAAGGATACAAGGACGTCAACGGTGGGAATACGAGAAGAGAGGAGAGAGAGAAGGAAAGAGAAAAAAGACGTGTGCACTGGGACGGAAGAGAAAGGACGAGAGTGCGGCGAAGGGGAGGGGAAGGAAAGAGTGGAGGAGGGCGTAAGGCAGTGGGTGGGAAGGTGGGGGGGGGGAAGATGGAAGGGGTGAGAAACGGATGAGCGGAGAGGGGGTAGAAGGGGAGGGAGAGATATGTGAGAGGCGAGCGCGGTAGCTCTCGGCACGTTGGACGGAGGAGGGAGAAGATTGGGATGGGAGGCTGGTAGAGAGGGATGAGGCACGTGGGAGAGGGAAATGAATGTGGGAATAGGGAGCGGGGGGGAAGGGTACGAGGTAGGGATCGGTTGGTTAAAGGGGAGGGGGGAAGGAGGAGAGAAGGGGTTGGTGAAATAGATTGCACGCGGAAGGAGAGAAGTGAAGATGACGTAATGAGGGAGGGGGTGGTGAGGTGTGAAGGTGGCCATAACGCGGGGGGGGGGGCTGCTGTAGGGAAGGGTTACTGGGTAACTGGGGGGGGGGAGAGGGATGGAGAGTCGGGAGGGAGGGTCTTGGATGCGACGGAAGGGGGAAGGGTAAAGGGAGGAGGAAGCAAGAGGACGAAAAGAGGAGACAGAGAGATACGGATGAAGGGCATTCGCAGAAAGGACGCTTCGCAAGATCGATACTTACACGAGGTTCATGTGAAAATTTGTGCGCCTCAAAGGAAACATTAAAGATGAATCATTCCTCCGTTGATACAGATGGCGACAGTCACCTCTCCGTCTCCCCTACACACAAACACACACATATCAAGTCTATTTTCGTTTTGCGCGCGCGATATGTAGGGGAAACATGAGTACAAAAGGAGCCCACAGCGTGCACTCGAGACCAGAAAACGTATCCCTCCCGGCAACTGGAATGTCGCCAGCGGAACGGAAAGAAGTAATACCCGATACGGGAGCGCAGTGTACATACATACATACAAACATACCCTCGCAGATTCCACATCTATCCCCTCCCCACTCCCCCGCGCCTCTCTTTCACTACATTTCCATTTTTTTCAGCGTTTTTGTCCACCGTGTTAAGCCTCTTGGGAGCCGTCCATTCATGGACCACTGGGCCAATTACATTTCAGATTCCATCTCAAACCGGCGTTCCTTACACACTCGCACACCCAGGAGAACACACAAAAGGAGGATAATTGAACCTTGGACGGGAGGAATATTGTCTTTCATTAGCCTACGGGGACACGAGCATTAAAATCCTCGAATGCTTTTTTACTCCCCTCCACCACTACCACCCACCATCACATCAGGAAAATTGTATTTCCCCGAAAAAGCACCTTTCCTCTCTCTCACTGCTCCTCAATTAAGATCAGGTGGCAGACAAGGGGACGTAGATGGGAGGAGACGCGATTCCGTGAATGAAAGCGCGGGGAGCGTTATGCGAGAACGATTTGACGGATAGGCCAATTTACTGAATTATCGATCCGCGGCTTGTCCTCCTCCATTTTTATTTTCTCAGCGGTTCAGTAAAAAGAAAAATAATAATAAATTGGATGCAGTTGATGAAGGTGGCGCTGTGTTCGGGAGTGTGGGGGGAGGAGGGCCCATCGGCCTGCTCATGTATTATTCCCCACCGCCAGGGCAGTTTCCCCCAATCATGAGTAGGCGAGCCACGAGATACACACAAGGTATACCAAGATACATGGGCGAAAGGAACGGGTGAGCGGGCGCCGCATGTAACGTACGGCGTCAGGTAAAAGTTCGGGCGGAGAGAGAGAGGAGGATTCGGTGGGGCCGCAGGGGGGGGGCAGCAAGGGGGGGGCGAACCGCGCCACCGTCGGCGGTGTGGGCCCGTAACGAATCTAATTCCCCAAGGGAGCGAATGGCTCCCTCGGCGGAATGCCACGGCGTGAAAGTGGTGCCCGAGTGTGTGGATGTAAGTCTGGATGGAAAGCGGGGGCGTGTGGGGGGGAAAATGGGGGGGAGGGGAGAGGAGAAGGGAACTGATTAAGGCGGCGATGTGAGACGAAACCCACGGAATAAACGCGAAAATTGATGAAAACGGATCCGGAGGAAAACACGGCAAAATAGCCCTTAGGAGTTAAAGAGAAAAAGAGGGGGGAGGAAGAAGAGAACGTAACCAAATTACTTTACTCGACTTATCCGCGGAATTTCATTTCACTCGTTACCTATGATACACACGTAAAAAAGTTGAGACGAATGAAACTGCTGCGAGGCTGGAATCCGTTAATTAGGCGGATGTGAACGCGTAGGTAGGACGAACGGAATAAATCCAAGGGCATTTTCTTCTTTCGCGTGCAAATTATCCATCTCGGGACAAAGAATTTCACCGCGTGAGAGGATCAACGGGCGAGTCAGGGAGGAGTTGTGTAGCACAAAGACGGAAAATGGGACGCGAAAGGAGGGGGAGGCGGAGAGAGAAGGGGAAGGAGGCAGAGTAGAAATAACAAGGGGCCGCATTTAGTCCTATTTCAAGGACTGGGATCTAATGAACCGCGATAAGATGACACGGGAGGAGTGAGATATCTTTCAGCAGCCATAGGAGAAGCTTACAAAGCATTAGAGATTTTAGAAAGGCGGGTAGTGTTTCGTAAAAATAAGAAACTTTTAGCATAAGGTAAACGCATTAAAGCATTCATTAATTCCCATCAAAATTATTCTACCGTCTCACCACGAGTTCTAGCTTGATGGAAAACTAATTACTGGAAGAAAGAGGTTAATTCTACCACAGCACACAATGAAGACGTAGCACTCTTTGCTTTCCACAGAGACCGCAGTTCTTTGACTGCCAAAGGCAATGGAACCTTTCCTACAGTTGAACATGTGCTGTTGTACGAATTCCGACTCCAACATTATATAGGTGAGCTGATTGTGGTTATATAGCATTTGACATGAATAGAATTCATCATATACACCTGGGATAACTCGATTCGACGAAATAAATAATTAATGAAGTTAGGTGAGGTTGCGTGAATATTCAAACGAATTAATTTCTTCGTATCCGGCTTACTTATTGGCGTAACTATCACGCCATTTTGACAATATCCCAAAATTAAATAATAAGTAAGACATCCCGAAATTAAATAATATGATGTGAGAAGCAAAGGGAGAGATTAATAATCAGAAAATTTTAAGAAATCAAATGATAAATGGAGAAGATATAAATAAGAGCATTGGGCGGGCATGTTGATCTCAGCAATAAATAGTACAGAGACACAAGATGAATAAAATACCCAGCGAAGTAACTTAATATGGCCTACACCCTGGAAAGAAAATGGTGAACATTCGTATCCTCAGCTGTATGGTAAAGTGGAGCGAGATTCCACGACTGTAACGGAGAGTATGAGATACTTGCAGTAGTACTACGAGTATCTTAGTGCCTTAAGAATAAGTATTACTTATGAGCAAATGAAGGGAGTTCCGACAGAAACATCCAACGTTGACTGAAGTGGGATACCTCTGGCATAAGCAATTTGAGATGGAGTTTGAGCGTTTCAATAAGACCGAAACTGACCAAAGTATCAGGGCCGAAGAGTGAAAGAATGAGAGAGAATGAGCAACCAAATGAATCAGAAATTCATTCGCCATCCCATCACCACAAGCAAGTTCTTCGACCAGCTGTAATAAGTCTCCATTATGAGAATCGTAAAGAACATAAATCATGAATGAAGACGCCACTCCGCAAGAATGTATCGGTTTCCAAGAATTTCCGCTAAAATTAAAGCGGCCGTCCGGATCTCATTTCTCCAGAATGCTAACGAGGCATCCACCACGGCAAAATTTCTACCGCGGTAGAAGCGATCGGCGGATGGAACGGAGAGGTGGATAATCAGCCTAATCAGTACCCGTATGAGACACCACGCTGATAGTTAAACAGTTTCCATGAAGCAACACATCCCACAAAGCTGTCCGCTATAGCTCGTTATTGGCTCCGTGAGCCAAAAGGAGAAGTCGAAGCAATTGACCCCTTGATGCTCCATTGATTGGGGTAATATCGCAAGCTATTCAAAGTGCAACATCAATACATTACAGGCTATTGCATAACAGCCTACCTTCACGCTCTAGGCAAAGCTCGCACTCATAATCCATGGATTAACCGGCAACATTCAAGAAGCGTTGCGCAGTCCTGAAACCAGCAGCAGGACGTATCTCATTTGGATGTGATGAAATTAGCCCAGGTTTCTGGTGACTTTATTAAGAATATAATTTTCTTTTGAACTGAACTAAGTGCATTAGCTATGTTTTTTACAGTGGTCTTCGAAAAGATGCGTTGAATACTAGTAAACTATGCATTTTCGATACCGTTCGCTTCAGATGGAAACTTTCAATATTTAAAGCAGACATCTACCATGTATCATCCTGGTACCACGAAAGTAGATACGTACGCTGAACTACGAACAAGAAATGCAATTTAAAACACTAAGACTGAAGGCAAAAATAAAGAAGATTTAAGAGCTATCCGTTAACGATTGGAATTCAAGAAAACTGAAATTGACTAAACAATACTTGGGAATACACTTATTTCCCCACGGATTTCACACTCGCGTGATTAGATGACGACTTAAAGCATACCTGAGAAAGCATGCGAGGGAAACAACTCTTGCGTTTTGCGACCGATCAAGACATCACAAATGCCGATTGAATTGCTGGCAGAACTCTAATATCTCGACTTTGACTCGAAATTAATTTTCGTCCCTGAGACCGAGAGGCAGAATATTCGGTTGAAGGGAATACAAAGGGTTACAATATGATGCTATTTACCTTGAGTGTTAGCCGTGGTATTACCACTGGAATCAGACGGTTTCGTAGAACGATGATTCCCAGAGAAAGGAATCAGAAAATCATCTCCTCACAAAAGGTGAATTACTGCGGGTGGCTTAAGAGACGACGTTACTGCCTCAAGGAGAGAATACAACAAGAGAATATGAAGAACGGAGTTCATGGAAGATAAACAGACAAATTGTTTTCTCAAAGGTCTTTCTTCCCGGCTGCAGACTCTCCAGCACTTTACCTCGAGTCACTAAGTAATATCAGACAAAAACCCACACAGCGAAAAGGATCTTCCCACGATCAACGCGGCCAGCCACCGAAAAAGAGTACAGGAACCCGATATGAGCTGGACTGCATCTCAAAGGAATTCCACACAAAACACCAGGAATTCGGAAGATTGCAAGGGAAAATGGATTGGGATGAGGTCGACTTACTAATATTTACTTTTGCCACACCAGCTGGGAATATCAGTAAGTAATTCCATTGTGATGACAGGAAGAACGGTTAAGCCTACTGTCGAGGTTGTGATGGAGGGTTGAGGAATTAAACGCAAGAGCGATAGGAACTTGCTACGCCGTTCAAAGAAAAATTAAAAGTTATTTATGCATGAAATTTGAATTGAATTTTTCCTCCAAATCTCACAGATGCTCATTCTTGACACTAAATCCTGACAAATTCTCGGCGTAATTCCTAATAATACTCCGCCGATGACAAAACACCGTAATATTCTGCTCAAGAACGGCGCAGCTACAGTGCCCCGTGGGTACATAATTAACCACTTCGGTTAACTTCGGGTTAAAACTCGAGTCAGGCCCCCGGGCTCGTCCGAGACAATTTCTAGCTATGTGGTTTTCCAAGAGACCAGGAATGTTAAAACAAGAGTATTATAATTTTACACTGAACTCTAACGCAGGTACATACATGTATCCTAGACAAAACGACGGAGAAAATTAATGTGAAAAATACTTCGTTGAGCAACCAGTAATACGTAAAAATCATACAAGTAGTATTAATTTTACAACAAAGGGTATTCAAATTAACACGCAGGTACCTATGAGTAATCGAAAAAACAAAACTTGTTCAACACACTTTTCATTGGAATATTACAAGTCTTACTTTTTTTAATAATGGACAAATTCCACAAAGTTAAGGCCAAAGTTGTGGCAATGATACTTGAGAGTAGCCTTGAGAATAATCTGAAGAGATACGTTTAGCGTATTCAAAAATTTGGTATCTTGAGCCTGAAAAGTAATACAGCTCCCGCTAAATTTCAGGTAGTTACAGTAAGTCAGCGTTCATAACTCTATTGATCCGACAAACAGGTACTATTTTATAATAGATGCGTAGGTAAGTACATATAAATACTATTAAGATAAAATATTCAGAGAAATACTGCGCATCTTTAGCGGTACTTTACCCAGGGCCGTCGAAATACACCTCTTCACAGTAAAATTTCAAATACTTAGCTCTAGTATTAACAGGGCTACAATCTGTTTAATTAAATAGTACTTAGCTCTCAGCTTTTTCATCCGTGCATGTCCGTTTCGTGGGATGGATATTTTGGAGTCGACCTCATTTTGCCAATCTTCCTCACGAAACTACAGGCAGTGCTGAGACAGGACCTCTCCCTTCAAACCAAAATGTGTGCATTTCGCTCGCTACTGGTCTCAGTGCTCGGAGAGCTCGTCGATCAAACCGACTTTCGGGTCGAAGAATGTGGTTATTTACACCTTTATCCACCCTCAGACGCTGGATCGATACCATATTCGATACCATGTAGAACACGGTAAGTATCTACTAACCTGAGTTCATTTTTTGCTTCCAAGCTCCCAGGGTTCATTTCGCGTCTGGATACGCAAGCAGAGCACGAGCGTAGAGCATGGTTATTTCAACTTCCACGTTCAATGCGAGACTCGAAATCGTCCATCAGGCCGGAGTCCAAGGAAACGAGCGATGTTCTCACGGAGATAAAATCGCCACCAGAACTAATGCGCTGTACTCCAGGCACTAAAAATTGACTTTAAAAAAATACGATTTTGCATCGGAACGCGAAGTTGTTGCTTGAATTTGTTTCCACGCATTGTGAAAAGTAAAGCTCACTAGGAAAAAGTTTTGACATGAGTATAGCCTGTTTCAATATCAAAACTGCAATTATCCAGAGGCGATCAATTGCTCTATTAAACGTGCCCATAAGTAAAAGTCCAGCGGGACTTCCGGTCTCTTTCAGTTCATTAGAACATAAGACAGGCAAAATTAACAAACTAATATTAAAGATTTTTTTACATTAACGGTTGCGGAATTGGAGGATGACTTTAATCACGTTCCAGAAAACGTCTGTTGAAAAACCTAAGATATATTGATACTTAAAAATTAACAAAAACGATTTTAAGGTTAAAATTTCGCACCGATTACAGGACTCTTGGTGTACCTACACGCGTAATAATGGTAACTGAACACGATTTCCACTAAAAAATTACACCTGAAATTATGAACTATAAAATATTCATAAGCCGGTAGATTGAATTGCACACGTTCACTAAAACATCGCCTGAAATTATTACTATTAAAATACCCATCAGCCAATCGCTCGACTCGTGTGCGTGTGTGTGAATATGTATATGTATATATATATATATATATATATATATATATATATATATATATATATATATCGTTACATATACATATATAATACGTTATTATTGATTGGTAACATTTCGAGAGGCATTTCAACCAGACTTGGCCTTTTCCATGCAACTCTTCCACCCTCCTCTCTTCACTCCAACTGCCGCTTGACTTCGTCTCACGGTGACCTTCCTTCGCAGCGGGCATCGGATGCCCTGCAATGGAGGTCAGATAACTTCCCACTTTACACCGCTATAACGCACGCCCTCGGCGAAGCATTGCTACGCCTTTTCGAGCGAGATACTGCGTTCGTGATACTGCTTAATACGGTAAATAACCGTGCTCCTCAACTGTTATGGCAGCAAGTTGAGCCTTCAAATAACAGCGCGCAGGATCGCACCAGCTCCGCATAGAGATAACTCCCATACGACGATCGATAAAATCTCACCTTCACCACGCATTTTTTCTTTTGCAAAACACAGTTTAACCCCGGCATTTTGCTTTTAGCTTTTTCGGTTGCGAACCCAAGGGTCTGGTGCAAAACAGAAGGTACGCATTACCATCATCGATGCGAGATGATAAAAATAAAATTCAAAGAAAGATGAAAGAAAAAAATCGTCAACTTAAAGGCACTTCGGAGCCGTGGGATAATGCATGCGGTCAGCCTGAAAACATGAGACGTTTTCCTGGTGTTAAGTTACGTAGTCAAGGGGACTTTTGGGGGGAGGGGTCAGAATAAAGTGGTCGTATTGACGAAAAGTTCCGCTTTAAAAAAGGCTTAGCAGAATGGGATGCCACAACCCCAGGACGCAAAGAAAGACTTCTCTCCCTATCCCTCCCTCCCGTCGGTGGAAGTTTCAATGCCACCCTTGGGCAGTGGTCCTCAATCTCTTTCTCTCTCATTCTTTCTCCGACTCGAGACCCCCATCCTCTCCGGCGCTGACCTTCTAAAAATCCCCAAGACGACTCCCACCCGCAAGAACATTATTTTTATATTCCTTCAAAGGAGGTTTATCACAAACTCGTTGCGATTTTTTTTATGAACTCAATTTTCCTCCGAAAAGGGGAGGAGGAAATACAATCCGAGGCAGAAAAATGGAGGTAAATAAATTCAAAATTAAGTGAGCAAAATTCTCCACAAAACAGCCGCTAGGAAAAAGACAAAAGCATAAAGCTTTGAGGAGGGGACTTTAAAGACAAAAGGAAGCATCACATTCAAAAGAATTGATGACAGGGAAGACTTAAATAATAACGACATTACTGGGCCAGTTTGAAAGAAAATTTTGTCTCATTATTTGCCTGAAAAACATGCTCAAGATTTTCGTCTCTCGTAACGTTTAGTGAATCTCTACCGCACATAAGGATAAGAATAATCACTTTGACTGATAACAAGCTTTTGCATAAAATTAAGGTCGACAGAACAAGTAAACCGTCATAATCCCACACCTATCGACCGTAGGTTCTGAGAAGATTGTATACAAAATAACTCATTGCCATGCTAACCTGAAAATCGAGGTTTCAGCGTGAGTTGACTGGAGTGATTGAGAAAGCATTCAAAACATGGATTTGCTATACAGGATGATATGCACACAATATTTATCGTATTTTTCAAGCTATAATACATTACTGAAGCGTTAATCCCCTCTCATTTAAAGGTTTATGGAGCTTTCCAAATAAAATAATGAATGACCGTAGAGGGACATTGGTAAATAACGAAACTCATAAATGACAGCCAAGCTTTGAAGGAAAATTTATTTACGGAATCGATTTCGTATTCATGTGCTAACTCATTATACATGAACATAAAATAATGACACCATTCATGAGCGATGATATTTTCCAAAGTTACACAACGATAAATTTGATACGTGCGAGTTTGAGAGAAAATCGCATGGGAGAAAGACTAGCCCCTCCCACCCTCCCCTGGGAAGGAAGAAAAGTAAGGACTAACTCGAAGACATATATTCACGAAATGGATAGAGGACGTTTTCAATAGTTTCGCAGAATATCAAGCATAAGCATTTGTCACGATGAAATATGGACTTAGTTTTCCAACGTGAACAAGATATAAGTTTTCAACACGGTAGTAGTGAAGAAAACGAATAGAGAAGAAAATTCCGGATATTCAATCCGGATACCGAGGAACTTACAGGCAACACTCGCTGAAGCTCAAGCACCAACGGGACAAACAAAAGGCGGCATTTGAATGTTGAAATCGGCCATAATTCCTGAATTCAGATGAGCTCTCTCATTGTATTTGCGTCGAGGGCGCAGGTAAAGTGCAGGGGGGTACATCTGGAAAATGTCCATTGAGTGATTTGGCAGTTTTACCGCGTTCACGGATTTTTTTTTTTGCGGGGCAAATGTCCCGGGGCCTAAATCCCACTCGGGGGCGTCATCCTCAATGGCCCTCCAGCTAGGACCAACAAAATCGAAAATCGATGTCCACAAACGAGCCACGGGAGCCATGCATTCATTCTGAATGGCTGTGGGTGAACTCGAACCAATCGGTATACGATCACAAATGTCTTATAGAACCCCTACACCACCCAAATCTCTACCCCGATATTCATTGATTTTTGGACTCTTTGATGTGGACATTTACTATTTTAAGGTAGTTTGAGCGAGATTGTTCCCAAGTCATAAGGGGGTCTATGTTTTAATGATACTTTTTAAATTCCGCAGCTGTAGGAAGCATGAATTAAATATTGCATTATAAATTGTGCAATTATATACATTTATATGACAGAAGTTCTAAGTAATTGAATAAAAACATCTGCTTGAGTCTTTTATTTGACTCTTTTTTTAAGCGGAACGTTTTAAACTCCTTCATAACGGGAGGTATTTTGCGATTCTGAAAAAAATCACCAAAGTGACAATAGTCTTCACAAATAGTCAAGAAAACATACAAACTACACCTGGTCTGATAATTTGGCCTCCTTGGAAGAGTAAGGTATTTTTCTATGAAATGACACCAAATTCATTGATTTCTAGGATAAATGATATTTCGCGCGAACTACCTTAAATCCGCACACAATATGGCATAGAAACAAATTTTTCACAAATAATTACATTTGCACTCATGAGATATAATACAAAAACACGATATTTTCCTACATAAAATTCCCAATAGAATGTATGCAAATTACACGATCAATAAAAGCACAGGATACCGTACATGTTACCGCAGCGGTAACTTTTATTTCATTTATCCTTTCCCGGGAGATCATTCCTAATTCAGTAGTGATGTTGCTTATGATACATCCAGTAAAATCAACGAAAACGACCTCTCATACGGCTAATATCCATTAATCAGTTCATTAACTATTCATTCATTCAACAAATATACATTAACTAATGCCGGTATTCATTAACTCTTAACTTTTACAGACCAAATTGAATATAATTACCACACGAATACAGCCAAAATGCTTTAGCGTCATCATCAGATAACACAAAAGAACCCACGTCAAGCACAAATTTTATCACGTTTGTTTTATAAAGGACCGGAGAAATGAATCCTGCAGAAAAAAATGCAGCCAAGTTTTTGAGGATCAAGTATTCACATTCACTATTTTTAGAAGAGCGTTAGATAAACGAAATCAAAGCGAAAAGATGGAAGAGGCAGAGTTAATAAAGGGCTATTTGTACAAATACAGTTTCACACTCATGTTCCGACTTAATAAAATATTATTGAAGAGTGTAGTTACAGTGTATCACTCTAGAAGCGTTACGGAGATAACAGCAATCAAAAATATCGTGTCAAGTCTCTAAATGACTAGGCGTCAATGATAAGCCCTGAGAGGAAATTGTTTCCATAAAAATTATAGAGATTACGAATGATAATTGTTATTACGATTGTCCACGAAGATAAAGCCTGATGCGCAATCTTATCAGGTCTTACTTTGTGTATAAAATGGTACAGTAGGAGAGCATTAACATGAGTACACTATCCCTCACAACTGTGCCACTGATTGCTATAGCGGATCTGAAGTAATCATCCCAGTCAAATTTTTTTGCTTATCAAAATGAAATCCATTTCTACGGAGCGACAAACGACTTTGGTGACACACTGGAGCTGTACATGATTACATCCCTTACAAATGGAACAGCCGTCGGAAATAAAGCATCCGCTTAGGCATGAATTGGAAACTTCATGATAGAGATAAAATTGTACATATATATTAAATCTAAGAGTTGAAAATGCAATAGATAAGGAAGAAGCGAGTGGAAAATTGGAACGCTACACAAAGAAAGGTTTGATAATATGTTGTACAGTGAACGTGAGATAATATCCGAGAATAAAAGGATATGATATGACGGAAACAAAAATGGGAGATGATAATCTCCCATATTCCAGCACCAGACGATGGAATACTACAAAAATACCGACATAAATGAACTGGGTGCTAAACCTGGGTTAAATATGAGCTTACAAATCGAAATGGCAAACGAAAATCGGTGGCCGATCACGAGTAGCGCAAACAAGGGTGAGTTTTACAGTTCCACGTCCAAAAATTGGTCACATTACCGCTAATAATTAGAAAAAGGAGGAGTAGAGAATAGAGCTAGGTACTTCATGCACGTGATGGTATCCTATCGTGCGATCAATCGATTCATTCCGAACTCTGCATTGTGTCACTCAACAGGGCTCCATATGCAAGTCATCGCATCGATACTAAACACTATTTACACGCGTAGAGAACGATCAATCTCAGGCCCATTGAAAATAGAAAATATATGAAAAGCTATTTAAGCTAAATAAATATTCCTAAAAACGGGTTAGCGGCTGGAATTCTCTCCTGCTGCTAAGATATTTCCACGCCAGCAAAAACAAATATATCCCACATCAGGGCATGATGAGTCATGACACATGAGGGCAATTTCAAAGCACAGGTCCACCGATCAAATAATGCCCGAGGGCACGATATTTTGTTCACTTGAGGGTGCACGGCGTGATTTCCTCCAACTTTATAAGGAACTGAGCTTTTTCTTTATTGCTCCGTCATTGTTCTGTATCGCAAGACAACCCAGAAAAATAAAGGAGAGACTCCCACTTTATGTCATGCTCGAGGATGTTTCCCGAATTTTTAGACGTAAAAAATTCTAGGAGATTCCCTGGCTTTAAATGATTTCAATGACAGAGGGTACGGGCAACGTGGGCTTCCACAGTTGCCGCAAATGAGAAAAAATCAGTCCAATCCAGTTCACACGTTCTTGCGGAAATTAGATACGCCATGCCTTCAACTAAAACTACGGGACAATGGGATCAAACACCGTTACCCTTGTTCATAAAACTGGATTGGGGAATTTTGTTTCGCCACATTTTTTTCCCGCAAACCACAGACACCAAGAATCAACAAAGAGGATAGAATGAGACTTAAGGGAGTGAACTAAGCTCGTCTGACACGCGGTGTCATCTGAACCCGACAACCACACGCATCGATTGGGGTTTTCAGTGTGGCTAAATTTGCTGTTGGCACCAGAGTCCCGCAACTTGGGAACCTGTCAACCTTGAACAATGAATCTTTCTATATTTCGGGCCGCGAGCCAAGTCCCATGCATAGGCACGGATTAGCTCGGATATCATATCGCTTGAACGCCAAAAAACTAATAATGCTTCCATTTTTCGCGGCCCAGATTTTTGTTCAACTCAAGCGCCTCCTTTTTATTGCTTCTCTCACTTGAGAACAGATCCGACGAGCGACAATGATGGATGAATAATGCAACAGCTTCCACAGGGGAGTGGCTTCATCTATACACCGAAATGTGGTTATGAATCCTGGTAAACCAACTGCCACCGCGGATAAACATGATGGGGAGTGTCTCCAGAAATAATGAACAAGAGACGGGATAAAATCCCACAGGAATTTCAATCAGTATTTCCCCTCCTTTCATTAATTATCACTAAACGAATTGATTACACCACTATACACCGGTGAGCGAGAAGCCGTGGATACATGCGATTGAATTTGGCCGATAAACCGAGTTACCAGCAAAGGAATAAATCAGAAGTAAATGCATTGAATCCCGCTGAATTCTCGCTAAACGAGCAACGGCTACAACAAACACGTTCATTAGCGGGAGAGTAGAGAACAAATATGAGGACAAAAGTATTGATTGTAAGCCAAACAAGGAAAGCGATGGGAAGATACAGAAGAGGGAAGCCTTTAACGGCTTGACGACTTCGAGTTTGTTGTAGCAAACTGAGGCAGCAATTAATTTTATTTCTGAAGTTGTATTTCACAATTACTCATAGAGAAGTGAAACAGAGGATCGCCCTACGATTACCCCTAAACTTTCGAGGAAGTAGTCCGCGAATTGAACATCACACACTGCTGGCGGCAACTGTACTACAGAGTAGAAATTCTGAGGTACTTGATATTTTGTCTGGCAGGTCGAACATCTACCACAGTAGAATTAGAAAAAATCTTTTCAAGTTAGAATACCTTTACTAATCAGTATAAAAGTTTTGACACACATTCAAAGTTTTTCTTCTTAAAGCCCGATTCGTTATTAATATCTCTCATTTTATGGCTCTTTACCAAAGGTTCGTATTCAGGCAAAATAGCTACGAGAATTGGGAAATTTTCACGCTAATTGTGAAATTATCTTGATTATACGTTTCTGCTTTCCTTCAAATTACTAGCTTCGAGAAACGATTAGCCAGCACCATTGTTTTAATTTGTGGAATATAACAAAAATATGCAGTATTCGAGAGAGAGATTTTTACGGCTGATTTTCACAAATCACGAACGGGTATTATTCACCTCCGGGCACGACATGAAAGAAGAGAAAATTTGAATCTGCAGACGCAAGGAGACAAGTGGACGAATTTACTATAAAATATGCTACCTGGACTTGGGTTAAGAGCAAATAACCTCCAACATATTTAATTTGTGCTGATATAATTGTAAAATTAACAGTTCATATTTTATAAGAAAGGTAAAATTATTTAGATCTTTTCGATACCGGCGAGAGAGAAATAAAGAATGGTCATAAATTAACTGTCCACACAAAAAATAAGAGAAATGAGGATAATCACAATTTAAAGAAATAAAGTGTACATTAAAATAATAAATGAATACAAATTTATGACAGAATTAGGATGTCTACAGAGTGTTACATCAATTTCATGAAAAATTTGGCAAGTCTGAAAAGCTTTTTATACTATACTGGCGCATAGAGGACTATCAGACCTTCTAGTTATTGCTGGATCTAAGAATCTCAAGATATTTGAAAACTGAATAAAGCGTAAAAGTAATCATTTAGTTTTCCTCATACGAGCTTGAAAATTAAGTTTAATGCCATTTTCAGGTATTTTAATTATCTTCGACTTGCTCAAAGAAATCTCACAACACACAGGAAATATCGGATATAAAATTACCTTTAAAAATTCCAGGAATAGTACAATGCCAGTAAGATACGCTAGTTACTAAAATACAAATATATATGAACAATAATTCACAACTGACAGACATATCTAGAAAATAATGTATATACTTCTCAGAGAGCAGAACTACGGACAGAAGAGAGGAATAGAGAAGAAATATTTTTGTGATAACACGACAGATGAAATTTTATCCCCCTTTAATCTATTCATTTTCCTACAGTGCAAAAGTTGAAAGTGCAAATTATCAGGAAACAGCAGCAGTTTTCCAACGCTATCACTAAGTATTAATTATCCCGGAAAACTTTATCAAATGGGCAGTTTCCGCAGAGGCATTATCCTTGGAGTCACCACAAGGCGGAAGTCATTGGTGGTATTTAAGGAACAAGAACGATAAGATTAAGGTTGGATTAAAGGACTTTAAGGGAGTATGAGAGGCATCCTGAATGCGAGAGACTAAATAAGATGAAAATTATAGAGAACTGGAACGCTGTAAATGACTGACATTGAATGAACGGCAAGACTATCCATAAGCAAACTGCAGCAAATCGAAGAAACATCTACCACCCGTGAAATATGGGAAAGATTTACGCAAATGTTACCCACAGAATTAGTTTTCAAATAATTAATTGATAACTGACGCGTCAGAAAATGGTTTTAAGATAGAGGAAACAGAGAAACAATATCAATCACGCCATTTACTACCGGGATAGAGAATATAAAAGTCATTATATAATTTTTTGAGGCCATTTCAAAATTTGTTCCACCGATTATTACAATAATTATAACGAAATCTGCATTACACTTTCAAGAAAGTGGCGAGATGGGGAAAATAACACAATGCGACTCTCATTCGAACATTCACGCAATTCTGTTTCAGCCTGAAGATCATAGTCCATGCCTCCCAAGTGGAAAGTGGTGATAGTTCCTTGTCCTTGGTCGCGTTGTAGCCAATCAGAGATTATGCCGTCTTCCCAACGGTCATAAAACTCGGCAAACAACAAGACGTGAACGGAAATGTCAACGCCAAAGTTATCAAAAGATGTAAACTATGCATCGCCGCACAGCCAGCTCACGACGTTTAACTTCCTGCTTCTGTTTCCAATACACAGCTCTGTACTGGCTTCCCTCTTATACCAACGTGAACAGACTCGCGTGCCTGCCCAACGTGCACCGGGATTCAGCAGTCGCGCCCCGCGCCGTTTGATGACTAGATGAGATCTCGCGCCTGAGCTGCAGCCGGAGGAACGCCGTAGAAATCAATCAGAAGGCAATGCACGGACGGCTGCAGAGCGAATTCGAATTTTCAAGAATTCAAGGCTAGCCCAAGGTTGAATCGGGTTGCAAGAGAAGGGGGATAATGAAAAGAAAAAAAAAAACTTTTTCAATTTTTCAAAACGTCAATCAAAAAAGCTTTCAGAGCATCAAGCCACGTTTTTCTATAATTTGAATAAGTTTTTCACTCTTTTTCCTAATCTACTTCACATCGAACTGCAAAATTTCTCCCATTAATCGGTTCATTTTACTTCTTTAACGTCAGGTACTATCTCTGCCGTGACATTCTCAAAAACATTTCTCATGGTAGTCTTCTCCGAAGCTCCAGTTCACTGGTCAGTAGAAGTAAGAATGATCTTTAAACTTGGAACTATGATATTAGCATGAAACTCAGTGATTCCCGATAACTATGAAGAGTCAGCCGTTGATGGTCGATCTGGCAAGATGGCAAACAGATGCCATAGAAAAACAAACTCACTTCAGCATTCTTGGCGATTATATCGAAGCCGTTGTTATCTTTGGCTAGGAGCTAAGAATCATGATTAGAAGAAACGATTTCCGATTTAGCTGTCTACATGAAATCAGATGGTATAATGGGCAGGATTTAAAAAGTTTTTGCAATTACTTAAGGAGAGATAAAAACGCGAAAAATAAGCGTAATGAGGGCTACTTGGTGCAAGAAAAAAATCGTAACAGCAATTGTTCCACGGATGAACAACAACTATCAATCTAACATAGATAAATAAACTCTACTAACTTTTATTGCAAGTGAAAGAATACTTTTTCTCAAACGTTTTTGAAGTTAATAACTCTTTCATTTTCGAATTCAAGGACGCGCCCATCTTCATTCAGAGGAACATAGGGTGGTCGCAGACATCACATGCTCGCCAGCTGCCAAGAGTCATGACCCACAGATCAATCACATCCCTCCAACACACACAGTAGACCTACCACCCAACCATCTATTAGTTTAACATATTCACACTTTTTTATCATGGGGGAAGGGGTGGTCACAGGTTTGAAATTATTCTTTAGAATGATTATTAACAATCGATTCCACGTAAGCGCAATAAAAAGATGTACTTGACTTTAAAAAATGTTTCTGTTTTTTAAGGATGAACTTGGCTACAACTATTAAAATTCGTTAGCCACAAAAACTATAGTCAGAGAAGTGACCTGTCAATTGTAGTGGCTACTTCATCATATCATCACCATAAACCTAGGGAGAGAATCAGCAAGTTGGATTCTAACAATTCCAGCCTTTCGTCTATGAACAACTACACAAATATCATGGGCGTGATTTAATATTTGTAATACCTATTAAGCAATGGTTGTGCCAGTCGATTTTAGCCTTACCTGACACCAAGTACAAAGGCAAAAGAGGATAATAATCCTTCTTTTGCAGATGTTCTTCACCTTGAATTAACTTGGCTGCGTCTAGCGTCAATTCGCATAAGTATTTAACAGACCAAAATGGCAATAATGATTAATTATGTCCGTTAATATCCATTATAAAATCTTTGTACCATACGATTCAGTAGAGCAGTGAAACGTGTCGTACAAATTAAGAAAATGCAGAAAAGTACAAATAATTCTCTCCATGCTAAGGGGTCACTTTGCTTTTGCATCCGCCATAATATCTAGAAATTAAATTTAATCGTAAAATTTCGGTCAATCCCCGGAAAAAACTGCATCCGTCTGTACCACTAAAATCTTTGAAAAGACAGATCAAAATTTTTTTTCCAGAAATAAGAGATAAATAACTCATTCAAAACAAAACGTCAAGCAACTTCGCAACCGTCTTATGACCTCCATAAGGCAAAATCTGCTCAAGTTCTTTCAGGTCTTAGGTCCTGAACTGCGCCTCATCGTGGACAGTGCAACAAATACTCCCAGCGAGCGAAGGTTTTTGTAGAACACTACTTTTATCGCAAGAAGTAAAACTCCTGAATGAAAAAAATGTAGTCTATTTTTCCATCACTACTGCAGAGCCTACAAGCCTTCCATCAATTCTTTTTTCATGCCTGCAGCGCATCCCTTAAAGATTTTTTCCAAAGAAATAAATATTCAAAAGAGGAGAAAACGTTTTCTATTTGCCCTTCGATAGATCCTAACAGCCCTCTCGCCTATTCTTCCTTTTGCTCTTCGGTGCAACCCGCAAGAAGTCAAGCACATCCCTCTTCAAAACCCTCCCCCAAGTCCCCCTTTATAAATACCCTCACACCATTCCCAACCCTCTTCATCCCCACCTGCCGCCAAGAGCGTAGTGCCAGGCCGCCGCCGCCGTGGGGCGTGGCCGGCAGCGCTGCCGACTCGCCATGCGCCACACCGCCGTCGCTGTCCACCCGTCTACGGAGTCGGGGGCGGCATGCGGATGTCCCCTCTTTCAGCCCCAACTTCCTCCACGCCCCCGTCTGCTCACATCCAAAAAGGGGATACGCGATTTTCCGTTTTTCGACATCCGCCTCCATCCGCTGAATGAACAACGAAAGTGCGCCCATAAATCGGCATCGCTTGAGTTATGCCGCGCGTATACATAAAACCCTTGGAGAAGGGCGTCTCTCTCCCGCTTGAACAGGTGCACCCTTATCCCACCCTCGTCCTTCCGTGGCGCGAGTGTTTTAGGACAGGGGACTCTTTTTCCGGAAATCGTGCTCGAAGGGTGAATCAATTGCCCGCACGTCGAAGAGAGAAACACATTGACGCAGCGCTAATCCACGACGGGTGGCAGAGATCTACGGAACAATTAGACATGGAAAAGGAATATCTTGGAATTACCATAACTTCTGAGATATCGTGGGGAACACACATACAAAACACATGCGGCACAGCATTAAAGAAACTAGTTTTCGTTAAGCTTATAATAGGAAGGTCCTCGGATGAAAAAGTCAAAGAGTGACTCTACTTTGCTCTGGTTAGGCCACACCTCGAATACGCCGCGAGCATTTGAGACCCCGGTCATAAAGATTCAACCAAAAACATTAATAAAATACAAAGAAAAGCTGCACGCTTCGTTAAGAACTGCAACGAGCGAACATATAGTGTCTCACAACTTTTAGAGGGATTAAGGTGGGAGCTCCTAGAGACTCGAAGGCTACACGCTAGGCTTAGGCTGCTTGAGAAATTCAGAACTGGTGTGGCCAGAGCGACACGGAGAATATTATCATGACGCCTCACTACATCTCTATGTCTGGCAGAAGCGTAAAATAAGAGAGATACATTGCCGAACAGAAATGTAAAAAAACTCGATCTTTCCGCGCACAAAAAGGGATCACAATAAAAACTGAGATCCACTCAATACACTCCCATAATACACGTCACCATTTCACATCCAAAACCTTGCATCTTTACACGGCTGGTGACCTAACACCCCCTGCCACACGCCCATGCCGCATCTCGCAGGGTAGTATGTAGAAGAATCTTCTCCGGGCTAACTACGTCCGCGTTAGATAATAACTTTCCGCGCGACATACACGGCTACAACAAAAATAGCGCGAGATGACAATCTTATCCACACACGTAGCCTAGCCTTAGCCTAACAACCCTTTCACTCACCCATGCGGCGGATCTCCGGCTTACGTATGAATTAGGTGAACCTTCTCTTTAGTGGAACACTTAAGATCGGATATTCCATGGTAGTTTTATTATTTATTCAGGGTCCGACATTTCAAAAACTATACCTGCATCGAAAGATCACATGTCTGTTGTTTCGCAGAAAGTCCACACACAAATGGAATTCATAAATAATGGCGAAAGAACAGAATCATGTACTGTCCTTATAAGTTTTATCATTTAAGAGAATGATGCAATTTTTTACATAGTGCGGACTCATTCTTGCTTTTCTGTCAGTTAATTCTTTATTTCCTAACAGAAATAGCTTCTACAGTGCACATCGCACCCATTAATAAGTAAAATAAATACGATTGACCTCACTAGTTCTAGATTCAGACTAGGTTCTGCCAAATATTTTTAAGTCTACGACTTCTTCGAGTAAGTTTTTTCACTTAACGCACTTCAATTTTACTTTTTCCAAGAAAATGGCACTTTGAAAGTCAATCAACGCAGGTTCTTAAGTATCACCCATTTAACACGGGGTAATACTGTACCAAAATCCTATTCACCACGACCGAATCCAGGTATTTTTTTTCGGATGATACAGGCTTCCGTTGAGCTAGGGTTTTGCTCATGACAAGCTTTATTGTCTATCTTGAGGTAGAATATCCACATGTGAAAAACAATATTTGTGGGACTATTACTGATTCAGCGATCAAATGGATATGGACGATATGGACTAACAATCTGGGGTACAACGTACCGAAGTTTTTTGAATGAGGTAATTAAAATTCAAAATAAAATAATATCCTGTCTGGATGTAACTGAATCTAATGTATCAAACATATATATTAAACTAGGTTTATTACCTATAACTGAACTTTTTCAGTACGTCATAATATGTGACAATTTCTTACAAAACTTTTCAAAATACAAAGAAATGTAAATCATGATATTCGACTCCGCTGTATTGAAAAATAATCTGTTCCAAAATACTACAACAACCACGGTAAGAGCTTATTAGGGTACATTGTTCCAAAGATATTCAATAAATTGCCACAGCCAATACGAGAAACTGACAAAATGTCATCATTAAAGAAAGAAGTGAAACAATGGTTATTGTATCAAAAGTAACGCAGTTGACTTAATATGGTATTCTGTTAAATCTGTTTCATTTACAATTTTAAAATGTCTTTAACTAATCAATGTTGTTCACTTGTTTATTATGAAAAATTGTACATATACTGAGGTAGTTATGATTTAACAGTAAAGTTTAAATTGTGTTTTGTGAATATTTATGTGTTTCAGTTACTTTTTATGTTTTTCGTCGATATTTTAAATGATTTATGATGGATACATGTTGTGTTTTGATTTAAAAAAAATTTCGTATTTCTGTTTCCTCTTGTTTACATTTGTTTCATTTAAAAAAAAAACGTTTGTACTTTTGCTATTTGAATTAATGATTTTATTGCGTCTTTGAGTAATTTATATAATTTTATTATATTTTAGGTTTTTAGCAATTTTTAAATGTTTTTGACAGATCAAAGCTGTGAATATATTTGTTAATTAATAACAGCACCTGCTGACAAGCCATAGGCTTAGCAGGACTATACTTGTAATTATATTGCAAATAAATTCATTATTAATTATTAAAAAACAAATAATTCCCCAAATCTCAGATTAAAGCTAAGCCATTCAAAATTTTTGCAAATATGGGCTAAAGAAGAGGTTGCTCTCCACGGAAGTGTACCGTTGTTAGCTAAGAGTACTATCACCTCGTTCCCCGATAACTCAAATTGCTGCTTATCACCTTAAGTAAACCTTAACCAGAAAGGGGATAATATGAGGGTTAAAGGAGTGGCCAATCCGCTATAGACAGATTAGATAATTGAGGGTAAACTATTTAAGAAATGACTAACGGTGTGATTCAGTTGCGATCATGTCTAATAAATCCGATAAACGTTGAAATCCTCAACTCCTCAAGAATCCATAAGCAATACAGATCGCATTACCGAGGGAATGACTCATCTCCGCTCGTTCGCCGACCGTTCACTTCATTTTCTTTCCCGCTAGCCTCTCTCTAGCGAGAGCCAATTGGGAATGTGTCCGGCGAGTCATCATTTGCGGAACACACTTCTTCTTCCGCGCCGGGGATAACGAGCCGACAGGCCGGCAACATCAATCCTCCTTCGAAATCGGAAGGGCGAATAGTGGGGGCTGCGTCGGCACCCTCGTACATCAACACGGGAGGCGTCCGAGTTGTTTGTACGAGAGTGTGTGTGCACGGGGCGGACGGGTGGGCAAGGGCCAGGAGAGAGCATCAACGGATGCGGGACTTGGACGTGGGCAGCGGGAGGTGGGGCAGGCGAAGAAAAGAAAATGAGACGAGAGGAATGCGTCGGCGCACAAGGAAGTGTCGCCTGTCGGAAGGTGAGACAGCGAGGAAGGACAAGAAAAGGGGAGGAAGATGAGGGAGGGAGGGCGAGGAGCGAGGTCGGGAGATGGCGGATCTGACAAAGAGGTCGACCGCCTGAAGATGCACCTGGGGGACGGCCGCTCTGAAAGACACTCCGCAAAAAAATTACGAATTGGCCGGCTCGCGCCCTTAGCTGAAATACAGTACGAACTTGACAACTTAAAAAGTGCATAAAAATGTGCTTTTTTTACACTGACCAAGAAAATCTTTTTAAAGTGTCACTTCCAAGCAAAATAGTCTTTTATCAAACAACTGTTACAGTATGATGTGGCTATAATTTGTCATATGGAATACATGCCACTTATAATTATTTACTTGCCAAACTACTCACCATTACACGGCTATATACGTACGCCTGGGACGAGCCTATGTTGCCAGACGTAAGAAAAATGCAAACCTTCATGCACAAAAAGAACATGTTTAGGTAGGAACGTAGGAATTGCCGCGGATTATTTTTCAGGATAGTTATTTACGAATGGATTGTGAAAAAAAGTTCTGTCTGATTCTGAGTATTTGAGAAACGTAACCCAGCACTTCTAAAATTTACAACAAAACGAAAAGGAAATTCAAGAAAATCAACTTTACATAATGTGATTATCTTTTCAAACGACCAAGCTTTCAAATGAAGAATGCATCGTTGCTCTTCGACAATTAGAAGCAGATTCAAAAGTAAAATTACAATTCACGGTACGTTTTTTTGACAAAATGTGAAAAAACTTTGATGTGCATGAATCACAAAAAATAATGTCTTCTTTAATTAGTATCAGAGTTTTAAATATTGGGTCATATGCTAGCCGTTCACAAACCAGAGCAGATTCTGAGACCCAAGGGGACCGTTGTCGGCTGAATTGAGGTGGAATGGCTCAGCCGGTAGATCAGGAGTCACTTCTGCAACAGCGGTGTTGTTCCGATATATCAACTCAGCGAGATTGGGAGGGAAAAGGTGGACAGTCGCTCCATCTTTGTTGATTCCACTCAATATGCCAAATCGCACATCGCACTGACACAGTGCCGTAAAGTCAATTTCGAATTGCATTAAGATCGGTAGGTAAAGATGAAACCCAATTCTACAAAAATCAAAATAAAGCAAATTTGGGAGCGAGGTATATTTTTAAAATTCTTAACCGCTCGCTGAAAAATAATGTACTAGGCACGACCTATGTATCCACTTGCAACTCCTACTACATGTTTTTCAAGCGGGTGACGCGTAAGCTTCATTTCACGGCGAAAATCGACATTGGTGCGGTGAAATTGAATCAGAGTAAGGCAGAGCTAACATTATTTTTCGTTTTCTTAAACTATCGTTATATTAATTAATACTTAATCCGAAAAACATCATTTTTCAATAAGCAATACCCTAAAATTACTGTGCTTGGGAGATTTGAGTTTGAAGCATAATATCCCGTTATCGGTTTCTAGCTATCGATATCAGTTTCTAGCTAATCAACTGAAAGTTCGCATTATTTTGCACAGAATAACAACTGTTTTCTCAAACGTTGATAAAATTACCATCGATGAGAACGTAAAACGTACTATTTTCCGAGCTACTGACTAGATGTTGTGTGGTTTGCATTTCATAACAATGAGACATAAAGAGTGGCTAAAATTTCTTACCTTCATTTCATAGCTTAGGTCTAAATCGATTATTTGGATGAAATTATATGCCATTAACTTTATCCGCAATGTTATCATTAAAAACTTCATAAAAATGCATCATGTTATGATAAGCGCCCTGCCGACTGCACCATTTTCAACGTAGGGTCGGACTTATTGATGCATTTGGGATGGAATGATCGTCACAAATATTACTTAGAGTTACGTTAAGACATGAATACACAACGGAAAACACGCAATTAAGTACGCATTCACGCACACGGGAGGTTTCACCACGTACATGAGTATGAAACAATTATGCAAATTTCTAAAACATTACAACAAATGTTGCATTGTACCTACTATCCTCTCTCAATCCCTTCAATTATTGGCGTTCATAGATTTCTTTCAACGACCGAAAAATAACGTACTTTGATTTCTATTTTTAACTCGTGGTTTTAAACCGAGTCTCTGCTTCCCATGAGGAAGCGTTAGTTACGACATTCATTGATACCCTGGCTTAGACGTTGGAATACTAAGCATTGAGCCTAAATGTTACCAGAAAATAAATTTTTACGAGAAAATTTAAATAAAATCGACAGCGAAAAAGAATCCCACGACAAACGAGTTTGCAAGCCAAAAAAACTCTGAATGTCTTCTAAATTCATCGTTCCTCACAAAACCAGAAAACACCGCTAAAAATTAACGACTTCTTCAAGTTCATAGACAGGTGCACTTAATTCATCCTCCATCCATCCCCGTAGCCGCCGTAGTTGCTGATGCAAATCACGTTTCTTAGAGCGGTTCAGCACGCCATTATCATAAATTATGAAATAAGTGAATAATGGCTTTTTATTTAAATTTTAGCAATCTAGTTAATAGAAGCGGCTTCTCTGTCAACACGTCACGCAGGTTTTTCACACGCTCTGTCCTGTGCGTGAGGTGTAGAGTGGATTTTTATTGCTCTTCTTTTTATTCGAGTTTGTTGCCAAACCCTTTATTTTTTCCACTCAGATAAACATCTTTCTTAGTAGCTAAATATAAAACTCGCTATTATGCCTGATCAATGATGTAAAACTCGGATGACAAGAATATAACCACATACAATTATTTATTCCGCATTCTGAATATTTATCCAAACGAAAGATTAGTTACTGGACTCTATTACTTATTTTGTAAACCTGTTCACTTACTCTTAATTTTCCCGAAGTCTGTAACTTATGCCCGTAATTACACAAACAGACACGGTGTTGGGTGGTAAAGATTTGTAATAGTGTCAATCTAGCTCCACGAAATAAAGACTGGCACCCTAACAAGGCACAAATATCTAGTTATTCATAGATTAGTCGACTTCATCACTAGTTGAGTCAGCACATAGGCGCTACGTGGAATAAGAAAAATGAGCATTAAAGCGTATACCAAATTATACCAACTTCGATAAGCGTGGGTGCGCTCAAATGGACATATGAAGTCATGGTATATGAACGTAACCAACAAACATTCGTAAATAATCCAGCTGTAAGTGATGATCACCCGAGAAAAGAAACTTCGGAAACAGCGAAATCAACACAGGACAGGGAATAAAACACATTTTACGTAAAAATTCAACTTGTTCATTTACATGTCTAAATGCATTACAATTTTTTACGATACCTTTGTTTTGCAATAGTATCGCAAGATAGTATACCTACTTATTTCTTCAATGAGTAAATCCTTCAATATCTCATTCAATGCTTATTTCTATATTCGATTGACATGGTGTGCAGGTAAAGATTTTTTTACGGCATGAAACTTCAGTTGGTAACCGTACCGACATTTATAAGTAAGTTTCTGATTCCAAAAACTATCATTAATAGATGAAAGTTGGAGCTCCAGGCTGCTATCGCAACAAAATTATATGAATGCTCCACACAAACTAACCAAAGGTGCTTTTTTTTAATGGTTTAAAAAAGACACTCTACACACAACAATGGCATAAAGTTTATATAAATTAGGGGGGGAGAGATGGAAGTGGGAGGCGGATAAAGGAACCCTCGACCCCCTTCGGATAAGAGGGGTCGACGGGGGATAGTGAGGTGGGGCGAAGAAGGGAGAATAACCAGGGGTGGTTCCCCCGGGTTGGTAGAGACAAAGGAGGAAAGGGATTAGTGTGACCAGATTTTATTTTTTCTGGGCGCAATTATGAGGCAGCGTCGAGATGCCCACACAACTGTTGATTTCAGAGAGTATATAATGAGAAGCCTTACTTATTTTTACACGCAAAAATTTAATTCTATAACTTTTATTAACCAAAATGTTGTCCTCTGCATTTTTAATAATGCCCCTCTTCATCGAAAAATGTTTGGTCCTGGAGAGAAAAGGCAAGGCCTTTAAGGAAAGAACTTCCGAAACGGAAATTAAAAAAAATAAATTCATATTCACGCAATTTTCGACGAAATGAGCACTAAAACTGTAAAATTCGTTTTTATTCGAGAATAGTTTCCGTAAATTCTCCACTAATGGTAAGATATTAATTTCAACACCTGGGCCAAACGAATTATACTGAAAAATATAACTATCCAACTGGCGCATCCTACATTCCTAACTTTTAACTAACATTCCTAACAAAATGGAGCCGAATCAAAGAGAATGAAAGGGCGACGGTTATTCCTTCATTATTATTCGTATTATATTGATAATGTAGGGAAGAGAACTAAATTTAGTCACCAGTGAGGATGCTATTAATTACATTTACGGTTTGGATTGGTTCCGATAGGAGAATAATGATTGAAAGTCATTCGGGATTACATTTAGGGGCGACATCAAAATCACTCTAAAGCGTGGTTCGCCGACACTAAATATGCGCCAATAGCTGGGTGTCGACGTGATTAATGACTAGCTCAGTACACGCAGAGGACATAATGAAAGTCATATAACTTGGGATAACAAAGTGGCCCAACGGTTAAAAGCTGTCGGTCACTGACGCCAAGCACAAGGCACGTGGACAGAAACGCCCAAGGACAGCGACGCATGTCTCCTATTACGGCAGAGTAACGTTATGAACGCGAAACACGGCGTAACGTTTGCCGTGTGATCCTTATAAGAAGCCTCTCGCAGTGATGAAGCACCAATTTCGTAACATTAATGACGACGCATTTTGAATTCAAATAGCCATTCTTTTGAACCCACAACTCCAAATTAAAAAATCGATTATTTTCAATGGCTTCACGATTGTTATCTCAGCAACGTACTGTGCTTAATTTTAGCATTCCGAAAGCGTATGATAGAAAATAGGCGAACATAATTAAAAAATGAAGAATGGCATATGTTAGCTAATTACTTTGTATGACAAGTCACGATTTTTCGTTTATGTCCGCTCATCATATCGGGGAGGTCGAAAAGAGCGTGCATTTCAATACTATTGACGCTTCTCTTTATTTCTTCCTTAGAGGCAGAAAATGGCATCTCCACGGTAGTGTGCTTCAATCTGGCACCAACCTTCGTATTTGTTTCAGCATTAAACTTCAAGCTCGACAGTAAATATCCTCTACACCAATGATAGGTTCCATCCTGATTGTGCAAGTACAAAAGAAACAAAATTCCATCTTTTAGTTTATTTGGTTTAAAAACCCTACTTTTGTGATGAACTGCATTATTTAAAGAAAACCAAAATTTAGGTAGTTTGAGCGAAATATCATTTCACCTAGATATCAATAATTTTGGTCTCATTTTAAAGAAAAATATCTCATCCTTCTAGAGCTACCAAAATATAAGCCACTTGCCGAACTAATTCCCGAAACTATTGAGGAAAAAAGTCCGTTTTTTTACTAGGGAAATGGTACGTACATGCACTCCATAGAGACCTTATTTAAAAAAATGAGGAATTTCTAGCACCTAGATCTCGTCAAAAAATTACGGTGTGTAGTTTATATTTTCTCAACTATTTTTGAAAATTAATCATATTATCAACGCAGTAATGTTTTCGATATCAAGAAAAACCTTCTGTTTTGAAGGAGTTTTAAACGCACCGCGCGAAAAAAATGAGTCACGCTAAACACTTATTTAGATATTTTCATTTTATTACTTAAAATTTGTCAAATTAAAATATATTACTGCACCATTAATAATACAAAATTTACTCACGTGTCCCACAGCTGGTGAAATTAAATCGTATTATTCGAATTCCTATTATGACCAGGGAACTATTTCGCTCAAACCTGCAGATTATTTATACATTTTGAAGGGACGATATTTCCCGGTTTTCGGAGCCGAATGAAACGCCGTTGCTAACGGATTACGCCACTTAGGCATCAAGATCTTAGTAATTGGTCAATAAATCACAAAATAAAGTAAGGATATAGGCCTTCATTTAATAACTATTCAACCTCTAGGAAATTTTCTTTCTAATAAATTTTTTTCGTGAGAATGGCATTTGTACAATATGGAAGGGGGGAAAATTATTTTTCCAAAAGTCTCTCCCATTGAACACGGTTTTAGTTCAACTTGAGAATACATTAGCGTGGAAAGGTCCAGTATAGTATTCACATCAGATGGAAGAAATGATTTTCTATAATTGGACAGAAAATGAATAAATTTGACAATAAAGTCCTTCAATGGTGGAGTCAATTTGGGGAGGGTAAACGGAATAAGTGTATACCGGGAGCCCTGATTTCGAAAATAAATAGGACATCGGAAAAAATCGAGTGAGTAGCACTCTTTCAGGCAGTGAATGGAACCAACATATGATTCAGACTCTGTCAAAGTCTAATCTCTTAGGCTCCAATCTTAAAAGAAAACACATTGAACACATACCTATAGTGTTTTCTTATTAGATTAGAGTGGTTGTAGTCGTTCCGCGGCTGATCTGTTCACATTTACCTAATGCGTATAACGCGATACCGGATCCAGCAGAGCCCATAATGCTAGCTAGACCTTGATATTGTGGACAGCATCATGTATGGTTGGAGCCGTCATAGGTTTTATACGATCACTGAACTTGCACTAGCGAGGAAGCAGTTATTTCCGTTCATCATATCGTCGCGTAGGTCGAATATAATAGCACAGATAACCGAAAAACTCTCTGTAGTTGTTATTTATTGGTGATTTTACATCCAGGAAATTACTAAAAGTCACAGAAATTACTTGTGAAGGTGAATTCAGGACGTGAAGATCGCACAGCGACTGCAAAAACTAAAGTGAATATCCGACGCGTACGAGTTCCGACGGACAGCGAGGAGAACAATAGAACGCATCATTTATGTAGTCAGAGTATGATAGCGACTACATATGTCATAAAACGTGCTGGTTCAGTACCACTGAGCATAACTGTAAAGTTATCATACCACAGAGAATCTTTGAATTAATGCTTGATTAGGCATCGCGTGACATCGCGGTCTTTATACGCCGTCAAGCTAATCTTAAATTCGGAATTGTTAAAAAGAGTACTAGGAAAGAGCGACGATAAAGCTAGATAAATCAGCTACTTCTCCCTTCTTAGGCCCCACTTAGAATACGCTGCCAGTGTTTGGGATCCTCTTGAGGTTGACTTAAAAATAGAGTGCAGAACGCATGCAGAGAAGATCAGCAAGAGACGTGAAAGGCAGTTATGAGAGACTCGTTAGTGTTACTGTTCTCTTGCAACAACTTGGATGGGAATCGCTTTCAGATCGTCGACTGAAAATTACACTCAATCTTTTACTTAATTTAAAACTGATTTATTTTCAGACGAAGCTTTAAATATCTTACGAGCTCCAACATACTACGGTAGATCAGATCATGAGGATAAACTAAGCGAAGTAGATTGTAGAACAGAAATGTTCAGAATGTCATTTTCCCTCGATCGATAAGAGACCAAAATGGCTGCGTTAATACTTTGGGTTTGCCAATGGCTTTGAATTAGGTTAGTTGACAGGTAGTGAAGCTGATTTATTCATATGCACCCTAGTGCATGTTTCTAAATCTACCGAGTAGTGCTAACACCATGTTTTTCATGTTTCCTGCATGACCCTCGTATCAAGTTTTCAAAGTTACAATATGGATTATTTTAGTAGTTTTTGTAGCATTTGTAGTATACCGATAGTGTGGTGCTTGTTGATGACAGTAAATTTCTTTACTGTAGTTCATGCTGGTGATAAGTCACCCCATGCCAAACGCCCTTGTGGTGGCTTGCAGGGTAATAAGTAGATGTTGATGTATACAGTCGGTTGTGCTACGTGCACAACGTTTACTTTGTGAGAACTGTTTGATAGATTATTCCACGCCGGGAATCTACCTAAAGCTAGATTGATTCCCCAAGGCACCAGACATTAAAAAAAAACAACAGTTTAATTTCACCGACGGTAAGTCTTTCCCCTTCTTGCAGCGTCACGACTCCATTTTTCTTCTCAATTCAAATAAAACTCATCCCGACCAGATACAGCATTCGCCGTTATAAATCATAGCGGAACGTCATATACGCAAACTCGACGCCGAAAAGGGTTTCCATTCGCCGTCTTATCCCACTAACCGGCTTCCCACCTTCTCCCACCAACCCCGTCCAATTCTTTTCCTCACTTCCATTGTATTCAAAATTAATAGCTTGTTTTTCATACTTATCGTGACGAGCATCTCCGAACAGAATAGGCTGCGGAGCACTTTCCCAGCCTGCCTTCGAAAGGCGTGGGCGCTCTGCGACGCGAGGGATATAATGAGGGGGGGGGGGGCAGGGGTGGCACGGTGTAGAGGGAGAGGACCGGGGACTAGATGAGCCCAGCCGCCCCTTGCCGTCGGTTAAGGGCTCGATTCCCGGTGACGTGAAAATTTAATGCCGGAAGTGGAACCCATCTCCGCATAATGTAGGAATGTAGCTTTGTGAAGGGCGTTCCAAGGACAGAAGACCATCTTTACGAACACTGCCGTAACAAGTGGGGGCTCGGCTTACAATCGGTTATGCTAAGTGAAGAAGTTTCAAAATGTGCCCTTCTACTACGCAACCTTATGCGGGAAAACCACGCGCTACACGAATGACGCAAGAGAAGATGGCGTCCGGGCGCACGATGATGAAGCCCCTCTTTTCTTAGTGTATTCCACTTCATATGAAATCCAATAAAGAACATTATAAAGTTAACACATTCGGAAGATTCATACGATACTACGAGGTTTCTGCCCGCTATGAAAGGATAGCATTATTCTCAATATTCAACAAATAAGAACAACTTTAATCATACGACCAACAGTACAAACAAATAATGACGTTCCACATCGAAAGTCAGGTTATAATCAACGTTATTCTAATTCGAGGAAAATTCCGAACCTTTATATCGATACATATTACCTTATTTTTATCTGTATTTCTAGGTCTCCTTAATAAAGGAACTTAATGAGGTAGCGTAACGAGAGTTCAATTATACTTTAGTTTTATAAAATGAATAATTGCTATACAGATCCACTTCACGTAGCCGGCTGCACAGTCGTAAATAATTCGTTGCCCTTCAATATCATTGCACAAGCTAGGTTTCACCTTTTCCCTCATTTATAAAATCTACAGCACAACAGAACGAGCATTAAACACAAAATCTTCCAAACGCAAGTTACGGAAACATCACACCGTAACTACCCCAGGGGCAGAAGAATTCCGTGATAAACCAATTTCATACGAAAGAAATTTTCTAGGCAAAAGCCTTAATTCCCTAGTGTGCTCATTCCTTTCAACTTCAGCTGTGGATCCTCTCCGTTTTCCGCACCGAAAAATGTATACCCCGGCAGTATATCACGTGGCGTGGTCGGAAGTAAGCCCTCGGATACTTGAAGGACTTGTCAATCAGGAATCGTTTCGGCCCAAACTCCCTCTCCCCCTTTCAACACATCATACACACGCTACAATAACCGACCACTAACTCCCTAAAAGATAGGAAACGCAGAAAAAAAACATAGGAAGCATTAACTCACCATCAGACGCGACACCGCCCACCACTTCGCATCGGATGCGAAGCGAACAACGCTATGGATCGGGTCGAGGCGGAGAAAAATTCTGGCGGAGACCATTTTGGCAGAATTTGAGCCCCGAATAACGAGAGGGGTGTGGCCAGAAGCGAGAGCACCGCGTCCGATTCTCTGTTGCCGACCGAGAGAGCTTGAAGCAAATGAGAGTACGCAGCCATTGAGGAAGCGAAAGGACGTTATATCCGCTAAGCTGCGGTCTGAAACTTCCCGAGAATCTACGGATGAAAAGCAACCCCTTAAAAATACACCCATATTTCGTTGTCGCTGCGCGGGAATAAAGGACACCGACCAGGTAAGACCATGATCCACTAAAATATTAAACTGTCCGTAAAAATTGTTTTCGAATGAATAAAATGCTTCGTATGAAAACACGATTAAAATAGCAGCGTGTTAAAATATTACACTTCATTAGGAATGAATTGTGCGCACCAAGTAATTGATTCTACCACCAACAGTTTACCTTCAAATATAGTTTATATCAACAACACAATGCCCTATCAACATAACTGCAATGCTAAGCTAGCATAACTAAATATAACGCATAACATTAACACAGGATTGAAATAGCGCTATGTTCAAATAATACACGACGCTGGAAATGAATTGTGCACACGAAGCAATCAATCTTTCCTCCAACTATGTTCTTCCAAATTAGATTATATTAACAAGGCTATGCCCTATCAACATAACTGCACAGGGAAGATAGCAAAACTAAATAAAATACATAACATTAACACATGATTGAAATAGCGCTATGTTAAAATAATACACTGCGCTGGAAATGAATTACGCACACTAAGCAATCAAGCCTTCCTCCAACTATGTTCTTTCAAATTTAGTTAATATCAACAAGATGATGTCCTATCAACATCATTGAAAGACTTGGCCAGACCAGCAAGAGGTATTCCTTCGTCTACTCCAGAAAAAAATCACTACAAGATTACATATAAACAATCTTCTATGAAGCATCATGTAGATTTCGGAGCCTTTTCACATCATTATTAGAACACATATTTAGAAGAACATAACTGAAGGCAAAATAGAGGGAAAAGCCCGCAGAGGGAGACCCAGGAATAAGTTCATGGACCAAATAAACAGGAAAGTATATCCATAGGAAGAGATACGAGGAGGTATGGGAATTAGCATTAGATAGGGAAGGGTGGAAGGAAGTTAACTAATCTCAAGATTGAACGACCAATGATGAGTAAAACACGGTGCACTGAATCCCATCACAAATTATTTACGAAATGGAAATTTCGGCCGAAATTTCAGTCGTCCCTTATGATAAGGACCAAGCTTTACTCTTCTTAAGAGTGCTGAATTTTCTCCTTTTAAAGTATCGTTACGTACTAGTTGTTACTAATAACAGCATACATCGAGTACACTCGTAATTGTTGAGCACAATGAAATATTCACCAAATCTATAATAAATTAAGTTTATTTTCCTGAATCCACATTTTCTAGACGTGGTTCATTTTCAAATTAGTTCAAAGGTTATCAAGTAACACTGGCATATGTTTTCACGCCAATTTACGAAAAAAATCACATTTTGATTATAAGATGTTCTGTAAATGCACAAAAGCTGACGCCACGATAAGCTCTGAATTAAACTCTGAAAGCGTACCCAACAATACATCTACGACAATAATGCACGAGGCTAAAATTGTAATCATGTCAATACAATCTTCATTTTTCCCAATTTGGGGGATTTGAAAACCTAAAATAATTTTAAAACTTTTAGCAAGTGAATCATTTCAGTAGATGTGAGATTTGAGTGCCTATTGCTATAAGTTGAACTTGAATGAATAAATGTGCATTCATGCTCGTAATAGATTTGAGACAATATTATGGGTAGCGTTATTTATTGTTTATATTGCCACCAGACAAAGCCTAACTGCAATATTAATGTAGAAGACGGTAATGTAACGGTGATTATAAGAGTAAAAAAACCACGCTTACAAGGGAAGACCTTCTTTCCATAAAAAATACGAATGATCACCATGTATGGCATCCAGGCAAATTTTTCTAAGAATTACTTTAAATCTGAGCAAAGAACAACATTACAAATGGAGAAATACTAAATACCAATATTCGCACATTGTGGAATATACTGTCTTATTTAAAGAGATAGCTTTCATTACTGGAGGTCCATACATATGTTGCAGAAAGCTTGGGTGTTTCTGGTAAAGGTTTGGTCTTTCACATGTAACAGCATCACTCGCTTCTATCAAGCCACTCATTTACATATCGGGAAAATTGGGAATTATGCCGCATTCCTAACGCAAGAATTCCCCGGAAGTTTTAGCACCCCTTTTACATAATGGTGGAATAACATTTGATAACAACTTCTTTTACGAATTTTAAATTTATAAAATAATGCCTTCAATAGATGTGTGATTGAGTGACTGACTACTCTAACACATACATAGAACATTAATGGAACGGTATCACTTCAGGACAAAATTAATTCGGGCAGGGAAAACTGGCTGTTCACATATTGATTATGCCGATTCTTCTCATAATAGCAATGATTAAACCACGCTTGCAAAGAACTCTATCTCAGCATGCAATTTGTCACAATCAATGCAATATCGGAATTGTTAATTAAACAATATTTCCAATCGTAAAAAAAGCGTTAATGACGATAGGACTACATTAAATACCATTCATCACGCATTGTTATATTTTCCATTTCCTTTACTAGGATGGCTCTATATTTAACACTAGTGGGTCACACAAACACAAAAGAAAGCTTAAAGCCACCTTCTCTCGCTTTTACTCTCCTACTTTTCTCAATTTACTCATCTGAGTGAATAAATATGTTAAAAAAATTAGAATTGGATAATTACAAGAAATATATTTGATCATGATATCAAAATCTAAATAACAAATTAATTTCTGATTAATACTTCCATTCGATGCACGACTGAGCATAGAAATTAAATGAACTCTGACAGAACATGAATATTAATTTACAACTAATGACGATAATGAATAAGAGTAAAGGCACTTTTTCACTTAGATAAATATTTATTCGACCTAGGATTCGATGCGCTACATCATGATCCTTTTCCGCTAAGATAAATTTTTACATCGAAACCTAGTCGAATATAAATTTATCTAAGTGGAAATTGCCTTTACTCTTACCCACTATGATGAATTCTTTCCACCACATCAAGCCTGATACTTCTCTTTTTGAACTAATGACGAATTTTGTGCTTGATTTCGTAGTTCATTCAGAAATGAAAAAAGTGGCCAGTTGCTTTTTCATCATACCAATTATCATAGTTATAACAATGATAAAACCACGATTGCCAGCGACTACATACGCGAGTCTCTCGGTAACACCCTCACGCTTCCACCTAGCCCATCGCCTACGATCCGGCCAGACGGGGAGTTTCACCGCATTCGTTTCGCGAGGATTGCCCAAAAAATGTGGAACCCTACTACCATGGTCGGTCTCTCCATTCCGCCCGAAAAAGCGCAGACCGTTCGTTTATTCCGAGTCTTTTTCCCCCAACACTCTCACATCCATCCCTCCCCCCGTCGCTAACGACATTACTTGCGGCGGGATCTGCACCCATACCCCAAAGCGGTCCCCGGAAGCCGCGCGTGCCTTTCCAAAGCACGCGTCACCCCACATACCCTTTCCCCCTTCAATTTTTCCCTCGCCCATCCCACTCCCCTACTACTTCCACTCTATTCTGCCCACCCCAAAAGCCCACTATTCCGCCTGCTCCCCACCCAACTCGGGCGGCAGTCCCTCGGCTCACTTCATTGGCGGCGCGTGCGGTGCGATTCCGGTCTGTTCTCCACGGGCACGCCGCCCGCTCCATCCGCCGCCCCCCCCCCCCACGGGACGGGGGATAGAGACAATGAGCATAAGCGACGCCGACGAGTGCCGTTAATTCGCCCCTCCGACGGCGCAGGGTGAACTATGGGAGGAACGGGTGGGAGGCATTTTAAAGGGGAGGGAAAGACGGCGGGAATGTGTGAGGGGACTTTATAGGGATATTTTGGCACCCAGATGTGCCTTATAAGGAGGTTCCCTCGACGACTGCGTTCGTCAAAACCAAGAAAACTGTACAAGGACGTGGCTCTAGATAAGCTACCAACGATGTCTTTCGTCAACATTAAGGTGACTCCGTCTTGAATCCATATTAAAACAATCATCGCACTTCTCCACAACTATTTATTAACGTACTATGCGTTTCGCAGATTGCTGACACGGGTCAAAGAACACTCACCAAGTCACTTAAATCTGGATACCAACTCACAATTTGCCAAGCATCAGCTGGATAATAATTACGTAAGAGATTTTATCTCCGAAATTCTACATGTCCTTCCAAAAGGTTTAAGGATGGGTGCATTGGAACATATGGAAATAATCAGAGAGTCAAACAACCTTTGCAACGAGTTACTTTTTCCGCACACCTCCCCACTCTTTTCCGAAAAAGTTTTCCTTTTCACAAGCCCCTGACTTATGTTTCCCTGCCCTTCCACCCAAAAATTAGTTTGTCCCACAAACCCCCTCGCTTCTTAGTGTTGGTTACAATCGTAACTATCAATAAATAACACGTAAACAACTGTACCGGAAGATGCAGCGCGCCTGAAGGTGTAAAGTTTATTGACTCCGACTTGACTGTATGAGTCCAAATAAATACGAAATTAAACATTTTTATACGTAAGATTTAAAAAATCCAGTCTTCGCTAATGACACGGACTACCTATTGAAAACAGTCCTAATACAGAACTAAACAAGGAGCCAACAACATAGAGAAGCAACTCGCAGATATTTGGAACTAAACAACTGTTTTCGGTGAGATTCACACCATATATAAAGATATTCGGATTTTTAGAGCTATTAAAAAAGGGAGAGTGCAGAAGTACGCTGATACTCAATGACTACTAACTAGTTACCAAAAAGATAACTGGCATGATTTTTGTTCTCGTGTTTGCAAAGGACGCTTCTTCTTCTTTGAGTAATAAACTTTAGGACTGATCAACAGGATGAAGATATTGTCGTGTAATATTGAAAATACCACAAATCTAGTGAAATAGAGCATTCTGACAACAATAATTCTAAGCATTAACAAATAACCAAAATAGAAATCAAGCGTCAATTTCCTGGTATTATTCGCCTCCTTGACCACATTTTCGAAGAACTCAATATTTGGGCAGAAATAAATACTATTTTTCCTTGGCTTTCCTCATTCTCAACTTCAAGCCCAATAAAACTTTAAAAATTTTATTCGCGAAAAAAATGAGGAAAGTATGATTTTTGCAGACGCTATCGGAGAATTGTTACAACATGAAAGCTATCACATTAAAACCATTTTACTAAGGAATCACCAGCATCGTCTTGCGGTCGGATCAGCAAGGAGGCTCAAGTTGGTTTCCATATAACAAATATTTACAAATTTGTAAGGGCTTCGTATCGCTAACTATTGCATAACTTTATCCATTTACAATTTTCGAAACCACGGTGAGTTTCAACGTGCGTTCCCGTGGTGATTTTGAAAATTCTTCGAAAGTTACGTGCATGACGACAGACTGCCAATCAGCATTAAGGATTTTAAGGATGTTTTGGAAACAAACAAACAACCTTTCGTGAGTTCCGTACATGTTGACGAGCCGCCAATCAACGTGCAGAAAGTAACGAATATTTGGTATTCCAGTCAATTCGATATCTTCGATGACTCGTGCGCGTAACGGAATCAACTCCTTGGATTTATACGAGTCAACTTCTTGATTACCGCAAAGAACGTTCAGCCTTCCCACGCGAAAGGGCCTGGGTTCGAGTCCCAGTGGTTACAGATAAAGATTTTTCTTCAGTATTCATACCCCTGGACAAAAACAGCAGCAGGGCAAAGGAGATAGGGAGCTATGGATACGTGGTGTTGCCGGAGAATGATTGAGACCTAACGGACAGAGGTAATAAAAAAGAATAAGCACTATGGAGAGCTCGACAGAAATGAAGGTAACTGAAAACTGTGCGAATACCCAGTCAAAGATAAGAGCCCAGTTGACAGAGACGCAGCCAATCAGTGAACACGTCCAAAGCCTTTTCGGGATGGGAATCGCGTGACTACGGAGGTCAACATGGTAATCTTTGTAGAAATCACACACGAAAAAATTGCTTACTTTTAAACTATTTCTAAGCCAAATCAGTATTTTTCAACTGCGATATTATCTCGGGCGGACTCTAGAAGGATAGACAAACTTATTCGAGGCATTTTGGACACGACATCCTGAAAACGATAATAGAAGGTGAACTCTATCTTCCGCTTGACGACTACTGACGATTCGGACCCTTTAACAGGTGCCACGAGGAGAGCAATCCAAGCTCATTCAATGCTCCATCTGACAGATAGGACGTTGATCCGTCCCCCCACACCATCTCAAGTCATAAACATGGCAGATATCGGCGCCGGGTTACTCTCTAACCCTTCCACTCAAACCAAATCTCATTCTAATATCTCTATCCTCGGTCCAGGGAAAAACTACAAAAATATATTAACGCACAGCTAGTGAATATGGATGAAAATATTTTCAGCCGGACGTGATGTGCGAATACAACAAGGTCAACTTGTAAGAGCAGTTTTCAATCCCAATCCATAATCTTTACGATCTCCAAACGCTACACCACGATGTGTACTCAGCAATCATTTGCGAGTTAATAAACCGTGTCGTTGTTTATGTAAAAGATAACTTCAGACAGTCAATACAAGTAGAGGAATACTGAGACCGAAGCAAACATTTCGGTCATCCAGGGGCCTATCGACTGGGAGATTTTATACCTCGTAAATACTCGTGTGTGTCAGAGGTTCAAAGACGGAATGCGTCGTTACGTAACGACAAAAAAGTTTCCAATAGTCTCAATATAGTTTCAAGAAAGATAAAATAGCGACTTTCTTAGACTATTCAATCATATAAACACAAAAAAATTGATTCACACCCAATACGGCATGAGAGCTAAATCAAAATTGGGACCCAAACCGTATGATTACTTCCACTTTAGGAATCCAGCCCAGCATAATAATAATAGGGATATTGAAAAACTTTCTTCTCTCCTCCTGAATCGAATTCTTTTATTAAAATCTCTCCACTTTTTAGCAATCGGCGAGCAATTTAAGTACTTTCAAAATTTTAATAATTTTTCTTGTATCGAATTCGGCATAATATGCACTGATAAACGAGAAAGAGATTACTGTGGTCACTTCTGTACACCTGACAGTGTTGGGTACACCGCTAAGACCATTTGATAGCTTGAACAGGCAGATGGAATACTACCATCACCTCAATATAATTTAGTTTAATTCATTCATATAAATTGTGAATATTACCATTTAAAACAGAAATATTTAGTTATTTTTCTTTGCACGAAATTCTTGGTTACCCTCACACAGGTTAATAATCTTAGGAGTAACCTAAACTTTCCTAATTTTTGTTAAATTAGAAAATACTTTTTTTAGAAGGAAGGAATAAATTATTCTTCCAAAACAATCTAAAATTTATTTCAACCAGAATTTCGCAAAAAAAATACATTAGAATGTGATTATTTGAATATTTTTGTTCATATTCTCAGCATGTTTTCGACTTGACCCTTAACCCATGCTACTTCTCGTACTTAATACAGTAAAAACCCGTTTAACGAAACCCCGCTAGTCGGAAACCTGAGTTTACCAAAGCAACTGTTGGTTGGGAGGACTAAGATGTTGTAACGTGTCGGAACTGATTACATAAGTGCCCGAAAGCGAAAATATGGAAGACAACGCAAATCACGGAGAGAGACGACTCCGAGTCTGAGTTGACGGGCCTAGACATTGTCGAAAAGGTACAGGGCCCAGCAGAGTTCAGTGAAGCATACGACAGCATTGATCTGCTGACTGCGCGTGACGTTAGCCGAGTAGCAGCAGAAGACGTTTATAATGAATTTGAGGCATGATTCATTCTTTATACACAGTATATATTAAATTCGTAATTTATATACTGTAGCAAATAATGCTAAGTTAGGTAGCAATAGGGAAAAATGGTTTTTTTAACATTGCCCTCCGATTTATTATCCAATCAAATGATATAATACCCGCTGATGCACTCTTATCCAAGAAATGGAGAGATGTGGCTTCCCACAACTGTTGCACAGAAAAAATGAAAAACAATTTGTCGATTATTACAAGAAATAGATCGTAACGCCCAGTTTTTTATTTTGAACACGTAGTTAAAGTAGTTTTAAAAAATGAGTTACACATATTTTCACCAAATTGACCTTAGAAAAGTAACCATATACTCGTGGTGCCAGGAGTGGGGGCTAGATTTAAATATCAGTAAATGCACCATAGTTCACTTCCTGCCAAAGTCACCACACAAATGCCATACCTACACTGTGGGCGGAGTAAATATAAAATCTTCAGATACAGTCAAATATCTTGGAATTACATTAACTTCTCATACATCGTGGGGAATACACATATAAAATATAGGCGGCATAGCATTTAAGAAACTAGATTTGCTAAGCGAATAATAGGAAGGTCATTTGCGGAAAAAGTCAAAGAGAAATGCTACTTCGCTCTGGTTAGGCCACTCCTCGAATACGCCGCGAGCATTTGGGACCCTAGTCATAAATATTTAACTGAAAAAGTAATATAGTACAAAGAAAAGCTGTGCGCTTCGTTAAAAACTGCTACGAGCGAACATATTGTGTTTCACAACTTTTAGAGGGATAAAGGGTGGAGCCCCTAAAGACTCGGAGGCTACACGCTAGTCTTAGTTCGCTTAAGAAATTCAAAGCTAGTGTGTTTCATAGCGACATACAGAATATTATCATGACGCCTCACTACATCTCTAGGCCTGACAGAAGCGAAAAAATAAGAGAGATGCATTGGCAGACGGATAGGTACAAAAACTCGATCTTTCCGCGCACAAAAAGGGACCACAATAAAAACTGAGCTCCACTAAATATACACTCATAATACACGTCACCATTTCACCTCCCAAAACCTTATCCCTTATATCTTTTCACGGCTGGTGTCCTAACACCCCCTACTACACGCTCATGCGGCGGATCGCAGGGTAGTAAGTAGATGTAGATAAATAATACGAAAAAACGGGTTATACGAAACGGTTTCCCCCAGACTATTTCCGTAAAGCGAGGCTCTACTACATGAGTAAAGATAAGGTCCTGTTGACGTAACCAGATAAATGACACTTTTCCCCCTCACCAGTCTTAAATAAAAGAAAAAAAGTCATTTATTCCATTCCACGGAGGAAACTTCTTGAGGGCCTTCTCACCTTTTCGCCCACCTCCACCCCTCGTTTCATTCCCCAACCCCCATCACCCCTGGATCTGCCGCGTGAATGACTCTCGCACATTTCCTCAAAACGAAACGAGCCGCGGCGACGCGAAAATCCATCGCCGAACTTATCCACCCGGATTTTCTTTTTTTTCTTTCTTTTTTCGACGCGCAAAAATTTCAATTTCACCAGATGAAAATTTCAGCCAAAAGGGGCAACTAATCAGCGTTGGAAATGGGGAGGCCCTTCCCCGATGCTCTATAATTTACTGCGGATCCCACAAACTGTGCGTCGCGACTGCCATCTAGCGGGAATGGGGAAGGAGAGGAGATGGCGGCGGGATTAAGCCAGGCGAGGGCGTCACGAAATTAGAAAAAAGGAACTGAGAAAAAGCAATGAGCTTAAAATTTTCATTTTTATATTTAAAAAAAATCAGACCCTTATGACTCTCAACAGGAGTCATTGGCGCGGCAAGAACGCTCCTCTAAAACTAATTATTTGAAATGTGAAGGTCTCTACGCTTTCGATTATAATTCTAATTATGACACGCAATAACAGCGCGGGGAGAATATTTATAAAACACTTAGGCAAATAAAATTACTTCCGTGAAGACCCTTCGATTCTCAAAAGATCGTGTTCCATACATTTTGCTACTTGCTCTCCCGTGATGGCAATCAGAGGCACTGATATTTCTCAGATGAGAAATGCGTCGGTCAAGAATATTTTGGTGATCCAAATACATAATTCACGAAGCAAGCGAACAAAACAATTCACGTGGCAACACTGTAGTATTAATGGGCGCATATCTGTCAGTATGACCCAAAACACCCACAAACTTTTTGCTCCTATAAAACTTCTCCTCTTCATGAAAAATGTATGACGGCGCGTAACCTTCCGATTCAAATAGATTACTCCTACCCATTCCGCACTTAACAGCAGAGTTACATATAACTGAACTTCATCAGCTCGTCGGCCATTTTATATAGGTCATAAAGGTAGCTGGAGGAGTTGCTTGGATGGATAAAAGAAAAAAGATACCTAATGGAAGTTGGACTACAAACCAGGAAACAGTAAGCGAAAACATTCGTGTGGAGCGTATTACTCAACGGATCAGAAGCATGGACCAGTGGAAGGGCTGACCAGTAAAGACTAGGAGCCTTCGAAACCTGGTGCTGGAGGAGGATGCTGAACATACTCTGTGGTTTCATGCTTGATAGAGTGGAAACGGAACATGACTGCAAAATGAAAAAAATTAGCAACCTCCACTGTGGACGGAAAAAATAAGAAATGATGAAGTTTGCAGAAGAGCAGAAGAGGAAAGGACCATATAAAACGCTATAGAAAAAAGAAGAACCAGATGGATTGGACACACTCTGAGACACAATGGATTTGTGAAGAACATAATTGAAGGCAAAATAGAAGGAAAAGTCCTCAGAAGAAAACCCAGGAATAAGTTCATGGACCAAATAAAGAGGAAAGTACATAGGAAGGGATACCAGGAGGCAAGGGAACTAGCATTAGATAGAGAAGGGTGGAGGGCTGCAGTCAACCAATCTTAGGTTTGAAAAACTAATGAATGAAATCAACCTAATGAAAAAAGGGAAAAAACAAACCAAATAAAACCGTCGTGAAGTCTGAACAAAAGAGAAATTATAGGTAATAAAATAAACACAAAATGAGCTGCTAAGGTTCATTAAACTGAAATAGAGCGCAGCTTCTATCACTAGACAAAAAATATTAATTTTATGCCTCAATACATACATAACGAAAAAAACCTAAGCAACAATAAGAAATATATGTAAAAATGTGTAGCTACGGCTAAAATATGAAATTGGTGTTCAATCAAATCGACCCATTAAAGCAAAACGTGCAGCTGCGCTAACAACATTGGCTTAAAGTGCTCCTTGTTTTTTGTCGATCGGCTGTAATAATCGCTCATAGAGAAACGGGAAAACATATCACATTTTTCACGCAGAAATATGAGATGTTTTGCGTTCGGGAGGTGGTCTTCAACGCAGAATAAATTAATTAATGCAATTACAGTATCCCCAAGCATGTTGAGCGTAGGCCATTTCAATTAGTAATCCAAACAAACCCGTGCTCGGTCCTTCCCGGTCGATTTAACTCCATCAAATGCGTTAGTTTCCCCCTTTCCCCGTGTATTCCCAATGGCCGTTTTGCACACTCGGCCCTCGGCACCCAAACCGTTGGTCAGTACACTCTTTGCACCGCTGCTGATCGATTCCCTCTGTGAAATGCCCTCCCGGCTTTAATTTCAACAGCGCTTCTTTACGAGCTCGACAGTTCAAGCGCACATTCGGCCGCGCGTAAACGTCTTTATGTTTCCCTGCGTCCCTCCCACCCCCTCCTATGGAGTTCGCGGGGTCGTGCGGAAAACTCCGTGCAAACACTTGTGAATCCTGGCGGAGCACCGCCGCAGACACACGGGGTTCTCTCTGAATGGGAAATCAGGTCCACTCACGCGGGCAGCGGCATCCGCTTGTGTCGTTCGATTCCTTTCCTAATAGAGTGGAAATCCCCCTCGCCCATCAGCTCGTCCCATTCATCGCCATTTGTTTGACCCCAGGCCCCCCCCCCTTTAAAAACGTCGGCGGCGGGACGCGGAGTGCGTCGCGCAAGCAAGTCGCCCGGACTTTGACCTCCATTCCCTCTGCTCGCCTCCTTTCACAACGCCCCCCCCACGACGCCCATTACGCCAGCTTTGTTAAGGTTTCACCTGAGCATGTTTACACTCTCGTGCTTTGCTCATCTCTCTCCCCCCCTCCCATTCCGTAAGCAGCATCCGACGGAAAACACATACCACACTCTCCCCATCCCAACTGAACGGCCGCCCAACCCGCCCGTCCCTATCTCGGGAGAGGAACCGCTGCTTTGCGGCCGCCACGCGTCCATGTGCGGGGAGGAGGAGGAGGAGGGAGGACTTGGAACTTTGAACTCGGAAGTTGATGAATAGACGCCGTTTGCTCCACGACACTAAATGGACTCTTTCCTCCCCGCCTCCTCCCCAAGACGGAGGGACGTCGCAGGGGGCGATGACATAACCGAGGGACGCGAGAGAGTTCCCCACGCGCCGCCACGACGACGGCAGCGGATGAAGCGCTCAGCGGCCATCGCATCGTCGCTGCTCGCGCACAATGTAAATCTTCGGCCGACGCGCCGAGGACGACTGTCAAGACAACAAGGGAAGCCGCGTCCTTCCATTCCCCCTTCTCCTCCTCCTCCCGTGACTGAGTCACGGCACTTCATCGACTGCTTCCAAACGGTCGACGGATCGCCCGCATCCCTTGGCAAGCTTATCCAATCATTGTCAACAACGGGCGGCCAACGGGACACGATTAGAGAGACGGTCGCTGCCACGCCGGCATCTAGACCTGTGCTCCCCCAACTTTTCCGAGCCATCGCCCTTCTGGTTAACCTATGTCACACGCCCCCAATCGTAAGCTTGAAAATCATAGACTCGAAGTTGATGAATATGGTTTAATGGTTCAAATTTAATCGAGTTGTAGTTTATATGGGTGTATGTTAACCATACTGTGTTAAATAAATGATTTAGTTCTTTCCCGGCGAATATTATGTGTGAAATTCTCTCGGGGTTCACACCTGGTTAAAACGTTGGCAGCAGCCAAAATTTTAACCCGGTGTTAATCCCGAGAGAATACATACTGTGTTATATTACACAATTCATCAGCTGGAAAAACTGCTCCTTTCGTGAGTATACACACTGCGAATTTCTAATAATTACGTATTATCGAGGCTGTCATATGAGTGGTCATGTAAATATAGTTTTTTCCAATCCCGCATTACATGTGAACTTTTTAAAAACAGTATTCTACTGGTTAAGGTAGATTTTGTTGAATTTCAGAGAATCTCCTTCCGGTTTTCTACACTTTCAAGGGCCCATCTATCTCTAGTATAGCCTTTTTCGTCTCAGCATACGACCTACCCTTCTTCATCATGTCCATGAAACATGTTCTCTTTCTTCCTCTTCCCCGCTTGCCCAACATCCTTCCCTCTAACTTAATAAAAATATACTACAAGTATTCATAATTAACTTAATGTTAAACCCGAAACATAAATAATATATTCATCCTAGAATGTGTATTCATGGTCACCGTTCGGTAGGGACCCTACCTTGTTTCATTACGCCCCCAAGGTTAATGCACTGCCCCCTAAGTAGTGGTAGCACCCAGTTAGGGAACCACCGATCAAGACTAAATGAAATCCAAAAGGCGAACTGAGCCATAATTAGAAAACATAAATGTGACCAACTGTATAAATTTTTATTTAATTAAAATTTTTTATCAACATTGGTCGGTCGTCTAGCAGACGTAGAACTCAAACATAACTGAATTCCTCGATATCCCAGGATATTCTCAGTAGGAGAAACGAAATTTTTAATAGTACAAAATAATCCTCTAGGCAGCAGAAAAGTCCAAAAAATGGTTGATACTGGTAATAGATATCGCTACAGAAACCTCCGAGCAAAAAAAAATCACAACGAGGAAATATTTTTTGGATCTTCCACCGGGGGCTCCACTCCTCCCGACGTTTCGAATAAAGACGTCTCACTCTTCACCCTCTGGGCTTCATCAATTCATAAACCCCGAGGATGAAGAGAGAGTTGTCCTTCGAAATTTCGGCGGAGATGGAACCCTGACCCTGAGGGACACTCGAGATACATTCCTTTGCATGATACAGAGGGAAAGCGTCGGATTATTCTCAAACCAAAAAAGATCACCAGGGGCCGAGCCATCGCAAAAGGTCTCGGCAGATGTGTGGAGGACGACTTTAGGACAGGAAGGATTTATTTTCCAAAAACGGGGTCCGGTAAAAGGTGAAAGGGACTTTGTTTTGAGAGTTTACTCATGACTACCCGCAGGGAAAATGACAAGGTGAACCTTGATATTTGAATATCCAACGACGGGACAAATGGAAATTCCAGGAGTAAATACATGTTCAGTACCCCTCCTGATCTTCCACTTCCACCCCTTCTATTAGAATAATTTTCTCTCCGACATGACGCTCTGTGCATCCACTAGTCATCAGTTTTGCGGAAGCTGTACTTCGGTAGCTAATGCCTCTTAGAAGGGGTGTCACATCACTCGGGACGAATTTCAAGCTAACTCATTCAAATTACAACCAATCTATTCGTCGTTGATATAGAAGGAACGGATACTTGCATCGAGGGAGGCTGTTTCCACTCAATTAACATCATATTTGGTCAAAAATGCATAAAATGGATGAACTTGCAGAATTAAAATGGTCATTCTCAGGAGGGAATGTTTCAAAGAGGCTGATATGTTGTTATTATACAAATCTAAAGTTAGATTCAGTTCCAGGTGGGAATGGTGTGAGAAGACGAGGGAGTTGCACAATGTAATGGGAGGTTTGCATATCATTAACAAAAATCAAAGACCATCCACTATCAGCTACTGTTAGTTGCAAATAGCTAGGAGTACAGATCACTGAAAACATGCATATCAGCCTCTTTGAGAAAAAAACTATTTTCTTTTTTATGCAGCCTAACTTCTGCACTCCTGAGGATTGAAAAATACCATCCTGATCTTCCCACCGCGATTTTTACGGGTAACGAACGTCACCAGTTCCATTGACTTTCATTTCGGCAGCAGGATGTATAACTACCGCATGAAAGACGAAAGTCAATTACGATATGAACTTAACGAGCGAACGACATAGGGCTGCCGTTCCGATGTTTACTTCACATCGAGAAGTCACATGTTACAGTCCTTAATGTATGCTCCACGAGACTGCTGCTTACGCGAGAGAGAACATCACTGTTATCTGATGCTCTATTTGTCTGCAGCTGACGGCAAAACAACTCCGCAGCATACTACCCCAACGGGCCCGTAATGGACGGCAGAGCAATGCTTGCCCAATTACAGCAGAGCACTTAATAGATTGTTAGTACCTGTTCACACGTAGGCACGCTCGAGAGGCCCCGGGAGAGAACCGCCAAAATGTTCATCGGCGTCTGCTCGGCGCGATCTCAAACAAGAATTACGGGCCATTCATTTTGGAAGATATTATTTTTATTCATTAAATACAAGTTCCTCTACCACAGAATTTTCACGAAAATGACTGAATAAACTCTATTCCCTCCGTTCATGAATTAAAAATCCTTCCCAAAGATTAACCAAAAAAACAAACCCAAACCAAAGTGTTCATGACACACAAACGTAGGATAAAAATACCGGAATTCCTTTAAATCTCGCCACATTATCTTTGTCATAAGTTTCCTGAGCGAAGTGCAAAACGCCTGCGACTATCTTCAACGGATATTTCGTTCAAACAACCGATTCGAAAATCCTACATCTAACTCCCAACTGCTCATTGTTAAACGATGTACTAATTAAATTAACCATAAAAAATACAATTTCCATTAGTTCTCAGCCCATAACCATCAACTAGAACCAATGAATAAGGCCCATCCTTCGACGACACACAACAATATCCGCAGACAAGACAAAATCTTGAGGAAAAGATCATTAAACGAATCTGAGTCTGATACGGAGAATATTATTTTATTCGAATAATAAACCAGCAGAAGTTACATGATCAACAGATACGAAATAAACCGCATAATTATTAAGAACTCCAGGAATTCGTTCTCCCACTGCACCACTGACGACAGCAATAGTAATGACCAAGAGAGACCAATCCGCCAAAATATATCGAAAATTTGGTCCATTCCTTTTTCCATTTCGCTTTCCTCCAGTACACCAATTAAATCGCGTCCTTCAAACGACTCTTCATAACAACCCCATGGCGTCTTTCAAAGTAGCGAGTAGATTCAGGACCAATTAGAAACTCACAAAAAGAGCTCGATAATTCCCCGTGGATTGCATCAATGGAGAATCGCTTAGTCTTTAATGTCTTCGGTGAAATTTTTTGTTGAAGGTCAACAAAAAGAAGACCAAAACAATGGCATTAAAGAACAAAGAAAATACAAAAAATAGTCAACACAAACTCGTAGCAGTCACAAAATGTATGCACTTCCGGAGCATTATAAATAACGAAAATAGACGCAATACAGAGATTAAAAGAATAATTGCCTAGTCACATAGCTTTTCAAAACAAAAGGACCTTATTAATTACTAAGCATACTGACATGGAGACCAGGAAAAACTTATCTAATCTTTCGTTTGGGGCGGACTATTGGACCGAAAAGCGGAAAAGATCAAGCTCAAGGCGAGGGAAATGTACATCTGGAAGAAACTAACGGCAACAAGCTGGGAGGAAAAAGTTTCATTGGAGGAAACAGCGATGAAAGAAGTTATGTGGCTATTACAACAAGGCACCGCCTTAAAAATTTAATTATGAGCATCTGCGGCATTATCCATTTCCAGTACTGGAATACTACATATTCTCACTCTTATTCCAACTATTGTAGATGAGGTGCGCTTAGATGTACGATGTTGGCGAATTAGAATCGCTGTCAAGGGAAGCGTGACGTAAGCTCGCGGATGCTGCAGGTCAATCTGACAACACGGGACGCATCGACCCCGTGGACCATTGCTGGGGGCACATGCAGGCAGGGAGGGACACACACATCTAAGGTTCAGGCGTAGGAGAGAAAGGTTGTGGATGTCCAAGAGTGAGTGTCCGTTGGCGACGCTTGGGATCAACTCATGCCCCCGGACTCGAGGTTTCTTGGTAAGCAAACCCCCCTGTAACTTAACACTTCTCTACATGATAGCTTGCCCAAGGGGACGGATACGGCAATGCAGAGGATGGGTTCAGAAGCTAATGCCAAGAGGTTGGTGACCTGCAAATAACGGAAATTGCATCTTCTGATTAATTTAATTCAGGTGAAACTAGAATGCAAAAGGAAGAAAGCCCATCACGTGTATCAGCTTTTGTGCTGTACACAAATTGGCTTCTTTCAAAATCGGGGAACTCCTACTGATACCTATTAATGTTTTAATATAGCCCCGACGGCAGAAGTTATATCAAACACATCCATAGCTAAAAAGCACACAACAGCACAGCGAAATTGGAATCTGCGGAACAAGGAGTTGGATAGCGAACTTATAACCTATGAGACAAACAAGGTCAGTACCTTGGTATTCAATTTTCAGAAATATCACATCTCCCATTTAAAGTTGGCTACTCATATTCGACATGATTTAATAAAATTTAACTATTTAATATGCAATAATAATGATAACAATTTAATACAAACAATAAATAGTACAACATATTAACACAAAATCTTCAAGTTAAAAAAACTATATACTAGCTACAAATGGAAAATGATCATTTTAATGCTAGATGCTCACGCCTACACCTCTTCATTTATATTTAAAAGGTATATATCCATTTGGAAAAATTAATAGATGGATATTGTACGCTCATAACCAAAACATATTTGAATGCTACTCATCATATAAACGAACGCAACCAACCTTATAATAAATGTTTTACCTCCTTATAAACTTTTACACTCTCTTTTTGAGTCTCTAATTACTTTATTAAGCGAGAGAATCGCTTTAATTAAGCGACACATAGATGGAGATGGTATCACTGCTACACGACATCAAATTTGGAACGGTGTCCGTCAGACACATGAAGAGTTGAGAGTTTAATGTGCCACACACGGTCGTTCCGGATTATGTTTTCGTGCGAGTTGAGCATGGGGGCGATCTTGAGCCTCATAATCGAGGTCCCTAGGGTCATCATCACTTCTCGCCCCTACAAGCGGCACGGTGGGGGGCTCCGTGAGGGGCTATTACATCTGGCACGCATGACATCAGTACGGCCGTTAATTTTCCTCGATTATTTCAGCTACGTCTCTCAGGAACCTTCGTCCAAACGAGCCCAAGGACTCTTGTCCTATAACAATTCACGAGACATTCCGCCTTTGATTCGCAGTACAGATTAAGTCATACACGCGACGTGCAACGAATTTTTGCTCAATGACTCGAAGAATTTCATCCAAGTACGAACGCACGCGAAGATTCACGCCCAGCAAAGTTCAGTTTCATAGAAAATTAAATTGATAAATACATCAAATGGATAGGATTTAAGGTACCACTCCGCTAAAACTTCATTAAATCATATTGATTAAAGAAATCAGGTATTTTCGTTTGCAATATTCAACATTTACTGACAATCACAATTCAAGATTAACAAAATTCAACCGCACACATATAAAACCTCTTTAGACATCAAGTCGCCAGAGCCAAAAAATCGCCTGACCAAGTAATCGCAATATTTCCATCAAAGCAGCATATCATAACAAATTTACTAAATAAACTGTTTATTCAGGGCTATCAGATATCAACGTTATTCCTTTATTCACAACAATGAGCGCAACTGTAAGAAAACTGATAACAGAACAATACTCTCAATTGAAATGTTAAGGCCGCTTTACACGGTACGTTTTATTGTACAAACGAATGTATGAACTCTTGTATGATGAAAATTGTACTGTCTAAAGCGTCAAATTTTTGATTGTCTGAATGTTTTAACGGGAAATAGAACCTGCTCGATTTCCATTCAGTTTCTTGGACATTCTATGATACATTCGTTTGTACAATAAAATGTGTCCTGTGAAGCGGCCTTAAAGGAACACAATAACCAGCAACTTGACTCCATGAAGTAAAAAAAATCAAAAGCTCACTGCACAATTCGTGCATTACCAATAAGTCCCCGAGATCAGCGGGCCGATTACGGAAATTTAACTACTAAGCACTTAAATTGTTCATGTTTAAATAATGCTCACGAAATACGCTAAGAAACTTCAGCCGAAAGTTCAATATGTTTAACTTAGGGAAAAATTCCGCCATCATTCTGGCTTATTACATTTTATTTTAGGAAGTCTCTCACGCTTAAACTCATTACCCAGGGATAAAAACTACTGAGAACTGGAATTAGAATGAAACGGCCAGATTCTACGTCACCGCCAGAGAGGTTCAATTATAAGAACAACGAATGGTTCCCATGACGACTATTCGACTTTTCTCCGCCAGTGCTCGCTCTGTGCGTTGCTAAGGGACCCTAAGTGGACAAAAATTATCGTCTCACTTTCACTCCACAGAAGAGCTCCAAGATCCTTAAGGTGTTTCTATTGTAAAATGACTTTAAGGCCATTTAATAAATATTCTAGTTACAAATAGAAAAAAAAGTCCTTTAGTTACTATGAGCAACGAAATCACTCATCTGTGAGCTATTTTATTCCTTAATTGAATTTGAAAGCATGTACACAAATGAGGGAATGAGTAAAACATGGGGATAAAAGTGTTTTCATGCCAAATATAAACGACAAAATTGCGCAAACTGTTCAAAAGAAGCGAAAACTCTCACGGTATCGAATAAAAACATAATGTTGGAACTATGCGATCCTTTTTTTTCGCTGTTAGAAAACAACTGCAATAAATGCCGTCAAACTGCAGCCATTCAAAATTAATCGCGCTGCAGTCGGCGGCGAATGCAGGAAGAGAGTTCACTGAAAATTTATCCGTCGAGCACTATGCATATTTTGCACCCTAACAATGTTTTTTTGCAATAACAATCGCTGACACTCGCCATTGGTGAAAGAAACTATCCTATTACACCATTTTGTTGGCCCCGGTGTCGGCGGGGTAAAGTCCTCGCCTTCTAACCCGAAGGTCACGGGTTCGAGTCCCGCCTGGGTAAGATTACTCACTGCCCAGGACATGGGTGTTTGTGTTCGTCTAATGACATATTAAAACACTTGTAATTAGGAAACCTGTAAGCGTTAAAGAAATTATTATTATTATCTATAAACAAAGAAAACAAAAATGTTGAATTGAGCATTTGCCTTGACTAGATTCATCGTGGTTTCAAAGGAAAGCAAATAAAAGGAGTGAATTGAGTTTTTTCACTAAATTCAAAGCGGTGGAACTTCATAAATTTTAAGATTGCTCCTCAGACCACTTTAATGACAGCTATCCTCAACGGGATCCAGAAAAGGCAGCATCATGAGCCTTGGAGACAAAAATTTATTCACGCGGCCAAAGATATGGATATCATTGATGACTCAAGCTAAATGGTCGATTAAAATAACAAGGCAGAATCTTGTTTTCAGTCTCCGGGGAAACCACTTTCATGCCTCGAGACTCGCTACAGCTTTAAGCCGTTGAGCGGCAGAATAAATCCATTTAGAATTTGCACCCGAAAATCCAATCGATACACCTCTTCACATGTCTCCTACAAAGACGCGCAAGATCCCTCGTGTTAATAAATTGAGTTATTCCAAGGAATTGAGTTTTGGCCGACAACTCCGAGTAGCCTTTTTTTCGCATTTCATCTCGCGGGATATGCAGAGCCACTCGGGTTTAAGACCTTGGCAAGCGTTCTGAGAGGCAAGGGAAAGAGAGAGGCAAGTTTTCACTGAGCATCGGAGATCTCTCGGTATACATTTTTTGATAACTTTTTAATGATGCGTTCGTTAATGAGAATTGGAGGAATGGCTTAAATACACAACGAGGGTAAATGGTGACATTGTAGAACAATAGAATATTTTTTCAAACTTGGCCGAATGGTTGCGAACAATGGTAGGATAGATTATGAGATTGAGGGACCGTGCGAATACTGGAAGAAAGATAGCGGGAATTATATGGAGCATATCACGTAATGAACGCCAGTTTAATGAGGCAAACATTTTAGGTGCACTCCTTTCCCAAGTGAATGCATGAGAGAGTAAAACTTGGTCAGCTAGTGTGCATATGTGTGAACTAAATACGGTGAGTATGGGGTAGTAGTGCTGGTGGGAAAAACGTGTGACCTTGTAGGGTGACGACTGAGTGGATCGCGTTAAGTGTGGGTGTGGTGTTACGGAAATGGATGAATATAAAACGCTTTAGCTCAATACTTGAGTAAATATGCATTCCACGACGAATAAAATGCATTAAAAAATGTAGCATAAGTTATGAGAAGCACAGCATGAATATCTACTCACCGAAGTAAAAGTTATTTCATTGTACTGCACGGATATTTACCTTCGTTCCGGGACAGAAAAACAGAAAAACGATAAAAACCAACAAAATATTTAAAATTTGCCGTATTAACGTACTAATTTATTTTAAATATTACTTCCTTGTGTGATGGTGAAATGCATTGTCGCCCAGAAGCGAGAACACAGAGTCAAGCGGAATCTCGGACAAAGAACGATATGCAAGCTAAAAATTAAGGAGAGTAGTTATTTAAGCCCAGGAATTCACCGTCTGCACTGAGCACCGCAAATAAAACGAGCATTGAATAAGAAAGAAAAAAAAATGCACTGCTATTCGTATCCAAGGCCGCGTGCATGGTGTACTCCCATGGCCTGATTCATGCGCACTGCATCGTTCATAAAGTCGAGTGCTCCGTTGGTCTTTCAGGGATTCGTTACGTACACTGCCCATGCTACTACCCGCATGTGGGACGAGCAAAAAGATTCTTCGCTCTCCGAAATAGCGACGTCCGATTGTCATAACTCATTGCTGACACCTAATGAGAACACCACCGGTCGCCATGATTACCAGCATGGTTCACTAAAGTCCCGCAAATAGCCACCACGGATATTTGGCTAACCACGAGACATGGGATGAATAGCAACCTCTCGCCAAAAAGAAAAGAATGTCGACATTTATTCCCAAAGAAAAATCTAGGAATAGGAGAGGATATTAATTTTTTAGATTTTAGGTAAAATTATCCATGAATGATTCCAAAAAATGAACCTTTGTTTGTTCGTCTCCTATGAGTTCCAATACCACTCATTAGATTACGATGAAACTTTGGTGAGTAGTTGTGCGCGTGCCTGCGAAGGTTTATGCATTATTAAATTCATTGTATACAATAGGTGGAGCGCGATTCGTTTCAGCAAATGAGTTTTGGCCTTCTCTTTGACCGTGGTTTTGACCCGCGAGCTTCTCAGACAAGCGAGGAGCGACAAGCAAGCAACGAAGCAGATCGTTTACGAGTTGCTCAATCAGGTGTATCAGAATCGTATCAGTGAAGACATAATATCGCGTGCATCAGAGTCATATCAGTGAGACATAATTTGTGTTAAAAGGTACGTAGAGTCAGATCAGGTACTGTGGTTTTTTTTCTTTCTTGCATTCGATTTTCGTACACGCTTCGCTTTTTCCTAAAATTGGATTTTTAAGCTCGAAAATCTTGAATTTTTGCACTTCTTCAACAACAGAATATTTTGTTCACTTGGAAACCGCAGCATAGGCATGGAATGGAAACTCATGCCACCATTTTTGCGTTACGAATTCCTGTGCAGATACGAGGAATTCATTGGACTACAAAAAATCATTGTCTTTCATTTCCTTTGTACATGTAAATGTGTCTGCTTTGAATATATGTGTGCCTACTTAGAAAGAAAAAGATGCATTGCAACGCATGCCAGGAACAGCTAGTAATACATAAAAAGAAACTACACCCAAAAAAAATAAGTTTTCTCCGCTGTATCAACATCTAAAATAGAACAAATTCCGCCTTACAACAGATAACCACAAAAAAACACCTATCACATGAATGCACTCAATATTTCAATCAATAACGCCCAAATTTCATATCCGAGGCATTAATTTTTCTCGGTTAAATGGGATAAAATTCAAACAATTAATAAAAGAGTAATTCACGGTTCTTCTGATTAAAAATGGAATCCAGGTTATCTAGGTTTAAATACAACCCCGGAAAGCTTCGCTGGAAATTTCAATATGTTTACCTCGAAATGCTTATTGAAAACATTTCGACCGCTTAGGATTTTCCAGAAACACGTTTCCGCAGGCGTACTTTTTAACAAAGATTTTCGTGATCCAATTAGTGTAACGGATTCGGATAATTCAAATAATCTAACGAGCGTAAAAAAAGTGCTACTAACTCTTGTTCTCAAAAACGAATAACGCACGCGACGCAAGAGATCAATTCGACGCAAAATCCAATTATTACGCACGGAAAGATTTTTAACAATGCATTACAATGAGACTATGTTTATAAAGTGCCGACACGTTTCTCATTATTTCTGTTCAATCCCTCTAAATTACAAACCTATTCGCCGGGTGGCAAACACCAAAGCGATCAAATCAAATAAAAAATTTCCTTTTCATACTGTTACAATTAATAGTGACCCAAGGCAAGAATAATACGCCTAAAAACATAAATATTTTTTTTCTCTAATAAACAAAAAATGTTATAAAATTTAGTTATCCTCAATTCTACGGATACATTAATCTGAATAGAGTGACACTTGTCTAAAATCAAAGAAGATTGTTAAGTATCTTCAATGCCCAGTTTAATGTTGTTTGGGTCGCGGTAACCGCAATATGACGCAGCCTTTACGCTAACTTGACTTAAGTTCAGACTGAGAGTTAGGTTTTTATTTTTTAACATTAGAATCTCAATAATAATAAGATTCTTGAAAATTTGGTTATTTATATATTTAAATTTAAGTGGACTGTGAGTTAAATATATTAATGACAAAATATTCAAGAATTTTATTATTATCTATATCATATACTAAGTCGAGAAAATTATCATTAATTAGAATCTCAGTTAGGGTGAGGATTATCCATGGGAAGGTGAATTAGCATTGGTTTTCACTAAGAGAAAATATTTAATCAGAGATTATAAAATCGAACGTTCATCATTACTATAGGTTTTAACCTCTACCTTTCCCAAGATAACTAGAATCATGTACGATAATCTTGAAAATTTTCCTATTCTGGAAAATAAAATCGCTGAAATTTCCGAATAATGTCAACTTTACTTCTGCTTGCACGTAAGGGTTGGTATAAAGATGGCATATTATTTTCCCGAGACAACACATGAGCTCAACGCGACGGGGGCAAACGAAAGGATGCTCCTAATTAATTAAACTACGGAATGCTCACCATTTGAACATAATTAACAGTGCCCTTGAACCCACAATGACCCGATCCATATCACTTTCCTTTAAGTTAATTATAATTAAACTGTATGAGAAGTTATACATCTCAAAGCAAAATTTTCACTCATTCCATTAACGTGCCACTGTAAATCAAATCCGCCAATATATGAGTGAGGAAGTTTTGATAGCCACTTTGGCAAGAGTATTAATAGTACTGCATTGCAAAGCATAACTTTCAACCCAATAACCTGATGGAATAATAGAACGGCACGTAAATAATGGCTTATGAACAAATTGGAGAGGGATTGATGTCAACTTTCATAACTCAAATAATCTAAACAGTCATGTCAACATTATAAACAGGGAACGCTGAACGAGTCGTCCAAACAGACAATCAAGGATAGCCTAGCAAACGTCAGGAATGCGAAAGAAAACATCTTAGATCAATCACAGGGCTACGAGGAGGCTTTTGCCCACAAAAATTAGGGTGACAACAAAAAAACTGCCCTGAGTTAAAATGTTTTCTATAGCTGCCGGAGAAAAGTGCACGCTTATCATTCAGTTAAAGAATATGTGAATTTGATGAGTCGCAATCTATGCCAATAACTCTCTACTTGCATCTTGTACGTAAAAGTTACATCCTTCCTTTTCAGGATGGGATTAGTCAAAAAAAAGATAAATTCTCCGCGATAGACCGATTAAGCTGATTCTGTTTCAATAATGTCCTCAATCTCTGCATACCATTTGCTTCTGTTACCCGCATCCATTGCTTAACTGACGCCCTCCTTTTCTTAAGACCCAATTATTCCCTCTATTAAGATAATTTTCCACCTCATTCAACCATAACGTTCTCGGTCTAACCTTTTCCTATCACCTAACCTTCATATCCATTTACCTATTAACCTCCATATCCTCTCATTCATTTATCATAGATTTTCTTCGTCATACGATTATCATCCATCGTCAAGGCTGACCCAACGCAGCCCGCTCTTAACATGCATGTCCATTTACAAGGCATACATTCCACATTCGGTCTAATGCTTATCCCAGAATAACCAAGATTCAACACCATATAACACAGTGGGAAGAAAATATTTAATTGTTTATTTATGAACCATATAAGGGTACATTTACATTTACCTACGCTAAAAACGCCACCATTGAAGGGCATGCTGCAAACCCTTTGTACTTACTAAATATGCAGTACTACAACTAACCACGAATGAATTCCATTTCAACTATGAAAAGCTCAAAAATATAATTTATAAAAAAGATACGGCGATAGCGAGGTATAAAATGTGTTCATTCATTCAAAAACTTTCATCATCAGTATACAAAGAGCAATGAAGCCACAATCACACACAAACACAACGAGCGCAAACGTGCTAGTCGCACTTCCTGGTGGAGTTTCGCCCAAAATTCCAACGCAGCATCCAAGCGCTGCGAAATTCATGACAAAAGCCCCACGAAAATGTCGCCGCGGTAACAGCTGTTCGCCGAATACGTCCCCATCATTTTCTGCAAGGCATCTACCGCGAGCTCGATTCGTTAAGCCGCTAATGAATAAGCGAAAACGTCCCGATAACAGGCATTCGTAAGATATGTGCTCGGAAGATCAACTTATAACGCAAGGCACTCCTCCGCGAGGGATAGGAATCGAAAGATGAACGAACGCCGTAGTTTCCGAATTACAATAGCAGCCGGATGAAGACGCACAACAACCAACTAAGACGATTAAGATACCCGAAATTGGACCGAGTTGGTCGTTAAGGAGATTACGGGAATCACGCAATTCCTTCTCCCACCCCCACACCCAAGCCTCCCCAAAACCTACCCTGCTCATCCCGTAATCCCGCCAACCCTTCATCTCTCATTATCCTTTTCATTTATTTCTCAAATCCCTATCCTGGTACCCTCCCCCTACACTTCTTTCCCCGTCTGATTCCACCGCCCTACCCACCCTCATTCCTCCCCACCCATTCGTCCTCCACCGCCCACAGGTAGATGGGCAATCCTCCTCCCTCGACCGTGCTGCCCTTCATCCACTCCAATCTATTCGACTTTTCCTTCTTCTGCTTCCTTCCCATGCACCTTTCCCATCCATTCCAATCCACCTCCACAGAAGAGGGACGCACAATGCGGAGGCAGCGCAGTGGGCTCCGCGCAAGATTTTTCCAATCGATGCTCGATCGAGCCGCTCCCGGAGTGGATGCCGATTTTGATTTTTCATGGTCCACCCCCCGCCCTCTCCCCTTAAAGAATTTCGCGAAGGCTCGATGAGTACGTTAACCTTGCACGATTCCATTCATAAAACATTCCCGAGAAAGGAAAGAAAAATATCTGTAATGGAACTCTAAAGAATGACCGTCTACATCGGTATTCAGATTCAGGGCCTTAAGAAATGAAGGAGAGGAGGAGGAGGGGGGGGGGGAAACAGATGCCGAGGCATCGTGTCCTAAAAGAGGATTTCAAAATGAGATACAAGTCTTGCGATAGATTTTAAAGCGGTGGGAAACGGGAAACACACCTCGGGGTGACGGCATTAAAAGTAAATAAGTGTTACGAGCTTAATAGAAGTACTAGGATGGAAATTACTATCAGAACGAAGGTTAAAATTTAGGTTAAACCTTTTAAGTAAATTCGAAACAGAGTTGTTCACAGATGACGTTAGATGTATATTGAGAACCCCTGCGTATTATGCTAGGTTTGATCATATTATATATCAAACAAGATTAGAGAGATAGATTGTCGTAACGATAGATTTAAAATGTCATTTTTCCCTCGTACTATAAGAGAGAACAATAGGCAGCGTAGCAAAGGGATAGGTAGGTGAAATATAGTTAAGAGTAGTCTGTAGTGCATAGTGCATGTAATAACAACCAATAATCACTTCCTTATTATGTAGATTCTAACCATCTAGCTCCATGTGACCCTATTATCTAGCATATCTCCCTTAAATATCCTAGTTGCATGTCAATAGTGCATGTTTGGTGATCTTCACCCCCTGCCACACACCCTCGTGGTGGCTCGCAGGGTATCACGTAGACGTAGACGTAACGCCAAGGACTTTCCTTATTAAACCACCTAAACCTCTTCCCAGTCTCACCATCTACTCTCACAATAGTCACAAACCCTCATCTCAATATCTACCTCTCAACTACCCAGAACACCGTACCGTGACCTTTCAAAAGTCATTCCAAGTTGCCGGTGCCAAACTGCGGAACTCCCTACTTGAAGAGTAAAGGAAACTGCAGTCTGAACCAATTGAAAAACCGTATTTATAATATGTTATAAGGCAAATAAGTTTGTCTCTTTCCTCCTCATGTATATACATCTATCACACAAATTTTATACGTCAGCTTGTATATTTTTCTGTTTTTGAATCTCCAAAAAATTGAATATTCTACTGTTGTTATATTGGAACCTTGACAAACTGTTTTGTAGGGTTTTAGTTGTACTCTATGGACAATGTCCCAGGGCAAAATAAATTATCTATCTATCAATATATTGAGGAATCTCCGCCAAATCGCCATGACATCCTTCAGAAACATTCTTAGACCTCATGTTATCTCGAGTGTTTCATCCTTCGACCTTTGGAATAGGCGTCTCAGGCCCTCGTTCGAACTTTCGCTTTGTAGCCTGCACTCAAAATATACTTTCACTCAATCGAAGTCCTAACATGAAATTCATGCGTCAACTTTATTTAAGTATCTCCTCCCATGTATATCGACTGGTGCATGCATGGAGCCGTGACGGGATGTATCATAACTCTTTCAAAATTCGAGAACACTGAGCATCAGCATAAGAGCACGTTTTCATCACCACGAATTCGGTGTATAAGACCACATCAAATCTAAAAAACGGTGACCTTGGTGCCTGTTAGCTAAAAAAGAAAGAAAGGAAATGTATACTCCAGAAAATTAAAAGAGCTACCACCGTCACCATAGGACCACGAGGCGGATGAAAAAAATCCTGCCTACCATTCGCTAAAGGAGCCACAAACAAGATTTGACGATGTACCTAAAGCGTACAGTTAAGACATGTTTAAAAACGGGTAGTAAAATACGGAAAGTATTTTGATGTTGTTGACTTATTTTTTTAGAATAATGCGTGCCGTTATTTCGATGTTGAACCTAGCAGTGGATGGAGCCAAATATTCATTAAGCTAACTGTTTAAATGAGTGATTCTTTTGCTATGGGTTTTTTGCAAGATTTCATAAAGTGGGCGTCATATTTTTGGACCTCTGATGGAAACATCCATAATTATATTAACCTTATCTGTTTGATGGACATTGTTGTATTTATTAATGCATTCCGATTTATTAACATTTTTATTGCCATGCAAAATAAATATAATAATGGAGGAGGAGGGTTTGTATTAGCTCACGTGTAAAGCACGCACGAAAGTGTACGTTGGAGACACTTGACGGACAATTAAGACAAGAACCAAGGAGGATATAGTTCTGCCTTTCGTCTAGACAATCAAGACAGGTCAGCGGTCGCCGGACAAGTGGCTCAAGGCAACGAAGTGAGACTCCGTGAACGTCAAAGCCTCACAAAAGACAAAGACACCACGAAGAGAATCACATGGCGGCCTTGAGAATCAAGTTACAAGAATTAGTTCAATTGAGACCAAGTACAAAAAGATTAATGAGCCATGTCATGACACGCAGTACTTCTCAGGAGAATAAATAAAACCGAGATCCTTCCCCTGTTACTTTCACTCCTCCATCCATTCACCTAAAACAGATTACGTAAAAAGATTGATACCAAAAAAGGCAGGAAACATCAAGCCTCAAATGATCTCCAGTAAAAAAGAGGTATAGTGTTATTTTTTCAAGACGCGAGGAATCTCAAAAGTAAGAACGATCTTCAAGATAGTGATATTAAAAAAGTCATTTACAAATAATTCAAAGAAATAATTACAGCTATCACATAGGAACGACCTCAACCAATCGCGAGAGCTGCAATTTAGAAACATATTTGGGGATTCTTAGAAGTTGTCATATAGTAAATGAAGCCGTACAAAACCTGAAATTAAAAAAAAAAACCTGATGATGTGACGTAGAAAGGGTTGTTATCGTGGGTTCATACACTTTATAAATCTACTGAAGAGGTAAGAGTTCTCGCAGGGAATTCGACGGATATTTTCACGTTCGATGACTCTCACAAAAGTGGGAAAAGTTATATGAAGTCGACGGAGCGAACGGATGAGTTCCACGGCGAGAAAGGAGTAGCAACTCGTTTAAGTTTGCACAATAATCAATATCAGTTCGGACAGAACGGAGAACGAATGAAGCGCTTATGCGTACGAATAAATCCGAATAAATTGCCCATGAATGAAGATAATACAGTCGCGACAAAAGAAGTCTGCTCACGAATTACGGCTCGGAAAGGGGGAAGAGAAAATTCTCGACCGGTATAAATCTTGCTACAACAAGGGTGGAATTTCACCCTCGTTCTCAGCGGAGGGGTAGAGAGACAATAGAAACTGGATGCAAATGTAATCACAAGACTTCAGAGGCGAGGACGAGGCGAATTCAGCGCGGAGAAACACAAAAATTACACACGAATGCACTGGTCAGCACAGGCAGCAAAGGGAATTTGCTTCGATGATGAACGCCAGATTTCGGATAAAATAATAGCTTTAAGCTTTCCTCGTCCCGCCCCTTGCCCAACCCTTTCCTTATCTGAAGAAATCTCCTCCTCCACATCGTATATTCCATTCAACTAGGCACCCAACGTCCTTGCCAGGCCACAGGAGAGAACCTCCATTCAAGACGGCAATTTATGAAGAAAAACTGGCCACGGAACTTCAGAAAGAATGTTCTCGAAGCTAGAAAAATTGAGGATGGGGGCTTTACGTGCAATGCTACCGACAAGGCAATACCTCGCGGTCCAGGTTTTTTTCTGAAGTGCTGACATAACAGCAAGCAAAGAAGGATATACTTAAAAAATAAGAAGTCGAGAGAAATGTCTGCGTTCAACACCTACTGAAGCTTAGAAACTTTTAAGTTATCAATCGGGAAGGGTTGACTTTCAGAGGATGTTCTTAAAAAAATATAAACTATTCTTGTTAATATTGCTGTTTTCAGGTATTCTCGTCGCGTGTTTAGTTTTCTTTGACTACAGTTTCTCCCCTCTTCCTGGGGGCGTCTTCAGGTCCGTTGGCCATTTTCTAATTATTGTTATTATTTATTCCCGTTATTGTGGTAAATCCTACATCGGCCAAACGGGGAGAGCAATTCAATGTAGAATTAAAGAGCACCAGAGGGCCACCGAAAAGAAGAGATTCAGCCTCTCCGCAGTTGCAGAGCATGCGTGGTTCGAGCCAGGACATCAGATTGCCTTTGACCAAGTGAGAGTACTCTCAAGGGAAAATCGTTATTTTCCCAGGCTGATCAGAGAAGCAGTAGAACTGGTTAAATATCCATCAAATTTCAATCGGGAGAATGGATATCCACTTGCCTCAACCTGGGAGAGAGCGGTCGGACCACAGCGAGGAGCGGGCAATGGAGACACCCTATGGTCCTAGATGAACTAGCAACGAAATACATAACAACGGGAAATAAATAATAACAATAATTAGAAAATGTCCAACGGACCTGAAGACGCCCGCAGGAAGAGGGGAGAAACTGTAGTCAAAAAAACTAAACTCGCGACGAGAATACCTGAAAACAGCAATATTAACAAATATATGAGTCGCGGAAGCCTTCAAAGAAATAAAATATACTTATCCATCATCTATAATACGACTTTTTTGTGCTTTTGATTAATTTTAATCCCAGAATGAACAACTACGGGAAACAAATCATGCTCATATTTTCCAACCATTGCAATTGCTTAAGGTAGTTTGAGCGAGATAGTTCCTTGTCATAATAGAGACCATATTCGAATTATACGTTTTCATTTCACCAGCAGTAGTACACATGAATTAAATATTGCATTATGGTACAATTATATAGTTTTATATGACAGAAATTGTAAGTAATTAAATGAATATATCTACATAAGTCTTTGACTTGACTAATGTTTCACGCGATACGTTTGAATCTCCGTCGAAACGAACGTTTTTTTTGTGATCCCGAAGAATTTACTGTGGTGACAATATGATTAATTTGCAAAAATGAAAGATGAGAAAACATACAAACTAAATACTGTTAATTTTTTGCGAGATTTAAAGTTAGAAATTCTTCATTTTTTAAATAGGTTCTCTCTGGAGAGCATTAACTACCATTTCCCATGTAAAAGGGCTGGTATTTTTTGGCAAATATCTCGGAAAGTAATGACGAAAGTGGTAGAATTTTTGGTGTCATTGGAAGGTGAATTTTTTTTAATGAGACCAAATTCATTGATTTTTAGGGGAAATGATATTTCGTTCAAATTACTTTAAATGGTGTGGTATGCAGTAACGCGCATGGGTGCAAAGTTATACACCGAAGAAGGTACTTGGCCATCACACCTGTTGGCAATTGAGCGATCCGGGTTCGTACCCCGGTCAAGTAAAATGACATAAGACAAATTTCGCCTCTTATGGTTTGAAATATTTCCACAATATCACAGCGTTAAAACTCACCTGAAGTAAAAGTTCGATGGGCAACTTTAAGGTTGTCTCATACATTCGCAATTGTAGAAAGGAAGGAAATACCAGCGGATCGCGTGAGTCTCATGCCTAAAAATATCCCTTAAAAAGCAGTTAGCTAGTATTTGATGGCAGTAATCTTGAGAAAAGAACGTAAAAAAGTGTGTGTTTGTCCAACCAGCGAAGTTTCTTCAGCCTAGTTGCGCGTGGGTTTCATTTTTATTGAACAATTGCTTCTTTCATTCGGAATTCTAAGGCTCTTATGTTGCACCTTTTCAAGAAAATGCACGAATAATTGTTATTTGTACCAACTCCATTTCAAAAGAAACGGATAAAAGTTAAAGGGAATGCACTAAAGAAATCACGGCGGGCATTATTTTTTTAACGTGAGCGATAATTAACCGTAAGAGGTGTTTCCTTCTCTTACCTCGGAAAGAAAAAAAACTAATGGCATACTTTATCTCCACGATGGATGAATAAAACGGACCATGGTGTACTACAATAACATTGAGCTCCAGGGAAAATGGCAAAGATCTCTGCACTACAAGAATTTCTAAATTGCATCGCAATTTCTTTTGAACTCAGAAGCATGTTGGATTCCCAAGCTTGGCGTGAACTCCTGAGAACTACAAGAAATTTTCATTAGTACTTATTTTGACAAGTGGATTAGCGTTATTTACTCGGTATCCGAAATTTTCATATGCTTAAAGAAAATTTTGATGGATCACTTTTGTAACCGCATACTATGTTACGACCATGTAAGCAGGTAGCGTGTTTTCACGTCACCACCCAGTTCCACTTATTGAGCAGTGAATATTTTTTCACCCATATTTTTATATCTTAATCGGCAAAATACTCAATGATATTACAACGAGAGAGACAAATTAAATCAACAAAAGACAGAAGACAAATAACACACGTATTTACACTTGCTTTACTTAAAGCATAATTAAATAGTTGCAAATTTATCCATACCAATACAAGCTAAATAAAACTTTTGTTGACTAAATACGGAGAGGAAAGCAAACATAAATTGATCGCATCCCACATAATAAATAAAAACCTACTTCCAGCATCATCGGACCGCATCAACAAAGTAGATATACTCAAATAAGAGGAGACAGGCAGACAGAATATTGTTAGGGTTTGAAGGCAGAAAACCTATCTGTAAGAAACGTAGGAGCGACGGTAGCGCTACGTCATCTCATCGAAACTAAAGCAGTGCCTAAAACGGTAAGATGACGTGTACCGTCGCAGAAAGAATCTTAAGGAGACGTCAAACCGAAGTGAACATATCCAAGTTACACTGGAGGGATCCTAATCCATGACGAGGCAAGATTTTTACCTTTTCGCATGTCTAGGTCAGATTCCGTCGCCGTGGTGAAGACGGTATCAAAATTACGGAAGGGTTCCCCGAAGGGAGTTAAAGCCATCTCAGGCAGCTGTAGGTTTAGCGTCACAGGGGTGGGTGGCCCTTCACACAAGCGCCGACCTAGCACCTCCCTTGGCTCATGCCCTTCCACCCCTCACCCCACCACGCCCTCCCCACCGGTTCACCCCTCCAAGCGTCGACGGGCTGACATAAATGAATTTCCACTGCCAACTCCTAAGCCGGCGGTGCTCAACCTTTCTCCAAATCAGGCCGGCTTTGAGGAGCACTCGTGAATAGACAGGCCGTTTTTCATACACGACGCACCTACATGGCAGCTGCACACAGTTTTTCCTTCAGATCTATCATCCAATCATCCATTGTACATCGTAATAATATACATATTCCTTCAGATCTATCATCCAATCATCCATTGTACATCTTAATAATATATATATGAACGAACGATTATATATATTTATATATATACATATATATGTTTTTTTTAACGATCTTCGACGCTATCCGATGCCCAACCGCCAATGCTCTCCATTCATCCACAGGCCTTATGGCAACTGCTTTTCTCTTATTGCCTTTTCAATGCCCTCTCTCCAACTAATTCTGGGGCTTCCTCTTTTTATTCTACCTCGTGGATTCCACATGCTGTTTCCATTTCATGTCATCGCCTATTGTGAGGGTGACTCCCATTATATTTCTTATTCTCTCATTCGTTATTCTTTCCCGTCTGGATACACCCGCAGATCGTCTCCAGTATCCATCCATCCAATCCATCTCCGTGAAATTTAGCATTTGTTTTGTTTTCGCCTTCATCTGCCATATCTCACTCCCATATGAGACAATGCTTGTAACAATTGAATTATATATTCGTTTTTATTAGCTTTGGAAATATTTTGGTCCCATGAAATGCTAGTCTACATGGATATTGCCCTTTTTCCTTTCAAATTTCTACCTTGAATTGCATCAAGGGTTTCATCGTAATGATACAACTCGTAAACATTTTACATTAACGGCAGGCCTATATGAAAAATGTTCTATCTATTGAAGGTAAATTAATCTCAAAATATGTAAATTAAACAGCTGGTAGGCGCCCAGGAAAAAGTAAATCAATACGAAAGGAAAAAATAGAAAATTTAATTCAGATCCAGGATTACCAATTTCGGCAATGATAAAAAAATGTTAATTTTTAGGCATAGAGGATATTGGACCCAGGAAGTTAAACAGGGCACGCTCAATAAAATTCGCGGATGACGAAACCTCAGATCACCCCTTAGAGACTGCTATTTCAATTATGAACTAAAACTTTTCAGCGAAAGAAATTATCATGTACCGACCCTTGAGGCTCTCTACAAACGCGTGAACTATTCGGTATTTAAAACCTTATATACCAAAATTTCAACTTGCCTAATTAAGGATTTGAGCCATGGTAGACGGAAAATATGCATCGTACAACGCATTGTTAACCAAACTAGTCTCAACACGCCTTAATCAAATACTTTCGAAGCCACCCAGAAAACTACTATAACACGCTTTTTTGACGAAGTACGACTCAAAAGCTCTCAGGGACTGTATAACGCATCCCATAGCATTTCGCCCACTACTTGCGATGTTCTTCCAACAGCGATAAATCAATACTTGTCGTGAAACGTAGTTACTAGACAAAGCCTCCGTTACACATGCACACCGCGTTACACTGAATTCGGCAGTCATTAACCCTGGTAAGCAAGATTAACAGAAACTACTAAGCTGATACCCTTGAGCCCACAAAACACATATCAGCGAGACTAAAATGTTGGCTTGTAACGTACTTACCTCTCCTCGCTTTCGCTTTTCGAAATGAAGCATACGAAAGGAGGCGGGCGGATCGGAGTAATCAGACATTACCATTTGAAAGCGCGTGAGAGATAATCTTTTGGGGATTCGAAAAAAATTGAACGCGCGAAAGGACTCAACGGTAGAGACCCGGGTATCCCCGGAAATTAATGGCATTTGAATGGTCAGGGAGGGCGGAAGGGTTATTTTGTCCCTCCCCCCCTCCCGCCCTCCAAACTTTGCACAACCGGAGTTCTCGCCGCTGAGATATATCATGGTAATTTATAGGAGCTCGGATCACTGCGCGCCATATATCCACGAGATTTAAAATCAACATCGCTAAGGCCGTTACTCGCGTCAAACTCAACGTCCTGGGACGAGGAAATGAGCCGTCAGTGGGCCGCGTCACACGGGCGATTCGCAGCGACAACTGAGCGTCAGGTTTTCATGATACGACATCGCTCCACCAATGGCTTTGCGATGAAATCGCGCATTTATAATATTTTTCACCTGACCAGCAGTTTTTCTAGCCACATCTCAAAATAAATTTAATGATCGGATAGCGCATTCACTCCTATAGGCATATGATGTCAGAACTTTAAGTTAGTCTCCATTTACCCCATTCTACAACATCCCTGACGAAATGCAACATAAAAATAAATAATTTATAAATAAAAACATTTTTAAAACAGCCACGTTTTTAAAACGGACTAAGAAGTATAAAGTAAATTTTCCTACCCCCATACATATTTATAACCCCGCACAGATTACTAACCCCATACGGATTGTTCTGAAAATTTGTGATTGTGAATTTTAGTAGCTATGAAAATACTTGAAAGATTTGAAACGAAAAACGTGGGGCGTATGCAATAGATAACAATAAGGAGTGTAGGGGGTAGCTGTCGTAGAGAAAACTATTACAACAGTTCATACCTTAAGCAGTACCATAAAATTGTTAGTGACTTAGGTGAACGTTTCATGCATCAATATGGGGTTAGGGATCTGTATGGTATTATAAATCTATATAGGGCTGAGAGAAATTATTTTATACGTCTTATTCTGTTTTAAAAACGTGGCGTTTAAAAAAATTTAATTAAAATAATTATTTTATGCGTTTTCGTCTTGTGTGATCATATCTGAATTGGAAAATTGTTATGCCTATCTACCAATATAATTGTACAGTTCAGCGGATAATACGAGTGAATTCGTTAATAGTATTGCATTCGATGACACAGAAAATTCCATTTTCCCCTGGTGCTAACCTTCATCATTATTTAAGTATCATTATTTAGTAGTATATAATATACGTATTATTATTGCATTGTCATCCAGTTCTGAGCCATGTTTAAGGTTTCAAGTCTCCAGCACATCGAGAAATTAATTTAAAATCGGTTGCAAAATTTGTACCAAACAGACCGACAAGAAAGCGAGATAATAAAAACGTGGTAAAACGATCGAGCAGGACTGGATGAGTAAACTAAAGAGAGTCACCTTAAGCCTACCTTTCACCCAAAAAAGGGGTTAGGACTTCCATTCCCATTCGATGTCCATTCCTTGAAAGTCGAAATCCTCGGCTTCTTTCAAAATTGATTCGAGTCGTTCGCCTTAAGATAATGAAGGAGATCAGTTCGGCTGAAAATCGTTTACGTTGATTCCACTGCATTTCTAGCTCTTTGAACACTCGCAACTGTATTCGATGGCACACGAAAATATCCAATCTACAAACAGAGACTTTAACCATCATGTTTATTTTAAGAGTGTTTAAAAAGAAACTGACGTGTTTGTAAGGCTAACTGATATTCGGAAACTGCAAGTGTTTATAAGATTTATCATACGCCTCTCATCAGACAGAAATTTATTGCACTGGTTGCTGTTCACACTGAAAATATTATCGGCTATGATTTTCTTTTCTCTCAGGAAGAGAGGTATCACTGCAATAATTATTTTTTTTCCTTTCAAATTAAGTTTATTTGATCTATATTTCAGCCGTGATTCAACTTTATCACTAACCATCAATTAAAAATTTTAATACATCGGAATGCATTAAAAATACAGAAACGGTACATCAAACGGATAAGGTAAATATAATTGTGGATGTCTTCATCAGAGAAAAAATATGACGCACACTTTATGAAATCTTGCCAAAAATCAATTTACATAAGAATCACTCATTTAGACAAAACATTTTTAACACTAGTTAGCTTAATAAATATTTGACTCCATCCACTGCTGGGTTCAACATCGAAATAATGACACGCATTATTCTAAAAAAAATAAGTCAACAACCTCGCCAATAATTCAAGAAACTGTAATTGCTTTAAATAAAGTGGCATGTTAAAATGAAATAATCTTGCACGTGATCGATGATAAAGGGCAAAATTAGTTGGGAATCTCACGGTTTATCGAATAATATTAACATTAAAAATACCATTAGTAGTTTCACGCATAACGCTGACCTCGCACTACCCTGTGCCAGACACGGATGTCTCTCCGTTGACGAATCCGACAGTGGTAAGGCTGGGGCAAGGTTTCATCCGCATCCAGCTCCATGCCAGGCGACTCATGCATATTTCAAGGGACGGCGGAGGGAAAATAGAAAACGCCAATCTACGACGATACGACAGACAATGCTTTCAAACATTGGACCGCTTATTTTTTTCCCTCCTCCACGGCCTGTCACACGCAGACGGACGAAACAATTAGGGAGTACTTTACTAACCATTAAACATTCAACGGACGTCCGGTGTAAACAATAAGTCTGATGACAAATGTCGCATATTCAGAGGCCCCATTTACTGATTACGGACCGTAGCTAATCGACAGCGGAAAAAAATGCTCATTCCCCGACACCATTATGAAAGGGAGTAAAAAGGGCAGTCCCTATTCCCTGAAGAGGACAGAATGGCGGGGCAGGTTTGGTGAAAAAAGCTGCACGTACGCGGATAAATCATGGGGAAGAGAATATCCGCGGCTACGGAAATGTAGAGCAAGCGGTGTGTGCTCCGAAAAAAGTGGGAAAGGGAAGATAAGTCACTGCTTCACAAGTTAAGGCGACACTGAGTCGACGTGCGAAAAGGCGACGGGCGAATAAGTGCCTCACGTCGGCTTCCGGGCGTTTTCATCCTTGTAACCTACAAGACGCTCGAATTGCTTTAGTCCTTCCCCATTACGAAATTGTTACATGCGTTTGAGCGATATAAAAAAAACAGTCCCATTAGAGCGGAATTCATTATCGATTCTTTTCGCTTACACAGAATACATCCCCCAGAGCACGAAATAATTCCACGCTAACGTACGCAGCGAGTCTGGGATGAATAAAACAGAGAGGGGGATTATGAAGGAATGGTTATGCTTATTTTCCATAGTAATGATTACATGTTGCACCTGTTACGAAAATATGCAAATTATAATTATTACGTAATCTGCCGCTTAAGGCAAATTTAAATGGAAGAGAGTAAAAATCCTTTAAATTTTACATTTGTAGGACTCATTTTACCGACAATTTTACTTTTTTCACCCCGCTATACGTACAACGCAAATCATTTCGTCCATAAAACCTATTCTCTCTTTTCCCCTCCCCCAGTTTCCAAACATCCACCGCTCCATTATGGCTTTAAGCAACACTTTGCCCCCATCATCTCCTCCAACCACGTACATCATACCGTAAATAATATGACAAATATGCCATTAATTACACGTTAGAGCATTGCAAAGGAAATAAGACTATTTTACACAATTTTTATTAGCCACCCCGACCGAGATCCAAGTTTCTCGTTATTCTCGAGGGGATAACATTCCACCGCAACCGGAAAGAGAGAAAGAGGAAGGCGAAGACACAATATGTTGATGGACGTAAGAATAGGCAGGAGTTACGAAGAGCTGAGGGAGGCAGAACAGGACAGAGGAGAATTGGGGGGGGGGGATAGGGGAGGGTAGGCAGTACAGATGAAACCTGTCAGAGGACAGATTTACCCTAGAAGACGAAGACCCAAGTTTTGTCACGCCGGAACTCTTGCTGCCGTAGCAAACTCTTATTTCTAGTTGTTTGAACCTCAGAGTGGCGGTTGCGGAAGGGAATTAGCGGTTGGGGTGAAGGATGCAAGCGATGAAATTACAGCAATGCTCGCGTGGAAATGGATATAATAGACTAATGGTCGAATTAAATAAAATTTGGTCATGAAGGTGAGGCATGCACGTGATAAAAGGGTGAGTGAAAAGTTAGTATTTGGCCATATAACAGTTTCGTTCCAAGAACCATGAAATTAGAGAAAAATTCTATACTCTTTTGAAAACCCGGCATTGCACCCTTTTAAGTAACATATTAAAACCCTAACAAAATATAAAAAACATCCGACATCCATGAAATTAGAGAAAAACTCTCCATTCTTTTGAAATCCAGCTCTGCACCCTTTTAAGTAACATATGAAAACATCAACTAAATAAAAATACATCAATGTTTAGCAAAGCTGTTGTCAGAATCAATAAAATATTAAAATTATTCTTTGGTGTCTCCGTCTCCACCCTAAATAGGAACGACTGCCTTCACGTGAATCACATCTAAACACACGCACACACAGACACGCCACTATTACAACTAGATTTAAAGTTGCCATTAGATTTGAAAATCCATTGTTCAATTGATAACTTATCATTAAAACCAACTCCAACAATTCTTTTCTGAATTCTTTCGGCGATTTTCTGGGACAAGTTTTCAAAAAATCCACCAGCGTTCAATTTGTTTGAGACAAAACTTTGGAAAAAGGTTTGTAGATGACACAATACCTAGTTCCTATTACTCGGTATACGAAGACCATTTTAGAAATAAATTCCTCCAAACCATCCAAATGTTACATCCATTCCCTACATTGAAAAAAGCACAAAGAGAGGCATGGACATTTTTCCGAGAGTTCAGGGATTCTCGGTTGGGAAGGGGTAATTGCCCCTATCAGCCTCCCCTGAACCATTCCTTGTGCCAATATTTCCGCTAATTCAGGGGGAAAAAATTCTCTGCCCTGACCCCGAACAAAAATCCAGCTCTACAAATGAAACGACAGGAAGTTTTTTTCCCTCTCTCCCCACTCTCCTGGTTAGCGGAAAATTACAACTGCCCACAGGCGTAATCGCTCGATACCGGTGATATACCCCAATCCAAGAGAAACGGGATATTCAGGTCACAGCCGTCAAAATTTACGAACACGCGTTTTCATCGAGTTTCCGGCGACATTTGTATCGTGCGCATTATTGCGTGAGTTTATCCGAATGTCGACGCGGAGTGGGAAAGCCGAGTGGAGCGGTGAGATGGAGTGACGGTCGCGCGCGCGTCGTACGGCGAATGTTTTCTTTACTTCCCCACTCCCCCCTTACGGTCACTCAACTCCTGCCGAGTCGCTGCGTGCGAAGGAGGCGTGTTCGGAGCACGGGAAAGAGGAACGGAGGGGCTTTTAAAGGAGGAGAGCATAAGGAAGAGGGAGGAGGATCGAAAGTAGAGGGGTGAAAGGGAAGGGAAGTGAGGGAGAGGGGAAAGACCCTGCTCCTTCAGGACACCCTTCCTGCAGTGTGTCCTGACTTATCTCCAGTCGGACACATCTAGTTGTAGCATCTCTCAATTAGGGGCGCTCTCAAAAGGAAAGACCTTGATTACATAACAACTGAGATATGAGAGCAAATAGCGCCTAATTAACCCTAATTGAATTGACCCAAGTTTCTGGTCAATATTTATTCACTCTTTGCCTCGCCCCCGTTTCCCCGTCTCCCCTCCGTCTGTATGTATTTCTCTGGGAATGTAAAAAAAAAAACAGAAAAAAAAGCAGAGAAACAACACCACTACAAATCCTTCCGCATTTCCCTTCCCCGCGATCTAGATTCCGCTCCTCTCCACTCACTTCTCACTTACACGCCCATTTTTGCGCATTTACTCCCATTCATTCCCCTCGTGGCCTCGTTCTTCACCTTCTTTTTTATACACACTCACTCACTCTCTCGACATTCCCACATTCGTGCTCTCACGCGAGAAGGAGCTTAAAAAAGAGAGTCGTGACTAATGACGAAAATAAGATATTCACAAAAGGAACTGAGAGATGAAAACGGAGAGAGATCCAGTGGCGAGAGAGACAGACAGAGAGAGGGAAAGAGTGTGAGAAAGAAAGATATAAAGAATGAGAGATAGAGAGATATATATACAGAGAGAGAGAGAGAGGGGGGAGGAAAGAGAGAGAGAAAGTGAGTTGGGGATGAAGGACGGGTAGCAGACGGAGGGAGCCTCGAAGAATCCAATAAATTTCGCCGCGTGGAGAATTAGCATAACATAAATGGATATGTTTTCAATCGTTCCTCCACATTTTTTTTATTAATACTACCGGGGCGCGTAACTAGGTGATCGGGAGGACAATGAAAAGGATAAAAAGAGGGGGGTGTAAGGGTAAAAAGAGGGGGTGTACACAGAGATAAAAAGGATATGAATGCGGGGAGGAGAGAGGGGTTGATAGTATGTGGCCTCCTCTCCCTCCCCTCTCCACTCTGGGTGGAAGAGTGCAGGGAGATCAATACCGGGGCAAGCTCTCCTCCTCCCACCTCCCCTCCCTCCCTCCCGCCCCTCCGCCTCCCCCCCTCCTCCACAGTCTCCCCCACCCCCTCGTCCACAATAACGCGCCATTCCCACACACAGACACACACAGTACCCCCTCCCATCTCCTCTCCCGACCTCTCCCACGCCTCCCTCCTCACACCACTCCCCCTTCTCAGTCAGCCGAGGCCGCATGGCCCGACTGCTCTCCCCCCTCCCTTCCCATGACACTCCCCACCGCCCCCCCCAAACCCCACTCCCCTTAGTACATCAGTCCTTCTGCCACACCCTGCCCAACATTCCCTCGATCCCCTCCCCCCCCCTTCCAACCTCCAAACTGCTGCTCTCTCGGCCTCCTCCGCCCACTTCCCAACATCACGGCAGAGCGTCCACTTCCCTCTTGCACTGCCGACTCCAGTTCCTCCTCCTCTGTTACGCCAAACCATCCCCATCGCTACCACCCCCGACCGCCCCCCTTTACTCTCTCTCCAGACCACCCCCGTCGGTCGGTCTTCCCGTCGCAACCCCTTCCAACCACCCCTCCCCCCCACCGCCCGCATTTATCCACTCCACTCCACCTTCACCCACTACCAGCCGCCTTCCGCCTCACAACCCCTCCCCACCGTGTCCCTTCCCCTTTATAAAACCACGCGAGAATTCCCACCCCTTCCCTTCCTTGCATACCCCGCTTCCCTCTACTCCCCCCCCCCACTCACTACCGCTCGCTCTCTACCCATCCAGCCATTCATTCATTCATTCTCCCACAGCCTAACCGAACACACACACACACACCCATATATATGCCTCCCCGCCGCCTCCGTCGCTTATCTATTCGCCGCCCCCTATTTTTTAAATTTTCCCTTAGCAACCGCCCGCTTTCTCTTCCTCATCTCCCTTCTCTTCTCACCGTACACATTCACGAGCATCCCTCACTCGCCTCCCTCGTCGAATCACGCTCAATCTCACCCCCCCTCTCCCATCGTCTCTCTCTCTCTCGCTCTCCGCACCCCTTACACCCCCGCCGCCCCTCGTGGCACCACACGTTCCACTTTCCACAAAGGCATCGTCTTCACACGTGATGAACCGGGACGCCCCCGACGCCTCCCTCCCGCGTATCGACTTCGCCGCCATGCGGCACACACACACACGCCTCCGCTCATCTCACGCTCTCACTCGACGCACGGCGGACACGCGACCCATCCAACTACTACCACTATGATGGCTAAATATTTTCCTTTTTATTTTTGAGGATTTTGGTCCAAATAATTACACAAAGTTGCCTCGGAAAACGTTTCGATTTCATTTTAAATCATCATCTTGGCTAACATTTAGAAACGAACATGCCATAGAGAGAGACACGCTGATAATAATGTAGAAATCTATTTGAAGATTTTGGTCCAAATAATTATACTAAGTTGCCTCGGAAAACGTTTCGATTTCATTTTAAATCATCATCAGGGTTAACATTTTGAAACGAACCTGCCATAGAGAAAGACACGCTGATAATAATGCAGAATTCCATTTGAAGATTTTGGTCCATATAATTATACTAAGTTGCCTCGGAAAACGTTTCGAAACAATTTTAAATCATCATCAAGGCTAACATTTTGAAACTAACCGGCCATAGACACGCTGATAATAATGCAGAAATATATTTTAAGATATTGGTTCAAATTATTATATAGGATATTCTCTCGAGGAAAGGTCGTACAAATACAATTATGTTGAAAGACTTCTATCGTGGCTCTTTCTGGTTTTATGTACTTTGTGACGTTCAGTCGTCTTCAAGCAGGGGCATGTGGATGTTGTGGGGACATATATTTTGCATGGCAGGTCATATAGACATCGGTGCGATGAACAGAGGCAAGGGAGTGGTGCTTGATGGTGTTTGTTATGCCAGGTAGTCATGGATGTTCGGGAAGATGATGACAGAATTGCAGTGGCAGTGTAATGTGAATTCGGGTTCTTAATGTGATTCTTTGGTCATTTTCAGTGTTGCTTTATTTGAGATGATACCATTTTTAAAATTTTTATATATTGGGTTGTTCTGTGATGTGTTGTGGTTGACCTTCAGGGTACATTTTTTGTAGCCCTGATCATGGAATGAATTACGTTCGGAAACGCTGGTCAAGAATTGCTGTCTTATTACTTGTACGACCTTTCCTCGAGAGAATATCCTATATCAATGGAGGTCGATAGAGTGAACAATTAAATACTTATACTAAGTTGCCATGGAAAACGTTTCGATTTCATTTTAAATCACCATCAGGGCTTACATTTAGAAACGAACATGCCATAGAGAGAGAGACGCTGATAATAATGCAGAAATCTATTTGAAGATTACTCCAAATACCTGTATCAAGTTGCCTTGGCAAACGTTTCCATTTGATTCAAAATTATCACAATGGCTAGCATAGAGAAATGAACATGCGATTTCGAAAGACACGCTAATAATAATTTAAAATATATACTTTGGGAATTTTGTTCCAAACAACTATATCAAGTCGCAATGCTAACGTTACAATTTGAGACTAAATCATCAAAATAAACATTGAGAAACGAACATGCCTTAGAGAATGACACGCTAATAATAATAATGGGGAATCTTTTAAAAGATTTTGGTCCAAATACCTCTATCAAGTTGCCTTGCCAAACGTTTCGAATTAATTCTAAATCATCACCATAATTAGTACTGAGAAACGAACATGCCATAGAGAATGACACGCTAATAATAACAGCAAAATAGATTTTTTGAGCATTTTGTTCCCAACAACTAGCTCGAGTCGCCATGGCAAACGCTTCGATTTAATTCTAAATCATCATCAAGGCTAGCATAGAGAAACGAACATGCCATAAAGAAAGGCCCGCTAATGATTATTGCAAAATATTTTTTCGTGGAAAGTGGCCCAAGTAACTATATCATGTTGCCATGGCAAACGTTTCAATTAAACTCTAAATCATCACCATGGCTAGCATAGGGAAAAGAATATACCATAGAGAAAGACACGGTAATAATAAATGGAAAATATTTTCTTTATTTGAGGATTTTGGTCCAAATAATTAAATCAAGTTGGCTTGCCCAACGTTTTGATTTAACTCAAATCATCATCAGGGCTAGCATTGAGAAACAAATATACCATAGAGAAAGACAATGAATGCGTAATATTTTCTTTTCTTTTGAGGATTTTGGTCCACATAATTATATTAAGTTGTCTCGGCCAACATTTCGACTTCATTCTAAATCATCACCATTGAGAAACGAACATACCACAGAGAAATTTTTCTGACTTACATATATTGAATAAAAGATCTGGAATCGCTAGTCTGAGGATCGTATACACTAATATAATTTAATATCACACTAGAGGGTAGTAACGACACTTGGTTTTCGTGACCATTATGATAATGTGCTGCTGAGTAATAATACTTGCAGAATACTTTCTTTTTAGAGGATTCTCGTTCAAATCAATAATTGCATCAAGTTGCCATGGCCAACGCTTCAATCTAATTCTAAATTATCATCAGGAGAACTTTCTCAGACATTGAAAGATTGACAGAAAGATCTGAAATTACCACTCTGAACAGCATACGCGCCAACATACATAATTTGATACCTCACATAACGGTTGCATCGTAGACTTGGTCATAGCTTCAATTTTGACAGTGTGCGACTGTGGGTTTGTTCATAACTGTTTTGTCCATGATCCCCCGGGGACAGTTCTTAAAATTAAACTTGTTGGTTAAAAATATTGCTGGTGCTAAAAAAATGTCACCCATATATTTTATAAATGTAACTTGCTAAGGCATGTGCAATCCAAGGATTTTTGTTTTGAATGAGCAGCTCATTATGGCAATCTCATTTCTCCACGTTCGCCCTGATGATGATTCAGAATTACTATCAAAGAACCAATGAAACTCCATCAAAGGCAATTTGGTATAATTATTCGACCAAAGTCCTCAAATAAAAAGGAAATAATTTGCAAAGGAATTGAAAGAGGTCGAGAGAAAGGGAGATTTATAATAATAGTAATACAAAACTGATTTAAAGCAATTTTTCTAACATAACTTCCACAAACGTGGAGAGATACTATAGGTTTAATTTGGCGGTCAGGAAAACCACTCATTATTCCGAGGGCACGGATTCAAACCCCAGGCCTCGTGAATAGAATTTACAATTTCTTCTCGAGAGCCACGCGGACGGCGATTCAGGAGCAGTACTACTCCATCCACCGGATCAGACGTTGAACCGAGTATGTACTTCAGAAAGCATAAGCGTCGTTACTTCGATGACTTGAATGATATACCTGCATAAGGAATCATACCTATTGAATAAGTATATTTCACCCCATTTTACTACCGACCGTTGCTTCGACATTTTGTAACCCTGGAAATAAGTTCTCTTTCTGAAAATATCGATCCTTTCACCTTATCTTCCAGCGTCTTCGCTAACCTACCCATATGTCATTCCCAAAAAAAGTAATTTTTACAATTTCCCCATGCTGGATTATTATTTGTAACCTTCTTCTTGTTATGTTTTTACGTTTGTGTCCTTTTTTGTTTCTTATAAGTTCAGAATAAAATGGCACCATGCTGTATGTGCACTTTTCTCGAATAAATAAATTACACGAAGACCAGGTTTTATACTGTCTGGTAAGCGTTACACGTAAGATGACTAAGTTTTTCAATTAACTTGGAGTTTACCAAGAGCTTAGGTTTGGTAAATCATATCAGATTATAGGATAGTCTAGGATGGGTTACTGCTGAGAGAACGTATCACTATCGGTTTTCACGCGCAGGATATATTTAATTAGGGTTTGTAATAGCGGGCCAAAGTGTCAGGGCCATGGTTGGTTGTTTCTTAAATAACGAGAAACTTTAAGATCAGCAGTGTGTGTGGCTGGAGGATGTAATAAGGGGCGAAGGTTTGCTCAAGACTGTGATAGAGGGAATGATGTTGGCCAAGCGGGGAAGAGGAAGTAAAGAAAAGAAAAGCGTTCATGGACAGAATGAAGAAGGGTAGATCGTATGCTGAGGGGAAAACGGATATTCTAGAGCGAGATAGGCCCCTGAAAAGTAGAAAATGGGAGGGGATTCTCAGACATTCAACAAAATCTACCTTAACCGGTGAATACTTGGAAAAAATATATTAAAGATAAGACTCCAAGGAGGCATTGTTAAAGACTGGGTTATCGCCGACGCCAGGTTTCCTCCACTCCGCCAAAAACCCCCGAAATGACTTTTCCCTTCTCCCCCCACATCCGCCAATGCTCAATGGCGCAAAGGACCTCGTCTGTCGATCGCCTCTCCCCCGTATAACCGAACTACCAACCAACGGGGATTCCACTCGGATCAAAGGACGCGTGGAGAAATCGAAGGCCCCAGAGGCGGCGTTCTTCGCAGTCGCATCTACATCTGCCCTTCGAGCCGCTCTAAGGGCGTGTGGCACGGGGTGGGGTTAGGACACCAGCCATGAAACGGTGAGGGCAGAAGGGGAAGGAATTGGACGAAGAAATGGACGGAAAGTGAAATGTGTTTCCAACGATCAGTGCCTGGATTTGTTTCCGTTGTCGTCCCTAACGCTCCACGGGAACAAAGAATTTTCGATGCGTACCACCATGTGTTTGACAGAGTAACTCACTAACTTTGTCGCTTCCATCAATTCCAGAGATGTAGCGCGGAGTCAAAAAAATATCCACCGCGTCACCCAAATACTTGACTGATTAGAACTTTCAAATTAAACTTTCCCTGAGTGTCACCTCCCGACTCCTTGAGCGATCTCCAACCTTGTCTTTCCATAGTAATATTTAATAACTGCGACAATTCGAGTGAATGCAGGATTTTATAGTCCTTTCTTACCACTAACTCCGTAAAGATTACGCAATATCTCATGCCATGAATGAGGAACAACTCACCCAGGCGGAATTTAAACCAAGGTTAGCAGACGAGGACTGTGCCACCGGGACCGCCATCATCTACGTTAAACCATCAGTTGGGATATCACAAAACTAATACAACACGCTACGTTACACTCTCTTTCCGCTGTTATCGCTTTTAAAACAAAGCGTGCAAGTTTACTTTGTAATTTTTGTTTATTCCGCGTGTCCACGCGGCGCCGGACAATGGAGGTGACCGGTCCGACCTGATCGAAAGAGAAGAGGGTCGATGCCGCGGGGACATCATCGGCCGTGGGCGGAGTATCGCAACATGGCAGGACCATAATCTCTCTCCGCCCAACCTCTCTCGCCGTCTTCACCCCCCACCGTTCCGCTGTAGCCCACCCGGCCCATTACACACCTCCCCTACCCTTATAGGACCCTTTCCTCCACCTCCGCTCCCTCCCCCTAGTCGAAATCCTCCCCACTATACCCTAGCGCGAACCCCCGCAGTGAACCCCGCACACACACAACTCCGCCCCTTCCTCGTTTGGCGACATTAGCTCCGTTTTGCTAGGTGTCCGACTCGCTCCTGCTACCGTCGCACCATTCCCCCGATAATTGCATTATGGTGACAAAGACCTCTCGCTCTCTCTCTCTCTCTCGCTCCGCTCCCCCTCTGTACATTCCCTTTATCAACTCACCAAGCTTTCGATTTTTATCGATTTAAATTTTTTTAATGGCCTCTCCACATGAAATCCTACACTACAAACGCATCAAAACCGATCTTCTCCTTCAGATGATGGGGATGATAATAATGCACAGCATTCGATATTAAATTATATATTTCATCACCCAAATGCCATAACTACACTGTGGGTGGAGATAACACAAAATCTTCACATACAGTAAAATATCTTGCAATTACCTTAACTTCTGATATATTGTGGGGAACACACACACAAAACATATGCGGCACAGCATTAAAGAAACTAGGTTTTGTTAGGCGTATATTAGGAAGGTCCTTGGATGAAAAATGTAAAAGAGAGATGCTACATCGCTCTGGTTAGCCCACACCTCGAATACGCCGCGAGCATTTTGGACCCTGGTCATAAAAATTTAACCAATGAAATTAATGAAATACAAATAAAAGCAGCACGCTTCGTTTAAAACTACTACGAGCGAACATATAGTCTCACAACTTTTAGGGGGATTGAGGTGGGAGCCCCAAGAGACTCGGGGGCTACACGCTAGGCTTACGTTGCTTCAGAAATTCAGCACTGATGCTTTTCAGAGCGGCACAGAGGGTATTATCATTACGCCTGACTAACATCTCTAGGTCTGACAGAAGCGATAAAATAAGAGAGATACAATGCCGAACAGATAGGTACAAAAATTCGTTTTTTTCCGCGCACAATAAGCGATCATAATAAATACTAAGCTCCACTAAATACACAGCCACGATACATATCACCATTTCACCCACCAAAAACTTACATCTTTACACGGCTGGTGACCTAACACCCCCTGCCACACGACCATACGGCGGCTCGCAGGGTATTATGTAGAGGTAGATTCATATTTTTTCCACCGCTAGGGCTGGCGTCTCAGCCACCGAATTGCCAATTTATTTTTCGAAAAAAAAATATAAGTGGCCACCCGAAGTATGTACATACAACTTTATCCTTTGAAGTAACGGGAGAAATTGTTTGGAGAGAGCCGCCAAGAGAGAGGGTTTGGCTTCATAACACGGCACAACGATCAAAGTATAACTTCGGAACCAATGACCCAACGGCTGAGTTAGGGCCGTTTTCCTCCATCTTTTCAAATAAATAGTTTTACTGCGCCGAAAAAGGCACTTGGCCGATCATCCTCTTTCCGGGCAACTTTCAACCGACGCACTCACATCTTTACTATGGAAAATTCCTATACCTACAGCAGACGGGAAACCATTTTTTTTGGCTTCTTACAGAGAATCCATAACTTAATTCATGTTCATGAAAGACACATCTTCGTTTTCGTTCTGCAATCTATTTCGCAAAGCTATAAATAATATCATTACATTACATAGATATTAAGGGGCACAGAATATCAGCCAGAAACCAGAAAGAAAAAAGCATACAAACATATAAGAGTTACGTTCGGCACGGAATGGAAATACTAAGCTGAGACTTTAATTTCAATTTTAACTTTTATTTTCAATTATCGTAATTTCACCCGCAAATGCAATAAGGATGCTAATTCTTCACATCGTAAGTGCGTGTCACCGTTAAATTGAAAAAGTTAAATGAAATAGATATGTAGAGCATTATTAAGCCATCGATCAAAATAATATATATTATGATTTAACAGGATTAATGGCAGTAAACTACATTTAGAAAACCAGCGCACTTGGAGTTTTTCTCCAATTACATAACACAAAGTCACAATTGAATAGGAAAGATATCAGTCAAAAACATTCAATACCCCGCAAGTTTTATTACAAGTAGGTAATACATTTGTGGAAAAATGGTATAATTCAAAGAAATAGTTGTTTTTAAAACCACATAAGAGGCCAAATTTTAATTTATTATTATTAAATTTATTATAATTAAAATTTATCCTTAAAATTGTGAGTATAATAATATTCTCGGTAGTTACAATAGAAGAGCATAGACAGCAGCATTTCAGCATCACGTCCTGAAATTTTGAAGGCCAAAAAGTGGAGAGAAATATCGGATCTCCTCATCCAATTAAATAGAAAATTCTAGCACATAAACCACGAGTTGGCAGATAAAAAAAGCACGGCAGTTATATTTTCTCCTTTAAGCGAGTCAATAGCCGGTATTCACCAGCTCCCCGAAATCCAAATAAAATTTTGGAAAATAAGACGTGCCATTCCCACGCCCACTTCAGCAGAGCAACCTGGGATGGTGATTCACAATGCCTACTAACAAATGAATAAAAGAAAATCATACGCCAACAAAACAAGCACTCGTTCGCTTGGCTGCTCTTAGGACCGGTGAGAGTTCGAGAAACGGAAAATTTAATGCAAGTAACACGGCAAAGTTAGCACAGGAGGAAAAAACTCCAAGCGTAAGTAGTGAATTTTCGTTCCCATGGGGCCTTCCCCATATATCAGAAAAAAGGCACGTTTCAACCGAGTTCACAGCAGTGAAACTGCGAATTTCAGACATTTCTCCCAACTCCAAACAGTGTAGGATCAAGGGAACACCGAGGCTGTAACTGCAACCGCCTACGGGTGCCTAAGCTGGACCAAACTAGCGAGAAAAAGAGATCTTTTTACCCTAAATGGTCCAAGAGCCAGCGGGGTATGTCAGGGTTATCACTTTTCGAGGCTATGCACCGGAAGAAGAATGATGTAAATTATTTTAATGCCATCGCTAGAGAAGAAATGATCAAAAATTAAAATGAATTCATTTTCGGCGCACATTTTTCTTCAGCGGCCAAGGGCCATACGTTACCACTGCAATGAAAACGAGGTCAACCACAGAGGGCCACTTCATGTAGGCGAATCAAGTGGCAGCTGCATGAAAAAATAACAATTTTTTAAGCAAGCAGAAAAAAAGCTTCAAAAATGAATCCTTCATAATTTCCAACGCGAGGCCGATTGCACAGAGAAAGCTTGATAGTTCACTTTGCGGACGAAAAAGTTTTGCTCTGATTTTAACGTATTCAGGCTCACATCTTGAGGGAGCGGCAAGCATAAATTTCCATTTAAACAGAAATCTGACACCGCTAGAATAATGATGGACAAAAAAGGATGATGCCTATTTAATTTAGCATGGGAATACTGGGATGGACAACGTTTTGTAACGACAGAGAAGCGGTTTCCTAACATTAACCTTTTCAAGTCACCTAAGTGACGAAATTATGCGTTAAAATTTAACCCGAGCGTTGCGAATACTTCGGTGAACGTAATAACAAATTCGACAGTCATTAAGAATATTTTATGCATCATGGTAGCAATGACGTAAATTATTGCGAAGGATCAAATGCGCTGGCCATTAATTTTTAAGGCCCATCGATGCATTTTAAATGCTAATATCCCATCCTCATGCGGCTACGACTGCCAAGCGAGAGCGTTCACCGACTTCACAAAAAAAGCCGTGATTGCAACAGCGCGGCTTCTGCAACCAAGTTAGCGCAGAGGACGGGGGCTAAAACGAAGATCAAAGATTCATACTCCGACACTATCACTGATGTTGAGCGCAGCATAATGTTATTCTGGCCATTTACAAAGACTGGCGAGCCGCAAACCGATATTCACCGAACGTCAAAGAACTAAAAACATATCTAGCAAAGCGTTCCGGTAGAGACTACTCAGCTATCGACCAATTACATTTAGCATCCTATTTCAGAACTAACAACCGATATAATTCCCTTACTCGTTTGTACGGCTACCCACATAATTTTAGCCACCTAAAGAGCATGTTACGCAGACAATCTCCTTCATGGAAAGGCATGTACTAAGTAAATAAAGTAATTAACACTGGCTGATGACAATGAAGAGAAGACTCTTCTCTTCCTATCAGTCCCAATATAAATGAAAATCAGATCTCCCATTTTTAGCACCAAGAGGGGATTATGATCTTTTTAAAATAATACAGATTGGAGACCTGTACCCGAATTTTTACAGCGCCAATCTGATCTACAAAGTAACCTCCGATCCATTTGCTCTTCCTACTGAATATTTTTGCGGGGATAGCTTCGTCCGTTGATGGCAGGGTGGAGCTTAGGTGACTTTTATCCTGGAGGTCTCCGATCACGATTCGTCATCGCGTGTCCTCATTCGGTAAGTGCAGTCATTTGTATTCCGGAATGCCTATCAACGTCAATAAAGATGAAAAACTGGGGAAGAGAGCACGTTAAAGGGATAGCGAATCGAAATCTTTTGAAATGACCACCGAATGCTCATTAATTGTCGAGATTTCAATTTAAAATAGCAAAATTGATCCATAAAGAGATAAATGCCGGGCATAATTAACGACTCTGCACAGACCACTTTAAAATAATGTCAGCCCAATGCATTCAACATATTTTTGGGGCCAAATAAATTTTTTCTATAGATTTCCGGAACTGCATATATTTAGCCGCACTGTAGTTAATATGGATGATGGGATGACATAGAATGACTGTCCCTGTTTTTCCCATGACGCCACGCTTCAAAACTTAAAGAGTGCTCGAAATACCGAAGTCCAAAATTCAAAACTCATTTCCATGAATGCACGGTGTATAACGAACCCTAATTTATTTAAAGCTGCAGACCTCCACTTTAATCCACCGCCCCTCCTCATCATTCGCACATATTTTTAGGGCTTGATTTTAATCACTCACTACATACCGCTTATTGTGTATCTAAAAACCCTTAAAACGTTCATCGTCCGGCGATTTATTATTTCATTAACATGATACTGAGTGAAATGACAACTTCTAATGGCCGATGAATTGACATCAAACCGATTTAGAACAAGTGAGCGGTTGTCCACTATGACGGCGGAATATGTCCGAGAACTGAGTTACAGCGAAAACTGGTCAGAATACAGCATCAAAGTCCGTAATTTCTCACCGTCAAGTTGGTCAACAATGCCGCCTTATATACTTCACAAATGCTGGGTAAAACAACCGATAAAAATTAAAATGTCCCCACGCAATGTGGAAATTTTGTGCTCATTAAAACTAAAAACAAATAGTCGTGTACTTCAAGCATGAGTAAAGAATCCGATTCAGATAAAATATTTTCTCCAAAGATTCGCCAAAGATTGTTATTCAATGAAATCGATACTGATTACCATAGTAACTCTATGTTGTAGCTATAAAGATGGCTAAGAAATTTCGGCTTAATTTACATTTTGAACCAACACCGTTTTAAAAATCCCTAATTTACCATCCTCCCCCTTCGGAAGTCGCGTACATAAATAGTAAAAAAAAGAATATCTATTTGCCAAGTGCTCGCAAAATAATGCGCTTCACATCCACTAAAGCAAAAAATTAATCAAAGCAATTGGCCATTAATCTAAGTAAAAAGTCAAAGTAATCAAAGGATGGGGATTTTTTTGAGCACATATTCTGCATTTCAATGTTTCCGTCCTCAACAGAATATCGTGTCACCATACTTGTACGATGACACTGTTAAAACGCTGAACTTTTAGCACGAGGGATATCGACGGACAACCTATAACAGGTAGCGCACCAGGGAACTTCATTTAGCTTTTTGCACTAGGACGGTTTTTGTGCACATTCATATTGGTGACGCAGTTTTTAGGTTGCTAGGTGATTGATTGAATTTATAGCCGCAAAATCCAATGAAAAGCACCCATATGAGTTACATTTTCCAATCATTGCGACTGCACAAATGAAGTGGTACGCAGTCACGCACACGGGCGCTAAGATATATAACTGGCTAACACTGCTGACCGGAAATTGGGAGATACATGTTCGTGGGCCGATCGATTTAAATGATTTTATTTATCGAGCCGTTTCTCACTCCCTTTGTTAAATTCGTAAATTCATGGCATCGCCAAGACGTTTGAAAAGGTATCTCAGTCGCAATTCCCAACTATAATACTAATTGAATTATATCTACAAAAAAAATATAAATTCCGCATTCGATCTTTCGGTGAGCGTCCCTCTCTAACATGAGTTATGTTAGCTTTTCCTAGGAACATGGTCTGATGAAATAATCTCGATCTCTCAGAAGCGCACATAATTCTTCTTGCCCATATTAAATGTTTTCAAAATTACACATGCACCAGAAATATCAGAACCATCGATATAACAATAACCAAGGCACCAAATTGGAATACCACTTCGTTCCCTGAAACCTGTGATAAGGCACGTGCTATTTTTCCTAATGTGAGGGAAGTCCATCTAAGCCAGCGAACGCTCTTCACCGAATTCAATAAGAGTGCTTTTTTAATGAAGCACTGCCGAGTCACAGCCAAAGGTGGAGGCGTGAGATCTAAGGAGATATTCACTTTATGGCTACCATGCAATGTGCGCGTTTACGAGTGTTCTGGTAATGGGGTGATTTACAACATTACTCCCACAAACTACAGCAAAAAAAGCCCATAAAATATCCAACGAGTTTTACGCCACTGTTACAACAGCCCATCTTGCGCCAACACTAACTTTGCTCCACTACAAAAATACCACAAAAAACCTCCGAAAAAAACAAAGACGAGATAACACTCGAGTATTACATTATCATTAATGTCGTCATTTAAATTTTACACAAAAAAGTTCTAAGGAATTCATTCGGTTTTTCGATGCTTTCCTTAGGAGCGACAATTAGGAGGAAGGCAAATAAAACTAGGCAATTTATTCACTTAACAATGGACGGGGAATAGAAATAGGAAAAGGTCAGTGGGGACGACGTACTTACGTCTTAAAAATGAGATGCGATTATGAGTATTTTTTATTTCAAGAGCCAATGAGTGACATTTGGTTAAAACGAAGAGAGCACCTCAAAAAAAGGAGAGAGGATTGATGGTGTACGAACAAAACATTGTAAGTATATCTTCCCATGGTGGATACGACAGGGGAGATTTACGAATAAATGATGAGGCCAAAACATGAAGGGGCTGAGTCTTTCCCCCCAAAAAAATAAGCCTTCGACTTGATATCCGCTGACAGTCAAGGAGACAAATGTGAGGATGCGCTTTTAATTCTCTCGCTGAAGAGAAAACTTGAAGATGAGGCCGGGAGCTTCTTACACATTTAAAGCTGTAGGAAGCAGAGGAATAATTACTAAGATTCGTTTTGATTCCAAATATTCTAAGTCAACCTAATTTTAGTCTAAACTACGATGTAATACTGCGCTGACAACAAACTGGAGAAGAGACGTGGAGGAGGGAGAGCGTGCGGTGGGAATAGAATAAATAGATAGGCTCTAAACATGCGAAATTCCGGAGGATTTTTACCGGCTTGGATTCAAATCTACCTACACCAGTAGATTACAAGTAAAGGATATTCTTTAAGTTATCGCTTAAAACGTTTTGGAAAACAATAAGACGCAGTGTTCCGACTAAAATTTTACTTAATTGCACAATTTTTTTGAAGAATTAAATGGTTTCACGTGTACATATACATATCAAATGAACCTTTACAGATTTCAGCACGGCTGAAAAGTAAACTCATTAAGCGGCATCTAAATGACTCGATAAGTACGGCAACGAAGTTTTGAGTGGCAAGCGGAAACAGACAAGCAACCCAGGAGGTGCTTCTGCAGGGGAAAGGAAGATAAAACAAACAAACTTGACGACCCTTAATACGAACTTATCCATCCCCGCATTTTTTTTCCTCTCCCACCAAAGTTACACACGTGCAGTACGTGTGATACGTGTTACTTCACACGTACTCCGCAATTTTTCCAAGAATCTTTGTTCTCACGATCCCACTCATCCGTTGGAGAAAAAAAACGTGGTCTACCTTTCGTTCTTGCAGCACAAATGTCAGCATCGCTGATTTCAAAAGAAATGCGCCACAGTCCTACCTACACATTACTATTTCCATTGCACTTCCTTTTGTTTGTCTTCCTCCTCCGAAGAGGATTTTTTACGAGAAGTTCTTCACGCTCGCCTTCCCTTTGCCCTGGCGCCTCTCCCTCTCGAGCCGAGCTCTCTTATTTTGGACCTCCGACGTCGCCCCCCCCTACACCTCGAAACCTACGTCTCTCTCCCCTCACACGCTCAACGGCCTCCACCAACCGACCCGCCCACCGAAAATGCCAACATTTTCGATTCACACCGCGAAAGCGCGGGCCAGGCTATTCTTCATCTATTCCGTTCTATTTCTCCCTAGTGAATTTCACTGGCCTTGGAAGCCAACAGATAAATATACACACGAATGCTGCAATGAATCCTCTCCAAATATTTCTACACACGAAGTTTAAGGATGAGGCATGCCTTATTTCAAAGGAAGAGGTATGCTTACCGGAGGAAATTGATGATGCGGAAGCGATATGTTTATCGTCGGATGATGAGGCGACGGAATTTGCGTCGTAATACTGTTCATGTTTGACCCAAGACAGTAGCCATTTTTAAGCATGTTACGACCAATTATATTTAGGATAACTTTTATTTCTATATTGAAAACGATACCATGCGGACAAACATAAGGTGTTTGAATTGGGTAGATCAATTTCCAAGTAACACAATGAAAGGGTTTGCAGATAATTACAAGAAATGTATGGTTAAGAAAACTAAAGTCCATTTAAAACATTTGTCTTCTTCTGCAGAAGATTTAAAGTTTTGTGTCTGGGAGCGATGTCTCTGCGAAGGCGTAAGTTGAGGCCCTCGCGGGTGGCCATCAGATTCCAATATTACCTGAGACGAATACCATTCTTGCCATTGAGAAACAGGCTAAGGATTGGTTTACCAACTTTATGTATAGAAATGCGACGATAGCCCACTACGTAGCTGGTAAGGTACCTGCTACAATTGATATTAATATTCTGAATTTCTTTTTCTGGAGATGCCCGTTATTTATTTATCGAGTTGCTTCAAAGATCAAAATAAATGATAATTTAAAAAGATAAGAAATTATGAATGACAATAGGAGAACGCAAGAGTCGCGTGAAAGACCTTAGGTTTTCCCGGCGTATCTGCTGGATAAATGTTTCTCGGGTGTTCCACCGGGTAAGCAGGTCCAAAGAAGCCATCGAGATCCGTTTACAACCTAAAAACCTCAACAGAGACGCTGGTTTCCAATAAAGTAACACTTGGAGACCAATCATTAACACCCTTGAATACGTTAGAGAAGGCGGGAAAACGCGCATACGCCATAGCAATCAGAAGGCACCAGACCCAAAGGAGTGAGTATATATACCGGTCAAAATTGAGAATACGGCATTCAGAATCCCTGAAGATGGACAGCAAGTCGTTCTCCGAAACATCAAAACCTATGGACCTGCTTACCCGGTGGAACACCCGAGAAACATTTATCCATAAGAGTCGCCTTTACCCTTTTAGTGCCAGCCACCATGAGCGGGTTAGAGCGAAAAATACCGGGCCTTTTTTTTTATGTCCGAAGAGAAACAAAGAAGAAGAAAAGGCAAGGGAGAGCAAGAGAATGGAAGAATACAGGCGAAAGAGAGGGAAATTGATAAAATAAAGAAAGTTGTGTCACCGCAGCCCATGTATGGCAAAAACGAAAATTTTATAAAATATTTGATGGCCTAATTTCTTTAAAGTAATCATATAAAACTGATTATATATGTTATACGATTTAATGATGCTGTTTCTACTGTTTTTCATTTCAAAATAAAGTATATATATTAAAATTTATTTTTCAAAACGGCCGATGATAGTCCCGTGACATTTTTCGCTTATAGCCCAAGGGCCGATAAATCGGTGCTCAGACACTCAAAAGGTAAAGAGTTACACAGAAACATATAAATTCGTAAATTAATCTTACACGGCGTCGTTTCCATCATAAAATCGGAAAAAATTCCCATCATATGCACTTGTCTTGCATTCTTCTACAATGTGCCGGATAGTCTGTCTTTTTGCTCCTCAATCACTTTTCGCGAATGGTGTTTTCCCCCATTTATGAAGCGATTTGGCAGACCTACCATGTTCGTGTTAAATTAATTAATTACCAAATTTCTCGGGGCAGATTCAAGGCTGCCGGTATTTCTGTAATGCAAGGGAGGCCCTGGTAGCGCGGATGGTTACCATTCTTTCCGGAAATCCATAAACCGGAAGTCCGCGATATGAAGTTTCTTGGCAGTTTTTATTGATGGGTTTCTTGAAAGTAATCTTTTTCTGTCAATTATATTATTATTTGCTTGATGATTTGAAGTCTGTATTTAATGGTTCCATTGCATGTTTGCATCTTGATCTACCCAAACACAACGGGTCAGTTGGAAGCGGGGAATCTCAATCTTTCGCACACGTAATCAAGCCCTCATTATCTACCTTACCAGCAATTTACCCAACGATGAAAATTCACCAAGAAAAAAGTAGTTCGACAAAGAACAGGAGACGAACTAGGGTCACTCCCGATTGCCCGGAAAGTAATCCATTTTCACAACCAGGCAGCTTTTAATCAAGGCGACATTTCTAGCGGGCTAATGCGAGCCAGATGTTATCACCTTCACTCTATTCTCGGAGGACATTCAATGCCACAAAAGGTGTACCCGCACTGGATAAGTCCCTTTTGAAGAGGATAAACCCAGATTTGCCGCTTTTAGAGCGACCTACTTACTAAAAAATATTACATTTGTGAAATTACACACGTGACATTGTGCGAAGTCACGCGCAAGAGAGGAAGATTTATCACCAAAGAGCGGACAATTACCATAATAATATCAAATGATTTGACCAGGATCGCGAAGTCGCGAAGAGAGAGATCCCGAATTTCTCTCTTAGAGACAGCCCGCCGCCTTTGTAAACCTGTTATACCATCAAACCATATTTACTCAATGCGGATTTTTCTGGATTATGTTTAAGTCTTTCTCGCTTTCCGTCGATCCGGCGTAATAGTGTTTGAGAAGTCACGGTTAGTTGAAGATATGCCGTACTTGTTTGCTTTAGAATTAACTGACCGCTAGACAATACTCATTGAGAAAATGTACCAATGGGATGCATCACGCAGCCAAACTGACGGACTCACCTTAGAAATATTAGGAAAATCATTATCGTCATTCCAGCTGACCTAGATTCAAACCCCAGATATCGAATTTATGGTCAGATTTGGTGGCCAGTGACTCCAGCCATGTATCTTAAAATCCAAGGGAATTTCAAAGGGGCTTTTCATGCAAAGTATGTAGATATAACGTCCAATTGTGTACATTTATCAACGAATATCGAATCTCCTGCCCGGTTTCGTCAATTTCGACGCATTTTAAAACGCCAAACGATAGCGGAGGTTTCCCCTCGGGCAGGCCGCTGTCTGAGCGAGCGAGCCCGCGACAAGGAGAGTTCACAGAGGCGCGGAGGGTGGGGCGAAAAAGGATGAGCACTTGTTTCGGTCATTCACTGCTGCATCTGGCGATGAGCTACCGAATTCGTGCACACTGCCACCGGCGGGAAAGAACTCTGATTTGGGGTGGAGCGAGGGAGATGGGAGGAGGTATGGGAGGAGGGAGGGAAGCGCGCTTTTCACTAGATCAGAATGCCAACAAGAACCGCGGGGCTGGAGTGGAAAGATCAATAACAATCGATCTGAACCACCCACATCACTCTCGTGGGGCTATCATAACGATCACTGCGGCGGGGGTAGGGATGCTGACGACGAAAGGCGGGCACCCCGGCTTTGACCCCTCGGCGACGCCCCCCTCCTCTAAGCCCCCCCCTCCCGCCGCCCACCCCCCGGCACCACCGAAGAGGAGGAGGAAACGGGCGGAGGGGCACCACACGTTCTAGCCACTGAGGCACGACGGTTGAAGAGCACGGTCTAAAGCAGAACGCGGAAAGATGGGGAGGTATGCGCCACGGGAAAAAATGAAATCCCCACTGCGCGCGCTAGTTTGCTCTGGCGAAATAATGCTGAGAAAATAATAATAAAATTATACCGTGGTGGCCTTCACGCAATGATAACATGGTATTTAAAAAAAACAGCGGATTCCCCGAGAAATTTAGATAATATTTACCGAGAAAAGCAAAACCTGCGAGTCCTCATGTGCTGCGCCAGAGATAGCGAAGATGGAAGTTTCCATGAGTGAAGTCGTCTAAAGAGGAGTATTTTGAAGGGAATACCAATCAATTTTTATCATGAGGTTATCTACTGGTTAAGTTCGGTTTAAATGGAAACGCAACAACAACGAAATGTTTCTCTGCCCTTTAAACTTCAATGTAAAACGCAAAACCTTTTTCAAGTGGGGATATAAAAGGACGGCTGGCAATACCTTTACGCTGGTCTCCTGGTTTTTAGGATGTAACCCGTGATTACACCAAATGGGGAAGATGGGAAGGCATGAGCTAAACAGTCCACTTCCCGCTCTTTGACCCAGGAGTATAATGCTAGGAAAATAATAATAGCGCGGTGGCTTCCACGCAAAGATAACATGGAGTTTTCATAAGCAACGGATTCTAGGTTAAATTCTGATATTTTTCCTGAGAACATACTAGAGTCGTCATAATACCCACAGTTAAAGAGACCCCCATGATGGAAGTTTCGTCTAGTTATTCTACTAGTTATTTCATCTTCCCGGGGATTATTTTGAATGAAATTGTAATATACCATAATTTATGATAGCTAAGAATCGCATCTCCGTATTTGCACGCTAAAATAAAAAAAACCGTATCACTCAGAATAATTCTTCTAATGTAGAGTAATGACGCCAGCTTCTAATGTTTAAACAAGAGTTATATAGTCTTAGGATATCAAAATGTGGTTAAATGAAATACAAGAGTGAATTCCATCGCGAGTCCGTTATTAACAAGGTAGCCTAAGGACATCCCGCCATTGACCGTCTTAATATAATCTAAAATTGATTCTTGGACGCGGTCTTTCGAGTTCTAGGACGTAAACTCGTGCTTAACTCACACCCAAATAGTAAATAATGCGGTGAAGGAGTAAACAAGGCTGGCGAGCGATACTTCGCCACTGACCAGCTTCATCTAGTCTAACAGGATGTTAGAGTATGGCCCAGGAGTACAAAACTACTCACTCCCAGGAATACTCAAGAAACAAACATGGTCTACGACATGATTTAATAAATTTTGAGATTTTCACGCTCCTCCTTGAGGACGAAAAGAAAAGTCTGCCAAATTATTATTTCAACTGCGACCTTAAGTTGGTTCACACGCAACGGTATCGTCCGGTAACTATAGTCCAAATAACTACTGTCCATTAAAAAAGTTGAGTCCGTTGAGTTTAGGACGCTGTATCTCAAGTAGGGTCACCCGATTTTAACGAAATAAAATGCGTACGATAGAATAATCATTTCTACGTTTACTGATGCGTGTAAAATTTTTTTCCTATCCTTATCTACACTTTAACGATATTTGTTTTGAAAAAAGGCCCTGTTTTCAGCGCTCAAAACCCGATGGCCCGACTTTATGTTATCGCCATTCTCTTAATATTTATCGTAGAGATGAGAGATTTTGATATAAGTTATCCAAACATGTTTCTAACGAACTAAAGGTAAAAAAAGTAAGTAACATGCTTAGAAAACTAATCATAACTCGGAAAACTACGGCACGTTTCCTGAACCAGGAAATGTTAGTGCAAGAAAACTGAAGCGCGAGAATAAAGAAAGAAAAATGCTATCACGGACATTTGCAGCGACAGGTAAGTGTGCACGTCGCCCACTCCGCGCTTTTAATTCTAGGGCAATTGAACTCGAGCCCGCTGCCTCTCTCATGGCGCACGAGAAGAGAACAAATCTCATAACATTATGTCCTCGACGAAGACGGAGGGGAAGAGGCGGACGGAGAGGATAGAGGCATTTGATTACTCAATTGGAGCTTGAATGATACCTCCAGCCCAACACTCACTCCGTGCAAACACAAATAGAGGATCTCTCGAAAATTGAATTAGTCATTAAGGTCAACCTACTTACGCCATCTTCTTTAAGTATAAAGGTGAGCATTTGTAAAACTGCACCAGAAACTGCTTCCCTGTTTTCCTCGCCTAATATTAACGCCACCTCACAGAGCTCCTTAATAATGCAGCAGCTAAAACGCGCATTTTCTTTCCGTTTAAAGAAGACACACACCAGAAGAGGAAGTTCAACTTCCTGTGTGCGTAAATTTCAAGTGATTTTTTTTCGCCACTGAAATCCATCCTGCACTACCCATTTCGATAATTAAATTTGCAAGTCATACATGATGTATATCATTAATTACATATTTAATTATTTATTCATCATATGAATATGCTGATCCGCCAGTTCTCTTCTTTCCTGGTGCAAATTACCCCACGGAAATCAGCTATTCGTTAACTCAAACCCGTTTCTGATCGTTCGCCGCTCGGCACCTGACTAACTAGAAAGGGCGAATAAATGTTACACCAGATACAAACCCGGAATAGGTGTAATTTTTACTACGAAACTAATTTTTGGAATGTACAGAGATTTCGCCCATGGATAAATAAACGTGTTAATGAAATAAAAACATTCGTCCGACCATAAAAAAATGACACCAGGAGTCATTAACGCGAAGGATGAAATAATCAGTTCATAGCACAACGAAGAAGACATTGAACTACCGGATCAAGTTTTAGTTTGATAAATAATTTTACAACCTGTAAGAATAAATTAACCTTTGATCCAAGCCATACTTTTTAGATCTAAGCTCTATCCCAATAAACGTGACATAAACTACTATTACATACAGAGATATACGAGTCAAAAGTTAAGAAAAATATTAAAGTGATGAACTATGGCTAAAAATCGGTTATTTAACAACAAATAAAGGCTCGTAATTTTCCCTAGCGCATAACTTATTAGGTGGATATTAGATTGAATCCTTGGGGACGATAAAAAGACACCATTTTATGGTAGATGAAAAGCCTCGCGATATCAACGGCGACGACAAATTCCCTAGTTATGAAACGCTCCCCGCTCCTACACACGACCTATCTACGGTATCCTTTGTAACGAAATCGTCCAACGATCCTGCTACGCCCGGTGAACGCGTTGCAGCGCTATGAAAAGAGAATTCAATGAAGTCCAAAGAAATCCCCAGGATCCACGAGGGGAGGATGGGAAAAATGCCTCCTCGCCAGAATTTCTCATCGCGCCACATTATTCCCTCCACCCCATCTCTCCTTCACCCCCCCCCCCCTCCTCACCCCCCTCCACCCGATCCTCCGCCAATCATCGGATTGAGGCGAAACGACGCGCTGACGATGGTGGGATGGCCCCATGCCGGCGAGAAAGAGGGGCACCAGTAGGATAGGAAAAAAACACTAACGGACCCACACGAGGAGAATTCCCTTCCCACCCACCACGCCATCTTCCCCATGTTCGCCACTGTTGACCATAAAAGACTCATGAAATTATAACCGAGATCCTGAATAACATTTTAGCGGGAAAGCACCAGAATTCCTCCTCCAAATAGAAAAAAAATGTCGGGAATAAATAACTCCCACCGCCTTCACACACCGCGCTGACGTTTCGTTCATGCAAGGGAACAATTATACTCGACCTCTCCCTCACGAACTCCTTTCTTTCCTCATTTTCTTTTTCATGTTATTATTTATTTTGAATGACTTCACCCACCGTGATGCATACATTGTAACGCACGAAAGAATATACTTCCATTTGAGCACATCGTCCTCGCGAAATAAGCCGCTGAAAATGCACGGAAGTTGAGACGAACGAGTGCTTACATAAATAAGCCGGAACGCTCATGGGAAGAAAAAAACACATTTGTTCAAGTACAGTCAAGTTGGTCTTTTTTCACAGAGAGAAGGGTCGATAGTTCAGTAATATGAGGTGCAATAAAAAAAATAAAAGGAACACGGGAGATGAAATCATTTCAATTGAAGTGGATTAAAAGCACTCCGAAGCGGCGAGGTAAATAAAAGAATACACAAGCACTGGTCATCAGTACTCCGGGAAGGAGCGAAAGGCGATCCAGTCGAGAATCCCTGATTACATCGTTAAACACTGCAGCCAAATTATTTTTTTCGAATGCTAAGCGTAGATTCGTGTTATCTCATCTTCCGCACATTTTCGTACCATTTGTTTATCCCATAAAATAACGTACTGCGGTAGCTTTTGCGTTTCTTTACTTTCAGAGAAATTACACCCACTCTCGCTCACTTACTTTTCAGTGCTATCTAGATTAGAAAAATTTTAGTAGATTAAAAATTTGATCTACAAATAAATTCACTTCATTACTCTATCCCATTACGTCTAGCGTTCCTCATCATATATTGCAAACACTAAAATTTGCGAGAAAGGATTACTAGGCGGTTGTCAATTAGTTCGAAAGGGTAGGCATCAACTCTAAACAAAAATTAGCTAACAACATTTTAAAAGCATTGTTCTCAGCCCAAAATTACCCTGGATCGTAAATATATCGGGTGAAATTAACAACATACACCCGAATACATTTATAAACGCTCTAAACAATATTACAATTAATCCATACAATCTAAATACATGAGGAGAGAGTACAAATGGGGAGGACGAAAAATGCAATAAATAGTACAAGTATTAAGCATCTTTTTGCTTCAAACAATGCTCAAATATCCATCGCGAATAAGACATCCATCTTGTGACACTTCAGAAATGTGAACTAAGTTAGTTTAAAGTTAAACTAAGGTGTACAACCAATCTTTACCTCATTTTTAATGAAGGCAATTGCCTACTCTTGGAAAATCGGAGAGACTAAATAAGTTTACAGAGATATTTCCACATATATTAAGAGATGATTACTTCCTAGACGGTTTAGGTAAATTTGAAATAAAAAAGAAATTACAGTGAGCCCATGGGAATGATGAGAGGTCATCTGCAGATAAATATTCCTTATTCCAAAGTTAATATCAGAAAACTATAGAAATTTTAAGGCATTTTTTAAGTCGTACTCTAAAACAGACGCGGAGTAAAAAAGAGACTGAATCTGGACTAACAAATACAAAGTAGAAGTGCGTTTTTTTATTCGCCACTCAGCAGATGTATTTCTGAAAAGTCCTTTAAAAAAGGCCGTTCGACGGAATTTTTCTGCCGAAGTGTTTGTTCACCTTTTTTTTTAGTATGGCAACAACGAACAGCACATCGCCTCTCCCGTGTAACGCAAGTTTCTGAAGGCTCACTTCATTTCAACGGAAACACGAAATTTCTAAAATCTATTTTTGACCACTTACTTTATTTGCAAGTAGTTTCAAGGAGCGTACAAAGCGTGGTTAGACGAAATAAGCATTGTCGCGAAGGGACATGGAATATTTTCCCACCTGTAAGAATTTACGATTCAACCACGTAGTTATTCATGAATTATTCTTAAAAATGTACGGATTTATTCCCACTTCTTTCTGAACTACCCCTTCTTTTTACCGCATTCGTCACCAATCACTCATTGCATGTTCCTCAATTAACACTCACCATTAACTACAGCCGCTTGTTGCATGGAGGTACCACAAACTTGATATCAAAAGATGAGCATGCAGAATAAAAACTTTACTTTCAAACATCGAAAATACACCACTAAGTACTCAAAAATAGCTGTGCAAGCCATGGGCAAAAGCCAACATATATCCTTAATGACAAGCGTAAGGTGACAAGGAGTTAATTTATAGGCCTGGGTGTGAAATTGCCCACTTTCCTGAGGGATATTTTGCTCTTACACTCGTCACTTACCAGTAGGTCTACATCAAAGGTACAGTCTACTCATTATTCAAATCACGGGGTACAACAGAAAAAATACCAAGAAAAGAGGGAAGCAACTTTGCATTACGAGCTTTCCCTTCCATCTGAATATTCTGTAGGACTAGGAAAATTTAGAACACACCCTTGCATATCAATGACCACATTCATCTTTAAATCCCAGACGTGCAGCTCTGATACCTATTACCGTGCAGCCAGTGATCAATCCTTTGTGCATTTCTGAGGCTGCTTACCCGATTGCTTATGCCTCTTGAAGGGGTTTCGGGTCACGTCCGCGAGGTTGAAAGATGACGCCCGGGCACGCCACGTACACACATTGGGATCGACGCGAAACGCGGCGGTACGCATTCCCTGGCATCAAAGCCACGGCACCGCAATCCTCTTGCACTGCAATGCGATGGGGGGCGTCGGACATTGCTAGACGTCGATGCTTAGGAGACAAAAATGCTTCCATTGAGTCAAAAGCAAGATATTAGCATTAGCAACCCCCAGCCCGGTTCCTATTCTCGAGATGAGCACCGTCGGATCACACCCCATTTACACCATGTACTTGCGTTGAATCATTCTCATTACTGCAGCACTGATTAAGGGCGCTTTCCAACCGCTTTACCTTGCTGCTCACACTACAACAGCGCATTGTTATTGTTTGCTTTCCATTCGCTTAAGGTACTTTGAGCGAGATAGTTCCCTAGTCATAATGGAGACCAAATTCGAATTATACGCATGCATTTCAGCAAATCTAGGAAGCATGAATGAAATATTGTTTTATTAATGGTGCAATATTATACTTCTACACTACTGGAGTTCTGATAAATTATGTAAATATATCTTCATAAGTCTTTAACTTGAGTCATTTTTTTCGCTCGGTACGTTAAAAACTCCTTCCATACGGAAGGTTTTTTTTGTGATTCTGAAAAAATTACTGCAGTGACAATATGTCTTATTTAAAAAAATAGTAGGGAAAACATACAAACTACACGCTGTTAGTTTTTTGACGAGATCTAGGTGTTAGAAATTCCTAATTTTTAAAAATAATTTTATTTATTTATTTAATTATTTTTTTATTTTTTATATATATATTTTATTTATATATATTTTCATTATAATAATTTAATTAATAAAATTTTTTTAAAAAAAGTCTCTCTGTAGTGCATACACAACATTTCCCATGTAAAATAGCTGGTATTTTTTGGCAAACATCTCGCGTGGTAAGGGGCCGGAATTTTGGTATCTTTAGAGAGGTTAGATATTTTTCATTAAAATGAGACCGAATTCATTGATATCTTGGTGAAATGATATTTCGCTCAATCTTAAGACCCTACGCTTTTTAAAACCGAGCGAATAGGGAGCGGAGTTGATATATTCTGCCGTAAGTTAGGCAAGAAAAGAACGTCGATAATCGTACCCACAATATTAATACTTGCTATCGGACAGTTGATTTTCAGTAAAGGCGTCAAACATGGATTACTATTAAGTTTTGAATAGCTCCGTGGAAAAAGGTAACTATTTAAATAAGTAATTGGAACGAATTTGTAAACTATTTACAAAACTTTCAGTCGTGACCGTAATACCCCTGCAGAATGTCACCCACCCATCGGCAGGTTGCCGAAAGTTTCCCCATAAAAAATGTTCATTACCTTCCCTTTCGTCGTCTTTCGCATTTTCCGATTTGTTCCGTTCTACGCTAACTTCAGCATTTCGTACAGAAAAACTCCCTGATTTGCTTTCAAAAGTTACCACCAACTGCCGCGAAGGCGCTGGTGATCTCTACTGCTATTGCCAAATTAATACGTTCTAACGTTAAGATCTATTGTAGGACTCAGCATTTTGCAAGCTAATTTTGATTTTTCTCACTGTATTGCGCAGTGAAAGGGAAAGCCGAGTAAGGAGGAGCAAGGGAAGCGAAAGCTAACAGGGTGAAATGGAGTTGGCATAAAATAGGAAGAAATGGATGACTGAATGCAACCAATATTTTTTCGGGTTGAACAAAATGATGATGATAACCTAATGGCCTCACAGGGGCGCGAATTATCAGAGCGTCCGCCAACTCTGCAATATATTGCTTCCTGAATCTGTCCGCTTCTTTTTTAAAGCCCTTTCCCTTATCTTTCTATTGACTGGCTTCAACTCACGTACATCACGGAAGCGAGTAACAAGCCTCACCGATGACAGCTGGCTCAATCGTGGTTAATAGGTTACTTGGATCAGTGAAAACCGGCGTTCACACTGTGAACTTTCTACAATACCGTATGAATTACCAGCATAGAAGGCACGCGGTGAGACGGAGGGATTAGATAGATCAAAAGTCCACACCTTATTGTTTGGTTCAATGGCTTTGTTTAGCAGGAGACGGGAATGCACGCGCCGGTGCGTTATTCCTATAGAATGGCAGGAATGCATTTTGAAGAGCACGACTGAATTAATGCCGATCACGAACGAGGTAGAAATCATGAACCGCCAAGGAAGGCGGGGACGGTTTCAAGTTTCAACAGCGGGTCAACACAACAACGGGTGGCGAGCGATGGGGGCCGACTAGGAAAAAGTCGCTGGCGGGCAACCAGAGGATTCCATAAAAATTCGGACAGGGTCGGGATCGGGGAAAGGGAGTGACATGGGCTTATTTCAAACTCTTTATGACATTTTAGTGGAAAACCCTCTACTTTTTTATTTCGATCAAAAGAGGATAACCCTCACATTGCGAAAGCGGCTCTCTACTTTCTCACCAGGTCCATCTCATCACTACGTCATGATCCTGGACCATAATGCCCTCATTAAGTTTCAATTTGAAAAGGAAAATCCAATAACTCTCTCCCTTCAAAAACTAGCAAATTTTATCACATTTGAGGTTTTTTATTTATTCCGGGTAGGGGAGCTGTCGGTAGTTTGATCGTCTTTTTTTTAAAGAGTGGGACCCGGGAAGGGTTGCGAAATTGGATAAAGTCGGAAGATGAGGAGCTGCTGGGGGCCGTAGGGGGGGGGAAGGGTCAAAAGTGGCCCAAAACTTAGAACGTCCTTTAGGGCGGGCGGCCCCGAAGAGAGGAGGGCGGGCAGTTACCATAATGAATGCAGTAAAGTCTAAAAAAAAGGAAACGAGAAAAGAATAAATTCACGGGGATACAGAAGAGGAAGATAAAAATAAACCCTGCAAAAATAACCCCTGCGTAGCGACATTAATGTTTTCAGAAAACTGGCCAAGATGCGCGTAAATAGCTCGCCCATTCTACGGCGGGCGGGGGCGGGAGACGAAAACTAACAAGGTCACCACGCGATGAGAATGCGAGCGTCTCGGCTCCTAACTCCTTTACGACTCTCGGCAGGCAGCAAAAGGGAGATTGTGGACGATATTACATCTCAATTGTGCGCCGCACGGAATGGATCATGAAGGAGGCCCCCTTTTGATGCGAGCGATATCAACCCGACTCAGCACGCCACACAAGACGGAATCACGGCGAAACGGGTCGTGCTTCAGAGAGAGCTCAAAGAGTCATCCGTGACTCGCTCATTAATCCAATGGCTTCATGTGTCACAGTGAATAAAAAAATGTTAGACTTGGCAGTTCCACGTAATTTATGTGGAATTGCAAGGTAATTTTTTTTAAATTTAGTGACACGGTGGAACAATATCATTAAGTAGAGCCAGAGACAGAGTCTTATCAATCGCATCAGTTTGAAAATCATTTTCCTGAACTAAGATAATGAAATAAAAATAACATGATGTCAGGATTGAACAGGGAAAAATGCGAAATTAACGCTTTGGGATTCAAAAGATTTTTCTCAAACAAAATAAGAATCAAACAGCTCAGATTAGAAAAGGAAGAGTTCTTTCTATCATTACGTGAGTCTCAACTAAGCACATTAGCTGCTCACAACACATTGCCGCTAAGATCACTGCAGTGAAACACGCAGCACATTTACACAAAAGGTCGCATTTAATGCGTAGTTCAGAAAAGTCATATGCAACATTAATAAAAATATTTTTTTTATAAAATGATTACTTTGATAAGCATCTGGGCGCCGAACTCTCGACGCTCTATCAGTTCACACCATTATCCATGCATAATGCATGAACCATTGCCCCGAGGTCAAAGGTTATCTTAACCTCTGCTCTGTATTAATCACACCTGAAGTATGCAACTATGTATTCAATGAAATACGAAAGAACTTATTCTCTTTCTTCGTACCATGTTGAAACTTGAGAATTATGGTAGAAGGATATTTAAGCGAATGAAAGAGGAAATAGAATATATTAAGAGATGAGACCAAGAAAGCCCGAAATATATGAAGCTAAAGAATGAAATACTGAGATGTATTAGATACGTACGTGAAACAGATTACTTGAAAAAAGAGCATTTTTCTGCGGTACGCAAATACGAAAAAGAGACTGATCATTTTAAGTTAACTTCTAACTCACATATCCCAAGCAGCCAATCTGTTACAGGTTTGATAGGAATGTTAAGCTCAGTTAAATACAAAGCGCGTAAGTGACAAGAGAGAAGATTGAGAATATATTATTCACGACAAGCACTGATTTATAACATTTATGGTCAAGCTCCTCATTTCATTGTTCAGTAAAATATAATCTAGCCTAACGATACGAAAGATCTGTAACAAAAATAAACGCACTATTTTGTTCCATTAAGCAGCAAAATAATTAATAATGATTATCCACCAATTTGATTCTCCACCGTAGTTTAGTATTGCCGTCCAACTTTCGAATGTAGGCTTACACCATGAAAACGCTGTCCATGAACTGTCAACAAGGGAGGCACAATTGAGGATACGTTTCGGCATGAAATATTCAAGGACACGATGTTTTTGTACAAACAATATCGAAGAAATAAAAATCATATTTCTTGCAGCACAGGTCAAAGCCCGAATTCATTTATTTTTGACAAAAAAAGTATGGCCCATAAAAGTCAAGAGGCACTGAAATTTCCACCGCAACCACGTTTTTTTTACCTTGATTTTTCCTTTCAGTGAAAATGAAAAAAAAATGGGAAAACAATTGAGGCAGGTTTCAACGGACGTAAATCAATTTTGCAAGGGGATAACATCAACCTCGAATTAAATGGAAAATAAAATCATTAGATTTGGGCATGATGAATTGAGAACAATTACTTGATACCGGGAGAACTAACCAAATACATTGCCAATAAATTGAGAGTTAACTCACTTGTCAATTATAATCACATCAAATTGGAATTTTTTTAATTTTTACGTGGCAAATTAAAACTCATCCATCACTATTGAAAGAAGAGAGCACTCTTTGAAAACTGAGCAACCAACAACATCATTGGCAATAGTTAAAAAACAACATACGAGATAACTCCGAACTGATAAAATATTCCCCGACGAAACCCGTATATCATTAAAGGGAACTGCTTCTATCATCAATGATTTCTGTAAAGCGCCAATATAAACATGTTCATCGTAACAGAGTGTATGAATCGTCGATAAATTTATTTTTATAGTGAAGACACAAGCCCGATCTCGTTCACCATATTGAATCGCTGGAACGAACGTCGGCATTTTTAGCATTTACGCTATAAACTTCCGCGGCTTGAATTTATTGATCTGGCACAACGGAGCGGCATCTCTTGATTAGATTGCCCAGGAGAATTACGTTTTCGTTTCTACCTTCCTCTCTCTCTATCTCTCTCTCTCCCACCACGGTGACAAAGGGGGCAGGCAGGCAAATTGAAAGTTGCGAGGCAATTTACTGATTTTTTTGAAAAACTCCCTCCATCTCTTTCTCCCTGACGGACATATCAAGTCTTCGAGGTCCGTGGCGTCCCGAGGGCCAAGCGAAACCGTGGTTACCATGGAAATGAAGGGGGTAGGACAGCAGGACTGTGGGACGGTGACACCATTGAATAGAAAAAGAGAGATTTTATTAATCAAGAGAGAAATTACCTAGGATGTTTGATGAAAAATAAATACGTACATAACTACATAGACATAAGCATATCACGGAGATTATAATATCAAACATTATAATTAATAATAAAAATTTACCTCGTTGGATTTCAAGTATTTTTCGGGCCGAATTTACGAACTGGCATCATTTCATTACTCATAAGGTTGAAGTGTAGTAACATTACATTAAGAGTTTCTAGGGGAAAACGTGACGTAATATAAGTATCTACACAAGACATAGAGATAATTTTTCGCGTATCACGGATTCAGAGACTAAAGTGAGATCAGTAGAAACGTAACTGGTGACCGAAGAATTGGAATTTTCTCTAATTTATAACCGAGGTTGATTTGTATTAACAACGCCATCACTTGAAGATTCAGTAGGCACCGGCATCAAAAACCTTCGTAGGTAAACAATTTTTTGCGGACGAAAAATTGAAAATTATTTGCTCATTCATTATGATTCACTTTCATCACACACTGCCTGTTTCGCCATCACGATCTATTCATTTATGCGCGATTCGATAAATGAAAGGTTATGGCGAGATTAAACATAAAAAAAAGAGTGGTGAAGAGAGCGGGGATTGATACAGAGGGGGCGGGGGGGCACTGACTCCACAGTAGGCCATGCAAATACATTCCCGCCCCTTCTTTAAAAAACCGTCCACGCCGCTGCTGCAGCGGCGGCATGGGCGGCAAAGCACGAGAAGACCGCGGCGACGGCCGTTAGAGGGGGGGCGGGGTAGGGGGGGCCGACGAATCGATCGGCTCGAGAGAAGGGAGCGGGGCATTGCGGCGGAGAGCGTCGGGTCGGCCTCTGTTCCGCCGCCGTCGGCGCATCGAATCAGAGCCAAGTTGGGGGCGGGGGGGGGCGGAGGAAGAGAAGTGGGGGAGTAGATGGAGGGGGGGTGGGTACGAGGGGGGCGTGGTGCGGGGGGGGGGGGGAGGGACACGCAGCGAGGAAGGGAAGGGCCATCACCACGGGCGTATGTGTGTGTGAGGATCCATCGTCCGTTGGAAACGACCGAAGATAGTCAGATAAGCCTCGAGCGTCAGCTAAAACGTCATCGGAAGGGAAGAACAATTGAGCATCGCACGGGAAGGGATGGCGACTGCCACGGTTGGCGAAGGGGGCGGATTATAAGGGCGGAGCGGGGGTGGAGGAGGAGAAAGTGGAACAGAAGACGAAATGGGCGATTAAGAGGAAAATGGGTAATTGTGACGAACGTGCAAATGAAGGCAGGACATACACAGCTGGCTGGAAACGGGGGAATAAAGCGCTCAGCGCTCAGACGGCCGGATTTTTCACCGTATTATGATCTGCCTCATCTCCGCCGTATCGAAGATCCCGAGTTCGAATTTAGTCGTGGGGCATTGTATCCGGGCGGCAATTTTAGGCATTAACGATTAAGCTCCCAAAGCGACAGCAGCCGTGAGCTGCCTATGAATGTGTTTAAACAATGGGAGATAGTAAAATCACGAGGGCAAGGACACGGAAAACTACATGAAATACGGGAGACATGCTTATCAAACGATAACGGTGAAGTCATGGAAGGGGGATACAGCAGTCTAGACATGATACAGAGAAGGCACACACAAAAGATAACGATCACACAATAAGAGATTCTCCCCTGAGTAAGCTATTGACCATCTAAGGTCAGCCTCTTGCTCTTAAAGTAAAATCAAGTAAAAACTATTCTGATATATTAATTGGAATTACAAATAAATAACTAAAATGGAACATGATCATTTTCATATTTGGCTATTGTAAATAGCTCTTGCACTTCTGCTAATTCTCTCCACATCTTTGAAACCCCTTTCGAAACACAACACCCAGAATTCATCATGATAATGATTCCATTTTTAGCGCTTAGCTCACATGTGGGTAAGGATGTGCAGAAGAAGTTGGAGAAGAGCTTGATATGCAGCGTGGCATTGTATGGGGCAGAAACGGGGACCCTCAGAAAGGAGGGCGAGAATAGGATGCAGGCATTTGAGATGTGGGTGTGGAGAAGGATGGAGAAGGTGAGGTGGACGGAGAAGAAGGCTAACGAGGAAGTGCTTGAGATGGTGGGCGAGGAAAGGAAACCTTTGTATGCAATTCGGGATCGGCAGAGTAGGTGGCTGGAGGAAGTAATAAGGGGCGATGGGTAGCTCAAGAATTTGGTAGAGGGAAGGATGTTGGGCAAGCGGGGGAGAAGAAGAAAGAATAGGTTTCATGGACGGGATGAAGAAGGGTAGATCGTATGCTGAGGCGCAAAAGGATATACCTACTAGAGCGAGATAGGACCCTGAAAGTGTAGAAAACCGGGAAACGGATCCCTGACATTCAACAAAACCTACCTAAACCGGTAGAATACTTAAAAAAAAACTCACACGTAATGCGGGGTTGGAAAAAAATACATTTACATGACCACTCATACGACAGCCTCGATCAGGCTAGATAATAAGTAATTGTTAGAATTTCGCAGTGTGTATACTCACGTAAGGAGCAGCTTTTGATGATGCAACCACAAAATATGGTTAACATTCACCGTTATCAACTACAATCCTATTTCAGTTGAACCATTAAACCATACTCATCAACTTCGAGTCAACTTCGCGATCAGGTAGTCGGGACATTTCCCAACATGCTATTCATCCGAAATAAGAAAAATACACTGGGGACGGGAAATCGTGGGCGAGAAAGCGACAGAGCGACAAATCGAAATTCAAATCAAAATAATAAAAACGAAGTTTTCAGGGTCCCGTCCTCATGAAATTTCCCGAAGTTCGTGACATTCCCCCGTCATACGAACCATTATTTTGGGATTTCTTCAATCTTGCTCAACAATAAACCGCGAGTTAACACCTCAAATCGATACACACGTAGGAACGGCAACAAATTTTCTTTTGCAGTCCATGATTCAAGAATATTGAACGCAATTCATTCCCTTAGAGAGGAAACTATCTTACAAATATTGGATGAAAATTATAAGAGTTGTTGAAAATTCCTGACGTCTGATACCGACACGTCAACAGAAAAGCTGCCAAAAACGCAAGAATTATACGGATGATTAAAATGAGGATTCATGATAATTATAAATGGAGGTTGGGCTGCTATATCGAAAATAAAACACTTGCATGATTCCCCCACAACTAAATGGGGGTAGACACAAGGTTGACCATAGCAAGTTTAGCGGTAGTTTCATAAGCAGTTTCTATTTAGCTCTCAACCTAGATGTCGTCCGTAAGTGACCCTTCAGGAAAGAATTAACCCCGTTCCAGCAGTTCTAGGGCCAAAAGCCGAGCTCTTTCATCCTGTCAAGGTAACAATCAATCGAATGGTCTACTACACGAATAATGGAGAAAAATGTATATTTTCTGACAAATATAATACCTTTTTGCGTCGCAGACAGTCACCAAAAGGCATCGATTACATCAATATCAGCCTGATACAGCAAAACCAATGACGAACTCACACTCAAAATCCCCCAGACCCCTTCCAAATGTTGATTACCTTCAAAATCCCGAACAATTACGTATTGATGGGGACGTCCGCTGAAAATTTAACAAGCAAAGATATTGCGAGGCATCACGAATAAGTTATGGACAGGCGTGGCGGTGAGCTTTTGAAGGGAAACAACACCAAACAGAATTTTCCCAGCCATCTCCACGCCCTCTCCTTCCCCCCAACTTTGACCCCTTGACGACCCCCGGGGAGGGGTGTGGGGGCAACACCGAGCTTTCTTAAAAACAACCCCTTTTCCTCCCCTAGAGTTTGTCTGAGTTATTCCAAGAATAACTAGTTCAATTAAGGATATCCACTTCTCAAGAGATTAAAGATACATTATTCATAATTAGAAAATGGAAACAAAAAAAATTCGAAAAAGAAATTCAGAGAGGAGGGAGACGAGCTGTACCATTTTTCTGCGAAGTTTCATCGTGAGAAAACAATTTCCAAGAGGAATTCGAAAATAAGTTTTTAAATAAATATAACACCGGGTAACTAGCAAACGTATTTCATTGGGATTGAAGGTTCAAAAACACAAAGGAGGAAAAATGCTAGACAGCACAGAAATTTACGAACTCGGTCATGCATGAAAACGCTATGGCATCAGCTTCATAATTATCATGAAGCTTTAGGAGATTAGAGGAATTAATCTGATCATCATGCAAGGAATTTTCCAGATATTGCTGGAGCGTAAAAAAAGTTTTGAGAGAGGAAAAACATGAATATCATTGGAATTATAACGACTACAAAGGAACGGCAAAGGCTGTTGCACTCTTGAGCTCTGATCGAAAAACAAAGCAAAGCGACTGTTTTTTGCGACATGAGAAATTATCGTTGGAGGCCAAACGATATCATCCACTAATAAATACCCTGCGGAAAGATGATTTCCGAGAACTTGATGGTATCTACGTATTTTCAATTTTTCACACGGACGCTGTTCGGGGGATGGAGAGAAATTATGCAAAGCATATGTGAGAACGGATGGAGCAAATTGCAAATGGATAATGCCGGAGGTTATAAAAGAGTTATGAGACAAACCTACACTATATTGAACGCAGCATTGGAACTAGATTTAAAGGTTAACAGAGTTAAAGGAAGAAGAAGAACTTAAGAGTAATCCGTAAGATGTAAACGGCCAATTATGAATCAAAGAGGATGGGAAGCTAAAGAAAAGACTTGCATCTGCATTGAAGAGATAAATCTTAGAAGCTTAAGATAGCAAACGCCAATATTAAAAATCCATTCTAAATGCGTGACGAATATAAACGATACGAAATTGCTGAGTAGAGACGTTGTGGAACGAACTCATACAGCCAGTGAGTATTAAGTCTACACATATCTACATCTACATACTACCCCGCGAGCAGCCGCTTGGGCGTGTGGCAGGGGGTGGCAGGTCACCAGCCGTGTAAAGATGTTTAAGTTTTGGAGGTGAAATGGTGACATGTCCTATGAGAGTGTGTTTGGAAGCGCTCAGTTTCTATTGTGGTCGCTTATTGTGCGCGGAAAGAACGAGTTTTTGTACCTATCTGTTCGGCAGAGTATCTCTCTTATTTTATCGCATCTGTCAGGCCTAGAAATGTAGTGAGGCTTCATGATAATATTCTCTGTGTCGCCCTGAAAAATATCAGTTCTGAATTTATCCTGCAGCCTAAGCCTAGCGTGCAGACTCCGAGTCTCTAGGGGCTCCCATCTTAATCCCTCTAACAGTTTTGTAACACTATATGTTCGTTCGTAGCAGTTTTAACGAAAAATATATTACCACACTCTTCTCAATGAATTTACTTTCCCGTATTTCATGTTTTATATTTATTTGGAAAGAATTGCATTGGGATCCGATTTGCAATTTCGTTAAGAACTAAATTACCACCATAGAAAACGTCAGCAATCATCACAGAACCAAAAGTGGAGGAAAATTTTCATACTGCAACATTACTTGGAATGTATCCCTGAGTAATAAGCGGTAAACACTAAGAACAACATGAATCAATGTAGTCGGTGATATCAAGGTAAGCACAAAGTATGTCACGCTTAGACATTCTGATAAACCTTGCCCATTTCTATCATGTTCACTCCTTACTTTACAGAATAGGAAATATGCATGCAGGAACGACGACTAATTAGATGCGTTTCCTTCCCAATTCAAAAAGGTATTAAAACTGTACAACAGTCAGGAAGTTAAAATTGTACATATACAGGGTACATCAGTCAGGAAGGACAAGGGCAGGATAAGGACATGGAACGTGAGATCTTTAGGGGAAAGCGGGAAGCTAGAAAATGTGAAGATGGAGGAGGAGAGGCTAGGGGTGGATATACTGGGAGTCAGCGAGATCAAGTGGGCAGGGGCAGACGACTTCTGGAGCGACGGATACCGAGATATATTCACGGGACGGATTAAAATGGTACGTGGTAGTAAAGGCTGCATCATACAATTATTATATCTGTACACGGTTACGGCGCCTGAACGTAATTATCCAAAATGAACTCATAATCATAGCAATCCCAAGTAGCTATATAATGTAACCAAACTAGCATTACTCGCTTATATATTTAACGGCTCTACAATATTCGGTGGACACGTGCAACAACTTCCACAGGGCTTTTTTCCACGAAAAATAAGTTGTGCCACAAAAAAGAAACCAGAGACACACAGTGTGTCGCGCTAAAGCTCACATGAGAGGCATTTCCTTGGTCGCAGGTGTTGCATACGTCATGACGACAATTTCACGTCACCTCCGAGAGATGAAGGAAAATGCCCCGTACATCACCGGGATGGCAGACAAAATTTAAGGCAGCGACTATAAGAGTTTGCATTAGTTTTCGATGACTCCAGTTAAATTCACGAGTTTCAAAAATATTTTTAGAACATGACACAGCCAGAGCTGAAGCAAAAACAATTTAAATGACCACAGAAATTTATTAAGGCACAACTAGTCTGAACGCACTGGAGACAACCTCACTTACCAGTAGTCTGGGAAATGTTGCAACTGTACGTGTCTCAATATATTCAGGTGGAAATATACTTGTTTATCCACTTCTAATACGTTAGTAAATTCAGTTAAAATGAATGTCCGCTAATTCAATCTAAAACTATTGAAAAATGTTATAGTGTTAAATTGTCATATAACATAGGTCAGATCATATTATAGACTAATTATAAAAAATAATCTTTCAGATCATTCATGGAATGTTCACCTCTAAAACCTCATTAAACTGGATGGGATGCATGTAGGCTGCTTATTGCATCCCCAGGATTTAGAGGATATGAAACGATTACATTACCCGTCATCCGTGCATATTGGATCCTTTTGCAGGGTCGCTCGAGAAAAATGTAACAGGTTCATTTATTCAGTACACAATACCGAGAGATGGCACATTTTCAACGTGAAAAATAATTTTAAAAACACAACAAGCATGACGAAAAATGTTATTCCCGATGGAAGTTTGAAGCACCTGTGCTCATTATACGATAAATGCCATAGCATTAAATCTGTCTTCTTTAGCTAATCGCAATTTACATCACATGCCGTTCGTTGTACATACCTTTCCACTTCACATCCTTCCCCTCAGAACATATTTTCCTTTCCATAACGGCCTTCAACATTCCATTCACCTCTCAATATCTGCTCAGTTCGCTTTTTGTGTCACTCGAATTCCCCCACAAATTTCTCTTTCCCCGCCCTACAAACCTCACGGATGCAATGATAGACAGGCGGGTGGCAAAGGGTTATCCACTATCGCGGGCGACTTTTTTTTACCACTACACAGAGGAATTAGTGCGACGGATACGAGGCGGGAAGGAGGCGGGGTAGAAAGCAGGCGGGAAACTGATTAAGTCGGCTATATACATGGGAGATAAGCATTTAGTTATTCAGTCCACCATGGGACCGCAATCAATGCTGAACGCATAATGGGTTCCGCGAGAGATAAACGAGAGGAAGATAAATCATAACGAAACGAAAGTAATGAGAAAATGGAGAGAGAAAGAGGAAAGACAAATGGAGAACTAAAATAGAAGGCGCACAACGGATGAGGTTTTCCCATGCTCGAATAATTTTCGGGATATAATGGAAACTGCAGAAGAGAAAACAGGAAAGAAATTGCGTTCACAATTAGAAAAGTAAAAATTAAGGAACAAAAAGACAGGGACACCTGATTTCACCTTTTTTCAAACAAAAGATAGACGAACGCATTATTACAATCATTACGTAATTATAGATACTAAGGCTCAGAGGTTAGGCTTTATAAATTATGGAGGGAAGCCCATTACCACGAACGAAAGCCATTACCGGTGAAACTTCAAATGCACGTACCCATTGCCCATTAACAAAAAAAACACGAAAATCATTTCTATCCGTTGGAGCAGCAATGCATGTATTTCATGTTTCATTCCCTTTACGCCATACATTATCAATTGAAATTACATTTAATAAATAAAATTAATCAAGTGAAAACAATCGAGAACGAAAAAGGAAGATTTTTGTCTTGCCTTTCCATTTTAAAAAGATTTCCCTACCGAGATAAAATAATTTTGGAGAAAAACTCATCCATAGTTCGAGAGTGGCTGTTTCCCGAACACGTTCTATCAGATTACGATAAGAATTTGGAACATTAGCACACGGTCAATAACGAATAACTTTTATGCATAAATATATATAGACACTATGCTTCCATCTTTCTTTTTTTGTCGACATCAATGTAAACGGGGTTTATTCGGTTTCATATACAGGATACGCGGTATACCTTTTATACGCTTACGATAAACTAGAACGAAGTTATTCAGGTCAAACTGAGTCACTCGAAAGGTTTTACGTAACAATCATTTTAAGGAAAATCTGTTTCAGTATCAATTTTCAAAGTTCCAACATCTGATACACCATCTAACAATCTACTGTCCATTAAGTACGCATGTCGTTCAGCTCTATTCTATATTTCATTCGGCTAAATTAAGAACAGGTTCAAAATAAAACACGCTTGAGAAGGATATTCAATGCCTAAATGTTCATCAACGTAACCTACCACCTCAAACATGTAATACATTTTCGACTCTACGCCTCACGCACTTCGTAAATTAGCTGGACTTCATTTAGAAAAGAGGTCTCACTATCTGACTGAAAATTAAATTTCAAGCTAAAAACGAGACCAATGCAAATGTGTAAAAAGGTTTTCAATACTAATTTTAAAACTAGAAATGGTGAATTATCTAGCCCCTAAAGCTGAAGAATCATAGTTAAATGCGCTTAGCCGTCAAGCAACTCGCGCGTCCATCTGGACGGTTCTTCTCAGGCCCGAGGAATGACGATACGGCTCAGCCGTAGATTATTTTTCAGACGGTGTTCTTTCAGCAGAATGAAATGATAACGTAATCTTATCAGCCAGCATGAACATTAAAGAATGATAAAACTAATTACACTCAAGCCTCAGAGATTAGTTGAATTCGATGATGGTTAGTTTTCATCAGCCAAATACTCAATCCGCTCTTAAAATAGGGTATTCATGAAGAGCGTGTACGTACGCTTGAGGTACTTGGAAAAAGGTATTTACGTACAGATTCGTGAGAAATTTCGTACACATGTCCTCAAAGGAAAAATGGCCGATTATAAATATCCAGGCCAGAAAGCTAGGAGTAGCTGAATTGAGGAGGCAGCGTTGGATGAGTGGAGTAACGAGAAAGAAAAAAAATGAGTGTATTCAAAGAACGGTAAAAGGACCCATGGGCAAGAAGGTACAGTTAAACGTATTTAGCGACCACCGACGGTTCCGCTGAAAAATGGTCGTTAAGAGGGGTGGTCGTTCGATAGGGGTTCAGTCTCTAGGAGTACATATGGAGCAAATGGACGGACGGCTGATTTGAAAAAAAATGGAAAAATTCTTGAAGCGACGGTTTTGTTAAAACCTAAACAGATGGAGTTTATTTCCACATTATTTAGTTGCTCCTGGGGAATTTTAATGCATATTACTTTGACTTACACAAAGAGTGAAATCTCAATTAAGTTACCACCGACGGTTCTGTAGAAAAAGGTCGTAAAGAGGGGTGGTCGCTTGATAGTAGTGGTCATTAACAGGGGTTTCACTGTATTTTAAAATAGACCATAGTGGTATGGACATGGACAGAGAAGGGCAGAGGACTATGTTGAGTAAAGAGATGAGAAAATGGAAGTAAGGGCGAAAAGAAGACGCGAGGTCCAAAGATAAGAAAAAAGGACAAAGTATCGGAAGACATAAAGGAGAAATGATGGAGAAAGGACGAGGCTTACGACAGGATTCTGAGGAGAAGAATTAAAGAGGGAAACGCCGACCCCGTTGATATGGGAAAATGCAGAGAGAAAAAAGAAGAATAGTTAAAATTTTTTTTCGTTGATTCTCATCCTCATATTTTTGTTTGAGAATAAAAAAGTCGCGTGACAAACGTAAGCGCCACCTTGTCCCTTAGGAATAAAACCCAGATGAAAAATAAATCTTTTTCTAATTCCAAAGGCTTACACCAACATTTTGGCATGTCGCTCACGTAAATTTCATAATTTAGTATTTGGAATTGAAAAACAGAGGAGTATGATTTTGTCACCGGTAAAGAAAACACTTTTGTTATCGATGAGGAAATAAATAAAAAAAGTGTATTGGGCATAGCGAAGTTGTTTTCCCTCGGCAAATCGAGTTCGTAACACGGCAGGCGGAGATTGTGAAGGCATGCGATTGAAAAATTCAACAGTAATATTTTAGGCATTTTCTTCAGTTCAATCAAAACCCATTTTGAGAGTTCATATTTGGTCATGAATTTTTGAAGTTTATAATGCACAGCCACCGCTTCATCCACATCATCACTCTGTCATCCGCTTCTTTATTAACCACTCTTCACTGTCAGTAATGCCGCTGGAGAATTTGTTTAAAAAAATCTTCACCGATAAGACTTGCAAAAAACATTTAGAATCATTAATAAGAATGCTATACATATTTTCTGAAGTATTTTTTCCCTCTTTCAACTCTTCCGTCAGATAAGTTATTTCACGTACTTTGAGCGAAATATCATTTCACCTAGAAATTAATGAATGTGGTCTAATTTTAGAGAAACATATCTCACTCTTTCAAGATACCAATGCATAAGCCCTTACCCGATCTACTTTCCGAGATTTTTGACGATAAACATCAACCCTTTTACATTGGAAATGGTACGGGTGTGCACTCCAGAGAGACCTCATTTGAAAAACGAGGAATTTCTAACACCTAGATCTCGTCAAAAAATAAACAGTGCGTAGTTTGTGTGTTTCCTCGACTATTTTTGAAAATTAATCATATTGTCACCGCAGTAATTTTCTAAGTATCGCAAAACCTTCCGTTGTGAAGGATTTTTAAACGTACCACGTGAAAAAAATGAGTCAAATTAAAGACTGATGAAGATATTATTATTTTATTGCTTAGTATGTCAGACATGTAAAAGCCATTTGCAATTAAATATTTATTGGGTTCAGTTCATCCGGGGTTTTCCCGTGTTGATTCATATTAACGGACAACAGTTTCGCTAACGTGACAGCTAGCGTCGTCAGGTCCTGAATGAGCTGCAGAGATTCTTGTTCCTTTATATATACCTAACGCTCATTCGGAACCTGACGACGCTAGCTGTAACATTAGCGAAACTGTTGTCCGTTAATATGAATCAACGCGGGAAAAACCCGGATAAACTGCACTCAACAAATCACCGCGGAAGCCTCAGTTCATGCTTCCTTAGGCTGCTGAAATTAAAACGTATTTTTCGAATATGGTCCCCATTATGACTGGGGAACTATATCGTACAAAATACCTTAGAAGTATAGACATGTAATGAGGTAAATGACGCAATTTCCAATCTATCGAACATGCTAAATTATGGTCATTCTATCAACGTTGTAGAAAATCTTGAAAAGGCGTTAATTTAACAGCTTGATACTTTCAAAGATTTCTTAGCAAAGATCAGATCTTAGTGTCCACTAGATTCGTTGTTTTTAAATTCCAAGACTTAACTAGGTTTCTCTGGTCAAATTTCAATTTTTCAAGCATAAAATTTACCTTTTTGATGTAATCCCTCGAGTTTTCTCGTTCACTGAGGTTATACGTCCCCCCAATCAATCCTTGAATGGATTGGATTGGATATTAGGGGAGGTGACCGACAGCTTAGGTCATTTACGCCATAGGGGACGGATAAGGGAGGAAGGGTGGATAGAAACCCGGCGTTGGCATTAGCCTGCTCTTAACGAAAGGCGCCAAGGGGACCACGGCTCAACGTCTCATCCGACACACGGAGAACTGCACTTAAGCGTCCCCCACAAGACATTCAAGAAGGGATCAGGTTTCCCCTGAAAAACATCATCCTCTGCAGGGATTTGAACCCTGGCCGTCCTTATGGTTAGCCAGTACTCTAGCCACTACACCAAACCGATCCCCTCCTTGAATGGAACTCAGCAAAGAACATTTTTGAGCAATTCATGCAGATTTTTACAGGGACAGCATGACACAACCTGACACATGCTCATCAAACCCACGAAAAATTTCTCCAAGAGAAAACGACAGCTGACAGGTAAAGCTGAGTCGCTAGTTTCAACTGTAATACAGGCCGCGAAAGATCCTCCAACTAAATCTCTCCGTTTCAATTCACAATGATCCTTTGCCAGAGCCCTCGACAAATGTTTAGACACTGTTTTCTAGTAGCGCGAAGACGTACGTAGGCTCCCCACACTCGAAATGGTGGATCAAATACTTGATACGGTAAAGAATTGATACAGGATTGATTAACCTTTTTTGAAATGGAGGATACACTAAATCCTAAGAAAACTGCTTCAAAATTTAGCGTTATCAAGTGGACAAACACCATATTTGGGCACAATTTTATCGCCAATTCAGTCAGTGCTGGTTTAATTGGTTCCGTGTTAAACAAAGATAGCTTCAACGTGTTTTTGCTACACCCAGGTCGAATTCAGGAAAATAAATCCACAAAGATTGCGCAGTCGTGTAACTACTTGGAGGTTGGCCACCTAAAAAAAAACTCGAAGAGGGGGTAAACGTACAGGCCCTACATTGTGCACAATCAAAGAAATGTGAACATACTTAATGACTGTAAGAGTACAATGAGTAGGATACCTCCAACGCACGAAGTTTTGGTTGATCGAAGCGAGCACTGGGTTTCTACGATGTTGGGATACCCTGAGACGGAGTTCCCAATCTGCATTGCCTCGCGCCTGCCATCCGTAGTCGCTCATCGTACACCTATACCCACATTTTATCGAGCCAGATGTATTTGAATGAATACCATAAGCTTTGTCTAAATTATACTGATCAAGATATACGGTAAATGGGGGAGATTTTGGTGTGATGCCCGTGAAACACTAATATTGATTGATTTAAAAAACACAACGCTAGTCAGGAGTATTGATTCGGATAAATTCGTTTTGGTGTTTTCGTAAATACGGAAAATTGCCAAATACTTATTCCTAGCTTGTACTACAAATATGAAGAAGATCAGCGTCATTTCCTTCTGAGGCCGTTTCGATCCGCTGGGGACGTTATGAACGGCGAAGTGGAGCGTTAAAAACTCCAAAATGTTTCGACAAGTATTTCCATATGGAGCGTAACAAAACTTCATCCCGTATTATGGATAAATGAAAAAATTTAAACAGGAGAGGTAGTATAACGATGACTGAGTGTAATGTTTGGAAACGTTTACACCCTCAAAGCCTTATTTTTCCAGGCTGGGGGCCTGAGCAAAACGACCTTCCTTCAGAACCTGACATCACCCTTACACACTCATGCACTGCATGAGTAGAACAAAACGATAATTCCAAGGGTTAGTCCAAGGGTTCCAAGGGACCTATATTTGGAAGTGTGGCTATAAAATCGGCGTCCATAAAACTTTGTGAGAATCGCTGCAAAACTATACCCAGATAATACCCTGATAAAGGAATACTTTGGAAGTAATATTGACGGGATGCCCGATTTAGAGAGCATGGATATTACCTAGGAGTCAAGTTTTGCTGACGCAGCATCGAAAGAATGGTGAATACTTTCCAGGATTTTCCGTTCGCGAAAATCTACATGGGGGAAAATTCCCAAACGCCTGATAGTTTCATAGGCTATAACCCACCGTTACGCTATCCTTTCAACGAACGATCATTCAACGTAACATGGTGGACACAGACGTATATTTATATCACACGCTTAAAAAAACCGGCGTCTGCCAGTATTAAAAGCATCTCCTTCTATACATACGGTGGCCAGGGTTCAGCAAAGGTCACGGGAACAATTTCATTTTTACCACAGAAAATCCTCAAAGTTTACGTTTCATTTGTTATAATGTATTTCACATCATAACTGTGAGAGTAATTAGGCATATGATTTGATGCAACGAATACTGATATTTAAACATTTAGAAACACCTTACGACGGGGAATTTTCAGCTTAGAAACAAGTAAATAGATAAATGGAGTAACTGGCTGTTTAACATATAGAGTATGGAATAATAAACATTTAGAATAGAATACAAAGTAATACAGTACAGATAAAACCACTATAACCAACAGATCAGAGAATGAAATACCTATATCTAAACCACAAATGAAGACAGCGTAACGAATGAGCGGTAAGAAGCATATAAGAGAAAACACGGAGAGCGGTAGGACGAATAAGAAAAGACAGGATTTTATAACTGAGGCGACTCGAGAACGGGTAATAATCAAATGAAGAGAATTGATTGGACGTAGATAGAATTAAAATAGAATAGTAAATACATGCAGAATAGTAAATATAAACAGAAATGTCTGCCAGAGGGGAAATGAAGACTAGGAAGACAGAGGATAAGCTCTAAATCAGCAGGCAAATGGCAAAAAGCCTAGGATGGAAAAAAGGAGAAGACTGATTGATTTTAGGATAGCGTCAAACGACTCCTTCATTTTGTTTTGCAGTTTTTAATTTGCAAATTTTCTGAATTTACAAAGTCTAAATAGTGATACAAATATTCCACGAAATTTTAACCGTCGCAATCCACAGCCAGTTCTATATCATCCTCGAGGCCATTACATTGTAAATACTGGCAGGAACTATTACCAAATAATTGAGAATAAGAACATGTTTTAAGAAACATTCGAGAGATCAAAGGAGAAGTGCAGGGAACTAAACGTATAAAGAAAATAATTGCTCCAATAGCGATCGATTGACTTCCAAGCATCTGATGATTTCCAAGAATCCGTGACCACAACTGCTAATAGGTAAACGAAACAACCACTAAATACACTGCACAGCTAAAAGTAATATTTCCATCAGACATCATCACTCGTTTAAAAATTTGGCAATAACGACGGGCCATTTCCGCACAAAGGATGAAAGCCTTAATTCGACCCTGGCGAAGGTCAAACTCAGTCGCGTTGTCCTGCCACTCATTAAAGTCCATTAAATGCGACTGTAAATTCATGACAACAATTACCCAGGCGCTTGAAATCCTCCCACGACGCTTAAATTTTCTCATTGTGGTATTTTTAAATATATGCGGCCGACGTTCATGTCCCACTGCGGACAATATTTCAGGCTTAAAATCCCCTACCGTACCGCGGGAGGTCACTTAAACGCTGCTCAGCACCTCTCTGATATATTGCGATGCAGGGCGGCGACTGATCGTAAAAGTTATGCCAGTTAGGAGAATTGGGGATTTACGACCGTCCAATATTGGCTGCGGGGAAAAAAACTGAGAAATACTTTCACACTCGGCTGACGCGTTCTAAACGGGTTGGTGGGAAACATAAAATTTCAAACGACCCGCTGCCACCAAAAGAGGGAAAGGGCAATTGCGCCCAAATTTTTGGGTTAGAATTATGTCCGACAAGGAGATGTTTACACTACACACTGAAACATGATGCCCGAGGAATTAGGCGACAAATGATTAAGTTGCCTCAAACACGATAAACATACAAAAAATATGTACCCGAGATTCTACCTTCGTAAAAGGAAACATTTGCGAAAATATTATTCCAAAGTTACACAGCAAATCACTGAACATTAAGTATAGGAACTAGGAACGAAATGTTTATCAGCCATTAAAAAATATTTGTCACATTCATAGCCATTTAATCTTACTACGAGTACGCTTATCATATTGACTGATTAAATGTAACGAATTTCATCAACGATAAGATTCAATAATGATCTCAACTGAACCATAGTCAATTTGAAAACATATTTCCCTTCGTTGATGTAAAGAAAAAATTATAATGGAAAAATCTTATTCTATAGCAGTGGAACACAAGCTTGTAAAATACCATTTTATTTGTATCTATGAGACTCAGTTATAGACAATAAAAATTTAAGTATTACCTGCGGCTATGCAGCATTTCACGTGCAACTGAGTGAAAGCAATAGGCTATAGAGAAAGAGGAATTTTTCACGTTTACGAATAAAAGTTAATGAAAATTAGGAAATATTGTAGGAACTCTTGAAGTTATTGAATTTAAATTTGGACGAGAGTTGCCCTAACAGATTTATCCATTAGAGGGGGTAGAAGAGAGCAATAACATTTTTCAAGGCGCTTACGTATACTAAGGCGTAATATTTAGTAAAAATTTGTCACACTGTTGATATTCATAACCGCAAGATACTGCAAGAATCTCAAATGTAGCAGCCAATAATAACACAGATAAACATAAATCCAACAAACTAGTTCAAAGCAATACCAATGAGCCACTTAAAATTCCTACCTCGACCTTTTCCTGGAACAATCATCATCTACTAGATATTAGTTATTACCCAAAGTCATTTAATCAGAATTCTTGAAGAACGCAAGGTAAATATGGCCTAAGTGGTAATAACAAACTAATTTACTCAATGCAATTCAAATTAGTTACAGAAATTAATTCGCGGATAGTGTAATGTTGAGAATAAAGCGTAAAGATAAGTATAACGAGGGTTTTTAACGGGCGGAAAAATATCCAGTCGCCAATGTATGTCAAGGCCCTGACAATGAGTGCCTATGCATTTATTTCCCAGAATAAACTCCGAACGGCTTCATTTCAATGTCACTACACATCTGTGCCGATGGTAGCGGTCGAACCGATCGCTTTGGGATTATTCGGCGCGTGGAGCACTCAGCACGTCATCTCAAACGGTACTTGACAGTCGAGTAGCTTGAGAGTTGTGCTCGCAATTCAAAGGTATGACTTGAAAGTGTAGCATCTATTTCGACTTGTTTTAGATCTCTCTTTGGGTTAGAAGCGCTCCCGTGAGATCTCACAATTCCCATATGAACATTTCGACGGGAACTCAATAGACTAGGGTGAACGAGGTCATCTGCTCGCAAAAAATATTTTACTGCGCACCCACCACATCCCTTTGATAAACGTACGAACCCAACCACGACTCAATTTTCTATGGATATTATTCGAACTTAAATCAAACATTCCATGAAGTGCAATAGCTTACCGCCTTTTACAGCGAAAACTATGTCTTTTTGCATAACCTAAGTCCTAAATATCACCTCCGTGCCACTGTATGGCATGAGTCATTACTATGGTCTTCAGTATTGTCAGACGTCTACATTATCCTTACGAACATATATTTTGCTTGGTTGAATTGACAGTAATCACAAACTATATATGTTGACTTATAATTTTTATGGGAAAACATTTATGGTTTAACAAACCATCCTCGGAGACAAAATATAAAATCATTCATTCGACGTCCATCGTCCAATTAGGTAAGGCACGCAAAATTGAATAGCAAATTCGAACAGGTAAATTATGAGGTCACGGTGGAATAAAAATGGTAAGAGAACTTCGGGAAGCGGAGAGTCCTGGATTCACTAATATGGCCAACAAGTATTTTCTTCAGTATTGTCAGACGTCTACATTATCTTTATGATTATATATTTTGCTTGGTTGAATTGACAGTAACCACAAACCAGATAAGTCCATTTATATGTTTATTATGGTAGCACATTCATGGTTTAAAAAAACCATCTCCGGAGACAAAATATAAAATCATTGATTTGACGTCCATCACCATATAATGGGAACAGAGCGTAATACTTAATCGATTGGAGAGATCAACTAACTATCATACCGGAAAGCCACTAAGCCTCCATCTCCAGCAATTGTTGATAAAAAAGAGTGTCTATACAATGTTATCTGAATCTAAAACCTCATTTTGTCCCAGGTTAAAAAAAAAGAAGGCAGACGCTAGAATAAAAATGCAAAAACCGCAGACATAGTGACACAGAAAGAAGAAATAATTAAATATTTCCATTGAGATTTTTACTAATAAAATATTGAAAAAGTCGGAAGAGAAATAACTACAACCACATAATATTAAAATTATCCTGAAAATATAAAATACACGTCAATTAATTTCTCATTATGATGAAATTTTCATTCAGAGATAATTACATGGAAACCTAAAAATACCATAGTTTATTTATATCACGCATGCCATAGTCCGGACACCCACGCTGGATTCCTCCATCCTCCGACGTCTTCTGATGTTCCGATTAAGGCACGGCGAAGCGAGAACCCACTGGGAAATACTTGAACCGTGATAAAGTCGAATGCCAAAAGCGTTTCCGGGGTCGGGCTGGGTGCGAAGTGCCGCATTTAAATACGAGGAATTGATAATGCCGCCTGTTTCAATTTCCATATCTTAACCCCTTCCTTCACAGGGGATATCCCCTCTATGCCGTGGGTCGGCACGCAGAGGCTATTCAATTCACGGATAGATATATATCTCCAGAAAATATTTCAGTTGAAAGCAGACGGAGCGAACTCCTTCCTTTACACTTGGTACTTAACGAACGGACCTGATTAGAACCAACGTAGACAAACAATATTGGATTCAGCACATAGCTCACCATCTGGTCCTCCGCTAGCCTACCCAATTACAAGTCATATTCAATTAGGTAAGGCACACAAAATTGAAGCACAAATTCGAACAGGTGAATTAGGAGGTCACGGAGGAATAAAAATGGTATGAGAACCTCGGGAAGCAGAGAGTCCTAGATGCATCCCTAAACAGATGGTGTTATTATTTCTCTGTGTGAGCTTTCTCACCAGCTGCTAACCAGAAAAATTACATTACGAGTGAGCAAAAATGTTCTTTTATCAAAGTAGAAGTGTGCATTCCTAAAGGCAGGTTTGAAAAATATATATGCTGGAGAGGAGAGGGGTATTTCAATGTGGCCCAATTCCAGGTTTGGATACACGAAGAATAAGAAAAAATAAAGCAATACTTTCAGAGCCCCACACTCATTCGCCGGCGATATATCTTGCGAGCTGCAGTTAGTTTTATTAACGGCTTTTCGGTTGCAAACGTAAAAAATTGCAGAAATGTAGGAGAAAATAACAATTATTCTTGAAATTTAAAAAACCCTTTGAGGCAGCCTCATAGCAATCTCATAACTTACCGTTCGAGTAATGCCTTGTTTACATTGCTAGCTTTCTAACCACGTTAACTCTAACCATAGTAAAAGTTCGCCGTGTAAACGCAGGTTGGAGCTAACCCTAGTCAACTGTGTAGTTCAAAAACCACGCTGGAGTTTCTAGGGTTGGCGCTGGTTACCATCATTTTTAACGCGTGTAAACGTAGGTTAGTTAGAATAGTAGTTAATTGATCGAGTCCTCATGTAGCTTTTATGTAAAGCTTACAATAGGTATATTTCGAAAGCTTCCCATGTCATCATCCGTATCCAAGCGTCATTTCCAAGTTGCTCGATGTATTTAAATGCATGAAAGAATGATAAACTGTATTTTAAGTCTAAAATTTACCTTAAATGCGCAAGCGAGTATGGGGTCATGGGCAAAACTTGGAAGAAAAAGTCGCTGCATGTATTGATGCAAGAACTCGAAATGGAAGATATTTATAAATCTTGCATAATAACGTAATATTCTCGGGGTATCTTAATGGTACGGTGCAGCATAGTGACATTTTCCGTTAAGGAAATTTATTCTCTCAATTTTCATCTTTAAATGCATAAAATAAGGTCTAGACATGAAAAGATAAGTATATAGTTACATACAAATAAATGAAAAGTCTAACCGTACGAAACATTTGCATATTCAATCCTTTTTCTCGCCCATACAAGTTTCGTGAATTTAACCCACAGCCCAGGAAACAAATGAAAAGTGACTTGCGATGCTTGTTGGGCTGTGGGATGCATCACCTTCTTAATTTCCAAACATTGCATGTATACAATGATGTTGTACGAAGTCACTCGCACGGGTGCATATACACCAGGGTTGAAATTCGCTATGAAAAAATCATTTGACTTGACCGGGATTCGAACCCGGATCTCCCAATTGCCGGTCAGGTGTATTAGCCAGATACATCACCAAGCCACCTTCCTTCAAGGCGAATTTCGATGGGGGTTTATGCGAACTAGATGTTCAGGCCTCAAGTCTACACTGTAGCACAAACCCCCATAGAAATTCGCCTTGAAGGAAGATGGCTTGGTGGTGTATCTGGCTAACACACCTGACCGGCAATTGGGAGATCCGGGTTCGAATCCCGGTCAAGTCAAATGATTTTTTCATAGCGAATTTCAACCCTGGTGTATCTTAACTCTCCTCCAGAGGCCATCAGCATCTTAATTAGGGTTATAGAAAGCCGGGTAAACGCAAGGTAGTTGAGCCGCCATATTGACCATTATTCTAACCCCAGTAATGTAAATAGGGCATAAGGAAACAAAATTAGCATCGTAAAATATCCTGGAGTGATTTCCTCAGGGGTAATAAGCACAGCTTTCTGAACGTCACATTTCGTAGGGTGATGCGTCACAGATTGGTAAAAATGCGTAAAAAACTTGACTCTTCACTGTATGACGGTGAAATTTCAGCTCGTTATTTTATAAGTATAAGTAATGGACTGCCATTTCCCGCGTTGCATTTCGTGCCGCGAGCTCGATCACCTCATCCTATTTCAATCTGCGATACGTGATACTCGAAAAAATGAGCTTTCAAAGCACTTATAAACAAAAAAACCATTCAAGGGCTTGGCCTATTTTGATGAGCAAAGTTAAAAAGTTCAAATGCATGAGAGATGACGCGAGGAGTTTGAATGCAGCATTGCATAACTAATCATTTACGTCCTTGACGTGAGAGGATTGCTAACTTGACGTGCTTCTTGTGCAGAATGTGCAAGTTTCAATTGCTTACTAATGAGTTCAAGGAAAAATTGGCAAATAAAAATATACTTGGCCTATGAATGAGAGTGGTGTAAATAAATACTTGAAAAAAAATAATAATTAGAAACCACACAGTCAAGAATTTTCTTTATCAAACTTACCAGCCAAATAAAAAATGCAAGTTCAGATAATTCGCGAAGTTAAATGCTGGTGATCTCATAAAAATAATATAATTATAATTAGAGGTAATAATAAAGAAGCGAGCTCTTACGGCTTATATACAATAATAACGGTGAAACTCTAACAGCCGTAAACAAAAACCTTTCAGGGATAATAATTAAGGGGAAAGGGATTAGTGATAGTTCTCCCTCTTCTTTAGCTCATTTCTTTACTAACCGCTTGTTTTGCAAGCAAATGCTCAAGAGAGGTGTACACCTGATATATTCAAGGGAATTGCGTCGATCGGTGCCTCGAACGATATGAAATGGACTATTTCACCTCATAACTCGTGGCAGTATTCAAAATCATGCGGAAAAAATGAAATAGAGACGTACATTTTGATATATAGTACAAGCACGTTATATCACTCCCGCAAGTGATCAATCCACTGAAATATTTGATAGACTGGAGCTCACGCTATACTACGCAAATAAAAGACGCGCGAAATTCATGAATAGGCGCTCAATGTGGGGGGGGGGGGGAGGGCTGGTTCCAATCCAAGCCCTACCAGCGATTTTTAATGATAATGCGATGTACACTTCATCATAGCGATAGAAATTATTCTCGATGTCCATTGCTTTGCCAGGATTTAAGGCAGGGATTCTCCATCCCGTTGTCGAGCGCGCAACGTAACATTGCACCAATCCGCCAGCCTTCTGAATCCGGATGGCACCTAATCGTATGATATACCTAATTCATATTCATACCAAAATTCAATATGAACGGTTTAGGATTATAACACGGGAAATAGACGCGGCAGCTATACTATGTATGCCCAAACCCCACAAACTAATTAACTTCTACATAAAATTCAACAGATGTTTTATGTATACCTGCATTAGCCAGCACCCCTTACATACTTATAGGTGCATCGTAAACCAGGGGAAAAATACGGTGGCGTGCGGAAGGCGGCCGCTCCGCATTATTCATAGTGAGACAGGTATTTATAAGGTATTCCACACCTAGATCCCCGGAAAGTAGCAAAGTCACTTCCACCCGCCCCAAAACTACAACCTTAATCCACCCCTGTCGTAAACGCTAAACACGTTAATCAGGAGTAGCAGAGTAGAACCGTCATCACACTAATCAACGCCCCTGAGAACACAGACAAGAAACGGAAAAACGCCAAGGGCACGGCTTTCATATTTTACAAACTTCCACTCCTGGAATTCATCGTCATGGTCAACATGGTCAAAGTCAATTTACCGTAGATGACAGAGTTTAAACATTGGGATCAGAATCGCCAAATACGAAGTAAAAACACTACCTAATATTTATACATATTAAACTGAGCATCGGCGAATAGGACTGCTAAATATTACACTTCCAACGATATTGACAAATCATAGATCAGGCGAGAAAATCTATGTAAACCCCTTTAATACAGATTCACGATCACTATAACGGAGAAGAAATATTGACACTGAACAATGAAAAATTATTTGACATAGATATCCGCAGTATGTTTGTTAGTTCTTTATTTTGTGGGATGAGAAGAATAAGGCAAATATGATCACGCCGCTGAAAAACGCAAATCGACGTAAAACAAATGAAAAGCAAAACAATAGCCCGCGTATCTTTGGAGGACACACGGTAGAGACTGAGCCCGCATGGGATCTTTTCTTGGCTCTTAAACGCTCATTTACTTACCCAACGACTACAAAGTAAAATATACCATTGCTTGATACGCTCGGATTTAGCAAGACCAAAAAAATTTACGGCTTCAGCGGGCGGGGACCTTGTATAAGTATATGCAAAGAAAGCGTCGCGGAGCTCAAAGGATTAACGAGCGACTTTGGCGCAGCAGGGGGAGGTGGAGAGAAGAGAAACGAGGTCGGCGAATACAAGGTGTGGAAAGAGAGGAAGGCCTGGGGAGGATGAAATGAGGATTCCTGGGCGGCGGAAAGGCGGGTGAGAGAAGGAAGAGGTGGCTGGGCTCGCTCCGGGAGGAAGGATGTGCTGGAGAGAGGGAGATAAGGTAAAAGTTCATTAGAACAGAAGTGGCCATTCATTATTGAGAAATTTAGTCAGCGATTTTACGCTTGCGGCCTGCGAGAGAGAGAGAAGAGAGCAAATGAAGTATCTCTCCGGGCGAGATCCATCCGTTAAGGAGAAACCACGCTGTGGCACATATTATGGCGCAAAGGGTTAAGTTGGCGCCGCAGATTGCTCCGAGGATAGCCTCTCCGGGGGAGAGAGAGAAGGCGAAAACGAACACCAGGAAACGGTACTTATCACCGGAGCAGCACGAGAGACGAGATGGAGTAAATCACTGAAGAAAGCCGATGATTGACGCGGCAGTTCACACGGCTGTTAAATGCGTGGGATGATACGAAAACGCTTTGAGAGGCGAGAGAGAAGAAAGATAACGAGAGAGATGAATTAAAGAGTGCAGGGGCGGGGATTGCGTGCTTACGAGGAGGTTGATGGAGGCATTGGGCCACGAGGAATAGATTGATAGCTCCGAGCGTGCAAAATTGAATTGGTAAAAGGGTATAAATCACTAGTGCAGGATGGGGAATGCTCCAAGTGGGCGTCCGACAGCGCCCACCGCCTTTCTTAGGCACCATATAACGGCACTTCCGTATGCATACAAATTCACCCGCACGAATCAGAGAAGAATCAATTTATTCACATTCAGATCAGCCACAGCATAGCTTAAGTATTTTACAACCAAAGATCCTTCCTCTAATATCATAACGACCGTGGATTGCAAATGAAGGTGATTCAGTGAATTTTTGTTCGATTTTAAATCTTCAATGGTCGCACGGAAACAGAACTGTAAGCTTTTTACAACTACATCCCCACGATTCCTACGCATCGTGAGATTGGATGATGTTTCTAAACCTATAGGCTATTCTTGGAGAGGTATCATAAACGTGGGGAAAACATTTGCTACCACGAAAATAATCTGAGGTAAGGTATAACTTCTAAGGTAAACCAACAAAAGGTGCCTTTCTTCTTTCAGCAATGGCTTTCAGGGATTTGCATTCCAAATTTTTCCTTGAGTCTTCAACTAAGGGATTCTTAATAGTGCATAATGCAGCTTCTTATGCAAGTCAATTTCACATTAATGTCACAAGACGCCAGGAAGATTCAACAACCATGGACTACACATAATTTTACCCGTTTGAAGTGAGCATTATTATTATCAAATAACGTTATCTCCTGACGTCCAAACTCTTGAAATATTATTTATTTTTATCGCCAATTTAAGATTATTCCCATGTTCATTTTAGAGTAAATATTGAATGAAGTTCATCTTCGATGCAACCCATCATCTTGCCTGAAACAAGAGGCTTTCTCGAAACAGAAAAAGATATTAGTCTTAAATGAGAAAAAATGAGTTGGACATTCGTTGAGATTATAATAGCAAGGAAAAGTCTGGAGACAATACTGATGCCTTATCAAATAATTTTTTATAATGAACTAAAATGCACAATGCACACCAATGACAGTACATGCACACGAACCCACTGGGATGCATGAACTTTTTTATATCATGCATTTTTATATCGTCGACTAAAACATAATACCATCGCCTTTGAGAATAAAAAATCTGGTTTCGATAGTAACATTAATATTATTATGAAAAATTATGTAATCATAATTTAATGGCCCTTATCAAGAGTTTAACTCTGCTCCGTAAGAGCCCCCACTGAAACTCCTCAATGCATTTTCCAAACACCTTTAACTTATGGTTAGGTTCCCACAGTTCATATGCAGGCTATATCAATACCTACGTAACGGTCCATGCTCTTAGGGTTATGAGTTAGTCTCAAACTCAAGTAGTTTTATTATATCATTTACAGTACCCTTTTAATTCGCACTATTGGAGTGTAAATTATTGTGATATGAATTTTCATGATATTACGCTCGATTGATCAAATAATACGTAAGATGAAACGAAACGGAATTTCGACGCAATGACAACACAGTAGGACAAAGAAGCTGTTTGGCCGACGACGACGGGACGCAAGCAACACGTGCTATACGGACACGTCAATAAATTCCATTCACGGATATCATGATCAAAGACGTTTTAGTCTTTTTCCCCGCCACTTTTTCAAGGGAAAGAGTCTTCCACTGCGATGAATCAGTGTCTCTGTGACTGACTGCCATAAACTTCCAAGTCTGAAGCGTGGACGAAAGAAATAAGCGATGTGTAAGTCTATTTTAAGTCCGAACTTACTTTTTCACTCTCAACTTTCTCTCTCACACAGCAGGGGTCTCTACCCTTCCGAATAGCAGCGAAAAGAAAAAAGAAAAAAATCCCTTTTTCATCCCCGGAGCTCTTACAATTTCAAAGGCAAGCTGTTTGATTGAGTTCCCATCAGAGACGAGGCTTTCTTTTCATTAAATCAAGAGAATACGGAGAAAAAAATTTAAACGCAGGTTCAAGTTTCAAACCAGGGTTCGTAGCTCTATTTATTGGCAAGGCAACGCACGAGAAAACGAGAATAAGAACAACCAGTCAATGGAAAGAGCGAGAGGGCATGGCTACGTGGAATGAGGTAAAGGAAAGTGCTGAAGAGATAAAGAAAATACACAGAAATCAAGACGCTAAAGGCATCGATAAAAGAATTGAACTGATTAACTCGGAGCAGGTTCAGTAACGTGAAATCTCTCTTGAAGTAATCCTTGCTCCAACCTTACTATATGGTTAAACGTTGAGAGCACATATCGGTCAGCTTTGGAGAAAAAAAACGCCTAATTTGGTATATCAATGCCATAAAATATAACGGTTAATATGTATTACGGCGAGCCAACGTTAAGTATTAGATAAACTCCATTTCTAATTCATCGTTAAGATGTCCAGTCCACAAAACAAAACGTGAATAATGTAGAAGTTTGAAGAAGATCCAGGGGAAATAAAAATTAAACAGCATAATAAACATTTTAGCGAAGGATGAATCTCTGTCCAATGAAATCCGTCGAGATTCGGATCTGGACACAAAAATCTGATTCATTACAATCTTAAACGCATAGCTATTTCGTTATTCTTTGTAGCGTAACTGAAGACTAGCCCCTATCATTCATCACTACACCTCACATTACGGCCCTCAACGTATTACATAAGACTACATCTAAAAGATCTGTACCGCAAGAAGCGATGAGTGAACGCCGTTTGAGGGGAAATAAAGGTGGAGTTCCGGAAAAAAGAACGAGAGCCAGAAAGTCCGAATATATGAAAGGCAACTGAATTTTTTTTAAATCCAGCAAAACAATCTAAATCACGTTTTCATAACCCTGAAATTTCTTGGCAATTGTTTTTCCTTCTTCCGAATGCTGAAATAGGAGGAAAATAAATCTCTTCTTTCTGAAGGATCAAAAAAGCAAGGGCTCTATAAGTCACATAGGGGTCGCCCAGAATCCACAAAGGTGACGCAAGGCTCTCAAAACAACTTCGCTGAGGAAGAATAGCGGGTGTAAACCCGTAGGAGAACTTACGGCGGTGATTGCCAAAACTTTTTGGTCCGTTCAGCCATTCAAGGAGTTCCGAAAACCTCAGGGAATCCTTACGTGGCGGACACACAACGTGTGCCTGGGGAAATGACAACACACGCAAGTAAGGCTTCAGGGTTAATCAACAATTATGAACTAATATCTGTAACCAGAAAATCAATAGAATGCCATTTTCTAGTGAAAAACGATTCTTTCATTCATTCGTCTGTCCTAACCGGTTAATTGGCAGGTTTTTGTAAGGATAATACATAGACGTCACAAAATCTAGGACATTATCCCTCTTACCCTCATATGAATGGCTTTCAATCAGATCTCTTCTAAATCGTCTACCCCTTCTTATTTCGTGTGAATGAAAAACAATTGTAGCCCTTTTGGCTAAAAGGTTACCATGAAACTTATCGTGGTGCTTAGGTGTTCCTCGGAATCCTAGTTATTCAGGCGTGTAAATGAGGAAGTCGCGGCGTGGATAATATTGTAAGTCTACATGCTACACTTCTAGCAACCCACAGGGCATTCAGATGTGGGTGTTGATGAGTTTTATAATATAGAAAGCAACGCAAGCAACAAGTGTAATTCTCCGAGCGAGGAACTAACGATCTAACTCCAAAGAGCTGCATACTGCAAGAGTAATAATGATGCTATCATTGAAATTTAAACCGATCGTAATTCATAAAAAATGTTAGACCAATATTAAAAAGATACCATAAAGAATATGGAACACCATACAGAAAAGAAGAACCAGATGGATTGGATACACCCTGAGACACAATGAGTTAGTGAAGAACATAATTGAAGGCAAAATGGAGGGAAAAATCCCCAGAAGACTCAGGAATAAGTTAATGGACCAAATAAAGAGAAAAGTTCATAAGGAAAGATACCAGAAGATAAAGGAACTAGTATTAGTTAGGGAAGGGTGGAGGGCTGCAGTCAACCAATCTTAGGATTGAACGACCAGTTATGATGATATGATGATCATAAATAATGACTAAGTCGCATTACGAGAAATCTGAAGCTCTTCTTCTGCTTAGGTTTTCAATCCTTCGGGTGTTTAGTTTTGATTCCACAAGATAAGATTCCACAAGATCAGAAACTGAGACGGCAGCTTAATGCCATAGTTTATTTATTCCTTATTTATTGCCCGCTTTTACGGCAGAAAAGGGGTGCCGAGAGCCGCTCCGAAATAGTAAACAAAATCTATAAATACACTTTAGAGGGGATTCGGATTCTCGAAATTTTGGGAGCTCTCCTCCGGCATGGAAGTTCGAGTTTTTCAACAGTTTGTCGAGTCAACATCCAGTTGGCCGCGTACAACACGCCCGAGGACCACGTGCATCGAACAACCCCGTCATAAGAATTGTCAGGCAATATATCCATATTTCTTTTCCACCCACAAGCACGAGGAAACAGCGGCGATACCCACGGACTTGAGGGAAAAAAGAACGAGTCCAGAGGTTCCCGAGCTTGGCCATAAATACGGCGTGGAGGAATTTATTTTCAGTTTTCTAAAAGCGCGGGGGTCGGGTGGACACGGGATGACAGTAAGGGGATCGAGTGGCCATGTCCTTCCTATAACTCGCCCCTTTCGCCTAGTCAAACCTTACCCTCGGGCTCCCCCTTGCGCTATTATTCCTCTGCCCTCCAGGTCCACTTCCCACATTGCCCTCCTCTGCCCCCGCCGGGTCCCATCTCCCCCCCCCCCCGTAACGCCCTCCCTCACTCAATTCTCCTTTTCCCCCATTTCTCATTCAAAGCCCTCCCTTTTAACTCGGCACGCTACCCGCTGGCTGGCACGGGAGAGAACTGGCAACACCGAGACCCAAAGGAGAAGTTCCCACACCCTATGAGGTTCGGTCGGGTGAAGTGAGAGGGAGAAAAAGGAGGCTTTTCCACGGCAGCTGCGAGATGCGAGCGAATGTGTAACAAAACATGGGGTCCACTCCAAAAAGCCCAGCTACCTGGCCTGCGGGCACGCCCGAAATTCCAAGAAACGTGGCATTTATAAAAACGTGGAGTGGGTGAAAAGAAGGGAAAAAATCACGAACGACCGACCTCGCTTCTTATGGACGTTCCGAGATAAGCGTCCGCAAATTGTTACGCTAAAACCCTCCCGGACTGCTCCCTCCTCAAGGGAGAACGACTGGCTCGCCGATGGCATAATGCGAGCAGTGCATGCACGTCCGCCGACGAAAAAGGCCCATGATTTAGAAATGAAAGAGCCCCCCATCCCCTCCCCCCCGTTACGAGCAAGGATACGTGTAATTCTGAATTTTTAACGGCGCCTCGGAAAAAATTATTTCAATTGGCCGCCGTGCGAGCGAAACATAAAGCGATTCCCGTAGGACACGAACATCGTTACGAAACGCTCTCTATGCCACCCACACAGGGAGGGGCGGGGGCACAACGAAAACCGCAAACACCACAAAGAGGGCGAGAAGAGGGGGAAAAAATAAAGCGAGGGAGGGTTTGCGGAATCATGGAATGCGGATCGAGGCGAAACAACACGTGGGAGAGGTAGGCACGGAGGGACATATATAAACGGGCGGGCGGGGGATGGGGGGGGGGGGGAACTCCAAATGCGCAAGGAGGACATTCCGATGTGTGTCACACGCGTCATGGTCCGGTGATGTATCGACTGATAGGCGGACGGGGGTGGGAGAGTCTGCGTATGTGTGTAAACCTAAATTAGGTAAAGCGCGCGAGGAAAGGGAAACAAATGACAGTGGAGGCGTTTCAATCTGTCTCTCATTCCCGCGCGCCCGGGTGTGGGTGGGTCTCCTCCCGTCACCTCTCGCGCGCCCGGCACCACCACCAACACCCGACGCCCCCCCGCTGAAATCCACCCCTTTCGCTCGCCCCGCGCTAGAGAGATGCACATGTACAAAACTCAGTGTCCGCCCTCTTCGCCATTCGGGACACTCGGGGACGGCGAAAATCGAACGCGGGGGAACGCCACAGAGAGAGAAGGGAGATTAAAGGTCCACACACACCGCTCGGTGCGAACGAACGGAGGGGACTGCGTCAAATCCACGAAAGAGGGGGCGAGAGAGAGAACAAGTGGGGGGGAGACGACGGAAGAAGAGGAGAAGCGGCAACAATGGAGGAAATAGATTTGAAGGCACGAGAGGGTGTGTGCGGTGGCTGGTGAGGGGGAGGCATTGGAGTAGACGTGGGGGGGAGGGAGGACGGCGTAAAAGCGAAGGAGAGAGGGGGCGGCAAGACCAGAACGCCCCTCCCCCAACTCACTTCCTCGCCGGCACTTCCCAAAGCCAGCAGCCAGCCAGCCACCTTGCCTTCCTACTCTTCCTACGGGGGCGGCTCAAACAAACGCACACAGACAACGCGTGCGCTCCCATTCCGCCCTTCACCTTAGAACCCTCTCCCAAACCTCTCTCCTCTCCTCCACCTCTCTTTAACCTTTCCACCACCGACGGAAGCCCGCTGCGCGTCGTCCAAAACCCTAACAGGCTCGCGAGGGAACTGTCACCGCCCTCACTCCACCCCATCCCCTCGCTCCCTCACCTTCCATACTTGTCGGCTTCGGCGGCGACGCGGTGAAGTCATCGCTTACTTCTCCTGCGGTCGCGGGTTCGAGTCCTTACGGGGTTAGTTTTAAGCGAGGGGTACGCAACTTCAAAAACAAGTGTACACCGAATTTCCATTTCAGCCATTTCTATCCATTTCTAACCATTTCCGACCATTTCTATCCATTCAGGTCATTTCTATCCATTTATGCCATTTCTGTACATTTCTGTCCATTTCTAGCCATTTTTGTCCATTTCGCGACCATTTCTCAACAAGCGTACACCATTTCTCAGAGTTGCATACTCCTCGGTTTTAAGGCATATATTTATTATACCGTGGGGATTACACATTCAAAACATATGTGGCGCAGCATTAAAGAAACTAGGTTTCGTTAAGCGTATAATAGGAAGGTCCTCGGACGATAAAGTAAAGGAGAGATGCTAATTCGCTCCGGTTAGGTCACACCTCGAATATGCCGCGTGCATTTGGGACCCTGGTCATAAAAATTTAACCACTAAAATTAATAAAATACAAAGGAAAGCAGCGCGCTTCGTTAAAAACTGCTACGAGCGTACATATAGTGTCTCGCCACTTTGAGGGATTAAGGTGGGAGCCCCTAGAGGCTTTGAGGCTACACGCTAGGCTTAGGTCTGGTATTTTTCGTCTAACATCTCGGAAAGTATTGCGCTAAGAGGCTGGTATTTTGATACCTCAGAAGGGTGAGGTATTATTCTTTAAAACGAGACCTATTTAACTGATTTCTAGGTGAAATGATATTTCGCTCAAACTGCCTATAAATGCAAGAGCCATGGCTGCACTGTCATTTGTAAGACAGGACTATAAAGCCGTAAATTCTCTCGAAAATATAAACGACATGACGATGACATTACGTTCTAAAGCTATCCTCCGCGGTGACTCGGACCTATCGTGAGGAAAAGAAGCTCCGAGGGAACTGCCGCCACTCAGATTCCACCCCATCTCCTGCTAGGTGATTTTCTCTGATTCCATTTCACCTTCCACACTAGTCGGCTCCGGTGGCGACGGAATGAAATCCTCGCTTGCTAATCCCGAGGTCGTAGGTTCGAGACCTACCTGGGTGAGTTTTCAGCACCATTAGTACATGGGCGCGCTGGCTTTTATTATTAAATTGTAAGAAATGACTATAAGACGTAAATTCTCTCAATAATAATTACGATACGATATAACGCTCCCAAGCCATCCTCCGCAGTAACTTAAGGCCTATGGTGATGATAAAACTCGTTAAACATGTTCGTCGGGGATCTAAGGACAGTTTGCTAACAATATCAAATTACTTAGAATTCACTTAATTTGTCCTGCAAGAAATTGTAAATATTAATATCTCATTTGACTAGTTATTCCACAATAACGGCTGCATAGGCGGCTTATCAAGAAAATTGCCCGAAAACAGAATTCGTTTTCCATGGAATATAGTATGGCTGAGCGCTCCATATATGTATAAGTTAATAAATATTATGAAGTTCTGGCGTACACATCGCATTAAAAACGTATTGGTGTGTGTAAATAGTACGTTTCCTAAGTTCTATCATAAAAAAATAAGAATTATTATTAGTACGGAATTCGGAAGAATCTTCGCTACAACCATCACTCTCAGCGAAGTTACCTCTGTTGCCGTATTTGGTGCAACCGATCCTTGGATTATCAACCATATTGTGCAGCCACAAGTCCTTCGTTGAAAAAATCGAACAGGGATGTCAGTTCATACTAGTTAGGCCCTAAGCCCGCCGCCAGCATAACTAGGTAGTCGGATGCGTCCTGGCAAGGTCGGCAAATCGTCGATCGCGAGCTACCGGGAGCTCGTTGGGATATTTTTGTTAGCTCCTACACGGCTGTCTTTACAAGTTTTTTCTTCTTTTGGTGAATCAAATTAATTTTCCAAACGACTTTTGTTCTATCTTTGGTAGCTCGCCACAAATTTCCGTATTCGGAGAGTAGGTTTTTGAGATGGGGAGTTAAGATATCTCCTGGGCTATAGCTTCCTACACAGAGGGTAAAGGTTCGAATCCTAGTTTCCACGGAAGTTCTTCGACAGATATCCGACTCCCATTGGCTACAAGCTGTAATGCACTAGTATGTCATCTATTCGTCGGATTGGCCGCTAAACCATCAACCCCTTCCCGTCTTTTACAAGGAGCACGTCAAAGCCAGCAGCGGGCTTCTCTTTTCCCTTCTAGCTTCAACTCCTACCCTAATACCTTTCATCCTGGGAAGAAGCGCCGATTTGCAAGGGACAGGATTCAATTACATGGAACTAGCGTCGGGTAAATACGTTCAAAACATCAGCGGCAAAGCGTCAAAAGAAAATGGGATTCATGAATCGAATAGTAAAGAGGTCAACGCAAACAATAGAGAGGGCAATTGCGTCGCTCTAGTTAGGCCGATATCAAGCACACCGTAGTCATAGGAACCAACCACAAAAAGATCCAACCGTCGAGTTGAACACAATACAAAGGAGTTCCGTGAGCTTTTTTCTAAAAGTCTATCGGCAGTAACAGCCATCGAAGTACTGGAGTTGGGAGCCACAAGAGACTACTATAAAGAGGCCGCTGGTTAAGTCAGATCAAACGAGTTTCAGGAAGATAAAGAGGATATTATTTCATCCCCACACGACATCTCCAGGGCAGGCAAAAGAAACAACCTTAGCAGTACTACGCCTTCAAAGAGGCAGGTGTAAAGATAACTTCTTACCACCTACCGTTCGAAATCACAACAAAAACAAAGCGGAAACCAACCCATCACACAACATCTTACTTATTCTTCCGTTATCAATGTTGATTCAGTACTGCAGTGAAATTTTTCATTTATATTGAGAATCTACCTCAATGTTTTATTAACGACTAAAAAATTTTTCTTTTGTTTAAATTTCAAGTACCAATTGACGCGAGATTAGACGGCAGAGGGGACTTTATAGTCTCCGTCCCGCCGGAATAAAGACGACTTACTGCTATGAGTATTCCCTGTCTAAAAGTCTGTTTATAATCCCTTCCATTTTCATGGCTTGGGTCTCAACACTCATATCCACGCCACACGCTTGTGCCGGCTCGCAGGATAGATGTAGATATGTAAATGCAACCCCTCGGACCCCAACCCATTTTAGCCACGCACCACGGAACTTTCCACGCGTCCCTCCCGAAGGCCCCCCTCCTCCACGAGTTGTAGCCCAACACGCGCGCCCCTCACTGGCTCGGCGGGGGCGTCCTGGAAGTAAGTTCATGTTCATCCGCCGCCCAAAGGTGTCAGGGATGCTCCCAGTGTTCGGAATGACCGCGTGACCCCCTCCAAGTGCGAGGAGGAACGCCGCATCGTAAAGATGTTCGCCAGCACCCAAGAGAATGGTTTACGATCGGAAGGTCGGTTCGTGTTTGATCGCAGCGTTCGGTGGCCGAACGTAATTGATGTTTCTGGGGCCCTCCCGCTCGATGGATACAAAGGATCTCTCATCCTCGCAGGGTGCGGCTGTCAGTAGTCAGTCACGCCGCCCCTCCCACCCCCCCACCCCGATTCCACTGGGAATATCGAACCGCTTGACAAGGAATGACGTCGACATCGGCGGAGGCCGAGCGAGGCCCTCTGACGAATGGGAGCGACATAACAGTGAAAGCATTTACAAGGTGAACGCAGCTGACACTTAAGTGATGTCATCTCGTCTGACAAATTTTCGGGTGAACAACTGCGATGGATAATTGAACACCCTAGGGTGCGAACGGATTGCGGAAATGAAGGAGGGAAATGAAATGGATTACACGAGATCACAAGGCTGAGACATTAATGGATGGGTGTTAACCCCGATCATCCGATAGCCTATGACTTGTGATTACGACAACCAATTTTTACCAACTCCGCACATTCAGGAGGGCTAGATGTTACGTCGTGCGGGGAGTGAGACGAGCATTGAGCACACATTACACCGATTCCCATAAACGCATTCGCAGACTTGAGTCTCACCGCACAGATCAAAATGAAATTTCAAGGCGCGCAAGAATCATCAAATACTATCATCATCAGTATCTTCAATCCCAGGAAACGCTTACTCCAGCGCACCTGTCTCTCCCCAACAATCAGTTCCGACAAAATAACATGACTAAATCTCCCTCGTTCGCAACTTCATGTAGTCCTTTCGTGCCAATCGGTGATCCTTCTCATTCATTTTTCCTACCGTAATTGCTCTCAAAATGGCGTCACGTCTCAGAGGGTGACATGTAAATTTGCCTATTCTACTTCAATGTTTTTATTCAAGCCTTTTTCCTCCGACTCAAAGGGGGACTTTTTCTTTAGTTCTCGTCTCCGTTTGATTGACATCATCCTTGTACGACAAAACATTACTATTGCTTCAACTTTCCTCTTCTATCGCTGTCTAGTGTTCACAGCCATATTACAGAATGCTCCATGAAAAGGGGTTTGATAATAAAATACTCCACAACCGTGTAGTTGGATGTATTCCACATACCTCATAATCCAACTGTAAGTAAGTAACCAGCTTCCATTGAGATAGTAAGGCTTCCATTTTTTTTGCTGCCATTAAAATTGGATAATCAGGTTGTTCGCAAGGCAGCTTAATTACTTCAAATGCAGAATATTGCTTTTTTTATTAAATATGGTAATTATCACTATAACCACGTCTCATGTGTCTGTTTGTCCAGGGAAATTGTAACTGTTGTTTATTTCGATTGATGTCATGAGATGGCCATGGTGTCAACCAGAGACTGAGATGAAAGATTGGAATAAATCTAAGAGAGAAAAAGATATTAAAATAATTTACTCAACAAAACAGCGATTAGTGTGTTGCTTTTGTGCTGGATTGTTCCCTTTATTGCTTCGTAAAAAATGTTAAAGGGGAAGATGTTGTATTTGTGTTTGGTTTGTTGTATTTGTGTTGGATTGTTTCATTTATTGTATTGTAAAAAATATCTAAAAGGCCATGGTGACAACCAGAGAGGTAATTATTTAGAGGACAACAAGGAGCATTCTTGAGAGGGAGACTGAGATGAAGTAAGAAAAAATATTAAAATAATTGACTCAACGAAACAGTAACATCCATGCACATATGTACGAGCGTAATTCATTGATACAAGTAGTTTACAAAACTTCCACAGCACTCATGTAATTTAGTGGTTGATTTTATGTGAAAACACACCCCTGAGGCGTCTTGCAGGAGAAGTGGACGAAACAGTACGCCGCAAACGAATCGTCCCGTCTCCTCAGCATCGATGCAAACCACGTTCTCTCCCGAGTTCCCATCTTCGCCCCTACTCTCTCTCTCTCTCCCTCTTGCTACTATGGCCACGACCGACCCCCACTCTCCTCCTCCTCCCCCTCCCCGATAGTCCCTTCTGTCGCCCCTCCCACACCCCAGGACCTTAAGAGTCTCGCGCCACCCTCATCCCCCCCGCTCCCCTTCCCTTTCTCCCTCCGCCCCGCATCAGTCTCCGTCGCTCTCCCCATCTGCTCCATTGAGCAGCAAGTCTACACCGTTGCCAAATCTAATCCATTAGTCATCAGCGGCCCCACCCTGACGCTATACATTCGGTATGTTCAAATTTCTGTCCTGATATCTGATGAAAACACCCGCCAACCTTAAGTGGACGGCTGAGAATCACGGTCCAGAACGAAACAGAAAGCATTGAACTCTCACAATGTGAGGGCTTGGCTCAAGGAGAGGAATCTCTCGAGTGTTACGCACACACTTCCTCTAATGGGAAAAAAACTAGCCCCGGGCGTATTTACTTTCTTTCACAAAAAATCTTCACCCTTAACTCAACGAAAATCAAAATATACTCGGGTGAATGATACGGAAAGAGGGCATTTCTGAACAATGAAGGAAGAGCCCAATAAACATCTCGGGCGGTGAAAAACTTCACTCACATCTCCAACCGAATGAAATCATTGAATAAAATAGCAATAAAAGGACCTTTTTATGATAATTTTGATACTTTTCAATAAATTTATTTGTTTCTGGGTATAACTTCATTCTTCTAGTGTGCGATCTTCTTCTTCTAATGTGCGATAAAAAAATACACCAAACTTCATGGCATGGATATAGGTCAGCATATATAATTTAGGCGGAAAGCTAAAAATAGGTGGCTCCAAGAAGTGATGTTGAACGAAATGAATATTTTAACAAAGAAAATCAAGACATCCTGCTTACGACCGGCATTCGGAACGCCTTGTTTTTATCGCTGCTAGCAAACGATTTACGAAGTAAAAAATCTAATGGGCAAGCAATAAGCTACTGGGCGATATATTTAGTCTATCAAACCAGCGTAGTACAAAAACAGCTCGAAGTCCTGGAGGAGAAACAGCAAAAAAATTCTCATATTACCTGAAACGGCAGAATACACATTCTACTGATCCCAGTGGATAGGGAAACTAACGAGGCTCATTTATATTTCAAATTAACACGGTGTTAAGGACAGCTAAGAAAAAAATCCACTATGTTTTGCGGGAAACTCACAAATTTATCTTATTTGATTGCCGGATCGATTGGAGAACAATAAGGAAATATGGTTTTTACGATGAAGTTTACGACAGTAATACATATTTTTATCGCGGCATTCATGGCCTTCCAAGCAACTTCTTCCAGATGACACCACACCATTAGCCAGTCCCACGTGCAGGCCCACTCAAAATTAGAATCGAATGTATTCTCATCAACATCACCCCCAGACTGATTATATTAAGAATCCCATCCCTATGAGTTTTTTGCTCTCGTTAGCCACCTGAGAAGATAACAACGGAGCTATAGTTCTCTCCCATCCCTGCAGAACGTCTCATATACTGCAACACTGGCTACTTATACCCAAATGACTGAAAAATGAATCCTTTCTGCACATAAAGGGGAAAATGAGCCATAAAGATTTTATCATCGATGAAACGAAGGCGCTTGAAGGAGACGCAAGTAAATCACCTCGTATAACTCTGAAGAGCGTACCGGGTTCAATGAAGGCCAATGCTAGCGAAGAGAAAGCAAAGAAAAAAACAGGTACATGTTAGAACAGGAAAATGAAAGTTAGGGATACTTAATAATATGGCCGACATGGGATTTTTCAGATTATCACTTGCCTGCTCACAGGATTTTTTTGTGTAACAGTTGCCTATCACGGCAAGGAAGAACCAGCACACAACAATTAACTCCAAGTATAGGTCTATGCCCGGGCACAATAATACACATAACTAGATGATATGTGTAACACTATTTCATGGTTTCCAACGGGCACACAGTTTCAACACAGAGAGGAATGAATCCAAGGGTCCCCAACCTTCCCTTCTAAAACTCTTGCGGCAGAATTGGATCGTAGGGGCCTTCGACGGAAAAGGGTTCAGGCCACATTCCTAAGACAAACGGTCACAGGCACTTTTTTCATACGACCTTTAAATGGCGACCCATATAACCCTCCAACGCCTTGCTTCCTCGGTTATTCAAAGCCTTCGACCCGTGGAAGACAAGGTGGAAGGGCAAGGGACTGCTTGGCAAGGTTTGCTAGTTTTATTCATTTACCCACGCCAGTCGCCACATTCTTCAAAGTGAGATGGCGTGCGCCCCACGAACATTATTCTCTCCAGAAACGAGGAATAGGAAAAGAAAATGAATGAAAAAAATGTATACGTTGAAGGCTATCTACCATTTTAATAAAAAAAATTGCCAATGTGGCATTCTCCTAGTTGAAATTCATCACTCAGAACGCAATTGGAAACCATTCCAACGATAAATGTCGAAAATTACATTTTTTTCTGTGATGCAAGATAAAATCGTGACGCAAATCCAACAGAGGGTGTCACTGGATGAGCCTCCAATCATGGGATCAACAAAATGAATAAATATTCAAAATTCGGGGTCATAAGGCAGAATAATGCATACTTAAAATTTTACGTTTTTCATATTACCATAGAAATGAACATAATATGAAATCTTGAACGGGAGGGAAATAACGACAGCGCATGCACAATATACGGCCAAGGATATTATTAATTCAAACGGGAGTATCACGGAAGAGGATCTGAAAAAAGCTAATTTGTCAACATCAGTGCTGTGCCTTATCCAGATTAAGTTTTTTCTTTATTCTTATCTAAATGATATTGACGATTTTCATCTACGCTCTCATTCCAAATTTAACATTGTCACATAACAGCATTTGTCATCATAAATTTTTCGATATTGTGACGGCCCGTGGATATTTTACGTTGTAGTCCGGCTCAATAGATAGTGACGGATATTTTGAAATATTGGCGAGGAATAATTGTTGGATAAGCAACAGGCAAAAGGTACAGAAATATGCCTGAATGCGGACCAACATAATACATTTTGAATCTAGTTCACTTCTTTCATTACTATTGAATTCTTAATCATTAATATTAAGCGAACAGAGAGAAAGCAAAATAAATCAAACAAAGCGAAATAGTCAGTATACATATACTTAAAGCATAAAAAACAATAGTAAATCGGGAAAATAACGAATTCCGTCTAACCACAATCAGCATACAGCCTATATCAACGGAAACAATCGGAACAAGTTGATAAAATACAGGACAGGCTTCAGTAGATTTTAAGGAAAAATTCGTCCTTTTAATGAAAACTCATTAAAAGTAAGAATTTAATAGCTTGAAAGAAATATATAATTTAAAACACTGTAATCACTTGGAGAGTTGAAAAAGTAAAATAAACATTACTGGAAGGGTATTCAACTGCTGAATTGCTATCCATGCGACGTTGACATTGTCAGTCAAAAGAAAAAATGCAAGAAGAACTCTAACAGAGGGCTTAAGGTATTCGATACGTAGGTCGTAGGAAAGAACACACAGAAATTCTTCAAGGAGGTAAATGATACACCACTGTCACGTAACACCAGCGAAAAAACGAGACTTCGTTAGACTGAAAGAAAGCGGGTACTACTACGTTCTCGCCCGAAAAAGCAGTCGAGATGACAAATCTTGGAACGTTTCTATGGAGGGAGGAGGAGCCACAATAACCAGCGCAAGGACCATGATCACACAGACGAGTGTCACCGTCTCGAGAGACGATGAATACGGTAAGCACCTCACGGCAGGCACTGTGGATGAAGGAAGAGGGATGTGGGAGACGGGTGGGAGGGGGGGGGGCGGAGTTCTCCGGCTGGCTGAGAGGGATCGCGGCATTTTGAAGCGTGAACTCGAGTCGCTTGTCGCCTCGTCCCGAGAGACAATAATGGAGACTGTAGGAGGCGTGATGATATACGAGTAAAGACTTTCAAGAATCTTAAGTTGCTCGTGAAAGCTGATCGCCGAAGCAAAAGCAACTCCGAGTTTCATTTCACATCGAGCGAATGATTTATACTGCCGAGGAAATTAAAGGAAAGGATAACACTGCAATTTCCTATTACTACAAATATAAGTACTGGGCTTTCTTAGACCACGCTTCCGTTGCACGAAAACGCCATCAAGAGATAAGGATAAATGATCGTCATAAACTTTAGCCGGAGGCCTCTTCCACAGTTATGCGACTTCAAAAGACACTACGTTTCCTGAGTGATACCTAAACATCCACGCTACAACACCGAGTCGAATAAAATTAACAAGAATCGAAGTTAACACTTGCAAGATTCGTTCCTCACTACAGTAGCGAAAACAACAAATAATTTCTTCATTGAAGCTTCCGCGGCGGATGGTGAGACAAAAGAATATTCGGGTGTTAGCTGCGTGTTTTCAAGTGTCAGCCCAACGCTTTGTGATCCTTGTGGCCACTTTTCTTAAAAGAAAAAGGAATCCGATTCCCTTTGATTTAGTGACCAACACAGGTCACGAAACGCCGGGCCGACACCGAAAAACACGCAACATACACTCGAATATTCATACGTTTCTTCAAATTACCTCTAGTGAGAGAGAAAAAGAACATGATTGACAAGTCCAATATAAACTTTTCTTGAGAACGTATATTTTCCAGAGAAAGACATTACACGTTTTCCCCTTCCCGCAAGGCTGAGAGTTAAGCCTGATAACTAATGAAGACCTTTCATAGATAAAAGTTAATAATAATTCCCCAACATTTTAATTCAACAAATAATTGTTCACCGATAAAACCTCACTCATAACTACTATTCCCACGACTGGATAATATCATTAAACATGCTAAATATTTTACATAAGAAATACCGGTGCCGGCCCAGCGGGGTAAAGGTGGTTGGAGCGATCGGCGTAAATGTAAAGAATTACGTGAAACTTTTCATACTCATTAGTACTATATATAGATACATGCAACGAAAATTGCATGTCGGCGATTTGTTTTTAGGCAATCAATTATTTATTTATCTTTTTACTTCTTTATTTATAATTTTGCAGTTATGTATAAATTACCCTTTTATTATTATAATTATTTTTCTGTGAATTTCATGCACTGTTCTTTTTGTTGATGCTACATTAGCTTAATCTGTCTGTAGGTTTTCGCAGGTTTTTCACACTCCCCTGCAACTGTGGGTGTTTTCCTGCAGTGGGTTTTCTCCGTCAATGAAATCACCTCCTTCTTTCCTTACGTTTTTCCCACAAATATATATATATATATATATATATATATATATATATATATATATATATATCTTTCTTCACACTTATTTCATGTATTTTTCTGACGAGGGGTTTGATGAAAGAAGGGACTGCCTCAATCTCAATCTCGCCCCAATAAAGACGCATTATTATTACGCTATTATCTAGTTGTATGACTGAGGCTGGTGAGGAGTTCTGAGGTTTTTATAACTCAACTTTTGCAACCGAATACTGATACACAGCTAGGAACTTAAAAAAAGGGGGCATGAGAAATATTTCGATATTTTCAAAGTTTCTAATTAAGGTATTAAGTCTATGAACTACAAAGCTGATAATATTAGCCAGCCTTCTTTAAAATTATTCCCCTCTTTAACTGGAATAATAGTATGACTCCCTGGGTAATACACCTAACAATTAGAAGATGTCGCCAATTTTCCTCCTCCTAGCCATGTTTATGCTTATAGAAAATAATAAATTTTGTTTTCATCGCTAAGGTATGTTCTACCACAAATTCACTTCGTGAAAAATGCTCAATAGATTATTGTGTCAATCGAATTTGCAGTCGTACGAAAGTCGAAAGCGACTTTTCATCGATTTTGGAAATTAAAAGTCGACCTCAAAATAGTGGAATTTCGGAGTAAAAAGTCGACATCGACTGTCCAATCCCTAACGTGTACAGATTTTCTCCTAAACACGAAAACAGACCAATCATATTTTTACAATCGTTCCAATTAAATATCAAGGTATCATGCCAAATAAAAAAATACGTATTTACATACGGTTGTTGCTTAAACGTCGAATGCCGCGCCGTAAAAGCCAAGTTATAACAGTGCTTTAATTGAGAAGAAAATTTGAAAATGTAATTCTTGCATCTTTTCTATCACAACATGAATAGTTATTTCTATCGTATAAATTGGTGTGCTTTAGTGAAGTATGATCCAAGAAATATTTTCCGACTAACCTGAGAAGTAATTACAATGAGCACTGAGCGACTCATGAGTCGCGCTCCAACCACCCGCTAGTAAATATACACCAGTCCAATGACAGGGAATGAGAAACATCCAAATTGGTTTGGCACGAGACAGGAGGAAAAATGATGAGATCTTTGGAATGATTTGCTCGCAGCTGAAGGGGAAGTTAATTCAGGCATTCAAACATATGCGGCACAGCCATAAAGAAACTAGGTTTTGTTAAGCGTATAATATGAAAATCCTCGGATGAAAAAGTAAAAGAGAGATGCAACTTCGCTCTGGTTAGATCACACCTCGAATACGCCGCGAGCATTTGGGATGGTCATAAAGATTTAACCAAAAACATTAATAAAATACCAAGAAAAGCTGCACGCTTCGTTAAAAACTGCTACGCGCGAACATAACAGTGTTTCACAACTTTTTGAGGGATTAAGGTGGGAGATCCTAGTAACTTGCAGGCTACACGCAAGGCTTAGCTTGCTTAAGAAATTCAGAACTGGTGGGTTTCAGAGCAACACTTAGGATATTATACATATATATTATTATATGATATGTATTCTTATATTATCTGTGTTATAATATTATATATTATTACATTATAAAGATGTGATTATATTCACTACATCTCTAGGTCTGACAGAAGCGATAAAATAAGAGAGATACATTGCCTAACGGATAGGTACAAAAACTCGTTCTTTCCGCAGTAAAAACCGAGCTCCACTATATACACTCCCATAATACACGTCGCCATTTCACCTTCCAAAACCTTATCCCTTACATCTTTACACGGCTGGTGTTCTAACACCCCGTACCACATGCCAATACGGCGGCGCGCAGGGTAGTATGCAGATGTAGATCATTTCATTTCGTAAAACGCGGGAAGGCAGGATGAAACGAAAGGTTACGACTGAGCTGAAAATACTTCAACTATAACAAAGACGACCAAAGGGATAGCTAGAGAGTGAGTTTTCGCATTGAACGCTTATCGTCTAAGTCTTACATCAACCATACTCGATTCATAGACCTTTCTTCGCCCACTACAGCAGCTTCTATCGATTTCCACAAATAAATTTCCGCCATCAGTTCACGTGATAACCGTCGAGGAAAAATTTCACGAATGCTTAGCCATCTCATAAGAACGCACCGATGAAAAATAACCATTCCGTTTCAGGGATAAGACATGAGTAATAGTGGAACAAAAACTCTCGCTACTCGTAAAAAGAATTCCTCCACTCATTACAAACCCGGGGCTCATTTTTATTCGACGAGAGATCCCATACCTACCGCCTGCCGCTCAACTTTAATACCCTTCTTCCCCTATCCTCTAAAATAGAATTCTCCTCTCCAATATCTTTTATGCCAATAATCAATTGACTGCCAGTAACATGACTCACATGAATAAATGTAATTACACGCCATAGATAGTAACTGGTGAAATGTCATTCTTCTATTTATTTGAGTGACTATTATTAAATATATTTTAAGCACGATTAGTTTACTCGGTTTACAGTTCGTTGAATATGAAATGTAAAATTAAACACGGCTGAATTCGGATTAAATACTCAAATAATTTTCCTGATGAAAAGTGATCAATTCACCACCAGGTTGGCAAGTGAAAGACGCATTTCATTTCAGATGTCTCCAGTTTGTGAAAAACGAATATCTTTTTCAGAAATATTAATTGAAAAAAAAACGCAACGACATGCTCCCGTCGCGACACAGTGAGACGCAGGGTGAAAGAAAACCCCTACAAAGAACTTGGATACGTTTCCAAGAGGGAAAGAGAGAGAGAGACAGGAAGAGGCAACGCTGAGTTTCAATTTTGAGGTGAGGTCGGCGAGTAAGCCCTACTCGAACATGAGTCGTCGAACCTACGGTTTCAAAGATTTGGAACCAAGTATTGCAGGCGTGACCTGAATAGGGGAGCGGATGAAAAAAATGAAGGACCGAAGGATTTTGCTGCGAAGAGGGGGAACCGTGTCGATATACTGGTCGATGAGGACCGATACATCGATAAACTCTTCGCTGTGTAAGGCGCTGCGGCAGGGACGACATTCAAGTGCTCCACTCAAGCTAGAACTACGTACATCAACGTGAATCCCCTGCAAGCCGACTGAAGGCCTCTGGCAGTGCAAGCACCAATAAAATAAGACGGTAAACCCTAAAAGGGATTTTGGGGACTGGCTTAGGGTTGGTTGCCTTTTATGTTGCAGCTATCACTCATTGAACCCAAAAAGTAAGAAGCAGGTAAAGCCTTAGGTAAGGATATATTTTAAACCGATGTTACAATCGTGATCCTTTAGGCTTATACATCCGCTGCCCTCAAAGTGGACGTTCAAATGAATAAACCTAATAGATTTTTTTTCACTTAGAGGAGAAACTTCTTATTATCTGCAAATGATACAAACAGAAATTTGCAAGGATTATATGAACATTCGTAAACTACCAAAACAGGTTAGATACGATAAACGATAAGGTAATTACCATTGAGTACGTATTTTAATACATATGAGCTGCCTCAGAATCAACTGCAATACATCTCACACAATAAGTCAATAATTTATGTAATGCCGTGATATATTTAAAAAAATAAAACATGGACGGTCACGATACCTGAACAACGCAGACAAGTCGACTCAATTCATACGCTTCTCTCAGTAATTCTCCATTACATTACTCATCATAATATCTTTGAAACTAAAAGCTAATTTTACTAATATGGCAAGAATGGAAATATTCTTCAATGCATACAAGCAATAAACGAGAAAAAGAGATCTGCGGTTTGATAAGAAAACTTCCCATTAGTTCCGAAGGAACTGAGTCTGATGACCTGGACCACAATTAGCATTTTACTCTCCTGCAATGACAGAAAAATACCAGTCTAAGGGCGAAGTATTTAGACAATCGTCATAAAAAATCAAGAAATACAGCTAAGGTTAGACGAATAAGGAAAATGAGTCCGGGCAGGGAAGGCTACACTAAACAAATACTACGCCGAGGCCTTGTTTGCGCTGCATAATGACGCTGTTATTGGAGAAGACCCGAAACGTGAGGACGGCTGAAAAAACGGAAGGCGTTCAAGTCTCAAAGGCGGAAACCGTTTTCTAAGTGGTTTGAATTATTTACCAAAAGGGTACCGTATAATGAGAGCGTATCAAGTAATTTATTATGTCCGAAAATCACGGCAAGATTTACTCATCAGTTACTGAGAGCATATAAATGAAGTGGGTTCCAGTAATTTCGAATATATTTCCGAAGGAGAAGGGGTTCCTAAGAAAAGGAAACAAATTGTCCTAACTACAGAAGAGAATGGAAAATACGAGAACAGTGGGGCATTTTTTGTCACAAGGCAATAAAAAGCTATCAAGGAAAATATTTATGGCTACAGAAATTAATTGTGCGCAGGCTCAGCCAATTACACCGCTTTTCCATTTCGATTTGATTTTCTCATCGGAAATTGCCAAATATACCTACGCTACTGGGATCTGTTCTCGCCCCGGAAATCAACAGGAAATGGGAATAACCACGTTTTCAGCCAAAAAATCAAATTAAGGAAATTAAGGTAATGTCAGATTATCAATTTAAAGTAAAATATCTTTCCATAAAAACCCAAGATGATTACGAAGCCAAAATTTCTCATTTGACCATGATTTACACGAAGTAGGTAAATATGAGGTCGTAAAAGCCAAAACTGCCCATTTTCTGGATTCCCAAAGTCGCGTTGAGACCGTCATTCGAACAAATTTACTAATTAAGCGAAACAACTTTCCCAGAAATTCTCAATGACGCTAAATATTGAGTCTTCGCATGTGAGCCGCTCAATTACTTCGAAAAACAAACTTATATGTTTCAATGCATAATAAGTATAGAAATACAGAGAATATCATCAAGAAGCCTCACTGCATCTCTAAGTCTGACAGAAGCGATAAAATAAGAGAGATACATTACCTAACAGATAGGTACAAAAACACGTTCTTTCCGCGCACAACAAGCGACCACAATAAAAACTGAGCTCCACTAAATAAACTCCCATAATACACGTCGCCATTTCACCTTCCAAAACCTTATCCCTTACATCTTTACACGGCTGGTGTTCTAACACCCCGTTCCTAACACCAGGGTAGTTTGCAGATGTAGATCGTTTCATTTCGTAAAACGCGGGAAGGCAGGATGAAACGAAAGGTTACGACTGAGCTGAAAATACTTCAACTATAACAAAGACGACCAAAGGGATAGATAGAGAGTGAGTTTTCGCATTGAACGCTTATCTTCTAAGTCTTACATCAACCATACTCGATTCATAGACCTTTCTTCGCCCACTACAGCAGCTTCAATCGATTTTCACAAATAAATTTCCGCCATCAGTTCACGTAATAACCGCCGAGGAAAAATTTCACGAATGCTTAGCCAGCTCGTGTCCTAACTCCCATGCGGGGGCTCGCAGGGTAGTATGTAGAAGTAGATTTAGAAGTACACATAGATAACTTAGCATCGCATCACACCGACTAATTCTGTACCATTTCAGGCAAGATATATACCTACATCCATACCAAAAGGTGAAAAAGGAACGTTTAGCAAAAATAGCATTAGAGAAGAGACAAAGCCGACCCCCAAGTGTGAATGGCGTCTTCTCGGGTGTTGGACCGGGTTGGGATCTTACTCCATTCATATCATCCACCAGGAAAACCTACGCTATTACATTAGCACCCAATGTTAATCAGATGGATGATGATAAAACGCAAGGGAAGCCAAGCTCTGCGGTAAGCGGTCGAATTACAAAAAGGATTGTATTACTAAATGAATTAATGAAAATCTCTATACTAAATCCGATGGTGAATAAAACGAAAATTGCATCGCCAAAAAAATGAAGATGTTATCGTGTTCGAGTGCGAAAAGTTGTCAAATCGGGAATGAACTAGAATTGGGTTGCTAGACAATACATTTATTTTTATGACATTCATGGTACGGATCGTCCACATCATTAGCAGACATTAATCAGAGGAACGGTTAGCTGGAGCTCTCAACTCCATCCCGCTGAAAGCTTTACATGTTATTCATTTCATCCCTGACATCCCAACCGGTGAATAACCAATTGTATATCCCATTTTAATCAAATAGAAAAAGAATGAACGACAATCGACCGAGTCAGATTTAAGTCAGAACGCAATACACATGCTCGTAGACTGACTCATAGGCTCATAGACTGACTCATACACACAGGCTCATAGACTGACATTAACAATATGAAAAAGCGAAATAATTTATATCGTAGGTAATCAGGTAAAACACCGACTAGACTCAAGAGGTTTCTTCATCCACCAGTACCCACACAAGATAGTGTACTGCTAAGGGGATTGACTGAGGCATTAGCTCTTGAATGGCTGCCTTTAAAAGTCGTGCACACGAAACAAATCGCTCGGAAAGTCCACGGTTCATTAAACTCTCAGCGTTACACGTAGAGGTTGGACGTAAGCGATAGTCAAAGGGTGTAAATTGAGAAATTCTGCGACTCTTTCAAAAGCGATAAAATGTCTTCAATTTTATTTCACGAAAATGCAGATGAAACACAAAATCAATCAATCATGCCACTCCAAAGACAATGGAATGGATGTAATTAGTTGCCCGCTCGGCAATTATCATTTAATCATTACCCTTTTTCAAGAGGCGCGATAGTAAATTGAAACAAGGCGCTTTTAAATACAAGACATTTTTGAAAAAACTCGTAAAATTTCTTTTAAAAAATAGCTCGATACATGACACAAGAATTTTCTTTTCACTGCAAAACCGAAGAAGTCTATTGCAATAAATATCCAATAACGATAACATCATTGACCTCATATAGGATTAACGTTAGAAATGATAATCTAAAAATGGTAAATTTTCCTAACAAGTAGGAATATCAATATTAACCAACCATGGAAAACTTCTAAATTATTTCAATAAGCTAAATAAATTTGCTCTCAGGCTTGCTCTTTAATGAGACCCACAATCAATAATTTCAGCGCTTCTGACTGCATCCATACGATAGTTAATTGTCATTTAATTGCTAACAGACAGAATAACAGCGAAAAATATTTTCAGTGGAATGTAAAGTATAATGCGAATTCCTTTCCGGAAATTAAAAAAGATATTCTCTCGATTATAAACGAACAACCAATTAATATTCGAGGGAACATTCAGACCAAAAGAAATTATCGAATGCCGAAAACAATTCATTGTCTTTTTCCTCTAGTGGAGGACTTAAGGTCTAATGTATTTCATGTCATTGCAATCGACTCACTCTGAGACCATATAAAGGCTCCAAATATGTAACTCGTCATGTACCACGGCTCATACTATTCGTATCGAAATCCCACATATAACTTCTCTCTCCGCTCTCTTAATCACTATTTCATGGCGCAACAACACTATTTCTAAAGCGATAAAAATAAAACTAAACTAAACATCAATACACCCTATAAACTCAATTTAATAACCATTTCATTGACGCGCTAAGCTCCAGTAGTCATATATAATCATCAATACATTTCTCACATAAGGCACACAACAAAAAACGGGAGACACTTCATTATACATGATTAAAAATACGTATCACAACAAGGGAAGTAGATGATACCTCAAAAAATGTTGTAGGAGGCAATGTCGAAAGAATAACACTGACAACATTTTCGTAATAATTACGGATTGGTCCAAAAGCAAAATATTCATCGTCTTTTTGTAGTCAAATGCGAGTTTTAAGCTCATTGATAATCCTAAAAAAAGGTGACCTATTTATTATGGACCCATATTATTCGTGCGAATAAGAGTATAGGAATACGGGTATCTAACTGAAAACTGAAAAACCCCTCATAAGACTAAACAAAAGGTCAAGCCAATTGTAAATTCGAAATGGCTCTCAGAAGTTTTATTTCACTGTAAGAATGCTTAAGAAAGATAAGGAAGGTTTCTTCTCTCGGCCGAGAATCTCTCACTCCGCCATCCCGGCAGTTTCTATACTTCCAAAAGAGAAAAAACCGAACATATGCATCGAGCATTCAATCATATCTATCTAACGCTCAATGATTTTTTTCTCAGTTTTACGCATCAAATTTGAGGGTGGTGCCCAGTCTCAACTGAGGCATGAAAACCCGTTCGCAACTGGGGTGTAAGTAATTCGGAGAGAAAAGGCATGTTATCAACTCGGCTACATTTTACGCATCATAAAGTCGACCCGATAATATCCCATTCTCAAGTTGGAATCACTTCGTTGCCAGTTCCGATATTGTTGAATATCGGGTCCTTTCACCTGTTCCAACAACAGTTTTCGATTTCGCTTCTCGGCCCTCGACGGCCCTGGAAACACTTTATGCAGCACCTTATCTGGATTTGGGAAGCATGCGCACGTGCGGCTTTTAACGTATAATTTATATAGCTGTTTAATTCCCTAAACTCCTCATTTCCGTAAATATACGGTATATGAAATTCGAGACGTCAAGGAGCCACAGGAACTTGAAAAGGGTTTAAAATTTTAAGAGAGATAAATCCAACTCTCGCAGACGGAGAAGTGAATGGAACACAGCTCATAATGAAACAGAGAAATACATCGAAAACTGGACAGAAAACAGCTTGAATAATAAAAGTTCAACGACATTATATGATTGGGAAATCGATAGCGTGAGGAAATTACCGATCGTTGACAACGTATAAAGACATCCGCCGATTCACGCATCCAGAAACTCACTCGCTAGCGTCGATGACCTCGTCTTGGAAAACGGTTTTGAAGCTAAAAGGGGAACTAGAGGAGGAGAAAACTTGCGCCGGCGCTGTTTCTAAAAGTGTACCGTTTAGCTGATACATTAATTGCCACAGTAATAGGCAATAGAAAAAAAAACTGTTCAAAAGTCTTCCTGTATGACCACACAGGAGAAGAGGCTAAATCCAGACAAATTTCCACAAACGGAGTTTGTAGTAGGGATATTACCATAAAAGTAGCAACGTGCCTATCGTACAAAGTATTTCGATCAGTAATTCGCTGAAAAAAACGAATCGCTGCATCAGTGTCGATGGGCAGGATAGTTAAATAAAAGCCATAGGAAAAGTAAATGAAAATGAAACAATGTGACTAGTGCCAGCCCTGATTCTGCCAGCAAATATCCATAAATTAAACCGATGCAAATTATGCGAGAGAGAAAAAGACAACAGTAAAAAAGCTTTTGCTATTTGAAAATTCAAGCAGTTGTCTTTAAATATAATGATATTTTAATGCTTCCTCAAAAGGGAAAATTACCCACAATAATACTTTCCAGGTCATTGAGCAAATCGTAAAAACAATTGGATTTGTTCATTAAAACATTTATCATTAGTTTCACAAAAAAATATGGGATATTATGATCGATAATAATGCCAATACTAATAGAATACTGGAAAATAAGCGGAGAAAAATTTAGCTTCGGATGTCGGGTTCCATCGCCGAGCTTAAAGTAGTACAACATGGGTTTCCGAAAATTTAAACAATGAAAAAATTAGTTGTAACTCAGACTAACATCTGATAACATTCCTATTATTAAGTGAGATTATTCTCATTTATATATTATTATTAAGAGCGAAAAATATGACAAAACACCATCAATAACTAAGGTGTGATCGAAGGGAATTTAACAATGAAATGAAAGTGTTCCCTTGCGCTAAATTTCAATGACTATGAGTGTATCTTCCATAAACAACTAGACTGCACGATAATATAACCATTTAAAGGACGGGAAAATTACGAAATCCATGAGGATTTCAACACAGCTGATGATGAATAAATCAATGCTGATGAGTCAGCTGACGCTGATGAAATCTAATGAAATGCTGATGAAATCAACAGCTGATGAGAAATGAATTAATTAAATTTAATTAATCAATCAATTTAACAGAAACTGCCCAAATACTGCCCAGCTATTAAATTCCTCCGCAAAAAAAAGTTTCACAGATAACTACAGACAAAAAATTTTTCATAAGAACTTACCTCACCACATAAGGTATTTTACTTTATGGTAGGAAAGTTTTAGACAATCCCTACGTCAACTTCCTCATTTCGGGGTTAGCTCCAAGCGTTTCTAAAATTCAATATTACTACTATTATGTCTCTTAGGCTCTTCACGATTTCCACCGCCACTATTGCATCTATAAGGTATTATTCCTCTTCCCCCTCGTCCGACCTTATCCGATTCTCTCCTTTTCATCAACTCCCTTCACAATCTGCTCCCTCTAAACACATCCCCAATCAGCTATCTCTACTTTATCCAAATCTCCGCCACCAGTTCCCTAACCTCCCTTCTTCTCTCGAACTCCACCTCACTTGTCTTCATCAACACCCAGCTTAGCCCTTCAATTCTCCTCAAAGCTTACTTACCCACTTACATCAGAACCGCAACAGGCCACGAAACATTTAGATATTCAGCCAATCTTTCCGTAATTTCTTTTTGTAAAATCAACCTCTTGATTAACCTCTCGTAAATTCCCCCTACGCAAATGAAACTCTACACCTTTCGCCCTTGCTTCTAAATCCAGTCAAAAATGAAATACTCCTTCATTACACGAAATGATCCAACCAGTCTTCCTTCACTCAGTGTTTAGTGCTTCAATATGACGACCTTGTACTGCTGAGGTAGTATTGCCATCACTGTCTGCAAATATCGGACTGGGGAAAAACACTCGGAACAAATTAGACGATCACAATCAGTGATTAGAGGCGAACCTAACTATGGGGGGCGAGCAGGACCTGATATTTTCTCGGACGTATGCCGTTGCTCCTCTGTTTTTTTCCAATACAACAATATTTGTAATGAGTTCCACTAATTTTATTTCTGGAAAAATATCTATACCTTGTAGAAAATCGGCATTATGTTCAACAATTGCTCAATTTGAGCACACAAAGGCTGTACTAAACGAAACATTTAATATGGCAATTAGATGTAAAAAAATATCGAGAATACGGGTACGGCATTAGAGCAGGAGTTATTTTCCCACTCGTCCCTTACGGGCTTGCGCACGAATTATAGCAATTCACCGCCAAACACGACTCAAGGTTCAATGAAAATACATACATCAGATTGCGTAATCAAGTTCCTCTTGTAAAACAGCCTTAACGTTCAACCGACGTCAAAGATGCGATCCTTTGGGGGAGGCGGGCGAAAAACCCTTTCAGAAGGACTGTGATCACGGATAGGTCGAGGGAATTCTTTTTTTTTTGTACTCACCTAGCTGGACGTACATCTTCGGCCGCACGTTCTCCTGCCAAGCTGCCCGAGCGAACCCGGCGCAGAAGCAGGCGAGGGCCAACACTACGGACGCCGCACTCGGTGCCATCTTTGACCCCAGCGACAGTTATTCGCGAAGCTGGGAGGTAGTTGATGGGGAGATGGGGGCGGGGAGGACCCCGGGGGTCGCCGGCGCGGACCCCCGACTTTAATATCGGTGCCCCGCCTCTCCTCAGCCGCTGCTGGCCCGCGAGCGGCCGCCAGTCTCCATGGCCCCTCGTGTTGTCCTCCGAGGGGCGCCCTGCCCCGGGCGCGGGTCTGCACAGCCTGGACGGGGCAGGAGGGTTGGGGCCGTAACAAGGGGAGAGAAGGAGAGGGGGAGTTACAGGAGCGGGTACACTAGGGCACGAGACAGGGGTACTTCACACCCCCTCACTCCTCCTCCGACGAGCACACGGTTCACTCTCCAGGGGCATGAACCCAAGTCCCCCTAGGGGTCGAAATTTAAAATAAAAACCCTATTATAAAACTCGACCCCACCCCCCTCACCCTTTCAGAATCCTACCCACAACGCCCCTTTGTCACGTAACACAGGCTTCCAGAGAGGGGGTAAGAATAAATCCAGGGGGGGAGACGTCCAACTTGGCAGGGCGGTGGTTCCTCCTCTTCTGTCGGATGGACGCACAGGAAATCACTTCCTCCAGTCTGGTTGATCAAAGACGACTACGCCTGTGGAGGCAGAGAGATGGAGAGAGAGAGAAAAAGAGGAGAATATATGAGCGATTAAAAAGGAAGGAAGGAGCGTCACACGCCGTGGTGGCATGGGATTCATTCCAACATGTGCCCCAGATATGCCCCCCCACCCCGACCCCCCGCATCTCACGAGAGGAGCAGTTCCGTTCCCACCAAACGACATCTGGTCTGGGAAATGCACCCACGGCGCCCTGCACTTCCCAGCTTCCGAATATGGGCGACGTTGATATGACGCGGCTTTTCAAAACTGCCTCCTCCAATGGCTTTCCTTTTCCGATATACCGTTAAACGGCACAAAAATGTGGGTTGAGGTCATCCGACGTCCTCAATTAAAGTAAAAAAAATGTTTTATTGCACTTCTGAATGCCGTCGAGTCGTAAACATAACCATTAAGCCAGTCACGGTGGTTTTAACAGCAGTCAAATTGAAATAGCTTCCGATTCGGACGTCAAGTTCACGATTCCTACAAGATTTTTTTTTCATTCGATTGGTGATATGAACTAGCGAGTCACGAAGGACAGACTCTGAAATAGGTTGATTGAAAATAAGAATTCAGAGGTAAAAATTTAGCCACAATTATCTATCTTTCAATTACAAAGTGCGCATCAACTCCGGCGTCGAACTTCTAAAGTTTGATTATTTTCCCCGAACCATCGTTAACATTTGGGAGTACCAAATTTGAGGACATCGAGCACTCGGGACATGAAGAAGACGGCAGGTGCAAATTTTCAAGTAACTAGTTTTGAGTTATTGGGAAGTTTAACCAGTCCATTTTCCTATTATCTCACGGTGGATGCGCATTATAGTAACGTTTATGAATGAAAACAAGAGACAAAGAAGTGCTTCACTGTAAGCACGAGTACCACGAAGGGTTTTGACTCTTTTGATTCAGCGGAACAAAAGATAGGTCGGCTAATTAAAAGAATATTTCTATTATTCTGAAGTTCCAGGGACCAATTGACGTACCAATGAATTCATCGTTTCTGGCATGGGCTGTCATTGAAAATTACTATCCACTAAATTATACAATTATAATGCTGCGCTATCTGTGCTACACTCCGTCGTTTTCCGTAGTCAATTTTCAACTGTACTAATGTGTATCTTAAGAAAGTAAATTGGAAGGTTTACCGAATAATTGCTACTAATGAACCAAATCCCAATTGAATACATTATGAAATAAATGAAATTATTTTGAAAAATTATAAATAAATGAATTTTGTCACATTTAAAGAAAAATATCTCACCCTTCCAAAGATAGCAATATACAGGTCCCTTACAGCACTGCTTTTAGAGATTTTTGGCGAAAAATACCAGGCATTTTACATTGGAAATGGTACGTGCATTGACTCCAGAGAAAATATATTTTGAAAAATGAGAAATTTCTAACATCTAGATCTCGTCAAAAATTTAACAGAGTGCATGGTTTCTCAACTATTTTTGACAATAAATCATATCGTCACGGGAGTAATTTTTTCAGGATCACAAAAAGCCTTCCGTTGTAAAGGAGTTTAAAACGTACCGCGTGAAAAAAATGAGTCAAGTTACAGACATATATAGATATGCTTACTTCATTAATTACAATTCAGTAATGAAAAAGATTTAATTGCACCATTAATGACCAATTTTAAGCTATCCGGGACTAGCCACGGAGTTCCACTTTTACGGATTCACCCGTAATGCACAAATGTGCGAATTTCCACAGAGAAAAAATCATCCGCCTTGACTTCGAATCAGGTTCGAATCCCGGTCAAGGCGGATGATTTTTTCTCTGAGGAAATTTGCACCATTAATAGTGGAATGATTTATTTATGCTCCCTACAGCTGCTAAAATCAAAACTCATACTTAGAATATGGTATTCATTATGACGAGGCAACTCTCTCGCTGAAACTACCTTAAGCAGGGATTTTACCGTTGTTTTTCCTCATATAGGATGTATCAAGTCCTTGACGTTAGACTTACTACAAACCAATAATATCTTTCTCCCGCGATTTCAACGGCATAAGGTCTTGTCCTAATGCCGATATTCAATAAGAGAAAAGAAAACTTTTCCGGGCCACAGTATTAAAACCATCTCGCATTATGCAATGGTCACCGGGCTACAATGAAACAGCAATAAACACCAACGGTTATTTCTTTCTGTTAGGCTTTAACGTAAGATCAACGTCAAAAGCCGCGACTAATTATTTCTTTCTGGGAGCATGGTCCAAATCCTAATTCTTAAAAAAGGAATACAGAAGAGGGCATTTAAGGACCCTCCAAGATACGTCAATACGATCGTTCCACGCTGGAGCTTAAAAGGATCGATCAATAGTCAGTTGAGGTCACACCGATTCTTAAAAATGATCGAACGGACTGCGGACAAAGGAATAAATTAAATGATTAATACAACCATTACGTAATATAGTAAATCACGCGGTTTACTTACGCAATCTTGTGAGCCATCTTCATTCCCAATCATGAAACCACACTGCCAATAAGGGGGCTAGGTGTAACACAAGGACCTACATTAAAGCAGTCTGAAGTTATGACTAGCCATTAGACTAATTTCATTACTAATGTTATTCAAGGTCAATAAACAAAGTTAATACTACTGCATAACTTCAACTTAAGTGTCCATTTAATACAGAAACAATTCAAAAGCCTAAAACAAAACTTTGAGTAACAATCATATATAGGCAATCAGCCATCATCCATACAAATTAGGGATAGAGCGTTTAGTAAAGCACACGCGGAATAAAAGAGTATGGAAGATGAGAATGACACCGATACCTGCCTATATAAGTTTTTTCCCCGAATCCACAATGATTCCACTCCACATCCGTTAGGTTCCCAGTTTCAGCATCAGTATTAAAAGAAAAAACATCGAACTTTTAGGGCACGACCGTAAGCGAATCCCAGGGAGCACTAAACGGATACGAATGAAATAATATATATTGCAACCGTTATCGATAAAACTCCCTTCATCTGTCATCATTCCGACTCGAGAAAGTAATCTTATAGCCAATAAAATAATCAAAAAACATTTTCTCCGTGCCCACGAATTTCCATCAATCCTTAACGACTACGATAGTTATATTTTTTATAGCTACCTTTATTGCACTTCCGATGATAGTCCACAAGCAAATAAAAATACATGTGGTTTTTCTCTCCTTCTGCGGATTCATGATGGAGCATAGACGATGACTCCACGCTTAATTTCCACAACGATTCAAATATGTATAACCGGAACAAAAGGCTCGCAGAAAATATCTGCGCGCGAATAATTAAATTTTGATTGCTCCGAGAGCCCTGCTGACAGATACGCTCGCTCACGGGGATTGTGACGCCATCCTGCACGCCGATTTATACCCTTCCATGCTTCACTCGATCGGCGTTATTGCCTTATCGATCCAAATGGCAAAGATTACACATCATTAAAGGTATAATTACAAAATTTCAACTTCCTTTTTTTCTATTCCAGGAAACATTATAAAGCCAGCTTTAGTTTCTAACGTCACTGGTGATCCCTCAATTAAAGTAACGATGGCGCACATTACATTTCCAGGGTTAAACAACGTCAATAAGTACCATCCAGATACAGTGCGACACACGGAGTACGAGAAAGCATAAGAAGCCGAAAGAAATGAGATGCTTTTTAGAAAAAGTCCAAAACTAGGAATGAAAGTAGGAGGCTGAGCATGCTCTTCGCCCCACGAAACCCCACAATCCGGTGACGGTGAGGGGGGGGGGCGGTTTCAGCTTTTGTCACTTTACTGGGGTTTTTATGCGTTTACATTACGTTAAAATACAAAATACTATTCTCAACGGTCTATTGATTATATTTCCTTCCAGTTTGGTGATTGGGGTAAGTGAGTCCAAAGAGAGGATTCAGACATGGTAGTAGGATATAAGTTAGAGAAATTATAGCAACTATGTCACTCTGGGCGCGTTTAGTGTTTCAGAGCGACACATAATATTATCATGATGCCTCACTACATCTCTAGGTCTGACAGAAGCGATTAAATAAGAGAGATTCACTGCCGAATAGACAGGTACAAAAACTAGTTCTTTCCGCGCACTATAAGCGACCACAACAAACTGAGCTCCCCTAAATACACTCCCATAACACGTCACTATATCACCTTCCAAAACCTTACATCTTTACACAGCTGGTGACCTAGCACCCTCTGCTACACGCCCATGCGGTGGCTCGCAGGGTAGTATGTAGATGTAAAGGAAGTAAAACAAAATACAACAAATGCCGTCTGTAGTAAGCTAAGGAGTAGTCCATCAAAAGGAGAAAGATAGCGCTAGGAACTGTCAAGTAAAGTCGTAAAGGTAATGTCATTGATGTGCCGCATATAGAGATTATGGTCGTAAAAGTTGGCAACACGGGGATAGATAAGGAGAAAAGACTGAAATGAAAGGAGAAGAGGGCGGGGAGGAATATGTAGCAAGTGCGATGAACGGAGAGAAAGACTATGGAGGAGAACTTGGGCGTGGTTGGGAAGGAAAGGATGGCAACTTGGGAAAGTCGAAGAGTGAGCGATAGGTAGGAAGGATGCTGGGAAAGTGGGGAATGAGGAGAAGAATGGACATTTGGGTGGACCACAAAAAATGAAAGCCTTCAAATTTTACCTAGATTATGGAATCCAATATCATCGGACAGTACTCTTCGTGTAGCGTAGGAGAACATGATAGATCAATATGAAAACAATATGATCACACACGTAAAATCTGATTTTGCTCTATTATTCTTTCTATAAGTGCCACTCATACCGGATATTGGAAATCATTATGGCTATTTCATCTTCATTTGTCCTTCCTAAAGGTTCAGGGGAGCTCCAGTTTAACCACTTCTGTATATCTCCCCTCCAGGAAATACTACTACTTCCACAAATCCGCTTCCCTTCTATTTTTCCTAGAACGATGTTTCTTTATTTTTGGTGTTTGACATCACTCACAACACGACCAAAATACTTATGATTTCTAATTTTTATGGCTCTTAAGATTTCACCTTCTTAAATTTAAATTATTTATAATTTATTCGTCATTAAATGGCAAAAATCAAAAATTATACACCTGTAATGGACGAAGTGTTCATTTCTCAGGCAAGGAAACTGTACAAAGTTCTTTTTAAGTATACCGCCCAATCCAAGCCCAAATCAGGGGCCTCAAAATATAGAACAAAAACGCCCTCGTTCGTGATTCTGATACTTCAGGATTTTAAGGGCGTCCAATCCAAAACATAAAACTGAGTTAGGCAGGGCTTCTGGTGGTCATGTGTAGTTAATATTTGTCACCGAGTGTTTCCTAATCGCTTTTCCACGAACTGTCGGTGTCAGAAAAATTTGAAGACAATCGTTCCTTTGGACAGCCCAAAGGACTACTTGAATACAATGACGAACATAGAAAATATTGACGAGTACTCAAGACAAGAAGAGGGGGAGGCTCATTGGGCAGACGGCATGAGGAGGAGAAGACTGGACAATTGAGCGATCCACAAAAAATAAGTCTTGAAATTTTACCGAAATCTCGGCACCCGTTAAACAGTCGATGTAGCAGCGGTGCGGAGAGGTTATTAGAAATGTTATTATTAGGCAGACGATGGGTTATAAATAGGAAAAATCAACGCGTCGAGGGAGGTTAAAGCAATCTTATGCGGGTAATTACTCGAACTACTACCTTCGACCACCGTTAGATCTTCACCGACAGTCATCGCTCGAATGCCCGGCCGTCTACTCCCCGAAATCGTCGATGACCTCGAAGACTTCGAAGGCGGTAGCTCGCAAAAAGATGATTTCTCCTCCATTTTACGCAATATTGTACTTAGAAATACGACGAAGCAGAACTGAAATGAGGGATGGCGAGAAGAAATTCAGTAATCCTAGAGGATAATAAGAGAGAGAATAGTAAGAGGGATTCTTTAGCGGTATTAGAAACGATAAACTTTAGCGGTAATCCTAGAGGAGAATAAGAAGGTTTATAAAAAAAACTTGCCTTTACCCGTAGATTACCAAGAAGTAATACATCATACGTTATACTTGTTATTACTCGAGAAGGGCTAAATGTAAATTGATCACATTGACATTCAAGAGGACTTGAAATGTACCGAACGAAGAAATAAATCAACATTCAAGAATCCTAATCCTATTCTAAGAATATAATAAGGAGGAAAGATTCCGCTCAGACCTATCTCTATCAGAACAAATCTCCTGCCTATAAAATTATAATTAGTTACGATGAAACTGGGTGTAGCAGCTTTCTTAAGGAACGTCCCAGAAGAAAATAACTATGCATGTTACATTGAGGGCAAGATAAAAACTAAAAGGTCCTGGGAAAAATACCAGGGGTGCGATTCTGTTTCTCCATAACGCCATAGCGCCGCGACCATACGGAAAAATACTGAGTAGCTTCTCGACGATGCACTTCAATTTTTCAAATCTCGCGCCATGTTAGCGTGCACAACACTAATTTATCGTTTTGTCACTATGGCCGTTACGTCAGAAGAAACAGAACCGTGCGTGGTACTCCGTCAGCACTGGCAAACGCTATAATATCACGGCGTTATGATAGCGTATGTAAAAACAGAATAGCCCCCCGGGTCTGCCACAGTAGGACCTAGAAAACTTCGCAAGAGAAATACACCCGGAGTATGTAATCTTTCACAATGAAACCGGTAAAACAATTTCACACAGGAGGACTAGACAGCACACTATTTGAGACACTCAGCCGCTCTTTTACATTAAGGCGTGCTAAACCATCTCCAGAGACATGACAGTCTCCCAGCGATAGAGAAGCATTTTTAAAACCCCCATCCTCACTAGCATCAGCCGTATTCCATGACGAAAAGGACGTCAGCTCGTATGAGGCGACCGTTCAGACAACCCCAATACGGATACATATCCCTCCCCGCATCGTACTTCACACCGAAAGAAAATGTGATTCTAATTTAAATGCGCCGCATAGGTAAAGTTGCAAGCTGTCATTGATCTAGAATGACTACGAAGAAAAATAAACGGAGCGGACGGCGCCGTTTCCGGCGAATGCCTGGAACCGCTGGAACATGTGAACGTTCGAACATGCTAAATTGAAATATTGACGTGGACCCAGTGTAGCGGATGCATGGTGGAATTAAATTTTTATTCGCGCTGTCGAATGCTTCCACTAATGGGAATTTTCAAATTGTCAGTGGAATGTTGCGCGAATATCGCTGGACTCCAATAACTGGCGTCATTTAGAGTTTGCAGAGTTCCTACAAAGTTGTTGGCTAAGTTTTTTATCATTAGTAATATACACGAGTTCGCAGAAATTGAGTTTAATTTAATTGGAGGAAAAACTCTAGCGCATTCCAAAGTTTCGCAGAAATATTTTTAAATAATTTTAAAACCTTTGACAGGATGTGATATGATCACAGTTTTCCCAGAAATCAAGCCATCACTTGGTTCCCAAGTACACATCCATAAAAATTCATGATTACATCATGATTGAGCAAACTTCAAAAATGTCAGCATAATAGGTGTGATATCATCCAATTGAATATACTAAAATTATGCGATTGACTGACTACACTACCGAGGTGTGTTGCCCGGCCTTGTCTAACTTCCGGGATTTTATCTTCAACTCAATAAACTCCCAAGATTTCTCCCAACACAACTACCAAGATTTCTCTGTCGAGCACCACGTTCGAGGTCGAGACTCTTAGCAGCGCAAGAGACCGGAAGGCCATTAAATTAATACATCGACAAAATTAATCATTTCTTAGATGAGTGATGATAGTGGGAGCTAGTAATTGCTATTACCCAAGTTCATTTTCAACAAATATTTATCGTATGAAAGCAGGACTTTTTTCTGATAAAAGTTAATTACTGGAGCTAAATGAACATTTCAAAGGACCAGTAAAGCAAAATCTAATAGACTCTGTTTCCACATTTAATTTAATTAGCTCCCCCGAGCGCAAAATAGAAACGCGAGGATAAAAATAACAAGAAAACTTTGCTAGAAATGAAAAAAAAACAGTAAAAAACGCAATAAATCAAAACGAATTTTACAATTTACATGAGTACACGGGTAAGCAAAATATGAACTAATGAAAATTGTAAGAATTGTTTTAGCTACACATTCTTTTAACCCTACACCAAGCATAACCGATCGGTAATTCCCACTAAAAACTATGATACACAGGCGAATTAACGATCGATATATTATACCGTACAAGAAGCCTTTCCATGAAAACAATTACACCTTATTACGAATCCATAAAAATAATTTAGAAATTTATCAATAAACTAGAACATGGTGGCATTTCGAGTTCAACGGGAAAAAAATAACATTTTTTAAGGGTTATGCGTATTCACCCAATATGGCATGCAAATACAAATATCATTTATCAGCCATTAACCACAAATGGAGAGGCTGGGGTGTAAAACATCCCTACAAAAATTTCCAAGTAGTAAGACTTCTATTGGTGTGAGGTGTAATGACTTCGGGGACGAGTCCTCGTTACAAGTCAGTGCTGCGGTTTACAAGTGAATAGAACAATCTACGGCTGAGGCAGCGTGCAATTTACAATTTGAAGCCATAGACTTAAATGTTTATGATAAACCGAAGCATACACGTAATTCCACTGCAAGAATTAAAAAACTGGTTTCTTTTATTCATTCGATACTTAAAGTTTCAAGGCTTATATCAAGAGAGAAAGCAACTTATAGTCTTATACCAGCAAGAAAAACTTCTGCACCGATTCCAACACCTTTACTAAGGTAGTTGGAGCGAAAAAACATTTCACCTGGAAATAAATGAATCTTGACTCATTTTTAAAGAAAAGTACCTCACCCTTCCAAAGATGACATATAACGGCCCTTTACCGCACTGCTTTCCGAGATTATTTGGCGAAAAACCCCAGACATTTCACAAGAAAAATGGTACGTAAGTGCACTCCAGAGACACCTCATTCAAAAAAAAGAGGAATTTCTATCACCTAGAGCTCGTCAAAAAATAACTAGGATATAGTCTGTATGTTTTATCAACTATTTTTTTAAATAAAACAGAGTCATCGTAGTAATTTTTTCACGATCATTATAAAACCTTCCGTAGCGAAGAGTTTTAAGCGTACCACGCGAAGAAAATGAGTCAAGTTACAGACTCCTACAGACATTTTTATTTAATTACTTACAATTAGTCATTTAAGAGTATTTTATTTCACCATTTATAATGAAATATTTAATTCATTCATCCTAAAGTTATTTTTACTAATTAACAAGGAACTCCATAAAGCTGAGCCGAGCTTTATTCATCTTAACGCTGCTAAATTAAAACTCGTACTTCGAATATGGTCTCCATTATGACTAGGGAACTATCTCGCTCAAACCACCATAAGGAAGAATGGGTTCGTTAAAAAAGGGCACATATACGAATGAGCCCCAGGGGACCTAATGTGATCCCCATACCATTTGCGCTATCAAGTATAGGTGGGCAGGTGAGAAAGGAATAGATTACTCGTTTATGGAGGAAGGTTGGAGAGAAACCCCGAGTCGGCATTAGTAGGCTCTACACGAGAATTGCCACGGAGTCCAGAATTTATCGTTACATCCGACGAACGGAGAACTACAGTAGAAGTACTCTCTACATGGCATTCAAGTAGGGATTGTGATTCCATCGAACAATCTCCGCCTTTGTGGGGATTCGTATCCGTATCCTCGGGATGAAAATACAGTTCTCTATCCACTTTACCACCCCCGATCTTTTCTCATTCCTCCCAATACTCAGAAGATATAGTCACTACACATGATTACAACTAGAATAAAATAGAAGAAGCATATCAAACAGCAAATGTTCATTTACAACGGCAATCGTATTCGTAATTCCGACTTTAACTTGAGTATTTTGATTAGCGACCGTGTGCTGGAGCCATTAGGCCACCATGCCTCTCAACGGAGGAAAGGCACGCCGACATTACCGACCCCTTCGTTCAACCCATCCAGACGGGAGTGGGTGTTTCCGTCTCACAAGCTTATTTTCTGATCCTCGATCTCCATAATGTACGGGTGACACGACATTCTATACCCTCAATGCATACTGTTACCACGATCACCATTAACTTTCTCCGTCCCTGGCGGAGGTTGTGAGGGAAGTAAAATACCGCACATTTCCACACCAAATTAATCAGCCAGAATGAATTATGGAATTCCGAATTGTACACGAGAAAGCTCGATCAAAAAATTATCACACCTCAGTATGATATGTAAAACAAAGAATGATCACGCAAGAGTGTTGCAAGAGGATACAAGTAAAATCGCTCGCCTTGAGGGCAAGTGACTCAGGGAACTATATACCACGCCGCTGAGATTAAGCTTCGAGAAAAATACAGGAAGAGTGCCAAGCCCTCATCATAACGGGCTTCGTTTACCATTAGAGCAAGGATCGGTAGTTTCATCCCAAAGTAATATTCGCAGTAGTGAAGAACCGTTGGGGCGATTAATTATTGTACTGCGAGACTAAATGCGTTGTTAACTTTAATGAAGCCATCCCTGATGAAATAGGGAAATTCACGAAACGAACGATGAAAACAGTCATTCCACGTGAAATAGGTCGCCTGGGTAACTTCATTTACAAAACACAAATAGCAAAATCTTGAGCGAATATGGCCTCGCATCCCAATCCAGGGGAACAATGCTTTCTTTGTAAATTCGCACATAAACGAATCGTCAATGTTCCGAATGATACTAGTGGGTGCAAAGATCACGGTAATGATGTAAACGAAATAAAAAGGCCGGAAATGAAATTATATGAAATTGAAATCAAGCAAATAATTTGCCCAGCATAATTCGCGACACGCTGAAGAGTTCACACACCCCGACAAACATGGAAGGCATGCATTACGTTGCAACCCTTGTAACTCGATAGAATAACTTTTACCCACAGATATATGTGTGCCAAAATTACCTTTAATAGATTCACACGTATATATTCACAATATAAGTACTTGGGCTTGATAATTGAAGCTAAATTTAATGTTAATTATTATTTATCTAAATTAAACAATGAAATTAGGTATATCATGTATCAATTTTACTACAAGAAGGATATTGTAACAATATATGTATTTAAGATGATGTACCACGGTCCTTAAGAGTCATTTGAGATATGGCCTCACTCTATGGGGGACAGGTGGAGTAACAAATCTAAAATGGATTAAAGCGAATCAGAAAAGGTAATTGAAAATAATAAAATCCAATCCATTCCAAGGAACTGGAGGGATTACAGATGATAGTTATTTAAAGAGTTCAACATCCTACCGGTTGAAAAGTTATTGCAATATACTATAATCACTGAAAATTATTTCAGTTATAAATACAAAAAGAAAAGAGTGTACTATCAAAATGCTGAAATTAGAAAAGTTAATAAATATGAAGTTCCAAGATATTTCGCACACAAGGGTTGCTGGCAATTACGTGTTTATGTTCCAAAACTGTTCAACAATATGAGTGATGATCTAACAAATTTGGGATCTATAAGGGAAGTTAAGAGAAGGACAAAGGAATGGTTGTTATGCACATAAATTACAGTAATATGCGGACACCAGATTCAAATACAATATTCACAGATTTACAAATGCTGCCTATATTAAAACGCTTAGATTATATTTTAATAACGGGAAACTATTTTGGAAATGAGTATAAAACATTACAGAATGGGGACAAACAAAGACTGAGAGGTTCATGTAAATAAGATGTCCCAATATCACACACTAGATATGGAGACAGAAGACTTGGCACTCTTGTCCCAAAACTTCTACACTGGATAGTGACAGAGGAGATATCCACGTCAGAATTGAAAAGGATATGTTTTCTAAAATTATTAGAACAAGAAATCTGATGGAGTAAGAGGGATTTTAATATTGGAAAATATCATTAAAAGTGGGTTTGTGATTTTTTAATTGTGATTTCAATTTTTTTTAACTCTGTGAGTTTTATAAAAGTTTTAAACATTTTATCCATTGATTTTCTAAGTTCACCTCGATGTTAAAAATTAGTAATACCTTTGGGATTACACATGTTTTCCATAACCATTATTGTACATTATGTGTAAAATCTAGATTTGAATTACATATATCTTAATCAATATTTATCATGTGTAAACCAGGTGATAGTGTAGCATTTGTAATTGACAAAGTACCGCCTGACAAGTTTGACTCAGGCGGACTTTGCACAGCTCCTATAGTTTTAATTCTGTAGTTATTAAATCCTTTTTGTAACCCATCCAACGGGAAATGATTGCATGTAATCGGAACTATTTGTAAACTATCTATAAAATAAGCGAATTGACCCGAAAAAAAGTATGCGTCGTTTCGATTTACGTCTGATTCGATGTCACATCCATACTGACAAGGGTCGTCGGAAAAATTGTTCCCTGTTTAACGCTAATGAAATAGACCGTGTGTGCATATGCTTGCGTTTTTTGATAACTGACACATGGTCATCCTATCTGAAATAACTATTTTTCCGGGATAAAGGCAACAAAAACGAATTTTGAAATTAACGCCTTGCTTTATCTCGGGATTTAAGTGGTCACGAATCTCTGGATCCGTATTACGTTGTTTCGACTTACGTCGCTCTCCTTCCACACGCATCTCCGAGGTAAATCGAGGACTTACAGCATGTTGCTAGTGATAAATAATAACACGACTGAAAAATTATAAAAAGCACCTGCTGATAAGCCATGAATGGCTTAGCAGGAATATAAAGTTGTAAAGTTGGTTAAATAGCGTGCATTTTACATGTTTTATATTACTTTTATATTTTAGGTACAGAATTTTTACATTTATTTTGTAAATTTGGTTATTTAAAATAAATGGTTTCATTATTAAGTAAAAAAAAACACCTTGCCTAAACTCAAGCCTGTTCATTCTGTGCCCTTATAGGACCCATCTACCATTTCCCCCAGCCTGGTGTGAAACAATACAGAAGTTAACAGGAAGCATTCCGTCACCTACGTATAATGGGTCGTGCGTCCCACGTTCAAGAGCATCAAAGTTTCCTCATTTGTATAGAGTCATTCGTGGAAGACCACAATCACTTAGACCCGACCCGATTTTTCAAGACTTTGATTTATGAATCAGTAAAAATCGCAACATAACGTTCCCAATTCATCAGAATCTGCAACATTAGACAGATCTTTCATTACCAGAATAGCATCAACCCCTTCTCACTCAACTTACAATTTGTTTGCGTTGTTTTTACTGTCGATTTAAAAAATTTTTAGGAGGACCCAGGACTTGTGCGTAGGCGTTTTTGTCCCGGTGCGACTTGAGAAGAAAATTATACCTGACAAAGGCTATTTCTGGGACGTCGTGGTTACCGAGTTCGTTCAACGTTCAGCTCCCGGCCGGAGGGCTCGGGGCTCGCATTCAAGTGAACTGGTCTGGAAAATCCCAGTGAGATTTTGGATCTGTCGGCATTCTCATGGAAGCAGGTCTTCCTGAAGCACTGTAGGCGGTTCAGGGGAATGAAACGGTCGTCCCAAGGCGATGGAATACTAACCCCTAGCGGCCGTCCTACCCACAATAAGCGGATAGGGTTTAGTCCACAACACACTAAGTCCTAGGATAACCACCAAGGGGTTGACTGCAGAGTTCGATGGTTGGCTGGTTATTTTGAGAGCAGGGAACGCCAACTTAGGTCATTTGCGCTATTAAGGACAGGTGGGTAGGTTAGTAATGGAAGGATTATTTGAGGAATGGAGGAAGGGTGGAGAAAAACTAGGAACCGGGTATTGCCTGCTCTTAGCGAATGGCGTTAGGACCACAGTTTAGCGTCTCATCGGACAGGCCAGAATTGCTCTCCACATGGAAACCGCGTAGGTATTGCAGGATTCCACTGAAAAGATCCCTCATCACCGGAATTCGAAGCCGCGCTGTCGGAAATGGAAGCCACTTTAATAAATACACTAACCCCATTTCCAACTGAGTTAGAGCGAATTCTACGAGCTGAATTGAATCTCTGCCACGTAACATCAAAATCCTAGACTACTGAAGAGGCTAAATGCAGAAGGCACACTAATGAGAGAGGCGAGAAATTGGAGCAAGAATATTCCTTCACCTATCTAAGAAACGCCATCACATGGGACGGAAGAAGTATTACGGACATCAAGCGGAGAATAGCCCAAGTTCAGAAAGCGCTGCATAATGACACGGCAACAACTGTGACCCGAGAGATAGGTATGAAAACGAGGAGACAGTAAGTAAAAACAGTCGTGTGGAGCGTGGTGCTCAAGGGTTCGGAAATTTTAAAAAAGCACATCAGGAAAAATTATGAGCTTTCGAAACCTATTGCTGGATGATGAGGATCAAATGGAAGGATAAAATGAGTACAAAGAAGTAAACAAGAATAGAAGAGGAGACGACCAAATAGAACACAACATAAATGAAGAGCCAAATGGATTGGTCGCACTGAGGTATCATGGGTTAGTAAAGAATATAACTGGAGGAGAAATAAACGGAAATTTTACTAGAGGCATTCCAAGGCAAAAATAAACAACAAATAAAGAGGAAAGTACATGAGATAACTACCAGGGAGCAATGATAATGGTGTCTCAACTCTAGAGGGAGGACTACCAATCCCTCTCCTACATATAACAACTTTTAGGGAGAGACGAAAACAGCCATGCCCCGTGGATTGAAATTCCTACCAAGGCCGGATTCGATCCCGTGACCCTTGGGTTGGCAAGCAAGAACCTCGCCGCCACTGAGGCCGCCATAGCAAGGAACTAAGCAAGGACACTGTAAATCCTTGGAAATAAGCATTAGATAGGGGAGGATGGAGGGCTGCAGTCAACCTATGGGATTGAAAAATCTTAGGATTGAACGACATGGCAATAAATAATGTACGTCGAGCGATTTCGAATCCATGGAAACAAGAGCCAATGGTGGTTTCGCAGTGAAATATTCAGGGTGCGTGAAAAAGGGGTGAAAAGAGAGAGGCCCCGGGGTTTAATGAGTGCGGGTCACTGGGAACGGGGGACGCGAATCAAAAAACTTCCCGTTGCCCCACAGTGACACGCGCAGTGGTCACTTCCCCAGGCGCACGGGAGGTTTTCTAAATTGAATCGATGCCTAAAAACCACTCCCTTTTCACTCAAGCGGCGGTTTTGAACGTAACGAAGTGAAAGAACAGCCAGTCACCAAAATCGTGACCACAGAATTCATACACACAACGGGCAATTCGATCTAATGATAACTATCTCAGGTTCGGAGAATATTGTGCAGGAATGTTCATTGTCAGGGCTTCTGAATACTGTATCTCGAATTAATATTGCAGAAAATGGACGAAGTAGCGAATACATGCGGGAGAGAATAGCGCTGGCTAAGGAGGCGTTTAGTGATAGAAGGGAGCTGATGACGGGGACAATGGGTATGGATGTGAAGAAGAGGCTGGTGAAGAGCTTGATATGGAGCGTAGCGTTGTATGGGGAAGAAAAGTGGACCCTCAGAGAGGAGGAAGAGAATAGGCTGCAGGCATTTGTGATGTGCGTCCGGAGGAGGATGGAGAAGTTGAGGTGGACGGAGAGAAAGACTAACGAAGAAGTGCTTGACATGGTGGGCGAGGAAATGAATCTTTTGAATGAAATTCGAGATTGGCAGAGTAGGTGGCTGGAGGAAGTACTCAGGGGCGATGGGTTGCTCAAGAATGTGATAGAGGGAAGGATGTTGGGCCAGGGGGGAAGGGGAAGAAAGAGAATAGGTTTCATGGACGGAATGAAGAGGGGTAGATCGTATGCTGAGGCGTAAAAGAATATAATAGAGCGAGATAGGCCCCTGAAAAAGTAGAAAATGGAAGGATTCTCTGACATTCAATTAGACCTACCTTAACCGGTAGAACAAAAATATTGCACTTCATAACGATTAGTACTGAAAGAAAATATGGAATAGGCCACGACAAAGCTTATAATCCGAAGACGAGAGTATGTAAGAACGGTTAAATTCGAGAAATGGCATTCGGAATGTCTGAGGGTGAAGAACGTGTTAGTTTTCGAATCATTGGCAGACATGGACCCTCAAACCCGAGGGAGCACTTCGCCCTAATAATAAGTTTTTTATCCCACAGAAGAATTTCTTTAATCTTTGATATCGGAAACACAAAAATGCACACATTGCATTACCAACTTAAGAGTTTACGTTGATAGCGTAGGATATTTACATTTCACCCAGAGTAGGTATTCAATTATTGTAAAATATATAATTTAAAAAAATGCTCGGGCGAGAGGAAAAGAGGATTCCAATCTACCCTCCATTTAAACAAAATGAATTTTATTTCTTTCATAGCCCACAATATTCAGCATGGCATCTCTTTAATCCGCCTCAAAATTCCACGATCCAAAATGTTTTTTATTGCCGTAAGGCTAAGTTTATACTTGACATGAAAAACTCGATAGTGAAATTTTGGAAATAAAAGAGGCATTATCTTTACGAGTGGAGGGTTAACCTCGAAAGCACCAAAACAGTCCTGCAGTTTAAGACGTTTGAGTGGCTAATCTCTGAAGAGTAAATGTCACTTCTCACGCACCAAAATATATTAGCTGTCATTTCTTAATAACAATCTTCATCTCTGGTCGTTCAGTCCTAAGATTGGTTGACTACAGCCCTTTCTTTTTCCTATCTGATGCTAGTTCCCTTACATCCTGGTATCTCTTCATTTGTACCTCATTCTTCCTTTTGGCTTATGTATTTATTCCTGGGTCTTCCTCTGGGGACTTTCCCCGGAAATTTTCCTTCAATATTATTCTTCACAAAACCGATTGTACCACAAGGTGCGTCCAATCCATCTGGTTCTTCCTTTCTGAACATGGTTCCATACGGTTAGTTCTTCTACTACTCTTCTGTATCCCTCTTAATGTCTTCTTTTATCCGCCAATTTGATCATCAGAATCCTTCGCCAGCACCAGGTTTCGTAACCTTCTGTCTGCCCTTCTAATCCTTACTGATCCAAGCTTCCGATCGAGAGAGTGTCACGCTTCACACGAATTTTTCGCATTCAACATGAAAATACTTCAGATAGAAGAGAAGGATAAGATGAAGACGAAAACAATGATTAAGAGGAAGGCCTTGATCAAACTTCCATCGTAACCCTGGAAGAACAAGAGCCTATTTAATGCATCCACGAGCTAAGCTCGATCGATCTTCGCAATCAAGTGCTCTTTCAGCCTCAACTTGATTCATTCCCCGCCTTTCCGAGCCACTAATAAATTCATCCGCGTTTCCCTGAAAGTACCAAGGGCAACCGAAGCCACAAGCGCAGACGTCCATTTGCGTGATTTCCATTACACCGTGACTTGCTCTTCCGCGAAATGAAATCACTTCAAAGCAAAAGATCATCCCTGCTCCAATCCCTCGCGCTAATCCTTCACGGCCCGCTAACAAAAGCTTATTTTATTTTTCGGTCAATGCGGACTTTGCAAGCAAGTCACTCCAGTTAAAAGGAATGCCGTTTGCTTTCGGAGTTCGCACGGCTAATCGCAGGTGCGTGGCTCCGGAGAGAACAAAGAGCAAGAGCGATTGATAACGAACTCGACTCGCTTTTAATTGAAATTCAATACAATTTTTTTCCTCCCCCTCCCGCGATCCTGTTCGTGAAATATCCCTCTTTTTTCATCGTGTGCCTTTCGAAAATCCCTCGTTGGCCGGGGCGGGAATAAAGATGAGAAGGAGTCGAAAAAGAGAGATGAAGGGAGGAGGGGCATGGCCCAACTTTCACTTCGGGTGAGGGCGGAGAGAGAAATGCCCCCTGCCGCCCGGCCCTTATGACCCTCGATGGAGGAGGGGGAGTCGCTGGCCGAAATAAAGCGGGGCAAGCGCCCCTGAAAATGAGCTGGAAAAAGAGAAGCTCCTAATCGGGAGTGAACTCTTGCGCGAAAGGAAATAAAACGACCATTGCCACGGCCCTTCAACGGAGGAGGTGGCTCCACTTCGATCGTCACTCGTAATAACGCAAAATTATCCAAACGGAGATGTCAATGGGTGTGCGGCATTGAATCGCACCCTTGCTTTCGTAGGGTGTGGTTCAGAATGAAGCACTACATTAGGAACATCTACATCTTCTAGTTCTTCAAGTCGAATGGTCGATATGATGTCGGAAATAAATCTAGTTAAGCTGATACCCTGCACATTTTACGCACAGTATTGATATATCATATATTTTTGTATTATTATACCTGGCTACAACAAAGCTTCTCCCGCTATAAGGCGCTATTACCAGCAGCCACTTTAAGGCGCTATTAAAGATAAATGACTCAAAAACAAAGTACAAAAAGGTTTTGAAAGGAAATCCAGAAGGAAGACGACCGCGGGGAAGACCGTGACTGAGGTGGTGGAACCAAGTTAGGATAGATTTGGAGAGGGTTGGAGCTGCGGAGGAAGAGGTAAAGGACCGAAAGAGATGGAGGGGATATGTTGGTGCGGCTAAGTATCAACTTGGATATAAATGGCCCTGGGAGTAAGAGTAAGTATACATGCATGTAATGACAAAGAACTCAACAAGGTTGCAGTAAAAAGGAGATAGAAAGAAAGAAATTATTACTTTGAACGTTTCGGGCTCTTAGCCCTTCTTCAGCTGTCGTGATATCACTCGTAATAAGGCAAAATTATCCAAACGGAGATGTCAATGGATCCGATGATATCACCACAGCTGAAGAAGGGCTAAGAGCCCGAAACGTTCAAAGTAAGACTTTCTTTCTTTTTACCCTCTTTTTACTGCATACCTGTCAAGTTCTTTTTTATTATACGTCTGGGGCCAGTTGGCGAAGATTTCTTTTAGTGTGTATATATACAAACATTTATATACATATAAAATTTTTGCAGTAAAAAAGTCCCCCGACTAAAAGCATTTTGCAGTTACTAAGGTCATAAATAAATTTACTCCTTACAAATACATTCGAAGGAAACGTGGTGGATAAGAATACAAGAGCCACGTCCTCAAAACACGTGGAACGAGAGATGGACTTGACATCGCACGCAAATTCTAGGGACCCCGCGATGAAAAGAGAGACAATCACGGCATTGCCTACAGAAGTTGATGGTGAGGTTCTTCGGCTAATAGAACTTAGTCTCCATCCGTTGCTGGTTCACTGAACGCCTTCCCGTGATCACTGACGGGAAATCCGCCTCTTCGATACCACTTGCGACACTGCCATTCCACAAGGATTCTTCCCTCAGCACTGTCTACAGCACAATTATCCAAACCGATTAAGGGTGAGTGGGTAAAGGCACACATCACGAAAAACTGACTGGTTGGTTATTAGGAAAGTCGACCGACTTTGATGTCATTAGCACCATTTCAGAGACGCATCATCAACAGATCATCAGCGATCATGCAACAATTTGGTAATAATTGTCCAAAAATCAAATGTTCATTCCTAGACAGAAATAAGAAAGAAGGGAACACGATAAATTCCAATGAGAAAATGTAATAACTTAGGGAAATGCCGATGGGACGAGGGTAAAAAAGGAATTAGAAATCCCTAATACTTCAACACAACCTATGGATTTACAAAGCAATCACCCATATTCATCATTTCAGTGCGCTAAGTTGGGCAAACAAATCCATTATTTTAAGCAAATTTTAAGCAAATTAAAATAATTTTTATCAAAAGATATCTCAAGTACATCAAAAAATTTCCCCCAGTCAGGAGTCCCGCTCACACATCAATAGTAACGTGACCCTAGCTGCCCACCGTATTAGACATGAACGTTTCAACAACACACTTTCCTAGAAAGAGTACGTACTTCATCCACGGGAGCACACGATGAAGCAACCAACGGAAAATGACAGAAAATAATGGACCTCTGCGGTCGGATATACCAAAAATACCGGCTACTGTATTCTTTACCCCGATCAAACTTTTGCTTAACTCCTGGATCATCTCGAAATGAAATTCTGAATACGTGCCGGCGGCAAGATTACAGAGATTTGTCATTCATACGCATCTTTATCACAAAAACCAGCACTGCCGCGGGCATGATGAAAATTCGCACAAACAGAGCTTCCGAAAGAGACTGAGAAGTTTACGTGTTTTAACCGACACCCGCTGAACAGAAAACATGAACACATTACGCATTTAGAAAGATTCCACTAGTTATTATCCGTACATTCCAAATATGCGTTTACTAGAATAAGAATAGGAGTCTAGTCGCACAGAGCTGAAAAATAACAATACCTTTTCAACACTATCACGCCATTTTTATAAACCAAATCCCATGCTTCTCAAATCTTCAATTGTAAAGCTATATCAATTATATCATTATCATTCCCACGCATAATTAATGCATAAGTTATCCCGTTGAAGAGAGACTGTTTCGTTTGCACCTTCGAAACTACATTGGCATGTTTCCTGAGGATTTTCGTTTCTACTGTGTGCATCGATCATTTCAAACGGAAATATCAGCTGGGACAGGCGTATCTCGTTAGAATTGAAATGGTCAAATCCTCTCAGACGATGTCAAAGCAGTAAAACTGGAATAAAATAACTAACACCCAGACTTGAAGGTGAAAATACGTCGGATTGAATGAGACTCGTTGAATCAATTGAGGACGATCAAGATCGCGGATTTATTTCAAGGGCATGAAAAAGCTGTTCGAGGAGTTGATTGAAATCGTCGAGGAGATTGCTCACCAATTAATTTTTCGAAATCCCGCAAACATATCCAGATGCCCTACGGCCACCAGAGCCCCCGCTACCAGTCGGCAAGGTGGGCACGTGGAACCACAGCCGCACCTGCCTGGCCTCGAAAAGCAGATGGGCAGATGGCAGCCACCCGCCCTGTTCCTGAATCGCAAGAAGATATTCGGGGAGCACAGGCAGGATTGCGATTTAGTTAGGGAAGAACAGGAAGAACTAATTACACGTGTCTTTTCCGCGAACATTCGGTTGCTCTCACATCAGATAATGGAGTAACGCACTCCCCTTTTTTCACGAATGCGAATAACCGTTAAAATCTTGGTACTCGATGTAATGGCCGGCGGAGTAATCAGGTTAATTCCGCTCCTCTCTGCTAGCGCCAAGGTCATGGGTTCATACAAAATAAAGTGCCTCTTCTGGTGTGTAATCTGATCGCTCTTACGGCATGGACTCGGGGATGTTTCAGCTCCTGGGATATGAGCTGACAAGTCTAGAGTGGCTTATTGGGATCCCACGGGGGGCCAGGTCACCGGGAGCACACGAGGAGCAAAAAAATGCATTAGGGAATCAATGGCGAAGCTCGGAGTTTTCCGCAGAGGGGGACCACATTCCGCCGACATCGTCGATGCATTAGGGACCACCATACTGGTATCGCCGGAACTCAATGATCAATCGAGTCGTTTGCATTCCAAGCTCCACAATCAATACAATTCCACACAATCTAATTGAAAACGCAGATTTTCCGACTCAATTATAGTCCCACACACGATACTTAAATTATTTTTCCACAAGATAGACAAGAAAAATCCACGATGCAATTTCTAAAGTGGTAATGCCCAAATCCAAGTCTCGGAAGAGGAATGTATCAGGCTCATACCAGACGAATGTAATTTGTAAGACAAAACGAAAAACTTATAACAGTAACAATAGCTAATTAGCAACCCTTTAAAGACCGCTTCAAACGGTACATTTTATTGTACAAACGAATGTATCATAGAATGTACAAGAAAATGAATGGAATCAGAACAGGTTCTATTTCCCGTTCAGTCATTCAGACAATCATACAGTTTGCCGCTTTACGCGGTACAATTTTTCTCAATTTTTTTACAATGCAAGAGTTCATACATTCGATTGTACAATAAAATGTACCGTAAAAAGTAGCCTTAATAATAACATCTTAGAATATGAGGTCAAGGCTTGCCCTTGCTCTAGCAATCAGATGACCCCCTTGGTTGGTACTTATGCTATTACATTTGGAACCCACTGGGTCTAGAAACTCCATGGAACACGTAATTGTGATTTGCTATCCTGACATTTTAGCTCACCCAACGATCCCTAAACTACGGCCTGTCGTCATCACATCGCATTACGACATTAAATCATATAGGTCAAATGTTTCATACGTCGTGGATAAGAACACTTGGAATGACATGACTTTGTGAACTCAAAAATGTTATTGATATTCACAGACCACGGTTAAGACAACTACAATGTGATCACCAAGGATATATTTTGATACATCTACGTATCTCCTTGATAAATGTTGAAACCGTGGTCGGCCAAATTAAAAAAGTGTGGAACTCACAAAAGGATTAATCATTCCCAACTACACGTTTTATTCCGTAAATTTCTAAGCGCTCAATAATCCTGCAATTCCGTCGAAGATTACGCTTTCAACGAACCACACAAAGATAATTACCTTGATGCCCTAATACCGCATGGCATTTAACACTTACTGGGGATAGAGGCAGTTGGTTCTTATGCTATTACATATGGAGCATAAAATAGAGTACATTTTTTCAAGGATGATTTCGGAGCAACAGATTGGCTCAAGAATTGCTTATGGGAGTGCCATCGCTCATTCCTCATTATAATGATAGGGAGGAGATGCCTACAAGCGAGTCATATAATTGCATCATTATAGTTGTCGTTAACTGGCCGTGATAATCAGCTGGTTAATGCAGAGGAGAACAACGGATGGAACACTTAACACCATCTTCGGATAGTTCTTTTTCCACCCACAGCTCAACTTAATCCCACGATGCACAATTTTCAATTCCTAACGACAATCTGCATCTTACTTAAGCTCAGGACACTCCGTTTGAATATAAGCTAATTTCGCCCAACCCGTACTTAGGGAGAGATTTCAGAGTGTATAAAGTCACAAATAACACCGAAATAAATTAAAGCTATTAACGCGAAGGTTAACCAGATAGGAGAGAACAGAACTCAGTAATTTAACGACCAGAGAAAGGTGGGATGAATTTACATATCAACGCTAGGGGAATACAGTTTTTTCGCATACAGCCGGTGGTAACTAAGCAAGAAATGCTACTCAAAAAGTTACCAAGCTTTAGCTGGGCAAATGAGCTTCACCTAGACATGAACTAGAAGCCTGAAGTGCGCAGCCTCAGCCTCACTCTCCCCTTAATGAACTGCCACACACCACAGTGGTAAAACAAAAATTCATTTTAATTCTTCGACGAAGTTTACCAGGCCAAATGAAGACCCTAATTTCGATCATGTCCCCGTAGAATCGAGAGCGTACGGCAATTAAAATAAACGAAGCCAAGTAATAGCTATACTTAAACACTTCAACCACACCCCATTAATCTTTGAATCGAAAAAATCATTGGAATTTTAAAACAGTAAAGTTACGATATTTTAATACTCCTTAAGCTTAGATATTATAAAATAATTAAATAAACATCTGCATTAATTTATGCTAAAAATGATGAAAAAAATGTGTAAAAAGCCAAAAGATACACTCCCAGCGTTTTACGGAAGCGAAACCTAGTTACTTATGTCATGATCAGCATTAGGGCAAGCAATGGGAGCTGGGCACTTGAGATATATTTGCAGCAAAAGTTGGGTATATCGGGTTAGGTATATAAGAGGGTCATGAAAGAATATGAGTTTGATGTTCCAGCAATGGTCATAAATGAATGGAGTATGCTTCGTTGGTTGGGTCACGTTAAGAGAATGAACGAGAATGTAAAAATGATATAAAAATATGAGAGTGAACGGTATGAGAGGCCGGATAGACCGAGAAAGTCTTCGGAGAATATGGTATAAGACACTTAGAAGACGAGGAATATTAGGAGTCTTAATACAAGGGCGTGAATAAAACAGTGCATGAGGTTAACAGAAGCAAAATGTATGGAAAGATCTAAAAGCATGGGGAAAATTATTAAGAAAGAGGAGTCGGCTTCAAAGGCAAATCTCAGATAACTTGACTTTCCTGACTGTCCTTAACCGAAAAGGAAACGGCATGATGGGTACATGCGTATGTGTGAAATATATCATAACTAAGAATCTCGTACGTTGATGTCGTACGACACACGAGGTAAGGTCATGAAAATCATCCTAAAAATTGTGGCAAGACAAGAAATGACGTAGTTTAGAGGAAGGAGTTAAGACCAAACAGACACTCAAATGCAGTTTCAACGACAAGCTCCTCGAGTCAAACTAATCAATTAGCAGTCGAATTCCGCGAAAGGGATTGTTTAGCCAATCTCATTAATGTCTCTATTTTCCTAATGCCGTTCCTTATTTTTTTTTACTAGGAATGTGTTCTCGTTTCCCGCGGATAGCAATAAATAGAGATTCGGCGTACTTTCAAACCAGTTATACAAAATTAAGGTGCGACAAATGCCCTTCTGGTACTTAAGAAATTATCATAATTTTTTTTACTTGATGAATTTAGATTTTAATTTGCCAGTAGCATGGAACCCAGCGCTTAGTCTAATGCGACGTAATGTCAAAGTTCGTATGAAGTCCAAAAGTCCAGTTTTTATGTTTAAAAAATCGGCCAAGTCCACAAAGCATGATAACCAAAACTGGAACAAATGATGACGCTAAAAAATATGCCATCAGGAGTAAATTAAGGACTTTCTCTATATTATATCACATTAACCAGGTCAACCGCCAAGGACGTATCACATCACCGCAAGAGGACGCAGAAATCCCGTTTGTGAACCGTAGCTTCGCGTCACCTCTGCCATGTCAGAAGATTGGGCAGGATAACAACTAAAAGCATGAATTTGCACTTGAATATCAAGGCGTATTCTCGACGTTCAGTTCTGATGCCCATAAATTCCCCAAGTAAGTGATTCTGACGACGTGATTCAACTTTCAAGCGAATGCGTTTATAGAACCGTCAGCATTCATCTCCGTGCAAGCTCGTAAAGATATATGTGGTGTTCTGTCACTCGGCGGGGCTTAGCCGGTCCCTTTTGCTGAGCCCCCGGCGATAGCTCCGCAGTTAGCTATGACGCCAAGAAAATCACACGAGTTTCCACCACACTCGAGGGTATCAGGGATATTACTTCTTAACGAGCCAAACTCCCATTTGCAAACGCAAAATAACTCCCTTATTTCACAAAATTTATTTACAAAGAGACATTCTTTCCCAGCTGACGTTTGAATGTACGCGCCTTATGTAAGATGTATTTTCGTGTAGTCCGCAAGAAATATGAAGTACAGCTACTAGAAGAACTAGATTTTCAAAATGAATATCGATACCCACACCATTCACGAAAATGGTGGTGGATTAGAAGCCGTGGTGAAAGACAGACGAATAATCATGAAGACTAATACTTATTACGAAAAGGGTAGCAATAAAATGCGTAGACTCCGAGCAGGACTGCAACTCGCGTCCAGCAGGACAACGAGACGCGCTACTAACTCTTCTTTCCTCAGCAGACTGTATAAAACATTAAAAACACATTCTTTGATTAGCCCGGCCAAAATTTCGATTCCACAATCATTTTCATTATTTCCAGGGATTAAGATTACCGAGGACATCTTCGAGAGCATCCATCAAAACAATTTTGTGACTGCCACCGCCTGAAGAGTTACAACTGACAGACATATATAAGGCTAGAGTATTTTTACGGCACTTCCAGAGACGACGGGGCATTTTATCAGTTATGGCACAAGTTACGATCTCTTTGATGCGATTTTAGACCATTATTTGGTCACAACACTAAAAAAACATGACTTGGACAGGATCCTGCCCTGCAAGCAATATTAAAGAAATCTCATAAGCAGAAGAAATGGCTATGAGGCAGGCTATCGTTCCTCATGATCCTCCAGCTTCGCCATTGGTCATGCACGAGTGAGTCATCAAAACACTCCATTTCATTAGAGGCATTCAACACCTCATTATTTGTAAACCCATCTCTATAACTCATAGCTATAAGCCAGGAAGATAATGAAAATAATGAAATCGTCCATCTAGGCGACTTCTTCTAAACTCTACTACCTTAGAATACCAACTAAAATTACATCTCTCCATGATTCTGGATCTTACAATAAATCGACAGTCAGTTTTTCTTGTACGATTTAACACCGCCTACTTTATATTGACATGAGATCAGATTTTTACGTTTTAGTACATCACTACCCATAGGATGAAATATAAAATCCATTACATAAATATATTGATTTTGGCCAACATATTCGTAAAATCAGAAAAAAGTCCACAACATCACCCTAGTACACACTTTGTACGTTGGGATTGAAGCTGATGATCAGTCGTTTTATTTAGAGTTCAAAAGGAGTACAATAAAATACTCCACAGAAGTGGGCATAGATTAGCGTAGTGTACACTCAGAAAAATCAACGATACTTATGCATCACAAAAATTAGAGAAAACAATAAAAATATTCGTATACAACTAGGGCATTTAAGAAAAAACAACGCGATATGTTCTTCAGACAATTAGTATTAATTTCAAATATATAACCATCCGGAGAAAAGAACAGAATTCGATTTGATGTTAAATAGAACTCGACTGGCGGATTATAAATGCGGATGAGGGTAAAAATACCGCTTAAGCCTTTACTCTCAAATCTGAAATCTCACACATTTTACCATAACATACACCAGTGCTGGTGTCTGCGTCACACGTTCACTGCGGTATTTTCCAAACCATAAGGCACAACGTGTCTCAAAGATACTTATGTCGTTGAAATAAACACTGCTTTGACATTAATTTTTTATTTACGGCAAAGAAATCCATTCACAATGCACCGTGACGCACGGCAATATTTTACCCCCCGAAAAAACCATGAATAATACACCGAAACACGGAATACGACAGCCAGGACGGCCACAATATAAACAGCATGCTCGCACAGCACAAATTACGGGCCTAAAATACGCAAAACCTCAGCTAAAGTGAAGATTCCTGGAGACCCCCCGGACTAATAGTTAGTACTCGAGCGCAAACGCACGGTCGAGCATTACCTGTTTCGCACCGCCTTCGACAGGATGGAAAAAAATAAAAAAATAACGGCTTTCATTAATTTTAAAACTTAGGTGCATTCGTGGGTTACCTTGAAAAGGAAATTACGAGGATAGTCCCGTAGTCCTAAAAAAAATACTCGCAAAATAGACTCAAATTCACAGAATAGTCATCACGCAAGAAAATTGGAACACGGTAGTTCCTGGGCCAACACTAATCAGGCGGCAATCACACCGATATCATTCTTAAATAATTTACATAAACATAGAGCGATAATTTAAATATAAAAACGAGATACGCTGATAATGTAAGAAAGAATCGCAGTAGAAAGCCAAGTTCGTGTCTCGGGGACAGCGGATTTCACGGCAGTTGGCAGACGGGTGCGGGTCGACGGCCCGCCCTCATGCCGTCGCCACCGAGCGTGCTCGAAGATAAAAAGTCCTCTCGTAATTTCTTTAAATCGTGTTCCTGATACTGAAACACAACGTAATAATCAGAGATTCCTCCATTATCTAAATCGATAGCCTTAACAATTCTGCAAACATACTTCACGCACGAGGAAGCATCAGCGCAGAGAGAATTGCAGCACCTTCTTTGCTCATTACTGCCAATGAATTCGACAAGAGAGCAATACGGCATGCAAATGTTTCACCCACTGGAAGGAATAACAAAAAATACTTCACACGGGAAAACCGGTATATATAAGGCAGCAACACATTCGCGTGGTTGAATAGTAAGCGAAAAACCAGCTTCAATTAATATTCCTTGCAAGTATAGGTCCTTTAACAGATAGGTTCTTGTGCACGCAATTGAGTATATCCTGTACACCCACACTGTTACCACCGCTAATTAGACGGCAGAATACGGAATCCACCAACTGAAATCATATCGATAGTGCACTCATTAGCAAGAGGGGAAAAGCCAAATCATATGATTCCACGCGAAAGAAGATTTGTCTACAAGAACGAAAGAGATGTCCCGAGAGGAAATTCAATGCAAAGTCGATGGTGTACTGTGATATTTGTTGAGTTTGAAACCAAATCACAAGGAGGTTCTCCGTAATTAGTCCCTCACGCAACGGAATTGATCTCTCACCAGTCGAATGATCAATACATGAATGCATTTGCATGCACTCAAATATTCTTTAGAGATAATTTATTTGCATGGTAAGAGGGTATTATTCGACTGATGGAAATGGGGCGGAGTAAAATGCCGTTCCCTCCTCAGTCTTAACGACGGAATCCTATTCTACAAATGTCCTTTTTCTAATTACAATAAAAACATACCGGACTGAATTTACCCCCATGCAAGTTAGAAAACGTTTTTCAGAACACATCAAATTGGACATTCATTTCAAATACCATTTTATTGGGCAGATCATGATGCTGAAGCAAACATGTCGTAAATGAATAGTTTTGAGCGAGTCAGGAATATTTTTTTAAAAAACGTGCTGTTTTTTGGATTTATCGTAGATTCTGCACTTTGTTATGGAAGAACGATCGATATTCGACATATTTCAAGAAGAAAATCCGACACTCGTTACCAGTGGTATCCGATGACATCGCAATGGTTTTCGAGGCTGTCAAAAATAGAAGTTGAAAACGTTAGCGACGAAATCTAGAAAAAAAGTTGCAGCGAAACTGCATGGGTCACTCCGATTCCATCGTTATGGCAAACGAGCCGTAATAAATCCTGATGACCGCTGCTGTTCGGTAGGATGGCGGAAGTTGTCCTCAATGGACTCTCTGTTCGCTTAGATGGTTGCACGCGTAAAATCAGTGGCTTGCAAATTTAAACAGTTTGTTCGACGAAAGATGAACGACTGTGATATGCGCACACGGGCATAAAGCATACAACGCTGCACTGAATAAGAGCTGATATCATTAATTGCTGATGATTATATTTGGCACGCATTCAAATTTGCATATTAGAAAACGTAACTACCCGATCTTCGAATGTGAATTACTCGATGGAAGAAATCAAGATAGGATTTTGTTTGAGCATGGAACCCACCCATCGCTAGGGGTGTAAAACGTTTTAAATTAACCGCGATTATCTATTCAGTAAGTCATCAATGCTTAATCGCAGTATCACAGTGACTTTGATTGCCCCGTGTCCACCAATGTGGAAATTGAACCTGAATGCACCAGGTCCAACACTTGTACGCGCAAACAATAATTTAGATTTTTTATCAGCTCCTAGACACCTCTCGAGTTCTGACGAGCATGACAAGGAAATAGCAGCTCCACATGTAAGCTCATCTATTCTTGCTTCCTGAATCCTTTGTTACATTCTAGTTGTGGCGTGTCACATTATCCAACACAGCAGCATAATTACTTTCAGATAAAACGATGGTACATAGCGGCAATAAGCAGCAAGCACATGGATCGGCGATAGACAAGGGCGATATTTCAAACTTCTCGATGACATGGTTAGGGTCTTAACACCCACGGAGGCTTAATTTTCAAGTTGATAGTTGTGATTAATCACTCGGGAACAAAATTTATATTAATGCCTGAACCGAAACCGACAACCTAATCACGAAATTTATAAAACAGAAAATTATGATACCGATTCACTAGATTAAAAAGAAGAGGTGACAAACAATTTCATGATTAGCATACATTCACGCTGGACTGAAATTTTATTGCAGGGCCAAACTCCCGTCATTTTTTCATTGAGGTCCATGCTCTACATTATTAAAAGTCCCCACAAAATTAACGGTATATATCATTGACCGTTCATGAATATGCGTAAGATATTGATAGTAACATGAAACAAGAAATCATAAGGCATGGTGACCCTCCATCACATCTGCAAGTTAACATAAAACTGCATCCACATGAAAAGGGGGCGGAAAGTATATGCAATTATTTCTACACTCTCTTCACCCATCAAATAGCCAACAAATGGAAGTAGATACACAATTTTTTGAATAAAAAAGACTTCTGACGAGGCGAAGTCATAAGTACAAAACAAAAACTAAATTACTTACATATATACATATTTACGAAAGAAATGTCAAGAGTACATATCTTAAGTTTACCAGGTTTAGCAAAGAAAAAATGAAAAAAATCACGCACATACTTATACAAGTATAGAGAAAATGAAATACATTAACTAAAAAATAGGTTTCACACAAAATACGCAAGTATTAGAGTTTGTTCATGCTTAAACAGTATGACTCGATTACTTGCGGGAGGAGGAATTCGAATTTTAAAACCAATTTACTCCATGAAGATACCTCTCTAAGCTGAGAATAATTCTGGATTAATGAAAATAGTTTTTTCAAAAAATAGGTTACATGATAATGAAAGCTTCTAAGTCTTCGATTCACTACCACAAAAAAATACAAAACAAGGAAAACATTTATTTACCTCCTTAGGTTACACGGCAAATCCTCGAAGATTTCTGAAGTTCCAGTTATGTTTTCTTACGGGTGGACGAGAAATTCCATCACGCTGAATGAAATGGCAACGTAATAATCAACCTTCCTTGATCGAAGAGACAACTTTTAACACCTCTAAAATTATGTAAATTATCATTTAGGTAGTTGACTTCGATGATTTAACTCCCGCGTTTTGAGAAAGGACAGAGACAAGTGCCCGGCAATAACGTGAGACATTCGATAGGAAAACTAGGCACAGTGAGATTGTTCAAACCAGTCAGTATTCACAAATAATAATCTACATGTTCACTTTGTAGGAAATGCGGATTTCCCATCAGCCTTCTCACATTGTCAACAGACAGGATCCCCTCCACACTCTCACTGGAACAAGTAATCGATGCTCGAGCGACTGTGGCGGATATGACGTCGATGTTTGCGATTGGTGCTGTGATCTTTCGGACGTTTTCCGTACTTCAGCGACATAGGACTTTGTAGCAAGCGCCATCTATTATCTATAATTTCAACCAAAACAGTAAGTGGAGTGGGGTCTCCACTGAAGGAATTGCGTTAAAACGGTAAAAACTACCCACCGATGCTACTGATAGAACTGAAAGGCTATAACAAGGTCGGCGGATCCACTCAGCTGGAGAAAATGGTGAATGTGATGGCCCAATTTATCCTCGGTGACCAGCTTGTTATATCTTACATCTGTTACTTAAAGAGTTCACAGTCCACATTTAGAATTACAAAATTTTAAATATAATTGGCGCATTAAAATGACCATTTTCAGAGCTTGTAGAGTGAGGAAATTGACACACTTTTTAATTAATTTATCTTTGCTGCCCATTCTTCGATTCGTCCCATTGGTGAATTTCCTCTCGCAATACACTTAGTTAACTCAGTAATTTGTACTTACACCTTGTCATTCAATGGAAGGGATACCCGTTCTGTAGACTGTACGGGAATTCCCCTGCTTAATTGCTGAAAGTTATTGTAGGGAAGATTTTGCTGGAGGAGGAAGTCATTGTAGGAAAGAGTCATTGGTTGTCGAAGGCTCTACTCTCTTAAGGAAGTGTTTTTACTTATATGACTCATAAATATATATCTAAGAAATGAGTACATGTGGGTAATTGTTGGCAAGATTTTCTCACTTCATGGCCTGTTGTTGAGGGATTTTGTGTTTAAATGGCCGTCCTTCTCCAGGAGATACTCTCATCCATGTGACTGGGTGGTAGTAGTGCCAAAAGCTGTAAGGATTCATTTATCCGTTGATGTAGGTACTTCATGATAATGAATGGGTTGAGAATAGAGGTGGTTTTTCTTTGCCTTCCTGTGTAAATTAACCGATATACGTCATCAGGGAAATGTTTGTGATCACAAACAATGATATCTCCTATAATTAATAATCCACACTTATAAGCAAGAAATTTCAACAGTTTACATACTTATGAACACATATTTTAATGACAGTCTTACATTTGTCTATCAATCTCTCATTGGGGGTCCTCTCTAGAGCAATTTGTATCGCTTCCAGGAGCATCAATTGGCTCAAACATTTTTCTGGTGCAGATTTTTTTGTTCCTATATGACATGTTATAGTACATATATGGAACACATCAGCAATACAGAACACTGTATACATCACAGTCGTAGATCAAGCATGTAATACAATAAAATATAAAACAAAATTACTAAAAAAAAGAACAGTATCCTAAATGTCATTGAGAATAAATAAACAAAGATCAAGAGATACAGATATGAATTCTTCAATTGAGTACCACTGATGGTTACAAAGAAACTGACCAAGTTTTGACTTAAACATGAGGACTTTGCCTTAAAATCTAGGTAATGCGTGCATGAATCCCACCCCAGTATGACCTTGGTTCTTTGAAAATAATGTTGAATTGTGAGTTGTTATTCATCACTCATTTCAACCTATAGTAATGTGACTATGTACCTCAGCATTAGTTTTTATATTAAACATGGCTTTGTGTTGAAATACAAATATTATTGTGTGGAATATGAATAAACAAGGGAGAGTAAGAATTTTGAATTTTTAAAAAACTAGGTCTACTGCTGCTTATTCTTGGAAAATTACCTAGAATTCTTACTGTCCATTTTTGTAGTCTAAAGAGGTGAGTTAAATGATATGAGTGGCCCCAGACCTCAATTCTGTACTTCAGTTGTCCGTGAATTAAAGTGTAATTCACTGAAAGAGCGGTATCAGGGATAGAAGGATTAACTTTGCAATTCCACATTGTAAAAGATTTATTTACGACCGGTTTCGCCGCAGTGCAGCATCATCAGGTGCACCTGACCTGATGTGAGGTGAGGCTGATGTGAGGTGGACCTGATGATGCTGCACTGCGGCAAAACCAGTCGTAAATAAATCTTTTACAATGTGGAATTGCAAAGTTAATCCTTCTATCCCTGATATCAAGGAATTCCACTGAGTGAGGTCTGAAACCATCGTTTACAGAAAGAGCGGTAGCTGAGTCTACTGGATAAGATGGCGCCTTCTTCTGCTTAAGATTTATATTTTATAGGCTGATGTCTGTAGGTACTCATGATAATAACTGGGGGACACAGGGAGGCGTGAAACTGATCATATCAAGGTTTAAGAACTGCTGAACATTCACAGAACTTTCTCGAGTATAGATGTAGATTTGTGCCTCAATCTGCTACAGATGAAATGAGGTTTTAGAAGCAAAAGAATAAGAAAAATATAGGAGAGTGAAGAAATGGAATGTGGGAGCTATTTAAATGGCAAATGTGAGGAAGTCCATAAGCCTGGGGACAGGATCATTAAACAAGATGAGAAAAAAGGGAAGGAATGAGGAAAGAAGGGGGAATATGAGTGGAATAACATGAGCGGTAGAGAAAGCAGTTCAATCCAGGTAAATGAGAAGAATCAAGGAGCCATGGATCACCAAAGAAATTACATACATAGGAAATGGAGGAGAGAGAGGAAAGGAAAAATGTCAACACTGAGTAGGAATGGAGAAGGCATGGAGAGTAATTTTTGATGAGTAAGCAAATAGTGGAGAAATATTGGTGAAGAAGATGATGTAATACGATGAAATTCCACCAAATAAGAAGGCAAAATGGGTGTGTTCTACACTTGTGAAAAAATATTATCCAGCTGTAAGAGAGCGAGCAATTACAGAAACCAAGTTCAGGTTATGGAAGATACCAATCATGCAGAAGAAGTAAAGTAAAAGTTGAAACAATTGGTGGAACCATGTGAAGGCAACAATTGGTCAGTGAACTTACATATTGACACATCAGGCCAGTGTAATAAAGAAGGCAAGAAAAACTGCATAGTTTACATCCCTTCATCTGAGTTATTGAGTTAGATGATTTTTGGACCACTTGGTCTCATCTAGGAGGGAGTGGACTTGGTAAGAACAATTTTTTATCCCTATCCAAAAAGAGCACAATGTGCATTAAGTACTTTAATAATTAGAATATGTTTGACCTAAAACATTGAAAAGATTGTACTTCACTTATCAATAGATGGTTGGAGGTGAGACAAAACTACCCTAGTAGCAGAGGACATTGATGTAACGTTTAGGCAACGTTACAAAGGGAAAAGGTAAAAGTCCACACAACGTTGATGTTAGTTGCGATAACATTGCATGCATGTTGCCTCAAAATCCGAATTTCCCAAAAATGAACGTTGCAGCAAAGTTGTCAGTGCAACATTTAAAAAAAAAAATTTGCATAACATGCTTTGGCAATCAAAGAAATTCTCACAATTACGTATTAAATTTTTAGTTGCCATCCCTCCCTCTCCCCCCTCTCCACCCTCTCCCCCACCAACCTCACCCATGCCTTTTCAGGTCCACACCCATTACACCTAAAGGAAATTTAAAAAGTGGAAAAAAAATCTAGTGAACCATTTCCACAAACTTACAATTTTATTACAAAAAAATTGAAACAGTATAAAAAACATAAACTGGAATGCCCAAGGTAGCCTTTTATACTACTCTTGATTTTAACTCACATTTGTGATAACAGGAAATTCTTCTTTCATTCTAGGCTTTCTCGGGTTTCTTGTATTTCTTTTCACATTGCTGCTTCATCTTCCTCAGACAGGAAAAATTTCTTCACACACTGAAAAAAAGGCTAATATCAGTAATCACATCATTGAGAGACAACATATAAGATCATAACCAAAACACAATCAATGACCGGTTGTGGCATTACATTTATGTTCCCCATTACTGAATTTGTCAGGGAAGGGAGTGGTGGATTTGAAGTGGGTGGGAACAGACTAGGAACATGGAACGATCGCAGAGAAAAGGCAATTGAATTTCACAGGAGAAATAAATTAGTATTTACAAGCACTTGGTTTTAACATCATCTCAGGGAGAGATACAAATGAAAAATGCCAGGAGAGACTGCGAGATATCAAGTTGATGGTAAGGCAATGATTCAGGCATAGCATCGAAAACACAAAGAGCTATCCAGGGGTAGACGAAGACTTGGATCATAATTTAGTCTATAAAAGTATTGATTTCAACCCAGAAGAAGAAGAGTGCAACAAAATATGAGGAGTATATAACAGTTATATCGATATCACATGCAGCAAAATTTTGATTAGAATAATTAATCAAAGGTTACAGTGTTGGGCAAATTACTACAAAGGTAATGACCATTTTAGGTTCCAGAGGGGAAGGTCTAATCGGGATGCAGCCGTAGTGATGAGAAACAATATAATCAGTATAATTTTGCTTGCTTTCTAAATTTAAACAAGGCATTTAACATAATAAGAGGGGAGAAAGTATTTCAGGTTCCTGGGAAAATGAGAATAGATAAGCAAGACTGGAGAGACTATTAAAAAACTTATACGTGACCCAAAGGGCACAGAGGAGGGAGGCTGATGGTGTATTAGGGTGGGCAGCTATAGGTCGCTGGGTAGGGCAAGGGTGCCCATTTTCACATTTGCTTTTTAACATTTATGCTGAGGAAATGGTAAGAAAAGCATGGATAGAATTAGATGTGGGAATCAGAGTAGGAGGGAAATCTATAAAGTCAAGATTCATGGATATCTAAGCATTAACTAATTGATATTTTAAGGTTTTAAAAGCTTTGGTGGCAGAATTAGAAATTCAGTGTCCATCAAGCTGCAAGCATCTACAACGGTGGGGCGCGGGTACTTAAAAAAGGGAAATTGCCGCCCAACCGCCTTCTAGAAAGTATTGAAGCCGCTAGTGACATCTAGGTGGCATTAAGATTAACGATATTAAAGACTAACGCATAGCGCTAGTATCGCTAGTATATCGCAGTCATTCAACACAATTCAACAGCTGTGTTGAGCAGTGTTTTCATTATTTGTCATCGCGGAGGAATGAAGGATATTCTGTATTGAGGCCTGTTTTCTCTTGTCATTTGCAATTGAGGTTTATTTTCAGTTATCCTAAAGCACGTCGCTAGCTTTTATTTGTATATTTTCGTTAATTAATTCAAAGATCGTAAATGCCCAAAAAATTTGTTGGTGAGAACAGCAAGTCTGCGGCTGCCAGAGCTCGCAAAAATGCTGCTAAAGAACAAGAGCAAGCAGAAAAATTGAAAAAAATAGATGATGAATATTGGAAAGACGATGACAAGCATATCGCTCGGAAGCAACAGAGGAAGGTTAGTACTGTACAGAAAAAGGGAATGTGTTTATGGCGCTCCAATCAATGTTCTCCTAAATGTGCATTCGGGAACATTTTAGTTTATAATGTGATTTATTTATACTCGGATATGCTCCAGGCTGTCGTCACAAGAAAAGATCCGTTCAATTTAGTCGCTTGATCCCTACGCAATGTATTCTTGTCTTCTTTCATAAGTCCCATCGACCATGTCAACAGTAGATTTCTCTAAATGCATGTGTAGTGTTAACTCATCGGTTATATGAACTATCGGTCAATGCTATGTAGGTTAAAAGTCGTTGCAATTGTATGGAAAATGGCGAAATGGATCGAGGGTGTAATAATTGCTCAGGGTTCATTATAATTGCGTTGGGATTGTTTTTGGTAGAATTTTTCGGTGATGTTCTCCAATCAAAATGAGACCACTTCTTAATTTGTGCCAGACATGTTCGGATGATGACCCAGGTGCGTTTCTAATTACTGTTGGAGCATTCTGAACGATGTGGTGCTTATGGGTAAATCTGGTTGTGTTCCATAATTCTCACACAGCTTACCGAAACCAATTGTTTGACTTATAGACATTCCCACTTAGAGTCTATGAAATTAAAGTAATAAAAATCACTCATAGTAGGAGGAGTTTCAGTTTTGAGAAGACTGGTCGAATGCCGCCGTGGAAGCCCATTTCCTCAGCGAGTTTTCTTTACTGATTAATTTCTCTCTTCATGTTGAAATATTTAATTCCAGTATTCATGAGTGGACTGATTGACTGTCACACATTTATAGGAAGAAAAGGAAAAGAAGAAGCTGGAAACGCTAGAGAAAAAAGCTGAAGCGAAGCAGTTACTGGATGAAGAACTGAATAAAATTCAAGTGGGTGCAAAGCAACCATTATCAAAAATAACAAGGGCCGAAATTCAGGTATTTTCAGGTCCCCACAATTCCTATGCTTTCCATATTGATTCCATGGGGAAACTATAATGTGGTCTAAAATGTTAATGGCTCATTAAACTGCTAATACATTTTTTTATGTAGTCTGAGAAAGAAAAAAGAGATAAAGCTGCAGGTTCCAAGAAAGAGCCAGTAACACACATTGAGAAACCTTTGGAAGAAAATGTCAATCTTCTTCAAGTTGAAGGAGAAGAAGCGAGAACGGTGGATGAGGCCTTATCAATATTGAGGTATGGTATTACTATGAAAAGAGCCTTGCTATATGGTGATACCAGTACACAAAGTATTAGTGATATTTTATTAATTTAGATGTTTTTGTTATTTATGTGTGTGTGTGAAGTTATTTGAATCATAAACGTACGTGTTTGTGGAAAACATTGGCTTGATTGAAGTGAATTCGACTCAAGTATTTTAACTACCTAATTCATCTGTAGTGTTTCAATAAATGACCCTAGCACTGATGTGAGATTTGTGAGAAGCCCAGACAGGGCTATTATTGCCGATGTCTTGTTGATAGACTGTATGCTTACAATTATACATCACCAGTGTTGGCTGGTAAACATCAAAGAATATTGCCTTGTTTCCTACTCACAATAGAAAACCTCACTCTGACTTTATTGGGCAACAGAGAGAAGATTTTGGCAACAAAGCTGAGCTGATAGTTTCATCGGTCTTCCTGAGTGGTTATATAATAAAACAGATGGCCACTTTTGTGGAATCCCCTACTATGAAGTTATATTTCCTCATCCCTTCAAGAAGTTAGCCTGTTCAAGTTCATTAAAGCTGCTGTTCGTCGCATGGTCTGGAGTGTGTTTCCTGAATCCACCTTATTTCCAATCACTCTTATTTTAAGCTCCCATGAAATACATCTTTCTTCACCGTCTTCTCTTTGTTTGCTCCCCATTATTAGCAGCAATAAATGCTCCAGCAATGCCAGAAGCAATTTGTGGATCAATTTTTGTTTATGATCCAGACTGAACACTACTAGTTCAGCTGGAAAGCTGAGGCAGTTCAAAGCTGGAAAAAGTCACTGGTTTACTCGCGGATGTGTGGACAGGCTACATCATTTGATCCATTTACCTGGATGCAATTCAGTGTATCCAGTGGCAATGTTGTCTAATGTCATGTTGCCAGTATCCAGCTATTATCCCCCTGTATTTACATGTTTCACATAGTTTCAGGTAAATGTTTTTTTTCCTGATTACCCTTTCTCCCCTGCAAAATAATGCCAAGAAGTGTCTGACATTGGCTGATTGGTGGAGTGGACTCAAGTGATGATCATTTATAAGATGCAGTTAAATTGTATTTGTATATTGGCTTCCCATCATTGGAACCATGCACTTACTCAGTTATACCCTAGAGGGTATTATCTCTCTTATTTCCGCATGAAATCAGCTCCTGGTTGATGATAAATAAGATCGATAAGTTAATAAAGAGAAGTGATAAAGCAACCATGTAGTTGTGTTTTAGCCATCAACTTTTTGTATAGTGGCTTAGTGATACATATAGTCATTGAACCTAAAACTATTATGAACTTTTGCATGAACCGGAATATTTAGTAATAATAACAGACTAGTAAAAAAAGTTGATAATAGGATATTTTTCCACCTTCTTTAGCTTTTTGTGTGAAGTTCATTACTCTTTGGTGAAAATATCACTTTATAATAGTGTTAGGGTCCATTCAAGTATTACGTAAGGCATTTTTGGTGGTAGGGTGGTTGAGATCATCTTACATTGTCCTATGTAGGGGGTCTGGAACTGATTTACGTAAGATTTTTGTCCGTCTTGAAACATTGTATCGTTTCCAAATGAAATTTAGCTGTGATATGGAGCATTAGCTTGTTAATGGTGTATTTTCCATAATCTCACCACAACACAAATGCTCCTATTCTGTCGCTTGACTGGCTTGTTACATTACCTCCATGCTCAACCAAAGTGAGCATTTAATGAAGAGTAGATTGAAATGTCTTACGTTAGACTGAGAGGGATGGGGGGTTGGGAAAATCTTACATTTTCTTACATAGGGGAAGGGGTGGGGTCAAAAGTGGCATAAATCGTCTTATGTAATAATTGAATGGCCCCTTACTACTATCATAACCAAGTTTAGGTGTGGCAAAAATAAAAAAAATAACTGTATTGGAGTAACTGCCTCTTGTTTATGTAGCATATTAAATATACATATTGATTTTGCAGAAAGATTTCATGACCTAATTTAATCTTTGTTTATCCTTGCAGTTTGAAAGATCCAGAGCTTGACCGTCATCCTGAGAAACGAATGAAAGCAGCGTATGCAGCATTTGAAGAAGCCAACATGCCACGCTTGAAAGCAGAATACTCCAATATGAGACTCTCTCAACTAAAGCAGTTACTTAGAAAAGAATGGATGAAATCGCCACAGAATCCAATGAATCAACTTCATCAAAGGGCTTCATGATTACTTACATCATCAATTATCATATGCAATTTTTTTCGAAATCTCCTCACTATCAGTTTTTTCGCCACATAGATTTTTATTTTGGGTTTGGATAAATTTTTTTACCATTATCTGCCCTTCATTTTTCTTCTTTGGAGCCTTAACCCTGCAAGTTCTAAATTTCCTAGTATTTCATTGTATTAAATATTGTTTTTTGGAGGTCCCTGCCTTAACTGTCAATATAAGAAACCTAAACAACTGGCAGAACTAAGTGTTACAGTCGATGTCATTTTTTTGTTTATTAAATGATTTATATTATTTACTTCTTGGCTTTGAATTTTCTGGTCATGGGTCGTCAGGGCAACTATTAATCTCTGGTGGTGAAGTACTGTGGGCACATGGACCATGGGACTTCTACAGTGACTATGAAAACCCTACAGAAACCATTAAAAGGCTGGCAAACTGTTCTGGGTGATGGTAGAGCCATCTCGAGGCTAATGAGCTGCTTGGCAGATACCAAAAATTCTACTCCTTACCACATTACTTTCGGAGATATTTGCCAAAAAATACCAGCCCTTTTACATGGGGAATGGTACATGTATGCACTCCAGAGACACATTATTTACAAAATGAGTAATTTCTAACACTAAGATGTTGTAACCAAACCAACAGTGAGTACAGTAAATCATTTATTATTATTTTTTTAATTGTGTATTTTTGTTTTATATCCTTTTTGACGACATCTATAGTAGTTGTGTTTCTGTTACCAAGAATAAAGACTATTATTATTACCAAAATAAAGCCTCACTGGAGGATAAGGTAGGAAGGGAAGCTGGACTGCAAGATCACACAGGCTTGGCAACAGGAGTCTAAACTTCAATATATGTTACCTGAGTGCAGCTTTACTTTAAAGAAGTTTAAGTTCATTAAATATCACATTCACTGTTGAGGGATATATTTTTAACTGCAAAACAAGAATGAGATGGACCAGGCTTTGATGGCAGCCAAGAGGAACTATTCAAAGGACCATGGTCATCGGGGAAAACTCAACCTCCTCCTTTCAATATCCCAAAAGCCCTTTCGAACAAGAAAATTTCCCTTAGGAAACTTCTCATTTCTAGGGATAACCAAATAGGCTGTACAAGCTCAGAAAACACAATATTGGTAATTGCTTATCTATTTTCTTCAAAAGCTCACACACATTCAGGCATTTCATAATGAGGTATTTTATTGCATTCAGTCTACATGTACAAGTAGGCATATTTAATTGACTGTCAACATTTATAACAACTTTATCCATAATCAAAATAAACTTGGTCCTCCAATTGACAATACAATTCATAAATGGTTACAAAATTCCAGTCATTCATAACATAACAGCAATAAATTGTACATAATATGCATAACTAACAAATGACAAACAGTCAATCAATGGAGTATAAAAATAGATGCTGATATTTGTATTAAAAATATGCAATGATGCATTGCATACACAAATCTCACCACACAGAATCTAATGCAGAAAAAATATATTCTAGACTCTCAAAACGGGCAGGTGGAAGGTCTAGCTTAAAGAAATGTAATAAATATGTATTGAAAATTCCCTTCTTTTTCAAAAGCTAGACTAAATAACCTATTATATATATTGTCATCCTTCTCGTATAGTAATAAAATATCAACAAATTTACTGTCATGGCTTAATAACAACACAGCAAAATCTCCAGTGTATATTGCTTTCAGATCCCTTTTAAAATTTGAAGGATATTGAGACAGCACCAATTATATGGAAGAAGATCCAAATCTCAATTATATTATTTATGGTACACAAGAATCATAGGAAAACATTACATCACACATCTTTGTACAACAATAGTTAGTCAATCAACAGTAAAATGGAATGATAAATTCTGGTCCACTAAATAGTCAGAATAGAACCAAGTGGATTACATAAATTGTATTTGTGCAATTGAATGATAGTCATACTAAAATTCATGAATGATGGCACCAGCAAACACCGAGAGATAATCCAGATAAATAGCAAAAATTTTTTTGATTTCTCACAACTTTTACCTAACATGCCCTAATCCAAGTTCATGGCAGTTTCATAGTGAGTGGGCTGCGATTTGGAGAATATTTTTCATGACTAAGTAGAACACTAGTGGGTTTCATTTCAATCCATGTAGAAGATTCCCATTTCAATATAAGATCCCAAGATAATCAAGTTAGCCATCTAGTATCTCTGCCAGAAAAAAAGGTATTTTATGTTAGGCATTCACTATACCAGACAGAACTAATACAACATGCTTGCAGCTGTAGCCCGAGTAGGAAGTTTGCAAGCCTTTTCTTTGATGGGCTTAAGAGCCTATGCTGTTCTGTGAGCTTGAGATAAACTAATAGGTCTTTGACAACGGATGTTGTTTCGTATTTGTTCACAGGTCACATGCAACTAGAAATGAATTGTGTTAACTTTGACTGGAGCGATGTATTTTGACAGCCATTACAAAGAGAGGAATTTTAATGGATTTGCAAACTACATTTGACAACAAACAGCATTTAAAGGTGTGATATTTTCTTGGGCTGTTTAGCTAGGGTTCCTTACATGCATTACAATTGTTTGATTTGAAAACTTAACGAAACCTTACCAAAATTCCTTCATTATTTTCCTAGCAGTATGAAAACTAAAAAAAAATGCAATAAGACTTGTGACAGCAGGGATATAAATAAATCAAATAGAAAAAATATCATAACCACTCTCTTACATAAAATACCAAACACAGGCAATTCTATTCCTAAGATGGTCACCAGGAAATGAAAAAAATCCTCAGTGTAATTCATATCACACTCCCACATTGTACAAAGCAAATCATTTACTGTGCTTCAAAGGACACGTGAATATTCATTGCGTTTAACTCAGATCTTCCAGCCAATCTATTTTTGTCCTACAAGAAGAATGCAAGATACTGTCCTGAGCCAGAAATTACTTGATTATAAGTGAAAATATATTCATGACACAGAAATAATCTTGCATCCTTCCCCAGTAAGTCATGACATTTTTGCAGCATATTTAGAGGCAGCAGTCACATCATGTTTCATGAAGTGTAAAAGACACATCCTGGACCCTAACATTTACAAGGACTAATACACATAGGTCATAATGCTTATCATATTTTAAATGCCCAGCATTAAACTTAGTCAAATGCGTAATTAACCTTAAAGTGATACAATTTAAATACCAGAGATTTTTCCCAGAGGAAATAAATTATAAGATAATAGAGCGGGTCAATAAACATGACACCAACGAGGAAACCCAGACAGCATATTAAGAAACAGCAGTTCCAGGCAATTATTAATTGCAACCTCAGGATTAATTCACAGCAAATATGATGTATGTACAACAAAAAGCATGGAGTATCTTCAGGTAAAATCATGACCAACTGAGCGGAATAAAATGAGTCACATCCTACACATTAATTGCAGGAGTTCGCAAGTTTTGTCATTTTTTCAAATAATTTTTCCAAGGTTCATATCTCCATCATCATCAATGTAAGAGAGTTTGGGTATTAAAAAAGAAATTCATCCACAGCAAAATAACAAGATACATGTGGCCGTAAACAAGCAGGCATATAAACAAATAAAAATTATCTAAACCTGAAGACTTGTCCCAAGATATAGAAGAGTGTTATCTAGAATAAGTTTACCCATGACTTGGTAAATTCTTATCATGAAAAAATTGAACTTTCGCACCCAACAAATCAACATATATATATATACTGTTTTCAGTCTGAGATTAACAAAAGCGGAGCATTAGTGACCGGACATGTAAGCCATTCCAATGATTTAGGGTAATTACTACACAACATTTTCTGAGGAAAGAGAGATACTTGGTACCAAATTTGAGGTAGCGGATCAGAGTGTGATTTCCTGAATACACAGCAGTTGCGTTATTCAAGAAGTTACATGGGCTATATTTGGAAAATATAATTTTGACCCAAGGAGGATGAAAATAAATGATTTAAACCAGCTCTAGAGAAATGGTTGAATCCTACCAGGCTTGACAACCCACAATGTCATAGCATAGTATACATAGCAGGCTTGCACGAGTGGCCAGCAGTAAGGGAAGAGCATTAGCCATCCAGTACTTATGAGAGAGCTCAAAGAAAACCTTGCCTATTTGGATAGCCTTACATGAAAACTGATGGGGTGATGGCTATATCATACAAAAAACTAAACAATGAGATGTGGTCCTTCATTCAGAGAAAATAAGCATTAATATCAGACCCCAGAAGTGTGACTTCATTGGTTCTCCCCCATTAGGCCGGTCAAGCCTCTTTTCCTGTCCACTGGATTTCCATCAAGACTCAAAAGCCATTTGATGGTGCTACAATGGGGAGAAAACTATTCTCGTTTAATTTAGAAGGGTGGTGCACAGTGTTTCAGCACAAAAACAATGAACATGATAATGTGAGGTCCATATTCCATTTGGATATAAAAAAGAACTATATGAATAGGTAACAAATATAAACAAAGAAATCAAAATTTAAAAAACTTGAAGGAAAGAGAAACATTGCAAGAAACAGAAATCAGGATGAAAACTAGTACCTGGGGATCTTGAGCTAAATACAATCGAATTTTCATCTGATTGGGAAACAGCGCCTCTGCACCAACCTTTGGGATAAATGGAATTGTTATCTTCTTGAATGTTGACATTTCACTATCAATACAAATAGCTGCCAAAAAAAAACAGCATGAAATACACTGCACATAGAGCAGGTTAAAAATTTGAAAAAATAGGATGTTAAATTCCTCATTTCCAAACATCTATTTGGTATACAATCATCTTCAAATATTACTTAAAAGTCATTAATTCCTACAAAATCTATCACTATTGCTTTCTTCCATGTTTTTTTCAGTATTATGTACACGAGTTTTAAATTATTGGAATCATGGAACAATTCAGTATGCCACTTGATCACCAAAAAATAAAATTAAATCCATATGATACAAAAACTGCATGAGGAAAAATTCCAACAAAATAACAGAAGTTCAACATGGTAAGTTTCTTTTAAAACTTAGTTGACAAATTTTCACGTTAGTGAAATAAATGATCAATATGTAACAACATACAAAGCAAAAAAAGGTTCAGAATTAAGAAATCACCCAATTCAATCAAAATTGATTTAGAGAGCATGAATGTGAGGGCACGTCATGATGAAGTTTCATTATCCCATCAAGACTACGCCTAAATGTTGAGGTAATATAACTAGATATTTTCTTGCAATGAAACTGATATTAAAATATAACCACATGACATCATGTGATATTTGTATTTTAAATGTATTCAAAGTTCTTGGTGTAAAACCCACAGTGTTGTATATGCCACAATAAATAGGACAAAACAACATGGTTGAAAAGATGATTATGATGTGTTCAAACCAAGATAACAACATAAAATAATGAAAAACAAAATGACAGAATGAATATTACTAATGAAACAACATTTACCACAAAAAGTTAATAAAAAATTAAACAACTGTACTTCGTTTAAGACAGATAATAACTTGCTAAAGGAATTACAAGAGATAAAAAATATTACATAATGTAGTCTTCCTGAATGTGATGTTACTAGGCACATCTTACTTCTGTCATTGAATAAATGCATCCACTCCCGAGGCTATGAATTCCACCAGGTGATGAAACAATGTATCATATGGCACAACTGCTCAGGAGCATCTAGCATTTGCATGTGGCCAGCATTAGGTAGTACCTCCAGAAATGAACGTGGGATTGTCTGTGGAAAAAAATGAAGCATGAATGAACAAAAATTGATACAGCACACACTTCAAAATTATTGCACAGGTATACAAAAATTCATATAGCACGATTTTAGTAATTACATGACACGCCAATGGTGAATGTGTTCACAGTGGACATCCTAATGTCCCAATTTTTAACTTGATTTCTGAGGCATAGGTGAGCTCCAAATACCTTTCCCTCGACATATAATAAATTCTAAGACTACACTTGGTGGAACAACATTGCGATGATTCGTAAATGAATTCACTTTGTAATAATTCACAATGGTTTTTAATATTCCAACCTAGGTTTCGACTCAAGTTAAGTCATTATCAAGGTGACAATATTACATCACGAGCCACTTACAAACATTGTCAGGGTGTAGGGGGGGGAAGTAGGGAAGGGGAAGTAGGGAAGGGGAAGTAGAGGATGGGAAAGCAGCTAATTGGTGGAGAGTGGATGACCGGTCCGAATAAGGTGGGGGGGAAGAAAGGATTGAGTATTGTTTAAGGATTTAAATCATGGGAGGGGGGAGGGAAAGGTAAGGTCAGGAAAGGAGAGTGGGCAGGGAACATTTCATTTAGCACACACAAAATTTTGATTTTTCGAATGTAAAACTATTTCGAGATTTTCTAAATAATCCATATTGTGTCCCTAACATTGTATGTGAAGGACTTCTGGGATGAAGTCACTTCGGTGGTCTTCTTCAATTAAATGTTTGGCAAATTGGGAGCAATTATTTCCGTTTAGTAAACAATGTCGGTGTTCTTTACTTAATGGAAATTAAAATACACTTTGTATAGGTTCACTAGATGGGTTTATTGAGAACGACCATGGTTTCGTCACATAATGACATCTTCAGGTGGCAAAAAATTATTTTACATCGTATATATACCATTTTCTGGTGCACGGGTGAAGGAGGGGAAGGAAGGGGGAGGGAGAGGAATGAGGGGATGGAGAGTGTACAAGTGTGGTAGTTGAGGGGCAGGTATGAAGAGTTGGGCAGTGGGAAGGGATTAACCCTTAAGAAGGGATTAAGGGTGGGAGGAAGGAGCATGGAAGAAATTAACACATACATTTCTGAGAAATACATTGTAGACAACGGAGAATAGCACGTCCATTGTCTACAATGTATTTCTTGGAAATGTATATGTGTTAATTTCTTCCATGCTCCTTCCTCCCACTCCCTTCCTCCAACCTCAGCCGCCCGGTTAATCCCTTCCCACCACCCAACTCTTCATACCTGCCCCTCATCTACCACACTCCTACACTCTCCCTCCCCTCATTCCTCTCCCTCCCCGTCCTTTCCTCTCCCTTCCTTCCCCTCCTTCACCCGTGCACCAGAAAATGGTATATATATGATGAAAAATAATTTTTTTGCCACCTGAAGATGTCATTATGTGACGAAACCATGGTCGTTCTCAATAAACCCATCTAGTGAACCTATACAAAGTGTATTTTAATTTCCGTTAAGTATGGAGAGGTTTCACAAAGTTAAGCCTGAAGTATTAGTTATATTTCGGTGTTATTTAACTCTGGTCAGGATAGTGTGTCCACTCTGACCAATGTAAACAGTAGAACAATTAAGACTATTACACTTAAACAAATTTACATCACATTTATCTAACACATCAAATTTATATTTAGAGTTAAACAGAAATTTATCCAAGCGATTAGGATTATAAAATGAGACAGTGAATTTATCTCTAGGTATACAGTTTGCTATTTGATAAGATAATTCGCCAAGGAATGGAATTTTACACCATCTTTTTCCTAGGTAAAGCTGGGGTAAAGACAAATTGGTAACTAATTGGAGGGCCAACTTCACTTGTAGCCGTTGCAAAATTTTATCAACAAAGTTACTATTGTAGCCATTAGTTTCAGCAATACGTTTTATTCTATTTCATTCTATTTTTAAGTTATTACAAGACATAGGGATTGATAAAGCTCTGAATATCATGGAGTTAAAAGCTGATAATTAATGTGAGAGATGGTGGCAAGAATCAGAAGGAATTACAACATCGGAATAGGTTGATTTTCTAAAAATGGAGAATTCATGTGTATCTCCTGTTATGTCAATATTTAAGTCCAGGAGTGTATTTTTGAATATATGGAGTGAATATTTTTAAGGAGTGTATTAGGTAATTAACAACTTCAATATGGTATTTCTGATTCTTGATCCTGAAACGAGCAAGCATTGCAAACTATCTGGCATCAAAGTATACATGCATGTTTCAATGTCAAGGAAAAATTCCCGATGAAACGAAGTTTCAACACAGTTGATTATCTCTCAAAATTTACCATTTTGACAACATTTTAAATCTATTCAATTCTCAAAAAATAAAGCATAAAAATGGCATAAGCATTCTGTGCTCCATTTCACATTGGTGGAGTAAGCAGTGGAGTGACATAACACTGACAGCATAGAAACTTCTAAGTAACGATACAAATGCTTGCTAGTTTTCTGCTGCTAAGGAAGGGCTTTTCAGTTGTACTTACACCCATAAATAATTCCAATGGCAGAGAGAAGAACTCATTTATCTGCCAAATTTGAAAGCAATATTATAGGAACAGTAAAATTCTAAATTGGTTACCAGTAGAGTACTTCGAGTTTCTGAATGCTACATAAAATGTTGGAAATTTGATTTAAAGAACGACTTTCAAAGGAAAACACACCTAAGTCATTTTCAGGGCCTCAAAAAGGAAGTAATGTTGAACTAGAAAACAAACTTGATAAATTTATTATATCCTAATGGGACACAGAATCACAACTACCCACTAATATTAGTCAACAAACAAAATTGTGCAGCCTTCCCTACTTGGTGAGAGCAGATTCAAACAAACTTAACAAGAGTCACTTTACATAAAGTCCTCTCAGACAGCATCAGTTCCACAACATGTATTCCCTGAATTAAAGCAACAATTAGAATTGGAAATACCATCAACTTGTTGAGAATTAAGCTTACCCTTTCCATTTCACATTCCTCAACTAGAGAGATGTATGGATCTTTAAGGCCATGAACCAACAGAGTTGGAACTAGAATTCGACGATGAAATGCTGAGTCACCATCTGACCAATCTTGGCCCCTCTCCACGTGATTCATCACATACCGTGGAAGTTCATATGTGCAGAAGGATGGCAGTTGTTTTCCCCGGGGAGCATAAAATACTTCTCTGAAAGATACATTTGATGGATAGAGAAAACATTAAGAAGTGTATACAAGCCAATTCTACTGTAATCGTTCACGTGTAACACGTTCTACGTAAATGATTGAGAATTATGCATTCCCCATGTCCGTTACTTTCTGCATGCAGTTTTCTATGTGCTTAAATCTTCAGTTAGAGATGGAATACCAAAAGGAGAACAAGAACAACATTCCTAGAGGAAATTTCCACTAACATGTGAAAACATACAGTAAATATCATCTCAAACTATATTTTTTCTATGGATAAATAATCCCAAACTTACATTACAAGTTAAGCTAAAAACTGCTTAATAAATAAAAGTCTAAAAATGAAACATTAATTCCTCATGAATTTCAAGGCAATCCAAGAGAAAAATAACCAATTTTGCAAACAACAATATTAAAAAATGTCTTTTTAAATTATGAAATGCAATAAGTGACTCCTTACAGTTACACTAAACCATAATATTTGACAGCATTTAAAGAAATATCCCATATTCTTATGAAGTGTTTAGGAAAAATACTTTTAAAATGCTCTCTAAAGAGAAAAAGTGAGAGCACATTGTAAAAATGGGATGGTACCAGATGATTCAGGAACTAGAAGTGTACACTTAAACAAATGGTATTAATGGGGAAACATTTTCACTACATTACCAAAATACATATGTATTCCACTTTAATGGTAAAGTTACTGTCAGTGTGTCATAATCCATGTTGAATATATATACCGTACATATTTGGATTGGTCAGTTAGTTTTGTATAGTTTCACTGGTTAGGAGTATGGTATTACAAAATCTTGGAGTGAGTCCAAGATGATGGAGCAGTTGAGCATTCAACCTTCGTACAATAGGGTACTGCCTTGCGTAGGCCTTTTGGTGAGGTAGAAAAAATTAAGTTGTGATGCCATCATGGATGAGTAGTAGCCAAAGTAATTTTCAATGAATGGGGAGTCATATTTTAAATGTCTGCCACAGTCTCAGCTTGGTGAGTATTTTATATTTATTCCATAGGATTAACCGTCATTATGATGTTCGATGAATTGCTCTTTGAAATTGCATAAGCAATAATAAAAATAAATGTCAATCATAGAACAATCTTTAATGATAGCACAAATTAATAATATTTTGGACAAGGGCAGGGTAGTACTCGCCACCTGGGGTAAAGTGTGCCAACAGTAGAGTATTTAGAGGATGACTTTATCCTTCATCAGGATTCTCCTTCACAGGTAATACCCAAAGATGGTCTTCTAGTGATTATTTTAGAAAGGTGTGTCTAATATGCCATAAAATACAGTAGTTCATTAAATTTCATGCCACGTGATAAACCAAAAATCTTTAGTAATTATACAATAGTAAAAAGGGTAACTGCACAACGGATCTAACAAGAATTGCAGTCATAATCTTCTATCACTGGTCTGATTACATACCTTTTAAAGCCACACATTAGAAATGGCCTCATAAGAGATACAACACATGGATGTAGAGAAAACAAAGTCTGTTTTGGAACAAGAGGTGAAGGGCCACCACTGCTGAGGAGGACCAACTGAGATATTTGCTGAGAGCGATATCGAGCCAATGCAGCTGCAAAGCATGATCTGTGGAACAGAATCACAAAAATGAACTCCAAAGCCTTTGATAACAAAAAGAATAATCACCAAAAAAATTCATTTAAATGTACGCCATCCAATTTTTAATTATATCACCTAAGAGGGCAGAATATAGCTAATACCCTGTTCAAAGAAGTTCATAGCTATTTCGAGAACAACTAACAGATAAAACCACACTAAAACCAGGAAATAAGCTATAAACTGTGCAAACAGCAAAGTGAGAGGCAATAAACAATTTAATAAATGATCATCAAATAAAACTTAAACCACCAATTGACCAACCTTTTGGTCTTCAGTGGCTATATGCTAAAACTTCTAATGGAATACATATCAGCTCGCATAATTACCCATTTCACTAATTTATAAATTTGAACATGAATGCTAGTTTGATAAGCACTGCAGTATCTGGTTGTTCACAAGGTTCAAATTTTATAATAATAATAATAATAGCCTTTATTAATCATAAGAGTAACACATACTACTAAAGATGTCATCAAAAAGAATATAAAACAAAACATACACACATTAAAAAATTACCTTTGATACAGACGACAGATTCACCCTTGAAAAGTCAAATTCAATAAATTCCTCTAGTGAGTACAAGGGGTTTAAAATTAGTCAGTCCCCAATTGCATTTCAAAACCTGCCTAAGCTGGTTACTACAGCTGTATGTGGTAGTTTATTAAAAAATTCAATTGAAAGGTTGTCCCACTGATTGAAGTTTTTTTAAAAATATAACTTTGAATCCCAACACAGACAAAGGCACAAAAACACATATGGTTGGGTATCCCACAGCAGATTGCCAAGTAAACTGAAAATCTCAGAGCCAAAGACTTGCAAATGATATCTCAACAAATTGCACATGCTGTGCATTCAGAGTAACCATATTAGGACTGTAGTAAAATGAAACACATTTAATCATTTTATCATTCAGGTTTGATGAGCAACCTATCAAGCAGAAAGGCAAAAATCATTAGGAAGGAGAATAAACAGATCAAGGTGATGAAATAATGAGACAATGATGTCATATTTCACCCGTCATGTGAGTGAGATGAGATACAGCACAATGATGTCAAACGGGCATACCCTGTACACCATTACAGGTAATAGCCTCTAATCATCATAAGAGGAACACATGATACTATAGACGTCATAAAAAAGAATATAATACACAAAAAATACACACATTAAACAATTACCTCAGACAAACTACAGATTCAACCTTGAAAAGTCAAGTTCAAAAAATTCCTCCAGTGAGTACAAGGGGTTTAATTTACCAGTCATACCAAATAAAAACTATTAGCAATTAAGGTAGCTGAGTGAGATAGTTCTCTAGTCATAATAGAGACCATATGCGAATTATACGTTTTAATGCCACCAGCTATAAGACACATCAATTAAATATTGCATTATTAATGGTGCAATTTGATTCCTAACCCGAAAAAGAAGAATGCATCAGAATGCAAGGACTACAGAACAATTAGTTTAATTTCACACGCAGCCAAAGTTTTACTTTGAAAGCGAAGCTTGTGATAAAAGTTGGAGAACACTAACTAGAGCAAGTAGAGCAGTTTAATTACTTAGGTAGCACGCTAGAGGAAAATGCGCATAGTAGTAAAGACATACGGAAGAGAATAGCGCTAGCTAAGGAGGCGTTTAGTAATAGAAGAGAGCTGATGACGGGGACACTGGGTATGTGAAGAGGAGGCTGGTGAAGAGTTTGATAGGAAGCGTTGAGTTGTATGGGGCAGAAACGTGGACCCTGAGAAAGGAGGACAAGAATGGGCTACAGGCACTTGAGATTTGGGTGTGGAGAAGAATGGAGAAGGTTAGATGGACGGAAAGGAAGACTAACGAGGAAGTGCTGGAGATTGTGGGCGAGGAAAGGAATCTTTTGAATAAAATCTGGGAAAGGCAGGGTAGATGGCTGAAGGATGTAATAAAGGGTGATGGGTCGCTGAAGAGTGTGATCGAGGGAAGGATGTTGGGCAAGCGGGATAGGGGAAGAAAGAGAATAGGTTTCATGGATGGGATGAAGAAGGGCAGATCTTGAGCAGAGGCGAAAAAGGATATATTAGAGGGAGATAGAACCCAGAATGTGTAGAAGACCGGGAGCGGATTCTCTGACATTCAACAAAATCTACCTTTACCGGTAGAATACCTAATAAATAAATGGTGCAATAATATAGTTTTACATGACAGAAATTGTAAATAATTAAATGAAAATATTTAAATAAGTCTTACACTTGACTCATTTTTTTCGTGCGGTGTGTTTGAAACTCCTTCAAAACAGTAAGTTTTTTGTGATACCCAAGAACCTATTGAGGTGACATGTTTAATTTTCAAAAATAGTTGAGAAAACATACAAACTACACGCTGCTAGTTTTTTTTACGACATCTAAGTGTTAGAAATTCCTCACTTGGTCAATAATGTCTCTCAGGAGTGCATACACACATTATTTCCCATGTAAAAGGGCTGGCATATTTTGGCAAATATCTCCGAAAGTAATGTGGTAAGGGGTTGAAGTTTTAGTGTCATTAGATGGGTGAGATATTTTTCTTTAAAATGAGACCAAATTCACTGATTTCTAGGTAAAATGATACTTCGCTCAAACTACCTTAAGCTTGCAGCTGGTGATAGTTTTGCATTGTCTCATACCTAAGAAATATCACAGCAGTATCATGAACAGAAGTATCACTCCTAAAAAGGCAGACTTTAAGCTATATCAGACAATCATTTTAAAAATACAGTACCCTACCAATATTTTTAGAGAGGAATTCCATGAAAACATGTCACCTAAAAGGTTCAACAGTAAAAAATTCTCACAAAAAATTTACCATAGACTGATTATTTATTTCTAAAGAGGATAACAAAACAAATGTGAGAATAGTAATACACATTTTTGTACAGTGAAACAAGTAAGAGATATCACCTGTGTCTTAAAGCCTGATAATGTCCAGTGATAATGATTTCCTGGAAGGGAATGAAACTGATTGAATTATGTGATGCATAAACTTCCTACTTTTGAATGATTATTTCATACATTAATTTATAAACATTTGAAATTTTTGAAGAGTTGACGTGTTTTTGTTTTATGAAATTCCTTGTGGTTTCAAAATCTCCATGGTTACTTGCATGCCAAGATTATCCAGAGTTAAGTTACTTAGTTTTTTCAGTAGATGATTCAATTTTATAAATATTCCCTTCATTTAGTTACTTTTCCAGTGAATGTGTAATGAAATTTCACAAAGCACATTTTAAGAAATACATTTACGTGTTAATTTAAACGTACATGCTACAAAGTTACATGTGTAAGAGGAATTTGAAAATGCAATGGACTACTAGAAATGCCATATTCTATAAGAGAACAATTCATTGGCTAGACTGCGATTTGATTTTTAAAAAGTAGTAATAAATTTTTTAGCATAGTCGGTATCACACAAATTTCCTCCACTGCATTTGGAACAATGGTACTATGCACCTTTGATTTTTAATTTGATATTTTTCACCACAAATAGCTTTAAAGGTCCCTCTTGGAAACAGTATTTATTTCAAATGTGAATTGAAATGTCTCAATGCCCAATTTTTCTACTGTGATGATGCTTTTAAACTGACTTCCATCCACTTAACCAGAGAAATTATCCTTCACTCAATTTTAGTCTCCCGGTATAAATTACTGGAGATAAAATATACTGTTTGCTGGATAGAGACATCTATTTGCCACAAAGTGTTAAAGACTGACCAACTTTGTCTCATGGGCGTATGATACACAGCAAACTTCTGCATTATTATTCCAAAAAAAAACTAGTATTGAGAGGTAAGAACTCTATGAAAATGATTTCCTTAGGCAGCTTTCAAATATCAACTCTTAACTTTCCACAGTTTTAACTTATTTGTTATTAACATCGCATTGGGAAAACAGAGCATTGGCCACTGGGGTTTGCATCGCACGTGTTCTCCCTTTATTTTACCTTTGTTATTCTAGGAAGACGTGATTAAAGGAATGGGAAATTCATTTGTAAATTTATCCAGCTCCTAAATTCACTGATTCTATTGATTTACTTTACCTCTCAAAATTCAATAGCAGTATACGAAATAACTTCATTATTCAAAGGCCATCCTCCATAAGTTCAATTACACTGCTAGATAACATTGAGTAAAATTGAAAATAGATACTAACGTAGGATTAGTGATGTCAGCTTTGAGGATCGGTTATATTACTTTCCTGATCTTAAAAAAAGGAGTATGGCAAAGGAGGCCAACAACTTCGACCTCTTATTGAAACAGAGCATTTCTATTCAAATTAATAATTAACAGGAAATATTTCCCATGGAAATGGATTACTACACAAACATAAATAATTACTGATTTTATTTGAACAAGCCATCATATTTCAATCCTCATAACTTTCTAATAACACAATGTTTCTGGTTGCTAACTTCATTTTAATAGTGTTACGATGTCTCAAATTTTTTTCTCACTAAAGTCGTTGAAATTAACGTAATAAATAATCTTCACACTAAATCCAGTAAAAAATAACTCTAAGTCATTCATTTTACTTTTTGAGTGACTCAAATACTATCTCCAGTTAACTCAATTGGTGAATTCAGCCTTCACTCTATTATCCAAAATCAATGTGTTGAGGGAACACCCTGTTGACCCCATAAATACATTTCTGGGCGAGCAATATACATTCCACACAAAAGAAAGCCCTCCTCTCCTTCCTGGTTTGAGGAAAGGATTTACTCTTCTGGATGTCACCTAAACGGTCTGCAGTTTCTTTCTCAGCTGGGAGTGGGCATAAAGGAGGGATGTCGATTAAAACCTTTTTCCATTCAGTCGGGTGGTTTTGAGGTTCCGTTTGCTTATTAGTGAAGCAGGAAGAGGAGCAAATCTGCGAAGTTAGACAAAATCAAGATGCCTCATCTGCACCAACTATATGGTGTGTAGAGGACATGCCCATCCAAGGTGATAGGATACTAATTTCTCTAATACCACGATGCCTATTTCTGGTCCCCAGCTTTGTATCTCTTTTTATGATTATTTTCTCATAATATTCTGATATGTTAAAAATATTCTACAAAGACTAGGAGACATTTGGAGGTAGTTTTTGTTGGGATATGAAGTGAGGTGCTTTCTTCAGAAACAATGGGATAGAATGTTGCCTAGAGGCAAGGACGTGGACTGAAAGAGTGATGGGAACGATCGAGCCTCATGAGTTATCTCAGGCAATACTTTTCAATCTTAAATCCTTAAGTAATTATTCAGATCTCATTGGCTAATGAACAAGAAATGAAATAATTATTATTCGACCTATAATCCAGCAGGAAAAAATAATTACCCTATGTATTTGCAAAATATTTGTAAATTAAGACTTATAGCCTTAACTATACAGTAAAAAAATGGGAGGTGGTGTTTTCTTCAGAAAATGACCAAAAGACATCAGCCTTTGTGCAACACAGATAGTTATTTTTAGTAAATGAGAGACAAAGTGGGACCAAGTCTTAACATGGTGCGGTAAAAAGATGTTTCTGTCCAGAAAGTAGTGTATTTAATCCCTAATTTCTACTGGGAAGCAAAACTGAATGAAGGCTGAATTCAATGGTTGAGATGATGGAAGGTGGAAGTTAAAACATTCTAGCAGTAGAATAATAGGGCGTAGAGTAGTTCCAATCCACATTTGAAGTAAAACTGCTTCCATGGAGGAGTTTTAAAGCTATTAATGGAAAAAAACGACAAATTAAAATTCAATGACGCAGAGTCGCAATGTTCCAAAGGAGTTCTTGGAACAATTTAACAAAAGGAAAGAAAGACTTTCATTGAAACATTGCGGCAATTTCAGTCATGCTGGCTGAAATTCCTACAAGGTTTCAGTGAGAGTTTTTTTCCCTGGGCCTTTTCACCACCCATGGGATGGTCGCGTGTATTCATTTTACATTAAACCAGCGGATGGTACCCATTGAAATTCAGCGAGGGAGGGGGATAAAGAGTTGAAGATGATGCAGAGACTTCAAACAATAGCCTCTCAATTTCCTGTTCAAAGCATATAAGCCAGCGTGAAACAATTCAGAAGACTCAGCAAAACAAAAATTAATCACTGATTAGGAGGTGAATGATAAATAAATTAATGTGAATTCATAATGGTGCTTATTTTAAGCTAACTTTTTCTATTCAACAATGAATTTTATTCTATACGACAAAGAAAAACCTTTATACCATTAAAATGATATACTTGAGGGCCACATTGTGTGGTTTACACATTTTATAGCCTCCGACGCAAAGTATGCGTCACATTAAATGTATAAGTTGTTGAAATAAACATATCAAATTAGTAAGTGACTTTTATACTACCCAAGATTAATTATAGTTTTTTAGGAAAGGACTTATTGGCATTAAAACTCTTTAAGAGTAATGGAGTGATTTTGGTATCCAATTCAACCCCTACAAGTGACTCAAATCTGCGATATATTCCTAGTAAATGGATCACTATCGTTTGTTGGGCGAGGGCTTGTTGCTTCCTAAAATTTAAAAGTAAAAGAAGAATTTTTATATTTCATTTAATATGTTTCGACCTATTTTAGCGACAGCAATAGCCTCTCAGCAACCTAAAAAAGGGAAGACCCATCACTTTCAGCTAAGGTTTTCTGTATGCCAATGGAGACAAGAAATGGATATTTGAGTCTTGCTTTAATTCTTGTAACTTCCCAAAACAAGGATGATTGTGCCATTCGCCTTTCCGCTGTTCTTCGTTCGCCGACAGACCTTACTTATCTTCATGCTTCCCCATCCATAAGTGTGCCGTTAGAGCCCGGATCGGGCAGACACAATAGACCCAACCCACCCGCCAAAATTCCAATCCCATCCCTCCAAAAGTAATGCACTCACAGGTCAAAATGTTTTGTCAAAGGGTGTTGCCTCTCGTCAAGTGAGTTCCGAAGAAGGTTCCTTTTCCCTTCTGTGCGTTTATTGCTTTCCCTCGCAAGGGGGCATGGTTAGGCATTGTCACATCGACGCCAACTAGGGACTTGGAAAATTTTCGGCTCCAAGGTGTTAAGTTTTTTTTTTGGACAGGAGTATACAATAAAGCATGTGTTATTGGAAGCCAACCATATACATACCTGCAAAGAGACACTGACTCAATTGAGTTGTCTGTTAAGGTGTCTCCTTTGTCAGTATGATTTTATAAGTTTTGTGCATAGGAAAGACACTAAGGAACATTATTAAACTTGCATTTCGTAGATCTCACAGCAAGACAACAAATATCCTAAACACATTCATGACATGTAATGAGCAACCATGAGAAATTTTTTAAAAATCATGAAAAAATGAAGTGTAATGTACCCTAGGGTTAGGCAAATAGCAGTGCTCAAGAGTGCACACAGGTTGTATAAACTCACAGGATAGAAAATTATTAACTATTGATAAGTCTTCAGCCCGATTCCTAAAGTCATTTTCTAAGCACAAGTCCCAGGATGATTCTACCTACAGCTTTTCAATGATGAGGAAAATGATTGATCCTGTCATAATTTTTTTCTGGTCAAACAAGTCACTTTTGTCGTAAATGTATCATGTCCTTGTTTACAATTCTCATTTGATTGAAACTCATATGCCTTTTTAAGCTCAAAGGTCTTGGGCATAATGATATTGGAATTCATTTTTATGGGAAATAACAAAAAATCAGGCCTTGCCCTCTTGGGTAATACTCCTGCCCGTCCCTCCAGTCATTCACCTTGAGAAACAAAACTAACCTTGACCAAGAACGAACTCCACTTAACTACACTCCCCTTAATCCTCCCGACTAATTGACCTTCCCGTCTCCTCTAGTTGGGTTATACATTGATACTAAAAAAATGGGATATATGTATATATCTTAATGATGACATAATAGATGTCAAAACCATGATCAGCAAACATAAAAGTAGGGAATGTGCAAAATGAGGCATCATTTCAAATAGCATAGTACTGAGTAAAGGAAATTTCAGATAGACAAAAGTTCAATAGCTAATAAAACAGGCAATGAACTGCAGAAAAGAAATGTATTATAACCCCAGATGAAATTACTACTACCCCAAATCAAGGCCTCATGCAAAGTTGAAAAACAAAATATGTTAATCATGATTAGACCAAGCTAATACAGATAGTAAAACTAGCATTATCTTTCCAATTAAATTGCAGTAGGATGTCATGATATACATTGCCAAACATTTAAGTTAAGGAATTTTTTATCCAATGTACTATCATGAGCACAAAAACAGTAAACCAAGACAGTAGTCCAACAAAAACATGGTGACCTTACTGATCATCCCTTTACTCACTTTATTCAAATTTCTTATACTCTTCCTTTATGAGTCAGGTGTCCTTACACCCCTTCCATGAGCTCTAGGCTCAGTTAGCAGTGTAGTACATACACCATATTTCCTAGCCCATTGGGTGCACTATGATTTTTTGGGGTTAGACTTCAGTAGAAATAATAAAAATCAACATCTGATAATGACAATTAATTGCAGAAAATGAGATGGTCAACTTCCAAAAACACTAACAGTATTTAAGTTATTCATAGCAGAATACAAGAAGGTATTACATGATGGAGCCCTTGAGAGAAGAAGTGGAACCTTTACCTGGCTGGAACAATGGAGTATGCAAATAATGGAAAGAGAGGAGGCACCTCTGACAGCAAAGCAAAACCAGATGAACGACAGAGTAGCTTTAACATTTGCCCTTATAATGCTGGATTGATTCAGAACAGTTTCAAGAAAAAAATTAGTATTTTAATGATTGAGATATCTGGTGTATGTAGACATAGATAGAAACCAAAGCCGTTTAGGGTGGATAGCCAAAACCATGGCCGCCGCACAGTCCCCTCAACCCAACAGATCAAGATTGGGTAAGGCATGTTTGTCATTTGCAAAGACCATCTAGATTTTCTACATGGAAGAGGAAGGTAAAAAAACTTAAGAGTAATGAAAGGAATTTCTTTTCCTGTATTTTCCTAAATCATATTCCTGCTATAGTTTATGTTTTAGTTCCTAAAGGCCTTAAATTCAATAGCCTTTTGTTTTTGGCATCTCAGTTCATATGCACTAAAATTTGCTTTCAAGTCGAGACTCAATTATTGTAGCTTGTTTAAACCTACTGCATGCTTTTTACATGAAAAATTAACCAAAGCTCACTAAAAAATCAGATGATGCACAATGAAAACAAAAGGGATTATACGTGAAATATATAAAATATGGAAGTTTGTGTAAATCATTGAGGTATATGGTGAGGACACCAAGTCATCACACTGTAGCTTGAAAACCTCAATAACAACCATATTGCTAATCCCTGCTCTTCCCTAACATGCCTATGGATAGCATGGCAGAATGGACGAATTGGTGAATGTAAAGCAAGGATATCCATCCATCCGTTTCAAATTTAAGTGTAATGTAAACCATCTGTTTGAAATTTAAGGCAAGTAACTCATCAAGCATACATTGGTTATCTTTGTTTGAATAAATAGGGTAAACTTTGTTTTTCCACAATGAATTTAATGACTTACGACCATGGTTTTGACAATTAACATTATCATCAGGTGAAAATACATTTGGTGCAACAACTTATATACTAGAGAGAGAGGGGAGGGGACTGTAGAGGTGTGGAGGAGGAAGGTGGAAGGGGCGGGGGAGTGGGTGAGTAGGGTTGGTTGGGGGTTTCCCAAGAGGGTGAGCTGAGGGTGTTCAAAGGTAGGGAGTTGATGGAAGAGGGAGAGGTTGAGGAGGGGAGAGCGGGAAGTATACAATAGATCATTTACAATGTCACAATTAGCATCCACAAATTTCAGATATATTACATTCTGAAAGTAAAGGCCCCCGGCTAGACGCTCTCGAGCAAATTGAAATTTTGAAATCTGTGAATGCTGATTGTGATGTAAATGATCTATTGTATACTTCCCACTCTCCCCTCCTCAACCTCTCCCTCTTCCATTAACCCCCCAACCTTCGCACACCCTCGGCTCACCCTCTTGGAAGCCCCACCCAACCCTACTCACCCACTCCTCCCTCCCTTCCATCCTCCACCTTCCTCCCCCACACCTATACAGTCCCCTCCCCACTCTCTCTAGTATGTAAGTTGTTGCACATGAAATGTATCTTCACCTGATGATGACGTTAATCATTAAACCATGCTCTTAAGTCATTAAATTCATTGTGGAAAAACAAAGTTTACCCTATTCATTTAAAATGTTTAGCAAATTCCACAAAGTATCGCCGGAAACCACCAACTTTACATTGGTTACTTATTGCTATGGTTTCAACTCAATTTTACCATAGGTTACACTGACAGATTACTATAATTTTAATAAATAAATAATATATATGTAAAGAGAACCCACATTAAAGAAGTAATTGCATGCTTATTTCCAGTTAGTTATTGATAAAAAACATGTAAAATTGCAAAATTTGTGCATTAACCCACAAGCGCTATAGGAAATGAGAGTCCACGAAGATGGCGGACTGGCTTCAGCTTCTAGCATTGGCCAGCATAGCGAATGCCCTCCCCATCTACCTCAATGGTGTAAATATAAACAACATCAAGGGGTTTGGCACTGCTGTGCACATTAACATTCAGAACTGAGCAAATACTATTGTCAATTCGTCAAGTACAGAGTTACATTAAAATACCATGAGAGAAGCCACTTCATAACATCTGAGCACTACTTACTGATACCCTATTTAGGTACAGAAACTTCATTCAATAGCAAAACACTCTTGATTATGATAGTTCAAGGGCACAGACTACATCTAAAGGCATCATGATTCACTCACCCATATGAATGACCTATAGCTACACATTTTTGATTGTCCGATACAAATCGGTCAAAAATTTGTAAAACATCCTGAAGAAGTCTATCAAATGTGTATGCAGCTCGATTATTGGGAGCAGAACTGTAGCCATGACCAAGCATGTCTGGGGCCAAAACTTCATATCCAGCAGCAGAAAAGTACTCCAGCATTACAGACCACACATCAGCGGAACTTCCAACCCCATGCAAAAACAATAATAATGGTTTCTGAAAATAAAGGATATGTTTCATTTAATCTATACAATAAACCAAATAACATAATAAATCTTAAGAAACTATAGAAGCAAATAAACCTTTACCTGAGTATTCTTAGTATGCACACAACTATCTGGTCCAACCCTGCCATTGTCATTCAAAACTTGACTTTTGGGGTCATGCACATTCAAGAGACTAGTGTTTACTGAATTAATCGATTCGCCCCCTTGATCACCAAGTGTCATTGTTTCGTTGCCAAAATCCTCTTTTGAAATGGGTGATTTTCCAGAAACCAAGAGTGATTCCACAACTGGTTCAACTATGGGTTCATGTGATGATGCTCTGACTCCAACACTTAGCTCATTAGACTTATTGTTTCTCTCTGATGGAATATCTAATGACCTCCTTTTAAAAGAATTTGAAACCTCGAACTTGTATTGATTCGGTGGACTGCTCACCAAGGAGCCATCAAATACTTGAAGGTAATCATTACCGGAGCTGGTAATTTCGTCAGGTTCACTTAACGAGCCAGAGAATGAAAGATTAATGATGCCACTCTTACATGGTCGAAAGGTGTCGATTATTTCCTGATCACAGCTGTGAAATGGTTGATCCAGGCTAGTGACACCTGTGGAGGCTTCCAGGGAATTGATGAGAAGGTTCGGGGTGTCTGCATTTCGGCTAGTGTCCCGCTGAATGATACCATTATTAAAACCATCTAACTCACTGAAGCGGTCACCTGCTGGTAAATTAGTCTCTGATGTATCTTTCGACGCTGAGTAAATACCTTTCGGAAAATTGCAGAAAATATGACGAAAAACCTCGCTAATAACTTCATTAGATAAGCTTTCAGCATAGGAATCCAATAATTTAGTATTAATTTTACCAAAGTCACTTAAAGATCCTCCGTCCAGGGCTGTCATCTGATTATTTCCATTTGTAGAGTAATCTGGTCCAATATTTTCATACGTATCCGCGAAGTCATTGTTCCTGTAAGGGCGTGGATTACGGTTACAATCATCGCATTGCCTGTAAGGGCGATTCGCTCGGGTAAACCAGTATTCTTCCGAAGAAATGTCCAAGTGTAGCGAGGTCCTTTTACAAGCAATGCTTTTATCTTGAGCTGTAGATGTTGAGGGTTTAAGATTTCTACTAGGTGATTTAGGGTAGATATGAAGAATACGAACGATGCGTTTAGAACCTAAGTCGATGAAATCCAGGCTATGATTACTTCCAATTTCAGGATGAACTTGACATCTTTGACTCGTACACGAATTACCGATCCTGTGTAGCAATGACACGAAGGAATTCTGAAACTGATCGATGTGAGACCGAATGGTTGAAAAATTCATGATGCTTCATTCTGGATAATTGCACTTCTGAAAGAACAATAGTACAGCATGAGAGATGCCGACGAAAAATCAATTAAAAAAGAAACGGTGCTTACATCTTAAAGAGACATACCTAACGAAACCATTTCCCGTTAAAAAACTTTCAAGGCATCATGGCACCAACGACTGCTAGTCAGACAATAACAAGTTTGAACCGAAAATAATTGCCGAGAAAAATAACAAATGTCCCAAAGTTGCAAAAAGTTCAAACTTGCTTGGCAAACCGTGCAACGATCATGTATGCAACGGCAGTACCAACGAGCAAAGAAAACATTAAGGTGTTCATTACACCCGAAATAGAGTCCGTGCAGCCATTACTGACTGCAAACATTCGTATGCCATTATTATTTTACAAAGACACGGCTGACCGGACCTCTTAAGCAAATAAGTAGATCCTCAGAACTAAGAAGAGAAGCAACAGGTACTATTGATTTCACGGAGGATATGACAACTCCGCACGCAGATTCGTATTTTAGTCAATTAGAAGGAACTTACACCGTTCAAAGTATAGTGAAAACGAAATAATACCGTCATTCCATGGAAGGTCTACCATTCCATTCATTAGTACATAGCCATCAACATCAACATTTCACGATTAGCATGTCATTTTTGTAAGTTGGCTACTCTGCGATGCTATATCGATATAACATCGCAGCGGCTATATCGATATTCATAGTTCATTTGTTCATATCAATTCCAAGGATTCCAATCAAGAAGGGAATTTTTGTGAATATGACCAATTCTGACATTTAAGAGCGACACTGATCGCGGTTTAGTACCATTGTGGTAATTGGTGCTACATATTTTCCGGAGGCGCCAAGGGCCACCAAGGGCTAACGCTGATATATCTAACAGACAAATCATTCTCATGAATAGCGATCGCTTGAAAGGCGAACACGATGGAAATGATACAATGTATCCAGCACAGTAATATTCCTGAATTTAAGTAATTGATGTAAATTTTATAATTTTCAACTAATATTTCATTTGATGCCAGCGTTTATAATTACCGAACCGCGACCAACACGTAACTGCATCGTCTGCTGCCGTGTATCCCGTGTATTTCGCGATATAGATCTTCCATTGTTTATTATTCTTCAGAAACTCGAAAGGCAGAAAATATTGTCACCGGTTGTAAATCTTGCATTCTTATTGATCAAGCAAGCATTTTTATTGAATTGCCCCTTTAATATTTCTACCGATAATGCGACTAATTAGAGCATTAATGTGTAAAGTGGCAGATATAACCAAGGAATACTCTAATCTACCGGATGCTTACATAAAAAGGAGCATGGAACAGGTATATGGGAAACCGACCATTAGTGTTACATCAATTTAACTCGGCTCAGTTATGCAAAAAAAATCAGTGCTACGAAGATATTGCTTCAAAATTTTCAAGTCTATTGCCATGCCAAATAAAACAAGCATTGATATCAGCCTATTAGGATATTACATGATGCATGATACACGTTCACCTAGACTATAATTTTTAGCTGAAGAAAAAGGAGGAATTTCGTCTCGTTTGATGCATCCTTTCCTATTTTACACATGGTTTCATCGGTGATACCACTGCATGCTCTGACACAGAGGAAGTTTGTGGTTGTGATTCATCTTCCCTCAGTAACAATAAAGTAAATTAAAGATATTTGGAATGAGAATCCACCAAAAGCCATTATCATATTTTAAACCTGTCAAGCTTTATCTCCTTATTCTGAGTGAATGAGCTACGACACTTGGTAGAAAAAAGGTTTTTGTCTATCTGAACTCCGAATTGCACCTGTGGAAGATGACATGATTTTTTGCAATGGTTTTTGTGATGGCTGGCATCAGAGAATCTCTCTTTTTTTTCAGCAGCATTGATTTACCTTCTCTAATGACAATTTTATAAATAATTTTGTTTGATCATATTCCTTCTAGCTAATCTGACCTTGTCCGAAATGTAATAAGTAAATAGGCAGTAGCTATGAAAGCTTATAACTACTCCCACGGCATACTCCTCACACCATCATGATATTCCTTTAGCACAAATATCTCCATACAGATCTCGATATGACAGTGAATACTCTAGTTGATTGTAATTCTCCTCAAACAAATTCTTTCTGAGGACAGAAGGCGTAACTTTGTGGAAATTCTTAATATTCATGTTAAATAATAAACCAATTGTAACCTCTCGTTATATATATGTGTGTTCTAAAGAACATAGACAACATTTTATTAACAATGATGAAATATCAGCGTTCTCAAAACAATTATGTGAGTCAGGCCATTCCAGTGATTTTGAAGTGAATATTTTACATGTTTGTGACAAAGGTCTAAAATTGGACTTTCTTGAACAGTTCGAGATTGTGAATACCCCAAAAAATATGCCCTTATGTAATGACATTGTGTTCCCCACCCATTCTCCTCTCCTCAATATTCGCCTTCCTAAGTGACTCGTACCCTTTTTATTGTCCCTTTCCAAACTCCCTCCGCACTCCAGTTTCTCCCACCCTTCCTCCCCCCCCTTCCGCAGCTTCGGACCCTGGTGAAAATAAAATGTGAAAAAAGTGTGCAGAAAATGTTCGTGCTGGTCTTTGAACACTCTTTGCTCTCTTTCTGTACACTTTTTTTCTGAACATTACCATTTACACTCTTTACACACTTCTTGCACATTTTTCATGCACACCTCTTGCACACTTTTTGTGCACTCTTGTCACTGTTTATCAATAATCACTTTTTATTTATTGCCTCTATATGTCTTTTTATGATTGTGAATAATGATGTTTAACTGTCGTAATTTAATAATTATCGATAAACCACCTCACTTTCCTACTTTATTTTCATTTGTAAGTTGGATTTCAATTCTTGATAAACAGCATTTTTATCATAACAGTAATTATGTAGTTGTAGACCTTCAATAACCTTTCTATTTCCTATTTGTATTCTTTAATTTCATTAAATGTTCCATTCCACACTTGCATTTTTTAGTCACACTTTAGGAATGCTATTCACACTTTTTGCACATTTACGAGCTTTCCATTTGCACACTTTCTTCACACTTTTTCCCACTTTATTCACACTTTAGGTGTTCCAAATCACACTTTTGTTCTCATGCTTTTAGTACACTTTATGCACACTTTTTGCACACTTACGTCACTTCATTCACATTTATTGCACATTTTTCTGCACACTTCATGCACATTTTATTTTCACTAGGGAATCATGGCTATGTAAACATCTACTATTTAAGGTTCTTGACCAATGCTTCGAACTACCTTGATAATGACACATGGTGTGTCAAAACCTGGGTCAGTTTGAATAAATCTTGTGCGGAAGTTACAATTGATTTATTCTTTAACATGAAATTCTTTACCATGCATGAGAGTACACCTCTTGTGCCTGCAACATCATTGATTACATATGTGTGTTTGGATGTATATGCTGGATAAATGTGCTCATCATCATTTGCAATTCTCTATCCTGTGACATACTTCTGCAGCCCGTTGTAAGTTTATCTGTGGCATGAGATCTATTTTTGAAAGGTAATTTTTCTATGACTGCTTCTGGGATAGTAAGAAGAAACCTTTTTCCTACACCAAACAAATAAAATCACTAGAAAAATACCAAAACATGTTACCTCAGCCCTCAAAAATCTCCAAAAGTTAGGAATAGTTGAGTTTACTAGAAATAAAGAGGGCAATCATGGATAGAGATGGGCTATTCTGTAAATTACTGTGGTATTTTATGTAATGTACTATAGCTCCTGGAAATTACCATAGTTTTTGGTAATATTCACTTCTGTCTCAGATATTTTTCATTACAATTTATTACAAACATTATTTTAAGTCGTCTATTTACATTTTATACAATTTTATTTTTTCATAAAGGCACGTCCAACTCATTTGTGTAATATTTTAACTTATGAAATATTTGTGGGGATATCATTTCCAATGGTTTGAATGAAAATGTCTCATATCATAAAAAGAAAGCCAAATTGCATGTGGGTTGCCGTGTTTGTGTTTGAATTTTCTTTGTTTGTAATGCATTAACACAGCAGTAACAATGATTTATATGCCTTGAACCCCCTACCTATTGCTATTGGCTTTCCTATTAAATCCTCTAATATCTATTAATTGCAGAAAATTAAAAATGACCAGTAAATTATGGTAATTTTTATAAATTACCACAGTAATGTACCTCAAATGAAAATTACAGTAATTTTCCCATCTCTTATCAAGCAGAGTCAAAGTAATTTATACAAGGCAAATGATCTCAGTTGACAGAGAATGTAATTGCTGTAGGAATTGAATTATGTTATTAAAAGTCGTTCAGTGTACAAATGCATGCTTTTACTTACTTATTCTAACATACTTGATTTAGGATTACTGATCATTTTGGTATTTCAGGTTGGATGGCGAACCCCTCGAGGGTTTCCCCAATATTTGCCAAAAGAATTGAAGAGGAAAAAATTTCGTTTTACTACCAATCGTCCTTGGACATTTCAATTTTACCGGCAAAACATGCCAGGGAGTATGAGGAAAAAAGTCTTTATTGAGCCCATCAAAGAATGGACTTTTTTTAAAGGTGATCGAGTAAGTAATGAGTTAAATTGACTGAAGAATTTCCATTTATATATCTCGTCACATTAAGCCAATTATGATCCTATTTACAATACACATCTGGCATTTTTGTACTTAGTCTTCATTATTGGCTGTGTTTGGAATGATTAGGAACAATTGTGTGTGGGAGCAAATTATTTCTTTTTGCCTCTTTGACATCTTCAATCAATGTACATACTTCTCTAGTTGTTCACATATATTCTACCTTCTATTCCTGACATTGTCAGGTATTTACATGTTGTTTGAAAAATTATCAAGCTGCAAATGCTAATTTAATATTGGAAAGTACAAATTCTCAGAATAGGTAAGTACAAGTGTCTCAGTGTATGAATGTGTTGCAGTTAAACACAACCTCTATGACGAACAGACTGAAAACCAAATTTAACATCATTTTCTATTATATCATAATAGTTGCCTCTCATTATTTTTCCCAGCTACCATGCTCAGCCAATTATGTTTCAAGACTTGTCATAATAAGCCTCCCTTAATTGACGTACAAAATCGGAAGCAGTGCTTCAAATTACAAAATAGTGGTAAATGGCATTACGTCATTCTCATAAAAGTGAAATTTTGTTTGATCTGCTCGTTTTAGTCTGATTAAACTTCCAAATGCCCTCTGAACTCTTATTTTTGCTGGGTTTTATTTAGCCCAGTAAATTAATTTGTGTATTCCCTGTAGAAAATGCTAGTAATTGTTAAACTAACTGGTAGAAATAATACAAAAAATGCATTGTAAATGTATTATATCCTGGTGGTTAATCTAGAACTTTTCGTTGGAACCTAAAATAAGAAATGTTTTTAGGGAATGTATATATAGTGAAAAGCTTTTTGATGAATTAGATGATAGCCAAATGATATTTCTTTTCATTAAAATGTCTGATATTCTTCAAAATAATCCAGGATAACTCGTCCCATGAAGCAAATTTTGCATTTTGTCTTCGTATTTGTTGATTTGATTGTACGTGTGACATCAAAGAGGACTACTCTTTGCCAGCCAGTGCTGGTTTCCCTTTGCCACCAAATAATGCAGTTTTATTCCACTGGCACTGGATTTTCCCCTCTGCATAGGCATGAGAAAATGGAAGATGGTGGTAGATTTACATTCTACCAACATTTGTATTCTTTAAGCTACCTCTTGTGTGATTTAATGCATTATTTATTACAGCCCTCATATAGGTTTACTACAGCCCTCATAATCATATGAGTGGTTGTTAAGATGATGATCTACAACCTTATTGAGAAAAAATTATTCATGAGAACTTCCCTGGTAGTGGTCAATGAACGAGAGCATAGAAATACTAATTAGTGGCTTTGTTCAATAAAAAAAATATAGCTCCTTAAGTGATAGAGCATTGAGAAATTCTGGATGTTGAATATGCACGTACTGTGTTCTGGAGAAAATTGATAAATTATACATGATTCCTATAATATTTCATATTGATGCAGGCCTTATCGTGCATATTCTTCGATATTAATTAATTTTAAATAATTGAATTTAGGTGGAGATTCTTGTGGGCAAGGACAAAGGAAAACAAGGAATTGTTAGTCAAGTTATTCAGGAAAGGAATTGGGTGATTGTTGATGGAATGAACTGCCACCTGAGGACTATTGGGAAAACTAAAGACTTTCCTGGAATGATTGTCAAGTCAGAGGCTCCATTACTAGTTACAAACCAAGTCTCCCTGGTTGATCCATCAGACATGTATGTATTATTGGTGAAAATAGTATTTTAATTGATGTATTATAGCTAAAGACGCTGAGTATACTTTCATTTCTACTTTTGCAATTATGTGTAATTAATATACTAACGAGTGTTCCACATTTGGTTGACAGTATGATATCTTATGGAGATTATTTCCCTAGGTGAATCTCCATGAGACCGTAGTCAGGATGTTGTTGCCTATAGCAGTGGGAAAGATGAACATCATACTATTTAGGATATCAACTTAACAAATATGAGTCTTCCAATGTGGCTAAATTATTACCTTAAGTACAGTATTTGTGAGAATATAAGCTCCCTTTTTTCATGGTTGTTTGTGAACTGCCCATGACCAAATTTGTTTCAAAGGTAAGATAAAAGACTAACGTGTCAAATTAGAAAAAAAATTTAAATTTAAAAATGGCTGTATTTTTGTTGTTAAAATTTAAACATATAAGATTGAAACAATTTAAACAAAATTTAGTTTATTTTCCAAACTGATCACACACTGTTGCTTTACATTCTTTTTCAAACAAAATAAGATATCAACCATTTCTCTAGCTATTTTTGTTTAGGAAATATAGCGAAAAGAAAAAAGGTCTAAGCGCAAAATGGTCGAAACTTTGATCGTCTCTAGAGCTGCCAAAAATTTTTTTTTCCAAAAACGCTTCTATACTTTTTCATAAAATGCTAGAAGAAATCCACACAAAAATTTTGGTTTGAATCGGAGGCACCATGGGTCATCTCACTGCTGATATGACGTGGAATGACCCTTATGTATGTGCATCTTAAAGTTCAAGGCAGTTGAGTTATTCATTCTCTAGCTTAGCTATAGAAAATTAAAGTTAAATTGCCAAGTACATACTTATTTCAGGTAGATTTTCTATTTTTGACATGAAAAGTATATTTTACTTGAGGAGAAATATACTTATAGTGAATGTTTTTTTTTCCAAAAGTGGGACTTGAAATTTTGGGTATGAGGAGGGGCTTTATTATTGTACAGGGGCTATATTAAGACAAATGTGGTAAACGTTTATTTAAACGTAGTAAGGTGTTAGAAATGTTTACCTTTTGACTGCAGAGGTGAGCAAATGATGAGTAAGTTTGGCAACAGCAATCTCCGTAAGGCCCACACTGTCAACCAAATGTGGAACATGCTGTATATTATACAATAAAGTAGGCATGGTCTATTCCATTTTTCAAAATGTGCATTGTTGAAAGCATTTTATGTTTTGCCTGACCTCTTAAAGTTTCTTATCTATGGTTTTAAATCCATATGGAATTTTTGGCTGGGGGGGGGGGGGGGGGGGAGGTATGGGAACAACCAACCTCCGGGGGGGTCTGGGGGTAAGAAGTACCCCCCAGTTCAAGGGGGGTCTGGGGGAAATTTTTAAATTTAACCTTCTCAGAACTTAAAATAAGCCTAATTTCTGATGACATTTTTATAGAATACTGAAAAGGATTTTTGTAGGCTAGAGAATGCTCACACCGAGTTGGAAAATAAAATGATTTTTATTTTCAACGAGGATTCACACATTTTCAGAGGGCTAATAGTAAACTTTGGGATGGTTATCTGCTAATAAATTAAAGACTCACAACTTTAATATTAATTTTAATTGAAAACAAAGAAAAGTAACAAAAAATTTGGTTTACAGGAATTTCTGTTTTTTTTTGACAAATATGTTCAATGATAGTACTGCCGGGAACCCTTTTTTTACAAGTGCTTTTTCGATGTGAAGAATGGATAGATTTGAAAATCTTGATTGGCCGGTTGTAGACCGAACTCATGACTTAATTCTTCGCATGACTAAGAAACTTCTTTCACATCCGCCCGAGCTGACGGGCAGGCCGATTGCTACTCGGAGAAGTCTGTAAACATTCGGCATGATGTCTTCATTTATTTCTGTTCTGACATTTTTAAGGTTGACCTCAATTTCCTTAATTTTTAATATATTTCTCAATACTGTTGCCTCGGCATTTAAGGAATGGGTATCAATATTCAAAATTTCTTTGTAATTATTCATGAAATCTTCAGCTTCAGCCAAGTTCAACTGTGTAAAGGCATCCGTTGCCTTTGCCAGGGGGATGGACTCAAATCTGTGCTGAAAGTGTGAAATTACGTTAACCAAAACCCTGTTGTACAGATTGATTTTCATGTAGTCTCAAGGGTTGGGATTGGTGTCAGATGGTAGGTCGGTGAGCTGGCTTTTTCCTACAGTAGTTTCAACATAGTAATCACTCATTTTTGTGGGCGGCTGCTGCCTTCTTTTCTTTGAGACAGACACAGGCTGTCGGAAAATGTTGTTGTTGTTCGCAAATTCTACTATCTTGGCCCATAAACCATCCAAATTATTTCTGCTCTCTGCGAAAGTAGTTTGAATGCTGGCAATAACTGAACTTGCTCTCCTGAGCGTCGCATCTGGGCCTTTCAAATACTTACTCAGCACGTTGGTCTCCGATAAAACTGAAGGGATTACGAAAAGATTAACAAGGAATTCAGGGTTTGTGATAGATGTCAACAATCCGATGGCCTCCACCATCTTGTGCATTGTTGATTTCCTCCTCAAGGGCTTCTTTGATTGTGTTGAAGTTATTTATTACAATGTTGCAATTTGTGTAACGGTAGCTCCATCTTGAACAACTTAAGCTCCCCATTTGTTTTCCACCCTTAATGCCTAGCTTCTTTTGAATCTCTGCTAAGATGGCATGATTACCAGGTTGTGAATAGTGCATATTAAGGCCGTCAAGAGTATTGAAGAAAATGTTACCTGACTGGATATCATTGCAGGAATGGACAACGGCCAAATTTACTTAGTGAACTAAGCAGTGGATATAAATTGCCTGTGGGTGTAACTCTTTATTTTCACCTGGAGACCTGTATTCTGTCCTGACATTACACTGGCACCATCATATGACTGTCCAATCATTGGTATATCGTCCAAGATGTATTTAGCTAAGAAATCTTGAATCAGTTGCTTAGCGACTCGGCATCTCTTGCTGTGGAACAATTTAAGAAACCCAGAAACCTTTCGATGGGCTCCAATCCTCTGACGTACATCAAAACTACTGACAACTGTTCTTTGTAACATTTGGCTTCATCAACCATCAATGAATTAAACCCACACTTCCTTTACAATTTCTTGAAGGGTTACACCGGCTGCAACTTCTATTGTTTCATTCTGAACCGTTGGGCTGCAGTAGTTAAGGCACTGCTCAAAATGTTTTGCAAAAAAGTCATCATACTTCGCAAAGAGCTTACACAATTCGACAAAGTTTCCCCTAGTTTGAGATTCAGAGCTCTCATCGTGCCCTCTCAGTGGCATGCCTTGACAACTGAGATAGGAAATGATCTCAGCTACTTTTGTCGAGTAACTTTTTCTTTCTTCAATCTCTTCTTTACTCTGATTTATGACTCTCTTGTGTACAGTACCAGATGCGTTAGCTATTTGGTACCCCAGATACTTTTGATGACAATCTGAATGAGGTCCTTATTTTTCATGTTTTTCAATCGCATATTTTAATTTTTTCCATTTGGAAAACCCCATTTATTGAACTTTTTGTTTTGGTCTCGAACAACCCCGGTTAAGAAAAGTCTACACACAATGCAGCATGATTGATCTTTTTCCTAAGCATTGGAAAATGATCGGTTTCTGTCACCAAATAGTGTTTTCGGGATATTAATTTTCGGTTGCTTCGGTCCAGTTTCTAAAGTACTAAGATCTGTCGGTTCAACTGCTCTTTCCTCAGTTACTGCCATTTTTTCATCTGTGGGTTTCATTGAAGTTTCAAACGTTGACGGTGCAGAGGAGGGGGACGTGCGGTTGTCCCTGGGAGTATCATCATCTTCACATTGATTATTTCTTGGAGAGGGAGAGAGAGTTTTCTTGAAAAATGATCGAATATCTGAAACTTTCTTCATCTTGCTGCAAAAGAAAAACAGAATAGAAGGAAAAAATCACAAGAATGCGTGAAATTTAATTAACTGCCCAACACTACTCAGTCATGTGCGAAAACAACTGGTGAAACACTGATTGTGCTGTGGACAATCATTACACTGGAAAATGAACTGGCTCTGAAATTAACACGACACTTGTCGCACTGATGAACACGTGGACACTATGCATATTGTGGGAGATGCGCTGGGATGAGCGCGGTGTGTAAATGAGATCTGGCTTCGTGAGAGCGAGAGATAAAATGCGACTGTAAACAACCGAAATGCTGTGCCGGGCATGCTGGCGCAGTATATACTTGGCTGCGCGAGGGCCTGAAAGCATCCAGAAACATCTTGTGGGAGCGAGAGAGAATAGAGAGCGCGCGCGCCTGGAAGAGTCGGGCCAGGGAGGTGGGAGTAGGCATGTGAGTTGGTGGGTGAGGCGAAAGGGGCCACCCGTGGGCGTGCCATGAGCTGCCATCGACTGGGTCGAGTAACTGAGAGATTCAGGCTTACGCTTATGGTGTTTTAAACTGCTCTAGAGAATTTAATGAAACTTGCAGGATTTTTTTGCTATATATCTTGAGCATATATCCTATAAATCTCAGTGATGTAGCTCAAACTGTTCAAGAGTTACAGTAAAAATAGTAGCTCAGACTGCTGTTTTTAGCCACTGGTAGATGTAAAGTTACAACCCAAGTGTTGCGGGTTAGTATTCAGGAGTGTGCCTCAGCCGGTCCCATTGCCCCTGGACCTCATGCTGCCTCCATGTACGTTAGTATATTCCCAGAGTACCACACCCCTGATATACCACCTCCCTGAGTCTGGCAGACTCATGAACTCTTCAGAAAGGGACCGTGCCGCTGTGTCGTGGCTCAGCCGCTGGGGCGCTGTTGCCAGCACTGTGTGGCACATGGCCGCCACAATTTTGATTTGTCAAATTTTTTTGGGTGGGGCCACGAGCCTTCTGGGGGGGCCAGGCTCCCTCCCCCACCCACCTCCCCCTGGGACCCTCCTAGCTATGCTCATGGCTCTATTCTATTAAAATTCTATGAGCTATTTGGTTATTTTTGGCTTGCAGGCATAATTATAGCAGACGTTATTTAGCTCAAACTGTCAAAATTTGCATTAACAGAAAACTACAAATATGCTAAAATATTAATGAAAATGCCTTCACACTGTTTTTACATGCATAAACTAACTCCTTTAGCAAATTATTAACCATTGCCAATGGAAAAGTTAGGGAATGGGAACACAATTTTGTCAGAGGTATGACCAAAGCTTGCAGTTGGACCTAGCTGAGGGAATGTGTGAGGCTGACATTCATCATCACTGGTGCAATGTAGCAGTGAACTATGCTGTCATTTATTCTCTTTTTTAATAGAATACTCATGCACATATATTAATTAATTGGTGTTATTTTTCTTTGCATAGGAAACCATCTGCAGTTGAGTGGCGTTACACAGAAGCTGGTGATCCAGTACGTGTATCTTTGAGGACAGGGAGAATAATACCAATGCCTAGGCTAGCGCAAGAGACACATGACTACAAAACAAGTAACACTTACTTAGGTAAAGCTAAAGAGAAAATATTTAGTAGATTTAGACATGCATGTTGCTAATTTTTTAGTCCCATCTTTTGCATCATCAGTGTCTTTATTCTGGTTCTGCTGTGGTTGATGTCTGATTTTTCATGCTTGGTGTTACATATATACGCCACCCACGAAATACCTATATTCTCAGCTAGGTCATTTGCCTTCATTTGGTGATATTCCATGGTAGTTCAAAGAGATTTTGTGTTCAATCACTTCTGACATGGTAACTTCACCTAGACATGTTACCTCTTTGGTTCATATTTGGTCAATTTTGAATTTATTATCAAAATATAAATGGTCTTTAACACTGGATCCCCTTGAACTTTGTTCATCTATGCTTCACCTTTGCAGTTTTCATCTTTTTTAAGAATGTATTTGATCACTGCATGGAATGCATATTTCTCCATTATTTGTAATGATGTTGACATGCTAACCTAGAATCCCTGCCATGTGTCAACTTAGTGTCACTTTCAGATGAAAAAATATAACATATAAGGTGCAGAATGATATGTGATGCTATTTGGCTGTACATTATGAAGTTTGCTGTGATGCAGTCTGAAAGAAGCTTAACAACTGTACAAATCTCATAAATGTTTGAGTTTTGGGTGCATCAAAAAAACATTGCAGACTACTTAGGTTTTTGTGAATTGACTTATCATGCTGGAATGCCAATTAAACAATAATTTAATTGTGAATTCAGTGGTTAATGTCCATTGGTGGTGTAATTAAAAAATAGCTACAACTGTTCATTTTCCCAGTGCCCATGAGTGAGCTTTTTATTCAAGAATGAATGATGGCCATTCTTGAATTATTCTGTACATTTTACAAAAAGGTTTGAATCATAATTATTGACTTAAATCATGGCTGGAATATGAATAAATGGATATGTGTACATGTAAATTGTTCTATTAGGTCACAGATTATTGCATGAAATTGTCATTACGTGCTATAATTAAAATATCTTGACCCTGTGAAAGTTCTCTGTGAGCTGCATGGGTCTTGTGCCGTAGCTTTTCACTCTTGCCTGGCTGTATTCAAAAGCTTCATCATTACTTTAATTTTTTTAATGATTTCATTTGGGTATTTTTCAGAATCTGTGAAAGACACTCCTGCATCAGAAGTTTCTAGTATTACTTTCAAACCCAGTCTTCAAACATTTGAAATGGATATTATGAAAAGTTTATCCATTAAAGAAGATCGTGTACCAGCTAAATCATATTGGTATTAAAAGCAGTGCAATGTATGTAGTGTTTGCTGCAAAGCATGTTGGATTTTCATGACTTACGGTACAATAAATTACTAATAAATGAAATATTTATTGTTGATTAAGTCAGTGGAAATGAGGGAGCTAACTGTGGAAATAAATAAATTTTAGTGTGGAATGATTTTCTACTGTCAAGGTCCCCAATAGCTGGAATCTATAGATATTATTATTCAAATTTTATAATGAGCATTGACTCCCAACTGTATACACTTAATATATCATGTGCAATAAAGCCACCCATGTGTTGCAGAATCTTTATCATGAAGTAAACATTCCCATATACTACCTGCTGGCTGCAGATACTCCCTGAATCTTCTGTACTTTTTATATTATGAAGATATTTCAACTGTGTGTACCTTTACCTGCTGAACTGCTACTATTTTTTACATTTACACTCATGAATTGACCGTTATGGTTTTGCCTCTATATTTGTTAAGTAGTTTAATCATTTTCTTTCTTTTGGGTTGGCTGGATATCACTCCTCTAAAATCTCAAGAATTACTGGCATATCTTCGAGATTGTGGAATGAATTTGATGAAAGAAAAAGTCTGAAAGAGGTGTGGCTAGTAGTTCCCAGCAACAGCCATTGGAGTTCTCAAACATTCTTGGCAAAAAGATATCGAACGACTGGATGTAGGTTGGGAGAGCGTCTTGGAGCAGGTGAAAGGCCCTTTTAATAACCTTGCCTTCGCTGACCGTGCTGATCTTGGGTCATTAGACTCATGAGGACAGCCGTATTTTCAACATAGAAGGGGAATTGTGGGTACTTAGTAGTGCTTCTGAACAGCTGATGGAAAATTCAATAGTTTCAGCCTTAACTTTGTGAAATTTTTCTCTCGGCTATTCAAGAATTAGCAAAGACTATGTAGGTTTTACGTAGAATATTTACTGGATGACTGGTTTTGTCGAATTAATATTGTACATAAAACTTACATAGTTTTTGTTACTTCCTGAACAGCAGATGAAACTTTTTTGGTGGAAAAAAATTGGTGCGGGGTGTGTGATCTGGAGCTGAGGGAGGGACACAATCTCCACCCCCATGGGGTGTTTTTGCAAGACGAAAATGAGATGATATGATTACCAGTCTTTCGCGTCCCCTTGTTTTGAAACCCATGATATTGATTCTAAAACAGCCTAGTGTGCCCAGTCTTCATTCTCTGGCTTTTTTTCTTTGAGAAGGACCTAGGGAATGGATGGGAAAGGTGAAAATATAAAAATTTGCCCGTGATATTGTTGCTTCAAAAGTGAACTTATAGTTTTAAATTTTGAGGCTGTAATTCATGTGAAGGTTTTGGTTTCTCACTAAAAATGACTAAATATTAAATAAAAGGTGGCTGGAAAGGAATTTCAATAGCATGGTTCCCTGTCTGCATTCGTTTGAAGAAAAAATGGCTAATACATTGTGTACCCATTCCACACAGTCTCCATTGTCCAAAGGTCTTGGAACATATTAACTGTGGATATGGAGGTGCTTCTAAGTACTATTCCCATGTATATTCTAATTATGCCTCGTAAATAGAGAAGTAAGAGAGACCTTATTTCATTCGTGGGAGGAAACACAAAGGATACGTATTTAATCATATTTGTTTAGTTGGTAAAATTTATATTGTGTAATTATTTTCATTCTCTTTGTGGTTGTGCAGCTCTTTTCTCTCTAATTAACCATTGAGTCAAGTGTTCTAATTCTCTTCTATGCCAATTCGACTTCACTGCTTACAGCAGACACTGGTAAGTATACATTCATTTTATCTGAGTCAATGGAGAAAAATCTCTTCAGTGTCTTTCATGCTGATTCATTTGAGGAATCAAGTTGCATGAGTATTGGTTGCTGCCTTAATTTGTTTGCTTGTTGCAACATCACAAATAATGTTCACCATAAATTACTACTGCAGCCAGGTTTTTGAAGCCAGTGCTACTTGGGAGGTCCAAATTTTTACTGGAGTTGAAGGTCAAAACAGGACAATTTTCATGCTCTAGTTTGCACCACCTCTACTCTGATAGACTTGCTGCATTATCTCATTTTTACTCTGTTCTACGAATTTTTTGAATGGTTATTTCTGATGCTAAAATTCATCTTTAGTGATCCGTCATCAGTGGCAAAAATGACATATTGGAAGCTATTCTATTTCTGCGGTTGAATCATCAGTTTCAGCTATACCTTTGGAAATCCCAACATTAATTTTCACGTAATATATGTGTTGTAACTTATTGGTGAGTGAAAGAAGGTAATTTTCTATTTTCATTTACAGTTGTTCACTGTGATTGTTGAATTTATACATGTATTTACACTTGATATGATGCAATCCAATTGCTTAAGCATTGTTTTTCACAGATAATTGAAATTGAAACCTATCTTTGATGAAATATAAGCAAGTTGGTTGATGGAAGAAATTTTTACTTACATTTGGAAACTTGGGAAAATATTTTAATGAGGAAATAATAATGATGAATTAAAACAAAAGTGTGACTGAAACTACAGCCACTCCTCTAGAATTTGGTTCCAATGCCCGGGCTGTAGCATATCAGTTATGGCTACAAAATATTTATGGATGATGTTGAATAGATTAACTTTGATGAAGTTTATGATTTCATCAACCTTAAGAAGATCTACAGCAAAGGAGAAAATGCTTGGATGTGAAAGGCATAAGTGGGGTATACCAAGAGAAGTAAGCATTTTTTGATGAATTGTAAATTCCAATCATTTGGTGCTGTAAAGATTCTTTATGCTTTCAGCTGAGTGACCACTTGTTTTAAGGCCTGGATAGATAATGTATGAACCACTGAGTTCATGCAGGTTCTCTAAAGAATTTGTGAGGTTTCTACATCATCTTGAGCTTAATGCAAGGCCAGGATTTTGCTCCTCTAATTTCATACATTACCCATGAACTTGTGCATATATGTATCATGTTACCTAACATAGAGAGATGAAAGTGTCCTTATCAGGTGAGGTTGTAACTCATTGAAAGTGTACCCTACTCATAGCCCTTGGCTAGGTGAATATCACATTCAGTATTAGAAGACCAGTCCTTTTTCCCAGTCAGTCAGTGGCTGATCAGATTTGAGAACTTTCTCTAAGTCAAAATGGTTGCAAAATTACCACTGTTATCATTGGTCCCTCTTTGGCACAAAGTGGTTTTGAATATTAAACTAGTAAGAGTTAAAATGATATTCTTTAACATGTATGCAGGATGCACGTAACTGCTTTCACAGAAAGTAAATATGTACCTTGTCTCTGATATAGAACCTGATCTGTTAATCCTCAACAATAGTAATTTCTGTAATGGAGATAATTGATGCATGAAAAGGGAACTTGCTTTGTACTTTCCACACAATTTTATTCTCTCCGACCATGGTTTCGACAAAGTTATGTCGTTATCAAGGTACAAGTTTACATTTCCGTTGCCCATATATACCAAACAGAAGGCAGGTGGGGGAGGCAAGGGAGGGAGGGTGGAGAAAAGAAGGGGGATTAAGGGGAAATTAGGATTAAGGAGCATAGAAAATGTTTTTTACATGGTGACGTTTCTTCTATGTTTGCCAAACATTTATTAGAGTGTAATCATTCAAGTGACTTTAAATCTGAAATTTTACATGTACAGGATAAGGGCAAACAATTAGACTTCCTCGAACAATTTGAATTGTAAATGCCGTCTAACAAAATTCAAATTTGGTAAATGACCTCACATTTGATGTGCATTCACCACTGATATCAATCAACTTTTAAGGTTTGTTTGCATCATCAACTCAACCTTGCTATTTTGGGTTGTTTATCCCCTACCCATCCCCATTGACGTCACTCTCCTTTCAACCAACCTTTTCTTTCCATCCCCCCTTCTTTTCTCCACCCTCCCTTCCCTTGCCTCCCCCACCCGCCTTCTGTTTGGTATATATGGGCAATAGAAATGTAAGCTTGTTCCTTGATAATGACATAACTTTGTCGAAACCATGGTTGGAGAGAATTAAATTGTGTGGAAAGTACAAAGTGAGTTCTCTTTTCATGTGTCGCTGTTCCACAAAGTGAAGCGTGAAACTGTAACTTAAAATTGATGCAGTTGCATATCATGTCATTGAGAGATATTGAGGATGTAACATATAAGACTTTTGTGTCTGATTTTTGAACTCATGTCAGATTCAATGTCATTTACCTATGTGAATATAATTGATGAAATTCTACGAGGTTTCCAAGTGAATAGTGCATTTGGCCACTGATCAGAGAGTCATGGATCCCAATTCATTTGATATCCCTTCAGAACTCTCAGCAGATGCCTGTGAGAATTGACTCCAGTGATTTCCTTGAAAACTACTTATCCCAGGGTTGAAGTGCACATTCCGATGCCCCATATGGATAAATTTCATCCATCAGAAGCTCTATAGTGATTCTCGGCTGCAAGTTGGGGGATCCCAAGTTGATTCAAAGGTGCAGCCTTCAGGTATCTAGTCGAAACTATTTGCATCTGTTAGCCTACTAACGTGCATGCTGAAATCAATCTAACCTCACCCAGTTTATTATTTGAAATAATAATTTTTAGCAAGGTGACTGCAATTTCAATAATGAAATGCAGGGTCCTCTTATGCATCCAAATTATAGCCATGGGTGAACCCACTAGTTTAACATTTGAATTTTCAATAGTTTGTTTACAGTTCTAGTGCAATAATAAATTAAGTCAACTGTGCCTGGTGAGATGCGGAACAGAATTTTTCAAAAATAAAAATCAGTAGGTGTAGTGCTGACTACCTTATTGTAATGTCATAGATAAAGGAAGGAGTACCATTTAATTGATTTTCATTTTTGGAATAAAAAATATTTACTACTATTCATTTTCAAAGGTCTAACGTCTAGTGTATTGATTTTGGGAATATGTAATTTCATTATTGTTTTCTCAAAACAAAAAATTTCACTTGAAGCTACTCCACATAAATGGAATTTTCAAGATTAACTGATGACATAATAGTTTTGGGGTTATCTCAATGGGTTGGTAATCAGTCATTGAATTCTTTATTGTTAATGATTGATGTAATAGTTCTAGGTATATATACATTAAATACTAGGTACTCAATTTTAAATTTGAATTTTTGAAAACAACTCAATTCTATAAATATATTTCCTCAAAAATTTCTTGGTGTTACCCATGGTAATGTAGCAGACTCCTGAATCCAAATGAAAGATTTTTTTCTCTTAGTATCAAACCAGCCTATTAGGATTGTCCATAGTATATAGATCTACAAAGCATGAGTGTAGCAAGGGGAATTCTCCTGGCTACGCCCATGGGATGTAGCCCTACATACAATAGTTTCTGGTGCTGGTTTTCCCCAGTCACTTTAGATAGTCCACTAATCATGAAAACATATTCCCATATTACTTTATTGATGGGGTACACCCTTAAAACAAAACGTGGTATAATAAATCAAACATGTACAATCCATTACAAAAAATTTAAATCATAATTATGTTAAGAAAACAAGAAGACATTAGATACACCTTTAAAACAAGATAAAAACATGATGTAAAAAATCATACTCATACAATTAAATACAAAGAAATCAAGTCATAATTATGTGAAAAAACAAGAAGACAAGATAAAAAAGAATGACATATATAAATTATTTTTAAAAAATAGCCTCTTAATTTTAATTCCTAGGTCGGAAGAATTAAGAAATCAGTATCCTTGCATATTTTATTTCTCTCATCTTCATATTTGGAGCATAGGAAGGTGATAGGTGTTATTCCTCGAAAGGTGAGGGAGACTGAACAACTTATCATTTCTTGTAAATATGTACTGCAGGAACATGTACTAATTGAACTCTAAAACTGAAACAGTTAAAGCACACATTTGGAAAAGTAATTAAAAGCAGGCCTTTAATTTGTATTGCTTCAAGTATGTGCCTTGCTCAAGTGATTAGAGCACTGTGGAACTAATAGCCATGGTGATTAATCTTATAATTCTAAGACAGTTGTAGCAATCATCTGGAACCATATGATCTTAGTGACTGTATTATTTCTTTAAGTGATCATAGTTACCTACATCTCAACGTCATTATATCACTTTCGAACTGTACTCATAGTGAATATGGAAACTTCCTATAGTGATCATTGAACTATATCCTTGCCTGCCATGTTGACCAAAGCATTTTAAAAGGTAACTATAGAAAATCTTATAAATGATCATAAAAATTCTATAATGACTAAAGTGGAATTTTTTTAGGGATGGACTTCTGAGATTTTAAGACTGATTTTGCTCAGTTATCAATTTGTAAGCTACATTTTGCTCAAGCATTCCATCTTAAGTCCAAAAATAATATATTAAATGTCCATGAAAGCAGGATACCGTATCGATTCACAACTATTCTGCTAACTCGGTCAAATGACTTGAAAGTCTTCCAATAATGAAATAATTTTCCTTGCTTTACTCCCCTTAAATATATTCCGCAATCTCCATGCCTCTAGCTCGAATGCGGAAGGTACGGTATTTCTGGCTCCCACCCAAAATCACGTCCGCATTAATAGCACCTTCGCGCATGTCTTTTCCTGCCTCCCTCCAAAGGCATTTGAAGTCGGCGCCCGTGAATGCGCTATGTATCCGACGTATGCATAACCTGCCTATCTCTAGTTTTCCAAGGCCGTGTTGTTTATCAGATACGTATATCAATTACAAATACCACTTCCCAATGAAGTATTCGCGCATGCCACGATGTGTAATTAGTTCATCGGCGGCGCGAAATACAATCGGGCGTAGGGGTACATGAACACGATCGCTCCATAAAAGAACCGGTGCGATGCCAAAGCCGGTGTCTATGAATTGCGGAAGTGATCAAATTTTTTAAAATTTTAAATATATATTTCATTGCCCGAGATGACCATCATTATCGCTTACTTACTCGGACTTTGGAATAGTAACCTTTTTTCATCGCTTGCTTATCGTCAACTCTGGCTACTTTTGAAATATGGCAACGTTGTTCATGTATCAACCAAATGAAGGCCTTGGAAAGTATCATGAGCGTTGACTTTTAAATTGCTTTCACTCTGCGAATGCCGGTCTGCTCAAGTTTGGCGACCGTGGTCGTGGCGCGATAGAAAGCTGCGGCACTTGGCGCTTCGTGTTTTTTGCACGATAAGTCTTGTCATTCGTCTTTTATCTCAACATTTCTCAATATCCTTAGACGTCCGCATTATCTGTCCGTAGAGCTCATTCCCATTGTCATTTTGTCTCTCCGTTGAAATGGCTGGTTCGGATTCTTCCCCTGTGGTGAACATTAAACAGGGAGGCCTTCGGGGCTCATCGAAGACCACCCTCAACGGGAAGCGGTACTCCTATTTCCTCGGAATACCCTACGCGAAACCACCTGTGGGGCCTCTGCGTTTCACGGTATGTACCGCAAATGATGCGCAAAGTTCGGCTAGAATTCTAGCCATGCTAGCACCGTAGTGAAAGGCATATGAAAAGCGACGTGTGGGATGCTAATGAGTTTTTTCGTTTTCATTTTTAAAATGTCACCGTTTTATATGAATTTTTAGCGCCTTCACCAAAATTATAGAGCTCCGTTAGTGTTGATATTCGCGGAAAACCATTTTTGTCAAGAAATGAATCTGTAATGGTTATAACCTCAGAATGCTAGCATTTTAGATCCTTCGATCAGGAATACATCAGACGTTTTGCGTGTCAAAAAAGTCGTTTTTTATAGTCCTCGATTTATAAAGAAACTGAATTCTTTGGGAAATAAACGTTTAGAAATTTTAGAAATGAAAATAAATTTTTAAACATTAATTGTTGCATGACATCCGTATGAGAAATGTCCAAATGAGAGGGTCAATGCGTGGAAGGAAATTCCTCTTATAATTTTATATTTTGATCCGGTGAAATTTTGGATGGATGAAGAAATTGGCAGTGTGCCATGTCTTGATCATAGAGATTGTTCATGCTTTAACTATTTCTTGTTTCAGATTGACCTACTTTCTCCTTTCCTTCATGATAGTAACATGGTTCACTTTGACTGCTATTTCCCTGTAATTCTCACTTTGTATTGACCGTCTATATCCCTCAACCTTTTGTAATTCATCACTTTCCATTTTTATAATTTCTTCTTTTCATCAACTTCATTTTCTCCTTTACATACTTAACCCTCAACCTCTTCATCTACTTCCCATTTTGTTCATCATGGCCACATCTTATGAACATTCTTGCCCATTTTATTTGTAATTTTTTCTATAAGCTCTACATTTTGTGCACTTCAATGATGCATTTCACATCACAATCTGGACCAATTTTGTATTTACTCTAGGTGCCTGGGTGATGCAGATTATGGCTTTATGGTAGATTCATTCTGTTTTAATATTGTATTATGGCTACTTTCCTCCATAGAGTTAATGTTTAGGTCCATGCCATCATTTCTCTTTTGTAATGCATTTTTCATCCACAAAATGGTGTGCATACTTCCCTAATTGAAATGTTCTTCTTTTTTTAACTTCTGCCATGGTCAATGAAGTATAGTTTAGATATTAAAGTCATGATTAATGGTTAGATGCTCGTATCATTATCTTAATATTATAATACTGCTAGCTACTCAAGAAAATAATCCTCTAGTTAAACTCATTCATTCACTGGTCGTTCAATCCTAAGATTGGTTGACTGCAGCCCTCCACCCTTCCCTATCTAATGCTAGTTCCCTTATCTCCTGGAATCTCTTCCTATGTCTCTCCTCTTTAGTTGGTCCATGAACTTATTCCTGGGTATTTCTCTGGGGACTTTTTCCTTCACTGAGTTAAACTATGTAGTAGTCAACTTCCTAAAAGTTCTGGTTTGTCATACTTTCACTACAAAAATGTCATTACGTCAGTGCATAGGAAAACTGCAATTGAGATTCATTTTGCTCTTATTGTATCATTCATGAATTTATGACAGTATTCTGCTAGTCTGAGTATGTATTTATTTATGGTAGATCAGAAATGTGTCAAGGTGATAATATTCTGCATCTTTTTAGTCAGCAACATGTGGCAGTAGTAGGCAACCATTATCAGGTTGATCTTTGCTGTGGCCTGCTTACGCCACCGTCTTCCCTGAAGACTGATGCATTTGTAAACTTTTAATATGATATCTTTCACTTTGGAGTATCTCTTTGTCTGTTATATATTTTGCTAATATTTCTATCATACTGATGGGCATATGTCTCCGAATCCCTTTAGCAAACAAGAACATGCAGGTTGTACAATACTACCACACCCATCTTTCTATTCCTATTTGAATTCAGTTTGGCATGAAACAATTAGTTTCAATTAAATTTTTTTCTATTCATTGCCTTATGTCTTATAGTTATCTGATAATTTCTTATGCTTATAAATCCTCCAATGATGTTCATAAGGTCATTCGTCATGTTCTATTACCATCAATTATCAAGAGGACAGCCAGATCTTTTCTGGTATTTTTTCATATTCATTCATGAGTCACCCTGGCTTCCTTTTCAAATCTGCAGAAGTGAGCATATGTATGATTTTCTAGTAAACAATCGATTTCCTTTCAAAAGGCAACCCAACTGAATTTCATCTGAGGAGTTTGATTTGGCTCCTCTTGAAATAAATAAATCATGTTTTCACTCTCAAAAATTCCTTTTTTAAACTACAGAATATTTATAAGGGTTGGTTTGTTTTTTGGAATTGAGGAATATGAGTGAGAATATTTTCAACATCAAGAATAGGTTAGTGGGTCAGTGAGGGAGGAATGGAAAAGACGGGGGTGAGAGGAAGGGTGGAGACAAGCCTGTCATTGGAATTAACCTACTCTGAAGCCTTAGGTAGTTTCCTGAGGTGTTGTGAAGACCTCAAGCATTGTCATTGAAACGTATCTTTCAATTTCCACCCTTCAGATAACTGTGTCTTTGTGTACCTTCCCTCAACATTTTAGCTCTGGCGTTCTTTTTATAAATTTTAGATATCATGTTAATCAGATACACATTTGTTTGTGTGGTATAAATCATAATTTTTATACATAATAAAATTAGTGAACAGGTTTTAGAATATTAAACTTCTGAAAGAAAAAGTATGGGGAGACTGATACTATGATGGTGAAGCTGAAAAAGGATACATGCCTAAACCACGAAGACAAGAAGAAGTTAGCCAAGTTGGTGGCTCCTCTAACTGTGGGAGTATTTCCCCATACACTTTACACTTATAAATTCTTTCAAGGGGTGTTGGATTTGTTAGAATAAGGTTCACCTTATGATGGAAACCTGATTGTGTGTTTTCCTTGGTTGCAGGGGCGATCCCAGGAATTTATTTCAGGGGGGGAGGGGGGAGGGTGAGACCACTATTTATTGGCAATTTTCAATCATCCTAAAAAACTATTAAACTGTTTTATCATTATATCTATATAATAATGAGCATAATAATAACTATAATTAAGGTGGAATCAAGGGCTCGCTGATATAGAGCATCAAGTGTATTCCTGCTTGCGTGGCACAGGCGGAATCACTTGCAGCCTGCATGCAGAAGGCCATCCTCTTGGGGTCGCTTCGTCTGCTTCGTGCGCACGACCCAAACGCAGCGTAGCCACTGATCCGATGGGTTTTGGAAGTGCCTACAAACTCTGCACCACCCCTCTCGAGTTCTCGGCCATTATGACGGCAACGAAACCCGATGTTAGCCGGGGACTCGGAGGGGAAAGTTACAGAAGTAACAAAAAAAAAATTATTATACTATTCAGATCAGTGATCGGAGTGTTTAATGTTGTATTTGATAAATACGTCTGGTTGTTAAAATTGTTTTGTAAAACCCAAAATTTTCAAGGGGGGATGTATCCCCTGATCCCCCCCCTGGGATTGCTTCTGGTTGGTTGTAAACAATTTCTTCTCCTTTCATTGTCCCTTTTGTTGATGAATGTTGTGCCTAATATTACCTGTTCTAATATTTTAGTGTGATTATTCTCAGGCTGCTTGTTTCAATTTATTTTTTAATTGGACTGATTTGCCAATTTGTATCGCTCACTAAACCCTGAAGTAGGAAACTCGTTAATTCATGTATTATCAGTAGATGATCAGAGACTTCCTTTGTATGTGGAAATATTTTGCCTCCTACTCCTGGAACCCACATATGTACTGCCATATGATGGTTATATGGGTTGAATACTAAACCTCCCAAGTTTATTTTTGGCATGGTATTAACATTGGCTTATCTTATAAGGACAGATATCCGGAAGTTGAGAGCACATGCCTATCTTACTATGGTAGCTTGGAATGAATGGTCACTGTTTTGTCTGACCTTTAAGAAGGAGGCGCATCATTATCACGTGCGGGGTACCCAAGGGTTGCCTATGAGCCAGGGGAATACAGATTGTGTGTATTTGGAAAAAGATTTCATTTTTTCTAAAATAATTGATTTACCGTTACATCTGTAAGAGCTTACGGTTTATGCTGCGTTTCCATTTGCTTGCGTCGAGCTTTCGCTGCCACTGCCGGCATCATTGTCAGGAATTCCTAATGACTATTTTGATTTTTCCTTTACCTCGAACATTATCGTAGCAGAGGTTTGTTCATAGGGTTGCCATGCGTCCTGAAAAAGGGATTATGTAGAATTTCGACATGTACTCGCGTTACCACTGAATTTGAAAAAGCACTATTCTCGCATTCTCTCGCATGAAGTTTTGACAGTAGTTATTGCCTTTCCGATTATTTTCGATTTTACTATGGTGAACTTGTGACATTAATATAGTGTATCGTGCCTATGGCAAACGTAGGTATTTCATGAAGAACTCAGTTACTGTGCGTCTGACATCCCCATTTCCCATGTTTCTTTTCTTTCTGTCTTTGAAGACTGGAGTAGATTGAAAGCTGAATTAATATGTGCAATCCAGATGATTCAGTGTAATTTAAAAGGCATGTAATTGCATGACTATGCATTGTAAGGTTACGCAATGTTTGGAATATTCTTTCACGCAAAAGATTGAACTATGCAGAATGACAGGATCGATAAGGCTACTTTGTTTCGCATTTGAATATGATCATTATTCACATCTAAACTACTATCTTTCTCAATGCTTAGAAATTACGTTGTATGTATGTCTTTTTCGTTCGTGTTCGTATTTCGACGTAACTTCCGTTCTCACCCTAATGGCTACCCTGGAGGGTCTCCATCCTCAAGGTCCTCCATTCTAATTCTCCTTTGTCCTTCGATTCGGCTTACTGTCGGCACTGCGCTCTTGTGCGTCACTGGGATTTAACTCTTCTGTAGTGGTGTCTCATTGTGTCTCATGCTCGAGAATCGTCTCGAGACATACGAAAAAGTCTCATTCAAGTAACGATGAGTTTAATATTGCCGTCTTTCTTGAGGCTGTGTGACCTTTTTGGGATTACTATTGCTTCGCGCGTCAATCATTGAGAAGTTGGCAAACTGACTATCTTTGGCTATAAAGCGCGTTTTTTCGGTGCATATAGTATGGTCTATCTCGGGAAAGCCCGGTGTGCATCGGTGGAATCTTTCGTATTCACCTGATCAATTGCCATGCATTGCCTTTTTTTCTATCTGTTGGCCACGGAGCGTCCGCTCTGCCCTGTGATAGTTCCACACGAGAGCTATATTCATTAACCTCCTCTGTGCGATGTGGGTGGAGATGAACCGTGGTGGATAACAAAATATTCTTCGTTTAGGTCGAGGAATTGAAGGTTTTCCTTTGGCTTGGTCTGCGAGGTCCCGGCGACTTGAAGAATCGTTGCGGAGGTGTTGAAATCAGGGCGAGCGTGTGGTTAGTCTGGTAATTTTTAAGCAGTGCTTTTCAGTCGTGTTTTTAATGCGACAGCATTGCTTAAGAGGTATTCCGTCGGGATAGGGTGTCAGACAGCTCATTCGCCTCGACCGGGAACGCGGATCCGCGGAACGCGATGTCACGTTAAGTGCTTTAGCCAGTTAGGCTAGCTGACCACTGCAAGCGAAAATGTGCGGCTACGAGCTTACGCGTCACGAGCATCAACAGGCGTCTACAAGACAAGCGGCTCCGAGCGCCAGGGGTCGTGCACTGAGCGCGACTTCGCACTGTTCACTTTGTAATGAACTGTTGGTTTTAGCTGGTCGGTGTGTGTTTTAAAAGTGGATGCAGAAGATATGTATTTCCTGGAAAGCACCAAAATTTTGAAGCGTCGGATGGCTCAAAGTAGACGAGCCTGTTGTTTTAGCCCAAATTTGGAAAAGAGGAATTATTTGGGGGAATTCATCCATCCGCACAATGAATTTAAAGAAGACCCTGCTGAGCAACTGATGAAATTATCTGTTTCCTCGCCCATTGTAATACGCGGAACACACAAATAGCAAACACACGATGAAGACTGGAGGTAGAGCAAAACTAACTACTTGGAGGCGGCAGATCCCATCCTGTCGGGGTCTACGCTGCACGCACATGTCTGCTTGAAGTCGCTTGCAGTGGACGAGATTTCATTGGATTCATTTCCCTGGGATCTGCCGTGCATAACCGCCTGTTGACTCTCGTGTCGCATGAGCGCGTTGCCGCGCATTGTCGCGTCCAGCGGACGACCAGCATTAAGCTATCGAGGCGTCCTTCCCTATGGGTGTTAGTGGGCTTTAAAGCCGCGGTCAAGGCGAATGATTTTTCCTCTGTGGAATTTCGCGCGTACGTGTACTTGTAACTCCGTATAGGTAATACCGAGGCTAGTCTCAGCATCCCCCCAATTTCAGTGAAACATCTGTTTAGTACTCATAAAAGTTAGTTTAAAGATTAGTACTTCCATTTCCTAGCGCAGATTTTATGAGAACATATCCTACTCTCTGAAGTATAGAATCACCTTCCGCTTCCTGAGCGCCCACCCCCCAGTTCTTAACCAACTGATGACTTCCTTTTTCCGCAGTTTATGACACCGTCCTGCAACAGTGCCTGACGTAACCTCTACTCGTCTCCTTGCTTACATTGTTGGGAAACCTCTTTCATATAAATACAACCTTGTACGTTCTAACGATTTTTTTGGAAGTTGATTGGTTATAATTTCGCTAAGCGCTTACCCAATGTGTGCATCATTCAGGTGCATGGTATACACAAGAAGTCATTGTTTAGATGATTCGGCAGGCGGCCAAAAAACGTGGGACCCTGAAATTATGCCTCTAATGAGGTTTCTTATGGTCAGAAAAGTTTCTCACTTTTACGTCACGCAGTTATATACATTAAGTTGCGGATGTGAAAATGAGTTAGTGCTTGCTGTCGCGTAAAGACTAAAAATTTCAAGTTTGTTCTCTGGCTCATCTTAATTATTTCAAGTTGCCATTTTCAGCAATCCATAGAAGAGTGCAAATAGTGTCAGCCATGTTCGACAATTGATTGGTGAAGGACTTAGGCTCTTCTGACGTTGTCTTACGTAGAGCGGTATGGGGGTTGAAGATTACGTAATAGTTCATTTCCTCGTGAGATCATATTTATATCACTTTTTAGTAATCGCCGCACGAAAAACTTGGTTTCTAGTAGGTACTGCTAGCAATGCGTAGTTTCCGAAAATATTTTTAAAATCGTAACGCTACGGCTACAGTGCTGATAATTAAAACAAACAGCGTTATGGGGTCATAACGATCACCTAAGATCAATTAATACTGGCTTGCCGACGGGGGATTTGAGTGTTTTATGTCTCTTAAAAAATGTCTAAAAATTCAGTTTCATACTTAACCAGGTGAGCTACTTATAATATCCAATGGGTTTTACTTGCGTAATTTTGGTATAGGAGTTCATGGAATCTTAAGTTGCTTACACAAGAAAGAGGGGAGGGTCAATTAGTTCCAAAACCGTCTTACGTAATTCTTGAATGGACCCAAAAATACGTATAAACCTTCTCCGTGCCTCTAATCTTCAGTACGCATTCCTATTTATTTTTAATCTCCAATTTCTTCTTCCAAGCACTCGTGTATATTTATCTTGTTGACGTTTGGAAGCCAACGAGATAACTAAATACGAGATATTGTTTTGGGTGAAGTTCTATTTAGATTGTTCCTACTCCTTAATTTCGGAGTATAACTATATAAACTTCAAATCAATGATTCTACCTCTCGAAAAATTTATACATCGAGGTGTACAATAAATTATGAGTTCGACGAACTGGCGATCATCCCTAGGCGTGCCCTCGATAGGTTGGCGGAGGGGGGATTACCTTTCTGTGGGAGGGGAAATTCTGTCTTGTTTGCTTGACAGCGATACGCATTTATTTGATTTTTAGATATCACCGCATTTATCAGCTGAGATAGGACACCTCTAGCTCCAGCGATTAAATGAATCTGGCTTTTGCGATTAGTGAACAAAAACTTCATGGCACAAAGTATAAAAAAACCTCTGTCCTCCCGGGCTCTCCTTTTCGAAACTAGGGTGGTCAATCAGAAAGCTCGTAACAAACTGGCTCGCAAGTTGGGTATTCTATTTTTACTGATACATAAACTTGTAATAGTGAAAGATCTATTTGAAATTTTAATTAAATAATAGCGCTTTACCCCTTAACATGTGATTTTTTAAAAGACTTATTTTGACTTTGTAAATGATAGGTATAGAGTCCTTTCTATATTTATATCCTTAAATCCCGAGGAAATTTCACCTATTGATGTTTAAAAAAGAGAGCAAGGTGTGGCAAGTTTTCCTACGCTTCACTATATTTGGAAAACGCATGTGGAAATTTGCCAGAACAAAGAGTTAGTCCCAGTTTTGTGGTTCAGAAATGTGGTTACCGTATATGTTCGACGCACTCTTTCCAATTCTTTATCAACTCATTTTCTTCGAAGAATCGGTGGAGAATTTTGTAGCTTCGAGCTTTTAAATTCGAGATCTTTTACTTTTGAGCTCTAATCTAAAGTTGTGTAGATCACCGAAAAGTTGAAGCACTGATTTCAAGATGTCTATTTGATACTTAAGAAACAATCTGTGAAATATTTTATAAATACGTATTTAGTGACGGAATTTATCTAAAAGGGTCTAGTGAAAAGATTGTTTTAGTTACATAAAACAGTGAGGAAAAACAAAAACTATGCTCGTGACAACATGATTGAGGGTAGTGCTTACTTTAAACGGACTTAAAAAGACGTGAGGAGAGTGTACGTTCAGCGTTTTTCTTAGCACATATAAGGGAATTTCAATATTCCCTGGAAGATTCACGATTGGAATAATCTTTTCTTTGTACGCGATGTCAAGTAACTTTCATCGTGGAAAGATCTAAGGCTTTCCCAGCGTATCCATCGTCATCAGGGCATGATTTTGTAGTATAACTACATAAACTTCAAATCGATGATTCTGCCTTTAGAATATATTATATATCGAGGCGTAAAATTGATTCTGAGTTCGACGAACTGGCGATCATCCCTTGGCGTGCCCGCGAATGCGGTCCGGGGGAGGGTGGGGGAAGGAGAGATTACCTCTCTATGGAAGGGGAAATTCTGTCTAGTTTCCTCGGCAGAGATACGCATTTATTTGATTTTTAGCTTTTTAGAAGACGCTGCACATTAAGCCAACATCCTCAGTAGATATTTTCTGCGTAAGCTCTTACTAACTTTGCTGTGACTTCGAACTCATGAAGCTTGTTGATCTCAACTCCGAATGGTGACGTTGCGTAAGCGAAGGACCGCCTCGGAACTTATCCCTCTGCCGCCCTAGCTCTTAAGGAGACCCAATTTAACTTCCCCACCCAATCTTATGACGAGGGTCGCTGCCGTGGTAACAGGAGACGTGGATTCTTATTTGTCATAGCATCAGAAAGCCCTTGTCTCCGTGGTGAGGAAACAGACGTCACAGACAGGAAAATTTCAAATAGGGCTACTCAAAAGTTGAGATTTGTCGGGAGCTGTGATGTAACATCCACGGATATTCCTAAGTAAGGCCACTTCGATTCGTAACCGAATAGGGCCCATAAATTGCGAGAATGTTAGGGGAAAGGTCAAGTTCAGTCAATGCGATGCATGGAGCTAATTTTTCCGAAGCGTTGCATCATTGTGCAAAATGGACCACAGGCGATTTTCCGCCTCTCTTCAGCGGCGAGTGGTTACTGCAATCTGTCCTAGTGCCGCAGCTAAAGGCATCAGAGACGGCCACCTTGTAAGAATTTTTAATAAGTCCATTTCTTTGAGAAAGAATTTGCCTCAGAAAGGAAGGAGAATGCAGGAAACGCGCACATCTTGCAGCGGCGGAATGAGATAAAACACCCACGTAATCACCTACGGCAGATGTGGCACCAATGGTCAACAAGTTCGAACAACGGTCTTCGTTATTTATTTATAATGAATAAATTGTAGTTCTTTAACAAAATTATGACAAAACTAAGTTTATGGTTATCGACGAGGACGCCACCAGCTTGGATATAGAAGGGAAGGCCATCGAAGTCTGCTGTGAGTATAAATACTTGGGAGTAATAGTTGGATTATGTTAGGAGAAGCTGCGGCATATCAAAGTTATAAATGGTTACCAATTAATACATACGGACAGGGATAAAAATGGAAAAAAAATTCACAGAAGAAATAGAGAGTAGACCGTTGAAATGGTATGGCCACGTAAAAAGAATGGAAGACAAACGATGGCCAAAAAATACTGAACAGGCAACCACAAGGTAGGAGGAAAAGGGGACGACCACCAGAAGAAAGGATGACCACCAGAAGAGTGGATGAAGCAGGTCACTCAAGAGATGGGAAAGAGACGATTGGGACCCGAAGAATGGAAAAATAGAGTCTTGGAGAAGAGGAAGCGAGAGACGGCGAACAGCTGTATAAAACTCGCTGTTAATATTGTTTAGATTTGGAAAATTTTGAAAGAAACATATTTTAAAGGAATCATCGCGTGATAGATGTTGAGAATGCTGATGACTTATTTTTCTGAAACTGGGAGGATAATGGCGGAAAAGTGTCGCGGCTTTCTCTCCCATTGTCCCGGGACCGTGAGAAAATTGCCATTAAATTTTTCGTCCCGCGATTATACTTTACATCGCCCTGCCCATTCAACAGTTGCAGTGGCCGCGTGCGTTAAGGCGCTTCATTAAAGACGTGGCTCCATATTAAGTACGTCACAAACCTCTTATTCATACCCGTGGCACCTATTCCCATCTCTATCCTGTCAGTTTACTCTTCTCTATCGAAGGAAATATCGAGTTAAATATATCCGCCTTGGCGCACAATGTATGGGAAATTCAAAGTAATTACATCGGCTTACGATAAATATGTCAACCGTTGTCCAACCTTTGTCAACCGTTAACGGCTTCCAGAAAGACCCGCAACCGATCGGAGCTCTGTTTTCGCCAAGAAGTATTCTCGGATTTCAAAATCAGAAAATATTTTGCCAACGACACACCTGCCTTTGAAATCTCTTTCCGGGCCAAGCAATTCCGCAATTGGCTACAATACACTCCCTAAGAAGTCAGTTGAAAACCCAGGAAATAGGTAAAAACAAAACATGCAGTGGATACTATTGCACATGTATGGCATCAAACAGCTTAAGTTATTTCCGAATCTTATTCGCATTCTAGGGCGCCTCGATCCCATTTACTCAAGATGTGGAAATGAAGCTATGCCTTAGCCTTAGCTCACGTGGCTATGGCGACTGTTGAACGGGCAGGGCGATGTGAAGCATTACCGCGGGGCGAAATATAATATGGGAAATTTCCCACGAAGCCGGGTCCATGGGAGAGAAAGCTGTGACACTTTCCCGGTCTCCAGTTTCAGAAAAAAAGGTTCAACAGCATCCATAACATCCATCACGCGATGTCTCCTAGTTAGAAGAATCATATGAACCTACTGGAAGAAGGACGTGTATGGAGACTTAAGATAAAAGTGGACTTAAATCAGTGGATAAAGGTGGAAGCCATAGTCCGCTTCATGAAATCGCAGAGAATACTCTGATCACGTGACACAACAGTGACACGTATGGCTGAGACAAGGCCGAAGAAGTACATTTATCTACTAAATTTATTCAGGTCACGTGGCAATTTTACCTAGATAAGGTCAATGAAGAAAGAGGTAGAGATGAGGTAAACGAAGAAAATATATGCTTTGATACCAGATAGGAATAGACTTGGAGGTTGACTTAGGGAAAATGGAGGGGTGATATGATAAGATGACTTATGAAATAGGAATACGGCTAGCTGGAAGAAGACAATTGAAGATGTATGTAAATGGATGAATAGACCAAAAGTAATGGAGGTCTGTAGCTCCCGCGGAAGAAGAAGAAATTGTTCAGATTAATGATTGGCAAATATTGAAAGCATGAGAAAGCCTCAGGAATGGTGGCTCGGGAGACGAGGCACTGTGCGGGTGTATCCAAAGGGCGACCTTGCCGGGTGAAAACATTTTGTCGAGCCTCACCCCTTTTTTTGAATTCATTGTTTTAGACGACCGAAAGTTTTATTGCGCCACGTATCATTCTTCTGCTTCGTCATTATTTTTTTCAATCATGCATTAAATGTCCAGGATGCATACCATGGATATGTTATTAACTTAATGACATATCATTGTGGAAGTGAAGGTTAAAAGTTGTTCCATTGTATTTATATGAGCCGCTCGCTTTTTTTATCAGCTCAAGCATGAAGCTGTATCTGATAGGCCGTGGGTAAATTTTATCCTTTCGATGAATATGCATATATTCTGCGGCGAAAGAAAGTGATAATTTTGGGTTTCGGGGGACAGGCCATTAGGGGAGTAAGGGAATTTGTCTTCCGGAATTCCTACAGGATGGGGGTCAAAAAGATGCCGACAGCGGTGAGGATCAAATATTAAAGAGTTTCAGTCGTAACTTTGTGGAAATATTCAATATCCCCCTTAGGAAAAATGACTATAGAACTAGATAGTGATTATATACAATCACTATAGTGATTATGTATTCGCACTATATGTATTTCTATAGTTATTTGGAACATAGTGATTATAAAACTATGTATATGTAGTGATTGGTATGGCCATACTGGTAAGAATGAAAACTCTATAGTACATTTTCACACTGTTTACTCGATACTTTCCACACTCGATAGTACATTTCCACATAACTGGGTGGAATATACCATTGAATTTTGATTCTTACCAGTAAGGATCAAATATGATTGAGAAGAAATATACCACAGTTATCCACCAGTGACTACAATATCAAGAAATGCATCCAGGACCAAGTTGAGGCTGGAAACGGCCTACTATGCCAATCTAAAACTATTTAAGATTAGACTAATTATTAGGACCTTGAAAGTTAAGCTATTCCTGATGTGAGTACGACCAGTGGTGACATATAACTCTGAAACCTGGACGATGACCCAGGGAGACGAGAGAGCGCTCAGCATCTTCAAGAGGCGGATCCATGGCGGATCCTCCCGGGAATATACTGTCCAGTGTACAATCAAGGAAAATGGAGGATACAATACAATTAGGAAATACAGAGGCCGATCAAAAGAAAAAACATAATAAGTCTTGTTAAGTCCCAGAGAGTCCGCTGGATTGGACACGTGGAAAGAATGTCCAAAGAAGAATTCCCAAAGCGGATGATGAGCGGAAGGCTTTTCAGCCAAAGAAGGCAGGGGCGGCCAGATATTAGATGGTTGGACCAGGTGCAAAGTGACCCAGAGAGGATGGGAGTTGTAAGATGGCGAGCCAGGACTGCCAACAGGGACGCCTGGAGAGCGATGGTCCAGCATTGCAAGGCTCACCCTGAGCTGTGGCACCACCGCAGATGATGATACCACAGTTATCAGTTGCCGCCTCAGTTATTCAACCAACCAAGCTGCGTAGGGTAGTGTGGGAGAGGGCGCTGGAAAATGAAGTGACTCACCTATTGAGTGTGCAGGGGTGGATTAAAGTCGCTGTTTTGGTGAAGTTCTATTTTCCTAGGGTCTGGGGAATATAGTCACCCAATGACTTATCTGTCAAATCGATGTGTTTACTCCAGCGTCGCTTTGCATGTACCTTCGGAACATTTTTTCTTTTTTCACAAGAAATTACGGGGGGGGGGGGGGTGAGGTGGGGTGGGGGGCGGCCACCTCTCTAACCCCGTACCCTCTCCTTATCCACCCCTGTGAGTGAGTTATTGGAGCATTGAGTTTGTATTTCTTTATCAGCGGTGAGAGTTGAGGTAGTTGGAGCGAAATATCATTTCACCAAGAAATCAATGAATTTGGTCTCACTTTAAAGAACCCTTCCAGGAACATCAAAATGTCAGCCCTTTACCGAACTACTTTGAGAGATTTTTGAAGAGAAATATCAGCCCTATTACATGAGAAGTGGTACGTGTGTGAACTCCAGAGATACCATAATTAAAAAATCAGGAATTTCTAATACCTAGATCCCGTCAAAATATTAACTATGTGGAGTTTGTATGTTTTCTCTATTATTTTTGAAAATATATAGTAAGTATTATCACCACATTTTTTTTTTCAGGATCGCCAAAAACCTTTCTCTGTGAAGGAATTTTAAACGTACCGCACGAATAAAATGAGTCAAATTAAAGACTAGAGTACATATTTTTATTTGATTACTAAGAATTTTATTCATATTAGAGCATATGATTGCACTTAGTAATGCAATATTTAATTTATGTGTCCTACAGCTGGTGAAATTAAAACGTATAATTCGAATACGGTCTCGATTATGACTTGGGAACTATCTCGCTCAAACTACCTTAAAGGTGCTCATTACGGAGATAGAATCATAATTGAGGTTGCCTACTCAGGATAAACGAGAGCTCTGAGTGCCCAGATAAGTTGGTCCTAAAGAATCAAATGCTTTTCCCGCTGTCCCCCAATTCCATGTCTGATGATTATAAAACTGCTTGCGTAAGACATTTGCCCAGTACGTCGGTTATATTTTTTTGTACATATAGCCTATTGAGGATATACTGGAGGGGGATGGGCCCCTGAATGGGTAGAGGGCCAGGAAGAGATTCTCTGACATTCAGCAAAACCTACCTTAACCGGTAGAAAACTTAAAAAAAAAAAACCTTATAGAGTCGGGTACTTATGCATCGAGGTATTATAATGGCTCAATAAAAACTAATAACTTCAATATTTTTACGCTGTCCCCCAACACCTTGCCTCATGATGAGAAAACTGTTTTTTTTAATATTAGACCAATGCTGTCAGCTGGAGATCATTCCCCAAGCAGTCTTGTAGTTTTTTCCTACACCCTTGAGCAATTCAAAAATGTAGAAGACCTTTGTTCTTTTGGACCATTGTAATACATCAATGCTAAACTAATTTAACCTAATCCAACAGGTTGTATGTACAAAAAACATAACTGTATTGGGCTTATGTCATGCACAGAAGAAGAAGAGGCATCTGCCTTGCCATAGGAAACCAATAGGCCAGTTCATAATCAGTTCAACCCGGTTATCCTGCTGGGGGAAGGATATGATCTGGTGAAGGCCGCAGTAAAGAACCACCGGCGCCCGAATGCAAATTACTATGGCCAGGCACGCCTACGAAACCTGGTTATTGATTACTGAAGGGGCGATCAGACAAACCTATAAAAAAAAGTGAGTGAATCCAGAATCAAGCAGTTTTCTAATCATCTGATATGAATTTGGGGATGGGAGGAAAATTTTGAAAGCATTTGATTCTTTAGTACCATCGTAAAGGCCGCTTTACTCAGTACATTTTGTTGCACAAACAAATGTATCTTAGATTCTGCAAGAAAATGAATGGAATTAGAGCAGGCTCTATTTTCTGTTCAGCCATTCAGACAATCACACCCTTTGTTGCTTTACATGGTACAATTTTCCTCCTGAAAGAGCTCATACATTAGTTTGTACAATAAAATGTACCGTGTAAAGCAGCCTAAACGGGGTACTTGGAGCGTACAAGTATTCTGACGAATAGGCAACCTCAATTACAATCCTGTTTCCATCATTGGCTTGTACTGCTGATAAAGAAATACAAACTGCTCCAGTTGCTCACTCTTAGGGCAATAGGGTGGGCAACAGGAAATAAGTTATTTAATATTTTGCAAACTCGAAAGCTCCTGGTGTGGGGAGGGATTTGGTGGTATAATGGATATTAATATTAAGTAGTTTCTACTTGTCTGAACAGTCATGGAGCTCTAAGTTATGGATGTTTACTTTTTAATATTTGTCATTTACAAGTTTAAGTTCCTTCAACTCAAATCCACCGTGTATTATGAGCATAGCACAGCCCCTGGTTGATGTCCTTGGCTAATACTTTGTACCAATACTTCTCTAGTCATTTGACTGCGTGAAAATTTGGAAGTTATTTAATATAGTTAAACCACCCCAGCACCCTAATACCAAACTGGTATATTGGACTCCTCAAGGATTTATGTATAAAAAACATGACTTTGAAAAATGCATTTGTTATTAGGGGACCAAAACCAATGCCATGCAGGAAAGTACTTGACACTCTACCTGTGTATTGAATCCTAGTGAGAAATATTTAATTAGGCACATGGGAACTTGTTGGTCATACACTATTATACAATAAAGACATCACAAAGGTGTCACCAATGGCAGACTCACTTAACAATAGAAATATTACATTTATCTACTTCATGTTGATACTACAAAACATTTATGGTATACAAAGGTTGGGGTTAATACTCAGCTTCATCCTTAGAAAGCAGGAGACTGGTGCTGGAGAAGCCAAAACAAACTTAACGTATGTCATGGAAATCTCCCAAAGTGACATAGATTGCCTATTAAATTCTCAAGTAAGCTTTCCTGCATTGAGTTAGATCTAGAAAGCTAGACATCAATAATGGATCCTCACTGGTCGTATATTGCCACAGCTTAGTGACTAACAAGTGCATGTATAAGGGTGAAATGAATTATGCATGCATCCACACCCAAACCATCTTCTTTTGCCCTTCAATGTGGTTGGTAGAAAGATAGGGAATACCTACTGAGTGTGATTGTGAGTCTGTGAACATTCATAGGCTTGGGTAGGCCAAAGCTGTTTCATCTCATTGATGTATTTGGGAAATACTCATTCCATTTGGGAATATGTCTTGTTGTGTCCTCTGTTGTCTTCATACACATGCCCATCAAGTGGGACCTATATTGTATGTTGTTTCCTATGTACACTTTTGTGACACGGAGACTCTATAAAAGGATACTTCAAGTGTATTAATCTTTCTATTGTTGCTTTGAGAACATTATGAAATTAGTTGAATGCATATTTTTGTTCATTATCTCATTCCTGCCCATTTCTTCCTGAATGCATGTCATTCATATGCTAAGTATTAATATCTTCTTCTTTGCTCTAATCGAAAGCTTAATAGCCATTAATTTTGTAATAAAGAGCTTACTTAGTTTGTGGGTTTGAGTATAGGTTTTAAAAATATGTGCTGCCTGTTGGTTATGATACATGCAAAAAAGTGTGATATCAAAGACCTGAAGCTGTTGAGGGTGAGGTGTGAAGGTGTGAAATATAACAGACGAAAGTGTTACGAGTGATTGAAGGAACTCATATGTTTAAAAACTTTGAGTAAACTCAGCAGTCAGATGCCAATACTCTGTGTCTGACTACTAGATATTTTCTGCTGAATTTTTCGCTTTTGAAATCACATTGAATAATGTGTGCTGAAAATAAATATGTAACACATTTTTATTGTCAAAAGTGAGAGGGTTTATATAATAATAAGAAAACAAAATATTTTAAAATGAGTAAATTGTGATGACTTGAGATGATGAGCACATGTCATTGGTGAGATATATCTACTGAACTTTATTTAACATGCATGAAACATGTGTCCTCTCCTGGATGACAATAAGCTCATTTACATGAAAAGATTTGTAGGTTCATGGTCTCAATTTCTGTCTAGTTCAATGGGGGGCTGTAGGAAAATGTTTCCTGGTTTAACGGAACAAATGTGTATGTTTGGTTTTTTATAATTTACATATATTTATCTTATCTTTATAATGCTATTTAAATTTGTTTTTGAATGAAGGCAAAAAAAACAAACTTAGAAATCAACTTCTTTGGAAATAATGGAATTAAGTGATCACAAATGTCTGGTTCCGTTTTTACGTTGTTTCAATTTGCATTGCACTTGAATTCAAAGGCTTCTGCAGAGTCATTGAAATGGCATTGAAGGTTTATCTGGTTCTCTTCTGTGTAGTTCCATTTTCTCTGACAACAGCTTCTTTCAGACTTCAGGTCTGAGCCTTCAGACCTGAAGAAGGTAGTTATAATGCTACTGAAACTGTCTTCCATAAAAATGAGCTATGTGGAAGAGAACCTGAAAAACCTTCGCTGTCATTACTTGCACTTCTTCATCACACACCTCCAATGTAAACCGGGGACTTACTGGACATATATCAGATTTGACTGTTTTCCATGCGAGATGACTTTCATGATAGAGCAGATTTTCAGGAAATTTTCTACTTCTAGGCTCCTCAACCAGCAGAGCCATGGAGTGGTGTGAGAGATGCAACAGTTGAAGGGAGTGCTTGTGCTAGCAAGCACATGGTTTTTCGCCACTACTTTGGAGAAGAAGATTGCCTCTTCCTGAATGTCTTCACTCCTAAGGTTTGCTTGGGAAAATTCCAGTTGATAACCTATAGTTGGCTGCATCTAACAATGAATTTAAGAATATTTTTTATAAAATTTTGGCTGCTCATGAAATGCACTAGGAATAAATGAGCAACTTCTGCTGTAATAATATTTATTATGACAAGTTTCACTTTTTACATCATCTTCAGGGGAAAAACGTGAAGATGCTGTAAAAAGCAAAGCAGGTCATAAAAAACATTATCACGGTGGAAGTTGCTCATTTGCTCAAAGTGCAGTTATGTTCCATTTCCACTCTATCAGGCCAGAAACCACAGATTATGTTCATGAAATGATTAACATCTCTTCCGAAAGTCATAATCACTCAGTGAATATTATTATTCAGATGGATTTTTAAACCATGTAGTAATGTAATGATGAGGAGCAGTTGCATGGTGCAAGAAGAGCATATTTCCCCATGATTTATTGTTGACTTTGAACGGGGAATTGAGGCAGAGCCACTAAGTTATGGCTATTACTTATGTGTATTGAAAATATTCATGCATCAGTTTTGGCACTGGAAAATGGTGAATGGGGTCCATACATCTTACATTGTAAAGCTCATGGTCAAGGGCAGGTACATAACTAATCTCAAAGCAATGAATGTATTATACGGGTCATTGAAGATGTATGTAGATGGTCTGACAATAAATGCAATGACAAATGATGCATTTGAAGCATGGAGGTGAGCTTGAGCAAACTTTCTCTTTTCTGAAGATGGCCAAAGCCTGTCCAAATATGAAAACCAGTTGCCAAAAGCATCTAGCCTCAACCAAAGCACCCAGCAAGATCCTCAGCAGACTTGTTCTTCAGGCTTGGCTACTACTTCTACGTAAACATAATGCTCAAGCCCACTTATGCTCAGCAGGCTTGGAGATAGGCCCACCGCTAGAGTGTTGAGTGAGCTGGTACTTGCATTGCCTATAACCATTCATTGTCTGAAAACAGTTAAGGTCAACTCTTTTCCATGCATCTCATTTACTCAGTTATTCCTTTGTATACAAATTTTGATTGTATTTTCCATGTGTGCTGTTGTTGCAAACGTATTTTAATAGATGAGCTTAAGCAATATTGTAAAAATATTTCCATGCGGATTGTCTTGAGGGCAAGGTACCATAATGGGCTGCATTTTCTCTTCTTTGAGGGTTGTTTTATCACGTCTAAACTCTAAAGCCCTTATGGAATTGGTTCTGTAAACTTTTGCAACCATTCACATGCTTTTGCTTTCTCTTCTGTCTGTGCTAGTCAGAAATTAATGATTACTTGTTGCTGTAATTCGAGTTGAAATGTGTATGTGTTGCAATATTGAATCTTCTCCTGAAATTTGAAATCCCTCTTAAAAAGAGATTGTTATGGACCTTTAAAGATACAACTGAGAAATTGTGACCCATCAGCATCATAAATCATGCTGCAATTACTGTCTGGAGCTTCTACTACAACCATGTAATAGCATCTTCCATAACTTTTTTGTCAGACTTTACTCTTTATGTTATTATTGGATGTGCTAATAGTAGGGTAATCTTTATTCTTAGCTATTTACTGAGAAGGAACAGCAGTCAGACCCCAAGGCAGTGATGGTGTGGATTCATGGCGGGGGATTTGCAATGGGATCTTCTGAATTAGCCATGTATGGACCCAATTACCTTCTGGATGGAGATGTTGTTCTTGTCACAATTAATTACAGATTGGGACCACTAGGTATGATTAAAATATACTCTGCAGACTAGATATTACAGTGCATTTCGATGCCCATGGGTTTATTTACCATGGGGCCGTGATATCCAGGCTTTTACGAGTGAAGTCTCTTCAATGCAGAATGGATGGAAAATTTTATATTTTTTTATAATATTGACTGAAGTACCTGGTTTCTCTGAGGCTACAACTAATGACTTGTTAAGTGTATTGTCATTCCATTTAAATTAATGCAATGATGGTTGTATGACCATTTTTGAAAAAAATATATTTTTTGTACATGTATGCCTACCCACATTCGTAGGCAGTTTAATGTGATTATTTAAAAAATTTCTCTCTCATCATTTTCTCACAGCAGCCATTTTTCCGAGATGGCTCACAGAAATTTTTTATTATGTTGATTTGTTACTTTATCTGCAATATCTCAAGAACTTACAATGACAGAGGAGTGATACTGAAATCATACTAATATAAACATAATGGAAGACATTTCCTTTAATTTTCCTTTTAAATTTCTTCATTTTTGAAATCGAACTTGAAATCATAATTTTCCCTAAAAAACTGGTGTTTGTCTCAAGAAAACTATAAGAAGACGGAAAGTCTCATTCTTGAGTGTTTTTGTACTCAAGGTATTAAAGTAGAATAATTGTCTCAAATAAAAATAAAAATTGTAATTAAAAATGTGGCTAAGGGAATGTTAAGATATCTAAAGGTATCACAATGGGTAAAAAGTTGAGTTGGAGATTCTACTAGTTAGGGAAATATGGAAGATGTAAATTAGCTCGGAACTCTAATTAATCTCAAACTCATCAAAATTTACTACTTTAAATGTGTATGTGTTGTTCATTGTTGCAGATAATAATTGTGCAGAACATACAATTATCTCCTCACATAATATAAGTAGCACTAAATTTTGGAGCTTAATTTTCTTTATTTGGGAGCTGTTAAGAATATGTCGCATACAGATTAGAAAGGGGTGCAGAAGTGCAGCATATATTCAAAACTTGAAGTCTGAGACTTTCCTAGTACGAGATTTATAGGGTTGTGAAGTCATGGAAAATTGAAGTAAATTTATATGACTAGCCCCCTAGTTTTTGAGTAGTACCAGGTTAACCCAGTTGTTAAATGAACAGTCATATCAGTAGTGACTATGTAGAGTTTGACTCAATATCCCACTAATTTACAAATACCATAAATCCCGGATGAGTAGAAGCTCAAACCTGAAGTATTTACCATATTCTGTGCAACGCAACTCACTAAAACTTGACGTCGCAAGTGAATTGACTGCGATTGGTGGGCGGAAACGAGAGAAAAATAACAACTACCTTAGCCAGTTTGATTAACTTCAAGTAAGAACATTTATATAAGAAACAAGTATTACAATTGAAAACAAGCCTGTAGGCAAAATGCCGTTAACTTGGTCTCTTGAAGACGAACACAAGCCTCAACTGGAGCACAGCAGGTCCTTTCACGGCCGCATTCAGATTCAAAAGAGAGCGGGCGCAGCGTTGACACGGTGCGGCAGGCGATTGAGGGGAGTCAGCTGACCGATGAAGGAGTTGGGGGTAGTAGGGGAAATCCTTGTCCTTGTTGATTGGTGGAGGAAATGGCACTAGCGTTGAGTCGAGCATATTAGAGTGCACCACTGTCTCTTTCAGTAAAGAAGTGAGTTGATTGTCCCATCACGGGCAGCGAACGTGAGACAGCAAAATGCGAGACAACAATGCGCGAGGGAATAGTCACGACGACATTTGCATGTTTTTGGCGTTGGGTGAATTTTGGGTGGATTTGGCAGAGTGGTTTTTACAGAGTGAGAGGGGGGAAATTTTGGCACATCTGTACTTCTGCATGTACATTTTTACAGCCTCGTAGCCACACATGTTTAATTCTAGAAAAGAAAGGGTAAATTCAACTGGAGTAGCAATGTCTAAGATTATTCTTCTATTTATTATTTTATGGGCAAAAACACCCAAGTCTAAGTCCTTCCATCTTCTTATATTTCTCTTGAGTTGAAAATCAGTTTTTTCAAAGGAAAAAATATTGATCTCAATTTCCATTTCAACAATTAAGATATTTAAAAGAAGAAAAACAAAAGAAAATGTCTTCCATGGTAAATGTTCGTGTGGCTGATCCATCAATAAACATTTACCATGAAATTAAATATTTATCTTGAGTTTATATTAGGTAAATGTTTGTGTCTTCCATAATGGTTAAAATAGTATGTTTTCATTATCTCTGTTCTGTCATCATTAGTTCTTGAGATGTGAAGGGTACAGTAAACATCAACGTCATCAAAAATTTGCATGTTCCACCTAGGAAAGATGGCTGTCTCAAGATGATAAGGTAGGATAAAAATTTTTCATATCATTGCATTTAACTGCCAATACATGTGGGTATCTTTGTGAAAAAAAGTATATATTTGTTTTTAATGGTCATGCAATGGATAACATTTTTATTGGATCATTTGATGTTGAATCACCCTGCAGTCCCCAAAATCGTGTGTGTGTTGAAGAATAGAACATGGTTCAAATGGACCATTTGAAATTAACTTGGTTGATGAAAACTAAAAATCGCCTGAAGCATCACTCATCTCCATTATTTTGCGTCAAAATGAATTTTAACTACCTTTGCTCCAGGTAGATTTAGAGAATTTGACACTTTCTAAATTCATGTGAAATCATAACATCTCCATGGTACCATCTTGTAATTCATGGCATTTTACATGAGTGTAATTAATGAACTCTTATGTTGAATTGAATTTTTTATGCACTTTGAAATTAGGATTCCTCTGCACTGGAGATGATGTTTGCCCTGGCAATTGGGGATTGAAGGATCAAACATTAGCCTTGAAGTGGGTGCAGCAGAACATACATGCTTTTGGTGGTGACCCCAGTCGTGTGACCATCTTTGGAGAGAGTGCTGGTGGGGCTAGCGTACATTACCATGTCCTTTCTCCAATGTCCAAAGGTAGGTTTACATTTCAGTGTCAACCAAAAAATATGTATTTTTATGATTTGCTTAAAGGCTTAGTACATGTTGCATAGTAATGAGTTGTAAATGATTTTGGATATATGTATTTATATGTAAAAGTTTGTTGTGTATATTTTTTTTTGTTTTGGGAATTTGTCAGCGGCATTAACAGCATTGAATATGAAGAAAGCCATTTTTGAGATTTAAATAAAATGAATGAATATGTATTCAAAATAGGATAGTTATGGCATCATTGAGTGCTGCATTTTAGGGCTGGAGCGATAGTGGAGGAATTCACTTAGTTCTGAGACTTACTGGTAATATTTCCATAGTTTTGAAAAATATCTCTGCTTATGACTTCATTGGTGATACAAATGTGTGTTCCAATTACTTACTGATGGGGCTTAACCCTTCAACGTCGAGCGACGTAGTGAGTATGTCGCACCCGGACTTCACATGCCGTCGAGCGACGTAGCCAGTACATCGCTGTGACCATCTGCATATTTTAATTTTTTAATCGATTATATTTTTTCACGATCCTTGCGTGTATGGTATTATTTGAAAGCAGAATAATGTGGCTTTTATGCAATCATAGCTGTTATAAAATAATAAATTATCATATTTTATTGAGAGTGTTTTCATTATATGAAATTTTCGAAAACTTCTTTCACACTCTCTGAACACTTGCTGCTCAACACTTATTCCAAAAACATGATTTTATGCGACTTTCTTCTCATGGAGTGTTGGTGTCTCAGTGCCACAGCTTTTAGAGGACCACACTAGCTTAGGATGTCTTTCAACGGTTTGTTTCTCTCTCCCATATCTCCTCTTGACCCTCTATATGTGTCGTAGAAAGAGGGGCCAGTCGCCGTCCCCTCTAAATGCCGGCCCTTCTTATCTCAGGCCTTCGTCTGCTTTTTATCTCTCACCATCATAAACAATGAAGAGGGTCTTTAGGTCTGCATCTTGTTTGGTTTGTGTACAATATGTCTTTCATTATGAAGTTGCTTGCGTGGCCCAGAAGGTTGACAATGGCCAAGTCGGAGTTCACGGCTTAGGGGAAGAATTCTTTTCGAAACGCCAAATGCTTTAGTCTGAATGAAACCTTTCTTGAGTGTGGTATCTCCTGCGGAAGTCTTTCCTTTCTGTGACTGCATCAACTTATTGAACCTTGGAAATATCTCATATTTTACATAATGGCATCGACAAGCAGAAATAGGCTTTCGGTACCTGAAGAAGAAATAGAAGAGGAACTCCTACTGGAATACAATTCGGAAGAGAGTGGGAGCTCTGAAAGTGATAGTGACGAGGTGATTGAAGATCGTTCCGAATTGGACTTGATAAAGGAATATAGTGACTATTCGGAGGAGGATCCAGAGGAAAGCTTTTTCTGGGAGGACATGAAAAATTACGAAGGAGAAAGGGAAAAGTTTGTCGGTGGCTCTGGACCGCAAGGGAAAGCTTCATTGGTGACTGATATTTTAGATGCCTTTGAACTTTTCTTTGATGAGGAATTTGTAGGTACAATTGTAAAGGAAACTAATCGTTACGCCGATCAGTACATGACCTTGGGTGGGCCGTCCTTTTCCAAAAAATCCAGAATTTTCTCTTGGAAAATAGTGTCGGTCGATGAAATTTTTACAGTTTTGGGATTATTCATGTTGATGGGAATAATACAGAAGCCATTACTTCGTTCATATTTTTCCACCAAAGGGGTTCCATCCACACCTGGGTTTGGAGACGTAATTACCAGAGATCGTTTTGAACTCATATGTAAATTTTTACACTTCACGAACAACGAAGACACTCTTAGTTGTCGCGGACCACCGAAGTTGAAAAAAGTATTTCCAGTCATTTCACATCTCAATGAAACATTCAAGGAATATTATCTTCCTAATAGAAATATCTCAATTGATGAGTCCTTGACTTTATGGAAAGGTCGCTTGCCCTTCAAACAATACTTGCCGTTGAAATCATCAAAGTTTGGTATAAAGACTTTCGAGCTCTGTGATGCAACTAACGGTTATTTAAGGTCTTTCCTAATCTTCACCGGGAGAGATGCAATCTTTAGATCACCAATTTGCACAGCAAACTCAAGTAAAACAACTGCAATCGTTTTGAATCTTGTGTTTCCTTTACTGAATCAAGGCAGAACACTTTGGATGGACAATTTTTACAACTCACCGGATTTAGCAAAACTATTGAAAGTTTCTTACGGTACTGACTGTGTTGGAACTTTGAGGATCAATAGAAAAAATGTCCCTCAGAAGGTGAAAGATAGACAATTGAAAAAAGGAGAGGTAGCCGGTCAACACTGCGGCCCAGTTTCAGTTGTAAAGTGGAAAGATAAGAAAGTAGTCATCATGATTTCTACATTCCATGGCGTAGAAACAAAGACTATAGTGAAAAGAGGAAACGAACTCATGAAACCAATGAGTATCATTGATTATAATAAATATATGGGTGGGGTGGATCTAAAAGATCAGTTACTTCAAACCTACTTGATTGAGAGAAAGCGTCTCAACAAGTGGTACATGAAGCTATTTAGGAGACTCCTGAATTCGGCAGTACTAAATGCTCTAATAATATACCGGGAAAACAAAAATAAAAACATTGACCATTTCACCTTTCATGTCCAGCTAGTAGAGAAACTGTTTCAGAAATATGCCAAAAAGGATGCCCAAGTGCCCGGCCGACATTCCGCCGATAGTTTATTGCCTCGCTTGACAGAAAGACATTTCATCAGAAGGATCCCTCCCTCAGGAAAGAAACAACATCCGCAAAGGAGGTGTGTCGTCTGCGCAAAACATTCCAGGAGAAGAGATACTGTGTACTGGTGTAAAAACTGTGATGTGGGACTTTGCTTTGACTGTTTTGAGATCTACCACACCAAGCAGAATTATTGAGGTAGGCCATTTTTATAACTGGTATTATCATCGCCGAATGTGTAATGCGTGCATCCCACTTTGCCGAGGCGAGGCAGCCTTTCGTGCATGTGCAACAATAATATATTTATCGCCTAGAACTTAATATTAAATAGCGTTTTTTTTAAATAGTAATACCTATAAGCAAATAATACGCAAGAGTTTCTTTGCATTAAAAATGAAGGAAATCCGATTTTTGGTAGCGGTAAAAGATAAAAAAAATATTTCACCAAAGAAAATATCATGACAAGTATAAGGAAGTACAAGTTATACCACAAAATATTATAGATAAGATATTATTTTATATGCATAAAAAATTTGAAATTAATTCAATGAATAGTTTTAAAGTTACCACCAGCCATATGCGAAAACCGACCATCCCATTTAAATCTCCTCCGACCTACGAGATGGGATTCCTTTAAATCTCCTCCGCGCTTGAAGGGTTAATTAGGAATCTTTCAATGGCAAGAGGTATTACTGTATTTCCTAGGAAATAAGATGCCCTTTTTCAGTAGAAATGCCTTTGATAATCATGCGTCTTGTGGGCCAAGTCATCCATCCAATTTTGCTTACGAGGTTCCTGTCTCTCTAACTTTACCACGGACACCATTGTGGCTGCAAGTTTAGGAGCCTTCTCCAACATTCATTTGTTTCTGGAATTGGACTATGAATTACTATTTTTGGAGGATACGAATCCCATTTTTTCCTATTTGTAAATATTGAAAGACGTAGATTATAATTTTTTCATTGTAAATGTGAGCCAAAGAATCACATCACATCTTATGCTGGGGCATCCTAGATTCCAGGAAGTAGAGTTTATGTTTACAGTTTGGGTATTAGACATGTGGTTTGAGTTGAGGTAAAACAGTCTAGACATTGAAGCAAGCTTGTAAAAAAACTTTTTATGAAGATCAGTGAATGATTTTGCTTATAACTTGGGAGCGCAAGTCATGGTAGATGTATTTGATGTTTCTTGGTTCAGGTGTCTTGTCAGTACTTACTTATTCACATGTAGTTTTATTACTCATTCTCTCCTCATTCATATAATTATTTTATTTTTCAGGTCTCTTCCATCGAGCAATTGCCCAGAGTGGTTCTTCTTTGAATCCCTGGGCATACAGATCTAAAGAAAATGCCAGAGATATGGCATTTACTCTGGGAAAATTGTTAGGTTTCACAGGGTCAACATCTGAAGAACTTGTTAAATATCTCCGTGGAATGGACCCTAAAGAGTTAGTTCTGGCTTCAGAAAAGGCTTGTCCTCAGCTAGTAAGTGTGAAAATAATCATGGATATCAAATTACATTTCAGTTTGAAAGAATTATGGGCTATAAATGGTCCATCAAGGTCCATGTGCTCCACTATGTACAGGTGCTTGAGAAGCAGACATGAAAAATGGAATGCTTTTGTTAATTGCTTATTTTTGATTTTTTTCATAATATCTTAGTACCACCTGGTAAATATTCAGTAATGATTCCTGGGTGGGAACCCTTTTCAGCATATTTACATACATACCCATCACGCCGTTCCCTTCCGGGGTAGGCACATTCAAAATGTTTCACTCGTTGATACATAATTGTACACCTAACTCTGCTTCAATAATTTCCTCCATTCTGACCTATCCTTGCAAACCTCTTTTGCCTCATTCACCCCCATACACTGTTTCATACATGCCCTCCTGTTTTTAAGACTCCTAATATTCCTCCTCCTAAGAATTTCTTCAATCACATTCAACCACAACTTTCTCGGCCTACCTCTACCTCTCACACCATTCATTCTACTCTCATATATCTGTTTCGTTATTCTACTCTCATCCATTCTCTCAATATGGCCAAACCAACGAAGCACACTCCTTTCATACACGTCCATTACTGGAGCATTTAACCCACATTCATTCATGACCCACTCATTCCTGACCCTATCCATCCTACTTTTTCCACAAATACTCCTCAGATAACTCATACCCACGGCGTTTAGTGTACTCTTATGTCTATCCTGACATACCCATGTTTCACTACCATATAGCAAAGTTGGAAGAAGTACACTTTTGTACATGGCAATTTTCGCTTCCTTAGACAAGCACTCATTCCTTGATATGCTCCACATGCTACCTACCACCTTCCTTCCAGCATTCGCACGTCTCTTTATCTCCTCATCAATTCTTCCATCTTTTGCATACATCTTACCTAAGTAAACGAAATCATCCACTTGATCAATTACTTCACCATTCGCCCTCATCATACAGTAATCCTCCTCATTCTCTTCATCAAAAACTACTTCAGCATATTTCATGATTGAAAAAAGAAATTGCATATACTACTTTCCCAACATGAAGAGATTATATCGGCAAATAACAAATAAATCACATCTCTAACCAATCTAAGATTTTGAATTTAAAAGATTTGAATGAAAAATTGCTGAAAACTATATACTATAGTAGGTAAACTTGTGGTAAATTTCCATTTACTTATACAAGCTGTATCTGTGAGAGTTTTGAATCACATCGCTTGGTGGATTCACATTGATGTGTGTAAATTAAAATGTTATTTAATCAATATCTCTTCCTCCATATAGTTACCTGAAAAAATATTTTGTGTGTGAGAGTTCCCTTGAACTTAGTTTAATCAATGAGATATTTACTTGCATAATGTTTCATGTTCTTAGCTTTCCTTAACTATGCTCATTCCTCTGGGCTGCTGTGGCTAGTTTTTGCAATACTAATTAATTGTAACCAAGTTTCTTAAATACCAGTTGCTATGAAATTAATAGCGGCATAGCTGCTATGAAATTATGTGGCACAGCGTTAACACACGGAGGCCCGAACGGGTCAATTTGACCCTACGGAACTTTCAAAGTGTCACTATGTTTATAAATTTTGGAATTATGGTAAAATACACCATGACTCTTCATGAAATGACATTATTTAGCTTTGGGTAAAATATTTTCTTTATACCATATAATTTTCAGTTCAATTTAAAAATATTAACATAGAGGCTCGCCCGGGTCATTTTGACCCGAAGAGTTATAAGTCTTAGTTTCACTTACCGGTTATATAATTGATTGTGTTCCTATATTGTTCTACGCTTATTACATTCTTAAGTATCCAGATGCCGATGTATGTCACGTATGCACAAGGTTATATAGGGAGACGGGAAGAAGGGGGTGGTAATATGGGGTGGCGGATGAAGGTGGAGGGGGAGAGGAAAGGAGAGAAAGGTGGACAGTCATTGGTTGAGAGTTGGAAAATATGGATGAAGGAGTTGGAAGTGGGAGACGAACTGCATATACAAAAGATGGTTCAAAATAAAAGAGCATCACTATCTGCATCCCCTAATGATGGTTGTAGGCATACTGTGGCTAATCCCTGGTATCCTGGGGTGGATGCCGAAGAGTAAGCGCTGAGAGAACGACTCGGGGTCGTGATGAGTTCTTGGGAAACCCCGTCTCGTTTCATATGGCCACTTTTTGAGGTGGGAAAGAGAGACAGTAGAGCCCACCAGAGACAGCGGATTCCCCCACTCAAGCTTTCTCCGACCCCTCTTGACGGCCGACACCACAGGACATCGATGGTGAGCGTTTCTTGGCTGAGCGATCTCCAGAGACAGTAATTACCATGGAACACGAACCAGGGTTTTCCTGAGGACTCATCACGGCCCCAGGACATTCTCCCAACGCTTTCTCTTCAGCATCCTCCCCCAGGATACCAGGGATTAGTGCCAGCACGCCTCCGACCATCGTGAGGGGAAGCAGATAATTAACTGCTGTTATTTTAAACCTTCTTTAGTATGTGCAATTCGTACCCCACCTCCAACTCCTTCTCCTGTATTTTCCAACTCTCAACCGATGACTGTTCACCCTTCTCTCCTTCCCTCTCCCCCTTCATCCGCCACCCCGTCTCACCACCCCATCCTTCCCGTCTCCCTATATAAACTTATGCATACGAAATATTTGTACCTGATGACACCTGATATTGGAGAGGGAAACATTCCCACCATAAAACGACACAGAGCTATATCCCCAAGAAAGATTTAGAACATACTGCAAGAAATTTCAAAAAATAAATCGGACGTCAGTGAGATAGACTCTGAATTGAGTGACGGTGATCAGGATTATCTACCGCGTGAGATGGAAGGAGAGAGTGATTCCGATACTGAAGAAGACTTTACGGATGATCAACCTGAGGCGGTAAAAGGTGGGTATTGTATTTTTCAAGTCACAAGAGACTGGTCGAAATAAAATATTATAATTATTGTGGGCACTCATCAATGCCAGTAGTGTGATTTTTGTATCATATTATAATTTTTGCTGTACTTTATTTTACTTGAAGCGAAGAGAGGGAGATATAGAAGATCGACAGCTGGCATATTCCTTGGGCATGCAGGAAACCAAAGTCAGCCGTGTAGCAGTCGACGAAGTCAGACCTGTGGACAGGGAGTTAGTGGAGCGATTAATTTTGAGTCTGAGGATACTGATGAAGATGAGACTGCATCAACTGTGGTTGAAGATGCTGTGTGTGCGGGTGGGCATGCAAAACGTGATGGAAAAAGTTCAGGATTGTGTAATTTTGTAATTTGTCTCTCCCTAAGGTGGGCGAGACTGTTATATCAAAAAATGGAATGGTGAAGTGGGTGGTGTCTGAAATTGGAGTAGAAGCTTCTGGGCGGAGTGCAGCTCAAAATATATTGAGCGAAATTTCAGGTCCAACACCTCATGCAAAATGATATGTGGAGAATGGTCGTGCCCTTAGCACTTGGCGTTTGCTTTTTTCTGAGGTAATGCTAAAGCATGTACAGACATGCACGCAAGATGAGGCTCGTAGAATCACTAGCGATAAAAGTTGGTCATTGTCACTTTCAGAACTAGAAGCGTTCATTGCATTGCTTTACACCCGATGGGCATTTGGTAGCCGTGCATTAGATTTAGATTTACTCTGGAATACTATGTGGGGTCCTTCATTTTTTAGCAATACTATGTCTAAGAACAGATTCAAAGAAATTATGACTTATCTCAGATTTGACCGTAAGTCTAATAGGCTGAAGAGGTTAAAAAATGACAAATTCGCTCTGGTATCTGAATTGTGGGACAAATTCATTGATAATAGTATACTGTATTTCTGCGAATATAAGCCGGACTCGAATGTAAGCCGAACCCTGTTTTTTGGGGTCTCAAACAGGGAAAAAAATTAATACGTGAATATAAGCCGCACCCTTTTCAGTGCATCTCCTCAGAGTGTAAAAAGCAACTAAAAGACGGCACGAGAGGGCCTTTTCTCGTGCCGTAAGCGTTGCAAATTGTTAACAGCCATTCGAATCATGCTGGGAGCCGCCCTAGACATACAACACACTGCTACGAAGTTGTACCTTGCCCTCTCCCATTCGCCTGGGTGCCCCCACTGCATACCTACTCTGGCACTACGTCCAACGTCCGTGGCTCTGGCGAGTTTAGCTGGCATCCGCTAGAATCTGAATGGCTGATTTGCTCAAATCCGTCATTTTTATGAATTTTAAAGAAAGTTCTCTAATTTAAGCCGCACCTCAACTATAAGCCGCACCAAATTTTGAGGCCCCAAAATCAGGAAAAAAAGTTCGGCTTATATTCGGAGAAATATGGTACTTTGCTGTAAGCCTGGAGAATGTTTGACTGGCGATGAACAATTATTTCCTTGCAAATGCAGATGTCCATTCATTCAATATATGCTGAAGAAACCAGACAAATTTGGTATAAAATTCTGGGTGCTAGCTGATGCTAATAGTAAATACAAGGGTAATGCAATACCTTATCTTGGAAAAGGTGACCTTCGTCCTCATGGCGAGTCCTTGGCTGAGAGTGTGACCATGAAGCTCATGGAGCCTTATCTCAATAAAGGCAGAAACTTAACGACAGACAATTAATTTACATCAATCGCTCTTGCAAGCAATTTGAAATCAAAACGTACTAGTATAGTGGGAACAATGAATCGTGCTCGTAAAGAAGTTCCAGTTATATTTAAAAATTCAGATGCTCCTATGTATTCCTCTGCCATTAAAGTCTGCTGACATGATGCTTACTGCATATCAGTGTAGGAAGAAAAAGAATGTACTGGTATTGAGTACAATGCACCCCTATGTTTCCATTTTCACAGGGCAAAAAACCTTCCAGAGACAGTGCTATTTTATAATGCTACCAAAAGTGGCATTGATTGTTTAGATCAAATGGAGCGTAAGAACTCTGTGCGAGCTTGTACAGGCCACTGGCCAGTATCAGTGTTTTACAATTTGTTGGATCTCTCAGCCATAAATGCAAGTGTGCTTTACTGTGAAATTACAGGGATAGCAATACCTCGGCACAAATTTCTGCTACAATTGGCCTCTGAACTATCCGGGGTTTACAAACAGTCCAGGGTATCGCGCAATATTTCGCGCATTATTTAAGATTCAAATCTCCTTCATGAAAATAGAAGAAAGTGCCTTCTATCTAAATGCAAGGGAAATAAAAACAAGACAATGGATTCGTGCTATAGGTGCAAGAGGCCGGTATGTGGTAAATGTACTGCATCGTTGTCAAAGATATGCATTGATTGTGATATCAATTATTCAAATGATGTTCAACAAAATGTTGATTAAAATGCTCAATAAAATGTTCAAAAATATTTATTGCATTATAATTATTGTTAGTAGTGGTGTTATAACTTTTATTAATAACCTTTCACCATAAAATGGAAAGAAAAACTCCAATTACAACAAGAGAGATACTTCGGGTCGAAATGACCCGTGCGGGCTTTCTAGGAGGTAAAAAATTCTGGGCCTCCGTGTGTTAAAGAAACTAGGTTTTTTAAGCATGTAATAGGAAGGTTCTTGGATGAAAAAGTTAGAGAGATGCTACTTCGCTCTGGTTAGGCCACACCTGGAATACTCTGCGAGCATTTGAGACCCTGGTCATAAAGATTTAACGAAAAAAATTAATAGAATACAAAGAAAAGCAGCATGCTTTGTTAAAAACTGCTACAAACTAACATATAGCTTTTCACAAATGTTAAAGGGATTAAGGTAGGAGTCCCTAGAGACTCTGAGCACGCTAGGCTTAGGCTGCTTGAGATATTCAGAACTGGTGTGCTTCGGAGCAACAGAGAATATTGCCATGACGCTATATGCTAAACAAACGTCTATTTATTTTAGGAAAAACTGGCTGGGATAACATTTGCTTTTGTTCCCACTACTGAGGATGAGGGACCAAATGCATTTCTGCCTGGCATACCTTCTGAACTGAATGCCTGTGGAAAATTCAACAAAGATATCACCTTTGTTAGTGGTGTTACCACTGATGAAGGCTTTGTTGTGGAATGTGAGTATTCAAAGCTTAAAATTTCTGTTTTTTTAAATAATTTTTTACAGGCATATTGCTGATGAGTGTATAGTTTAGCATGAGTGGTAGTGCGTAATTGCATAGTAAAAACCAGTGGTGGATCTGAAGTCCTCACTAAAAGTACATGCTAGGTAAGTATAACACATGAATAATAATTACTTAACATGATCTATGCACATTATGAAGGAGTTTTATATTTTATATGAAATGTTATTGGCCAGCTCTGGGTATGGTAGTTATTGCTAAGTGCCTAATTTAAAAATGAAATCTGGTATGGTGCATTGCTTTATGTAGTTCAGCATCAAAATATGCCCCCCTTAAGTGATCCTTTGCCATGTTGTTGCTTTAAATATTATTATCAGTATCATTATCATTGATGTTTCCTTTTCAATGTGAATTTTTGATTGCATAATTTATATAATATAGTCCACACCCCTATAAAACTTAAAAAAATCATAGAAATTTGCCACTTAATCATTTAAATTAACTTGACTCCAGCGGCACTCTGCCAATAAGTGAGTATTCGTCAAATCTGCTTGAATAAGAAGTTTCTTTAAGAATGTTCTTAATTGGATGAATATTTTTCCAGTTGGAGAATCTTCAGTTCAGAAGAACACCGGTATTCTGGAAAACATTGAGAAGAATATTGAAATTTTGGTTCCAAAACTTCTTGGATTACAGTTTGGGTCTGAAAAGTCGAAAGCAGCTGCACAAAAAATCAAGAATTTCTTTTTTGGTGACAGACCCTTAACTCTAGAAACTGTCTCTCAGTATTATGATGTAAGTGGAATTTTATAAATAGCTCTGTTATGCTATTTTTCATTGATTTTGTGTATACTTTGCTGAAATAAATGTTGCACAACTAATCAGACCACCCATTAACCTACATTGTTACTTCAAATGTCAGCACTTGTAGATAAATTTCTATTTTTTCATATGAGCAACTTCGTTAGTTGTGGTTTTTATAATTCTGGAATTAGGGTGAAAACAGATCCATTAAGCTGTCCCTTAGAGAAGGTACTCTTACTCTTGTGCATAGATGAAAAATTTGACTATACGAATATAAGTTATTTATTTGATTTTTGAGGTGGAGTGCTGCACATATTTTGGTAGCTGCTTGTTTTAAATAAAAGGTTGTTTGTATCATATCCTACCAAATTTTTTTTCTCATATGAATGGACAATAAGCAATAACATAACCTAGGAATTGTCTTAAGAAATAAATATCAGCAAGCCGTAGGCTTGACATACCCATTTGTTGACCATCACACTACATAGGCCTCCTTATTTTCTTGGAAATTTTTGTAGAATGAAAGGAAACTGGATGTTATGTGACAATGTTAGAGTGCTATTTTCGCTAACTATACAATAAGGTTTATGATATATGGTAAGGTAGTAGTCAAATGAAAAGTACAAGTTTCCATTCTACTATTATTTCTAAATTAGCTAATAAAACTCTCTAAATTAACTAAGCTAGCTGAGCTAACTGAGCTGTTATGCACCAATGTTACAATTACAAATATATATAAGCTAATATTACTATTTCTGTATAGAAGAATAATGTGAAGATAGATTGATGGTACTGATGATGTTTTGTGCATCCTTATGTGACATAAGCCATCTAAAATAAGCCCAGCAGTTTTTCTTCTTTGGTGAAGCTCTTGCCTTCTACTCTGTTTCAGCTAATGTTGATGTTGAATTGAATGTCAGGACTTCACTTTGAGGTAGTAGTAAAACAAATCCTTAGGGTGGTATTGATAGATCTCTTGTTACATTCGTTTTGCCAATGTCAAAATATGGTTCTGTTTTATTTACTTCATAATAACTGGGAGAACAAATAGATGGATAACATTGATTTTTGGGGGCTTTATTTAATTCATGTTCAATGGTTAGCAGTCATACACTTTTGTTCTATAGTTCATATTATTTCATTTCAGAGCCAGACAGATCTTCTATTTTTATTGGGAGTTGACCTAACTGTCCGAGGGATATCAATGTATTCATCTCTGCCCACTTATTTCTACCAGTTTTCATTTGAAGGCCTTCTTGGAATCGGGAAGAAAGTTATTGGAATTAGCAACCCTGGTAAGAAAATTTTAAATATATTTATCTAATTGAAACATTCTCACAGAATTTCAATTCAGTGTTAACTATCCTATTTCCTCATGTTAAATAATTATCTGGAATTCTAATTATCAATGGAATTCTGATTTGGGTATTGCATGTAGAAGCTTAAGTGAAGTATTCTATCTGTCAGATGAGGCATTGTGGTGTGGGTCCCTTGATGCCATTCATTAAGAATAGGATGATGCTGTGGTATGAGGTTTCTCTCTACCCTTCCTCAAATCCTAATGTGTATTATCCTTCCTTTACCAATCTACCCACATTTTCCAAGTGAATAGAAGGTAAAACAAGATGCCTCTGACAATGGCTGAGTTGCACTTCCTGGAATTCCCCTGGGGTGTTACAATTATCCCAACTTATGGGGCGAGTGGGCCAGCACAACCTAAAAAATTATATACATATATAAGATACATAAAATGGTAGCGAACTACCTTATAAGTTATATTAGTGTTTATCTGTCTAGTGATTAATAATTACATGTGAAGTTTGCAATCATACATTAGCAATGACTTTTCCTAAGTACATACAGCTTTATAATGGTAGCTCAAAATCTTGTTGTAAAATCATGACCCAGATACCGTGGAGCATCTTGAATCCAGTGGCATAAAAGCAAGCATTCACTGTAGCAAAAGTTTGAGTAGTGCCTGCCCGTCGGTTGTTTTTTTCTCATCAAAGAAAGAATATAAAATCGTGAAAGTCAATTGCACTGATAGCTCAAATCGAACTCAGTCTGTGCAACTCCCTCAAAGCGATATGCAATAAGCAGTGCATTCAAGTTATGTTGGTTGCTTGTATCCGTAGGATAAATCTGAAATGAATCGCACATTTTAATGATTTCTCATTTTTAAAGAGTTTATAACTTCTAAAATATCTGATTAATGCTATATTTTGATTCTTCATTGTGTTCACCCAGTTGAAATGGCCATTGAATACTTGAAAGGCCACAAATGGCCTCAAGTGTGCAATATGGCCATGGCTATCTGTCTGGGTGTCCATTAATGGCTTACATGGCCCAGGACATTGAGGCTTTTTGAGTTTTTGAATGGCCATTTACTCCAGAGCAATGCTAAATTTTTTAATAACTATTTAGAAAGAGAGAATTGCTCTAGATGGTAAAACATGGCCGGAAGGTGATACAAACTTTTTGAGCTCTAATGACTTATGTATCATGCCATGTATTTTTAAATCCCCATACCTGGAATTAACTGATATTCCTTGTCTTTAGTCACACTGTTGCACTAAATATACCTTTTAGAGTTTTTGTGCCAGACTACCTAGTTAGGTTTTCCATGTGGACGTTAAGGAGAATTAAGAAACCCATAGTTCCACAAAAATTTCTCTTTCAGAAATCCTTTTTCCATTTATATTACTCCAGCCTTTTTCATGTAGTCCATTTTGATTGCATTCTGTCACAATGAATTGCTGTTAAAAATTAGCCTAAGCCAGAAATGCATAGTTACTTTAACTGATAAGGCTATAACTGCGTATGTATGTGGGTTGATTCCTTTGTGCCTCAATGCTGTTATAAATTGATGATATAATTTTTTCATTAAATTCTCAGGAGTCTGCCATGGTGATGAATTGGGATATTTATTCAGCATGGATATGCTACCTGTTGAAGAAATGTCCCCTGACACTCCAGAAAGGAAAAAGATAACCCAAATGGTGACTATGTGGACAAATATTGCCAAATTAGGGTAAGTGTGTATGAAATGGATTTATGAAGTAATGGTCGTTTCTTTCCATAGGAATAGGCATTCTTTTGTTTTCTCACGGTTTTGAAATATTTGTGTTACACATTCATCTAGCGAAACATTTTTTTGGAGTGTATCTATCATGATTACTGGGGTATACCTATAGTTACTTCTCAAAATTTAAATTTAGGCTGGTATTCGTAGACGGGATAAATAATCAATGATTGGTTAATCTCCGACTATTCATCAATCATTGATATTTAAGCTAATCCATAATTAGTGAAATGCAGATCGAATGTTTCTTTATTTAAGAATGATATGAGATAATGAAGTGGCAACACATCTTATGTGTAGCGATCAATTTTTATTCAAGTCGAGAATATATTTTTGCTAATTGCAAATCAAAAAAGCAAATAAAAAACTCATAGGCAATGTTGTTTCCATAAAAATGAATTAACTGTGCTTTCATTAGCATTATTTCTTTTGATTTTTCAAGGTTAATGAAGGCATTTCTAGGGAATAATCAACCAACAGTAATCTCGTGTTTCGGCTAGCGTAGATGATGTTGCATGTGCAGTTTAACATAATGGATCTCCCAGTCATCAGCATGGTCTCCTCTCTTTACTGGCTCCACTAGGAGACCTATTTGTTGCCAGAGCATCGCAAGATACAGGCATTCTGATTGTGTTGACTATTTGGATAGCCAGATGATTTGTTACATGTTTCACAGTTCTAGACACTGTTGGCTGCGAAACAGAATTAGCATCCCCTACAGTGTATGTAAAAAACCCAAAAAAGAAGAAGAGTAGCACTATTTATGATTTAAATCATTACTGGTGAAAAAATTAGTGCAATTTATAAGTGTACCATCGGAAGCAAGCAAAAATTTGAAATGATTACTATAAAGTTGTAGCAATGGATAATTAGCAAAGGAGTATATGATTCATGGCAATATTAGCCGATGTTAATTCAGCATGGAAATTCTGTAAAAATACCGTTTGGATACAAGCGGCTGTGATATTTTTTTCAAAAAGTTTCAATATGATTTGAACTTTTCCGTATTGATACAGTAGCATAAAATCTCAAAGCAATGAGCCATGGTAGCACGGGAGGAACTGGCAGTCCTCATGATAGGTGTCGCTAAATTAGCACCAATTCTAGGAAGAAAATACTCGATCACTGGGGGTTTAGAGAATCAGATCTTCTATTGAACTATTTGCATGAGTAATATTTCAATGGATTTTCTGGGTCCCTATTACATGTTTCCACAGCCTTTTGTGATACACTGGTACATTGTCCTCATCAATCACATGCACCAATAAATCAGACGGAAACTCCATTACATGAAAATCCTAATGAATACAAGGTACAATTGAGTATTTTCATGCCTTTAGCACCTTGAAATGTACCTTGGGAACGTAAACACACCAACATGCAACGATGAAAAACACAAATTAATTACTGTCGAGAGCTTAATTCATGAATCTATGATTATTCAGCCAAATAATTACAGTTTACTTGACTATGAATACTAGAATAATAAACATTGATTACTTGACTGAGACTACATAATAATCAGTGATTGATGAATCTCAGATTCCAGAATCAACAATTGATGAATTATTGATTCTTTGACGACTATGAATAGAAAACAGGAATTAATTAGAGATGAAATCATAGATTTGAATGAATCTGTAATTATTGATGACTATGAATACTGGCCTTCGATGACTAAGGGATTTTTTTCTGGCTCTATTCAGAGTCCTGTACCACTGCCATCCATGTTGCATCATGTAGTAGCTGGCAATATCCACATATTTGATTACTGATATTTTTGCCTTCAACAAAATTGCTTTAAATGTTTTGACTGGACAAATATATGTCATTGTACTTAGGGTATGGTCCATTTCATGCTTCAAATTGCTTGGAAGCTCAGGGGACCCTGAGTGAACATAAAATTCCTATGTAGATCGCCCAAGTGTTTGAGCCAAGGAGGTGGAGTGTTAGGGCTAAATGTGATGTATCATTTGATTATGGGAGGGAAAGAAATGATTTACCATTTGTGATCTCATAGTCTATCAAAAAGGAGAAAAAAATTTAACATTCATTCAGAATGATTAAATGAAGAATTTTCATGTAATTTAACATACATCTGGGTTTTAAACATTCAATAAAATTCATGTTCAAATTATTCATGCTAATGGGATTTATTTTATCATTGGTCAGCCAGCAAGACAAACTGCCAAAATTTCACTTCTAGATCATTGTTTAATTTTACATTTGTTCGAGCAGTTTGATTAAAAAGGATTCCCTAAACCATGGAGGTTTTGTAGAAGATAAATAAGGATTGTCCATATGATTCCAGTCATTCATATTGAAAGAATACACATTGGCCACATTCCAGTTCTACTACTTCTTAGCAACCTAATTCTAAACACCAACTTTGCTCCAAAATCTGTCTCATTCACTCTCATACTTTATATGGCTAAAATTGAGCAAATGAAACATACCAATCTTCATGTAATAGCCCATTAAAGGCCCTGAGGCATGATATGGACCACTTCATCAGACTGTGAATGCAATTATATACCTAATTGAATTCTTGCCAAGCTTGGAATAGTACGGTGATGTTTAAACTCTGGCTCTGGTGTTGTAGCCGCCCTCTGTCTAATTTCTTTCCTCAAAATAATGACTTTTTACCCCATGAGAATTCAAAAACTGATTTTTATATCCTCTATCCACAGTGAGTTGATTTTTCATTAATTTTGAATATGATATGCTTAAAACTGGAGTTCTTAATACTCAATATGCAGTTAGTAGGTGAATTTTCATTCACTCAAAATACTTATGAAAAAACTGTTGTCCCCTTAGATTTCCTAAATTCCTTAAAATTACACTTAAATTTAATTTAGTCCTTATAGGCACTGTGTTTTGATGACAAATGGTGAATTAGAATTTAACCCATAGATTCATACTCCTCATGTATCCTTTTCAGAGATGGAAAATATAATTTTTATCAATTAAAATAAGATGAGCACAATTTAATGTATTGGTAGGGAATCACTCCATTCTTGGAATTGTGGCAGGATCGTTGTTGTTCATTGAATGCACCTTTTGTTTAAATTTGTTGCCTTGGCTTTTCTTACTAGGCGTCCTACTTCAGAAAATGGCATTATGTGGGAGCCTATGCCCAAAAGTTCACAGCAGGTGAAATTTCTTGACATCAATGAAGTTACTCAAATGATGACTGGGCGTGGACCTCATAGTGAGAGAATGAAGTTTTGGGACTCCTTGTTCAAGGAGTTTGGTGGTGAAAATAATTTTTTTGACTTCAAATTAAAAGAGAAGTTATAGATTACCATATTTTTAGGGATCAAAGTATCCCTCTAGCTGAATAAAGCAATGTAAAATAGACAATTTTCAATATGAAGCTGTTATTAAAGTTTATAACTCAGGTTTTTAAAAATGTTGATACTATCTAGACCAATGAATATTTCAATGGTACATATGGTACCATTGGCATATGTGGTGCATTGAAATTTTTATTGCTTTTATTTTTGTATGGCCATTAAAGTTTTAAAAAATATTTACTAATCATTTTGTTTACCACCTAAATTGTCCAATTGTAAGTTTGAATCTGTAAGTAACTAATGCAGACCCTTTGTGAATGTACAGACCACTAATATGTCCTATTTCCATTCCAAGTTTTGTTTTCAGAGAATGTTTAATTAACCAGCTAATCAACAATTGTGATTCTAGGTACTTCATGCATAATGGAGCCTTTATATACATAGTTTCGGTTGTCCACATTTCTCATTCCAGCAATCAAAGTGAAATATTTCAGAAATAATGAACCCCAAGTTAAAACGCACACCATTCTGCAAGATGAAGCCTCATCACCCAAGCCTGCCAACTACACTCCAGGACAACTTGAGACTCCATACTTGTTACTGCATTGCACAAGCATTATTCTGACAGGAAGTTTATTTCTAACGATGGCTCCAAGGCATTTAAGAATTATGGAGAATGAAGTTTCCCAACAGAGAGACACCACTATCAGGAGAAAAATAGACATCCTTTCTGAAGGATTCTTTCCTGGATAGCTTTCCTGGGCCTCAGCCGAGACTAGGGAAATTAAAACACAAAAATGTGGAGTCATCTTAAAAGTTGATGATGGAATACTGGTCGCTTGCCTGCCATGATTTTTCTTCACACTAGTCACCAGAAAGAAGGCACATAAGATAGCCTTTTATGTATTTGAAAAGTTCCATGTAACTCTAGTTTTTGCTGAAGTTCCCACCATATTCTTTCCATTTCCTCTCCTTATTCTCAGAGGCTTTGCTCCTCTCACACCTGGATTCGTCTTAAGGTTCACCTGATGTCTGTCTCTTTCCCTTAAACCTTTGGAAGGGAATTAGGGCTTACTTTACAGAGCACCATAAAAAGGGGTTTCCTATTCAAATTGTAAGCATAAATGTACGTTCTATGCACCTTTAAATCACAGCGATAGATTTTAAAAAAACGCGGTGATCACCCAAATAAATTGGCCCTGAAAGAATGAATGAATAAATACGAAATTAAAAATGTAAAGTAACTGTTGGCAAAAAAAATAATTTTTTTTCGAGATGCCTTTTTGAAATACAGGCCTATTTCTTCAGACTGCTTCTAGGTGAAGTATGTATCCACGAATATGCATAAATGACAGCTTAAACATTAAAATAACAAATCTGATTTATTAGGTGTTAGACTAGAATGTACAGAGATTCAAAAATTCACTCCATGAAAAACAAATTCACAAAACATTGATAAATGCTGATCTTCATTGTTGAAAATGAAGATTTACATGTGCATTATAAAAGCATAAGAACATAAAAGATAGTTCAAATATGAACTTAGAAAAAGAAGATTTTTAAACTGATAAGATACCCATGGATGCATCTAAAGCATTTTGAGCAACAACCAGCAACACTGTCTTAATGGAGTAACAAATGCAACATAGAGGTCACGTTTGCATAAAACTAAACATGTTTGTTGATTTGTATGTGCTTTGATGTCAATACTATCACTTATTTTAGTGAAAGATGGTCTTATGAGCCAATATATTTTTATCGCATACGTTCTTCTGAAATAACTGAGGTATTAGATAAGGGTGCATTTACCAAAAACGATCAATAACAAGAACAGTAGTACTTAAGCACTAAGCAAATAAGTAAAAATGATAGTCCTAAATGTACTGGTTGCAATTTTTTAATACTTTTATCCTTATCACATTCCATACCTCTGATACTTAAAACTAATACTTAGTGATGTGAACTCAAATTATATTTTTCTTCTCTTTCAATGTACTGCACACACACAACTACTATAGGCAATGTACCTATACATCTACTATAGCAGTATCCTGACATGCAAAATTTTTTCAATGACAACCCTTGCTCATGTTTCAATCCTGCAAAACCCATGCCATTTTAGCATATTCTAGTGTGATGGCTAACTAGAACTGAAGTACTAGCTGGTAGTCTCTATTCCAATATACCTAATTATTTCTTCCTCATTTAAATAAAATACTAAAACACTGACAGCTCAAGATTGGGTGCTTTTTACTGATCATGCTAACTGATAATGCATGACTGCACAATATTCCTCACAATTTCCCATTTTCCTATCATGGGACAAATACTGACAACAGTTATCTTGAGGACAGTGACAGTCTCAGCTCAACAGGTAAAAATGAAAGGGTTCATTAACCCTTGAACATGCAGCAATACCATATGGCATCAGCACACACTTATTTACTTTCAAAGTCATGCGTAAATCCATACTAATCATCCCTGCATTCAATTATTCCTGCATTTTTCAGCTTTCACTGCACTGGTAGTTTTTCAATACAACAGTTTTCCCATCTTTCCAATGGGCATCTTTAAGTTGAAGGTCAAAGTGAGTATTCTCAGGACACTTCAACCAGAGAACGTAATTGGGATATGGATGAGACCGTTGCCTTGAACAACCACCGACACGGTGAAAACCTGAGATGGAGGAACTCTTGATTTGAAACTGCAAAAATCTATTAAGGAACAAGAATTCATCATCTTTACAAGTGCTTCCTTCCCCTACTTTATTAGCAGGAAAAAATAAAACCACTCTCTCAGAGGTCTTCAATTCAGATAATTACACAAGAACTGAAAAAATGGCAACATTGATATCAGCTTTCAAGGGTAACAATATTTTCCAAGAAAAAATAGATTATTATATTTCATGAAGCAAAGAGTTCAAGATGTAAATTACACAGCCAGGAATCTTGAGAGCCTGCTTAGGCCTCTCTCCCAACTCTCCCATTCTTTGTCCAGGAAAATCTTTCCACATGTGAGGGTAATAATTGAAAACTTTCAATTTTCAATGAAATGAAAACTCTACCTAAGGACAAATGAAACAAATATAGATGAATCTGAAGGTGGCTGACTGAGGGTTGTTCATTAACCCTGGATGTTGGGATAGAAAAATAAAGTTCCTACCAAGGAAGTAAGACAGGACAGCAGAGAAAAACTACCCTATAATTATTCAGCTTATTTGTCTCAACATCAATTAATTCTTCAATACTACACTAAGAGGGATATTTATGAGGACCTAAAGTAAAATTTATCAACATCAGCCAATGACATAATGCTTAATGTTTATATGAAATTGGCTTTTTATATAGCATGTCATCAGGAAACATAAGCTAGGATTTTGTATAATCACATCTATTGTAGCCACAACACTGAATATCACAGAGAAGAGTCAAGGTCACGTGATATCTAAAATGTTTAATAGGACAATATGAAAAGTTCACGTAAGAGGTATTCTTTGTGGCATTGATGATCAAATTTCCTTGTACATGAATGTAAAGAATGGTGACTTGTAAAATGAAAGTGTTTTGTCATAATCAGCAGTTTTTGAGTTTTTCAACAACAAAAAAAAGCTTAATTCCAATATTTTCCTCATTTGCTTAATTTATAGTTAAATAAATAAAGTCTGCAAATAAAGCCCAAGAATTTCAAGCCATATTTGGAATAGGAAAATTTATTTGAAGGCACCATTTATTATATTCTGTTGCTTAATGATTTTAAAATGCTGATTCAAACAGCTGAGAGAAAAGGAAGTTGAAAATATCCACTATAGAGATATTAACCAGTCTGGAACAGAAAACAGTCCGTACACCTTGCTGAGAATACTGGGAATCCAACTGATGGTATGTAAACAGGGCCAGAGAGATTTATGGTGTTTGTGCAGAGCATTGGTGAGTTAAGAGGTCCTTGAGCATCTAAAACTACAATGCACAGTCATGAGTGAGATGGAATCCATGGTCAGCAAGCAATGTGTTCTTTGGTAGCTTCACTTAGTAGCTGACAAAACTTCAGAATCAACCACAGTAGGTGGCTAAAAGAGGAAGAAGCCATCAGGATTGCAGGTGCATAATTAAGGAAGTACACTGAAAACTAGGGAGAACAAAAGGAAGTATTTGGATCTGGTAAAATGACAGTGAAGGCTTGGGTGGATGTGCTAGAAGTATGATCAGGTAGTCAGAAGAGGTGGCAAAGGAAGGGACTGGAGATGAAAGATTTCAGGCTTTCTCAGTAAATTGCTCTTGTGTAATCTTCTCAGCCTTCCCACTCGCTCAATGCCTGCTTGGAAGACTCTATGGAAGACTTTCCCAGCATCCTAAGGGGTCTAAATGGTTTTCTGCATTTTCCAGTTTTTGTACTCACTGCACCTCCTTTCATCAATAAAAATTGGACAAAGGCCAAGGAGAGAGGGGAAAATAGGAAAAAAAGGAACACCAGCATCTATAGCCCTGAGGATGATGAGAAAGCCTTCCATCAAAACATCAGCAATGATCAAGACATCAACCTGAAGAGAAGCCTGAGTAAAATTCATCCAAGGGATTGGAGGAAAAGGTGAAGAGGACATCAGGTAATCAACATGAGAAGTATCCTGAACCATACAAAAGAAGACGATGATGGAAGAAAATGTGAATTAGATTATTTCATATTAACAATGCATAATATTATTGCATTTTTATAGTAGGAACACAGAGGAGAGCTTTAATCCGTCCCTTTTTGTTATAATACTCAATACCTAACGTTTGGTGACTTTCATCCTAATCTAAGAAATATCTTATGGTTTATTTAGGTGTTGTCAACTATCCTGGTAGGGAAACTAATGCAAATAAGAACAGAGGGCACATTGACTTCTCTAGGAAGAAGTTATGTGCAAATATTACCTGTTAAAAAAGAACAAACAATGTAACATCTGAAAAAATTAGCCATTCTTGGTTAATGCACATTAGCATGTCAGTTCCTTCATTTGGAAATAACTGAACCTTACTCTTTTAAGTAAACAAGAAATTCATCCAGGCTACACCACCTCATTTTATTCCTAGGGTATAACAATTTTCTCCTAGCTGAATAGCAGCATGATTCAAAATTATCAATAAGGCAAAAAATAGAAATCTTAATTAAAAGTAACACCTAATACTATTGTTTTTTTTCCTCAACGAACACAATATGACATGATGAAAAAGCCTCAGTATAAGAAAAAAAAGGGTGGGCTCATACTTTTCACCTACTTGGTCCGAGGGAATCTCACATCTCCTTTCTACACCCAATGAGGAAAAACAACAATGTTACCACAACAATAAAGTCAAATATATTTAAGGCTTGCCTCAATATTTTGGTTATTTAGCATTTTACTGTTCCAATTAATGGCTACAATTAGCATGTGGAAAAATTAATATTCAGCAGAAGTGCATTTACATTGTAGGCAACATTCTTACACTTTTTTAATTAGTTGTGTTTTCATCCTACTTTTACATCACCTAGTTCTATCTAATGTGTAAATGACACGACAGAAAAATAAATAGAAAACAAAGTATAAGATGGGTCTCAAAAATCTTGAGCATTAGGAGCAAAAGCCTTACGGATGCAGTGCCCCATAGCTCTTGACAGAAATACATAGAATAAATCTTATTACGATAGAGAGCTATCGAATAAGTGGCTGAAAAACTGGCCATCCGCTAATTGATATATCTTTGATCTATTTCAGTACTTTCTCTTTGGAAAATGATAAAAAAATTATAATTTACTCCATAAGACAAGAGAGACCATACAAAACAAAAATGATTTCACGAAGACGTATTTCACAAAACACTCAATGAAAACAATAAGATCATTAATAAGTTGTTCTTTTTCAAAATCTTCCCATGGAAAAATTGTGCGTGATCATAGCTTGTTCTGCAATGGGTTTTAGAAAAAGAATAGTCATAATAAAATTTCTGAATGAAGGGGGGGGGGGAAAGTTATGTTTATCGTTTTCTGCACCAACAACGAGCCTCATGATAATTCACCTGAGAATACACTATTTGAGGGAAAAATATCAAGAATTTAAAATTTCAAGAGGCAGCATTAAATGCTTGAACCACAAGTTGGGAAGTTGGTACTAGAGAAGCAATCCCTTAACGTGGATTACTCTGCCATTTTTGAGGAAAATAGAACAATTCATTATGAATAGTACTACAACCTATACATCCAAATATGACTCTATCCCAAAAATCTTAAAACTTGTAAAACATTAAGAAACTCTGGTAGTGAACATGGTCAATTGGGTCTTAAATGGAACAGTAATCACCTTGATACTGGCCAAATTATCCTGGTATTGAACTCACCAGTTACTTATTGCAAGACTGCTGGTTCTAATACCTCTGTGAGGTTAAACACTAAAATTTTAATTCGGTGTCTTTAAATAAGGCATTGGAAATTGTGCAATGTGACCTCTACCACTTATTATCAAAAAAATAAATCTCATCTAATTATAAAATCTAGTTTTCATATTGCAACAAGATGAAGGCAAAAACAAGAAACTGCAGCTTCATTAAGCTGTTTATAGGGCACTCAATACTAATAGCACCCTGGTATGATATAGCCCTGATGACAAAGGAAGTCATATGAAATATACAATTTGTAAAAGTAAATTATGCTGAATTGGAACTGAAATACAATATGTACACACAACATTAATTTCTTTCCTTCTTTGGCAGTTTGATCCCATGTAAACAGTCACATGGATTGCAACTGGGTTATATACACTTTTAGTTTCTCTTATTTGGTCTTGTACTTTTTTCGCATCTCTACTAGGATAGAAACAATTACTTTGATGTAAGCATTTTAGAATCACAAGGCAGATGTAAAATTTCTTTGCCTGCCATAATATGAGATGACTATCCAAGGTTAAATTAGGCCCACACCTGTAAAACAATAATGGAGTATATTAAAAAGTGACAAATTTATTTCAACTTCATCAATTAATTTCATTTTTTATACCCGTAAAGTATAATCCCAGCTACCAGTCGACAGTGCTGTTCCATCTGGAGAAACTTTAAGACATGACACTCTGTTTTCATGACCATACAGCATGGTTACTCTCACACACTTGAGTGTGTCCCAAACATTTACTGTATAATCATTATAGCCAGCAAAGAGCAACCTTCCTGAAATTTAGTTACATTTTGATTAGTTTTGCGGTATTGATGACATATTTGGCCAAAGTAAAAATGTACATATAAGTACCATTAAACAATTATAACATGCATTTATAGCATACTCGGGCATAACAAAATACTACACCTTCCAGACAAAATCTGGTAGGTAAGACTAGGCCAAAACTTTGGGGTCAAACCACATGCAAGTACATACATGCATATTATTTTTGAGGGTTTAAAATCTCATGGAACAAAAAGTTTGTTCTGCCTTGAAATCCACCATAGACAGAAAATGCTAGTTCGAACAGAGGATTTCACCAACCAAAATAATCAAAGCACTAAAATTATTTTGTCAAACTATGAAAAAGTTTGCAACCTATGTTCTAAGAGTAGTGCTCAAAAGGGATTTTCTACATCAGGATTTAAAAAAGTGACATTTCTCCTCCTTTACATTATATGTCATACATTTTGATGTGCAATGATAGCGACATTAGTAAGCTCAGAGGGCTCTGGCAATAAACACTAAATAGTTTTCAAAAATCCTGACATGGATAATACCAAACAATTAGTCATATGATCCAAGTATTTGTAGCAATAATGCAACAAATATATTCAAATTGGGTTTTCATACATCCAAAACAGCTGCAGACGGTGGTATAATGATAATGTGGAACATTTAAGAGAGGAAGCAAAAAATTAAATCTTTGAATGCTATTGTTTTTTTCCACTAGTTCACAAATATGGGCAAATATTTAAGTGCTTCAAACTAACATTAAAATTTGAAGCTGACCACTGCAATTACAATTTAACTTTGGGGCAAGCAGAAGAACTGCCTCCTCTTTGAGTCAGATCACCCATTCTGAAAATTAATACAAGCAGATATGCCCACTCAAGGATGATGGAGCAAGAGACAACTGGAATAAAAACATGTCATAAAAAGGGGATAAAAACTGTCAGTGGGGTAATTCATATCACAAACGTAGAGAACGTTCAGCATATGAACATTTAATAATTGTGATAAGCTTAGTCATTTCCAAACCATCTGCAAATCACATAAATTTAAGCCTAATGAAAGTATGAAGGCTAAGAGAGTCTTTGAAGTTCAAAATGATATTTGTGATAAAGAGGACTCCATAACTGAAGAAATGGTTCTGAACCAAAATCTGATGATTACTGGTATGAAAACAAACATCTCCATAAATGACCACAATCCTCAACTAATACCTCATAACCATGAACTGCACACATCTTTAACAATAATATTAAACAATAGCAATAATACCATTAGAGTAGATTGTGCAGTAGTATCCTCTCTAAATCAGCATGTATGAAAACGGCACTTTCACTTATGCTCTTTTCCTCTTAAGCTCTTCAACTTTCTGTTTCACTTCATGACATTTAGTTCGCCTTTTTTCCTCTCATTCCACTCTCTCTTCTCATTGCCTTCAGCATTCCATCAACCACAATAAATCACTCCCCTACTTTCTTTGAATAATGTCTTCGATATCCACCCTCCTCTAACATACACTACACTTCTCTACGAAGGATGCTTTCGGACTATGCTGTGTTTCGTTCATTTACTATGGCAAATTTATACATAGATTTTTTTGAAAAGAAAGCTATATACTCCTCAGTAGATAAGCCATCATGCTGGAGCATGTTGACCATGAAAATTATCTCTAATCATGGTCATACACCTCATTAAATTTTATATATGTAAGCTTTAATGATGAGAAGGATGCCTTGACTTGTGCTCCTAAATCTCTGAACTCAGAATAAAAAAATAAAAATATACATAGAACAATAAAAAATCAATACTTACCACTAACAGAGAAATCCACTGAATTAACACCAAATATTATGCTTTCTTTAGTGTACACAGCAACTTCTCGATCAGCACGGAGATCAAAAAGTCTGCACTAAAATGTTAATGATCCAGAATTAACAGAGTATTATTTAGTGCCACAGAGTAAATGATAATACCACCAAACTTACAGTGGAATCATCAGATCCAGTTGCAATAGCATCTCCACTTGGATAGAACTTGACTGTGTTGATATCAGACTCATGACCTTCAAATGACTGCACACACTGACCTGTTCTCATATCCCATATCAAAGCCATTTTATCACAGCTCTAATTATTAAATCAAAGGTTAAATGAAGAGAATGAATTAATATATTTGGCAAATATATAATCACACACATTTAGTAGTTAGCCAATTAACTCCACTCCCATTGATTAAGCATTCTAGATGACAAGATATACAGCTAATGACAGAAATATGCACTTACACCAGAAACAAATGTGTTGCCGGTTTCAGAAGGAGCAAGGTCAACAGCCATCACATCACCACTATGACCATGAAAACTTTGAAGCATTTGTCCAGATTCAACATCCCAAAGGGCACAGGTTGAGTCTCCACTTCCCGTGAGTATCTAGTATGAATAATTTATCCTATCTTCAGACATAACAAATTTAGGCCATAAATCATAGAATAGATACTCGATTTTTCATTATATAGTGATGAAACAACAGATATATGATGGATTACATGATTTTGCATAGCTTTTGCAGGAATTACATACATATTACAATAGGATATAGGAACTCATGCACATGAACCATCATCATTCTGAAATCATATACCAAATTTGCTTACGGTAGCATGAGTGATATGTCATTTCACCGAGACATTAATGAATTAGATCTCATTTTAAAGAAAAAAATCTCACCCTTCCAAAGGTACCAAAATATCAGCCCCTTACCACACTACTTCCAGAGGTATATGCCAAAAAATACCAACCATCTTATATGGGAAATGGTACGTTTATGCACTTTTGGGAGACATTATTTACAAAATGAGGAATTCATAACACCTAGATCTCATCAAAAAATTAATAACATATAGTTTGTATGCTGTCTCAACTATTTTTGAAAAGAAATCATAATGTCACCATAGTAATTTTTTCAGAATCACAAAAAAATCTTCCATCTGTTAGGAGTTTTAAACGTACCATGTGAAAAAAATGAGTCATGTTAAAGACTTTTATAGATATTTTTACTTATTTACTAAGAATATCAGACAATTAATGAATATTATTGAACCATTAATTTAATCTATATTTAATTCTTGCTTCCAACAGCTGCTGAAACTAAAATATATGATTTGAATTCGGTCTCCATTATGACTAGGGAACTATTTCACTCAAACTACCTAAATTGGACTATGATTCGATGTATTATCTCAAACAGAAATTTAAAATAGGTGGAGAAATAGCTACATACAGCATATCCTCGATTTACGTCGGAGATGCATGATGAAGAAGTATGACGTAAAACTGAATCAGATACTCATGACCAATTCCATTATTTAGGCATTAATTTCCTGAGTTCGTTTTTTGCCTCCGTTCAAGCATAAACAAATTTAAACAACTTAAATAAGATAAGATAAATGTCGATAACATCAAAAAACACATGCGTATATTTTCCATTTTATTAGCGTAAAACCGGGATAAATTTTCCGTTGCCCCTTGCTGGCATGGATGTAATAATGAATCAGACGTAAATTGAAACACCGTAAGTCGAGGACTTACTGTACAGTGAAACTTGCCTGGGCAGCCACCTCCCTTACGGCATAACTTCTAAAAGTGGCATATTTTTTTGGGGAACTGAATGAATTTCCCACACAAGCCATGAGAATGTTTTCTCCCTTCAGCAATCACCTCCTTTCAAGGCCACCCCATTTCAGGACAGCATACACTACATCCATGGGCAGCGACAAAATTTGCAGCAGGGGATTTACAGGGTGGCTACTGATATCCAATTTTTAAATTCCCTGACTTTTCCATAACTTTTCCCTGATGGATTTACAGATTTCCCTGACTGATGGCCAAAAGGTCACCTATTAATGGAGTATTTTTTCTGCTGAATGAAATTTTCTATAGTAGCTTTCAATTTTCTAATCACCGTCTCGTACTTTTTAGAACTGCAAGGATGTATTTACTATAAGCTAAAGTGCTCCAACTACCTCTCAACCTGAGTTTCGGAAGTTAAAAAAAAGAGGTAAAATTTTCCGAACAACATAGAAGCGGATTCTTTGTGATGAGCGTAATATATTGTGATCATGATTTTTAACACAACTAGCAAATATTGCAATAAGAATATACAAAAGGGATACATTGTATGTCTGATTAACAACTAAATAACTAAGATTCACAACTAATATGATTTACCACTGAATATTCCACGAATTGATGGGGCTTATCCCATGCACGTCAGCGATGGTCATTAGTTTTAGTTGGTGAAATGAAGGGCGAGAAAGGCTGGCCGATAAATGTAATGGAAGAAAAATAACAAGGAATCCTATCCCAGTTTTTCCCTGACTGTTACGAGAATTCCCTGACTTCCCTGAATTTTCCAGAAATTCAAAATTCTCTGACAATTCCAGGTTTTCCCTGACAATCGCCACCCTGATTTTGTTTGCTTTTCAAAAAGATATCACAGGATTCAGGCAAGGGCAGTTTTAGGAGACCTTTCCCATTTCATTAAATTTGTGACTTATCTGCCAATTCAAAAAACTTTCCTTTATACTTCAGAATGGGGCCTACCAGCCTCCTTGGTGATTGCCTGCCAGTAGGGGAATCCTCTGGAGCAGAGCATAAGGGAAATGCCCTCATCCATGAGTTAGCTTAAGTTCTCCTTGATAACCAAGTGCGAGAGCTAGGTAATTACCCATCACATAATTAATCACATAATTATTTCGGCAATCCTGTCATAATTAGGCACACCATTGAAACTGATGAGGGGAATCACAGATATCCGTTGCATGCTAATTTTTACTTAACAATGGCTAAATTACAGCCACTCAACTAGAGAATTTTACAGTAGTTTAAGCCCCAGTATCCGAAGCAAGCTCTGTGATCTCTTACTCATAAGGTGGACCAAGGCAATAGCTGAAGCCGATGAACGATTCTTGTAATTGCAGAAGCTCAATCACATTACAAATGCATAGTCAAGAATACTTTCATACTGTGCAGCCAGTGAGAGGACAGTTAAAAAATGCTTCATGAAAATTATGTTAAATGGCACTATTTTGGAAACATACCAAATAAATTAATGGTGTTGGCAGTAGCTTGGTGGAATTCCTTCAAAATGTAATGATGAGTGACTTAGTTTTCCACAAAAGATATATTAAGTTCTTATGACCTGGGTTTCATCGCTATGCAACATCATCATGCCAGATGATGTACCGCAGCTATGAAACCCAGGTCGTAAGAACATAATAAATCTTTTGTGGAAAACTAAGTCATTCATCATTTCATCATTCAGCACCAAATGCAATTGAAAGAGAGCAAAGACAATGCAATCAGCCTGGGATGAGTTGGATTGGGAGTTAAGAGAATTATGAAGGCAAAACTTAAAAAATAATAGTGCCTCTTGAATCTGGTGCTGCCAAAAATCTTTAAATTTGAAAAAAATTAGCCATTATGTATATATTTTATATTGATAGGATTAGTGTTCATGATGCACAGAGTAGAAAAATTCATTATAATTATGCACACCAAAAATATCCATTAAATCACAGTAGAAGATCGATAATCTGGTAACCTAAATAACGGAAGCATCTAAACAACGGAAGGTTTTCCAGAATTTTGCGAATTTGTGATTTTTTAAGTTGCAATGCCGAAAATGTGGCTATATAAGCGGTTAAATTGCTGCGTCGGAGCCTGTATGGCTTTGTGTCAATCCCACGAGAGCCAGCCAATGAATTCGCCCTTTTCATCCGTAAAATATCTTACTTCGTGATTTGGATGCATCTACGGGTAATTCTACGCAACAGCATCCATGGCATCAACATACGACGTCTATTCCACGAGCTTTCGCGACTTCACTTTGCGAGAGGAATGGGAATGAAGGTGGGTTAAAGTTTAAATTGTGCGCACCGCACGTCCAAAGTTGCTCACAATGTATCATAGGGGATTGGCGGTTTTAAGAGAAATGGGTGGCACATGAATACCACTGTTTATTTTATTTAAAGAACGGTTTCATAGTCATTTTGCACCCGAGGTTCAGAAAAATTTTAGGGGAATAGGGCTGCCGGAAAATTCAAAAATTTTATTGTTGTTGGACAACTGCCGCGCCAATCCTCCCACAGAAACTCTCATCGAAGATAATGTAATAGTGTTATCCATACCACCTAACTGCACATCCCTCATCCAGCGATTGGATCAAGGGATACTAAATAGCCTCAAGTGTCACTACCGAAGTGAAATCATGAAAACAATTATCCACCGTGACAGTCCCTTCAGTTATGAAGAATTTAAAAAAGAATTTACCCTGAAAAATGCAGTATGGTGCATTGCTGAAGCGTTAGAGAAGGTTACACCCAAGGTTTTGAAAAGGTGCTGGAGTAACGTGCTGCCGGATTTTCAAAACCACTGCGAGGAAACTGACGGCCCACAGGAATTTCATGGTTTCCAGCCGCCAGGTGATAATTTTACCCATTTCTTAAATTTTGTTAAAGAGTTGATTACCGATGTGAGGGATGAAGAGATAAAAGAGTGGAATGACTGTGACAAGGATGCACCTGTGTATCAAAGCCTCACCGATGGTGAGATTATGGATGCCATAATGGGTTCATCAATTGAAAACATCGATGAAGATGGGACGGCAAGTGATTGCAGTGCTGAAGAGGAAAAAATAATGACTTCTGATGCAATTACATATGCAGACTTCACCAACATCCATGTGTTCAGGTGTTGCTGCCACGGATGATGTACGTCACTCCGCCAAGGGCCAATAAAGATCCATAAGACGTGATGGTAAGCAAATATTTCAATTTTGTTGGGATTTATGCCACATCGGAACGTATTAATAATTTATCAAGTTCATGCCAAATAGTTTTTTCCAAAATACCCGTGATTTCCCCACTCATAGGATTCACTGTGACTGTTAACATTAAATTTAAGAATTAAAAATTGGTTGATATTCATAGTGACATATTCAAAGTGGGATAGTTAATTACCAAAACCTCCGATATGTTTACGCTATTAGTCGTAAAAACGACGTGGAATTTATGATAGGGGCATGTTAAAAACATGGGCTGGCAAAATATTGATGTTCTACTCAGATTGTAAAGTTAAGTGCCATTTTTCTTCCATTTACAGGTGGCCTCATCTAGATTGCCTTCACGATTTGTCATTTACGAACGAAGAACTTTGTTAAATGTTTTACGTCATATAAATTTCATGATAATTTACTTTGGCTTTTCTCATTACTTGCCCCCTCATTCATTATTGCATCATTTCCGTAGAGTCGCTCACGCATTCCGTTAAACTACCTACCGTGTTGCAGTGCTGCCTACTTCAATGAAAGTGATCTATACACCGGAAATATCGTAATTCCCGAATGCATCTGGTCCTGCGTATTCCGGATTATGGATCTCATACTGTATTTTGTAGATTCATTCGGGCTAGAAAAGTTATACCTTCATCCAGTGGTAACTACCATAATTGGTAATTTTTTCATGAGTGCAGTGTGGCCACTTAACACAGGCTTCACTGTACTATATAATTTAGTTCATTTAGCACATTTTCCATAACCTTTGACAATTTGTAACTGACAAAATGATTTTAATTACCTGCTGATCTGAATTTGGGAATGTACAACATGACGTGTAGCTTGTGTGCGTGCCAACTGTCTTCTTCTTTGTTGAAACATCTTCTTCAAGGCTTAAGGGATACACTGTTACCTTATTATCCAGGCCCCTTGAATGAAAATGAAAGCTCAACGGTAATTGCAAATATTCACTAAAGGACAAAAATGAGATTAGAATTGCAATGCAGTATCAGAGATTACCAAATACATAACTTTTGGTTCAATAACTTGATATAGTAATTCAAAATAGATTATCACATAAAAAATAATTCTAGTCAGGTCAGAAACTGTAACTTTTCTGACCCAATAACTTTCTAATGGTCTAATGAGAGTGGTCACTGGAGCTGAAGAGATAAGCAGCAATACTAATCACCTAGACAAAACTAAAGGAGATGAATTTCGTCACTCAACTTGGGGAGAATAGCAAGAGGAAGAGTAGATTAGTCTTACCAGAACAGCGGTAGAAAATGAACCACCTTTCATGATACATCTAAACAAAACACAGATTACCAAGCTATCCATCACAGAATAACATATTAATGAGAGTGATATGACTGTTTACACTATTGCTGATTCAGAAGCATCAATAAACTGGTAAGCCACATAAATTGTGCCAAGTTATCGGAGGAGATGCGTACATAATGGTAAGACTAAAACAAATCAATTATCATTGCCTTAAAGTCTTAATACCTTTATATTGCAATGGATCAGCCAAATAACAAACTCTCAGAACAAAATTTTTGTGGCAAACTGTTTTCTCTGATTTCAGCACAATTTAAATGGGAAACCATGAAAAAATCCTATGAAAGTTTGAATGTACAAACTTTTGAATAAATTCACCATATTACAGTCACAATTGAGGTCACAGTCCCGTTGACTCTCTTCTCTGGTTTCTCCCATGACAGGGAAAGGATAAGGGAAAGAAAATACTTTATGGACATTGTTTGGTGAATCACATGTTTTGGTCCAGTCAACAGAAATCTATCATTTCCAACTTACTATATTAATAGCCATTACATGCATTCTCCTCTGCTTTTCTCATGGATTCTACACCAAATATGGCATATGTATACAGATTTTATTTAGTTAGTTTTTTTTTACTTGCCAGACGATTCTGTTGGCCCGTATGTCCCCGGAATCCCGATAGGCTGCTGAGCCTGTCATCAGGCTTTCCAGGGACCGGACCAACAGAACTTGACATACATCCATGCCCTGGGTGGTGAAAAACCCACCCAGGTGGGAGACGAATCCGCGACCCTCGGTTTAGCAGGCGAGGCCTTTACCCCGTCGCCACCGGTGAGGTAATGTGAGGTAATTTACCTGGTGGGGTAAAGTCCTTGCCTGCTTTTTTTAATTAATAAACTTCAAATTAGTTAGTAATCCAACCTCAAGATAACCAACCAGTCAAAGCTAATAAAAGGAAGAGTAACCAAGATGAAAGAAGGGCAAAGATGATGGGTGAAATTCCACAGAGAAAAAAATCATCAGCCTTGACTGCCAGTTAAGCTACCGAGGCGTCCTCTTCCCCTGTGGACTTTAGTGACCTTTACGGGACCAGATGTTCTCGATTAAATCCACAGGGAAAGAGGACGCCTTGGTAGCTTAACTGGCTAAAGCACTCGGCCAGAAATCGAGAGATCCAGGTTTGAATCCTAGTCAAGGCAGATGATTTTTTTCTCTGTGGAATTTCGCACAATTCCCCTTCCTGAATTGGTTTGCGAAGGGAACCCTTCTTTCAACTTGGTTACGCCTCCCTTTTATTACCTTTGACTGGTTGGTTATCTTGAGGCTGGATTACCAACTGATTTAACAAAATTCAAGTTTTAAAAAATTATTGAAGTTTATTAATTAATCTGCATATATATGCCATATTTGGTGTAGAATCCATGAGAAAAGCAGAGGAGAATGCATGTAATGGCTATTAATATAGTTCGTTGGAAATGATAGATTTCTGTTGACTGGACCAAAACATGTGATTCATCAAACAATGTCCATAAAGTATTTTCTTTCCCTTATCCTTACCCTGTCACGGGAGAAACCAGAGAAGAGAGTGAACGGGACTGTGACCTCAATTGTGACTGTAGTATGGTGAATTTATTGTGCATTGCGGGAGACTCCATAAAAGTGGAACTCCGTCTCCGTAAAAGGGGAAGTCTTACCATGAGAGGCCATGCAAGTATTAAGTCACTTCATGAGAAAAAAACTTGAATTTTGAAGTTCTGGGCATAAGAGACATTGCATCAGACACAATTCCACAGACAAAAAATGTGAGGTCATTATGGGTACATATAATCTAATGAAATTGACCAAACTTCAATTTATGAAGATGATGCTCCTCAATTCTCTGCAAAATGATATTCATTAGGATGGAATCTATCATCAGTGGAGGTATGCAACACACAGAGAGGGTTATTAAGGACGTTTGCAGATTGAATGGACTCGGCAGAAAGAGAGCCCAATGTTTATACCCTTGGGGAGTGATTGGATAATGTGTGAACATAAAGAGAGATGATAGAGAAAATATGCAAACTTACACACGGAGACCAGTTCAAATCCACTCCAGTATCAACATCTTTGATCTTGATGAATTTGATAACACTTGAATTTGTACTTCAAAAGAACAATGAAGAGGAAGAAATCAAGAAAATGATGGCCCCACCAGCGTGAACATGCAAAGCCCCATGCACTCTGGAGAATAATCAAGCAATGTTAATATATGTAATAGCTTTAGAAAAAATATTGTGGACTGCATTCATCAAAAAGAAATGAAGGAGGCAGAAACATTCACACCACCAGAAGCCTAGAATGATAGACAACATACCCACAAGCAACTAAATTCCCTGATGGAGCATAAGCACAGGCCATCACCCACGTGGTAGGCATAGTCACCGCATGCTCCTTGTTGGTAGTGAAAGCATCCCATATGATCATCTTTCCATCCTGAGAATAATAATAATCTTTATCTGTCTAAGGACTTGATCATTACAAAATACACAATGTAAATGATACATCAGTATTACATGAGTGTCTCTCAGTTTAGAGGGAATAATTAAGTCACATACTAGAGTAAATTTCAATGTACTTAAAATGTAAAAGTGTTGATGCTTCTTTCTAATATGTGGCTAACTTTCCTCTGATTATGGCCGGTTGCAAGAAAATTTAGTTATGGAATCAATAGTTATGAGATCCATAAAGTTATAGAACTCATAAATATATTCGGGTTGCATGAATACATCTATTAGTTACTTAACTTATTTACCAATAGTTACTAGCCTCGAATATTTGATCTAATCTTCCACCGCCGGATAAAAGTGATGAAAGTTTAGCCTATGAATAATTGATAATGCACATTATAATAAGTCAGTAAGAGTAAACAAACTGGTCACTTGTCTCAAAACAACTCTTTAATCAAGTAATTAAGACTCCAAGCGGTTCATTACACATCCGCCATCTTGGCTACTTATGGAACTCATAATTCCATGCCATAAGTTATGAGACCAATGAATTTACTGAATGTTGGTGCAACACTTATTGAATGGTTGTCATGGCTTATGGGTCCCATAACTTTATGCAATACATATGTTACGTTCCTGCAACTGGCCATTAGATGAGCTTAGAGCATAGCTTAAAAAGAGCACATAAAGGAGTGATGCAAATCATGGAATTTCCCATTCATGTAATAGTGGTAACAAGAGGGTACCAACATATATGCATTGCATTTGGAGTGAATGACAGGTATGAACAAGCCCAAAAAGGGAATTGGTGATATATATATATACTTGAATCTTTGAAGTTTGGATGACATCAGGGAGTTTTGAGGTGCACAAGAAGCTGGATTATGCACTTTAGTATGAACTATGTTAATGACATCTACAAGTATTGATGAACTGAGAATCAACCGCCATTGTGTATGACTGAATGGAATTCCCACAGTAAATTGTCACCTTGATATCTCATAATGATAGATAAACTTATTTTCACAGACTTACAATTTACTGAAAGGCTTTACAAATAGTTATAACATTCCACAGCAAAGGAAAATCTTATTACAACATTTGTCAGCTTATAAGACACACTGCAATTTTATGGGGTCAGTTTTTTAGAAGAAAAATTATAAAAACCAACAACCATTAATGTTTCCAAATATAGTAGGACATTGTGGTTACTAATTCAAAACATAGCTCCTACATTATAGATGATTATGTTAGAACACTGAAAACAAATGAGAAATGGAGAGGACACTTCCTTGCCACATCTGAGTAGGCAGTGAAAAAAGCAAAACAGCATTCTTGGAGAGAACTGCAAAATTGAAAGCATGAAAATAGTATTGATTTAAGGCCATTTTCCATGGAGCACAAAATTGCACAATTTAACACTGCATGTTTTTTCTCAATTTTAAGGGAAAGTTACAGAATTAGAGCAGGGGTTACTTTGCCATCTCTTGTTCATGCATTCTAGCATGCTTTCTTGCAATCAACTGCTTTACACAACACAATATGAAATGCATGTACACACATACATCAGATTGCGCAAATGTGTGACCCATGTAAAACTGACTTTATCCTTGGACCAATAAAAGAAAGCCAATTTTAGAATGCATTTTTTATTTTAAAAATGTCTTATGCACTGGTAAGTACTCTACTTTCAATAATGATATAACATTAAAAGAAAATTATCAGTTTCGACTGATGACACCATTTCTCAAGATATATGAAGCTGGTGAGCCAGTTGCATCTATACCTCCAGACCAAAATAAAGGTGGATTAGGAAGAAGGGAACGCAAAAAATGGGGAAAAACAAGGTCAGTATGGCAAAGACTGCTTTTAAAAAAATGCCACCCTATGCATCAGTCAAGAGTATAATAGATAGTCTCAGGGAATGCTCCAGATGTGGTCATTCAACCTATTGCAACTTTAACAGTTTCAAATTTCCAAGTGCATGCCCAATTTAAGATATTTATAGTCCAGGTGCAGTATTGCACATCTGAAGTCACTTCCGTGTTCATCTCCCAATAGGAGCTTACCAAATGACAGAACACCCCACTTTCCTCTAGGCATCTTTCATGTTCAACATCTCTATTATCCTTTTCAAATATCTTTTTGACTGGCCCTTCGTGAGTGCTCACAATGGTTCAAGCGGCATTGTGGTAGGAGGTGGGGCCTTCGACTCCAGGGAAGAGGGGTGGGGAGAGAGAGAGGCGGACATTGCCAATTTTCCCTCAAGACTTTGTGTGTGAATGGAAATGAAAGACCACCTCTTTGTAACATTCAACCTGCCAAATCCATTTTCTGGGGTTTCCACCGCATCGATTCATGATGAGGACGATATTTCACCGGCTATCCTGCAGGCTTCCTCAGGTCCAGTGCAGGATAGCAGGTGAAATATCGTCCACATCATGAATCAACGTGGTGGAAACCCCAGAAAACAGATTCGACTTACATCCAAGCCCCGTGGAAGCCTTCATCAGAATTCCACATGCCTCCAAGGGGCCCATTGGGAACGCCAGGAGGATCGGCTGGCGCCGCGGTCAAAGGGATTAACCCCTTCTCATTCCTTTCTTTCCCCACTCAGACTCCTTATCTTGACCAGTCTCGAGGGTCTTATAAAGGATAATGCGTGACTGATCGGTCAGTGACTCAGAAATGGAGTTTGGAAAACAAAAGTCATAACTTTTATTTGTTGAATTACTCTAAAAAACAAAAGTACCAAATTTAAACTCATTTCCTGTGAATCAAGCCAATTAGAATGAGCCCAAACACAAAGTAATTTTGTCAATTTCTGACAACTGCCGTGAATGAACAAAGAGTTTTTGTACATGTTTTTGCCATGCTCGTTGGCTAAAATACGACAGCATTGTATGCCATTTGGTCTCAAATCAATCAGGAACTACTAAAATAGATGTTAAATTCAAAAATATGCTCGATGAATGTGAAGGGAAATATAACTGACCATGGCACACCTAGCAAATGAATGCAATGGAGGTTTGGCGACACAGCTGACTCGCAAAGAGTACACAACGGAGGCCTGGGAGTGACTGAATTTCCAGAAGGCTAGGCTCCTCCTACTGTATCCTGGTTGGTTTTCTCGAAGTCACATGCCCTCTTCCCTCACCCCCAAAAAACTTAGGTCTGCCTTTCAGTTGCAAAGATATTTGAAAAGGATTCTAGTACTTAATTGACGGTTGTAAACTTTACTTCTCCGAAACTTCCAAAATTTTTACATATAAAATCTGCTAATGGTCAAATAGTTATGCCTTCTCACCAAACTTGTACTACCCATAGTATTCCTGACCAATGCGAAGACTGATGTTTTTTGAAAAGTACCCTTGGTTCCTCATTTTGGGTTGTGGAGGTAAAGTGTCAAAGGTATGATTAAAAGACAAATTATAAGAGGATGAAGGTAATGAGGCTTTCCTGAAGAAGGTAGATTAAAATTTAACACTGGAGGAGATAAAATAGAGCAGGGATAATAGTTAACCAATCTAGAGGTAATTCAGATAACAACGACTTTAATGCTGGGGGAATCAGGAGCAGAATTGTCCAGACCTAGGATGCATTTTAGAAGAGGGAACTGATGGGGGTTCTGAGATGAAATGCAGAAAAGATTGGTGGAAACTCTGATATGGAGCAATATGCTCTGTTGCTTGGAAACTGGGTCATTGGAAAAAAGATGTGCTAAGGCTGAAGGCATATAAGATGTAGGTTTGGAAAGTAATGAAGAGGGTACCAAGAATAATGGCCAACAAGGTACTTGGAAATTGAGACCTTGTGGCAAGCAAGTACTACAAGTGAAAGTTTAAAAATTATACCAGTAATGGGAAAGTCAGAGTAATGAAAGGACAAAAACCTACCAACCAGAATAATAAGGGAATGAATGAATTAACTATGCAAGTCACACTACGCTGATCCACAATATCTGGGCTTCATAAGTCACTTACTTCAACTAAACTAACATTTCAAAGCTCACATTGCATCCTTGCCTTTTTAAGGATATTGAGACAGTTTGACAAATTTCACTAAATTAATAACTCTTGATTATACAGGCCAACGACTATGTCAAATAGAAATGCTTCAATAAGTTAATTTATGAAGTATACAACGCATTTGGAATACTGTTATACTTGGAATACTGTTTATGTCATTTTTGGTGAAATGCTAAAACAATGGTAAAATAATAACTTTTGGTTTTCTGTAAGACAGAATCTAAATTCGGCCTAAGCTTTAAATCATTATCAGGCTATGACAGTATATATACACACTTTGAGGGACTCGACGCATTTAAAAATAAACTAAAAATCAATGGCAATCAAAGCTAAAAATGTTACATCTATTTCAGTAGATCTTGTTTAACACACTTCTATTTCACTGAGGCTTAAGCCATAGTTGTTGTTCTATAGAAGAACCTTGAGGATAATTGGATGTAGTACAGGACCACTCCCAACTTTAAGGTCAGTTGAAGGTCAACATATACAGCGTATAGTATTACAGAGTGTTTTTTTTTTTCTTCTAAAAGCAGTTGATCACATGCATATCATGAAAGCATTCCCTGGCAACACTCATTGTGGCAGCTTTTAGAGCAAAATTCCACCAATGAGGAGGCGCCAAAACCTTGAACATATATTTAATTTTCACTCTGTCAAGTGCTTGTATATACGTGTTAGGACGAGGAGTGATGAGGAGCATGGCAGCACTGTCCACTAAGTGACACGGCGGAGGGGAAGGGAAGCTAGGGAACAAAGGGAGGGAAAAGACAGGGGACAGTGAGTGACGAGCGAGCGGAGTACATGGATGTAGACAAAGAGATTGTAATAAAGGAGTGATTTTGAAAGAGAGTTTTGTGGCGTATTTGTTACCCCTGCATCCTTACATACGCACAGTAGTTCTTATTCAGGAGAGATAACATACCATTCCAGAAAGATGACTTCAATCGATGGAGGGTTCAAGCAGGGAATGGAACCTTAAAAAATTGGATCCAGTGTAGGGTTGGGGGTGGCCTACCCATCTAAGAGGAGGGCACTCAGGGATGGTACTCTTCGATAATTTTCCAGGATATAATGTCAAGTCTTGACTTAAAATGTGACTTGGTCTCCCCCTAATTTTTGGTAGGGCATAAATTAAGTCCACACAATAAGCTCCATGAGGTGCACAAATATTTTTTACGTTTTTTTCTATGAATGGTGAAATCTGGTAATCGCTATCGCTATTGCTGATCAACTCAATTTACACCATCCATAATTTGACTGTACTCCACCACCACCTTAGGTTTCACCATCACCTCTCTTATTTCCATGGTGTCTACGCTGTGGGCCATAAATACAGACACTATGTCCTTTCTGTCTCAAATGCAAAAAAACATTACCCTGCTTCTCCAATTAAGCAATGAATTCACTTTTCATTTTTATTGTCTGGTATATGCTTTTTTGTAGCCCACACTGTCCCAAACGTTTCATATTCAATTGCCAGGGTAGCAGTTAAAATAAAGGGATTCACAGAATCAGCTTGGTTGTCCAATAATATTCATAGATAGGCTTTTTCACAATTTCCTTCAACAACATCAGTGCCAAGAACACATTGCAGGACCACTTACTTCACACCATAGTGCTACTGAAGCAAAAGGTTTGTCATGATGACTCTCATTTGCATGTCAATTTTTCTTTTCAGCAATGAGTACTATAATTATCTCACAGTAAAAAATGAGTTCAAAACAGTGGAGCCCATCACTGTCAGATTGAACTTCAAAATTTATCGACGGAGCTTTCCCAAAATTGAATCTCTGGGGTTAACATTTCCACTTTTTATTTCCCATTGGCCATCTTCTACCAGCTTATATTCACAGCTAGTTTCCAGTTAGGTGAGCTCAGAGCTCAAAATCAAATCCTGAACCTTCCCACATTTTTCTTCCACCTCCACATCAGAAATGTTTTCACTGCCACTTTCCATTAAAGGATCGTAATGAGCTGATAAAGAAAAAGACAAAGATGCTCACATGGACAATGAGGAACTTACGTATGCTGATGCAGAAATTTTGGTAGAATAGGTTTTCAGGTCAAGACCATCAATAACAGCCATAGAATTTTGGAGGTGAAATAGGAAAACTGCAGGGACATTGATGTTTGCTAAGATCATAGTATAGAGTACCTTTCCCAAGAGGATAAGACAGATAATTAGACAATATGGCAAATATGGTGAGAGCAGAGAATAAAAATGTGAAGAGCAACAAGGAAGGAAAAAGATCACGAGAAGAAATAAAAAAGGCTTTTATTCCAGCAGCCTGCCTCAATGCATGCCTCTATGAGATAAAATGGCCGTTCTCTTTGAATGTGTATTCTCTGCATCCAATGAGCACAGCAAAACAAACATATGTGGTCAAAAACCAGGGAGGATAAAGGCATTTAATTTTACAGAAAATCTTTCCCATTCATTAGGATCTCCTGACCTCCAAGAGTGAATGTATTATGGCAGGTATCAGGCATGGTTAGAAAGCAACCGATCTAACATCCTTCCAGGAGCTTTTCCAGCAGAAACGCCTCCCTCTCACTATTGTGCCCTTCCATTGTCCCTTTGTTTCTCTTGAGTGACCAACAAATTGATTGTGCAGCACTGCAGTAGAGAATTAGTATTGTAAGGAAGAGGAAATCTATAGAATATGTAGTGAACGAGAGAACTAGGATATATCTCTCTCCTGAACATAGTTTGCTTTGACTAAAAATCTACAGCTGTGTGCCCCAAGACATCATCTGTCTTCTTTAATATATTAATAATTTAATCCAGGAAAGCATACATTCAGCAAATACTTACAGGATTACAATATTCAAACAGATAAGATCAATGTTATTACCCTTTGATGCAATGCAAGGATTATGGAATACCATGCAAGAGTTGATAAATACAATGATACCAGTTTTATACTCATGATTATAGGGGGGCAATGAAGAAAATAATCACTCTATCAAGAGCTGAGTTTATGGTAGCAATTGAACAAATCCCATTCAAGCATTATTCAAGTCTTGACCATAAAACAAAACAACAGGGAAGGGAATGTTGCCACAAGCGAGATTACATTGGCAAACAATTCAAATTGAATCAAGCCATTTTCATGACCCTAAAGTAAGCCATGATAATCTGAAAAGCTCTAAAACAGTGATATGACGAAAAAAACATCTTCAGGAAGCAACACATTTGCAAGCAAAGGAAGAGAATATGTCTGGTTATTAATGTTCTACATGAATATTAATGCTCTCCCAAAATATGTATTGGCTTCATCAAAAGTGTATACACCACAGGTTTGAGCATTTCACACTTTGTTGATCAGCCCTTCTGACTTGGTTTATTTTATTATTTTGGAATAAGAAAACTTTATATTTATAAGGCAGGTATTGGAAACAAGACAGTGTTGACTTTTGGAAAAGGCTACAAAGAACTAACACGCAAAATAATGTAGTGCATGAAAAGAAACAGGAAAAATGATTTTAACAAAAGAAAAGTTAGGAGGAAAATATCTCTCTGCAGTGATTCAAGTCTGTATGACAGTGAGTGGAAAGGGTGTACATAATGTCATGGAATAAATTTAGAAGCACATGAAAAAGAGGTCCCAGGGAGGGAAAAAGAATGAATTCTGGAAGATGGAGGAGGTGACTGCTGCATAAGGTGTGGGATATAAGGACAGAAATGAAAAAGGATGTCATTCAACTGAAATTTAAAAAATTGAGCTGAATGACAAGATTTAGGAACTAAATGATTCCCTTAAGGTCAGCAGGAGGGTGATGAGGAGATTGGGCAAAATCTATACATGGGATAAATAACAGAAGTGGGATATGCAATATATTACCAGACCACTTTCAATGAATTCTGCAATCCTCTCCACAGCCATATCTTTATAAGTAATACAGTGCAACTTTTTCATGGGAATTGGCAGCACATCCTATCTCACTCCAAACCATCCCCTCTCCTCTTATTCATCAACAAACTTCTCATAACCCTTCAAATATTTATATATTTGGATAAGAATTAGAAAGACTCCATCATCTGCTCTTCACTTTGACCACAAATAAGTGCCCTAGGGGATTCTTTGTGATAATTCAATCATCTTCCTTGCCCTCATCTTCATTTTCATGCCAAATGTATTTTTTTTCATAAATTATTTTGGAGAATGCATTAAAATCATCCATAATTACCTATAAGCAAGTATTAATTACTTATATTTTAAATAAAAACTTCAATCAATCCCTGATTAATCCCATTAACACCAATTAATCCTTGCTTCTTCCCAGAAAGAATACTTTTTATTGCAACATTGGCTCACACAAAACATACAAGTTTAATACTAATAGTAAAGTTTAATCCACCCAAAAATATTGAGGTCATTTCAAATATAATAAACCATTAAAAAAAAAGCCATAAAAATGCAGAAGAGGCTAAATTTTAAACGGAGAATGATAAGATGCTGGAAATATTGATCTTCATTACATATTTGGAACAATTTTCAATGCTATGGTAACATGATACATTTACCCATAATTGTTCAAGTACAAATGCATTAATCAAATAGTGTAGGTTCTATTATCCTGTTCATGCATTTTTACAAGTTGGTGTGGTAACGCAGTGAATTTTTGGCATTCATTTACTTGCACATTAACTCGAATGAGTTAATGTATTGCGTAACCAGGCCTTAAAATCCAATTTAGTATGGATACCAGGGCATTCAGATTATTTAACAATCAATAAGCATTTTAGCTGTGGATTATCAACCATGAATGAAATTCTAACAAAATTATGAAAGTCAACCTTAAAAAAAAATGAATTTTCATCATCAGGTGATCTCACCTGATAATGACACATTACAATACCAAAGGAGTTTATTTGGTCGGTATATCAAAAGTCTTCATCAATGTGAAAGCATTAACTCTAGTTCATATTCATGCCTAAATGGTAGTTTCTAGGATAGGGTTAGGTGCATATGTGATCACCCAGCTATATAGACGCCTTCACTAGTACTTAGCCCATGCAAACTCTTTGTACACTTCCACAAGGGTAGAAATACCAAGGGGGATCATATATTCACATTTTACATAGGACTGCAAAGAAAATTAGGGTAAATATACCATAATCTGGCTGTACTCGAGATCGGGTCAAAAAGCTATGACCAGGGGAAATTTTTACCTGCGACGATGAAACTATGTGTCTTTTATCTTGAGACCAGTCTGAGCAAAGCACTTTAGCCTGATGCCCTTTCAGAATTCTTCGAGGTTTTATGTTTAACGTCGCGATACCTTCCAGTCTGTCAGCAACTGTTGATACTATATTAAGTATAAAAAGTTAATCTTTCAGAACTAGGGCGAAGTAGAAAATGTGTCGGATAATGCCAATATATAAGAGGTGAAAAATATATCTCTCAGTTACACAGTGATAACTTTGAGTGGGATTGCCGAGATAGCAATCCTGCTCCACGAATATTTTTAAATTTAGTCTAACACAATCTGTCCACAACAAAGCCAAAGATATGACCTTTAAATGAGTACATTTATAACATTCGAGCGAGAAAAATACTGACCCAAATCAACATTACTGACCAACATAACAAATACTAGAGGGTATTAGGCTCAAATATATCGTTTTCATTTTGCTGAAGAGTGTAAATAGCATGCTAAGTGAAGGCCGAATTTCAGGTTTTCTAGTCATAATCTAACAAGGCACTATAAACCAACAATAAATGAACAATGATATCACACATTATTAAAAGATAACGTTCACCATGGTAATAAATATAAGTTCCGCGAGGATGTGGTGCTACCGAAACTTACAAGGGACGTCATTCAGTTTCTGTCTTTCCTCTTCCAATTTTGCTTTAAGGGTTTCCGCCTCTTTGGTGAGAGTTTCAATGCTATCAACCGGATTGTCTCCGGCTTTCGCCACACCACCACAGTCAGAAGCCATTCAGCCAATTTACCTCAAGACAGTATTACTCAAATGTATAACGGATCTGACACTGCCAAACGTCTATCAATTCGATACCTTCAACCACTTCAACGCAAGGACCTCGTGCGCATACTCCCAAGTACCATATTTAAATCCTAAGGGAGATTCTGGCGGTATTTTCAAATCAGTATGAGAATTTGGATAACTGTCGACAGGTAACAGTATTATCTCCAAATATCTCTGGTATGGAAGCGCTGCGACATAGAGATCACCAATTTTAATGCACGAGTGATGAAATATTTGTTTTCACAAATTAATTAGTCGTCCTTAGTTTCTCATGATACTCAATTTGACTGATGAGAATTTTGGATTTGAAAAATTGGACCCTTTCACGGATTCTTTGGTGCTTTAGATTCAACTGAAACTGTATCTCTGGAATTATAGCAATAAACTCTTATCTCTGATTTTTAAGCGTCGTTGTTAAGATGAAATAAAATTAATCGACAGCAAACAGAGCAAAGATAGCGGTATCTCCTCGCTTCTCGATGATAAAGAAATTACCCAAGAAGTCAAATTAAGTAGGTCAAGCTCAGATAAAATCATATCAGGAGGAAAATGATAGCTTGACGAACTCGACGAGGTCAACCGATTCGATCAAGAATTAAAAGTGGACAAACGAAATTGTCTCTCTCACGCGCAGGTTCTTACGTAACTTAAATAGTGATCGCCATCTTGCTTAGTCTGGATTGGGTGGTGAATCCACTCAGTCCTTTGTGCATTTGTTGTTTGTCATCCTGATATTTTTACACTCATCCCGTGCCGAGCCCATTTGATAAAATGGAAAATTTAAGTTGTGTAATTGTTAGTTTATTATTTATAGGCCTCGGAAGTATCGTTAAAACTCAAGGTATGACTATTATATTGTGATTTTTAATACACAATAATCATGGATGTACAGAACAATCGAGTGATTTGGATATGTAGGACACGGATACTTTCATTTAATTATCCATTGAATTTAATGTTTCGTGTTTATATTGATCACTGAATTTATCAAAAGTGAGGTTGTTAGTATTAAACCGTGATTTATTCGTCGTTTAACTTACTGGTGTCTATAAAGAAGTTGTGAATCAAGGAAATGTATTTACTCGTACAATTGAAAATAGTGGTGCACGTCTGAATGATTGTTTAGTCTTATGTTGCAGCACATGGGTAGCATAAGTATATTGACCCAGTTTGAGTATGCACTCGGGTACATTGTGATTGGGGAGTTGTTCGGGTGTCAACTTCATTTCGAAACGTCAATTTCAGGAGTCCTTCCGTGAAGGGGAATAAATTTAATTAGTTTTCATTGTTAATTTCACTCTCTGCTGGTATTCAATTTCTTTAATGAGATTTATGAATTTTTCAGCGCAGTTAAATACGTGTCTGGTATATTTTCTGTCTTTCGTAGGAGGGGATGAAGTTGTATATAAGGGTAAAACTCTTGTGATGGAAGGTGATCCTTTCGAAATCGCATGTAAAGTTACGATGTTTGAACCTATCAAATGGCAATTGGATGGTCGCACTATAGTCCCAGACAAACGGAACAAATACAGCTTTACGCAGAGTGATGTGGACGGTGCCATAATTTCAACACTACATGTGCCCAATGCTCAATCGTTTCATTCGGGAACTTATAAATGCAATTCATTCCACAGAGAAAGCCATCAGTTATTTGTGCTGAGTGGTAAGGCCACAGCACTATTAGTCATACGTGTGTGATTAGCCCTCGTGAGTTCATTCGTCCCTGTTTGAGTTTAACATTCGTTTGATTTAATACTGAAAACTTTTTACTAATAACCTTATCGTATTTTTTTGGCATTTAACGTGTTTTTTGTTTTGGAAGTTTGAGTCGTGCCATTCTTGTTAGATTTTCCTCATTCCCCGAGTCTTGGCCAAGGGGTGACTCACAATTGCACATACGCTATGTCAATTGCGACAGTGTTAGGCAATTAAATATTGCTAACATGAACAACAGTGCGTGTCAAACTTGGCATTCGCTTTGCATGGCCAATGGAATCGTTTGTTGATTCCTGGGACTTTCATGAGAATATTTTTTTTGCCAATAAACCCTGCTCTTTTGTTGTCAGAGGTGTGTGAATTCTGTTTATCTGACCAAGCGTCCCGAATGAGGGTAATATTTGCCCATGATTCGCGCATTGATCATTAAAATATGTAGATTTTTCTCTTATATGACTATTAAAGTGAAAGTATGACAATGTTTTATCCTTTGTTATCGGGAAGTGCAATGTTTCAATGTGGGTTACAAGCTCTGTCGTTGTCAATATTCGAGCACGTTACTTTATATCCAATGCCGTAAATTTCGGTCACCTAATGATTATTTTTTGAGATCCCACTATTTGATTTCTGCTTGAGTTTGAGCTATTTCTGATCTTCAGAACATTTGTTACATACACTAGGAAGCTTGAAAAAACAGCATGCTAACCAATTCATGATGCCCTACCTTAACAAGAACATTATTGGTTTGACTTACTCTTTTTTGTTAATGGCAAGGGGTGTTTTATCTTAGGGTAGTGTGTGTACTTATTTCATTGTGCAGTAATTCTAAGGTGCTGTATACTGAATTGGAGTCAAGAGAATTCCTGTATGCACCCTTTGGATCAATTTCAGAAATTACGAATGTGCTCTTTTACATAGCCTGCACTAAGTTTTGAAAAACAACATTTTTTAAGACTGGCTAAATACAAATAATAATGATCGGTATTTCTATTATATAGGGATCAGTAAAATTCAATAATTTCATCATGAACTTCATTTTTTTATTGATCCTCTCTACTTCTCCTCCCAAACATCAGCACTAGTTCATTTTTGTCGCGTGAAGTTTGCTAATTTAGTTGGAGGCCATAAAATATCATTTCACAGTTTATTATAAAAAAATCAATTCAGCTGCCTAATTGATGACAGAAAAATGTTATTGGCAATTCTTTGTACTATTGACATTTTTAACCACTCTTTTCAGGTGATATTGCCCCTAATTATGATTTTGATACGTACAAAGTTTTGGAGCCTAAGCAACCCCTTGTTTTGCAGTGTAATGTTACTGGAACAGAGCAGAAGTATACATTAAAGTGGTATGTCCCTTCATTTGTAAGTCATGAAAAGCTTTATTTTTTTCTTTTGCTACATCTGTATTAATGGAAAATTGTCACTAGGTTCAAAGAAGACAAACCAATTGTGGTGGATGACAAGGATTCAAGGATTAAAATAAGTGATGAGGAGCGTAAACTGACCATAACTAAGCCTAATGAGGATGACATCGCAAATTATACATGCAGAGTGAACCACAGTGGCTTTAATACGAGTTCTGTGGATATGAATGCCACTATTACTGTTGTTGGTAATTGACCAATGTTTTATTTTGTTGATCATCTGGAGGGCTCTGTTATTTTTTGAAAGAAACTAAGTGGAGTTTTTTTTTAAAGGTCGTCCCACTGTGCGAATGCCTGCTACGATGAGTTTGGTTGAAGGTGAGAAGCTGGTTCTGGATTGTTCTGTTAATGGGAAACCAACCCCGGAAGTGGTTTGGAGATTTGGTGAGTCCAAAGCCATCGTCTGAGAAAATTCAGTCCATCTTTGAACCAACCTGTAAATGTTAATGTCTGGAGCAGATTTTATTGGCAGAACTTAGTATTGTATAGGTTTTGTGGTAATAACTTTTTACTTCAGATTTTGTGCAGTCTTATTTACTGCTAAATATTACAAAACTGAAAGAAATCAAGTTGGGTGTTGGTATAATAAGTGTGGAAAATATGTAACTTGTGCATGAAAATATTGATGTACAAAACTTAAATGCACAATCCGTAGCTTTTATTTAAAAATAATCGAAAGGTGTTACCAAATTCTCTTGTTTTATGTTTTTTTAGAAACGTTTAAGTGGGCATTAAAGAAGGATGTACTCAAATCATTTTATCAGTTTTTCCCAGAACTATGCATATGGGCATAAATAATGCCCATGTATTACGGGCAGTCACTCAAAATCAGTGTTTGGAAAAGTATTTGGAATCTTTCTTAGCCAGAGTGTAATTGGAATTCAGTAAAGGTTAGCAATTGATGTTGCTATTGGGCAATTTTTATAAAAATGTCAGCTTTATTTAACCTTGCTTTCAAAGAAGTTGTTTTTCAAGTAAGTTTAGTTTCATTTCAATTGTTGTTTGTAGGAGTTGTGTGTAATTTTAATGAAATATTAACATGAAAATTTGCGTTGCGCTCCCACCACAATATTATTACTTGGGGAGAGACCATGTAATGTGTCAGAGTAAGTGACATGAAGGCAAAACATTTATGACATTGAGTTTCCCTTAAAGTCTCTGCCTGTGTGGGAGTTGTATCCCTGGAGTCCTGTGTCCTCCAGTTTTCATATTCTCAATGAGTCCATTTAATCTTGTGCATATGTTGCATGGAATTAAATCCTGGATGTAACTTCTTCATTTGTAGTGATAATTTATGAGTACTGAAGTAAAAACACTATGTATCTTCCCACCAATATTTAACAGTGTAAAACCAATGGTGAATGTGTGTGTCAACTGTGGAATTATTTTTCTTCAAATTCATTCATAAATAGGTCTGCCAGGAGTGAAGGGAGATCTTATGTTATTAGATTATAATATTAGAGATCTTATTTTAATCCCACCACTTGCCAATAGTATCTGCCATTTAATTGGAAATAATGCTCTTCTGCACACATTTTCAATAGGGTTACCTAATCACTGAGAAAGGTTGCCTCTGCTCTTATTCATTCCTCTGCATTCCTGCACTTAATCTTCATTCATCGTACTAAGCAGGCTGGTTACTCATCGGCTCAGGGGCCTTCATCTTACTTTTTACTGTCTAATATTCCATTTTATGGAGACAAAGATCAAGTGACCATGGCAGTTAACCTCTTTTGTATGGCTATGCTTGCAAATTGTTTAATGTCAGTGGAAATAGATAATTTTTTTGTTGATAATGAGCAAAAATTCGATTAATCATACAGTTTGTATGTCTCTAAATATTACTTCAAACTTAGTGTTTATGTTGACCAATAATCTTGTATCAGTAACTCAAGCAATCATTGACTCAAGTATTTAAAGGTATACTTTTGAGCATACCTATTCATTTAGCTGGAAGGCAGGCTTATTTCATTTTAGGGCTGTATGAGTGAGGCTATTTTGAGCCTAAATATTCGTGGCTGTTACCCAGGGAACTGTCTCTCTCTCACACACACTCTCAATCACTGGCTGTCACCAGTACTGGGCAAATTGCTCGGTAGGGTAAATACTGGGAAGATTGCTGATGTATATCTGCATTCAGGATTGACCTTCAAAATTTAGGTTCCCCTGAGTAAATCAAAACCTGTTTGCAAAATTTATTGCCACCTGTCAACTTATATTGTATTAAAACATGGTTTTGGGAAGGTGTTAGTTGGCCGCTTGAAATTTCTTGCTATTCTTTATTTGGAACTTGTGTCAGACTTTCTAAAGATCAAATGCTCATAGAGACACCATTCATCAGTAGTGTCAAGGCACACCTTGAGTGCACCATTTATTCTTAATAGACCTCAAGAAAGGCACTGTCTTCTAGGATAAAATATTAAATCCAATGGGCATGGGTGGTGCTGTGAACATCACCCTACACTGCTCCTGAAACCAATCTGACAGTTTTTAATAGATAATAAACAGGCAACTATAGGAGCTCTGAAGGATTAAGTCTGACACCTGTTCAATTCAGAGAGATAACTTTTGACTCAACAGAAGCTTTTTGGGCACATGATGGAAATCACTTTTACCCTGTTGAAAGGAGAACACATGTGGTATTTCCCAGCCATTATTAATTTGAAAGTGAGTCTTAAAACCAGCCTGCCTCTAATGAGTCAAGGTAATGTAAAGTAAAGTAGTAAAGAGTAATTTAAAGCTATCTGTTCTTGCATCTAATGTTGTTTAGCACCAAAGGTGCCCTATACGTCAACCTACATTGCAGATTGCATTGTGACAGCAAGCTGATGATGTAATATCCATCATTCCTTGTTTCTGAAATACTATGACATACAGCTTGAATGAAAATGGTATTTTTTTGGCTTAAATATCCCATTCTCTTCATATAAATAGTTGACCTGATTTAAATTATAACAGATATTGATGATAGCTTTTGTATACTAAAATTAATCCAAAAATCGCAGGAAATCTTGTGGAATAGTTGGGTACAGTACACTGCCTTAATGTATTTCGCTTACTACTTTTGTACTGTCCACTAGATTTTAGGAAAGAATTTTTTTTTATGCTGTTAGACACGTAAATTATTCCAGTTAATGTTTCATTGGAAATATTAGCCTTTTCTTCTTTTGTTGATCCTTCCATCAAGCATTTTGGACATTGTAATAATTTGTATATTTTCCATTCAGGAAATGTTTCAATAAATGAAACATCTGGAAGGTATAAGCTGTTGGAAGATAATGGTGTGCCAAATGCTATTCTCAGCATTGATGAAGTTACAATGGATGACCGAGGAGAGTATACGTGCTATGCTAAGAATGTTGCCAACTTTACGGAAACTACTACCTTTGTTAGAGTTAAGGGTAAGTGATTTGTTTATTTTATTCTATATTTTTCTCTTATCCATCCATTGTGCTAGCAATGGCAAGTTCGCCATTTTTTGGCAAAGATTGGAGTTCCTAGCATGGTGATGGGGCAGATGACTCAACTGCTCGCTGTCTGTCCTTCTCTGCCATGACTTAGTGAGAGCTCTGGAAATTGGGTGGTTCTTGATGACCCATCTACCATTGAATAGGGTCACCACTTCCCGATGACTGGCTTCCTGCCCAAAGACTTGTAAAGGGCTCTCCAGATGGTTGGGTTTGTCTGTTCATGCCATGTGTCATCAGATTCCTAGTTTTGTTTGTGTGCCTAGCGTTATTTGCTGTTATTTATTACCGGGGTTGAATCTGTTATTTGCGTTCAGGCACTAAGCATTGCATGCTATTTCATTTTATCTGTGCTCTTTAACCTCCCACCTCAGTTACAGATATTGAGTTAAACTATCTGTTGGCACCAAATGATTGGTTACCCGATATGACCAGACTATTCTCTTACCATTCATCACATTGGTGAAGTAGAGTTTCTTGTTTATGTTGGGATCTCTGACATCCAAAGACCAATAATATGCTGAAAGATAAAAGCTACGTGTATGCATCCATTCTGGTTGTTCTTGGGAGAGTAATTTTTATCCCTACTAGCAAAAATGAGATACCGTTCTCTGCATATTCTTGTTGCCCTTGATCCTGGCCATCATAATCATCAGCTTCTTCTTCCTGGCTGTGATAACTTGCCTGCAGAGAATAGAGTTTGGGGGTAGCTAGTGATGGCCTTCAATGGCAAGCAAGCAAACAATACACTCCCCTAACTGACCCATGCAGAGTTTCAAGGGATCAAACTGCCCATGGGTTTTCCAGGAAGGGAGGAGATAAGGCACTTGTGTAAGACACACAGCGTCTTTTCCATTACGATGTCAGGGGAAAAGGTGCACGTGGTGCATGGGTTTATACAGTTCTTATGTATGGTTAATCCAGTGAATCCATGTATCATGTTAATTATATTACATAGTTACAATTATAAGTAATAAATAAGTTTGTTCATGGTGGTAGATCCTTATTAATATGTTGCATACCCTCACAGCTTACCTGTGCCTCTCTCCTGGACCCACAGGTGGGGGTTCATCTCCAACTTCCTGATTTATTGGAATATTCATTCCAAATTCATCGTTGCATCCATAGGTGCATTTTCTAGGCAGCTATTGATTATTTTACCGTGTTATGTGGCACAGGCCACATTGTTTCTTGTTGTGTTAGCATAACCTTGTGCGTTTAGCCAAATATTCCTTTCCGATGTTTTTGTGCATTTTTTATTGATAGAATACAATAACATGTAAGTGATGACTGTGTGTACTGTATTTGGTGAAACTTGCTGTCTTCTATATGCCATACATCGTTTTCTATAAAGTTGTCTTTTCTATTCATTTTATAGTAAAGTATTGTTTTTACTATTAAATACTATTTCTCCCTTAAAATTTGTTTTTGGTATGTTTTGGTGTGTTCAAAGGGAATTAACACATGACATAAATTGGAAAAAATGGAAACCTATGACCCACCAGTGGGTCATGGGTTTCCAAGCCTCATGGGCGGCATGACCCACCGGTGGTTGTGCCCGCCATAAGAAGAAAGGGATCTTCTATCCTCGTATGCCCTAGAGGGAAGAATACGACTTTGTTTTTGCCCACGAAGATGTTATATTGATGTAATGGCGATGTTTTTATGTGAAGAAAGTTAGTAAGTAAAACAATGGGCTGTGGATTCATACATTCAGTTTATTGTGAGCTTTATCTGTAATTCTACGTACAATATTGCAATCACATATATTTACTATCTTAGAATTCAAAATTCAGCAAAAATCTGGTCCTAAAATTATTTATCTCTGGAGTATTTTGATAAATTTCATCATATAAAAAAGTTTTTATTGAAAATAAACACATCGATATTGAATTTATTTTTGCAAGAAACATGTAGATGGCCATTGTGCTTTAGCCATTATTGTCTATGATACGGCAATCACACAAAGCAAAATTTTACAATGCTTTCTGTTCAGTCAGTAAAAAGCACATCATAATGTACATAAAGTGTGCACTATTTTCTACAATTGCAATGCAGAATATCTCACTAATGTAAGAGAAACAATTGCACTTTTCCACAAATTACTTTAATGCGTACAATGCGTTTCGGCTCACAGAGCCATCATCAGGTACAAGACAAAGTTGTAAAAGAGTACATCACATATATATATCTTTTCAGAGGAGGGGGGGGGGGTAGTGGGAGGAGACTAGAGGAGGAGTGGGAAGGAGGAGGTAGTGGCGGAAGAAAATTGGGAGAAATCAGGAAAAACCAAGGAGGGAAAGGGGGGGAACGGACTAAACCGTGAGAGAAAGGGCAAGAAACGGCAAAGGGGGGAAAATGTAGGGAGGGGGGAAGAAGGTAGGGAATAGGCATGTCATTAGAATGTAGGGAAGCGGCGCTAGGGAAAAGGAGGGGGAAGAATGCACCCGAGGGTAATTAGGAAAGGGGGTATGATAGGAAGGGATAGGTGGGCACCCCCGGTTAAGGGTGGAGGGCCTGGGTGAGTGGATGGGAAAACCATCTAGGGGAGGGGGGGAGTCGGTTGGGGGGAGGGTGAGTGGGAGTTTAGCTGTTTCTTTTTGGAAGGGGAATCTTGAGGAGAGGAGAATGGGTTACAAACACTTGTTCATTTAAAAGAACATCCACATCTGACTGTATAATTTCCAGGGATTCTAAAACGTCCAATCTTGTGCCTTTACTTTCAAAGTGGAGAATTTCAGGTTGGAATCTGCAGGAATGAGAAGTTTGTAACAGGTGCTTGGCTAAAAGAGATGTTTCATCACAGTTTTTCCAACACCTTTTGTGTTCATTAGTTCTGATGTTGAAGTTTCTACCAGTCTGGCCGACGTAATATTTATTTCCCCCTTTCCTAATTACCCTCAGGTGCATTCTTCCCCCTCCTTTTCCCTAGCGCCGCTTCCCTACGTTCTAATGACTTGCCTATTCCCTGCCTTCTTCCCCCCTCCCGACATTTTCCCCCCTTTGCCGTTTCTTGCCCTTTCTCTCACGGTTTAGTCCTTTCCTCCCTTGGTTTTTCCTGATTTCTCCCAATTTTCTTCCACCACTACCTCCTCCTTCCCACTCCTCCTCTAGTCTCCTCCCACTACCCCCCCCCTCCTCTGAAAAGATATATATATGTGATGTACTCTTTTACGACTTTGTCTTGTACCTGATGATGGCTCTGTGAGCCGAAATGTATTGTACGCATTAAAGCAATTTGTGGAAAAGTGCAATTGTTTCTCTTACATTATGAAGAACTTCCACGATGTCTCGCCTGAATCTGTTGAATTTATTAGAATATCTCACTGTTGACTTTACCTTAATTTCGTTCATACATCATATGATATGGCATTGGTTTTCACCACAAATACAGACCTCAAAGTGAGCATACAGGTAGGAAGGTCCCCTCCATGTATAAAACATTGAAATAATACCCTAGTCATATACCATTTGCTACCAAACAGTTTCTATATCCAATACCTAATACTTTCATATTTGTTTAGGTGATGTATGGACCGTTTCTTCTTGGAAGGTGGAGCACCATCACTAGTGGTCTCGCTGCTGTCTAAATCATCCTTCCAAAGGCCATCAATGACCTTTTCCCCCCTTTTCAATTTTATTTGTGAACATCTTGTGGGTTACCTTTCCGATTCGATCGGAGTGAGCCACAAACATACGTTTTCCTTTCCAGAAGTTCTTCAGCAAGTCCAACTCTGGTATAAAAATTATCTATGCACAATATTCTGCCTGAATCTAAAAGTCCTTTGGTCAACTGCAGCACAACTTGGTGACTGTGCCCAACATTCTCCCTTAGCACAGGCATTTCACTTTTACCTGCGTAAACCTGGAGATTATGTGTATAGGAATCAGGAGTGCGCAGCTTACAACACTTGATTCTGTATTTATGAGCCTTTTCCATTCGGTACTGTCTAAAATGTAGTTGACCTCTCCAAGGTACCATGGATTCATCTATCACAGCATTTTCCCCTGGAGTGAGAGTAAAATGAAATATCCTGCATACCAGGTCAAGGAGGGGCCTTACTTGGCCTAACCTTGGCCTAACTGTGCTGGCAGTCAAATCAGCATTGTTACCGACAAGAAATCATTGCAACAGCTCGAACCCATCCCAAATCATTACATTCCAGATTAAATCATTCCGGTATAGTGGTTTCCATAACCAATATAGCTGCATTTAGGCTTATGTAAGTGGCTTATACCCATCGCAATCAGGATGGCATTGAAATTGCATATTTCGAACTTCAAACTGTCTTTCCACTTCTGCATCCTGGATCTTCGGTTAATAGCTTCAGATTCCGTAACCTGCCTTGTGTATTTATAAGGCTCTTCAACTATTAGATTTTCCCCTTTATTGTTCCGGAAATGTAAACACTAACAGGATCTGAAAGGTCCAATTGAACACCTAAACCAGCACCACCATAAAAGGTAAATTTTCGGGCAGAATTTGTGCAATCTTCCCATGCACTCGAACTTGACGAAGGTGTAACACGCTCTTCCTCTTCCAATGACGAATCTTCCCTGCTTTTCTCTTCTGAATACGGAGAGTCACTCTCATCTTCGATATCGGACAGGATATACAAATTATCAGACTCACAGAAGCTATAGAGTGATGTATCTGAATCTCCCATGACTTTAATGATATTCTGCCACTTCAATGAAAAACATTTCTTTCCAAGAAGAAAAACAAAATCTCTTGTATCTCGCGAGTCACTAGTGTTTCAGCCAAGACTGAGGATTGTCCAAAATTTTTTAGAGTAATATTTGGTGAGTTGGTGGTTGGGGGAGAAAAAATTGTCCTATGACAAGGAAGTTAGAAAATTGCTAAAAAGCAAAAAGCAATATATCAATAGAGACTGATAGGAATGAACAAGGCACGTACAGCTGCACAGTTGGAAATCATCAAAAGAATTCCAAAGAAGCTATTATTCAGAGTAGCACAAAGTGGAAGATCGAAGGCTTGTCCACCCACGGCCAATAAAATGATTATATTATGTTATGGCCTGTAAAATGATTATATTATGTTACGGCCTGTAAAATGATTGTATTGTGTAACTGTACAAGGCCTCCCAGCAATAAAACTGGAAGCATCGTCTTCGCTTACGCTGATGAAAGTAATCCAGGATTTGGGGTTTTCATGCTCCAGGGAAGAAAAATTTAGATTCAAATGTACCGGCTAAGTTATGACCGCCACCACCCCTCTGATGAGCAACCTTTGGGTGGTAGGCCCTCGTCTTTGCAATGGGTGGGGCACGTGCCGAGAGGCTGGTTGTCAACCTGTAGATAAGGAAATCCTAAGAAATCTCACTCGTGAAGGCGTGAGAGAGGGTAAGCCATTGTTTGGCATGAGGTCCCAGCGGCTAGGCCATCCGGTGCCTGCATCACAAGAGTGGAGGATTTCCCGGCGGGTGCATAGGAAAATCGTTTTCACAAACGCCCTCAGGTGTCCAGACCCATTTCCATTCGTAGGAAAGATCCAACTGCCCTCCCGTGCATATTGTTGCCAAAGCCGTGAAATCAAAGCAGGGAAATGCAGCAGAGGTAGGATTTAGTGAAGGCTACGGAAGAAAAATCTGAAGCAATTGATAAAAGCTATAATGAAATATTTTATTTTTTCTGAAAAAATCAAAATCATGACTGCAATCACATTCTATTTCTCACTAGAATCCAATGAATATTTCATTTACTTCCCCCTCTAATAAATATCGCTGACGATTTTATTCTAAAGATATTTTAGACGAATGTATAAGAAATTCACAGCGCGAGCAGTGGTTACATATCCACAAGGGGAATGTATTAATTACTCGATATTGGCCATTCAGTTTTCCTGGATTTAGTGGAATTCATCATTCTCAACCATACCAAAGTCATGTTCATTATTAAAAAACACTAAACTAACAACACCGTTTTTATGAAAATTGCCATCCATGGGGAAAAAAGGCAAATTTAGTGTTCACCGCAAACGTGTTAATTGAGTTATTACTGTATAACAATCTTCCCCAAAACAAATCAAGAGAGACATACACGTCAAACTCTGTTTCAATCGCTTTTGGAGAATCTGCGTGGTTTGTGTTAGATCTACACAAGAACATTGCACCACTGTGTATCAGTTAAGTAAAAAATAATTAAATGTGAAAGAAAATAGTCACTGAAAATTCTTAGTATCCATTATCAAACTGCTGTGAATATTGTTGAAGTAAAGGAAATAGAACTTGCATATTCATACACGGGTGATCCATTAGAACTAAGAGTTCTGATTTGATCAAACTACGTAACTTCTGCTACTAAATAGCTGCTTTGTTGATAATTTATGTCCTGTCTTGGCATGAATCAAGTTCTTTGGCTTAAGGGATCAAAGAACCAATGCAAAGACATAGTCTTAATAAGATATATTTATGCTAACAAATTGAGGACATTTATGTCGACCGGGAACATTAAGATGTAGTTTTGAGGCAGGATGTGTATTGTAAAAATTACCCTTAGAATATAAATGAAAAGGTGTTATGTACCCCCAAAAAAGGATCATTGTATACATATTTCATTGCATTTCAATGAAGCTGAGAACATGTATTGCTTTCACTGTTGTGCTTGAAGTTTTTTGTTTTAAGAGAGTAATGTGTTCATTTTGATACTGTTCACATACTCTAGCTTTTATTTTGTACTTATTATATATATTGCAAACTTAGACATGATTAATTTTACCATTAAATGAGTTAAATAAGTTGGAGTGACTTTTCAGAGCACTAACTGCAGAATATTTTAACATAGCATTTGTTGATATGATTTTTTGCTCATGTGCTGGATTAATAATGTACACTGACTTTGTTTTTATAAATGCTGCTTAACTCAATTTTAAATTTTAGGTGAAAGAGTACATTCCATCTTCAATGGTTTTAGTATTTATTTTGGTGTTTTTGTGAATCTTATCATTTGCACCTGGCTTTGTGTGAACATATTATGATGTATATTAATATGCATATTTATGGAAGTGTGCAATCTTTTTATAAATCAGTGGGTATGGAGCTTATCCTAATTGAATTTAAACTACTTATTTTTGCCAATATTCTAATTTTCAGATAAGTTGGCAGCTCTATGGCCTTTCTTGGGAATCTGTGCAGAAGTCTTTGTACTTTGTTCCATTATCTTAATATATGAGAAAAAACATAATAAAGCTGAATTGGAAGAAAGTGATACAGACCAGAGCCCTGAACAGTAAGTAAATATATTATTATAGCATACTTTTTTGGTCTGGAGAATACTATTGAACCTAAATTGTGATTACTTCTTACTCTCATCCAGGAAAAACACCCCAGATCATGGCAAAGACTCTGATGTAAGACAGAGAAAGTAAAAATGATTCATAAGTTAACAAAATTTTGTTGACCATTTTGTTTTGTTACCATTTTAAAAATCACCTTGAGTGAAAGTTGTTTACATGTCAACAAGCCAATTGGGAAGCCAGAAGTGTGAATAATAATAGGGGAGTGATGAAAGAAACTTAAGTGTCTGGTCTTCAAGGTGCTTGCATTTTCATGAGTGCTGGTTTGAAATCAAAGTGTGTGCAGTTGCCAAGTGACGTGATGGATGTTGCCTGGAGTGTTGTGTATATAGATTCGAGAAAATTGCACTTTCACAATCCTGTTTATATCCTTGTTAAAACTTTTAATGTATGAATCATATAAAATCATTAGCAAGTGAAGTTAAAAGAACTTGTTTAAAATCGTTTTCATGAATTCTCAAAATTAAGGTGGATGCTGCATGTGGGACAACTTGGTCTGAAGTGTCTTTTTTTGCTGGCGTGGAATGAGATAACTGATTGTAAATTATTATTCATCTCTTAGTTTTTGGAAGTCATTCATATTGTATAGAAAAATATTGTTATCAATGAATGAAGTTAAAGATTCCAGTCATTATCAGGAAAGTACTAGTGACTGGAACTGAAATTATTTTTTTGTTATGTATAGTTAATGCAACAATAAGCTCTTTAGGTACTTAAAAGCACTCAACATCAGCTGATGAATTTCTAACTTACTTTTTATGAAAGTGTACTTTGTATAAATTTAAAATATTAATGTTAAACTTAGCAGAATATCATCTGCTGTGTGGTCTGAGGTTACATTTAAAATCACAGTTGGTGCTAGTCGATTGACATGTACTTTGTAGTATGTTTTTCCAATGCTTGCTTACAAAATAATCTTTCTGTGAGGAATGCTTGATGAAAGAGTCTCAGTGTGTACAAATTGATTTTCATGCATGGTTCATAAGCTATAATAAGGCTATAATCATTAAAATCATAATGGCGTGAAGGAGGAAGGAAGACCACGAGGTTGCTTTAAATACTGTTATGAGGTCTAATTCTGAGACTGTTTTTCTTACTTGCTGGTTAAAATGGGCTTAAAAATAAATGGGGCATCAAATTTTTTCCTTAACTAGAGCACTTCAACTCAAAATGGCAACACTTTCTCAATTTTGGGATCATTTTTTATTATATGTATGTGCTTTCTATAACCATAAATAGTCTAGTACTAAATACTATGCTCCAGGGGGGTCCCTTACCTCAATAGTAGTGAAATTTGACATTAATTCAGAATTATTGTAACCATTTCTAGCATATTATAGGTATCAAATACTGGACTTAAAAAAATATAGTGGCTATGGAGTGCAAACATTTTTAACTCCATGATCAGCTGCAAGAGTATAATAGACTCTTTGGAAGTCAGTTAAATAACTAGAATTCTAAGTTAGTTGAGCTTTTCTGATTAAAACACCCAGCATAATTTGATTACATGAAGTGCATGTAAATCTATTCCTATTTTGATTTTAATAGAATGGGTAAAGTCTATCTTAAATTAATCCTACTAATCTAAAATTAGCTAAATCTAATTTACTTGTATTTTTCAATCACAATAAAAACCTTTGAGAAAGTAGCAAGTGAATCACTATTCATGCTTGGTATTAATAGCATGATATTGTTCTTCATGATGAATGATTTACTTAAATGAATGATGTGGCTGCACTGAGCACATATTGCTAACTTGGAAGTAATAATCTTAAATTTCTAACCAAGAGTGTTCTTAATCGATTAGTAATTTTAATGTACTTACTTTTGTCCTGAGGCAAGTGATTGTTTTTAACAAATTTGGCATATTTGATCATATTTTAAGTGCTTGAAAAGATTGTATAATTAATTTGGGTAATAAAGAACTGGAATGTTACTTGATTTCCTTGTGTAGTGCTCTGAAGTGCATGAGCACATGTCAAGAGCAACTGAGGCAATATTAAACGGACTGTTGAAGTTTCATTAACATTCTTACTGATTTTAATGGCTAAAACAATTGTAATTTAAAATGAATATCTTTATGTTATGAAGTCATAGTGTTCCCATTTGATATTGAATAAAATTTTGGTGATTTTTAAAATTGTACTAGCTATCTAATGTTCACTGGCAGCATTACTTTTACTTTTGTTATTGTTACAAAAGATAGTGAGGTTGATAGTTTATTGTTATGATGTTTTTAAGACACTTCTCTTACCATAAATGGAATATTTGTAATGCGAAATCTAAAAAATTGCCCTTGTCAGTTTATTAAAACATGTTCTGTGCACCCTTCCCGATGCTTAGGTTCTGGATAACCCTTTTAGATAAACCACTGTTTCAGTACCTAAATTTGGGTGAAGTTCTTCAATCCACAGATGTGATATTGCAGATCATTTAAATGACACAGTTCTCGTTGTTAATACACTCTTAACTCATTAATGTGCCATCTCTCTAGAATTATCAGGCTGGCACATTTTCATCCAGGCATCCTGTTCTCCGGGAATATTTTCAATTAAACCTTACTTTTTCTCTTCCTTTGACTTCTCTCAGACATTGAAATGCTCTATAATAACCAAAAAGTTGTCCAAGATTCATCCAGTACCTCTAGAGCATATAAGCTGTATTGCTTAGTAAACTATTCAAGCTAAAGTTTTCCTTTGAAAAGATTTTTTTTTTTAATATCACAGTCATCGTCTCATCAAGTACAGTTTATATTTTAGTCCATGACCTCTCCTGTTGGTTATGATTGTTCTGCACTTGATATTTTTAGGCAATTAGCATATCTAGATTATCCTATATGTATTTTCTTAATTAGTCATCCACCTTGAAGATATTTATGCCTACTTTTTAAGCCTAGGTTGTGGCAAACTTTCAAATGTTATTGTGCTCGAGGCATAGCCCTTGCCTACCTAAGTTGTGCCTAGTACTGTATGTACTGGCATTTTTGTACTTGTTTTCTTTTTCCTAGCTTATCACTCGTATTAACCTCTTTACTATGCCAGACTTATTTTCTCTGGTTTCATGCCAGAAGAAAACTATGACAGAACAGTTGCATACAAATTCACGAAAGTACAAATCATGTAATAATTTCCATACTACTGGAAACATTTACTCTTGCATATGTGAATGACACGTAATTTTACATGATGCAAGGATGCGGTATGTTATTGTGAACACTAAATATGAGTAATAATGAGAAAGTTAAGTAATATTTCCTTTGAGCAATTGAGGATGATGAAAAAGTCTCGAGATGCGTTTATTTAGAAATTTTCATAGAAATTCGTGTGTGATGAATGCTTTTTTGCTGGGAAATGAGTCATGGTGCCATGCCAAGGAAAGAGACAGTGCTGGTTATCCCAAGTTTAATGAAGGAAGGGTGTATTTTGCTTTAATTATCTAACAGGGCAAGTTTTTTGCGGTTATATTGTGGGTTGGTGTTCCGAAATGAAGTGGTGACTTTTGCTGGGTGATAATTCTAACTAGTCACTGTTCTGGTGAGGAATTATTGCTATTGTTAGTTCTATTGTCGATCATGTTCATTTGAGTTAATACCTCATCTCAGCCTTGAAGTTATTTTTAGTAATCTTTTGCGTAATATCTGGCTGATTGCATAAACTATGGAAATAAAGAACTTTCTTACTCTAGATATTATGACAGCGCTTGAATTTTGTTAAAAACTAAGTCTGTAATGATTCCTAGACTGCTGTGACACCATGGACGCCTTTACGCAAGGTCCTTAACCATGATACCTAAAATATTTTCGCAGATATGTTATCCTACAATCTATGAAATATCGCCCAATGTGTCTCTTCCACATAGGAAGTATATAGTTCATTAGTAGTGGAATTTTATAAAAGCAAAATTCTGGTTATGTGGTGATGTTAATCTTTCTTTTTTCACTGGTGTGACTTAATTAATCAGTTGAAGTTTGGTGATTTACCAGAGAAGCATCTTTGCATTTAGAACTGTTGCATGGTTGCATTTCTTGTCTGCAAGATTGTATTTGTATTTTTTGTTTTTGAAATGAATTTGCATTTCTAATGGTATTAGAGTGCTGGTGTGCATTTTGGCCAAAAAGTATTTATTTTCATTTATGAGGCCCAAAGTTTCTAGCTGAGTCCTTTGGCCCTTTTACTGGGAATATGTGTGCTATAATATTTTAAAAAGAAGCTTTTTAGCTATTTTGAGACATATTGGTTGAATTTTTGTAATCATGCCAGTGTCTCTGAAGTTAATAAAGGAAGTATATATTGAAATAGTTGTCTTATGAGGTGATTCATGCTCTTTTGTGTCACATTCAGTTACACTAATTTTTTAACATAGTCAAATGCTTTAATTTCCTCTACTATGAAGATGTGCCTCACAGTGTATGTTTGTTCCTAATATACTTGCCATATGTATATTATGTGCCATTGGCACTTGAAATCTTTGAGTTGTGGGAATATTTTGGTTTAGTATTTTTGTGTGTGAATATTCCTGGTATTGTAGAAATAATCATCCAGGTCATATATAAATATATATAAGGTATAGGTAATAGTAAATAAGCTGCTTGAATTACCTTGTAATGGTATTATTTTATGGATATATAGTTGAGCTTTTTTTGTTCTTAAGGAACAATAGTTTGGGTTTCATGGTCATATTTTATCATTATAGAGGACAGTCATTGCCTTATTCTAAACTTGTCCATCGTTGGCCTCACTAGGGAGGCTTAGAGCAGAAGTTGCAGTTCTGTAGTTCCACTGTAATCAGCCCATGATTAATGAATTAAGATAACTTTGTAATGATGGTTTTTAAGTATTCTTGATGACTCAAACACATGGTCTAATTTTTTTCATGGCATGTTTCATGTGGAATACATACAGCTGCGCATATATTATCTATTGTCATGATGCAACATTATATTGCAATTTAGGTGGCCAACCACTGTAATGAACTGGCATTATTCTATGATAGGCATTAAGTATTTTCTCTTAACTTCTTGTAGAGGGTATTCTTACTCATGTTATTTATGAAGTGAAAGGATCGTGGATATATAATTTGACATGTGTAAACATCTCAATCCTAGAAATTTTTATGATGGAAGTGGTAATATTTTCAATCACGTTTTAGTATTGCAGGAAGAGCAATGATCATCTTTGAAAATTTTTCCTTGTTTTATTGAACATTCTTTAGTTGAAATGGTTGATTTGTCTCATGGTGTTGCAGTCCTGCAAAATGGATGGTAAATTGAACTACATCTTTGTAGACCTTGTAAATAAACATGTATATAACATTTTATTAATTAGGAATGTACATGATGTAATTCTAGACTGTAAAAGTTACCAGTTGGTGAAGAGTTTGTTCATAATTACTTTGACTCTGTAAAAATATAATTTATTTAATCTTACACGACTATCAAATCACTTCATTGTGCTTATGTGGAGAATATATTTTCCTCATGACTGGCTTTATAAAATTTAAGAATACTTGCTTCGGGAATAAGGCCAAACATATTAAACTTAATATACTCTGTTAAAGAAAGAGACGATCAGTTAAAGGCTGGCAGTATTTTGAGAGCATTACATCTGAAATATAATTATTTCTTTTTATTCTTGTGTATAATACAGTGAGTAACATACCATGCTTATTGTATGCTGCATATTTATGTCACTAGTAGGTCTTGCATGAATCTGTTGACCTTGTTGTTGTACAGTGTATTATTCACTGACCCCAAACTGTTGTGTGGCAATCATTAGTGTTCCTTTTACAGCTGGACCTATCTTTCATGTGCACAATAATTTCTGTAATCGATCCATGTTCACCTGTGTGTCAGTAATGGGCTAAGGGTTTTTTAAACTGGCATCAATGGCAAATGCTTAGAGAAGGCTATTGGGTACAACAAGGCCTTTACCGAGGTAAGATAAACGAAAATGTCTGTTAAAGAAGAATGAAAGGAAATATTCCTACCCGCCTGGAAATGAACTGGTTGAAGAGAATATCGTATGTATATTCTTGTTAACTAATTTAAATTAGTAAAGAACTTTTCAAGTAATTGTAAAATGTCTTGGAGTGCTGGAAGCTATTGACTTCGCCACATTACCGAAGCTTCTCTATGTAGGTTTAGTTCTCTTCCACTCCTGCCTAATCAACTTTAATCTACCCAAGGGTGGTTAATATCAGTAGTGTCGAAATGTCTGCATTCACTAAAAATCAAGCTGAATGGAATGTGTTGAAAGAAAAATTGATGACAATCTAGGAGATAACGGAATTCTGTATCCATGGAGTATTTTTGTACCAGTGAAATATATTAGGAGTAAAATACTGCATGCATTGTCATTGGGGTAAAAACTAGTAGTTTTCTCCAGTCTGCTTGGCTGAAAAAGTTGCTAAGAAGTGAGGGTACATCATAAGTTAATGGTGGACAAACCTATTTTAGTTTACTAACCCTTACTTCATGGGCCATTCTTTGTTTAGTGAAAGTCAATGGAAGACGAGGTAGTGGAGGCAGGAGAAACAGCAAGCCAGACTTAGGTCTGGCTTGATCAGTTGACCCAGTAAGAGTTGATTGACGTGGAGTTAAATTTATGTAGGCAGCAGCATTATTTCCTTATTGCATCATTTTAACATGATGTTCCAGTTGTATGAATTTTTGTCAGACTGAATGTTTCAGTGTGGAGAGCTGGTTAAATTTGATACGTTTAGGCATTATTGTTGTGCATGGGAACATCCCTGCTCCATAAACAAGCATGTTTGGGACGGTGATAATTTTAATCTTGGTAGATAAAAAGTGATTACATTGGGAACTGAGCAATTGGCCATAGATCCCACTGCTGTAATTGCTTAGGAGTGAGCCAATCTGACCATATTTCACGTTAACTAAGAACGTAATTCTGCATGATTTAATTTTCATCTTTAGCTTGATTTGGATTAATCCTTTGTAGTAGCAATTATACTTCAGTTTACAGAGAAATTATTTTCATAGAGAAATTGGGTCGGAGCATGAAGAAGAAATTTGACTTGGACGTGTATTGTGGAACAATCAAGTCAAATTATATTGGATGCTGGCCAGGGAGGAATTCTTGTCTGTAAAGTGAGGAATCACAAATTCTAGATTAATTTAAAAATAAATGTCTGACTAATCACACTGTTTATGTACATAGTAAGGGTCCTATAGTTTTATTGAAATGCTTTAGCCACTGTAAATTAGTTATGCTATTTACTGAAGTGAATTGGGCTGGAAGAAACATTTGTACTTCAATTCGTAAGTTTTACGAGATGGATGAAAATTAAATGGCTCTACTGTTATTTTCAGGAAGGAGCATAACTTAAGTATGTAATTGAGTGGAAAAAGATCCAAGGTTAATAAACAAGCAAGTGTACCTAGGGTTACTGGTGCCCTTGAAAAAACAAGGGGTGCCCGCCCCATTATTGTTGATTTTAAAGTCATTAATGAAGTTCATGACTTATCTAGATCATAGCCATAAACGTTTCTCATTATAAAATAATATTCAATTTTGAATCAATAATGATACAAATTTTTATTTCAATTTGGGTAATAAAGGTCTTCCCTAGGACTAAAGCCTTGTCCTGGTGGAAGGGCTTCTGTGCACTGATGACCCCTAGAACTGAACCGGCAGGTGCAATGCTGCTGGTAAAGCCATCCATGCCAGATAGGTTGAAGGTTTGGAGATGGATGAATGATAGTCCATGCAGTGTCAGGCGGCTGATTCCTGTGGGGTCAGACGACTTTCACGTGATGGTGTAATGTAAAACACACTTTAGAGAAGGCTGTGAAAAACTAACTCAATCAAAACAAAAGCTTGAAATTATGGAATACTTGTAGGGAAATGAATCCTGGAAGTGATGGGACTTGGCCTATTGGGCCAGGTATTCTGCCTGGCAATGGAGGGAGAGAGGCCCCTGCTATCATCATCACATGAAATCCTTGCTCAGAAATTGAGGCAAATGATGTAGCAGAAGAAAAGAAGAGTGACCCAACCACCAGTATAGGCACATAGAATGTTAGGACTCTGCTGATAGCAGGCAAGTTAGAGAATATAAAGAAAGAAATGGGGAAGGTGGGTGTTAACATAGGTCTAAGCAAAGTAAGGTGGAAAGATAGTGGAGACTATTGGAGCGATGACTATGGCATGATATATAGTGGAGGAGATGTAAACCCGCATTAGGTTACATTCTTAATGAACCAGGAACTTAGTTTGAAAAGTAGTTTGTGCAGAACAGGTTAGTGATAGGATTATAAGGGGGATCGGGTTGGTGTGGTGGTTAGAGTACTTGCCTACCACACTGAAGGCCAGTGTTCAAACCCATGCAGTGGCGGATGTTTTTCAGAGGAACCCGATCCCTACTTGAGTGTCTTCTGGAGGGCACTTCAAGTGGAGTACTCCGTCTGTCAGATGAGACGTTAAACCGTGGTCCCCTTGGCGCCCTTCGTTAAGAGCAGGCTAATGCCGATGCTGGGTATCTATCCACCCTTCCTCCCTTACCTATCCTCTATGGCGCAAATGACCTTAGCCATCAGTCGCCTCCCCAAGTATCCAATCCGATAGGAATACAATCCTAGCTGTAGGGAGATCCAGCGAACTTAGTTATAATCCAGGTGTTTATGCATACCTCAAGTCATATGGAGGAAGAGGTGGATCGGGTGTGTGATCAGGTAGAGGAAATAATTAATAGAAAACTGGGGAGCTAGCAGCTGGTAGTAATAGGGAATGAAAGCAGTGGTGGGTGAAGGAAGAGGTGGACGGAAAGGGGTGATTATGGACTTCAAAGGCAATAAACTTTGCAGCAAGAAAGGTGTTAAGTTTTGCCAGAGAAATAATCTTATAATCACTCGGACATGATTCAGGCACCACCTTGGTTCAGGTTTACAGGGAATGAAGCCGGGATACACAGGATCCAGATAATAATATAGTGAGAGAAGGATTCAGGAATAGTGCTAAAAACTTGCATACATATACAGGAGCTGATGCAGTCACTGAGCACAACTGAAACGTTGTGTTTAACTCAAAATGATATGGAGGGCTAGGAGGGTACAGAAGTGGAACACTGAGGCATTGACTGGGGCTACGAAGGAGAAGTATCAAGAGCAGGTTGATAATATAATGGGCGCAGACCATGGAGTGAAATAAGTAGAGGATGTAATGGGAAGTTTGGAAATAAAAGAAATTTTAGAGGGGGCGAGTACAATGGTCGGCATAGTAAGTGCTACCAAACTTAAACAAAACAGTGGGTCATGGAGGGAATGGTAATAGGGATGCTGGAGAGAGAGAGAAAGGGAAGAGAGTAAACTCGGAGCTTGGCAAGAGGAAATACAGGGAACTCAACGACTGGGTCCGAAGAGAAATAAAGAAACCAAGAGAAGCTTGGTAAAGAGAACAAATCGATTTATTTGTAGAAGTTCAAAAAGAGGGTGATCTTTGAGCCAAAAGACATCCAGTTGAGGTTGAAGGAATATGTTAAAGAGCTCTATGATAAGGAAATAACAAAAGAGCACTATGAGGCATGAAAAGGTGTAAGGCAGTGTAAACAGATGACATACCTGCTGAGTTTCTAAAGAGAATGGGCCAGGGTGGAAGAGGGAAACTTTTTGCTCTAATTTGTAGGATTTCTGAGGAGGGAGTGTGGCCAGGAGACTTCACGAAGACAACACTTATACTGATATTGAAGATGAACTAGGAATAAACTAGCAAGGAATATAGGACTATGCTTAATATCTCACATGGCTGAAGTAATCCTTAGTATCACAAATAGAAGACTGGAGAGCAAGACTAAGCTGGGGGATGACCAGCTTGGGTTTAAGAGAGGCATTGGAACTCAACACGCTTTAGGAGTGATGAGGATGCTAATAGAAAAAACCTAGAATATGGGCAGGATGTGTGTTGCTTGCTTTGTAAACTTTGATAAGGTGTTTGAATGGGCGAACTAGGTGAAATTATTGGAATTGATTAAGAAATGAGGGGTCAATTTGGGGGACATACACCTCATTTGGAATCTCAATATGAACCAGAGAGTGCATATTAGGGTAGCTGAGGAAGAATCATCAGGGCTATGATAGGCTCAGGACTGTAGCAGGGGTGCCCACTATTGCCATTGCTTTTGAACATGTATTCTGAAGAAGTGGTGAGGGAGCCATGGGGATAGTTAGGAATAAAGGAGGGATCAGGTTGGTGTGGTGGCTAGAGTACTCGCCTACCACACGGGTGGCCAGGGTTCTAATTCTAAGAGGCGGATGTTTTTGAGAGGAAAGCTGGTCCCTACTTGAGTGTCTTGTGGAGGGCACTTTAAGCACAGTACTTCATCTGTCGGATGAGACTTTAAACCGTGGTCCCCTTGGCACCTTTTGTTAAGAGCAGACTTTTTCTAATGCTAACGCCGGGTTTCTATCACCCTTCTTCCCTTACCTATCTCCTATGGCGCAAATGACCTAAGTCGTCGGTCGCCTCCCCAAATATCCAATCCAGGAATAAAGGTAGGAGGGGAAATGACAAAATCAGTGAGATAAGCAAAAAATGACTAAGCAGGATTTTGCTAGTTAGCCAAGGGGTTACAGTCAATGACTTATGTGTTAGAGGTGCAGGTTGTGAGGTATGAGATGAAGATAAGCAATAAGAAGACAAATGTGATGAGATTCTCTAGAAGGATGAAGGTGGGTCTGAATACAAGGGTGGGAGGGCCCAAAATAGAGCAAGTGGAGCAGTATACATATGTGGCTAGTATTTTGGAGGAAAATGGGTTTAGATGTAGGAACATGAGATATAGAATTGCCCTGGCTAAAGAAACATTTTCAAAGAGAAGGGAATTGATGAGGGGGTCTGAGTAGAGACGCATAGAAAAGTCTGGTTAAAACTCTAATACTGAGTGTGGTACTGTATGAGTTGGAGACTTAGACATTGTGAAGGGAGGATGAGCAGAGACTTACGGCATTTGAGGTTTGGGTGTGGAGAAGGATGTAGAAGGAGAGCTGGGTGGTTTCGAATATCGAACGAGGAGGTGTAGGATATGGTTGGAAAGAAGAGGAAGCCATAGTGGCAGAGGTTTGGAAGAGGCAGAAGAGATGGATGGAGGATGTACTGAAAAGAGAGGGATGCTGAAGAGGGTAACCAAAAGGAAAACACTGGAAGCATGGCAAAGAATATGAATTCTCTATGAAATAAGAAGACTATAAAGATTTAAAGAGAGATCAAATGGTGGATCACTTATAGGAGGGAAAGCAGAATGATATGTCAGAAATTAATACCCTCTAGTATGGGTACCTACTGTCCAAATCCTACCAATTAGCTGATAGAAATACTGAAATGGGTGAAAATTGACTAATATAGAAAAAAACCATGAAATCTCATTGGAGAGACAGAGGCTCACCTACCTTGTGATAACCTCACTAAAGGTATCTTTGAATGCATTTTGTGTGGAATGTAGCATATATACACATTGGATGCTACAAGTTGAAATGAGTAACCTCAAGCTTATTCAAAAGGCTTCCATTCTTGTTTCAACTCTTTACTCCAGGTGATGGAGAAAAATCTATTGCCATAATATGATCAAAAATGGTTAACAATTACACTCATCTTAAGCTATTTGATTGATTATTTTACATATATGGGAGCTTAACTTGAGTTCATCATACCTATACTGTGTTGATGCTATGTAGAATCCTATGAAAGGGTACTCTTAAAAGATGCACGAGGTTAGGTAGATGTAAGAAGTGTCGGAATTATTTAATACTCAATCTCGCCAGACATCATGAAGGTGAGAATGGACAACTCGCGCTGTTACTGATTGACTGTTTCGTGCTCCTGTAACGCCATAGCACCACAGGGACGGATTGAGGTCTTTGTTTTGGGTGGGGGGTTTGGTCAACATTTTTCCTATCAAGTTTTACGGGGGTGAGCCCTACGCAGCCGTAAACGAGATATCTGAGAGGCAAATCATTACCAATGCAATTATTTATCTCAAAGAATATATACGTTGATTAAGATAAAATAAAGATTTTCTTATTTATACAATAGTTGGTAATTTTTTCTAGAATTCCAACAACCCGCTCCGAAAAATATTTTCGTGTGGCACGCTGTACGGGGGCGCCTTTCGATAACACTGTGTGTGTGGTATTATAGTACAGGGGCGCATTCGGAGTTTCAGCTGAGTTGGTGTAAGTGACGTAGGGGTTTGAGTCGTCTGAATCAAATGGTCTCAATGAAATGTCTCACTTCGTGCAGTGGTTCTTCCTATTGCATATTAGTGCGGTAGAAGTATATAACGTAACCGCTTTCCCTATTAATAATTAATGTTAAAAAATAGATGAAGATCGGGATGACGGGGAGGTCAGGTGTTTTACTTTTTGTGCTATTGTTTATGTTTCATGTTCTGTGCGAAGAAGTTAACGTAGAAGGTAACTACTGGTCAATCGTGCCCTGAATTAAAATTTAGAATGCAATATTGACACACTACATCTTTTAGGTGAAGATGATGGTGAGCTTAAGGATTCAAGGGAGAGAAATGGAAGTGATATTTTGTCCTCTGCAATTTCCAGTGTGAGCCAATACTCATTAATACTCTGTGATAATTCTTTTTTATGAACGACTACGTGAGAAGGGTGTACTGTCATTTTCAAATATGCATTTATTTACAGGCCGAAGAACGTTATTGCCCCTCAGATTTGGAATGCTACAAACTAGGTGATCAGTGCATTAGCTGCATTTATAATAACAGTTGTGTATACGGTGAAAAAACCAATGTCACTTGTCTGGCTAATGTGGACTGTATAGTAAGTATTCATGAATAGCTCTATGCCTCAGTGAAATGAAGTGCCCTTCTTTATATCATGCATTATTTTTTCAGGGAAGTAAGAAGTTTCAGGTACCGATGATATGCCGATATTGCTACCAAACTGAGCCCTGGGAACACAAATGTACCCTTAAGGCCAATTGTGTTCCGGTTTCGACTCCTCGGGCATATTACAGGTAGGTCTATTTTGCAATATATTTTTGCGATTTGCAGTTGGTATAAGGGGCGTATTTATTCTTTGTAATTGGTAGGAGTTTATTCGTTCAATTTTCGTGAAACAAATCCATTAGAATTTTGAATCTTCGTGGTATAAGTCGATTTATCCAATGATGAGAACATTTCAACATTATGTGCCGCTTTCTGACAAGCATACATTTATTGCTAATATCCTCGACGGTCGACAACCATTGACTGGTTGACCACGACACGGACTTTATTAGCTTTTCGCCTACTTGTATTCCCGCATCTACTTTATTATATTCCTCTCCTACTATCTCCTCAGCAAAAATGTTTAAAAACTTTGCTTCCCTTTCTTTCTTTAACTTTTCACTTTCCTCGAATTGCCCTCTCCCCAAGCTTTGCTTCGTCCCATTGGTTACTTGCCAGAGTTTCTTATTTAAATCCCCATTCTGTCTACCTTGTGCAGTGTGTATTTTTTCCACCTTCTTCTCTCCTCTGTTTTCTCAAGCATTTCTTGTGTGAACCACTGCTGTATAATCCTCATAACCACTGCTACTATCGGTCTCTCTGCGCATTTACTATTCCTGCTTTTATTCTCTCACACCTTCCCTCATTAGTTCCTCTCCTCTTGCCTCTGATATTTCCTCCTTTTTCCCTTTCTATGTATCCAAGTTCTACTATACGGAAGTTGAAGAAACAAATCTCAGGTGAATTACTAGATGAAAACTCCAACTCATTCTGGTCTTACATAAGAGAGCACCAGGGCAAATCCTCAACAGTAGAGAATTTATTGGACACAAACTGTAAATTAGTCACCAACAGCATTGACAGAGGCAACTTACTAAACCAGTACTGTGGAAGTCACTAAGGATGACACAATACACAAGTTAGACATTCCTGACTTTAGCGAGCTGACATAACGATTCAACAGGATGGAATAACTAAATAACTGCGTTTAATTAAAAGTAACAAGTCCCCATGTCCAGAAGAAATACCTGCACTTGTGCTCATGAAGTTAGCACCACAGATTACACCATTCTTAGAAGTGATATTTAGCAAATCATTATCCGAAGGCAAGGTGCCCCAAGACTGGAAAATAGCTAACGTCACACCGATATTTGAAAAAGGAAAGAGAAAAAACCCAGGAAATTACAGGCTTATATTGTTATCATCACTTTTATTCAAGATCCTTGAACACATTGTCATTATTATGACATTCCTGGATAATTGTAACATCTTACATAGCAGTAGGCACAAATTCTGTGAGGGCAGGTCCTACAAAACAGCCTACTCTCTTTGTTCATGATATCGTAAAATGAGGTGAATCGAAAAAGTAAGTCAACACGATATTCCTTGATTTCTTGAAAGCATTTAACAAGGTCATCACATAAAACTCTCATATAAATTGCAATCATGCGGAGTTACTAAAAAAAATAGTGAACTGTATAAGGGACTTTTTCATGGATGGAAAACAAAAAGTAGTTATTGATGGTTTTAGCTCAGATATGGTCGAAGTCACATCCGGAGTTCCTCAAAGAAGCGTGATTGGCCCTCTTTTATTAATTATTTATATTAATGACCCAAGTTCTTGAGTTAGCAGTAAATTAAGATTATTTGCAGATGATAGTTATCTACAGTGAAATAAACTAAGACACGGACTTAAAAGTTATGTCATCGGATATTAACAACATTCATTTGTGGAGCTAGGAATGGGGGTTAGAATTAAAATTTAGTAAATGCGCCATGATATTCTTCTTGTGAAAGTCATCACACAAATGCCATACCTACACTGTGGGTGGAGTAAACATTAAATCTTCAGGTAACAGTTAAATATCCTGGAGTTACCTTTACCTCGGATGTATCAAGGGGAACACATACAAAAAATATGCGGCACAGCATTAAAGGAACTAGGTTCTATTAAGCACAGAATAGGAAGGTCCTCAGATGAAAAAGTAACAGAGAGATGCTACTTTGCTCTGGTTAGGCCCCACCTTGAATATGCGGTGAGCATTTGGGACCCTGGTCATAAAGATTTAACCAAAAACATTAGTAAAATGCAAAGGAAAGCTACTTGCTTTGTTATAAACTGCTACGAGCAAATATAGTGTCTCACAACTTTTTGAGGGATTAAAGTGGGAGCCCCTAAACACTTGCAGGCTGCACACTAGGCTTTGGTTGCTTGAGAAATTCATAAATGTTGTGTTTCAAGAATGACACTATATTATCATGATGCCTCACCACATCTCTAGGTCTGACGGAAGCAATAAAATAAGAGATATATATTGCCGAACAGATAGGTAAGAAAACTTATTCTTTCTGTACACATAAGTGACCACAATAAAAACTGAGTTCCATTAAATACTCTCCCATAATACATGTCACCATTTCACCTCACAAAACCTTGTCCTGTACATCTTTACACGGCACATGTCCTATCACCCCCTACCACACACCCATTTGCTGGGTAGTATGTTGATGTTCCACCTCCTTTTACTTTGCCTTAATGAATTTGAATCTAATGTCATTTCTCAAGCACCAAATTATGGTCCGAGACCACATCCACCCCAAGATATCTGTTAGTTTTAGACTTTTCTTAACCCCTGCATCTCAATGATATAGTCTAATTTAATCTCTCCCCATTTTCTGCTGGCAAATTTCTTGAAAATATATACCTCGGTTGATATTTTTCCATGCTTGTCATTGCTAATTTATTTCTTGCACGAAGTAAGACTATCATTTCACTATGTTCATTTCTTGTTTGAAGCCCATACCCTCCCCCTTCATATATGTCCCTCTCTTCCACCACTGCTGCATTCATGTCACTGATCATTTTCAGATTTTTTAACCTGTCCCATCTAATGTTTGGTACAAGCCATCCACTTTCCATGTTGATGGTTAATTTTAGGCATGTGCCTGGACAATAACAAAATTCATGGAGAGTGCTTTTATTGCAACCAACAGGGTAGTGTCACTCACCTGTTGTGTGTGCCTTTATCCTTTATCAGGCATGCAATACCATAGCTACCCCACATTGACTCTCATTTCTCCTTCGGTTAATTACACTCAACCATCAGTTCAGCAGTACCCACTACCCTTTCATTAGAGTTATCACAGCCCCAAAACATCAATTTTCCCTTCCTCTACTTCCTGTTCAAATTATCTAGCTTCTCTGCCCCCATGTTCTTAATGTTTGCTTCTACTTTCCTCTTCTTTCTTAGTATCATGTAATGATAGTGTTCTCAATAGATAGCTCAAGGATTTTACAAGATGATGGCTGTGGAGGCTTAGCCTCTCCAGCTGTCAGACACATCATCTGCCCTTGTGGGCCAAGTCCCTTAGTTGTCAGGATTCAATACTCTCTTATGTACTTCCATATTGAGGGAAGTTGATTGGTGGGTGCTCTTTCCCATCACAGCCCCAGTGTTATTTTTAATGTGACAACATCATGTGAACTATCTTTCTTTAAAATTCTATCCTTAGTCTATCCGGCATAGAGGCCCTATCACAAGCAATTATTATTGCTCCCTCCAGTCCAAGGTGTCATTGGAATGTGCAAGCCTTTCCAATGCCAAGGCTCTAGTCCAAGGGAACAATATTGGAATACCTTTGAACCAATAACCAAAGAATAAATTTGATAAGATCTGGAAAATGTGGAAATGAGATGATAAGTTGATGATTTATTTACATGGTGGAACTAATTGATGTTTATGTAGTCCATATGAGTGCGGCATGACATGATATCACGTTGTGCCGTGTTCAAAAGGTTAAATACTATACCTTTCATTTACAAGATGTTTATTTAAAAATTTTATAGTTGAGATAATGCTGTATAAAGAATACACCTGTTTCGGTGATACATAACTACTAAAAAGTGATGGTAATCCCATGCCATGGCAAATTGTCACATAAATTGTGGAAATTGCTGCACACAGCTGTATGGTGGTTTTCAAATGATTTTTGGGATTGGGAGCAGGTGGATGCTCAAGACATTTTGTCATTGAGGTAGTTATTATGGGGAAGAGGTGGTAGGAAGAGTTAGGGAAGGGAAGGAGGGAAGGCCGGGGGTAGATACAGATAGGCTCTTGCTGCTGAAAATCTGATTTGCTGCTTAAGTACAATGGCTGGCACATTGCACGCAGAGTAGGAATTGGCAAATGGAGATGCTGTTACTTACACAGCTTGAGTTTTAGAAAGTTGATGCTACCGGTTTAATCCGTAAGAGTGCTGGTGAGCTAACTTGTGCTAAACTTTTCTCATGCAAAAAGGGCCAGGACAGCTCTCTTGCTCCTTCTGTAACGCCCTTGTTATATGCTTAAGTTCACTGATTTTTAGTAGATGGCACTTCGGTACTGATTATTCTTAATGCAGAGAGTATCCTGGTCAAAACAATGCGAACCAGAGGCATCTGATTAGGAGACTAACGAAGGAGTATGATAGAAGGAGAGGAGGAGTGCTCCTGTCACTTTTTGCCTGAGGTAAGAGAACAATCTTTGTGCTCCCTTCCACTCTTTAAGGGTTAAACATTGCCAACTGCTCAACTGCCATAATTGCAGTTATGTTGCTGGAGCACCAGTAGGACCACATTAGCCAGCTGCTTGGTGGATAGTACTATTTAAAAAAAAATTATTGTTACTCTTCTGTATGTTATCTGTTTGGTTATAGTATTCTGCTGCAGTGTCTAGCATTGAGCCCGGCTCTCAGTTGCCTCAAAAAGGCATGACATAAGAGACATTGATGAATAAATTGGAGGTAAACCAGCATACTTCACTGCATTAAGTATTCTTTACCCAACCCCAGCAGACCCACGACATTCAATACGAAAGGCGTACGGAACACTGATGTCCATATGTGAACGCTAGCTCAGTAAATAAGAGTGACGGACCTTGTAGATCTGGATTGGAAGATATTAGAGGAAACAAGCGAATAGGTTAAGACATCGTCTTCTAAATAATTAAGAGGAGAGGAATTGTTTGGAATTCAACCCACTTTGTTTCTCTATGGACCCAGTTGTTGAGTTACCTGTATTTCCTCTTGCCAAGCTCAGAGTTTACTCTCTTCCCTTTCTTTCTCTCCAGCATTTCCATTATCATTCCCTCCATGATCCAAAGTTTTGTTTAAGTTTGGTAGCACTTGCTATGCTTACCATTGTACTCGCCCCCTCTAAACAGGTCAATGGAAATTTGTATGGGCTCACTCTGCTTTTGTCCTCAGCCTCTTCAACTCATTACAAAATTTCTTAATCCTGAAAGATCGTGACAATAAGTGGTCCAAAATGTTGAAAAGTTCTCTCATTTTGTGGTGTCGTTTTGGAAGAGCATGCGATTGCCTCCACTGATTTATGTCAGTGTCTTTTAATGATGAACTTTTCCTCTACGGCTGTGAGCATCATCTGTTATATGATGAAAAATTATAGTAACATCAGAACAAGTGGTAGGCTTGAGTATTTTATGATTTAGGACTATTTTTAGCAATTGTGTGTCAGCTCTTCAGTTGCAAATTTAAAATTAGCATTCAGGTAAGAAAGTTAAAAGAACCATAAATTTACTCTGGGCATTTGTAAAGCTCAGATATGCTCCCATGTATTGGGGTGCCTCCATGAATTGGGGTCCAACGGTTGAGGTACTTAACATGCCTCCTTTTTGAGATATTCGTTTGTGAATAGGTTGCATAAATTGATGGGGCAAATGGGAAAAAGAAGTAATGAACAGGAGACAGTGACCTCTCTAGACATGGAAATCTTTTTTCCATACTTCACCTCTTGGAATAGGGTGAAGGAGAATATGTAACAATTCTCAATTAAAATTGTCAAATGGTGGCATCGCTGACTCATGACTTGGTTGCAAACCATGATACTTATGAGGGGGCTGATTGAGTTTCTCGTTGTCTCAGATGTTCACGTAACAACAAGAATAATTTGTCACCAATTTTGTCTTACTTCTTACCATTTCAATTTTAGAACCAACTGCACTGTCAGGAGTGAGATCAGATGTTTGGGGCGGAGGAGGTTCCTTAAGAATTTGCGTTGCAATTGGACTGGAGGCTATCGCTGGAGCACTGCCTTACTTCTTAGCATCACTCTGGGAGGTTTTGGTGCAGACAGGTATGTAACATGCACAGGGGTAACCTTACGTGAGAAAAATGAAGCCACCAGCCTAGCGCTTTGGCCATGTTCTGACTATGAAAACATTGCCTTCTTCCCTTTAATTCCGTGTATTTTAGCGGTGCAATTATTATCGAATACGGGACCCAGGAGCTAATATATCTTGTGAAATGTATTTATATATTAATATTTCCCTTGGTACCTTAAAATAATGCTTGCTTTGATTCTTCAATTCACAACAGTTCGTAGCAATAGAGAAAATAACATATGCATACAACAACGTCTGCTACGATGCCATTGGAAACCTAATATTTACAGAAAAATCTCCTATTCCCCATGAATACTACATGCGAGTGTCTTTAGGGAAACTCCTGTGTATAAATGATAGTTCCTAAGCTTATATTTGTCTCCATGTATCACAAATGGACTAATGTCGTATGTCAGGAATGCCTTAAATATCGTCTGCTACGATGTCGACTAAAACCGATTACTCACTGATGTGTCCATTATGCATTTCAAGTAGTTTCAATCGTCGTCATAGAATTTGGTGGGTGCAAATGTTTTTTCTTTTTCTTCAATAGTCCTCAATTAATTACATATGTACATAATAATTGATATCACAAATGCATACAATTTTGTCTTCTCCAATACTAATTGTGAGCATGGCCTGACAAAAAGAGGCCAAGGACATGGATGGCAACTAGTTAGCCATCACATTGGATCATATTTCATCATAAGTAACTGTTCGTACCTGTGGATTACAGATGATAAATGTAATTATGAAATGCAAAACCTGCCCAAAACATGTAGTGTACTCCCTGTGAAAAGAACTCTAATGGCAAATGGAGAACATTTTTTATTAGCACACCATCAACACCTAGGAACTTTGGGAAAGATAATAATATTAGTAGCTGTTTAGATTCGTATTCATTCTGTTTTGGCAGACAAACGCAGAGCACAATGCCACTTTTCACGCACAAATGGCTGCTTGCGGTACTCACCTTATTTCCCCAATTTACGACATAAAACGCGAGACTATGGCCCATGTGTTGATTTCGGAGGCAGCCACAAGCATGTTTTATTCGTTATTATCCTTGATGGACTCAATGCATCCATAACTGAGCCACAACACAGCCATGAAAGTCACCAGACTTCAATGCTTTTGCATAGGATCACCCAATGTTTTCATAATCACAACGTGGCTAAATGCGCAAAATTCGGCTTCAATTCTCCCCGCTGGAGAGAGCTTCAAGGCTACCCCTGTACTATAAACATTCTCTTGCACTGAGTATTAAATATAAAAATGGTGGATGTAATTTTTAATTTTTACTTATAGGTTTTACCTCGGTCATTGGCAGGAAGGAATTGGTAAACTTTTCAGCTTCGGAGGACTTGGGGTGTGGACTTTGGTCGATGTGATGCTGATTTCAATACGTTATTTAGGCCCTGCTGATGGGTCATTGTATATTTGATATGATAAATCATGGATTTGGTTTGAGAATTAACTTCCAAGAAGTAATATAATATGACAAATAAAATTAAGCTTTCAAATTTCTTGAATGTTCATTATTTCATCCTCCAATTGGAACATAATTTCTGGCTTCTGGTTTTCATAGTCACTGTAATTAACCTAAAAGGAAAGATTTGATAAATTTTAAGACTCTATATTAAGCGCAATGGTAAAATGATAAATGTTATCAACATACTACAGGCACTTAATTTTGAAATAATTTCACCAAAACTGAGGAAGCAAGTACTTTTAAGGTGCCAATGTGATAAAATCATTATTTTTATGATGCGAGGAGTTGGGTTATCATAATCAAAAGAAGTTAATTGATGATCAATGTTACTTACCAGTATTATTCTATGTCCCAACTTCCTCAGTAATCTCAACTTTAAAAGCATCAGACCATTCGGTATATTGGTTTCATGGAGGCAGTTACTACAGTCAAGAACTTCAATATTGATTGAATGCCTGAAAATAATAAATTCACTCATGTATTTTATTGCCAAGCCTATTAACATCATGGGAAGTGTTTACTTTTCAATACCTAATACACTGATAACACAAAATTCTGCATGGAAGAGTATTGTCTTTTGTGTTACTAATGCCTAAAATACCTGTAATAAAAGCTTGACACTTGGCAGTTATTAGCAGGAAATATGTGGCTTCTTAAGAGTTTACAATCAAGGAAATGCAGATTATTTTTCAATGTTACTGAAAAAACAAATTGACTCTTATCACTATTGGTAATGACTAACTTGGTAATTTCTATTACTTTAGAACAAACCTCTTCAAATAAAACTTCATACTACCTATTTAATAGCCCTAAAGACAATGGCAGAGACAGCTATTGTAACATTGGCAACAACAGCCTTCTTGACCCGATGGGGAACTGGAGGAAACTTTAAGATCAGGCCTGTTTGCCGGGAAAATACCAAATCTTTCATAAACTACCTACACACAATTATTTTCACAACTTTAATAATACTTATTCCCTTGTCTGGATTGGGGGAAATTTAGGTGGGAGGAGAGGGGGGATGTTAGATGATTGGTTGGATAACCAGTGTGGGTAGGGCTATTCTATACCTAACTACGTCACCTAAATGGCAACACCAGTCATGCATTGAATTGGGTTGTAAAAATATACCTGCATACCTAGTTTATTTATTTGAGAAATGCTAATTTAACCTTCCTCTAACATTATCCATAGTAATAATATGTACAAGTCAAGTAATTTTGTACTATTTATCATCAATTCAATCTGTTAAACCAAGAGATTAAACATAGTGTGTGTAGCTAATCAATACGCACTATAAAATATGCAATTTTCAGCAATTCATCTCTGCTAGTAGTCAATATTAATGTCTTCAAAGAAAAAACTAGTAGTTTTCCTCTAATAAAGGATTGAATATGACTATTTTTGATGATACTTCATCACCTTCAAGTGAAGCTTTCATAAGAAGAAAACTTCACTTGAAGACAAAGAATAATCATAATTAGTTGTACCAAATATTTGTTGATGAAAAACTGCAAGTATTTTGCCTCTTTCATTGCGAAATGGTTCCACCACACCTACGTATTTTATATTAGGGGCTGTCTATAGCCCATGTAGACACCAAACAGGGTGGGGAGGGGTACAAGGGTTGTCAACGTAGGTCCACGTTGGGGTGTGTTAACTTTGACAGTTTGGGTTTCCACTGTGTCAGACTACATTTCTGCTGAGAGGAGAGCCAGAATGGTCTTCATTAACATCAGATGCCCAGGAAAACCATTCTAAGCAGCTACGACTGAGTTATATTTTAAGTCTATCTTGTGGGCAAAACATTTCTGTATCTGACACCAGTGAATTTTTACGTGATCCTTTCCAAGTATTACAAATTTGTGCAGAGTGCTCCTTAGTGGAATATCTACTTTCTCAGAGCTCTTCTGGACAAGGAGTGAGCATGACAGGAAGATATCCACATGAAAAGAGAAGTAAGGGTACTCTAGTGCATTGGCAATTTACAGCCAGTAGCAACATGAGTTCACTGAGCACACATATACTGACATTACATACATGCAATAACATAGTATATCATCATCTCCTGTTGTTGTAATACTGGAGCAAGGTCTGACTCAAATGATGCTTTGGTTCTTGTTTTCTTGTATATGAAGGTCTGGTGGCTTAAAATTAGTTAAAGCAAAAGCAGTTTATGAACTCACCTTGGGATACATGCATTGTGTATCCTCATGGACAACATTTAAAGGGAATGGAGTTGAATAAATCAGTAATACTGTTCAATCAAGCTATCAGCTATTGTTTGAAAAGTAAAATAATATTGAAACACATCAAAACAATGGGTGTTGTTCAAAACAAGACACCATTTTACATAAGCTTGTACACCCTCCAACCCGTTAATAACGTGCACTAAGTTATAAATGGTCGGGACCCAACTTAAACATTTACACGAATGAGTAATACCTAATTAGCTTCAGCTAACCCCATTTGTTCTTTGGTTACCTTTTCTGATCACCTTGGGTTGACAGTAGGATTCCCGGAATATTGAGGTATGGTAATGAGTTTTCACAAATGATATCCACAGAGTCTGGCATGAATGGTGCATTTCTCAAGTCTTGGACGACCTCTCTTAAAACTGGTCTCTGTTTAAGGATTTTCTCTTCGCCAGGATTGTATGCATCTCCCAAGTGAAAATTTTCCAGGTCAACAATATTCATGGCTTCAGGACTCTCAATTGAAATGCATGTCGACACGAGTTGGAGGCGAGCCTTATAACGCACTCTGTTGGTTTCTGAAATCAAACTTCCCTAGAGAACAGGTCAAGAAGCAAATTTTATGTACAGGACTGAGAGGTACTCACCATACAAAAATTTTTTCATTTCCTTAGTGAAAACATGAGGAAGTAGATTCACTGGCTTAAAGCCCATTACCCAGAGTGATAACACTGTGTCTATTAAAACACTCAATTGCTTTACGTAGACTCCATTTTCAATCTTTTCCATTAAGATTGGCATGATAACTTTTTCCATTATATCCTCATCAATTTTGAAACCTAGGTAGCTAGTTGCCCAAAGGAGCCGAGCCAAATCTTTTGCTCTACCTCTCCCCTTTTCGCTAAAAGGATTATATGAATCCTTCTCACTTACACTAGTTATTGCTGAAGCAATGAGATAGTTCATAAAGTGTAGATCAGAATATAGAGCATCGGCATATAACGCTATAAGGTGTGTGATTCCCGCTAAGTTGTATGTATCAAGAATATGATTATCTTCAACTAGACACTCATGTATGCTTCTAAGTAGGTTCCGATCGTGGTACTTATTATGACGCAGAGCCTTCACTACCACCACGAATTGTGCAGGGTCCATGGCAAACTTTGGAATATCTTTAGACACAATGTGGACTAAATGTTCAATGAATATTGGATTGACAATTTTTAAACCGGTTTTGAACGCCACTTCCGATACGAGGATCATTTCTGAATCAGATAAATCATGTATTTGCCTTTTATCATTACAAATGCGATTAACGCCAATACTCACGACCTCCTTGGCTTTTGGGAGTTTTCGGGCAATGGCAGAGTAAAAAAGCATTAAAATGACAATGGGAGTTTGAATGCTTTCTTTTACATGGATGATATAACGATTCATTAGTAAGTTGAATGACTTTAGGAGTTTAACTCGAGGTCCGACGAGGCCTAACCAGCAATAATTCACTCTCACGGCTTCTTCCACCGGTAGGGAGGGTATTTTATCACAGCACACCTGATCTAAGGCCTCCAGGAACGTCTTGTAATGATTTGAATTCTTAAGTACATTCGCTTCGCTTAGGAAAGCAATTAATTGCAATAACTCAGACAAGGGAATTTTTTTCAGTTTTTGCACAAGCTGATGACCATCACTGACTTTAAAGCAGTGCTCTTCACTTTCTGACAATAAGGCGTACTTAATAACAAACTTATCACGAAGAACTTCAAGATTTCCAGAGTGCACAGCGAAATTTTTATATTTGGGACATGTACCAAGAAATTTGAAAAACCTGTACAATAATGTATCAGGTATAATCCCTTGATGCAAGTGAACCACTAAGGTATATGTACAAGGCAATAAATTTCCAATAGTATGGTTATCCAAAGCATGTTTAACCCAATGACTAATCCTCAGTTTCGTTAACAACCACATTTCTAATTCAATTCCTCATTCAACGCTGTGGGAATCTTAACTTATTCTCTGCTTGGAACGACAGGGATTAGGCTACACCGGTCAGGTGTTTCACTAGCTGTTTGCAAACGATGGAACAAACACATTTCCATGGGGGAAGACTTCAATCTACAGGACACTTTCGGGATTAATGTTAACTATACGGAGTACATTGTAAACACAGTCGATTTCTTCCTCCTTCTTCTTGCTCCTCTTCACTGAGGACAACTCAAATGAACTCGACTCAAATTGACTCAAATCACTCAAATGCAATGCACTTCACACCCCTCCCCTCGTGTTAAGAAATAAAAAGTGAGGAGCTAATTTCGAAGTGGCAGTCTCTCGAAGCGGCGGCAGAAGCGGTTATAATATTGAGTGATGGTGAATGAAATTTTTAAATCTTCAGGGACACTGATTTAGAACTTTGAAGCGGTTAGAATATATTAATATTATCTTTCTATGAATGAATACCAGTATTGCCGGCATCCCGGACATGGAAGAACGGGTAAGGAGGAAAGATACAACGAAGTATGTGGTGCTTGATTAAGTCAATCTGTATAATCTAACGTATTATTGTTTACAATGACTCCAGGTTCCAATAATTTTGCTAAGCTATTGATTGTGCGTTAAAGTAATTTTTGGACTCTCAATGGGGCATATAATACCGCTCTCAAATCCCCCAAGAATAAGATCTAAACTTTGCCTTGCACACAAGTTATGAGGCACACCTTGGCATTTGGAGTGAATGCTGGTCAATGCCTCTTAATTTTAGTGTTCAGTGCTTTGCTATCAATTTTCTGTTAACATCACTAAGTTATAAGGCTTGAGAATATATTTAGCAGTTAGGCAACGAGGCAATTCTTTTAGCTGGGGCGCATTTTTTAAAAATGAGGATTTGACGGGGGAAGTGTGACTGAAGACGGTGTAAAAAGGTAATTTCTTATTCAGAGCGTAGGTACATGTAAATGATATGTCTGTGGTAGTGGAAGGAGAATGAGTAAAAACTGGAGGGTTTGAAGAGGGATGGAAAAAGCTGGGTGAATAGAAAGACGTGAGGTAGTGTTTGGCATGATGGTTAAAGAAGCTGATGAGAGAAATTATAGGGCTATAAAATTGATTGGAGGATGAATGGTACATATGGGTGCTGAAGCGGGAGTTTAAGAGAGAATGTACGGTGAGTGTGAGGGGCATTAACATGAGTTACAGACATTCTGAAAGACAAATGACGGGGAGGGTTATAATGGTGATTTTTATTGGTTAATTGGTGCTCTAATGCGGAAAATTTTGAGGAAAATTTCTATAAGTCTGGGGGTTAACAGGTGGACAGTCCATAGACCGGGTATTATTTGGTGGAATATTTTTGATAATGAAAACGTCAAAGGGCATGCTAGGAAGTTATTGAGCCTGTGGATTCGGATAGGGTATACTTTATCATTTGGCGAATGTAACATCATTACAAATAAAAGATACCTTGTTAAATGTGCACACAGTTTTATTGCACCACACCGATCTTGGTTTCAACACTATTTATGTCAATACAATTTTGGCTTATGTATAGTAGAGCTTCCATTAAGAGCGAGGGATTGGACTCAATTCTTTTTTTCGGTGTTTCTGTCCTTGCCCAATGAACCTATTGTTATGCAAGGAGAATTGTCTTGATATTTTTTTGCCATTTTTTAAATTGCTTTCAATATATTCCCTTGATGAGCCTTGTTGTCAGTCTGTAGAAATAACTTAGGTAATGCAATGTATGCACAACTGTGCCATACCTAATATAGTTTTAACACTGAGTGAAGAATTGTACAATTATACTAACCATGTCACTGTTCGACTGAAAGGTTCCAGTACACCTATTCTTCCTGTGGGTTCACCTTTGTGGAGCTTGTCTTTGAGGACAGTGGGAGGTATTGTTATTGTTCAAGGGAGGAAGGTATATTAACACTTTTTGTAAAAGAATGTTGGTGTGGAAGTGGGTGCAGTGAGACCTGGTGATTTAAATTTTCTTTTATCTCTGGAATTTTCACACTGATAATATTGGGTTAGTTTTATGAACTCCATGTATTTTTTCACATTTAAAAAAATATTTACAGGAATCTCTGTTAATAATGCATAAATGAAGATATTGCTAGCTGTTATTGACTTTGTTCTGAATGTTGAATCTGATTTGTATTGCATTTCCATTCATCTCATTTAGTTCAGGTTCAGCGTCTGCTTTTCTCACTTACGGTGGTCTACAAGGTAAACAGGATGAGAAATGCTTAGGGAACCAAGAATTACATGGTATAATACTAATAACTTATTATGCAAATATTGTATTTGTCCTTAAATATAAAAATATGCTGCAATTACTTAGGAAGTCCTTCAGTTTGTTTTTGTGTTTTTCTAATTTGGACACATTTTCCAAGCTCATAAATCGTATCAAAAGCTGACTGGTGAGAAACTTTTTTTATACAATACTGTATTATAGTGTTTGTGTGACCCATAATGATGCGTGAAATGATGCTGAGTTTCTTGGAAGACACTCTGGCTTACAGACGTGTGGGGCGAGGCAATCTCACTTGTCTGGACAGGAAAAACTACTTTGTTACTTTTAAGAGGTTTTCAGGGGTGAAAATGAGAGTTTTATCGCTACTTCAGTTCTAATAATCTAAGTTCCAATGTGTAGTTGATAATTATATGGCTTTAAGTATTCAGGTATCAACTATTTATCAGCATGCAATCATAAGATGAAAATAGTTGAAAATCTTCTGATGATATTTCAAGATAGAATTAATCGTATTCTCTAGTTTCACCAATAAAAAATTTCTTGGATTTTATTGAAGAGGCATCTACAAGACTATTATTATTATTTAGTATTATTGCGGAGAGGGAAGTGAAGCATCTCGCTTTCACATGCGAACATTATATCATCCTCCTTGTTACCATATTGACCATCTGACTTTCTGGGTGGGATAGTTAGGGAAGCCTTAAAAATGAGGAAACTATTTTATTTTGGCTCCATTCCCTTGTCATCTGAAAGTCTTTGAGATGCTGATTGATTGTGACTACATTGATGTGTCTGGAGACATCTGAGATAGCGGATTCATGTAGGCGATTAACCTGTTTCAGAATTGATATGGGAGCTTGAAACCTGAGAAAGTAAATATTGCTTTTTTGTCTCTCTTCTCATTGTCATTCCTTTGCAAAAATTTAGCGTATGATAGACATCCGAGTGCGACTCGGTGTTTGGTGAGGTAACATTTATTGTACGGATTCAAATTCCCGCTGCGGATGCCTATGACCGGATTTAACTTGGGACCTCAGTAGTATCACGAGTGTCAATACTACATCCAACGCACATTGTACTTTGAGCACAGCCAGCGGTACCATCTTTCCAGTGTACGTCAAATGTATAAGTGTGTAATACAAATGGCGTAATCCTCATCAGTTGCCATCTTATGGTTTTAGGTGTGCCTGATTGAAACCGATTCCGGTCATCTATAATCGTTCGGAAAGCAGCACGTGACCATGATCCTCTCATCTTAGTGTTTAGGGTTTCGCGGCGTGTCTGAGAAAAAAAGATTCACTCGTGTCGTGATTTACGAAGACGTGGGACCCTGAATCATGGAACCCTCATCAAATATTGTCACGGTTAAGAATTCCGATGTGTTCTTAACTCCTGCCTAAGTGTGCAGCATGAGTTATGCACGCCTGTGATCGTTTTGAATGATTGTTAATCGGTTCACATTGCGACGAAATTTGTCTTTTACTTCGTCAGGTGTTGAAAGCATTTTAAAGGTAGAATTCGGGACGATAGACCTCTGCATCGGCTGTGGTCAGTGCAGAATTCCGTCGCTAGATGGCGCGGGCGTACCTTATGGGCCTCCACAAATTATTAAAAATGATGTTGGATTCGATGTTTCTCATTCGTTAACGATAGGGGGACTAAACAATTTCTCTTCATCAGCGACGGTATTCGCGCGCTGGATTATTCAATGAGTGGATAACCTTATTTAAGTGTTCCGTGCATCTCGCTAGTCAAACTGGGTTCTGCGGTGTGTGCATCTTCGAAGTGGAGCATGGCACACTTCACGCAACGGGAAAAGTTAACCTGTCGACGTAATTGAAACTAGAAACATCGGACCTAAGGAATAAGAAAGGACATTCATTTGATGCGGCTAAAGCTAGAATACCATTTGTGAACCTGGTGTGAGAGAGGTGGTCTTCAGCAGGAGAGGGAAGCTGCAGCCACTCCTATCACTGGTGAGGCTCGTTACTTTCCCTAGGCGCGTTCCCGAGTGCTTGACATTCATTGCAGTCGAAATGACTTATGTTATTCCAATTGAATTTTATGTGCGGGTTTAACGTATTGCTTGGATGCATTCTTTGCTCCTAGTCTGCTCTGTTGAATTTGGGTGACGGGTAGTGCTACCCCTGGCAAAAATAGGGTGGTAGATTTCACTGGGGCAGACATTTCGCCAAACTTCGTAGTCTTATCGCATGTCAAACTGCCCTTAAATTTTCCATGGGAGTCATAACAGTGTGCGGAGAATTGCTGCGTCTTCAATATATGCGCTCCAACATATGATGCGAAATTAGTAATTATTGACGCGATAAATTCAATGAGTAATACCTAAGTGGCATCGCAATGTTGATGAAGAGTAGGTATGAAACGCATGCTGACCAAGTATAGGTCAATCAGATGGCTGCGGTATAAGGTGGATCTGTTGTAATTTTCCTGTTTGAAAGATTTGTTTGTTTACTGCCTCATAATCCTAGCGTTAGAGACGTTATTTAATCAAGCTTTATGCTTGATCTTTATTTACCCTGGTCCTGATGTCCTAAGCTGGTAAGCATATCCATCGCTGAAAACCGCGCTTTATACTTTCTCGTGTTTTTGTGTTAATGACCAGTCGTAGGTGGCTTATTTTAATTAGTAGCAATGCGCAACACATAAGTCAATCCAGTCAAACAATTTTCTCTCGATATTGCGGAGAATTGGCGTTATATACCTAGATATTGGCGATTTTCAATGCCCTGGAGCCTTTTTTGTAAATCTTCAGTCGTGTAACAAGTCGGAGGCAATTAGTGGGATTATGTCTGGGTAAAAGTAAGCCATCAATCTGAAGTTTCATAACCGAATTCCTCTCCTCTTAATTTACTTAGAAGACGATGTCTTAACCTATTCACTCGTTTCCTCTAATGACTGCCAATCCAGATCGTCTACAAGGTCCGTCACTCATATTTACTGAGCTAGCGTTCACGTATGGACATCGGTGTTCCCTACGCCTTCCGTATTGAATGTCGCGGGTCTGCCGTGGTCGGGTAAAGAATACCTAATGCTGTGAAGTATGCTGGATTACCTCCAAATACGGTCTCAGGGAATCATTTAGTGCTACAAATACTAACCAGAGACGCTATATCCTGAAAGGTCATAGCTCTCCCCAATTTTTAAGCGTCGGCATGCCGAGAAGAAACAAAACTAAATTCCGTGTTTTGTCGGCGATACATTATTATTGTTTCTATGTCTACAGTATGTACCTTTGGAGGCCAGAAAGAAGTATTATGTTACTCTTCATGAGTTTAAAAATACCTTGACTCTCATGGTGCATCTTCGTGTGGCACATTGGGGGTGCCTTTTTCGCTTTCTTTACCATTGAAGAGCGGTGTGCCTCTTAATGTTGCTTTGAACGAGATGAAAAATTGGTGAAGGCAGTGCGTGTCACCGTGAATCGGCGGCTCTCTCCTTAGCTGGTCTGTTCGTCCATTTGATTGAGTGCGGCGTATGAAATACTTATAGTTTAGGCGCTGGGGTTTACTTATTTTTAAGCAGCTTTGAATTTTTTTTTTTGCTTGCCGGACGATTCTGTTGGCCTTATGTCCCCGGAAATCCCAAAATCCCAATAGGCTGCTGTGCCTGTCATCAGGTTTTCCAGGGACCGGACCAACAGAACTTGACATACATCCATGCCCTGGGTGGTGAAAAAACCACCCAGGCGGGACTCGAACCCGCGACCCTCGGTTTAGCAAGCGAGGACTTTACCCCGCCGCCACCGGCAATAAGTTACAATACAAATAATCAAGTTACACCACCCCCTCCTTCGGATCTCTTACTAAATATAGGGCAATGTTCACCTTTGCTTAATGCCGACATTGACATTTGGTGGGCAAAGGTACATTTTGCAGTTTGCGGTTCGTGGAATACTACTTTACGGAATCGTGTGGCTCCGATAGGATCATGCAGTATCGTAGTTTTGAGGTAGCCATGTACTCTTGTGAGACTAGTGGTTTCGTACTAAAGCGGTGTGCGGACATGTTACTCTTAAGATTGAAACGTATGCATTTAAATATTTTTTAAACATTTATTTTACTTAGATCTTTATTAAAATTACGAAGTGAAGCTTGGTTTATTTGATCGTGGTTGTTCTATATTCATCTTAATATTAAAAGTGATTAAGCATCGTTATACAGTTAGAGCCAGGAGTTTCCGAAACGTAATGGTAAATTTAAAACAAAACAGTTATACCACCCCCTCCTTCGGATCTCCTACTAAATATAGGGCAATGTTTACCTTTGCTTTTGCCGAATAGTCATGTTATAAACCAGGTGAGTAATTAATAGGCAGGTTGTAGGTCTATTGTCACTGTCATTGTTTTTCCAAGTACTCAAGAACTTCCTTTCAAAGTATTAACAATCAGTCTGTGTTCAAAATATTCCCAGGTGATCACTCTCGTCACTACTTTTCCTCAATTGGTTTATGCATGCAAGGTCAACATACAGCGGCGTTAATTCTAAAGCAAGCGGTGGGAGACTAGTGGAAGACGATACCGGGTGCGTAATGAGCGGCAGTGATGGTAAAGCTTTCGAACAATAATGGTACGACATTCACGAATGGTTCACTGTATTAGAACTAATATCAAATCGCACCGGAATTGTGGTAACATCGCGAATCGCTATTCTCCTAAATAGGATGACTATTAAACTTTTGACGTTCGAAAAGGCTTTCAACAGGTTTTTGAACTTCCATTCATAGAATTACTTGGAGAAGGCGAAAGAATTATCTCGTTACTTTAATCGATCAAGATGTATTTAGTTTCTAATGAATGTCACCGCTACAAATTACGTACTTATGTTTATAAATTTGATTAATGCCGTGAAATATGCAATATTCCCGCTGGTAGAATTCGCCTGCTTTTTACGAATGGCGTCGAGGACGGATTACTACCCTTGCAGTGGTCTCCACATTGCTCTCCAGTGGGAATCAGGAATTCGTCTCAAGAATCGTTGCTCTTGCTGGGATTCGAATCCTTCGGTGATCCTTTGAAGAAGAAAGTAATTATCCTCCACGGAAATGGACTGACTCGCTCTTTTATTTGGCATCTCCTGACTTTTTGCCTCTTGTGACCTAATTACTCGTTTGGTTTTTAAATCTTCTCGGGAGACTTATCTATGAAAGCCTCCGCAGTATTATTTCTGGCATTCTTCGTAATTGTTCCTGTTTAAACACTTGAAGAACTGGCAGAAGGAGAAGTGAATAATTTGAGGAGTTCATCGCTTAAACACGTTTTTCTCAGATTGAGATGTTATGTTTTTGAGCTGGTCTAAAGGTGCTTAAATACCGTTGTAACAGGTTTATCGGAGTAAAAAGGATTGTCGCTGAAAATAATTTAAGTTTTGGTTAAAAAGAATATAATTTTATTCAGCACTCCTTGGCTTATCAGTCTGTCCTCGTACGATTACGTTCATTGGTTTCCATGGGATCTCTTCTCTACGATTATTTTAGTTGTGATATAGTCATTCGAAGAAATATGAACCACCATGGTTGAAATTCGCCATGAAAAAATCATTTGACTTGACCGGGATTCGAACCCGGAGCTCCCAATTGCTGGTCAGGTGTGTTGTTCCAATGATTTTATTTTATAACAATATCATATTACAATGTCATATTCATTAGCATATAATTTGTAGCATTATCATATTCATTAGCATACAGGGCAAAAAAAGATCCGCTCCAAAGACACATAGAGTTATAATGCATTTTTGTTTAAAGTATTTTTTAGACATATACATGAATATATTTTACATATTTTAGTTTTTTATCTCATTTTTTTTCCTCATTTTTTTTTACATAAAATACTATTAAAAGACGTTCAGCAGCCATGCTTTTTCATGCTCTGAGGAGGGTAACTGTTCATTTACTATTTTCATTTTATCGATTTAAGCCGATCTTATATTTTTCTGACCTGTTTGACTTTTCACAAAGGTTGCTATTAGTTCTGTTAAAATTATACTTTTCTTGGCAGGAAATAATTTAAAATTTAGTGTTAACAGATTCTTTTCTCCAATATCTCCATCTCCTAATGTGTCGAAGTCTCTAAACATGTTTTTAATTATTTCCCATTCCCTGTTTGGTCCTTTACAACCTAGTATTTTGTGAACTACATTGTCTATCCATCTGCATTTAGGACATACTGGGCTATCGCAAAGTCCAAGTCTGTATTTCATTTCTCCCGTTACCAGACGATCACTGCAAATTTCGTGCATTATAATTTTTTCCTTGATACAGTGTTTCAACTTTGCATAATTTGTCCAAATGGTTTTTTCTCGGGTTTTTAAGTTGTTTTTTATTGTTTTTTTCATTTCCTCCTCATAGATTTTTTTTGTCGAGTGAAGTTTTTCACTGGTCGCATATTTATTTTTCAAATCGATTGCCTCAGTCAGTACATTCCTAAAATACCTTATTATTTTCGTTTTCCCCAGAGCGCTCACCATTAGCGTTTTCCTATTGTAATGTCCTTCTTGCAAAATTTCCCTTACTTTTTTTCTGTTTATAATATTCGCTTTCATTTTTTAATTAATTAGGCTGAGGCCACCCAGTTTAGGAGGAGCATACAACTTATTTCTCTCCACTTTCTTTATAAATAAATTCCAGATAAATCTATTTGTTATGTTAATTATCTGAGCATTTTTCTTCTTCGTGAGTGGCCACACATGGGCCACATACCACAGTAGGGGGAATAACATTTGATTTATAAAGGCTATTTTAGCTGTGTGTTAGCCAGTTGCACCACCAAGCCATGTTCCTTCAAGGTGAATTTCGAGGGGGGTCTAGTTCGCATAAACGCCCCTCGAAATTCGCCTTGAAGGAAGATGGCTTGGTGGTGTAACTGGCTAACACACCTGGCCGGTAATTGGGAGATCCGGGTTCGAATCCCGGTCAAGTCAAATGATTTTTTCATGGAGAATTTCAATCCTGGTGTTTATGCACCCGTGCGAGTGACTTCGTACCACATCATTTGTTTATGCAATGATTGGAAATATGAACCATATGGAATTTAACCATTGATCATACTGGCAGTTGTTGATGCTGTTGTGATTTCCATGTTTCATTTAGTGTGGAGCAGTTGAAGGTAGTCGTGTAACACTATATATCCACAGTAATACTCAATGGTCTTCACGTCATTGTGGTCGAAGCCAATTTGCGGAATTTTGATATTCTTGAGAGGTAACGCCTGTGTAATAATGCCTGTTTTGATGCTCTGACCGCATACATACATATCCATATGAGTTACAATACCTTTCTTATATTTGAGTCCGAGGGGATCAGGTTGGTTGGTGGCTAGGGTACCGGCTTCCCATCCCTAGGGTTCGAATCCCGGCAGAGGCGGGGATGTTTTATGGAACCCCGATTCTTGCTTGGATGCTATGTGTAGGGCGCTTCAAGATCTGTTCAAGACCGTGCATCGAATGGGACGTTAAAGGGTAGTTCCCTTTCCGCCCGTCGATGTAATCAATCTGTCGCTGACGCCGGGTTTCCCTCCACCTTTTTCTCCAATTCCCCTTCTCCACATATGCCATTGGTGCAAACGACCACGGTTGCCCATCGCCTCTCCAGAGTACATGGACCCTATTCCCTCGGGCTGGGGTGCATTAATTTTTAAAACTTTTATACTTATAAAAACTTTTTCGTTGGTATGTTGTTTCACCTACTATCGATGCCCAATTTTTTTCAAATGTTTATAGTAAAATTCTGGTTCATTAAAAAAAATCAACACTAGAAAAAGCACTATTTATTTTATTCAAATAAATTGTAAGAGAACTTTTTTAAAGAGCCAATATATCGATACCCAGAGCGTCCGAAAGATAATACCCCATCCGTCTCAGTAAACCAATCACCAAACCATCCCTGGTAGAAATCAATGGCTTAAAACGGGTATGGTGTTCCAATAGTGGACGGAGAGAGGAGAGTGGTGAAGCATTAAAAAAGGTTGTCTACTTCTTTTGCTTGTAAGTTAAGGGAAGTGTTTCTCTGTAGTGTAACTTTACATTGAATGTTTTTTTTATTAAATCAAAGTTGCATCAAATTAAACTTTGCCCTACGTCATAGTTTTTTTTCCGTTTTACATCGGAGTCCTGGGCCTCAATAACCTCAAGAGAAGATGCTCATTTTGTTCGCTCGATTGCGCATTACATACAGTCCATTGAATGTCTGTAGTGGTACTCCTGTTATTTTTGAGTCTTATAATTATCCAGTAACTATATTTATATTTTTCACTTCCTTAAACTACTTTCAATCGTGAATATGCTTTGGTATTGCCTTAAGTATTTCTGGTATCATCGCTATCATTTTTCCACGCTGTTAAAAAAACATTTTTGAACTTCATAGGTATGTACATATCCCTTTCTCATATTCAGAAAATTCTTTTTCAATTTCAGTTGAGTTATAATTCAATCCGGAATGGAATATTCTGTGAATGCTTTTACTTGGATGACCAGATCCATGGAAAGTCCACTGCGTTCAAGATTCAAGACGGCGAAAGTCTATTCGCTTTCTCTTCCTAGGATGTTTTCATTCCTTTCATTCCATGGGTGTGTCGCTTGTATTTCGCCTTTAGTCCCAAGATCAAGTCCTACGTGGTACCCCTCGTGGGTGTTCATATCGCTACCTCTGAAGCTTCAAACCCTGGGTTATTTTTAGTGAACCGTTATTCCAATGCGTATTTTTTCCTGCGCAAATCCGTATGTAACGGTGGTTATTCACTGGCCTTCAAATTTGTCCGATTTCTTTGGCTTGAGATCATTGGCAATTAAACCACGAAGCGACATACGTTCACTCATTTGCAGGAGGCGGCGGTTTTAGCTGCTGATATTACTCGGCAATTTTTTTCGTCAAAATTTCGATTACCCGAAGGATCACTTTGCTTGGATTCAGCTGGAGTTACTTCGAGCCATTAATTGGACCTGACCTCGCAAGCCACCTATTAGCCTCGTGCTCTGCCGACGAAGTTATCTCGCCGTCGGTATTGTGACTTGATTATGATCGTGATATGGCCTGATTGGTTCTCTGCTAACCTAATAGCATACTTTTCGGAATTCCATGCCACATTTGCACTTTAAGCTGACCTAATGTGGTGGTTAAAGTCCTTTACCATTTCATGGTCCTGCGATTGGTTGCAATATGTGAGTTAACTGCTCATACTTACCTTGTGATAATATTCCGCGGCATGTCTAACGCTTCCACGCGCGGAGCCAAAGTGAAGAAACGTGGATCAGTGGTGAGCCCATTTGTGTAGCTAGTTTCAGAAAAAAATTCGCAAGTTTGTTATTGCATAGTCGATTTGAGAGAAACCGGTGAATGATGAAGGTCGATACAGCCTCAATAGCTTTTTACTCGTAAATAAAAGGATGTTCTGCTCGTCTCCACTTCTGTGTTGGTATTATGTTCCCAACTTCATTTACAGGACGTGTCGTGATAGCTTATTTAAGGAATAAAAGCATCTTTAATCAAATGGAATTTGATTGTTAAAATATTTTCCATCGCATGGAAGAAATGTATGTAAAACTTCGGTGCGATCGTTCTCCATAAACAAATCTTGAAGCTCGGTAAAAAACGAAAAAAGTGTTAAGCGTTATTTGAGAACACGGAAACATGTCAAATAATGATGTTATTTTTTGGATCTCCTTTGCAGTGCCTATATTCATTGAGAAAGGACGATTTTACAGGATCCGCAATCCACGGCTGTCATGTCAAGAAAGATCAAATTCACATTTGAAATTAGAACATGGGGATTTAAATCGTGAAATCCTGTTTTATGGGGTTTCATCGTATGAAGAAGCTAGAAAATTTTGAATTATAGCGCCCTTCGAAATCGATGGACATATTTCGGGGACGGAGGAGAATTAGTAGGTCTTATTCGAGAAAACGGTGAAATAATTGAGATTAGAGAATGATGGTGATATCGACTAAAGTAAATATAAGGGCGGATTCAGCAGACTCTACCCCATCTTCTGCTCACCTTGAATATCAAGTACTGCTTATTTAAAAGAGCATTTATTTCCGAACTGAGCGATGGGTGATTTTAACTCCCGAAAGAACAGAATGCTTGAGGCATTGTGTCCGAACGCAGAGATATTGCATCGGATCTGGGAGGTAACTAACCCCATCCGGAGATGAACAAATGGTATTTGTAAGCGCTAACTAGTATCGCAGATATCGAAGTTATTTTTTAGCTTACAGGAATTTTCCAGATTGGAGGTGAATAGAATTGATTTACTGCGGTTGATGGATGCATTCATTGAATTGGAATATATCTTGATAGTTATTTCAGGGAAATCAAGATTTCCTTTATCGGGAACAGAACCATGAACTTTCAGCTCCATTTTTTCTGAAACATAGCTTTAGAATTAGGAAACCTGGTTAGGTTGGTGATTATCTCATTGGCTCCAAAATTGGAAAGTCCGTACCTCGATTTCCGGCCAATGGAACATTTGCGGTTGGCGTATAAAATCCACCCTATTATTTTCAATGCGGTGGATGCTTAATCTCGATCCACTCGATTCTTGATTTAGTACAAGACGTAGGTATTTCTTTTGCCGGTTCTTGATGCTGAGAATGGAATCCGATATGGTTTGAGACGTCCCCGGTTTCACACGAGCGCCGCAGACCTGCTGGTTCAGATCGATCTCACTAGCCCGTTGCGTTTACTATACCGATCCGGTCAGATCGATCTAAGATCGATTGGTAAACGTAGTGAATATCTAATCGAGTTGTCATTATGGTAAAACTCCGATAAATGCTTCTTGTTTTTAATTAACAATCTTGAAAAGTTTCATTGTGTCTCGGTGACATCTACACATATGGAAACAGCGTGTCCGTTGGAATTTTTTTTTAAATGAATAAAATTTTACAAAAACCACTTCTTTTAATTAAATGATGCACAACCGGGATTTCGATGAGTAATCATTATCGTCTGGCGTTTATATGAATGTTTTGTTTACGTATCTATTGTAGTCGTCGTTATGTGACGTCGGAGGAAGGGGGTAAATGAGATGAGGTTACTCGAAACGGAGGCTGGGTACAGGCACTCATTAATGAGGGTGATGTCTGGGTCTTTCTTAATTTAATTAAAAGAAGTTTTCGTAAAAGTTTTTGTATTAAAAAAAATTACAATGAAATACCACAAAGTTACAGAAGAACAAGTCAGTTTTGTGTCCATTGGAATCCAGGGGTTTGGGTTAACCTTATTGGACTGGTAAGTTGGTCTGTGAAGTTCTGTGCGACAAGTGTCCTGATAGGTGGGCGAGTGCAACGACGGATATGGCAGGGTGAGCTGGGTAGGGCTTAACTGGTTACGACCTTAATAGCCTAACTTTTTATTTATATTATTCCTGTCGAATGAGATTTAGAAAATGAGTTCTAGCATGGAAATAAAACGTTTCCTGACCCATATCTTTGTAACATATTTTCTTTTTTTAATGTGTGAGGAGTGTGTACTGAAAGTTATGTCGTACAAATGAAAAAGTAACTTTGTTTCCTTCCACAGATTTATTTTCTTGGTACAACATGTTTCGATACAGCGGTGTCATCATCAGTTACTGTTAGGTCGTACCTTGTGTTACACCCTTTTTAACTATTTAATCTGCCAGATATCTGTAGCATAAAGCTGCTTGTTTGAAGAAGTTCAGTTTAAATCCAATAAATTTTCTCTGACACTGAATTGGATATTTAAGGGTGTATAATTTAACCGGGATGACGAAACGTTGCGTGTTACTGTGGAAGATGGATTCTAGAATTCTAGATTCTCAGCGCCAGTGATCCGATCCTTTGCGGTCTCTTTTTCTCAGAAACTGGGTTCTAATTCTTTTTTGCAGTAGTTCCATGCCGACGTTGTCTCGCTACGGTACATCCTGTGTTAATCGAGTGAGTTTGATGAAGGTCATTTGAACAATGCTCAACTTGTGCTTGTATATTATATAATCGATCATTGTTCTATACATTCTTAATTAGATGTTATCTGTAATTATTATTCAGTTTTCTCTCTTGAAAATACTTTTTTGGAAAGTCCTGTTATCTAATTTCGTCGAGAAAACGATACTTTTATGCAACGACTGGACTCACTTGCCACGGTTTAATGCTGCCATTACTTCTTCTAGGTGCGAGAATTCATTGTTTGAACACTGAGTGATTAATATGGTCTTTAATGAGGGTCACGAATATAAACTTGTTGATGGGGTTAATTCCCGATTTTTGCGAACTTCTTACTCTTTTAAGCAGAATTTGGCCTGTATAAGGAATTTAATTGGCCATTAAGCACGGGTAAATTGTACTCTCTTGGGCTTAAAAAATTGATGTCACGCACATGGTTTTTGGTAAATGAAATGTTTATCTATTTTAACTACTAGTTATCAGTTTGACATGCTCGATCACATATTTGCAGTTCTTTTTGAGTGCTAGAATATGTTACATCGGTGGGAAAATCATGACTTCACGTGGAAATGCTATCATAATCAAGCTAAGAAATTAATATTTTAATCTTTTGCATGATGAGCGAAAATAATTGGCCTCTAAATAAGTGGTACTCGGACTTCCTCGCTCAAGTCCCCACTTCCACCTAAGTTAAGAAGTTCATTCCTCCTTCCAAACATTAACTATTGTATGATGTTTAAATATCTTTCTTGGGCTTCGCACTGGGTAATGTTTTCAAAATCCGCCGACGTTTTCCGAAACGTCGGTGGATTTTGAAAACATTACCCGGTGCGAAGCCCGAGAAAGATATTTAAACATAATACACCGGGAAAGTCTTTAATCATTTATTATTGGATGATGGTGTAATTACATGAATAATGTATCGCGCATGTTTAGAATCGATTTTAAAAATATTGTATTGAATAAATTATGAACGCCTCAGATTTAATGATGAAAAACCACAATTTTACAGAACGGACTTATATCTATTGTGAGTCCAATTAAGTTAAAATATTTTTCCGTTTTGGGCTGTATCATGATTGTTGGAAATTTAGGTTGTTAATAGAAATTTAACGTCAAATTAGTCATTAGAGTGTAATTTCAAATATGAACTACTCTTGGTACACCTGAAAAAAATAGCGCATCTCACTGGAAGTATGAAACCCAAGAAAAAGCGGGTCATCATGTTTGGAGATGTCACTGGGAAATGCCACCACGTCCCTGCCCTTGTCTACGATAGTCAAAGCTCTCCTGCGTGGACTTGCCGAATTCCCAACCAGCAAGTAATTTTACTGTACTTTTTGATGATAGCTTCAGGAAATGTGAACTGGCGTTGGAAAGAGCCTAATAGTAAGAATAGTCCATCATTTACATATACATACTACACTGCGAGCCGCCGCATGGGCGTGTGGCAGGGGGTGTTAGGTCACCAGCCGTGTAAAGATTTAAGGGATAAGGTTTTGGCAGGAGAAATGGTGATGTGTATTATGGGAGTGTATTTAGAGGAGCTCAGTTTTTGTTGTGGTCGCTTTTTGTGCGCGGAAAGAACGTATTTTTGTACCTATCTGTTTGGAAATGTATCTCTCTTATTTTATCGCTTCTGTCAGATCTAGAAATGTAGTATGGTGTCATGATAATATTCTGTGTCTCTCTGAAACGCACCAGTTCCGAATTTCTCAAGCAACCTAAGCCTAGCGTGGTGCCTCCGAGTCTCTAGGGGCCCCCACCTTAATCCCTCTAAAAGTTGTGAAACACTATCTGTTTGCTCTTAGCAGTTTTTATCGAAGCGTGCTGCATTACATTGTATATTATTAATTTTTTGGTAAATCGGTTCCCTTATGACCAGGATCCCAAATGCTCGCGGCATATTCGAGGTGTGGCGTAATGAGAGCGAAGGAACAACTCTTTTACTTTTTCATCCGAGGACCTTCCTCTTATACGCTTAACAAAACCTAGTTTCATTAATACTGTGCCGCATATGTTTTGTGTGTGTGTTCCCCACGATATATTAGCAGTTAAGGCAATTCCAAGATATTTTACTGTAACTGAAGATTGTATGTTTACTCCACCGACAGTATAGGTATGGCATTTCGGTGATGACTTTCGCAGGAAGTGAACTGTGGTGCATTTACTAATTTTTTATTCCAGCCCCCCTCTCCTGGCACCACGAATGAACTTAGTTAAGGTCTGATGACAGAGCTTCAAAGTCCGCGTCTTTGTTCATTTTACGGTAGATAACTGTATCGTATGCAAATAATCTTAATTTACTGCTAACTCTAGAACTTAGGTCATTAATATAGAATTAATAAAAGAGGGCCCATCACACTTCCCTGAGGAACACCGGATGTGACTTCGACCATATCAGAGCTAAAACCATCAAAATCTACTTTTTTTTTCGATCATTGAGAAAGTCCTTTCTTCAATTCACTATTTTTTTATTAACTCCGCATGATTGCAAATTATAAATTGTCTTTTTTGTGAGGAACCTTGTCAAATGCCTTCTTGAAATCAAGGAATATTCTGAATGTACGAAGCTTATTCGTAGTTTTGGACGATGGAACCCAACTAAACTTTGCCGCACACGTTCCACGGGCGCCTCAGGAGACCACCCACAACTCACCATCCAGTCCCTGGGAAAATTCTCACGTACTTCGTCTCTTACCGCTTGTGCTTGGACCGAGGCCAAGCGCCAGTTGGTGACCTGCGGGGTGTCCATTAATGCCGATGTAGTTGAGGCTGACTGGTTGATGGTTGGCCTTTCGGTCACTTGACTGTGTCCTTTGTCAGTTGCCATGCCCATGCCTTTTTTATGACTCCGTGGGAGGTTTCTGAGTTTCAATTTTGTTACCATATTCATTTAAGGAGTGTGTATTTCTAAGTATCGTTCCGCTGCTTGATGAAAAAGTAAATAGTTCTTGCGATAAATTACCGATTTTAATAACTCCATTAGTCAGTGACCAGCTAATTAAAGAGAGAAAACGTTTCCTATTAGTTTGCTCAAAAAAGCTGAAATTACCAGTCCCGAAACTTGGGTAAGCAAAGAGCTCTTCAGTTGAGGAAAACAATAATCCGTAAACTCTGATAATGGAGCTATAAAACTCAACAGTACTGCAACTAATCAAACGTGCTTTCCCTCGTTTTTTCGTTCCCTCAAATATTCTTGTCTCTTTTGTTGAGCCTTCCTTAAATGATTGCGGAAATAATTTTAAGGTCAAAATTGTTGTATACATAATGAAAAAGCATTAATAAGGTGGAAACCGTCTCTATAATGTTGTCATTCTTCATGTTAATTTTAGAACACCATTGAAATGGTTTGACTACGGAAGGTAAGGGATAAAATGGTAGCATAATCTATTGTTCTGATACTTCAGATTACACAGTATTTATTTCCTGTGATTACTTTACACAGGAGTAGATTATGATTGGAAAGTAATACTCTGAATTAGTTTTAATTATGCGCTGACGTACTTCGAATTTTCTTTTAATTCTTCTCGGAGTAACTTGATGGGAATATTCGCATTTCGTGTTTATTTTAGCTTCAAGCGGATCGGATGTTGTTATTGAGAAGAAGGACGTAGGAGGGCTGAAGTCTTTCAGGTTAAGAAAGGTATTCCAGTTTGCCGTAGTAGACATGATGGTGACCTCTGGTGGAGAGTAAGGAATCCTTAATAAAAACAGCTAAAGCAACCTTCGCTCCTGCAGCAGTGCTGAGCAGTATTGTGGTTTCCACCACCACTTTTTGCTTAAATTTGTGTATGCATTCTGATGAACATACTTTGAAAAAGTTATATTGGATACTGGACCTATTAATATGGATGAAGACAGCAATTGTAAAAACTGACTGGAAGATGGTAGTGTGAAAAAATTAATACATGCTAGGGGTACAGCATTAGTTGCAAAAAATATACAAGATTAGTCAAAATTAATAACTTAAAAGTTAATTTATCCTATTGATGCATCGCTTGAGTACTCTATTACCGAAAATTTCTCCGGTAGAAATTTTCTAGTCGAGTTTGAAGTGCTAAATGTTAAATGTATCCATTGCAAACATTGTTCGATGCTGTCAACATTGACATGCTGCCTTCAAACGCAAACACTATGAAGTCTTTGCTCGTCTCACGATCTCCAGTTTTCCTCGAGGAAAGAAAAAAGTAAATGAAAATAGGAGATATGGATACGTCGTTTTCTTACAACTTAGTGTCAATCAAAATTATGCTATTCTGTATGATTGTCTTCGGTCATGCCCTTCCGCAGTAACGAAATATTTAGCGTTAGAATACGTGTAATTCACATTTCGCGTATGTACAGAAATGTTTATTTTTAGAAATATGTTTATTTAAAAGTATATAAATATTTTTATTTCAAAAATAGATCCTCCTTTGAATAGATATACTGGCGTATTTGTCCAGGAGAACAAATTTTCCTTACAGTCTTGTGCTGCCGACACACTGCATGACCCTCCATTTTCTCAGCTTATGCATCTGTCGCTATTTCAACTATTTCCGTATCACATGCCGGTTGCCAGCGGCTAAGTTACTAATAATGGCGTTGTAAACTTGTTTACTAGGGTTAACGATAACTTTAGCTCACATGAGAAGCTTTATACTAGATTTCGAGTACTTGCGTAGAAAGCTAGTAATGTAAGCAGGGTGTAGATATGCTTGCCTGCGTACTCATCTGTATTCTTATTATTTTTATTACGTTTTTAATAGTTTATTCCTTTACTTTGTTGATGTGTCATTTGTGTTTTGGAGGTGGGACTTTCCGCTATTGAATTAATGGTTCGAGCGACCTTAGAGTGCATTTATCATCCTAGTAAATGAGCCTCTATTAACTTTGGAATAATGTAGAATTTTACTTTTTAAAGTGAATAACGTATGAACATTTAGTAATTTTATCGTCTGCGTAGGTCAATAGAATTGAAGAGACTTCGTTTCGAAGGGAAATGGAATATTTCTCATCATGTCCAGGGGCAGATCCATAGGGGAGGAGGGAGGAGATCCCGCCTCCCTCCCCCGAAAGGACAGGTGAACGAAAGTGAGATAGGATTTGATGGTAAACCTCATTGTACCAACAGTAATGCCGTTGTTAAACGAGAATGAAAAATTAGTGATAGAGCAAAAATATTAGCTGCTACCCCACCCAATTAGGGGTGAGATATATGTGGTAACCTGGCGTGTGTCGGTCACAATATTTCGAACAACCTTCCTTGTTTTTAAAGTGTTCTACCGGTTATGGTAGGTTTCATTGAATGTCAGAGAATCTCCTCCGAGTTTTCTACTCATTCAGGGACATATCTACCTCCACTATATCCTTTTTCGCCTCAGCATACTATCTACCCTTCTTCATCCTGTCCATGAAACCTTCTTCCTCTTCCTCGCTTGCCAAGCATCCTTCCCTCTATCACATTCTTGAGCAACCCCTCGCCCCTTATTGCCTCCTCCAGCCACCTACTCTGCCGGTCTCGAATTTCATTCAAAAGTTTCCTTTCCTCACCCTCAATCTCAAGCACTTCCTCGTTAGTCTTCTCCGTCCACCTCACCTTCTCCATCCTTCCTCACACCCACATCTCAAATGCCTGCAGCCTATTCTCGTCCTCCTTTCTCAGGGTCCCCGTTTCTGCTCCATGCAACGCTACCTTCCATATCAAGCTCTTCACCAGCCCCCTCTTCACACCTTTACCCAAGGTCCCCGTTATAATCTCCCTTCTATTACTAAACGCCTCCTTAGCTAGCGCTATTCTCTAATGTATGTCTTTGCTACTATGTCCGTTTTCTTCTAGCGTACTACCTAAGTAATTAAAATGCTCTACTTGCTCGAGATTGTGTCCTCCAGCTTTAATCATCAGCCTCGTTTTCTTTGTTCTAGAGAATCTCATTACTCTTTTTTCATACGGTTTATCTTCATTCCGAATGTCCCGCACTGCATCTCTAAAGCATGTACCTAGCCTTGCAGTCCCTTCGAAGTTTCACTAACCAGGGCATGATCGTCCGTGAATATAACCGACTTAATAGTTGCCCTCCTACTTTGATTCCAGGCTCAAGTTCTTCCCATACCTATCTAACCATTTCCTTAGCATAAATGTTGAAAAGCAATGGCGACAACGGGCACCCTCACCCTGCGACTTATGGTTGCCCACCCTGATTCACCGTCAGCCCCCTTTTCACCCTTAGCCGCGTGCCCCGCGCCCGCGCCCTTAGCGATATCTAACCCCTTAAAAAGTAAAAGCTCTCTTTTCTTGTAGTTGACGCGGTTTACAGCATGGAATTGAACACGTCTGTTAGTCGCTGACGGTGAGCTCGTTGTCGAAAATACGGTCTCATTTGCTCTTTGCCACGTGTTGAATCAATCTTGTTTCTTGAGTGAGTCACTTTTTTGTTCCGTTTACGCCTCCTTCCGCTCTACGTCTCGAGTGCCAACTATTAGATTTTTAGTTTGTTGGAGGTTGCCAGGGTAACTCTTTCGATTAACTATGCGATCAAGAGCCTGGGCATAGTGATTCATAATACCATTTTTGCTGGATTCGATAGATCTCACAGCTGTAGCATTCTACTACATTCAGGGGTACCTACATGCTAGTGAATTATTCGGCAGTATTACGCTACCTGTAGGAAGTTTGGTAAGTAAAATTCCTCTTTTTTTGTACTAGCCAGAACACAACCATATGATAACAATTTATGATGTATTCTGTCTGCTGTTTTTCCTCCTTTATACCCCGTATAGTTTCTAAACACATGAATTATAAGTTGTTGTGAAAGCTTCCGTGGAGTGGTATTGAATCATGATAGCTTTCGAGGTAGCTTCCGCGTTTTGTCATTTTTGTGACGATAGTTTCGCGTACGTTCTAGCTCGCTTCTTCAGGTCTGAAGTGAGGCCTGAAGAAGCGAGCTGGAACACTCGCGAAACTGTCGTCACAAAAATGACACAACACGGAAGGTATCCCGAAAGCTATCATGATACATAAATGATAATAAAATTGTAACGCTCAAATTATTCAAATATTTATATACTCTTATGTTATTTAAAAATTTGGTGATGGGTATCTTATTGCTTGCTAGTTATCCCAATAGAGGCTTCCGTGAAAATTCATAAACTAATTAAGTTTCTTAATGATTTGTTTATTAAAAAATTAAGTAAAAAAATTGGTCGCTGTCAATGGAAAAGCTCTGGCACTCTCCATTGTCACGGAATCTATTATTTGGATAGTTAAAATATGCCAAATAGTGTTGAGAAACCAAAGTATTTATCTCTAAACTTCGGCTTCTCTGAAACGGAAGAACTGCTGGAATCTGGATGTCGGTGAAATATCAACCGTAGCCAATAAAACCATTTGAAATGTAATAGAGAATTTCTTCTTTATACTATCCGAAAACAGCTTTATTAGTCCCATGATTCTCATTTATCATTATAGTTCACCCATTTCCTCAAATTTAAAAAAAATCCAAAAATACTTAGGCCACTGCGTATTGTGTTCAGTGTATTCTTGAACTTTGTGAATTGATTACGTTTCATCGTATTCACGGCAAGCACGTCGGTTCAGTCTTACTAAACGTTGGAAATGTTTTCTCGAAGGTTTCTTCCTTTCAATTTGGTTATTTACTAGTCAAAACAAACGAAGAAAGGCCAAATTTCCCTTCACCTATCTCATTTCGAATAAATCGGCTTTACTATATTGAGAGCCATGCCCATTTGTTTGGAAAAATCCGTTTCCTTAGTTACGAGAACATGAAAAATTGAGCTTCTCGCAATATTGTGCTTGAAATTTCCTTAATATCTCGGGACTGAAGCACTGTATGCATGTTATCATGCATTTACTGAAGTATATTACACATTTCAAAATCATAAACGCGTGTCTCTTTAAACTTGTACCCATTCGATGTGGCTCTCATTTTTGTAATATTTATCTTTCTTCCCAGGAAGTCTAATTTTTTTGTGCCGATATGTTCGCTTAATGCGTGGCAATTTTGCGAAATTTTAGGCTTGGAGACAGTGGATTTGTATCGACGTGGGACAACACCGCTCATGTATCATTTGAATTCAGCAGCTAATTTGGAACTGAAAACGGAAGAGAAGTACCAAATCGCAAATATGGCGATGTAGCTCTTGTCTCCATCTCGACGGAACCCAAAGTTTGTTCTCGCGCTTTGAATGTCGAGCCGCTGGAATCATCGTCATTGTTAGGGTTATTTTTTTGATAATATATCTAAGAACAAAGAAGTCTCATCATACCTGGTCGATTGGCTTCCATTTATTTCAGGCCCCTCGTTAATAGAGGGACCAAAGAGGTTCAACTTAATGCTTCCATCACTACGTTTACCAATCGAACTCAGATCGATTTGGCCGGTTCAGCTCGGCATGGTAAACGCAACGGGCTAGTGGGATCGATATTAGAAGCGGGCTTACTAGACACGCTCTCTGTACCAGTCGGAGATATTTCAAATCGATATGAACCGATTCAAATCGATATTTAAATCGATATTGCATTGGTAAACCAGGTGATCCGAGTCGGCTGGCTTAGAATGCTCAGATCGGTCCGAGTTCATATCGATCTAAGTTCGATTGGTAAACGTAGTGCATGATAATGCCTTTCTGTGAGTGCGGCCCTGTGGCATCAGCGTTCCTATTTTTTACTCATCAATGTGTATTAAATTTAACTGGTGTAGCTAACAGTGAAGATATATGTTTTTAGATAAGGATATGCACTTCAAATAACGCAAGATTTCTTTGGAACAGGAGTACGCTTGGATGGTTATAAGTTAAATAAAAACTAGTAAAGAAATTATCTTCGGCCTCGTCGAAGCTTAAATACCCTACAATGTTTTCAATTTTGTTTAAAGAAAAAGAAAATTAAAGAAAAAACGTGGTTTTAGTCAGATCCAGCCCATTTGAGAACTGTGCCGTCTGTGGACTATTAGAGGCTCATGACCCAAATTTCAGCTCGATAATTGCAATTTTTACGGCAGTTATCGTGCGAAGAGACAGACGGACAGACATAGATTGACTCGTAAGGTGATGCTGATCATTTCTATATTTACTTTTCCATACCTGCCACGCCTCCATCAATGCGCTCCATTTCTGCTGTGACAAAATCAATATACCCTCACCACGTAGTGGTGTAGGGCAGGGGTTTCCAACCTTTTAGCTACTGCGTACCACTTGACATTTTTAGAAATTTTGGCGTACCAACAGTCCTATATATTTTTTAGAAACATATTTTTTGTCGGAAAAGTGCCCAACGGCTTTTTTTATTTTAATTAAATTACTGAGAAAACTTCATATTTAATTATTAATGCGCTTGTATTTAGGTTTTTTCAACCCTTTATCAAGACAAAAAATATATAAAGATTTTTTTTTCAATTTTTTCTTGCTAATTTTTATCAAAAAATATTTAGAGATATATGTATAAATAACATTTTTATAGTAAAGGAAAAATTAAAACGGTTATTGCAAATTACAGTTTTATTTATTACTCATACAATTTCATACAATTAGTACACGCGTACCACCTGAAAAGTTCCCGTGTACCACCAGTGGTACGCGTACCACCGGTGGGGAACCCCTGTTGGTGTAGGGTATAATGTGCGATTAGACAGTATTATCTCACTTTACGTGCCTAGTTAATGCAAATGGAGATAGCTGCCATTACAAATTGATCAATTTCTTGAAGCGGATATGAGTCGTTGGCCACTGTGCCTTTTTTATTCTGCTTACATTTCCACTTTTTTTTTACTGGCGATGAAATCACACGAACAACCTCCTATATCAAGAAACGTTTCGCTAGAAGAGTAATATCCATGACATTAGTGTCTAGTTTGCTCTCATCTACCAGATTTCGCTGTATCATTGCCATTACAATCAAATGATGCCCTTTAAGTTTTTGTTAGTATTAGCAAATATCGTACTCTACTCTTCTCTTTTGCCCAAAATCGAATGCTGCATCCTTCAGGAAGCCGTTGGAAAGAAATGTTCTCCGATAAGCGTACCCGAGAGTTACACTCGTTTGAAATAACACCAGTTTTTTTCTTTCGCTAAATCCTATTCAGCTTTCCTCCTGGAAATTGCTATAAGTTGTACTGAATAATGCGTACGCACATTATGTGCCTGTCTTAGACACCGAATATTATAGTATTTACGTATTCCGGATATCTGAAGTTAGTAAATGCCATTAACTTACATTTACAGAGACTATGCGGCCGTTTTGAGTATGGCGAATACTAAGGGTTTTTTTTCTCGATGTCGACTTATTTTAGTCATTACAAGAGAACATTTGAATTCTCTAATCCTATCGAATCCTTATGGACGCTGCTAATTTTTACTAATATATAAAAATGTAAAGGTGTCTGTCTGTCTGTTGCTCCATCACCCAAAAACTACTGGACCGATTGAGCTGAAATTTGGCATGTGTAGAGAAAATATATCTGGTCGTAACGTTGGCTATATTAAAAAGCCCTTAGGACCCCTGAAGGCCCCCCTGGTGGTCCATGCTAAGCATTGGGTCCGCTGCAGTGGTTCCATTTTTGCTTTTTAAAAGTACTGTCACTTAAGATAACGGGCTGGGGTTTTTTATCAGATGGCTGTATAAATGAAGTTTCTAAATCTTTCTATCGATTTTCTTTTACGCTTCGCAATTTGTCTGAAACCCACATTTTTAGCTGAAAAATCTCACATTTTTCTTTGAAATCAGCAATAGCATATTTCCTTGATGACCAGAGATTTGATTTTCATAGGATATTCACTCCTCCAGAATTTAAATATCACGTCTTCCTGCAGACCCATGATCGCACGTAGAAAAAAAATCTGTATAAGAAGGGCCCAGAGTCCTAAGGGACCTATCATGGATTGTTTTGAGGGATAATCGATAAATTCAATGCAAATTTACTACAAGTATTCTCTTCAATGTTTATTCTCAGAGTAGCTCTCATAGGGGCCCTGAATGTATACGAGAGAACACTTGCGTAGTAAGCAATACACCTAAAGGAATTTAATAGACTACACACGCAATTAAATTTACAAGAATACCGTGCAGCAAATACTAATGTTGGTAATGCCTCTGTTGCTACAACAAACACAAAGTTTATTATCGTTTATTACTCAGATGTATTTGCACGTAGTGGAACCGTCTGCCTCGCATTACGACTGCAAACTTTTTTAGACCAATTTCCACATCATAAACGTTACGAGTTATTTATATATGTTTAAAAGTGTTAAAGTTAAGTTACATTCACTCAATCATCGAGGACTTATTCTTACGTAAGCCACACAACCTCAAATGACTACAATTATACTTTCATTACACACTAGCTGTAAGCTCGATTTGGTGTTAAAATTGTCTTGTCGCACCATTAACATGTCGATATAAAAATCCATAGAAGAAACTTTCTTGTTCATAGGCCGAAGTGGTCAAACGAACACCGCGTACCGTGCACCGCGTACATGAGAGGTTACGAACGCCTTAAATGACCGCGCTGACAGTATACTTCAGGCTATGTGGTTTTCTTATAAAATAAGTTCAATGTTGAATTTCAACGGGTACCTTCCGTTAGTGACTATATAAATCTACTAACGAAAGATAAACCAGTAAATTTAAATAGTCTTTACATACCGTCGTCTTGAACATATTCTTCTTGTTCAATTGAGTTTGGCATTTTTGGTCCCCTTTTTCCGGTACTCTGTTTTCAAGCCTGGTATGAAACAATTTCTGAATGGAGAAGGCATTACAATTGATTGAATATTGTAGAGCACGCTGGTGTTCGGTGTCCGACAACCGTTGACGTGAGATCACGATGGAAGCTTCATACGTCTCTTTCTCACTTCCTATTATAGATCTTTCCCCCTTGGCATCCACTAAGTTACTCCGAGAGGTCATAAATAATCAGCTATAATTTAAAGCTTTGTGCTGCCCATATCTCTTCAACTGTAAAGTAATAACCATCACAGTCTCATGTTAACGCCGATTAACAACGGCCATTTACGAGTCGACGGAACAAATTTTCTGCATGGCAGCGCCGTAGACAGTGTGAAACAAATGCGGAAATTTAGGCAATACGTTGCCTAGGCGACGATGTCAAACATTTGAATCCATTATTTATATTCATGGTGAATAGCAACCCAGATAAAAGGTTGTTCCTTTTCCTAGTGATATAGGAAGCGAAAATAATTTTTCGATTCAAGCAGCTTGATCTCGAAGAAGATCCAATTTTGAAACTTTTTAACTGCATCAGAAAACGGAGTCTAACTTTTCCTTTAACTGGTATGGCATCTCTCTATTCCATCTTCATATGCTGTGGCCGCTATTTAATAAATGTGCTAGGTTGAACTTTCCCAAATTTTCCGAGGTCTAATGTAGAAGTAACGTGGTCCACAACTATTCAATCGCCCGTAAAAACTCGCCTATAAAAGTGATGGAGGCGAAGAAGGTTATCTGGGAGTAGTTATCCTGGTGATTCGTGTGAGCACAAGTGGGTGACGCGTATGAGAGAATATAGAGAGGTGTGTGCAAACAGATTGTTCGTTGAATGTTGCTTCATTTCCATTCTGGTGTTTCCTTGTCCATATAATGGCGTTATCAAGTCGCGGATAGAGTGGGCAGAGATGATTAACGAACCCATAATTAATTATGTTAAAAAACTCTCCAATTGGAGTGATAGAAAGTTACCGGCATAATTATAAGTAAATATAAGATTTGTTACGTACGATACTCATTAGAAACCACATATCCATACACCGATACAGAACTTCTAAATTACTTCCCACAAGATTGCTCTCTGGACTCTCCCTCGGTTTACGGAAGATTTCATAAAGAAAATAATAATATAGTAAAGGATAGTAAATGAGAAGGTTAGAACGAAATGTGAAGAGTATTTTTTAGATTTGTGCCTCACTTATTAATTATGAGGTATGATATGTAGGAAAAAGGAATCCTTATACCTTTTTGATTTGCATGTCGTTCGATCTTATTTCGTCGCTTGTGTCACTTCCACCGATGTTATGTGGAGATTACAAAATGCCCTAGCGTCAATCTTGAACTCTTTTGATATGAATTGTTTAAGTAACCTTATTCTTGTGTGTAATTTTCCGAGTCCCTACTCACTGTCCCTATCCAGTCCCTTTTATACCTGTCTCTCTCGTTCTGAGCGCTCAACAATTTTTAAGAAAACGAGCGGCTTCCGTTTGTGCGGTGTCTTGCGTGTGAATTAAGGATGTATGTCCGTGGTTCCAAATACTTACGGTTTATCCGGAATATAACCTAACGTGAGCAAAGTAGCCTGTCTTTCACTTTTGTTTTGTTTTTTCTACTCTTTTAATTTTTTAACTATTCATTTCCAAATGTCTTATGCTAATATTTTCCTGGCCCGTGGTTGTACCAGGTGCAACCTACCCGAGAGTGACTTATAATTATACGCTAAGGTTGGCAAATTATTCTTTGGACACTACCAAGTTTTTATTTAAGTTCATCAAGCAGTCGCACCACATATCGCCAGACATTGTAGAATATATTTTTCAATATTCAACGATATCGCTCTTAAGATTTTCATTTTACCTTTTTCTGGCAGTCTATCTGCTCTTCAACGTTATCCGCGAGGATATCCAATCAATAAAATACAGGTATCCTTGAAATTCCTTTCAGATTACGGTATTTAACGCCCCAAATGTTCACAAATCTCATATTATGGACGATGATAAGTACTAGTGGTGATTTAATTTTGCGATTTCAATTGATGGAAGCAGAAAAAATGACTCATTAGCTTAAATTTCAAACTACCGTCATACTTTTCCGTACGACGCTGTAGTTTTCGTGTGAGAGCAGATGGCATTTGAGAGAGATCGATACATGAGATGGGCTATCTCTCCTATGGTCGGCCTAAAGATCATAAATGGGCCATAAAAGTCTTCGGCCGGGATGATTTGGGGGTTAGTGAGGCCAGCCTAAATGGCGTGCCCAGATCTGCTTCACTCTCCTTCAGTCCACGGTGGTGTGTATTTTGCAGTTCATGAGATGTATTCTCTGTTACGCCCGTTTTTCAAAGGCTTCTTTTGTGGCCACATCAGGCTGTTTTTTGACCTCTCCTAATGGCGCTCTCCTGTACTCGTTCTCCAAGTCGCACGTACTTCGTCGTCCTATCATAATTCCGTCTGTCATCTTTTCAAATCTGACTCGCTTGAGGTATGATTCACTGTCTATTTGTTCATATCTATGTTTCCTCTATACTTAAGAGTCTCCAATACTCAGCATTAAGGTTGTATTTTCAATGGATGTCTTTTAAACTCCCTTCGCGACATTGTGCCAATACTGTGGCCTGTTGAAAAACCAGTTTTTCAAGGAAAGAAAGTTTTCACTTGCTTGAATTTTAATATAAAGTCAAGGAAGTTTGTTAAATGCAATATGTGTGAATCGCATAAAGTGAAACGTAATGTTAGTTTTGTTGGCTGTTTGATTTTCCATGAAAGAGTGTTATACAAGTTTACCTTAAGATTTCATGAAAATACAACCTGCTCTGTTAAACATAGCGTTTTATAAAACATGGTTTTACGAAAAAGAGTTAATTGCTATCGAAGCAATATCTTCGGCGATGATAGAATGAATTAGTTGCAGGTTTCTCCTTTTTGAAATTGCAAATAAAAAAATGGAAAAATACAAAGAATTTCACCTTGAATTAATTCATTGCAATTTTCCCTTTTTCAAAAGTGCAAATGAAAAAAGTGGAAAAATGCTAAGAATTCTTCTTCTGTGACAATGTTTCTTCACATCTGCCCTGAGACAACACCATTCTATATTTTTTAAAATTTTACTCTTCTATTTATGATCATGGAAATCGTTTCATGGAAGAGTTACCTTGAGAAACAGGTGTATTGCTGTAAAAGTAGTGCACGATGTTTGCAACGATGTTGAGTCACCTAAATGTAGTACTATTGAAAATGGCTAAATCTGTCTACTGTCGAAAATCACCTCTGTGCATATTATTGGGACACATTTTAAGCATTGATTCTCAAACAATAAATCATTCTTAAATAATGGTGAAGTACTGGTCTGATGCGAAAAGATAACGGAAGGTTTTAGCCACGTATTGGTACGAAACAGTCGAGGAAGTAAAGTAACTTACGGGTACGAGACCTTTTTGATAGTGTAAATTGAGATGCCGGTACGAAACGTTTTTGAAAGGACCAAGGGACGCGCAAGGTATTTGGTAGTAGGCTTGTGCGATGAACGATTTTGCCCATCGATTGTCGATGAAAATATCCATCGAAGTGATTGGGTTTCCATGATTGTCATCGATCATTCGATCGATGAATTCACTGACGTCTCTGGGTCGATGAACTCTCCGAAGTCGATTAGTCGATGATTTCACCGAAGTAGATGAGTCGATGAATTCATGGGCGTCAATGAGTAGATGAATTTATCGCTGTAGATAAGAATCATCTTTTTCTTTGAAGGCTTCCGCGACTCATATACTTGTTAATATTGCTGTTTTCAGGTATTATCGTCGCGTGTTTAGTTTTTCTGACTACAGTTTAACAATAATTACAAAATGTCCGACGGACCTGGAGACGCCCCCAGAAAGAGGGGAGAAACTGTAGTCAGAAAAACTAAACACGTGACGAGAATACCTGAAAACAGCAATATTAAGAATCATCTTTGTTACCCGCCGGTACCAGCAGTGTCAAGTGTTGAAATTGAAAATATTCGATTTTAAGATTTTTTTACATTTTCATGTCACTTATGTGATTATGTGACGAGTTAATTTGTCTTGCTGACTATATATAATTTGCATTAATAATTATGATGTATTTTGTAAGCATTCATATATTTTTACGTACTACCCAAGTCGTTAACATTGTTCTTTTTGCTCCGTTTTGTGCACTCCTTTGTATAACGGCCTCGATTACTCTGTCCCACAAATTCTCATTAATTTTTGTCTTATGATTTACCGTTATTCCGTATTCCTCACATGGATTTGCAAATGTATTCAACAAAGCCTTCAATTCCGTCTATTAGTGTGATCGTCGGTGAAACTAATTGACTTCCAGAAAATATTTCAATGAACGAATCAGTTACTGATGAGTTAATAAAGCGATTGTTTAAGCCGAATTCAGCAGAATTCCATGACGCCATGATTCTCATTGCTATCGGTTTCATGGATTATTTTTTGTGCTTCTTGCCATTATCCCTCTGGGAGTATGTGTGCTACAGGTGCTTCATAGGCGACACCCAGATTTAAGGTAGTTAGAGCGAAATATCACTTTACTTATAAATCAATGAATTTGGTCTCATTATAAGGAAAATCATCTCACCTATTTAATGACACCAAAAATTCAACCCCTTACCATATTTCTTTCGGAGATATTTGCCAAAAAATACCGGCCCTTTTACATGGGAATCTGTACGTGCATGCACTCCAGAGAGACATAATTACAAAATGAGGTATTTCTAACACTTAGATGTCGTAAAAAAACTAACAGTGTGTAGTAAGTATGTTTTCTCAACTATATTTGAATATTAATCATATTGTCACCGCAGTAGGTTGTTGGGTATCACAAAAAACCTTCCGTTTTGATGGATTTTCAAACGCCCCGCGCGAAAAAAATGAGTCAAGACTTATTTAGATATTTTCATTTGATTACTAACAATTTCTGTCTTATAAAACTTTATTATTGAACCATTAATAATGCTATATTTAATTGATGTGTAAAACAGCTAGTGAAATTAAAACGTATAATTCGAATGTGGCCTCTATTAGGGATGAGTCGATTCAACTTTTTTTTGATTCCGACTCCGATTCTTTCAAATCGATTCCCGATTCTCGATTCGGATTCAATCGATTCTTATTCTTAATAACAGGTAGGATATTGATATACCAGTAGCGTACGACTATTACTTAAATTCAAGTATTGGCTGAAATGAAATTACAAAGACCATTAAGTCGCTCAAAATGTATATTAATTAACCAATAGTAAATATATCCTCAGCTTAATGAGGTAGATGAAAAGTACAAATTGATAGCCTAGACCCAAAATTACTGAGACAAATATGATATGACAAATGAAATTTGATTTGAATATTTATCTATCTGGAATCGATGGAATTGGAATCGACTTTAGGCGATCGATTCTCGATACCGATTCTAACCCTGAGAATCAGCGGAATCGAGAATCGACATTTGGATTTGATTCATCCTATAGCCAGTTTGACACGGTCCAATATATTGGCCAATCCATTGGATATTGGATCTTGGCACGCTTGACACACCAATTTCCGGCCCACTTTCAGTACCACAATCTCCCGGAAAATTTATCACCCAATATCGGCACTTAGAGCAAGTTCTATTTTCTGCTGGCCAATCTCCAATCAGAAGTTAGCTTTGTCGTGTCCTAGCGGCAAATACAAGATGATCTTACATCCGGGTGTTATGGAACAAAGTACATTTTAGCCGGAATATAGTGGTGAGAAGGTTATTTGGTTAAATAAGGAGGAAAAAATGTGGACGAAAGAAGTAGTTTCTTTTTTAATTTAACAGTATAAAACGCATGAATGTATATACGTATAATGTAAGATCGCCTCGGTACAAGAATAAAATTGTACGTGCTGCAGCAATGAGGCAAATAATTGAATCGATTTAATCGAAGACGATACTAACGCTTATAATAGTAAATTATACTTTCAATTTCCTATTCTGTCTCGGTCTATAACGTCTATAACATACCAGCGCAGCGTTCTTGTTGTTTCTTTCTATTTATTATGTGGCGTGCTCATGCGGTTTTTTGGAGAATTATTTTTGCCAATATTGGTCCCAATATTGATGCTTCTTATGCGGAACATATCGCCCAATATTCCACCCGATATTGGGCCGAATAATTGTGCCAATTTATTGGCCAATATATTGGACCGTGTCAAACGGGCTTCAGTCTCTATTATGACTAGGGATCTATCTCGCTCGGACTACCTTAATTCCTGTTTTAAATTTAATTTGCAGGTCACCGTCAGCGCGGGGGTCCCGCCGGGGATCGTTGCCACGCGCCCTCCGCTGCCGCCCAATTGCGCCCAGCGTCCCCCTCCGAGCCTCGGGGGCCGAGTTGGGGGGGGCGGAGGGTGGGGGGGGTCATGCGAGTGAGTGCCCCGGAGGCAGAGGCTGAGAGAGACAGGACCCGCCGTTGAGAGGCCGCTCGGGGGCCATGGGCTGCGCGAACAGCCTCCGACCGGTGTCCGTCTCCTCTTGGGGGGCGACGGGGGCGCGGGGGGAGGAGGGGGCGGCGAGGAAGAGGCCCCCTCCCTCCTCACGGGGGCGGAATGGGGAGGCGGGGGCGGCGGAAGGGACTGGAGGCGGGGGGTCGCCGGACGAGAAAGAGGAGAGGTGGTGGAGGAAGACAGGTGAGTTGCTTGCCCCCCCCCCCTCTCCCCATTTGCCCTTCTCCCGCACCTCCTCTGTATCCACCCACCCCTCCTCCCCGCGTCAACTTTCCCATCCCACCGCCTCCACCACGTGCCGTCGCTAAATATATACTTCGTTTGGAAGTCGGGTTCGAAAGCGCTTCGCATGCTGGGATTTAAGATTTCTCGAACGTCTGCTAGTCTGCTCCCACCCGCCTCCTCCTTCCCCACCCTACCCTCCTCCCCCGGTCGATGGCTAAAAAGAAGAAACTGACCATCAGACGTGGGAACGAAGAAAACGAGCGTTGCTGATCCACAAGTTGTTCCGCAAGGAAACGTGATGGGTCCACTGTTCTTCTTTATTTGTGTGTCAACGATTTTAACCCGCCCAATACGGCCTAAGTTCATGGATACTTCTCCGTTGGCGGACAATTTTTATTTATTTTATGACGAAGAAGTAATTGAACAAGTAGATGATTTTGTGTACATAGGTAAGATGTTTACGAAAGATGGACGGATAGATGAGGAGATAAAGAGACGTGCGAATGCTGTAAGGAAAGTGGTAGGTAGCATGTGGAGCATATCAAGGAATGAGTGCCTGTCTAAGGAAGCGAAAATCGCCGTGTTCAAAAGTGTACTTCTCCCCACTTTGTTGTACGATAGTGAAACATGGGTATGTTAGGATAGACATAAGAGTAGACTAAACCCCGTGGGTATGCGTTATTTGAGGAGTATTTGCGGCAAAAGTAGGATGGATAGGGTCAGGAATGAGTGGGTCATGAATGTGGGTTAGTTGCTCCAGTAATGGACTATTATGAAAGTAGTGTGTTTTGTTGGTTTGGCCATGTTGAGAGAATGGATGAGAGTCGAATAAAGAAACATATATAGGAGAGAAATGGATGGTGCGAGAGGTAGAGGTTGGCCGAAAGAGTTGTGGTTGAATGTGGTAGAGGAAATTCTCAGGAGGAGGAATATTAGGAGTCTTAAAAACAGGAGGGCGTTTATGAAGCAGTGTATGGGGGTAAATGAGGCAAAAGAGGTTTGCAAGGATAGGTCAGTATGGAGGAAATTATTGAATCAGATTTAGGTGTACAAATATGTATTTATGAGTGAAATTTAGTGACTCTGCCTACCCCGGAAGGGAACGGTGTGATTGGTATGTATGTATGTACGAAGAAGTTAATTTGAAACTTTAAGTACGAGGAAATGAAGTACGAACCGCACTCATGGGGTGACTCGAGAACCGCTTAGTAACGATGCATGAGGTAGCTCAACCTGCGTGTTGCGACAGCTGGCCAAGAAAAGAACTGCATCCCACGTCTTTAATTTCAAGAATCCGCATCGCTTGTGTTAATTGTATAAATACCAGAAAAATCCATTTCTGTGCTGGTGAGGTAGTCATATATGTACGGAGGAATCGCCAGGAACGTGGAAGTAGGATACTTTCCCTCAGTTTTAATATCGTTAATACTTTTTTGTTGCCAGTATACTTGTTTATGGTGACAGGTAAGACTACACTACAGTATGCCCTACAGTACACTTTTTACAAAATATATCACTCCTTGGCCGCATGTTTGTTCAATGTTTGAGGATTAGATACAGACTTGTCTTGTAAAGTCAAATACCTAACGTTGACTTATCGTTGTAGACGCACCGTCGAAACATAAATGTGACTGAATAGATGTGATAGGGTGTTATAAATCTTAGGGTATTCCGCTGCTCGCTCTAAAAATGGAAAGAGAGATGTGTCTGTCGCTCAAGTGCATCTCACCTCGAGTGTACCACAAGAATTTGATGCCGAATCCGGAAAGTTACTAGAAACGATCCTACGCAACCTAAGTCGCTGGAGTTTGAGCTTCCACTTGACCGGAGAAGTCATGCAATATCGTCGAGTTTCAAATATTTTCGGAAAAAGTCATGGAAATTCTCCAGAAAAATATTCGAAGTGAACTACGAAAACCTGGATAATTATTGGCATTGATATAATGAGCCAGGCATGAAGACCAATTCAACCGTATTGAATTCATATTTCATAATACTCCTCGAGAAAAAATGATAATATCGCAATAAAATGAATTAACGTTGCGAAGAACTTAATGGAGGCTCATGATTCAGCATGGAGAACCTTCATTACCACGGGGCACGTTTTAATGCAAAGATTTCTTTTCCTCATAATGCTTTTCGGTCGCCGTCTTCCTTTTCTGCCTTACGTGATCAAATAAACAAATGCAAATTTCGTTTTCTGCCGTCTCCGTTTTCCCGTACGAACATTCGATTACATTAATCATGTATTGCTGTAAGCTGTTACATTACTCTCTCGCCTCTGCAACACACGGCGCCCACAACAGGATGCATGGGACTCTAAATGAATGATTTATCCCCCGGATCCTTCTTGAAGAGATTCTGCGTTGAAATACGACATAGATGAAAATTTTAACAATTCTGGATGAATTCAGAGGAGGAAAAAGATCGCGCTCTCATTAATGTGGGATAATTAGAAAAGTTTCTCGCTAAAGCGGTAGAAATATTGACTATCTACCTACTTCATCGTTGAGGAAAATATTTTTTTTGAGGAATACTGGGTATGAGTAATCGTGTGTGTTTTACCCACACAGTTCCCACAGCACCTCACAGTATGACAACTTCCCAGTAATTATGTTGCCCGGAGTCTTCGCGACGTTTCGAGGGCTAAGTCTGTGATCGTAACCAGGGTGATTTGCAGATGGTGCGAAACAAATTTTCTTAAGGTTGTTTGAGTGGTTTGAGCGAGATAGATCCCTAGTCAAATTGGAGACCATATTCGAATCATACGTTTTAATTTTAGCAGCTATAGGAAGCATTAATAAAATACTACATCATTAAAAGTGCAATAATATACTTGGACATTACAGAAGTTCTAAGTAATTAAATGAAAATATCCGCATAAGGCTTTGATTGGACTCTTTTTTCACGCGGTACGTTCAAAACTTTTTCGAAACGGGAGGTTTTTTGCGATACTGAAAAAATTAGCGCGGTGACAGTATATTTTATTAAAAAAATACTTGAGAAAACATAAAAACTACACCCTGTTGATTTTTTGACCAGGTCTATGTGTGGTACAAATGCCTCATTTTTCAAATAAGGTCTCTTTGGAGAGCGTAACTCTCCATTTCCTATGTAAAAGGGCTGGTATTATTTGTCAAAAATCTAGGAAAGTAGTTCGGTAAGGGGCTGATATTTTGGTATCTTTGGAAGAGCGAGATATTTTTCTTTAGAGTGAGACCAAATGCATTGATTTCTAAGTGAAATGATATCTCGCTAAAACTTAAAGCACTCACACGGTATCGAGGCTCCGAGTTCAAGTCCTGAACAATGCGAGTGATTTGTCGTTTTGGAATTTTCGGAGTTATGTGCATTGACGGTGTGTGTGTGTTACCGGTGATGCCGTAAAAATATTACTGTGGCTAGTTCGCAGTCTCTTAAAATTAGAACTAGCGCGGGTACGATTGACAAAGGGGCAACTTTGTCACTTAGTCATTCAGATGCATACGGGTATAATTAGCCTAGTTTGTGAAGTAATAAAAATTACGCGTAAAGTGTCTCGGTATATATTTTTGAGGGTTTTTTCGCCAAAGGCTCGATATCTGAATATAGACCATGATTACGTTGTTTCTTGAGTTTGAACAGAAAAATTCTAGTTTTTTAGCTGTGTAAAAAATAAAATTTCTGTATACCTGTCGTTAGATTGTTTGCTACTCGCAAGCTAATTGGTTTCCAGCGACATATCTAGTTTCATATCGTAACACATTTGCGCAGTACGAAGTTTCTGGATCTTACGATTGCTTATTTTTCTGCTCATTTTATTCGTACTTATTGGGCACTTCCGAATGTTGATTATTAGGCTTGACTACGAGTGGTGACCCATTATTTTGGGTTTTTTGAGGTGAAATAATTGTTCCTATTTCCCGCGGTCTTACTCTTTTGATGAAGCCTTATCATTTGGAAAAGAACTCAACGCCTTCGAGAAACAGTATCTTAGTGTAAGGGCTTTTTGGATAGGAAGAGTTTCGGCTCGCATCAAAGCGATATCGAGATATAAGGTTCTGATTATAAGTATTGTCTCCTCCGAAATGATTTTGTCACAAATGAAATAAAAGTTAAAGCTCTGCTGTTCCCAGTAACCTGACCTGTATTGAAAATGAAGAACCTGATTTAAAGACGTTCCAATATAGATTTACCACTTCTTGTGTATGACTTGGGGATTATATTGTCGCGATAGTTTGCTTTCTGTTGGCAAATTATCTCTGATGGCATGCAGTTGAATGAAAACTATTTTCTTTCAGTATTAATCTTACCATCATCTTTAGCAATCGTTTATCTGGGTTGGTTTGGTGCAGCTTTCCTCTCCACTCTCATCTCTGCCGATCGCCTCATTCTTACAAAATTACTCTCTTAGATGTCCTTAATAGTTCGCCTAACGTATTAAATTTCTTGATCTTTCTCTATAATTATCTCTATTCATTTTCCTTCCACTTTGTATTCAATGGCTGTAGTGTCGCAAAATGTCTATAGACGTTTGTTTCTTCTTCCCATAAATTTCATTCCATGTACTTCTTCCCGACTCATAAAGGGTTACAATGGCGATTGTATTCATTGTGATATTAATGAATCATCAGTGACACCAGTGACCTTTTAACTCTGCTCTGAAACTGTTCATTGCCCTTGCTTCACTTTCATGGAAGAGTGTTATCCATATCTGTGTCTTATTGAATTGTTTACGCACATCCATTATTGTGTGACTTGCTGTTAGAAACAATAGCCAATGATTTAGTTGTTTACTTTTCTGATAGAATAACTTCTTCTGGTTGAGATATTGGGCTCAGAAAAATCTCTTTCGCTACATTTATCACTGGTTATTTCACCTTCGAGAAAACAAATTTCTTCCACAAACCATAATTTTTTTTACAAAATTAATCTAAAATATTCTTCATAGAACATATTATCTGAAAAACGAAATAAAAATGCAGAGCAGTGGCAAATTCTACAGCGATAAACTCGCTCTTTCCATCCAGTTGGGAACAGTTTAAACTGGAGGACTTCTGAGGTTGAGAAGCAAAGGAATTATCTTTGGGTATCTGCTTGAGGCTATCGCAGCGCTGTAGTGCGGGTAATTCCATTGCTTTCGGGTTTCGCGTTGCATTATTTCGGAGATGACTTTTCGTGATCAATTCAGGCCACATCTTCAGAACAGGTCTGAACCAGGCCCAGGTCAGGTCAGTTCGGATCAGTCTGACCAGGTCATTTCGGACCTGAGCTGAAGATGTAGCCTGCGTTGGTCACGAAACGTCATCTCCAAGATAACGCAAAGCAGTGAAACCAGAAGGCAATTATTTTTATTGTTGAAAAAGCTATGATATGTGTTTGTTGCTCCATTCTGGTCTGCTTGGATAGCCGTGAAATATTTTCTTGGCCTGAGAAAACTCGGAGATTGTGGACTTCAATATCATTTGGTTTCACCTTTTTAGACTAATAATAGGGAAATTTATGAGATATTCATACTTCCGATGAATTTGCACAGAATTTCGCTTAGTTGAGTCACTGGTTTTACGAGACAGGAAGAATAATTGGATCAGATAGTACAAATTCCCAGTGAGAGAAATATTTGGCCATTCCAAACAAAGAAATTCTTGAAATTATTGACATATTAGTAAAAAATCCTTTGGCTTTTTTTTATCATCATTTGCTCATTAATATCAAGAATCCATGCCCATATATTTGATAAATCTGACAGAAATCGCTTGGTGTATATCAAGTAATTGCTCTTCCGGCGACATTTGTGGTCCATTTGTACATAATGTTATCAAATACACCGCAGTCGACCAATTAGTCTACGCAACTGGAAAGAACGGAGAAGGACTAAATAAATACGGCTGAAATATTTAATACGGAGAAGCTGCTACTGTACTTTCGAATTTTGTTGTTGGCATGCGGTGTACATTTTGTTGACACCAGCCAGTACTACACGATGGGAGTCACCAGTTCCAGAGACCGTCTGTCGATCGTTGAAGTTACTTGGATGACGCCTGCGATATTATCCATGATCTTCAATGCTGATAAGTATGCTTTGCTTAAAGTACTTCTGCATTGTCCTGGTAGCTATTAATTATTGAGTCCAAAAATTATCACTTTTTAAACAGTCAGTACTTAGATCGATTTTCTTGGCACATCAGAATTTAAGCTATTCTTGCAAAATAAGGACGTCTAGCCACTTCGATATTTAGACGATTCCAGAATACTACATTGTAATTTCTTCAAATTCACGTTTTTTTCACTTTATGGTATCATTGAAATTATGATGAAAATAGAAAGCGGGAAAAATATTTTGTTTTATTTTTAACCTCGTAATGAGTCCTATAGGTACACGTGGGTAATATGAGATACATTAAAGTTATACGTGCATCGGTTACATCTTTATTTTTGACCCCTATCACTACCAAAACTTAATGTAGTGCCTTGTTTTCCTCATGCCTAATTACCGTATTCACGTGCTTAGCAGTTAAGGTAGTGCGAGCGAGATAGTTCCCTAATCATAATAGAGACCATATATACGTTTTAATTTCACCAACTGTGAGACGCACGAATTAAATATTTCGAAATCAATGGTGCAATAAAACAGTTTTACGTAACAGAAATTTAAGTAATCAAATGAAAATATCTGAATAATTCTTTAACTTGACTCATATTTCACGCCGTATGTTTGAAACTCCAGAAAAACGGAAGGTTTATTGTTATCCCGAAGAATTTACTGCGGTGACAATATGATTTATTTTCAAAAATAGTTGAGAAAACACACAAACTACACACTGTTGATTTTTTGACGAGATCTAAGTGTAGGGAATGCCTCATTTTTAATATAAGGTCTCTCTGGAGTGCATACACGTACCATTTCCCATGTAAAAGGGGTGGTATTTTTTGCCAAATATTTCGGAAAGTAATGTAGTAAGGGGTTGAATTTTTGGTGTCAATGGAAGCGTGATATATTTTTCTTTAAAATGAGACCAAATTCATTGATTTCTAGGTAAAACGATATTTCGCACAAACTACCTTAAGCTTCATGTAAGATACGCATTTTATTAGACGATTAAAACAGCAAACATTTTTCCCGCACGTTGCGTCTGTTTTGGGAGGGGGTGAGTTTGGAAATTGACCTCGACGTGAATAACTATAAAGCACAGTATCTACATCTAAATACTGCAATGCTAGCCACTTTTAGTGGCGTGTAGAAAGAGGTGTAAGGACGCCTGAAATGAAAGGGGAAGTGGAAAAAAGAAATGTCTGTCCTATAGTTCATCTATATCCTAATGCCCATGGTTCAGTGTGTTGTAGAGGTGGGTTATTCGCGAACAAATGGGTCCGAAGGAACGGGCCCATGGATTGAACGGAAGGACCAAGGACCGAGTTTGCTATGGAGCAACCGTTCATTTCGGTCCCTCGTTCCTTTCGGTCCCTCATTCCTTTCGGCCAGTCGGTCCTTTCGGTCCATCGTTCCTATTGGCCCGTAATTACTTTCGTTCCTTTCTTAAAGAGATAGGATGCTCTCTATTAAACCCCAAAAATTCATCTGCTGATGCTATTGGTGTAATTAGCAGTACTTTTTTCCTTTATATGAATGAAACCTTTTTACGGAGCCATGTAAAAAGTTGGTGATTTTACCTTCCATTTTTTATTTCTTCCAGCATTCTTAAACGATGTCATTACGGCATACCAACTATTTCTAGGTGTTTACATTCTTGAAACACCAAGATCGTATTCAAGATAAAAAATGCATGACCACAAATAAAAAATAGAACGGGTTTGCCCTATCTCTACTGTGCTGTATTATTGCCCAAGACCAAATGACCAATTGCATATCGACCAAATTGCATTCAAGTGTACCCGAATGAAGATTCTCATTCTCCGCTTGCTCATGAATAAATTGTTTTCTTTCTATTTATTTACAGACACAGGCAGAATTGATCACAAAGCGAAAAACGAAAGCGAAGAATGAGCATCTGAACTGTGGTACACTTGTATGCAATTTGTATTTGCATATTGTGTTGTTTGGCAACAATCAACAACTTATTTATAATTCGACTTTACTCTTTTCTTGAGTGCACAAATTTTTAAATTATGGTACATGTTATGGGAACGTTTGCTTTTCTAAGTTATATAGTTGTATTCTATTTGATTTTTTAACGCAGAGTTCGAATCCGTTTGCAGAATTACTCTATCACCTTTGGTTTCTGAGAGTCAAGCTCAAAATGACATAAAAATTGACATTTTGAACCTTTAAAGTTAGAATATTTCAAAATCCTGACGTTATAGGCGATTTTTGTGAGTAGAAGCGGATTTAGCACACAAATTAACGTCGGAAATGGCTCTTCGCAACAGAAAAAGTATTCGAAACCCTAAAATGTGCAGGCCTGTGTAATAATCAATGAAAGAAGTTACCTTTCTTCCCCTTTCATGCATAACGCACCTTATTTTGTCTTATCAAAAAGTTTCTGTCGTCATGGGAATTTAAATGATCTCATGTTCCCGTCTATCGACCATTATCGTAGGTTATTCCTTGTTTGAATTCAGGAGGTTAATTTTCCTACCAGTCCACTATACTCACCTTTTTTTTAATTCGTTACGGACACATCTATGAAAGCCGCAGTATGGTTCATCTTTCTCCGCCGTATCAAGACCCCCGCCGTCTTTAATCTATTTTAATCCACTTTATTATCTTCTCAGTGCGCTTACTAAAGATCAAGGGCGTTAATGCGAATTCGTAACCTGCCATGTATCTGTCTTTAATGTAGACTTCATTTGATGATCAACTCTAGAAACCTTTTCTCATATTAGAAGCTTCCTTCGTGACTGTCTCTACGTTTACCAATCGAACTCAGAGCGATATGAACTCGGAACGATCTGAACATTCTGAGCCTGCCGACTCGGATCGCCTGATTTACTATTGCGAAATCGATTTGAATCAGTTCTTATCGATTTGATATCTCAGACTGGCAGAGAAAGCGGGCCGAGTCAGCCCACTTCTCATATCGATCCCACTAGCCCGTTGCATTTACCATACGGAGCTGATAAGGCCAAATCGATCTGAGTTCGATTGGTAAACGCGGGGTGTGTGAGCCATCAAAAATACCAAATTCCACTTTTTTACGACTTGTTAAAAAAATCTGCATTCACTGGTGACATTCGTTAACTACCACACGAGAAAAGTTAGTTGCAGAATATTCGGATTATTTGAAGAATACAACTGTAATGATTGATTTTCTCAAGCCATGCCTTTACTTCACTAATAGCTTAGAAAATTAGCTTATGCCCAAGTTTAATTTAATTTTTTCCTTGGAAGAATTTGATTACTATTCAGTATTCTTTAAAAAATATTATTTATATCAGAGAGCAAATTTGTATTCCTTCCCATGTGTCTTCCATTCACTCACCTTGCTCTTTTAATAACACATTCTATTTGCAAAGAATATTTCGCGGAAAGTCAGGAATTTATATATTTTAATTCAACGTTGGACAATTTTTTTAAAGTAGCCAGGAATGAATGCCATATAGATGGAAAAACTTTACTCTGTAGGTTTCATCTACATCAATATACTACGCTACCAGCCACCGCTGTTGGGAGGGGGTGATAATTAACCATGGAAGGGGATGGAATGGTTAAAAGGAGGGGAGAGAACAGAGGGGAATTGTATGCAAACGATTTGTCTAATGCTAGTGATGTTAGTGTTACGCTATATTTGTGATAATCACTAGTGGTGCCTGGAAAGGAGGGCTTATCAACTTGGCTGTGTATCTCTCTTCTTCTGTGCCTTTTATCCTCTTCAAAGATAGATCACGGTGTCAAAATAATATCCTGCGTGTCGTGCTGAAACTCACATGATTTGAATTTTATTCTAGTAATGTAGGCCTAGCGTGTAGCCTCCGAGTCTTGTGACGCTAGAAACTTCTCACTTCACATCTCTGTTCACTTGTAGCAGTGTTTGACGAAGAAAACGGCTTTCCATTGAATTTCTTTTACTTTGGGTATTTAATTTTTATCTGCAGGGTCTGAAATACTCGCGGGGTATTCAATACGTGGGCTAACCAGAGTAAAGTAGCATCTCTCATTCACTTTTTCCTTCGGATAACCTTCCTACCACCTACTACTCGCTTTTTTAACCAAAGACTTTTAAAGGGAGCGCCGAAAACATTTCGTGTGTTCCCTCCACGCTAGGTCTGAAGTCGTGGTTGATTCTTACCTATTTGAATTTCATATGCCTCCTTTATTTTTGCCCCTCTCACTTTATTTGTGTGGCATTGGTGTGATTTCTTTCTTAGAACGTGTACTGCAGTTCATTTACTTGGATGAAGTTGGGTTTCCGTTGTTGAGACCCGATGAAAAAACTTTTAATTCATCATCTGTGACGATTCCTCATTCTCAGTTGTCTCAGGCGTGACTTCATGAGATTTACTGTACATTGTAAATGAAGGAACTTTGTTGTTCCACTTACATTTTATTTAAGACGATCCGGGTTTCGACGTGGCTCGTCATCATCAGGACGTCGAAACCCGGGTAGTCTTAAATAAAATTTATGTAGAATTACAGTTACTTCATTTACAATTTCTCAATCAATATTTCATCAGGGTGTCCACGGACCCTTGAAAACCGGGAATTGTTCGGGAATTTTTCGATCCGGGAAATTTCCGTGAATTATTCGGGAATCTGGTAAATCCGGGAATTTTTAAAATTGTCATTTCAAGGCGAAAAAAATCCTTATTTTATATTTCACAGATGCGCAATGCGTTCCGATTCAATGCATTCGCGCAAATATTATTATATCTACTTGTGGTATTTGAACGTCATTTCTGTTCAGTTGCCATCAGTAAGCATTTTAATTAAAGATCGCAACACATTGAGTGGTGTTTACTCGATGCATATCTCCGCGCGTGTTGAAACGTGATCGTGGGTATTCACCATTAACATTTTCGGGGGTCGCGAGGTATGAGCTCCTTCGGGGTGATCCTACTGATGCCTGTCTCCCTCTCGACCCGGGTCGTCGGGGTCCGACACCAGTAGAAGAACTACCTTGGGAACAACGAGTTGATAGAGACGAAGTGAGCAAAAAATGAATAATCTTTAAAAAATGAAATAATATGATGAATGAATAAATGAGGTGACGAAGTGGGAAAAGAGTCGCCTTTAAATTTCTCTCAACAATAATAAAATCAAAATTTATCATCATGTAAACATGCTAAATTAAGTAAAACATGAAAGCGCAGCCGTGAAAGAGCCCGTGCTCTAATTTGTGGCATTTATTCAAAAATCTGTACAGCCACAGAAGTGCGCGAGTACATGCATATTGTAAACACTACTTCCACTCATTGTGAGGAATACGACCATGCAGATCGCCAACATTTGCTTCACGTTTTTTCAACTTCCTAGGCTCACTTCTTGATAGCTGGCGTGTATCAATTGTTCAGCAGTTAGAGATCGCACCTCAGGAGTCCCATTTCTTTATGCTAAGCCTGCTCTCATAGTATCAACCAGATCTCCGGACCTGACCAAGCTACAAAATAATTTTCAGTCGAGAATGTAATCGCGTGAATTTTGGCTCCCAACGCAAATCCGCAGGGTTAACGGGTAACGTGATAGAAGCGGGAGTCGGTCGACTGCGCCACAGACGTTGCGACGCCAAAGAAGTTGGGGTTGTCGGCGGATGGATGGTCTGCATGGACCGACCACCCGTCCGACGGTTCTGACTGTTTTCGTCGGGAGATATGAGTCCCTCCAACCGTCGGCCCCGACAGTAGGGTGTTCTGGTCGGAACGTGTGTAGCGGCTTTAAACAAGATCACAGACCACCTCAAGTCAGTGGCGCGCTTACTGAGTGCTACGGACAACTGGTGGTGGCTATTAAGCGGCAAGTAGTGCTTGACTCCATCTCGAGAAGTAACCGATTTGGGTAGCCGCGCCACACAGTCGCTTGTAGCAGCGTGCGGCCGGACGCCCACTCAAGAACTCGAGACTCGGGTTGCACCGATAAGCAAAATGGCCGATTACCGATTAATTGGCCAAGCATTCTCGGCCGATACCGATTAATCGGTCGATTATTAGCAACCTACAGTTAAATGCCCGGCAGCCATTTTTTTGGCCTCCCTCGCTCCCGCCACACATCGTTTCGTTTCCGGAGCAACTATTGCGTCCTTAGACGGTGCATTGAGGGAGCCTAACTTCACGAAACAATATTCAGACTGGTCCTTAGTGAGACTTGAATGCAAGATGGGGCTTAGAAGACACCCTTACAGCATCCACACAGAGTGGCCAAGAATTAAGGGGACCCCGAAACAACTCGAAGATCAATCAGAAATATATAATTTTCATTTCTAGTCTTGTATTTTACAGCATTATGATAATTGGCCGATTATCAAAGCCGAGTAATCGACCAAATAGCCGCTACCGATTAATCGGCAAAATGGCTGATTAATCGGTATCGGAATTATCGTCTACTTACCGATTAATCGGTGCAACCCTACTCAAGACGCGCTACCGAGTGGTCGAGTGTGAGGGAGGACTGGAGGGTAGGGTGGCCCAAAAAAACTTTTTTTGAAAGTTAAATGGGCGGATACATTTTCTGGTGTAATTTCATAAATAAAAAACTATAGAAAAATTTAGCTCGATCGCACAATATTTGACACTGCTGGAACAGAAAACTTACCAATGATGACCGTGAGAATCAGAACTTGCTATTTGTAGCAATTTTTTGATAGGTATCGAAATGTTAAGGATAAGGAGAGTTTAAAGTGAATTTAAACCTTTTTCAACCCATTAAAAATTAAGACTCAAGTGTTTCAACCTGAAGGTTGGTGTGGATAGATGAGGGCAAAGCTCACCCCAGACTAAGCCATAGGCATGTGAATTTCACTCATTCAGGGTAAGGGGGCGAGTTCCTTTCCCTGGGCCACCTCGCACTTCGAGGATCATGTTAGGGGGTGTCCGAAGGCTTCACCCGGATTTGAATCAGAGACCCTCTGATCAGTAGCAAAGCGCTCTACCCACAAAGCCACCATACTCCCTAACATTGAGAAAGACATAATATTATAACATTTATCATCAAGGATTGTTTTTCTTTCGTTTAACCATTATTTTTGCGGTAGAATCCCGAAAAACAGGAGTTGATTATCCTCTGTAAATTAGGCAATTTGAGCTTGAAATGTTGAAACACGATTCGACAGGGTCAAATATTATGCAATCAAGCTGAAATTTTATATGGCTTGTTTATATATGAAATTGCGCGAGAAAATGCTTTCGCCCCCTCAACTTTCTGAAAAAATGTTTTTTGGCCATCCTAATGGGGGGGACAGATATCCGGAGGGGGTCAAGTGTCTTGAGTGGGAGGATAGGCATCTGGAGGGGGAGGACAGGCGTCCGGAGGATGACTCCGAAGGGGGCTAGTTACCGCAACTTCGCCATCCCGAAAAGGTGATCTCTTGCCCGGTCGTGCGCTCATAGGAGTGATTTTTTTGTCAACAAAACAACATATTTTATTACTTTTTTACACTTTTTCTTTTTTAATTATTTATGTTTATTTGATATCTATATTTTTATTAGGTTGTGTTGGCTAGGAAAATCCATATTATTCGTAAAACGTGAAAAATATCACTTTGGCTCTTATATAAACCGCTATGATATAGCCTGGAAATTTTTAAAAATTTAGCCTTGAAAACCTGGAATTATGCTTGAATTTTTTATTTTGATTTTTGTGGATACCCTGTTCATGTGGCGAGGGGTGTTACGGCTTTTGTACATCACTGTCTCAATGTTTCATTGAATTGGGTAAATGAGGCTTTAAGCATCAAACATTCATCTCCATGCAGCCCGTCACTTTTCTCGCAACTAGTCACGAATGCGCAGTTCTTCGCGACGGCAGATCCATGATCATCGCACGGCCTACTTGGCTCGTTTCCTTGGTCGTCTAGAAAGGCTCCGTGTCGACAGAGTTGCCTAGGTGAGGCAGACGTCGCATTTACCGACAACCCTCGTGTGCTGAGGCAACGCGTCCCGCGCGACTTTTGACTACCGCCGACAATCGCCTCGAGCCAAGGCGAAAGTGGCCTTAGATAGCGAAGCGAATCTCATCTGCGCAATGGATTCGGATGAAGTGCGATTCGACGAATACGACGTGCAGCCTGGAATACGTGCAGAAGTTAGAAGATCTTAAATTTTCACGGTCATAAACTCATCTCTATCGCTCGCCATTCTACTTCGGAGCATTCTTTCCTTGTTATACCCTTTCCTGTATTAGCTCATCGAGATTCAAAGCTGTGTTAGAGGCGTAGTCTCCAAGATATGCCTTTATGAACATCCGAATTGAGATCTTCGTCTGTTTTTAAGTAGTAGTCCGAAGATTGTTGGTGATCTTACATCGGGGCTAAGGGGAAAATAATCGAATAGACTGGTTTTATAGTATCAAGGCTTGCCCTCTATAGTAAATTTTCTGCTAGTTAGATAATAAATGATAACTGATAGATGTAGAAAATGCTGGAATTAATTTTCATCACAGTGTGATTACTCATATTACATCGGAGGACGTTATTTCTAAGTGAAGAGACTGTGACTCTTAGATTACATAACAATGAGAAGCCTGTGTCAGTCATTATCAACTTTTTTACTTCTTTGTGTTTAAATCATTGCCTCATTCCATCCAATTTGATTTTTGGTCGTGATTGTCAGTTAACTTTAGGAGGGAGATTCGCAAGATAATCATAATTATTACTGATCATCATGATTATTAAATGCGTTCGTAAAATATTGCCTATGAATTCTGAAGTCCATAAATATACTCTTATCTGTAGTGAAGCGGCTTGAATAATGCGATACACTACTGGCAGTAGAGAAGTACGTGCCTTGCTTGGTCTCTCGGCCGAGAGGCGTTGTTGGAAGATAATGCGCGGTCAAACCAGAGACTTAAGTAGGAGAGTGCACTTGACCAGCTTCGTTCAAAACTGCTACGAGCGAACCTATAGTGCATCACAGCTTTTATGGGGATATTGGTGGGAGCCCCTAGTGACTCGGAGGCTGCACAAACGAGAATGCTAATTTGCAGTACACTGCTTAAAATACAATAAATGATCAGTATCACCAATGCTATTCATGAATAATATGATGGGTCAATTCGCGCAGAAAACAAAATCACGTGGGACATTACCAGCGGGGCGAGTGGTAAAGGTCATAAAGGTCGCTTTGGTCGGTACATTTTATTGCGCAAACGAATGTATCACAGATTGTATGTACATGAAAATGAATGGAATTAGAACATGTTACATTTCCTGTTCAGTGATTAGCCAATAATACAATTTACCCTTTTACACGGTACACTTTTCCTCGTGCAAGAGTTCATACATTCGTACATTGTACAATAAAATGTAACGGCAATGCCGAGTAAAGCGGCCATAATACGTTATTAAATACAGGTACAAAAACCTACTCTAGGTAGTGAGGGTAGTAGTTTCTTGGAATTGATCTATTGCAACCATTACGATATTAAAATATAGATTCCCATCTGCCGATATTTTGACGTACACATTCATTACTGTACACATTCAAGCTCTCCTAATCAATTTGATCACAAAAACTTCGTTCCCTTTTTGTTCCCTCCTCACTTCTTTCTTTATTCTATTCCCAACATTCACTCTGCGAAATCTCTACCAACACCTGCACACCTTTCAATGTATTTGTACGTTTCGTTTATGTACGTATCACGGCTCTGATTGGGCCACACCTCAAATACCTCGCGAGCATTTGGAAACCTGGTCATAAAAATTTAACCAAAAAAAATAATAAAATACAGAGAAAATGTGCACGCTTCGTTAAAAACTGTTACGAGCGAACATATAGTATCTCACATCTTTTAGAGGGATAAAGGTGGGAGCCCCTAGAGACTTGGAGGCTCCACGCTAGGCTTAGTTTGCTTGAGAAATTCAGAACGTGTGTTTCAGAGCGACACAGAGTATGCTATCATGACGCCTCACTTCATCTCTAGGCCTGAAATTGCGATAAAATAAGATTACATTGCCGAACAGATAGGTCAAAACTCCATTGTTGTTTTTATGTAACGTTTCTGGTGGATCTTCTTTGAACGAAATTCACTTTGTGACATTTTGTTGGGCGTTACATTTTTTTATTTGTCCTTATTTTTTTTCGTTAGTTTTATTCCAAAATAATTGATGTTCTCTTAATTGATGTAATGTTATTTTGGCTGGTTGCTTGTGAGAGGCTTATCGATAGAGGAGAGGAAAATGCTGGGGTGATTTGGAGGGAATCGAATTGTGGTTCAGGTTCCCATAAGGAAATTCAATCTATATACATTTTGTATTGCCAAGTACATTACGAAATCCTGCAAATTGGATAATAGAATTTATCGAAGTGGTCCGACTTTACGACTTCTTTTTCGACGTCAAACCTTTTGTTTTGCTATCCCTGATAACCTCTTCAGCACTAGTGTGCTACATTGTGTTATAATTTTTTCGGGCGCCCATTATGCATTGGATGTCAAAGCGGGCGGTTTTATTGCATTCTCTACATTCCGCGCGTTTCATAGTAAGATTTCATGTTTCTGTTGCCATATTTAATTTTTTTGCGCTGTATACATCCTAATTATGCCCTAAAAGGTTCCTTTAAGGTAGTGCGAGCGAAATATTATTTCACCTATAAATCAATAAATTTGGTCAGAAAAATCAAAGAAAAATATCTCACCCTTCCAATGACACAAAAAATTCAACTCCTTACCACACTACTTTCCGAGATATTTGCCAAAAAAATGCATGCCTTTTTACATGGGAAATGTAACGTTTATACTCTCCAGAGAGTGCTTATTTAAAAAAATGAAGGATTTCTAACACCTAAATCTCGTACAAAAATTTACTGTGTGTATTTGTATGTTTTCTCAACTATTTAATCATTGTCACCGCAGTAAGTTCTTCGGGATCACTAAAGACCTTCCATTTTGAAGGATTTTCAAAGGTACCGCGCGAAAAAAATGATTCAAGTTAAAGACTTATCAAGATATTTCATGTAATTACTTACAATTTCTGTCATATAAGGCTCTATTATTGCACCGTTAATTATACAATATTCAATTCATGCGTCCCACAGCTGGTGAAATTAAAACGTATAATTCGAATATGGTCTCTATTATGACTAGGGAACTATTTCGCGCAAACTACTTTAAGTCAATCGTGCAAGACTTTCTGGAGACTGAGAGTGACAGGACTTAAGGTAGTTTGAGCAAAATATCATTTCACCTATAAATCTATGATTTTAATCTCATTGTAATGAAAAATATCTCACCCTTCCAAATAAACCAAAATATCAACCCCTTACCACACTACTTTCCGAGATATTTGTCAAAATATGTCCGCCATTTTATATGGAAAATGGAACATTTGGTCATTCCAGAGAGAGCTTATTTAAGAAAGTGAGGAATTCCTTACACCTTGATATCGTCAAACAACTAACAGTGTGTAGCTTGTATGTTTTCTCAACCATTTTTGAAAATAAATCATATGTCACCGCAGTAATTATTCTCATAATCACAAAAATCTACCGTTGCAAATGAGTTTTAAACGTACCGAGCGAAATAATTAGTCAAATTAAAAACTTAAAGAGACATTTTAATTTAATTTATTAGAATTTCAGTCATGTAAAAGTACAATACTGCACTATTAATATTGTAGTATTCAATTTATACTCTCTGCAGCTGCTGAAATTAAAACGTATAAATCGAATATGGTCTCTATTATGACTAGGGAAATATCTCGCTCAAACTACCTTAAGAGGATAATTAAGGTAGTTTGAACGAAAAATCACTTTTCTTAGATTTTGATGAATTTTACCTCATTTTAAAGAAAAAACTCTCATCTTTCCAATGGTGTCGTAATATTTACCACTTTTCAGACTAATTTTCGAGCAATTTGTCTTAAAAGGCTAGCTGATTTATACGGGAAAGATAGGAGCCGTGCACTCCAGAGGTAGAATTTATTTAATAAGAGGAACTTCTTGCACTTAGATTTCGTCAAAAAACCAAGTGTTGTTAACATAATTTATTAATTATTAAAAGAATAAAAACTATAGGTCACCGCGGTAATAGTCATAAAATATTTAAAAAAACTTTTTGTCCGGAAGGCGTTTCCTGCAGTCGACCGAAAACCGTACGATTAAGTGTGGCAACGTTCCATTGGAGTTATTAGTAAACATACCGTGCAATAACAAATGAAGTTTAAGCATTTCTGGAGATATTTGATTGTATACATGATTAAGCGTTTAGTCGTTCAATTTTGCCTCAGTAAATGCAAAGTACAAAAAACACTACGAAGGAATGGACGACGATGAAGAATAAAATAGGTTTTCAGTTTCTTAAACTGCCAAACAGTACGGCAGCTGTGAACCTCGACGGTGACTGATGCGTTTTTACGGGTACATACGTAAATATGATTTGACATGCTGTGATTAGAAAGAGACGGCCTTCGTAAGCATTTCTTTCGAAAAATATGACTGCATCTGCATAAATAACCTTGCAATCGGTAACGATTATGCATGGCTTAAGTCACACTGACGTTCAAAGTAATTTGTAAAAGCCGTAGAATACCGTAAATAATGTAGATACAATACTTTGAAAAGTTCATGGCGTATACTTTATGTGAATTAACGGCCGTTAATCATAACAGGGTGCAATGAGAAACGTCGAAATGAGTTAAAGACAATGGGCTAATTAAGCCATACAGATTCGCGGAAACCCATTAAAACAATTAAAGAAACGATCGAACGGGCTTACGAGCTATAAACTTCGGTGTTCATCAATTTCAGATACCTTATCCTTGATGCAAATGTGTACCTGCATCAAGTGAACAGGAATCCCAGGAATGGAAATGCATTAGATAAACTGAAATACAGTGTATAGTGCTTCACCTATGAATCATCAAAAGGCTAATTTCCACAATTTCTGTACAAAATTCTCAAAAATAGTTGGTTTTAAGGAAGATGACATAAAATGAAATGTTACAACAAGTCCGGTAAACATACTCATTATCATTACGAAATGAACAGTACATAGTAATGTAAGTAATCTGCATAAGTGCATCGTACAAAATGCATTTTCGAATAGTCTTGAATTTCACGAACACAAAGAAGGTCAAGAATGGTGATAAAAGAACTTGTGGAACTGTGCTAGTTCTTTGGATTCTTCATTGTTCGACACAAGATATCCATTTGCTTAATTTCGATCATCAACGCTTGGACTGGCTTGTGATGACAATTTCCTCAGAATTCTAACCTGGTTGTGGGATTCTCTCCTTCCATGCATGTTACATGTCACTAAAATATAAAGTTCTTGATCTTCGAGTTTCACCCCCAAGGAATATTAACCAGAACATCAGTGGCTACAATAATAGTGGAAAAAAGATACTCTGTGCACACTTAACATGAACCTTGAATTACTAAACTAAAGGCTGACATTAAGTCAAAGTTGTTAGTTTCAAATGCTCAGTTATCCTTTTAACTTTAAATACATAGGAAGCAATGGATGTGTCAACAGGGTAAAATTTTCAGGAATTCTTTTACAATCATAAAATGGTACCTTATAGAGTTAAAATTTTTCCAGGCAATGCTCAATGGTCTGTCATGATGAAGTGGCAGTTAATTGCATCCTTGCTACCATTGGAATAACAATATCTTGCTTGGGATTGCATATTTCACTTGCCTCTTGCAGTACACATGCAAATTAGCCGGACCTTAGGACAAAATCCCACACGCCTTTAGGAAGGAGTTTCCTGAGGGCCATTTTCACACAAAAGCGTTGTTGCTGTCTCCAATTCATGGGAGAATCCACCAAAAGAAATAACCGAACTTGTATATATAAAGTCTGTCAAAACTTTATGCCCATACTTCAAACCTGAAGATACTGGTTCAAAAAACACGGAAACTCCTGTCATCACAACCCAGAGCCCAACGTGGGGACCTGAAATGAGTTGCGAAAATTTCTATGATCTTCCTTCTCCTTCCTTCAAATTCATTTTTTTGGACGAATTTCCCGCCTTTATTTCTCTGTCGTTCCATGATGAAACTGTCAGGGTAGCTCGAAGCTAAAAGTAACCAGAAATGTACTGGAAATCCGTACTCGCACTTAATATACTCCAATAGATCTCGAAACAACAGCGTGCTTACATGTGTATCCGTTTCCACAGGAAATAATAAATAACTTGCGGAGAGTCACACCAACCGAAGAAATTTAACGTTGTTGCCAAATCTAGCGTCTCTTGCCTAAATTTATTTTATGGCAAAGTTATGTTTCAGATTGCTAGATGATTTGTCTGCTCTTTAGAGTTTGACATTTCATCATTCAGAATCAAGGGCTTTGTACCTGAAGTCGGGATTAAGGCCAAATTATATTTGGCAAACTTGAAATTATATTGTTGAAATTTCGGTTGGTATCTTCGGTAATAAGTCAAGATAAAGCCTAAAATACGTAATTATAGTTCATGATCGAGGTAATTGGTAACAAAAACAAAGATTTTGCGCCAGGAATATTGAAACAAGTACCAAACAACCCGAAAAAATGCTTCAATTATAAAATTATATTAAAATATAGCGGCTATTATGACTTGGGAACTATCTCGCTGGTACTAGCTTAACTGCGTAGACCCAAACCTATTGATGTCTGCGGATCTTTGGCAAAGTTTGGCGACTAGCTAGGAGTGTTGTTTCTGTGGGATGAGAGTACTAGCCGAGGTCGTCGCTATCGAGGCGGGCGTCGGATCTAACGTGGCTCCTTCGGTACGTGTGGGTGTACGTGCCCAATCGGACGAACGGGAAATGGAACGAGCGACCAGCGAATTCCTCGGCGTCGACAACGCCTCCTCGCCTCTGCGTTCGCGGTCGCGGCTTCCCTCCTCCTCCTCCACTGATTGGCAACTATAGCCGTAGACTTTTGAAAGATCGCCATGAACTACTTGACTATTGATGACGTGCTGCCCGTTAGAAATTTTGAATCTAGTTTTTAATGATGTGGCTTAAAAAGTCAAGCGTTCTAGAGAAGGGAATTCCAGCCAGAAAGGATTTCCACTCGTGGTGGAATTTGGCATTCTTTAGTGGAATTGGTACCACAATCTTGCAAAGTTCGATGTTTTTATATTAAACTGGCTGTGCCCGGCATGCGTTTCAATGCCTCTTTTTTTGTAGGCACACTTATACAAAACAGACTTATTTACATGTACAAAATAAATGAAAGACGATGATTTTTTGTGTATTAAATTAAACTTGAAAATATTTATTCAAGTGCTTTGGGGTAAACAATATTTATGGCCTTTTCGCCCTCTGCAAAAAGAAATAAATTGAACCCGATGAATCCCTCGTACCTACATAGGAATTCGTAACGCACATATTATTGCATGAGTTTCCATTCGATGCTCATACTGCGGTTTCCTATTAAATGAAATATTCTATTGCTGAAGTAGTGCAAAAATTTAAGATTTTCAAGATTAAAAATCCAATTTTAGGAAAAAGCGAAGCGTATACGAAAATAATCGAATATAAAAATTAAAAAAAAAACGCAAACAAAGAGACCACAGCACCAAATCTTACTTTACATACCTTTCAATACAAATTATGTCTCACTGATATGATTTTGATGCACGTGATGTTATGTCTCACTTATACGATTCTGATGCACGTGATTGAGCAACTCGTAATCGATCTGTTTCTTTGCTTGCTTGTCGTTCCTCGCCATTTTGAGGAGCTCGCGTGCCAACACTCATTTATTGAAACGACTCGCGATCCACCTATTGTAAAATGGGTTGAACAATTCAAAAACCTTTCTGAGTGCGCGGACAACAGCTCACAAAAGTTTCATCGTAATCGGATGAATGGTATTGGAATGCATAGAAGACGAACGAACAAACATTCATTTTTATATATTAGATTCAATTTTAGTAAGTTTAAATGTTATCATTTGCGTTCCATGAACTGGAATTTCGCACATTATGATAGATTTTTCGATGTGCAAATAATTTTCCTTTTTTTGGAATTTAAGTTATGTTATGAAATAATTTATATTGGGCAGTGAGAATGATATTCTGAACCTTCTGAACATTGGTGAACGAGAGAATCGAATTAAATAAGTTGAGTTCAACCATTCTAAGTGACAGAGTCGATTTTATCATCTAGTGATTTCATAATCACGGTAATGCATCCTGTGCTACAGTTAAGATGCAAGGCAAGAGCGTCTTCGGATGTACGGGATCGATTCCCGATCAGGTCGAATGGTTTATTTTCATCCTCTTATGTGGTGTTATATCTCAAATAAGTGCGTGTAAATTTGTAGAATAACCTGTCTCTCTTTAGAAATGAGTATGATTGAAATCGTAGGGTGCTGAAAAGCGAAAAAGTAGTCTTGAGTTTATCTTTTCAGTTCGAGGCGTAAGCCTGAGTAACAGGATCATTTTTCACGTTATAGTTCAGGTATTGCGGGAATGACAGCTCAGATGGCTCGCTGACGCCGTCATTTTAAGAGAAAGCGGCATTGATTAGGATCCCCTTCCCTTTTTCCATCGTTCTGACCAACCTTGTTTTCCGTAACTGAGCTGGTTCGTGAAATCCAGCTGCAGCCAATCAGGGTGTACGGCAGCAAATACGAATTTTGGGGCCTATATTGAGCTATGATCTATGTATGGCGATAGTAAACAGCTTCGATGGAACTGACGGGTGTAAAAAATTATATTAATTATAATCTCGAGTGTTACTTTCTTTGAGAGAGCATAGTGCTCCCTGAAAGAGCATTGAAACGCTCCTTAGGTTGAATAAACTACAGAGGTTTTCTACATCTCCATACTACCCTGCGAACCGCCCTATCAGCGTGGGGCAGGGTGTGTTAAGACACCAGCCGTGTAAAGATGTAAGGGATAAGATTTTGGGAGGTGATTGGTGACATTTATTATGGGAGTGTATTTAGTGGACCTCAGTTTTTATTTTGCGAGGAAAGAACAAGTTTTTGTACCTCTCTATTCGGCAATGTGTCTCTCTTATCGCTTCTGTCAAACCTAGAGATGTAGTGAGGCGCCATGATAATATTCTCTGTGTCGCTCTGAAACACACCAGTTCTGAATTTTTCAAGCAACCTACGCCTAGAGTGCAACCTCTCAGTCTCTAGGGGCTCCCACCTTTATCCCTCTAAAGTTTGAGAAACGCTATATGTTCGCTCGTAGCAGTTTTGAACGAAGCGTACAGCTTTTCTTTGTATTTTATTAAAATTTTGGTGAAATATTTATGACCAGAGTTCCAAATTTGTTAAATGTTTTGTTTAAATATTTTGTGCTCGGTTAAATGATAAAATATTGGTAATTAAAAAAATTACCTAATACATTTAAGTATAACATGTACATAACTTTACGATCCTGAAAGAACAATAGCTGCTGGGTATCGAATGGTTCAATTCATAATATGACTTATGTTGATTATGGAGCAAAGAAAATCTCGCGTGTGGAAATGATACTTCCAGTTAAATCGGTAACGATCGTGTGATGTAGAACATGATGGCTTCAGCTATCACTTTCCCTGTCCTTTAAATGATGGCTAAAAGCGTTCTTTAAATGGTCCCTAACAAAAGACGAAAAAAGTGATCGTGTGATTCAGGCTTTCGAAAGCACTATGATGTTTCATGTGCTGCATTGTTAACTCGAAGCTGAAAATAATGGTTGCATGAGGCCATTCGTATAATCTCATTGTATTATGCTGACTTTCTGGTGACGTTCGATGACGCATTTTTCTGGCATTTGGGAGTTCTAGGTTTAAATTGTAGTCTAGCCGAATGATTTTTTTCTGTGCGAATCATCCTCTTGGTGAAATTTGTTATGGATGTGTTATTTTCTATACGTCTTAATTAGTGTGAACATGGATAGGATTTGACTTGATCATATGTAGGTGAAGTTAACTTTATCTGCTACCATATCATAAATAACATTTGTAAGTTTGGCTTGTTTATTAAAAACATCCCTGAAACTTGTTGGAAGATTGTCTTACAATGTATATTTAATATTCTCCCATCTATAGTGAGACAATCTTCTAGCACAAAAACGAATGGATGGCTCAAATTCACCCATCTGTATAATACTACTCATAATACTCTCAAAAAACCTGAAAATGAAAAGTAATCAACGGTTGCTATGTGGAGCTGATTGAAAATTTTTATTTATTCTACTCACTCATTATATTCTTTTACCGCGGAGGACTATGAATTTAAGGTAGGTTGAGCGAGGTAGAACTCTAATGATAATGGAGATCATATTCGAATTATGCGCTTTGATTTCTGCAGATGTAGGAAACATGAATTGAATATTGCATTATAAATGGCGCAATGGTATACTTTAGATGACTGCAATTCTAAGTAATCAAATAAAAATAGCCTCATAGTTCTTTTATTTGACTCATTTTTTTCGCGCGGTACGTTTGAAACTCCTTCACAACGGAAGATTTTTGGTGGCCCTGAAAACATTACGATGGTGATGATATGATTTATTTTAAAAAATATCCGAGAAAACGTATTGACTACATATTGTTAGTTTTTTGGCAATATCTAGGTGTTAGAAATGCCTTATTTTTAAAAAATAATGTCGCTCTGTCGTGTATACACGTACCGTTTCCCATGTAAAAGGTCTGGTATTTTTCGTCAAATATCTCGGAAAGTACTGTGGTAAGGGTTTGATATTTGGATATCATCGGGAGGGTGAGGTATTTATCTTTAAAACGAGACAAACTTCATTGATTTATATGTGAAATGATGCTTCGCTCCAACTACATTAAGTCACTCGAGCAATAGAGTAGTACACGATACTCGTGACTTAGTTGCTCTCATTACACGGCATGTTTCCGCCCTCGCCTCGCTCGGGCGCTAATTCACGCCGTGTATTAATGGTCCACTCAAGTCAACAGTTATCGTTATGTAATATTAGTGTAAATGTAACATTAGGTGCCTGAGTAACTTTTCATTGAACATTTCTCTGCCCATCACATCGCAAGACTCTTCACCGTGTCAGTTCACTTTATGTGTGTATTCCAGCGTAGCGACAGTCGTTGGAGAATCTTTTCCTGAATTTTTATCGATTTTCTCAAGCGAGAGCAATTGATTGACTGCCTGTATTACCATTTCGATTTTTCTTCTCATGTGCAATTCCCTTTCTCAGGTAATGGGATCATTAGCTTGCAATGACTAAAACCTAAGCGATTTATGGCTTCGGACATACGAGGATCTCCATTTTTGTCGATGCTTCAATCGAAATAGGGATTTTAATGGGCTGGGAGCTGGGTGCTGTTCAGCTTGTAGCCGTTTTGGTCTGATTGAGCCAGCCACCTCTGCGATCGAGAGTCACGATTTTCCGATTGAAGCAAGACTTTCGTGCATATTAATAGAATGGGGCTTTAATTTCAGTTACGTCACGCCCATTGTCTACAGCTATGTGAGGTTTTTCCGAGGTGGCTCTATTGTGTGAATTAAGTATGAAGTAGGTGTAGATAAATTCAATGGAGATTTATTTTTCGGGGAATATGCAGTCCCATTGCGCGTGGCTCTAACGTAGTTAGTCACCCCTATGTCACAATCGAGACAATTTTAAAATGTCCACCACCTCCAGTGCGTAACGTCGTACTTAAGTTAATTTCTATGGATAGATTATTTATTTTATTTTTTAAATTTTATCTTCACTACCCCGAATACAGCGTATTTTACCAATTTATATCTGGTGAATAGCAACGTCAATATCCGAACACAAACTCCCATGCCCTGATTGGTGATAATTCCACCCAGGCGGGATGCGAACCCGCGACCCTCGGTTTAGCCGGCGTGCAAGGCCGTTCAATATCGATTGTGTTCTTCCTTCGATATAGGTCTTCGAAACGAAGAGAAATCCGCCCTTAATGTGCTTGTTTTTGTTTTCTCCATAAGCATAGTATAAGTTGTTCGACGTTTTTGTTAATTTGGGAGTGTATTTTTATTCGAAATGACAACTTGTGCTGCATATTCGCTGATTTTCTTAAGGGTGTGTTATGACAGGCAGTAAATGCTCAAATAGCTCATTAATGTCGGACATGTGGAAGAAATGGTTGCGAAGACCTATATCGAAGGAAGCATACAATTGATATTGAACGACCTTGACAATCCCGTCGCCGCCGGGGCCGGCGCACAGTGGCCTAGAAAGCCCGATTTTCCGGACAAAAGTCGATTTTCCGAACTTGTTCAAATGACTTCAAAATCATGTCTAATGGAAAGATAAGATCATTTCATAACGTACGACCCTTTTTTCTCCTAAAACACAGTTATTTTCTGATATACAGAGCTGTATTTTAGGGAAATTTCTTGTAATTCAATTTATGACATTTTTAATGCTTTTTTGCTCCATCCATAGAATGAGTCTACGCTTCATTTAAAGTGTACAATGAGTTAAATTGGCATCTTTGCCTTGTATTCATTGATTTTCTATCGTTCATTTTGTAATAAAGTCTTTAAGTCCCTTATGACAGTGCTTAAATTAGTCTCAGACGAAAATTCTGTTCGTGCGTGCAAAGTTGGCAGAACAAAATAACCATCCACTATCACCCTGTTAAGCAATGGCATAATGGAAAGAAAAAATCTGTATTTAGTTAATGTGTAAAAATCTTTTGCCTTTAACTGCTTTTCCTGACAGCTCGTCGATTTGTGTTACTTCGCCGGGCCTCCGGAACGCCATATCACGGGCAGGCGACAATTATGGTCGTACAGAGGGATGGTCGTTTGTTGTTTCTGTAATATGGAGACAATTATATTCGAGGTTAATCATTATGATTTATTTTCATCTTTCACTTGAGGCTCAATGTCAACAATTCACTCCTTATTTCTATCAAATATTGATCTGCATGGTTATTACCATGGCATATCCACTACATTAGTATCAAGATAAATAAACTACTATTTCACTAATCTATCTTCCGTATGGTGCTGTTTTAATTACTCAATTACAATAAGCCATACGATGTAAACACAAGTCGCAAACACCAGTTCATTGGTAGTATTTGAATCCACCAATCCACTAATCCTCCGTCGTTTTGATCTCTCACAGAGTCTATCAAATGTCTTAACCATGCTTCCTTCGTAATGCTCATATACATGCTAGTGAAATAGTAGTTTATTTATCTTGATACTAATGTAATGGATATGCCATGGTGATGACCATGCAGATCAATATTTGATAGAAATAAGGAGTGAATTGTTGACATTGAGCCTCAAGTGAAAGATGAAAATAAATCATAATGATTAACCTCGAATATAATTGTCTCCATATTACAGAAACAACAAACGACCATCCCTCTGTACGACCATAATTGTCGCCTGCCCGTGATATGGCGTTCCGGAGGCCCGGCGAAGTAACACAAATCGACGAGCTGTCAGGAAAAGCAGTTAAAGGCAAAAGATTTTTACACATTAACTAAATACAGATTTTTTCTTTCCATTATGCCATTGCTTAACAGGGTGATAGTGGATGGTTATTTTGTTCTGCCAACTTTGCACGCACGAACAGAATTTTCGTCTGAGACTAATTTAAGCACTGTCATAAGGGACTTAAAGACTTTATTACAAAATGAACGATAGAAAATCAATGAATACAAGGCAAAGATGCCAATTTAACTCATTGTACACTTTAAATGAAGCGTAGACTCATTCTATGGATGGAGCAAAAAAGCATTAAAAATGTCATAAATTGAATTACAAGAAATTTCCCTAAAATACAGCTCTGTATATCAGAAAATAACTGTGATATAGGAGAAAAAAGTGTCGCAAGTTATGAAATGATCTTTTATCTTTCCATTAGACATGATTTTGAAGTCATTTGAACAAGTTCGGAAAATCGAATTTTGTCCGGAACATCGGGCTTTCTAGACCACTGTGCGGCGGTTGTTGAAGATACCGTACGAAATAAAATTTCTCAGTAAAAATGTGAGTTGCCATTTTTTATGAAAAGAATTACGTCGAATTTAACAATAATTTTTATTTTGTAACACTGTAGTGTTCTTTTATATATTAGTTACTTAAGCTTGTGTTACTGTGTGTTCCTTATGTGTTTTTCATATCAGTTGCATTCATCGTGTTATTTACTATCAGTCAAAATTAATCAAAGAGTTAGAAATAGTATCGGTTGGAGTATGTGACTAGCAATGCGTTGAAATGATAGGAGAGAAAAATGGGAAAGAATTGCGAACTGATCTTCGGATTGATGACTGCTGATATGTTGCAAATGCGTTAGCTCTAAGACGTGAAATGGAACAGTATTTTACCATTTATTATTGTCTACAATTCCTGTGTATGTAAATAAAAGAATTATGAAGACGCCTGAAGCTTTTAAGCTATTGCATCAGTGCGAAAAAATCGAAGCTCAATAGAGTATAGCAGTCATGGTGAATGGCAACTGCGAATGGTGATCGCGGAATAGTTGGTTCTTGCCAAATTTCATCGTAAGACTAATTACGATATTATTCGTAATGCTTGCACATTTCTATTGTTTTACGTTTCATAAGTGATTATCGAGTTACTGGAATTATGGTCGTCAATAGCTGTGTGGGAGGGTTGGTCATTAATAAAACAAGATCACATACCTCTTATCTACGTTTTTCAAAATTGCATTCGCATCATTAAGGCTCGAGGTGAAAATTGATTTGAATATTCAGACTATGCAGACATTAGACTATAAATTTGCAATGAACTATGGAATTGGGAATGGCAACTCCTCACCTCTTGAAGGGAAATGATGACCGAATTTTATTGATGTTCAATCCTCCGTAACATCTATTTAAGATAATTTAGTGGGCAAAATCTAGCTCTGTTCTTTGTGAAATGAAGGTCTATTAAGCAAAATCGTATTGTAGTGAATTGATAATAAATTGCGTTAAACTACTGTCGAATGCTAGTCAGATTTTTGTCCTCCCTCCAGTGCTATGTTATAAACGCACTGTTGAGCCTGAAAGTGGACGGGCGAAGGCTGTAATTGGTATAGGTTTTCAGCTGCTATTTATTTTCATATGTGAAGTAATTTTTTAAACGATACCGATTGTTGCCCGAACTCTTTAGCTTCAACGCTCCCTGCAACGCAGGACTGAGCGTTGAGCCATAAAATAAACCTTGAAATGCCTGACGTTGGGCCATAAAATTGCATTTAAACGTGACCAATGATTTTTTCGCGGTGATGGCCTGTTTCGGTTTCGCTCACTCAGTTTTATGTTTGAAACGTTGAAAAAAATGGCTAGGTAGGATCGTGTCGTGTAGAATATTCGTATTTGCTGAGCCAGCCACAGACCTAAATTGCGGCTTGTGGGATCGCAGATAAGAGCATCCTGCTTTAAAGTGCGCCGGAATTCACCTTTATTTTTTGGTATGACTATGAGAATAAATTCATCCATGTCGTGATATTCGTTTTCAGCCCTCGCCTTAGGCCGTTTTCGAACTTAGCAAATCAAGCTATCTTGCCTTGAAACCTGGTACGCATCGAAAGCTATGACGTCATGGACGCGTCATCACCATGCGCTTGTTCACTAGCTATCGAGGAAAGATACCAAGTCAACGAAAAAGGAGACTTGTTATGCTTGCTAGGTTTTAAGTTAGAATTCGGGGTGTGATAATATGGGCTTGTGTGGAAAATAGAAGTGAAGAAACTTTCAAATGGATACGATTTTATCATTACTACGTATATTGGTTTGATATTTATTATTTTTTTGCGGAAAAATTGATGAATTCGCCATATTTAAAGGCTTTTCAAAAGTGAATATACTGATTAAAGATTTGGTACCTGATAGTTGTGTGAATAATTCCATACATTGTAAATGTACCGTCCTTGTTTACTTCATTGAACCTACAAAATCTATCTTCCTTACTCTGGAAGGAAAATAAATGAAATGAAAAAATGATGAAAGAAATTATATGAAAGAATTATGGTCCGATAGAAAGTACTCTAAGGTAGCCATAATTTCATTGGCAGCATTATTTTTAGCTAACGAACATCATAATTGTTAATAACGTTGACATTGGAGAGGTTTTCACTGCATTCATCAAAGAAAGGGGACAATAAACCATTAGGGTAAATGTAATTTGTTTTCAACTTAATTACCTATCTTAGTTACAACGCGCGTATTTATCAGTTATCAGTTGAAGATCATAGATAGTTTGTTCGGAGTGTAATATATTAAAATACTGTTACCTGTTTTTTCATGCAGACAAGAAATATTATAATGCCTTTTTGTGCATAAAGACGTTGTCTGTGGTGAAATACAGTGAGTGATATGTCGTCCACTTCAGCAGACCCTAGCAATCGAAGCATAATAATTATTCACCACATAATGGTATATGAGAATTATTTTATTCATAAGCAATAAGATTTTAAAAATTATATTCCCTTTTAATTTGTCGCATACGGATGGGAAGCATTTTAAAGAAGCAATCGACTTCCATCAACCACAAAAATTATGGACACGGATGGCGCTTTTCGTATGTTTTACGAGATGAAGGCCTAATGATGTCTCTTCCACCGTAAAAGGGCGACGAAAGTGTCAAGTGAGCATTTCACTTTGCTTGCCTAGGTATCAAGATATCTTGATATCAAGTTAACTAGGCGTTTGCCAAGTTCGAAAACGACCTTAGTCCGTGACCGATGCACACATGACTAAGTTTGGACTCGAAGGGAGTGCTTCCTCGAAACAAGTCGCTGCAGGTGATAAGGGAGGTAGCTGAATTCCTTTGTTTACATTCGATTACCGGCGTGCAGTTTGCCTGGCAATTTATTTGGCAAATCAAATTCTCACTTTTAAGGTCGTTGGAGCTATTTTTGTCTATATACCATGACTCTAAATTTGGTCCAAATGCGAGAACGGCCGTCTCCGTAGTATGCCGACTTTGATCTTCGAGCATTGGTTACGCATTCTGTAACCATTGTGAGCCTATTTAACTTATGCTACTGGCGAGACTTGACGTTCCGTGATTTTTTGAAATGTATTTCTGACCTACAGATAATTGCAGTAAAAATGCTTAAATGATAATACTCCTGAGCGCTATTAAATATAATGCTAAAAAAATAAATAAGTTAAAAATATTAAAACCGTAATACCTGTTGTCTTTTTTTGCCTTGATATTGTTTCTACAGACATGCATGTGCTTGTTAATTTTAGAAACCCTGGGCCTATCTCATAGTCGAGTTGTATTATTTCCCTCCGCCATACCATATAGTTTTTATTTTTTAGTAGTACGTGTAGTGCATTGTGACTAAACATAACCCAGGAAGATTAATTGATAATTAAGAAACTTTCGAGAAGTAACAGGCGCAATTTTTTCTGAAAAATAATAAAATCCCAGTATGACCGTGCTCAGACAAGGCTACTGTAAGTACCCACTGGGTGACGAAAATTCTATCTTCCTTTCGTAAGTATTACCGAATTCCCTCAGCTTTAGCATAAAAAAAGATTCATTTGAGAATCTTTGGGAAGGGGACTGATGCGGGACATTTGTCTTGGTTGGTTATGTGACAGTCATGTTATGTTTGCGAGCGCCAAAAATTCAAGTTACACAAGCCTACTAAGTCACTTTGATTTCCAGGTGTCATGAAAGCGTGAGCAATACGCAGAGATCTATTTGGCCGAATACGGGGACCGCGTTCTTCGTGTGGTCCGTCTTTTGACAGTGATGAATCTTAGCATTCACGTTCTTATTAGTGATATACATATATGGATAAAAGTGAACATAATTACATGCTACGGATTTTGTTATTTGATAATTCAGTACTATTTTAGCTCGCAGAATTATGTCACGTGAGATATCGTTGTTAGCGATTCGTTTAAATTTGTACAAAGTTTATTCTAGTGAAAAGTTGGGCATTTCATGTTATTGTAATGGCTGCTAAAATATCCAGGTGCCACGCCGTGTCAAAGGTTCGGCAAAAAACATTTTGTCATGGATAGTAATGATTATGAGCACCGTTACATAAAAACGGGATACATATAGTTTCACTTTCATACAGTGCGATAGAGCGGAGCAGTAGCCACTAGGTCAAGCGACCTTCACTCAAGAACGTCCACGTAGAGATTGTTCTCTGACGTACGGGTAACGACATATGAAACCAATCGACCGCTTAATCCGATGGAATCGATGACACTACAGTTCATTGAACTGAAGAATACATGGGTACCAACCGAATTTTTACCTTTTAAATCATATATAAATATAATTTTTGCCCAAATTTTGAATACCGTACCAAAAACTGTCAATAAATCGTGTCTTCTAGCTGTCAATTCATCAGGATCTATTCGCGATAGGCCTCCACCTCTCTCTATCCTCTGCCATTCTCTTCATTTCTGAAAACTGTCCACAGCTCATTTCCTCCATTGTCTACTTCCATTACTCCAATCTTGGCCTTCCTCTATACCTTTTGCCTTCTATCATTCCTTCTGAAATCACCTGCACCAATCCCTCATGCCGCAGTACATGGCCGATGTTCCATCAGTCCCGTCTTCTTTTTAGTGCTTTCCTCAGGCTCCATTATTCCTTCACTTTTCTCAGTACCTCTTGGTTTGTTACTCGCTCTGTCCAGCTTATATTACTCATTCTTCTAGAACACCACCTCTCAAAAGCCTCTTGATGTTTCTTCACCGTTTGTACCACCGTCCTTGTCTCGATACCATACAACAAACACTCCACACAAAGGTTTAGACTATCTTTTTCTTTTCTGTATTTTTCACAAGGATGTGAAGAGTTATTTTAACTGTTAAAGGCAATTTTGCTCTAAGTATTCTATTCCGTATTTATTTTGTTCTCCTTTCGTCAGAAGTTATTTTGATTCCCAAGTTTTTAAACTCTTTCACATGTTTCTACAATTCACCGTCCAACTCAAGCCTCGCATCTTGAGCTCCTCCTCTGGTAGCAACTAGGATTTTAGAGGAAATAAAATATATATAATAAATAAAAACACTAGTGATAAATTATAAGAGGTACCTGCTGATAAACCGTGAATGGCTCAGTAGGACCATAAAGTTGGAACATAGATAAAATAGTGTGAATTGTACATGATTTATATGATATTGCTTTTATATTTTCGGTATTGGAAAAAAAATTAAAACCTTAACGGGCATATCACCTCTAGTAATAAAAATATCTGGAGGCCGAACTCCGATCGGATAATATTTTTATTTATGTGAATTCTTGAAAAAATCACCAGCTGAACTGTTAGTTTCGTCGTCGTAAACGCTTCGCTAGTCAACCATTCACTCAGCAAAGGCAAAATTTACCCTGACGAGCTTCTCGTGCCTGAAAGGAGTGTGTGTCGTTGGTTTGGCCATGTCGAGAAATTGATGAGAAATGAATGACGAAAAATATATACTAACTTTTGGAATGGCATGAAAGGGAGAGGTAGACCGCTAAAGTCATGGGTGAATTTGATGATAGAGATTGTAAATAGGAGGAAAAGTATCTTTCAATAACATAATGAAGGATGTTCTGATTGTTCCTAAGTAGAGATGGGTAAATTACGGTATTTTTTTTAAATTACCGTGATTTTCCGGTAATTTCCGATAATTCCGGTAATCAGCAATTAATAGCTAGAATTAGAGGATTTAATAGGAATGACCAATAGCAATAGGAAGTGGTTTTTAGGCATTATAACCCTTGTTATTTCCGCTGGACCATACTAAAAAATTTAAAAACATACACAGCAGCCGACACGGAATAAAGCGTTCTTTTTTTTGCGTGAGAAATTTTCGTTCAAACCATTGAAACAATATCCCCACAAATATTCCAAAAGTAAAAATATTTCCTAAATGAGTTAAACGTGCCTTTATTAATAATTAAGATTATTAAATTTAGGTATATAGACTTGTATTAAAATACTATATTTGTAAGATATATCGGTATGAAAAATATTTGACACGGAAGTGAATACTCCCGAATATTACGGTGAGTTTCAGGATGTGCGGTAAATTAAGTAAAATAACACGGTAATTTTCAGAATGGTCCATCTCCATGCCTGAGATAGGGTGGTAAAGTTGAAATTCCCTTTTTTCGTGAGGACTTCAAGGAAACGTTTTAAACATCTGGGTGACTACTTACAATAATTACATTACTCTAAGCGTAACTTTGTAATTTGTTCTCATAATCTCGTGTAGCTCTATATATGCAGCTACATCTATGTAAGACGTAACGTGTAATTTATCTATAATAATAATGTTTATTACTCCTACACCATTTACATTTCAGTCACAAGTTGCGAGTAAGTTTAGGTGGCCTTGAAGGAGAACCTGTTCAAGGCTACCGTCAAATGATAATATGTTATGATCATACACTTAAACATAGGTACATATAGCTCATGTAATGAGACCATGACAATTACTTAACAATGTAAGTGTGTACCTATTGACAATTTAATGAGTTATATCAATCACATTTATAATAGTACTGGGTCTATCCCAAAAGTTCCGGTAGTTGTTTTGTCAAAAGTCCAAAAAATCATTTATTGAACAATCACTTTAGAACTTTTCAAAGTAATCTCTTCCCGACTCGATGCACATTTTCCAACGCTTCACCCATGCCTCGTTGGCACCCTGGAATGCCTCAACGGGGACCCTCTCTGAGACAGGCCGTCGCAGCTTTTTATGCGCCTCCAGCGTTCCGTGGCGGTGTCCTTTCAGAGACTTGAGAAATAAAAAGAAGAAATCCTCAGAAATGAAAAGAAGTCCGATGGTGCCAAGTCGGGACAGTACGGCGGCTGAGGCAGCGTTGCCACGCCCATTTTTGCAAGCAACTCGGCATCAATGTGCACGGTGTGGCTCGACGCATTGTCGTGATGCAGGATACAATGGTCACAAATGTCCTTTCGGACTCGTCGCATCCTGTTTCTCAACCGTTTGGGCACTTTACAGTAAGACTGGCTGTTCATTGTTTGTTCTTGAGGTACAAACTCACTGAGAGTCACTCATAGTTTGTCAAAAAATACGATGAGATTCATTATCAGAACCTTTTGGACAGACCCTGTGTGTCCTACACTTACTATCTGGTGAGAAGCCAAGACTGCATTTTTGGATGATATTTTTACAGAAAAAGGACTCATTCAATACATGAATGGGGTAATAAATTGTACACTTTTGGTCCTTCATATAAAAAACTTCATTTAAATACCGTCGAATTTTGTTTGGATAAGGGTAATCTGGTTTTACGTAGAGTTAAAGGAGAAGGCAGGTACAGAAATATTCCTGAGTTACCACCTCTTATATAAAAATGCCGTAGAACCTTATATATATATCTATAAATGCCTCAATGGAAGTAACCCTAGATGAAGAAAGACGCGACTTGTTCAAAACTACTCCATTGACTCTTTTCTGTAGAAAAATGGCCGAAAAAATCAATGATTACATCTACATTTTGTTTGCCTTAGTTGTTTGATGCGTTGCCACATTGGTTACCCATATGACCCTAATCAAAAAGTGGACTAATTCAAGAAATTATTTAAATATTTAAAGTGAATTTTCCCTCACGTTAGTCTTTTTTCAGTTTCAGTCTCAATATTTCATCAAAATCGTTTGAGCCGTTTTCGAGGAAAACGTCCAAGCACCCTTACAGAAATAGCTCTTTTAATAGTATAAAATATAATTAGATAAATATTAGATTAGATAATTGTATTAGTATAAAATAGACTGAGGTATATTATTTTTCAAAATTACATTGCAAATAGTCAAATGGCTGGTGGCAATGAAAATAGACATGCACATAAAATGATCTGATCATATGAAGAAGAAATAAGAAAAATATAAAAAGGATGGATTAACATAAGTTACACTATAGAAATTAATTTTGTTTTCAATATTCTAAACATTTATTTCTAAATAATTTTAAGATTTTGGGCAAGGGCTCAAAAAGTTCATCAGGCAGCTGGTTCCAATCATGTACACCCCTATTTAAAAACGACTACTTGGCCGCGTTTGTTTTTTGTTTTTTTTAGTTTTATTTTATATGTAGCACTGGAGTTGGGATCCGTATCGAAACAAGCTGGAATTGGCCAATCTATTGGTCTTGACTACTAGCACGAGGATACTCTTCTCGTTTGAAAAGCGTGTTGTATGCATTTGTAAATGGGTGTGTTGCTGATTGAGACGTAGAGTTTCCCATGATCTCGGATGTCTTTGTTTTAATTCTGGTATTTTTTTCTCCCGCTCCAGGTGGTGTGGTGTGTGTTCCCGGTTTCCCCGACCAGTCGCCAAGTGAAGAATCCTTTGACAACAGACAGGTAAGCCCTGGATCAAATCTCAGGCACCCAGATTCCTGTTTTTATCCGAGAGCACGATAAGGATGATTGTTGATCTGCGGGTGACACGGCATTCTTTGCTCAGCCGAAGCTTGCGTAGGAGTGTTGACCTATTCTCAAAGGCATGCAGAAACCACGTGACCCCACCACCAAAAATCCATGGCCGGCTATGGGCTTTGAATTTTTGTTCCGAAATACGTTAGCCAGTATCTGAGAAGCCAGTGAACTCAGCGTGCTTTGGCACACGTACTTTTTGCTTGGCGCATACGGGTTATACGCTCGAATATCCCACGCAGTACGTGACTCTATCGTCTGCCACTGGAATCAGAAAATGTATAGAACGCCCAAATGCATTGTATGCATCTCATTAATTCATGATAAGGTGGAGGTAGGTCATGATCGATCCAATTAGGGAAAGCAGAAATGAAAGAAGATTGTGAAAAGGTAAAAATTCCAACGATTCCGTCTTGTAATTAGGCTGTGGATCATGCGAGATTTTTTTTCTTTTATTCGAGTGGAAGTTAGGGAATCTTGCTCCCTCGTTATTCTCGCATCATGAGAATATTCTGTGAAGCTCAGGTTGTCCACTCGGCTATCTGCTATGCAACTCCTCAATTCATTCGGGGGTGAAATGACATCTATTTACTAATTTTTCTCATTAAGTGAAGGAAAATCCACACTAGAATTGATTTGTTTTTATTTTTGTGTTTCTTTGCGAAATACCTATCCTGCATCTTATTCCGTTGACGGGATCGTACCTGGGCTTGAACGAAGATTCATTGGCTTAAGGTGGCTATTTACGCGAGAAAATATAAATGTCCAAATTGTATTTTTGCGAATAACTGATGGGGGTTAGTGCATCTTTCTTTATAATTGTGCGTAATTAAAATTTAAGCGCCATGTCATCCAAGTTATCGAGTGATTTAAATATCTCTACTGTTTTTAAATGCAAAGTGTTTAAAGCTTGGGTCTGTTTATCAGAGCTACAAGTCTACTAGTTAAAAATCACGTGACCCCGTCACAAGGCGGATGTGTAACTCAGATAAGCCAAACCTGATATAAAAATTCAATAATGATAAAACCAGATCAACATGATATCTTGACGTGTAAGATTTATAAACAACTACCATTTTGAGGTTAACCTTCAAGAAGTGGAGCGAAAAACTAGTATAGAAATTATCTTCGGCCTTGCTGAAGCTTATATACTCTATACCACTTTCAATTTTGTTTTAAAAAACCGTGGTGTTGGTCCGATCCAACCCATTTGAGAACTGTGCCGTCTGTGGACTTCTAGAGGCTTATAACCCAAATTTCAGCTCGATATCTCAGTTTTTACGGCAGTTATCGTGCAAAGAGACAGACAGACGTAGCTAGATAGACTCGTAAGGTGATGCTGATCATCCTTATATACGAGGACCCCAGAAGTCAAGGGGTCTAAGTAACAAAATCGTTGTTTTGAGAAAACTTAAGTCAAAGTTGAAAATGTTTGGTACAACCCACTAAATAGTTAAGAGGCATTACCTTAGATAGCATCACCTCTCAAGAAAATCACTTGGATCCCTTTGCCACCTAAAAGATTTATATTTTCACGCCCCATTCCTGTACATAACTTGTTTTTTTTAAATGTCACTTAGACCCCTTGACTTCTGGGGTCCACATATATAGTTCTTCTGTACGTATGTATGTCACTGAACTCCTAAACGGATGGACCGATTTTGATGACATTTTTTGTGTTTGAGTGGGTCCCTGGATGGTTTAGATTCCCAATTGGACCCGGTAGGTGGTGCTGCGATCGGGTTCTCGGAACTTTTTTGACATTTTTTTTAATGTTTGAAAAATTTTTGCGCATATCAGAACATATAACCCTAAAATTCCCCCCCCCACCACCTCCAAATATATTTTAAATTGAAAAAATCGTAAGTTCATGACTAATATGCCGTCATGAATAATTGACCATCTGAGAATAATTTATAGTTATGTTTGTGTACCATAGGTGACGCTGTCGAATTCTGTGGTATATGACTTACGCATCAATACATGAGCAAGTCGTCGCACTTGCGTCGTAGCTTGGCGTTGTTTTGACATTTCAATTTATGTTCGCTGTGTTTCGATATTCCATGTATCACAATTGCGTGCATATTGAGTGTATTATTCATCGACAAAACATATTGAAATAAAGTTTTAAATTATAAATGAAGTGTACTGTGTAAAATGTATAAATCAAGTGTACTTTGTTAATGTATAAATGAAGTATACACATAAATTGTGCAAATGGACTCAATGTCAATGTCACTTAGCATATAGTTTAACAAAAATTCGAATATCGAAAAAATTAATTAATAAATTAATTATTATTAATAAATTAAATATAATTAAATATTAAAATTATTATTAATAAATGTAAAAAATATTGAATATTCGAATATCTTGCTGAACCAGCTAATAGCAGGCGAGCCACCGTTTGGGCAGGACAACGTCTGTCGGGTCCGCTAGTTTCTATATGTGTATACTTTTCCATGCCTGCCACGCATCCTTCAATGCGTTACATTTCTGCTGTGACAAAATCGATGTACCCTGACCACGTAGTGGTGTAGGGTATAGTAAACGAGTTTAACTTATGATGTTAGGTTTTACCGAAAACTCTCATTCGCTTTGGATCTTTTAAGGTAAGTTACGAAATTAAAATTCTTTTCAGCACGTATTCAATCATTTGTAATTATCCAAATATGTTGCACCGACTTTTGGATTGGAAATATGCCAGCTAAGCTCTCAAAATATATCGTAATCTTCAAAATACGAGTTAGATATTCACTTGATTACGTCCACCATGTTTTTGGAGTAGTACAGGTCTTCGATTTGGTACATCTGAGTTACACATCCGCCTTGTGGCGTGGTCACGTGACTTGTGACTTGTAGCTCTGAGAAACAGGACCCATGGTTTGCTGTTCGGGGTGATTACTGACCGCTGAGGTCCTTGACACCATTGAGGATGGGTTGGTGCGGTGAGGATCATTCAGGAAACTGAGGGAAGAGTGGAGTGAAGCCTGTAGATATCGTTCGTTTCCTCTTAGCAAAATCCGCTAAGGAGACTAAAGAGTGACGTCCCTTAAGACAGACGCTGTTCTTCATTTGAAGTACCCTCCACGTAGATCGATTCATGCAGGGATCGAGACTCAACTGAATAAATCTACGCCGCGGATGGGACATGAAAATAGGTCTTCCGGATGAAAAGCTAGTACACTAACCTGATCGCCAAATTGATATAATTTATGAATACCAATGCGATGATGTCATATATTTATTGGATTTTGGGACAGCTAAGGTCATTTGACCATTGGGGTGACAGCTAAGGGAGGAAGGGTGGATAGAAACGCGGCGGTGGCATCTGCCTGCTCTTAACGAAAGGCGTCAAGGGAACCACGGTTTAACGTCTCATCCGACAGACGGTGTACTGTATTTGAAGTGACAAATTTGCAGTTAATGTCGATGTAATTCTCTATGAGAGATATGCCTTGAGATCTGCCAGGCAAGAATTTAAAACCCTCCTCACGACACTCAAGTAGGGATCGGGTTTCCTCTGAAAAACATCCTCCTCTGCAGGGATTTGAACCCTGGCCGCCTGTATGGCTAGCCAGTACACTAGCCACTACACCAACCTTATCCCCGATGCTAAATTTTAGAACCATTGTACACTAGGCTGTTATTTAGCAAGCTAGAAAATCCTGATCTTGTACTAAACTTAAGGTTCTATTGTTGATTTGCAAACATTCGGTGACCCATTTGACTACCACGTAACATATTGTACTTTTACGTATCCCAATATGTGACTTTGAGGCTTACAGATCAGTTATGAATTAGATTGCCAGAATGTGTTTGGTTTCCTGAAGTAAAGCTGCGCTTTATGAAGGACTTACCCTAGAGTTTAGTGTATCGTATATAATGACAAATTTTCGATTAATGTGGACGTAATTATTTTTGCAATATACTCCTTGAGATGTGCCCGGAAAGAATTTGAAACTCTCAGCAATCACCCGAATGCATTGTATGCATCTCATAAATTCATTATAAGGCGCAGACAGGGGATTACAGGGTGTGTCAGGTCAGCAGCCGTGTAAAGATGTATAATTTAGGAGGTGAAATGATGACGTGTATTTTGGGAGTGAATTTAGTGGAGCTCAGTCTTTATTGTGGTCGCTTATTGTACGCAGAAAAAACGAGTTTTTTCACCCATCTGTTCGGCAGTGTATCTCTCTTATTTTATCGCATCTGTCATACCTAGAAATGTGGTGACACGTCATGATTATAATCTGTGTGCCGTTCTGAAACTCACCAGTTCTGATTTCTCAAGCAGCCTAAGCCTAGCGTGCAGTTTCTGAGTCTCTAGGGGCTCCCACCTTAATCCCTCTTATAATTGTGAAACACTATGTGTTCGTTCGTAGCAGTTTTAACGAAGCGTGCTGCTTTTCTTTGTATTTTATTAATTTTTTTGGTTAAATCTTTATGACCAGGGTCCCAAATGCTCGTGGCGTATTCGAGGTGCGGCCTAACCAGAGCGAAATAGCATCTCATTTTGACTTTTTCATCCGAGGACCTTCCCGTTATACACTTAGCTAATCCTAGTTTCTTTAATGCTGTGACGCATATGTTTTGCATGTATGTTCCCCACAATATATCAGAAGTTATAGTAATTCCAAAATACTTCACTGATAGCTCAAATTATCTCGAATATAGAAGTGTACTAAATGAAGCTCTAAAGCCCTGAAAAAAACTGAAAATGAAAAGTAAACCACAGTTTCTATGTAGAGCTGATTGAAAATTTTTATTTAATATTCTCACTCATTGCATTGTTTTCCGTAGAGGACGGCGAATTTAAGTCAAACGAGCTATAAAGTAGTGTACGATACTCGTGACTTAAGTGGCTCTCATTACATGGCATTATATCACCCTCGCTTCGCTCGGGAGGTAACTTCACGCCACGTAATAATGATCCACTCAAGTCACTAGTATCGTGATGTACTATTATTTTTTATTGATTATTTATTTGTTCCTCGTATTCGCACATGTACATAAAGGTAAATATTACAAAATTACAAAACGAGGGACATAGGTTTCTCTCAGGATTACTTCCTGTTTCGGGTTAACTTACCCTTCTTTGTCTTACAAAATTACACTGATTTCGAAAACAACAAAAATCAAATCAATTTGCCGCAAATTACAAACTACTTAACATAAATTATTCGTGGATACAAAAATATAAATTTAAGAAAATAAAATAAAACATTTTCATGCCGGAACACACAACAAAATCTGATTAGGATCACTGCAATGCACAGAAATAGTTATAGTTTTATAAGATTATGATACATAAATAATGTAACATGAACCTATTCGCAGGAAAAGAATCAAAAGTTAATTAATTAAAAGCTAGTATGCATGCACAATACAAAACAAAATGACGCAAGTGTCATCACCCTATCCAAACAAAATACCTTTACTCATTTCTTTTCAACAAATATCCCACCTCCTTGTTCTCGAATAATCAATTTTGAACACGTTTTAAAAATGTCCTTCTTTATTAACATCAATCATATTCAAAAGTAGGGAAACAAACAATTTAGGACCAAGATAAATGATCGGCGAAAAATTTCATTGTTTGGTTTAGGTATCATCATCATTGGTCGTGCAATCTTAAGATTGGTAGACTGCATCCCTCCACCCCTCCCTATCTAATGCTAGTTCCCTTACCTCCTGATATCTATTCCTGTGTACTTTCCTCGTTATTTGGTCCATGAATTAATTCCTGGGTCTTCCTCCGGGGACTTTTCCCTCTATTTTGCCTTCAATTTTATTCTTCACAAACCCGTTGTGTCTCAGGGTGTGTCCAGTCCATCTTGTTCTTCTTTTCTGCATGGTGTTCCATATCGTCCTTTCCTTTTAACTCTTCTGTACACTTCATCATGTCTTATTTTTTTCCGTCCATTTTATCTTCAGCATCCTCCTTCAGCACCAGGTTTCAAACGATTCTAGTCTGTTCTGGTCAGCTTTTCCAACGGTCCATGCTTCCGATCCATAGAGTGCCACGCTCCACACGAATGTTTTCAAATACTTTTTCCTGGTTTGTAGTCCTATCATCTATGAGCACAGCAGTCGTCTTTTTCCCATGAACGCCTAATTAGCTTGGACTATTCTCCGCTTGATGTACGTTGTACTTCTTCCGTCCCACGTGATGGTTCTTCCGAGTTAGGTGAAGGAATCCACTGGCTCTAATATCTCTCCCCTCAGGGTGACTTCTGAATTCAGCTTCTCTCTTCCGCATACTAGGGTTTTAGTCATTGTCTTAGGTTTAGGTGTAGTAATGAAGGTCTTGATTTAGGCATAAAAATTTTATATTGAATCCTGAAATTTTTTATTACGAAAGTGCTAAGCTGTATTGTGGATGCGGTATTGTTGCGGTAAAAAAGTCCGTGGGTGACAAAAAGATTTGAAGGAGACTGCAAAGGTGGACCCAGGATGCAATGTGAATGGGTAAGGGTATGTTGAAGAGGGTGTTGGAGGGAGGGATGTGGAGTAAGCCCAAGGGATACGAGGAGACGAATTTTTGTGGATGACATGATGCGGGGAAGCAGGAAATGCGAAAAGCTGGAAGCATTAGTGCTGGGAAAATAGATAAGTTTTATTGGGGAAGCTTATACGACATAACCTCATTTTGGGGAGAATTATAGCGGGGGATCCCCGAGATCTGTCAGTCGATTGTATGAAACTTCCGTCTCATCCCAAACGAATGGATGTCGGAAATAAACAATGAATATGGTAATTACGGGAATCACTTAAATTTGAAAATAACGGCGTTTGTATACATCTGTTTGAGTCTCATAGGCTGTTGGAATGATTTAACTAAAAATATTAAAATACCGAGAAAATCTGCACGCCTCGTTAAAAACTGCTATGAGCGAACATATAGTGTTTGACAACTTTTAGAGGGATTAGGGTGGGAACCCCTAGAGACTCGGAGGATGCACATTAGGCTTAGGTTGCTTGAGAAATTCAGAACTGTGTGTTTCAGAGCGGCACAGAGAATACTGTCATAACGCCTCACTACATTCTACCTCTGACGGAGGCTGTAAAATACATACATTCTCGAACAGATAGGTACTAAAACTCGTTCTTTTTGCGCACAATGAGCGATCACAGTAAAAACAGCTCCGGTAAATACACTCCCATTTTATACGTCACCATTTCGCTTCCCAAAATCTAATCCCCTCTAAATTTACACGGCTGGTGTCCTAACAACCCCTGCCACACGTGCATGAGTCGACTCGCAGGGTAGTATGTTGATGTATATTATACAAATCAAAATCGTCGAAGTGATTGGAGATTACCCGAATCGTGACGCGAAACCAAGCGAAATCTTTCAAATAGTTTCGCGCGAAACGTCAGCATCGACTTCACTTTTTTGCATAATCATTTTGTGCTAGCGGGTTTCCCAAGAATGAAAAAAGGAGGATGATTAATCCGGAATCTCCATCACGTGTGGGAGGTATCGTCACTTTTAGATTACGCGGAGAATCACGTAAACGCCTTCAGCGTTCCTCGAGATTTGCGGCTTTTATCCATTTCCTGGAATGACGAGCCAGTCATAGGAGTTAGTGTGTTTGAGGAAATAATATTGTGTAAATTATCGTTCGGAAAAGAAAACTAAAACAAAAATGAGCAGGAGATACTTTAAATATCTTCTTTGGAGCATAATAAATAAATCATGACGATGGTTTGTTTGAGATTTATGTATCTTTATCGTGTATATCTCCTCCTGTATCTCTTGAATCCGTAATTTTGATTCGCAGATGGTTCCTTAAAACGCTGGCCTCTTGTAACTAAACAGTGTGTCAGGAGCATTGACTAAATCGTATGATAGATAAGTTACGTATCAAGTATATTTATCTCGGGTATATGCAATTTATTTAATGGATTTCATTTGGAAAAGATATTAAATTGTTCCAACCCGATTGCGAAGCTAAAATTCGCTCTCCTTAATGTATTTTGGGGCCTTTGAAATTGTCTCAACAGTCCAAATCATTTGTGCATTCTGTGTGCAAAATAACCATAGCTAAAAAAGTCCAGACTTAAATCCCCATCCTATGCCTTCACATTCTGTGGTTGTGGTTTATTTACGTTTCATCTCATTTCTTTCAAGGTACTTCTTTTGATTCCTTTTTGTAGTAAAATTTGTGATTATGGGGACAATATTCATCGTCGTCATCGCTAAATCTTATCCTCAAGTTTTCGAAATCGTGATGGGGATTGATCATGGGACCATTTTTGCACTCGTGCTTTCGAATGACGGAAAGCAGCTCTCATGCTTAGTTGGAGGAGATGAGTTTGCTCCGGTAGAAAAGGTTACACCATGGTCGGTGCCAACCAGGGGTTTGCTTGGCTTACTCTTACGCTTGTGACTGATTAAACTTTCCAAAGTAATGTACTTCGTTAAAAACTGCTACGAGCGAACATTTCGTGTCTCACAACTTTTTGAGGGTTTAAGGTGGGAGCCCATTGAGACTCGGAGGCTACTCGCTAGGCTTAGGTTGCTGTAGAAATTCAGAATTGATGTGTTTCAGAGCTTCACAGAGAATATTATCCATATGCCATATTACATTTCGGGGATCGGGTTGGTGTGGTGGTTAGAGTAGGGTTCAAATCCCTGCAGAGGAGGACGTTTTTCAGAGGAAACCCGATCCCTACGTGAGTGTCTTGTGGAGAGCACTTCAAGTACAGTACTCCGTCTGTTGGATGAGACGTTAAACCGTGGTCCCCTTGGCGCCCACCGTTAAGAACGGGCTGATTCCGACCCCGGGTTTCTATCCACCCTTCCTCCCTTACCTGTCTCCTATGGCGCAAATGACCTTAGCCGTCGGTCGCCTTCCCAAATATCCAATCCAATCCAATACTACATAGATAGGTCTGACAGTAGCGATTAAATAAAAATATGGAGACTTTTTCGAGCAGATAGGTACAAAAACTCGTTCTTTCCGCGAACAATAAGCGACCAAACTGAGCTCCATTAAAGTCACTCCCATAATGCATGTCACCATTGCACCTCCCAAAACCTTGCCTCTTTACTCAGCTGGTCACCTAACACCCCTTGTCACACGCCCATGCGCCGGCTCGCAGGGTATTATGTAGATGTACGGTCGGATTCAAATGTATTGCAAAGAATTGCGCCACTTACGCTTCTCAAGGAAATTGAGTTTCACTTGCGGCGCTGTTATTCTTTGCTACGCAACGCTATCTGTTCATCTGTTTATTTGCACGTATTCAAATGGTAATAGTTGACCAATTTCCTATATTGTGCTCATTTGTTATTACACTTTCGTTTTGGTTTGGATTTACGATTTGAGCATGGATAATTATTATTTATTAATCACAACTGTTACTCTAAATGATACATTACGTAGTATTTGCCGTAGGTATATTGTATGCCAGGAACGATCTGTGTTTAATAATAAAGTTTGGTATTTCAATTAATCAATACGTCGCAGCATGTCATTGTTATTCGAGCTGATCATATTATGTAATAACAAGTTAGTACAAAACAAGCAATTGCTCAACTGTTACAATTTAAATACGTGCAAATAAACAGCTGAATAGATAGCGTTGCATAGCAAAGAATAACAGCGCCGTAAGTGAAACTCGATTTCCTTGAGAAGCGTAACTGGCGCCGCTCGATTCTTTGCAATACATTTGAATCCGACTGCACATAGATGTACTTGCTATGGAAACTAAAACTCCTACTACCCATAGACTACCAGCGACAAATTTATTTTGCCTTCTTCCATTGTCACCTAACCAATGGCATTGAATTATGGGTCATGCTTCTAACTCAAAAGATGTATTCAAGATGAAAAATAGGGCAACTAGGATTATTTCAGGTTCACACACATTGGAGTATTGTAAACCACTTTTTATACAATTGGATATTATGACCCTCTATGGTCATTATATTTGTAAATATGTATGTGAAGTAAGAGAAAACCTGAACTCATTGGAGACAGGAGTCAGTGTTCATCACCACTTTACTAGGAAAATAGACAATTTAGTGGTGCCCCACAGTAGATTGTCCAAAATTGCAAAATCATTTAATGTAATGAAAGTTAGATTTTTTTTATATACTGCTCCAAGAGGCTTGGCTTGTCAGCTTGACTAGTTTTAAATCGTTCATTAACCGTTGGCTTTTGTCAAAAACATTTAATTCATTGCAGGAATTTGTCGCGAGTGATACCTCTGACCTCAAATTTTAATTTCCTGATGTGTGCTTTCATTTTCTGTGCGTTTTACCATTTTATACTTTTGACGATGACTATTGCAATGTGTTCTGCTTAAAGTCAAATGAAATATTATTATTACTTTGGAAGGTGGTTTGTAAAGCGATCGGGGTCTCAAATGTTGATTGTTGCTAGGAGTGCCCTACGTAAACCTGCTAATCTATCTTATATCTAACGTATAAAAATGAATGTTTGTTTGTTCATCCTCTATGCGTTCCAATACCATTCATCAGATTACGTTTAAACTTTGATGAGTAGTTGTGCGCTCGCCCGCAAAGGTTTCTAAACTATTAAATCCATTGTACAATAGGTGGAACGCAAGTCGTTTCGAACAAATAAGTTTTGGCACGCGAGCTTCTCCAAAAAGCGAGGAACGACAAGCAAGCAACGAAGCAGATCGTTTACGAGTTGCTCAATCACATGCATCAGAATCGTTTCAGTGAGACATAATATCGCGTGCATTAGAATCATATCAGTGAGACATAGTTTGTGTTAAAAGGTACATAATTTATTGGTTCGTAGAATAATATTTGGTGCAGTGGTTTCTTTGTTTGCTTTATTTTTTATTCTTGCATTCCATTTTCGTATACGCCTCGCTTTTTCCTAAAATTGGATTTTTAAGCTTGAAAATCTTAAATTTTTGCACTACTTATGCGATTAAATTTTTATTTTCTGGAAACCGCAGCATAGGCATGGAATGGAAACCCATCATTTGTGCATTACGAATTCCTATTTAGGTACGAGGAATTAATTGGACAAGGTCTCAAATTCGTTTGTGTCTGATTTGAATGTGTGCCTACTTAGACAGAAAAAGAGGCATAGCGACGCAAGCCGGGCGGAGTTAGTTCAATATATTGCCTGGTTATCCGATGCGGAGGTGTGTTTAGCAATGGGCGTGTGTCATTCGACGTAATTTCTAGTTTAGCCACGGGCGTGGGTGGGTCATTCTGCAGCACTTTCCTTGCTCTTTTTGCGTTGCGCAATCCTTTTCGCCGTCCTCGAGAGACTCTTTGGTATTCACGGGGGACCCATTTCCCTCCTCTGGTTCCGGTCGTGTGACACCGTGCTGGCGCAATTTTTTTAAGAAGGACCCTCCATTACGTTGATGGTCTACACAAACACTCGATTTAAACATTTTGTTTGATTTGGCTAAAAGAATTGCTTTCGGTGACGAAACGCCTTAGCTATTGAAAATTAAAGTTATGGTACAAAATTTAGTGATTATTGGACGAATTTATGTGATATAACTTCTAGAAAACTAAAATAATTAGGTGCGTGAACATAATTTTTATCCAATTACCTGGATGTTTTCGCATCTAATAAACAGCCATTAATTCCGTGAAACAACGTATATAATTGATTGAAAGTTCCCTTTGTTTCAGCCATTCTATCTTGTCAGTATCTTCATCTAGTTACGAGTTAAATGTGAGTTTAATATAACGTGAGGATGTATGATATAGTCATTCACATCATATGTCAGACACGGTTTAATTTTAGTAGCCATAGTGTGAAGTTAATGTCATTTACGCCATTTTTACGTTGGAACCACCTCTAGGCAGTTTATTGCTATGGTTTTCCTTTCGCAGTCCAATGCATGAATTGTTGTACAGTAAAAAGTTTCTTTTTTAAAACTGAGATTCACTTTAATGACTGAGTGAACGAATGCCTGAAAAATGCCTATGATTTCGTGACTTCACTCTTGTAACTTCGGGTCCACATGGTTATCCCTGTACTTTTCGCAATAATGTCTGCAACCCATGTAATTTTGTTATAATAGTAACCCATATAATGTTACCGTTAATGCATCAACGTCTATCAATCCTTCAATTGAATTGTTTGTTAAACCAGTTAAACAACGTTGTTCATGAATCGTTTGCACATTGTTCATTCCATCAACTCGTCTTTCTGATATCTTCTCACTAATGAAATGCGAAAATTGTTTACTGGCTGAAAAAAGTCGGTTTTATATTCGTTTACGGTGTACAAAGTTTCATCATTGATTTGCGGAATGCTTCTTGATGTTTTTAAATATACTTTCCTATTTTTGAAGCGGACTACGCTTGGAACTGAATAATAGCTCCCCTATGATTTAGTAGAAGTACATTATTTTCCTCACAGATGTTTATGTTTATGGAGGAATGAAAAGCAATTTGTCGAAGTGTACGAGAACACATTTTGATTTGTAATCTTTCAAAAGAAGTCGATATCTTTAACGGGCGCCCAGAAATAATTTTTGACGTTTCTTTTAAAAATAGTTTAGAAATGTGCCTATTAATAAAACGAGAATGCAAACGCTCAAGCGCTTCCACTCCTGGATATTCTCAGTGGTACAGATGGACGAAGCCCAGGGTTCCGGAACGGGAAAATTATCAAATGACGTCCGAGAATATTCTTATGGATTATGAAATCTATTTCTGGCTATTTTCTTTGGTGGCAGAAGTCAATACTCGAAATTTGAAAGCGTTGTGCGAAACGTAACCGTTCAAGGTGGATGAAGCGATTTATCTATGCAAAAATTTGCGTGAAACTTTGCATGACTGTTAATATTGGTGATATCTATGGAAAATAGTTACAAAATTTCATTTTACTGATTTTTTTCGACAATTCATTGCAATTTTAACACTCAGTCTTGTGATCTAATGAGTTCGTATTGTACATGTAGTTAAATCTTCGGATACTTCGACGACCGAAACATAACTGGCAAATCATAAGACGAGCAACTTTCACAAGTACAAATTTATAACGACCTAGGTTTCACTTATTACAGCAACATCAGGTGATGTGGTTTACCTGATGTTGCTGTGTTGTTGTGCTACTGCACCTTGTGATGTTGTAATAAGCGAAACCTAGATTGTAATAAATTTGTACTTGTGGAATTTACTCGTTTTGTGATTTGTCAGCGAGTTCGTAATGATTCGATTACGAATGTAAAGATTTTCTTAAAAGCGCAAAATGGGACCTTTATTATTATAATTATGCTTTCATAAAAATATCAAGGGGTCTCGCTGAGTGAAAAAATATTTAATTGTAATTTTCACCTGAATTTGAAATGCCGTTCCGAAAGCTGTCTTGAGCTTAAGTCATAATATCGTTTAATTCATGAAAAACGTTATGATATATGTAATTCCTCTATCATTTAGATTACTACATGTGAGGTGAATTCCACTGCATATGCAGATATTCTCAAATGAAAAGTGACCCTAGTTTTTTTTCCTGATCACTGACAAAATTATTTAAAAGTGCTCTCAGTGACCCACGATTTCCCCTCCCACCTCCTTTATTAGCTCAATATTCACGGAGAAATGGTTCTGTGGGAACGCAGTTACCATAATGACATTGTTATTGGCTTGTTATGTGGGTCATAGTGTGAGATGTGTTGTCGAAGAAGGGTCTAATTCCCAGTCTTATCACGTCTGACCATATTATACCCAGTTTTTTACTTTGCTGTCTTACGAGCGTTACGGCTTGCTTACGGCTTTGAATATTATAAATTTGCTGGGAAAGTATCGTGTTTAATTCTCTAAACATTACGAAGTAATCCAAGCTATATCCAGTAACCCACTACAAGGTGACTCGTTCTCTTCTGAAACCATTACCGACGAGGCTCAAATGAACTTGAAATAAATAGTTTTTTTTTAAATTTCACCCATCATGTGCTTGATATTATATGTTGGGTGCTGTGATTACTACCAGTTTTTACTTTGCAAAACTATACTAGACTAGTCACCGGAGGAAATTTCGATTGTATTCTGGTATCACTCGTATTATGGTGCTGTGTATGAACGTATTCTATGAACGTATTCTATGAACGTATGCTATGTATGAACGATTCCTCGTTGATCAGTTTGTGAGATATCATTTATTTACTATAGTTCACGTAGGTTTAGTCTCGTATTGTGGTGAAATGCGGATCGATTCCTTTTTAATTAGTCTGTGAGATATCACATACTATAATCTCGTAAATCATCGTGAAAAACATGTATTATATCAATAATATGTTCCTCTAGAAAGGAGTCATCAGTCTCTGTTAGAAATTCGTTTCATATTACCTTTCTCTACGAAAATTGGCGGAGTAGATTTGAGGGTGAGGGATCACAGAAATTGCTGCTGTCCGCAAATCATTGTATTATATACAGGCAATCATTCTAATCATTTTGATTGAAATTTCATTCATAAGAAAATCCTTTTCGCCGCAGAAATTATTAGTTATCTAGTAGGTTGTTCTTAGTTTTCATAAAGGTCTCTGTGGAACTGTTTTCAATGAGTATTAAACCGAGGCATAGCATATTACTCATTCGTGCATACCATTCGACTTAATTTGCATTCGAGATTACCAGTTCCTTCTAAGCGATTTTAAGAAGATATCCAGCGAAATACCCAGGAAATGTCTTGCTTCGTAAGCTCCGTAACTAACACCTCGTCATCCAACTCACGGTATCGAGCAGTTACTCGATAAAAATGTCGTTATCGATTATTTTGTTGTTCCTATGTTCGCGTATTCTTAGTACTCTGAGTCTGCAGATGTGTAGTTTACTCATTACGGATAGTATCAGGCAAATACAAAGCTGGATAACGTTTTTTTTTTTTAAATGTTGCTATTTCTCTCAGCCTAAGAAAGAAAACACTTTTTAAATTGATTTTTTTTGCATAAAAATTTCAAAAACAAAAATTTCGTTTTTTTTTTTAATTTTCATTGTTTTTAAACTAGCGACAGTGGAGGACTGCCACCGATTTCCTATGCCATATACCAAAGTTTCCGCTGGTATGGTGAAACAGTGTTTTTTTCCCCAGCGGGGCGAGTTGCTTCTAGATTTTCTCTACTCGACATTTTTACTCCTCGCAGAGACTGCTTCATCGTCGTGAACCGCGTGCAATTGTGAACAGAAATAAGATTGCACACAGAAGTGATAAGGGCAGCAGTCCCGAAATGATAAGACAAGTAGAGGATGTTGTCTGAGAGAATGTCGATTTTGATGATACACTGCTGTTACTCGAAATCAATGTGTTCGCTCGCAGTTTACTGGGCCATGCTCATTAAATTACTACAGCCATTCAATTTGCTTTGAATTAAGAAGGGCAGATACTTAATTTAAGATGCCTCCAAGGCTTATCTCACGAATATAGTCCGTATTACACGAGTCACTCAATGCTCCATTGGATGCATGGATGGATGTGCAGTGAAAATTGCGTTGTGTGATAGGGAGGCTGTGAAGAATGACTGCGCGTATGCATGGACGAAGGGTAAGAAAATAGCCCCTTCTATGATTCAAATTCAATTAGAAATAAGAATAAAGAAGATACAGCTATAATAAGGAGAGGAGTTAGACAAGGCTGTCCTCTATCACCAATAATGTTCAATGCATACATTCAAGAAGCAATCGATAAAGTAAGGGAAAATGTTGATGTAGGAATCAAAGTAAATGGGAAGAAAATAGATATGTTACGATATGCTGATGATATTGCCATAGTTACAGAAAAGAAAGAAGATTTAAAAATTATACTTAATGAGATGGAAAGAATTCTTAGAGACCAATATGGAATGAGGATAAACAAGCAAAAGACTAAAGTGATGGTGTGCGGTGCTCAAGACTGCTGTGAACCTGTAAGGATAAGAATAAATGATGAAGAACTAGGACAAGTTACAGAATACAGCTACTTGGGAAGCAAGATAACAGAAGATGGAAGGAGTAAACGAGAAATTGTGAATAGAATACAACTAGCAAAAATAGCTTTCAATGATAAAAAGACTCTACTGACTTGTAAAAATGTTAGTTTGGAAGTAAGAAAGAGGGTTATGAAAGCTTATGTTTGGAGTGTGGCCCTTTACGGGTGTGAAAGCTGGACTATAGGGAAACATGAAAAGAGCAGATTAGAGGCCCTAGAAATGTGGTGCTATCGAAGGATGCAGAAAATCAGCTGGCGAGACAGAATCACCAATGAGGAAGTGCTGAGAAGAGTAAAAGAAAATAGAAGTCTCTGGAGACAGATACAGACAAGGAGACTTAAACTAATAGGTCACATTCTACGATGCAATGATTTTATAAAATTAATAGCTGAAGGTTGTATTGAAGGGACAAATCGTAGAGGACGTCCTAGATTAAGCTATATGAAGGAGATCATCAATGACTCTGGATGCGCATCATATGGTGAAATGAAGAGAAAAGCTGAGCAAAGAGTGGAATGGCATGCTATTGCCAACCAACCTATGGGTTGATAACCGAAGAAGAAGAAGATGATTCAATGCTCGCATTCTCACAATTTCTGCCCGTCAAAATGCGCAATTAAGTGCCTCATGTACAGCGGCCTTGACGACAGCTAATCTATACTCTCATGGTTGATGATAAAAATATCGTTTTTACTGCTTACTGTGGAAAATTACTTGTAATAGTATAATTAAACAAAAAACGGGTCAGGTGATGATCATGAATGATAAGATAATAATAACTAACTTTCTGGTTTTTCTAAAGTTATTTTTATCTTGAAGTAGGCATCAAATTTCATTCTATTCTGGCGAATATTTTTTACCTCTAATTTTTAGTGCTGTGGAAATGCATTAAAAATTTGTACAAGCAATAAGTCAGTAAATTAAAGGAGCTATAAAATTTTAGAAATTATTCCCCCACTGTACACACTCTCTGGGCAAACTCAATGGACATGCTGTATTAGATACCTATTTTTCGTCGCCTATTTTTGATTGGTTAGTAAGGTTTTGTGATCAGCTCTCATTCTCCGTTGATATTCGCAATACTATCCGCTTTACGATAAGTATTTTCAGGGAGGTTAATTATGGCTAACTCGTTTTGCATGAAACTTTATGGTAAGCGCACTCAAGCTAGGAGCTTTCAACCATGTATCATGAATCCACAACCATGGAGTCTTCTGAAAGTGGTTCTATTTTTGCATGAAATAATATAAAAACGAGTGGGTGAAGTACGTTTATACTCCGTTCATATCCTGTATTTACTGTTCCTTGAGGTGGTATTAGCTGGCCATAAGTGTGCTATTAATGAGGTGCTTTAACATTTCACGCATGAAGCGATAAGTGCGACAAAATTTTATTTTAACTAGATATTTTCATAATTTAAACCCGAAGCTTTAGGTTACACCTTATTCCAAAACTCCGCAAAGCTCCGTATTAAACACTGCAGTCGGTGTCTTCGGCGGAGACATACTCTGTGTGTGAAGTTACACCAATGCTCTGTCAAGGGAGTTGAGAAGAAGGATTATTCAGGAATCTACTCCAAATTATGAAACGAAGAATGCGTATAAATCAGTGGGATGAAATTCGCCTTGAAAAAAAATCATTTGACGCAATATGGACTTCTGACTAGAACACGTAGTTCGCATAAGCCCCCGCCGAAATTCGCCTTGCATTAAGATGGCTGGATGGTGTTTCTAGTTAACATACCTGACTGGCTATTAGGAGATCCGGGTTCGTATCCCGGACTTGTGAATCGATTTTCTCATGGCGAGCTTTATCCCATCGGTGTTACTTTTGCACCCGTACGCGTGACTGTGTTCGGCATCATTTTGCAACGCAATGACTGGAAAATCCTCAAATTTAGTCGTTCTGAAGCGATAATTTTGGGTTTATCTTCCGCGACTGTGGCTTAGCCAGCGCGGCCAAGTCTCTTGTGCCTCAGTATGGTCTAATGACGAGAATGCCTAGTTCGTATAAATCTCCGCAGAAATTAGCTCTTTATAAAGATGGCTTGGTGATGACGCTGGCTGTCCCACCTGACGTGCAATTGGGAGATCCGGGTGCGAATCCTGGTCAAATCAATTGATTTTCCGTGGCGGATTTCATTCAGTGGTGTATATCTTTGCATCCATGTGCGTGACTGCGTATCTCATCATTTTTTTCAATGGGATGATTGGAAAATAAGAATGCCTGCTTATTTTTTTTCGAGAAAATGCCCGTCTTTCATTCTTCCCGACCTTGAATCGCACGATGTCGAACGCCGGCTCCCAAGCCGTGTTCCCAGGCGCCTTTTGCCTCCCTTTAACGTTTTCTGATCGAGGCAGTTGGGAAACTCGATCTATCAAGCGAGCTCCGAAGGTTTCTAACCTCTATTATTTTAGTGACCCAAATATCGGCCCCCGGGTTTTATACAGCACTCTCGCCGATCCGGTCCTCGGCCAGGTTCTCCGCTCGCGCCGATAGCGTCCCGAGCGGGCGCGGACCCACACAAGCCGACTCGGAAGGGGGAAGAGGCCCAGACGAGAGCAAGCGACCCGAGAAAGGCGCACGGACAGACAGACGATCGGCGTGCCGTCTCGCGATCGGCCGCTCCGCGTGTCCCTCTCCCGAAGGCCGGCGTCTCGCCCGTACACGCGTGTGCTAAGCCCTCGCAAAACTTCATGGCGCTGCGCAATCGACGATTTAGGAAAATGGGCCACTGAACTTTCCCGAGTCCTGCGAAAGAGGGGTGGTTAGATTTGTTCAGTGAGGAGCCTTTCTAACCCTTGCTCTTACTAAGTGCTTCGAGGATTGCGGTGACAGTTCATCGTCCCGTTTTGATTCGTTTTCCAACGAGACCTCAAGATTGAGTCTAGAATGTAGTCTCGGCGATAGGTGATTCCAACCACTTGCGTGATAGCCTTGCTTTATTGTTTGTTTCGCAAAGTAGTTTGGTTCATAAGTTCCCCTCTTTTCTCCTCCGTTTATTCCAACCTCCTCTCATAGCCGTGCAGGGGCCTTATTCAGTAAGGATTCGACGCGGTCGAACAGCGGTAAATCCGTGGATGTGACGTCGAATTCCCCGACAAATCTCAAATATCGAATGCTCCCCTTTGAATTTTACGTGGCTCTGACGTCAAAATTTCGTCACTATCGAGACTCGGATATTCCGAGGATATACAGAGTAGACCGCCAGGTGTGTGCAAGAAACTTTTGCGGGAGTTGTATGTGTTCGTGCGTGTGGCGTCCCTTCTTCATTAGTGCCTGGATTTCTTTTATCTCTTCTCTCTCGCCCACCTCTCTCATCTTATCTGATCGGAGGGGCGAGGAGTAGGAAGGGGGAGGGTCGCTGGCTGCTCCGCGATAACTCCCTCCCCCCCGCCCCCTAAGTCCTCGACGGAGCTGCCGATAGCCCTCCTTTGTTGGCGACGTTACCCGGCGATAGCACTGCTGGCGCTCGACTGGCTCGTGAAAGTCCCCCGCGTGTTTGTATGTGTGTATAATAGCGCCTCACCGTCTCATCGCGTGCGGGTTGGGTCTGCGCAGCCCATTCGAGCGCGGTCCGTGGATGGGCGGAGGCAGCCGCGCGCCGCCGACTTCTTCCCGCGGGAGCGGAGCCGGGATGAGCGGCGGAGACTCGGCCGGTCAGCTGTGGCGGTGCTTGCGCCGCGTGTTGGCATGCGGCGGGGAGGAGGTCGCCGGCGCCGATTACTGCCGGAAGCGGAGCTCCTTCGACGCCGACGAGGTGGAGGAGGGCGTGGCGAGGTGCGGCAGCAGCGACCCCGGCGGGTGGTTGCCGAACTGGCGGGAGGAGTCGACGGTAGGTGACGCCGGTGACGGCGAGTCGAGACTCCCGCGGCGAAGGCTCTCGCTGTTGTTGTCCCCACTCGGTGGGGAGTGACGTCGGAACGGATGTTTATTTTTTTTCCCTCCTGCTGTCAGATATCCTGCGCTTCGTCACGTGATTCTAATGAGGCCCACGCGAATCGGCGCCTTAGGTCGGGAAAGGTGTTGGGTGATAGGAGTGGTGGTTAGAATAGACTATAGGGCAATGACACAAAGACGCCTGCTTTGGCCTACTTCAAGCGAAATTAACTATGCCAGGGTGACAGCGGTTTAACCCATCAGGGACTAAATTAATTTGATTTATAAATCTCTATACTTTTCTAATCAGAATGGAAATCGGACTCATGCAGTGTGATCAAGTGAAAGAAATTTAATTTTACTATTTTTGTAAAAATTTAAACTAAGTGGCGTACATAAAGAAATCGTTTCTTTTTTGTTTTTGTGTTTGATGCTGACATTTTATGTTTATGAGGATCGTTCTTTTATAATAACTACAGTTTTGTGATTACGAACTTATTTGTAACAAAAAATATGCAAAAATGTAACACAGCTATCAGAAGAAATTAATTTGTTGACGCATGAACTACGATTGGATCTTATATTATAAACTTTGCATGTTTTACTCCATTTACTTAGTTTCTTGGGTTCTACTTTCTTTGATTTAATTAAAGTTCGTCAATTTTCCAGACAAATATCAACTTTTAGGTACTGTCGAGGAAAATGTTTGAAGTTTGCCTTCAACCGTAACCATACGGTAGCCTAGTGTAGTCAGGCAAGTACATAGTAGGCTAACACCTCATACGAAAGACGGAGTCTTGAACATTAATTTCTCTCCTCATCCCACACAAGCAAGCATCGGACTGCTGTTAAAAATATTTTTGAATCCGAGGTCGGACCATCCCCTCGGAAAGTGCTATGGTTTCGGAATAGAGGTTGGTAGTAGAGAGGCAAAAAAGATAAAGAGAAGCCCAATCAAAGCCGTCAACAGCCTGCTTCCGACCAACAGACGCATAGGTGATCACGGTTTCACGTCCTATCTGACGGATGGAGAAATGTGATTGCATTATCGCTACGAAATTTTTTCAGGACTCGAACCTGGGTTCCCCGTTTGGGAAGTCCGCTACACTGCAGCCGCGTCAATCTGACCCTCGATTCGGAGGGCTTCTCTTTAATTTCCCTTCTCTGGTCACTCTCTTCTCTCTGAAGCTTTAGAGGGAGTATTTGACGCCCGTGGATTTTCTCGAGCTCTGTCTAATTGGAGGTGAAGGGAGTTGTCGTCATGATGTCCATGACGTATGAAGGCGAGGAGGGAATCGGGGAGGCGGACTGGCAGCTGAAATTATTTTGAACGAATTTGCGTTGTGCGGTGTTAGGTCATGTCGCTTCGTATAGTCAGGAAGACGACAAAGCGAGTATTTCAGAGCAAAACTCGGAGTAGACTCTGTTGGATCCATAAAGCAAGGCAACAAAGGTTGTTTGCGTGTACCCTTCAAAGTTTGATGCATTTTTTTTCAAGAATGCTGTGGTTCCGTCAAAAACGCGTAAGAGTTTTGTCTTTAATTTAGCCGATGTAAACACGAGCCCATTCTCGAAAAAGAAGTCAAAGAGATCCTTTTTTACATAAAATTACCATCCGACTGACAACTTCAATTTCATCAAGAGTCTTGAGTAAGGATTGGAGTAGGTACACGCCTTTCAGCAGTAGGCTGTGGTCGCGTAATTCTCCAGGCCTCGTATATCTGAAGACTGCGTCGAGCGATTGGCGGCTGTCAAACGGTTGTGTCAATAAGTGATAAAAGCTTTTTCGTACCAAACCACTGCGATAAAAAAACTCTGGGAATGTAGTTTTTGCGTCAAAACGTTGGTGAAAACGAAATTATTACCTCTTATAGGCGTCTTCAAGACTAAAAACTGTTTTTAACCTTGAATGAGCATCCAGTATTTGAGGTGAAATATAAATTTTATAGTCAAATTTTGACGCGGATACCATCCCGAAGGTCTTTTCAACTCAGTTTCCATCAGCGATTCCTTTTCGAACTTTCTCATTCGATAAAAGAGCTCTAATGTTTTACAGAATGACTGTGTTAAACTCAAGCTAGAGGCTCTATCATGCCGGTTTGTCGTGCGACCTCATGGAAGAAGTTAAGGAGAAGGAAAATATATATCCTGTTGTGCTAGCGCGGTAGAGCTCACATGAGATAAGAGAGGTTTATTTTTGCCGCACAAAAAAATGGATCCGCATGACTAATGGAATGTGGCTACGTGATCCCCGAGTCCTTAAATGTTGAAAAACATATTTATCGTTCGTGGCGTAAGATTTCCCCTTATAACATGTTGACTAACATTATAAACATTGAATTATACGAGTAACGTAATGACCATTGTATAGTGACATGGAATCGGGAAATTTGTATCGGTTTTTTCCGTTAATGCATCGCCATGTATGATATCGTTCATTCTGAAAACAGAGAAAATTTAAATCTAATTGTTCCCAAAATCAAAAGTTTTCTGTATTTGTTGCCTTAATCATGACGCGTGTTCATTAATCTTTGAATTGGTTTGAAGCACCTCTGAAACATAGTAATATTCTGTTAGCGTTCAGTTTCCTCGTGGGCTCATATGCCTTCGTATTCACGTCTTCCCTCCATAGTTCTTTCCGTTCACGTCGGACCTTACAGTTGTCCTCGACACGTTATCGTGCCTCGCAATATGCCTGATGAATTTATGCCTTCGCCTCTTCAGTGTTTTCAATAGACTTTTGTCTTCGCTTGCTCCTCTTATTTCTCCACGTAGCTATGTTTCATGGCATGCAATCGCGCCGGTAGCTGGATGAGGAGATGCGCAATCATTATAGTCGTGGCTTCAAATTGCTGGAACGAATGCTCAGAATTAGCTCGGAGGCTATTTTTGGGAAAGTATTCATTCTTTTTCGTAATCTCTTATGCTTGCTCCATGCTTTTCAGGAGATTTGTATACTCTTTGATCATCTGGCGCAATTGCATGCTCCGTTTGAAAAAAAAACGAAGAAACTCAAAACCACCGTCTCTTTGCATTTTGTTATGATGCGCTATAGTTCATGTCACAATCATTGAGAAGTGTATTCAGTGTACGTAGGTTATGTTCTGCAAGTTGAATCTTTCCTCCGCAAGTTTAATATTTTCAGAATTCTATAATTTTCATTGTGATTTTTGCGATGTTTTCTGACCTTTTGCCTGGCAACGATATCTTGATTTTATTTTTATCTTTGAATGATTTTTTTTTGTATCGCAGTCTAGGATTATGAATTATCTGCTTCGCGCCTCCTCTACAAATTTACTTGTAGTCTGTTTACTCTAATAGCTGAATGTTTTCTAGGTGAGTACGAATTCCATTGTCATTATTTTGAATCTTCAATAGAACTGACTGATCGTTTTAGCCCTAACTAAGCAAATATAATGTTGCGAATCGATGGAAAAGGTATGTGATATTGTGTTATCGATTACCAACTGTCCAAAACAGCTATCGAAGATAATTTAGCGGTTATAACTTGGCCCTAATCAAAGTTATCTTAAATGCAGTTTATCATTCTTCCTGATGTAAACGATCGCTCAAGGAGTACATGTTACTGAATTATATTGTAATTGCAGTGAGTAGGAGTGATTTTGATGGTTAAAGCATTTTGGAAAGTTCGATTTTTCACGAAGTTTGTTTAGACACAAAGTAATGTGGAACCTTTAATTCCTTGTATATATTCGTCAATGTATATATTCGTCGAGCCTCGTATATATTCGTCGAGTGGAGGGCTATGCTCGTTGAAATGGAAAATTATACGTATGTTTATTTTGGCACAATTACTCCATTTCTTGTGGAACGATACATCTATACGGTCTATTCTTTTTGTCCGGAGTATTCTGTCTTTACCTTAAACCTCAATGGACGAGCTAGTGAATTTTGTTACGTTTCAAAATCAAGAGGCTTTTCCATTTAGTTGCTGCGCGAGACAGTATTGTAACGCTTCGGATTAAGTGTGGAAAGTTACATCTCTTTCGGTGGGTTTTCAAACAATGAATAGATGAATGTGTGATGCTATTCACTGACGATGGCGTGCCTGGCGGAGCTCTGAAATAAATAGTTTTAACGGTCATATGAAGAGAAAATTTGGAAAGTTTAAAAATGGTACATTATGAAGGTAATGTTGAAGTATACCTTGTGTATACATTATTACGTAAAGTATTATTTCATATTAAATATATTCAACATAATTACGTCACATTTCAATATAAATGTTATCATGAAATACATTGCATTAAAAATACTTAATTAGCACCTTTAAAAACTAACACTGTAGCAGTATTTTTTCATGCTGATGATTCATAATTCCGTCCATAGAGGGTTATCGTGCTGTGGTCCTCTTTCTTTGCGGCTCACCGTGAAGGCAAATAGCGAGAAAAGTGAAAATTTCGACACGTTATCCGTGTCCTCAAGAGTGGGTTTCTATACCGCTCGGCCAATGAGTAGGCCGGGTATTCCACGAGCCTCGAGAGAGTGGCCGGCGTCCGACCACATCACTCGTGGCCTTGACCCAGTGGGATAACTAGTATTCGAGTATCCCGCAACAGCAGCCGAGAGTGACCTCTGTCGGTGGTGGTCGAGTATTATCCACTCGTGCTGAGCACTCTTCCACTTTCGACTCCCTCAGTCGCCACGGAGCCATTAATTGTGAATCGATGTTGATGTAATTAAAATTTTCACTCGATCGAGAGAGCACGCAACGGTCCAGTGCCACTTTCAACTGGTCAGTGGGTGTGGACGGCTCAAAAACTCCTTCCGAATCGATGAGCCGCTCCGACCAGCCGGATGGACCATCGTCATTTTGGCAAAGAGTGAGTGGCGATTCCGTCCAGCAGCGACGGTTGCGTTACACTCTCCAGCTGAGATGAGTATGTAGCAATCGATATTTTGGATATTTTGAGGTCTTTATCGTGATATATCGTGGGAAAAACACATGCAAAACAAATGCGGCACAGCATTAAAGAAACTAGGATTTGTTAAGCGTATAATGGTAACGTCCTCGAATGAAAAATTCAGAGAAAGGTGCCACTTCGCTCTCGTTAGGCCACATCTGGAATACGCCGGTAGCATCTGGGACCCTGGCCATAAAGATTTAACAAAAGAAATTTATAAAATACAAAGAAAAGCAGCATCCTTCGTTAAAGCTGCTACGAGCGAACATATAATCTCTCTCAACTTTTAGAGGGATTAATGTGGGAGCCCCTTGAGACTTGGAGGCGACACGCTAGGCTTAGCTTGCTGGAGAAATTCAGAACTGGTGTGTTTCAGAGCGGTACAGATAGTATTATCATGACGCCATACTACATCTCTAGGTCTGACAGAAGCAATACAATCAGAGAGATACACTGCCAAACAGATAGGTACAAAAACTCGTTCATTCTGCGCATAATAAGTGATCAAAATAAAAACTGAGCTCCATTTAATACGCCCTCATAATTCACGTCACCATTTTTCCTCCCAATACCGTATTCCTCACATCTTTACACGGCTGGTGTCCTAACAACCACTGCCACACGCCTATGCGTCGACTCGGAGGGTAGTGTGTAGATGTATATTATATAAATAAAAATCGTCGAAGTGAATGGAAATTTCCCGATTCAACGCGCGAAACTAAGCGAAATCTTTCGCTTAGTTTCGCGCGAAAAGTCAGTACCGACTTCACCTTTTTGCATTATCATTATGTGTGAGTGAGTTTCCCAATAATTTGAAAAAAGGAGAGTGATTGATCCGGAATCTCCATGACGTGTGGGGGGTATCGTCACTGTTTGATTACGCGGAGTAACACGTAAACGCCTTCAGCGTTCCTTGAGATTTGCGGATTTTCGCCTTTTCCTGTAATGACGAGGGAGTCATAGGAGATAGTGTGTTTGAGGAAATAATATTGTGTAAATTATCGTTCGGAAAAGAAAACTAAAACAAAAATGAGCAGGGGATACTTTTAATATCTTATTTGGAGCATAATAAATGAATTATGAGGATGGTTTGTTAGAGATTAATGCATCTTTATCGCGTATATCTTCTCCTGTATCTCTTGAATCCGTAATTTTGATTCGCACATGGTTCCTTAAAACTCTAGCCTCTTTGTAACTACGTAGTCTGTCAGGAACATTGAAAATATTGTGATAGATAAATTGCGTATGAAGTATATTATCTCGGATATATGAAATTTATGGATGTTTGACAGAAGCGATAGAACAAGAGAGATACGCTGCCGAACAGATACGTTCAAAAATTAGTACACGTAAAATGCACGTCACTATTTCACCTCTCAAAACCGTACATCTTAACACGGCTGGTGACGTAACACCCCCTTGCTACACGCCCATGCGGCGGCTCGCAAGGTAGTATGTAGATGTAGAAGTGTTTAGAAGATCCTCTCTAGTTGTAAATCCATGAGGATTTGTTTGCGACAGCCCTCCACCTCTCTCTATCCACTGCCATCCTCTTCATTTCTAAAAAACCTTCGGCATCCCATACACTTAATTATCCGCTTCCAACACTCCAATCTAGGTCTCCCTTGAAACCTTTGCCTTCTATCATCCCTTCTATCATTACGAGGCGTGTTTTTGAAGTAAGTACCGTTTTGAAAAAAAAAAAAACTTTTTTTAACCATTTTATTTTTACATGAAAACCTGTTCCTGTATCTACTTTTCTTCATAATTTCCACTAATATTAAGGCACTTATCGCATCGTAGAACTAGCTTCTGAATCCCATCCTCAATGAAGTCTGCCGCCTGATTTGACAACCACTGTATCACGGTCGCTTTGACGTCATCATAGTCGTCGTGGCGCTGACCACCCAGATGCATATTCAAATGCAAAAGCAGGAGGTAGTCAGTCCCTGGGCGCTAGATCGGGACTGTACGGAGGGTGTTCAAGTTGTCCCCCAGTCAAATTATCGGATGAGATATTGAGTTTGATTAGCCATGTGTGAATGGGCATTGTTATAGAGCAAAACGATCCCCTTACTCAGCCTTTTATCTTGGATTGTACGACGCAGTTTTTTAAAGGTCTTACTCCATTAACATTCCATCGCTCATAATGTTTATTCCATTAACTTCACTGATCTGACGATGAATTTCATCCACTTTCGCGCCTTTAGCTCTGAGAAAACGAATCGCAGAGCGTCTTTCACAGTCGGCGGGATTCTCTATCGGCGGATCCATTTTAAATACTCGAAAACAAACGTAAACACGGTCGATTTTTTCCGCAATAGCGCCTGTGGCTTCCTAACAGATGTAGGAACGCAGCGCGCATGCGCCAAATTCAGACTGCAGAACTACAGTGGCCGAATTTCAAAACGGTACTCACTTAAAAAACAAGCCTCGTATCTTCCCCAACAGCTTATGCTACAGTGGGTGACCTATTCATCCATTCCGTCTTCTTTTTACTGATCTCCACCGACTCCGTTCCTCCTTCACTTTTCTAAATACCTTTTGTTTATCATTCGGTCCATCCAGCTTTTCTCACTCAGTCTTCTATAACACCACATCTTAAAATCCTCTAGTTGTGTCCGCTTCGTTTGTCCCGCTGTGCCTGTCTCGCTGCCATACTACAACACGCTTATTCCAAAGGTCTTCACTAGCTTTTTTCAGGAATATAGGATTTGACTGGGGTATATCCGTGTATTACATAATTTCCGACTGTCATTACATGGCGGCTATTTTAGTTTATTGCTGTAAGACCCAGGAAAAGGAAAGCTAGAGTAGTACCTATGGATAGCTAGTAGTACCAGAGTGCGTGCGATGTTAATGATCTCTCTTACTCCATATTTTAGAAGAATCTAGTTCCTGGTTATCCTCTTGGTGTCTTTCCTACCACTTTACCTTACGGTATATTTGTTAGCAACTGATTTTGGCCTCATATATGTTCCTAACACCTTTGCCACTCTTTGCCTTTTTTAAAAGCATCCTATTTTCTTTCACTTCCCATTTTAAGACCTTCATTACATGGCAGCTAATCCAGGGCGTAAGATGGCGTGCTTATAAAGTAATGTATGCACAAGTGTATTGTGTGTATGTTTAAATGTAGTGGGAATGGGGCTTCTAAGAAGTGACTGCGGCAAAAGCATAAGGAATAGCGTAAAGAATGAGTGGATCGTGAAAGAATGTGGGTTAGGTGGGTGTATGTGAAAGGAATGTGCTTCGTTGATTTGGCAATGTCGACGGAATGGATGAGAATCGAATAATTACGTAGATTTTTGGTGGAGGAGTGAATGACGGGAGAGGAAGGGGTAGAACGACCAAATTAATGGTGAATTTGGTGAATAAAACTTTTTTAAGAGGTGGAACACCAGGGGTATTGACAATATCAGACGGCGTATGTAACAATGAATGCTAATGAATGAAGCGGAAGTGGCGTTCAATGATAAAATGTTATTGAGGAAATTTTAACAGTGGATCCAGATTCCTAGGTCTGAAAGGAAAAAAGCATGTTCTTTGACTTTTCTTAATTCGAAAGAGAATGGCTTTTGACATCGCTAGTAGTACCAGCGTGCCGTAAACGATAATTAGGTTGCCCTGTTAATATTCATATTATTCATTGTTCATGTTTTCAGTTCCTATCATCCCAACATGTTGAGGCTATTTTATGGTGTTTAATCAAACTTTTCTCTATAACCATTGAGGTTTTACTTTCTCACCTTTGCATTTGCAAAATCTGGACTGCGTTTTATTCATCTGAACAAACAAGCTACGTTTTCTTATGGCTTACGTGCTGTGTTTAAAAAAGTGAAGACACTCGATTTTGAGATGATCTGTTGTTTAAGACGAGGAGGCCAAATTTATTACAGTGAAATGAACCTCAAAGCTAGTTTCGTTGTACGGTCATTGGTGTTTAGTAAATTTTTTTCTTTCGACTTGGATAATCCTTCACTGAAATTTATTTGGAAATAGTCAGGCCTGTAAAATCTCATCGCCCATGTTTTAGCGCTCGGTATTCCGTTAACCCGCTATGGACGGAATTATGAATCATCAGAATTAAATAAATACTGCTACTGTATTAGTTTTTAAAAAGTGCTATTTAAGCTTTAAAAACTTGCAATTCATTTGATGATAACATTTATTTTGAAATGTGACGTATTTATGTTTTATATATATTTCATTTAAAATAATAATTGACGTATAATATTTACACAAGGTATACTTCAACATTACCTTCATAACGTACCTTTTTTAAACATTCCCAATTTATCTTCACATGGCAGCTGAAGCTATTTATTTCAGAGTTCCACCAGGCACGCCATCGTCAGTGAAATGCGTCACACCTTCACATATTCAAACTGTTTGGCTAACCGCCAAATGAGGCGCAACTATTCACACACCTAATACGAAGCGTTACAATTACGTCTGTCGCAGCAATTAAATGGAAAATCCTCTTAGAAAGCAGATATTTCAATGATTTTGAATCATAACAAATATGACTCGCTCGTCCATTGTGGGTTAATATTCATCCTGTTAAATTCCGATTGTGAATTGAAAAAGCCTTGTTTACTTTTTGTAGTATGCGGAGTATGATTATTTATAATGAAAATTGCTTAAGTTGTTGTTAAAAAATGTTAAACCCAGCTAACTTCAAAGCAAAGGGCTCGAGTGAAAACTTAGTTTAACCGTTATGTGCATTAGAGTGTCAGTATTGCGTATACTTACAAGTCTATGTTAGTGCTACTTTATACCTGTTGTTTTACATATGCATTACAAAGCAACCGTCAATACCTCCTGATTATGCCTCACGTCATCGTCAGAGTTTGAATCATGGGCCAGTTTTCATGCAGTCAGCAATCAGTCTATTAGCTAGTTTTTCGCGGTTAAGTTTACTCCACCGTAAAATAACTTAATGATAATTATATTGATATTCTGGCTACATACTGAAATAAGTATTTTTCTGTGTAACGTGATCCACAAAATTTTACCAATCCTCATTACTTCGCAAATTTAACTTACACTTAAAATTAAAGTTAGTTAGTTCTAACTGCGAGAATGGGTGAAACATGGGAAAAATATTATTTTCTATCGTAGTTAATGCTGTTTTCGCAAAAAATTGTTTTTTAAGGTGTAAATTCTCCCAGGAAATTAATTATTGATAAAAATAAGGCACCACTCCATCTTAGTTGTTTAGACATTAGCAAATAACTGCGTTAACTAAAGTCGAAATTCATTAGTTATACATAGCAATGGTGCTGCAGTTGTCTCTTATACCAAGGTTGCTCTATATCGATTGTATTATGCCTTCGATATAGGTCTTTGCAATCATTTCCACCACATGTCCGCTATTGATGTGCTATTTGAGCATTCAAAGCCATAAAACACCCAAGGAAGCAGTCAACATGGCTTCCGTAAGGGCAGGTCCTGCGAAACACAGCTTGCGTTCTTCCTTCATGATATCGTAAAATCAGGCGAATCGAATTAGCAGATCGATGCGATATTCCTTGATTTCAAGAAGGCACTCTACAAGGCTCCTCACTAAAAACTCATTTATAAATTGTATTCATGTGGAGTTAATAAAAAAATAGTAAACTGGATTAGGGACTTTCTCATTGATCGAAAACAAAAAGTAGTTATTGACGGTTTCAGCTGTGATATGGTCGAAGTCACATCCGGTGTTCCTCAAGGAAGCTTGATTGGCCCTATTTTATTCATTATTTATTTTAATGACCTAGGTTCTCGAGCTATCCTTAAGTTAACATTATTTGCAGAAGATACAGTAATCTACCGTGAAATAAGCGAAGATTTAAAGTTCTGTCATCTGACCTTAACAAATTTCACTCGTGCTGCCAGGAGTGGAGGTTAGAACTAAATCTCAGTAAATGCTTCACAATTCGTTCGCGCACATTTCTGTGGATGGAGTAAGCATAAAATCTTCAAACACAGTAAAAAATCTTGGAATTACCTTAACTTCAGATATATCGCGGGGAACATACAAAAAAACACATGCGGCGCAGCCTTAAAGAAACTAGGTTTTGTTAAACGTATAATAGGAAGGTCCTCTGACGAAAAAGTAAAAGAGAGATGCTACTTCGCTCTGGTTAGGCCACACCTCGAATACACCGCGAGCATTTGGGACCCTGGTCATTAAGATTTAACCAAAAAATATATAAAATACAAAGAAAATCTGCACGCTTCATTTGAAAACTGCTATGAGCAAACATATAGTGTCTCACAACTTTTAGAGGGATTAAGGTGGGAGCCCCTAGAGACTCGGAGGCTACAAGTTAGGCTTAGGTTGCTTGAGAAATTCAGAACTGGTGCGTTTCATAGCGACGTAGAGAATATTATCATGCCATTAATATATAATATTATACACGGCTGGTGACCTAATACCCCCTGCCACATTTCCATGCGGCAGCTCGCTGTGTAGTATGTAGATGTAGATGAAGGAAATCAGCGAGTATGCGGCACAAGTCGTCATTTCGAATGCAAATGCACTGCCGAATCATCAAAAAAGACGAACAACCTATTCTATGCTTATGGAGAATGCAGAAAAAGTAGCCCATTAATGGTGGCTTTATGTGCATTGCGAAGACCTTTATCAAAGGAAGAACACAATCAATATTTAGCGACCTTACTACTATACCTAGAAAAGCAGTCCTTCAAGAATAATTTCATCGGTTGCTGTGTATATTTTGCACAGTATTCTAATTATGTTTTGTTAATAGGTAATGCCCTTCTTAAATTAAAGGAGAATTATTTAACTATCCAAATGAATACGTAGAATTCAGTGGTTATTTTGAATCACGCCTCGAGACCTTTTTAACGAACATCATGCTTGAAGTGTTCCCGTAGCTTTGAGTAATGGCAAACGGATGCCTCTTTTCCCTCTCCCTACTACCTAGCCGGATGGAGACTTCCCTTTGTTTGTGTTTGTGGGCTCCATGAGCAACCGTTGTGTGGTTAGGTGAGATCAAGTTTCGTTTTAATTCAAATTCTTTTCGTGGTGTAGTTGTAGTTTGAGTGATGATCATCATCTATTTAGGAAAGTGGATGCCTTGTGATGGCCACGTTTCTCGTGTCATCCGTGCTTCCTTCAAGTGTGCATGCGATGTTAATTATCTCTCTTACACCATATTTTTGAAGAATCCAGCACCTAGTCATCCTCTTGGTTTCTTTCATACCACTTTACCTTCCAGTATATTTGTTAGTAACTGATTTTGCCCTCATGAATGTCCTAACACCTTTGGCAGTATATAATAAGGTAAATCTCCAAAATCCTTAAAGAAAAAAATTTCAGGAACAATCAGTGGGGGGGAGGGGGGGGGAGGTTAATAAATGAGTATTCAATTTTAGTTGAATTTTTTCAATTTTATTTATCCGTGTGGTTGTGTGTGGGTCCTTCACGGAGTTAGCAAGTGAGTTAATCAACCCCGCGAGCAACTGAGTGTATTGCAGTTTGCATGCAGTAAGTCGGTCCATGGCGCGAGAGTAATCTCCCTAAACCACTTACTTATGTGTGTCCGCCTAGTTTCTTTCTTGAACGAGGTTAGCCCCACGTCAAAAAAACACTAGCCGGTGAAGTGAGTGAGTACTGCTTGGGTATTTGCGAATGTCACTATGCGAATCCTTGGCACGGATTAATTACTCCGTAAATTCGCTCATTTATTAACCTTTCCTCCCCACCTATTGTCCCTGAAAGGCTTTTGTTTACGGCCTTTGGAGAATTACCTTATTATATTATTTTAGCCGCAAGAGCTCAGTACTTTATTATACCTTTGATATTCTTAGCCTCTTTTAAAAGCATCCTATTTTCTTTCACTTTCAAAACTTTTCTGTTTCCCCAGTTTTGTTTCGTCGGTGTCCTCCAGATCCACGTTTCTATAGCCTCAATCCTGATTCTATCAGATTTTCTGGTGGCCCATGTCTCACTTCCATTTAATCATGCAATCAAAACGAACTTTTCGGAGAGCTTTTTACTGGTCTCCTTGTATATATGATTAGTAATTAGTTTAACAAGTTTGTTTTGCTGAGGTTGTTCCTCTTTAAAACTCTGTCTCGAATTTATTCGTCATCAATAATTCTCTGTAGGTCTCAACATTTTTCAACCTAATCCCAAATCTTGTTGTCTGTTTTTCAAATGCCAGTCTTTGCTTTCTTTTTTATTCCTATCACATATTTAATGATAACTTTTACTTAACCAGTGTTTACTTAATGTTAACTTTTACTTATCTATAGAAACATGCCCCCAAGTCAACAAAGATACTATTTTATTTATTCCTATCACCATTGTTTTTGTTTTATTGTTGTTTATCTTTAACTAAAAGTTTTCTAATAATTAGATAGGATAAAATTTCATTTTGATTCAACTTTGTTTCATTTAGGGATGAGTCGATTCCACTTTTTTTCGATTCTGATTCTTTCAAATCGATTCCCGACTCTCGATTCCGATTCCATCGATTCTTATTCCTAATAACAGGTGGGATATTGATACACCAGTAGCGTTCGACTATTACTTGAATTCAAGTATTGGCTGAAATAAAATAGCAAAGACAATTAAGTCGCTCAAAAAGTATATTTATTAACAAATAGCAAATATATCCTCAGCTTATTGAGGTAGATAAAAAGTATAAATTGATAGCCTACACCCAGAATTACTGAGGCAAATGTGATGTGATGTGATGTGATAAATGAAATTTGATTAGAATATTTATCCATCTGGAATTGATGGAGTCGGAATCGACTTTAGGCGATCGATTCTCGATACCGATTCTAATCATGAGAATCGGTGGAATCGAGAATGGACATTTGGATTTGACTCATCCTTAGTTTCATTGTATAGTTGCGATTGGAGTTAAGGCGTGGGAAAACCCTTAAAAGTAGTCTTGGTCAGAGCAGTAACCAGGTTTGAATGATTCCATATTGTTTCAATCCCGTTTTATCTGGTACAATACGAGGAAAAGTCGCCCTCAAATGAGGAAATGAAGATTCAGTTGGGTTTTAATTGCCTTCCCCTATTGTTTTTCGTCTATAGAGCTCTCATGTCCGCCAGAAATTCTTTCGTAATTCAATCGTAGCTAGAATGCGGCGTGTGACGTTTGAGCACTTTTGTCCAGGATAAATGGTTACCTTCGCAAAAACTCTTCGCAGATAAGATTTCCGCCCTGATATTCTTTGGAGGAAGCAGCGTTTTAATCTCAGTTTACTTGTGTACCTTATTTTATCTGTCGTAATCTCTGTTTCTTTCTCATAATCGATCGCTTGGCTGTGGATGATGTGAATGATAAATACTAGTGGCGAATGCTTTTTATCAGTTTTCCAACTGAAAGACTTTAATGGCCTGACTATTGCATCGAAACTTGGAATGACCGAAGAGTCATTATTTGGATGAATCGTGTACTACTTACGGGTTTTCCAGGGTGAAGAGTCTATAATTCTTTTAATTGTGTTATAAGAAAAGTGAGGCGTAAGGCTTTAGTAAAATATGGAGTATAATGGTCATAAGGTTCAATTTCTTTGACTTAATATTAGTGTCATTGATGGGGGTTATGCATTTTGATATATTTAAAGTCGTGAGATTCTGAAGCTAATCTTGCTTATGCATTTTATTGCTTAATTATTAATATTTTCATCTGCCTGAATTTGGTGCCTTATTTCACTTCTAGTGTCCTATTAGTATCCTCAAATAAGGTTAACACTGTGATAATTTTCATGAGAATCCAGAGCCAAATTCAGACTTTCGCTAATCTTTTGCTGCTCGGAAAGGTAAATTCATCGTGGATATTGATCGAAGTTCCCACTAAATTTTTGCGTCGTGATTTCCTTGGGAATTCGAGTATTAGCTTTGAATATTATCGAGTAAGTCCTACGTTTGTCCCCGTCGCGGGTGAATTAGGACATCTTAAATTGCTTTAAAAACGTGGCAAGTGGTAACTTCGATAGGAAGACTGGTCTTTAAAGGAAACTTCCTTCCATTTGCATGAACTTTTTTACCCCTGATTCATTTTTGGACTATCACTGCTGGTTAGTGAATTCGTTCTTTGCATGCACAAAAAGTTACTCTAATAAAACCGAGGCTCCACTCTGTACACTCCTATGGTATTCTTCACCATTTCACCTCCGAAAACCCCTTTGTTGACACCTCAACACGGCTGGTGTCCTAACACCCACTGTTACACGCCTCTTCGGCGGCTCGCAGGGTAGTATGTAAATGTAGTGTCTTTCCTCTCGTAGTCATGAATGTAGCTTGCATTTTCCGTGGGATTGCTCTTTGATTTTTTTCAAATACCATAGAAACATGCTGTAAGCGAGGTAGGTTTGAGGTAGTGTACCTATGGCTTTGTCTGTGAAAAAAGATGCTGCTCCTCCTGTAATGCTCACTATTTTTGGGGAAATTGCTCCTTCTTAATCATGATGAATTGAAGGATTCCTGAATTGGGAACCATCACGTTATATTGGGGTTTGGAATTAAAAGAGCTCTGTGTCCGGTAATTTAATTCCAAAATCGGACAGCTGTAAGTACTTAGGAGTCTATTTAACTAAGAATTTAGGATGGGATTTAAACGTGGATTTTATCGTTAAATAGGCTTTCAAAATGTTATATTGGGTATTGAGAAATTCTTGGATGATTTCCCGCCACGAAATCTCCTAAAACAAAGTGTAATACAATGCCTCAGCAGCACGACCACTAAAGAAAAGGCCTATAAAACCCTGGTTCGACGAACACTAGAGTACGCATCTCTTGTATGGGACCCACACAAGAAAGGAGACGTGATGAACTTGGAGAAGGTGCAAATATAAGCGGCTAGGTATGTACTAGAGAAACACAATATAACAGAGAGTGTTACAGAAATGCTTAAGAGTACTGGGATGGGAGAGTTAACAAGTTAGTAGGAAAAGGAACAGGCTCTGTGGGATGTATAAAATAGTGAGTGAGGAAAAAGCATGGGATGAATTTTGGGAGGACATAGTAAAGCTAAACTTTGTGGGGAAGAAAGATCACCAGTTCAAGGTAAAATGCCGATCACAAGGGAAAAATTTAAAACAGTTCTCCTTCTTGAATAGGACCATCCGGGACTGGAACGACCTACCAGCAAAACTATTTGAGCCGTTCCCAAAAATATTAATTATTTTTTAAAATAGGTTAAAAAGGTAGAAGTCTATTATGGTTTATTCTTTGCACTCGGCTGTTTTTATTGTTACCACCAGGCCACTGGCCTACTTGTAACTGTTTAATTATATTAATAATATAAAGTAATTTACTCTGCTCTTTGCTCGCTGACTGACCTCTTTGAGTCGATTACACTCCTCATATCCTTAGAGTGGAATCCGCTAAGAAGTCAGTATTTTTCCCTTGTTTACTTTTATGTAGTTGAAAGTATCTAATCGTTTTATGCCGTATGTATTGTTTTGATTGCTTGTTCAATGCTTGGATGATTTCCCGCCACGAAATATCCTAAAACAAAATGTAATACAATACCTCAGCTCTATTAACTTCCTCCAAACGTATTTTACGCACGTCTAACATATTCTCTTTTGGAAGTTTCTGGTAAGGGGCTGTTAAGACTGGTGATGCTACTTCGCTCTGGTTAGGCACACCTCGAATACGCCGCGAGCATTTGGGACTCTGGTCATAAAGATTTAACCAAAATAATTGCTAAAATACACAGAAAAACTTCACGCTTCCGTAAAAGCTGCTACGAGCGAACATATAGTGCCTCACTACTTTTAGAGGGATTATGGTGGGGGCCCCTAGAGACTCGGAGGCTATACGCTAGGCTTAGGTTGCTTAAAAAATTCAGAACTGTTGTGTTTCAGAGCGACACAGAGAATATTATGATGATGCCTCACTACATCTCTATGTCTGACAGAAGCGATAAAATCAGAGAGAAATATTTCCGAACAGATAGGTACACAAACTCGTTCTTTCCGCGCTCAATAAAAACGGAGCTCCACTAATTACACTCCCATAATACGCGTCACCATTTCACCTGCCAAAACCTTACATCTTTACACGGATGGTGACCTAGCACCCCCTGCCACAGGCACATGCTGCGGCTCGCAAGGTAGTATGTAGATGTTGATGGCTCAAGTCGCTGTGCCAATAGAACATGGATTCATGGATATCCCGTATGAAAGTGGGAGGAATTATATGAATTTCTTTATATTGCAGTGGCCTGCTGAAGTATGATAGTACCTGAATTGCTATGAAAATAACTTTAGAAAAATCTTCATTTTCTAATTTGTACATTGTGACATCCGCAATCTGACTGAGAATCGGCCGAATGCCGTTCTTCCGGGCGGCTCTCGAAATGCTGATGGTCTCCTGCCATCTGATGGATGACCCGCAAATTAAAAACGATTGCTTAACGAATTGCCTATTTAACATTTCCCCTCAATGAATCATGCCCTCGCCACTGGAAAGAATGATGCTTCTTAATTATCGTGCCATTCATTTTCTCTCATATTCATTTCGCCGCCTGGGTTAGTTGCTCGCTGGAAACGGCCCGCAAATAAATCATGCATTCGGATTCAACTTCGGGCGTTGATCTCGTGTCGGAATGAAATTAATTGAATGTGGTGATGAAATTTTGTTGGCGAGATTTAGCTGATGGACGCATCGACGCCGGAGGTGATTTGCTTTCGCCGAATGAAATGTGATCTTAGCCGTGGTATGATATAGGAAACTTAATTTATATAATTGATATCGATCAAGCGATCATGGTATGTCAAAGTTAAAAAATAAATTTGGAGTTAATCCCCGAATTTTACCAAAATAATCTTGAATGAAAGAGAGAGCTTCCTGGTATTGACCAATCTCGAATTGAGCATCCTTAAGTTTACCATATTTAATTTGTTTAAAATAAACATATTATCCTACCTTTTGTTATGATGCTCCTCTATTGGGACATCTCTGATATACCTCGTACCTCCTTCTGGCTTAACTGAGGCCTCTTCTTGAGAAGTATATTAGTGGAATGACGCTAGCTGGAGTAAATGCTATACAAAGAAAATGAAGCTTGATCTTCATGGAATTCATGATCATATTTAAAATTGATAATAATGCCTTTATTTCATATATAACTCCTTGGTTCTTATAAGCCACATGGCTTGTCAGAAGGTTCCATAATATTCTTACAGAGCGGCTTGTTACAAATACAGTATTTTTGAAGTAGAATTGTATTATACAGTTTGTAAATTTTTTATTGTAATACAAAATATCAGTCAAAACGAAAATAAAGAAAGATATATCTTTGCCATAAGTATAACAGATTATTTTAAGAGATTACAAATTCATAATTTGGTTGATTAACCATTCTTTGACTTTTTCTTAATTCCTGCCAAACCTTTTAGATGATGCAGTTGCTTAGGCGTACAATTAAAGGTATTTGGTATAATATATTTGGCCAACCTGTTGCAATATATATTATAATAATCATACGTTTTCAACATAGGAGTATTTCGTTTAAGCATACAATGCATATTGCTCTGTTTGCTCTTATGTGTCTTTAAGGATATACTCATCCTATTAATGTAAAGTCAGTTCTTTAGATTCGCTTTGTCGAAGTTACTTTATTTGTTGCATGCAAAATTGCAGCTATGTACTCTGGAAACGTTAAGCTTCCAATGTTTCCTGTTATTTGGTGTTCAAATGTTATTACGCTCAGGGTAAGATCTTATTCCCTCATGTATGACGCAATTGGCTCTCGTTATTTATCCCAGTGCTAATAGAAAATTAGCTTTCACTCGTTAGTTCCTATAGTTGATGAAATAAACGTTTTTATAGCATGAATTTTATAACATGAATAAAAAAATTTATGAATTTTGTCTGTACTTCCATGTTTTGGGTCAGAATTTCATATAAGGGTGAACCTCTAAGCAGCCCATTGACTCACTGTCTGTCTACACATTGTATATTCCTTTGCGGGAAGTCGAGTGAGCGACTGTCCTGTCAACATTACCTCGTGCAAGCACGCCAACGTGTGCGAACGCGGGCTCGTAATTTTGTAATTCTGTTACTGTGCCGTCGCGTTTTTTCACGCATGTACAAATGCACGCGTAAGTGCGTATTGCGTAAACGATACTTTTGAGACTGATCACCCGTATGCAAACTTACTGAAATTCAGTGATACCTTGTAACTTGTGTCCACTCCCCTATGTGCATAGAAAACGTTCATACAACGAAGTTTTCGAAAGAATACGGAATTGGCCAACCTGCCCCTAGGAACATACGTTTTATTTCGCATTATACTGTTAATTAAGTCTATTCACCTAAGAAATTTTGCTTATTTGCCGGAGTACTTCTTTATGTTGTGCTGGTTTTTAAAAGTTTCATTTTTTACAATATTTGCTTCTAAGATTTTTTTCTTTCACCGACGTAAGTCAAAAGTCGCTTTCCCAGTGTCTGCACCGGTGTCTCACGACTGATCTTCGGAATACGAATGAAAGTGTAATTTAGTTGGCTGACACACCTCACCGTTAATGGGAGACCCAGGTTCGTGCCCCGTTCAAGGCATATGTTGTTTCATAGCGAACTTTATCCCATAAATGCATAGACAAACATTGGTTTATTTACCTCTGACTCTGTCGCTGGAGATTGAGATCTTCGTCAGCCGTTGACTCATTATTTGGCTCGGTGTAATAATATCTGGCTAACTTTAACCTCTGGATGATATAGCTTTTAGGCAAACTGAGAGTTCGAATTTCGTGAATTTAAAAAGACTGTTAGGTATTTTACGTGAGCGTTATCGATTGGAGGACGCAATTACCTCTGGTTTCATACTGAGAAAATATTTAACCAAAGGTTAAAACCCTAGCTAAATATTTGAGAGGATTATTCTCCTAAGCCATGAATTTACCACAACTCAGTGAAACTCAACACTCACCCGAAAGCACACAAAATAAACACTAGTGCTCAAAGCCTTAAGCTTATCCCGTCTGGTGCTAATTTTGAAGTTGCTATCTTATTACTTGCTTTGCTGGGTTGACTAACATTATTGTTTTTGGCTTTTGGGATTTGGGAAATGAACTTAATAGAATAGTAGAATCGTGACTGAATATTATCTATATAATATATGAATGTATGAATATATGAATGAATGAATGAATGAAATATATGAATGAATGAATATATGAAATATATGAATAATAATGAATAAGAAAACAGAGACTGAATATTATCGAGGATATATGGGATAAATTATCGAGGAAGATGCCTAAAATGAATGCTTGTGAGAGAAGGAAGCGGTTATTTGGTAGATGGAGGTGGATTGGAGAGCTGCAGAATATCGATCTTCCCATTGATGATGTGAAATCTCTAAGGGCCGGTTTATCCATCTCCAGGTAAGGCGATTTCATCCGGCGGATAGCTTATCCTCCTGATAAACCTAAGAAAACCGTTTATCCACCGCCGTTTAAGCTTTAGCCGCTGAATAAGTTTACCTGCTGCTTCTTCCTGCCGATAAAATTTTTATCCGGAGGATATTTATTTTGCTGCTTGATGTCCCTCAAAATTAAAAAATAAAAGCCTATACAGAGTAGTTCCCATTCTTTTCCATTATTTGTAGGAAAAAGATTAAATTAATAAGAAGTCCACATAATTGTGTGTAATGGTTGGTCTGGGTTGTAAGCATGGGTGATTCTGTTAGTTATGGAATAAACTGAACTAAATAAAAAACCTTTATAAATACATACGAAGAAAAATGACTGCCACCAAACTACTGCTATCTGAATATGAACCAATTTGGTTTTTTATTTAGGTGGAGGATGCTCACTATTATTGTAGAAAATTGAGTAAAACTAGAAGTTCATCCATTTAATATGTAAGAAACAATGTCCCATCAATGTCTATAATTTTCATGAATTGTGAATGAGTTTTTAAATACTAGTTGTAAGAAAGATTCGAATGGAAGCTTCATAAGTTTTAATTGAAAATATCACTCTGAATCATGCGAAAGTTGGCCTAACTATAGTAAATAATATGCAAATTAAAAACGCTCAGCGGATAATTTCAGATTTATTCGAGTTTTACATTAAAAAATGGGTTCTCACTTCGTCACTGCGTAGCTACTGCTTGATATTACACAAACTGGCCACTAACGGCTACACTTCATTGTAATTCCTATTTCGTGTCAAAATTTTGCTATTATAATGCATTCTTAAATATTCATCACGCCATTCCCATACGGAATGGGCAAAGAGAAAGAACTTAGTTATTGCTGTTAGCCCCAATGAACCAGGTCCCTAGGATTAATTTCCTTCATAATGCCCTATCCTATTTCCTTACATTGTGCCCTGGCCTTGTTAGAATAACATTTTATGTAGTTATATTACCAATAAGCATGTTTTTCTACCAGTTCTCATTGTAAAAATATCCACTCAGTAAGTAAAGTAAAAGAGTAATTACAATTGAACGATGACCTCAGGAGGCACATATCTACCATTTTTATTTACATCCCTGTAGCACATGTTATTTCAACATACTCAGAAGCTCCGCAGAGAGGTAAATTCAAGGACTTAAATGAAATTCTATTTGAGATCACAAGTTTTCACATAACTATATCGTTTCATGTTAACTATTCACATGAATTATTTAAACACTCAAAAGGGAATTCAAAACGAGTTATGAGTAGACACCAACTTTTAACAGGAAGAAATAGAAACTAAAGCCATTATGTCTTTGGCATGAAATGGTACCGTATCCTTCTTACACTAACGTTGAACAACTCTAATTAAACTCACCATGTACAGTCAAATTTCTCGTCGACATTCTCGACCAAAAAAACATATTAGGCTCGAAATACAACTTAAATTGCAGTTTCTTGTTCCTAAAAATCACCGTCAACTCGTATTTACATCAACCTTTCGGGACATCTGGTGGCGGGTTCACGGTACTTATGCTTCTTGATGAACCTCACCATATGAAATAAAATCTCGAGAGGCCTTATTTAACAACTTTGAAACGAGAGCTGAGAACAAGCTCGCGCTTGAGACAATCTTCAACAGAAGAATTCTTAAGATACGACCATGAATTGGTTCTTTAGTAAAAGGCAGCAAAATACGAGGGTCGTTTGAAAAGTTTTCGGCCTGCCAAAGAAAACAAGATTCGTGAGAATTTTTTTTCTTTATTTTTCAACGTTGTTACCTTGCAAGTCAATACATTTAGATCAGCGACTTTCCAACTTTTTAATACTATCAATATAAAGGGATCTGTCCAACTCTGCAAAATAAGCGTTGGTGTCAACTTTGATCTCATCATTTGAAGTGAATCTTCGTCCAGCGTGCCATTTCTTCAGGTTTGGCAAGAGGAAGTAATCACTGGGAGCCAAATCCGGCGAATACAGTGCATGAGGAAGCACTTGAAGGCCTAGTTTATGGAGTTTTGCAGTAACAGCTATAGGCATATGTGCAGGCGCATCATCGTGGTGAAAGTGCACTTTCTTCTCGGTCAGATATGGACGTTTAACCTGAATAGCACCCTTCAACTGGTCAAGTAGTAAAACGTAATTATGTCCGGTGATGGTCCTGCCATTTTCCATATAGTCTTTGAGCACCACACCACGAGGAGCCCAGAAAACCGTAGCCATGACTTTTCCAGCAGATGTAATCGTTTTTGCTTTCTTTACTGCACTTACACCTACTTCCACCCACTGTTTGGACTGCTGCTACGTCTCTGGCGTGCAATGGTGAATCTATGTTTCATATACTGTTATAAAACGTTGAAGAAATTCAGCGGAATTGTGTTTAAATAAGTTAAAACACTGTTGAGAAGTGTTCATTCAAATGCGTTTTCGATCGGAAGTTAACAAACGCGGCACCTATCGAGGGGAAAGCTTATTTATTCCCAAAATATTGTGTAAAATGTAGTGTACACGAAGTATCGAGATGCTTGCAATGTCAGCAAGCTCGCATGTCTTCAGTCGGCGATATGTTAGTGCGACAATGCTGATTTTTGTGACGATGTCGTCGGTAGTAGAGGGTTTTGGGCGTCCTGAGCGTTCATCATCTTGAATGGATGTACGACCGCGTTTAAATTCAGCAGCCCACTTCATGCCGTCGAGTATGAAGGGGAAGAATGTAGATTTGTACTCTTTCTGTATCTCTGTGGCTGCTAAAACTTTATTAACGAAGTATCTCAAATTTAACCATTTTCAGAAACTGTGATAACTTTTATATTTTCCTCGATCGCCAAACAAAAAGCAAGTAAACGCACGCGTCTGAAACGTCGAAGCACGCCATCGAAAGGATGATATAATTATCATTGTCATTTGGTCATACTAACTCTGTTATTATTATTATTGTTTATTTAGCTTGGGTTGGATGAGATGGAACCGTCCCCTCTTCCCCCAACCCAGTACATACACAAACACCCATCTCTTGGGCAGTTAATATTCTACCCAGGCGGGACTCGAACCCGCGACCCTCGGGTTAGCCGGCGAGGACTTTACCCCGCCGCCACTGGGACTATGTCTGTGTCAGGCAGTTTGGATATCTTCCGTGTGAGGAGCTTCTTTGTGTTTGGGTTCTGAAAATATGCTGGTGTGAGGTGTGATGAACTTGAATGATCTGGCATCACTATATCAACTGTTGGAAATGCCTTAAGGCCTGTTTAAGCCGACTAGAATGCCGGCGAAACGGTCGTCCATAAATTTGGCGCAATGCGGGGAGAACCCGAAAAATACCAACAAGTAAGCTATGTTGTTTGCTTTTCCAATGGACCCGTCCTCCTACTTACCGTTAATAGTTTCAAATTTGTATTTGCATCCTAAAAACAATGGTGTAAGTAACAATGAGGAGGTAGGTAAGGAGACTTCCGCGGTTATTTAATGACCGTATTCTCTTCGAGTTTTTGCCACGTTGATCCATTTTTTGGGGGACAACAGTTTCGCCTGCCTTCCAGCTGGCTTCCAGCAGGACCTGACAAAGCCAGCTGGAAGGCAGGCGAAACTGTTGTCCCCCAAAAAATGGATCGACGCGGCAAAAACCCGGAGAGAATACGGTCAATGAGGAGGTAGAATTACTGAGGGGGACCAAGATGGACTACATGTGCATCAAATTATGAAGGATGTCGAAGGCGAGAAGAGTTTTGAAAAAATGAAGCGGTGACCTGATCTGTGAGTGTAGTGGAGAGCTACAGCACACCAATCTTCGGATTCATGAGGACGAACTTTGTGCTGAGGCATGATTATCTTAAGAGCATGTGAACACCCATTGAGGCAATTTTGTCACAGCTTCAGTTTATAAGAAAAATGCGATGAATGTTCTTGCTACCTCCATCTGTTCTATAAAACCACCGTTCTCGCGTCTCAAGTGCAAGTCTCGCGAACTGTGACTGCCATTGAGGTATAGGAGAGGGCAGTTGCTATTAGGGTTGCCAGGTCTCTCGTATATCCCGGGTTTTCACGTATTTTGACCTTATTTTTTTCAGTCTCGTCTCACGTATTTAAGAACATTTCTCCCGTATTTCATTCTTATATAATATTGTGTGGTTCAAGTGCAACATTTTTTTGATTTTTAACCATTCAACCTCGATTATCTAAATATTCTGAGCGATATATCGAACTGTACATTGGCATCATAGCTGCCTATATTAAATAATATTAACAAGCATATACTAAAATGTGCATGTATGTAATTTTATGTTGGTACTAGGTTCTAGAACCGGAAGTTGAAGATACAGAAATGGTCATGTTTCTCAAACTCGCCTCGAACTTTCTTTTGCTTTTGTGTTTTTGAGGCGGCTGGGCGTTTGTCTGTTCTCTCTTGTACGGTTGCGGTACGTCTGATACACAAGTGTTGGAAGCTATGGGTGGCCGAAGTGATGGGGAGTACCATAAAAAAAAAGCACCAAAGAAGAAACCTCGGTATATGTGTGTTTATATATCAACGAGGTAGCAAATTTCAGTCTCCTTATTTTCAGTTAGAAAACCTGGTAACCCTACTTGCTATGAAGGCCAATGCTAGATCCGCCATCTTCGTTGACCCTCATTTTCCTATAGCGCTTGCGGGTTAACGCACCAATGTTGTAATTATACTATGTTTTCCATCGATAACTTACTAGAAACCAGCATGCCCTTACGTCTTTAATGTGGATTCTCCTTAGATATTTTGTATATTGATTTCAGGTAGTGCGAGCGAGAATTGAGAAGAATCAGTGGCACTAAGCATTCACTATATATTTCATGAGTTACTTGCCTCAAATTTCAAACAGATGGTGGATATTCTTGCTTTACATTCGCTAATTCGTCCATTCCGTCGTTCTATGCATAGGAAAGTAAAAAAAGAGCAGAGTTAAGGTAGTTTGGGCGAAATATCATTTCACCAATAAATCAATGAATTTGGTCTCATTTTAAAGGCAAACATTTTATCCTCCCATTTACTCAAAAAATATACCCCTGACCACATAACTTGACGAGATATTTGCCAAAAAAATACCAGCCCTTTTACATGGGAAATGATACGTGTATGCACCCCAGAGAGGGGTTATTTATAAAATGAGGATTTTATAAGACCTGGATCTCATAAAAAATGAACTGTGTGTAGTTTGTATGTTTCCTCAGGTTTTAAAGAAATAACTCATAAATCACCGCAGTAATATTTTCGGAATCATAAACAAACCATCCGTTATGAGGGAGTTTTTAATATACCGCGCGAAAAAAATGAGCCAAGTTGAAGACTTACGTGTATATTTTTATTCCATTACTTAGAATTTCAGTCATATAAGAGTATGTTATCTCACAATTAATATTACTATGTGTTCTTCATGCTTCCTACAGCTGCTGAAATTTAAACGTAAAATTTGAATACGATCTCCGTTATGGCTGGGAAACTATCTCGTTCAAACCACCTTGAGAGGGAAGGCTAAGGACATGTAATGCGTGAAAGATAATGGACACATTATTCATGGTATTGTCAGGCTTCAGTATGATGGCGTAGTGTCCTCTGCATGTACCGCAATGGTGACCACAAGTATTTCGCAACAATGAGCGTTCGCGGTTTAAATATCAATTGCGGCAATCCGCTGGAAAGACTGTTTCTTTTTTCGCGTTGTCGTTATCACCGTCCAAAAACGCAAATCCCTCTAAAAGGGATACGCTCACAGTTAATGGCCTAAAAATGCATCTTTTCAGTTAAAACCAGTCTTATAAGGATGTTTAACTTCAACTGTGTTAATTATCTGTAGCAAATATTAAATTCTAATACACTGTTTAATTAGTTTACAAAATCCTGCCTCATTACTTGCATTTGCCTAAACAAAACCGAAAAAAATGACAAAAATGCGATATGGACGAATGTGCATTTTTAAGAACACGTTTCTCTAGCCGTTTGAGCCGACCGCATTTATAGTAGTGGTGGGAATTTTGGTTCATTTTGAAGATTTGACTCATGCGATTTGGTTCATATCGATTACTCGTTCTTTGAAATCATTCATAATGAACGAAATAAACCACGAAGAACCAAGTGACTGGGATGTACCAATTATTATTAAAAAAAGGATTTTCGATCTTAATTCAAAGTAAACAACCAACCGAGATAATCCACAGCATCACCAACTTCCACCATGTCTTGTAACTGTGACAGTGTCTTGTAACTGGCTGACCGGGAATTAGGAGATCCGGGTTCGAATCCCGGTCAAATGATTTTTTTCTTGACGAATTTCATCCTTGGTGTGTACCACCGTGTCGTTAACTGTTTGCCAACTCGCAAATAACACTGTTCGGGTTCAGGTGACTTTATGGAGCCAATACTAGCCACGACAAAATTACTTTATATTTTTACTTGGTACTTTCTAGCAAATTCTGATGTACTTGCCATTTCCTGTCATTCTCATTGTACTCCATATAATTTCTCCATTATTTTTACCATCATCATGAGGCTTGAGACCATAGAAATGAAACCGCGCAGACCTTTCCACCAACAGGATGAGTGGCTTGTGCCAATTAAGTTGTTCTCCATTCAAATGGTTCATAATGAACCAAATCAAGCTGTTCTCGATCTCTCATGAATCGTGTGATTGGATTGAATATTTGGGGAGGCGACCGACGGCTAAGGTGATATGCGTCATAGGATAGGGTAAGGGATGAAGGGTGGACAGAAACCCGGCGTCGGCATTTGCCTGCTCGTAACGAATGGAGCCAAGGAGACCGCGGGTTAACGTCTCATCCGACAGACTGAGTATTGTTCTTGTAGTGCCCTCCACAAGACACTCAAGTTGGGATCGGGTTTCCTCTGAAAAACACCCTCCACTGCGGGTTTTGAACCCTAGCCGTCGGTATGGTTAACCAGTGCTCAAGGCACCACACCTACCCGATCCCCATGAATCGTGTGATTCTTCACTCATACCACTCTACCGAAGAATCGAGAACCATTTGAACGGAAAACGTGATTCAATTCATTTGTTTCATGCCAATGAATAGTTAAAAATGAGCGATTCACTCATGAACGACACAGCTCTAATTTATATGGAATTGCCGCATTCAGACTTATCACAATGATTGGTTGGCAGAACGTGAGGTGGAAAGATGCATTTATTGTATATTTATTCAATTTCCTGGGAAGTTCACTCCTTATTAACATTTTTCGCGAATATGGCATTTATATTATATAGATAAATACCATTTTCCCCCGTGATTTTCTTTGTTTCTCCGTGAAAAAACATAATTGCAATGGAGGGAACATGGTGTCGTGAAGACAGTTTAGAAACTGTGAATCTATCCAGAAGTCAGTGTTTAGTAGGTGATACATGTTGTATTTCTATAACTCTCCGCCCAAAGATATTTAAGTTATGATTCTTAGATACTTGTATTTGGAAATCAACCTTTGAATTGTTGAAAATGCCCGTGGATTTGGTTTTTATGTTAGTTGACCATTGGGATGCCATCAAATAGTTAAGGTCAAATTATCTCGCGATGTACGAACCGAAAAAAATGATTAACTCAACCTCGGTGCTGAAATTCCTTTATCCCAGAAGGCGTGATACTTCAATCTTCAACTCTTTTTCCCCGTGATTATCACAGTTTCTCATACAGCACCATGTAAGTTTAAGTTCTATTAATAAGAAAAATAGCTTGGTAAGGTACTACGAGGGTAGATTGATAAATAAGTCGCAAATGTCAGCATTTTAAAACCAGTATAAGTCGTAAACATTTCATTGGGAACGCTTGGAGCATCCACCGTACAGTCCCGACTTAGCCACCGGTGATTTCCATCTGTTCTGGCTCCTAATAATCATTTGGGTGGCTGATGTTTTATAATTGATGATGACGTAGTCGAAAAGGTTACTTGTTGGCTGCGACTGCAAGGAAAGGACTTCTTTTTTGCCGGCTATCAAGGACTTGCAAAGAGATGGCACAAGTTTCTGAATGTATTGGGTGAATATGTAGAAAAGTGGAATACATTTCAGGACGTTACTTGATTATCACTGCCTTTATGATGTGTTGCGAGTTATTTATTGACTTACCCTCGTATATTATTGTACTTATCCAGCAGAGGACACCATTTTCTCTTAGTAGCGGGATTATGAAAAAAATAATTTTAAAACAGTGCATGAAAGAGAAATTGAGTGAAAAGCTACTATATAAAAATTGTAATGGTTTGATATAGAGAAATTGCGTAAGGAGTTTCTGTATGAAAATTGTAATGCGCTGATATAGAGAAATTGTGTGAGGAGCTTCTATATGATAAGGACTAGTTGTTTTGATGGGTTATGTTACTAAAAATAAAAGCGTGGGGCGCAATTGGAATCAGTGTCAAAGTAACATATATTCAATACAGATATAATTGTATAAGGGAGTATTTATATTAAAATACTAATGTGATATTATTTGTTATATGTTGAGCGCCCCACGCCTTTATTTTTAGTCGCATAACGCATGATAACAACTGGTCCTTATCCTATAGAAGCTCCTCACACAATTTCTCTATATCAGCGCATTACAATTTTCATACAGAAACTCCTTACGCAATTTCTCTATATCAAACCATTACAATTTTTATATAGTAGCTTTTCACTCAATTTCTCTTTCATGTACTGTTTTAAAATTATTTTTTACTTTTAGTGCATTTTTTGTTAACTAAAAGCGATTAAAATTTTTTTAATATTCATTTTATTTTAGAATTTTTTATGACTGAATATTGTATTGTCCCTGGAAATGAACCTATGTGCAAAATTTCAGATCTCTAGCTAGTTAGGAAGGTAGTTCAAAATTGATTACAAAATTTGACCCTGACACACGAGTGAAGTTAAATAAAAGCAATTAATAAAATAACATTTTAGCCATTTAACCATGAAACCACCTTCAAGCAATTGACAGAAGTTGAAGAAAAACGATTGCGTTATCACCCCCAAGAGCGAAGTTGAAAAATAGCGATAAAGAGTTATGGAGGGTAATAGTGTTATGGAGGACCCTAAACGCGCTCATGGCATGCTTATCTTAATTCAGCGGCAAGTTTCTGCTAAAAGGAAAGCGATTCATATGGCGCATATATTACAACACGAGATTTTGGAGTTATAAGAAACGCCTTGTGGTCCGCGAACATGCGCCTTATTTCCGTAGCCAGCAATCTTGTTGTCTCCGCGGAGAGAAGTTTAGGAGCACGTGCCGCGACCACTTTCTCTCAATGATTACCAATTTAAATAATTTCGTCGTCGTCGGGCTGCGAGCGAGCGAGCGAGCGGCGGCGGCTGCGACCACGCCTCTCGCCGAGGGATCTCTTCGCGGGCCCGCCGCGCTCGGAGGTCAAACCCCGCCTCCTCCGCCCATGTCGCTTCGGGGGTCGGGGGGGGGGGGGGGGGCGTGAGGAGGAGGTGGGGAGGGAGGGAAATTCGGGGAGCCCGCATGCGAGGCACGTCGAGTGGTGTCATCGGGTGACGACGCTCATTTGTTCCACTTACCCGACGCTCCCCATCTCGTGAATTACTCGTGGGGATTGTTTATCGGCATTAAAAAGAGTTAGCCGTGAATCTTTTGTCGCGAAAATAGAAGCAGGGTGGTGTCCGGAATTGTGGCTCGTTAGTATTTTCCTGCCAGTTGATCGTTGCTGTAATTTGCTTCGCGCTGTTAAAACGTTCACGTTCGATTCAAGAATAAACGGCTGTGGTTTCGACAACTTTATGACGGAAGTTGCTGTCGAAACCGTGGTCGGTCACTGAAGGAGGATTTCTCGGGTGTTACCCCGGGTTAGAGGCTGCGTGTCTGCCGAAGTTTCGAAGAATACTTCGCTCTCCGCCATCTGGGCTGCGGAATATTTTATGATTCGGCATTATCCTCTGATTCATAAGCTCTGATGATGAGAGAGAGTTGTTCATCGAGTCGTCCGCACACATGGAGCCTGTAACACGGATGAGTACCAGAAAAAATTTCCCTCTAAAGATGCTCCAGGTAGACAGATCGTTATTAGTTAGTTACTCTTTAATGAATCAAGAAAGTATAATATATTGAGTATAGTTCTTTTACAATGCTGTTCTTGTATTTTTGAATTGGAGTTAAAAACTGTGTATCTGTTAAACATACAAAAGATATGCGGCACAGAATTAAAGAAACTAGGCTTTGTTAAGCGTATAATAGGAAGGTCCTCGGATGAAAAAGCCAAAGAGAGATGCTATTTCGCTCTGGTTAGGCCACACCTCGAATACGCCACAAGCATTTTGGAACCATAGTCATAAAGGTTTGACCAAAAAATTTATAAAATACGAAGAAAAGCAGCACGCTTCGTTAAAAAATGCTACGAGCGAACATATAGTATCTCAAACTTTTAGAGGGATAAAGGTGGGAACCCCTAGAGAATCAGAGAGATACATTGCCGAACAGATAGGCACAAGAACTCATTCTTCCCACAATAAAAACTGAGCTCCACTAAATGCTCTCCCATCATACACGTCACCATTTCACCTCCCGATAACTTATCCCTTACATATGAAGGATGCTTTCGGGCTATGCTGCGTTTTATTCATTTTTTAAAAACACAACGTTTCGCTCCTCGTACTGGAAGCATCTTCAAGAGAATGAGTGGTAACCAGCTTCAGCTTGGTCTTATACTCGTATAGAAGCATTGATGTCCGTTGCACCACTGTTGGGCCGATTTGAATCTTGTGCGGAAGACGTTAGCCTTTGGGCTTTTGCACAAGATTCAAATCAGCCCCTACAGTGGTGCGACGCACATCGATGCTTCTATAAAAGACCGAGCTGGAGCTGGTTACCACTCATTCTCTTGAGGACGCTTCCAGTACGAGGAGCGAAACGTTGAGTTTTGAAAATATGAGCAAAATGCAGCATAGCCCGAGAGCATCTTTCATAGGCAGAATGGCTGGTGTCCTAACACCCCCTGCCACACGCCCATGCATTGTTTCGCAGGGTAGTATTCAGTTGTAGAAGTGGGGGACTTCACATTCACGGATAATTGTGGTCCGTATTGTTAATACTTATCTTATGAAGAGGAGAGATTTTTAAGTGGAGTGTTATCAGAAGTCTTTAGAACAAGAGAGAGGGTATGAAGCAATGATTGGATGTGGCAGAAGCGACGGAGGCTTGTGAGTATAGGCGGAGCGGCAGTTAGGAGGGTGTCATCAAATCGGAGCCAGTTTTCCATACCTAGCGTCTAGTATTGAGTCTTCTGACCGTGCTTATGCCGTAAAGGAACATCGTAAAGGGGTGTATGCTGACAATACCATTGGCGAATAGTTTTATAATTTTTTAGCGTTCTACCGAATAAGGTAGGTTTTATCGATTGTCAGTGAATCTCCTCCCAGTTTTCTTCACTTTCAGGGGCCTAACTATCTCTAGAATTTCCTCTCTCACCAATGTATAAGATCTGCCCTTCTTCATCCTGTCCATGAAACTAGTTCTCTCTCTTCCTATTCCTCGCTTGCCCAACATACTTCCCTCTATCACATTCTTCAGCAATCCCTCACCCTTTATTACATCCTCCAGCCACCTACTCTGCCGATCTCGAATTTCATTCAGAAGTTTCCTTTCCTCGCCCACCATCTCAAGCACTTCCTCGTTAGTTTTCCTCTCCGTCCACCTCACATTCTCCATCCTTCTCCTCACCCACATCTCAAATGCCTGCAGCCTATTCTTGTCTTCCTTCCTGAGGGTCCTCGTTTCTGCCCCATACAACGCCACGCTCCATATCAAGCTCTTCACCAGCCTCTTCTTCACATCCTTACCCTAAGTCCCCGTCATCAGCTCCCTTCTATAACTAAACGCTAGCGCTATTCTCTGTATTACTAAACGCCTCCTTAGCTAGCGGTTTTGTCTTTGCTACTATGTCCGATTTCTTCTAGCTTGATACCTAAGTATTTGAAATACTCTACTTGCTCGAGTTTGTGTCCTCCACTTTTAATCACCAGCCTCGCTGCCTTTGTCCTAGAGAATCTAATTTCTTTTCTTTTCTTACGGTTTATCTTAATTCCGAATATCCCGCACTGCCTTTCTAAATAATCTATCAAAGTTTGAATTCCCTTCGAAGTTCCACTAACTAACGCCTGATCATCCTCGAATCTAAGCGATTCTATCAGATGCCCTCCTACTTTGATTTCAATAAAAAAATAATATATCGTGAAAATATAATTGAGTTTATCTACATTGGTAATAATTCCCAAAGTGACGTCATGGGATACATAACATTCTTAATTAGACACGTGTTACTTCGACGTAGATATGTGTTCCTTATCAGTTTGTACACTTGAAAAATAAAACAGTAGTTAATTAGATATGCGTTCTTTTCGAGATTTTTATCATCGTCTGTATTGCATCATATCTTCACCAATCATAACTGCGAACCTTGGACGGCCAGCGGGAGTGGGGTTGCATTTCTCACCGTCGTTTTCTTTCCTTGTGGAGATGTCATAACAATTCGATATGATATGAGGGTACAATACAAAGATTTCGTTAAAACAATATCCAAATGCGTTGTATTTAATTTATAGGTTTATTAATTCCCGAAGGGTAGTAGCTACTAGGGTAGTAGGCGAAAGATTTTTTTTTTGAAAACTCGTGTGAAATGATATAGTTCATTGGATCCTCGAGTGTACTTGATGCTTAATTAACTTTTGTCGCTCGCTCATAATATTATTCCACTTCTCGGGATACATGCTTTTGTAATTTTTAAATTGATCATTAATCAGTTAAGGGTTGAATTTTCGGGCACCCGTGGAATACAGTCGATTCTCGGTGAATGCAGTAACTTCCTCTTCTCATTCAAATCTTCGCGATTCGATTTTTTATCGATATTTTGATAGCGTCTGTGTCTTTGGTAGGCATTTGTCTTGAAAGTTGCTGTTGTATATTGAAAATATGTCTTGATGAAGTATGAAAGCCTTTCCTGTGGGAAACTTGCATCCTTTTGCTACATTCCCTTAAGATTTTGATATACGTCGCATCGAAGAGACGTCAATTAACTCCAAGTCTTCGTGATTTTGTTCGCTCTTATGCAAATGACAGCAAAGTAGGGCATTTTTATAAATTCTTCTGAACACTCTCGTTGATCCCGTGGAATACGGTCTCGATTCTCTGTGATGGCAGAAGCTTCCTTTTGCCCTTCAAATGTTCGCGTTTTTTTTTAAATTACTGTAGCGTATGAATCTTTTCTATGCTTTTATCTTGGAAGTTGCTGTTGTGTATTGGAAATATGTCTTGATGAAGTATGAAAACCTTTCCTGTGGGAAACCTGCATCATTTTGCTACATTGCCTCCAGGTTTTGATATTCGTTGCTACTTGGAGACGTCAATTAACTCCAAATCTCCGTGATTTAGTTCGCTACTATGCAAATGACTCCAAAATGGGGCATTCCTTGATAATTTCTTCTAAAAAAACCCGTGGCATACGTGGAATACGTTCTCGATTCTCGGTGATGGCGGAAACTTCCTTTTGTATTTCACATTTTCGCGATTCTTTTTTTCATTCATGAATTGATAGCGTATGTGTCTTTGCTATGTATTTGTCATGGAAGTTGCTGTTGTGTATTGAAAATGTGTCTTGATGAATTATTAAAACCTTTCTTTGTGGTAACTTGCATCATTTGGCTACATTCGCATAAGATTTTGATATACGTAGGCTCTTGGCAGGTCAATTAGCTCCAAAGCTTCGTGATTTAGTTCGCTATTATGCAAATGACAGCAAAATAGGGCATTTTTTGATAATTTCCTCTGAAAACCCGTCGCTGCCGTGGTTTTGACTTGACTTCAAGGGCACTCCGGGTGGGCGCAGCTGGACATAACCTACGGCCGAAAACTCCCCAGAAAAACTTTCTCTTATTGGAGAATAATCAACTTCTTTGCGTAGAGCCTCGACCAAGGTCATCTAATACCTCCGATACGATCGCGTCTCGCTTCAGTGATTGCTTACATTACGATCGCGGTGGCCTACATTTTGCATTCTCCGATACCTTTTATTTTTTGAAATTCCCAATCCACTGCAATGAAGTTTTACTGTGCCGTCTTCAATTATCCAATCGATTCAGCTCAAGCATGAGCCGCTTACAAAAAGTTGTGATGATAAAGTAGCACATTACTGATTAAAATGGTGGTTGATTGGTGAAATGGCAGTTTTCCACCTTTTAAGGTCTGTTCATGAGGCATTTCAAAGTTTTGTTTCGTTTTAAAGCATTGAAAAAGTTCTTGATAATGATGTTGGACTAACGTCGCGCCTCGACCAAAAACTGTAAATTAAAAAAGTCTCTCTATAATTCAATAAATTTACCATACATTTAATATCCATAAACCACCAAATGTTTGGACACAAAGACCGACTTGAAGGGAAGAAGAAGAAAGAAGAAAGGGAGAAGTGCAATATGTTTGATATAGTTTCGATGTGGTTTGAGAAGACTAAGAAGGGTTCACATTTTGAAAGCGTTTGTGGGAAGTATTACTACAAAGGAAACATTGTTGGGTTTTACTTAGTGGCAGCTACCCATCACGGAAAAATGAAAAGAACTTGTTACCTAAAGGTCAGCCAGAAGATGATGCAAAGTGTTGAAACCCGGATCGTTCTAATAAAATATTAAAAGTGGACTTTACAAATTTATTTTATTTTTTCCGTTAAAAGTATTGCTATTCATTACTCTCGCTGTTCTCTCCTTAATTTGTGTCCATCTTATTTGCTGGCATTTATGAGCAGGGGTAGTGTTTTTAGAGAATGTAGTTTAATCTCATCCCTTCTTTTCGTACTGTGCTGTCCTTTACGCCTTATCCTCTGTTGCATACAAACATATTGTTACGCCGCAAACTCTGGTAATTCTTTCAGTGAATGACTTTCCGCACATTTTCCCACGATTTCATCTCCTTTCATTCGTTTCAGACCGTTTGCTTTCATCACGATTTCATATTTTGTTATAAGAATCGTTGCCGTCTTCTCAGCTTAACCGTTTCGACTAAGTGTTCTCCTTTAATGCGTGTCTTTAATTGAAGTACATCGTGCGCGTTCGTTATTTAACTAGCCATTGAGTTTTATTTGGTGACCTTTTAACCAAGAATGCCTCTTAAGTTCCTCATATCCTCACATTTTTGTCTAAGTTAACGATTTTACTTGGCATAAGCAATGTCTATTTCATACAGGGAGCAGAGGAGAAATGTGCCAGCTATATGCATTATTAGGCTGCTATTCTGAATGAAATAGCTGTACAGCTATATGCCAAAAATAGCTTTCGTGACGCTTTCGGTTCGAAGAATAGCGTCAACGCAGCTATTTGCGATTCTGAACGCAGACTGACGCCTGGGAGCGACGCTGTTTTAAGAGACGATCTGATCCCCACGTTATTTTAATAGCGTCAAGCTATTCTCGAGTGAAACGGCTGCCTGATTCTTTATCACACGTTATCTAACGAGGATCCAGCAAAATATGCATTGAAAAGTGTTCCTTAATACATAAAAGTATTAGCAGGATTGACTTGTCAATATGTATATTCCAGTAAACATAAAAATTCTTCTCAAAAAAAGTAGGCAAAAGTGCCAACCTGGACGGGCAGGAAAAGTGAGCAAACTTATTTGAAACTGAACCAAGTTGAGTTTAAGCATGAAAATGGAAACCTTCCTTTACATTGCCTTTTCCCGTACCTCTCATTGTAGACTGGTATTTTTTTCGACCGAGTCTCATTGCTTTATTCTTGCATTGCATAATTTTTCCCATCTCTCAGCCGGGGATAACAAGTTTAGGTAAAATAGAAGAACCTGTTCTACACGCATAGGATGAGTATTCACTCTCTTCGTAAAGAATTGTATCTAGCATTGCCGTTGTATTATTTAAACAAGTCGGCTCGAAATATTGCTTACCATATTCACATTCACTTCCAACCTCACATTTCCCAACGGTCCCACAAGATTTTCAAGAGGCTAATTGCGATTTCTAACCATCTTTTAAGCCCACGGGCTATTTACAATAATACATTTCAAATATCCGTGATAAAATAATTGATATTTACCATCACATCACTTTCCTTGATACACTAATACTTATATCATTATTCCTACTTCGTATGCATCCAAACGTCGTCTGCTCAGTCGGATAAGTGGTGAGAATAATATAAACAACGCAACAGATACACAAAAACAATAAGCTTTGTTACAATTTTGAGTTGAACTGTAATGATACGTGTTTAAATTGTTCTCTCAGCATGGTAATCCGTTATTTGTCAATATGTAACAAACGTCGCAAGAATTTACTGAACTGAATTTCCGTTCACCGCACAGGTTCTTCGAAAGTTTTCTATCAGTTGATGCATTTAATAGAATACTAGATTATTATAGGTAACAAATCCAATGGTAACTTCAAATGAAAGTATACTTTGAAGATAATGCTGGATCATGCACGTCTCATGTATCCAAACGTCGTTCGCTCCCTCGAATAAATTGTAAAAGTGAAGATATTAAAAAATTAATCTAAAAGATACATGGAAACAATATGCTTTTAAACGATGGTGAGGTGAACTATCATAATAGAAATTAAAATTGTTTTCCCAGCTCGGGTAGCAGTTATATGTTCAATTAGGTATGCATAACAAACATCGCCAGCCTTTCCTAAACTGAAATCCCGTTCTATCACAAAATCTAAAATTATCAGAGAGTTATCTATCAGCTGATGAATGCAGAACAAAATCAAGTATAATAATAGTATCCGAAGACAGCACTGAATGAATTTAGCAGGATTATTTATTGAAAACATTCTTTCATGCACCAGACTCACGGCATCCATGGCGAAGGTCTCAGCTGTTTGTGAAAAACGTAAACATCGCTCGTCATTGGCTGCCTGAATTTCCAATTTCTGTACCAGAATGTTTTCACACCCAAAGGGGCGGGATTAATAATAGCATTACGGAACCGACGCCTTGGATAGCTGCATCGTATTCAGAATCGCTTCTGACGCTATTCTGGAGCAAGGAATAGTATTAGCCAGAAATAGCGTCGCTCGATTCAGAATAGCAGCCTTAATGTGTTACTTTAGGGAATAACATATGTATGATAACTGCCTTTCCGTCCGAAGTAATGGGAATAACCTTGTGTGAATCTACAATTGGAAACAGTGGATATGTGATGCTATCGAAGAATGAAGAGAATCGCATGGACAGAATGAGTTTTAATGATGGAAGTCCAACGGTGAGTTGTAAGTAAAATGCTTACTGAAAACTCTTGTACGTGGAAGAGGCAAATTATTTGGACACATATTGAGATGTTAAAGTCTCCTGAAAGATATTAAGATATCTGAAGAAAAAAGTTTGGAAGGAATGTGCGAGAAAGACAAAGGATGGAATTCTTCTTCTTCTTCTTCCACAGCTCAACAACCCGGTGTGGGCCTAGGCTTCCTCAGTTATATGCCTCCATTCGGCTCTCCTTTTTGCTTTCTTTCTCCATCTTCCAATCCCCGTTGTATTCAGGTTCTCTTCAAAATCTTGTAGCCACCTTTTGCGTGGTCTGCCTCTCCTCCTACTCCCTTCCATCTTACTATGAATTAACAATTTTGACATTTTGTACTCTTCCATCCTTTCAACATGGCCCAACCATGACAATCACAATGACTTGGAGAACCTAAGTATATCCTTCTCTTCCAATATTACATTTATTTCACAGTTCACAAAGGATGGAATTCATTTTGAATGCCAGGAGGGATATTAAAATGAAGGCATTTGATGGAGAAAAATAAAGCCGGGGAGGAATTCAGTTTTTACATTAATCTGGTTAGAAATAATGGATGCGGTTATTTTTTCGCGTTAAGCCTATAATATTTGATTTAATATGTTTAAAGTAAATGATAACACATAAGTATTGCATATACGTCATCTATTTTTGTCAACAAACCGTGCATTTAAGTCGTAAGGAACATTTGTTTGAGCGATGCTCCTTATCTTTTTAGGATGGTTTAATGTGCTAAATTAACATATTTCAATTCCAATATCTTTATCTCAAAATCATTGATTGCAAGTAGATCGAAATAAGTCATAATCAAGTCCTTGTCGCACGTTTATAGAAAATTTGTACCAAATTTGGAATGTTTTATTGAAATGCCTTGTCATAAATTTCGATTTCTGTTCTATTTTATTTTCATTTACTATAAATGTCACCGAAATAATTGCTGTGGTCATAATCGGGCATTTTATGAATCTGTAGAGTTTTCGGAATGGGTGTTTTTTTGCTTAATCTAGGAACTTCGAAGTCCCAACAATTATATGTGGAGGACGGACTTGTGATTACTCAAACATTTATTCGTCATTGCATTTCAATGCAGAAACAAGACGTCGGATTTCAGATGTCAGCTAACTGCACATATTTTCATGTGCTAGAGTGTTTTCCGCAAACCCTACGTTAAGTCTATTACTGTCTCGAATTTTTTTGCAAGTATTTTTTTTTCTTTTCAAAATTTTGCCCCCTTCATTTTTTGTACTTTTACTTTCTCCCTTCTTTTTTCTCTCGTTCCTCTTGCGTACTTAGAGAGGTTGGCATTGCTACCTTGGATACCTACGCACAAAACGGTTTCCAGTTACCTTTTTGGTGGTTCATTCATTCATTCATAGTGTGACCTTGATCTCTGTTCAGGATTAAAGTGACAATGTTTTATTTTTTCCTATTTATGACAGCTTTGATTCGCAATGAGAAAATATTTCCATTTCAGTTAAATTTCCCACTGTGACGACTTGGAGCTAATTTTTGGATGAATAATTCATAATAAAAACGATGTACAGCTCCAATATGTTATAATGCTGTCTACGGGTTTCGACGTCCATAGCGTCATTTTCAAGACAAACGAAAAGAAAAAATTACAAATGCGAACCTTTTATACTAACTCAAGTAAGGGGGGATGAGGGAAGGGGAAACATGGGAGAGGGGGGATGAGTATTGGAAGTTTACGGGTTAAGAGAAAGATAATGAGGAAAACTAAATGAAGGCCGGATGATTATGGCATCAAGAGGGGGAAGAAGGGCTAGTAAGAAAGAAGTCAAGATTTTCAAACTGTTTTTCAAAATTGGTGAACATTTAAGTTCCGTTTTATCATTTAAAATGGCAAAATCAGGCGAAAGAGAACAATTAGTGATTTCTAGGATTTCTAAAACATCCAGTTTAAAACCTTTGTCAAATACATGTAAAAAATTAATATTATAAAAATCACACTTGTGTCCCGTTTCTATAAGGTGCTTGGCGAAATGAAACAATGGTTGTTCTATAATCAACAATACAGTTGAGTTAATGGGGTGTACTGTTAAATCTGCTTTCTTTTACATTTTTTATTTGCCATACTCTCTGTCTGACTGATCAATGTTGTGCGTTTGTTTAAAAAACTTTTGGTTAGTTAATTTTGATTTGATAGAAATGTTCTAATTGTATTTTTTGTGTATATTTATGTGTTTTTATTACATTTTAGATCGGAAATCTGTTTTATTCTATACTGTATTAAACCATGTTTTCTGACTAATATACCGGTATCTATAACGTTACATTTTTTTAAATTTGCTTTGATCTTAGTATGAATACTTGATTGGCAATCCAGTGGACACTATTAAAAAGAGCACCTGTTGTCAAGCCATAGGCTTAGCAGGACTTTATCTGGTATATGTTGTAGGAACAACACATTTTGTAATGAATTTAATTTATGTCAAATTATTATTATTTTATTTTATGGCCTTCTTTGGATCACTACAGTCATCTTCTGGAATTCTTTTGTTTTCTGTTAGCCCAATATTTCTTCATTCGCTCGGATCGTAATTTTCTTTCTTCATCAGGGATCACCCTTCCTATTCTCTGTTCTTTAATCTTAGTTTGTAGTCTGGTCTGTTTGTCCTTGAGTTTCATGATTGTGTCTTGTCTTTTCTGCCATTGTTATGCCTGGAATTAAATTAAATCTGCCATTATAATGTGTAATTCACTCATATCTTCCTTAATTTCTGCAATCCATCTTATGCTGGTCTTCCTTTTCCATAATTTTTTCACAATTTTGTGCTTATTCTATTTTCCGGTGTTCTGATTAGGTGTCCTAAGAAAGAGATTTGTTTCTTTCTCATCGTGCTCGTTACAGGTTCTATGTCTCTGTTGACTGTTTCATTTGAAGCTTACCTCCAGTGCCCGTTTTCTTGGTATTTTTATTTATACAAGTTCTGAATATTGTCCTTTCTATCTCGATTAATTTATCTATAGCCATTGTGTTAGTTGTGTTGAAGATGGTTTCATTTGCATATGTTATTCCCGGTTGTGTAACTGTTTTATACTGTCTTCATTTTGTAGCTATTGAGAGGCATTTTTTTGTCATATGTATTCTTGGTGATATGTTGTGCTCTACTCAATTTATTTATTCTATTGTTCCATGCTGATTTCTCATTATAGTTGTATGTTATGATTTCCCCTAGATTTAAAAAAATAAAATTGTTATCTCTTGATTTTCGACCTTTATTTTGTTTGTGAGTAGTGGGTTAGTTAGCATGATTTCTGTTTTCTCAAAAGTTAACCTCAACCCAATCTTCTGACCTATATTCTGAAGTGATTTTATTTGTTGTTTTGTTTCCTGGATATTGTTGGCTAGGAGAGCCAGGTCATCCGCAAATCCCAGAGTTCATATTTATTTTGTTTTTGGATGTTCCAATTTTTATGTTATCTGTTGACAATTATTGTATTGAATTGTAATACATTGAACAGATATAATAAAAATAAATATTTTTTGGAGTCTTCGCCATTGATATCGAATAAAAGACTATTTACAATGTTTTAGCTCTTGCGTGATGAATCTAAATAAGTATTGTGGCTGTCATTTGTGGTGTTTGTTGCGCTAATTTGACTTACCTAATTGTACTTGTGGATTGCATAAATGCCCACAGCAGCTTTAATTTTGTTACGGGCAACGTAAAGACCATCCTTGATGCTGCAGAAGAGGGTTTTTAAAAGGCTAATGGAGTGAACCAATGATGTGCAGTGTAGGGAAGTGGGCAGCTTACATATGCTTCGCATTTTTCGTCTCCATGGATCCATTATTCTATTTTTAAGCTGCGAAAAGTGATATTATCGTAAAAAATTTCAATGATCGAGTAACTCACATGCTGTGTATAAGATCTCCTGGCTATACCATCCAAAATTAGCGGCCAGCCGCTCATCACGGGGATATTTTTACAGTAGGGTGGCAGGCGAGTTCATGATCTGCTGGAAACTGATAATTTTGCCAATCCATATGGGGAAAATGTTCGGGGTAATCGGGTGCTAACTCGTCCGTTTACGACAATGACATGAGCATTTTAACGACGACAGGCGTAATGTGACATGCTTAATACTACCGTATTTCGAGCATACCACTTGGAAATCATACGATCTGCTCGACACTCATTTTTGATTTGTACTTCAAGGCCAACTGTCTGTTATCTCTTGGAAATGTATTGAGTTATAAACCCAGGGCTTACTCTTGGTGTCATATGCACCTGTCACGCCATTCTCTTTCTAGGTGGGTGTAATTGACAGACATGCCGAGAAAACTTTTTTCCTGGGTTCAAATTTTTAAGCTTTTCTTTTCATCAACATGTGAGATTCAACACATCTAAACCAACATGCTTTTCAGAAAGCTTAGGCTATAACATATAGAATAATTTTTTTTCCTTCCTTCTTTAATACAAAGTACTTTCCAATTTAACAACAAATTGGGTATCTTAAAGTTACCCCAAAGATTATAAACATGTGTGGGGGTAACCGTAAATTTTGTGCAAGGGGACATAACAAAATATTTCACTTTAAAATGGTACTATACACAATTTACATAAATTTTAATAATTTCCTTTCAAACAAACAATTTAATGGACATTTGCAAATAATATTTCAAGATCATCATGTTCAAATAGCCATTTTTTACTTCCTTTCAATGAGAATTAACTTTGTTTTCCATTTCAACTGCCATTTGAAGTAGATAATAGATTTTAGGGGCCAAATAAATAAAACTTCTATCAAATAAATTCGAATGTGGCGTAGGCCTGTGGCTATATAAAGTGGTGAGATACGAAAATCATTCAACATTATAAAGTATTTTGAGGTATAAATTAATTAAATAAATCATAAATTCACAAACATGCCTTATTAAAGAAATAAATATTATAGTGAGTGGTGAGAATGTTTGTACGATGAGGATAAATGATGAAATAACTAAACGAGTGTAGGATTTTGCGTATCTTGGCCGAATGTTTGCGAAAGATTGAAGGATAAATGAAGAGATTATAAGGCGTGCGAATGACGGTAGGGAAGTGGTAGATAGCGTATAGAGCACAACTAGCAATGAGTGTTTTTCTAGAGAAGCGGAATTCAAAGTTTACCTAGGTAATCTCTTCCTGGCGTTATCGCATGACCGCAAAACCTCGGCATGTCAGAATAAGCATGAGGGTAGGTTTGATGCAGTGGAAATGGCGTACCCTTGAAGTGTTTGTGGGAAAAGTAGGATGCATATCTACATACTACCCTGCGAGCTGCCGCACGAGCGTGTGGTAGGAGGTGTTAAGACACCAGCCGAAGAAAGATGTAAGGGATAGGGTTTTGGGAGGTGAAATGGTGACGTGTATTATGGGAGCGTATTTAGTGGAGCTCACTTATTATTGTGGTCGCTTATTTTGTGCGCGGAAAGAACGAGTTTTTTTACCTATCTGTTCGGCAATGTAACTCTCTTATTTTATCGCCATCATTATACCTAGAGATGTAGTGAAGCGTCATGATATTATTCTCTGTGTCGCTAGGGGCTCCCACCTCAATCCCTCTAAAGGTTATGAGACTATATATTCGCTCACAGCAGTTTATTATGAAGTTTGCAGCTTTTCTTTGTCTTTTATATTTTTTTTCATCTTTATGACTAGGGTCCCAGATGCTCGCGGCAAATTCGAGGTGTGGCCTTACCTGAGCGAAGCAACAACTCACTTTTACTTTTTCATCCGAGTACCTTCCTATTATACGCTTAACAAAACCTAGTTTCTCTAATGCTGTGCCGCATATGTTTTATATGTGTATTCCTCACGGAAGTTAAGGAGTGTCCAAGATAGGGTTACGAATGTGTGACTTTTGAAAGGATATGGTAGGAATGCTCGTTTAATGGACGTAGATTAAAGAATTGTGCTTCTTTAGTTCGCCCATGTTTGGATTATAGTTAAAGAGTTGTATAACGTATAGGTAGATAGAGTTGAATAAGAAAACAGATAGATGGGTTAATAGCGTTTGAGGAATTCGCTAACATTCGCTAATGTAATGGGTAAATATGGTAGAAGAAACTCTGAGGAGGAGGAAAATTAGGTATATAAAGAATAGGAGAGCATTATTGAATCAATTTTGGAGTGTATAAGAAGCGAAATCGGTTTTTGCGTTGTCTTTTAGTTCCTGAAGAAGCTTAAGTATGAAATTTTAAGTATGTGAAATTTTACATTTCGATAAATTTTATTCTATATAATTTAAAGTAGGTAGTCATACAGTAAAGTAGAACAAGAGGGATCGGACACACCCTGAGACACATGGGTTTGTGAAGAACATAATTGAAGTCAAAATAGAGGTAAAAGTCACTGGAGGAAGACCCAGGAATAAGTTCATGGACCAAATAAAGAGGAAAGTACATAGGAAGAGATACCGGGAGGTAAGGGAACTAGCATTAGATAAGGAAGGATGGAGGGCTGCAGTCGACTTATCTTAGGATTGAAGGACCAGTGAATGAGTCATACGTTTTCAGAATTTGGGGATTTCCTGTTTACATGTAATGTTTGTTGAGGTTTGATATTTAATATTCTTGTTTTAACTAACTTTATGCTGTAATAAACCATGTTTTATACGAGGAGTCGAATGAAAACCTTAAATATAGAATCAACCCTGAACCCATTCATCGCTTCTTTTAGGGGTCCAAATATGTGGTAATCACTTGGGGTGAGGTCTGGTGAGTATGGCGGATTTTGAAGAGTATTAAAGTGAAGGTCAGTGATTGTTGCTAGCGTAGAATGAGATCGAGCAATGTCATATTTGCAAAGTGACATTTTTTAGGTTTTCATTTGACCCCCCCTCGTATTTGACGGGAGATTTCAAATTGGACCCCTCGTGTCATTTTTTACTTTACTCTATGAGGTGTAAGGTGGAAGAGAGAAGCTGAATGAAGAAGTCACCCTAAGAGAAGGGAAATTAGAGCAAGTGGATTCCTTCACCTATATCGGAAGTACCACCACGTGGGACGGAAAAAGGACAACTGACATCAAGCGGAGATTAGCCCAAGCTAAGAAGGCGTTCATGGGCAAAAGGCAAATGCTGTGCTCGAAGAATATAGGACTACAAACCAGGAAACAAGATGTGAAAACATTCGTGTGGAGCGTGGTACTCTATGAATCAGAAGCATGGACCATTGGAAAAGCTGACCAGAACAGACTAGAAGCCTTTGAAACCTGGTGCTGAAGCAGGATGCTGAAGATAAAATGGACTAAAAAAAAGGAATGATGAAGTGTACTGAAGATTAGAAGAGGAAAAGAGCATATGGAACACCGTAGAGGAAAGAAGAACCAGATAAAGTAGACACCATGAGACACAATTGGTTTGTGAAGAACGTAATTGAAGGAAAAATAGAGGAGAAAGACCCCAGAGGAAGACCCAGAAATAAGTTCATGGACCAAATAAAGAGGAAAGTACAGAGGACGAGATACCAGTAGGTAAGGGAACTAGCATCAGATAGGGAAGGTTGGAGGGCTGCATTCAACCAATCTTTGGATTGAGCGACCAATGATGATGACGATCTGTGACATCCTCCGGGTATTCATCAACGGAAGCCTTCTTTTCGCCGTTTCAGATGTTTGCCATGATCATCGCGGTGAGTTCTGTGTAGACTGCTGCACGAGAAAAGACCAACTCTTGTCATGTCGAATGACCCGCGTAGGTTTTTCTGGCCCGATACTTTCTCCTTATTGGTTCTCATCTGCCTTCTTCGGCTCAACTACAGTTTGAGCTTATCAGAGCGGTCTATCATTTGCGTCGCTACCTTTGGGAAATACGACATACGCATGTACTATTTACGCTTTTTGTGACGCAATTTGTACATTAATTTTAAGAAATAAAAATTCATTTCCTTTGAATAACGTATTAAAATACTGAGCTAAAAATATTTTTCTTGCTTTTTCATTACAGTTTCATACATTCTACTATCAGAATCTGTATTGATGAAATAGGTGAGCGCTTCGTTTAAAACTAATACGAGCGAACATACAGTGTTTCACAGGTTTTCAGGGGGATTAAGGTGGGAGCTCCTGGAGACTCGGATAATATTGTGCCGATATTCACGATAATTAGAATAAATATTAAAGGCAGGAATCTCATGGCGTGGAGATTCCTTTTTAAGTAAACATGATGTTTTAAGAGTGAATACTGGTAGTTGTTTTTTGATGTAAAATCCTCGTGTTCTGAGGTGAGTTCAAACAAATACTTGGTAAATTACGCAAACTATTTTGAATTTATTCAAATTTACGGCTACACATGTTATATATGTTACTCCCCAGGCAAATTCTTCAGGTGGAAGTAAAGTAATAGAATGTCTGTACGGGTACCTGAAGAAATCTAAGTATTTGGCATTACCGATGGTGCAAATTAATGGCAAACTGTTGGTGAATTACTTCAGTGCTGCATTTTTTATTCTTCTTTTGCGGTGAATGAGGAATTCGAGTTTCTTTGGTTTAAAAAAAAGTATTCTACCGGTTATGGTAGGTTTTGCTGAATGTCAGAGAATCTCCTCCCAGTTTTCTTCACTTTCAGGGGCCTAACTGCCTCTAGAATTTCCTCTCCCGCCAATGTATAAGATCTGCCCTTCTTCATCCTGTCCATGAAACTAGTTCTCTCTCTTCCTCTTCCTCGCTTGCCCAACATACTTCCCTCTATCACATTCTTGAGCAACCCCTCGCCCCTTATCACATCCATTTGCCACCTACTCTGCTGATCTCGAATTTCATTCAAAAGTTTCCTCTCCTCGCCCGCCATCTCAAGCACTTCCTCATTAGTCTTCCTCTCCGTCCACCCCACCTTCTCCATTCTTCTCCACACCCGCATCTCAAATGCCTGCACCCTATTCTCGTCCTCCTTTCTGAGTGTCCATGTTTCTGCCCCTTTAACTCCACGCTCCATATCAAGCTCATCACCAGCCTCTTCTTCACATCCTTACCCTATGTTCCCGTCATCAGCTCCCTTCTGTTACTAAATGCCTCCTTTGCTAGTGTTATTCTCTTCCTTATGTCGTTGCTACTATGTTCGTTTTCTTCTAGCGTGCTACCTAAGTATTTAAAATACTCTACATGCTCGAGTTCGTGTCCTTCAACTTTAATTACAATCCTCGCTTCCTTTGTCCTAGAGAATCTCATTACTATTGTTTTCTTATGGTTTATCTTCTTCTTTGGTTGTGAAAATTTAATAATATAATATATTTTGTTATTTGTGTGCTCACAAGAGGTGAATTAGTGAACTCAGTATGTTAAGAGATATATTATTTAAGTCATTGATGGCTTCTTTTTCATTTGCAGTCTCTCCCTACCCAGCCGGCCAGATCGCCTCGTATTCAATGTGGTCCACTCCCCTATGTCCCAACGGGCCCCCTCAAGGTAGGTTCCAGCAATGCCTCGCATGCCTCCTTTCTATTTGTTAATTTCCATATCTGAGTTTTCTTATCCTTCGACACTAAGATTAAGACTGGAATTTGTTAAAAACAACCCTTTTCAAGACTGATGTTTTGTTTGCATGTTGGAAATTATACATGTGTATTCTCAGTGAATTATCTTTCCTACTCTTTGCATCAAACATTTACAACAGAAACATTCGTTGGGATAAATTTTCCGCGAAATATCGAAAGGGCTAAATTCAATTAATTAGATGGGAATTTCGAACGGGCACGGCAAAATTGTTTTACTGCCATATCTTTTGAGATAAAATGTATAAGTTGCAAATGGGATACTTTTTAAGTATAACATTGATCTTATAGTTTTGGAAACCCGTTGATTACGTTTCTAACAATGAGAGATATAAGTTGTCGATTAGTCGAAATGGTTGAAGCGCAAATGTGGAGCGATTGCAATCCTCTGCTCTCCGTGAACTAACATTATTGTAATGGAGAGTACATGATGCTGTGAAGGCATTTGAGGGAAATCTGCGAATATTTCCAGCAGTCAGTGTTTAGTAGCTGATATTTGTTGTATTTCTCTAACCCTCCGCCCAGAAATATTTAAGGTATTATTCTTAGATACTTTTATATGGAGTTCAACATTTAAAGTGTAGAAAATGTTCGTGGTATTGGTTTTTGATGCCGGTTGACAATTGGGATGCCATCAAATTGTTTAGGTCAAATTATCTCGCGATGTAAGAACCGAAAAAAAACAATTGACTCAACCTTTATGGTGCAATTCCTTTATCCTCAAAGACGTGACGCTTCAATCTTCAAATTTTTTTCCTCGACTGATTCTGATTTACGGAATTGTGGGCTCTCACGTAATTAGCTTTCCTTTGACTGTGAGTTTTTATTCTACGTTGCTAGTTACCTCTTTATTCAGTTTAACGCACTCAACCGCCGCATATTGAGTGGGGGAAATGATGTCAGACTCGCAAGGTTTAGCATCAAAGTCAAATTTCTCATATGCCATTTAATTTTAGGATGAGTTTTGTTTCTCTCTCTAACCACTGCGGTGACTTATGAGAATTCATTTGAATGAAATCTACAGGTAATTTTAACCTGAACTCTTTCAAGAATATGATTGTGACATTACAGAGCAAACAACGGTAATCTATCTTTGTTCCCTCCCACTCAAGTTTAAATGGAGCCAAGCAATAATTTCGCCCCGAGGTGAGTGTAATTTCACTCTTATAACTACAACTTGTGCAATTTTTATACTTAAATAGTCTTGTTTTCGGCAAACTGTGAAGAATAAATCTTACTTTCTCTCCTCTTGATCGCAAGTTACTGGAATGAAAATAAACTGCATACCTAGCGCTCAAACGAGGGTGATAAGATTTTTTGGCGCTTAAAACTGACTTTTTTGCGATGATATTTATTGAAAAGGTATTCAGGCCCACAAAAGAATTGATTCACATCAATGTACGTGGAATTAAGCGACCTTTTTGTTGCACTTTACTGCACCGAATTCGCTTATCTCATTCGAAGAAGGAGGAAATGGAGTATCTTGACTTTTTTCATGACGTTTTCTTGTGGTAGCCTACGTTGAAAACATAATTGAAGTGGTTTTATTTCGTAATTACATTGGCTGAAAGGGTTAACGTATATTATAGCTTTAGTTATTGCACCCTTGGAAACTTATGTGACAAGGGAGAGTATTTGGCGTTAGGGAGCGGTGAGGATGGTGGTAACGAAAACGATTGTATAATGTGAGCGTCAATGAGTGTTATTTATAAAACGGGTGCGTTCTCGCTGGTCGAAGAAAGACATAAGAATGGGCTAAGAGGTTAAGAGTATTCGGCTGCGTGACGCACTTAACAGGCGATTCATCTCACCGGCACATCGTTTCTCCCAAAATATCTCGCCAGGAAGCGCGAAGACCGAAGTACAGAGCAGATCACTGTGGCTTCTTTTGAGGCGCCCGGTCGACGTCACATGCCCTCGGCCGAATCTCTAATATGTTCCAGTGGAAGACAGGATGAAAGGATTGCAAACGAACCGTTCATAAATAGCATGACTATGTCTCCCGTCAGAGCTCCTTTATCTGCGCGCATTTGTTGAGCCGTTTTCAGCTGCTTCGAGTTCACCGATTCACTCTCAAAAACCGATCACCAAAATCCAATCTTTTCGAGTCAGGACACTTTTTGCCATAACCGCTAACCGAGGTCCTTCTACCCGAGGTAACTAGGCAATTTTTTATGAAGTCGTACTTCAGACTGGAATTCCAATCGTATTCCCAAACCAACGGTTTCGATTCGTGGTCAGCCTAATTGTGACTGGGTTTTGAGTTCTAAGGTTCTAAGGAACTAAGAAACTAAGGAACTAAGGATTAAGTATTGAAGGAACTAAGGTTCAAGTTCAAGGAAGTAAGGTTCAAGTGAACTGAGGAACTAAGGTTCAAGCATTACTTAAGATAATTTATGCCATTTTTGACCCCACCCCCTCCCTCGATGTAAGACAGTGTAAAATTTTCCCAACCTCCCACTTCCCTCTCAGTCTTACGTAAGACGTTAGACGTATTTGAATCTATTCTTCGTTAAATGCTCGCTTTAGTTGAGCATGGAGGTAATGCAGGTAGCCAGTCAGGCGACAGAATAGGAGCATTTGGGTTGCGATTACGGAAAATATGCCAGTTCCTCTCTCCTTACACTAAAACCCAGTACAATGACTTTGTATGGAACTACTGCTAATGGATGCCATCGCCGACTCTGCTTAGCCAGATATATGATTATCCTTACACTTACTTCATAGAAACTTCACTGTATTAAAATGGTTATTGTAATGAAGTAATTGAAGATGAATTCCTTTGATTATTAATTTCAAGCCCTGATGATGGGGTGTATTACACTCCGAGACGTTGGCAAGGTATTATAGTTTCATTGTACCTGACCTACCCTCGGTATTTTAAAAGTGGTTCTAATTTAATGAGATCGATAGAAAGATACTATATCCATACATATTTACGAGTAGGATCCTGCCGATTTCTAAATTAGAACTTTTCTTTGAATGTCTTCCTAAATGTTATCTTGTTGCGATCATTATTAATCATGGTTTGTGTAAACGGATTCTACGCTGCTTATTTCTTGCGTCTCATATTTTGTATTACATTTATCATCTGTCGTGTTGAGCATTATTTACTCGAGTTCGTTGTGTTCACTTCGGTAATTAATTTTGATTTCTTTACCGTTGCCTTCCTCAGTATTATGTTTTTGTACTTGACGCGATCACTTAATTGGCTGCCCTGGAGTTTGTTCGTAATTTTTACCGTCGTCTCGCTGACGAACAGACGCGGCGGGGACTCCTATTCCTAACATTTACCTATCTGACGTGGGTGACCCATTAGGAGCAATTATTGCTCTCACCATTTCAGCGTCAGGGGTCATCAGAACGCTTATGCCTATCCTCCACGTCCAGGTTGTTGTCCATTGGCAGTTACGTGATACATTGTATTCATTGAGGTTACCGTGCTAACCTATCGACTCTTGTCTTTCATATGATGATGTTTTTGCCGAGGAATAGAATTTGTTCAATTCTAAAGCTATAGGATCCGCTATTTATGGACTGTTGCATGCGATTGTTCAAGTATAAATGACAGGTTACTGTTCAAGTTATTTCTTTTGAAGTTCATCGACCGATCAAGTTTAATTGCTCATTTGTATTTTCAATGGAATACATTGTAAACTGATATTTCATGTAATCTGCTGAATCTTCACAGTTGAATAAATTAAATCTGAACTATACCAAAAGAAAAAACGATGAAATATTAGTATTATAGCTTATTTCGAGAATACGTTTTCCGGATATACACAATAAACCCCCCGCCGATACCAGTGGATTCTTAGTTGACTGGGTAGCTTGGTGGTCTGAGCATTGGACGCGAAATCCAAAGGTCCGTGATTCGATTCCCGGTCCAGTCGATTTTTTTCTGCTTGGAATCGGCCATCTTTACATCTTCTCACCACCATTGTGTCTGTCAATTTTATATGTTCCTATCCACTTTCTTTCTATCTTTCTGTATAAACATTATATGTGAGTATTTGCCGCTGAGCGGTCTGAGTGAATGAACGAACGATCATAAATATATAGTTTATATATATATAAATAAATATATATATATTAATTGTGTATCTTTATATATATAAAATTTAATATATATAAAGCTACAAAACTGACTGACTGACTCATCAAAACTCCTGGGGAATTTCTAAACGAGCTAGGTGGGTGAAATTTTCAGGGTAGAGTTAGAATTATGTGACGAGTTGGGAAAAAATCGAAAAAGTTAAAAAAGCCGATTAGGCTTCTATACAGACACTTCCAGTTCATTTAACTTCATTCGATCTTTTAAAAAATAAACTAAATCTTTCTAAAATACCTAATTATTTTGCAAGGTTGTCGTTCGCGGGATAGAGTTTGGCGAATTTACTAAAGCATGGAAAAAATCGATTTTTGACAGAATTATATACATGTTGGTTGTTGATGAATCATATAAAAGACAATATTTTTATGAAAATTTAAAGAAACGCACCACCTGTTTAGTTGTAAACTATTATGAAAAAGATGCCGGAAAGTGATTCTCGGCTTTTCTACGGAAAACCGTTGATTAGTTCTGGATACATCAATGAAATGAATTCAGGAAATAAGAATAACTACAACTTGAGCGGTGGTGCGATTAGATTCATCAATTTGTTGCTCATAAAAATTGGGAATCCCATTGGAAGACTTGTGGTACAACTCTTCTAGATTCCAAACCCTTGTTTCAAATGACAAATTTACCCTCCCTCTGGAGTTTTGTAATTTAATTACCCGGGGATTAATTATAATCAATTTAACCATCGATTTACGAACAAATAGAAAATGTGCAAAATATACTTTGCTCCTACAGACCCCCGCCTGAGCATATTTTGTTCAGTAGATAAAGTTCTACAACATCACAATATCGCTAGCACATACCATTATAATTAAAACACTAGTTTTTTTGCAAAAGGGCCATTTTAATGTTTTTTGCATTTTTCGGAACGAAAAATAAGCGAATCTAATCGTGCGACGGCTCATTTCCTCGGCATATTTATTCCTTACATTTTTTTCATGGAAATACCCAGACCTGATAAATAGTGTTCTTTAGAAAAGCTGTTAACCACTTTTTTATTTTCTTCTCCACGGAAAGTTTGACGATAGTTTAGAGCACAACGTGGAAAAATGGTGGGTTGATTTTTCTTTATTTCCATATAAATCTTGTCTTGTTTATGATCCATCTATCACCTACGTGTAGACAATGCTGTCAGGTCCAAATTGCCATAAATTAGAAGTAAAATAGTAAAAAGTATCCCTGCGTTAGGTGGTGTCTGGTCATGCTTGTCCCAGAATGCGTTTTGCCCTATTAACGATGTGATGTATGCATCTTCAATCGAACGTGACGGGGAGGTTGACCTTTTATTTCCACTCATTCTGCGGAAGTGCTGTTGTGTCAGGTTACGTGTGTGCCCATGTATCATGTTTGCTGTGAGAAGAAAGTGACACGCGAGATATTTTCCCTGTGCCTTCGAGTCTCTTCGTGCCTCTCTCTCTCTTCTGACCCTTTCACGATTGAAATCATCATGTTAGTTTGGATGTTCTTTCCATGATCTCTCTGACTGTAAAAGATACACGAATAGATGGGCTTATTGCGTGGAGCGAAGTTGAGTGTCTCAACGTGCCTCCTCTTTCTCCTGACGCTATACTTTATGCTCGATCGAAATAAAGACGTTCAGTTAAACCTTCAAAAGCAGACAAAATGTTATTGAAAATGAAGATAGTAGTATCATTTTTACATTCGAAGAAATTCAGCAGCTGTTAGCAACTTTGTCTTTTGACATAAATTTACTTAGGCTGTCCGCAGGGCTGTCCGTAATCTACGTAGACACCAAATAGAGGTGGGGGGTTACGAGGGTTGTCAACGAAGGTCCACGTTGGGGGGTGAGGAGGAGGCTGGAGGAATGTCTACGTAGACAATGGTCGTAGAAATGACAGATTATCATAGTTACGAGAGTAATTTTTCTTTTACTAACCTTTCCTTAAAATCAGCCTTAAATTACAGATAGTCCATGACAATCAATTGATAACCCGTTTCAGAGCTTAACCGCAAAAAAAAGAAAGGTCCACGTGAACAATTGGGAGTGGAGGGGGGTCCGGATGAAGTCTACGGATGTCCACGATGGGGGCACGGAGGTCAAAAAGTGGCCTATTTATGTCTACGTGGATTATGGACAGCCCCTAAACCAATTGTTAAAAACGACATGAAGCTTAATCTTCATAAATAAACATGCTAGTCTATAAAATATGAACCAAAAGTTGAAAGCTGGGAAAAAATTAATGATATAAACCAGCTGCAGGAAATTACCCGCTCACAAAGGTAGGTGCGAAAAACCTCCGAAACCTACAGATGGAGAGGCTGACGGAAGCCATGCTCTAAAACAGGGGTGGCCTACCAAAATGATCTTGCGGGCCACTTTGGAAATTCATCATAACTCCGCGGGCCGCATATAAAATTATATATCCGCATATTAGATTTAGACCCACTATAGACATTAATTTGGAGTGAAAAATTGAAACATAATGAGTTATTATTATTGTGTTAAAGTTATTGTATTAAAGTGTGATGAATCTCGCGGGCCGGAAAAATGTTCAAGGCATGAGGCCCGCGGGCTGCGGGTTGGCCACCCCTGCTCTAAAATGTTAAATACATACAAAATTAGAAGAGGGCAATTTGATAAATCGTGAATGAGAAATGAACATTGATAACGCAGATAAGGAGAAGTATTGGGATAAACGCGATTTGAAGTAGCTGAAGTTACTAATACGACATAGAAGGGGTGAAGCACTGTGTACTAAGAGGTAATCGCATTCATTTAAGAATTAATTAAGATTAAGAATTGATAATAATAATAATATAAGATTTCTTGGCTCTAGGAAAGAATTCCTTTGGAGCAGACATAAGTAATTACAACTCAGGCAAAAAATAATAACAATCACATAGAAAACATGTCACTATTTACAAGAATCTTATCAAATCACAGCACTTGCCCACAACAAATATTACAATTCCATGCTCAATACATTGTAGCAATCACAAAGGTAGCATATTCATGAATTTAATCCAAGATATTTAACAAAATATTAACTATCACTGAGATAATAAGACAGCAAGCATTTTTTAAATCTTTCTGTTGACTTAATATTTTTCAGCGTTTGCGGAATCGAATTCCATACAATGCATGAATTTACATAAAAAGAGTTGTGATACATAGACGTTCTGTGGCAGGGTACAATTAATTTGTTATTATTTCTGGTGTTTTTTGTTTTTTTGACCAAATTATCTTTACATGGCTGATAAATGTAAGAAGGAGTTTCAGTTTTTAATAATTTGTACATAAACACACCCATTTGCAATTTTCTTCTTTGTTCAATTTTAAGAATTAATTGATCTACAAGGCATTAGAAATCTGCCTCGAGAGCAAGAATGTCAACAGAGACGATGAGTTCCACTTAAGACTGACTTGGAACTCAATCATGAAAATGGCGGAAAAGTAAAAACTCCTCCACCAGTCAAAATTGGCCTGACCTGAGAGACATCCAATATAAACACGGCTCCTCGATACCCGGCATCAACGGCCCTGATGACGATGAAAAAAGTCTTTCATCGAAACGTCGGCAAAGAAGAAGATGGAGCACATTACGTGTTCCTCAAGTTTTGATTTTTGGTAGCGGCGGTGGGGTGTACAAGATCCCGGCGTAGGAATGAGCCCTCTTGGAGCGGAAAATCCTTACGGCCGTGTATTTACAGCTGACGTTCCTCTGGACAGCAAGTACTCTTCTTGTAAAGCCCTTGCTGGGATCGGGACGCCAATGAGAAAAATCCCATTGCTGGCATTTTATGTGAACTTTTGGCTAATTATGTTACTTGATGTAATCATTATCGATGAACGTCACATAATACTTTGAGCCACGCATTGATGGTGGTCCAGTTATCCCAGCATCAATAGGTGGCTCAAAGTACTATGTAATATTCATCGATGATTTTTAAACCATGTATCTGTAAGTGTTCTGCATAGAAAGGATCAAGTCACCATCATTTTCCAAAGGCTAAGCCTCGTCTCTGCAGCCATATGTCCCGGTGTACTGCAGCTCTCTTCAAATCAACCTATGTTTTTAATCCCAGCGTACTTCGTATATCATCTAGGAACTTCTTTCTTGGCCTTCCTCTGCTTCTCTTGCCGAGCACCTTCCCCTCCATTATATTTTATAAAAAAATATTATGTCGAAGAACTTGACCAATTAATTTAACCTTCCTTTGCTCCATCTCTTTTATCAGTCCTCTTTCTTCTTTAACTTTGAGGATCACGTAAGGTGCTCCATCTTCTTCTTTGCCGACGTTTCGATGAAATACTTTTTTCATCGTCATCAGGGCTTTCATTTGATGCCGGGAATCGAGGATCAAGTATTTGAAGAATTTAAGACATCAGAAGAAAAATGAAGTAATGCGTGAGGCTAAGATCAAGGCGATACTAAGTGACAGTGGTGGAGAATACACTTCAAATAAATCTCGTCAACACCTAGAAAATCCTGGTATTTAGCATCGGCTAACTGTGGCATCACCTCCTCGTTAAAATGGAAAATCAGAAAGAATGAATTTGACTTTATGGAATATGGTGAGATTTATGCTGGTGGAATCTGGCTTGCCAACAATTTTTTGAGCTGAGGCATTGTCCACAGCATGCTTCATACGGAATTTATGTCCATCCAGTGCCATCAATTATGAGATTCCACTGGAGATTTGGACTGGAAAGAAATGACGGGAAGATGATTTTAATTGTCTTAGGGTGTTTGGATGTCAATCATGGTCGGTAATAAAAACTGGAAACAAACTGAATGCTAGAAGTGTGGAATGCATATTCCTGGGATGTGAGAACAATGCCAAGGGTTATCGCTTGTGGAACATAAAGAACGAAAATAAACATTATCAGGGTGTCCATTGACCGGAAAAACCGGGAAAATCTGGAATTATTCGTGAATTTTCAGCACCGGGAAACGTTCCAGTACCGGGAAATTATTATTGTGATTATTTGTGAACGTATGGTTTGATTCGGGAGTTTTAAAAATTATCATTTCAAGACAAAAAACATTTCACGTATGTATTTGGAAAAATTAATTTTATTCTTAAAAATTTTTTAACGTGGGCGGTATGGGTAACCAAGGTAGCAACGTATCAAGCTATAGAGGCATATGGAGAGGGCACTTGCTATACTGGCCACTGGCTGAAGTCAGTCCGCCATCTTCGTTAACCCTCATTTTCCTTTATAGCTCGAGGACTAACGCACTAATTTTGAAATTTTACTACATTATCCATTGATAACCTGCTAGAAATCAGGGTGTCCACTGACCAGTAAAGCCGGGAAAATGGGGAATTATTCGTGAATTTTCCGCACCGGTAAATGTTCGTGGATTATTCGTGAATTTCTGGTTTGAGTCGGGAATTTTTAAAATTATCATTTCAAGACAAAAAATCCCTAGTTTTTTTAATAAATCAACAACGGCGACTTTAATATCTGTGTTATTTCATAACTTTACTTGATGTAATGGATTTAAGGTTGCTATGAATAAATGAATCAAATACGGTAACTTAGTAAAGAAAGTAAAGTGGAAAAACTTAGAGTAAGCCTACTTCTGGTTTATCTCCTTAAAACCAATATAAAACTTATTACCCATTAAACTACATATTTTATTACTTCCGCCGATTAACTTAATTGATTTAAATTATTTAATTACTTTATTCTTGGGTTGGGGTCTTTATTCTTACTTGTTGGTTTAGCTAGAAAAATCCATATTCTGCACAAAACTTGAAAAACTTTACTTTGGCTCATATAAAAACCGCGATATTATGACCTGGAATTTCGTATAAATTTAGCCTTAAAAACCTGGAATTATGCTTGAATTTAATATTTTGACTTTAATGGACTATCTGATTATATCCTCGTGTCATCTGCGGCAGAGCCATTGAGGTAGACTGAGAGAGCGTTTGCTATTGTGGCCAATGCTAAAAGCTGTGACGTAGTCGTGCCCCGTCCGCCATCTTTGTTCTCCCCGATTTTCCCTAAGCGCTAACGAGCCGACTCACTAATTTTGCTAGTCTCTCTTATCTATAATTGGGAATGTGTGATTGTGCCGAAAGTTATAATTACCAAACCACTACACGGAGTGACGTAAAACTTTGTAACATGATTCCTCATGTCACTCAGAAGGTCTATGGCTGCTTTTTGTTTACCTAATGGTCTCCGGTTCGAATCCAGACAAGTAAAAGCGTTTCCATAAGAAACGCATGTAATGTTCGTTTTTCTGGCTTGCAGACCTTTTTCTTTTTCTCATTTAAAAGAGAAATAAAGTCGCAACAGACATCATTGGAAATAAATATAAGGGAAAATTCGTATTCTTGCAATTAGAGTTTTTAAAAATTGGTTTACTTTAAATTAAAAAACTCATAAAATGGCTGAAAATTCAGCGTTTTCGGTTCGCGGTCCCCTCAACGACCGATAGGATTGTTGAAACTGAACCTCATACGGTTGGATGGTGAATATAGGTGCAGAACGTATCAATTAAAATAGAAGAATCCATAGAATCCATAATAAATATATTGTGAACCAATATATTGTGCACGAATAAGGCAGCTGTACATATTTATATGGCTGCTGTCTTAACACTCCCTGCCACACGCTCATGCGTCGGTTCGCAGGATAGTATATAGATTTAGATGTTTGTTATCGATAACTTACTAAATATTTGCATGCACTTGCTTCTTTAAATATACATTATTTTACATCTGTATTTTTATTTATTAAAATAAATAATAATCCGCATTCCCGGCGAAAACTATGGAAAAATTGAGTATAATCCATGGCACTAAGTAGCCAACATATATATTTAGAGTTACTTACCTTAAATTTAAAACTGATGCCAGATATTCTTTGGTTTGTGTTCGCGAATTCATCCATTCCGTCGTTCTATCTCAAGGAAAGCAGGGCTAACCAGTATGGTTGTTATTGCGGTTGCCTGGCTTCAATTTGATGACGCAGTGTCCTCTGTATCTACCTCAATGGAGGGAACCAGTTACCAATTAAATGGTAACAATAATTACTCTTGAATTACGTTAAAGGCTACAATCTGGATGGAACGCCCTCCAGTTTTCCTGCGGGTCGTATCTGTAGTCCGCTCCAAAATTTACTATCCCACCACTTTTTGCCGATGTATCGAAGGCTAACTATGCCACCACATCCGAATCCATATTGAAAACAATCTGTTTACTTTTCCACAATTATTTATTCAATCCATAGCCACTAGCAATGGCTAGAGTACAAATTTAGTGGACAAAATTCTTTGTAAAAACAAAAATCCTTTGCTGCAAAACAGATTTCCCACTCACTAACAGTAAAGCAGTCCAAGACGCAAGTGCAAGACCAAGTGGTACTCTATTCATCTTCTAGGAAATATTTCTTACTAGATTTTAAGCCGCCTTCTGATATCTCTTAAGGCAGCACTTTACGCTTCCCCTACGCTTTCAAAATTTTTAGTAAACGGTAGAGACAAAGTGGATAAATTATTCAGGCCGGGTATTTACAAAATTAAATGTTATAGTTGTAATATAGCTACATTGGTCAAACAGGACTAAATTTCAAGACACGCATTAAAGAACACTCATGAAGTTACTTCAATATGAATACCAACTCACAATTTGACTGCTCAGCACCTGCTGGATAATAATCACATAAGTGATTTCATCCCCGAAATTTTTTATGTCCTGCCACATGGTTTTAAGATGTATGCATTGGAGCAAATGGAAATTATCAGAGAGTAAAGCAACCTTTGCAACGAGTTACTTTTTCCGCACCTCTCTCCACTCCTTTCCGAAAAAATTTCCCTTCTTACAAGCCCCTAACCGATGTTCCCCTGCCTTTCCACCCAACTAGTTTATTCTCCAAAACCCCCCGCTTTCTTAGCGGTGGTTACTATCGTAACACTCAATAAATAAAATGTAAGCAATTGTACCTGAAGATGCAGCAATCTGCGAAACGCGTTGTACGTTTAACTGTGTATAAATAATTGTGGATAAGTACAAGGATTGTTTTCAATAGGGATTCAAATATTAAATACTTCCGCGTAGTGACGCCTGAAGGTGTTAAGTTTCTGCTACCATCTTCGTAGCACATACTCACTACGTTTACCAATGGAACTCAGATCGATATGAACTCGAACCGATCTGAACATTCTAAGCCAGCCGACTCGGATCGCCTGGTTTATAAATGCGAAATCGATTGAAATATCGATTTGAATTGGTTCATATCGATTTGAAATCTCAGACTGGCAGAGAAAGCGGGCCGAGGTAGCCTACTTCATATCGATATCACTAGCCCGTTACGTTTACCATACCGAGCTGAACCAGATAAAGCGATCTGAGTTCGATTGGTAAATGTAGTGACTGTCACTCTGCGTCGGTGCTGATCACCCGTGCGACCCGATGGGGAACCCGAGGTCAAGTCTTAGATCCTTCGAGGCAGTTAGGTAATCATGTGGTTGTTTGGGATAACCTTACGAACAATGCGCTGTATGATGGGAATCACTAATTTTAATTGGTGGAGCGAGTTCTTTTGAGAGAAACTGTGAGAATTGCCGTTGTAGACCGGTTTGCATTTTTTATTGCAATAACGACAATTAAGTATTGTTCTATCGACCTCTGAATTTAGAACCACTTTTAAAATGTGGTGGGGGGGGGTATCGCGGGTCAGGAACAATGAAACGGTAATACCTTGCTGACGTTTCGGAATTGCAATGCACCCCATCATCAGGGCTTGGAATCAATATTCATAGGGATTCATCTTCAGTAGATAGACTTTTCAGGTCAGATTTTGTTTGGGTAATTGCACATTTCAGAACTAGTAAAAATACTCAGTATACAAAAAAAACGACAGTATACAATAACCAATTAAATAACGACAATGTGAGAAATTTAATTTATAAATTGAGATTGGGTGAAATCTCTTGTTTGTGAAACAATTCAAATTCTCTCTGTTAGTATTTTTGAAATAAACTGTTGCTTTTAAAAATAATTACTTAATCACTGTTCATTACCTAGAGGATCCTTTCCGTTTTCCACTGAAAAGGTGACGGTTGAAAGTTCGCCTGTTATACGCAGTATTGTTCGACGCAGGGGTGTCTACGCGGGGGGTTACAGGGCGCAAGTTGTGCCATTGAAATTTGGGCGTGGGGGGGAGAATTTTGATAAATTATTTTAATAACGAAGGCAGAAAAATTAATAAAATAAAATTTTAAAATCTGGACGACTAGAGTTACAAACATAATCTGAGGCATTCAAATTATTACCTTTGGGGCAGGGGGGAAGGAGAGGATGGTAAGAATTGGAATATTTTTCATGAAAAATGGAAATAAAGAAAATATTATGCATAAAAAGGTGTAGGATAGGATTTGTAGGATAATAATGAAGATTTTTTTATTCTAGCGTACAAACCTATTCTTTTAAAAATATTACCTATTAATGATACTATTATTGAAATTTATTTTTTATTTAAATTTAAAACAAGAAAGCCAGAAGGAACAACCGAATTTTTGGGTGGTTTGCGCTATAGCATTTGAGGGGTATCGGCACTCCCTGCTACGGCGTGTACATTTGTACTTCAGGAGTCATCAGATTGCCTTCCTTGTGGTATACTTATAAGGAATCTATGGCATAACATTCCCGCTCTCAGGATGGAAGTGGATTAAAATTTGCCTTCCGTCAGTTTTTTGTCGATCTGCGCTCACGGTGGGACGAGTGATAGCCCAATGATTTTATTCTATATCTACATCTACGTACTACCCTGCGAGCTGCCGAATGGGCGTGTGGCAGCGGGTGTTAGGTCACCAGCTGTGTAAAGATTTAAAGTTTTTGGAGGTGAAATGGTGACGTGTATTATGGGAGTGTATTTAGAGGAGCTCAGTTTTTATTGTGGTCGCTTATTGTGCGCGGAAAGACCGAGTTTTTGTACCTATCTGGTCGGCAGAGTATCTCTCTCTTATTTTATCCCTTCTGTCAGACCTATAAATGTAGTATGGCGTAATGATAATATTCTCTGTGTCACTCTGAAACACACCAGTTTTGAATTTCTCAAGCAACCTAAGCCTAGCGTGCAGCCTCCGCATCTCTAGGGGCTCCCACCTTAATCCCTCTAAAAGTTGTGAAACACTATGTGTTCGTTCGTAGCAGTTTTCAACGAAGAGTGCTGCTTTTCTTTGTATTTTATTATTTTTTTGTTAAATCATAATGACCAGGGTTTTAAATGCTCGCGGCGTATTCGAGGTGTGCCCCAACCTGGGCGAAGTAGCATCTCTCTTTGACTTTTTCATCCGAGGACCTTCCTATTATACGCTTAACAAAACCTAGTTTCTTTAATGCTTTGTCGTACATGTCTTGTATGTGTGTTCCCCATGATATATTAGAAGTTAAGGCAATTCCAAGATATTTTACTCTATTTAAAATTTTTATGCTTACTCAACCGACAGTATAGGTATGGCTTTTGTGTGATGACTTTCGCAGGAAGTGAACTGTGGTGCATTTACTAATATTTAATTCTAACCCCCATTCCTGGCAGTTTATTGTAGTATTCTCGGATGATGATCTTACTGAATCTTGGGGTAAACCAATATGACGTGATCAAAAAAAGGTAGTGTCTCTGTGATTTTTCACTCGTGGTTGAGCTTATAAAGTACGTCATTAGCTCTATCCTCATCCATGAAAACAACATCCTGGTTGAAGAATTTGGTTTTTCAGTTACTCGATTATCTATCGGCTTTGGTTGTGTTAAATGGTAAAGAACAAAAATCCTCAAGAATTTTAGCCGGCGCCGGCTTGTATCTCCTTGCACAATTTTCTTCTTCGCCTCAGCAATTTTCAGCTAATGAAGTTTAATCGTTGGCCGAAAAACTACTCATGTATGGCGCATGTATGGGTTAGTTACCGCATTCAACTAACACTAGTCTTGGGCCGAGGCATCAAAGCAGTTAATCCGAAAGCCTTGAGAGATGGTGACATTCTCTAATCATTTTTCATTCTAGATGTTGAAGCTAGCACGCATGGAATCAAATCTGCTCACATGAACGGCGCAGAATGTATGATGTACACTGGCGAAACGTTTGGAAGCTTGCTGATAGGTACCGTCCTGTGGGTATTGAAAGTCATGTTTGAAGGTTCTGTGTATAGTTATCACATTAGTTTTGAATATTTTACTATCAAACGAGCTCTTTCTGTCCATATATTTGGATTGTTTCTCGAAACGGCTCAAACGAGTTTGATGATATTTTCGGATGTATTTAATTATGACGGGAAAATAAGATTGAGAAAGGTCACGTATTTGGAAAAATTGATTTTATACTTCAGAAAATTTTAATATGGGCAGTATGGTTAACCAAGGTAGCAACGTATCAAGCTAATGAGGCAGATGGAGAGGGCACTTGCTATACCGGCCACTGGTGGAAGCTGAAGTCAGTCCGCCATCTTCGTTAACCCTCATTTTATTTTATAGATTGAGGATTAATGCACTAATTTTGAAATTGAACTATGTTTTCCATCGATAACTTACTAGAAATCAGGGTGTCCACTGACGAGTAAAGCCGGGAAAATGGGGAATTATTCGTGAATTTTCAGCACCGCAAAAAATTCGTGGATTATTTGTGAATTTCTGGTTTGAATCGAGAATTTGAACAATTATCACTTCGAGACAAAAAATCCTTATTTTATAAATAATATCAACAGCGATAACTTTATTATATCTGTTATTTGATAACTGTAGACTCGTTCTAGTACCTTATCTAAAAGTATCTTTCCTCTTGGGTGATAGAATTTAATTTATTTTATTTAACCGTCACACCTATTAGGTTATATACAGAAGATCACATTGTATAAGTTTAATCTGAATAAATTTACCTTAGGCCTTGGATAGTAATTCGTCAATATTATTTTGCCTATCTATTTCTTCTTTAGGACTCAAAGGCTATATTCCCAACAAAACATGATGTGAGTATACTCTTATAGAGTATACAGAAGTAGGCTTATAAGGCAGATGGAGAAGGCACTTGCTATATTGGCCACTGGTGGAAGCTGAAGCCAGTCCGCCATATTCGTTAACTCTCATTTTCCTTTATAGCTTGAGGACTAACGCTCTAATTTTGAAATTTTACTGTTTTCCATATAAATTTTTTTTGAAATTTTGAAATTTCACTGTTTTCCAATAAACCAGAAGGAGGCTTATAAGCCTGCTACTGGTTTAGTCTTCTTAAAACTAATATAAAACTTTTTGATTACTTTATTTAAAACTTATTTCTTATTTTATTATTTATAATTATTTAATTACTTTATTATTGTGTTGGGGTTCTTTAGTCTTACTCGTGGGTTTATCTAGAAAAATCCTTATTCTACGCAAAACTTGAGAAACATCACTTAGGCTCATATCGAAAACGCGATATTAAAACCTGGAATTTTGTATTAATTTAGCCTTGAAAACCTGTAATTATGCTTGAATTAAATATTTTTACTTAAATGGACACCCTGAGAAATCAGTATATACTTATTTCTTTAACATACATTCTCCTAACATATTTTGTTTATTTATTTAAATGAATGATCATCCGTAATCCCGATTAAATCTATAGTATAGTCGAGTAGAATCCATAGCATTAAGCAGCCTATATATGTTTGATGAGTTACTTGCCTCAAATTTCAAACAGATGTTTGATATTCTTGCTTTACATCCGGTAATTCTTCCATTAGGAAAGTAAGGAGAGAGCAGGGCCAAACAATGTGGTTGTTATTTCTGTTGTCAGGCTAGAATTTGATAACATAGTGCTCTCTCCATATACGTCAATGTAGGTGACTGACGGATGTGGACAATGAGAGGTGACCATGACAACCGTTACGAATAACTAAACTTGACTTCGTGTATTTCATACATACGAAACCCGACCATAAGACGTTTTTAACTTTCTCTCATTAGAGTATACATGTTTAAAGCGAATGTTACTTTTGAAATTGGTGGTTCAAGTGATTACTGTGTGCGCGTAAGATGGTGACTGTGCTTTCAAACGGTATTGTCCTTTCAGAAGATCTTTAAATTTTAAGAAATCGTATTTTGGATTCACCGATGTCCTCGAGGAACGACGTTTTGAATTGTAATGGGGACAAGGACAACGTGCCACAAGCATCCGTATTTAGTATCCCAAAGGATGTGGGTATTAAGGAGAAGTGCCTAGCATCAGTTCATCAAAAAATTGTCGCCCATGATTCACTCAAGTATAATTTCTATTAAACTTCATTGTATTTTTTCATGCCCAAAAGAGCTCTTTTGGCCTAGGCCATAATAGCATTTATAAAATAATTTGAGAGTGTGCCATTCGATACCTCGTTCGTGCAATGAACGTTCATTGTTACGGAATCACTTACTTATGAAGTAAACGTTATAGAAGTGAAGTCATTTAATCCCTCACTCATCACTGTTGGAAGTTTTTACACTTTTGTGCTACTGAGATGATTTTTCGCTTCACGCATTTCGTTCAAGCATATCTGATATTATGAAATCGTTTCAGGCTTAACTTGGTGGAAATGTGATATATCCATGATAAAATATAACAACAATAGTAATGTACTACTTCAACTTTAGGTGTTGAATTAGTACATTAAAGTGTGGATATTACTATTGTTGCTATATTTTATCATGGATATCTGATATTGTTTCGTGGTCAGGGCACCTGGAACTCGGCATGGAGACCCGAGGGTAATTCTCAGTTTTTCAACAACTTATTTAGAGGGATGAACAATAAGTGCAGTCAATATTCCTTGTCGTAAAGGAAGCACTCGTTTAAGTTCATCTCTTGCAACTTTCAAATGAGAATATCTTGAGAATTTAATTACAGGTTTGTGGATTGGATATGTGACCTCCCATCTCCCCGTAAACTATATTTAATAATTTATGGAAGTAGGTCAGATATGTTTTGGGAAAAATCTGGAACTCTTGAGGGTAGTGTTATCGGCTCTGTCTTATTCCTTAAGTACATTTACGACCCGGATTCTTGGCAAATCATAGTTAAACAGCTTCAAGCATTGGAAATTTGAAGCTGTTCACCTATGATCCGGACATGGGCCGAGAATTGACTATGAAAGCAAACCATGAAGCCTTTTAGTAAGAACTAAATCGTGATAAATATTGGTGTCGGAGTTAGGAGCTCAAAAGAAATCTAGAGAAATGCTACGAAACGCAAATTCTGGAAAAAAATCAATTCAATCTCACATTCATAAGATGGGAGAGCCGGGTGCGAAAGTTAATGGTCGAAATGAAATGACTAGGATTAACTTGCATCTAATTTTGTGAAAAACATTCGAGACATGAGTGGAATTGTTACTATTCACGGAATATTTTGAATGTTAGTACATGTAAAGAGAATCCTGGCAGAATCCCCCTGCGAAAATTAAAGGAAAGGTGCTCTTTTTTTCTTGTAATCCCCTCTCTTGAGTACACAACGAACAGGGAAGATCCATCTCAGATTAAACTAATTTGTAAAGTGAACTAACAAAGAGCAAAAGAAAGCCTCGAGCGTTGTTTGAAATTAGTAATCGAATGGAGGTGTTGGAGGGACTTTTTTTCTAAAAAGAATCGGAGGATAAACGTTAGAACTAAAGTTACTTTGTGGAGTTATACTTGCATTTTGTCTTGTGTGTGTAGCTGAAGTATATGCATGGCATATCTCTACGTTGATTTGCCTCTTGCTACTGGCAACATCCCAATTCTGATCTTCTGATCCCGAGATCGTGTCAGAAGTCTAACTCTGAGAAGCTTTTATGCGTTCGGGGTCATTTGTAGAAAATAGTTTTTGACTCACCATATTATTTTTTATGTAATGATAGAAATAAATTTGGCGGGGAAGCCACTTTTAGAGAATGGCGTGAAAAAATAAATCTAGATAAGGACATAATCATCTATATTTCGGTAATTACTGAAAGTCCCGTTATTTGAGACTAAGTTTTGGCATCGTAAATACAGCTATATTTAATTAATGCTTCTTACAGTTGCCCAAATAAAAAAAAATGTAATAGGATTTTTTCAAATATATTCATTCATTGTTATCAACATTTATATTTATTGCTATTGTTGTTATTGTTAATGCGTTTTGGGTTGCTATTATTATGGAACCATTTATATATTGGTAAATTGTACTAATTTATAGATTTACCAATTATTTTATCATTGATACCTCTTTTAGTTAATTACTATCTTGAACTTTATTTTAATAACTACATTGTATATTTTTTTAAATGGTGGAACTATTGAAATAAGTTTATAAATATTAAGAGGTAGGTATATCTCGCTCAAACCACCTTTATTTGGTTCCTGAAAAAGCAGAATATTCCGCTATAGATGCTTAATTCGCTATGGGCACTGTTTTGTCTTAATGTCACGAAGGTCACGGTTTCAAGTCCGGCCTAGGAAATGCCTATTTCGTTTTTCTTACGTTCATGGTCTTCGGTTTGTGCGGTTTTATAAGTTGGGACACCAATAAAATCGAATTTATTACTCTTGTAAAATATTTGTCCCGACGAGTGAGACTAAAGGCAATTCATTGTGTGGTAGGGATAGGTGTCCTCAGATTCCTCATTTATTTGGCCTCTATGTTGTCCTCATTTATTGCGGAAGACTGTTGGTAGCCCTGCTCTGGGTAGCTCAGTAGTAACCGCGGCTAAGGGTCTGTCGTAAATGAGGCTCAATATAACTAATTAAGGGACGACCATAGGTACCCCTCACCAAGCCGACAAGGTCTCAGTCATGATAAAGGTTTCTTTGGGCGACGCATGCTGCTGCGGTAAAATACGTTTCATCAAAGCCTAGGCATATTCAACGATACATCGTTTTGCAAACTTAATTATTTATCGTCCTCTGTTCGTATCTCAGTTTTCATCTTAGCCCATTAGAATCGTGGGAAATCAGTCCGTTCACATTTTCAGAAGTTTAGGAAATATTAAATATTCATTTGTGTTGCCGTAAAAGTACATCCGCGGAAAAATTTTAAAACTACTTTAATGCTCGCATTAAGTAGTTTTAGATACTCTGCATTAGAAAAGTATTACAGTTCGTACCTACATCGCGAGAATAGGTTCGTATCTGAGGGCCAAAAAGGATCTCGAAAAAAGTTTGTATACCGAAAAACTTACGTTTAGCGGTACGTAAGTCGAGGTGGGTTCCAACGTTACCGTACTTTTCGTCATTCAACTTTTCCGTCACTTTTCAGTTACTGCTGGTCTTCGGGCGGGAGGACGCGGTGGGCGAGGCTCTTCGCTCAGCGGCGTCGCGGCTCGGTTGTGAGTGTCGCGTGGAGAGGAAAACTGCGCCTGCACTTCAAGCATATAAGGACTTCCAGCCTCAACTGGTGGTCATCGACAGGCGCCATTCCAAGGGACTCGACGGTGACGAACTATGCAGGTAATTATTGGATGTGCCATCTTTTAAGTTGCTTCCGACATGTTTCATTTTTGCTTTTAAGTTGCTTCCGACATGTTGCATTATTTCTTGACCAAGAAATAATTGACCTGCAGAAAATTTTCTCGGGTGTTCAACCATCACTGCGTTTACCAATTTAACTCACATCGGTTTGGCCGGTTCAGCTCGGTATGGTAAACGCAACGGACTAGTGGGATCGATATGAGAAGCGGGCTAACTCGGCCCGCTTTCTCTGCCAGTCTGAGATTTAAAATCGAAACGAACCGATTTAAGTCGATATTTTGCATTGGCGAACCAGGCGATCCGGATCGGCTGGCTTAGAATGTTCAGATCGGTCCGAGTACATATTGATCTGAGTTCGATTGGTAAACGTAGTAAGAGATCAACTTGCTCTCCATTACCAGCGCTTCTGAAAGCCATCAAATTTGACCACCGTATATTACCCAACAATTGGAATAGGTGTCTCCTGATGGGACATTCGTCAGAATGGCCGTTGTTTGATTTTCTGGGTTAATTGCGGCTTCCGTTCTTTTATCTTTCATTTTTAATGCATGTGATAACAGATTTCCGAAACCCTGCATCTCAGTTTATATTTGTAGGTTAAGGTAGTTTGAGCGAAATATCGTTTTACCCGGAAATAAATGATTTTGGTCTCATTTTAACCCTTTGAGTGCCACCAATTTTTTGGTGGGCACCCCCAGAAGTGCCATGGATATTCTGATATATTTGCAGGCCTTTATTCGTAAAATTATTATTTGTTTATTACGGCGAATTAATTATTATTTTTTACCATTTTTACATGATCATTTCTGTATTTGAAAGAGGATGCTTTTTTGCTATTGAATACGAAAAAACTAAATTTTTTAGCAATGAATCATTGTTTAAACAGGTCTCCTCATAGACAATGATATATCGTCTTTGGCACTTCTGGCACATTCTGCAAAGACTATATATCGTCGCGTGGCACTTAAAGGGTTAAAGAAAAATATCTCACTCTTCCCAAAGGTACCAACATATCAGGCCTTAACCGAACTACTTTTCGAGATTTTTGACGAAATATGCCTGCCATTTTACATGGGAAATGATATGTGTGTACACTCCAGGGAGACCTTGTAAAAGTGTGAGGAATTTATAACACCCTAGATCTCGTCAAAAACTTAACAGTGTATAGTTGGTACATTTTCTCTACTTTTTTTGAAAATATATCATATAGTGCCGCAGTAATTTTTTTAGGATCATAAAAAACCTCCTGTTGTGAAGGAGTTTTTAACGTACCGCGTGAAAAAAATGAGTCAAATATAAGACTCATTTACCTCATATTTTTGATTACTGAGAATTTCAGTAACATTTAAGTATATTATTGCACCAAAAATAGTGCAATATTTAATCCATGCTTCCTACAGCCGCTGAAATTAAAACGTATATTCGCAGGTTTCTGTGGCGTTGATCAGTTGATGTTAACATTTTTCAGGTTGCGTCAGGGTATATTGTTGGGGATCACAACAGTTTTGCCAGCTATCCTGCTGGCGTCCTCAGGTGAAGTATTCAAGGTTCCATACTTCACCTGAGGGAGCCAGCAGGATAGCTGGCGAAACTGTTGTGATCCCCAACAACATACGCTGACGCAACCCAGAAAAATGTTGACATCTTAAAACGTATAATTCGAATATGGTCTCCATTATGACTAGGGAACTATCTCACTCAAACTACCTTAAGGACTGGTCTTGATGGCCTCTTTGATAATGCGGCCCTAGTAGCCATATATGTGACTAAGAATTTTTGTATCTTCTCATTGTATGGGATGACATTTGTCGATTCTATGTTCTTCTACTGCCAACTTCTGTAGTTGTGCCAATCTGTAGAGCCTGGTCTCAATTCTTTGGCCAGTCTCCCCTGCATAGATTTTGCCGCACTCACTAGGGGTTTTATTAACCCCTAGCATCTTCAGGCCAATGGAATCCTTTGCCTTCACCTATTTATTCCTTAATTTAGGTTTTGGTGGGTAAATATTTTTAATGTTATAGTGCCAGGGAATCTTAACCCTTTGAGTGTGGCATTAAGTCCCTATTTTGGGCACAAGTGTAGTATCAGCCTCATTAAATAGGACACTAAACTGTGAATCTTGTCATGTATACTATCAAGGGTATGCTGGTGCCGATGCCTGGTTTCTCTCCATTCTCTTTCCATTACCAAAATAATCCTTTACCAACCTACTCTCATATCCTTAATGCCACAAATGGCCTCAGTTGTGTGTCGGTACCCCCAAGTAACCAACAAACCATCTGTTTAGCCTATGGTATGTTCCAGTTGCATCTGCTTCTCCCATCTGCACTAATTGGCATCTGAAGTGATCCTTGCCATGGTTCATCTAGTGATAGGTGCTAGCAGATGATAGCTAAGATGGCAGAAAAATCTAAGCTACAGAGGTCATTCTCCCTCTTGTGGATTTTTTGTGGGCTCTAAAGGAACCAAATGTTTAAGTCTGCTAATTACACTATATGATGAAGCAGCTGAAAGCATGCACAAGCGCCACAAAAAAATGACCAATCCTGGATTTTAGTCCATTAGAAGAGGCCCTTTTGATCCAATGTGCTTGATTGAACTTAATAAGAAGCTACTTGTGGATTCCACACTTGATATATTTGTTTCCCTTTGAGAGAATTTACCTTGCACCACAATGAGTATTCGTGCCTTAGGCTTGATATATTTTATTATGCAAGTTGAGGGTGCTAGGGTCATTGGTTTAGGCATGCCAATGGAGATTGTTTTCATTCTTGTCATGGATGTGTAAATGCCTTCAATAATCTTCTCTTTTAAAGATCAAAATATCTGTCAAAATCTATATTTCTATAAACAACATCGTGGAAGTACATGAGCATTATTTATTTTGCATAGGTCACCTCATTCAGGTGGCCTATCATCACCTGGACAAAAAGGGTTATGTACCAACTTTGACATAAATGGATCCTGGCAAATTATTATTGCTCATGCTTGTGAAAATTTTTTTTGCTTTGGTGTGGCTTTATTCAGTTACTGATACAACTTCTGTTAGCTCTGCCTGCCATAATATCCTTGAATATAATATACCTTAGCTCTTTCTATCTCCTTTGGATCCTGGGAATATGTCTCCCCTACTCTAAGTTTTTGAATTTTTGCTCTGTTTTGGTTGAGGACATTTTTGACTCTAATGCTATCATGCCATCAATCGGGCCAAGCCATCAATAGGGCAAAGCTACATTTGCTCTGTTTTGACATGAATAGGCAAGTCAAGCACATATTTCACCTTTGTTGAGGCTGGCGATTTCTGATTGGCTGGATTAAATATTAAAATACCAGCCTCTTCTCTGGCCATTATAAGTGGCATACCCATGCATTACAAAAAAAATGAATTGAGCGTAACTTTCACTGGAAAATGCCTCCTGCAACAATAGCAGCCCTTTAGACATCTAATGCTAATGCGGCATGTTAAAACCAAAAGTATTTTTATTGGGAAACTTAGCTGTATTGCCTCTGCTTCAAATTTATAGAGTACCCTTGGATTTATCTGGTTTAATCCTTGTTCATAATCATTTTCTAATGCTGTAATACTTATCCATGCTCATTGATGAGCTCCAAAGAATATAGTAATGGTCAACTCCGGTGAAAATTTTTGGGAAAATCAATTGTTAATGGCATAATGTAGTGTATATGAACTAATATATGCTACAGAGGCTACATGCTAGGTTTAGTTTGCTTGATAAATTCAGAACTGATATTTTTCAGAGAGACATAGAGAATATTATCATGAATCCTCACTACATCTCTAGGTCTGACAGATGTGATAAAATAAGAGAGATACTCTGCCTAACAGATAGGTACAAAAACTCGTTCTTTCCGCAAACAATAAGCGACCACAATAAAAATTTAGCTCCACTAAATACACTCCTTTAATTCATGTCATCATTTCATCTCCAAAAAACCTATACCTTTATACAACTGGTGACCTAACACCCCTTGCCACACGACCAAGTGGCGGCTCACGGGGTATTATGTAGATGTAGAATATTACCACCTTTTAAATGTGTAATAATTTTCAAGTGTACAACCTGTTTTCCTGTGGTAAGGAATAGTTCTTAGAATTTTTGGATCACCTGTATACTGGCTAATTTAATTAACCTGGGAATTCAGAAGTGTAATTTTATTGGTTATTCATACATTAAATGGGCAAATCAATTGGAACATGTTAAGTGTCCAATCTCATTAAATGCTACTGCTGAGAAAAGCAGTTTTTATTTTCCTCTACCAATGAATGTTGAAAGTGGCAAAATTAGAGAAGGAACTTTGGATGACAGAATTATCAGCAGCCCACATTTTTCCTGAAATTACTAATTGTAATCAGTAATTAAAGTATTTAGTTGTTAAAAGATAAATAGAGGAGTAAAGGATGTCCACAATCTGTACTGGTGGTGATGGAGATAAGTTTCCAAAGATGTGGAGGTTTAATAAGAAGAGAAGAATTAATATTTAGCATGTAGAGCCTTGTGTGCCATTGGCCCATTATGGATGTAATTAAAAGATGTCCCAAGAGTTTTTTTAATTTTTACCATGAATTTTTCTTGGGAGAATTTGTAAAGCTCATTGCCTATTGGCATAAGTATATTCGTCTTATTCAGGAAAGATTTTTATGGAGCTAATTCGATTGTTTTTTCACTGATACTATGACCAAAAAAATTAGATGGTCAGTCTCACCAGATTTGTATGCACCTTTAATAGTTGGTTGACTTTGGCAAGGTGGGCTTTATTATGATGGTATATTATAGGCTCATTCGTAAAAAATATACGACCAACAAAAGAAAAATTCAGGTAATGTTATGAAATGAATAGTTACTTTGGTTAATGTGATATCTCAGTAAACACTAACCCTATAATAGTTTACTATATAATGTTTTCTACATACTGACTCACTACTAATAATCTGATTTCTCTCCTAGGTCAATCCGAAAATGCAAGGGAGGACAGTTTGCAGTATTATTGGCAGTAGTTAGGAGGAGGTGAGGGAAATCTCTTCACTGTTGTGTGAGAATCAATTTTACGATGGTGCATACTGTCATCACACATACCTGGATGGTAATGGTGAAAGAATGTCTCCTTGAGGTGTGACAATTTTTATATGGGTAATGTGGAAGTGCGTCTTCATGCAAAAAATAAATTTATTATTGAAAGGGTTGCAACCTTGGCTTTAAAAGATCTTTTTTTTACTTAATATGAGGTGGACTATGTTCTTAAATCTGTTACAGTTATCAGAATAATATTTTGTAAAGTACCAACAATTTCTTCTACCATTGGTGTGTATCAAGCTTGTCCAACTTCAAGGAAGTTTTATGAGAGTTCATTCGAAACATCTCGGTGGTTTTTGGATATGCAGTAAAGGATTTTTTATCATCTAGTATTGCCAGGTCACATATCAATTTTATGAGAAAATGTCCATTGTGTCCTCTTTGTTATCAATAGTAATTACTGGTAACTATATCTTCCTTGTGCATTACTGTTACATATACTGAACAGTTTGATTTAATATATTTTTTTCAAACTCTCAGATGGTGTGTGTGTGTGATAAATTTATCCTTGTCATAGACTGTTGCATTTATGGTATCTCCATTTGTTACAGTTACGTGGAAAAAGGTGATGACTTGTCAATGCTGCAGATTTTAAATGTGGGATACGACCGGGTGAGTAGTCTCTTATTGAAGTAGAAATCATTACTATGTTCAAAACATTTAAGCTTTAGCAGATGTCACCTGCTAAGGAGCCTCACAAATTGTGATCTTTGAAATGAAGAAACGAGTCTATAATCTGTACCCAAATTCACTGGAATTGGGGATAGGCCATTTTACATGAGGCCTTTTATTGTATAATCACATGTATCTATGGGTATGTGTTGAAAATTTCTTTGTGTGGAGTGGTGACTTGTAGGATGGATGTGCAAATGCATGCAATGACTGAAGGGGAAATGGCCCATGCTATAATTCATTCTCACAAATTCTGGGCATCAGATTGCATTATTGAAGGCCTCATGTAAAATATATTTTAGAACCAATTCAAGTATTCAGTGGTTGTCTTCCAGTTTTATATTTTAGAGAGGTTTGGAAGTCAGGGTTAGCTGATAGAAATATTTTTCTGGTAACTTATTTGTTGCTCCAAAAACCTAATGAATATTGCTGACTTTATTAGATATTAGAGAGTGAGAGTATGGGCTGCAGATTGTCTACCCATGATTAAAAAATCATTTAGATAATCAAAATAGTAGTGTTATCAAGATTCACAATATCATTAGTATTACTTTATGTCACTGCTAGTGGTGGCCCAAGGCTTATGCAAAAGTGAAGGCTCAACTTCCTTGTTATAAATCCATGCTAACATTGCAATCTAATAAATGTATGCCAGCCCCCCAATTTTGGTGAATAAATACTGCCAAAGATTCAGCTTGTGTCAGTTTGGCATTTATTCTTCTTAGATGTGAAAAATGACAGAGTTCACTTTTCTTTAATTAATGAGGAAAATGCAAGTTATACTTTGCTCCAAAGTCCACTTTGAGGACACAATCCTTTTGAGACATGCAGTTTGATGATAAAACTAACCCTAGACGTACATTTTCATTTCTCACAACTCATTCAATTTTATTGGCTAGAACCAAGAGTAAGGTAAGGCTCAGTCTGTTGAAGTCACTATGATGAGAGGGCATTAGGCATTTGGAGTGTTTGTTTGATAGTATCTTATATCTTTAGTAATTTTAGAAATTTGAATTTCAGTGGCTCGTTGAAACAACTAGTGTTGGTGTATGCATGGCGGAAATAACTCAGGCTGAACACAATGATGTATCATTGAAGCAGCAACTAGCTACAGCCAATACTCTCTTGGTGGCTCTGAATAAATGCCGTGAAATAATCCATGTTACAGATACATCTCACCAAATTCAGGTAGGTTGAAGAGATATTGCATGTTGCCATGTATTTGTTAATGAAAGATCTAAAACGTGAGTTGCAAAACTTCAATTCCTGGTGGTATGGCAGCCCATTTTTGAGCTGGAAAGTAATTGAAAGATTTCTCTTTTCAGCTAAGTATATATTTTACTGTGGTTTGCACTTGATTCCTTGAATCTTCATCAAGTTCCTGAAAAAATAACAGATGTATTCAATTCTTGTCTTTTGTATTTTCTCAGATAAATTGTTAGGTTAGGTTCAGAAGTTTTTGCATAGAAAAGTAATGAGCATCCAGGCAATACTCAATTTTTACACATAGTGTAGATAAGCCATTGAAGGCCTGGGTGTAATATCCCGTTCAAATGCATCCTTCTGGTTGCCAATGAAAGATATTATTCTTGAAATTGGCAAAAAGTTAAGAATTTTTGCTCAAAAATGTTATTTTAAAGCTAATGCAATACATAAAACAAAATCAATTGCAAGCATTAAATTTGAAATACTTTTGCATATCAGATTGTGCAAGTTTCAACTTCATATATTGAGTATAAATAATTTAAAAAAGCCAAAACAAAATCTCTGCAAAACATCCAATGCTTTTAATAAAGGAGCAAGTTCCTAGGGCTTATCCTGGGGCCCTTAAAGCCTTGAGACATTTTAATATAGACTTTAGCGCAAGATACCCTATACGTTAGAATCATGCAAAATTTCAGGTCAATCGGTTCCTTAGTTTTCTTGGAGAAGAGTAAGGAATGTACAGGCTCCTCTCCATTTTTATTCTCTCAGAGGTAAAGCCATCAAAGACTGGCAAAGCATCGCAAAAAATTGAGAATTTTCATAAAATAATGTAATTTTTAAGCAAATACAAACCATACAAGAAAATCAATGGCAAGAATTAAATTTACATACTTTTTTCACCCATCCACTAGTTAAAATTTCAACCTTTCATCTTGACTGCAAGTTGGTTAAAAAAAGCAATTGAAAACTTTTGTCAAAAACATAATTTTAAGCAAATATGTAGTGTACATAAAAATTGATTGCCCAAGGTAAATTTTTCTTTCTTTCAGCCATCGGATAGTGAAAGTTTCTTGCCGATATCTTGATTTGAAGTAATTAAAGCACGCAAAAAAACCTCTGCACTGATTTCAGAGTTCTCTTTTGGATCCTAGAGCCCATGAGGCCTGTGGTCTTTTTTTATATAGCATATTGCTCCTTCTGGCATAAATGCTAGAATCCTGCAAAATTTCAGCTCAATTGGTTTAGTAGTTTGGGAGAGACTCATAACAAGCATACAGACGCCAATCCATTTGTATGAATATTTATGATTTTTAGATGTCTAACATATGGCAACAATGCCATTGGCTTGATAATGCTGGGGGCATTTTAGACCATTGTATTCGGTTAGAGCATTTTGAAATCAATCTTAACACTCTCGCTGCTGGGCACTTCTCGCTGCCGGATAGGTAGAATGCTGCGTATTTTAAGCTTTATTCATGCTATCACAGAAAAATAACTATTACTTAGAAAATGCTGTTTATATTGCTTTAAAGCTTGATTCTTCTACCCTTTTTAATTGTAAGTTGGTTGTAAGTTGGTTGGAATATGTTTCTCAGCAGCTAAGGAAACATGTCAAATGACGGGATTAGCAGCGAAAGTGTTAACAAATTTTAGAGTTTTGCCAATTAAATTGATATCCCATAAAATGGTCTGTACAGAATCTCATCCTGTGCATCCATAGGTGTCCTATTATTATTATAATCTCTGAATAATGAAAAATACCTGGATTTTTTTCTTCAAATAATTCTTCTAGCGGTGAATTGTTGTCGGCTTTCCTTTGGGTTTATGCTTATAAGATGACTGTCACTTTGTTGAAAGCTCTCCTATCATGCTTAAGGCTGTAAGTAGCATCCTCATCTATAGTCTTGAGGATAATGAGAAAGTCTTTAACTGAAACAGCCACCATCATGTACACAAAAACCTAGTGGGGAGAACAAGAAAATTTCACCAGAACAGATTTCTTAGAAAGCATGAAATCTTTCATACTTCTTATTGAGTTTTCTTGTCTCCAAAAATCAATTACTAAATGCAAGGTAAGCTGGCTGGTTAATCTGCAACTTTTTCCCAGTGTTGATGATTGCCAATTGTCTCTTATGCGATGCAAATGGACATTAGGGAGTGTAAAAAAACTCACTTTGGCAATAAGATGGTGTGTCCGTCACAGTTTTGCATAATTTCATTGCATTAAGTGTTAAAATATTTTAAGTTTTATAACTGTGAAAATGTGTGCCTTGTATGAGAGTGTGACTGTAGAAAGTTTTGTGAACCTTGAATGAAACCCAGTGCCCTTAGGGCTTTAAGTCTATGTACACCTGATGTGCATTTTTCTTTAATTTCTATCTATGATCAACAATTTTATGACCAGGGCAGACAATTGTATGTAAAGTAAGTAACAACAATCACTAATGTGCTTATCAATTTCTCCAGAATTGCTAATTATTGATAAAAATTTGGGTAGAGTATTTTTGGAGCACGCAGACTTTTAGCTCAAACAGTGTTAGTTTTCTCTTGAGGTTTCTTAGGTTTTATATTTTCCTCTCATACTCGAGTTACACTATTGCGAAAAAGTTGTAAAAATGTGAGATGAGCTCAGTGATGATAGCCATATTATTGAAAATGAGATTTATAGACTCACTAATGCCCTGAGCCACAAAAGAGACACTTCACATTTGTCGACTGGCGACAAATGTGACGGAATTAACCCTCCTTGGAGATGGGTAAATTGCAGTAAATGAATATCAAAACATGTAAATCCATGGTTTTTCAACTTTAAATATTTGTTCTGGAAACCATAGATGTATTAATTTCATGTTGAGAAAGTGAAAGCCCAATCTATTTTTTTTTCATTTTAATATGACCCTGTATCTAAGGTGCATTAGAGGTATTGTTATTTTGTAAAATCATATTAAAGGAAAGAATCCTCAACTGTAGGGCAGGTCTGAAACATTTTCTCTTGTCTATGACTCTAATTATCTCCCCTTGTTGTGTTTGCCAAAGTTGGTGAGTGCATACCCCTCATTTTTCTTAAAAGTTAACGTTTTTTGTTATTGAATAAGTGACTTTTAATGCTTATATAGTTAGCAAGAAAACAAAATTCATTTAGGCACTCTTTCTCACTGGTCTCACATTTGCACAATGAGAAATTTGTTAATTCTTATGTCAATTCTCACTCTGCAAAATAATTGTGAAACATGGAGGGCAGCTCCATGACAGCCGCTATGTTGCAGAAAGTAAAGTTTATAGATTTGCCAGTATCAATTCAAGGAGCCTGGGAAACAATAGTATATCTTAGTCCACATCTGTTCTTTTTGGGTAACTTTAACTGATTTCATGCTCTTATAAGAAATGCGTGAAAGTCTTTCAAATCCTGGTATTTATTTGTCATTGATCACCTGTTGAATAAATTTATTTACCCAGTGAATATCAGTGAGTGGTATAAACTTTCAATTATTGATTCTAGCATGCTTTACATTTAAAAAGTACATTGTTTACATTGATAAAATCCTACAATTAATATTGACGTTCTGCTTATGTCTTGATAATGCTAAAGTTATTCACTGTTGGTATTGCATGAAGTGGAAACAATCCAGTTCAACATAGTTCTGTATCTGTAATTATATTTTTTCTTGTCTTTAGTATGTAAACCGGGCTAGTGAGCGTTTAATTGGATATCGGATGGAAGAGGCAAAAGGAAAATGTTTGCTGCAGCGGGGAAGTGAAGATGAAGTTATGACCCAGCAGTTATTGAAGGGGCATTCATGGGAAGGGTCTGTGGCATGTAGTAGACAGACTGGAGACTCGGTGACTCTTCATTGTCGCATTGTACCAGTTGCTATCACCAGCAGGTTTGAAACCTCTCAAATTTCTCTTTTCAATTACTTAATTTTCATCTGGTATTTCCTCTTAGGATGGTCATGTAGGATCAGTGCTGTAATCTTCTATAAAATAGTCTATCGTGAAAATTTTATTTCAGTGGTATTTAGATTCTCTAGTTTCTGTTTGCAGTGAAGTTCTGTATTTTGATTTGTATTTTGTCTGAGTTGTAGACATGTAGTGATATTCAGAGAACTGGAGCAAACTATAAATGTCCATTTAAATGACTTAAAGAGAAGCTCTTTTTCCTTAGCCTTTGATGATTCCAGAATATCTCTTAAAAATGAGATGCATTCTGCTTCAGTGGTTGTGAACTTGAATGAGGTTAAAATCATATTTTGAATTAGTGATAAAAGAATTCTGCTAGTAACTTAACCTCTGACGGATAGCATTTTAATTGCATGGGTTGGTCCTGTAGTCAAGAATATTTATAAGATTTTAATATTGGTGGTTATCATTTATATGACATCCTTGAGGCAATATATTTTATTGCATGCCATATTTTAATGCATGCCATAGTTTTATGCTCTTCCCTTGCACTACACCCTTGACGTGAATGAAGGCCTTGCACATTCAAATGACCCCAAGGGCTGGACTGGCAGGATCAATCACGATTGTTCCTGATAGGCCCACCCATATCAAATAGGTCAAATGGTAGGAGCCAGAGGAAAGGTAGCCCCTTAATGGTGTCTTGTTAAAAACACTGTTGGGAAGTGGGGATGGGATTCCCACCTACTTATGAAATATCCAGGAAATTAAAGTCATTTTAAGAGAAATAATACCCGGCAACTACAAGACGCCTCCCACTAGGATGGGTGTCATGCCCTGCAGAGGGGTGAGGCCAGGCCTCCACAGTCTTCCTAACATGAAATCCTTTCACAACAATGTTATCACAGGATAACACACCTTGAGAGATGAGATGAAGAAGAAGATGAAAGCACCAATAAAAATAGGACAATGATGGAAGCTAGAAAATATTAAACAGGTATTGGAGATATGGATCATAGATGCTTCGGGGCTATTTTAGGTGTGATGGGTGGACAGCAGGGTCTATCAGAGTGATAGCTACAGGGTAATATATAGTGGTGGGTATTGGAGTCAATGAGAGGTACTATGGTGTTGAATACAAAATTTGGAATGAGGGTAGTAAATTTTGAATTTTGAGTCAGTGGACCGATTTATATACTTAGGGGTGGAATTAAATGCAGATGGCACAGAAGAGGGAGAAGTCCAGAGAAGAATGACTCTAGCCAATAAAGCGTACTTTGCGATGTCACATGTACTTAGATCAAAAAATGCCCATCGTAATAACAAGTTAAAAATATACAAGTCAATTATAAGACCCATTGCAACTTATGGATGTGAAGCATGGAGTGTGACAGAGAAGAGGAAAAGCATACTTGATAGATTTGAAAGGAAAGTGCTTAGAAAAATTTTAGGACCTATTCGGGAAAACAATATCTGGAGACTCAGATTCAACCATGAATTATATGGTATTTTTAGAGAACCCCCTCTGTCAAAATACATCCGACTACAGCAATAGCAGTGGGCCGGGCATGTGGCTAGAATGGATGACAAAAGGATACCAAAGAGAACGTTAGACAGCTGAATGTATGGTAAAAGACCAGTAGGAAGACCACGCAAATGCTGGGAAGATGAAGTACAGGTGGACACATGGAATCTCCTAGGACTACGACTGTGGAGGAGAACGGCAACTGACAGAAACGCATGGAGGCAGAAGTTGAAGGAGGCCAGGGCCCAAACTGGGGCTGTAGCGCCATAGGAGAGAGAGAAATTTTGAATCGGTGTGCTACAAGATAGTAATAGTAGAAATAAATGCATGCCTGACATATTTTGTATGGGCCCAGGTGTTCATACCTACAAGTAATCATTGGGAGGAAGAGGTGGATGGGGTGTATGAACAGCTGGAGAAGGTAATTAGCTCATTAAAGCACATGAGCAACTTAAGTTAAATTATGAATTAAAATTTACCTTTCTTTCCAGAGACCCCCGCCCTGACAGAAACCTACCGCTATGGGTGGGCGTCCTACCCTCAATAACATAAATCCTGGCTAGGCCCATGGATAGGACCCTGAAATTGTAGAAAATGGGGATACGTTTTTCTGAATTTTAACAAGACCAGCATTTTACTGTTAGAATACTTCAAAAAAATATTTTAATGAACTCTCCTGGTAAAATTTTGTGGCAGTTTTCCTAGAAGTGGAGCAGAGGGTAAAATTTTTCCATATTCTTGTCATAATGCTACCTACACATGACCATCAACTTAGTTGTCTATCACATTCCTATATATCATTTTGGAGCTGGTATTGGTGCTTGCACCCCCTCCTTCACTTTGTGTTAAGTTTTGTTGAGGTTCAAGTTTTTTAAATACCCTATAATTTCCTAAATTAAATGAAAAAAGGTTGCACTACTTTACTGCTATCCATTTAAAACTTATTTAAGAAATGGCTGTGTTCATTCCAAGGGGGAATGTTAACCTATTGGTTGTTCTTTCTTGAAACAATCTTCCTCAATACAAGTACTCATTTTGTTCCAAGAGGGTGGAGAAGCTTCAGAATAACTGCCATTCGAGGAAGATCTACTGCCTGTGTGATCTCTTCCTCATATTAATTATAATAATGTGTTGCAAATAATCATTCAGAAAGATTAGCCTGCATAATAAATTATGAAAATAATCAGCCTGTGGATAATTAATCAAAATTGTACCATTAATTGGGAAAAATTATCATCATGACAGTCTGAATGTAATCATTAATCCTCAATATAGACTAAAAAAGTATTTTTTAAGTTTGTATTTTGTGCCTCCAACTAGAATTTCTACCCAAGTCAAATAAATGCAGTTGAGGCTGTGAAAATAGTTTCAGTGATGTCATTGGAACAAGGTGATATGGTTTTAAGCTATGTTTATGCTGATAGCAATTTATATGTCAGTAGTGAGACTGTAATCCAATTCTTTGCTCTAAAATTCTGGGTGAACTTTGGTATAATATAGTATTAAATGCTTTCTACTATTACTTCACACACTATATTTTATCAGGAAGCATCCTGCATATTTGAACTTGTGGCAAATTTCTTATTTTTTTGGTGATGGCTATGTATCATTCACTCCTGTGATTATTTTGCCAAATTAGTTCTTGAGTAGAAAGATCTTCAATATTTTTTGCATGCTACTTTAGCTATGTTTTTTATTGAAGGATTTAAGGGTGCACTTTTCACATGTTTAATTATTTATGTACATGTTGCACACAAATAGGTCACCAACGCACCTTGTTTGGGTACATGATCCACCTCTACTATTAGCAGAAAAGTCACTGACTGATACTGCACCTGATGGAATGTATCCTCTACCCCGTGGAAGTTTACGGTCTATCAGGAAAGCTTCGTATGATATCAAGTCTCTCAATAGTGACGGTTTGTAAATTCTTTTAAGTGTGCATGTTGTGTGTTTGGAACATGAGTGTTACTGTTGATTACACTTTTGGGGTAGGGAGAGTCATGATTTACCCAATATCCAGCAGGAACAGTATTATTTTAATTGAAAAATACTATGTAGTAATTGGATTTTTAGTTAAATCATGGTGGATGTAACTGTGTCACATATGATATTTATTTTTGGACTAAAATTTCCCTTCATTAGATTTTAATGCTCTTGCCTTGGGAAGAGATAAGTACACACCTCCGAAGTCTTCCCCTAAGAACTCCTGTAGCTGAAAATGTTATGCTAACTTCTTAATTTGACTAAAAAGGCCTTATGTTGATGAATATTTTTAGTGGAAGTCAAGGTTAGCAACAAATCCCTCTCTTCTTCAGAGAACCAATGTTTTATACCATTCATAAGTAACATATTTGATGGCATATAGTATGCATTTTCATTTTTAAAACAATGGTCATAAATGAGCCCTGGGGCATAAACACCAGGGTCCTTTAGCAGACTAAAGCCATCCCTGTTGCTCACTATTGTATGCTGCTTTAACTCCAAATGCTCAGTATACATCTATCATCTGTAAATATTTTTGCAATTATGAATGTTAGAGGTATGTGAATATTATCTTAGAAATTTTGTTTATAGCACAGAAGGGAATATCAAATGCTATTTTAGTCATAATGAATTATTAAGGGTGACGCTAGGCTATGATGAGGAGGGTTGTTTAACCCTTTATAGGGCAGAAGTCCCTAGAGCTTTTTTATTACTTTTTTTATTGACACATGTTATAGGGCATCTATTTAATAGTTGTATGTAAATAATTTACAACAGCAATATTCGTCTACGTCACAAATGGGTGGTCGCTTGATCGATCACTGTACATTCCTCGCAACAGCTCCCTGATCTTAAGGACAAAAGTGAGAATGGACAGAGGTCGTTTGAGCAACAACCTGAAGCCACATACTAGTTACTGAAAATATACATGTTTTTATAATCATAATATAATGCTGATTAAAGTTTTATTAAAAAAAGCTAGAATTAATCATACATACTTTGAAAATCATATTATAATATAATCAATAATAACTTGTCATGACAAAGTTTTATTCAAACACGTATGCAATGAAATTATAATAACAAATTAATTTTACATATGAATCCAAAATAAAAAATAATAGAGTCAAGCACGACGGAAAGAGCTGAAGCATTCCAGACACAATGCTACTTTACAAATTTTGCAAAGCATCGAGGATTTTTTCACCTTCATTTTGGTGCTGCAATAAGCGCACCTTCTACTTGTGCCTATGATAGGCAGATGTTTCCCTAGAGCGGTAGTCTGTATAATATTTGGTACTTCAGTATCCCATTTTCCTTCTTTTTTTCGCTGATCCCCTGGCAGTAGCCGTGAAATGGGAGTTTGATCGGGAACAATAATCTCCGATTAGTGAAGTGACCAACTTACTATGGAACTGCTGGTGTGTAATTGGCTTTTTTTTCCAAGTAAATGCAAAATGCTCCAATTGAGTATATAAGAATTTACAATGGCAGCCTCCAAATAGAATAATAAAAGCCTCATCCACCACCTACAACTTTCTCTCTCTTGAGACTGTCTCTTTGAGACTGTCTCTCATTTGGGCACAATCTTGAAAAGCAATGGAATGTAGGTGAGAAATGAGAAGAAATTGTGTTTGAGAAAAGAGTTTCTTTTTTTAAAGAAGGAATTATTTGTTGGAAGAAATCTCCAGTAGGTTCATAGAAATTACCAGTGATCATTACTGATTAGTCAAGGTATTTTTGGGACATCTCCCTGAGGTGGTGTTAGGATCATATGCATTATTTATTGTGATTTTATTTAATTTATCTGCAATTTTGAATTCTATTTCTCTCAAGTCTTGGAAGTAGGGCCGAAGTTATAGCCAATTTAGAATTCTGATTATGCTGCAGCATCTTATATTGACCTAATTTTTGAGTTAAAAACTGTTAGATGGCAATAATGCTTTTCATGGCTTTATGGTCTCTGTGTATTCATCATACTTTTCTTGGTAGTTGGTCAAGCTTTTTTGTAGCATCAAACTGAGTAACTTCTCTGGTATGTACCTGCATCATGTGGCTGTATTTGTATTCTGTATTTAATTTTCACCTGTTTGTTTTTTTTTTTATTTTTCATGAAAGCAAAATCCTCACTTTGGATTACGGCTGTATTTATTCCTAATTTTGGTTAAATTCATGGTGTATCCTGACTCTTATTTGCACCATCTTTTGAACATTCACCCTTTCTAAGGCCTTTTTTCTGTTTGTGGAAATATTCTTTCAAGTACTGTCCTTTTATAGCTGTTAGTTATTCTTTGATAATCTACGTTTTGGAAAACCTGTATGGCTATTTCATTAGTTAACAAAGGGTGAATATTCTTCAGTGAATGGCTTAATTACCAGATGCAGTGAATGGGCATTTGATCATTAATATTTTTCTAGTCCTTCAATAATTGAGGACTGAATATTTTATTCAAAATATACCCTGTTCATGAATATGTGCATGAAAAAAGTAACTGTCCACCTTTCTTTCACTCTTCTGTGATGTCACAGGAAAAGGTAATTGGCTTATTGGTACATCACAAGAAGTCTTTTCAGCTTCATAATCTAGTTATTCCTTGAAGCTGGTAGGTACATAAAAGTTATGTATGTTGACCCATCTCTATACAGTAGGCCCCTGCTTCATGACATTAATCCATCCACAGGGCCATTTGTAAAGTGAGTTCCATCATTAAGTTAACCAGCATATTACTGGCTGTGAAATCAGTTCAAATATATTGACACCAATGCATTTTGTGGCACACAATTGAGTATGCCCATGAAATATGCAGAAATAAAATGATTTATTATGTTATTTAACCAATATTAAAACTTAACATAGGATATGGTTGATATCAAAGCCCACACATTGAATTTTATTGCATGAATATGCCATATATACCACCTGACCCAGCACTTGCAGTATAACTGCGATCTCAGTGACTTAATATTTAATTTTATTTTCAAGCAATGAGAAGAGAGTGTGGACTAGAAATTTTTCCAATTTCATTATTTTATGCTTACTATTTGGTGTTGGCAATCAGGCATCTTTCTTTTGGTCTCATGCCAGGATCTCTTTATCAAAATTCCCTCAACGATACCTGAAGAAACACATGCATATAAAGTGGCATTGCAAGTTTATTAAAAGTATGTCAACAAACTTAGAAATTGAGTTATGATTGTACATAATAGGCTAAGGATGAGTGAGGAGTAGCTTCTACTTACCCTAGAAGTGACCCTGACTACGTTATTGATGTTGCAATGTCTTGTTTGTGCTGATTGGTCATAGCACTAATCATTGCTTCTGATTGTGCAAACAGCTCATTATTATGTTAATCATTAGATGTGTAATGGTCACTCTGGCAGGAGATGCTCTCAGTGTACAAATAAGGCACAGAATGCTGAATGAATGACAAATTATAGGTGTAAAAGATAGTTGAAAATCAAATTTTAAAGTGTGTGTGCATTTTTAACTTTTAGCATGCGGATTGTAAAGTGAACCCATCATACAGTGGGGGTCTACTTTATTCAGATTGTCATTTTATACTGTGACTGTTTAAAGATATGTATCTAAGCATTGAGCAAGGGGAATAGTCACCAAGAAATGTATCACATTACTATTTCATGTTTCTCATAGGACCCAATGATGCAAATACAAATTATTCCTCCCATTCAAGATCCAGACCATGGAATTGATTGAATTGCCTAATTATTGCAAAACAAAGAAAAGTATTGTAGGGTATTTTTGTTGAAAAATCCACGAATCTTAGTATATAGGGTGTCCCAGAAAATATAGATTTTTGGAAGTCGAGGGGTAGACCACCCTTGGGGAACCTGAATCACCCCATGTATTTTACTGGATCTTTTTGTAGTTGTCATCCCGTTACTTCTTTTCTTGTAGTTTTTGCCAAACTACACCACCCAATTGATTTTTGCCAATAGCGACAAAAGTAAGTGAGACAGACCCCTGATTGTTTCAAATAAGCTGAATGTTGCACTTATCCCATGCAAACCATTTATTTCAATATGTCTCACCATTGCAACAAAATAAATTTGGAAATGAATTGTTTTTTGGAAACACAAACTACCAAAATTTTACTAACTATTTTTAGAAAAACTTACAATTTTTTTCATAACTATTTTCAGAACTTCCTTGGATTGTCAGCTTTTTATGCTGTAATTCTTATCAAATTTTTTCAATGACATTAATGTTAATGTTGGATCCGAAATGTATTCAGTGTAAAATTTAAGATTTTAAAGCATATCATAACATAATCAAAGTTTGAGTAAAATATCATTGCCCATATCATGTTTATCACCAATAACTGTAGCATGACACACCTTTTTAATAAAATATTTTTCTCCCGCCAGGCTCTTTTTGTTGCCATCAGGAACCAGTCCCAAGTTCCCAATGGCGTTTTTATAGTTTTCACATCACAGTATGATTTCATTTTCCTTGGTTGTTTTTGTGATTTGCTAGGTTTAGCTGGTTATCAATGTCCAGAATTTATTTTCTCATCTATGTTGTAAAATGGCAGTGTTTTCGGTAACAGTGAGGAAATAGCAACTTCTTTTATAATGAATGAGGGAATTCTTATAAATACTGCAAAAGAAATCATGAAGACGTAATGAATCATAACCTTTGAAAAAAATTAACAAAACTGCTGGGTGAAGTCATCTCATAAATTTTCTCTGGATTTGGAGAACTTTTGGAAGTAACAATGTATTTTTTATGCGTTGGTCTACAAATATTTTATTTATTCATTTTGTTAGTTTCTTTTATGTCTGTTTAACTATTCATGTTGTTAATTCATTCTTCTAATACAATGTCCTCTATTGATTTTTCAGGGTCTCAGTTTATTAGAAGGCAAAGCTTGGCAAAACTCCATGCACTAACTATGGAAGCACCCATCACTCGTGTCATGTCCCTAATATATGCAGCCCAAGAAAATAGTCCACCCACCTTAGCCCCAGTACTTGAAAAGGTTAAGTCATATGAATAATTAATAATTTATGAATAACCAGCAAATAAAAATATTTTTAGAAATAAGACTTTGGAAATGTATGTGAAAAGCTTATGTTTTTTCTGCATGAACCAATAATTTTAAAGGTGATGAAAAAGTGTGATATCCTACTTTCAGAGTTCTTCTGGATGTGGAATGAATAATATGCTCTTTTACTTGTAGAAAAATTCTGAATTTGGGATGAGTTGTTTTGCTCCTCTTGCTTGGAGCTTGAATATTCATTCTGCAGATATGGTCTTACTATATTTGGAATTTTGAACGTACATATGGAGAAACTTATTCTGTGTAACTGCTCAGTCATTTAATATTGGGGTTCTCAAATTGATTAATATGATTTGATTTATTCTTTTCCTTTTGTCTAAATGTAATGATGGTGGTATTGTTTCATAAGAAGGGTAAGTAAGAGTCAAGAAGATCTTGAAGAGTTCAGCTGTCCATTGCATTCAGAAAACCTCGTTTCATGGGAAAGAACACCATACCAAATAGTTACCTGTATGTGGCTACTGAGAGAGGGAAATAGAGTCATTGTACAAGGTGCATTCAAAATGTAAGCTCTGTTTTCAATTCTTGCCACAGAACTACTAAAAATCCTGATTTCATGCATATACTTTGATTGTACTGACTCACCAGTAAGGTAGTGATTCCATTTAGAGGTAATATTTATAACCTTTGTTTATGCTTATTAAGTGCCTATAACGTTAAATTAAATTTTAAAAATCATGCCAAAAACAAATAATTGCCTGTGGCCCATTTTATGAATGTGAGGAATGGAAAATAAGTTCAAATTTATCAACAAATTTGTGAACCCCTTTGATAAAATGTTATAACAATTTCAGTACTGAATGAAGTAGCTTATTATGCTTAGTCATTGTCTTTTTTGTATAAATGACTCCTGCCACAAAGTAAATATGATGAAACAACTCTTGGAGGACTTAGGATTAGATCAGTTTGACTGAACCCCTTACAGTCTAAACTGTGCACATTATGATGCCTATCTTTTTGCCCCTCAATCTATTTCTTAATGGCAATAAATGAATTGCAGAAAATAAGGTGCAAGAAACTGTTTCCACTTAGCTGGCATTGCAAGTGGAATCTTTCATTGCATAGGCCCTAGTGGAGATGGTGCCATGCCATTACAAATGCTTTACAAATGTTGGAAACTGTGAGAAATAGTTGAAATTTCATTCATTAAGTGCTATATAAATGTTTTTAAGATACCTCTTTATTTCCTTTTTCTTTATTGGCTATGGGCCTCATTTTCTGGATTTACCTTGCAAGAATCACTTCAGAAAATGCATTACCTATGATTTTAGAAAGAAATCTGAATGGCTATCATCTATAAAGATGATGCCCCATAATAGTTTTATCATAATTCACCATAGCCGACTTCTGCATGTGCATCACTTAAGTCAGATTTTATAACTTGAGATATTCAGTATTACCATCACTAAGCAGTGTCCATTTTGATTTCGTGTAATATAACCAGTAGAAATATTTAATTTCATGGCCTTTTCAGAAAAGAATCATCAAAAGAGTGAATGAAAAATTGAGAATATTGCATAACAGACCTACTTGTGAATATGAAAAGAATTGCATTCTCAACACTCCTAAAGAGCTACAAGTAATAATTTGGCAGTTGATCAGAAATTTTTTTATTTTATATCATGATTGGGAAAGTAAAATATCTCTTTGAAATTTAAGCCCCTGCAATTGATGGTAATTTTCATCCCCGTTGCTTCATTCAATTTCAAATCTCTACTTTGCCATATAGTAATTAGTTCTTAATAGTACCGACTTTTTCTCTAAAGCTTTGATTTTTTACTTATAAGGCAGTTTCATTAATTATCTGAAGAAATTAGGCTGCTAGGTCAAATGATTTATGTATTCCATTCCACAGATAGCATTTAACTGTAAGATTACTGCCTAATTAAAAATAAAAGCTCTCGTCCTAATTTTCAGTAGTAAAAATGGAAACTATCTATGTACTTTATTCTTCCATTGGATTAAAAATAAGTACATTACCTAATAAACAAATTTATGAACTATAACTTTTGTTCTACGGGGTGAACCTTCTGTTTTATAATTTATGTGTACAGCTTTCCTTTTATGGCAGTGATTTCCACCTTGTTTTCTAATTGTGTGGCACCACTTAACCTTATTAGTTAAAATCCATTACCTACTGTTGGCATTCTTTGGTTGATCAGGTGCTTTTCTCTTTGTGCTGATGGCAACTTAACTCTCTCATTGTTCTTTTCTCCTCAAGTTACTTACCTATAGAAAACCAGAATGACAATGCAATGCCTGTATCAGAAATGGTTGAGATTTCTGTTTTAAAGCTCTGTAAAATTTATCCAGTTGGTAAAATGATTGTGTTGTGTCCTATTTGTGTTTTAAGCCATCTGCGACCAATGAAATAGGTAGATTTAATTAACTGGAGATGATTGATGAGAGATTTTGGAATTAATTTTCAAGTCATAGTGTTGGTGATTTGTATTTCATGATTTCCTCTGTCCTTGAGTGTTATTTTGGAGGATTGAGGTTCCAGAATTATAGAGTAAGGAACTATTCTATAGAGCTCACTGGCATAAAGAAAAGGAGAATAAAGAACATATGGGGCTCTGATAAGGAAAACTAGTGTCATAATTTTTTAATGACTCAATATTTTCATTTTATACTGTGTGGTTTGTGCTTATGTATTGTGTGGTTTTTGCTTCAGAAGATCTTCATGTTCTTTTGGAGACTTACTTTTTATAAATTCTGGGAAGACCTAAGCCTGAGGATAGGTTTGAAGATAAACTAGTTTAACCTTTTTAATTTTGCGTAGTAAGTATTTTAAGCTACGAAATACTGCTTTTTATTAACATTAAGCTTGTTAAAGTAATATATCATCCTTATTAAGTCACACAACAAATTTTTTACTATGATTGGCAAGCAGAAAAAAATTCTGCACAAAGTAGGAGGAATGGTATAGTTAAAGCACTAGGCCCCCAGACTCAGACTTGATTCAGCTCTCATTTGCATCTGATAACTCCCTTCTTGACGAAGCCACTTCATCAGATTGGTGGTGTTGCAAATATTCCTTATATCTCTCTCAGATATGAGGTAAGTTTGCAAGGGGAGCGAGACAAAGAGCCAGCTGTATGATAGGAATAAAAGGAGGGCCATATAAGCTATTTAACAGAAGGATTGTCTCCTCTACCCTTTGTATACTTAGCTTCCTTTACAATTTCAGTGGATGCTTGCTATGATCTTTTTTAAGGTATGTGAAAAGCAGCCAGTGTTTATATCTGAAATGAAACATGCTACATATTTCTAAATAGCACATCCCAGTGAGCTCTATAAAGTATTTTCATTCACTTTGCCTACTCTGTAATTGCTAACTAAGTTCTTGATTAGAAATCACTCATACTGCTACTCAGCTCAAGGATCTCAAAGAGTATAAAGTTTTTGTGAATTATTCTTGTTTCTTTGTCTTGACTGTATTAAAATAAAAATTGTATTGTATGATGCAAGTAGGAATGCATTTTTAGTAAATTAGTGCAAATTAATGCAATCATTGTGGTCATCTGCAACACTCAAGGGCTCAGTTTTATGATCTATGTTTAATTATTTTCTCAGCACGAAAACCACAATTGATACATTCTCCTATCAAAAACTTTCACATGAAGTAACCAACAGTCTAGTATAATACATAGAACACAAATTCTCAATCAACATCAAGTTCCTGAAAAGACAATGTCATCTTGCTGTTAACATTATGAGGCATCTTACCACAAATTCTCAAATTAAACATGTCACTGAAGGACACATCATGAATTTTAAAGAAAGGAACACATGCCGCTAACCTATTGAAATGTGAGGTTGAGAATTTGGTAGAAATATATTGAGGTCAATAAGTTACCATGCATTCAGAGAGCCACAATATGAAAATACTGTTGTAACAAGATTGCTGATGATTATGGATTTAGTTAATTTTAAACCATAGTTAAGTTATTATTAAAAGAATACTTGATGTAATTTTTTTTGCTAGCTCACCCATCTTGTTGTGTGTGAAGGACAATCTTGCCATGAGAAAGGTTTCATGAACAAACTAGTGTGCAAAACATTGATTTAAGAAGCAGTTAACTTCTTACATCTGCTATGTTGCTGGAACCATGCTGTTATAAATATTCAATTGTAATAAAATGTCTATAAATGGAGAAAGATTTATGTGAGGCTTAATTGGTGCCATGCAATTAACAAACTTTGGGAAATGTGTGCATAAAAGTATTGGTGGGAAACATGACTTGTAGATTAATTTTGAGCAGCATCTTGCCTTGTGCCAAACCAATTTAAACAAAGTACTTGAAGCAAACTGGTGAAGATTACTCGTATGCATCTCCTAAAATCTTTTCTTTTGAAGCAGGTGCTTATGAATGTCATCAACATTTTCAATTTTAAAAACTGAATAAAAATCCTGCAAATCTTCTGTCACCTTTCAAAGAATAAATACATCTTTGAGTGATTGCCTTAGCCTGTTTAAATTTTCACTTTTCTCGATTTTCATTGTCCAGTCATTTCAAAACTCTGATTGTGGGAAGATATTCTTGCTCGTTTTTGTCAATAATATTGTGTGAACTTTGGGCTCATGGTTCAATTATATTGAATTAAATGTTTTCAGTCATATACTGGTGTTTTACTGATGGAAATATTTTTTCTTTAGGTGATGGACATCCTGCGTAGCACCGAGCTTTATTCTCCCCGCCTAACTGAGGAAAGTGTTCGACCAGATGATCCTGTAACCAGTGACCTTATTGGGGCTTTATTATCAGTACGTATGTCATGTAACAGTGGCTTGAGTAAAAATGGTAGCATCTTCCAACTAGTAGTCATTCTATTTTTTTTAGTTTTCTTTGCATGAGAGATAATTTAAAGCTTAAAGCAAGATGCATTCTGTAGACCGTGGAGCAATACGTCTATGGATAAGAGTTCCCATGAGGTAATCCTTCAGGTAAAATAGGGTCTAGGGGAATGGAAAGCGAAAGTTGGGTTCTCGCCTGTTTGCTTATGCAATTAGCATTACGTTCAGGTCAGCGTGTGTTGCATAATGCATAGGATATGAAAAACTTTCTTAGAATTTTTTGCCCCTTTTTTTCCTGAAAACATTATAAAGCCATTATATGTATATACATTGAACTTAGTTATCTATTTAAGAGGCATGTTAAGTGTTAGTAGGTGAGTATATTTGGGTTTATTAGCTGTGGGAGGACAGTAGTATTGCACTACCTATTAGAATGGCAGGGGTGATTTGACTCCTGACATTCATTCCCCTGGTATGATTTGAATCCATGATCATTAGATCAGGGCCATGAGGTCAGCACATCACAACTGTTGCCATTGGATCCAATTTATCATTTGAGAGGCTCTTGCTTCCCCTTTAGATCTAAATTTTGGTAAAAGTTTGTTAAATGTTTAAATGTGGGTTAAGTTTTCTTCCCCAGTAGTGTTAAGTTTATTACATTTTAAGCTGCTCTCTGGCTATTTTGACTTTTTGGTTTAACTTGGGTTTCATGGGATACATCATTCCAACCATAGAAATGGATTGCATGAGATGTTGTTTGCCTGTATTTTCTCCTATTTCCTTCAAGAGAAATGATTCTCTCCAAAATTTAAAGTTGTTGATTATTGGAGAAGTAAACATTGTAAGTGGTATTGCTTAAAATCTTGTATGACTCACATCAACTGCAATGGAAGGTATTCCTCCAACGTCTATAATGATATTCAATCTTAATGTTTTACAGGACAAGGAATTGCATTGGGGCAAAATTTGTTTTGTCATTGTTCTAAACAGATGAATTTCAACTTTCTCATTCATTGTAGACTTAAGAGTTATATGACTGTTAAATTGTAGGCAAATGGTTTGGAATCAAATTTTCTTAGGGTAAAAAGACTACAGCCCCACACTTTTATACCATTGAATGAATTCCAAAAATATGCAGTGAACTTTTTTCTTCAATTTTTGTGAATACAATGTTTTTCTGCTAATGAGCATGGGAAATTGAAATAAATAGTAACCAGCTAGCACATGGCTTGTGGCACTTACAGTACCCATGTTGGGAATGTCTGAGCTATAGTGAGGAAGAGATTATGGGAACTTGAGGGGGAAAAGCCTCAGAATTTTTTTTGCTCCACCATTTCACTTGAGCCGCTCTTCATTCCAGGGCAATGAGATAAAATTGACTGATCATGCCAAAATTCTAGGATTGAAGCATCAATCTATCCCATAAAATTGTTCGCAGAAGCAGACAGAGTACTACACTTTATCACACAATTATTTATACAATTCATACTACACTGGACACAGAGTAACTCAGATCAAACTCACCATACCTGACTCCACTACCTAACTTGGTTTTAGCACTTCAATTATGACTATTGCATGAATAGCCATGAACTAATTAGTTCCTTTATCCAGTTTTCAAGCTCAGTTGCAGAAAAAATTAAGTAAATATGGCAAAAATTTCAGAGAGAAGTTCTCTCTATATTTTTCACTTTCCTTCCATTGGTATAAAGGTGTTCCTTGATATTTTAACACTATGTATTAACCCATGTACTGACTTCCTGTGATCTTAAAAGCAAAAAATCATTTATTTCTGCTCTTGTGAATTTTGATTCAGCAAGGTCCAAAACCACTCTCAACCCGGCGAAGTTCTAGTGAGTCAACTGTTAAGAGCCATCGGGGATCTGTTCTCCCTCGAGGTTCTTTGCCAGCAATTGCAGTTGTTCCAGCCAATCTTCAAGAATTGCTTGAATCAGATATTCTGTGGGAATTTGATATTTTTAAGTTGGAGAGGCTTTCTCACTTCAAGTATGATCTTTTTATTTACATTTCCAAAGTTGGAGGCTTTTTATTCTCCTGCTTAAAGTTGGATTAATCAACCCCTAATTGAAACCCAGTAATCACTTTTGAGACTGCTTATATTAATCGTAAGACAGTATTTTTTTATTGTGAAACATGTCCTTATCTTCTCTTGTGTCCTAAAATTTCATTACCAAGTTGTTGTCTCTAGAACTATTGTGGAATTGGTTAAAAACATTTTATGGCATAATATATCAGTTACTATTTTGATGGCGCTCAATTTTCAAAATACACTTAGGCTTAATCATTTCCTATTATAGTTGGGAAAATGTACTTCATTTTCTGTAGAATTGAGATATTTTATGTAAATATCTATGAATGGCAGTCATTCCTTCGCTATTTCACATATGTAGTCATTTTACTTCTTGGAAGTATTACTTTTTTTGTGCTATAGATTGTAAATCTTGTGTTTGGAGTCACAGCATGTCTATACAAAGCTTAGAGCTTGATAGCAAGATCTGGTGTTGTTTTGAACCCTTCTAATATTGTGCATGAAAGGGGCAAACATAAAATACCCTTTGAGTATATATATAATTTGATTTAAGACTTTGAAGTACATAAAGAGTTTCTACTATCCATTATGATTATGGAAAATAGTATTCTTAGTGGAGGATATTGGAGGATTGGATGAGGCACTGGTGCCCTTGAGTTTCGTACTTTTGGTTTTTGAACAGCTCTTTGTACAGAGGTGATAAGTGTGACAGTGCATCTCACTATTGCAAAGGAGGGGGGGGGGGTTTGGTTTTGTCACATTTGGATTTTGTTTAGGGATTGGTTAGGAAGAAATTGTATCTTAAGTGACTTGTGTACAAGGCAATGCCAGCCAAGAAAATAGGTGTCAATATACCTACTTCTGCTAGTGACTCTTATTGTTAGTGAACAAAATTCCTTAGAAGCTGCCTACTGGAGCAGTGTGATGTTGCTTTATAATGGTGTGGATATTCTGTAGTAGGGATGTGCTAATACCAGATTTTTGATTGGAGTCAAGTGTTAAGAGCCATTGGGGGAGCCATTAAAAATTAAGTTGAGCTGCAGCAGCAATGCTAAATTTCATGTTTCAAAGAGAAAATGAAATCCTTCAAAGCCTTGTTTGCTTGAAGATTCATTTCCTAGTGTTTATCAATTCATCACCAAGAACAAAGTGTTCAATTTTGGCAGATGACTTTTCTTGGTCTAAGCAAAAGACTAAATGTGAGAAATAAACAATGAACATCAATAGAATCGGAATCTTTTTAAGAGGTAAACTGACTAACACTTTTGTAAGTCATCTGTATTAACTCAGTACAATAGGCTCTCATAAGAAAATAAACTTCCACTACAGAATTTCTGTGGAGCACTTGACTCGTCATGTAAATAATGAACTATTAGTGAAACACAAGAAAAGTATGCCTTAAATCTAACCAAACTAGTGCTGTGTGAATCAGGGATTTTTATTTGGTATTGAACTGAATCAAATCTCCCAAAAGATATTTTGAATCAAATCAAAACAAACTTTTTTTAAAATTTTGGTAGCGAATCAAATCACCCTAAAAAATTTGCTTTCTAATCGGATTCGAATCTGAATAAAATGAAAAAGCTTATGTGAAGTTAAAGTAATAAAGATTTTCACAATATTTCAGGGCATTACATTAGCATATATATCTATTATGGCACAAAGATTAGCACAGAATAACATGTGGTCATTTTAATTTTCGTTTCGTTTGAGAAAAACATCGTCTAAACAGACAGCGCATAATTTTTGGAATGAGCGCCATGTTTGAGTGCATGCTATGATTTGAAGACAAATCTATCAGATTCGAATATTTCAAACCATTCAGTTTTGAAGCATCCTCATTCGCAGGCAAATCAAATTGTATTAAGCCTGATTCGAGTCAATTCGAATCGATTTCGAAGCATTCACACAGCTTTAAACCAAACCTCTGAGAAATGATAAGAAAAGGAAATGAATCAATGAAAAATGAATAAGTATCAGGAATTAACTTCCTTTTATTTCTAAATGTCTGTAAAATTGACATAAAATTATAAACTTGAAGGAAAACAAGTTACTTTATATGTTCAGGCTGGAGATACCCTCTTCTTACATTAACAACAACCTGAACCTGTATACAGTCTTTCACTAGATATTTCGGTGGCTGATATTGATGAAGAAATTCATGCAATAAATGGTAGATAATGAAAAATTGCAATAATGTTTAGGATGTGATCGTGACTAGGTTGGTCTATCTCATCAGTGGAAAGCTCAGATGAGTTACTAATGTTGCTCAGAATCCAATGCAGTTTGCAGTTTAAACTGTGACAGTGTTGATGCTATTTACAAAACAAGTTATGTGAATTGTAACCAATAGAATGTGATCTCAGCTGAATTGATCTATGTCATCTGCAGCAACCAAGACACAGGCATAACCTTGCTCTGAATCTTATGTGCTGACATTGTTGCAGATTATATAGCCTTTTTACAAATGAATTTAGGTAAATTATTACCATAAGGCCAGAGAAAAATTTGGCATTTCCTCCGGGTTCCAGCCAAAGCAACCAATATGTTTGGCAGTGTTCAAAAAGTGAAATTTATAGAATTATGTGGGGTCAGTCAATTTGATATTTGACAATCATGGGCCCTGCACTAAGGTATGGGCAGCACCTTCTAAGAAGGCATTGGTATGGGCCAAGCTGGCGATTAGTGACGAAATATAAAACACTCCATATGGCATGTCACTACAGAGCCACTAATGGATGCTCCTCATTGTTTCAAGAGGTGCTTACCATTGCCTCCATGTGCAACAAGAAGATCATCACTTACCGAACTCATAATGCTGACTAGACTAATCATTCAGAGAACTCGCAGTCACTGTTACCAATATGTGGTGACATTAGTGCTTCAGGCATGTCATGACAGGAGCCACCAATGAACGCTCCTCATTGTTTCAAGATGCGATTACCACTGCCTGCATGCATAATGAGAAAATCATCACTTAATGAATTCCTAATGCCGATTAGACTGAAGCCAAACTGAGAGTGCTCGTTCAGAGTACAGGTCAGGTGACAGACCAAGGAAGTAACACAAGCAAGGTGGTCTTATTGCTCTATACAATCGAACTTAGGTAAATTGTAACCATTAGGGTGTGATCATTACTGTATTTATCAATGTAATAAGTGTAAAACTCACGTGTTCATGATGGTGCTCTGAATCCATTGTGCCAACATTGTTGCCATGTATACAACAATGATGTTGATACTTTCTGTAATCAACTTTAGGTAAACTGTAACCAGTAAGATGAATATTTTGTGAGTTGGGATAAGGTCAAAACTTTAATTTCAAACAGAATTTTACTATATGTATCCCAACACTGGAGAGCGTAAATCTTTAGATTATGCAATCTGATTGAAGTCTAGGGTGTTTCTTCTGATTGAAAGACAAACATACTGTTCTTCAGAAGTCTGGGAGGGAAAAAACATCATTTTTAATATGTGCTAATGTATAAAACCATTTTAACAACTTAAACATTTTTATTGAGAAAAAAAATGAATCAACTCCAGCATTTTTATAAAGCTCAAGTCGCGATGAGTTTTTGTTTCAAACTCCAGTCAACTCATATTTCGAGTTACTTGCTTATCCCTAGTATATAGAGATAGAAATATACGGCATTTTCATTTCAGCTGCTTTTGCCTTTCTGATTTACCGTAAATTCAATGCATAATGCTAAAGGCCCCTGTCAGAATAAACTTAAAATTCTGTTATTCTACCAGCAATGATGTATAAAACAGTTTCTCAACTATAAGAATGACATTTTTAATAGTCTGTAATATGTTTTGAGGCTTTTGCTCCTTTATGTAATGAAGTAAGGAATATTTATCCTTTAAACAAGCTAATCCCATCATTATGCTCTTATTACAGACCCCTTGTTTGGCTGGGGCTGAAACTTTTCTGTCGCTATGATGTTCCTCAAGTGCTCAATATTGATGAAACAACACTGCAAAATTGGTTGAATTTAGTGGAAGCCAACTATCATGGTAGCAATTCTTACCATAATTCAACCCATGCAGCTGATGTTCTTCAAGCTACAGCAGTGTTTCTGGAGCAAGACTGCCTTAAAGAAATGTTAGAACCCTTAGATGAGGCAGCTTGCTTGATTGCAGCAACAGTCCATGACATAGATCACCCTGGAAAATCTAGGTAAAAGGCCATTTACTGAAGCTCTTTGAAATCCATTGGTGTTCTAAGTGTGTATGGATTTTCTTTTACTCAATTGGTGATTGTAAACATTTATTTCTTTCAAGCAGTCCATGCTTTCTCCATATATTCCATACCCCATCTTTCCCTACATTTCTGCTTTACGTTGTTTTTCTATGATGGTGATGTCTAAAAAATCTCTTTTGCATTATCTTATTTTTTGCTGTGTTAAAATGTTTTAAACTATCATATTCGTCTTTGAAAAAAAACACAAAATTTAACGGTGATGATACCAGCTTCCATAACAAGTTTATCTTTCATTCTTATTGGTAATGAAAGAAGAATTTGCTTTTCCAGGTATTTTGCTCATTATCCAGAAGTATGCTTTTTTGTCATTGCTGAAAATATCAACAATGAAAATCCTTCCAATAAATTAGACTTAATTGACATTTCTCACTTTTGGTCCTGCTATAGTTATGTTAGTTTGAATGCATGTAAGCATTAACATATGCTGTTCTTTATGATTTCCCTTCCATGTGCCATGCCTCATTTCCTTATTCATTCTTTCCTGCCTTGAGTCTTCTTTCCTCAACTGTCTTTCAACATGACTTTCCTCCAAATTTGGTGCTGAATAACTTAACTCCATGTGCACAATAGAAATTCTATGGGTATTTCAAAGCTATGTCTTCACAATATCAAAGTTGGAGTACTTGTACATAGATTCTCTTGAATGAAGTTCTTTACAATGAATTAGGTAAAATTTGGTTCAATTGCTTTATATAGTGATTCAACTCTTTTAGAATGGTTAATTTTTTGTGGTTCAAGCTCTGTTTCTAATCTCTGAATACAGAGTGTAATTTATGTGTTGGACATTTTTATCCTTCTTATCTCACTTGCTTAATTGCTCTGTGGCACATTGCTTCATGGATTTTATTAAATTAAATGTGTTTATTTCCTTTCCTTTCAGTGCATTCCTAATTAATTCCAGCAATGAGCTAGCAATTCTCTATAATGACTTAAGTGTCCTTGAGTCGCACCATTCAGCCTTGACCTTCAAATTAACATTGTCTGATGATCGCGTCAATATTTTCAAAGGTAGATGTAATTCATATCATGGGCTCTGGAAGTGTGTATATGTGTGGTCGAGTAAAATATTTTAAATTGTTTATTGCTTTATCCCAGGCTTAGATAGTGACAGATACAAAATTCTCCGGCAGAGCATCATTGACATGGTTTTAGCGACAGAAATGACAAAACATTTTGAGCACATGACAAAGTTTGTGAATGCTTTCACAAAACCAGCATCTAGAGATGAAGATGGATTTTCTATGGAGGCAAGCTTAAAATTCTATCATATATTCATTCCACTTTGCCCAAAATTTACCTTGTCAGTTGGTCATTTTATGCATGTGAATTCTTGAAATGTAATATATCTAACTCAGGACAACATAGTGGGATAAGTGTTTATTTTGTAGAGGTTATATGCTTTGAAAGGGCCCTGGTTTTGCCTTGATGGGTTTTGTAATTGTCTAGTGCCCTTACTTTTTGCTAGTTTAGTGACTGACTCTGGAGATTATGTAAATGGATTCTAAATGGGTTCTTTTTTTGGTAAAGGTGTTGCAAGTGATGTAATTGAAATAATAGATATCACAAAAGGAGGCCTTTCTGCTGGTTTACAAAATTTTTTTACTGCCTTGGTCTGGCACACTTTTTTAAGGCTGGTAGTATTCTCAATAGCTAAAGCCTGAATCACACGATCATTTTTTCCGTCCCTTTTAAGGGATAGCTCCAATGATAGCTTTTCAGGAACCGTGACAATGATAGCTTGAGCTATCATTTTCTGAATCACACGGTCATTTTGGCCGTCCCTTTTTCCATCATTTTTTCCGTCCCTTTTCGCATCATATCTTTGTTTACTACTCTCATTCCATTGAAAGCCGAACGTGGCATTAGTGTCGCTCTTTGCGGCCGAGCATTCTGATTGGCTAAATGGTGGAGTCAGCGATGCCTCCAGGGACGGAAAAAGGGACGTGCCCAGGGATGGAAAAAGCTATAGGGATCCCTATCCCTGGAGCCATCCCTGACTTTGTTCGAGTCACACGATCATTTTCGAGCGATCATTTGAGCTTTCATTGGAGCTATCCCTTGAAAGGGACGGAAAAAATGATCGTGTGATTCAGGCATAAGTCTACTTCTGGGAAGTTTGGCTGTGGAGAAATTTTAGCCTACCATTTGTGAAATGAATGTTATCAAATCGTTGGGGGACTTTTGTTTACTGGTTACCGCTGCAATATGAACACCGTTGACCAATGAAGCCATCTGTAGTCAGCCATCTCTAGTGTCTGTTGGGAAAAGTATTTTCAAGTTGGTCTTGTCTTTACCCATCTCTGACTTGTTACTTGTGAGCAGTATTGAGTGTTAGATTTTTTGTTATATTTCTTTCAAGATAACTGGCATCTTAATCATTTAGTATAAGAATTAGGAAGTGACAGAAAAAGAGGAGTAAAACACTTTGATGTTAGAAAATTGATTTTAAAGGAAGAAATTTATTCAAGAGGTCTCTTTTCCATGAATTGTGTTTTATTTTTCCTCCTACATGGTATGGTAGAAATGTGTTGTAGAAAATGTCTTTTCATTAGTACATGGGCTGATTCTGACTATTTTGAAGTAGCCTTTCCCTAAGGATGTTGATAAGCAGCTCTTTTGGAGGGTGTATTGGAAACTTTTTAGGGATATTGGTGCTGAGATGTTGCTACATTACCTATGTACATTTAAAAATTTGTGGCAGGGGTAGCATGGGTTGGTTGTACCGTAATTTTCCGTTTATAGTATGCATTATTTTCCGCGAAAATATGTCAAAAAAGTAGGGTGCGTATTATACATGGTACAAACTTATTGTGCTTTTTTTGGGCCATAGATCACATTTGAAGTAATCTCAACATACTTATAGATATTCGATTTAAAAAAACAATGCAATAAATCAATTGAATTTATTTATCAAAGGAAAAATTCACACGCAGTTCCTCTTGTCATTAACATTTTGAATTCAAATCACTATCCTCGCTTGATTCAAACAGTTAGTGCGAAACACTGACATCACGCTCGCTGGCAGCATATAATGCATTGCCTAGGACATCATATTTGTCTTCATCGTCCACTACGCATTCTTCATCCCTAAGCAAATCCTTGTCGGACCCATGTATTGCATTCGTTAGACAGCATCTGTTAAAACCCCGCTTAATTACAGTTGAATCGATGGCATCCCAGGAATTTTTATCCACTGACTAATTAGCGATAACTCCGGTTTCTTTGAATTCTCAGAAGTTGTCAAAGAATGCAGTCCGGAATAAAGCCACTCATTCCACTTTTTACCCATCTGTGTCTTAAACGGACAGTTGCTACTGACGTCATCACCTGCAACTGGCTTGTCATTCCTTCAGGAATAATGACAAGATTTGTGCCATTTTCGAACGATATTTTCTTGATGCATGGCATTCGATGGCATCTAATGCATCTAAAACCAACATATGATGTCTACAAACCGCATCTTTGCACCACTCATTTCACAGCCAATCTTTGGTTGAATTTTCATCCATCCAGCCTTTTTATTTGTGTGTACAAGCATATTCTGTGGCCATATAACATTCTTAGGGAGATTTTTTTCATTTAAATGTTACACAGAACATAACATATCCAAATAACAGAGTAATGTATCTTCTGCTAGTAGATCGGGTGGAATCCGACATGAACAGGCATAAAGTGAGGCGAATTGAATACAGACGTAGGCACTTTTTCACATCCAAGTTTTGGAGGAAAAGAACCTACTACAAATAGATCGTCATATTGAGACAACAAAGGGCAAGGAAAAAGCCATCCATAGGCAGCATTACCGCATGCGCAGTGATCTTTCGGTGGACAATGGCGTAGAATGCCGTTCTCTAAAAGCGGACTGCGTATTATACATGGTGATAAGTAAATTCTTACATTGCGCTCGCCATAAAACGGGTGCGTCTTATCGTGGGTGCGTATACGGGTGCATATTATAATTGGTAAATAATGGTAGTCAGAATAAAACAAATTTTGGTGGTATAATTTTTTCAAGCTGAAATATTAAGGTTTAAAAATGTCTGAAAATGTGCAGAATCATGGGGAAATATATGCTTCATGAAAAATGTAAATTTTAGTTGAGGCAAACCTCTTTATGGAACCCTCGTAAAGGATTATTTCTCCTCTTAGAGAGGCCAGATCTTTAAGTGATTTGTTATTGTTAGGAGTGGAGTCTCATTTCTCACTGCCATTTAACCAGTTTGCTAGGGTCAATAAGATGGAAATTCTCAAAATATTATTAATTTTAGATGATAGCAATCTGGGATAGATATCTAAAGTGATTTATTTTCTGTAAAGTCTTAGAATAAATGTTTAACTTTGATTGTTAAGGTGGCCTGTGATGCATCTGAGTGTGGATATACGAACTCTCCTGAAAATGTTGCATTGGTCAAAAGAATGCTCATAAAATGTGCTGATGTCTCAAATCCTACCAGGCCCTTGAAGTTGTGTGTTGAGTGGACTAAGAGAATAGCTGAGGAATATTTCAACCAGGTATTGTACCATTTTGTCTTGTTGATATTGAATGATCTGTGAGGATTAATGAGAAAGTGATGTACCAAATAGAGATAGCATGTGATTTACTACCTGTCATTTTTGTCGTAGTGACTTTTTTATGTGAAACTTGACATGGTAGGACCTGCAAATACATAGCTCTAGGAAGGACATTGTTCCATGTGTCTCTGCTTTGTAATGCTGCTGTTTTTTCATTCCCATATTTCTATGCTTCTTGTGATCATTGTCTTGCCCTTATGTGCCACTATCATGTGATTTTTTAAATTCTGGAGCTGTGTTGATCTCTCGCCAATACCATAATGGTTGGCATGAGTTTGAATCCAGGATAATACCCTTGATGAATTCACAGGTTTATGTTGCTTGCACTGGGTCACAGTTGTCGTAGTTGGAGCTGTGACAAAAAATCCCTGCTAAATCTGAACCCTAGCTGGTAGAGGGATTAAGGTGGGAGCCCCTCGAGACTCAGAGGCTGCATGCCAGGCTTAGGCTGCTTGATAAATTCAGAACTGATATTTTTCAGAGCGACACACAGAATATTATCATAAAGCCTCACTACATTTCTAGGTCTGACAGATGTGATAAAATAAGATAGATACTCTGCCGAACAGATAGGTCCAAAACTCGTTCTTTCCGCGCACAATAAGCGACCACAATAGAAACTGAGCTCCTCCAAACACACTCTCATAGGACATGTCACCATTTCACCTCCAAAACTTTTACATCTTTACATGGCTGGTGACCTACCACACCCTGCCACACGCTCAAGCGGCTGCTCATGGGGTAGTATGTAGGTGTAGCTGTAGCTCTAGAATTTTAAAAATCTTTTTAAAACAAGATATTCTTTTCCTCAGCCATTGCCTTTTGATTTCACCTTGCAAATTGTTTAGCTTTTGTTAGTGAATCAGAATTGCCATTGTTTTGTAATTTTGATTGATAAGATATCTTACATTATTGTGTTCCCCATGTATGCATAATTGCTCTGTTTACTCTCCTAGGAGGGTTCATGCATTTTTTGGGTGCATTTTGACAGAAATAACCTTGTTGTATGTGAGAACTTTGATATCCTTATTGTATAAGGGTCCTTAGGGTGTCCCATTTTGCATCAATGTCTGAAAGTCATGGTCTTAGGGTCTCAGATGGTGACATTTGATGGGAAAATGAGGCGAGCAAAAAATTTCTGAAATCAGATTATATTTAGGGGTCACGCCTGCAGCTTTTTGTTTAGTATTGATTCGTTTAGATCCAGAATTGATTAGTTTATAGCTCTATTGTAATCATTTCCCTCTCTGGTGCCTACCTTTTCCTGTAATTATTGAAAATAATTCTTCTTATATATTTCTTGCGAAAATAATTATTTAATGGTGACTAAAAAAATTTGGTAATACCCAATTTTAAATACAGTGGATTCTCTTGAATCCAGATTCCTGCAAAATGTGGACCTATGACATCCAGAATTGTTTTATAAATAAACGGTTTTGACTGAAATGGTTAATTTTTCTCTAAAATGGATGTCTGGAAACTGATTTTCCTTATTATGTTTTTTTATGTGGTAAAAGTTACGATGCATCACTGATGGATGCCATTGAAGTATGTAGATGTAAAATTGTCATGGAATATCAGTGGGGATTCTAATCTCAGTCACATGAACCAAAGAGGATAAGATTTTGGCACTATCAAAATGAGACTTGTATTTTAATTGAAAATGTAATTCATGGAGGAGAATTTTAACTTTCCATCAATAATTGTAACCCACACAAATTGGCTGATTAACTAGAGCAAAGTATCATTTGCAATTTCACTGGTAAAGTATTGCAAAGCATAATTTATATATTGCTCATTGATCTTCATTCATTTTGAAAAGGATGCTGGTCATTGACATGGAAAATTTTTCAGCTTAATTTAGTAATATTTAATACATTAATTGGCTCCTTGACCCTCTTAACTTGGGTCATTGGATGAGAGGAAACTCTTCCTCAAGGACCTGAAATTTATTCGCTGACATCCTGTGCTCGACCATGCAGGATTCATTTTGGCTTGTGACCTTCAGTAGTGCATCATTTAATGCCATCCCACCCAAAGTACAACCTAGTGTATGTAGGCTGAATTTGAAAAAGGTCTGCAAAAGAAAAAAAATGCTACTCTAAGAGTGGAAGGTGAAACTTTGCTGTTCACTCTAAAATGATTGTTGTATGTGATATAAAATATGCTATATCATGTGTAATGTTCTTACTTTAATGTCAGTAATTATAACTCCCTACCAAATATCAATGACTCATTGAACAATTTCCATAGCAAACCATCTGCCTATGAAACCCTCAAATTCAAGCTGTTACAGTACCTATAGGAGTTTACTCATGGGATGATACTCTCTTTATTTTTGTATAACTTGCATTGACTTTAGGGTAAAATATGGTATAACATTGAGACTTTGACATTTACATTCATTATATTACAAATTGGCAAACGATTCTCAATACTTTTTATTTATTGGGTTTAAAAATGTATTTATCAGGCAATATCAGAAAACATAATCATATCTCTAGACTCCACAAAGACTTGAGTGTGAATACTAATAGAAAAGTAGCAACCATTGGCAGTGATCTAAATAGAATTGAATTTTCTGTTGTGCTGCGAAATCTTGGTCTGCCCACTGGCAGTTGGGTATAAAGTGATATGACTACTGAGTTGTTACAATCTGACTCATAATAATTAAGTAACTGACTTATCATAAGTCCAAAATATAATGGCAATACTCATATTTTTCTAGATAAATGTAGCTTTTATTACTATTGACCAGGGGAAATGGAATCGATCAGTATTTATGATAACCCTGAGCTTGATACCATTATTTGGTTACAATTTATTTGAAAATTAAAAATTGACGTCTACTAACATGAAGTATTGTATATATTCGTCCGGAGTATTTTATATTTCCTTGACATTTGACTGTCATACTCAAGCCACCATTTTTGAGAAATGTCTTTTACCATGAGGAAATTGATTTTAAGTCATCAGTGTCTGAGGATACTGTTCTAATAACCCCATCATGTTCCTTTTGAGAAATTTTGGGATAACCCACTCTTTGCCAAATCCAAGCAATCCCTGACTCCATATATTCTGGACTGGGGAGGGTGTACCATTCAAGGTTAACAGAAATACATTTTGTCTGAGTGACTGTGAGAATACATATTGTAGAGATTAAAAACGTTCTTTCTGAAATTGTGCATTTGTATGTTATATTTCTTGTGTATGACTTTGATACACCTTTAAACATGTCATATGCTTCAAACCATAACTATATTTTCTTTTTCATGTATCAGACTGATGAAGAGAAAAAGAATAATCTACCTGTTGTAATGCCGGTCTTTGATCGTGCAACATGCTCAATACCAAAATCACAAATTGGCTTTGTGGAGTTTATTATTAATGACATGTTTGAAGCTTGGGGAGGTATGTTATATTTGTTTCAATTTGTTCTTTCATTTATCCTCCTGTGCTGCATGTTGCAGTAGGAATACTCTAATAGTTAATATTCATTCACACTTTTACATTTAAATTAGTTTTTAGTGTAAATTTAGGTGTTAAAGTGTTTTGAAAAATAATGATTATAGATAATTCAAGTGAAAAATTATCCTCATGTCTTACCAAAGATTTTATAACAATGATTTTCATCGATTATGATGTTGGATTAAGATACAACAAGCCCTCTTTTTCTCCCCGTGCATGTACTTAGCAGTAGCATATTCAACTTAGGTCTTTGGTATGAAACTCTTCACCGTGAATACAAATATACATTTATTGTTAAATTTGAGTTTGTTTCATGTTTTAAAAACAAACTTTCCAATAAATTAGAAAGTTATTTTCAAGAAAAATGCGATTAAAGTATTGCTGTGTACATTAATTTGTATAGAAGTGTTTTCATTGAACCGGTTTGAGTTGAACCGAATTGAGCTCCATGTGCTTATTAGCTTTTAATTAATAAATTAATGCCTTCTATTTATTAATAAAGTATGTGAAGAAGTGTTTATCTATGAATTCTCTCATTGTTTTATTTCTAAAACTTGGGCTCTGAATTTGTTCTAAGAGCTCTCTTTGCAGTCAGTACAGTGATGTTCCCATGGTTCATTTCTAGGATTTAGTGACTTATATCACCTCCATTTCATGTCGTTTTAGGAACTTTTACATTTTGAGATATCTATTTTTCCTTTTAATAATTACTATCATGTTGAGAACAGCATGCAGATTGCACTTTACCACAACGTTTATTAAATTTAAGCCTTAAACATACCTCACCTCCATCATTAAGATGAGACTTACTGATTGGCCTGTATACACTAATGCTTATAAGTGACAATTATAATGAACTCAGTAATGATTTTTTGTTTAAATTTTTGACATGAAAATGAAATCATCTGGTTCTTAGATTTCCAAAGCATTTTTCAAAGATTTCTTGTAGTTGTTTCACTGCAAAAGAATGTTGAATTGCTGATTTTGCTTTTATTTGCAGCCTTCATTGACATGCCTGAGCTACTTCAATATTTGAAGTCCAATTACCAGTATTGGAAAGAGAAAGAGCAATTGGGAATTACGAACATTGAAGAGTTGAATGAAATTGAAAAAGAATAAGTCTCGGGTTGACAGTACAAATTAAGGAAATGTTTTTAAAATATCAGTTTTTATGTGATATTTATAAAATCAGGTTGTAAGTATTTTTTTGTTTAATTGAAGCTATTTATAAAATATATTATTACTTGAGCTACTTTCATTGGTAGAACATGTTTTTTAAAAAGTTATTATTTTGATTAATCAAAACCTCTGGCTCATTGGTATCACCTTCAATAACTTATTACCTTGTCCCTTATCATTATTACCTTCTGTAGGAATAATTAACCCCATTTTTTATTCCTGAAGTGTGGTAAAATAAAGTTTAACATCAGAGTCATACAAGTGCTTAGATATGTCTTAGAGCTCGTCAAAAACAAGTTAACCACATAACCACATAAAAATTACAAACCGGTAGGTTTATTTCAAGTCTGTATCATCAATAAGCCTTGTAAAATTGATATGGATTATCATTAGCTAAACTAATTTCTTAACCAAATAACAATTCTCATGTAGTAGCAATTTTTACTTCTGGTAATTTCTTTTCCCGTTGAATTTCGCATCAATTCCTCAATTACTGACTCCTAAAGCATAAAATTTTCTATTTTTTTAGATTTTCCAAATAAAAATATATTTATGTGTAAAGCATTTGCCGCTGCAGTGACACCTTTTTTTTAATTATCTCAAATCCCTTGGTTGACTTATGTGGTGGATTCAGTGGAAGCAAATGGCCACACTGTTCATAAGAAATGATTTTTGTTGGTAATGAGTGGAATTTTTTAGTTTAACATCAGAGTCAAGTCAGACAACTTCTTGAGAGAATAAGTAACCGTCCCTGCCATGGTAACCGTGGGATTCATTACTTGTATAAAATGGTGTGAATCAGTGTGAGGAACATTTATTAAAAGGCCTCAGCAATAATGTAGCTTCAAGGAAGAGCTTGAAACCATCATAGTTATTTTTCCATCTTAAGCTTTTATTTACTGACCTTTAATCAAAGTTTCTTCCTATTATACTTATTAATGAAGGGAATTGAGTGCCTGAGTGGAGAAAGCTATCTTAAAATGTGTATGAGCTTCAAAATGAAGGATTTTTGTTTGAAATGCAGCAAAAACTCAGAATATATAAGTATTATGACCACTGGATTAAGTGGGCTAATAAAAATCATATGTTCTTTGTATTGTGAAGGTGTGTCAGTGTTGAGAAGTGGTGTCACAGTGTTGTATTGTGTGAACAATTCTGACATCATACCTAATAATGCATTGAGGTATCTGATGGATCTGTAAAATGGTGAAATGCATGTTGTAATTGAAAATTTGTTCTAAAGTATTCAGAAATTCAGTCCCTTCCTGTTCTATAAAATTTCCAGCAAGAATAGCCCTCGCTGTTCTGCTTCCATGTAATTCTAGTTATTCAGCTTACTGCAACATCTGGACTTAAGAGTTGAACTATTGGCAGAGCTGATGGGGTGGAAATAATCATGGAAAACATACGACGGGTGATAAATACCAGAAATGACCTCATTGAAGACCCCTATTTTTGACCAAATATTGTTTACTTGGAAGGCAAGGAGAGGCCTTTTTCAAGTGTGATGAAAGAAGAAAACTCAAAATCCATGGAAAATGGTCCTAAATAATGAGAAACATTTGGTAGTAGTACACAAATATAACACATGAGTAAAATCGTACCATTATTAAGAATGAACAAAAGTTTTTTATTATTTCAAAAATCTTTCCTCATGAAGATGTAATTATAGCCATTTGGGAGCTGTAAAGACATGTAGACCCCACTATACCACTGTGATATAATGTTTTTTTGACCTAGGAACATATAATTTATCTGTCAAAAAATGAGCAACTTTGCTCATGTATTCAGAACTACCATATTTACTCGCATGTAGGACAACTTCGCATAAAGGACGAGGTAGGATTTTAGAGAAAAAAAATAAAAAACTGGACTTCCTAACTCATTTATTCAGGAATTTATCATGAAAGTCAGGTCGTGCGACATTGATTCCTTCAGTGCACTTTCTGCTTCCGCCTATTCTGACTCTCCTTCCGAACATTTGCCAGAACTCTCCTCTTGGTCACTATCGCTCTATAAAGCTTTGTCTTCCGATCCGTCGAGTGAATTGGAAATGCAACATTTCTTGAAGGATTTCGATATTATCTCTTGAGGAAAGCTCTTCCAAGCAACTGGCACCCATGAAGCAAGCTGTGAAGCCCTGGCCCGTTTGATGCAGCCAGTTGAAGTCATTTCTCGATCTTCAGCAGTAAGCCATTCCGTGTACAGTTTCCTCACTTGAATTTTAAATGGCATGTTGATGCACACGTCCAGTGGTTGTAATTGTGATAAAGGGCTACAGTAGTCGAGTAGGATTAGGAGGTAAAAACTACTTCTTTGTTTCACCATTACCCGTGGCAAATGGTTTTGTGTGGTATGGTATTTTGGTGGAACAGACAAAGGCGCAGCGAAACTGCCATTTTGTTGTTTATTTTGTATAGTGTAAGTCAGGATCACAAGAGATGGTCTGTCGAGGGGTTAACAGGGAACCAATAAGGCACCAGAGATGGTTTAACAACTCTTTACAGTGTCCACATTGTACAATCGCCAAGGTAAGCACCTTGTTTTCCCCACATGTCTCCCAGTGTCACCTCATGATCCCTTATGGCTACATCCCATTGGATATGATACAAATAATCCCATGATACCAACATCTTCTTAAAAGGAGGTTCTAGAAAGAGTTTCTATGCCATGCTGCCTTGCTGGTGTAAGCGTCTTTAGGGAGAAGTGGCTGGATGTGGGTGGAATGGAGAGTGCAAATGCAGAGGTGAAGCAATGGGCAAGGAAGGTGGGAAGGGGAGGGGAATGTATGTGGTCACCTCCTTCAACCATAAGTTGCATCTGCCGAAGTTTCGCCTTCCTACTTTCTTCTTCTGATCATTAGCAGTACTTTCAAGTGGTGTTTTTGAACCCATTTTTCAGTATGAAAAATGAATGAAGCACTGGCTTTGTTACACACAATATAAATTATAGCCTCATGTCTGGCTCGACTAATCTCTGCCTTGGAAAAAGTGATTCCCTTTGGCATAGTCATTGGCTAGGAAAGATTGTGCATTCTTCATGTTCCCTGAGAAACACCACAACAAAACAAGCATATCTCCCTACAAATTCTGACCTTCCAGCTTAAATCTCATGAATAAATCCTCTCTTTGAATAGAAAAGAGGGTATAGAGAACATGGAATATGAATGGGTAAAACACTTGATCCATTCTTGGTTTAAGAGGGAGAGTAAGAAGCACGAGGGAACTTCAGGAAATACTGTGCTGACTTGATATTTCTCGAATAGTAGCATGTCAAAACAAGATGCATCTTGGGAGATAGTGACTGTCTGTATTGTATCTCATCAATAATGAAGATTGTTCATAGTTAAATCTGCCATGATTTTCATAAGATCAAGAATAGGTAAGATCTTAGAATGGAAATGTGTTTACTTCATGTATAGTTCCAGCTGGATATGCATTCCAAATCCTGTATTCATTTTTACATGAAACTATTAATCTAGAACTAGATGCTTATATGAAATGTATTCGACTCTTGAAAATGATGCCTTCAGCTGAAACAGGGACATAGTTGATTTCGATGAAGACTCAGCTTTAACGTGGATAAGGGAATTCCATCAGGGTTAAGGAAGAAGAGTTTGTCTTTTAAGAGCAAATTGTCTTTCTTTTGTTTGGGGGTCAATTCTTGCATGAAGAATCTTGGTGGTAAAATGATATCATTGGCTTAGATGGGTAATTTATTTTTATTAGGTTCAGATCTTACCTTGAAAAATGGTGAAAATGGCCTCAATGAAACCATGTGAAAGTGAAGCTTCACACTGCATTCGGCAAAGCTGAGTGCTGATTTGTAAACTGTATAAATTAGAATAACAATTGTGGGAAGCTGCATTTGTGAAAGTTTCACTTTACACTGAATGTTTTTATGGAGAGGGGGCAGGGTGGTCCAGGGATGGCATATTTGATTCTCAATATGAGGGTCGTAGGTTGGAGTAACTGAAAACATTTTCCTGATTTTGGAAAAAATGTAATACATAATGGAAAAAATTGGAATGAGACTGAGAATTTTTTTACCCTACATTCTGCCCAAACTACTCACAGCCAAAGGCACTGAAGGTTCTGATGAAGAAGATGGGCCTGGTATCAACTACCACAACCCTGAATGAGAGTGAAATTTATAGAAATAGCCAGAGTACTGAGATGTGGAAGGCAATGTGAAACCACCTCATTAGTCTCCCTTGAAGATGTAGCCTTCCATTCACAAGTATTGGTTGTGATGACTTTCGTCCTATGTTTCAGAGTTAAAATACCTGTTGTCCACCATTTAGATCTCTGAGTTGGGACTTCTGGGAGAGGAACATCAGTCAGAGTGGACTAATGAGGATCGAACTATTAAATACTGATTGACTATTCCCTATCAGAGCATCAGTGTGCACCGTGAACATTTTTATGGTCTGTGTTCTTGCTTTATTTTCAATCCTGCTTTCTGAAAAGTTTCTACCAATATGAAGAACACCAAGAATATATTGATGAGATATTTATTTATTTCAACAACAATATCCACCTTTTAGTATATTTGCCAATGATTTACATCCAATAATTAAAATGTCTGAATATTTTTTTTCATTCCTGACTAGCCGGTTTGGACATAATAGGCTTATATACACGTTTCAATAACTCACAATTTCAGTGAAGAAAGATTGTATCATCATTTTTACACTGCACTGTTGCAGTTTGCCTCATGAGCTCTTTGATTAGTCTGATAAAAATAAGTTACTAACTTCATTTGGTTACCCATTTGGAGCAGAATTCTATATTTTCATAATTCCAGCAATGTGGTATTTTAATGACATTTGTACACAATTAGCTTGTTAAAATCTTGTGCTTCCTATATTTGTGACTTTTAAAACATTCATATGATCAGTGCATGATGCTTTGAAAAGACAATTGCGCAGAACATGGTGTTTCTCCATAGTGAGTACCAATCATGATATTGCCACGTAATAGATATACATAAACTTAATTGCTGAAACATGAAATAACACTCAAGGAAGTAATCTAACTTCTTATGTGCCTCACATTATTGTGTTTTTCCCCAGTCCTTATCTCATATTGGTTGCCCAAGTTTCAAATATAGTACAACAATATATGGAATGAATATTTTCATTGGTCATTCTAAGGAGCCAAATATACAATTTTACTTTGAAACATATTATGTGTTGGAGAATTCTAGTTAGAGTATATTTCTTGTCATTGATGGTTATTCATGGAACTCCTGTTAACTGGGAAAAGGACATTTATCATGGAAATATCAAAGCATCAAGCTCTTATCAAAATCAAACAATTTGTATTATCATAGGTATTCATTGCTATATATACTAAACAAGGTATTTAATGAAACTCTGTAATCCTGTGGAAAAGTGTGAATTGTGTTTGATTTAACATAGATTCTTCCCACTACATCAAGTTTGAATGTATTGCATGAATTATCTCTAATGGCCTGAGCGTTGATATTAGTTGTATCATGGTTTGTACAGTTGGTTGTAATCTTGATTAATATTCATTTTGGTTGGTAATTATTACATTATCACATTGAGGGTTCCTTTCTCTGCATCATCAAGTACTTGCAAGAATTGCATTGTTTTTTTAGTGTCTGTGGTATGTATCAGTGTGTGCCGAGGAATCCAGCTATTTTGTGATCTTTGCAAAATTCTCTCACTGATTTTCAAAACATTCTTCAGTTAGGCTTGAAGTGGCAGCCTTTTTAATGAAAAGAGGGTAGATGGTCCAGCCAACATCTTTTGGAGCCCTAGTGCTAGAGCAATGAGCTGCCAATCACCTATGTATTGGTGCATATGTTGGTGTCCAAATGCAGCTCAGGTTTAATATGTTGAGTGCTATCAAACAACTCAAAATACCCTCATGCATGGGCTTTAAAGCGCTTATTGAATTTATAAAATGAATTACCAAAATTACCCATCTATTCTATCATTCTGATTGTTCATCTGCAAGGAGAGCCTAATACAGTGGTGTGGATATAATGCACTTTCACATTTCAGAGTGTATCATTATCCCCTGCAGTAGATGGCTCTTTTAAAGAAAATTGTGCAGCTCTGTATTCTTGACTGAAATATTTTCCATTTAGCTGGTGTGTACATAAGGTGTTTTGATCAACCTATGTCAGTTTAATGATTTGCAAATGCATGTTCTGGTAACCTAAAGGGAAGATGCCTGTTACGTGTACATCACACCTCCCACCTCCCAAAGCTATACCAATGGAGACTGGCTAGTTACTACCCTACTTTCCTCTGTTGTGGGCCAGTGGAGTATTTCCAGGAATGAAGTTTCAGATGTACTTAGTAAATAATGACCCAGCCACAATCCAGTAGGTTGGGAATCAGTCCTACCCCTAATGCCAACAGTGGGAAAGTCTTGAGGTAAGGAGATGGATATGCATACATCCTTCTAGGATTTCTTGAAAATTTGAAGCTGTAGGCCCAAATTCCATGTAGGGTTTCTATGTTCTACGTGGTGAGGTAGTTGTGATGTAGATAGCATACCGAGAATGATTGTTCGACTAAATCTAGATTGTAAGCTTTTTTAGTGATTTTTAGTTTTGTTTATTTTACAATGATCCAATCAATATGTCTGGTGTCTCCACTGAAGAAGCCCTAGTGAAAATCAACTGATCGATTCTCTCTTATTCAGTTAAGTCTACTGAATAAGGACAATATTATATGTATCCAAGAGAGATTTCTGAGAGTTTAAATGGTATTATGACATTGATAAGATATGTCCATCAAAACCTAGTTCAGAATTAATTCATTTTACCAGTAGAAAATTGTGATTTATGTCTCCATTTTGTAGTTCCATATACTAGGAACCATGCATGTAGTTAAATGCAATCAAAACTATCTTCTCCTATATTTGCTAGAGTCTTCATGAATTGGATGCCATATTTTCAGATTTTTCAACTCACAGTTAGTTGCAAGTTTGTCCTTGCACCCAACCATCTGAATCTCACTCTTACGTTACTGTTTTAACCCTTTTGTGCCGAGCGTCAGCTATGGTGGTTGGGGATTTTCATATGCAAATGAGCAGACGACCACTATAGTCAACGGATATTTTCCTATGCAAAAGAACGAATGTCCACCATAGCAGTTGTGAGGGGTGGGAAAGTGACCGCCCCCCAAGGTATTCAGGAAGGGTATTCTCTCACCCTTTCGCATCTCAACTCAGCAGGAGGCAAAACCTTTTCCTGGGCAATTCCGCTCAACCCACAAGCCCATTAGTGACCATTCCCTCAGCTTATGTCCATTGTCGTTAATTTTGTTGCATAGTGGTTTCTCTAAATAAATATATGATGAATATTCCATTACTTTTAACATTTCAATGGATTCCTTGTATTTTGCTAAGCATTGGCAACTTATAAGCGAAATTCTAGCTCTAATACTAACAGAGTTTCTTTTTTTTTCTCATTGGATTGCTAGTTTCCATCATGTTTTCTCCATAATTTTATCCTAAAGATTACATGATTTGTAATACCTTGGTGTAATTTTATGACTTAAGGTGATTACAGCTGGCGTCTACTTATTGGGAATTCATTATAAAAAATTGACACATCCAATGTATTCTTTCAGTTTTTATTTTGATGACTTGAGGAAATTCAGAAAATTTCCTGATCACATTATTTAAGTAGATAAATATCCTAAAATCGTTAATATTACCGCTAGAAATTCATTCAAAATTTTATGATTATCGTGAAAACAAGAAGAATTCATATCAAATATCCATACTATCAAATTTGCAACGAGTGATAGTTTTAAAAAAACACTTGAATGCAATAAGTTGACTGCAATCACTGTGAAAGGGTCTGCTAATGATACGGTGGGTCGAGAATGGGTGCCGAGGGAAGGGACCAAAGTCCCACTGAGAAGGGATGGCAGGGAGGGTGTGAACGATGTGGGTACAGTTCGTTTGAAAGCCCGTGGCCCCTAAATGCACGGAACGTTGACAATGGAGGGGTGGGTGCATTTGGGGGAGGAAACTTGGAGGTGAAGGCAAGCCTTCGAAAGTGAGGTTCGAATGGTCACTTTCTCCCAAAACCCCCAGTGAGCGCCGTTTGCGAAAATAGACTCGTCCAGGGCAAAAAAGGGTTTCTGTGCACGGACCACGAGCTTTCAAATGAGCTATACCTGGGGGAAGGGCACGGCATCCAGCTGAGTGGGGTTCCAAATTGGGCAGAAGGCATACCTGAGTGATTCGTCGCCATGAAAGGGTTCTGTAGAAAGGAATACGGAAAATTCTCATGCTACTCATATCAAGGGAAGCATTTCTCTTCGAGAGGCTTCGGCACGAAAGGGTTAATTATTCCTGGAGTTTCATTATTGTTAGGAATTTCATCTTTAAGTCAACCAATGTATTCATAGATTACCCAAGTGGTTTTCCATGAATAACTGCATTTATATCCAGTCAAATGTATTAGTGTTCTGCATTTTTGGGTTCTCCATGTGCATTCATTGACTTTGGCTGTCAACGGTTTTGATAGCCATCCTGCTACCATCCTCAAGTCCAAAGTGGCTGCCAAAGTCAACAAACGTGGATAGAGAGCCCAAAAATGCAGAACACTAATGGACAATGCTGCCAAAACCTTCGCAAGAATTTCAGTCAAATGTATTCATCATTTGAATATGAAGTGTATGATTTAGTGGTCATGAATGGCAGAATATAATTATCAAATTCATTCACATATCAATTTGTATTGTGCAATATCTCAAGTCTCTATGGCCTTTAGCAAGTCTGCAATACAGCTACCCATCTTACAATAAATGGTCCTTAACCTGCCAAAACTGGTGGATGATCATTCTGGGAACCAATAACCCCTCAATGTTCCTAAACTGTTCAAATGCATAATCTCTGTCGGGTGTAATTCTTATGCATGTATTGGAATTCCAGTCAAATTTATTCCTTTAGGTAATATCCATATTATTTCCATGTATGTAGCTTAAAATTCAGTCTCTCCCTGATGTTTTTCATTTAAATCTTAAGGTCTGTAGTCTTGGGTATCACTGGAAATAAGAAGCATGCATTGCTTAACCTATGCAGGCTTATTTTACTGGTGACATAAATTTTCCCTGCTTTAGCGGCGCTAAATCACTTTGTGACGGGGTAACAAAAACGGTTTGGAAAAATTTCGTGGCGTAATTAAAGCAATGTTTTTATAATCTGTTCTATTGTATATTTTTCCATAGCGCAAAACTTAGTCTTTCAAAGAAAAAAAGAAATATCTTTGGTCTACCGGTTGAATAAATAATAAAAACGGCAGGCATAATGGTCTGCGGTGCGCGGGAATCAGTATACAAAATTCTCCGGAAGGTTATGAAGGTGGCTTTGTGCATGCGCCGTGCGGCAGTTTTTAAAGGAAACTTGACGTGCCTAATAGCTATAAAAATCACTGCTGATATGCATATTTTATGACATAATGAATGTTCACTCACATGGCTACACTTTAGAAGTGCAACGCATCGAAATGGTAAATTCCGTGGTTAGATTTCGTATGAATATACGACGGATGATGAGGAGTTAACAGCGACGTGGTTCATATGCTATCCGCACAACCAGATTTGAATTCGATCGAATCCTCGAATCCTGACCACATTACTAGTTGGAAATATTCAACTGTTTTGAATATAAGAGCCCTGATTATACAGTGTTCGATCAACTGACCATTGCATTAATCCATGATCAGTCCCTCCATAACCCTCTCCCCTACTCTTCCTTTCATCCCCTTCCCTCCCTTCCTCACAACCTACCAAGGCTGCTACCAGTTTTGCTCACTCTAGCAACCATCATGGTCAAGTCGACTTAATTGCTACATTATGACCTCATGTAAGATTTTCCTGCTGCAGGCTATTCAATTGCAAACATGACAATGTTGCATTATAGTGAGTCCTCTGAATCACTGCTTAATGTGTGAAAGCTATTGATTCTAAATGTTTTCATTCTTTGGGAAAGAGGAAGTGCGTTGTGTTAGATGTTTCTGAGAAGTAAGAATAATTGAAAGGGCATACAAGGGATACAAGGGAAGAGTCAGGGGCTAACATCCCTCTGAATGACTCTAAAAAACTCAGAATGAAACATGATGATATGTTGCATGGGAATCAGATATTTTATAATGATATTATCATTTCCGCCACCACAACTAAAAACGCTAGTTCAGAGTGTGTAGATGACTCCAAAAGTTATGAGGAAGAAATAATCAATTCAAAAAGAAAGTAAGTTTAAAAAAAATGTTTGGTAAATAATTGCTCAAAATCAAGACTATTTGCACCTTAAACACATTAAAATTACTGTCTATGACCTGCGAGAAACTTTTATTGAGTGTAGAAAGAATATACTTTTTCATTATTCAATCTATTGCAGGAGGTAATGGAAATGGACGATGGATTAAAATATTTTGAGAAAGTATGAATTCGTACATTTGCCACTGTAAGCCAAGAAGGCAGAAGAAGCACTGGTCGTATCTGTGGCGTCATGTGTTTTGAAATTGGGGAGGTTGGTGACCATGAATTGTTTACTATGATAGCAGACTGAGTAAATATGAAGGGTTATGGAACTCAGAATTCTGAGACGTGACTAATAATTGCCACAGAACAGACTTGAGCTGAGGATAGCAATATCTTGGGATGGAAGATGAGCTGTAGTCATTAATTGTGCATAAACTCCCGTGACTAGAGTCTAAGAAGGTTCAATAATGGGAGGAAAATTTTACCTAATGACATAGTCTGACAGTCTCCTCGCTATGGTCGTATTATGTCTTGACCTTGAATTTAAACACTATCTGCTAGGCAAATACCTCAAGGAGGAAGGCATATCATAATAGGATACATTGCATATCTGAGGATATAATTCAATTTCAGGTAATCTGCTTGTATTATTTTGTTACTGAAATGTGCCATGTAAGTTATTGGAATGAATGGTCACTTAAATGAAGTGGCTGGAAATACAGGTACATCTCCAGTGAATCAATGTCAATGGAATAACAGCAGAAGACCTGAAGAAAGTATGGTGTAGAAACCAAGGCCACAACTACTTCAAAATTGAACATGAAGGGACTATCTGTCTCTTTCAGTTCTCCTGGCTTGCTGCTCCTTTACCTTTGATAATGGGCTCTCTACTGAATTTGTAACCCTGCTGAATGATAGGATATTTATTACGGAAGTTATGATTCAGTTCCCTTGAACATTGCCATTGTCATAGGTTTTTCCTTCATCAAAGTTGTTACAAATTTCAATTTTCCTTTCCAAATTTCAATGAAGATGTGATTGTGGGGCATGCTTGTCTGTCTGGTTTTGTTAAATTTTTTGAAGAGAGATTGGCAAATGTTTAGAATTTGAAAAATTTCACTCAGGGTAGGTTGATATAATGATGAAAAACGTCTTGAAATTAATAAATGTACATCGCAGCTGGTGTACGAAGCATTTAAAGTGAAACTAATTGATTTTTTACTCAGTGTATGGAGTTTTTGAAGCTTCCACTCTTGCATTTGTTTTGATATAAATATGAGGTATGTTCAAGAAGAACCAGGACCAATTGAATTATGCGACTATAAGTCATTGCAGCTCTGTGCAATTAATTGCAATGTTTTCTGGAGAACCATTTGATGAATCTCCTTTTTGTTTACTGGTGTTAAATAAACTTACTGTGAAGCAGCTGTTGTTTTCTTAAAAGAAGTTTTATGCATTTGGAAATTTTGTGATTAGTCATGGCTAATGACATCAGGCCAAAAATAACTTAGATTTGAAGAGGCCTGCCAAGAATCTTTTTGAATGGGCAAGCAGGGATGAGATGTTAGTGGGTATGACCTGAAAACCAAAGCCTAATCACCACAGTGGAAAAATGAAAGTTCTTCAGGACTAAAGATAGCACATCTGTCGCTATCAAAATTTAAGTTCATCTTAACTTCTCTTTTATTCATAGTAATTTTTCCCTGAGATTGCCTCCAAAAGTCTAGTAATCAACCTTTTTCATCATCTTGTAATTTAGACATGATAATGTGACAGTGTCCAGGGGGGAGACTAGAACCGTGGTGTTCCAGTGAATGGAAGGTGCCCCATGACATGGCTCCTGCTCATTCAACCCTTGTCATTTATGAGTTTCGCATAAAAAATGGGAATGCATTCTTTCTTCAGCCCCTGCTCTCACCTGTTTATTCCTCAGTTAACCTATTTTTTAACTTCTAAGATTCAAATCTGCCCTCAAGTGACCATTGAGGAAATAACGCATAAATTTGCTGGATGCATAAAACAGGATTCCAAAAAAATACATTAACTTCATCATTCCACTTGCTAAAAATCATTATAATAGATAAGATTGACACAGTTATTCTGTGTAAATTATTTTAGTATTCATTAGGGATATCCGAGTCAATCTAATGATTTGCAAGTTAAGTTAATTTCAAATTAATTAATTAAAATCACGCCTGAGACATTTAAATGATTCACTATTTAAATTAAAAATGCAATTGACTTTAAGTCATGCTAGGAGGAGTGTGTGTAGCTAGACAAGGGTATAGTCTTTGAAAGGGTTGTGGTTTTGGTGTGAAGGTTGGTGGTTAAAGGGATGAGTAACTGGGTAACATGTTACAATGGTTTTATAATAAATTAATAAATAATCAGTCCTGGAAATTTAAAAACATGCCTCACATGTCTGGTGGACTTATTTTGCTATAAATGATGATGAGGTCCTATGTATGGCAATGTAATGGCAATAAATCATTTATATGCATCCTTAATAAAAGTATTGAGTTGGGATGGGCTAATAGGATGTTTAATGGAGAAACTTAGATTTCAGAGCAAATGGCATTTGTGAAGGTCAATTCAATGTCACTCCTGTTCACACAGAAGGATGGTAATAGATATTCCAATGGCAAACTCCATAATTGTGCCCTGGGGAAACATTGTCAAGGGTCAAGACAAGTCAACATTGACAGTGACAGAGAGAACTATTGAAACCTGCTCTTCTTCCATGAAGCCAGGTATGACACCTTTGAGACATGCGAAGGGAGTTACCTGCATTCTCTGCTCAGCGGTCCACTTAACATCATTTCTGATGAATTATGATAAAGATGTATTTGGATAAACTTTTTAGAAGGCATATGAAAATCTGGCGTGCACCCAAGGGACATTTAGCATGAATAAATGCTTTCATTGCCATGGAAAAGTGATGTGTTACTGTTAATTTCCCGCTAGTTGAGATTTATGCATTTGCACTTTATCATGCATCGTCAGTTTTTACATAATCTAAAAAGCTTTTTATGTTCAACTCTTTTTGTATATTATTCAAATACATGCATTACTCACTGAAAAACTTTTAAGATTTATTTATGGAAAATCCTTTACAGAATTGTTATATTTTTTGTTGTAAAAGTTATGGAGCACTTCTACAGAATGCTGGCATTCTGTAAAATTGCACTAGAGAATAACTCTAGTGTAACATAGGAATCAGTTTTTATTAGTAATTATTAGGTGGGTTATTAAGTAAAATATCATGCAATGGAGTTATGAATAAAGTAAAATAGTGGGTGATGATATCTTTTCACATTGGGTTCTGGGTTGATGAGATGTGATGGTGATTTTTTAAAAAACAATTGACATGTCTTAAATAGGGTGCAAACATTTAGCATTTACAAGTCATTTATAAAAATATGTCATAAAATCAAAACACAGGATTTATTTAACAAACATTTCAATATTAAAAGTTCATTTACACAATCTCAATATATCCCATAATGTATTAAAATCTTTGATACAAAGTATTAAATTTTATTGTCATAAAATTATAATTCTTGCATTTACACTTAATACATAGTTGACACTATTATATGTATTTATGTTTCTCTGTTTTGCATGGTGTATGGAGATATTAATGGGCATGAGTATATGATAACATTTTTGCCATTTTAATAATGTTTGATAATAATAATGATAAAAATCAATCAGTTTTAATTGCTGGTAAAAAATTGACAAACTGTTGTAACAAGGGCTTTTATTACATTTGAAAATTTCACTTACATTGTAAGAATGTTACATCATTTTCCCGCGGCAAGCTAGTAACAAATGATTTATTCTTGAATAGGTATTATATCTCTCATTGCTTTTATGCACTAATTCACTTATCAATATTCCTGTATGAAATGATTTTTATTCAGGAATGTTTGCATTTTAATTGGCATATTCTCAAAGAATGTAGCTTTAAGAACTCGTGGTATTACTTGAGCATAAACATCTTATAGCAGTTCAAAAATAGGAAAATCTGGGAAATTTTTTCAATCTACTCTGGTGTTTTCTACTTATTGCCCAGAGGATCATTCATATAAATTAAAGTGTAATATAGTATATTTTCCATTCAAAGGGTTTCAATCTGATGGCTCTGTATTGAGTTTCATCACAGGAAATAATTTTCATCTAACACAACCATTACCATTGGTTAAATGTTCAGTGATCATTCCCATTCCTAGTTCGCTGTTATTAAAAATACTTATCATAACCTTTGCTGAGAACTACCATTTATTGCCACTGCTCTTTATAAAATTTCTGTAGTAGTTGATACCATAAATGGCAATTCTTTACAAAATAAGTTCAAGATACAGTTGAAAAATTTCTGATCTTTAAAGTGGCTGGCCTGCACCTTTAAGCTCAGAAATTTTAAACTACAATTCCCAAAGTAAAATAACATCTTGAACTAAAATCCATCTAGACATAAACCTGCCTTAGTTATGAGATGTTTGTTAGTATAAATTTATATCCACATGCATTTTTTACCTGGTTGAATTGGACCTTTTGTATCTCTCAGTAAGTTGAAGGTTGGAAATGAATAAGACATTTAATAAAAATATAAGAAAAAAATCAGTTTGAGTCAGTGGAACCAAATACTTCTCTTGTAGAAGCTTGGTAGGTACAGAGTAACCCCTATACAAGAATATATTCCTTACTATTATATTTTATAAATAGGTATTATTCCTTAAAAAATCCCTGTAAATGATAAACTTCAAAGAAGTATATTAACAAGCTTAAGTACTTCTTTTTATGTGAAGATTTAGCTGATTTCTAGCATTTAATGGAGCAACAAACTTTTTTAAAATATTAACTCAACCTTTGTTAACACTCATTTTATGTGTATCATTCATTTAAAATTTTATTACTAGCGGAGCAACATAACAAAAATTATTTCATTTATTTTTTATGTAAATATGTACCTGAGTTGTAAGCCATACTCTGATATGAATTTTACTTTCATGAGAGTATTCATAATTTTGATCAACTATTTAGACTATGTAAAGCATTAAGAAAATATTCACCAAATTCCAATTAGGTAAATGAGTACGCAAATGATGCTTATTGGAAAGCCTAAGATTGTCATTCATGTTGCGAAATTTATGTGAATGTTTCATTATTGGAACAAATTATTTGAATTTCATTGGGATTTAATTTTCTTGAAAACTTATTAGCAATTAATCATTCAAATTTTTCCTACATTAAGATTTTTATTTTGCCAAAATTTTAAGCAGTGTTTGCAGTTATTGTGCTGGTTGAGGAAGTAATTTAAAGCAACGACATTATTGTGATTTTATTGGGATAAAGGAAAAAGTTAATTATTTCTCCAAATTAATTGTACACACTTTAAATGTGAAAACGAGCAATAATCAAATGCAAAAAATTGGCATATAGTAGTAGTTAAAACAACATCATGCTGTATGTATTCAACTTTTACCTATGAACTTGAGCCATTTGGAATATCAAACTCTTGGTTTTGTGAGGCATATGAGATAACTCGTTACACTTTCAGTTCTTGGCTTGCATTCATCAAAAATTCTAGTCGATCTCTAAAACATTAGTTTCTTATAATTAGCAATTCAATCACACGTAAAAATAAGGTTATTAATAATAGGTCAACATTTTGCATCCTTGAAAAAATTTTGTGCATTCATGTAGGTGTTGGGAAGTTGGTCTTCAGCGTGGTTTGTGTTCTTATAATCTGGTGATGGGCATTTTCATTAACTTTCCCAAATTGCTTGCATAGGTGCCCTGGTATATTTGTAGATTCAGATACACAGACATACACCGTAAATTTACAAACACTCATTGTGAGACAGGTATAGGGGTGTATGGTGCATTTTCATGAACGATAATCCTCCAATTTTTCTGATTGTTAAGAATTTGTTAATTGGATGAAAAGTGTTGGTAAATTTTAGGTATAAATGTCAATACCATAATTGTCATCCTTACAAAATTTGTGTTAATCCATTGTTTAACTCTTGCTTCTGTCACTCATGTCATTAACATTGCTTGAGAATTATCCTATGGTTCACAACACAGAATGAATTATTGTTACCGGGAAGATAATTATAAAACCTACCTGTCTGAAGATATATCCACTAATTCGTGTGTAACATGGAAGGATGTCACTCTGAATGAAGTAAACAGGCTTCCTTCATTTATAACAATATAACTTTGTACATTGGTCCTACAACCAAAATGCAACATATCCCACATTTAAAACAGACTAATTTAGCCTGAATATCATCCTATGCTTTTAAACTATGTGTGTATTATGGGACAGCTATGATTTCAATCTTCAGGAATCATTAACAATTAACTTTCACTCCTTAAACAGAAAGATTGAGCGATTAGACATACCACAAGTGTTATAAAATTGATATATAGCAACCAATTCAGTCTATTGAATTTCCATATATATAAAAATGTCATTAGTTTTGTCACAACAACATGCAGTTTAGAGACCAGCCCTAACAGCAATTTCTTGTTCCTGGTGTTCTCCGAATTTCCACCAAGAACAATAAAGGGTGTAACCAACACATTTGACTTTTTCACTTTTTCTAATTGTGAGAGTTTTTCTCGGCGATGTTAATAGGGAATCATTTGTAGAATTTGATTGCCTCTATGGGTGCAGGATAATATCTTTGATCTACTGACTTTTCATCATAGAAAAAAGCTCATTGTTCCCAAATTACCTGGAGAGGTGCTCTGGGGTTAGTGCCAAAAAAGATACAGGCCTGAAAAAGCCCATAATGCAGGCTGAACCTTTGTTACTGGACAATGATGTGTGGTGCAGAGAGGAGGACTGCAACTGTAGCAATGACTGTAAATAATGTGAAGACAATGAGGCAAAAACGGTCGACTACCATTGCAGCAAACTTCCAGTCACTTATCAACTCAGCTTCTTCATCCGCCTTTCGCATGCGATTGGTTATGAACTGAAGCTCTCGCAGAATTGCCTGCAGTTCCCTTTGGGTGAGGGCACAAGGTGGGGGAGATAACCGCCGGGAAGCTGCCGAGGCGGCTGCTGCAGCAGCTACAGCTGCAGCTGCAGCCGCTGCAGATGCGGCATCGTCTGGAGTTGCAGTGAAAGCACCTGGTCCTGGAATAGATCCACTCCCTGCAGCAGAAACAGCAAGTCCAGATCCAGAAGAGGAAACACCACGAAACAAGGAAGTAGCTGGGGCAGAGGCAACTGCCGCAGATGCTGCAGCACTGTTGGATTGCAAGGTACCACCATGACGGAAGTCATCATCAATGTCTAGTACGTTAGCTAGAAGGGACTTGGATGACCGCTCTTTAAGTTCTAATTCTTTCATACGGTTGCTCATGAGAATAGTTTTTCTGGTAATCTTCTTCCCTGGACGACTCATTCCCAAGATCCATGGCAACCACTGGAGGAAGACACACTTGATCTGGAAAAAACATCATTCAAAATGAGAAATGTGCATCATCAAAATTTTGAGACTCTAGTGCAAGAAAAGAAAGTAGCTGCTCATGGTTCTTGCTAAGGAAAATTAATTTGGGAGTAACTTTAACATTAAGCAAATGCATATTCACTAACTACGGGCTGTTATTTTTATATCGATTTAAGGATGTCATCCTGCTTTACTCCACAGTTTCTCCAGCCATCCTGCTGGTATTTACAGGTCAGACTGAACATCTGACCTGATGACCCCAGTGGTATGGAGAAACTAGTCCTAAATAGACTACATATGAAGGAGGAGCACTGGAAAACATATACCCACATATAGCACATGATTTCATAAATGATTCTGTTAATCAGAAATTAAGTCTACTAAACTTTTTAGTATTTATGTACTACTGGTTAGTTATATTAACAAATGGAGATCTTTATTTTTCTAATTCAAACATTCTCCTTGGCATTATTAAGGGCTCATACGTGGCATGTCTTTTGAATGACATATTAAATAAGCAATACATTACTCAATCTTGGGCTAGTAATTGGTGCTGGAGCATGTTCTTATTGTGGTTGTCATGCCTCCAAATTAAACTTTGACTCTTAATTACATTGAACTTTCTATTGATAGGAAATTCCAAGGTGATACTGTCATTTTTTAGCCCATTGGGTTTTGTCACCTTAAGAATCCACACAAGCAGCAACTTCTAAGCATCTGAAATTGAACTGGAATATTATGAGTGGCGACACTGAAACCAATGAAATATCTCACCCTTGATTCACACTTGCAGGTCTACCTGTTTAGAGATGTTTTTGGGAAAGGCTACCAAAAATTGAGATAATTATTTGTGGGTGGGTTGGTAATGGATGGATTATTTGGGGAATAGGGAAGGATGGAGAGAAACCTAGCATCAGCTTTAGTCTACTGTTATCAAAAGCTGCTAGGTAACTACAAGTTAACTACTGTTAAACAATAGAGAAAGTTCTGCACATGAAATTGTCTTCATGAAAAACAATCAGTATCAGGATTCTATTGAAAAACCTCTGCCACTATCAGGATTAGATCTGAGAGCTTTGGGAGGGAAGGCTCATTCTCTAGCCACCCCGTACTCCGAGATGAATAATTTGTACCTTGCTAACCCTTTGAAAAATGTCTCTTTCTGAACAATTTCTCCCTCTCAGAATATCTCCTACTTCCCTAATGTCCATTTATTTTTCGAATCCTGTTCACCCCTCTTGCCTGCTTATTTAAAAAAATCTAGCTCTATTCATGGTCATCAACAATCGCTTGCCTCTGACTACTGTTTCCATCTACTTGCCCTGTCTGTACATGTACCATGTGAATGTTTTTCCTGGAAATTAACACAAAAAATTAGTTGCACATTGCAGGTGAGAATACTTGGGAAAGTCTGTGCTTCTTTGGCCACCAGCCCCAGCTTCCTGCCATGTGGCCTGCATTTTACCCTCTCTAGTTTTAAGGAGAAAGAGGAGGTAACATTCTGGAAATTAGGATTGAGCTGCTTCAAACATGGCTAGCTAACTAGTTATCAAAATTCTCATAGTGGCCACACGTGCCTATGCCAGTTGCTCAGCTCTCAAATGGGCACCTGGTGCAGAATACTGTATAATGGGCAAATGGAAAAAGAAACTTTCATCATTGCACATTAACATTCAGTTCTATGTTTTATGCTAACTTCTTCAAATTCCAGTGATAAGGTGCAGAAATTTTTCTTTGCGATTCTCTTTTTAAAAATTACCATGCCTGTCTTACACAGGGGCTTGTGACTTATGTACAAAAAGGGTGCTCAACCTATCCCTAATATCTGTGAGCGGCATTCATTCCTCATCTACCGTACCAATAACTTCATTGCTCCCCTCCTTTCCATCTATATCCACAAAACTATATATTTTTATCCCGAACCACACTGCAAGTACTTCCTGTCCATTGTCATGCTCTCCCCCTAAAGTCTTAATCTAATCTTTCTGTGACGTCTTAGCTAAGGAGACCTGTCTTCAGTTCTGCAAATGCCTGTTTTCCTTATTTAATTCTTTTTTTAATGCCCATTTTACTGATAGACATAGTTTATTGGAAACAGTTTAGATCATGCTAGTTTCTGGGATAGTCGGTGATATCATTTTGACACCACAAAATCTCTGAGACTGGACCGATATAGGCAGCAGCATAAGAGGGGATAAATTTTGAATAAACGATTACAGAAATTCCTTTTCTTCATGGGCCATTGACAGTAACACTTGCAGTGTATGTGGTAATATGTGAAGACACATTTCACATATTGTCCTTTCTTCTTATTCATTTTCCCCTATGCCTAAGTCTCCCTTCTTTGTGGATGGTGTACTAATAACCTTTGCTACATCCCATTTTAGGGGCCTAGATGGTAGTACATATTAATATGTAATTATGCATACTATGTTCATAATCAATGAAAGTGGTGCTTTACTAAATTGCTGCACCTGTGCCTACTGCCTTGCGGTTCTATTAGCTAGCATATACCTCTTTTACTAAGAAAAAGTGTGGACCTCCAAAGATTTTGCTCAAAACCCGTTACTTGGGTTAACTCTATGGACATGTGGTATATATTAAAACCAGTGATTGACAGCTGTCTAGAACACTGCTGGCTCTCAATCTACATATCAACTAATGGCTTGTTAAGTCTGTAGGAATAAATCTGTCCACCTGCTTCCTTAGGCTTTTCAATTCAGGGGTCCAAGCCCTATTAGAAACTAGAGAGAAAATCATTATTCACAGCAGAAGTTATACCTGACTAATAGAATTTGAAACAGTGGTGATCAACTCCTCTTTTCAGGCAGTTGTTATCTTCGGCTGTGGCCTCTAATGAAGAAATAGAAAAAAATGTGTAATGCTAGACTCTGTGTATAAACAGCATTCTTACTCTTGGCATTCTAGTTAAATGATTTAGCATCATCTCTTGATTTTTGTAATAACAAACTTAAGTGATAATGTATATGCTCATTAAATTTAGAGGGAAAAATTGCTCTAAATTGTAATATTTTTACTTTGTAGTCTGATGTGTGAACTTGGCACTTTTGCAAGAATGCTGTTATTATGTGGTTACATCTGTGATATACAAGAAGTGCTAAAAAAAGACTGGACTTTGGTTGTGGTATGCAAACCACTTGCCGGTATGAACTTTGCCATGTCACACCATTTACTGATATCCTTTAGAACTGTCAAAATGCATGGTGAATTGCTCTTTATAACTGTTTCCATGCAACAGCAGCTCTTGTCAGAGCCTGCTGCGGCCAGTGGCACAATAAATATGAAATATTTGAAGGAGCAATGTGTGTGCATTAAATTTTGTTTCATGCTTGGCAATAAATCCATGAAGATTTTTCAAATGCTTAAACAACCCTTTGGGTATGAATCAATGAGCCAGTAGCTGTGTTTTGATTGATAGAGTTGGTGCAAAACAGGGAGAACTTTAACTGATGAAGATTCTCAAAATGGGCATCCTTCCATATCAACAGATGATAATCGCATCAACTCACTGCATGATTTGGTGAGTGAAAATTTTAGGTCAACAGTCAGGAAGGAGCTGGTTCACGAGGACAAACAGCCAACAAGGAATAAAATGTGTAGGTTTTGAAGAGGTTAAGTCACAATGATGTGTTAGAGCCCATAGCTTTGGCAGAACCAGTGTTGGATGCTGCACTACGACAACACCCCAGCTCACATCTCCACTTGTGAGGAAAGTTTTGGCTAAAAACAATACGACAGCAGTCCCTCACCAAAACTGCTCCCCAGATATGGCTCCAGCAGACTTTTTCCTCTACTCAATGTTGAAATCAGCTTTGAATGGATATTGATTTGATGCAGTTGATGACATCAAAAGTAGTTTTGCCTAGTACTTAAAGAGTATATTCCTTAAGTAGTTTTTGAAAAGCGGAACAAACGGAGCATTATATGGCCTACCTAGGAGAGTGCTTTGAAGGGGCCAAATGTGAAATAGATGTTTTTATTGATATGAAGTTCCTATTATAACAGTCCAGTCTTCTTTTGAACACACGTGATACACAAATAAATTCATCAGAAATTGAATCCAACTACATTCTTTCAAACTGTTAACTGGCTCTGTGCTCAAGAAATGTTAATGTGCCATACAGCCACTTAAAGGTTAGTTTTTGGTACCTAATTCAATTATTGATGAACAAATAAAGTCATAAAGACAAAGTATTATCCATATTTCTCCTTCCTTTCCTGCTCTTCTGCGTAGTTTTGAATATACTGGATCTGGTGCTGTAAATCTCTGTTATTGAACAAGGGACAAAAAACAAGATAGACCATCAGAAAAAGATCACAGAGAATACTTATGGGTACTTATTTGGTATGGTATGGGTGAATATTGCTGCTCTGTTATTATATGTGTGAGCCCAAGTGATATGGTGTGAAGATAAGCTATCGGAGTGAGAAAAGTTCATTAGTAGGTTTGGCAGGGGCCTAAGGTCCTTTTTCCTGAATGGAAGAGCCTAAAAAAATCAAACTTTATCACTCACCCTCTTCCTCCAATTTACTCACCCAATGTGGCATCTCGTGTATATCAGCTGTTCGGTGATGATAGTTCAAGACGACTACTGTTAGCACCACCGAGGATGCCACCATGAACATGATGCAGTTGAAGTATGTTCCTGGAATTCATCATTGATGAAGACATGAATGGTTCCATTCCTTCTTCAGCAATTAAAGGCCAAAGAACTTTCACTTTAATAAAAGTTACAAGTAATTTTTGCTCTGATAATGCAATAAGTTGGAAAAAAAATCAAAGAATATTTGCTGGTTTTTGGTATTTCACTTCATAATAAATTTTAAACTTCCCAGAAAGTAGGTACAAGCTATGGATTTGCTTTTCCTACTGGCTTTTTAATCAAATAAAACCATCTCAAGTATTTAACTTTATCCATATTTCCAGTGAAAGATAATATTTTATATCATAGATATAATAATACATAAAATAACTAATTTACAAATAACTAGGACTAAAATGTGTCGTAGCCTCCTCAAAATAAATTTAAATTTAAAATAGGTGCAAAAATCTACTGAAATGTGTTTGAATACCAACACTTAGTAAGCAGAAAATCAGTTAATTTGAATGTAAGCATACCAGAATTAGAAGCAGAGTTTATTAAACAAAAAGCATTATGTTTAACTTGGTGGTAAAGTTCTGCTTTAATGCTAAAATTTATTATTATTTAATAATTTGATGGCAGACCATCTTTTGTTTTCATGGAGGTTCTCAAGGTACGCAGGTTTGAGAGTTATTAATTTATTCAGTGATTTTCTACTTTAGCCATTTGACATGCATGCCACTGGGTCACTCTGCTTGCCCCTTTTATGAAAAAAATTATGTAGAGTCCACGATGCTAAATACTCATCAGTCATCTATGTTAGGATGGTTAAATTTTGGTAAGGTATTTTATTTTTAAGGAATCAGCAAAATGAAGTTATCATTGAGTACGAGGAGCATCACTTTAGTTGCACTGGTTTTCATTCAATTCAAATAGCTGCAAAGGACTCTTTTGTGTTACAGGATTTAAGAAATGGTTTTTATTTCTGACGTTAATTTACCTTCAGGTGCTTACCAAACTCCAAAGGCATTCCAGGGGATTAGAGAGATGGTTGTTTATAAGTCCTGCTGTTAGGTGACGTTCTGCTCCTTGCGTGAACTTCGCACTGAATGCACGACAAAATAGATTTTAGGAACAAAGTGTTTTGTTCTTTTGCTTTATAACAGGAGTGTTTAGATGTTATATAATTTAATTTTCATATCGTTGCACTTCTTGGTATTTACATGCTTAGGAAATTGCCCTTACAATATGAAATGGTGAGGAGGAAACGAATCCATAATAACAAACAATAATAATAATGAAAAATAGAACAACAACTAAATATATAAAGAGTACGCCTTTTTGTGAATGGGACAGAGTCAGTTGATACTTGGAGGTGGAGGGTGGCTTTACATCTTTTGGTTAATAACAGTTCTCATGATCAAGAAAGTAAGATATCTGAAATTAAGTTAGTTAGTTATTCATTCACAGGAATCGTGATGAGAATATACCAGATTTTTTAAAGTGGGATTAAGGTTTGGTTGTTGAAAATGAAACAAAACAGGACTACGGATATAGGCAAAATGGCGGAAAAGGGTCTCCATTGAGCAATTCCTTAGATTTTGTTTGTTTTCCTCACACTAAGCAAAAGTGGAGAAAACATTTGGCAATAAAACTGGTTAAGAGGCATTCTACTTCCTTGGCACATACATATCAACGGGGTCATGACAGCAGCAGGCACAAGAGCCAGGAATATCAAAAGGCAGTAAAAGATAGCTTTGGAGACAAATGTTCAAAAAGGGGGCTATATGTATACAGGAGCAAGGCGTACATTAAAATGGTAGCAGCTTCAGTATGAGTGAAACATTCTTTTGAATAAATCAAAATTGAGGCAGGGTTTGGGTATCAACTCATGGATATATTGCCTTTATAATGGTGATTAGAATACTGGTCTGAAGTTCTTATTAGCAAGGATTTTAAAAGAATGTATTAAAGGTTTGGATTGAAAGAAAGAGTAGGAAGGTGTAACATAGGCATAAGCAAACTTTGGTGCAGTTCTTACTTTGGGATTGCTAAAAGGTGATGAAGCCATGCTGGGTTAGAGGTGAAAGCGTCACTATAAGCATATTTCACCATCAAAAGTCAGAACACAAGCAGAGTCTCATTCCTATGTTCTACTTTAAGTGATTGGGACCTACAAATCTATGTGTCGATACAACTGATGTAATTTATAACCAATTGCTGTAATGTGGTGTAGGAAAAAACGGCCCAAGCTACCATTTTTTATGAGCTTCTTATTATGCATACATCAGAAACTATAATGATTATTGGGGCTTTAAAGTTGTTGCATTTGAAAAATTATACACAGGGGTTATAATTTAAATTACAGGAATTGATAGTTGTTTTATAGTTTCCTAGTTAAAAACTTAATTATGGATATGGTGAGCATCAACTCATGCAGCGGTACTTCAATACAACCGAAACAGGATTATGAAAACCGATCTAACCTATAAGGGGGACAGCATCGGAAGTCTGGGGCAATACGTCGGCCACAAGAAGGGAGAATACTGTTAGAGACAGCAGGATAGTGACACCTGGAATGTAAGAGACACTCTTCAACGAATGGCAGTGTGAGAAATGGCCAAAGATTGGCTCTTCTCTTACTGTTTACATTCCACTGCCGAGTGCACGGAAAAATTAAATCAACCGAGGCCCGAGGGATTAAGGCCAAAATTCATTCCACGCCGTGAATAAAAACCATCCAAAGAATGGAATATTGGGTTCGAGGAGAGTTAGGGGCATTACTCAACAGGTTTAAGATGGACCAACAACGAAAGTGGGACTAGGGTTTATTATTTTTTTATTTTGTGTGGTTATATCGTCTTACTGATGTGATGTAAACGGCGAAAAATGACCGTGGTTTCTAGCTGATTATGGAAGTTTGCATCAAATCCCCCTCCTCCAACTATCCAAGTATCACGAAGCAAACAACTGTCACACACAGTTATCACCACCAGCTCTAAAACCAAGAAAAGGCTCCAAAAATTTACGACATATGCAAACATGTATATGGCCACACTTCCAGGCACGCAAAAACAAACACCCTCACACACTCACACGCACGCACAGAATTATGGCTGTACGGACACAGAGGCGAGAGTGAACCCGAAGCTACCTAACAGGGGGATGGCATCGGAGACTTGGGGGAGGGTCTCAGCCACGAGGTTCAGGAAGACAGTCAACGAGAGCAAGATGGTCACTCCTGAAATAGAACAAGGCGTTTAGTATCCCTTAGTCCTTGAAAATGGCACAGCATGCTATGCGCACATTTTTGGCACTAACGTTGTAATATCAAGGAATGGAAATCAAAGATTTATAAATTTTCAGATATCATATGGCTGAAATATGATATCATAAATGTTTGTTTTGGAAATACAGTTTTCATATCGTAGGCCATGTGAAAGATTGTATCGACTTTAAAATCTTGATATATGGTCATGTTGGGGTCCGCTTTAAAATAATGACAGGGAAGATCACATGATAATGTTTGTTTATTTAAAAAGCCAGTTACTATCAATCCTGAATATATGCAATGTGAAAAAAGGCAGAATTATGGATGCAGAAAATTTTAAATGATAATAATATTAAGTTTATGTTAAAAGGTGAATTTAAATTCGGACTGTAATTCTCTCTGTAAGTCTTCCAAATAGCAGATGAAACCATATGAAGTAGATAGTTTTAAGTCTCTGATGTATTATTTTTGGAGTTATAAATTTGATGAATGAGGTGGATTCTTTATAAACATACTGTAATTGACGATTTCTATGGATTTGGTGATTGATTTCCTAGCCAAGTGAATCATATGGGTTACATACATTTTATTTAGTGTATCTACTGACATGAATCTATTCCATTGAAGTGATATTCCTTACCCACAGTCTATATCTAATCAAATTGATTTACTACATAATAATTCATCCCACATTATAAACTAAGCTGAAAACATTTATATTATTTATACGTGAGCATGATTAAACACTATTCTTTCATGAGACTCAGGACACGGTAAGACAGTTAATGACAGTCACAGGGTAGCTTGAGAAGTTGGATGTGATCAGTGGCTGCTGTTTTGAGTATAGACAGGTTTAAAACCTCAAAGTACATTGTAGAATTGATAAATAGTTATTATAGAGTTAAGTTTTATTGCGCTGCACATTTTTCAAATGAAATATAGTGTGAGACACGGTGAGTCTTGTCACATTGCTACATATCCTTTCAATCAAAATGTGCACCTGAAACAACAGTCAAAGTACATCCACTTCTACATAGCAGACACAAGAAATGGGGTTCTGGGATGTCTATTTGGTGGTATTGGACAAAGTGGGTGGCCCATGAGGCAGGAAAATGAGGGGTATCACAATAATGCCAATTCCACCAGTAGACACAAACCCTTTGAAATGCTGGAGGTGAAAGGGGAAGGGGCTACAACGGCTGCATCTATATCTAATTGAAGGCTCACATATTGTCACACGCTTAGCACAACATTTAGCAGCGGAGCTATTGGCTGGGTGGATGCTGTTGGTGAGTTATGTATGGAAAAAGGTTTGGTGGGATGGAACACAGAGAAGGAATACTCAAAAATGCACATAAATATTGGTCTGTAACATTCATTAAAGTTGCACAATTATTATGGTTGTCTTTCATTAGCATTATCTTCATACTGAAGTCCACATAATGTCAATATCAGCTGCTTGTTGTGGGGATGGTATAGAAAAACATGGAAAAATGTGAAATATATCATGTTTGGGATTACATAGTGGTCAATAGTGTAAACCATGGAACTGCTGAAAATAATTATTCATTGGCTTTGGAGAAGTGAAAATGAGAATGATTGTAGGACTTGCAAAAATGAGCATGATGCCTAGAACGAGCCCTCCAAGTATCAGAGTGACCTTGCCTTCGTTCAGAGATCCGAGGTCAGAGGTCAGAGGTCATACCTATCAGTGGAACTGCATCGGATGTTGAGGGCATCTTTTCAGCTACTAAGTTGAGAAATACAGTCAACGAAAGAAGTATGGTGACTCCTGGAATCAGATTTCAGAGTTGATATTTAGTGATGAATTGAATTTTTACTTCTGTGAAACTCACAAAACACAGTGAAAACATAGTCCAAACAAAAATAACTCAAGTAAAAATCATCATAAATGAAAAAAAGAATCCTCTCAGTAATTCGTAAAAAGCTGCTTTCTGAAAATCAACCAGTGATAATGTGCTATTATGAAGGAAAAATATTTACCAGCAGCCCAGTGAAAACTTCGTAACTTTTCTCTAGCATGCGCTTGTAGAATTTTTTGTCATAATAGTGAGTCCACATTATAATTTGAATAGGAGAACTAATCACATTCAATGCAAAAAAAATATTAATCTAACATTTCTTGATGACCGTTGTGTTCCAGTCTGAAAAATGGACTCAAAAATCAAAATCAGAAAATTTGTGTGTCCATTTTAGGATAGGTTTTTTTTTTAATGAACAAAAAAACATGGTGCCAAAATTTAAAAAAGAAATCTTTGACTTACTGGAAATATCTGTAGTGCTTTAGCAAAAGTCTGAAGAGTTCCTGAATCCGCAATAAAAATAGGAATTAGGTTACATCAAAGGGCGACTTTACTCTTTACTACAGATTTGTATGAAGAAGTTTTAAATCACTCTTGACATAGTTGCATTAAAACATGAAATATAATTGGCAAAAACATTATTTGGCTATGCTGATTTATGACATGAAAAGTTAAAAGAAAGAGATATTCTTGATATTTTTTGCTTCTTGATGAGTGAATGTTATCTGATCAGTGCAGATTAATTTTTTTCTACACATAAAATGTGGTTGAAAGATTGAAATGGGCTTGCTGGAAATTGTATTCATAGATGTAAATTTATGGATAGGTCAGGTTGAAACAGAATAAGATAAAATCAATAAAACAAACGCGATAGCTGGAAATTATATGAATGCCTTCTGAAAATGGAAACTAATTGTTTTCATTGATCAAAGATGAAATATTTGGAATGTAATATTGTTCGGTACAATTATTCCAATATAGGTGCGATTTCTTTGCTAGTTTTAAGTTTGTGAGTTCAGCCAAATCTAAAGATAAACCAATTGATGACGGGAAATCATATGTAATTAATTTGATAATAGTGTAGAGGAAGGTGGGAATGAAAAGTGTAAAGAAAATATTACCAAGCAAGCTGTATCTAAATACATTTATTTATGGATCAATAATTGCTATTAGGAAAAGATTTTGTTTTTGATTGTTGGGCATTGAGCCAACTGTAATGTTTAATTTACCTACATCTTATTAGACTCAATTATTGTCCATCGAAAATAGATTTGCTTTGCTGAGGTTGTCATTTTATGAAATTAAAGCAGCTTTGAGCTGATTCACGCTATCTTATGGTTAAATATGGCCTCTACTTGTTCCTTTGAGCTTTGGAAACAGCTGATCTACTTTCGTTGGCTTTCATTGAAACTTCTGAGGAATGGTATCTGCATTGTTTGAATTTCCGGCTGCTATATGTCTTTCAACTCTTTTGTACTAGGAGTTGTTCATTTTATCCCCAGCTTTTAGATTCCCAGTAAATTACCATTGAATCCATAAAAAATATTGTTTTCTTCTCGTTAAATTCTGACTACTTGAATTGTAGGTACTTTTCAAATTTAATTATTTTATATTTATTACGAGACTCCCATAAGTCACATATGCACTGAAAATGTGAGAAATGATATTAAGTTAAGTCACTGAATTAACCCCAATTTAGTGTGGTCTATCATTGACATCCAAACATGAACACCCAGATCATGACGGATTTTATACGCCTAAATAGTTTGTATATCTTTGCCATACATTTTTACGGCTTGTGAGTCTTATCAGCATAGAAGATGAGAAATAATATCAATATTTAATTCACAATTCATTGAGGAATATGTGTTTTTTTTAAGATCTTCTGAATAATGGACTTCAACTTCTTACTCTTTTGTCCATATTACAGCACTAAATCATGAATATTATTATTATTATTATGACAACCTTAAGATCCAACATTATCACCTACTTCTGGATTACTTCTATTTCTAATATTTCTCAATAGTGCTTCTGTAGAGCTGTTATTTATGGAAACACTATCGAGCCTGCTTTTGAAAACCCCCTTTTTAAATGAAGCAAAAATATAAGCGAAGTCAAGGCTATTTCCTTAGTGAAACAGGATCATTTTATGTATATAAACCAAAACATGATGAAACCCCAACGAATGCTGCTGCCGAGTCTTTATGTGCATGCATAACTCTTGGACTTCTGTTAGTTTTCCTCCTTTCACCTCATGCAATGATGCTTGTGGACTTATACCCCATTTTGTCATTCTATGATGTGAGATTATCATCTCTCCTTCCATGTTTCAATGGCTATCTGGGATTTAACTCTCTCATGAACTGCACTCATGAGTTTTCTGTCTCCTACAGTTTGATTCATACATCATTTGGTGGTTTTATTGGCTAAAATGATAGCTCACCCTCCAGGAATTTTGTAATGCTAATTAGGCATTATGAGAGTGGAAGCAGAAACTTTTAAATTACAAAATACATTAAGTCACATGGGTGTAGTGCCGAAGGAATTAAGACACCTTAGGACATGTAGATGGTAGGAATAATATGAAAAAAATCAGTTTAGTTACAAAGGTCTAAATGAATTTCTTCATTTAAAAATTTTCCTCATATCAAAGCACAGTAAAGAGCTGAATACCTTATTTAAATGCTTCTGTCTTATTTATGCTGTGAACTTTCTCGTAAATTGTCATTTGGTCAGAGTGCAATCATATCTGTTCACCATAGCACTTATGCTAAGCACTTCACTGTCAAAGAAATGCAAACTGGCCCTGCGATAACATGATGTTTACAGTCATATAAACTGTTGGTTTAATGCTGCTTTGAAAATGGTTCATGGCTCCTTATCAATTTAGCAAATGTAAAAAGTGTCAATGGGAGCTGGATTGAGAAAAACTTGTTTTTAAAATAAATATTATATAACGTATGAAATATTGGGGAAGAACAATAGCAATAGATAAAAAGTTGGCTGCAAACATTTTTTGTTAAATAGTAAGCATCTCTTAGCAGCTGGTGCTCCTCATTCAATGATACATATTGGCTTAAATTTCTTGGGTTGATTTTTATTGTTTTTTCTTGCTACCGTAATAGAAAAAATGCAGTGATATATGACCCCTACACTCCTTAAAATGCAAAAAAAACTAGGCAACTCACAGTTTTTCAAAGGTTGGCATTAGTCTTAGTTGGCACTAGTTTTGGACCCCTTATATTAATTTTGTCATGTTACTTGGGGTATTTCTGATGGGAGAAACATTTATAAATCAGATTTTTCTCCATTGTATATCGTAATTATAACTTTTGAAATGTTAAATATGCTACCTGATGAAAAATCTTGCTCGCTCAATGTTTTAAGCCATCAACTTGGAATGAAGTCCAAGTTATTAATCGGACATATATATTTATTTGTTGGTATGCTGATATATTTGTTACTACTCCATGCGAGTGTCTACTGAATAATTTGACTTCAGATACATACCCTTAAGTAATCTCAGCTTCATTAAAGGTAGGTCACAGTCATTGATTGTTTTGCCTCAGGTATATTTTAAAGTCGAAAATTTATGCCTGTATTGTTTTCTGAAATGTATTACTCTTTGGTTTTAATAGAAACATCTTTATGCCTCCCTTATCAATTTTTGATGAAATGCAATCCTCGTAAGAATTGTGATTTCATAAAGAAAAATTTGGCATCTGAGTTAATGATTATGCTATAATTTTAGTTCAACTGTTGCATATTCTTCAGTATAGTAATTACAAAATCTGTATTTTCCAAACAATTCATTTACTATTTATGATTAAAATGGATGAATCATAATCAAAGGGAAAATTTGTCATAGAATTTATGCTTAGGAAACTATTCCACATTTATCGCTTCCTATGCAAATGAAAAAATTGTTGTCTCAGAGAGAAAATGAAAATATTTGTATTTTAGACATCCACTTGATATTTAAGTTATTTGCATTCTTTCATTGCTTTGATAAAAATTATTAATTTAAAGGAATTTCATGATAAGGAAAAGTATGTGGAGTTCTGAAATGAAATGATTTGATGTGGAGACTTTTTTACTGTGATGGGAATACAAATGAATGAAATAGATGAGAGAAATGTCGGAATGGATGAATGATAAATCTATATTTATTTTCTGATGAAGCTTGTGCTTGAAATTTTTCAATTCTTGGTGTGCCTTTATGTTGGGTACCAATGTAATGCACATGTTTTTATTTTGCAATGATATTTGTCATCCAGTTAAATGCCTGACCATTGCATGATGCAATCCTGTCCCATGAAGTACATGAGTATAATATTAGTCAAACTTCATTCCCCTTTATGATCTGGTCGACAGAATAGAGTTGAGTTATCATATCCTGGATGCTAGTTTTTACAATGAACTTGTGGGAACTGATCTGTGATAACCAGGAGATTAAGGCTCTTATGTGGGATATTTATCAAATGCTTCTGCAATGTCTGTTTTGATGAAGGTGTCAATAATTTGTCCCTATCGTCATTGTCCATTCCTGACCCTAGCAGATGATGGTTTGATTCCTCCAACCTGATGAGTTTCTACTGAGGTGGCTCCAGCCCAGTAGACTGAAGTCAGTCAGTAGGCAGATGTGGTTGCCATACCTAGGGTCAGCTTTTCACCAGAGTCCGGCGGAAGAGTGAACCCAAGCAGCGCCATTGATGAGATGAGGACACAGGGAACGATGAGGTTGAAGAAGTAGTAAAGGGTCCTTCGGCGGATTTGAATGGTGAAGGTGACATCCACGTAGGGCTCTGGGCAGCATTGGTATGTTATTGTGTTTTTCTTTCCTGGCATCCCTGAAACATTATATGTTACTGTCATGACAGAGTTCTTGTATAATAATATCTATTTTACATCAACATGCCCTATTTATGACTTAAAATGTATGAGTAAACACCTCTAATTTAGGTAATGTGACTGAAAAAACTTTTCCATGGATGACTACGTTTGTATCAGATAAACAATGAATTGGACATTATATTATAACTGGTCTGATCACAAAGTTTAATCGGTGGGAAAAGTGATGATTCTTCAAGGTCATAAATTATAGCTCTTATTGTAATGTGAGGTTTAAAAACTTATCCGGAGAATGCTGGATTTGGTAACATTCTGTATAAACATGCCTGACTTAAACCTAAGGTTTTGGTGAAATGATATGGTTTAAATTGAACCATGCCAAGACTTAACATGGTCATGTTGAAATTATTAGGTACCTTTGGGTAGGTTGAATTTCAGATGGGAGGGAACCTCATTTGAATGTGCATATTTATTTATTTGGACTTCTGCAGGGGAAAGTATTGATTTTATGAAAATGATTATATTGAAACTGGTTATCCTCTCTACCCAAGGGTTTTGGGGTATGAGATATCTCTAGGGATGGGTCCCATATCTGCAAAAAATCTTTCTGAAGCTGAAATGAAAGGGCCAAACTTCCCTTGAAAATAAGCATTTGGCTACTTTGGTTACTTTTGTGCGATTCTGCAACCACCCTTAATGTATTTATCAATTTATTTCACTTCTTCAGATACTCTTTGGTACACCTCCCTAATGGAGTGACTGCTATGTATGCAGATGATCACAATAAAATGATGATTTTTTAACTTTATTATTTTCAGTAAACCTATTTAGCCCTTTATAAATACGATTTTGTAAACTTATGATACAAATAAAAAGGATTATAAAATTGTATTGCGTAATATAAATTTCCACTTAATTTTAAAAAAATAAATAGGTAGTACAAATAGCATGCTGAGCAAAGCATGTCTCCTCAGCACTTAATTATGAAATAAATGGTGGAATAATTTGTCAGTATTTATCATGAAATTGACTCTTTTGCTGTCAGTGTTTGTGTCTGGATGAAGACAGCCATGGGCTGATTTGTTTGTAGTCTTATTTCAAAATAGACATATTGTATTTCCTGGTCTGTAGGTTACACAGGCTCTTAAGGGGTACATGGATATTTAGATTTAGAAGATAAAAATCAATATCAGTATCTATTAATAGTAACCAATAAAAGGAATTAAATGCACTCTATAACTTCCTCAAAAAGCAACTTAATTTTTAGTTATTCATTGTATTGGTTCAGAAAGAAATGAATTATGGAGAGTGCACCTTAAGCTTGCTGCTGCTATGAAGTAGTGAAATTAGAGGCATGGGCACCTCCCAAAGTGATGCATGAAGGCATGACTTCACCTATGATGAAGGCAAGATGCAGGCTGATATTGCTCTGAATTTTTGAGGAAACATGTGCATCATACAGACCAGAAAATACGGTGAATAGAAACTTGTTAATTTTTATCACTTTCTACTTTGAACTCAGGATTTATTATTCAACCATTCAATTCCCAATTGCAGCCCTAGTTTTACGGTATGAAACTCTGTGGAATGTGTTAAATAGATATATCATTTTGTTAAATTTGGAGACTACAGTCCACAAAATAGTCTTGGGAATCTTTGAGTCTCAACACATTCCACTTGGTATTGAATGGTTATGTAATATGAGGTTTAGAATAAATTTTAATTAATTTAGCTATTTATTTCACTTACCTAGCAAGTGCCACTCTCCATTGGTAATGAAATCTGACAGATCACCTCCTTCCTCAGAATTGAGTACTAGGTCAAGCTGGAAATGGGTATTGTCAGTCAGCTATCTTGAAAATTAGCCTCAAATTAATAATGCAGTTAGCCCCTGGGCATAGCAGAGAGATGCTCATGCAGAGTATTATGCATTCCATATTCAATGAGATACAGCTTGAGAAGCATTGAAAATATTTCTTCTACTGCAACTATTATCATAGTCAAAGAGATATTCTAGTAATAGCATTCTCAAGTCTACGGCTAGGAGGAAAACATGCATTTTTCTGTGCATCTCATTAACAATTATGGCATTAAAAATTACTCATTCCTAGTATTAAATACATAAAAGAAAACAATTAAAATAGCCCTGATTTTGTCATCAAATTCCACCAATACCAGAAGATACCACCTAGAAAATTAATACGCCACAATAAATTAAGCATAAAAAAAGCTTTACATTCACATTCTCATAAATAAGTATTGGGATGACATGAATCTTCATGGCAGAGGAAAAAGTACTTTGCAGTTTTTTAGGCCTGCCCAGTGTATTCTGTCATCTTATCCTCACAATCGATTTCATTATGATTAAATAGCCGCCCAAATGTTCAGATTGTTAGAAAATTGAGTCATTAATGAAGAAAATCTTATTTTTTTATAATATTTTTCTCATTTCTTTCGAAAAGCACAATTTTTACGTGTATTCCCTTCTTCAGAGTTTCCTGAGTTGATCTCTTCATGGCCAATTTTAAAAGACTTGTGTAATAATACCTTTGATGAGTGCACGAATTTCTTTGTTAACATTATCAGATAAAAAGCAAAGAGGTTTTAGCTTTCATTTCCTTTTTAAAAGATGACAATTTGTGTCATAGAGAGCTTGTGGTATTGAACTTGATGTGTAATGCTGAAAACTACTTTGTGTGAATCTTTGTACCTTCCTACATTATGCCTCCCTGTAGGAAGAATATTTTATCAATATGATATTGACTACACCAAATGCAACTTAGCTATTTTATATTAAATGGCCTTCTCAAAAAACAATGATAACCAAGCCATAAATTCAGTTCACAAAAACTTTTTTGTAGGGTGACTTTACACTAGATTTTGATTGAATGTGCTTTCAAGATTGATCTGCGTTGGCGAAGTTTGTAGCAGAAACTTCATTATTGACATCTTAATCTCTCTCCTCCTTGGATCGCCTATTTAAACCAAGTAATGAAATCAATTGGAGGACAGGGGAAAAACACTTGGCTCCATGCAAAATGGAGTCGACAATGTAATTGCTTCCCCATCTGATGATCAACCGATGATGAAACCTACACTGCTCCATTATATCTGTGCATAGCTCATATATTGAAGAAATCCACATTCAAGTTGGTTTCATTTAAGCATAGCTGTGGCAAAGAGAATGAGTCTATGCTGGTGCCTTGCTGGATGAAATGTCAAAGACGTTGATAGAGGATTGCAAAATGTAATGTATATGAAGAGGTCTAATAGGATGATTATTGCGTCCATTAAAATGGTAAAAAGGAGTAGGTAGTTGAATAGGATTGTAGAGGGAATGCGTAAACTCTGGGACTGAAAAGAGACTTTTGCACCTCAATTCGGACAGTATGAAACATTCATTAACTGCGTTGATCTTAGTATCCCATATCAATTATAATGAGCTTCGAACAATCACTTCAAAATTAGAGGGTGAAAATTAGATGAATATAGGATGGGTACATATTATTTGGCCAGGCATGTATAAGTGCAGATTAGCATCTTTTAATCTTATGCAGTAATTTTTTACCAGTGTATTCATATTGAAGTCCATGTACAATGTAAAGGCTTCATATCGATGGGTAATATTTCTTGTATTCTGGGTACATTACAACAGTGGATTCTGTTATAGTACTTGCATAATGATAAACTCTAATTCTCTGGTGAAGTTGAATAACTGTTAGTGAAATTCAGGGCATATTTGTTCAAATTGAAGCATTCTGCTGAAATAAATCTATGAGCTGACTTTTGACCACTCAGTGAGATCATTTCTTTTGTCATTGTCTTACTGAGCATGGTGATAGATTCTTTTACCTTATATTTGATCTTTTATAAAGTACAGACCTGTCTTCAGATCTGAAAGGTATACAATTTAAACCTTTATCATGATTAAATATTGCTTAGGATAGGTAAATACCTATGATAGTCTAAATAATTAGCAGTAACCCAAATGTTGGACTTACTTACATGCAAGCAATAATTGGTGAAAATTGCAGAAATAAACATTAATAACCCATGTAAATAGAAGTAAGCATTTTGAGAACTTTCATTAAAAGTAGGTATTCATACTGCTAACAATCACTGAAATTACCGTTAATGATTACCATTAATTTAAGTAAATACTCAATTGAATTGGTAAGAAAGCAAATACACTAATACATTGATTCTTCCGAGAGCTCCTGCATGAGGGATACAATCTCTGCTTAATGTAAGATCTTGAGAAATTCAAAGCTGTTGTTAAAGCTACGAGTGATTCTGTTGTCAGGTCTTTCACTTGCTTTTAGAATTTGTTTACTCTTTAGTTCCCCTTCATTTTCAAAAAGGAAGAAGTTGGAAATGTCTCCAATTCACTGATATTTCAAACTCCTGATGCAATAAGCCACTCATCAAATGTAATATGTTAAAGATGTAGCTGGTAAATGGAGCTATTTTAATTACTAAACGTGAGGTACTTTCACATTATGTACTTTAATGGGATTAATAAGGCATTTCCTAATGATTATCAAGGCAGAAAACTGAAGATATAAACCCCTCTGTATCACATAAGTAAAGATAGTTTGATGTGATTTGAGATTGATTGGTATTTTCTTTCATTGAAGTTTCAATTAAAATCAAATTCTCTTACAATAATGAAGTAAAAAAAAATACATTTGTGCATCCACAAATCCCTAAAGTGTCTTTTTTATATTCTTTTATCACTCTCTCACATGCAAAAAATTTTGAGTATAATGAAATAACTTGATTATATCAATACTCTCTCTGGTGAAAATTTCTTTAATGGCTATTTTTCCATGCTACTCAAAAATCAATGTTCCAAAGGTACTGTTTAGAAAATTCATCACTGATTTTTCACATTTCTTAGGCAGTGATAGTCATGGATCAATGTGTATTATGATGAATCACAAAAATATTGTTTATAATGGTGGTGGAGAAAATTAAGTTGTGCAGTATTAGTGACAATAATACAATATAGGAATTGAAGATTGGAATTTTAACGATAAAAAATTATGAAAAAATTGGAACCAAATTGAAAACTGGCACTTACGGCATTCAAAGCCAAAGCCATATCAGGATAAATTTAATTGGTGCACATATATGGGTCCTAATGATTGATATGTATTATGGAATTTTGAATTATTCTGCATGGCAAACTAGTTGTTGCTGCCTAATGTGTCTGTCTGTCCATATAGATGGATCTCTTTATTACAGTGTTTAGTGAGATGAGGTCCAAATCTTTTTTGAAAACTAACAAGAGAAAAATGATGAATATGAAGAACTATCTTACAGATAATGTGTAGTTGAATGACAGAGTACAGTATGCTGGTAGTATAATTAGCTGTTTCAGCAAAGATTAAAGCAGACTCTGCATTTGATGTTAGTGGAAATTTAAGCATAAATTTATGTGTGAACTGAGGTTTGCTTAAGTGTGTTGGATAGTGTTGTGATTAATGATGAGATAACTAGTGTTGCAGTTAATTGTAAGATTGCAAATAAGTATCTGCTTAAATTCAGATAATGCCTCTAATGGTTGGCACATGGATACAAAATGATACAATGTAGTACATACCTTAGGAGCTCCAGCTAGTGAGCACATGTCATGCACCAGTTGTAAGTGCTCATTTTAAATGCAATTATGTCCTTTTGGATATATGTACTGCTTCCATTTTGCTAAATACTCTGTTCAACGTAATTTTTCAAAAACAGTTTCCTTTTTTTAAGCTTCTGAAGAAATGTTAAATTGTTTCTTTTAATTTAGAAAATTTTTTTGGCTTAGATTAAAGACTTATTGAGTATGGTGTGCATTACGCAAGCTAGAGAGAGGGATCTCATTGGAAATAAGGTTCCATTGGAAGCGGATCTTGGACTATTGCTTGGAAAGTGTCCCTTAAAGCTTTCTAGATATATTAACTGTGCATTGCTCCATTATTGATCGGCAAGTTTAGCTCACATAGGGTTGAAAATGAAAGGGAAGTTTTATGTGACCTCAAATGAAATAGAGTCATAAAAAGAGCCTCTTTTCAGGGAGGAATATTTTGCAAAAATTTTCAGTCTTTGAGTTAAGGTACACTGAATGGGAAAATTTTCTTTAGGAGGCCTAGTTTTGACTCTCAGTAAAAACTGAAAAGGCACTTTGAAGGATTCTGTTGAATGTTCTTATTTCAGAAATACTTATCTATGAACATTAATGACTGACTATTATAAAAATTCTTTTCTTGATACCTGATTGCCATCATAGGTCCAGCTACCAAACTTCATGTCACAGTGTTGGTCATCAAAGGGGAACCAAGTAATGTCTATCTTGCATGTGCTCTTGAAGATGCCAGGAGGAACGTACAGGCAGCTGCCGTTATGTCTCACCACCACGTTCGTGTGGTATGTCCCGTCGAAACCTTCATCGGCACTTCACAAAAAAGGGTACATAGAAAGGCGATATTATTTTATTTATTCTTTTTCTACTTCATGTATTACATGGAAAGTAGAAAAGTAGGCACTAATATAAAAATGACCGAATGGTAAATACATGTTGATATAGAATTCATTTATATTGTCATTAGTTGAGATATTGGATACTTCCTGTAGCTTCAAGGAATTATTTTGAAACGTTAATATTATTCAGGATCAGATTAAAAGTTTATTGTTTTAAGTAGTTTATCATAAGATGTTCGAATTAGTGGAATTTAATTTATTAAATAAGCATTTAATTAAAGGGTGATTTCTACGTAAATAAAAGGTGATCTATTCAAAGTTTTAAAATGCGCAACTTGATGTAAAATGTATTTTATTTAACATAAAATAATAAGTACTTAGGTCCATGCTAATGTTATAGGTATATGAGTGTTGTAAATAAATTATTTAATTATGTACAACTACAAAGTGGAGGTAAGGGTGCGTTATTATTTACCTATGCTAAGCCTCGTTAGCGAGTGAAACAAATCGAATAAGCTTTTTACTTGCAAATTCAAGACATGCAACTTCTGAATGATAAGGTCTCGCATGCATATCTCGATGAGCTCTTTCTATTGAGGCCAAGCATTATTAAATAGTTTAATTAATATAAGTGCGAATGAAAAAGTTGTCATTGACTGTACTCATACATACATTGGTTTACGCAAAGCGGCCAGTGTCATCTTCATTGCATGAAAAGAAATTGAATTAGTGGCCGAGTGTGTAATGCTTGAGGCACTTATTTATATTTATTTAAACTATTATTTTTTCGTCACATGAATCCTAATTATTGACAAAATATTTAAGTGTATGTTTTGGAAGCAAAGTATAATAATGAGAGTAAAATTGCGGTAAAAGTTTTTATATTTAGCATTTTTTGACTTACATTCGAATTAAAAGTTGCATTACAAAAAGGAAGGTTTATTATTTATTTCTACGTATTAGTTTTATTTAATTACGCTGACTTATCATGATCATTTGGAAACTTTATTTCTCTTGCGATGGTTAAGTTGTGAAAAATCCACTTGACCAAACATTTGGGTGCGAGAGGTTTGGGATGATAAAGTAAGATTTCGATGTAAGATTTCGTCGGGGACTCCTTTTTTTTTATATAATCAGGGAAATCCACGACCGCCTTTCTGGGAATGAACGATTGCAAGCGTCCTCGCAATTCGCAAAAAGATATGTAGGTATATCATTCGTCGACGAGCCGATAATGTGACCATTGTTTCGGGGGTGAACACAATGATCGCACACTTAAAAAAAAACATGAAATAAATTTGACGTGGCTTTGGGTCGACAGAACGAGAAAGGCAAGCGGGGAGAACCCTCTCTCTCTTTGTCAAGAGAGGAGCTGATGAAGTGGCCCACAACAACTGCTGCCTGTTTTGGGAGATATGGACGAGATGGGATGGGGGAAGGGGGGCGGTGGGTCGGTGCGGTGGGAGCTGGGCGGGGGCCCTCCTCCGTGGCGGCGGTCGCTTCCTCTCAGGCTCGCCCTTGGCGTGGGGGCGGTGCGACTGCCCCCCGGAGGAGGGCCACGATGAGGGATTTCAGGACGGAGGGCGGAGGAGGGCAGGCCATGGAGCAAGATATTCACATATTATATTTATAAATATATATATGTATTTACACACACACATACACATACAAAATTGATTCATTAGGTAGTACCTACGCTCCAAGAAAAATAGAGGGAGCGAGAGAGAGAGAGATAAAGATAGAGAGGTACTATAAACAGTAGCAACCCCGAGGGGGCATAAGGAAACGCAAGACAGGTGCTCTACAGTGGATGCTTCTAAGTAAGGGTGTTTTCTATGGAGGTGAAAAGGGATGTAATTCTATTGAAGGTTGTTCATATCAATATCTAATTACGAGAAATGCACCTGCACGATTGATAGCTAAGTTTTCCGAGGAACAAAAGATGTAAACTTGAACTTCATGGGGTCGATAAGCGACCCAAAGGACCTCTAAACCATTGCAACCGTGAATAATTACCACATGCCGTTCTGTGATATCGTTTTGTAATGACGAGTAGTCATTCTCCTTCTTTAGCAGTACTTAACTACTTATGAATACTTAGTCGAATGAAAAAGTCTCTGAAACGTGTTTTTTTGTAGTAAACTGAAACGAGCGGAAAACTTGACTGAAAGGTGACGATGCAGGATCATTTCTTTTCAGTTTATTAACAATAAAAAATGCATGGAAAAAATTGAGAGAACAATATCAGAAGGTCTCATGGAATTGAAATGCCTTTGTGTTATTTACACTTCTGATAATGTATGATGCATTACTTGGAATTGGAGAGTCAATGAGATGGGATCAAAAACAGCAAGGCCATAACAGAAATTTTCTATAAGAAATTCATAATGCCACATACAGTAGGTTAATCTCAATCTACAATCCGTTAATTTGAGCAAAAAGTGAGCGTATCAATCTCAAGTATAATTAGCAGGAAAGACATTTCCAAGAGAAATAAATACTCGTGGAAGAGTCCAAAATTGTCCTCACGTGAGAGGACGAAGATAAGGAGGAAAAGAAGCCACTAAATGTGAACAAAAACACGAAGACGTAGACACTCATAGAACTTAAACTAAGAATTACAGTATGCAGGTCACGCTAGCACAAAGTGTGCCGAACACTATCACAAAAGCTAATGAGAGAGGAAAGAAAAAACTACGTCACCTAAGGAGGTAGAAATACTGAGGAAAATGAGGAAATATTAAATTACTGAGAGATATAGACAAAGATAATATGGAAAAAATAGATAAAGAGAGAATTATTATTACCTGAGCAGAGAGTATGGGTCAATGAGGACAGTGACAGGGGCTTAATGGTATTCCCAGCTCGAACATTCGTTAGAATGTAGCGTAAACTTTCGGGATTGAAGCGTGACTTTAAATCGCGTGGCTAAAGGTTAAAAAAAATTACGCGTCAAGCCAAATTTTAATTAAGCGCCTTGTACGTGAGAACGGCGGGGAATGGGGGGGGATTTTGTTTAGATTTACGAACACTAAGAGAGAGAGAAAGAGAGCGAAAGGATTGAGCAGTTGAGGATTTGAGCGAGGGTTAGGAGAATCAGGTATTAAGGACGTGGTGGAGGAAGAGGGCGAGTTCCGAGGAGGATGTGAAGGATGAGAGGGGCCTGAGGTAGAGGAAAGGAAGACGTGAGGGAAAGTGGGACGTGATAGAAGCCTGAATGGAAGTTAAGAGAGGAGGGTCTGAGTGGGGGTCTTTTAGAGAATGCATGAGGTGAAGGTAAATTATTAAGGGTGATAGGGAAGGAGTTGGGAAGAGGTTGGAGGCGAGGCCAAAGGGGAGACATGAAAAAATATTGACGAGGATGAGGACGGGGGATGAGGGTAGAAAGACGCAGATGGAGGGAAGTGCACTTTTAAGTTACGAACGAAAGTTTTCGCAGTGATGAGCATTTTAAGAGGTTATTTTTTTGAGCGGTAAGCGTTCTTGAAAAGATCATAATTTTTTTGAAAAAAAATATGTACAAGCCTTGACCTTATTATGGTTTGAATTTTACTTAATTTTATTCGGAAAAAAGTTGAACTTCCCGAGAAAAATGTTGCAGCTTCTCGATGAATTGTTTATAATTTGTATCGTTGCTTCCTCCTCAGGAACAAGTTTACGCTTATCTTATGACATCCGTTCCGTCTTTCAGGAGGGCACCACCTCATTTCTTCGTGCAATATATCTAATTCCCAGAGATTACGGTAGCAGTGTGCATAATTTTTAGAAAAAATTAGTTATCGATGTGAAGTATTTGGTAAATGAAATGTGCAAACTTTTAATTTTATTTAAATGGTTTTTCTTTATTTTCCTTCAAAATTTATATATTTCTCTGTTTTTCATTTCATTCTTAATTTTATTTACACACCAACATGCAATTGTAATAATAAAAATAGGTTACTTTTAATGTTTATAATTCCAATCTTGCAGTTTACAGGAATTTAAGGGAAGTTTATTAGAGCGTCTGCCATAAATGCAGCTACTAAAGAAAGAGATTTTTTGGCGTTAGATACTTCATTGGAACACATCAAATATTATTTTTTTAAGGTTTTGATTGCACTACCATCGAGTAAATAAACAAGTGGATTTCGAAAACTTTACATATAGATGCCCTTCAGCGTTATAATTTATGACATAATAGATTATTAAGTCCAAAATAATGTACATAATTAAAGATACATCTGGAAATGAAGTTTGATAACATTAACACAAAGACATAATTACACATCTAAAATATTTATGTAGTAATTGCGATAAATTCCATATAAATACAATAATAACTTACTATTAGTATTATGAGCTAAGTTATGCATGACAGTTTCTATGTTTTTTAGAAATTACTTTGACGTTATGCTAGGTATAAAAAGTTCAGTGATGTCGAGGAACTTGAAAATCTGTCCTCTTTTCTTTGAAATATAGAAAGTTTTGAGGCGGGGAATCTCAGAGCGCAGTGACACTCTATAACATGAAGGGTTCTGTTTTGGAGGAGCAAACAGGAAATGGCAGATTAAATTGTCGCGGCCATGAAAGCCGCGATTCGACACAGCACATAAAAGAGTTCCCATTGTGTGGGTCCGGGGAACTCCGTCTGAGGAGAGACTGTCGTTTGACTTCTGTAGGTTGCGGGGACGGGCAGTTGAGACCGGGTCTCTGCTTTACCTGTTGTACATGAGCACGTCCGGCCTCCATATCTTGTTGGGTGTGATGCGGAGGTCTCTCACGCCGCCATATTCAGAATCGTTCCACCTCAGATTGTAGTCATTCCACTCCTGGATGGGGGATAAGAATGGTCGGAGGGGGATGAAGAGGAGGGGGGTCGTGCCAGGGAGGGGTGAATGGGAGTGGCAGGGTGTAGGTGAAGTCAGGGAGTTGTGGGGGAAGTTGTGTGTGGGTTTTGAAAAAGGGTTATGGCAGGGGGAGCAGGTGGAGTGCGCGGAGGGTTAAGGGTTTGTGGGAGGAAGGGAGGGTGATTTGATGTTTGACGGGATGAGGGTAGTAGAGGGGGGCGTGGTGGTGAATCGGAGACGAGAGAAGGGTGGTTAGTGGCCCAAACTAAAGCAGACTGGCCGCTGTTCAACCCTGGAGAACATTTGTTCGCGAATATGGTCTATTTGTCAGTTGCGTTACATGGTGGTGGTTTTTTTCACTGATTTCTGGGAGCAGTCCAAAACTCGGGAGGAAAAACTCCCTTCTCCCATCACTTCGCGATTATTTGGCAAACAGTGCGAAATGAATATTTTAGATGAACCCGATTTATGTTTTCCCACCACGTTTTTTATCCAACATTTACGATCAGAGATCAAAGAACAAAATTTTCCAGAGTGGTTAATGAAAAATTGGCAACTCTTTTGAGTAATGTTTCTTGCACCAAATGATGTAATTTTGGAATTGTTTTTTCTTAATTTTGTAAATGACTTTTTAAACTTTTCAGGATCCCCCATTGTGGTGCAGAATGTCTTATATTGGTGAGTTAAAGAGGTAAAAAGCAAAGACCTAAACGTGAAGTAACAGACCATGCACCGTTGGAGTCCGAAGTTAATATTCTCAGCTCGATTGATGTGGACAACTTGATTACAAATTATCTAAAAGTCATAAGAGGGCTGATTCTCACTATATCCAGCTGATACGTATTCTCGTTTCTCTCGGGATTCGGTAGATCACTAAGTCTACTAACAAATATAAATCGTATTTGATCTTTCATGTTCGTCTGTTGAAAATCAAATAATATTAATGAAGTCCTAGGAGTGTATCCGTATTTTGGTTAATACCTCGGAATTTTTGTACTTTTTTTGCGCATTCTACTTATTCACATGGACGTAAAACCCTTAACTCTGATTCATTTCAATTCTTTCGCCGATGGTCATCGTTTTTAGAATCCGTACTTCTGAAAATGTATTCCAGAAACTCAGAATCATGTAACATATCTATCGATCGTAAATTGCGAGCTACTAAAGTAAGGTAAGGTGGTTGAACAATTTAGTGGTGCACATATTCGCCATTCAGCACGGTTACTTGATTGAAACGACTTTTGTAACGTATCAATTTTTTAGGAAATATTTTTATAGTGGACTTTACTTTGGAGTATAATTCAACTTCTGCCCAAGAAATTGATTTAGAACTATTCATTTGCAGTCGTATGACCATACTGATCCCAGTTTAGCTAGTCAAATTTAATGACTCCGAAATAAAAAATATAGAAATTTTGTCCACATATTTTCCCTCGTCTCATTAATAAAAGTCTGGAGAAGGAAGGCTTGTGTACATAGAATAACGCAACGCATAGCCTTTTAAATCATTTCTGGGCTCAGTTCAGTCGTTCACCAGCATTCAAACCAGGCATCTGCAGTGCGCCCGGCTTCATCGATCTGAGTTCCCTCTTTCGACTTAACTACTTTGAGCGAACGAAAACTTCCTCGTTTCAGGGAATCGCTCACTTTCTCGGGAATCCGGGAGCGGTGTACGAGCTTCGCCGATAGACTTCACTCTCCCAAACAGTTCTTCGATTGCGCCTTGTATCCAGCTCCCACGCCCGATTGCTTCGCTCGCTGTCGTTACAACCGTCTTTTACCTCTTCTTGTCTCGAGTAAACCTCGATGCTGTCCAAAACCCTCCCTCTCTCCCCCAATTCGAGCAACCCTCTCCGTGTAATCGGCCTTTCCCTCTTCGGCGAACCCTCACGCACCGGTGACTTGCAGGGCATCTTGCGGACGAACTCTGTTCCGTCATGGAGCGGGCGGGCTACCCTAAACTGGAAACTCCACAAATATTTGGCCACGGGAACGATACTAGGAAGGCTGTCGTCGCCAGCGGAACTTCATGTGGAGGATGGAACTTTCCACTGGCTTCCTTAGCGTCCACGGAAGCTTTAACTAACTCCTTGAAGCTCTTTCATCCTTGCCTACGATCCTGAACCGATTTCGACATTTTCAAATTAATCTAAAGAGGTCGATCTATCCTTTCAGAGTTTCCTCTCCTTATTATTTCATGTCTATCAATCGTTTGCTTGTGACGTTCGTTCTATAGGTGCAGAAAAACATAATCTGGTTGCTGTTGATGATCCTAATGTTTGCTAGCTTCTCAACTCTCAATGCATTGGCATGAGAGTGGAGAGTTGAAACGGACGTCCCTGGGTGCATGGGAAATTATCATGAAGTAATGAATGTAATTAGCTAAATGAACTGATTTACAAGGCAACCAAAACACATTAAATGAAGTTATTGCGTTATTCCATAAAAAGTCAAAGAATTTACATTTCGCGGATGGGTTGTAAAATCATTGTCTCCAGGGCAACAGCTTAATGCAAATTTGGTGCAAAAATGTGGGATGTATATTCATGGATAAGTTAAACGATAAAAATTACTTTAAAATATAACAACAACTATTTTTACCAAGCATGGACAGAGAGAATCATCATGCACTTCAAAGCACAAAAATATTTTCTAAATCTATTCATAAGTCCACGGCCATTTAAAACATATTCATGCAGCAAAGATTAATATGCAGAAGGTGTCTAATACACTACAGAAACATCTATTTTGTAAAAAAAATACTAGCTCAGGAAGGATTTATAAATCATTACTTATCGTTATTCTGACTTTTTATATTCAATCTATGTACTGATGCAGACTTTCTTCTTTGTATACATGAAGAACCAATTTTAAATAATCACCTTTTTCATGAAGACTCCATAAAACTTTGCAGAAGACGATTGATTGCAACTAAATATTATTTGAAGCCAATCTTTCTATGTAGACGTGGAGACAATAACGTACATTGTTTTAGTGTTCAATGGTAGAAGTATTATTCGCTAGAATGAGGGTTTATGGTAGAAAAGTGAATATAAACATGTTTTACATTTTTATATTTTGAAATAGGCTATCAGAAATGACTTGAGCTTTGTGATATAGAATAGTCTTTCTTTTCACCAGCTAGATTTAACTGATGATGAAGTCATAAAGGAGCTGAATATAGTCTAATATTTGCCGAAGTTTAGGCTTAAATTGATTTGCTGCTGTAGCATAAAAGAGTCGATGGACTTAACGTATTTCAGTAAGACATCAATTGCGCATTATGAATTTAAAAAGCTACAACGTAGCCTATACTTTTTTAAAGCTGTAGTTTCTCATCTTTGAGCGGAGAATGACGAAATGAGTGCAACTGTAAATTTCATATTTGGATTTCCGTATTCATGTTGCATGCCTGATAATAATTGGAGTATTGCATGACTCAAATGGAACATTGTACTGTAGGTCCTTCATTCATCGTTATTTTGTTACATTACTTGGTTCATTTCTTATATTGGGAGGAATTGGGAGTTGCCGTACCCTATATTTGAGGATGGAACAAAAGTACTTGCTCGAGTACTTACCCATTAGAAAACAATTATCAAGATAGGAGGGATTGTCCTACTTAAAAAAGTCAAGAGAAGGAAGTGAGATTTTTCCTGTCAAAGTCTCCTGTTGGATTCCCTGTTATTTTACCAATTAAAAAACAACTATCTTCGGTAAAAATTTTTTGTGCTTAGTGATAGGTCTAGTGCTTTAATTTTGTTTGATTGGCTGGTTGGACATGACCCCTAATGATAAAATCTTAAGTGAAATTTTAGTGCCATGTCATGAATATGGAGTTTGGAGTAATATATTTTCTGATTTTTCACTGTTGTGTGAAATTATTTTACTGAGCATAATTTCAAGCAAAATTCTCACTTCATGAAAAGCTAAAATTCAATGTAGCGGTGGGTAAATGGAGTTAGGAATTTTGCAGGATCTACTAAAGAATGTTTTGGATTTTGTCAAACAGGCAGACAAGTACAGGTAGTGTGCGGATGTTTTTCTAAGAAAAAGATTTCCAATTTACTTGGTCTAAGTTTGCAAATTGAAGGAAAGTCAAAGAGAAAGTATTCCAGGAAATGGCTCATACATGGCAACCTCCGTAGGTAGGTATCAGGATGGTGTTTTCAAAGAGATGGAAAGAGGACACAGGTCTTCAGGTGCTATTACTTTAAAAAAAACGAAAACAACATCCCTACTGGTGAACCTCAGGGATTATCTTGATTGAGGAGAAATCTGAGTCTCTCTTTTCCGTATTTGTGGTTGTAAATAGAGGCTTTCTCTTTATTTTGTTAATCTTTCTTACGTCAGGTTGAGGTTTCATTCTCTACGTCACTATATCCTCATGTACTTTTCATATGAGCGCACTCCTCTAAGATTATCACTCTTTGAGGTCAAGAGTGCTGATCGTGCTTAAGGTATATTAAGTCCGTGCTTAAGTCTGCAAGATATGATTTTCGCATTGAATATCATCATTTCTTTGATTTTGTGATGTTAGAGTATGAATACGTTCAAGTACACAAAGTCAAACTTCAGCCCTAACAAAAGACTCTTTTTTCGGTCTTAAAGAACGGTCTGTAATAATTCCTTTAAAAGTTGACGTTTAGAAAAGGTTTTGCGTTGGTAATTCCATGAATATTTTGAAAAGTTAAGAGATGTTAAATGTTCAAAATTCAAAATGGTTTCTCGTTGATTTCGTGATTCAGCTTTCATTAATTCTGGAACGGCGTGGTAACCCAACAGTTGACGACTTCTCGCATAATCTATGTAAATCGTATCTAATCTAGGTAAACCGTAGGTATGTTGCTAAATGGGTGCCTATAATGAGCACCACTACTGAGGTAGTAACTGCATTGATGCTCTGCCAGTCGAGATAAAGTTACTTAGTTAACTTTTCTATGCCTCCTGAAATAAAGGAAAACGCATCGTTTTGGTTTATGAGTTGTGATACCTAGAGGCATGACATAGATTTGAACACAGAACTGAATGCGGTCTGCTGCCAAAAACCCTATTCAACATCTGAAATGTATATATATTTAAATGCATTGTAAATTTTGGGCACGCACCGTTCATTGTCGTACAAGATGCTTAAGATGTACCATCTACTTTAATTTAACGTATTATCTTTCTCCTAAAAAATGCGTTTTTCTAGATATTGGATATCGTTTCAACAAAATTGACATCGAACGAGATTGTTTGATCTCATATTTTTATAATGTCATCAAAATATTTCTGGAATGTCGTCTAGGAAAGCTGAGGACTTATAAACCATTACGCAGCTCAGCATGTGCAAAATTATTATTTTTAACGATATTTATCGTAAAAATATTCCGTGCATCTTTAATGTGTAAATATTATCCTTGTTTCTTCTAATTTTCAAATGGGAGCGAGGTTGGGTGAATTTAAAGGCGAATCCTCCATGGACTCACGATATTCCTGTGAGAAGGTCATCGCTACAGTTAAGTTCACCGTTCAATATCTGTTCGCTGAAAGAGGTTTGGAGAGAGGAGCTCTAGGAAGGTTGGAAGGGAGGCTGCCTAGTACAGAGTGCTCGTGTTTGTGTTTAGAGAGGAGCAACTGTTGTTATGATTTTTATAAGACTTACCAAGGAAAGCCAAATATTTGTTATTAGGAGTTGGTTCTTCTCGTCCTATAGTAAGACACAACAAAAAAGGGAAAACAACGAATGTTAGTGACGCCACGAGACACATGCAAACAGCAAACATACGAGGGCGGAGAAGAGTCGCGAGGTGGACTGCATTTATTCCTCCGCGAGGTGGCGTTTGGGTAGAGAGGCCCCAGAGTGTGGGAGGTCTCGGAAGGGGGGAGTGGGGAAGGAGGCGGAGATGGCAAAGGGACAATTGGGGAAGTGGCTATGAAATCAGTCATGAGGCGCTTTGGGAAGTCGTGCTAATCTCAATAATGGGAGAAATGAATTGGTCTCGGAAGAAAATGAAAACTGTACGAAACAGTATTTAAAAAAGTGTTTTTTAAATATACGATTCTCTTCATTTAGAGATAACCCTATCCTACAGAGTATACGTTATGTGGCAAAAAATCAGACTCGTGCGGTAGTTGCATAATAATGGCCTTATTTCAAACTGGTAATGAGCTTGCGCCTGTATTTAATAACGTTATTAATAGTCATTTCAATAGAGAAACATGTTTCACTTCTAATTAATGATATAGTGCCAAAAGATACTTTATATGATCAAAGTTCATTTTTCCATGCTTAAATATTATTTTTCCCCAAAGTAACTTTTATTGCAGGGTTTTGTTAATTAAAGAAATCAGATTAACGTGAAGTTCTTTTAGGCATCAGGCTGTTTTTCTCTAGGCCGAAGTTTAAAGGGACTATTTGGAGTTACCTTAATGAATAGTTTTTGCTAGTTTAATTCGCCATATCTTACAAAATACTAACCTCTTTCCCAAAGCATATCAAGCATAGGTATCTTCGCTATTATTTTTAATGTCCATGAAGCCTTTTTTATTTAACTGGATCGGCGAATATGATAATCGAGTATTCAGAGGTAAATTTTTTTTGTTAAATTTAGAATGGAACAGATAAGCAAAGAATAGTAATTAAATCTGCAATAAATGCTCATAAAACTTTGAATTTTCTAGATATAATTTCGCAATCGGCTTCGTAATAGAGGAGAGAATCACAAGTAATTCAACTCCATAACCTGCATCGCAGATTTAATTTGCTACAGTTGTGTTTATTAGTGAAAGGAATGTGGACATTCATTATGGTGTAAATTTACGATGAACTTGATTTGGAAGAATAAAATGATCATTTGATAAATGACCTTGTGAGCAGCGGCGTGTGGAGTGTATGACCTGATTAAAAAGTAACCGCGATTTGAAAGGGTGGTCTTAACACGCAAACAATCCCCAATTCTCACATCACTGCTCCCCAGATTAATGAACTTCTGCTTGCACTTTGTCTCCCAAGCAGGCAGATTGGGTGAATGTCGAGTCGTTTCGAGCTGTATCACGTTGGCGATGGTTTTATCTATTCACACCGCCTCGGCACCACCTATCCCAACGGAGGAGGCTTTGATGTTAAATTTGAGATATGCCCCCGAGGGTTCGCCTTGTGCTGAATTTTTAGTGGGATCGGGACGGGGGGCGGGGGGGGGGGGAAGAAGGGATTCCTTAGGGATTGGAGGGAAGGTGCCGTAGTGGGGCAGGGGTTGACAGGGGAAGAGGGAAAGTGAAGTTAAGCTCTCTCCTTTCCGCAGCCACCTAGCGGGGAGTTTTCCAGCCTCTTCGTCTTCTCCGCCTTCACCATTCGTCGCCAGCAGCCGCACAGCAGGACGCCCGCTTGGGGCGTTAGCCTTCCTCGTGAGAAAGCAGCCAGCCAAATTAGCCAACGGGACACGGACGTGGGGCGGGGAAAGGGAGGGGGTGTGGGGCGCCGGAGTCCGCCCGTACCCCTATAACACTCCCCACCAACTTCCAAGCCCTTTTTCTGCAAGCCCATTCAATGTGGTCCCCCATCGCGGCACCCTATGCCCTTTTCCAATCCCCATAGGGAGAGGGTGTGCGCGATTGGGGGGTGAGGGTTTGCTTGCTGGAGAGGGGAAGTCACAAGGGGTACAGATCGCGGGGTCCCGCACCCTATCCCCGCCGGGAACACACAGAAGAGAAAGAGTCACACGCAAGGGAACCACAGAAACGACATCCTCCGCCGACGGACAGCGTCTCCACCGTCGTTTCGCACGGCGACCGCCCGGTCGCGGGCCGGCGATTCGCGCGCGAGGACAACAATGCCGTCTCAATAGCCGCGCCGGCGAGTCGGCGGTATCCACACTGCCTCGTCGGCGGCGAAGAAGCCGGCCGCCTCCAGCCGATCGGCCGGGGAATTTGTGGCCATCAGCGGTACCGATCATTCGGAGGCGGCCGGCGACTGTCTAATTTTTTTTCTTAGTTATTATTTAGCACACAACACGCACGTACGAACCGTGTCAACGTGACATGGCCAAAGATCCACTTACCAAATTCAACCAAGCGTTTGTCGTCAGAATTTGATTCTTTTCGTCCTGGAGGAGGAAAGATGCGGATTGGGTTTGGTTAGGGAGGGATAATTGGACGGGTAGGGGAAAGAGGTAATTGTGGAGGCGGTGGAGAAAGAGAGAGAGATAGAGAGAGAAAAAAGAGAGGGGAAGGCAGTTAATAAGTGAAAGAAATGGCCACACACATACACTTAAAAAATCAATGTGTGCAAAAGACACCTGCGGATTCCTGGTCGTTATGAAAAAAGCGAAAAAACTAAGGTAGGATAGGAATCAGAGAAAGAGAAAGATAGAAAGTACGTAGAGAAAGACAGTAAGAGATGCTGCGAAAGATGAGCGACAGAGGGGACTCAGTGGAAAGTGCATGCTCAACCAGATCAGAACAGAGAAGGAAGTATCTTGGTATTTCTTTTCTTTCCAGCTAACACTCGAATCTTTCCAGAATTCTGTGACAAATTAATAAACTGCATTCCAAAATTTGTACTATGCTTACAAATAGCGCAGTATGGAAGCGACATAATAAGTAACTTTGATTGCTATAATCAACTCAAATTTTAACTGAGAGCCATATCCTTTATAATTAAGTAATTGTTTATGTAAAATCATATAAAATAATCATTAAGCCGCGCTAAACATAGTAAGCATGATACATGTCCTTGAGAAATGTCAACATAAATGTCTAGGATATGTTGAGGCACAGTTTTACGTGAGTTTTGCTGCACAGAGATGGCTTCGGAGAAAACTTTCTTTTAACTCAAAGATTAGATTAGTAGAAAGAATTAGTGGGTATAATATGGAATTAATACAAGATTAATGAATGCAAGAATATCTGGAAACAAACCAAAATGTTCTATTTACAACAAAAAATTGAAGAAGAGACAGAGACAGACGAAAGATTATAACTACAAGAGAGATTAGATGGGAATAATGGTTAGTTTTTAGGCAGAGGCTTCAAGGATCTATGTCAAGGAAGGATATCAGAATGAGGAGAAGGAAAGGGAGGCCACGAGTTATAAGATTGGTTTGAGTCGAGGGGCATCTTGGGAATGGAAAGGGACATTAGGATGGGGGGAAGGGGGAGAGGGACTGTGGGAAGGGTGGTGGGAGTGGGAAGGGAAGGTAGGAAAACACGGAGTTGTTACAGGACGGGATGGAAAAGAGAAACAGCGGGAGATTTTTTTTTATGTGAGTGTACTACGGATCTTTTAATCGATTTTATTCTCATGCTGATTTTTATACCCGATTACATTTGCAATCAGAGATTTTTTTATCAGATAATTCATGGAAAATTGAATACAGATTTGATTATCGAGTTTGTTGTTATTTTCGTGTTACCACTGCCGATGGAACTGGTATTAGGTTTATCGCAATTCCGTTTGAGTTTCATTAATTTCCAAGCTTTCGGTGGTTCACTTGGCATGTATAATATAGATAGTTTATGTTTTTTAATCGACCATGAAGTATTACATATTATGTATATGAGATGCCATTGATTTTCAATCATTTTATCGTCAAAGTCTGTTTCCATTTATTTTCTTGTCCTCGCCTTGCCTTAACCACATTCGAAATACATTTGATTTGCGCTGATGAGTTCCTTTTAGATCTGGCTAATCATATCATTGACGAAAAGTAAGAAGAGTACCATAATTTGATATGCTTTTTAAGAAATTTTCTATAGTTCTCCATTTTTCTGATCTGAATAGGAACAATTCCTGTGTTTATGAGCAAATGTCTGTAAGCATTAAGTTAGTTTTTCAAAAACCTTTTTCCCAGAGAACATTCTGTATTTCCATATCTGAACATCATACTCTTATAAATGCTGCTATAGTAGTTAATTGTTTCGTCCTGTCATCAACAAAGGAGGAGCTATCTGGAGTTTAATATACTGCCCTCATTGTGGTTCTGTATTTGAAAATATCTGGAGAACTGGAGGACAGCGTGGCAGAAAATTGCTTTTTTAAGACCCTCTACGATTTTATATTGACGTTAATCGTTAAGTTATGTTAAATTATTGGATAATGAGAAAAAATACTGATTGGAAAGATAATTTAGAGCTATAAACGTGCTGTTGAGCTAAAATAAGTTGAAGAGAACGTAGTTTACGAACTAACTTTCTCTGGTTTGCGCATGCGTAAACTATTGGAACCTAGTGTGCTTGAATGTTTTCATATTAAGTTTACGGCTACATATTTAAAAAAATCGGCATATGTTCTCTTCTGTTCATTGAATGTGTTTTTGACTTCTGTATTCTTAAGAAAACAAAGTCAATGACCAAGAAATTTCTAGCGCGAAATGAAGTATGAGCTGAGTAAATACCTACGTAACCTGGCGACGACGGTCGAGTAACTCGCATATATTTATTCTACGACGCTAAGTTTAAAAAATATTCTTGTTAATCAATTATAAGTGTGACCATTTTAACCGTTAGTTGATACATTATATATATTTCGAAGATGAGTTAGGTGTTTAGATGCAAATAGAGTGCACGATAATAAACCAAGAAAATATTTTTCATATTTAACTTAGGATAATTTATGAGGCATTACAGGAGATATTATGATGATTACTTTGGTGACCCCGTATCATTACTCCATGAGAAAGTAATCAATATACTCTTGGATAAAATTTGAGGGCGATAATTAAAGAACGAAAAGTCAAGCCATTGCTATTCTTGGGAAGATATACGTTTGATACCAATACGTTACTAATAGAACACTAACATGAAGAGATAATGGAGTCAAATTCGCGGAATTTGATTTTATTTTTCGATTCGGACAAACTGTGAAGTCCATTTTCACAAGTAAGTGCTGCCAAAATAATGGATTTATTATTCGGAGACTGGCCTGAGTACATATCACCAAGAGAGTTAGGCTTGCCCCTTCTAATTTCTACAGTCATTTCTCATTTGGGGTTCACAAGCGGGTGTAAAATTGTGATTTGCTCAAAATGATCAAGGGATCATAAGCATAAAAATGTAAAATTTATGATAAACCACTTGCAATCATTAATGACAAATCACACAATACAAACACCCCCACGATTATATTCCATCATGGAAGAAAAGGAGTTAAAAATATTACTGCAATAGACCATATTACCGTTTGGATGTCTAAGCCGAAACTTATGTATCTCATAGAGTTACAGTAGGCGCAAGGGGTCAAATTCAGTTCACGCATGACATTATTTTAGATATTTATTCGAAGGCTTAATTTATAGCAAATCAGGAAACATGAAAATCAAGTAAGATAAAATGGTGATCGTTAGAAGAAGGAGAAGGTAAAAATTATATGACTTGAGTGTGGACGAAAAGAAGCATAGAACAAAAAAGAATGGAAGTAACACGTATTTAGCCATAGGAAACGTTTCAGAAGAGTATTAAGGAGGATGAGACCAGTATACGAGGAGCTAAAAGGATTACATTTGGCAACAATGGTCAGGAGCATGTGGAACACACATAAGTGGTTATGAGATACGTCCAAAGGAATGCAGTTTAATAATTCATGTGAACCCATGGTGGAGTTTGAAACTTATTAGTGGAGATTATAAGTCTGTAATCATTGCTTTTTGACCCGGGAATAAAATGAGCGAATTGGAGTCAAAGTAGTTTGAGAGTCTTTGACTCAGACAAATAATTACTGATTAATGTCGACCCGTGTTACCACCATAAACTTTGCTTTAGTTTCTATTTTGTTAATCAGAGCTAGTGTGTGTAGTTTTAGTGTCGCCATTCTGTCATGCAGAACACTGTAGTTTTTCGATGGAAGTGACAAATAGAGACTTAGAAGTACACATTGAAAAGACTATATTTGTTTATAATCCAGATAAAATGCAATGTGAAATCAAAATAATCCAAGAAATAAGAGAAGTAGAAGGTCAAAACCTAATTATCTCTTTGAAGGTCGATGCCTAATTACTGTAATTAATGGTGAATGAGATAATTATACATAGAAATTGCACTGCACCGACTGCATAACTGTGCCAGAAAATAGATTTTTATTACAGAACGAGTCGTATATCTGGCATGCGGAAATTAAATGATTTGCTTTTGTTGGAAATGGGCAATTCAATCTTGTTTTTTTGCAAAATTAATGGGTTTCTTGTACACGAGTTTCATCTCCGATTCTTGCCCTTGCAGTATCTCAGGGTTTACTTTTGAATAAACTTTATTATTTTGCAAATAAACTCTAAGATGGCCACACATTTTGATAAGCCACCTACTCGGGTCAATTAATGATGTGTCATTGTGGATAACATTTGTGCCTTATACATCCGCGGTATATTTTGTTTGAAATATTAATGACAAATACTATTTTTGTGATTCAAGAGATTCAATTCATATCTTATATATCGTGTAGTGAATTGGACGTAAAACTGGATTCTGAAAACGTGTGATTTTTTTATATTTTATTGAGCCCACTCATTGAAGTTTACCTCAAGGCTCACTATCGTGATGGAAATTCAGATCGCCCCTTCGTTACCTATGTTTTTTATGATTGGCAAGCCGTATATCGGCGTTCTTAATTAAATTATTTTTCCTCTAATGAATCAATAAGTTGGAAAAAATCAAATATTGGATAATATTAGGTATTGGAAAGCAAATTTTACCTGTTACATATCATTACAATACATTACAAGTATCCACGCTTTACAACAATTATTGAAAATTTTCTCAAATATTTCAGAAGTATATTTTCTTGGCTTTTACACTCATAGCATTAAATCTTCCTTCTCCCTTTTTCATACCATGAAAAATGTGACTCTCGAATGGAATTTCCTTTGTGAAGCAATTGTTTTGACAGTATCTAAAAGTGTGTATACCGCTTGAGCAGTGAATAGACAATCAAGAGCCATAACATTCTTCATCTTACTTGAATTGAATTAAGCTTCCAACTTTTTTTGCTGCCAACTCTGAAAGGTTACACAATTCTTGTTATAGAGTATGTTTTTGTTGCGGTGCATGAGATATGGTGTAGGGAAATATGCCATTTTCAATTTTCACAGTCAAAGAGCATTCACTGCTCCCATTCAATATTTACTAGAGAATATATAATTCTATAGAAATATATATGTTACCACTTTAAAAATTATACTCGTGCATACTGAGAATAGATGGTGAATCTCCATTGCTGTCTTCTTATATATTTCAAATTCAATGAAATACTATTGAAAGTTTGGATATGATCATGAAATTGAGTGGAAACCATAGTATGCATTTGCATCAGTTTCATGATTTTTCTCTTATCAGAGAGAAGTTTAAGGTTAATTGTGATGTGCAACACATGTTAGTATACATTTGCCCAATTTTCCGAATGCAAAAAATTGAAAGTATTATGAAAAAAATGTATTATTTATACCTTGACAATTTTGGCAAGTGAAGGTGTTCTTCTCGGAGTGATTCCTTTACTGCTATGTTGAGGCTCTAGGCAGCGTATTTTATCTCTAAGGAGTTGTCTCTATTTTTCAACATCGGTTAGTTTACCACCTGGCCTCATCCCTGATTCCCCCAGGTCTCCAGGGACCTCAAGCAATCCGAGCCGTGTCGAGCAATAAAGGAATCCTCCGTGGTGGCCCGATACCCGACGGCGGACCGTTTAAGAACCTTTGTTGACGTGCAAGTCATTGTGTGTTTACACATTTGTGAAGGCAAGAGGCGCGGATGCCTCGCAATTATCATTGAGCCCGATGAACCGTGGAACCTCTCCATACTCACCACATCTATTATTTGCTGCAGGGTGAGACCGAACTTGACCTCCAGGGGTTCCGACTCGTTTGAGACTGGCCGTTCAAGCGTGTTGTACGTGGAGAGGAGGTAGTTGAGCAGCCTTTTCTCGTGCGGGCCCTGGATCGATCCTGTTTTGCATCGATGCGGGACGGAGAGAGAGAGAGAGATAGAGGGAGAGAGAGAAAAAGAGAAAAAGAGAGAATAAAAAAAAAGATATTGGGTTAGGTAAGAGTGTGTGGTGTGGCATAGAGCGTTCCAAATTTAGCAGACAGCATGGGCCTTATCAAGAACACTCTTGCCAAACTTAGATTCTGTGCGTTCACCTCTAGGTCATTTAGGAAACTACATACATTACCGCGCTGATTATAAAAAGTAAAAAATATACCAAGGGAACGAAACAGCAGAAACAAAGTATCCACATTGAACAAGCGGTCGAGAATAGAAGAGAATTATTTTATGGCATTATATTTTGATATTAGAAGACCCCTCAGAGTGGAGTAATATATGGCAACGCCTGATTCTTTTTGAAAGCTTTTCTCGCTGTCATTGGCAACGTCGCACCAAACATCCAAATTTAGACAGCATGGGACTTTGCTTCTGTGCGTTCACCTCCAAGCCATCTAGGAAACCACATCCATTGCTACGCTTAATGGAAAAGATTAAAAATATACCAACCGACCAAAACTGCTGAAAGAAAATATTATATTAAAAAAGGAATTGAGAAAAGAAGAGAATTTAAAAAAGTTACTTTATGGAATTATATCTTGATATTGGAAAACCCCTCAGAGTAGAGTAGTATATTACAACGCCCGATAAGAATTTTCTTGTGGCTATTGGCAACATCGCACTCCCGGCCTTGTGGAAATTTACATAGTCAACGAATCGCCATTAGAACCTATATTGTCAAATAAATGCGAAATTATCGAAGAATGAGAATTTTCTTGTGGCTATTGGCAACATCGCTCCCCCGGCCTTGTGAAAAGTTACAGTCAAGGAATCGCCATTAGAACCTATACTGTCTAATAAATGTGAAATTCTACATATGGAGGTACAGAGGAAGAGATGCAGAAGAATGTGAGTCCAGGCCGTGAGATAGGGAGACACACATACAATTCAACAGAACGGGGAGATATGAGGAGTGGGGGGGAAAGGTTCGGATCAATCGATGACATTTTATAACTGGGCTTCGCCGCCGAAGGGAGGCGGGCAAAGGGATGAGACCGTTTTGGGGGATGGAGAGAGAAAGAGAGGGAGGCAGGGTCCATGATGGGTGAGAATGGGGAGAGGGGGACAAAACGGGGAGTAAAGAGTTTTAGGGTCGTGCCGCATGGGGGAGGCAGGGCGTAAAGGGTGCGCGGGGTTAAAGGGCCGAGCAGGCTCGGGGAGGGGGATGGTATGCGTTTACGGTGCTGACCTAAATCTGTTGGCGCATCGATAAGATGCCAATGTATCACATGGGCGGAGCACAACATAGCCCGTCGCCGCAAGGGGCATTATCTAGTTGACTCATCCTTCGCTAGTCGGGGGAGTGGAAATCACGGTGCCCAGGGGCAGAGAAGGGCAGGGATTTCCATTGTCCGGGGCAAATACGCTTGACGGACATCCGCGTTAATCTCCTCCAACCATATTTCGGCGGGGGCGGGGTGCGGTGTGCCATCCCGCTCGTCCGCCTAGTGCTCCGTGGAGCTCCAGGGCTCTATTCCCTCTCGTCGGGAGTCGGGGTGTTTTGTGCGGAGCGATTCGTGGATCGCAGCGTGATTGAACGGGAGATACGGAACTATTTGCGTCACGTCTTTAGGAATTTAACGCTGCTGAGAGATTGCCAAGGGTGCTCATGCTTAACCCTCGATTAGTCCCCGACCATTGTTTTACGCGACGGCGGCGGTGGATCTGTGTTCAGAGGACGCTGAGCACTCCCATTCCGTGTCATAAAGCACGGACGTCGAACTGGCTTTACCATTCTGAGAACACTTTGTTTGGTTCCGCTATTCTAATTATGCACGGTGTGATCTGACAATCGCGTTACTCATGAGGTCCAGGAACTTATTTCAAAAGTAAAATTCCAACTGATTCAGGCAATATATTGTGGAAGTTCGTCATATTAAAACAGAAACAACAATTGCACTATTCCACAAGGTATTTTAATGCGTACGACGCGTTTCAACTCGCAGAGCCATCATCAGGAACAAGACTTGTTGTGATGACAAGGCGATGATGGTTCTGTGAGTTGAAACGCGTCGTACGCATTAAAATACCTTGTGGAATAGTGTAATTGTTGTTTCTGTTTTCTTATCAAAAGTAAAAGTTTTGGGCGTATTTGGAGGGAGAAGAAGTGGTTTGAAGGCCTATTTAGCGGTTTACGGAGTCGTTGAAGGGAAAGATAAATGAAGAATGTTGGGCAAGAAGGGAGTGGCATGAAATGAATGGGAATTTAGGACTGTCTGATAGGTAATGGTAGGGAAAATGAGAGTTTAAGAAGGGGAAAACACAATTGATATGGTGTATAGAGTTTGTTTTGTTATCGTTGGCTTACTATTGACCGATGATTTAGAGAAGAGGCGGCATTATATCTACATAGCACAAACCAATATTCATGGGACACTTTGAAAGAAACTAGTAATATTACTGGATGTTATCTACTTTGGTTTCAGTCCTTCGACTTGTTAGTTGCTATCGAGTTCATTGCTCTATAGGATGTATGGCCGGCATCTTCTATTATTTGCCTTATGTGTTTCAAACTGGGTCACTTTCTTCAGTATTTTCCCCGAAGTGTTACCCTCTGTCATAATTTTCAGCCAGTTTAGGTCTCGGAAAAGATGGTCCAGTCCGTACATCTCTTTTCCATTTTTAGATCGTCCAAAGTATACTCTGTTACTCGATATTTTGTTGGATTATACAGTCAGAGATCTTACTTGTCTAACTAATTTCCAATGACTTCCTATTATACCGTAGTTATAACACTTCTAGCTTTCTCCGCTCTTCTGTTTCAACAGTCCAAGTTTTGGAGCAAGAAATCGTCCACTCTAGACGAAGATTAAGAGTATTATTTTCCTTCTACATCTACATAATACCCTGCGAGCTACCGCCTTGGCGTGTGGTAGGGGGTGTTAGGTCACCAGCCGTGTAAAAATGTAAGTTTTTAGGAGATGAAATGGTGACATGTATTGTGGGATTGTATTTAGAGGAGCTCAGTTTTTATTGTGGTCGCTTATTGTGTGCGGAAAGAGCGAGTTTTTGCACCTATCTGTTTGGCAGTACATCTCTCTTATTTTGTCGCTTCTGTCAGACCTAAAGGTGTTGTGAGTCGTCATGATAATATTCTCTGTATCGTTCTGAAATGCACCGGTTCTGAATTTCTCAAGCAACCTTAGCCTAGCCTGTAGCCTTCGAGTCTCTAAGGGTCCCACTTTAATCTATCTATAAGTTGTGAGACACTGTGTGTTCCTTGGGCTTGAACTATTCTTGTTTGACAGACTAGGTGTGATATAAAACGCAAAATTACATTCCGATAAGAAACTAATGAGATATCAGTAAATGAAATAGATATTCAAAGAGAGAAAAGTTTCTAATGATAGATAAGAAGAAAGAAGTGAAGGGGTAAAAGGAGCACAGCGTTTGAACATTTTTTAGAGAAAAGAATTATGTCATTGCCAAAGCCAAATTCTTGTTTATCAGTGCTTTATAACTTCATGTGGCCAGTGAATTCCTTCAGCTATCTCGGAGTATCATTACATGGGACAGAAGAAGCACAACGGACATCAAGCGGAGAATAGCCCAAGCTAAGAAGGCATTCATGGAAAAAAAGACAGCTGCTGTGCTCAAAGAATATAGGACTACAAACCAGGAAACAGTATGTGACAACCTTCGTGTGGAGCGTAGCACTCTATGGATCGGAAGCATGGACCATTGGAAAAACTGACCAGATAGGACTGATAGCATTCGAAACCTGGTGATGGAGGAGGATGCTGAAGATAAAATGGACGGACAAAAGATAAGAAATGAGGAAGTGTACAGAAGAGTAGAATTGGAAAGAATCAAATGGAAAACCATACAGAAAAGAAGAACCAGATGGATTGGACACAATGGGTTTCTGAGGAACATAATCGAATGTAAAATAGAGGGAAAAGTCCCCAGGGGAAGACCTAGGAATAAGTTCAAGGACCAAATATAGAGAAAAGAACATAGGAGATAGGAAAGGGTGGAGAGATGCAGTCAACCAATCTTAGGATTGAACGACCAATGGATGAATTACTTCTTGTAGTGATCCGACCACGTACCCCAATTTCGATTCCGTCCTAATATCTTACCGCTCTTTTCTTTTCGCTATTTATCGATTTTTGCAAAATTAAGTATACCCATCTGCTGATATGCTTCAATTTCATGGCTAGTCCTGGCTTATAGCTTAATGTTTCCCTAACTCAAAAGGCATGTGATTGTTCTTTTACATTTTGTGCAAGGCCAATTTAAGCTGGCATCTAGCACGTGAGAAATATCTCATAGAAAGCTGATATGAGGCCATAAGAGTTTTCTTCATGCTAAAGGGGAGTTTTAGGAAAACCAGCATCTACTAAGATAGCGATAAGCAATGTAAATTGGTAGCGAAACATGACGGCGGTTGTACCAATGGCCCTCTTTGAAGGAAGAGTCCATTTTATGTGAACTAGCTCCACAAGGGGGAGAAGGGTAGTATCGGGATTTGACCATCAGGTTTCCCTTGGTTGAAAACCTGCTTTACTTCCTCAAAGTGCTCAATCTGTGATTTACATTAACTTTTTTAAGCTGTATTTTACTCTTGATCTTATTGCTTGCCTCTGACACCATATATAGCTACAGCTATACTGCCGATATCAAACCCATCGAAATTATTCTCCTTCTCCTCACATCTGCAGTTCCAAATCTCAGCCATCATGAACTTTTGTAAAATGGTGTGATGCGAACGGTTTTGTTTTAATGTTGGATTCAGTTTTTGCGTCCTTCTAGTGGTTAGTGTAAAATTATGTAAGACATCCTGAACTCAGATTATTTTGTCTTCATCGACTCTCATGTAATACTTCTTGACTTCTTTCAATGAAATAAATCCAAATCTTTTTTTTGGATCACATCTCTTTTTGCACATTGAAGTGACTGTTTCATTGGACGCGACTTTTTTTCTGGGCATTGAAAAAATATTTTTAAAAATACGAAAAATAGTAGGATGTCAAAAATCAATTTTTAATTTAAATTTAACTCAGATGGAGGTAGGCTCACCTCCAACATTCAGGCGAGTACCCGCATCTTTTGAGCAATCGGCATTCAAAGTGTTTTATTACACCCTTCTAATGTTATGATTTTTCGGTAGAGTTTGCCGAATAAATCAACGTTCATCCAATTTAATGTCCCAAACAGGAGTTGTTCGGTGAGTAAAAGCTTACTGCAATGAATTCATCCTCAGAAACATGTCAATTATTATATTGATCAAAGGGCCTTTGCCTCATTCCTGAATTATTCCTGAATTATCGTATGCATTCGGGCATTCTCTTTCGGCTTGGTCAGTGTCAAAAGGCTTAGCCATTACTATTAGACCTACTACACGAGCAATCATGTGATAATTTCATTCATAATGCTCCCTCTTGTTTTATACTTGCCCAATAATGTTACTTCTATCAGATTCATGCATTGCTTTATGCATATTTTCTTAATCTTAAGACTAAGTTAATGTTTCTCCTCATTAGAGCCTTTTCCTCCTCATTCACCCTTGATTGTAATCGGTGTACCCCTTCCTTTCACATCATTCACTCCTCTAGCATAATATATTTCGCTATTCGGCCATCATTCATTCTCTCAACATGACCATGCCAATGAGGTACACTCACTTCGTTTTAAGCCAATACTGGAGCATCGTTTACTCATTTCTTCACGAGCCATTCATTAGCACTATCCCTCCTACTTCTATCGGGAACATATCCCATGTGCGTCATTCCCTCTCCTTTCAGTCTGTGCTCATAGTGATTTTAACTTTAATTTTTGAGTCCCTGGTGAAATTTAATTAATTAATACGCTCCAAACACTACCTTCCAGAATTAACATGCCTCATAATCTCACCATCCATCCTACCATCCTTCGCTAACATTCGATAAAATGACAAAGAATGGTATACACGTTCAATTCATTCACCAATCACCCTCATGATACAATCATTCCTCCCATTCTCATTCTCCCCTCCAGTTCACATAAACCCAAGTGTTTTTCAAGTGGTGTCATACGTGCATCCCTGGTTAATACTCAATGTTTATTATGTCATATCGATGAATTTCGCTCCCATTTTGGTTCTTGTGATGCTGATGTTATCTGTATGACTGAAGCTTGGCTTAAACCTGAGATCTGTGACGAAATGGTTTGCATGCCTGGTTTTAATTTAATACGTCACGATGGAGTTGGTAAAATTGGTGGTGGTGTTGGCATTTTTGTCTGTCGTCAACTCAATTTCTCTGCGCTAGCTACATCAATTGCTGTCCACTGTTCCAGACCAGAATTTATAATCATGGAAATATCTGAGAAATCAATGTCTAAGCTCTTATTATCTGTGGTGTATCGCCTTCTTAAAATTGGTCATAAGACAGATTTTGAAATTGCCTTTTCAAAACTAAGTCCGACCTACAAAAATATTATCAAAATGGGTGATTTCAATGCAGATATGCTCAAAAACACCTACGACAGCTCTTATATAACGAATTTCCAAACATTGCATGTAACAAATGATATGGTACGAAGTCACTCGCCCGGGTGCATATACACCAGGGTTGAAATTCGCTATGTAAAAATCATTTGACTTGACCGGGATTCGAACCCGGATCTCCCAATTACCGATCAGGTGTGTTAGCCAGTTACACCACCAAGCTTGGCTAACTAACTAACTGGCTAACACACCTGACCGGCAATTGGGAGATCCGGGGTCGAATCCCGGTCAAGTCAAATGATTTTTTCATTGCGAATTTCAACCCTGGCTTACATAACGAATTTTATTTATGCCAATTGCTTTCATCTGGTGCCATTCAAAGCCACTCATCACACTGCAACTAGTCACACGATGATTAACCTATGTATAGTTGACGATCAGGATAAAGTCCAGTCATTTTCTCAATCACCAGTACCTTTTCTCTCTGCTCATGACCTGTTGAATATCTCCTATAAATTTAGTGTTTCCCTCCTCCAGCTCCTTTTACCTATCGTAATTTTAAAACTTTTGACCAGAATCGCTTTCAAGAATACCTTTCCTCCCTTGGCTGGAACAGCCTATTTCATTCGACTTCGACTGAAACTAAACTTCAAGTGGTATTCCATTTTAATATATCAGATGATTTAATGGTAACTTTTACAAAAAACCACAATTTAAAAAAAAACACACACACACACACGACCCGGGTTTCGACGCTTGAGCGTCATCTCGCGCTGCAGATGACGCTCAAGCGTCGAAACCCGGGTCGTGTGTGTGTGTGTTTTTAAATTGTGGTTTTTTGTAAAAGTTAAACTTCAAGTCTTTAACTCTCATTTGAATGATACCCTTAACATACATGCTCCCCTACGCACTTGTTCTCCTAAACGTTCACCCGCTACGTGGATGACTGAAAAAATTCGCGAATGCATCAAAAAGAGGGACAGGCTTCGGAGGGCGTTCATCCGTTCTAAAAATCAAATGACGTACAAAATCTTCAAAAGAAGTCGGAATTTAGCTCAATCCTTAATTATCGAGTCTAAACGTCATTACTACTCCATAGCCTTTTCCAAAGTGAAAGAACCCAATGAAGTTTGGCGCAGGCTTAGGGAACTGGGACTCATTCGTCAACGCGATACTTCTATTGTCGCCAACTTGACGGTAGACCAACTAAATAATTATTTTCTTTCGTCTTCCGTACCAACATCTCAAAGCAATAAGCCAGATTCTAATCTCTCCTCCTCTGATCTCTTTGTACCTTACAATACGGATAGCTTTTCGTTTAAATACCTTAAACCTGAAGACTTGAATAAATTCCTTAAGCAGTGAAAAACGAATTCAATGGGAATCGATGGAATCTCAATTGATTTCATAAATAAATCTGTTCCAACTATACTACCAGCAATATTGGACATTTTTAATCACTCTATACTTTATGCTGAATATCCCTCGATCTGGAAGTTGGCGCTTATAAGACCCATAAAAAAGGTTAAAAATCCCTCCTCCCCAGCTCAATATAGACCAATATCGATTTTATGCGCTCTATCAAAAGTTCTGGAGCGTGTCTTTTATGAACAAACTACGGATTATCTCCTGACTCATAATAGATTTGATCGTTTTCAGTCAGGTTTTCGTAAAGGCTATGGTACGCAGTCATTGCTTCTTAAACTAACCGATGATATACGCTCCGCAATTGACAGAGGAATGGTCACGGTTCTCGTTTTATTTGACTTCAGTAAAGCCTTTGACCGCGTGAACCATTCACGCTTACTTCTCAAAATGAAAAAATTGAACTTTTCTTGCCCAGTGTTGAATTGGTTCCACTCATATCTAGTCGATAGACGTCAAGCAGTGAAGGATTCAGATGGAAACCTTTCCAGGTGGGGCTCTGTTTCTAATGGAGTTCCTCAGAGTTCCGTCCTTGGCCCACTATTATTCTCCCTTTTCGTTCTTGACCTTCCGCAATGCATCGTCAACTGCCAGCACTTGCTGTACACAGACGATCTTCAAATATACTGTCACGGCTATCCACATGAACTTTGTGATGTGATTTCTAGGGTTAATCAAGACGTCTCTGCTATTGTGGATTGAGCTGATGAGAATTTCCTTCTTCTGAACAGTAGCAAAAATCACGCTATGCTACTCGGGAGCTCAAAAATAATAAATAAATTTGACCTTAACATCATTCCCAAAATCGAATTCGGGGATATTGAGCTGCCTTATTCCAACTGTGCGTAATCTAGGGGTAACCCTCAATGACAACTTGTCGTGGAACAACCATATTTTAAATATTTCAAATAAAAATTATAGTACGCGTCATCAACTTAAGGTGCATAAAAATCTGCTGCCATTACATACTCAACAACTGCTCGTCAAATAATTAATATTTCCTAATTTTGATTACTGTTGTCTTGTTTATAATGATTTAACGGTAGAGCTGAACATCAAACTACAGCGTCTTCTAAATTCAAGCGTTCGATATACTTTTAATATTCGTAAAGATGAGCACCTCTCCCCCTATTACAGGAAACTTGGCTGGTTGAATACCATATCCCGTCGCAAATACCTGCTTGGAACCTTTATTTTCTCTATCTTTGGCACTAACGAACCGTCATACCTAATTAATATGTTTTCTAAAAGAACTTCCTATCATACTATGGTTACTAGAACAGAACCAAGTAACCTTCAATTTCCGACTCACCGAACTACTACATTTCATAAGTCGTTTGTCGTGGCCGCCTCACAACTTAGAAATTCCATTCCAATTGACGTGAGGAAATCTCGCTCGATGGAAATTTTTAAATCTAAATTGTATGAAATTTTATTAAATGAATGTTATCCTGAATAGTTTAGCGTGGTCAGAACTCAGTTCGCATTGCCAATTTTCTTTTTTTATATTATTATTATTTTTATAATTATATTTATTTTTTAATTGGACAATAATTGTTTTTTTCCCTCATGGTCTGTTTATGTTTTTTTTATCCTGTACCTTATATTTATATATTGATTGTATTTTTACCTATCTCCGAGTTTAACTCTTAAACATGAAAAATTATTGTTTTCAATGAGAGTAGCTGTTTTTGTCTTTTTTTAATACATTGTATATTATTAAGCTCTATTTATTTTTTGATTTGAATTAAAAATATGTTCATTTCTCATTACTTCGCTGCTATACTATTGTATAATTTTTGTATTCTTGCTCTAAGGGACCTGTTCCAGAGTAAAATAAACGATTATTCTATTCTATTGTATTCTTCTCGTAAAAAATAACTACTTTGTGTCTTCATCTTTTTCCATTTTGGGAATCACTATCATTCTCTCTCCTAATTAATAGAAGTTATTCAAGAGGTCCTGTAACCCTTTTGTGCTCTCAGCGAACAGCAGAGCATATTCCGCATCAAATTAAGGAGTAGTTCCAAAGATTAACAAAGAACATTAGATACGTTGACGCATTTCTAAGGCTTTTAGAGAAGAAAAATGTAAATGAAAATATCATGTCGGTTATATTGTGCGAAAACAGCTCAAATCAGAGAAAAAAATCGCTTTATAAAACTCGGTGTAAAATAAAAACGGTTATGCACTCGAATATTTCTAATAATACAAATGCAATGGGTGCAGGAAGAGTAGCAGCTTGTCTTAAGATGATATTAAGATATAAAGTAACCAAATACCAACCGTCCATTCTCTAATGCCGTAACTTTTTCGTCAAGTATTTCCCGAGGAAATCAGCTATGCCGCAGCTCTGTTCTATCTGAAAGTTTCTTTGAAACACGCCGCTCATGGCTGGAAACTTAATTGGGGAGGGATATGAAGTTGAGTGAATATTCATGGTACACTCCATTACCTATTTTTAGCGGACTTCCGGCATGTGGCATCTTACGCTCGTAGCTTATGTGGAGATGGCCTCCTAAGAACACTGCGGGTAGTTAATAATACCCATCTTCATGAAAAATCTGCCGGCTTTTGCATGAAGATAACAAAAATATCCATGAAGTCATTGGAAGTTATTATCGTGGTAATCTTAAGGCGGCATGGGAGCAAAATTCTTGTTCTGATGATCTAGAAAATTACCTTTTAAAATACCTAAAAAATTGTAGTATTTTTACGTGGTTCTTTTTTCCAGTTTGTTTGAATCAAGATATCCATCTTCACGCTAATTTTCTGGTTCTTAGCGCACGGATAGCGATCCCAAGCGGGTGAGGCAAGCGTGAAAAGACACGGTTGAGTTATCGGAGGAGACGTGGACTACGCAACGTTTTGTCTGAGAATCACTATTGCTTGAAATTTGACATAGGCAGATTCCTAAATATATCAGTATTGCGTCGTCAGAGAGTATCGATTCGTGACTGAATGGATACACACATGCTACAATATCTGAAATTGTATTTGTTGTATTTATATTTATTGTTTAATCAACCTCGAAAACAGCTCATCAAAGGCCTTTTACGTCGGGTGTTTTAACATTAACAAGAGACGAACACACACACCCATGTCCTGGGCAGAAATATTCTATCCAGATGGGACTCGAACCCGCGATCCTCGGGTTAGGAGGCGAGGACTTTACCCCACCGCCACCGGGGCGGACAATTTTTTAACATATTTTTGTATGTTTATTTTTTAAAAAAACACTGAAAAGTATTCAGATTTCAAATATCTTTGACGCGGCGTTTGGTTGGTGGAGATACTATGTTTAGTACGTGCACATAATTTTGACGAGTTAATATCCATTATATGTGTCGGTGTTGAATTAAGTAATAATGGTGACTGTGCCACAATAGTTTATTTTGTCTAAATGAGGCTTTTCCAATTAAAACCAGGTTTAAATATACCTGGTCATAAAGATTAGCACAATTAAGAAAGAAAACCAATGACGTGAATTCTATTAAATTAAAATGAAAAACAGCTTTCAATGAGGAATTATCAATGCAAGGAAATTGGTCCATACTTAAGATGCAGTAATTTTTTGCAGTTACTATTTTAGTGATTGATAATCAAAAACTAAACTAAACAGCCAATTATTTCTACAATTTATGCCAAGAGCCATTTTTTAGCTCCTAGCGAAAATTCTAACGTTCAAGTAAAATTAATACTATTCGTTACTTACTCGAAGTAATAACAAAGTCTGCGTGAAATTCAAATAATGGAAATGCACACACCATGTTTACAGAATTTGTGTTTTTTGTTATCTTTGGAGTTATTTAGGCCTGAGTAATAGTCGTTTGAAAATATTATTTAGTATAAATATTTTCCCCCTTTGCTCGTAAGCAGGATTTTAAATTTTTGATTAAATCCGATAATGATTGGCAAATGTGAGACCGTGTTAGATTCACGTCATGTGATTACTTAGCAAAAATATTGAGTCTAGGGTGTTTAACAACTGGATCGAGTCAGCTTGAAGGAAAAGGCCTCCGTACTCGTCGATGAATCATGGAAATTAATGTCCCGTTATAGGAAAAATTGGCTAAAATTGTTACAAATTAAAAAAAATACCTAATAGATGGTAAAGCTTGTATATTCGATCACTCTCTCAGTGTGTGAAGAGGTTAGCTCTATCCTGCTTGCTAAGGTGCAAGTGTGAACAGCCAGATGCCTTATGTATTATGCGAATCCTTAAAGCTATTATCTTTTTATCTGCGTCCAACATAATAAAAAAGTACTGTAACATTACTGAGATGCAAAATACTTTGAAGCCTATGCATTGCATCTTAAATTCCCCTTTAATAGCATTTACTCTGTGAATGTTATCGTATGGAATCAGTGATAGGTTCATGTTGCACTATACGATAACTTTTGCGAAAGCGGAACCTGAAAGCTAGGAGCTGAGGAGCTAAAAACCTACTGACGTCTTCTAAAATGATGGTAAGGGAGGATTAATAGTTAGCGTATTTTAATGTAATATTAAAAAATTGCTCCTGTTAAGAGGGAATAAAGAGTATGTGCAATGCATCATAACTAGTTTCTTCACTCGTTCTACCACCTTGATAAATAACCGCATATTAATCCGATTTCAGAGTGATTAGTCAACGGGTTCATTCGATGAAACAGTTATGATATTCAAACTAATCATTAATTCTCTAGCGCAACAATTCCTTCCACTGGCTGGATGCCTTCTCAGTGGCTATTCTTACGCCTTGACAGTGATGTGTCTGCTATGTTTGAAAATAATGAAAAATGGAGCTAGTGCATCATGTATTCGTTGAGATTTTTAAAATTCTATGATTGAAGTGCCTATTACGTATGTATTCATAATCATAGTATATCTATTCAGTTTTTTGTTAGAGGTTTCAATAAGTGAAAATGATGTTAAATAAACATTACAAGTCCATCGACCTGTTGATTTTGTTTCGGAGCATTGAGCATCTCTAAAACGCACTGTGCTAAACGGAATTTGTGCCGCGATATTTCATTTTGATCGTTGCCATCTTTCTAAACACAGTAATATTAAACCGTTGCGACTCGTTTGCTATAACGGTATTTTTGGTTTAAAGTTCATTCGAAGATAAGTTTATAACCTGTCTATAGTTCTTTTTCGTCCACAAATAATGAGAATCAAAACCCAATCCGTTATTTTTAATGCTCTCTTAACAGGTATAGGGTATATACTTGTCAATTTATGCCTTATAGATATTTTATTTAACTCACGTTGAAAACATTCTAATTTTATTTGGCTGATGAAAAAAAATAGCTATTTAGTATTTTAAAATATGGAAATGATTGTAAAGCATAACTTTCCTCCCATTTATCCCTTCAAAATTTTAGTAATTCAGAGTGATAAAAAATGGTTTAGTTTTGAACGACATATTTGAGTCCTAATCAAGTGGAATGATTGAAGAACATTAGGCATCGTTTCGGAACTGCAGAAACTTGTAATTGAAACTATATTTATTATACGCTAGCAATTCTAAAATGATATTGGTTAATTATCGTTATCCACCAGATATTTAGTATTCATTTCAAAGGTTGAGGTTATGTTTACCCAATCAATTTCCGAGCTAAAATTGGCCTCGTTCTGATGTCATACATTTTCCTCTATTCAGCGAAATTTTAAGGTGTCTTTGCTTTTCTTTGGTATTGAGAACAATACGGTTTCCCGAAAAAGCACATCAAAGATTATTGTCGTAATGAGGACTACACATTTGGGGTCTTTGAGTTTGTCGAAGCTGATTGCCATCATGGATTGAGATTTGTACTTCTGAATCCAGGTTTTATCATTACATTCATTTGGCAAGTTTATGTTCTATTCCCTAGGAATATAGTTCATATGAAGTTAATTCAGGATATGAAATTCGACGGCATCAAGGAAAAAGATATAATCAGCTAAAATGATGTTGGTAGAAATATAATGAGTCAATACAAGACTCGAATCGCTCCTGGAATGGTGAATAATTGTTGGTATGGTATCAATAGGATTTGTCTAATGACAGACAATGATTACGTATATCAATCGATCTTAGATCGATCTGACCGGATCAGCTCGGTATAGTAAACGCAACGGGCTGGTGGGATTGATATGAAACGGTGGGTCTGTGGCGCTCCTCATTAGTCTTTTGGTTGTCATTGGGAAACAAAATATAATCGTAATTATTTAAGACCTGTCTTGTAACCAGTTGAGACCATTAGTGCAGTAATGGCGAGTAGATTGACATTGATGATATCGTTGTATATTGCAATTCTTAACTCAATTGAACAATTTTGTTCACTCGGAATGCGACTGAAAATTTCGAATCTGCACATTGTTTACGCACCGAGTTAATTGTGCTTCAACTTATAGATTCGATTGTTCACTATCGATATTATTAGTCCGTGTTGATAAACCAGGTGATCTGAGTCGGATCGCTTGGAATTTTCAGTTCGGTCCGAGTTTAGATCAATTTGAGATCGATTGGTAAACGTAGTGAATGAAAGAAAAAATGGTGGAAACGTTAAACACAAAAATTCAGTGCTGGGGTAACGCTAGAATGGAGTACATGTAAAAGTAAATTTGAAAGGGATAGTGGAAATCCGAGGGAATTAAAATTTAATGTAATGGGAATCTACTCTACTCTTGACTGCTACGCTGTACACTACTAAGGAAAACCTGGAAAATAACTTTATGCCTAGAGGTTCGACCATTTAAATTAACTAAAGGCAAATTTTGGTACGCGGCTGGGTGCGAATAGGTTTTGAAAGCCAGCTGGCCGAGGAATTTTGTGTTAAATAAATCTCGTTTTTTTCTCTGCTTTCAGAGTGCTTCTCGGGGCTTATTGTGAGTGTCTCAAATTATCAGCTTAATGTCAGATGTTGTCACTTGTCTATGAGTGAAACCGAATTATGTCTCACTTGTCATAATTACTCATCGGCGTGTTCTATTTTGAAAGTTGGTTTAATCGAAGAGTACAGTAGCTGCATGGATTTCCCTTATCACGATAAATGTGTTGTTTATTAACTATTTACAGCTTCTAGTGGTAAAATAATTGTCATTTAACAACATTCTTTATCTCTTGCTCACTAAAAACGTATTAGTATTTTATTATACAATTTTTTCTGTTTCTTTTGCGTTGGTAACTCTGAAATAAGAAAATTATAACATTCGCATGAAAAGCAGGATTTTGTCCTTCTCATTTTACTACATAACCTCTCCTCAGACTCTACAGTACATGCAGTTTTCTTATAGAATCTTCCTTACCGAATGACTAATTGGGGTATTTAAATTATATCCAAAATACGTTAAAAAAAGACAATAGCCAACGAAGCGGATACAAAAAAAGTGATACCGCTTGGCATTTATTATAGTTTTATACCCGTAAAATCTCTCTATTAGTGTGACAGATACGCAGCCATCCAGATCTAGGGAATGATGACAAGATGACTCTCTCCGCGTCGTGACCGTTTTTTATTTTTGCTGGCGAAACAAATGCACGTGGCGTCGCGACCTGTGGCAACGACACGTGCAAAAACCAAGGATGGCGGCACGCAAGGATGTCGTTTAGGGAGAAAAAATACCCTTGGCTAGTGGCCGGGGCCTTTAGGAGCGAACCCTTCCCCCTTCTCCCATTCACCCACTCTCCCACCGGCCCACGAAACCCTTTTCAGGCGATAAGGGGGGAAACAAGAGAGTCCTTGAAAGGCAGACGCACGCCACCTTGTGTCGAGCACCAATCTACGTAAAGGCGCTCTACAGAGCGTTCTGCATTTTGCCTCAGTATGGGTTTCAATAGAGATTTATCTCTCCAACCTCCAATGGGGATCCGGTGGATGGGTTGATGTGGTGGCTAGAGTACTGGCTAACCATACGGAAGGCCAGGGTTCAAAAGCCTCCAGAGGAGCATGTTTTTCAGGTGAAACTCGATCCCTACTTGAGTGTATTGTGGAGGGCGCTTAAGTGCGGTACTCCGTCTGTTGAATGAGACGTTAAACTGTGGTCCCCTTGGCGCCTTTCGTAAAGAGCACGCTAATGCCAACGCCGGGTTTCTATCCACCCTTCCTCCCTTACCTGTCCCCTTTGGCGCAAATGATCTTAGCAGTCGGTCACCTCCTTTAATACCCAATCCAATCAAATCTCCAATGTAAAAGGCTGGAGATGCAATTGTGCCAAAAGGTACAGGGAAAGTCATATTATGCGTTGCAATATATTATCTACACTTCTTAGAGTCTTCCTATAAACAAATATTATTTCTTAAAGTACATTTATTATGTTGAACGTGACTGATAGTGTTCTCCATCAAACCCATACTATCTGCCAAATGTGGAACGGTGTATACTAAAAGTATGCAATTAAATTCAAAAATAGAAAATAATAGAAAGTATTTAACTTGTTTCTTCAATGCATCCTTTATGCTGGCATTCTATAAAGTACACAATTCAATGAAGTTCACAAAGTCCCACTCAGATTTCAATCAAGCAATTCGCTTCCAAATCAGCCGGCTTATACAGTTTAAGCAACAACTTTTTAAATTTTTGTTGTGAAAACAAATACTTTTCATCAAAATTCTAACAATAAACCTAGCTTTATTTCTTAAAAGTTGGTAGCGGGCTAAAACGTAAGATAATATTAAGAGTTTAAGCATGGACGATCAGCTTTTAAGAGCCGAAAACTGTCCATTTTTGCAAATTTCATGAATTAAATATAAGGCAACAAATCAGTTTTAATATGAATAAATAAATGTATAAATGAACGAAATTTCAGGTGCGTTTTGCCTCATTACATTCGGTAATCTCATTTAGAAGATAGAGTGGCTCAAACTCGGGTATCCCATTTTACTGTGAGTAGAGATATTTCCTTTTCATCTTCTTAAAATTGGAGATTCGTCTGACGCAAAGTTAGTGCTGACCATGCTAGGTAGACTTAGTTGTCTCCTCCTCTTTTTTGGTGGTTGATCCAGCGGTCATCTGTCACTAAAGATGTTATCTCAAGCAATCCCTTATTTATACGAGTTGCCGAAATGCTAATTTGAATGGTCATGAAAGTAACATTAAGTGGAGTCATCTTAAGAGAAATTTTTAAAACAGGTTCACAACAACTATTCCTACTCCCTTGAACTGATGTTTTTCGCTTATTTCGCGATGGGTCTTGGACTAAAATCGGTAAGCGCTTCGAAGTTTTCGTTGAAAATAAATTTGGAAAGGACAAGTCATCGGTGTAACACATTTGGCAAGCATGTCAAGGTCACCTTTGGCCTAGTGAACTGGAGGCTAGCTGATTATGTTAACAAAGGCGTGCCTACCCGAATAATGAATTTATTTGTTCAGTGATGGTGACAGCCCTCTTTGAAGGGCTCCATTGTATATGGATATACCGCCAGGTGTCTCTTATCGCAGTTCTGCTCTGCCCAACGGTTTACGCTTCACAGGCTCAGTCGATTGTAACTTTCAGTTGGTGCGCAACGATATTATGACAACGATACCAATCGATTACCAATATGCAATATCCATTTTGACCACGGCCGAGTAATAATCTGCCATTTCCGAGTTTTTCTGGTGCATAGAGCAACATTTCACATACACTCGACGTTTTGTTCTTATTGAGAATGTCGTCAGGAGACTGACGGATCATTTTTTTTTTCATATATCTTTTTATAAATTTTTATCAACTATGGTCAGTCGTGTTGCAAGCAGATAATACAAATACAACCGCATTCTGATAACGTTCGTATTAAGGAGAACGAAGAGTTGAGTGCATATTTCAAATTATTCTACACAGCAAGACAAACCGGGAAATGGTTCACGGTGATAATACACATCGTCACGAAGGTCTGCTATCAAAGATTACTGCAGAAAATATTTCAGGCATGATTTCCATACTCAATTCCAAAATACTCTAACTGGCACTTATTTATTGAGTGCGTATCACACAATGCTTGATAGAACACAGATTGAGGATATTTGCTGGTATGATAACTTTCCACAATTGTGACATTCGGATCCATTAAACGGACGAACAAAAATGGTTGCTATCACTCGTTGAGGTACTCCATTTCATATTGATGTGACCCTAGTTAGCTTCCCCCTCCAAGCATGACCTTGGAGTCTTCGACCAATCACATTCACTTTTAATAAATATTCTGGGTATGAAATCTGGTACATATAACTGTCCGGGTTGGAGTTTTGGTCCCCTACTATCATCGATTGGTTCATTTCAAATTGTAGAAGACTTGCGCTGCAATGAGAGTAAAATACCTCTTCTTTGCCTTTGAGGTCAATCATCTTTGTGAAACTTTCAAGGAAGGCTCAAATAATACTGGATTACTTCTTCACTATCAAGTACCTGACAGTAATAGCTAGAGATAGATCTTATGGTGGATAGAGTATCGTGTGAAACTGACTGTAGTGATTCGAGAAAATTTCCGTAATTCAAATGCGTACATTTTCTTACTTATCATGAGTATAATGGTATTTGCCTTTTTCACTCATTTCTATGGCTATTTTCCGAAAAAATATCACCATTTTTCTACTTTTTGAAGAAACAATGACGGTAAGTGATTTGCAATCAGCTAACCATACATTTACAATTTACTTGTCATTTTGGTAATGTTAATTTAATCCTAGGTCATTTGGGACTGGCTTTATGATTTTTTGTTTACGTTAGCCACAAGATAACGTAGCCTTTTGATTATAATTATAGGGTTTGGATAATTACAGCAGCATCTGTTTTTGGACGTGAGCGTTATCAGTAGGAATACAACCTCAGTTTGTATCCCGTGAAAATATTTAACGAGAGGATGTAAAACTGGACCTATAAGGACGTTAGGGTGTGGAAATTTATATTTTTTGACCTCCACGGTTTAAATTGTTGAAATAAAAGACTATAGTGGTAGCTATGGGTACTTTTACCGCGATTATGGAATAAGAATGTGACGTCTATTGGTAGTAATCACCGTGAGAATCGAAAGCGCGTATAATCATCATTGCCAATTGCAATCGCAAATTTTCGTTTCGACGAAGCAGCCCTCTCTACCCGTTTTCCCTTCTCCTAATAGTGATTCGCCTCTTAATTGTTTCTTATTCTTCTATATTTAATCTTGTAATTGTTTATTACCTCCATTTTTGATTAAGCTCACTGTAGACTGAGGGAAACAATTTGTTTTGCTCCTTACTCCTCTTACCGCCCAAAATTTCTTAATTCTTTCACTGTGATTCCTCCATTTTTTCAACCATGCCATTTCACCTTGCTTTTATTGGAACTTCTTATATTTACCTATCTTTGGACACAAAATTTCTTTATTCATAAGATATTGTAGGTTGATTGCAACCTATTCCTTGTATTTTTATTTGTTTACCTACTCATTCAGCTGTCGTCTTTAACTATGTGATCAAGTACGTGTCTAACCTGGGGTTGGTTGAAAGAATGGACTGTGTCTTGTACCGATAAAGGCATTTTATTATTATAGCTAAAGATTTTTTCTTCACAGTCAACAGTCACTCATTCTCAAGATGCCCCCGTAAAACTTGAGTCTTCTCCTTCGTATTGCGTCAGAAATATTCTCCACATTTTAAAAAATGTCACTTTTACCTTTTGCATTTTTTTGATGCCTTGTTTATTTATGAGAACTAAAACGGTGCTTATCTATTATACATGAAGCTACGCGTTTGTACTTATGCTTCAATTACGAGGCGTAGATATTTAGATGCACCACATTAGGTGGCAAGCGGGCTCCGATTTACATATTTCACTCACTGATACACGGCGCGAACGTATGAGATTTTAAAAATATATGTACCACCAGGGAAACTGCTTTTTAACAGCACCGCCTACTTTAGCAAAAATGTTGTATACAAAGGAATGTACGATATTTAGATATTATGTATTGTTTTCCATAGTGAAAATATTGCTTTAATGAAAAACAGAAATCGCATTAATTTATGTTTGATTATATAATTTTTTATTACTTTTTGGCCTCTTGCCAATATATTACCCTGTTTCTGCCGGCTTTTTCACCAGTGCTGATACTATATGAAGGGTGCTGAATGTTGGTCCTTTCTCGATCGCCACTGGCGAGATATTTCACCATCTCCACCTCTATGGTTTTGCAGCTCGAAAGCTTTCCACCCTCGCATATTCTTGCTAGAGCTAAGATGTCCGCGCGTATTCGCAAATTATGGACTAGACTAATAGCAGCCGCGGTATGCGATTCGCATTTTCTCCGCACACTCGAACAGGAGCGCGGCCTTGGTGTGTGGGAGCGCGCGTGCGGCAGTCTCTTCCTTCCGACGCGGCACCCCGCAATTCAAACGCGCCTGCGTGGGTGGGGACAAGGACGAAGCGGCCCCATACGACAGTCGCTTCCGTGTCAGATCGATCTCGGGCCCGCCGCGCTTAGCATCTAGCGGCTCTAAAAAGCGTCCACCTATTCTCTCCTTCCCTCCAACCACTCCATCTCCCTAAACTACCCCCCAAGTATTGATAAAACAATTAGGATTCTTGTCCTAAAGAGAGCTTGCAGGCAAGTGCCGTCGGTCCGACGCTGTTAAGCGGGATATTAAAGTTTGAGCGTGGAAGGAAAAAAAATATTACGCGATGGAACATCCGCGTGGATGGCGGGAGAGAGAGAAAGATACAAGTAAGAGAGGGGATATAGGACAGAGATGTCCCCAAGCTCTGTCGCTCGTTCCATCTCGTGTCTGTTTTGCGACTCGTTGTCGATACTTACTTCAAAACTTTATGGCGCGTTCACTGAGAGACTCAACGAGGTGGATCCCTGAAGTTTGCGCCAGTGAAACGACTGGATTTTGAGAAAATAGTGGTGTAGGGAGGTTGGAGAAAGAAAAGAGGGTAGGGTTCCGTGGAATTACTACCGAGATTGGCAGCGTTAAGTTCCTCTTAACGTCGTCCCCCCCTTCTCCCTACGTTTATCGACGGTGACGGAATGGCACAGAATAGGAGTGGGGGGGGGTGGTGGGAGGGGTGGGGCGAATAAATGAGGAGGAATTTTATTCCATATTAAATTCGGGTGAGATTTGAATCTGCGGGGGAAAATTGTTGGGGTTGGTTTTTATGGCATGACTGGAGTGGCGGAGTTGGAGAGCTGGGCTTTCAGTTTATTTTATTTTTTTATGTGGACCCGAACGAAGATCGATGTTCAGGGCTTCCCCGCTCACCACTATTCGCCACCTCTGCCTGGCCTTGTTTGTCTCCCCCGATGCCCTTCTCCTCCTCTCCCCCTCTCCCACCCCTTCTCCCTCTCTTCAAGCAAGCCTTCTTTTTACGACTGGCGGTAGCGCCCAGTCGCTTGATCCCGTTTCTACTCCAACTCGGCGTCGGCAGACGTCCTCCGGTAGAGAGTCACTCACACACTCACGGCTGGACGGCTTCCCATCACTACACGCTCCGTCGCCATATGCAAACGCCCAAAAAACACCCCGCCGAGCCCTACCCTCTCTTGGAACACCTGTTTATTCCGAAGCACAAAATTTTCCTCCATCCCGAAACCGAACCGTGGCGCCATTGTTACGGCCCCAAATGGAAACGCCTCTTACGCCCTGTGTTCCTGGCCAGGGGCGGGCGAAATTGGCAGGCTATAATACGCGGCCCTTGCTTCGCCTGTTGCACCGCTCGGGGCGGGTGGAAATGCTTCCGGTCTGTTTCGTGAATTTGGCCTTCGTGTTGAGCGTTCCGGCGCGTCGTCAGCTGTACTCTGCCGGCAGGATGCCATGTAAAAAGACCCTTATCCTCTGCATTCAGGCTTATTTTTTTGTGCAGTTTACTGGGACCAGTCCAGGTTTGTTTTATCGTCTACAACACCAACTGGAAGCGAGATTTACAAAAAAATTCGACCTCAATTCATCGGACGAGTGAAATTTTCCGCGTACCACGCCGTAGGCAAAGAGGCAAGGCCGGAATGGGTGTCCGTTTTGTGGAATCCACGATTTAACCATACATGTGTAGTTAAAGGAACCAAGCGATGAGAACCATTGAAGTGCTGGTTTCGCCGCTTTCCGGATGGGAATTCCACGGCTCCAAGTTTTGATTTTCACCCTGTATGTTGACAAGTTCAATGCGTGGAACCCTATGGAACAAGGCTCAATCCTCCTAAGCTCTTCTACAGCTAGCTCATGTGGAGCGTTCCTCGTAGTTGACAGTATGGGCATGGTGAAGAACGATGTAACCTAATGTATGCTTCACGTGCTCACATGTAGGCCACATTTAAACCCATTTACAAACCGCTATAAATTTTAATTAGGTACATAATGTACTAATACGTGCATATTGAGAGACTTCTAGACGTATATTGAGCATATTGAATAGCACAATGTTAATTTTCCTGCTCTTATTGGCAACATCGCTCCTTCTGCCTCATGGAGATTTCCACGGTAAACAAATACCCATAAAAGATAGCTTTACACAGCTCTCCATTGCCTCGAGCTCATTTAATGGTAGCACTAATTATAAATTTAACGGAATTTTACTTCATAATTACACTGAAAATTGAGGAGACTTTTGATTTCCCAAAAGAAAATTTGTATGGGCTATGAATCGATCAATACGATGATTTTAATGTTCTAATTGAATGAGGCATGAGCGCAAAAAGGACTTAATACTTGAGAACGCTTCAGGATTTATAAAGTGTATGAGTGAGGTACGTTTGAATTTTGATATTTTAAATTGAAATTTGACGATGGCATCTTAAATACATTATTTACTGCTATCAATGTCTCTCTATACGCAGTAATAAGGTGGAAGAGAACATGGAGGCATGCTTATTAACATAAAACATATAACATGAAAAAATGGTGTTTTGACGTATGTATGCCACCTCGATGATAACAGATGCTTAGATTGGCGAATGTTGGTTGATATCACATGTCATGCTGTCATAAAATCCAGATTAATTAATGAGTTATTCTCTAGGGCATCGTTTATTATTTGAAGAGCACATTTACTTATAGAAATCCAATATTTAAGGCTTTAATGATCCGAGAGATAAAATCATCGTATTTCACGAGCATGGCAGTCGGCTACTGCATCGTAAATATTTCAAGCCACGGTCTTCGGCTCCCAAAGGCTGGTTTGATAGGGAAGAGGAAGGGCTCGCCGGCCAGGAAGCCATACGACGCGACGCGTGAAATGCACACATACAGGATGGGGGAGATAATTTCTCCTTCCGCAACGCTTGTGGCGGCATAGAGAGTCCTGGCGCCCTGAAAATCATTTGCCTCGTCAGGGTAGTGTCCTCAGTACGGTTTAAACCCCGTAGATACAAACTAAGTTAGGGCCCTCTGAATATGGCAAGCTTAAGTCGAGGACATGCACAGTGTGTATTACATATAGACCAGGAACTTATTGTATTATGTCCAGTTTGTGAAAGAGCAATATGGTTATTATGACACTGGACACTTCCTGAATATTTTTCATTTCGAATACTCTTATAGTTATTACTCATTACAGTTGTTCATTATTATTATTGCTAAAACTGTAGTGAATTGTGACTTGATATTTCTGAGTAATGTTTTTGTTTTCTGATAAAGTTTGCGTTTTCAAAAAGCGAAGAGAACAGTGTTATAACGCCAGTCAGTCAATTTTAAGTGAGTCGTGTATTAGTTTGGTGATTGTTGTGGCAATTAGAAATCGGAGCGAAAGAAGAAAGACTAATACTTTTGTCAAATTCAGTAAAAATTGAAAGAAGTGTTGATGGTCCTTGGGATTATTTCTCTTCATTGGATGACGTAATTCCAAAGGGTAAATTTTAGCATCTTTCGCGAGGAAAACAGCTTTTTATCGTGCCTTTGCTTCTCTTTTTGGGATCCCAGGATTGTTTCTCTGATGAAATCGACATTTTAACGTCTTCTCAACAAACGCTGCGAGCAGGACAATTAGAGTTGGGCACTAAATTATTAGAATTTAGGTTAAGTTTAGATATCAGTTAATAGAGTGAGGATAGCCCAACTATCTCACTTCGACTGCATGTAATGCTAGAATAATACAGGAGTTATCTATAATTAATAAATTGTTATGGTTTTATTCAGTGATCTTAAATTTTACCCATTTATTTACAGAAACCATATCATAATTAGGCAGGATCGTGACAAAAATTGTTGATTTTGAATTTATATTCCAATGCAAGAATGGTTGATGTGGTTGCGGATTTAAAACCGACCTCGGATATTTAACTTAATAAAATTTAATGGATCAGGCGATATATTATGGAATTGGCAATAGCTATCATGGTATAAAAAAATAAATTAGTTTATTCTCATACACCGACCTAGGTTTCGACAATACTTATGTAATTTCGACAATACTTATGAATATGTATGATTTGACATAAGTATCATTGTCGAAATCAATGTACATGTGTGAGAATAAACTGTGTTGTAAGAAAATTCTTTTTTTTTTGAAATCATAATATCTCGGGAATGAACGTGGAGTGTCTTTCGATCGTGACCTGAGGGTAGACAGTGACGTAATACCATTGCAGTTTGTGCCTCTTCTATTTAGCGAGTTACAAAGAATAGTAAGTAAAATAATGAGATTCGATGAGTTTATGAGATGGAAAATTGCTATCAGGAGGATGTATATGCATAAAAAAATTAAATAATATAATTTGTTTGGAAATGCGTGATCAGTGGAACCATTTATTCCAAAAGGTACCTATGTGTAGAAAACTTTCCATCCGCTCAGATAAGGAGATTTCTTGTAGATTTTTTCTATTTCATTCGTTAAGATAAGTAAATAGTTACACAAGCATATACTATACATATCAGCACTTTATCATGTTATGAATGTGTATTATTTATACTATTTTATAAAGTTGAGGGTATGCATTCATTGACTTTTACACGCGTATGTTAATACATTCAATGAACTTGATACTATTGTAATGATAACACTTGACTTTATTTTCCACAGATTTTTTTATTTGAAACGACCCAGGTTTCGACGTTCAACGTCATCTTCAGGTGAATTAATTGAACTAATTTCGAAATTTGAGACATTAATAGTACGAATAGAAGCCAAATGGAATCAATTATTTCTGCTATTTCTCTGCCGCAGAAGTCACCATTACATATTCCGCTGAATTTCTCAAAAGATAAAATGAAAACTGATTTGAGTATTTGAATTCAAATACTAACGGCTGATGAAAAAATATTTCGTTTTTTTGTCTGAATTTCTTAATTTTTTTCGCTCCTAATTTGTTTGGCTCTTTCTCGCCGAGTGGGAACAAGTTCGTCCTATGGCTTCACTAGCGTCTCCGTGTAATGATCGATGCCATAAAATCCGCTGCCACACCTCTGTGGCGACCTCTGTAGGTAATATAAATACACTGTACATCCGTAGGGAGAGCCACCGCGAACAAAGAATGGGCAAAGCCAGGAAGCTTCGAGTATCAGACTAAAAAAAATGCAGGGGTGAAAAAATGGAGGATAGGGTGGCGATTGTGGAAAGGGGTTGTCGGAGGGGAGTTCGAGAGGGTTGAAAAGTGTTCGGGCCAAGAGGAATGACCGCAGAAGAGACAGAAAAAAAAGAGGAACGCAATGCGATGGAGTGAGTATGTCGGCGCTGTTAAAGGCCCTCGAGGTATACACCAATCAATGAAGCCATAAATAGCCCCAGAGGAGGAGCGCGGAATCGGATTTTGCGAAGTCCTAGGACGGAGAGGGTAATGTGTGAATCGCTCTTGTGATTGATAATTTACGGACGCCAACAATGAATACAGAAAGACATGCATCGGCTGACTGATAACTGATTTTTGTCGGATTGGTACTGGAGAGTCGAGTTATGAAATTTTAAAGCCTTTCCAATGCAGGAAAAACACTGACAGGAAGGCTTTTTTTTTAATCTTCGTAGTACTTTCCAGCGTTCATACGAGGTTTCTGTTTTATTTTTTAGTGGGCGTGATGTACGGATATAAACGTTAGGCTTCTTAAAAATATTAATCAATACTTATAAAATGAATGGATAAAAAATTATTCAGGAAGGTGTTCAGGTGAGCTTAGGAGCTTACTTGGGAAAGCTGGGAAAATAATTGATGATTTAACCGGAGGGGACTATTTGGTTTTTAGCCAAATGTCTTAATGTATAACTCTATTCAATTACTGTATCCTCGTACTTATTATGTATCTAATACCTTTCCGCAACCACAATAATATCAACAAATGAACCTGAGAGAATAGGGCGTTATTTTTAGGAAATTTTCAATATCAGACCAGTTTAACAAAGTACGCCTCTATTTGAATTTTTAAGCCACATTTCTCCGTCCAGTATCTGCAATATATTGACTCATTTGATGAGAACAGAGCGTTGTTAAAACCATAATTTCCTACGAAACATGAGAAGCAAATGGCTTTTGCTTGAATAAAGACATGAATAAAATGATGAGGAGGGATCAAGACAGTTCCTATTCAACGCCAGAAAGCATATAATTTTTATGAATTATCTTTTAGATTAAATTAGATTCAATAGGTCGGTGGAGTTACTGCTAATGATTCCCTGAGGCACTTAGTACAATTTGGTCCGTTGCGCCAGCCACCCCATCGGTGGTTGCCCGTAGAGTCCGAATGCTTTAGGTCCTCTACAGGAATCACCCCTTCTTCGTTGGGCGCCAGGTAAGGTGAGCCCAGATGCCTGTTTCCGAGTCCTAAGTTTGACTGTACATTCTCAGAGTATATGGGAAGTTGTTTCGTCCCCTTCCTCACACCACCATCATGTAATAGAATCTGAAATCTTCAAGGGATGAAGATGTCTCATCACTTGGTAGTGTCCCTTGAGTAGTCCCACTACCGTTCGTATTTGACTCCTATTTGAGAGCAGGAGCCTCCTTGCAAAGCTAGGACTTGGTCCCTTTATATGAAGTTTGGCCTGCCTTAGCTTCGATGCAGTTCACCAGCACTCAGAGTGCTGAGCCAGACCCCACATTCTGATCTCAGTCCTACCTACTGATGGCGCAATGGGTATAATTGGTTCAGGGCCAATCGGATTTCTGTTGGATCCTGCTTTAGGAAATTTGTCAGCATTCTCATTTCCAGTTATGCCCGTATGTCCAGGAGCCCAGGAAAGTTCAAATTTACCGCATTTGCCTATCATGTTGAGTGCTTCTCGGCACTCTTGCAGCAGCTGTGATTTGCACCAAGGTGAGCTAAGGCCTTTTAGAGCCGCTTGACTGTCGGTACATATATGGATTGGCCTGTCATGAAGTCCAGCTTCTTTAACTAAATTTGAACATATCAGAAGTGAATGGACAGCTTGAAATACTGTAGGGTATTGCCCGAGAGGGATTAAAAGACTCCGAACTGGTTTTTCAAAGTAGATCCCATCATAATTATCTTTTAAGTGTATTAAATATTACACTAATCTCATGGTTAGCATGTTATATTATCGTACCTTTTGATAACAGAATCAATATTTATGATGAAAAATATAACATGAATATCCAATTCAACAGTTTTTGGCTAAATCACCATATTTTTGATAACGGTTGGTGTAGAATTGAGTATGATATTATTGTACCGAACAGGAGAGTGAATTCAATGAATAACGCAAAGTTGACATGTATTCAAAGGCCACAGGCTGGACCTACATGCTCGTGGCATGAAAAAATAGACAACTCATTGAATACGAAGAGAAATATAGGGCACATGTGATTCAGTTTATGCGAACAGATGTGGAATGTTACCGTTAGTGATTTTGCACACTGGCATCTTCAGTACTTTTTGGGGAGGAAAATTTGCTGAAAAAATTTATTTTCAACGTAAATATTCCTTTATGTATATTTTGCGAGTGTGTTCACCTTGAAGCTAGCTTTATGTTCAGCACTCGAAATTGCCGCGATAATGGGCAAAAACAACTTAGAAAATTAACTCCTACCTTATTAAACGATTCCTCATTATTCTCGTTGAGGGACGTAGCAGAGTTGGAAACCATTGTTCGTACAAAGCAAGGATGGACACGAGCCAAAATAACACGAGGATAAGTGGAAATGAGTTCCATTAACGCCATGTTGTAAGTTCACGAGTCGAGGGATAGCATCAACGGAATTCATTGATAAAAGGAGAGCGGTGAGAGACTGCGGGGATTTAATTCATTTTTAAATTCCGGCGGCCGTTTCCGTTTTTGAAAGTAATGAATCGAAGGGTGGGGCGGGAGGGAGCTTTTAGTGCTCGGTGGACCGATTCCACCCCATGAACTCATCACTTATTTCACACTGCCCTGCTGCGAGAGTACTCGCCCCTCCCTCCCCTCAGGTCTCCAGAGCTTTGTCCCGGGCGATCCGCATTGGAATTTCGGGCGGGCGGCGGTGCCTTTGAGCGACGATCACTGCCTAACGCGGTTATGCACCAAGTTTCGGTAGTGGTCACAATAGAAGTGCCGAAAGGCGACTCTCCTTTTGCTCCCCTCGCTCGACCCTTATATGTGTTCGCCTGAGGTCGCCTAGACGAGAGCATGGTGTTGCGGTCGGCCCTTTTGACGCTATGCGGTACTTCCACTCTCCCTCCCGCCCTCCCTCAGTGCGCATTTTCGCCCGCAGGGCGGCGCTGTTTTCGAATTGAAGTGCACCATCTTATTGGCGACGACGATGTGCAAAATTTTCATCAACGTCTTCGTTCGAATGAATTGAAAATGGGATTTTGACTCGGAGGAGAAAGCTGGCTGCTCGCGAACAGATTGAACTGGATTGCCTCGAGGGGGTTTCGCCAGAAAGGAGGGATTAGGGATGTTCGCGTTGGCAATTTCCACCGCATAAGGCGATCATGCAAACCCACCCTTTCATGAAATTTTAGTCGTTGGACGTTGGAGAGGCTTAGAACCTGACCTTAAAGGCAATGTTTGTTTTGCGGGACTGAAAGGGGTATTGAACATTGAAGGCATGTTAAGGCTTTTTTGGTGAAAAACACCATTATGCCTCGGTCTTATTCTAATATATCATTTATCAGTTGACCAAACCGTGAAAAATTGAGAGAGGAATTCTAAAGATATAAATTTGAATCAGCAACGTGATCTTTGGTGAACTATGAATGTCATTTTTTACCAGTCGTGAAAGACATTTTCCCGGTGTAAATCTTCATTAAAATGTATTTGCTATTATTATTTCAAAATTCAACGACTTTTTCAAAGAGACATCTTGTCCCTAAATTATATAGGTAAAGGGTTTACATAAACTAGTCAGAAAACATTCTCACCGGTTTTAATTAGTTGAAGTTGTTGAAATAAACTTTCTCCAGTTAACTTTCCTCACCAGCTGTTACTGAAATATACATTTATATTGAACATAAACACACATTTGAATTATCAATGATTTTTGTTTCAGTATTGTGCGATCATCTAAATTTAGTAAAACTTACACGAAACGGTGTGTTTTCCGTTTATTAGGATAGTCTTAGGCTGAATTGTTCTCCAATAGTAATATTCCTGTTCGATTAGAAAAACCTCGATTAAACAAAAATGTAACTGATGACAGTCCTTAAAATTTCAATTTATTCCCAAGCTAACTTTGCCAAATGAATTATCATTTTCGAATTAACTAAATTTCTAGGATCATTACCATGCTCAACTTCTATTCGGTGTAATGAAAAGGTCATAAAAATGTAACTTAAAATCCTAGACTTAACTGAGTGACATTTGCGTGAAGCCAAAAGTTTATTTATTTGAAAGGCAGTCATAGATACTGAAATGTACTTCTAATTTCAAGCATTGATAATAATTAGCTCGTAGGCTTCCGCGGATGCAGTGTTGACTGTTACTTTTTTCGGGATTCATTCCGCGATGTATGTTTTTTTAAACAACAATATTTCGCTGGTCCTCCTGCCAACTTCATCAGGTTAACTGAACTGCTTTATAAAGACGAGCGAGACAAATAAAGCAGTTCAGTTAACCTGATGAAGCTGGCAGGAGGACCAGCGAAATATTGTTGTTTAAAAAAACATACATCGCGGAATGAATCCCGTAAAAAGTAACAGTCAACATTGATAATAATTGCCAATTGAATGGGTTTGCAATTTTTTGAAGATGTCAACGGGACTAAAGAAAACATGATGATGGTTACTTTATTGAAATAATTATGGAGGAAAAATGTTGGCTTAGGCTCATCAAGGTGTTTCTTGGAATAACAGAAAGAAAATGAATAAATTTACACTGTAAAATACATACTAAACCAAGGTTGTCAGTCCTTTAACTCTTTTGGAGGCCTGGAAAGCTTCTCCTCCAGTCATTGATATTTGTTATGACGTGATATGGTTTTATTTAATCTTAAATTCCTTCATGTGACTTTTCATGTAGATTGAGGGTTTTAGTGAGTATATTTTTTTAGTGAGATTTTAGTGAGATAATATATTAGATATTTGTCATTAAAAAATATTAAGGATGAAGGATTAGCGAATGCTTGCAGGCTGAATGTTATAGACATTTTCGGGGTTAGCGTGATATAAATCGCGGCTGGTTACAAACTATGGATGACACCGCAGACTGGGGAAGAAAATAAAAGTTATAGCCAGTGTAATTTTACCGTTTAGGACACTACAGGCTCTTTTCGTCCACAGCAAACTAAATTGTGTCGCTTCGTACATGCACGAGTATGTATCTTTAGCATTATCTTAATTGACGATGCAAATATATGAGTTATATATCCAAATTATTTTTGTTTAGAAAAATGAGAAAAATAGCGTGGTTTGGAAATATTCCATTACCTAGATCTTGCCTCGATTGATTGAAGGCAAACAACGGTATATATTTAGATAAATTTAATGTATATTTAGATACGGAAATGAAAATGAAATGCTTAATTATAAACCAAGTGCACGAAACAAAGAGTATTAAATGAGTGAGTAATTCAGCCAGTGAGTAATTCCATTTCTTAGTTGAGTTGCAGAAGTAATGGTGGGGATTTTTTGAGCTAATTTGTTTAATAAAAAGGAATTTATTGTTAGTCTACCTCAGATTGTACTATGGAAGGTGAGAAAATTCCATATCTAACTTGAATATGTGACTAGCATACCCAGAATAATGCTTGTGTGCATTGTTTGAATGTGTTAGCATTGAATAATGAAGAAGAACTCTTAGGTTCGTTGATAAGAAGTAATTATCTCTAATGGAAGAAAATAGGGGTACCCATTTCTCAACTCAGCTCTTAAACTTGCTCTGATGGTGACTCTTTTCAATGGAAAGGTGCCATAGAAATAGATTATGGAGTAGAAATTTGAATTATGTGGGGGAAATAAATGAATTTAAACTTCAGCGATCAGCTCTTTCATTGATTTTATCTCTACCATGATTTAATCAACTCTACATGACGAATTGAACTGGCGTCCCATCAAATTTTTATTGCCTTATTATGAGAATTAATGAAGAATTTGGACATGAAATTCGAATATCACTCTGTGAGACCGTTGAAATGATGAGATTAACGTGAAGCCAATCTATAATTTAATGATATTTCTCACATTTAAAATTCATTTGGTGCATATACTATTGAATTAAAAATATGAAAAATTACTAAACTGAAAAATGTATGTGAAATTTTGCTGTTATTTCTCAGAATTCATATTTTGCTAATAAGAGGATTCGAGATTTTTCAAGCATCAGACATTCACTAGCAATTATAATGAACATACAAAGTTTATCACATAATTTTTGGTAATTAATTTAAAATCAACCTTTATTGATTCAACAATTAGAATTTTGGATTTTTGTTATTAGAGTTTCATTCCGCAAATGAGCACCATTTGGCTTCGAATAAACGAAATGTTTGTTATATACATTTAAACTGTATAATTAATATACAGTTCTCTTTACTCCAACTCAAGTGATGATAATAGTTTTCGTCAAATATAAAGTTTATTTTGAAAATCACTAGCTTCAGTTTTCATGTAAAGACGGTAGTAATATGCATTAGATGGTGCCGTTAATCGCCCAAGCAAAGCGAGTGGTTAAGGTAGACAACATCATTATTTTTTATTTACTGAGCAGGAAAGTATTTTTTTCGGGTTTTCTTTGGAAGGTGAAGTTCTTTTGTCAACGTCATGGCCTGATTAAGACGAGTGGAGGTGAAAATGCTCTCAAGGCTGTCTCACTCCTCCAAAATTTGCCACAAAAAATTGGCCCTCAGGAGATTAGAGGCCAAGAAAAATTTACACCAGCGGCGTGGGTTATGCGAGCAAATTTAAGATATTTTAGGATAAATGTGACATCCTATCCTTATCTTTTGCAAATGTGCATTAGTCTTTCAGAAATGACTGATATGACATTACGAAAGTTAAAATTTAAGACATTTTAGGATAAATGTGACATCCTATCCTTATCTTTTGCAAATGTGCATTAGGCTTTCAGAAATGACTGATATGACATTACAAAATATTGTTTTCTTAGTATATTCCGCACTTAAAAGTTTATTTCTGATCTAGGTTTCAACTGCACAGCAGTGCCTATCAAGGTGATAATGATTACTGTGCAGTCGAAACCTAGATCGGAAATAAAATTTTAAGTGTGGAATATACTAACAACAAATTTTTTCGTTATGTCGGCAAAAATTTTCCATTAAGTTTTGCCTTCAACCATTAATTTTAAAGACTGATTTATTGTATGTGACTCGAACGCCTGATTTCAATATCAAATCGTTGAGGTTCTCATTGTCCTCACGTACATGTATAAATTTTAAACACTATATATCTTGCCTGCTGTTTTTTATCATCAACTGCATAATCGATTATGCTTTAGAATAGTGTGACCTTATTTTCACTTCCACATTATCTCTATTTCCAAATGATAACAACAACTCCAGTGAGGCCATGACAGTGTATGATCTTTGATAACTTTAAATGTACCATATGCGTAGACGTACTTTTACTCGTAATTATTAGCACATTTCTTCTGATGCCCTCACCACCAGCGGAGTTGTCTGTCGGGTAAATGGAGATTATTTTAACGAGTAAATACTTTGTTCATCTGCTTGTTTAAAATTTACCATATCTGTCATGATAATGCAAGGTGGTCTTCAACTGTGTGATTATGTCGTATGAATTGGGATTCAGGACTTGACTATATTATGAATCAAAACATGCATCGAAAAACTTAAATCATCGATGCTAATTTACTCATTTTTAATTAATGTCATCTTCGTAGTGTTTAAGGACACGTAAATTTTCTATCTCTTCCATTTGAGGATAGTTGTTTTTATTTCATTCCACTCTAGTTACTATAGAGGTGTCATTAGAATAATGTGGGTGTGATTACATCCATTAAAGTTAGAAAATAAAACAACCAAGAAATGACGTTTCCGATCTCAGGATAAAGAGGATCTTTTTTTTCTTCTATGAATAATTTAATTCGTTTGTATCCCTCTCTTTAGGCATCTTGTTATTTCTTCTAATAATATCAATACACCGTTTTGGTAATTTCCTTCTGTTTACTTTTCAAACGATTGCCGTTTATTTTCGCCCCTATGATTGAAATAAAATGCAGTGCAGACGGTTTTATAATATTTTCCTCTCATTATATTTTATGTTAGCATGTTGTCGATATTTGATAGTTTACGCCTTTTAAAATCAGACTTCACTTGGTGGAACCATTTTGATCTGTTCCAAGTGTCTAAGAAAATACTTGACATGTATTTTCGATCTTTTGTTCTGATGGCAATAAAAAAGGGTTAATTACTAGTATTTAATTAATTTTTTAGGGTGTCGGTATTTTTTTATTTTTGAGAATATCAGAATGTAATCTGAACTACAAACTTTTCAAACAAGGAAATATTAACTGAAGTTGGTAGAAATATCGCCTTTTTGGATCACATGTTTTTGACTGCAGTGATTGGCCTAAGGTAAAAGACTTTTTTCTAGTGACATTCTGACATCCTCTTCTCTATATAATGTTGGACTTATAAACTAAGGTCATATGATATTTGATATGATTCATAACTCATTGTCTGCCAAGTAGATGGTAATAATGCTGTGTTTGAAAACCATGATAGTTGAAAGATGAAGTATTTATGTATTGATGGGTCAAAATTAAACCGGTGAGCAGCCACGAATTAACTTTCTCCTCGGAGCGCACTCAAAACAAACATTTTTTCTCTCTCTGGCGTGCAGTATCTTTAAATGGGAAACGCAGCTGCGAGATTCATAAGCAGTTTAACTATTTAAAAAAGCGTACGTATATCATGGAATACGAAACCGCCGCAATCCAGGCATAAAATTGAAACTCTTTTCCCTTATTCATGAGAGTACCTCTCTCACTCTGCCTCTCATCCTCCCTCTTTCTACTTCTCTTGAAATCCCCTTTCGCTCAATACCCCCCCCCGTGTGTGCCCCCCCCCCTGGCGACCTCTCCACACCCACCCATCCATTATGCCGCCTTGTAACACAATTTTCCACGAAAGCATCTCGAAAGCCTGTGCATGCACGAATGTGACAGCCAGCCTTGCAAAAACCTAACCACACGCAGTTTAAAAAAGTCTCGAAAATGGCCTATAGAGGGTGACACACGTCCCGTGGCACACGACCCATACGCCGGTAGTCCAATTAAAAAGGAAGGATACAAAAAAATTAGGAGAGGAGACGAAGAAGTAGAAGAATAAGAGGAACGGTAGGAGGAGGAGGAGAAGGACGACCCTTTAATTTAAAGGATGAAAGGAAGTGGATGGCGGAAAAGAGGAGAGGGAATGAGGAGCCGGGAGAGGGAGGGAGACTCGGGCCTCTACTGTTGTAGGGGGAGATGGTTGGGATAAAGAGGAGCGCGAGAAAAAGGGTGGGTTTCGGCGAAGGGTGTATGTGAAGTTTGCATGTGTACGTTTGTGTTTGTGTGCGCATGTGGTGGGGAAGCATGTGACTGGGAGGATGAGGGAAATGGGGGAGGGTGGGAGAGAACTGTGGAAGGATGTGCACGAGTGGTAGGCGAGGGTGCTCTCTCACTCTCCGGAGGGGTACGGCTAAGGGTACGGGAGAATTGACGGGAGAGCGGTGGTGAAGGGGTTAGGTGCGGGACGTGGAGAGTAGTCTGAGTGTGGGGGATGGGGATGCAAGGGAGGCTGTGCTGTTAGGGGAGAGGGGTGGGTGAGGGATGAGCGGGGGCAGGAGGGGGAGGGTGACGACTGGGGCGGGGTTTTGAACGGGTGAAGAAGGGATAAGGGGGTGGAGGGGCGGAGCCAAAGTGTTGTCGGGGGGGCGGGGGGGTGGAGGATCAAGGTGGTGGTAGGATTGTGGGGTGGGGGAGGGTGAGGTGAGGTGGGGCGAGGGGGTGGGATTGCGGAGGACGGTCTGTGGGGCGGACTTAGGGGAAAAAGGTTGGGGCGAAAGGGGAGAAAAATAATAAAAAAAGGGATTCTCGGAAGGGTGCAGTCGGAAGAAAAAAAATAAAATGAAGTTTGCGGAAATGGATATAGGAGGGTTGTCGGCGGCGGAGGAAGGACAATGTGTTGGGGGGAATGTACAAAAGAATGCAGCGGCAGGCAACGGGATGTAGGAGAAGAAACAAGAATTGTCAATCGGAGGTCACCTCCCTCTTCTGTTATATGTTCTCGGCTCCCTGGTAACACCGCAATGCAAACAACTTACCTGTCACGCAGGTCATCGCATTTCAAGGATAGGAAAAAAATGAAAGGGCATCTTGAAACTTTTTGTGGGACGATTAAGAATTGATCCCTGTGAGAAGGACCGGTCCATCATCTCGAGACTTTTGGGAGGAGAAGGTGGACCAGACATCTATAAAATGGTTCCAGTTTTTGAGAAAAAGATTGGCGAAATAAATATTTTTTAAATAAATGAATGCAATAGTCGACGTAAGAGTGCATATAGAAGACGCATGTGCTGCTATTTACTAAAATATTAGAGTTAATTGAGCTCATACCGAGGCCTTATATGGGCAGATATTAAACAAACAGTCCCCATCCTGTATTTTAGCGAGGTATTTACGGTAAATGAAGTATTGATAACAGAATTCAATGTCTGTGAATTTAATAATTTTCCTTTTGTTTCTCATCTGATTTTAGACGGTCAGTTCATCGTGGATTTCTTAAAATGTGATCACGTGTTCATGAAGGTTGTTGCTGCATCATTTAAACCCCTAAGTAAAACCCCTTTTCGATCGGAAATATTATATTTGGCTGTGTAAATTCATGAATTTGCGGATGTTTTCATAGGCTCTAATGTATGAAATTCTGCACGCGGAGAATCAATGGAGCACATATGGGACTGGATCGATGTGGTTCACGGGTGATTTTCAACTCAGTTCAAGACCGGAAAATTGTTTCTAAATGTTTGTGCAAAGAAAGAGTTAAAGGAAAGATGGATATAGATTTTGACCGAAGTTAATCGGAACAATTGCCCAAATTGGTTATTTTATTTTTTAGATTATTGACATCATTTCGTTCAAGTAAATTACCATGGGGTCATTTGGAAAGAGTTTGAAAATAAGATGAGCGTTTCAAGGAAGAATTTGAACAAAGGCCTGGTCATGAAAATAGAGAAAATTGAGGCATGATTTCCTACGGCATCAGAGTCGCAGGAAACGCTTATAAGTAGGTCAGTTGATTCCATGACCTAGTTGGACGGAGTGAATACAGGATTGCTAGAAAAAATAGGGCACCGAAATGGGACAGTTAAACATTACGGCATAGGAAAATGATCTTAACGACATTATCAATTTTACAGACGAATATAACGGAAATGCATAAAGATAAATCTTGAAAAAAAATTTCAAATCATCGGAAATTGGTGTTCAAAGCGTGTCCAGCTCAATAAGGTCAAGAAAAGAATTTATGATCTGTATATAAACTAGGTTAACAAAGAAGCCTCTTTCAAGTTTGCTTTTAAATTGTCTGCTCTTCAAAAATATGCTACACATAACATTGAATTTAGTGATTACTAGGTAAATTAGTTTAACATTTGTCAGATGAGCACTATTAGCAAAACATCAAGTGTCAATAATTTAATTTCTAAAGTTAAAGTATAGATAAGAAAATATTGTCCCTTTGAGCACACTACTATGCAAAAATACAGTTTTGCATATAGTGTCAACTTTTCCTCCAGGTAGTCTAGATTATTTAAATAAAGGTAATGATTCATGAGTGACATATTAGCACCAAAACATCAGCACACATCTTTCGAGTTTTACTGTCGTGACTTTCACCAACATTCCTTAATACCATATTATTACGTTGAATACAGCTTTGAAATCCTATTCATGCCGGAAAATAAGTTTAATATACCACGAAGCAACAATCGTTCATGATTAAATTTGTTTACTTACATTTTATAGTTTCTTCACCAAATGGTATTTTCATCTGTCAATGTATATTTTACTAAAAATTGTCTAGTAGTCTTCTAATGTGAACTAAATATGCCTGAGGATGTAATGACCATCTCAGAACAACAAAATAGGGTAATTTTAGTTCAAAATTACTGTTATCACATACATAACTTTTTTATAACTAGGCCTATCATTTGTATATATATATCGAAATTTTCAGACGACTCGTTGCTGTCCGTGGCAACTTGCTAATATTTGCCAACAAGCAGCGCCATATTTTTCAATATCACAGAACTACCAACGTTATTGCAAGATACCTCGTAGATTTTTTTTTGGAAAATTATGAACAGAAATATAAGCAAATTAGAGTAAGTTTTTCCTAAATAAAATCGAATATAAAAAACGGAAAAAATGGTTTTAAGGTGCTCCATCAAAAAAATTGCACACAATCAAAGTAATAGCTCAAAATCGGTCACAATTTTGGTTCCTACTTTCGTAATTTTCGACGAAATATTTTTGCTCAAATATTCCGGGCAGTTTATATGGGTCGCAATATTCCGCGAACATTTCAGAGAAATATCGATCTTGCGTTGGCAAGAGGAGAGGGTCCCCGTACACCTTCCTCTTTCGCCATTCGCAGCAAGAAGCTCCCCGCTTGTGCGCGGAAAGGAGCGAGAGAACACGAAGCAGAGACGTTTACATACATTTATATGTATATTTAACGTACATGCACGTATATACTTGCTCGCTATGTACATAAACACGTATAATATATGTGTATAAAATTCACACGTCGAGTCAAGAGGTGTCGAGTGATTCTTGGCTTCAACTTCATTTGCAACGAGTTGTTGCTCCGTCAACCTGCTCTGCTTTTCCCTTCCCGTCCTTCACCCTCCCCCTGCTCCCAAAAGCCATCCAAACCCACCCCCGCCATCTCGTCCTAGAACACTCGCAGTACTCTTGCACTCCTCGTCCTGTGTCCAAATTTTGAGGTGGGTGTGTCCTACCTCGAGATGCTCTATCGATTTTTTCACATTATGTGCACTGTACCGCGGAAACACGCTCTTAACGGATGAATGTTTTGAGGTCGGGGAACTTGGCATCGTTTTTCACGTCGAAAAATAAAAGCGTGACGCTCAGATTTACCCGATTCAAAGCGGATGTTTGGCCGCGAATATCGTCATGAAAAGAGGCCAACTTTTTCGGAGTCAACGCGGCCGTAACCATAATTTTTTTGCGATACCCTTCAGTGAAGGGGATCTTGGGAAGCCTCCCCCTCGTGATCGGAAAATAAAGGTATTGGGGAGGGATCTCAAATAACCTTTCCTCTGCGTGTCCTTGCCATTTGCGACCCCTTAAAAGGCACCGATACGCCCCTCCTGGTGGATCGTGCCAAAATGTGGCACTTTTTCTCTGAATAGCGCGCTCGGACCAGTTGTACGGAGGCTACGGTTGGCATGCAGAGGGGTTTATTACACCGTGGGAGTGTTTTTGGGAGTTTAGAGCGCTCACCTTGAGGAAGCAGGAGCAGTAGGACGATGAGCGGGAAGAGCACCTCGGTGCGGCGGGCCTCGGGGTGTCCCGGCCACCCGGAGGGCACCCTGGCGGCACCCATTGCCGCCCCCCTCCTCCTCTGCCCCCTGGGGGACCGTCCACCACCGGGCACCTGCCCTACCGTCGCCGCCGTCCGGCGACGCCTGCAGACGCCCAACCGCCTCCGACGCCGCCTCCCGACAACACCCTTGCCGATCGCTCAGGTGCACCGCCCACACCGTCGCCTGGCTTATTCGTCATGTCTCCGCGCACCATGCAGCAGCTGCGAGCACCATCAGCGCGCGGCCCTGCCTGCACTCCCCGGGATACGAGAACCTGCTGCCTCGCGTCTTCTGCCTGGACGCCCTCTCTCTATCTATATCCTCCCCTCTCGAGACCTTTCTCTCTCCTCTTGCCTCTCTCTCGCACAGCCTTCTCTCTCTCTCTTTCTCTCGCACCCTCCCCTCACTCCGGCCCTTCCCCTCCGACCCCTTCTGCCCCCCGCGGCCTACCTTTCAGGGCTGTTTGCCGTTCCCGGCCGCGGCGAAGCGCCACAGTCGCGGCAGGTCTGCGCAGTCGGCGCAGGATATAGAGGAGCGGCCTCCGCGCTCGTTCCGGCAGACGGCGACATCTGGGTGCGGGATGGAGACGTTTCTTTTCGAGCGAGCCGAGGACTTTGTGGGGAGGGGGGCGGAGAAGTTAGAGGGATGGGGGTGAAGTAGGGGAGTGGGGGTGGTAAAATTGCGGAGGAAGGAAGGAAACGAGAGAGGGAAGGATCTGGGGGAGGAGGGTTGTTTTTCCTGCGAAGGGGTAAAGGTGGGGAGGGGGGGGGGTAAAGGCGAAATCCTCCCCCCTTCTCCAATCCTTCCTTTCTTTAAGGAGGGCGAATGCAAAAACGACAATGGCGAAGCGGGGCGGGCAGCACGGGAACCCTTGTGGAACTTCCTCCCTCTCTCCAACCCCCTCCGTCCCCCGACTACTCACCCTCCTCCCCTTCAGCACCGACCAAAGAACAGGTGCAGAGGGGCGCTAGCATGCCGCTGCAGTAATTTCCATCGGCCTCGTGGTAAAGGGAATGCCGGCCCGGGCCAACTATGAAGCAATTATTTCCGCCGGAGTTGAGTTTCAAAAAATTCCGTTCCCTCCTTTGAGAGCGCGCCGAGTGGGGTAATTTTTTACTGGTAGAATGGATGGAATTTCATACTTTTTTCCTCTTTTTCTCTCTCTCTCCAAACCCTCTCTCCCTTCCTCTCTCTCTCCTCTCCCATCGCGTCGATCCGGACGAATTGCTAATTTTTATTTCCCGAGGACAACGTTATCACGTTTTGCGAGGCCATTTGTGAGAGAGTCGAATCACTATCATTGTAGTTTTGCCCGGGGCGGGATCCGAACCCCGTAATCTGTGGAATGGCTCTGGGCGGCCAATGGTCTAATTCGACCGGCTTAATCAAACACCGCGGAAGCATGAGAGGGTGAGGCCATCATTAATTAGCAGGATGATGAGTGTGGAAGATGATATGAAACCACAAAAAATGTACGAAGGTTTTTTTAATTTTCGCGTCGCGAGCCGTTAATAAATGTAGTCCTTACAAATACTCTAGGTAATTTTGTATGCATGAAATATCAATTTTAAAGAACGTCGTGAGACACTCAAAATTAAGTTACTTAGATTTGTTTTCAAACTTTTAAAAAACTTGAATTCTATATCAGGTATTAGCGAACGATTTGTAGTGATGTTCTTAAAGTAAAGAGAAACTTGATATTCAATTGCTTAAATATTTCCAACTGAGCACGTACTAATTGAAAGAAAACTTAGGTTTTTTAATGGTTAATTATATACTTGATGTCCTAGCTTTATTGAATGCACTTACTTTTTTATGAGAAAGAAGTTTTTTTTACCAAAGAGGACGTCTTTTTCGCGGAATGGCAATTAAGAGATCTTTACTGCCTAATAAAAAACTGAAGCATTCAGACTGGATTATTAAGAGGACTATGTAAATTGCATTCTAGGCCTTAATGCTTGAAAAGTCATTATTAATTTTTTTCTTTTAATTACTTTGGGAGAAAAAAAGCTTTATTTACACTGTGGAGCGACCCGAAGAAAATGAGGCTTTTGAAATTAATATCTTCCTGGTTTGCTATTGGTGCACAGATTTAGCCAATGACTGTAGAAAAAACGAGTTTTTATGTGAGTAATAATGCTTTTTCATCAGTTTTATGATTAAATATTAGTGAAGAATAAACTCCGTTTCTTCAATGTTTTTAAAAACTGTATGATGTAAAATTCGCTTCAGTACATTTAAAGACTGGCAAATTGTTAAGAAATTTTCACAATGATTATTTTTGGTGATTTATATTGAATGAGATATATTTTTCGGACCATTTTTAATGATCACTCATGCTGTGAGGATGTCCGGACAGTTTTGAATTTCCTCATTGGGATATTTTCCTACATTTTGCAATGCTGGATTTCGAAGAGTTACAAGCCAAAATATTTTGCTTTTGAGGAAAATATGCATTATTCAAAAATGCGGTACAAGGTTCAGGTGGTATTGATAAAAATATATTTATTTCAGCTATTTTGAAATTTGAAAATTTATTATATTATATTTTCAGCATCAAAATGTATTAATTTTGAATGATATTCCTTTGCTATGTAGTGTTGTGTTGCTCAGTGCTACCGTGAAAAAGGGAGATTAGATAGTCACGACTTTTTCTTGATTTCGCTGTTGCATCCTGTATTACTCTGTGGGCCGAGATAGTAATTTAGATTAGACACATAAAGTTAAAAAAAGATATGGCTTCATATAGATGAGGATATGTCCGGTATTAAACGAGAGAGCAGGATTGCAGTGGCGTCCAATAGTACTCCGGGCAAAGCGGATGAACATTCATTACACCACCCCCTGGAGGCACAAATTTGATTACCACCGAAACAAGCATCGCGGAAGGACTGGGAAAGCGGAATCACTCCAATGTACACGAGTATCCCTTACGTTCCGCGGCCAGTTCATTTCAAATTAGTTATTATGACGTGGTAAAAAGAAAGCTGAAAGATAATATCCGTGGTAATTGCGCAACATACTGCAGAGTTTCGGCTCCTGTTTTTATTTTGTTTCAATGATTGCGCACAATATCGATGAGCCCATGTTATCAACTTGGATGAGATCGAAGTGAGCATGTGTTAAGTGTGAGTGCTTCATGTGAGCCGATTTCATGAGAAATGGAATTGCCACACTCTCTTACGCTTACCGTGAATTCAAATTGGTAGTTCTATCCAAGTAGCTGTGTTTCTAGATATACCGGAACCAAAGTACATGTTTGCAATGATGAATAGTCACTCATAAGATAACCAACTCATCAAAATACATTAAAGTAGATCAGATCAGTCTCTCAAAAGGATTTGGTCTTTGATTTACTTTGTATGGCGCTATCAAGCGAGAAATGAAGTGTATGTGTGCGAATGAGATCAAAGGGGATCAAAGTTGTTACCAGCTTCACTTTCTCTTTGAGTTATTAGACATACACTTAAATTTGGATTGTTATCAGGAATATGTTTTACTTTTAAAACAGAAACAACAATTGCACTATTCCACAAGGTATTTTAAAGCGTACGACGCGTTTCAGCTCATAGAGCCATCATCAGGTACAGTTTTGTACCTAATGATGGCTCTCTGAGCTGGAACGCGTCGTACGCATTGAAATGTCCTGTGGAATAGTGCAATTGTTGTTTCTGTTTAAATATGACGAAATTTCACGATATCTCGCTTGAATGCACCAATGAGATATGTTTTACCTTTGTATTATCATGCATTTATTATAGCGTGATCGCAATAGCATGCTTAGCGCAAATGTCTACGGACAAAATCCGTTAAGAATCACAGCGGGTAGCATTTTTGATATGCAGATCTACCTTTTACGAAACCTTTGTCCTCCTCTACTCATATTACAATAAGTATAACAATATATTTGTTTCGGTAAATAAAGTACTACGATTTTATGTGGAAAATACTTTGAGATATTTCATATATTTTTAACTTCATTGTGTTTTGTGCAAGGTATGTTTGGCGATCATTCATCACAGATTGTTCATGAAAAAGAAAATATGCTTGAATATTGTGCATTGTAAATTTATGGTGCATAAATATGAAAATATTTGGTAAACAGAGATGGAATAATTTCAGGAATTTCAACTTTTTTATATTACTTCTTTCTTTTTAGAAGTATGAAGTGTGGTAAAATGGTCCATGTAACGGGCCATATACACCCAAAACATTCGTGTGGAGCACAGCACTATATGGATCGGAAGCATGGACTTTTGGAAAAGCTGACCATAGGAGACTGGAAGCATTCGATACCTGGTGCTGGAGGAGGATGCTGAAGATTTAATGGACGGGCAGAATAAGGAATAATGAAGTATACAGAAGAGTAGAAGATGAAGGGACGATATGGAGCACCATACAGAAAAGAAAAATCAGAGGGATTCAACACACCCTGAAAGGACATTGGCTTATGAAGAACATAATTGAAGGTTAAATAGAGAGAAAATTCACCAGAGGAATAAGTTCATGGACCAAGGAATAAGTTCATGGACCAAGGAATAAGTTCATGGACCAAGTAAAGAGGAAATTACATAGAATAAGATACCAGAAGGTAAGGGAAATAGCATTAGATAGGCAAGGGTAGAGGGCTGCAGTCAACCAATCTTAGGATTGAACGACCAATGAATGACACACAATTTAGCAATATAATGAGCGTCACACAGCATTATGTATCAGATGATTGATACACGGCGGAAATTGACACGTGTGTTTAACACTCAATGCATCTTATGACTGATAGTATGTAGATGTACCTGTAGATGAAGACTAGGGCCGCTGCAAAATCGTGCTTGGGTTTGAAAATGTAGGATACTTGGTTGAGTAAGATGCGGACGGATCTTTTGGGAATATTCAATGGGAAGATAGGAACTGCTAAATTAAATAGATGAATACTAATAACCATAGTCAATAATAAATGACATAAACCTACCTCTCATTAACTGGCTGTTTGCAATATCTCTGAAATCACCGAATGTACGTATAGCAGTGAAATTTGTCTTACATTTCCTCATTGAACTTTGGTGTTAACTTAGGTATCTGCAAAAAATACTGTTCCAAAATTGCTTATAAAGTATAACTTGTTTTGATTGAAATACTCTGGGAAAATTGCAGGGGAAATCTATTTCCGAGCCATAGGTTATCTGTCATATTATTTCTGAAATTCATGTTAAACTTATTTCATATATTCCCTCCTGGGTTCGTTAGTATACTGAACATGCATATTTTCGAGGGAACAAGCATTTCAGAAGTTATCTTTTATATAAAAGTTGAAAAAAATTCATATAGGTAGCTTATTTCTTACTTTGTTTTGCCGGACTATGGTTGGCTCAATTGATTGTTCTGTTATAGCTTTGGCAATTGCCTCTAGGTGGATTATATAATGCGTGAAATTTTGTATGAAATTCAATTATCCTCAGAATGTAAATATATGTATTTAATATTTGCTCATTCGTATTTATTGAGGAGGTAAAAATATCACAGTTACAAAAACGTGTAAGCTTTATTACGTCATTACTAACTTTTTAAAGGCAGCTAACCTTAGCGAGTAGTTTCACCAATTGTCCTAAAGTATTTTTTCTTTCAGATGATTTAATGGTTACATTTACAAATCATCTGAACATTTTAAATCATCTGAAAGAAAAAATGGAATACCACAAAGTTACCAAAGAACTTGTATTATCTAAAGTATTTTAAGTATTTATCGATCATTTTTATCCCACGATTAATTATTTTGTTTGTACACAAGCGGAAAATGGATTTAGTAGGAGTGAAAATAGAATGAGAATGCGCTAGCTCATCAATAGAAGGTTATGTAACGGTAACCAGGTGTAATAACATTAAGACAAGGTCAGTGAGGAGTTAAAGATTGGTCGTAGCGCAGTTCTTTGGCGCAGAAATCTACATTATGAGGAAGAGGGACGATTATATACTGCAGGTTTTTGAGATACGGGTGTGGAGAAGAATAGAAAAGGAGCAATAGACAAAAAAAAAAGACAAGCGATGAAGTACTAAGTATGGCGGGTAAATAGAGGAAACTTGTGAAGGAGATTGGGAGGAGGTAGGGTTGCTGAGTGAGTGGTTGTGCAATGACAAGTGAAGGAGAATTGAAAGCCGCGATGAAAGAGAGGATTCCGGGAGAAAATAGTGGATAGGCTACGTGGATGGAATGGACGTGATGAAAAGAGCAAGAACGCTTGCGAGATACATATAAAGAAATTAAATATGATTGAAGGAGTCCAAGATTTTGCAAAAAATATGGTAGTATTTTATTATATTACCCCAATTATAAATATGTAATACTGTAATTCCTTCCATATTAGAGAGAGAGGTGTTTGCAGAGAGTGAAAAGAGTATAAAAAAGTAGTTTAATCTACATGTACATAGTACCCTGCGAGCCGCCGCTTGGGCGGATGGCATGGGGTGTGGGGTCACCAGCCGTGTAAAGATGTAAGGTTTTGGGAGGTGAAATGGTGACTTGTATTATGGGAGTGCATTTAGTGGAGCTCAGTTTTTATTGTGGTCGTTTATTGTGCGCGGAAAGAACGAGTTTTGGTACCTATCTGTTCGGAAATGTCTCTCTCTTATTTTATCGCTTCTATCAGACCTAGGCATGTGGTGAGGCTTGATGATAATATTCTCTGTGTCGCTCTTAAGCACACCAGGTCTCAATTTTTCAAGCAACCTAAGCCTGGCGTGTAGCCTCCGAGTCTCTAGGGGCTCCCACCTAAATCCCTCTAAAAGAAGTGAGGCACTATATGTTCGCTCGTAGCAACTTTTAACGAAGAGTGCTGCTTTTATTTGTATTTTACTAATTTTTTTGTTAAATATTTATGACCAGGATCCCAAATGCTCGCGGCTTATTCGAGGTGTGGCCTTTTCTGAGCAAAGTAGCATCTCTCTTTGACTTTTTCATTCGAGGACCTTCCTATTATATGCTAAACAAGACCTAGTTTCTTTAATACTGTGCCGCATATGTTTTATGTGTATTCCCAATGATATATCAGAAGTTTAGGTAACTCCAAGATATGCATCTGAAGATTTTATGTTTACCCCACTCACAGTTTAAATATGGCGTTTGTGTGATGATTTTCGCAGGAAGTGAACTGTGGTGCATTTACTGATATTAAATTCATACCCCCCCACTCCTGGCACCACAAATGAACATTGTTACGGTGGCAGATGGGATAATATAAATTTTAAGGCGGCGTCAAAGCCGCAGATTACAACTAGACTGATATAAATGAAAATATATATAGAAAATTCCACATTTTTCAGGCAACATGGACCATAAGACTCCTGTATTGGCCATGGAAACCTAGATCTGCTGTTAATATACACTCTGCCAAAATACTGATTTTTTTGCTGCTATTGGCAACGTCGATCCTCCTACCTAATGAAGGTTTACTGAGGAAACGAATCTCCGTAGATTACTTTCGACTCATTGTAGAGCTAAATATCTGTTGACTAAATGTGAAACGGCCCATAATATAATTGTGGTGTGATCAAATTATCCGGTATTAGGACGTAAGGCTTTCAAAGAGATCTTGGGAGCAATCACGGCTCTCAATAACGCATGAACTGCTGCATTAGTTTTTAGCATTCAAAGTTCGATCTTGAGAGCGAAAACGTGATCTTCATTTTCCAAATTTTGGCCAACGATTAAAATCAATAATTTTAATTGTGAATTGTGTTCTCAGGACAGTCTCTCTGAGCTATCCCTAAAGCTGTTTTCCCTCGAAAGACAACGCAAAAGGAGCAACCAGCATCTTACACCATTCTCACTTTTCTCATCCTTCTCGACTACATCATTTCCAAAGGAACCAATGTATTTTCATCCTCCTTTCGCTGTGATCACGTTTATATAGCACTCCAATTAGCACTTTATATACGAGTTTCTAAAAAGTCTCTCTCCACCACACTTATTCAAAATCGTTATCATAATTCTGTCAGATGGTCAGTTGTTGTGAGCTTAAGGATTCCTAAAGAAAGGTCTGATGTTTTCCGGCGTATTCTCTAACTGAAGACTGTTTGGATTCTTCTTTGGGTTAAACTCTACATTTCTGGCGACGTTTCGACGTACGAGTTGTCCATCACCATCGTGGTTTTCAACTAGGCTGCTTCCATGTACGCTTCGTGGATCAGCAAATAGGCAGAAATGCAGTTTGGCTTGGTGGAGAACCCAAACGATCTTTACTGAGGGATTCCTGTTGCTCGAGTCAATTTTATTTTCTGGCTATTTTTTTTTAATTTAGGAATTATCCAAATTTTTAACTAAAGCGGGGGAAACTAGACTCGTAAGCACGCATTGCGGCCAACAAGGTGACCGCCAACAGGGAGCTTGGGCGCTTACACACACGCGTGCGCTTTGCCCGAGGCAATAAATCCACTCGCAATTGCAGCCTCGGGATACAGGCACGCGTCTCAAGCTCTCTGTTGACGGTCCCCTGTAGGTCTGAAATGTGAGCTTAGGACTTTATTTTATTGCAATTGAGAATTAGGATTATTCCTTAATTTAAGGTAGTCCGGGCGAGATAGTTCCCTAGTTATAATGGAGACCATATTCGAATTACCTATACGTTTTAATTATACCAGCTGTAGGATACATCAATAAAATATTTAATTATTAATGGTGCAATAATATAGTTTTATATGACAGAAATTGTAAGTAATTAGATGAAAATAAGTATTTGACTTGACTCATTTTTTTCGCGCGGTGCGTTTGAAACTCCTTCAAAATGGAAGGCTTTTTGTGATACTCAAGAACCTACTGCGGTGACAATATGTTTACTTTTCAAATATAGTTGAGAAAACATACAAACTACACGCTGTTATTTTTTTGCGACATCTAAGTGTTAGAAATTCTTCATTTTGTAAATAAATTCTCTCTGGAGTGCGTACACATACCATTTCCCATGTAAAAGGGCTGGTATTTTTTTTTAGCAAATATCTCCGAAAGTAATGTGAGGGGTTGAATTATTGGTGTCATTAGAAGGGTGAAATATTTTTCTTTAAATGAGACCAAATTCATTGATTTCTTAGTAAAATGATATGTCACTCATACTACCTAAATTAAATTTTAATTCCTCGATTCTGGAATTGCTCAATTGTTGCTGAATGTCCATTTTAATGGTACTTTTTTCTTGTAATGCCCTCACTAAGTTCTAGAAAAAACGTGTACCAACGTCTTCCTACATAGCATTATTTTATTTCGTGGAATTCGAGCGGACGTTTTATTGGGCAATCATTATCGTGGGCGATAGGACTTTACAAGATAGGATGGGTCAGATTGGACAGCATAGGTTATGAGTTTGAGTGGGAAGTGGAGTCGAATTCGGTTGATGGTATGGGGGTGGAATGGAAGGGGAGATTGTGGGAGGGGGCGTTTCCCCGGAAGCCGGGAGACGAGCGAACATATGAGGAAGTGTGCGGTTACGGTCATCTACGGCTGTTAGGGCGGAGGCGTGCGGCCGGTGGCGAATCAAATTGCGGCGATCCATAACTTTCCCTTCGGCAGAGCATCTCTCAATCCATATTCACATTTTTTCATCTCGCCCACCGGAAATTGATGTAATCGGATCGCTAACTTCTGCTTTTCGGTCCCGAGGGAAAGAGGCGAAATTATCTTAATGGACACATTTGTTGATAATGATAATTCCACTCAGGCGATAACCTGCGGAACTCTGGGCCTTGTTTTGCGCTGATTATCTTCGAGACATACAGAAAAATGAAACCCATGGACGGGTAGGCGCTACGCCGGAGCAAATTCCCTCACATGATTCTGTCTTGTGGTGAGACTTTTCTCGAATCAAACGTATTTGAAGTAGATAGAATGAAGACTACTGAGGAATGAAATATCTGGCATCTACAATGACTTCCTAGAAAATATATACGCATGATTTTTATACGTGTTCAAGCTCCATCTCCGAGTACTACAGCACGGTACAGCTTTTGTTTTTCACAATTCGTAGTACATATTAAAAATTTCGCTGCTGTTCATACTGTTAATTTGTATAGTGAGAGAAAGCGAGACTTAAATTGTAGTACAATGATATTGATATCAGCAGCAGCTAAAAACGTCGCATATGTTGGTCAGTTTTCTGTTTTACTATAGATGTTCCTGGTAAAAAACGCAGCACAAGGAGGATAATAAAACATATTTTTTGCGTTCGTGATTGACTTAAATACGTACTTTATTCCGTTAATAGTTATAATAAGACAATATCTATCCTTTATAATCGGATGTGTAGCTCATAATTCATCTTTTTATTTGTTGCAAATATCTTTCGCCTTAATTGAAGGTTTATAGATAAGGCGCGACCCGGGGTGTCAGTACACCGCATACACCTCCTAGTGGTGGGTCGCGGGCAACAGTATGCTGGCTCTCAAGGTAGTCCTTTCAGAAGGGATCCGAGCTTGAGCAGAATAGGGGAAGCGGGCCTAGGGTATTACTATGCTTTGGTTTCTCTTGTGGCATACTGGCGAAAATGTGCCAAAACTGACCGGTATAGAGCCGTAACTGTTAGCAGGGAAAGCTGCACGTGGTGCGGGTACTGCGAAGGCTGATAACCTTGCATACTCTATTACAACTTACTGCTAAACGTCAAAATGTTGCCTCGGACAGCCGAAGCCACGATGGGCGGCGGAAGCTGAATAAGGTTAGCCTATCAAGATACGGACTGGAAACGAACTGGACTCTCGGTACTTGGAATGTGAGAGGTGTGTGTGGTAAGAGCATGATTTGCTGAATGAAATGAAAGTGAGACGAATGGATGTTTTGTGTGTATGTGAAACTAATCGTAAGGGGCGGGACGCTGTTACATTAGATGGCGGTAGTCTGGCATTGTGGTCAGGAGTTGACGATAATGTACACGGCAGTCAAGGTGTAGGACTCATTCTTAATGAGAGAGCTAAGTTGCTAGTAAGGAAGTACGAGTTAGTATCCCCTAGATTGCTCTAGGTTTGCATGAAAGTAGATATTAGGAGAGTTGTGATTTAGGCGTACTATGCACCAGTGGATGGGGAGAGTGACAGTGTGAAAGATGAGTTATGGGAAAAACTGAGAGACGCTTTGAATGAATGTGATACTGGTGAGAGAGTAATTTTACTAGGTGACACGAATGGGTGGGTTGGTGTGAGGCGGGATGCATCTGAGAGAGTGGTTGTGCCTTTTGATGACCCCCGAGTGAATGATAATGGTGAAAACTTGGTGAGTGTGTGCTTGGAAAAAGGATTGTTTGTGTCGAATACATGGTTTAAACTTAAGAGAATACATATGTATACTTGGAAAAGGGGCGATTGTAAAAGCTTGATTGATTTTATTGTGTATGATGAGAGATTGAGAGAGTTAGTGTGGGTCACGCGAGTGATGAGGGGTGCTGAATGTGGAACAGACCACTATTTGGTACTCTCCAAAGTGAATCTGGGCAGAAAGTGGGTGCCAAGGAAGAATGTTGCGCGTAAGCAGTTGAGAGTAAAAGTGGAAAGGTTGCTAGACAGCGAGGTAAGAATGCAGTATGGTTGCATGCTTGAGGATGCTCTATTGTTGAAGCAGAGAGAATGGGACGAGCATATCAGAAACAAGAACGTAAATGATGCGTGGGAGTGTTTAAAAGGAGAGATTGTGGAATATTCTGAAAGGATATGTGGAAAAGGAGTGGTAGGAAGAACGAAAGGTGATGCTTGGTGGAATGAAAAAGTGAAAATTGCAGTCAGAAAAAGAAAGAGGCGTACAAGGATGATTGCTGCCAAATCTGAGGAAGCGCGTACTAAGGCATGTGAGATTTACAGAAAGAAAAAGTATGCATGCAAAATCATTGTGAAAGAAAGCAAAGAAAGAATGCGTGCAGATGAAGCTAACAAAATGCAAAGTGATTTTGAAGGTAATAAAAAGCTGTTTTGGAAGTGGGTAAAAAGGGCTAAAATTGGTGAAGGTAGGGGAATGAATGCGGTAAAGAACAAAAGTGGAGAGATCATGTGGGACTAGAGCAATATCAGGGACTGATGGAGAGAGTATTTTAAAGAATTGTACAATAATATTGCAGGCGTTGAGGATGAGCCTTGTGAAGCGGTATGTGAGAATGTGAGGATGGAAAACGATATCAGTGAGAAGGAGGTCACAACGGCTGTGAGAATATTGAAAAATGGGAAGGCTGCAGGCTTAGATGGGATATCCAGTGAAATGTTGAAGTGTGGGTGTAAATTAATAATTTGTAGGCTTAGTGAACTATACAATTTATGCTTACAGGTTTCTATTCTTCCAGCTGATTGGAATAATGTTATCATTGTTCCGTTGTACAAAGGGAAGAGAGAAAAGACCAAATGTAATAATTATCGGGCCATTAGTTTATTGAGTATCCCGGGAAAAGGGTTCAGTAAAATATTAATCGAAAGAGTGAGGAATATTACTTCCGACAGAATATGGGATGAACAGTGTGGGTTTATGCCTGGGAGAGGATGTAGTGACCAGCTTTTTGCACATCAGCAAGTGATAGAAAAATGTATGCGTGTCCGAAAGAAAGTGTACTGTGCGTTTGTCGATTTAGAGAAGGCATATGACAGAGTAAATAGAAAGAAGTTGTGAAAGGTTTTGAGAGACTATGGAGTGATGGGCAGTTATTGAATGTTATAATGGCGATGTATGACAATAGTAAAGCAAGTGTAAGAGTTAACGGGGCTCTGAGTGATTGGTTTGTAATAAATCGGGGAGTAAATCAAGGATGCGTAATGTCTCCATGGCTGGTTATGGATAAATGTGTTAGAGACGCATGTAGTGAAAACGACGTCGTTTTGATTGGAAATGTAAACGTGCCAGTTCTTCTATATGCGGATGATGCTGTTTTGATCTCAGATAGTCAACATGGATTATAGAAGCTCCTAGATAAGTTTTGTGAATCAACGGAGAGAATGGAATTGAAGGTAAATGCGTGCAAGACTGAAGTAGTAGTTTTTGATAAGGAGAATGGGGAGAATAACTGTAGGATGAGGGCGAATGGTGAAGTAATTGAACAGGTGGATGATTTTGTGTACTTAAGTAAGATGTATGCGAAAGATGGAAGAATAGATGAGGAGATAAAGAGACGTGCGAATGCTGGAAGGAAAGTGGTAGATAGCATGTGGAGCATATCAAGGAATGAGTGCTTGTCTAAGGAAGCTAAAATTGCCGTATACAAAAGTATACTTCTTCCCACTTTGCTATATGGTAGTGAAACATGGGTATGTCAGGACAGACATAAGAGTAGACTAAACGCCGTAGGTATGAGTTATCTGAGGAGTATTTGCGGCAAAAGTAGGATGGATAGGGTCAGGGATGAGTGGGTCATGAATGAATGTGGGTTAAATGCTCCAGTAATGGACGTGTATGAAAGGAGTGTGCTTCGTTGGTTTGGTCATGTGGAGAGAATGGATGTGAGTTGAATAACGAAACAGATATATGAGAGTAGAATGAATGATGTTAGAGGTAGAGGTAGGCCGAGGAAGTTGTGGTTGAGGAAATTCTTAGGAGGGGGAATATGAGGAGTTTTAAAAACAGGAGGGCGTGTATGAAACAGTGTATGGGGGTAAATGAGGCAAAAGAGGTTTGCAAGGATAGGTCAGTATGGAGGAAATTATTGAAGCAGAGTTAGGTGTACATTTATGTATTAATGAGTGAAACATTTTGACTGTGCCTACCAGGGAAGGGAACGGCTTGATGGGTATGTATGTATGTAGATAAGGCATACGGAATGAACTTTAGTTAGATCTTCATTAGAAGGATAATATTGTTTGAAAGATTTGGTATTAACAAATTCAGGTGGTGCTAAAAGTTTTGCTCTCGACAAATTTACTGAAATTACAGGTGATAAAATGATTCATTATTGACATCCCATCATGATAAAGTAAGCCAAAAAGTAAAGCTAAAAAATGCCTTACATAATTAAAATGAATTTGTTTCAAAGCTACTGTCCGAAGTCTCAGTGAAGTAACTACCAATGATATGAATAAAGGGTAAAAAATTAGCTTTCAGCTATTTATAATAGTCGTATTGTTGAGTTTTTCTCTGGTTAATTTTAGTAGTTGCTGAAGGAAACAAGTTAAGAAAAAACTCCAGCGGCCATAATAAATAAAAATAGTATAACACGTCAATGCGCGAGTCGGAGCAAATTACACTAAAATATAAAAAGATATGTTTTAATTTAATACGGCCATTGGGTATTTTTCTTTACACATGTTACACTAAGAGGCTGTAGAGCTCCATCTTCCAAGGTTCCTCAAGAGACAATTTTGGAGGACCAAAAGAAACCCATTTGGTACTGAACGTATTGCATAAGTTCTTATTTCATATCTAACTAGGCACTCATCGTTCATCGTAACATTTATCTCTCTCACCGATTAATTAGTTAAAATGCTGGTGAAAAAAATAGGGCATTCATAATGCACTAGTACCGTTATTTTTAATATTGAATATGCATAAAGGATCATCAATACTTCAAAGATTCATTAAAAATAATAGAAAATGACCCGAAAGGTCTCAAACTTCATGGAATTCCATTTAACTTATTTTGTTTGCTCTCCCTCTTCATAGTGCTGAGCCTAAACGTCTAACATTTGCTTTGAAGGGCCGGTTGTATTGGTGCAAGATTTATCAGTGGCGCACGATTTGGGGCCAGTCCAACCTTCTATGTTTGACAGGCCGCATGCGTGTGGGTCCCGTGCTCGTCAAAGGAAAGATGGAGGTCGACCTGTTAATGGAAGAGCTAAACACGGGGAGCGATAACCCATTAGCGAGGGCATCGGAAATGTGAAATGGCGCGCCCAAGCCTCGATCGCCCGCGGTTGCTGACGACGCTGGTGCGGGAGACTAAGTGGGGCGTGGTCGGGAATTTTAAGGAACCTAAAAAGACTAAATACATTCTTTCACCTTTCTCTGGTGTCCTTCCTATTCCTTAAATTTAGTATCCTACGAGTAGTGTACACGATAAATGTAAAACGTCTGTGAAGTACCCATCAGAATGGATTTGAGAGTAAATGTTACATAGGGAGAGTGGAAAAAATGGTGGCTTGATGAAGTTAAAGTTGAAATTTGTTGTTGTTCAAGTTGAAAGTGAAACACCAGGGTTGAAATTCGCTATGAAAAAAATCATTTGACTTGACTGGGATTCGAACCCGGATCTCCCAATTGCCGGTCAGGTGTGTTAGCCAGTAGAAATTTGAAAGTGAAAGTTAAAACAATTGAAAACCTCGTTGTACAGAATCGTTTACCTACGTCTTTATCACATGAAAGCAAAACTTGGGTATGTCAGGACCACTTCATTTGAGTAGACTAAATGTAATGGGACCTGAGCAGTGTTTGCGGTAAAATTGGGATGAATAGGGTTAGTATTGAGTGGGTCGGGAAAAAATGTTTAATTCTCCAGTTATGTGTATATAAGATATATAAGAAAGAAGTGCATTTTGTTGGTTTGATCATGTCGTATTCGTGGGAAAGAGTTGAGTAACGGAACGGTTACAAGAAGTAGAGTGCATGGTTTGAAGGAAAGATATGGACCACGAAAGTAATGGGTGAATATGGCGGGAGAAACTCTTAAGAAGAAGAATATTAGGTATCTTAGGAATAGGAGAACATACATGTTGCAATGATTGAGTATAAGGGAAGTGAAATAGGTTTGTAAGAACAGGCCATATTGAGCAAATAGTATAAATAGAGCCATTTTTCTGGGTATAATAGCAGAAAAAGTTCTACGATCTAGCCTTCTCTGAAAGGGAATGGCGTATTGGTTTTGTGTACATTCATAAATATATTTTCAGTTGCCCATACATGATTTTCTTACTCAAAAATGTCTTCTCTGACATAATTGTTGTTTCTTTTAGATCTAAATAAACTGTTACAGTGAATCTGTGGTTTTTGATTAACATTTAGGTGTTACTTGAGTATTTGCAAAAACTCGAGACGTATAAGTAATGGACGTCGTTTGTGTTTGGAGGGAACAGCTTCGAAAACACCGGCCAGTGCGAATGAATAGGTAATAGCTGCGCGTAAATGCATATTATTGATGCCACTTAATGCTCCAATGCAACTGGAACTTTAATGACAGTTCGAATCAGAATTTTAGAGGCTTCAGTGCAAAACAAATTTTTAATAATAATCCTCATCTTTCACTGCAAATCATCTCTCAACCACATTCATTATCAAACCGTCAAATTGTCGTAGCAAGACACATTGGACGCATCGGCTCCATTGTTGGTGGTTGTCGTTAGTGTTTTTTTTTCAGATAATCAAGGTATTCTGAAGTTACTTGGAATAAGGTGTCAACCAGCAGGCAGAAAATTACGAATCCTTTTTTTGCAGCCAATAACCTCTGACAACCATTACATGTTTGTTGAAATATAATCCTTGGATGTATGCCCAAGGCCATTATCGTAAGCCACGGATATCATTGGAAGAGACTACAATATTTCTAATTTATAGATATTTTTTTCGATTTTCGGACAGAATTTAGCCTTGTTAATCCATTTTCTCCTCCAAATGAATTTGTTTGTTACACCATTTACATAGTATATATTAATCATTTATTAAAATATAATTTGCCCATTGCTTGACCGAATGCGACCCCTGGTTGAATTTTGCGATCATCTAACAAAGAATGCTTGTCCATGGTGGAATGCTTATTTTTTGGACTCTTTGAACTCCGTGACCTCTACATTCAATGGAACAAAGAGATTTTCCCCTTATCACAGCTGCAAGGGATGGAATAAAGTCCTCCGGTTTGATATTTCAGTAAGTAGTCTTTCAATATTGGCAGAAGGTGTGGTCAAAGTTTGAGAATACCGAGACAAGGCACGATGTAACATTTACGGAGTCGCCCACAAGTGCACAGAAGTACAAATAATCAGTCTGGCTACCGTGGCGTCCTTAAGCCGATGAAGGAAGATGTAGCTTTTTTATTGAGCATACATCACGGAATTGACTTCCTAATCTTTTTTTGCATTGCCTTCCTCCTGAAGAATATCACTTCTGTAATCTCTTCTTGGGTCACGCCTCACGAAAACAATGAAAGAGCGATTACGCAGTGATTAAAATTGCCTTATCGCTCGTATTTGATGTCGAACTTTTGAGGGGGTGACTTTTTATCCAATGTGGAAATTAATCTTTTAAAAGGCTGAGTGAGTAAGCCAAGACCTTTTATTTCCTCGCTTTTCTCAGAAGATGTATGGTCCCCAAATGATAAGTAACGACTTAATGATTTGCCCCCATCCATTTAAAATTGGCAGTTAATATAAAACTTTTTATTCGCAGGAAAAAAGGTAATGCTTTTCAAACTGATCGTTATGGGATTGATTTCCGATTAACGGAGACACCTGTCACTACCTCTACGTGTGGCATTGGTGGTGGAGCTTATTAAATCGAAAACTAATGGATTAATTTTTAAGTGACCAACAGATAAATTTCCAACCGTTATCGAAGAAATCCGTATTATACTCGTAATACTCAAAGCAATGTATTTATATAATATGTCAATGAGACAGGTCAATAATGTATAACTTTTTAACATTTGTACTTCGTGTGTGTAGATTGTAACAAGTTACATTACTGGTGTGAAAAAGACGGTGAAAATGAAGCCTATCATGCAATTAAAGGCACCCGGGTACCATTGTCAAAAGGGCACCAGTGCAAACGGAAATATTTTCAAGGTGGAGAATTCTATATTTGTTTTATTTGAATGATTTATGGTAAAAATAAAAGTGGAAAATTTCGTGGCCAATCGGAAAAATATTGCTGTTTCATCATTTCCGTGCTTCTTTCGAGGATTCTCCTAGATTACAAAAGGGACTTAGTTACAGAGAGCGCTGGAATCATAATATTATTTGAGGAAAATCTCGAAGTTCTTCTGAGGTGAGCATCAACATCTCTAGTAACCCTGAGGGCTGCACAGCTCTTAAAAAGGTATATTGAAGTGAATAACTACATTTCTTTCGGGAAAAATGGAATTCACCTCGGTTATACATATATTTTACTTCTTTGATATGATAACGATGGAAAAACGGATGGCGTCCTTTACACTTAAAAATCATTTTATTTCTCATCTGTTAAATAGATGCTCTCTGAACATGACCTGGAGTGAAATAACCACCTGCCAGTTGATAAATTAGCAGAAAAAAGGATATTAGATGGTAAGTGCAAAAGTGAGTGAATTTATTAAAATAAAAAGATAAGAGGAGCTATCGTTTATCCTTATTTAGTACTTCGTATTTTTTCCCAGGCTAATCTTAATGGTCATAAGCAGTAAGAAGTCCATATTCCATAGAGTTTGTGCAGCCCATAATCTCATGCTCTCTCAAGAAACTCAAAGAGATAGAGACATTCTAGGAATGATAATCCTTCGTAGCGAATTGATAATGACCATAGATAATAAAGCATTAATTTGAACGCTTAATCAGTATACTTACTCTTTCCGGTTCCTATCACTTCCTGTGTAATTTGTAGCCATTGATGAAAAATGCTCTCCAAACCTTCATTTTACTAAATATTTCTGTGGCATTTAGTTGTTAAATTCTATCTAATGTTTATTTGCATTGCATCTATTGTTAAAGATGAAAAAATCGTTTTAATTCGGCTTTTACGTACAGATCTCCAATAACAGATTTGTTTGCGATTACAACTTGCATATGGGGAACTTTTCTGGGTATACGGCGGACATTAGATGATTTCCGGTTAAAGGTATTTTATGCGTCTATTAAAACCATTAAGAAAATAATTATTTTCCGTGCCTGCTCTTATATTGCGACTATAAAAATTCTAGCATTCGACTGAGGTAAGCTTTTGTTTAGGTAAACTTATGGATAGGTAAACTTCTTCTATAACTTCTGTCTGTCTACTGCATTATCTAATGCTTGAATTTTGCCAAGCAAGCAGAGCAGCTCTCTAATGTTTGGAAATTGGTGGATAAAAGAGCAGCAGGCTTCTAAAAATGGCTTAGAGGGAAGACGAAAAATGGAAGTAATTGTTAAAACCATAAGTCACCATGATTATAGAGCAAGGTTTCGTCTTTTAAGTTATATGGCCTTGTACAAATAGAAAGTAATTTACAAGAATTTCTTAAAAAAAACATTCACTTATTTAATTAAATGTTACTGATGTAATCTTAATAATATCCCTTGAAAATATGAATGACGTTCCTTAAAATATGCCCTTAAATAAGGGCTGTAAACTCAGGTTCAAGTCTAAGACAATACATTATATAGATTGATAAAACATCTCCATTTTCAGGAGATTAATAATTTTCAATCGGAAATTGGCTACTTAACACTATAGATCACGTAGAGGAAGCTCGATAATCTGTAAAATATGGTATTTACCTTCAATGAACTACCTGCCTGAAAAGTCTTATCTTGGAAAATGCTGCTGGGAGATCTATTGCTTTACAGTTTTGTGAGACCTTATGTTATACCCCTTTTCAATTATGTAAAAATGGTAAATGCTTAAAAGCAGCCTTGTGCCTGTATACATTTCATTTGAAAACACGAGCTTTAAGCTGCTTCGCAATTCAGAAAAAATCATTTCACGAATCAAGAATTCTAGTTATTTGCCCACGAACGTTTCTTTTTAACCCAGCGGAGAGTTAGGGTTTTATGAGGAATAAGATTACTTCTTAGGGTTTTAGAGAATACGATATTTTTGAAAAATTTATGACAAACTTGTTCAAAGTCACTATTATCAAAGAAGGTTAAACATTAATTGAGTATGCTGAAGCACGCGCCAAAAAGCAAACCTTAATGAGGTAGCTTTAAAAGACGTCGAGAATGGAACGCAAGGCGTGAATATGAATTAAAATCCGAAACCACTAGGGTATTATATCACGAGGCCGAGGGACATTAAACTTTGAAACTTACGCAACCCTTTCAGACGATGATAAATTACTGGGCTCAGGGCAAAAGCGTTATTTTATAAAACGCTTTTAGCTTCATGGGAAGGTAAACGCCACCGGAATTTCTTCCCTTAAAAGCGGAAAACTCTCTCAAAATATCGGGAATGTAGCGGTTACAAGAAGTGTGCGATGAGCGTTGACGAAAGTGGTCGCAATAGGTCAAGGGAGGAAAAAATCTTTTTCCTTTTTCATCGCATGAATTAAAGACAAGAATCGATGTGCTGACATTAGTCACTTTTTAGGCGAAGACTAAAATTTATTTAGCCTTGAACCAATAACACTGTAAAACCAAACTAAATCTCGATAGTACAGAGTTACCAAATCCAAACCTGGCCTGGCCTGAAAGAATTTCATTTACTTCCTTATATGAAAGAAACGGTATAAACGGTAACGATATTTAACGTAATATTATTAATTCTGTTAGTCTCTTAAAGTAAAGCTTTCTTTTTACATTAATAGATACATTATTAAGAATCGGGGAATTTTTGAAAAGACAAAATATGATTAGAGTAAAATATGAACTGATAGTGGTTTACTGTGATGATCGTTCATTAGCATGATAGATTATGACAAAACCGAACATAGGCTAAATGTTGAACATCAAAAATAATATTCATTCGTTACAGTCACAACACACGATCTTTCTTTCTTTTAAAATACAATTGTCTAGGTTTTTCCCTCAGGTTTTGCTCCAAATTCGGCTATTAACTAATCGATTTTCAACTTATTTTTTCCTTACAATTCAAAACTAAGTGAATTCCTCACCTGTTATGATACTTGAAAATGATATTGCCCAAAAGATGCCGCCTTTTTGTCGTGATAGCCAAATTTCGGCATCTTTACTGTGGGGTACTTTGTGTTTACGATGTATCCTTACAGCAATATCCCTCATTTAATTAGGGTTATCAATTGTCATCGTCTGCAAAAGTCAGTGCCGTACGTTTAAATTAGTAATTTCCAGTAAGTTAAAAAAACTATTTTGGAAAATTCAAAACTGTTAAAGTTTAATATTTTTGCCATAACAGAAAACTCAAACAAATAATCGATTGCCTGGAGGCCACAATGGTAAACTTTAAGAAAATGTAAAAGCATATTTATACATTGCAATTTTGTCCGGAGACACAGGAGTGACACAGTTCGTGATTTGTGGAGATAACAGCTTTTTATTTAGCCCCTGCTCTTAGCAATGGATGTCCTGAGTAAAATACCCGCCCTATTAATTGGTATCAAAACTAATTAATTTACTGATTCACTGAAAACTATCAAAATTCATAATAGGTATACCTGTATATGAACTTTTATGCCCGCAATATTTCTGTTCTTGGTAAGAATAAATCAATTTCTATTAAGTTAAACATGTATTGTCACTTTTCGACCTAGTTCTTCATTATTTACTTAGGATTATCTTTTTTTAGTGAATGGAAATATGTACTATTGTGGTAATGAATAGCACCCGCTGGAAATATGAAGGACGCTGCGAAAAATTTTAGAGACAGCTGCATAAGTTTTCATTTCCAGTGCACGTCTAGGATAAGTTACTATAGACAAAGTTGGACATTCCTATGTGTAATTAGCCATTCAATAAAAAGTGCCTATTTTGAGTTTGATGTTTACTTTGCTCGCTTGTCAAATTAACGGTTGCAACCATTGGATGATTTATTATTGATATTTAAATGCGCAATGGTTGTCGATTTTTTGCGATTTATAAATGTTAAAAATCATAAGTATTTTTATTTTTCGGCATCTGATTGAATATTTTTATACTAAACCTCACTCCAACTTTTGCCGGTTAATTTAAATACAAGGGAAATATAATGTTAAATTACTTTTGTCCAATCTATTTAAAAAAATACAATTATATCCTTATGAAAATCTTGCGTTTAAGTTTTTTAAAGCATGTTTGGCTCTCACATATTGAACTCATCGAAATATTGTTACTCAACCGTCACAATAGCTGTGTATTATCAAGTACCCTCTGAGCATGAGTTTGGTATAGGTTTTCTCCTTGGCTATGCCTTGTTCTACTATTGTATATAAATAAATCCACATAACCAATTATAATACATTGAGATTAGTAATTTCAACGTTCATAGATAAAATTATCGTGCTTTTTTATCAATGATCTATTCATTTTTGAAACTGAGTCCTATTCCTCGATGTTAACTGAACCATTTTGATAAAGCTCCAAATCGTTTGAAAGCCGAGGTTGTAACATATATACTTATTGAAAAATCGATTTCAATATTTTGATACGAAAACATCAAAATATATTGTAATATATTTAAATATCTTTCTCGGGCTTCGCACCGGGTAATGTTTTCATAATCCGCCGACGTTTCGGAAACCGACTTATTTTACAATTTTCAAGGCACGTGTTATTTCCGCCGTGACCACTATAACACTCATTTCCAGCGCACGTCTAGGATAGGTTACTATAGACAAAGTTGGATCAGTGTTATAGTGGTCACGGCGGAAATAACACGTGCCTTGAAAATGGAAAACAAGTCGATTTCCGAAACGTCGGTGGATTATGAAAACATTACCCGGTGCGAAGCCCGAGAAAGATATTTAAATATAATACACCGGGAAAATCTTAAATCATTGATATTGTAATATACTTAAAATTCATTCTGAGTGGTGAAAAAGTTATATAAAAGTAAAGATCTTAATATAAATTTGAAATTCGGAATGGGAAGCATAAAAAAGGTAAATTATAATGTATTATTTGACGAAAGTAAGACTATTAAATACATGTGAAATCAGTTTTATCTAATTGACTCCTTACAAATTACTAAGTTTTTGAAAATTAGCCTCTGTTTTGTGTACAAATTCTAGTTCATCATGCACTTCAACAATCAATTTTAATTTTATCGATTTTGTGATTCTATTTTATGTCATCATCTTCCCATGGACTGGAGATTTATTTAGGATCCTTGTTTAAGGGTTTCATTCCTTGAAAGGGAGGAATAAAATACCAAGCAAACTATATCCATGAAAACCCACCCTTCAACAAGGGTTCAACATACCAAATACGACTCCAATTTTAGATGCAGCATTAATTATAAAGATATTGAATCGATAATTTCTGATTTTAGTGTATGATAATGTTAAATTATTTATTTCACTGGGTATTCTCAAGCTACGAACAAATTTATTTGCTAAAAGCCTCTGATTCAGGTATTTGGCCTAGTTTTTGGAGGGCAACTTTTATCATGTGAGGTGCGCATTTTTATTTCCATAGATGTGACACTTTTAATTACTAGAATGGCAAAACAAACAGTAAACATGAAGATTTCTGGATAGTGCTCACAGCAGAGTGAGCCGTATGTTGCGCCAATGCAGCACCTCGTACATTGATCGCTCTGCGTTGCACTAGGCAAACGCAAACGCAGTCCCCCTTCGCGACCTCGGGGAATAGATGTTCCTTTGAAATTTCTTTGCGGCCCACTTCTACCTCTTGGAACGTGGAAAAAAGTCGGTTCAACTTCACGTTTTCTTCTCCTTCGTGTAATCAAATGAGAGATTTTGTTTCACCAAAGGAGGGAAGTCTTCTGAGAAGAACTGGCGACGGTATACGCTTCAGGAAACATGATTGACTATCTCATCGGCTCGTATAATTTCCAATGCGAGAATATTAGCAGTGATGGCTGAAGTGCTATCGAGTCTGTGGCTCCAGTTTGAGGCATAATTCTTTGTTTATGTCGAGGTGGAGCGATTTTGAAGGAATTTGAATTGACACTACGCTATGCACAGGGCAAATGGGAGGGACAAAATCATCAGCGTATACTGGGAGTACGTGGTAAAATATCTATGGAAAATGCATAGAGAAATGAGTTTTTTCTACCTTTTTAACGCTACTCTGCCCCACGCTATTATGTTTCCAATTGTTTCAAGCACTTTTGTGAAGTAATGGCTGCACGATCCTTTATCAAATTGCAAGTAGCCGTGTACGAAGCGGAAATGGCTCAAGTAAGAAATTTTAAATACCTTAACTTTTTTGGCCTCAAATATCAAGGTATACAAATATTTTTTTTCCATGTTTGAATAACTCCAAGTTATTTTCATATCGAATCTGAAATTTATCTCTCTCAATTTAAAATTATACTCGATAGCGTGTTTTTCTTATGATTTCCTGAATGTTTTGATGCTTAATACAGCCTTGGTCGAAGGTTTTGGCTAGGGGGCCGTCATAAGATGAGAAATTGCTTTTGAGCTTAACGGGCTTACCTTCTCACTAAATTGGCTTGTACCCCCCGGAATGAGACCATAAATTTAGTTCCACTTATGGGGAAATATGATGCATTAAGAAAGGCTTAACCTTTTCTTTAACAGCGCGCATGTTTTAAGATTAAGCTGGCCGTAGAAATATTGGAAAATTGCAGTCGATTTTATGAACGCATTTGCGTTGGGGGAACGATATTAGCTGTAGGTTGGCCCATCTTAGGTTTTTTTTTGCGACATGCAAGCTTTTGTCATAATCATTGATGAGGCATGGTTTACTTTCGTGGTTGATGTTCAGATACGTAAACTTCATCCTCAGTGAAACTCATATACGGATTCAAAGGACATGGCCGTGTCCTTGGCATCTTTTGACAATGTGTTCACAATGCTCCGTTTCATTGTTGCCCGTAATCGTGTGTTTCCTAACTCTTAGTGCTACGTTTGCTCGCATTTTGATAAATCATCTATCAAGCTCATCTTTTCTCCATTTGCAATCTACAAAGTTCACGAGGGCTCCAAGGTCCAAGATCCCTTCCAGGGCAGTTCACATTGCATGGCAGGCAAATTCGGAAACAATGATATCTGTCACATTTCTAAGCTGAGGCTTACTTAACTTTTTGTCGCCTTTTTTGCCGCAATTTATATCCAGCCAAAGGTTTTCTCTGCAGCTGTTTTTCTACGCTCCAAATATTATATCACAATTAAGTGAGAATAGATTACCTATTTAATGTTTAGAATTAATTGAGATTTCCACGCAGTGTGGCGTGATTAGTTCAACCCTGCATTCATGGAGAAATATCCATTTTCTCTCGGAATTTATAATATTTTATAATTTCATGGCTTCAAACTGATTGAATTGTTCCTAAACTTTTTATTTCATGTAAAATACGTAAGTAACGTCACAAAAGTGGTGATTATTAATTTCGTGATAATTAATATCGTTAGTGATTACTTACAAAACTATCATGACCTGGTGTTAATGAATTTGAAATAATGTTGGATCACACAAATATATTTAAAATTCGGTATTAATTTATAAAATTAATGCGAATGGAAATCTATTTGTCTGATATTATTGTCTTTGCGATTAATTTTTATTTTTTTTCTTAATAATATAGGGTTTACATCCATATAATCATTGCGTGTTTTACATATGTGCCTTAAGCCCTATTGCACTACGTCATTTGTTTCTGGATAATGAAAAATCTCTTGTTGGACCCCAAGAGCTATATCAATTTTTTCATGAATATTATTAAAAGGTACATTGAGGAGTTCGTAGGGCTAACAAGTGGTAATTAGTGATATCTTCGTTTAGTCAACTAAATGGATATAATTAGCGTATTCAAAATGTTAATATTTTGTCTCTATATTGCCATGGCTTATTTTCTTACGCAATGAAATTCTTTTTGCGGAGCATGATTGGAAATTATGCTTCTATTAATGTCCACGTGTCCCCCTTTAATGAGGCAAAGAGCTGTTGGATTACAAGCTTAAATTGAATCATACAATACAGAGGAATAATTTCCAGTTTTCAATGAGAATCGTATTGCGGATAGTTATGAATGCTAAAATGAGATATTATACCCTTTTAATGGGAAAATTAAAAGTAAATTGTCCCAACGGGTGTATCAAACATTATTTTTAATTAGAATCTCCATTCATGTATGACGAATTATCAGTTGCAGACAAAGCATTTCTTTAAAGATTATTTTGTAATCTATTCCAACTATCAGGTCAGGGAGAAATTATATGGCTATTTCAAATCCACGTTGAAAGCATGCTATTAGTGTGACAGCCAGATTTATCTTGCGATACCAGGAAAATTATTTTTGTTTTCCACATGAGGAAATGTGCTGTGTACCGTTGGGTATGTCGATTTACAAATATATGTAATCGTTTAATCGAACAAATCATTCGTAATCCATCAGTATTGTTAAATAATTTTAGCTTTTCCACTGTAAGCATAACTTGACTCCTTTCAGTTTTGAATGTAGGCCATGCATGTATAGCATTCTTCTATGTTTTAAAATTTCCGTGATTTTCGTCTTGATAATTGTTTTTTCTGTAGGCCAAACTATAAAATCACGTAAATAAGTATATTTGGCTTTAACGTGGTTAGTTTTACTTATTGTAATTCGTATATATTTATTTCAATGGGTAAGAAAGCTACTGGTGATGTTTTTTCTCAGAATTCGAATACAGATAAAACAAGCGTTAAAAGAAGGAGTACCACGAAGATTTTCTGTTTTGTTGGTTCATTACATGAAAGCTATTTTTTCTATCGTTTTTATAGTGGTCGTAAATGAAAACCCGTTGACAGTTTACATCGGTTTCTGTTTGCCCAAGATGAGCAGTTGGCTATTCAAGAACGAAAAGAATTTCTCCCATACGGACGGCCAGAGTTCAAATCCCTGCAGAGGAGGATGTTTTTCAGAGGAAACCCGATTCTTAGTTGAGTGTCCTGTGGAGGGCACTTCAAGTAAAGTACTCCGTCTGTCGGATAAGACGTTAAACAGTGGTCCCCTTGGTGCCTATCGTTAAGACCAGGCTAATGCCGACACCGGGTTTCTATCCACCCTTCCTCCCTTACCTATCCCCTATGGCGAAAATGACCTTAGCTGTCGGTCGCTTCCTCAAATATCCAATCCAATTCAAGAATTTCTCAGTGTCTGGATGAAATCAACCACTGTGATAAATATTTATTATGAGACTTCATTTAACAATCTTTATTTGAGCTGGAAAAAGTTCTATATGTGTACCGCAAAAATATTTTTAAATGAAGCTCGAAACTTTTTTGTTACTGTGTGTTTTTGAAATCATGCCTTCAAAATAACAATTTTGTTTTCTGTCACATGTTACACTTGAAACAACCTTCTTTAGTTATGAATGTGAATAAAATTTGCCACTGTCTTACCTTTTCAATGGTTTACTTTCACGATGACTTTTAATGCTTGTATCAAACCTTGGGTACGAGATTTTGAATATTTTATTTTTTTGCAGCATATTTAAAACTCATATTTTGTATTTTATAAAACTCATGTTAAGTCATATAATAACTTAACTTGAGTCGAAACCTGAGTCGGAGTAAAATAAATCATCGTGGAATATTACAAAGTGCATCCATTTACAAATCATCGCAATGTTGTTCCACCAAGTGAAGCCTGAAAATTTATTATATATTCATATTTGGGGGTAAATGAAGGTGAGTGATTATAAGAATCGGGATATACTTCACATTGGCCATGGAAAATTACGCATTTGGGCGATCAAAATGCTTTTAAGTAAACCGCAGGAAAATTGGTCGGATAATTAATGAATTCACTGTGTGTTGTGAATATTCTCTGTGGTTCTTCGTAAAAATACATTTATGGTTCGTTTGGAAGTAAAGAAACGGAATGGAGCTACTCAAGTAATTTCAGAATCATGCTTTCATCATAAGACTACAGTACACACTTTGCTATGGCTGGATGAAGTATGGCTAAATATCTATTTTAATTGTAAGTAGATACAATTCCTTCATATGCTCCAGCATAAATTCATTGGTTGACCTCTAAAAATCTCCCATACCAACCTTATTATAAAGAGATTTACGGCCTTCAACCTTTCTTTATCAGGTTTGTTGCCCCATAAGTTTTTCTCCAATTACGGTAGAGGGTAGCCCTCTGGCGTCACGTAAATCAACGTGTTGTTACATGATTTACTTCCACGGAAAAGTTTGAACTTTGAAGATACACATGACAGTAAGGGGAAGCTAATATCTAGTTGAAATTGAAAATCTTGAAAAATCATGGAAATTTAAATTATGACGCTTACTTCGGCAGTTTTGTACAGTGCATTGGCATTATTCTCTCTCTTTCAATAACCCACATTTCTTCCTTGAGCACTAATGAATTAATCTGGAAAACTTTCTCATTAACTATGTTTTACCACAAGCGATCATGATCAGAATAAAGTTTGTGACTTCCACAATTTGCTCAAAAGTTACCGACCGGTTTCGGCTGTCAAGCCTTCTTCAGGTTCTAGCCACCTGAAGATGGCTTGACAGCCGAAACCGGTCGATAACTTTTAAATAAATTGTGGTTGTCACAAACTTAATCTTGATCACAGTGGCATCCTTCCACCAAGTAAAATCTTCCCTTTTCGATATTATTTATCACATTTTTGTGAATAAAGAAATTAAAAGTTGTAACTGAGGTGCGTGAGGTGCCGCATGTTAAAGAAAGTGGTCTAACTAACCAATCAGTATTTTATAATCAGTTTTATTCGAAAGAACCGAAAATTATGATGAATTTACACATTTATAATCATTAGCGGTAACCATTTTGAAAATTGATTTGCTGTAGCTCTCCAGTTCACTCATTAAATCATCCAACTGCTTCATAATTCTAAAATTTGACCTAATTCGTGATTATCCAGATGGATTCCATTCTTGGTCTCCATTTTAAGTTTTTTTTTTCCAATTCAATTTTTCCCTCCAATATTGTTCTTAATAGCCTGTTGTCTCAAAATGTGTCAGATAACTCCACCTCTCTTTTTTTTGCAGAGTTCCACTCTTTTCCTTAATGTTATTTGTAAGACTTCTTTGGAAGTTATTTTTCCGTCTGTTTGGCGCATATAATATTTTAGTAACTACACTAGTCTTACACTTTCCATCTCTTTTTGTCTGCAGGGGACCAGTAATTAAGGATGGCAGGTGTTGGCAAATAAAAGCAGAAAAAAGCAGATAAAAAATTGGCCAGTTTTATGGAGAGTAATAATTTCTATTAAAATACTTACGTTTCATTCTGGACGAAAAATTTCCATTAAATGTGACTATACCACAGAGTTAATGAAGATACTGTTTCATTTTAAATCCACTGACCTATGCGGATTTTCATTATTTCAAGTGATATTCCTTGGTTTAATTTTGTTGTCATCGCATACATGTAATGTATCATAATTTTAATAATATATACAATTTTCACGCATTAATTTCGTAATCTTTTAAACCGTGAGCTCTTATGAGGAGAAATGAGGACGAAAACTTTAGTCCTCATTTCTCCTTAATGCATGCTCATTTTGTTCACAACGATAGATTACGAACCCTAGCAATGCCAAGTCCTTGCAGATTTTAACTTTCCTTTCCTTAACTCTTTGCGCGCTGGGCTTTAAATTGAAGGTGCTTTCAGAGAAACTGAAGATTTACACATTTACCTGGATTGTGAAAGAAGGCCCTCTTAAATTAGGTTTATGAACTTTTATTTCCATTTAAAACTTATTTTTGCACTTTGTGTTCGTATGTATTTCTACTAGAAAGACTGCAGCCATACCATTACGTCCAGTTGCCGTTCAATAATGACATTCCATGGACGTCCTAATACGTCCATCGTCCTTCTCAGAAAATATAAGAGGGCGTACCATTACGTTCCATCAGATGAGAAATGAAGAGGTTTTGAGCAAAGTAAAAGAAGGAAGATCGCTCCTAAACGAAATAAGGAAAAGGAAAGGAAACTGGTTGGGCCATGTGATGAGAGGGATAAGTATAATAACTGTGGCACTTGAGGGTTCAATTGAAGGAAAGAAAAAGAGAGGACGGAGAAGAATTAAATTGGTGGATCAGGTGATGAACATCAACTATGATGAAGCAAAGAACAGAAGCGGATGGAGACAGCAGTGGTGTACGGGACCTGCCAGCAGGCAGAACACCAGATGATGATGATGACCATTACGTCCATAGCACTCAAACTGTTAAACTGATTCTAACATTCGCATTCTTCTGACTAAAACGTTGTCGTTATAAGGTGTAATCTCTTTGTAACTTGGATGGAAAGTCTTAAAACCGTGATCATCAAAACAAGGATCTTGAAGCCTGCTTCTCTACAGCAAGGAGGAAATCCGTTCACCCATGAGCATTGTCTTGGAGATTAAAACTTGTCCATCTTTAATGCCTAGATTTTCGATTAGTGGACACAACACTCATGACCCTCCGACATTCTAATGTTTCGTTCGGTTAACAGCGTTTATCAATTAACGGCCAAAAGGGTTCGGAAGCAGCTACGAGGAGAAAGCGCTCTCACTCCAGCAATCTCTCCGTGAAATCTTTCCACGGAACGTAGCCGTGTTTCTATAAATATATGTATACGTATATATGGATGTATGCATGCGCTCAATTGCTTCCGCTCGAGTGAGGGGTAACACAATAGACATTCAAAGATTTCCATCTCAAAAGACCGTTTTTAGCGCCGTTTATTCAAGTATTTCCGCAAACAAAATCAATTAGCCTCTACGCCCTTTTGATTTGAAAAGCAGGGGGTGGAGTGTAGGAGGGGGGGGAGGGAAAGGCGGTATGAAGGGGCTGCTGACAAAAGATTCCGAAAAATCAATCAGGGACCCACGAAGAGAGGGAAAGAGGGTGGGGGGTGTTGGGGAAGAGGATAGTGGGGGGAGGAGGGTGGAGAGAGTGAGGGAGGGGGGGGAGTCGGGGATAGAAAGACACAGAGGGGATCGCTCAATAACCCCCCTCCCTCCGCCCCCTCACCCCATGTACCGATGCTGGCGAGGATACCGCTGGCTTAAAAAAATTGAGTTTCAAGCGATTAACCCGTTTTCCTGACTGCCTGCTGCTCTCGCGTGTTTCATTCTAAAGGAACCGATGTTTACATTTCTGAATGGACAACGGCAATCAAAATGTTGTCATTTCCTTCGCTCCGGCGCCGTGAGTGGCAAAACCCACTTCAAACCCATCAGGGACACTCCTCCCCCCCTGCCGAAAAAACGACCCCCCTTCTCCCGACTCCCCCACCCCTAAACCCTATCCCTCAACCCCTCCCATTCACACATACACCCCTTGATGGAAAACCACCCCACCAGCAGCGCACACCTTCGCTTCGACACCACATACAGTTTCGTATCATCTCCGCCACCGCCTCACTCCCACACCTTAGCGTCCCTACCCCCGCTCACTGTACTCCATACCCCTGCATATCGCGATTCCCCGAGACCGCGGTGCACGCACGGGGCTGGTGTGCACCATGGGTTGCTGGGAAGGGGTAGGATAGGCTTTCGGGGAGGGGCAGTATACGGAATGCAGGCGTGGGAGTGCTTATCACAGACAGGGAGGCGGATGTCTGTGTGTGTAGGTGAAGGCGGGGACTAGGTTGAAGGAACACGCTTCAGGTAGTTTTAGCGCGATTTATCCCGAGGCATGATATAGACTGCATCACGTTTTATTTTAAAAATAAAGCAACTTTTAAAAAGCACTGAGAAAATATCGTCGCATACAAGACGCGAAAACTTTGTTTTATATGACCGTCATATTCGGGAGGAATACTACTAACACTTCAGGTACCTTGAGGGAGATTTTTCGCTAGTCACATTGTACACCAAATTAAGTTCTATTTGTTTAACTGAAGCAAACTTGTAGGGATATGGAGTAAATAATATCCTGTCAAGGGCACGAAGAACTTTGCTTTATCTATGACTATAATTCTCAGTAATTAACAAGATATACACGGAGTGACGTTTTTACGTGACAAAATTTTTTGCATGCCTTAGAAACATGCATGAAAACTCCTTGTCAGTCGAAAACTCTTTGAACTCCGTTAACGTAGGAGATTGGTTTATTTTTAAAATAATTAAATACAATGCAACATATTCATTTTTAAACTTCTGAAGAGACTTAAACAAAGACACAAACAAAGAGACAAACTTAAGATATTCCACTTTTTTTACAATACTGCTGAGAATACACCCGTAATTAGGAATAACCCGTACAGTACTGATGAGAATAAACCCGTTACCATTATCCCGTAATAAAGGTGGAATTTTTACGGCAGATATCTGGGAAAGTATAAAGGTAAGTAGCTGACATTCTGTTATCATTGGGAACACGAGAACGTTTTCTTTCATAATGAGGTAAAATTTATCGAACTCTGTGTGAAGAAATATCATTTCACCCAGAAATCAATGAATTTGGTCTCATTTTAAAGGAAAAACATTTCACCGTACCATTGACCCAAAAAGTCTACTCCTTACCATATTACTTTCCTAGATATCTGCCTGATAATCCTTCTTTAACATGAATAATGTTACGAGTATGCACTAGAGAGAGAGTTTATACAAAAAATGAGGAATTTATAACACCAAGATCTCGTCAAAAAATAACGGTGTGTTGTTTGTATATTTTATCAACTGTTTTCGAAAATAACTCATTTTGTCACCGCAGTAAATTCGTCGAGATCCAAAAAATCCTTCCTTTTTCAAGGAGTTTCAAACAATCCGAATAAAACAATATCTTTGTTAACTTGGTGGTATAAATAAAACAAGATCACTTGTAACTTGGTGGTATGACATGTAATCAATAAAAAATGTATATTAAGGTATTGTAGGTGTTGAAGGTATTGTAAAAGTTATAAATTTTTGATTGATAACTTGGTGGTATGTTTCAATAGATATATTTAATGATAACTTTTACTTAACCACAAAAAACACACATAAAAAATCCCCTCATCATCACCTCCCCCTTCTTTATTTTTTTCCCCAATACGAAAGATGTTCTCAAACTTGTTATGCACCTGAAGATGATATTTATTTATTGAAACCCGGGTCGTGGTTTTATGTTGGTTTTTTTGTAGTTAAGTAAAAGTTATCATTAAATATGTCAAACAATCCGCACGAAAAAAAATTAGTCAAGTTAAGGACTTATTTAGATATTTTCAATTAATTATTTAGAAATTCAGTCTTATAATAGTATATTATATCATCATTAATATGCAATATATAATCCATGCTTCCTACATCCGCTGAAATAAAAACATATAATTCAAATATGGTCTCTATTATGACTAGAGAACTATCTCGCTCAAACTACCTTAAAGAGTGAGAGTGAGAGGGTGGCGGAGTGGGGTGGGGACGCGTGCATGTGTGTATGGCAGGGTGTGCAATGTGACCGTTTATGTGTTTCGCAGTGGAATGGAATCGAGAGAGGAGATGGGGAGGGGGTACAGGTGGGGGGGAGGGGGTAATGGTGGGGGAGAGGGGACGGGGTAACTGCGAGAGGGGGGAGAGGGAGCGAGAGGCCGTCATTGATGAACGAGTCGAGGGGCCAGGGTGCGGGGGGTGGCGGGGGCGTAGGGGGACTGCTGCGGGGACAGGGGGGGCGGGGGAGGACGAGGCGAGAGAACTGGGGGCCCTAGGTAGTAGGGCGGGACGCAGTGGAAGGGAGGGAAGTGGGACATGGGTAGAATGTGGGACAGGGGGACAGAGGCACGGAGAGGGAAGGCCGCGGTGGCACGCGGGAGCCGGCCCTGGCGGCAGAAGCAGGGGCGGATCGGGGGGGAAGGGAGGGAGTGTGCCACGCTTCAGTCTGAAAAGGGATATCAAGGGGCTGGAGGGGCAGGAGGGACGTCAAAGGAGAGGTTTCGGAGGAGTTTTGGGTCGCGTGGTGGAGGGGATGGGAGGAGGAAGAGTTGGAGGGATACGGGAGGAGGGGGAAGCGGGAGGCGGGATATAAGAGGGGGAGGGGGGGCGGAGGACGACGGCTTGGTCGAATTCCCCGGGGGAACGTATGTGTCGGAGGGGAATGGGGGTTGAGAGAGTGAGTTTTTGGGCGACCGGGACGCAGTGGAGGGTTGAGGAAGGAAAAGGCGATTCGAAGGAGGGCTGTAGGAAGGGTGGGGGGGGGGGGGGGCGGGTGGAGAGCCCTCTGGCGGTGGAGGGATGAAGGGCGGAGAGAATGCGTCAAGAACGGGATCAATACTCTTTAGTCACGGCGCATGCGCGGGGCAGAATGATGGCGGGAACGGAAGACGCTTCGCAGTGGATCAGAATTATGGATTTGTGGCGACAGAGGGCGTGGTGGTGGAGGAGGAGGCTGCGGGAAGGGGTCCATGAGGTGGGGGGGGAAGAGGCGAGGCGGGCGATGAGGTTGAAAGAACCGCCGTCAGTAGTCGTGGGCGTGGCGGGATGGGGATGGGTGGGTGGCCGGGTGGTTCCGATGGGGGAGTGGTGGGGTGGTCCGAAAGGCGTGGTGGAGCGTTTAGAGACGAGAGACTGACCACGTTGGCGTGGTTGGATGGGCGCGCAAGCGGAGGGTTTTGGCGGCGGTGCAAGTAATAATACCGGTCCGCGGGCAATGTTGGGGGCGGAGACGGGGGGGAGGTGAGAAGAGAAGAGAGGAGGCGCTAAAAGGAGTGCTAACCAGAGTGAGGAGCTCTGGGGTTGGAAACGTTGGGGAGCGATAACAAAAGGGGCCGATTGGGGGGTGGTGATTCGGGGTTGCCTCGGGGGTTGCGGTGCACGCGGGGAGGGGGGAAGGTACGACCCTGATGGTAGGATTGGTTCGGACCTGATAGAGGGGGGGAGAAAGGGTTATGATCCTGATGGAGAGGGTGGAGAGGGTTCGATCCTGATGGAACAGGGGGGGGTGGAAGAGGGTCGGTATATATATCTATGGGTGGGACGTGCGGGAAGGGTAACAGCCCTCGGGGCTTCGTGTCTGGCGGCAGATTCACGGGGCGTGGTGGCCGGGGGGCAGAGATGTGAGGCAGGATCAACGTGGTTCGCGGGGCAGGGTGTGAGGATGTGTGCTGTGAGGGTTTGAAACCGCCCCTTCCCGCCCCCCCACCCCACGTCGACCGAAGCACGGCGTCGGGATATGGGGGCAGCTGCGGTGCGGGCGGTGATGGAGGAGAGTAGAAGGAAGGGTTTCTTCGTAAGGGTAAAGGAGGCGCGCTTAGAAAGGGGTTTCCGCTCCGCAGGGTGGCGCGTCGGTGGATGATGTGCGAAGGAGCTTTGGATCGAGGGGGAGGCAGCGAGGGGCGGCGGGGGGCGGGCGATTTCCCCGCGTTGGGCCCCAGGTGGATGGGAGTCGAAGCGGTGGTGTACTCCTCTGGATGCTGGCAAGAAGCAGGGACGAGGACGCGAGACAGGGGCGGCACCGTGCGGCCAGGGGGGGAAATTAAGAGGAAACTCAAGTCGAGCCTGTCCACTCCACACGCCGTTCTCTTCCACTCCTCGGGAGATCTCTCCCGTCTCTCCGTCCCTCCGGTGGCAGGCAATGGAGAATGTAAACAGAAGCTTTCGCATTCGCGTTTTAACACGGGGATCGCGAAATTGGCTAAATTGCTGAAGCGGCTCTTCACGTGGAGACGACTGATGAAATAATGATGACAGCATTCTTCTGTCGGAGGCCTCCTGAATTTCTAATGGGAACTCCTGGTGACGGTGATTTCGCGATCGGTGAAAAGGGATGCTAAAAGCGAATCGGGAATTGAATTTCTCTAGCGTGGAGCTGCATTGCGTACTCTTGGACTAAACGACCTATTTATAAAGGAATTATCTTCATCAGGAGTCATCAATTCTAAGATCGATTTGGTGAAGCTCTCCATTCCACTCACTTTTCAGCTAATCACCAATTCGCTCCGAAATTATTGTTTTTAAATGGCTAATAATTAGGTGGGCATCCTGGTATACCTCGGAAATTCCTTCATTTCAATTATTGGTTTATATATTGATCAAGAGACAGTCATGTTTTTTTAATGATGAAAACCGTAAAATAACCCAACTTTACGAGATTAAACCGTTAATGTTTAAAAAGGATAAATTCACAAAATTCAGTAAGTATTCAGCCCAGGGATAACTGAAATTGTTGTTCCGGGTACTATAGCGGATGCACTTGATTCAACGAAATTAAGTGTACATCAAGTCATACCGATTTTTTCTCCGGGGAGTTTTCAAGTATTATTTTCTATCAATCATTTGTTAATAATAGCAATTAATTGGTCTGTTACAAGTCACCTAAGAACATTATACATAAAATCGCGTCTTAGTCGACAGCAAGGCAAAACAAAAACGACTGATTTTAAACCATAAACAATATGTGTTTTGCATTTCATATAAGTTGGCAATTTTGTATAACATTCTTCGTTATGTAGATTTTACAATAAAAATTAACGGGAGTTTTAGCCAGCTAATATGACTGAATATTTCAAATAACATAAAATTTTAATTGTTGATTCTTTCCCTCCATTCTATGTACACCATTCTGTCCGCACTATTCATTCATCTATGATGTCACTCTATAATAGCTGCCAAGCTTCTTTCCTTGGGTGCTGATTTCATTCAAGCTTTACTGCAACGAAATAGCATGTTAAATGTATACGTATATCGAAGCAAACATCTCCAAAACAAAACAAGCAACGTATATGAGTAGAGATTCAACCCACTGTTAAAGTCTCAATGGTTCGCGCAATTTTCCGCCCCATAAACGACGAAGTGGGACCAAATGTTAATCCTTTTATGACCAAGTTTGAGGTCAGGCTTTGCGTAGCATGGAAACAATTATTCGAGCACTCAGCGTACGAAAACCGAATGTTAGTGCCTCCACTTTGCCATTTTCCTCCATCGATTTTTCTGGCGCCGCCTGCAATTAACCATCGCTCATCCGATTAGTCTTTCGATTTAAAAAATTGCAAGGTCCTTGAAAGCTGTGAAATTCAATGAAGCTGCAATTACCGTTGCCATTCATTAAACGATGGATAATTCGTCCTTATTTCCACTCATGTCTTTAATAAAGCTGCTAAGCATGAAGAAATTCCCTCCAAACCAGGGGCTGCTTTTCAGTTGCCTGAGGGAGAGTAATTGGCTATTTCCTTCCGTTAAAAAAACGATGATGAATTCATTTTTCGTAGAAAAATATTTTTTAGTTCACTTAAGAGAGCCATTACGATTGCAACGATTGGGATCAAAGCTATTTTATGGAATAAAAAAATTGTCCCCGGTGAATCACAAAAAGTGGCAACATTTACTGCATTGCTGAGATTTTTGGCGTCGCCTCCGTGTTTGTGGTTGTAGGGCAAGGGAAGAGAAGAAAAAATTCTTGGTGAATTTAATTTACCTTTTCCGTATTTATCTCATAAAATATTTCACAATAATTACCGAGATTTTTTCGAAAATGTCTTTTTTTGTTAATGGACGAAACTGTGGAATAACCCAATTTTATGAAATGAAACGGTTAATATTTAAAGAGGATTCATTTACTTAATTCAGTATTCAGGAAGTATACTGCCCTGCGTTCACTGAAATTGTCACTTTGGATGCCAAAGCGGATGAATTTGATTCACCGAAATCAATATCAATTGCAATCAACGAAATGTGCATAAAATATGGTGGTAAATAATCGTCGGCGAGCTCCTGCTTATGTCGATGATGGGGTGCCAGGGTGGCGCGCCATGGCGGTGGGACGTGCCAACCGTACCACACGCCCGTCTACCACAATCCTCCTTCTCTTGTCCCTCCACCTTCTCTCGTGCCAAAGTCGATCCAGGATGGGATCCCCAACTCCCCATCTCTTGTCGGTGAGGTGCACCGCGTCCGTCTGACCCCAGCAACACAGCTCCAAAACCTTTGTAGCCCGCCTCCTCCGGCATTCCCCCATTTCCTTTTGGAGGCAAGCTCGGCTAAACCCCTCTTTCTCGCATACCCCTCGGGGTTTTTTGAAGGGGTCCAATGTGGGCTGGTGAGGTTTATGGGGAAGGGATCGGAGGGGGCACTGCAGGGGCATGTGGAGGGGTCATGTTCACCGAACCATATCGGCCATAACATCGCCTCTCGCCGTCCGCTCGCTCGCCCAAACCAAACGGTTCGCTTCCCGTCTCTCTCGAACCCTTTCATTTGTTTCTCGGTCGTCGCCTTCTTCCATATGAGTCTCTCAGGTGAATGGTTTCAATTTTTTTCGATACCGCGAGGATTTTAAAAACGCTCAAAAAAAAGTTTTACACATAACGATTTCGCTTTTCTCGATTTCATATCTTGCCGTTTTGTCTTTCATTGCTTGTACTCACAATAATACTAGCGTTTCCTTGTATCACACTTTATCTCACGTATATACATAAGTAAAAAATGAGTGAATTCTCTCTTTCCCGCTTTCTCTATCTCTTTTGCCCCACTCGCAGGGTATTGGAATGAGGGAGAGAAATTTCATAGCAACCGTAAAAAAATGAATGCAAGAAGCAACATTTTTTTCTCGTTACACGGCTCATTTCTCCGGCGGAAACTTTCATTTTCTTGTGTTGTTCTTTGCCATTAATCTTCTAGCGATTTCGTGGAGATAAGGAAATTCTTTGTGCGTCGAGTGGCTTGGCAAAACGGGAACATCTAGAGCAAACATTTACTCTTAACGATGTGGACGAAGTAAATAGCAGAGGGCATTTAGTTAATCATTCCTGAGCTTCACGCTAATTTCAACGGAAAGTAATTTATTCTTAAACAGCAGTAAACATGATATCTCATTTAGTATTTGAAAAAAATATAACATAAAATGAATGTAGGCATATTTGTGAGCTCTTTTCCGTCAAGATATCACATCTCTCACAAAAGTTAGCGTATATAGTTAGCATTAAAGTTAACCTAAAGTAAGCGTAATCTCACAAAAGTAAGAGTAAATATTTTTTAAACTCTTCTGCACATTTTTTACTCGACGATTACTTTTAAATTTAGAAAAGCAATGTTGCATTTCCTTTTTCCCGTTTCCCCAATGTGAAGTAATAATTTTATTGAAATTAATAGACACTACTTCTCAATTGAAATCCATCCACTACTGAAATATTTTTCTCAATAGCTGTTTTGTCGCTGACATTCGTTCAAAATCAAATAGTTCTTGCCATTTAATTATTTTAGGAAGTGTGACTTAAAATAAATGATTAAACTACACTTGCCTTTGTGACCGCATTGGCATATACTCAAACAGTATTTTCTTGAAAAGTATATTGACTCAGGATATTCGAACAAACACAACAAAATATTTTGTTTAAACGTTTTAAATCTCATAAGTTTTGTTGGATCTGCCATAAAGTGACAAATATTAATAAAACTGATTTATTTGAACATTGTTTGTTATCTAAGATAGTACAATGACGGAAACTAGATCTTTATAAAAATAATTAAGAAACAGTTTGATTGCCTAGAAAGAAAGATTTTATTCTGCCTTAATTACTTTCAATATTTTTCTCTACATTCATCTTTTTTTTCGGGATGGAAATTTTGGGAAAATTTAAGTATATGTCACTTGAGGAGAACAAAATGTATATTTAATATCGATATCGAGTAATTCTTCCTTCTGGTGATTTAATTATATTTCTAATTTAGAGCGAGTCCACCTGACTCATTTTATGCCATCCGCAGATATGAGAGAGACGGAATAAGAGATGAAATAGCACGCAAGGTAATGTGAAGATGTCGGATCTGCCATAAAGTTTAACATTTTGGAGGAGTTTACATGAGTTATCATGATGGATCCAGAGAAATAATAAAACTGAGATTACATTACTTGCCTTCTTTTTGCTGTGCAATTTAAAAGCTTACAGAAGACCCCTTGAAACATTTTGATCAAATAGAAAACAGCAATGCTTTATCCATTGGTAGTGAAGTTCTTTTGGGGGAATACTTTGTTTGGATTAAGTTATTACAATGAGCATTATTAAGGTTTAAAAATATTCATGAAACTGTCTACTTTGCTTGAGTTTTTCTTCTTTTTTCATGTGTTTTAATGCAAAGGTGTATATGTCATATAGAGTGAAGTGTATTACATCTTTTGTACAATGGATAGTCCGTATGTCTTTACTGTCTTTTTATTTCTTTTATTTTGAGACCAATGTACTTCAATATGAGATTAATAAAGAATTATCATTATTAAAAAAAAATTATTAAGAGATGATGCGACATTGTTAGTTTATTAAACAAAGAATTAAACAATGAATTAAGAATGGTTTTCACGTAAATGAAATAGCAAGATTATAATGCATGGGAGAAAATACCATATTCCGCTTTGAAAAAAGGGCAAAATTGAAATTTTAAAGCTCATGATTGTGTTAAATCTATTAGTTTTACACGTACGAGACACGGATAATCAAAAGGGTAGTAATAGGAAGTCAGTAATGTGCATAGTTAACCACACCGCTTTTTGGGTGTCTGATGAAATTAGAAACTCCTATCCGTTTCAAGTCCGACGCCAGTCCATCGTTTCTGTTGATGAAATATCTAGCAATAGAGTAATTATGACTTCCTTTTAATATACTACAATTTTTAAATACAATTCAGAGCTACAACATCGGTTTTAATGGAGAAATTTACTGTTTTTCGACTGAGAGTCATTGCTGTTGACGTGGATCTTGCTCTATATTTCATACCTCATCTTTACGTAAATGTTTATCATCTTCTTCATCGGTTTTGTTTCTTTCCCGGCATCTTCCTAATCTACTGAATCATTTTCAAAAACAGAGAAAAATTTAATTCAAAACCCTTACGATTTAAAGAAATAAGTGTACATATTTTTTTTTTAAAGGATTAAGTTCCACGGCAGCGATTGTGCGAAACAAAACTTTCTATCGAGTGGATTACATGATTATGACAGTCCGAGTCGTAAATAAGTTACATAAATTAACTTTTATTCATAGAAAGTCTCCATCATACCACTTTATTTGGAAATTATTTTTGCGTGATTTCACAAAAGTGCACGTACTCTAAATAAATGTAAATTGGAGTACAAACAAATATGAAGAAGTGCTACATTTAATGGAGAATTTGTGGATGTAGGAAGCTTGTAAATTGATACTTCAGCCTGGATCTATGTTTTTGTGTCAATTTTGTGGTACAATTTTGCTCCTTTTCGGCTATTAAAATATTATCGACTTAATAAATTAATTAGCTGAAGCAACCAAGTTAAGTGAAGTCGGGAAGTATGGGGTTATTGTAATCTTTGGTCTGTTATATTTTAAACTTTATCGATTGAATAATTGATTTATAGTGATTGGCATTTAATCTGAAACACATTTTTATTTTATTTAAGTTTTATCTATTTAGCATAATTATTTACTCAGAAATCATTTATTCAAAATCATCCAAATTGTTTTGTAGCGTATATCCAACCAAAATGTCTTAAATACGGACCGTTTAAATAAATAGGCTGTCTATTCGTCACTTATAGTCGTCAATAGAATTTGAAAGAACCGCTGGATATACGCCAAGCATGTGGTACACTAGTATAGCCAGCAAAAATTTGCCATAAAATTCTTACTTACTGCTTGTGCTTATAAATTAACTTACGCTGAAAGTTCTAGAAATTTTTGGATGAATTTCATTTTCTGAATTAGAGAAGAGCGATGAGACAAGTTTGATTCACTAACTCCATCTCTTCTGCTGAAGTATCACCTTAAAATCGACGGATCATTTTATGCACACTACTTGCTTTCCACGTATTTGCTTGGCAAGTCCCGGAGTGAAATTTCTGCCTTTTATATTATCGGAGGAAGTTCAGCACTCGTTCATATGAAAATATTTCCCGATAAAATTTCTCGACTTTCGGTCCGATGAAAAGACAACATGAAAAAAAAACGAAATAACTTTTCTTTTAATGAAAACACGGCGTGCTAGTGTACACTCTTTCGAGGCATATTCCCATATTTCCTCCACTTAGTTATCCCTGCATTTCAAACTGGTACGGATAAGGTCAACTTTGATGAGACCTTTCAAGGGCCGAAACTCAGTTTTAATTTTTGCCGAAACTCTTCCAAGAACTTAGAATTAGTTTCCTTACTTTGAATTGGATTAGCTTCCAACTGTCTTGAAAATGATAGCCCCCCATTGCTTGGTTCTAAACTGCATTGTGGGGTGGGGGGTTGGGTGTATGGGGTGGAGGTAGAAGGGAAGGGATGGATGAGAAGAGAGGAGTCGTGGTATCTAGGAGGATCTAGGAAGGGAGTGAGTGGATGCGGAAGGGGTCGCGACGTATTGTAGGGGTGGAAACGTGAAGAGGGACACAGGGGAGGATGTGGGTAAAGGAAGGGGGACTGAGAGTCAACAGTTGTCATGGCGATCGGAAGCGTAGATAGCTCACGCGAATGTTTTGTGAGAATTGTGGAGGACGGCACACTTATCGCTTGAGTCTAAAATTAGGGCGTTTTCCCAAAATATATTACTGGACAATCTTCAAAGCCCACCCATATCGATTAGTTATTTATCCACACAACTGTTGAGTCGTCGTAGTTTTTGTAAGGTTTAAGGTGCTGTTCTTATGCGAGGAGAGATAGGATGCTGGTGACCTTGTCAAACTTGTTATACATGTGGTAGTTTAAGCATGTTAGTTCTCTTGTCACAATGGAGACCATATTCGAATTATACGTTTTGATTTCAGCTGATGTAGGATGAATTACATAAATTAAATATTGCATTATTAATGGTGTAACAATACACTTTAATTTGAATAAAGTTCTGGGTAATTAAATAAAAATACCCACACGAGTATTTAACTTGACTTTCTTTTTTCGCGCTGGGCGTAGTTTTACTCTATCTTAGCGGGAAGTTCTTTGTGATCCAGAAAAAATTACCACGGTAACAATATGGTTTATTTTCAAAAACAGTTGAGAAAATGTACAAACTACTCGCTGTTTATTTTTTGACGAAATATAGAAGTTAGAAATTCCTCATTTTTTAAATAAGATCTCTCTGGAGTGCATGCACGTCAGGCAGCCCATATAAAAGGGCTGGTATTATTTGTCAAAAATCTCGGAGGATAGTTTGGTAAAGGGCTGATATTTTATTATCTTTGGAAGGGCGAGATATTTTTCTTAAAAATAAGAACAAACTCATTGGTGTCTTGGTGAAATTATACTTTGCTCTGACTACCATAATCGCATTTCAGAATAATTTTTAGTTACCGGGATATTTAATGCGACCGTGAATGGCTAATCCTTGGACAATATACCGCATCCATTATAGGATGCATCTTAAGTTCGTGGATGCAGAGTATTGATCCATTACCGTATTTGGTTGGTTCTATGATGAGTGCAGAGTGTTATCCATCAATGAACAAAGTTCATACGTAGCTGAATGACTCGAACATTGACAGATTTCTGATATTTTACCGTTGAAAAGGCCTTAGGCAGAACATAATAAACTTTATCTACGCTAGAGTATTAAAAAATACTGTCCCTAATACGGGTGGAGTATTTTATGGCCACTTTGATACTCATGCTCGATAATCTTCCGGGTCCATCATTTGCCGAATATTGAATGGTAATAAAGAGAAAGGAGGTTAACGATTCTGGCTGCTAAATTTTATTTCATTCATTGGAGTAGGCTAAGTAACATTGCTGTCATGACTCAGTGAATAAATTTTGCAACTTGAATAACTTTAGGAGCGAATTACCTCATCTGTCTGTGACTTACTCTATTAAATACAGCTATAAATTCAAATGCAAAAGAAATTTGTGAAATAGAGAAATCAAAAAGCCTTTTTAAATAAAATGTTTGTATTTTGGCTGCTCTTCACATTTCGGTAAATTGTTTTTCAGTGACACTCCCGACTCATATGCGTTATTTAAACTGAAAAACAGCTACACATCTTTTGACGGATGGCTATATTCATTGATTTTTAGGTTTGATATTGGAATTCAGGCAAATCCTTTTCAAAAATCCTGTAATAATAAAAAGCCTTTACTGAATAACCCGCAAACTCTAAAAAAAGATTTGTATTCTCATACCATAACCGTCAATTTTTTCTAAAAACTCATCTAAAAGAATAACCTAATTGTATATATATGTTTAGGGCATTACTATAAAACATATTTTAATGAGAAACATTACCAGTTCAGTTATTTAATTGTAAGGAAATTTACGGGATTGGTATAAACACGTTTGATGGTTGTATGTGAGAAATTATAAATTTCATGAGAATATCAAAATTAGTAGCTTAAGCTAAAAGTACTTTTTATACATTATATGAATACAAATTAAATAATTTTTACGTTCTTGGATTGGAAAAAAAAATCCTTTTTTGGGCCCATTTCGATGTACTACATTTGATCCTTATCTGTTAGAATTTGCCCTGTTGTATCCTTCTACAGAAAATTACTCTAGAAAGGTAGAGAGGATACCGATAACTGTAAACATTGCAGCACAATCGTAATGGGTATCTTTAAGTACCAGCGAGGAACTCAAGTCTGGATTCCGAAAAGGCCCTGGTGCAAAGTGCCTTGTATTATTCATTGCTATTGAAGCCGATTCCAGTGCCTGTTTCCTAAAGGTCTGAGACATAAGATAGAATACCGTAGTCTTTCGACAATTGAGCGCTTCAAGGCTTAACGTGGTGAATCATTTTAGGAAGTGGATTATGCCAATCAGGGTTTCAAGGATTCCTTTGAATGATTTCTCTGTAAAGTTTCATTTTTTAAATGATGAATACCGCTAGCTGTGACGTTGTTTGAGGGTTGAGTTTAGCACGACCGAATTCGCTCGTAGGACGGGCGAAGAAAGTTTTGGAAATGATTTCTCAGACGCCCTAGGGTCTGCAAAGCCAGAAGGGGGATTTCTGTGGGTTATATAGTCATACATTTCTCGTCTCCAACTCCGCCAAAATTTCATCGCATGTGCAGATGAAACTAATTTTAGGAGCACAATAACGATACGAGTGTGTTGTGTTGCGGCCTGAGCGACCAAGGCCGTGTGAATTATGAATGAATGAGCCACGCTTAGCGGCAGTAAATCCCTGTGGCTCTGCGCACTGGCAATTTCCTCATCCCATCTGAAAGCCAACCAACGCACATGTGAGGAGTGCAGACCAATATTTTCTGTAAAAAAATTATCGATGAACGAAAGAATGGCTTGAAATAAAGATTCAGCTAAGATTAGAGCATTTTTACCCGCACGAGTTGGATCTCTTTCGCCCGAGATACGGAACGCTCGCGCTCTCTGTTGTGGATATTTGTAACTACTATCATTCGACTCGTCCTTCAGGCATTCAAGGTTTCAATTCTGTGAGAGGCGGTGGACTCAAGCATACTTTTAAATTTTCGTGGTTTCAGTGAGACCCGATAGTGTAGAGGAATAGCTTAGTTTTGAATTAAAGTGGAAAAAAGGAGTGGTTAATAAAATATTATATTTTTTACCCACCGAGATGAAATTCGTTTCAAGCATAATGGAATTTTGTTAAATAATAGTCCTACATCTGAATTTCGTTGCTACCTTTGACTAAATAATAATGCCGCATCAGTTTTCCCGAATCAATTAATAAATGAACTAAATGTAGATACTAATTTTGGTGTACAGCTTCGTGAAGATTATGAGGAACACCAAGGTCTAATTAAAAATTACAATTTTAATGCATATTTTTTTAATGTAGGCCTCTTATGACTTTTCTTTATTTTTTGTTCTCCATAAATACACGTAATTTGAATGTCCTGGCCCTCTGATCAACTTTAAATAATGCCCGTTTACCGACAACTTTAGTCCGGTCCATTCGCTCGTTGGGTTCTACCCACTGTTCGCCTTGCAGCCGTCCACGGTCCCCTTGTTCCACCAACCTCGCTATTTTCCTCACTCTATCATCTGACACTGCGTAATCAAGTCCTCCGGCATCGAAAACATAAATCAATAACTTATGCAGTGAAACCTGTGTTAAGCGACTAGCGACGGTTTCGCTGAAAATTGGTCGTTAATGGTCGTTCGACAGGGGTTCAGATTCTAGGAATACAAATTAAGCACATGAACAGGTGACTGATTTGAAAAAAAAATGGAATTACTTTTAAAGCGGCAATTTTTTTAACGTATACAGATGACGTTTATTTCCTCATAATTTAGTTGATCCTGGAAAATTTCAATGCATATTAATTTGAGGTACACCTACACTGTAGGTCCTACAGTGTAACATGAATTAAGCGATGACAGACGGTTCCGCTGAAAAATGGTCGTTGAGAGGTGTGGTCGCTTGATAGGAGTGGCCGTTAAAAGGTGTTTCACTGTATCAGTAACAAACAGCCTTATGAAATGTGCTGAATGAAATCAACGGAAAATTAATGTCAAACGCAGTAATATTTTAAACGCCTCCAAAAAATGACGCATACTGAATTTGTTGTTTTTAATCCACGTAATTTCTTCATAAAAATTACAAATAAATCATAGTTTCTATTTTGATGCCACTGGATAAAAAATGAGATAGGGAAGATAGGGAGATAGGGGCGGAGGGCTGCAGTCAACCAATCTTAGAATTGAATGACCAATGAGATGAAAAATGTATTTACTAATGAACATATTCGATGAATCGACTTATTTCCATTAATGATCCAATTGTGATAAAAATGATAGGTCAGTAGTTAAGCCATTGTTATAGTCTTTGCAACTCATGAGGGATAAAAATCTTCGCCGTACAATTACGGTATATATTTAAATCATGTCCATTTTCCTCCTCTGATGATTTGACAGTACATGTGTAGTTTCTCACTTATTAAAACCACTTTTTGAATAACTTAGTTTCTGATACCAAGGTATTTAATTACGTAGATTCAAGTAAAGTAGAATTAAAGTCTAATTATTTAGTATTAGAAATTAAAAATGCGTATAGAAATGTGGTTTTAAGACAATCTACCCAATTACCTTTTTGATTGACCACCTCTTGGATTGAGTACTATATAATATGAAAGTAAGACATGCTTCTAGAATTTATTTGATAAAATCTACCTAATTAGCTCTTGAGACATCACCGATTTGATTGAATGCTGTGTCATATAAAAGTTAGACACTGATTGATTTTTCCTTCCCTGCTATTTATTATTGGATCTTGGTATGACAGGTGACGTTTAACCCATACTGAATTTTGATATGTGAATTTTCCCAAGTCATTTCCTCTCAGAAACTTATCATTTTTACTGTGAGAGACGATTGGAAGACTGTCAAGGGTCCTCTATCATGGGTAAAGGAAGTGAGAAAGTGATTAGGCATAAAGTTGAAACCGTTTTTTAAGAGAAATATCAAATTCAAAAGATTTTAATTTGACACATCTGGTGGGAGATTATTTTTTTTAGCTCATTCGTGTCTCCCGACTTCTGCCCTAAAATTCTCGCCCTCCGTCTTCCTTTCTCATTTCCCACGTCCTTTATTCCATTTAAAAAGTTTTACCATTTCCCTTTTTCCGAGCGACGTACTCCAGCCCCTTCAAGCCCGTGCTCTGGAGCGCTCTCTGCAATTTGGACCCGCGGTAGTTTCGCATTCAGAGATGAGGAGAGTTTTGCGAGTCACGAAGGCAACCCTCGAAAACGCAGCGTGCTCCGACATACTTGTGTGTGTTTTTTTCCATAAGTCACATTGTCATGTTGTGTGGGGATGGGCGGGGCGAGAAGGAGCGGGGCGATGTTTCGGAACTCGGGCGTATTTCCAACGGTCCACTAGCCGCTTGGCAAAAGTGTTCGGCCCCTGTGCACCAGCTGGCTTCCATTGCAGTGCAAAGGATTTACAAAATATCAGCAGAATATCTCCAAAAAATCTAACATTTATATCTAGAAAATATGAAATAATAAATTATTGTTATATTCTACTCAAATCGGAGATATTTGAATGCCCTTTCTCCCTATTATTTATTAATTTTTTTTATTTCATTACTTATTTAGCTATTTTTAATTTTGCAGTTATGTATAAATTACCCTTTTTATAATTTTCATGTGTATTTCATGCATTGTTTTTTTGTTGGTGTTACATTAGCTTAATCTGTCTGTAGGTTTTTGCAGGTTATTCACTCTCCCCTTCATGTGTGGGTGTTTCCTTGCAGTGGGTTTTTTCGTCAAGGATATCACCTCCTTACTTCCTTACGGTTTTCCCACAAATGTATATTCACACTTATTCGATGTATTCTTCTGACGAGGGGTCAGATGGAAAAAGGACTACCTTAGTCTCAATCTCGCCCCAATAAAGCCACCTTATTATAATTATCATATCTACAATATACCCGAAAAAAACTTTTTACAGTTAATTAATTTATACACAGCACTCTCACGCCCGGTCACAAACAATTTTTCCTCCATACCATGACATAATTCTTCCATACTATCCATTGTATATATTCAAAATGTCTTACTTTTATGTATAATATACATATATTATTAAATTGTAGAAATATTCCACACAATTACTAGAAATTGGGACACCCACTCTTTCTATATCTACAAAATACCAGGAAATGACGGAATTTAGCAAAGTTACTTCATATTTTCTGGTGAAGTAGTCAAAAGGAAATACTGATTCAAATGCACACCTATAAATTTCTCAGAGCATTAATTTTTATTTAAAGCACGACTAGCTGTCATTAAATGCTTTGAGCGATTTAGAAATCATGGCTGTAGTAAGCGTACTTTTAAGAAAAAGTATAGAAATTTAGCATTTCTGCAATTATTTACAAATGCAGATTTATTACCTTCATTTCTTGTATAACGATTCAAGTGCGCTGTCTAATTGTTAAAAAGTATTAAAATAGTGAAAAAATCATGTGGCTTTTTATGAAGCATGACATAAATTAAATGTTATACATATATATTAAGACTCTATTAAACGTATAAGATAATTAATAGTTAGTTTTAATGTTTTTAAAGTATTGAAGACACCATAGACATGCCGTAGATATTTTGTACTGTGTGCGTCAATGATTTTTCCTAACTTCTAAAAAAATATACGGAGTAAATAGCATAAAATTCCTAATATTCAGCCTTTATACTACAATACAGTGTCACAAATTTGACACGGATGGCATTTAGGCACAGAGGAATAGTTCTAAATTCACAAATAAACATCACATTTCACACATGACATTACATCACCAAGAGTTGTCAAAAATATTTGTTTATAACTAGGAAAATGATTTTTCTTAGATTCTTGTTGAAATATCCCCCTGCAGGAAAATACTCTCCCTGAAGGGTGTTTGAAAATCCTACGAAAACCTACTCATTCTTTAACTAAGTAACGTTCTGCTACATTAGCTATAAAACTATACATAAATAGGGTAGCTAGTTGGGTATAGAAAGGCTGATATAGGGTATAAAGAATTGGTGGAGGGAAACTTGGCTTGAATCAGAGAGCTCTTATCGAAAGGCATCAATGGGGTCCACAGTTTTAGGTGAGACCGTCCGTTGTGTTACATATGACGTGGTCTCCACACAGCGTTGATATTCCATTGAAGTATCTCCTCGAATGTCGGGCCCCGAACCCAGGTCCTCGAGATAAGTACCAAGTGTTCCAACCACAACATAAACCCAGTCAAGGAAATGGCGGCTGAAATTATTCGCGCGGGGTTGGACCCAATAATGATTTTAGGCGATTCACGATCATCAAGTAGACAGATGAAATAGGTCATACCGTGGGGCACCAGGTATTGTGAAGTTAGTTTGAGCGAGAGTTGACTCTAATCTTATTAGGTAACTAATGAGCGCCACATTTTAAAATTTAAGTATTCGTGCACACAAAACTTGACTAAAATTTTCAATAATAAACTAAAGTGACACAAATATAAAAGCCTTTAATTAGACTCACTAATTTCCAGACTTTCCAGAATTTCATGCTAAAAACACCCTTAAAAATGGTGTTTTTAAAAATTAATTTGGTAAAAAATATTATGATACACATTTTAAACACTTGAACTTCATTTTTTTTAATAAAACGTTTTTGGAGGGCAAAGCCGCATCAAACCCTACGGAAGGAGGATTGTAGGTAATATTTTTAACAAATTTATTGTAAAGAGGTGTCTTAAATGGCTAATATTTTGGCATCATTAAAAAAATAATCTTTTTCATATATTGCGGCCTAAATTATTAGATTTTTTGGGCAGTGATCTCTCGTGTGCACCAAGCATGCGCTTTTTTCCCGATAATTAGTACATAAAATCAACAACGCAGCATTCACGTGGATATGTGTAGAATACTGGGCCTCTTCCATCGGGTGCCCACTTAATACAAAATATTGTATCATGGGTTGAAAGAAAAGGCTGTGTTCTCCAGTATATTTATTCTTGTCGGTGTTTCATTCCAAAATCCTCCGCTTTATATGCAGTCATTATGAGCAGGCAAAAGTTTCGTGATTTTATTTGTAAAAACTGCGGCAATAATCTATTTCTAATATGACAATATACATGGTTCTTGGCTAAATGTGGTAGAAGAGAGGGTTCCGTGAAGATCAACGATACGTATAAGCATGTGTCAAATGAAGTACAATATATAGAAGGATATAGAAAACCTCCTACCGTGGTATTTGATGTGAATATGTGCGGAAACTATTCATTTAAAAACAGTTAAGTAGTGTTTTTCTCAATTATTTATTAATTTATTCTTTTCAATGTTTTTTACAAATTGCTGAAAAACACAGTTTTTAATGAAGTTTTTAGCACGAGTCTGGATATTGATGAGTCTAATTAATAGGTTAATTAATTAATTAATTGATAACTTAAGCTAATTACTGAAAATTTTAGTCACAAGTCTTATGTCCTTAATATGACACCTTCTCATGAATGATACAGTTTTAAAATAGAGCGGTAATTTGCTACCTAGTAAGATTAGAGAGAACTTTTTTGTTTTGTATTTTTTTGTTTGCCGGACGATTCTGTTGGCCCTGTCCCTATAATCCCGATAGGCTGCCAAGCCTGTCATCAGGTTTTCCAGGGACCAGACCAATAGAACTTGACATACACCTACGCCCTGGGTGGTGAAAAACCCACCCAGGCGGGACTCGAACCCGCGACCCTCGGTTTAGCTGGCGAGGACTTCACCCCGCCGGGGCCGGCAAACTGTCGCTCAAACTTAATTTACAGTACCAAGTGCCTCAAGGAATGACCTATTTCATCCTTCTGCTTGATGACCATGAGCCGTCTCAAATCATTATTGGTCGATCTTTGGGCTGATAATTTTTACTGACATTTCCTTGATTGAGTTTTTGTAGTGGATGGAGAACTTGCTACCCACCTCGGGGGCTTGAATTCGGGGCCCCACAGTAGACTATCTGGACGTAACAGAGTTAACCCTAAAGGAAGGAGCGGAGGGTTGCAGTGATGCAACCTTCGAGTTTAAAAACAATATGAAAGCTGCTACGTTGGCATTGGTGCCTTGCATGCCAGGATGAATGAATGCGAGCGACGCCACAACGGGATCCTGTAATTGTACACAGACTAGTCTTCAATCCCTTGGTTCGTCGATGACGTGCGAGAGACGAACGCCGGGAAGATGACTCACGACCAACATGGCCACCTCGTCCCACTTTCCCGTTGCGTCTTGTCCGGCCTACTGACCGCCAAAACGGAAAGAAGTCCGCCTCGTAATTATATGCGAGAGACGAATTTCCCCCTAACCAGTGCATTCCCGTCCGTTTTTCTCTTGCCTTTTCCAAGCGGGCTTCATTTGCGTCCGTTTTTTTTCCGCGACATTCTTGCACATTCTTCATCGTATCTCCTTCTCCTTTCTCTCATTCGTTCCTATCTTCCTTCATAACTCCCTCCCCACTCTCATCCTTTCCCCCAATTAACACACCCTATCTCCCTCCACCGTTCCCAAGCAACCTGCACCTCCCCAACTCCCCTCAGACACAATATCCTACTCCTCCTTCTCCCTTCCCCGCCCCTCCTCCTCCTAGCCTCCATGCATATTTATTCAACCCCCCCTTCCACCATCCCCTCCCCCCCCAACGTCGCTCTATTTTTACTCTGATTTGTTTCTCGCAACCCGTCTCCCCATTAGCTCAAGCAATTATTCTTGTCCTCGCCTTCCCTCCCTTCCCTCTCTCCCGCCACAACTTTGCTCCTCTTCCATCATTCAACCACATTCCCACCACCTACATCCTTAAAAACCTTCCCCACCACTCTTCACCCTGTTCCCCTAACCATGCCCTGGAATGTACACACGTTGGCACGTCACCCCGCCCTCCGTTTTCCCCGCCACCTTGCTTACTTCCCCACCACTCTCCCCCTTACTCACTTCCCCACCACTCTCTCCCTCTAATCTATCCTTCAATCACCATATCACGCTCTCGCTAAACCCTCGTTCCTCCGTTCCCTTTCCCGTCCAACCCTCGCCCTATCCCCGGACACGTCTCCCTCAACCGTGCGACCTCACTCTCGCAGACCCACCCCACTCCGCTCCGTCACCACTCCGCTAATCCCGTGGGAAATTCGTTTTTACATCTGCTCCTTCTCAATTATCCCCTCACACTCCATTCCCTCCATCCTCGGCCAACGCCGTAATGGATGTGTCATCACATGGCATCCTCCTCCTCACCTTACATCTATTAAATTCTAACTTCCTTCCTTCTCTCTTTAATAAAAAAAAACCTCCACCTCCTTCAACAGCTACCTTCTTCCACATCTAAACACAACGGTCACATTAAGGTGAGCGCACACACGCGCTTAAATAAGAGGGGGGCAATCTCTCCAAATAGCCCAGCGCACGGCCTCGCTCTAGCACGCCTTTTCATCGCGCTCTGACCTCTTACCCTTCCGTGTGCCCCCACCGCGCCCCCCCCTAACCCCGTGTCCACTCCCCATACTGTCGGAATAACCCCCTCCAACTCACGGCAAAGATGTCTTAATTCTCCCTCCTGATTCTTTCCTGGCGACTCCTCCGTCTTCCACTCGCTCTGCCTCCTCGGTCACCTCCGGTAACTTTGTTCTATCTGTAGATATGACTTCTCTCTCTTTCTCTTTCACTCTCTTATAATATTCAAGACATCTCCTCGTGTAGTAGGTCAAGTTAAAGTGGAACGGCATGGCCCAAAAGTGTCCATAATGAGTATTTTGACGGGTAATTTCATGAAGTGATCCTCCCAATGTAAGGGGACGGACGCTGAAAATTCGCTCGGTGGCGGGGTTATTCCTTGAATAAAAAAGAGCTGACCTGTAATGATACCATTCGTCGTTCGTCCATTTTGTTGTTATTCACAACGTTTGGGCTTTTATAATTTTTTTTAATGAGCCTGGAATGATGTCAACTAGATGCAGTATTGACATGCTTCCTCGCGTCTTTAACGTTTACTCCAATATCCCAAACTGCTTCAGAACGGATGGGGTTAGGTTTTCCTGTCGTCTGACAGCTAATGCTCCCGCGACATGCCGTTTGGAATTTTAATGTGAGCTTCCAATCCCTCGCCCTCCCCCACGAACTGTTATTCTCACCCCATGAATATGCCACCGTTTAGTATGACCCTCTAATGATCTTCTTGATTTCCGAGGACTTCCTCACTTGACTCATCAACGGCGGCCATTTAAGATTTATTACGGTGCATCCCCAACCTCCCACTTCAGTAATATTTAACATTGTGGAGCAAGAATATCGTGATGCTCAAAACTTTACGTAATTCCGAGTTGCGAAGAAACTCCTTTGTCTATGTGATATCCCTTTAATTGTTTCACTCTTGAGGTAGTTTCAATTTAACCTAGAAATCAATGAATTTGGTCTCATTTTAAAGAAAAATATATCACCCTTCCCTTGATACCAAAAATTCAGCCCCTTAGCATATTACTTTCCAAGATATTTGCCAGAAAATACCTACCCTTTTACATGGGAGTCCTTATATTAAAAATGAGGCATTTCCTACTCTTAGATCTAGTAAAACAATCAACAGTGTAGTTTGTGTGCTTTCAACAGTCCTTTTGAAAATTAATCATATTGTCACCGCATTAAATTCTTCGCAATCACAATAAACCTTCCGTTTTAATGGATTTTCAAACGTACTACGTGAAAAAAATTAGTCAAGTTGGAGACCTATTTAGATTTTCATTTGATTACTTACAATTTCTGTCATGTAAAACTATTTTATTGCACCATTAATAATTAAATGTTTTTTTTGTGTATCTCACAGCTGGTGAAATTAAAGCGTATAATTCGAATTTGGTCACTATTATGATTAGGAAACTATCTCGCTCCTACTACCTTAATACACGACAATAATTAAGAGTCGCCTTTGAGGTGTACATAGGGTAAGGTTCTTCCGGAAACAGGTCGGGTCACGTAAAAAAAATGTTTTCCATTGATAGACATGCAAAAAACATTGATTCAGCTGGAGTAAGTGTTCGGCTGATGAGCTATATGTTAGCTGTGTACGATCTTCTATAGAGCTCAGTATCAATTTTTAATGGCCTTGCAGAGCAACATGATGACTCATTTATGGTGCAATTCAGTCGTTACCGTTGAACAAATATACTGAAAATTCCTTTTTACTTCTAGTTTTTAGCATTTATAGGTAGTTAGGTCGTTACTCACCTGACCAACATGTACATATGTGTGTAATATTGCCTCATACATGCCATAAATATTTCAATTCTTTGAGGCAAACATTAACTAGGTGAGTTGATTGTGGATACAAATGAATTGCTTCACTACATGTGTAAATATAAATGAAATTGAATGGTTCCCTTTTTTTAAATTCCTCTCGGTACAACAGAATTAACCGGGGTTAATTTGATGCCAATTTCAATTAATATGGATATTTATGGAGCCATTGATTTTATAACCAAGGCTCAAGCACAGCTAGAAGCCATTCCGCTTGATATGGAATGAACAGTTTTCAACAGAGTTGAAAAATGAATATTCTACAAAAATCCAGGCCAACCAAAATTCCGCTGTAAATTGCATTAGTATCAGCTAAAATTATTCAAAGCATTCAGTACATCGCTGAATCATCTTAATAAAACAACCACTGTCGTTTATCTGGTTGGCGGTTACGTTTATAGGGCAATTATTAATCTTCATATGTCACGTCTTTGTTGGACAGTATTTTTTTACTGGAATAACGAATTTTTAGAAAATAATACCAATGGCTGGTATGCAAAGATTTCACTCATTTAACTCATTTAGGGATATCTGTGCCTAAAAATTTGTGCTTAATTTTAATGTCACCTTCAGTCACCTTGCACCTTAAAAATTCCGATAAAATATTTATTGAGTGACTGGAAAGGTCAAGGTTCACGGGCACTAATACAGAATGTATCCTATGTCTCGGTGCCTTTGCTTCTCCTCGCAAATGCTTCTCCTCAAGCAGAAGAACAGACGAGCTGAAAAACTGAAATCAATAAGTGTTGGGCACGAAGGGCGACACAATCTCAGTCATACAACGTCCGACGCTTATAACGTTGCTAATAATAAGCTATATTACTTCTCGACTGACTAGTTTTGCGTCATAATTCACAACTCTGTAAATATTTCCGGCCGTAAATTTATTTAAGCCTTTTTAAATATTTTATCTTCGTCTATATGTTGTCTAAATCCAGCTGAAGTAATCTCTCCTAAAATATCTATGAAAAGTCTAGCTATTACTTGAATCTTGAGTGACTTGAATGTTTGAAATTTGTGTGCTCCTTTAAACTGAGTATGTAACGCCTGCTGCGGCAATGTTTGCACATATTGAGTGCAAGGCCTCCCAGAGAACCTTAATTAAACTTAAAATGACTAATTCAATAAATATCATTAATTAATTTATTTCGAAAAATGTCAAGGAATTTTAGCTGTCAAATTTCCGAATTTGAAAAAAATGAGATTAAATCATCGATGATAAAATTAAAAATATCGATTTTCTAATCTGGTTACAGGTGTTAAATTCATTTTCCTCTTATCGTGAAAGAAACTCTCTCATGCATCATTTTATATGATCGTGTAACATTCATATTTACTGAATTTAAAGCACTTTGTAGTTTTTTTTATTACAAATTGATAAACATCCGACCATGTTTTCCACCCTGAATATCATCTCATCAAATTGATAAATTTAAACGTGAAACCTAAGCATAAGGACGTTCTAATGGCTGTACGGGATGATTAAAGGCCGCTTTACACATTTTATTGTACAAACGAATGTATCAGAGAATGTACAAGAAACTGAATGGAATTAGAGCAGGTTCTATTTCCCGTTGAGCCATTCAGACAATCATACAATTTGCTGCTCTACACGGTACAATTTCCTCCATGAAGGAATTTTTACATTAGTTTGTACATACAATAAAATGTACCGTGTAAAGCGGCCTTAAGAGGTAAGGATATATGGATCATACGCTGTCCACATTAGATATAATTTTCTATACACCCCTTTACTCAGTATGAAATATAACCCTGTGAAACAGTTTTATGCTTCTTCATGTTGTTCTTTGCGTGATATAAATAGGTAACGATTGCATTTTTTTGCCTCCATTCTTCGTGCTATTGTAATTTGCTGTCTAACCCTCTTAGTGCCACAGGCCGATATATTGGCTTTTGCTCCACAGGCGAAAAGTGCCATGAGCCGATATATCGGCTCGAGCACAAATTATTTTTCCAACTAATTTTGTTGTAATAATTACATTTATCATTTATGAAATTTATCAGAATATTATAAACAACAATTAGTTCATTTTTAGCAAAAAATTAAAAAAATTACATTCATATCTAAAATAGTAACTTCATATTGTTTTTTTTCATAAGGTGCTACAAAACTCCCACATTCATGCTGGCACTTTTTGCTGGTACCACCAAATTTCGGCGGCACTAAGAGAGTTAATAGAGCACCTTCTAGGAAGAAAGTGACCTATGTGCTACGAGAGCCATAGTTTTCGTTACCGTTTCGGTTTTCATACCATACTATTACCTAATGGCAGTTGGCCGCTTTCAATTGACTGTCAAAGCCAAAATCGCGAAGGAGTGTGTTTCTTTTGAAATGTGACAACCGACAAACATCACCTGAGAGCCACTCTAATTGGTGAATTACAGACCATGTGTTAGAACACATAAAGTAATTTTGCGAAAATGTTATGTAACTAGAAGCGTTTAAAGTGATTCCGACTAGGTTGTTAATAAGGAACCACATGGCTGGGATTGAGACATCGGAATTTTTTCAGATGTGGCGAGATCCCCAGACCGATCACATTGATAATGGTTTATTCCCATTTTCCAGCGTTAGGAATAGGACTTATCTGTCTATTGTACATTCTCTTACAAGTCGTCTCCTAAAATTTAGTATGGCATGAATTTCTGGAATCAAATGTTCATAAATTAAGCATCTTTGGGTACCTGCTCTAAGAGTGCTTGTCGATTCTAAATTACCTGTTGTGATTGTACTCAACTGTGTACCTGATTTTTTGCTTAGCAATAATAAGTATATATATTATTTAAGCTCATACTTTCGTTTTTCTTAACCGCAAAGATATGTGAACCATTTTTATTAACGTTGTTCCTTTTGTCTTTATGATGATAATTGTGATCCTTTCACTCAAATCTACAAGTTTGCGCACCATATGTGCAGGGTTACGAGAATGTATTCTCATGTTAAAACTTTTCCTGTTGATGTAAATCAGACATGACGTTTTTAAAGTCCTCTGGTGGTCAAATTTGCCGACGAAATCATTTCCTGTTTGTATTGTATAACGTCATGTGAACTGATAGCACTTACCTCTGTCAATGGCTTGAAGTTGTGGTGTGTCACTATTGAAAAGGTGGAGATTTAATATAAGCAACAAAGCCTTTGAAGCTTTAAATTCATTTCTCATAATTTCAGCTCATGGCAATATCTAAAATACTGTAAAAAATATATTTCAATAAAAAATGTATTATGAGCTTATAGAGATGGAAAAAATTATAGATCATATTTTGCAAGTCGTCGACTGCATTGTTAAATATTGTGCGTTCCACCTTTATTTAAGTGTACTTAGCGCAAATATTTAATCACTGAAAAATATTGTATCACTTTACGTATTTAGAACATCCTCCTCCTGCTTGGTCGTTCGTCCTGTCATATGTAGAGTTACATACAATATTTACAAACCACGAATCGATTGAAGTCGAGATATTAGTTCATTATCGTCAACTAATTTCCTTTTACATCCCTCTTACCTGAAGTGAGTTTAGTTTCAAGTCCTGCCTATTTTTAAAAATTTTTGAAATGTATAACAATAGGTTTTTTATCAATTAAATTATAGGTGATTTTTGTTGCGTGAAAATAATGAATCTTGTAAGTTATCTGATAAATGATTCATTATGTTTTCATAATTAAATTTCTACGAATATTTTTCAAATCTAACGGAAATTTGATATAACTGTAGCCTAATATACGTGAAAGAAGAAACTAAGGATGTAATTTAATTGCAATATTAATGATGCTCATAAGTTTATTTACAAAAACGGAAATTTAGGTCACAAAATAGGTAATTTAATTGTGATCGAAGGGGCCAAAGCGGGCCAAGCTGTGAAGTCTAAGAATGCAGAATATGTGTTTAGTACGGAATCAAACTCAACGTAATCGCTTCAAGAGTATTTCTTCTTCCTTTTTGGAGCTGTCTCCCATTTTTAAGCTCTTTCAACTTACGGAGCGTAATGACTTTGACATTACTACTGCGGCAGAGGGACGCAGCGAAGCGCATGCATTTAGGGCGGGGCCCGATATTCTATTAAGGGAAGAATTTCTATCTTCTCGAGACGTATTTGAGCGTGAACAGCCATTCGAATCCTCTAAAAGGGGAGAACCCTTAAAAAGAGATTTTATTTCCATTCGAATTAAAACCTCTGCATGTTTCCATCTAAGGGAGCAATGCTTTAACTGATTTATTTCACTAACGTTAGAATGACTGTCGTTGTGTAACTTGCTAGGCGGGAGCTCAAATTAGCTATGGATTTTCGTATTTTTGTTATGTGCGATAAAATTTATTATGATGAAGATGAATGAGACGGAATGGAGGAGACTATTAACCGGGAAAATGAAGTTTTTTGAGAAGTAAAGCGAGAAGGAGTAGAATGGACAGAATATGTATAGTAATATCAGCAATTGAATTGGAGTAAGTAGTTTAAGAAGGAAGGTAGAATAATATTCAAAAATGCATCCATTAAAACGGTTGGGGCGTAAAAAATTAAAAATACAAGAACCCCAGTACTTGGAAAGAGGAGAGAGAAAATAGAATCGACTCTGGGAAGATCGTGTATAGTACGAATGGATGATGTGAGCATAAATTTTTCACTTTTAAAATTTTTATTTTACAACTTTACGATCCTGTGAAGCAATTACTGGCTTAACAGCTGGTACATTTTATAATTTATCAGCAGTTTTTATTTAAATAATGTATTTATATCATAAATTTATAATGTATGTGCATATCAACCATTCCTTTATCCTTGTCTTAACTTCTCTTATTTTTTTATTTTTTAAATTTATTTAATGAGTTTATAGTTAACCCAACATGAAAACATAATAATAGGGTAAACTATTTCACAGTTCAATACATCACATAATAACAACAGACAAGGCTGGATGAATATCACATAATAGTTATGATAGAATAGTCGCGTAGTGCAGATTTTACACTTATGATACCAATAACTGTATATCCTTCCTAAAATTTTCTTTTGACATACTATTATTCAGTTTTTTAGAAAATGTATTGTAGGTAATACATATTCTATTCATTGGTACATTCTTACAATAATTTGTATTTACATCTCGTACATTAAAAGTCCTTATATGCCTCCCTTTCATTGCAGGGACTTCTTCTTCTTCAGTGTTCAACCCTGGGGTTGGTTTGCAGCAGTACGCCATTCCTCTCTTCTGTCTGCTTTTCTCTTCATTTTTGTGTATGTGGTGCAACCCATATCATTCACAAACTGCTGCATGAATGACATCCTTGGTCGTCCGCGGCGATTCCTTCCCTCTATAGCTCCTTCTGCTATTGTTAAAACGATGTTGTCGTGTCATAGAATGTGCCCTACGAGTTTGTCTCTTCTTGTTTGGATATGCCTCCACAGGGATTTGGTTTCTTGAACTCTTTTCAGTACCTCTTCATTCGTGACTCAATCTTTCCAGCTAAGCTTCAACATCCTTCTGTAGAGCCACATCTCCAGGGCTTCTAGCCGCCTTCTCTCTTGTTTTCTTATTACCCATTACACACGTATTGCAGGGACTATAAAATTTAATTTGCCAACAAATTCCATTCAGTGGCCTTTGTTAATAATATCATACAAGAATAGTTAGTCATTTATAATTCTTCTTTCACTAAGACTCTGAAATTTAAACTCTAGTAACATATCTTTGTAGTGTACAAAAAGTTTCAAACATAGGATAAATATTATGACATACATAGTACAACTGATTCAAAAACCTTTTTTGAACACACTCGATCATTACATCTGATTTCTTTAAATGGGGGTTCCAAATAACAGAAAAATACTCCAGTTTACTTCTCACAAGAAATAGAACATTTTAAGTTTTTTTCATCAGCAAAATATTTCGAAATACGGTACAAAAATCCTAAAAAATTATATTCAGACAATGTTATGTATAAAATATGATTATTAAAAGTCATACTTGTGTCGAAGTAAACACCAAGATCTTTTATTTCCATTACTCATTCATTCATATATTCGTAAATACATTACACATTTTTTAAATCATTACTCATATTATTTTTCATCATAAAAGTTTTGGAACAGAAACACCCAATTACCTGCAACCATTGTGTGAAATATCTTGGAACTTCATGTTTATTAATCTTTTTAAGTTCAGTATGAAGACACTTTTCTTTCACAAGTACACTTTTCTTTTTTTATTCATCACTGAAATAATTTTCAATGATTATAATGTCCTGCAGTAACATCCCAACCAGTATAATGTTGAACTATTTAAAATAACCATCATCTGTTATCCCTCCCGTTTCTTGGAATTGATTGGGTTTGATTATTTTCAATAACCTTTTCTGATTAGGTGTGATCCTTTTTAGATTTATTACTCCACCTGCCCCCCACGCGGTGAAAGCATATCTCAAAAGACTTTCAATAAGACTGTGGTACATCATTTTCAACTCATCTATCATTTCAACGTCCTTTATGTAGTAAAGCGGATACATAATATGCCTAAATTTATTGTTTAATTTAGATAAATGATAATTAAAATTAAATTTGTTATCAATAATAAGCCCAAGTACTTATATTCTGAAACCTGCTCTAAATTATCACAACCACGTGTAAATGTATCAGAATGTAGGCATACATGACCCTAGGGTAAAGTGCGTAAAGAGGAATTTTGGAGTTGCCGAGAAAGATGAAGAGGATCGATCAATTTGGAGAATTATGCCCAATTTGTCCGGAACGGCTTAATATGGATGATTTACACGAGTATGGTGGACTGTATGGTAATTTGTTGGAGGAATATACTTAATGCATTGAGGCATGACTGCAGGCTTTCCCGGCAAATTCAGTAATTGAAGAGCTCTCGGTTTTTATAATGAGTCATTTGATGCCTGGATCCCAGATGAGAATGGACGAGTCGCTCATCGAAACGTCGGAAGCTAGAAAGGACCTTCATCAAAATCATTGGTCCTTTAATCCTAGGATTGGTTGACTGCATTCCTCAACTCTTCTCAATCTAATGCTAGTTCCCTTGCTTCATGATAGTTCTTGCTATGTACTTTACTCTTTTCTTGGTCCATGAACTTATTCCTTATTACTTTGATAAATTAAGAACTAATATTTTTCAGAGCGACATAGAGAATATTATCAAGACTCCTCACTTCATCACTAGGTCTGACAGATGCGATAAAATAAGAGAGATACACTGCCGAACAGATAGGTACAAAAGCTCGTTCTTTCCGCAAACAATAAGCGACCACAATAAAAATTGAGCTCCACTAAATACACTCCTATAATACATGTCACCATTTCATCTCCATAAAACTTACACCTTTACACGGATGGTGACCTACCACTCCCTGCCACATGCCCATGCGGCGGCTCGCAGGGTATTATGTAGATGTAGATGTAGATTCCTGGGTCTACCTCTTGGGTCTTTTCCCTCTATCTTACCTTCAATAATGTTCCCCACACACCCATTGTGCCTCAGGGTGTGTCCAATCCATCTGGTTCTTCTTTTCTGTAGGGTGCTCCATATGGTCCTTTCCTCTTCTACTCTTGTGTAAGTGTTATCTTTATCATATAAAATCATTTCTTATTTTGCCCGTCCATTTTATCATCAGCATCTTCCTCATGGAGGATCTTAACCGGTGTGAAACTCGAGGGTTCTTCATCATTGGTCGTTCGATCCTAAGATTGGCTGACTGCAGCCCTCCATGCTTCCCATTCCTAATGCTCCTACTTCCCGGTAGCTCTTCCTATGTACTTTTCTCTTTATTTGGTTCATGAACTTGTTCCTTGGAATTCCTTTTGGGGCTTTTCCCTCCGTTTTGCCTTCAATTATGTTCTTCAAAAATCTATTGTCTCAGGGTGTGTCCAATCCATCGGGTTCTTCTCTTCCGTACTGTGTTCCATATGGTCCTTTCCTCTTCTACTCTTCTTTATACTTAATCATTTCTTATTTTGTCCGTCCATTTTATATTTAGCATCCTCCTTCAGTACCAGGTGTTCTGGTCAGCTTTTCCAATGGTCCATGCTTCCAATCCTTAGTGTACAACGCTCCTCACAAATGTTTTAACAGAGAGTTCTTCATCGACACTAAATGTATTGTCATAAATGTATTGTTTTCTGACCAATTTAATTGATTTTAGCGAGCTCAAGAGAAACGCATGCACCTCGCGCGTCTTTTGCGGTCTTCTTCTACGGTGTCTTTTCTGCATGTTCATTCATCGTCCCTCTCTCTCTCTCTCTCTCGCTCTGGCTTGCCTGTTCTCGACATCGGCCTTCAAATGGTTCCCCAGATCTCTTTCGACAAGGTTCCCCGCAACGACCGCATTGCTGCACAAACAAACTCGCCCGTTTCATTAACTCAAATGCATCTTCTCGCGCGCGCACCGGCCACCACACTTTCTCGCTCTCTCGTTTGCTCCCATTTTATTCGCCGATGGGTGGCACTCGTGACTGCCGTGAGTGCAAATTGAATCCGTTTCCCAATCCAAGGCGCGGGCCCTCTATTCTTCCCCTTTCCTCTCTCTCTTCCTCGCAACTACTTCATCGCTGCAGCTATTTTGCTTGGCTCGCTGTCGGCGTCCCTCATCGGATCAGTTTTTTTTATAAGTGACTCCGTCGAATCGATTTCCTGGTCATTTTGTTCTCCGCTTGGTTTTCCGTGAAATACATATGTTTTTGGCAGGCTTTTGTTGTCCCTCCCTCCCTCTTTTGAATCAACCGGGAATGTCACATAGCGGAGTGGAGTCGGAATGGGATTTTTGTACTTTTGTTTGACGAAAAGAATCTGGTCGTCCATTTCCAGAAGGTGTGGCGTTTTTTTCACCCGGTGACCCGTTGCGCGAAAAACAATCAAATGGGACAACATCGGCGGATTAAACTGCCATCTATGCATAGAATCGAGTATTCAGCAGAGAGAGGAGCCCTCAGATTGGTCAATCAACTTGCCTTTTAGATTTAGAATTTATATGGTCTGATTATTTTCACAATGAAGACTCGGTATATCACCCGTCACTGTACTTTTGTTTGCATATTCTAATTTGGAACCCGTGGAAAAACGAGAGAATTTTACAACTAGGAATGGCGATGCACGATATATACAATTTGTCAGACTTTGACAGTTGTTTGGGTTTGTAGTATATTATGTACAGTTATTCCATGGCTTGTTTTTAAGCAATGCACTACCCTAGAGGAAAATAAAAACCACTGAATTTTTTGAATACTCACTGATGAGTTATTTTCGTATGGTTCATAAATAACGTCAAATGTTTGTCATTACATATGTTAGAATCAATTCTCATACGTATTAATCTTTGTAATTATGGCACCCAACAAATGCTAATTCAAGGCATGCATAATTCTCTGCGCCATCGTATGCATTATTGATGACTTACAGTCACATTTGTAAAGGCTTGCATTTGGAAATATCGATTTTGCATTTACTGAAGGGACATGTTTCACTTTCCAACAATTTTAAGGCAATTAGCAAAGGACCACATTCTCATTTACAAGGATGATAAAGATGCTGCTGATGCATATTATTATTCATCATTCGAATTACCTCCGGGAAAAAGGTAGATCGAATTGCAAGTATTTGTGTAGAAATAGGAAAATTATTACGATCATTTTAAATCAGCGTGAAATGATGCAAATTATGATGTGATATGGTAATGATGAATCGATGGCGAGGTATTTATCTGGTGTTGTAGCATCAGCAGAACTTTCGCCTCAATTTGCAATCGTCCGCTAATCTTCCAGGATTATTCCCATCGGGCAGAATGCATGTATCATGTGCTAACTCGACGGATACGTTCACTAATGACTTTCATGTGACTTCTGTGCGAAAATACTGACACATTGTATTGCTCCTCATTATCCTGTGAGAATACATTCATTCTAACCCATAGGGTGTCTACCTCTCGGGATAAGCCGAAGCCAAATTCAACGAATTTAGTTCCTGCTGTTAGACCCTGGAAACTGGCTTTCTTTTTCTAATTCCCTCCACAACTCCCTTTCAAAGCATTTGGCTTACGCTTTTTTCATGTCCTTGTGCTGGTCATACGCGCTACGACTCCTAACACTTTTCCCCTTGAGAGTCTCTTCCACAATATTCACCAATGACTTTCTTTCCTTTCTCCCACCTCATTAATTCCACAATTATTTGTCTGTTTATTTATTAAACTCTCATCCATTCTCTCCATATATTCTAACCAACCAAGCACCCTTCTTTCGTTTAGTATTTCCATTACTATATCATCCAACCCGTATTCGTTCATTACCCGCTTATTCCAAACCTTATGCATAAAGATGGGACGAAACATAGCAAACTTTATCCGATCAAATAATCAAGCCGAGCGGCTGATATTGTTCATCTCAAGATATCAGAAAAGAGAGGCTAATGCGTCAAAATTAGGCTGAAAACTTTCACCAGCATGTGTCACTTACGAAAGAGACGGGATATTGCCGATCTTTTTCTCATTGAAACTGTTCGGCCGTATGCGCATACTGAAAATGTGTTTTTATTGGCTGGTTTCAGGTCTCCTTTCTTCTGATACGGTACTAGAATAATTTTTTGGTTTATGGCTTTATAACACTTTAATAAGCTAACTTTAAAAAATTGTCAAGTTTTGCTTTTTTTTAAATTCACAAATTTTGGCCCTTCGCGCAGACTGAAGATGCATCGTATAATTATATGTAGTATTATTGATTTATTATAGTTTGAAATTGGTCTACAACGTGTTAATAGTGTTTGATTGTGTCAGGTTCTTCTGCAATCACGAGAATTTTGCTGAATAAATGGTAAAAATATTTTGTTTTTCGTGAAAATTTGAACTTTAGGCCTTATGGGCATACTAAAGATATTATATGTTTGCTTGCGTGCTTAGCCTTTAGAAATTCAGACATGGCGGGTGAATTTTTTGAAGATTTTGAAATTGCCATGAGAAAAATTCAGCCTGGACCGGGAATCGAACCACCAAGGCGTAGACCACTACGCTATCCAGGCTTCCTAATTCTCATTGCAATTTTGGTGGATACAAGGCAACTAGATCATGGCAATTTCTTCATATTATATCATATACTAAATATTTCACATCATTCTTCCTACATTAGTAAGGCAAATTTTGAGACATATCCGTTTATGACCGGATAAAGTTGTTTTTATATTTCGTTTCACCCAACTTCACCTCAAAAAGCATTTTTTCCGCAAACTCTTCTCAAGTACCCCACTTGCACTGTAATTAGGCTGCTCATATGCTTATTTCTCCCCATTTATTTACTGACATAACCTATCCTCTCTGAAAAAGTAGCTTCTTGACATTTTGATTCGGTTATTATAAAGAGTTTGAAAGTTTGACTACAGAGGTTTGGGAGCAGCGTCCGACCTTTGCCCTTCCTTGTCTTCCGTTCGCTGCTGATCTTTGGCGCGGAAGATTTCGATGCATGCGAGGGACACTTGACTACTGTAGATCGTAGGGGACGTCTGTTGGGTGGTAAGCAAATATCCACTCGACCAAACTTCCACAAGTGACTTTGCTTCGTTATTGCACTGGCAGCATGCGGCCGACCGTAAGTTGTCTAGCAAAATGACGACTCCAACCCAAGAGATAACTTGGGCAATTTCATTTGATGGTAATTTGGGAGGAAATGAGGGGCAATACGCTGAGTGTCGCAGCGTCTGCTGCTCCGAGAGCTTGGGGCTTCATTCGTTAGGAACGGATCATTTAAGCTTCAGGGATTCGCCCCAGGAATATTGGCTTGGCTTCGAGATTGACTGCCTATTGTTTCATGAGGAACTTTGAAAAATGCGGAAACCTTAACTGGTGGTGGGTGTAGTAACTTTTTGGAATGGTTTACTCAGCTAAGCCTGGAAAATTTTAGACTGTGAACGGTTTCTGTTGTCAGATAGTTATCAGATCCAGTTCTGGGCAATACCATAGAAAATTATACTAGAACTGCGAAATATAATTTTTTTCATGAGAAAATGATAATGGTGTTTTTAACTAGTAAACATCATCCGCCTAACATTTAAACACATTTATCTCCACTTCTGCGATCTACTAAATTATATATCTACTTTATGTAAAATATAGTATTTAAATGGTTCACAGAGGTTAAATCAGTTACCCATGGCTGTTACCTCAGTTAATATTCATTTACATTACTTCTTAGGTTGTGAAGTATTATGCATTTTTCAGTCCAAATTTCTTTCTCGGGCTTCGCACCGGGTAATGTTTTCATAATCCGCCGACGTTTCGGAAAACGACTTGTTTTCCATTTTCAAGGCACGTGTTATTTCAAGTCGTTTTCCGAAACGTCGGCGGATTATGATAACGTTACCCGGTGCGAAGTCTGAGAAAGATATTTAAATATAAATCTTAAATCATTTTTCAGTCGTTTGGTAATAATGCTGTGTATGTATGCTATATGCATGCATCTCAGATATAGTTATAATATTGTTCATAAATACAGGGAATTTTTACCCTGTTGATAATGGTCATACATGGATATCATTTTTATAATACGTCTGTTACCGTCAAAACTCAACAGTAATCGTTCCATATGATCCAAATCAATTCAAAGTATTACTTGAACTATTGCTAGTCTCCATATGAATTTGTGGTACTTTAATACTTTTAGGAAATGTTTAAATAAAATTCATATTTCAGAAAATGTGCATAAATGTTACGTCAGTTGGTACATGGAATTGCCCTTCTCAGGTGTTGCCACGAGAGCTTAGGGCCGAGTATGCGAGATATTGGAGATATTTGAATAGTTTTGGATTGTCATCAGGCTTCAAATTAGTAAAAAAACTTCTCTGCTCTATGTTCAGTGATGATTGACTGTTGTGGTACTGATATCATGGTGGAAGCTATGAAAAAGGCCCTGTTCAGTCTATACCATACCATTCAGGACATATCAAGACCATGCTTGACAAACTAGCGGGTTCAGAAAGTAGATTGTGTTTCTTACGCCTACCATGAAGACAGTCATAAAAATTTCATTCCTGGGAGAGAAAAACACTCCGTTATTTGCGTTAATTCTAGATACAGAATGGCGTGAAGAGGAAGCTTCAGGTTGCCTTAATTCATTATACGTTTTTATCATAGGGCTAAATCAAGAACATATGGACTAATATTCAGTGGATTACATTTATAATGTGTTCATGTGGTCTATATCATAGCATTTTTCGGCAAAAATTTAGAACGAGTTGAAAAAATTATTTATTTGTAACATTTTTATGTACTATTTTCGGTACGTATTTATGTACACAGCAAAAAAAAGAAATTGCCTCTATCTAGTTGCGTGCAATTTTTGTATAATCTAATCAGTGTTTTTTTGTGAAATTGAATAGTTCAGGGAAATATATAAGAGGATAGATTGACCTAATTTCTAAATTTGTAGGAAAACCCATATCATGCGCACGACAGGAGCGTGGTCGTAATTAAGGGAAAATCAAAAGTATTAGTTAAAAAATGCATGGAAAAACCCTAACAATGATATTTTTGGAAAATCGATTTTTAAATATTATTTAACAATTTTTATTTAAATTAAATAAATATTATTTAAATATATTTGTATTAAAATTGATGGTTAAGAAATAAATTTAGAACTAGGAGAAATAGTAGAGACGAGGTAGTCCATGTACTTTTAATTTTTACTGTTTTAACGTGTGATAACGGGAAGATTTATGGTAGAAAACATTAACGTGCTCGTGGTTTATCAACACTGACTTAATTCCTTGCGGCAGTAATGGAGGCAAATTGAGGTAGATAAAATTCATCAGCTAAATGCAAAGATCTGTTTCAGACGTTAATGGAAAAACTGGTGTACGTAAACTGTGCTAGGAAACTAAAAACGTTCGCCTGAAAACTATTTGAGGATCAATTTGACATCATCGTATGTTACTACACTTAATTCAAATATCATCTTCAACCAGAGTTCAGCCTTTCTAGAAATTTGCTAAATCCATCGATAGTGAAGAATCCATTTCCATCTACCTGCATGATAGTTTGTGTTTATGCTTTTTTAAATTATTTGTAATTAGCTGTGCTCGGCATGCTGAGCGTTTTCTTTTCAAGTAGGCACACATGTACAAAAGAGACATATTTACATGTACAAAATAAATAGAAGACAATGATACTTGCATAATTAACTTCCGAGCCTTATTGTTTTAAGTGCATTTTTTCATATTCTAAATGCGCAAAATAAAATACTCTATCTTGAAGTCCTCATTCATTTCCTTACTTTTCATGGTTTGGCCCACAAATCTTTTCTGGGCTCAGTATCGGTCCCTAAATAAATTTGAGACAATGAATTCCTCGTACCTACACAGGAATTTGTAACGTAAAAATGATGGCATGCGTTTTCATTCCATGCCAATGCTGCGATTTCTAAGTAAGTAAAATATTCTATTGTTGAAGTCGTGCAAAAATTTGAGATTTTCGAGCTAAAACTCCAATTTTAGGAAGAAAATGAAGCGTATATGAAAATCGAATGCTAGAATTTTAAAAAAAGCTAAGAGGCAACTGCACCAAATCTTATTCTACGTACAAATAAATTACGTACCTTTTAACAAAAATTATGTCTCACTGATATGACTCTGATGCATGCAATAGCATGGCTCACTGACACGATTCTGATGCACGTAATTGAGCAACTCGTAAGCGATTTGCTTCATTGATTTCTTGTGGTTCCTCGCTTGTTTGAGAAGCTCGCGTGCCAACACTGGTTTGTTGAAACGACTCGTGCTCCTCCTATTGTAAAATTGATCTAATGATTCAGAAAGCTTGGCGGGTGTGCACAAAACAACTCACCAAAGTTTCATCGTACTCTAATGAATGGTAATGGAACCTATAGAAGACGAACAAACAAACATTTATTTTTATATACTAGATTTATTTCAGGGGATGATTAAAACTTGAAGAAATAGGAAGTCTTTGAAGTCGTTCCTCTTACGCGTAACTTAGTATGCCAACCTGTTCAGACAGACCGTTCATTCCTGAATTAGATTCTCATTTTCATATTTAAGCCATCGGACATGAGAGCCCCCATATTATCGAATTTGAAATTCAAAAAGTTTCAAATTTTGAACTCCTAAGTTTTACACCCTGAGGTGTTAGTTTAAGTTACCAGATTTAGGTGAAATTTGAATCCACGTGTTTAGGGTTACAAAGGACGCTCGTTTTCTTAGTACGACGGTAGTCCAGCTTCGTCATGCAATATGGTTTTCCTTTCGGCATGAAAGCTAAAATTTAAATTTCTGAGACTTTTCCCCCACTTTTCTAATATTAGATTTTTTTCTAATGGAGTAGAGACTTTATTGTATCTATAGAAAAATGTAAATGAAATACAGGGATAAAATATTTTATTATTTAAGTGCTTGAAAAAAACCGCAGGCCACCATCACCTCTTATTCCATTCTTGTGTGAGGTGGCCCTTGATGCTGTAGGAAACAAAGTCTTTCCAGTCTATTCCCTGAATAAAATAATTTTAAATTTGCGAAATCAGGTTATGCAAATTTATAGTAAATAAAGCTTTATAGTTTTTGCATATAATTTTCACTCATAATTTTTGTTGAGGGATACTGACTAGTAGTTTCAATTCTCGGAGGAAATTTGTAATGATCAATCACAACTATGACGTTTATATATTTTCTTTTCAATCGTTGTGCATTTTATTAGTGATGCAAAGTGAGATTGATATTTTTTATGTAATAGAAAATATAGTGGAAACTTAATGTTAACAAACACATTGATGTGCGTTTTGTTGAGTACTATAAATGCTTCCTGGCGAAGTATCAGCTGAGGTTCGGCTGGATACCAAAGTACATAAAAACTATAATAATAATAATAATATTTATTTGCCTCTAGTACCTTTACAATAAAATTGCATGATATACATACATACCAATCACGCCTTTCCCTTCCAGGGTAGGCACAGTCACAAAGTTTCACTCATAAATACAATGTGTACACCTAACTCTGCTTCAATAAATTCCTCCACACTGACCCATCCTTGCCTTTATCCTTATCTATATCTTTTGCCTCCTTGACCCCCATACACTGCTTCATACACATCCTCCTGTTTTTAAGACTCAAAGGCACGTCAAATAGTACTAATCATATCTTACAACAGAGTTACAGGACAATAATTTAAAGAATGACATAAGTCACAAGTCAAATAGTATTAAATAATTCATTCACGGAGTAAAATAGATTTTCATGCAGGAACTGTAATTTACTGTAATTTTGAAAGTTGTAGGATGACTGGAGCTAAACATTTTTGAAGTTTTCCCCACATTTGATTGGTAAAGCTATTTAGCAAAAACAATATATTTTATCAACATATTCGGCTTGGCTTTCTCTTCGGGTTTTGATGCCTACCCTGGAGTCAACTGCTCATCATATAGTAAAGCTTAGTCCAACTCTTACACAATGCGTAAAGGATTATGTGATTTAAATTGTGCCATCATAAAGGCTATTGTACGAGACGTATCTTCATTCTCCTCTTTCATGTTTTTGGTTTTCCAGTTTCATTATACGAGCAATCTTCCTGAGAATATTCATAATTTAAGGTGCATGAATAATCATTCATCTACATAATGATTTCCTCCAGCTAATCATTAGTTACAGATCATATGCTCTTCAAATATTACGAACATCATTAAACCCTTGAGTTGAAAATAGTTCTTAAATACGGTTCGAGTCATTTCTCTCACCACTTCAAAACCCGTTTACAAATTCTACGGCTCATAAATGAAAGGAATTTTTGAGAGCATGAGGACCCGAATTTTTCGCCGCATTTTGGCAATTGGTCGATTCCTGTGTCGAAGGGAGATTTTGTGTCGCCGCGAAAGACTTAATCCCGCTTGACAAGCAACATGCTCACAATACTGCCGACGCTCAGAAAATTCCAAACTGGTCGGTGAGTGACAACAGGAATTAAAATTTGATCCCATAAGTCGAAAGTAAAAAAAAATGCCCTAAATTGAAATTGCCTACTTCTTAAAAAATACGAAATATTAAGTTTATACTCAATAAAATTAATTGCCATAAGATTCTTCACGTGAATTCCCATTAATGCCATTTTTGCGCAAAAAAGGGATGCCTTCGAATTCATTTTAATTAACTAGGGCAGACCAGTCTCGCGAGAGATGCTTCTGAATCTGGAGATAAAATGACCACGTCTCGCGTCATCACTGGGGAATTTTTGAGCCAAGGATTTTCTGTATTCCCTTGGTTTATTTTTAAGTTTATTTGACCTCATAAAGGTTTACTTAATCGCCATGTACTTTAATAGGAACAAGATTTAAAAATTATTGATTCGCAACTACACATTCATGCATAGATGTTTTCATTTATGTTGAAGCTCTCGGAAGAAATTTAAACGTCGAATGAATATTTAATTGTGGTGCATTTTCCGGTACACAGTGCAGCACGAGCTTTTTGGAAGGATTGTAAGCCAATGGCTTATAAGACAATTATTAACTATTTAGAGAAGGTAGGTTACCTCCGGCTACTGATTTTGTCCACAGATAAAAATGGCTTCTTCTTGACGCGTTTCCAACTAGCGGGAGATTCCCACCAGGCGGAATTCTAAAGTGGTTGAGGGAAGACTTGGACCACCATTAAGTTAAATATTATATTTCCAGATTTTTAAAAATGTAGTAAAATTTTTGTTAGTTTTTATTTCTTAGTGGCGTTGAATAAATTTAATCGAATTCCACATTTTAAATCGATTAAATAACATGCCAATTATTTTCATTGGCAGAATTGAATTATCATTTACTAGGTTATATTGGGAAGAGGAAGGATATTCTGAACTACGGTGAAAAGGGAAATTGAGCAAAAATTGTTGAGAACCACCGTTCTAGACTTAGAGACAATTCAAAATAAGTCTCCAACTAATGATTTTCTTTGCTCATATCAGAGCCCATGCCATTTATAATTTTCTATTGGAAATGAGAATGTAATGCGCATGCGTCATAACTATGTTGACCATTTTACTGGTACATTTAAGTTGTTAATAATCTCGTTTAAATCTGCATTTTTTTTGTTTTTCTACCTAGGGTAATTTTGGTTTTCCATGCCATTAAACTCCGATAATTGTGGAATAATGCGCTGATGAAGTGTTTTTGGACCATATTCCAAAAAAAGCCAATCCAATAACTGTATCGTTGCCGATAAGGGGTTTATAGTTCATATTCGTAACTAGGACTATGATTATATTTTATGCCCTTGACTACATCTACACATTTCCATATGTTTTAACTACCGAAGGATTTACCTTAATAATGCGGGAACATTCTCAGTTAAGCAAAGGTTTCCATAGAGCTTTAGTTTCCCGCCAGAAAATGAGTAATTGAATACTTGACTTATTTTGCACGATTCCTTCTGCCTAAATCACGCTAAATCTAATATATAAAAATAAAAGTTTATTTGTTCTTCTAAGCTCTCCAAAACAATTTATCAGATTACGATGAAACTTTGGTAAGTTATTGTGCGTTTGCCCGCGCAGGTTTCTAGATTATTAAATCTATTGTAAAATAGATGGAGCGCGAGTCGTTTCAAAAAATGAGTGTTGGCACGCGAAGTTCTCAAACAAGAGAGGAACGACAAGCAAGCAACGAAACATATCGTTTACGAGTTGCTTAATCACGTGCATCAGAGCCGTATTAGTGAGACACATTATCGCGTACATCAGAATCATATCAGTGAGACATAATTTGTGTTGAGGGTACGTAATTAATTTGTACGTAGAATAAGCTTTGGTGCAGTTGCCTCTTTGATTTTTGTTAATATTCTTGCATTTGATTTTCTTATACGTTTCCATTAAAAAAAAATATGTTTGTTAGCTCGAAAATCTTAAATTTTTGAACTACTTCAATAATAGAATAATTTATTTATTTGAAAACCGCAGCATAGGCGTGGAATGGAAACTCTTGCCGTCACTTGTGCGTTACAAATTCCTGTGTAGGTACGAGGAATTAATTGGGATAGGTATCAAATTCGTTTGTGTCCGCTTTGTATATGTGTGCCTACTACAGCGAAAGAAAAAGAGGCATTGCAACGCATGTCGGGAAGAGTTGGTCTACTATAAATTTAACTATTTGAAATTTATTATTTAAACAGCCATATTCACAATATGACCGGGATATTCATAAACTAGGTGAGTCGGAAAGTTGTGTGCGCTGGAGTGCACGCTAACTAGACTGACAAGCGTGGTCCAAATCCCTGTCGAGGCAGATTAATCAGCGGTACCTCAATCCCTCTTGAAGTGCCACGCCAAGAGCTCAGGTAAAGCTTTCCGTTCATCTCACTGTATGCTCTGCAAATAGGCACAGTTATTCTCCATTTCCCTCCCGACTCTAAGCTCAATCCAAGTTTACATGTAGTTCACCAATCATCGCTCGATCGATGGCATATCTATAATTTTTTTCGATTAACAACAAATCACTGTATTTGTCTAAGTCTCATTTATATATGGATGAGTAAAATCTATATTCTCTTGCTACGTGGAAGAAGAACGAGGGTGGAGGAGGATGCTGAAGATAAAATGGACGGACAAAATAAAAAATGATGAAGTTGACAGAAGAGCAAAAGAGGAAAGGACCATATGGAACACGATAGAGAAAAGAAGAACTAGATGGATTGGACACACCCTGAGTCAGAATGGGTTTGTGAAGAACGTAATTTAAGGTAAAATAGGGAGAAAATTCCCCAGAGGAAGACCCAGAAATAAGTTTATGGACCAAATAAAGAAGAAAGTTCTAAGGAAAAGTTACCAGGAAGTAAGAGATCTAGCATTAGATGTAAATCTACATCTACATTCTACCCCGCGAGCTGCCACATGGGCATATGACAGGGGGTGGAAGGTCACCAGTCGTGTAAAGATGTAAAATTTTCGGAGGTGAAATGGTGACATGTACTATGGGAATGTATTTGGAGGAGCTCAATTTTTATTGTGGTCTCTTATTGTGCGCGGGAAGCACGAGTTTTTGTACCTATTTCTCTTATTTTATCGCATCTGTTAGACCTAGATATGTAGTGAAGCGTCATGAACGCGTCGCTCTGAAACACACCAGTTCTCATCTCGGAAACACATCTCAAGCAACCTAAACATAGCGTTCCCTAGATAAGGAAGGATGGAGGAGCGCAGTCAACCAATCTTAGGATTGCACAACCAATGATGATGAAATGGATAATTTTAATACACACGCAGTGTTTGCAGGTAGTATTCTCTATTGTGATAGTACATAATTTATTCAATAAATTAAATCGATTCTGTTTGCAGTAAAATAATATTTAATGAAATCAATGGAATCTTTGTAGGATAGGCAAGCCAAACTCCTCACGCTATCTGAAGCGGGAACCGAGTTCCGAATCCCCATTGTAGCGGATTTATCGGCGGTATCCCGATCCCTCCTGGAGAGGCTTGTGGAGAGGTCAAGTGCTGCTATATGTCCGTCTAATGGCTCTCGGGCTTGATGATCATTCGTTGCATTGCTCTAAACGTAGGCCAATGGCAACGCCTAATTTCTTCGCTATATTCTTCTACTTTTTGCAATTGGGATTATCTTTTCCCCCAATCTCTTCTCGAGTCTAGTTCATCGGTGATTTTCACTCTCCATTAAATCTTCGCCATTCGTCATTAGCACAACATGTACTATGCTTTCAGTCTTCTTAGCCCTGCAGCAGCAATTATCCACGTAGCATATCCACGGCTGTGCATGCTTCAAATATTCCATTAAATGAAATTTACTTACTTCGAAGTCTGTGTTTATAGCTGTTTGTTTACAAAATGCCTTTGACATAATTACTTCCATGTTTAACCCTTTGTAGCTCTTTATTTGAAAATCGAATTAAAAATTCTGCTGAATAGTTCAATTTTAATCTTAACAATACCTTTGTGACTGTCATGAGTAATTTGGTTTTTTTGTTTGTTTGGCCATGGTGAGAGAATGGATGAGAGTCGAATAACGAAACAGATATATAAGAGTGAAATGAAGGGTGCGAGAGGTAGAGGTTGGTCGAGAAAGTTGTGATGGAATGTGGTTGAGGACATTTTTAGGAGGAGTAATATTAGCAGTCTTAAAAATAGGAGGGCTTGTATGAAGCAGTGTATTGGGTTAAATGAGATAAGAGAGGTTTGCAAGGATTGTATGGAGGAACTTATTGAATCAGAGTTAGGTATACAAATATGAATTTATGAGTGAAACTTTGTGGCTGTGCCTACCCTGGAAGGAAGCTGCGTGATTGGTAAGTATGTGCGTATGTAAAAATACCTTTGGTTACGATCCTGTTATCAAAGCTCTTCATCAAAGAATTTATGGCTTATATTCTCATTAAAATAACCGGAAAATATTATTTAGTTTCTTTTATGATTAGTCTTCATGATCTTTGAAATATTTTATCACTGTTTCATAACGAATTAATTTTTGTAGAGTGTAAGAAACAGCTAAGCCCTTTGTCTGCCTCAGAGCATACAGCGATATTGGGAACATAATTTTATTAAGGTGTTGATTCCCCGAGTTAATTTAAATGGTGAAGAGCGTAAGATTGCATTGGTCTTACTGCTGTCTTCCCATTACTGAAAGGAAAAATGCATATCTGCCCAATACAACATAATCTGCCCAATACAACAAGCCCACGACAGAATCATTCTATATTTCACTTTCTCATCTCAACTACTACAATTATTGATTAGTGGATGAAAGCGCGCAAAATATTAAAAAATATAAAGTATTCTGACAATTCCGGTGCGTTTTTACGATCAAATACAGGTAAATATTCACATAAGAAAGCTGTGACTTAAATTGAAAGAGTGATCCGTTCATAAAATCAAAAATCAGTGGCACGAAGTGTCGATGGCTGCAAAGCATTAACAGCAGCCTTGTCTTGTAGATATTTACCATGAATGAAGATGCAAATTTTTAGGAATGAGATGAGAGACCAAATTGATGATGCATTAGCGCGTGCGTGGTATACCTAATGAATTTGATGAAAAACCGGCATCATCAGAAAATTGAACAATGGTAGAGTCATGGTATTTTACTAGTTTTACGATAATAATACTGACAACAATGAAATAATAGCTCTAAATATTATACCGGAATAGGATTTATCACGCTCTATAAACGGATCACATTTTCACATTGATACTTCGCTACATAATACAGGATTTGTTAAGATTATCACTTTGTGTTATCTAGTCTACTTCATCATGCTTGGAATGAAAAGGCATTGAGTGCACTCATACGTGGATGATATATTCTAACTAATTTCAGTGCTTTCATTATGTGCAATTTAAACGCCGAACTACGTGACAAAGGATGTTATCTATGAGCTGTGATATATAGAGCACATTCCTCCCTTGCATAGGATGTATGTACGTGTGCTCTAAGATACTAACTTCATTATTTTTATATTGCGTTAATTAGCGCACCCATATACTCATCCATATTAAGCTGTTTCCTATCGGGATTTCCTCAGTCAAAAAAGTTTTGATTCTGGGAGATAGGTGAGTTAGGCTGGCTCAGATTATATTATTTACTCCATACTCACCTATCCTTTTGTATCACTTTTACTTCATTTACCCATCTATGTTGCTTCACACTCTCCAATTATTAAGACTTCAATGACACTTTCTCTTATTAATATCTTTGATCGCATTCACATCGAATTTCTCAGGCTTCCCTTTGTTCTCTCACCCTGCTCTCCTCTATCGTAAATCTTCTTCATTGGTCGATTCTCACTGATTTTCTCTACGTGGCCAAAACAAAGTGTAATACCCTTTTAATGCAAGTTTTATTACCAGCGTATCCATTCCACAGTCTTTCGTAGACATATCGCGGTGTGTCAGTTCACCGCTTTAGTGGTAGGTTACAAGCATCGGCATGGTGGCTCTCTAAGTAGTCCTTCCAGAAGGGATATTCGATAGAGATGAATAGTGAAAGTGGGCTTTAGGTATTACTTGGGTTTCTTTTGCAGCAAACTGTCAAAATTATGGCAAAGATGAACGGCAGAGTGCCTTGGCCGTTATCAGGGAAAACTTGACGAGAAGCGGGTACTGACAAGGCAGGTAACCTTGCATACTCTATTCCAGCTGGCTGCAAAAAGTCAAAAATATGAATTAACAATTTAGATGTAAGAGCCGTTTCATGATCTGTTTGATTAAGAATTAACCTCATTCACATTGAAGAGAGAGAGAAAGAAGAATTGGAAAGCGATGCTGAGAGATCTCGGATAAGAAACGTGTAAGGGAGAAGAAAGGCGAATGTCTGACGTCAAGGCAGCAACGTGAGCATAAGAAAGAGCTATGCCAAATGTGAGAGGCGGGTGGAAAACTGCACCACAGCAAACCTGACGTTGACAACCGGCGATGATTTAAAGGAAAAGACATGAAATAATAATAGCTTAGAGCCCTAAAAACTCAGAATATGGTTGTGACAAAATAATGCTCCCTGACATCATAATTCACCGTATTTGAAGTACGTGCGCGCCGCCAACCCTGAGTGCCCAGTTGTTCTTAAAAAAATAAGAATGGTATCCATTTTGTGATTTTTCTCACACAATGTTTTCTGGAAATAGTCCCAGAAGACGTGTGAAATGAAAATTTAATTTTTTTAACCACCAAGGTATGATACCTTACACATTAACCCGTTAATGAAAACTAGTTCTCATTCCAACTTAGGAAAAGGCCTCGGTAAAATAATTTTCCCCTCGATGCCATGGTTTACCTAATGTAAATTATTCGTTTCAAACAATTTATTCCCTCCTATTACAAAAAATGACAATTATATGCTCCATTATTGTGACTTTTTGTGTGCTGAATATTTTATAGAAATATCCACGTGAGTCACCTAACGCTTGGTATGAGACGTGGAATTTATTGGTCATACTTCAGTACTCACTCCAATGCCTGGTTTAAGCAAAGGAGGCTTTTAGCCTCTATAGCAAACTCTCTTCAATGCTTTCTGTCTGTTGCTTCTTCTTCATCCACAACCCTTTGCGAAGAACCTCCGTTAGCGCATCCTTTTACCCTTAATCTCAAGCATACTCGCATTCTTGGTCGTTCCATGATGGTATCCGGTATGCCATTCAGTGATGATCCATTTTCCCTTCATCATGACCAAACGATCTGTATTGTCTGATTTTGGTAATTACAATTATATCCTCTCCAAGATATTTTCACCGAAGATAGAAATTCATGTAAACAGTACATACGTCCATTACCTTTTGGTTACACTTACCATTTGGGTAAGGGAATCAGGTGAATGAAGAACCCACAATATTTGTTTCAATCATCCAATCGTGAAAAATAGTTTATTTTTTATTCGTTCCAAAGCCAAATCAGTCCATAATACTGCGTTATTATCTTGGATGGACCATGTGTCTGTCTCATCATTAAATTAACGTTTCAATATCTCTACTCTAATTTTTCTTCTTTAGCTTTCTTCTTAAACTTTACACCTTCAGGATTTTATTCGTGGAAGAAATTTATATTCCAATCCCTACTGAAAACAATCCCGGAATTTTTCCCCAATTATTAATCAATTTTTCCACAGTTAACATACATTGAATAGAGGTTGCTATAGAAACTAAAAGGCTCCTTGGCTGAAATTGAGCATTGAAGTAAGTACATGAGTATGACCAATAACTTCCATGTTTCATTTCTGGCGTTATGAGACTCTCTGGATTATTTCTATCTTCTTAAGTTGGACCGTAGATACTTATATCTTAGCGCATTGCTTTCGAATGAAATTAAAACTTTTTTATTGCTCAGAAGCAATTTTCACACCTTAGCACAGTACAATAGTGTTGGTGATTCTATTTCTGTACTTACAGCATTTCAAAGATCATAAAATGCTCATTAAACTATCAATAAAAACTTGATCTCTTGTCCTCTACCTCAATGAATGCTCAGTACCTTTTGGTCGAGTGAACGTATTGTGGGCAAAGTACATCATTATTGCACTCGTTCATTTACTTCATGAACAACCTGGGGACTGGTTTGTTGAGTGTGGACGGATTTCACGTCACACCAAGAGTAATGGCGCATGATATGCAAAATTGAGGTTAGAGGATCTGGTCCCTTTTTGTGTGCCACCTGCGGTTCCCTGCAAAGTCGTGGGCACCGGAAAATGTCACTTTCCGACCGCTATCTCTACTGGATTCCCATTCCACCTCATTGATTACGTAAATTGACATCGACAACGTACCTATCCATGACATTTATTGTTTAGGCTCTTGACTTTTTTTTGGAAAATAATTGGACAGCGGTCGTCCATTCTATCCGTGATATTATTTATACTGAATTATGCTAAAAACTTGGTTAAAGTGCTATAAAATGTCCTCACCGGGCTTGAACGGTTTAGCCGAGCCAATTGATATCCATCGATATAGTGCCCATGACCTTTTAAATAACCATGGAAGTGTGACAAAAAATGACCCAATCGTTATCGGCCGTAGGCCTCGTCGATCTGAAATATTTGCAATGCTGGCTTTGCGTTTTAATGAATCCATGTTGCCGGGCACATGTAGTCACCAATTACTTTATTTAAGTATAAAATTATCGCCGTTGTACCAAACTAAGTTTTTAGGGTAATTTACTTGAGTTACCCAAAATATACATGCATATATATGTAAAGTTTTTGTTTAAGTAATATTCTCATTTAACATTCTTGGGCATGTTATTAATGCAGCTATGTTTACCCTGTATTAGGTATGGTACATCGTAAACTTCATATTCCAAACCGGCAATTCTTTATTTTACGGAAGAATTGTTTGCCTAGGCTTTGACATTGGAAAATATTCGCTGTAAATTCCCAAAGATGCCATCATAATCCAATGCTGATTGATCATATATTGAAATGTGTCTAGATTGTGTGTGGTAATTATTGAGTGATTCATGTGCCATTTTTTACATCCTATGGAATTCTGGATAGGCTGATTATGACTAAAAAAGTGATTATTCCCCTGTGTTACAAATTTAATTAATAGTATCATAGCAACTTAGAGGAAAAGAAAAGATAGCCACTAGAAATTTTTATTTTTATCATAAAACGGCTGAACACTTCAAAGATGAAAGAATTAATCTTTCTTTCTTCCCTTGACTCTTGACAGCCGTCGTCATATTGAATAACTGAAGTAGGATTTATTTAATTTCCCTGCCTTCTTAATGCCGTTCGAGCGGGTATTCCATCGAGTGAATTCCTCTGTAATAAAAACTTGACTCTCTTTAATGTTGAATCACACTCTTCTATTTCCATGTAGTCGCAAAGATTATTCGATGTGGAGGAAAAAACGTAGAATTTATGCTCGAGCGAGACTCATTTGGGATCGTTGCTTGATGCTGTTAAAACATTCAGAGCCTGTTGTTATGAGAACTGCCTTGTGTAGGCTCATCTGGTGCATGCAAGATTTGACCTGAGAATTTCTTCATTATTTCTATTCCGTTAAGGACGCGGAGGATTTTATAAATCTAATATACTTGTTGAGAAACTGAAAAACACTTTGCTTACTCCTAACTCTTTTCGCAATCGTGAAAGTTTGTTATTTTTTTATCAGTGAATTTTCTTCGCCTTGAAATTCATGCTTGAAATTGAAATATTATACACTTTCGCGCTGATGCAGCTGTCAGGGTTAACCCAACTGCTATTTGCTGACACACCAAACTTGTTATGGAGAGAACCAAATTAAAGTAAACCCTTTTTCATCCTCTGCTTTCATTTTATTCATTCTCAGGGGAAGACTGCGAACAATTTCCATCTCCAAGAAATTCCCGCTTAGTCATCACAATCCTTGGACTTTCGCTGATTACTCGTCTCCTCCGGGAATATAAAACCCTTCCGTCTCTTTGGTATTACATCTATATTTTAATTTTATTACTCTCAATTTTTCTTACTAGGAAATGATTTTTAGCTGCAATGCAATCCATGTGTGCAAGCTATTTTTCGTTACCACCTTGGTTAGATGAGATGATAAGCCGTGAAGTATTGAACAATAGAACCCAAGGACCTTACTATTGTTCCGGAACTGAATGAAATTTACCGGTTGTAAGTTTTTCTCGCTTCTAGGCTGATATTTCCCTTTTCTTCGTCTAATACTTGCAGGATATTGCACGTGAAGATATGAGGAAGCAGGAGGAGTGAGAGTAGGAAATATCGTGGTTGTGTTGAATATTTTTAAACTTAATGCACGCTATGGCACACGGCCTGAAATTAATACTCTGGTGCTGTCTTTCATTATTTTTTTGGTCGACATCTTTCTCTTTATGTTCCTTATTCTGCCCCTTATAAAAAGAAAACAAAGTTTAGAGCTACTAGACTTTCTTCAATCGGTAAAGATTCTTGTAGAAGGCTACATTTCGTCACTTTTGCTCAAAAGAGCAAAAAATATCCATCTTACTTATAGGAGTTCAAAATGACTGGATTCGTAGTTTTAACTGCATATTATTCAAATACGGTAAATTTCGTTTGACACATATTCGGCATAAACAGATTTTTCACTGAAAGAAAAAAGTAAAAACTAAAGGTAAAATGGAAGGGAACACATTTAACGGCAGTGATTATCAAAATCGGCAAAAATGACCGATAAAAGGAGTTCTTTTTAATCAGGATACTGTTAACCAGCTGTAGTATAAGTACTTTATTTTTTAGATGCACACATCATAATTTATGCTTCATGATCGTGCCCTGAATCTTTGTACCTGAAGATGACGCCGCAGCCTCCAAACAAGTCGTCGTGTAAAAATAAATTGGTGGAATTAAACAACGTTTTCCTTATCATTATTCATAATCAACTTCAACAAAGTTGAGCCTGAAACCATTGAGATCAACACTTGTCAGATTAGCATGCCCGCTTAGCCAAATTTTCATTACTTTAAACTTTACACCTACAGGCGTCACTTCGTGGAAGTATTTTATATTCGAATCCTAATGCTTTCAAAATTTTTAGTAAACGGTAAAGACAAAGTGGATAAATTATTTCGGTCGGATATTTACAAAATTAAATGTAATGGTTGTTTAATAGCTTGCATTGGTCAAAAAGGACGAAATTTTAACACACGGATGAAAGAACACTCACGAAGTTACGTGAATATGGACAACTCACAATTTGCCAAGCATCTGCTGGATAATTATCACGTAAATAATGTTCAAGCAACCTTTGCAACGAGTTAATTTTTCCGCACCCCTTCCCACTCCTTTCCCAAAAAAAAATTTCCCTTCTCACAAGCCCCTAACCTATGTTCCCCTGCCTTTCCACCCATAAATTAGTTTGACCTCCACACCCGCCCGTTTCTTAGCGGTGGTTACTATCGTAACAATCAATAAATAAAATATAAACAATTGTACCTGAAAATGTAGCAAGGTGCAAAACGCGTAGTACGTTTATCTGTCAATAAATAATTGTGGAAAAGTACAAGGTTGTTTTCAATATTTATTTCATTAATTTTCTGCTAATGATGTGACATTTCTTTATTTTTGATGTCGTCATACGATTTTCTACCCTCTATTGGAGCTTCAATGTGTGCCTTTCACTGATTACCATCCTCGAGGAGTGATAAAAATCCTCAGGAACAAATAACCATAACACAGGAGTCCGAAATTAGTTTCCTGGTTCTGTCGCGAGGAGGACTGTATGGTTGACAGAGAACTTCGACACGGGGGATATTGCCTCCCCGGGAATGCCGGAAGCTGAAAAACATATAAATGCGTGGCATAGTCGTACTCCGCTCTTCGCGAGGGGAAGAAAGCCACGAGACACAGCAACCATACAAATGTCAACGCGCACGCTCGCGCCGAAGGGTGACTCGACCCCCGAGTCTTTAAAGCCTCTCGCGGAACTGGAAAATGAAGTTGCGATGTTTTGAATGATGAGCACTGAACATATGTGCTCGGTAAACAATTAAAACGTCTCCGGGAAGAAACTGAGCGGCAACGATTCTGAGGGAACTTCTCGGCAGTGGCGGGCACGCAAAAGTTTCCGTCTTCCGAGTGAAATGAGCGGCATTCTCCTCTTCTCATGAACGCGGGGAAATTTTTAATATATGTTCTCATGTCTCTGGAAGGACTCCTCTAATATGTGCAGTATTGACAGAACATTGTCATCTTTTATCAAAAGTCACATTCTTTTAAAATTGGACGCATAGTTATTGCCTCCACAGGATTCATCTAAGATTTAAAGGCCATAGAGAACATTGTCATCAATATGACTGAAAAAATGGTAAATTGGCAATTTTCACCATGGTTATATTTTTGGACGTCCAGTTCAAGCGATATCCTCAAGTCCTAGAGAATGTTACCTATGCAATGAAACCGGTATCCTGACAATAAATCTATTGTGAAAATCACGAAGTTATCTTTGATTCAGTCATAATATATTTTCAACAACTTACGCCTGAAATTATCGAATTGACATTGCTCAAATGTAATGATTTGAAAAAATTTGTTTGCCTTGTCAAACATATTTATTCACTGTTTAGTAAGTTTGCCCATTTCCGTTTGAAAAAGTTGCTGTGTAACGGTTCATTCACGCCCGAACGATAATTTTCTACCCTGATTGTTAATGAAAGTAACTTTGTTTTTTCCACTTAAAAAGTTAATTTTGTAAAGTTACTTTCATTTACAATGTTGAGAAAATTCCACGGAGTCACGTATTTCTACCCAAATGCCCAAATTATGTCAGAGATTCTAATATTGACCTATATTTTTAATTTTGGACACTACGAACAGAATATTGTCATTTAAATTATGAATAAGTCACTCAACCTAATTAAGCCTTTTGTTTTGAAATAAGAAAAAATACGACATGAGAATTATGATAACGTACTTGAAACATGAATTTGGTGTACAGAGCATTACAAAACTTGAAAATAAGTACACTAGACAATTACAAGCTATATTTCTGAAAGAAACGTCTGTTAATAACACTTGGTGTGTCTCTATAAGTACTTCAATCAAACTGGCACGTTGATATTCATCATTTTGCTCGAAAACAGCTTATTAGATCTAAAAACGACAATTTCATATGTAGTTCTCATCATAGACATCTTCAACAATGTACGTGACTTTAAAATAATAAACGCATGGAAATAGCCGTGGGAACGAATTAAGGTAGCTTAAGCGAAATATCATTTTACCTATAAATCAGTGATTTTAGTCTCATTTTAAAGAGAAATATATGTCACCCTTCCAGTGATACCAAAATATTATCCCCTTACCACACAACTTTCCGAGATATTTGCCAAAAAATACCAGCCCTTTTACATGGGAAATGGTACGCGTATGCTCTCCAAAGAGACCTTGTTTAACCCTCATATGGATTTACGAATTTAGTTACGTCGTTGGATTTACGGCGCCGCAGCGACGCTGCGTTATATTTTGTCATTATCTTTGAAACTTGGCCTTTCTTAGCATGTTTTCTGATTGATAATGCTAGTGACTTCTATTATATTTATTTTTAACCGTGTTTTGCAAGATTTAACACATTATTACAGAAGTTATAGCTAAAAATCTTTAACACTGCATTCTTTTCCGTTTGTTGTCGTAATACTCTCCTTTTTGGTCCCTTATACGGTTATTTTCAAATGAAGGTATTAATTTCATGTGTAATGGTTGTTTTAAATATTTTTTCTGATATGTAATGCTGGATAAACTGCGCTTTATCATATACACATTGTTTTATTTTTTATGTATCCAAATACTAAAAATGAGGACCGAATAAAAGTCAAATGGGTCGATGTAAAATAATGTTGCTTCACTACGTACACCTACATGTTATATATTTGTAGTATGCGCAGAAGCCTGAGTTCTTAAACGTTAATAATTGTAAAAGGGTTGGTGGAGTGAGAAGAGACGAGTGATACCGTCGTGATTTTAAGGGCTATATTCTGACGATCAAAGCAAATGTAACGGACATTCTGGGAGTTTATATCCTGCAATTTCTAAAAAAAAAAGAAAGGATGAAAGTCAGATGGGTTGTGAAATATGAGTAATGTGGGACAATCAGCGACGCGTCAAAGAGTCCAGTGCCGCATTGGAGGGTGGGCTAGAAGATTCGGTATTTTCGGCCTACAGCGGAGCCCATTCCCTCACTGAGGATGTCTCCATAGAGATGGACAGGTAAAAAAGATGCGGGGGAGTGCGGCAGATGAGGTTTTGCTTCTGGATTGGTGGGAAAGGCCAAAATAATTATTTCTAAGAAGTTTGGGTTGTAGGTGGTAAGAAAGAAGGAGCAGGAAATGGAAAAAACATGGAATACGATGGCGTGTTTTTTCCTCGGTCCGGCGCTGCGTGAGGGACTGATGGAAGGGGAACTACAGTTCTGGGGTGACCAAAATACCCTCATGCTGAGAGGACCCCCTCACCTTCTCTTTCCGTAGCATTACACTGACCCAAACATTGAGACCATCCGTACTTTCCCACTATGCTTCCTTATTTGTCATCCTCCGCCTACTTTCTTCCCCCACAAAAACTGAATGAACTTCTCCTCACCTCCAACAACCCACCCGAACTAGACCTTCTCGGAATGAAGGGAGGGCCACCCCGGGGCGCTTTGCGATAAGGCGCGGATTTCCTGTCCCTCACGCAGCGATGGAAGGATGAAGAAAGAGTAGCCTATTGTGTCTAATTGCCTCCTTGCACTCTCAACCTTTCTTCGTGATACGGATTTTCTACGCTTACCTGGCCTAACGATCCCGGTATTCCCTGATCCTTGGCAGTCGACCCTCCACCATGTATCTCCACCCCTTAACCTCAAAAAAACCTCCATGGAATTACCCACGTTTCTCCTCCTCACTCACCCTTTCACGTTGATAAACTTTGGAGGTCTAAAACCCATGTGCATTTGAGTATACAAAGAAACGAGAAATATATTTACAAATTTTCACTGTGGTAATTCGTCTATGTATTTTTTCATCATGAAAATATTTTTACCATGTAAGTTCTGTCAATGTCAATCCATAGGTAAACAGTTACGTCCCGGGAAATAATATTATCGCCAGCAATTTTGTGAAGGCTATCGCAGCCGCAAAGGAATATTTTCGAATGAGAGGTACGAGACATAACACCCACCGTGCGATGTGTTCTTCACGGTGGTCAGTCAAACTTCTGAATAGTCGTCCCGAGCCTCAGCTACTCATTCAACGTGAAATTTCCACACGAATGTAAAGAGGCGCTATTGCATGAATTCTGTAAATATATTGTCGTTAAATTTTCTTAGGATTGCTGCTTGGTATAATTATATACATAGTAACCCTGGGATGTCCCCAAAGTTGGCCATCTGCACAGCAGGTACGCGGACGCGGAGGAGGGACGCGGAGTGGAGAAGGTACCGTAACAAAATAATGCCAGAGGCCTTGGAAAAACACCCTTAGGCTAGTCATGAGTTTCTAAGTATTATTCTTGGAAATAGATGAAGTTTTGTCAATGAACATTATAAACAGGCCAAAATTATGATTATTAGATAAAAGACGAAGCAAAATTGGCATAGTAAATTTTTTCCTTTGTTAAACAATTTAATTTTGTTTATAAAGTTTAAACTTTTAAATATTATGATTATAAATAGAAGATACCATTTCATACGAAACATAATAACTTTGAAATTAGTATTGAGAGTGCAATCCCTGACATTGCGACGAGGAAACTCTCGGCGCCGCAGCGGCGCCGTAAATCCAACGACGTGACTTTTTTCATTAGAGGCCAATAAAATGAAAACTATGCACACTATACATACAAAAATATATATTTAGCCTAAGAAAGCAGAAAAAGTAGACTACTGAAAGTTTCAGAATGATCCATAGCAATGGAAAATTTTAAAATCATTTTAAAAACCCCGAGCGCCGCTAAGGCGCAGAGAATCCATATAAGGGTTAAAAAAAAATTACTAACACTTAGATATCGTCAAATAACTAGCAGCGTGTAGTTTGTTCGTTTTTTAAACAATTTTTTAATATAAACCATATTGTCATCGCGATAATATTTTTAGATTCCTAAGAAAACCCTCCGTTGTGATGAAGTTGTAAGTGTACCACGCGAAACAAATGAGTCAAGTTAAAGACTTATAGAGATATATATTTATTTAATTAATTAGAAATTCAGTCTCGTAGTAGTATAATATTGCACCATTAGTAATGAACTATTTATTTCATGGTTAATAGAGCTGCTGACATTAAAACTTATAATTCGAATATGGTCTCTATTATGACTAGGGAACTATCTAGCTCAAACCACCTTAAGATCCCTTCCCGGAACTTTAAAAATAACCCGCCCCTAGATGTTTTAAGTAAATTGACTCCAGTATTGCGGCAGGTTATCCGTCGATATTCCCGTCATATATGGTAGCCAGGCGTTCCTCCGCGTCTTGTTTCCCTCTTTTTATAGAAAGTCACTCACCACCCAAGTGGAAAGCCACTAAGGCCACACATACTTAATATAATTTAGAGGCCGTGATGGAAGATTGCCAGGTGAAACAGTTTTTGCCAAACTCCTTGCTCCTTAACCTAAAAGGAGGGGTAGCTTTAATCCCCACTCAAAAGAGCCGCAGTGAGGGAGCACCTTTGGCTTTGGCTCCTTCTCTTGGCAGCAATATTTTTTTCTTTTACTTCCGAAACAAGATTAAGCAAGAGTGCTGAACGGGTGCGCGGCAGTCTTGCATCTTTCCCTCTCGCAAAAGATACATCACTGGTCAATATTTACCATCACCGGCGAAGAATATTTAACCTTGCTCTCATTAAGACTCTCTAGGGGGAGTCCCGCATCGAGCAAATATCGCCCCGAATTCCCTTCCTCCTTTTTTTTCGGTCGGAATGCAGCGAATCCGGGAAACGGGTGCAACTCTCGCGCGCACGTGTCAAAAGGCGGGGGAAGGTGGAAGCCGTGAACGGCGGCGTTGGGCGCTGCGTCGCCTCGGCACGGAGCAGCGACTTTTGATGTCGATGCCGCCCCCCCACCCGCAACACCCGGCGCCCCCCTTCTCCTTTTGCGGCGAGTGGAAAAAAAATCGCGGGCCACTTATGGTGGTAGTTCAAGCACAGATTTTCTTTCAAAATTGCGCACTTAAGCTTAATAGTCATATGATTTGATAAAAGTGAAAAAAATTTTATGCTTTCAATTTTTATTTTTTGGTAATTTTTACTATTTTAACTCGTATCTATATGGAACTTGGTAAATATTTCGAAATCATTCCATTACTCAGATTGTTTTCCTAAATCCGGAATAATGCGTTTCATGTAATTATAATGGTGGCTAAATAATATGAAGGAGTTACCCCGAGTAAAAAATGCGTATCGAATTTGTATCCAAGCAAGGCTGGTGGTTAAAGGTGGAGGACACAAACTCGAGCAGGTAGAGCATTTAAATTACTTAAGTAGTACACTAGAAGAAAACGGGCATTGTAGGAAAGACACACGGAAGAGAATAGCACTAGCTTTGGAGGAGTCTAGTAAGGGAAGGGAACTGAATACGAGAACATTGGTTAACAATGTGAAGAAGAGGCTGGTGAAGAGCTTGATATGGAGTGTAGCGTCGTATGGATGTGAAACATGGACTCTCAGATAGGAGGATGAGAATAGGCTGCAGTCATTTGAGATGTGGGTGTGGAGAAAGATGGAGAGGGTGAGGTGGGGGGAGAAGTAGACAAACGAGGAAGTGCTTGAGATGAAGGCGAGGAAAGGAAACTTCTTCATGAAATTTAAGGTGGTCAGAGTAGATGGCTGGAGGATGTAATGAGGGGCAAGGGATTACTCAAGGGGGTGATAGAGAGAAGGATGTTGGGAAAGCGGTGAAGGAAAGAATGAGAATAAGTTTCATGGACAGGATGAAGAAGGGCTATGATCTATATGCTGAGGCGAAAAAAGATATACTGGTGATAGATAGGCCCTGGAAAATGTAGAAAACCAAGAGGAGATTCTCTGACATTCTGCAAAATCAAATTTAACCGGTAGAATACTTAATAAAACTTCATCGGCAGTGAGGAGCATGAAGTAACAGTTGAAATGTTAATGGCGCGGAAGAGTTGATTTACATGCGTGTTAATCTTAATAATTTTGGTAGCTGGGTTGAGATTTTTCTCTAGCCATAATTGTGACAATGTATGAATTTTATTTGTTTTATTTTGTTGTCTTGGGTTGCACCCCTTAAGACATCTATTTATTTATAAATTATTACGTCGTTTTTCCATAAGAAGTGGCAATACTGGGTTATTATTGTACAATCCTCTCTACACCCTACGTATAGCACGTATTTCCTTAACCGAGCCGAACCTGAAGACATTCAAACGATTTTTCTTGTGCATAGGATTTATAGTGTATAATTTATTACCTATTTCATGTTTGAATTCAAAAATCCTAAAAACAGCAATGAAAAATGTATGATCTTGGTTGTTTACGAAAGAATTTCTAGAGGATGTTATCTTTTTACAGTAATATTATTTGATACATGTACTGTAATATCAAAATGCTGTATTTCCTTGATATATGTGTGCATAACCCATTATGTCAACAATGGTTACCATAATTCAAGTTTATCTTCAATGCTACCTGAAAATATACCCCGATTTAACCAAAGATATCATGTTGTTAGCATTGTCTGTCGGAATAATAAAACATAATTTTTATTTATTTGACAGACTGAAAGATGCATAAAGTAAATAATAACGGTGACAAAATATTTTTGAATTACACTACATTCTCAGTTATTAACACACTATTCATATGTACCTACGCTTTACTAATTTTTTATCGCTGTACGGTGAAAATTTCTTAGCAACAAAAGGCATTATTTTGCAATTCTGTTAAAATTACTGCGATTTTTTATGAACCCCTTTAAAAAAATAGTAAAAAATACATACTGTTAAATTGCTGGCGAAACCGAATAGTTAGAAATTCTTCATTTAAAAAATTGAAGTCTCTCTGGAGTGTATACACAATTTATTACACCTACCATTTTCCACGGAAAATGACTTTTAATTTTTCTGCATGCATCTCCAAAGGAACTGTGGTAATTGATTGATGTATTGGTATCCATTGAAGAGGCGAGACCTTTTTCTTTCGAATCAGGACAAATAAAAGAGTTCTATGTAGAATCTATTCTCAATCAAACTAACTTGATGTGGCTCCACCGAAAAATGAGTCAAATGTCATTTAATTAATAATCTGGCTACCGACAGAAAATTGTGACTTCTTCTTGATATGTACGAAAAATATCTTTCCTTTCCTTGCTGTATTTTTCATAAGCTGAAGTTGAAATTGCATGGCGTTGAATGTGAGAATCGGTGAAGCATTGAGAAATTTAGTATTTTTATGTCTGTTATAAATGCCATTTTTGCGAAAAACTGTTCCAAAAAGAAACAAAAATGCTTGAAAAATCGCATAAAACTAATATTTGGATATCTTAAGGATTCATTTATTTACCTTTTAGTAATTATTTTACGATAATTGAAGTCAAAATGCAGTAACTCAAGAAATGAAATTTCGCTGCAGTTAGCCTGTAGGACTAGAAGAAAAAGGCTCATTAAAATATTATTCGCTGAATTATCTGAATATTTTTTTAACTTTGCTGTATGATACCTAAGACATTTCATCAATGAAAATAATTTATTCCAAACCAAGTAAACAAAAGTTTGAATTTACTACTTGTTTTATTGACAACGTCGTGGCGGAAACTTGTGGTTTTCGCAGGATATTAATTTTAAACAAATTAGACAATTTGGCCTCATTCAGATGTAAAACATCTAATCACTTCAATGATAGCAAATAAATTAGCAAATATTTAAGGTTGTAATTTTAGAGATATTGACAAAAGGAACTGATTATTTTCCGTTGGAAATGATGAGGCTATGCTCTCCAGAGTGACTTAATTTGAAAAAAATGAACTTTATTACACATAGATAATGTCAAAAATATAGCAGTGAGTAGTTTGTGTGCGTCCTCTACTATTTGAAAAAAATTAAAATAAACTTTTTAAGATAATATTACTTACCTCAGTACATTCAAAAGTATCTTCGTTGGTGAAGGTGTATTCAGAATGCGGCGTGAGAAAATTAGTCAAGCAGAGAAGTGATCAAAATGTAAATGTAGTACATTACTGAGAATTTCGGATATTTAAAACATTACTGAGAATTTCAGATATTTAAAACATAGTATTTGCGTCACTTATGTTTCAATATTTACTGCATGATTTATTCTTCCGGCTGCTTGAATTAAAATACAAAATTTGAATACGGTTTCTATTATGACTAGGTAAATATCACGCACAAACTACCTTAAGCTTAACCAAGAAATTTGCTTCTGCACATATTTCAGCGATCTAAAAATCGCAAACTCTTCAGGAAGTTCCAACACAAAATCTAATATTCCTTAATTTAGATCAAATACACAAATTTGGGAGCTTTGTGGTGGTTTAAACACAATATACAGCATAGAGACTTGTTTCGAACTGTAATACGCACGTGATACGTACTCACTTATAGTCAAACGTGTACTTCACTTCATAAGGTGAGCAAAATTCCACATTTCCGCGTTCATTACTTCATAATTTTCACTCAGACTTAGGTACACCTATGCAAAGGAAGCACCAGAATTCAAAGGTTGAACCAGAGGAAGTATTAGAATTTTTCTTACCGCGCTGAGTATTTGCGTACATTTTTCAAAAGTTACATTAATTGTCCTTAGTTGGTGAGTTATTGCAAATGTTACATGTAAAAATATTTGTACAAATGTTTATTTACCACAGGAATGATGCTACAATGAAATCCTTTGCGACAAAAGGTTATAATGGAAAAAATACTATGTTTTCCAAGCATAATCGAAGTATTTAAAAAAGAATTGTTTATTAAAGTAGCTCAGTATGCTATCAGCGAAAGCAGACTAATTAGAAGGACGAAAAGAAATATAAATTCCTACATTTTCTCCCCCCGCGCAGGCGCGGATTAACGGTATTATGCTTTTAACAACAAAGCGTTGTTAAAACTTCGTTTTTAAGTAAAAAGGTGAGTAAAATGAGTTTATAATAGCCCAGCTGTTTTAAGGTGCCCGAGGGAAGGGGTTAATTTTCCCCTGAAATTGTTGCTATAAATATCGAAACCTAGGTGGTAATTATAGTTTTATTTATTCGCGGAAAATTGCAAATTCCTTGTTCAATCATTGAAAGAATGTCGCTTCTTTCTCTCTTAGACTATCAGATGATTGCATTCCCACCACCCCTCCCCAATCCCCCACCCAAAAAACAATGTTCCTCGAGGTATTTTTCGGCATCAAATAATTTTTTTATTTTTATTTTCGCCAGTCGGGGCCTTTTTCCGAGAATCGGTCCGCCCTCTCTCTTTCTAGGAAAAAGGGGAACCAACTAAACGTCGCAATGGTGCACAAGATGGCACCGACACCAAGCGCCTCGTGATCTATCCATCCATCCGTCCCACCTATTTCATTTCGCTCACGAGTTGCAGTGACGGACGGTGAAGTAGTGGAGAATGGGGAGGAGGATTGATTTTTTATCGGAGATTACGCCGAAAAACTTTCCCGTGGGGGGGGTCGGAGCAGAGGCGAAATGAGGAGGTATGGCATGGAACGAGATGAAGAGAGGGAGGGAGGAAGGAGATAAAACATGGGACGAGGTGGAGAGGGGTGAGGGGAGGTAGAAGAAAGCCCCCCCCCCCACCCTGTGAGTGTGTGTGTATGTGTGGAACAATGAGCGTGCTATCGTAAACAGTTTAAGGAGGGAATATGGAGTAAAAGTAGATGTAATTAATTTTTTGTTGGTCCAATACAGAGGGAGGGAGGAGACTGACTGAGAGGAAGAGAGATGGGAGAGGTACAGAGAGAGTTGGGATGCTGTGTGAGGGAGGGATATAAAACGGGGAGGAGGTTTTTTTCGGTGTAGAGGCAAGAGTGCGGTGTGGGGTATTTGGGCGCGAGGGGGAGGAAGAGAGGCGGGGAAGAGGGTCTTTTGCGAGGTTGGGGTTGGGTTTTGGAGGCAAAGAGGAGAGAGAAAGGGAGGAAGGGAGGGAGGAAGAGAGAAGAGTTAGGAAGGCAAGGCGTGTGGGGTAGGTGGGTGGTGGTGGTGAGGCTTAGGCATTTTTGAGCGAAGAGTGGATCAATATGCTCTATCGCGCGCATGCTCCCACCTCCCGTTACAACTCCCCGCTCACTCTCCTCCGCTTCCCACGATCCCTCCCCCTCTCTTTTACCTCCCCTCCCCCAAACACGGTCCGTGAACGACTCAACCTCCCCCTCTCACCCTCTGCCACCCCCCGCCCCTCCCCTCCCCGATCGCGCTCTGCTTCGGTGGCATGTCGAAATAGCGCGTTGCAGTAGATTCTGTCATCATCCTCTCTCTCTCTCTCTCTCCTCTTCCCTATCTCTCCATCCCTCGCTTCACGCTTTTTTTTTACTCATCACGTCTCTGTCTATCCATCATTCTCGCTCGCTCATAATGTATTGTGCACAAGCCGTGTTTAATATTTCAATAAAAGATGATTTCATACTTTTAAGTATGGATTCGTTTTTCTAGCAGCGTCAGTATGAAGATTGTCTCACCTTATTTTACCTATGAACATTATTTTTCGGAGTATACTGTCTATCCTTCATTCTCACTCCCTCATAATGTATTGTGCACAAACCGAGTTTAATGCTGACACCGGGTTTCTATCCACCCTTCCTCCCTTACCTATCCCCTTTGACGCAAATGACCTTAGCCGTCAGTCGCCTCCCCAAATATCCAATCCAATCCCTTTTTAGTATTTCAATTAACGACGATTACATACTTTTAAGAATGGATTCATATTTCTAGCAGCATCAGTATGAAGATTCTTTCACTTTATTTTACCTATGTACATTATTTTACGGGTTATACTGTCTATCCCTCATTCTCACTCCCTCATATAGTATTGTTTACAAACGTGTTTAATATTTCAATTAAGGACGATTACATACTTTTAAGAATGGATTCATTTTTCTAGCAGCGTCAATATGAAACTTCTCTCACCTTATTTACCTATGAACATTATTTTTTGGGGTATACTGTCTACCCCACATTCTCACTCCCTCATAATGTATTGTGCACAAACCATTTTTCATATTTCAATAAAAGACGATTAGATACTTTTAAGTATGGATTCATATTTCTAGCAGCGCCAGTATGAAGATTCTTTCTCCTTATTTCACCTATGAACATTATTTTTCGCGGTATACTCTCTATCCCTCATTCTCACTCTCTCATAATGTATTGTGCACAAACCGTGTTTAACATTTCAATAAAAGACTGTTACATACCTTAAGTATGGATCCGTTTTTCTAGCAGTGTCAGTATGAAGATTCTCTCACCTTATTTTACCTATGAACATTTTTTCAGGATATACTGCGTGTTTTCCATTTTTAAATTCTACGTTTTGCACCTCTAACAGTGAGCGTTATTACTCTCCCGACAAAACTCACAGTAAGAGGGGGGAAACTTTAGTTTTATAAATGGAAAACGCGCAGCAATTCCCGAAAAAAGTTTTATTTTAGGTGCTTCAATGAAACCAATAAATTCAACCGGTGAAAATGTTGATGTGTAATATATATGTATATAACAGCGTCGAAGCCCCAATGTCTGCCGTATCTTTCAAGTTTACTCTGATCCTATAATCATTTGTAACTGGGTTTCACAAAATTGTGTGTGCAGTTGAGAAGTGCTGATTTTGGAAAATCTTGGAAAATTGAAGAACTCTGAGATTTCTAAGTTATCGCATATCATTCTCCTGATGACGTTCACGGTAAGAGAAGCGAAACGTTGAATTTCAAAATAAACAATACGCAGCAAATCCCGAACAAGTATTTTTTAACGATGGGGCAACTGTTTATTCAAACTTATAATTTAACAAGCCTGTGGGAATGGGGTCCTTGAGAAGTGTTGGCGGAATAATTAGTATGGACAGGATTAGAAATTAGTGGGTGATGAAAGATGTGGTTTAGATGCTCAAGAAATAGACGGATATGAAAGAAGTGTCTTTATTGGTTTGGGTAATGCAGGCCAATAGATGACAACAGTCAACTAACTAAACAGTTTATCTGACAGTGAATGATATAAGAGGAAGGGCTAGACTGCGAAAATCCTGGGTGAATGAGGTAGAAGAGACTTTTAAGAAGGGGAGTGAATATAAGTAGTTTTAGGAATAGGAGAGCGTGCATGAGGCAATTCATGCGAGTAAGAGATGCGACAGGGGTTTGTAAAGATATGGCATTGTGGAAGAAATTATAAATATCGATCCAGTTTTCTATCCTTTTTTCATTCACTAAATCTTTGACTTTTCCCACCCGAAAGGAAATAGCATGATACGAATATTTGTATAATTAAATATCCACGTTGGTTTCAGCAAATGACGATAGTTTTGGCAACATTAGATCTATCTTCTCAAGGTCTCAAGTCCAGAGTATTTTCCTGAATCAGACCTATGGTGGCTGTAATGCTGCCGTAACTGTCGTTTACAATAGTTGAACTACGCAAAAGAGAAAGCTATTGTTTTCAGTAAAAAAATTGGTTTCACAAACGTTTGGTCTGAATTAGTTTTTTCACTCGCAATACTAGCATGTTTAATTAATAGCGCACCGAATTTCCGCTTTGTATACTAATTTGCAAATTTAGGGCTTTCCTGATTGTAAACATTTTTGACTACGATGTTTATACTTAAGGTCACAGTTTCTTGTTCTGTGAACCTGCATTGTTCTTTTATTTTACTTCAAATTTTATTTCTCTCATCTTTTTTGCGTCATTGGTGAGGAGTAAGATGGAAGAGAGAAATGCAGCGAATCTCCACACCACAAAGGAATGTCTTCCCTCTCTGTCCAAAACCTTAATTCTTTAGTAAAAAAGGTTAGCAATCTAACTTTTTTGTATATTAATCTCTGTAACTATTAGAGTAAAACTTTTCTAGCATGTGTAGAGTTCACGCAATTCTTGCTAATGATTATTGTGATGAAGATAATCTTATGAGCTAATTCCTCATTTTGTGAACTTCGTCGCATCATTTTCGTTTTCAGCTACAAATGTATCTATAATCCTAAAATGCAAAAACAGGTGGACGAGGGAATCAGAAAAGTATCAATCTCTCACCTATGTTTGATAAGGTAGAGATTGATACTTTTCTGATTCCTTCGTCCATTATGCAAATTTATATACACGTCGTAAATTCTGTGCGCAATTAATTAAACGTGGTGGCATTGCGAGTGAAATAAACTAATTCTGACCAGTCTTTTGTGAAACTAATTTTTGCTTTCGGCATCGTGGATCATATATGTTTGTATTTCTTCGATATTTTACTTTTCACCAACATACGTGGAATTTAAAGCATTTGAATTAGTTTTATCCTGAATTTATAATGCACATTTGTTATTTTATGGTAAATATTTTTATGAAGAATGGAGGCAATTTGTGAGTTAAATCTTTTTTGTAATCCTTGATTTCTTCATTAAATTTTCTCCAGAAACTTGTTCGCGTTTGTTGCTAAACTAACGAAATTTCATCTTATAACCAGGAGGCATCTCCAGCTCGAACATTATGTCGTTGTCTTTTGGCAGCTTCATTTAGGAGTGGCTGAATTCCCTGGGGATTCTGATGTCTATTTTATGCCAAGTTTTATAACATCTTCAATATTTTATTTGTATTGCAAACACTGAAGTAAATCCGTTTAATAAATCTCACGTCAACTAACCAACAGTCTGATTTAGTATTCGAAACACAAACTATCGTTTAACATCTTGTTGACGAAAAGACTGCTTCATCTTGCGGTTAACGCTGACCAAGCATCATAAAATCCCCCAAAGAGTGTATTTTTCCGCTACAGTAGTTCAGCCTTCTTTACATTGCCTTGACGTCTCTTGGTTTTGTGTATCTATGCTCGTGGGCCTCAGTCTACCGTGTGACGAGGGCTCAGGTGGTTTTAAGCGTTTTCTCAAAGGTCTCAATCTTTCCACATATGATGAAATGCTAGACATTTATCTATTCATCTATCTGTCTGTGCGGTATCTCCGTGACCTCGTCTTTTTCATTACGATTTCTCCTCCACTCCCATTCCGTGTTCACTCTCTTTGCTCTCTCCTGCTTCAATACACACGCTTCTCTCCCTCTCTCTCTCCCCTTTCCCTTTACACTTGCTGCATTCCCCGACCAGTCGTTTCATTCCACCCGTGTTCCAGTCCCTTTCTCGTCCATTCCCTCTTCCCCGACCGCCGCACCTCCAGCCCTTCTCCCGTACACACTCCCACCACCCCCTTGCCCTTCGGTCCAGGATTTTTTTATTTATCTTTGCCACATTTCCATACCTTGTCTTCTTTATCCCATATTTTCAGTCCCTTTTTGTCTCGCGGGCTTGTCTTCTTCCACTATATCTCTCTTTTTCTGTTTTGGTTTCCATCGCTCTTTCCCTCATATGCCTCTCTCCCTCTCCTCGCTTCATATCACTCTTCTCCTCTTCACGCTGTTTGTCTGTCTCCCATTCTTTTTTCCTCCTCTTCGTAACCCATACCCCCCCCGTTGACTTTCCCATCATCCCTTCTCCTCCTGCCATATTCCACAAGGCCGAGTGAGAGAAAGAGAGGTCGTGTTCACTTCCCTTTCTCACCTAATATCATAGGTGCTGCCACCTATCCATCTGCAGTCAGCCTCCGCGGTCCATTTTTTTATTTAACGTGTCCAAAATATATGGTGTGCTCTTTATTCATTTTTAGCGCGACTACATTCGTGTGCCTTTTTCCTTGAAGTATCGTAGCCGTGGAAATTCTTTTATCGTTTGTCGAGGGGAGGAGGGTGGGTCGGCAGTCATTGGTTGATCCATTGTGGAAGGGGATGGAGGAGTCAGTTTAATTAAAAACCTTCCGCGCTTAGATGGGACGAAGGGAGGGAATTTGATGGGTTCTGTGTGGTCCCCCCCTCCCATCCAAGCGGGCCCGTTCCACCCCTTCTCCGATGCCCGCACCGCCTCGTGGTGCCGCTATTTGGAGGACATTCCATGTTCCAATCGGTGATTAATTTCAATTAATGATTCATAAACTTATCAATATTTACCTGAGCATTCCGAAAATTATATTTACTCTTTTTCATTCCTCAATCCTCCATTTCCCCAGGCGAGCACTTTTTAGGCAGGTACCATGCGGCTCTTTGATTGTTGCGGAATGTGTTACGAGACCGAAGAATGTAAGTGATACAGAACCAAGCTCCACGCATCCAAAACCTTGTCTCCGATGTTTGTTTTGTGTGAGTCGATTGCTATGAAATGAAAACATGAACATCGACCGCAGGTTGTCTTTTTTTTTCAAATGCGAACATGCTCCCTCATTCTTTCACTTCCGCCGTTTTGCTGCGCGTCTATATGCAATCTAACACTGGTCCACATTGGGAAATTTTTCATTAATTCTCCATCGTTTGAAAATCATTTTTAAACCTTTGCAGATTCACCCAACATACATTTATTCGAAAGCATTTCGAAGTAGAATTTCATTTTGAAGTAGAATCTCATACAAGTCCTAAAATTTGGCACCAACATTTTTTCTTAAGCGTTCTGACTAAAAAAACCTTTCATCGTGTGCGATGCAATTGGGAGATATAATTATGTAGCCTTTTGACATGGATTTTTCGACGAACCACTTCAAGAAGTTGGACTCTCCCGTGTGGGTTAGGTACCTCATTATAACGTACCATGTATTGCTTTATTATGCAACTGGAGACATCATTTACATCAAGATACATTTAAGAAATGAGCACTCTTTCCGCCGTATTTAGTGGGTCAAGTTAATAGTATGCCTTTGCTAAGTCTTGCTACCGGGGGGGGGATGGGTGGGAAGCGGGGGGCTTCATTCTTTCCAAGGCCTGCTCATTAATGTTTTGATGAGTTTAATTTTTGTGGATCCCTTGCTGCGATCACCTGCCATGCGACCCAATTGTGCTCTGTTGCTGGCGCAAGGAACTATTTTTGGGATTAGGCTCTGCGGGGGGAAGAACCGCTTAATTTTTTTCCACTGGGTAACCACGAATTCTCTGTAAAACAGCTGGTAATCTGGGAATTAAGGTGGCGCATGCCAAAAGAGAGTTTCCCTTCAACGTTTTAAACCGAAAAAATAATCCAGTCATCGGTAATTATCAAGCTTAATACCCCCGTTGTCATTTCCAAAAAAGCTACCATTCTTTTAGACTTACCCCGAAAGCTTGATTAATGAAAAATATGTCTCAAAATTTGCTTAGAGGAGAGTCTAATTTTGTAAATAATGTTTTTTAAATGCTTTCTAAATGAGGTTAAGTATAAGGATTTAAAGTTTGCGATCGACTTAATTTTTTCTTTATTTCATTACAATTTTGCGAGCATTATTAACTAAGTCTATTGCTTGGTAGAAGCCACATATGGAGCGGTAAAAGTAATACTGATTTTCCGCTTAATATTCCAGTAGTAGGGAAAATTTAAATTAAAAGATCGACATTCTAATTTGTTTTGCATGCAAGGCGGTTCCTTTATCTCTTCTCCCACTGTGTAACGTATTCTCTTTGTTTCGCGGGTTATGAAAGCCGTCCAAACTTTAAAGGCATTCATTCGCTAAAGTGGAATGAATTTTAACCACATTCAATTTTATGTGGAATTACTTTAGTAAATAATGAATCTTTAATAATATAATTCATTTCAAATTCCAAATATTCCGACGATCATGTGGGGAATTAAAAAATTATGGTTGAATAATTATCTGAAATTTTCCTCATATAATTACAACTTAAATTACATTACAATTAATTACAACAATGACATCATTTGTTAAATGGCTAGGCTGATAAAGGAATTTTGTGTTATGTTGATTCCAAATTTAACAAGCAGATCGAGTTCACGAATTGAGACGGTAAAAGTAAGACGGCCCAATTGGGTCCCCCAGGCAAATCAAGAGCCAAATTCCAATCCACCCATCCAGTAACCCAGTTGGTCATTGTCTGGAATACAAAAAAACTTTTGTAATTTTATGAAAAAAAATTCAAAATATTCAACCATACAGGTACTAAGAACATGTTCACATGATTCATAGTCTTTTAATTATTTTGGTACACTATCAATAAGTGAAAGAGATATTTCACTACCGTAAACCAATGAATGAAAATTGGTACTGATGGGTCAAATTCAAAATTTATCAAATCTGAAGCCCTAATATTAATCTCATAATTTTATTAAATTTCAAATGCTGGATCTTGACTCGGAATCCGCTGGTTTTTCCTTAATAGAAAATCTAATAATTTACGTAGCTTCAAAAAATAATGGAACTGACCTGAAATTTGAATCAAATGAAGTCAATTTCTTTCTCAGTGAGGAATGAAAAATGATTGTTAAGTGAGGAATACGGAATTTTTTTAGTATTCTTGTGCATTCTCAGTTATTCTTCAATGCGGGGTTTGAAAACCTTTCCATGTATTATTTAGCTAAAGGTCTGGCTTTTACAGTTTGGAACGTATTATTCCTTGAAACTACTCTTGAACCTGATATTCTTTGAAACTTGAAAGATAACTCAACTACAAAGGTTAATAAAACTGAGAGTTAGCTCTTTACTCAAAAAAGTAAGTTTACTTGTATTTTATATCATAACAATGAACATATCAAATAATTTCCTCAATATCTCTTTACCATTAATTATCATGATGGGAAAAATATTCTATTAGTAGAAGTATATTCTATAGTACATTGATAGTAATTATGGTGATTGCAAAATAATTACGACCTTATATTGAGAGAAAGTAGTAAAAGATCAAATATTAACGTCGTCATAGCACTGTGAAGGAGATAAAAATGGCCAAATATTCGGCTGCATCAAAATTTTGTGGCAACAAAAGCAATACATTTTGTGAACCAGAGCTCTTGAGAGAGAGAGCTATACTTTTTCTGCGAAGTTATGGCCATTTTGACGGATCGTCTTGGAACGAAACTTACGCAGTCAGTCACACTTGGAAAGAATTGTAAGGAGTGGAAGAAAAACTGCTCTTCTGTGGAGTCATTTGGAGCCTTATATTCGTGAAAATATCACTTGGCTACTCCATCTGCCACTGCTGGATAGAAGTGTTTTACTGTATGTATCGAACAAATACGACAGTCGTTCCCATATTTTCCTCACTAGGGTTGAGCATATTTGTACTCGTTCATACACAATCTTTTACTGTCAAATGCTTTTCATTATTGAAAGGCAGCTGTCTCGTCCTTCAATTGATGGAATTATTTAAAAACGCTATTAAGTCAATGCAGTTCCCCAAAATTATTTATTAACTCTACCCTAGCGTGAATTGAGGAAACTGTGGGTGACTTGAGTTTTTTTTTATTCTTTCGTAATTGCAGTCCCCCCTAGCATAATTAACAGTACCATGTAATGCTAATTTTCTTATCATTTTGAAATTATGTCCAGGTTTAACTTCAAAAACTTTTGTACACGTATTCATTGACACATTTTGCCTAATTCCACGTTTTTTTGAAAACTTCTCCATCCTCGCGATCTTGATCGATCTAATAATGAAGAGACATGTCGCAATGAACCGAAAATGGAACGTTTCGAGAGTTAGGTAGATTTCAGGAAAAAAGGTTAATTTTCATTTTGGTCAATTTGTAATAACATAATGGCTATTCTCTATATGATAACTATGCAATGAATAAATCCTATACGTACATCAAAAAGGGATGCTGGTATTTGATTCTTACTGAAATTGGCTTGAAAATAAACAACTTCGGAACAAATGTTCGTTAAAAGTGTATTTCATCGGTATCATGATACGTTTCCTCGTTACCATGCAACCAATGCAAGATGTCTTACGACAGCTAAAATGCTTCAACAAGTATTAATTCTCACCAGAAAATCTACAATAAATTACACTTTTACAAATTCTGCACCGCGAACAATAACTCTTCGTATTTAATTGTCTGGTGACTATCAAGTGCCTAACTTTTGGTATTTAGGATTTTTAAACTAATTTCCAGCTATGTCTGTTATAATACGCAGCACTACGCGTTATGTTCCTTGGAGTGCAGCGTGGTGTGTATTTTTATATTTTCTGGAGTATTTTTAGTTTTGGGGTCGAGTTCAAGCTTTGTTGCGTGGTTCTTGAGGTATTTGGAAGCATTTGTCTAGATTATTTTGCTCACTTGAATGGCACTTGCGGCCCTTACACCACTTGGAATCCCCGATACACCATACCTGGCTTTTCATTGGATTTAAATGGGAGCAGAACCTTCATTGATAAAAAATTATCTCGCCTGTGTTTGGATCTATTTTAGAAACCCTTAGCAGATGGGACCGTAGACCACTAGAGCAACGTAAGCTTTAGAGCACTTCTCAGTGCGAGGGAAATAACAGGAGACCTTTAGTGGAAAATACTTAAGCCTGTGTTAAATCAAAGAACATATAATTTTCTTTGAATTTCTGAGAGCAACGAACATTTGTTTTGACTTTATTTATATACTGAGTTTGTTTTTTCGTCAATTAAGCCCCGTAAAGAGAAGACAGACTCTAATTATTCCATTAATTAAGTGAAATGAGGCGAAGAGAAATTAAATGAAGTGAAATAGTGCCCTTTTATCTTTTTCTCGTTGTTATTTGATTCTTGTAAACTATATCTCTGAAGTAGCTATTCTAGGTTTTATTGTTTTTAGGTATTTGTGATTACTATTGCAAAGATAATTTTTTATTTTTGTAATGAAATGCAGCAGCAGTTCATACCTTGATTTAACTTAACAGAATTCTCGATTAGAATAACTGAAATCTTACACGTTAATATTTCAGGCCTCACTGTTTGTGCCTGTATTCCAGTACGTGATTTATCACTTTGTAGGTTTCCAAATTTTTAATTCTCATTAACCATGCTTTTGACATGTGTTATCATTATCAAGCTGTCACTATCAAGCATCCCCTTGATAATGACATATGTCGAAGTCATGTTCTGAGGAAATAAAAAAGTGTGTAATTTACCAAGTGACAAATCATATAACTAAGGGCTTGCGCTTAACAGTTATCAGCTAACGAAACAGCTTAGAAAATACTAGATCTGATGTGACCTTAATTTTTCTTAGGTAGGGATAGTTAAGCCCTTATTATGATTTCAATTTTATGTAAGGATTCTCTGCTAATTTCATTTGCACCAATTTATTAAAATTTCATTTGATGAAACAGCAAACAGATTTTGTAACGTTTGACAAAGAAAAGAAGGTAAACGGTGATGCAAATTACCTAAAGCTAGTTAGTCACCACCGAGCGGGAACTCAGGATTTTATCCTTCTGAGTGCTCAACCAAATACAAAAAGGAAACTTGAAAAAAATTTAGATGATTAGTTCTTGGGGTTGGTTGAAAGATGGTGAATCTTAAAGCAGCTATGAGAAGAGAGGACTTACTGCCAGTGTAAAAACTATGTTGAATCGATATTGTATACTGATTAAGAATGAACTAGCACTCCTACATGAATGCAAGTTATATAATAGTTAGCTTCGTTGATTCTGCGCTTAACCATGCTAACTATTTTTTTATTTTGATTCACTTGATTTAATTATCATTCAGAAAAAAACTCCGATTTTTTAAACGGACAGCTCTCTTTGAAATTGCATGAAGAAGGAATTTATCGTTTTTGGCAATAAAATTTGTATACACTGCGAACAAGACATTTTTATTTTTAAAGAACCACGAAACTAGTTACTTCAACGGAGTCACCCGCAAGTGATCACACAATTGTGTGAAATTTACAGTGGAAACATCAACCGCCTTGACTGGGAATCGAACCCAGATCCCTTGATTTTGCGCAGAGTTCTCTAACCAATTATGCTACCCAGGCGTTCTTGGTTAGAGCACTTGCAAAATCGAGGGATCTGGGTTCCCAAGTCAGGCGAATGATTTTTCCGCTGTGAATTTCCCGCAATTGTGAAAACATTTTCAATTGTAACATTCTAATTTCAGCTCTTTCTGGTATTCCACAATTAGTGGTGATCAATGTTGTGGAATGACTTTTTCCTCACAATATATGGTCTTAGAAATTCACCTTGGTCTTTTTATAGCATTTTGCAGAGGTACTTCAAACGAATTGACTCCGTTAAAGCAAGTAACTAAATGAATTTTGACGAATTGATAATAACGGAGTATTTTAGCAGTTTTGGTATAGCTGTTTGGTTTTACAGTCGGAACTATGGGAATAGGTTAGACGCTACGGCACAAGAAGTCTCCTCCTTCAGGAGGTGAATTTTGGAGCGGCAGCCTTTTGCACATCCTCGCTTGATCCTGGAACCAAAATGCAGAATTGGGAGTAATTTTTTCGACCAGACTCATAATGGAAAAGCAGGACAGCCTGTAGAATAACCAAAAAATTGTACGGTAAAAATGACAACCAAATAGATTCAGGTGTAAATTTCTATAACATGTTTTGAAGGGAATGAAAGCAGATGAGGATAAAAATTATTAGGAAGTAACATTAATACATGGTTGGATATTATACAGCGAATTATCGGTTAACGAAATATTTCTCTAGATAATCATTGAGATGCAGTGTATTTTCTCAACCTCAGACCAGAACCGGAGGAAAATGATGAAAAAATACAAGCAAGTTGGCTTCTGGTTGTTGTAGAGGAATCTCAGTAAGTCTTTCGCTATTTCAACTTAAGGAGGATCTATGAAAGAAACATTTTTAAGATAAATGATATGCGCTATAATGGGTGGGTTAATGACTATTTTTAAATACAGGTAGGTGAAATTGAAAGATAATTGGAGGAGATAAACCGACTTGGGAAAGATCATGATAATAAAACTGGGAATTAAAATCCTAACCCAAATTTACAATTGACAATGAGTCAAAATATCATGCCAGACCTAACTTTCAGCGATCAACAGTTTGGGACCGAGAGAACTGGTTTTTTTTTCTGTGTTAACCATTACTGGTGATGGAGAAATGAGTAAAGCAAAAGTGGAACACATTAACCAATGACGGAATAAACGAATTGTAACCTTGTGGAAACTCATTAATCAAAAAATAAGAAATGGGTAAGTTTTCTCCAAGATATAGGTTTGGCTTAAAATGCTTTAATTCATAAAGGTATAGATAATCGGTTTGAAAAATTTATATAACTCATAAAAGATAGGGCATTGGGTACCACACACTAGAATATTATAGCTAGACGCTGCCTAAGGAGAAAGAGTTAAATGTACTTGTTTAGTTTCTTGCCCCTAAACTTGCAACCATACTTTTTAAGGTGTAAATCGTGAACATATTGTTTAATCGTAAAAAATATGGCTCCTCAATGTCTTCTGTCAGACTACGTTATCATTAGGTATTTGCCTAGAATATTCCACGCGACATCTCTGAAGTCTTATCTTGGTATGGTGATCGTTGTCGGCCATTTTAGTGATAAGTGGCTGGGTAGAATATTCTGAAATCGCCTTTTTCGAATCACTTCATCTTTCATCGCTGCTGGTTTCTTTTCCTCTCTCCAGGTTTTTATCGATTTCAGTGATATATTTTTCATCTCAACCTCTCCTGAGTTTTTTTGTTTCATCTCAGCTTGCGTGCTAACCTTTCCATCTTATTGTATCTCAATTTGATATTCTAGATCAGCAGCAGAGGTATCTACACAAGAATAGATCTCATTCCGCATCATTGAGGGCTTCTATCTGTGCGTAGATATTTAACATTTTGACTCTTTCCGCAAAATCTTTCATGAATTGATCACCTATGCTTATCGAAGAATATTCTCACCGTTATCTTGGTGTTAAATGTTGAAATAATGTGTAAAGAATGAATGCTTAATTTCAATTTACAGTACGAATTGATTAAAGCCTGTCTATTTATCCGTCAGTAATCCATACCTGTCTCAAGGACTTTCAGGAGACCTAGTAAGCTGAAATTTTGCAGGAATACAGGTTATGACCTACGACTAACCTGAAAATATTAATAACTACGAACAAAGATTAATAGGAGTTGTATTTTACCCCCTGATATCAATTTTATCTACCTATAAAAAGCATTGAATCGGAATAGCCTTTGAAATAGCCTTTAAAATGTAAATAAAAAATAATTATTTAGCCTTTTTTAAGATAATTTGCAATCAATGGTAAGGGTCGATATTTAATTTTCGGACAGTTGAAAGAATGTAGAAACTATCAAAAGCTTAAAAAATTGCTAAAAAAATAACAAGTGGGTCTATTGCACTGAATATATTTAATTTTAGCTCAATAAGGAAGGAATTGAACTAAATGCCGGTGTATGCTTTTTAGTGTTTTCAAGCTACTTGCACTCGCTAAAAAAGCTTGAAACTCTCACTGCTGGATTTCCAAGAGACTTCAATTATTAATTATTATTATTAATGATTGCTTTCGCTTGAAATTTTTGCCTCAAAAATACTCCATTAGATGAAACTATTTTAACAGTATCGATTTTATGACTTCCTTAGCCACAGCATCTTGGGTTTCCATTGAGAACTTAAGCTTGGGGCCTTTCTGACAAGTAGGAGAATTAAAGTGAGAGTTAATTGGGGGTATTTTTGTACCTGTTCCTCTTCATGGGTTATTAATGAATGATAAACGATATCATCAACAGTAAATGCTTTTGCAATTCTCATAATTGGTATTGTTGGATCATATGAAGCGGTTTTAATTTTTTCTTTCTCCCGTTGAATTTCATCGTGCATCATCCCCTAGTTTGCATTTTAAACAAGCGGTGGACATTATTAGCAACGAAGAGTATAGCTCCTATGGTTACATTTAAAAGCTTAGGTAATGATTGAAATAGCCATAAATAGTTGTTTGCAGCTGTTGGAGTGATTACACTACATTTTAAGTGGCAGATAGCACTTAAACTTTTATTTCGTTTCAAGAATATGAAAATTATGTCACAATACCGTACAAAAATTTAATTAATCTCCTTCATTCTCTTTCCATTACTCCATGGCTCTGCTTCCATAAATATTTGCCATTGCGAGCGCTTTCCCTTTGCAAATTGTGCGATGTCTGATGAAGTTCCCTCGGATTTTCCGTCCAGTGAGGAGGGTCATTGCTGTCAACGTTTCATTGGCTTTCTCTGCCATCATCTTCAGACTTAATTCCGGACCAAGGCTCTTGCCGGTCAGTAGAGCCAGGCATTATGGTCAGGTTTTATGTGATTGATCGGAGTTTGGCACCTTTTATCTCCCTCTGGTCTTTTTGATTTAGTGAATAATCGGATTCTACGGTTTTCTAAGGGCAAACCGTAGAAACCGTAGAGAAAAAGTCTCTGAGTTCCAGTCTGATTTCGATGGATTCAATGGTAATCCGATCCCAATTACCACTGTCCCACGTGATTCATCCGTCTTCGTCAAAATTTATGACATGGTCACCGTTGAGGCTGTGGTCATCGACTGGAGATTTTTCAGGATATCCAAATCTGCTTCTTTTATCTCTATAGGCAAAGAGACGCCACCATCATCATCGGTCGTTCAAACCTAAGATTGGTTGACTGCAATCCTCCACCCTTCCCTGTCTAATGCTAGTTCCCTTACCTCCTGGCATCTCTTTCTTTGTACTTTCCTCTTTATTTGGTCCATGAACTTATTCTTTGGTCTTCCTCTGGGGACTTTTTCCCATTCCCATTATGTCTCAGGGTGTGCTCAATCCATCTTTTTCTTCTTTTCTGTATGGTGTTTCCTATGGCCCTTTCCTCTTCTACTCTTCTGTACACTTCATCATTTCTTATTTTGTCTGTCCATTTTATCATAAGCATAAGCTACAGCACCAGGTGTGGAAGGCTTCTAGTCTTTTCTGTTCAGCTTTTCCAATGGTTCATGCTTCCGACCCATTGAGTGCTACGTTCCACAGGAATGTATTCACATACTGATTCCTGGTTCCTATCTTGTTTGAGTACAGCAGTTCTTTTTTTTCCAATAACGCCTTCTTATCGCGGGCTATTGATGTCCGTTGAACTTCTTAGGTCTCACATGATGGTAGTTCTGAGATTGTTGATGAAATTCACTTGCTCTACTTTCTCTCCTCTCAGATTGATTTCTACATTCAGCTTCACTCTTCCGCATGTCACGGCATTTGCATTGTCTGTTAGTATGAAGTTTGGCTCTTCTCTCACTACTCTTAGAGCTTACTCCCATCATACTTGAGCTTCCATTCTTTCTCTTTTTTCTGATATACGTAGACCTCTGCTCTCAGTAGGGCAGTTGACTTAATTAAATATTAGACTCAGATAATTTTCAACCGGTAGGAAAATATGACTTTACTAATTCCGAATTCTTATATTGAATCACTAAATCTCTTTTTGACATTCAATGTAGCATCACACATAACTCAAACATCCTGCATGGTAAATTTTTTACGGTATTTGACGGTATCAATTTAAACATTTTAACTATGTGCCAAATAAATGCAAAGGTGATGTGTTTGTTATAGGTACCACCGTTTCCACGCAATTCCTATTTTTCTTTGTACTCGTTTGTCATGTTAAGATTCTCCGTGGAGGCGTTTGATAAAGTATTTTTTTATCTACGAATCGATCTTATGGAAATAGAACAAGCCGTGTGGCTTAAAACGTTTTATAACACCCTTGTTTGTGTAAACGTTTAGCCATAATTCAGCAAATTAGTCTAAAGCTAACAAATTTACGAGAGAATTTATAAAATGCCATCTGAAAATGTTGGTAACAACAGCGAGAATCAGAGTTTTTGCAAGTCACGTCAACTCCGAATTACGTCATTAAAATATGCTCCGTCGAAACTCTTCATAGGAGTTAAGCCACATGCAATCAGAGGCCAACCGAAAGCATGTTTTGATAATTGAAGACCTGATCCCAAAGACGTGACAAATCCATACGTGTAAGAATTGGGCCAAATCCAAATACTGGGCTAGTAAGGGTTTCTTAGGGATTCCGATTACCCAGGAAATTTCGACATGCGGCTTTTACGCACAGGAACTCAAAAATATCTCAGGCATACATAACCCAGGGAACCTGCGATTAGCATCCGAGTGGTAATACTCTCAAGATTACCACGCCCCCAGAACTAATACGGCTTGAGTCGTCATCGATGGGCAAAAATGTTGCAGATCAGACTCTTTTTACCAATAATTATCGATTTAAAAGGAGATAAAAAAATAGATATAAAACCTGTTCAATATAAATTTTTCACCAATGGCCAGTAGAATTTTGGAGTTAGATTATTGTAACATGATTGTGGAAATTGGAAATTCAAATGCGTCTTTTACGGCCTATTTTTAACAGTTTTTATATCGTACTAACAATATTTATAAGGTGTAACGTAAATTTTTTGGGATGAACATTCAAAAGCGACGACGGAAAGTGGTAAATTTATCAAAACCGCTAAAACCTGTTCCACCTCCTTAATCTGGAATTAAATAATGCTAATTGTATTTGAAGCAATTGTAGTAATGAAAACCTTGGAATTTTGTTTTCATCAGACGTTAAGATTTATTTTCGTTGATGCCATCGCATCATGTCATCTCATTTCATTTCCAGTTGTGACGCTGAGTGAATGAATTCAGAAGTTTCAATTATGATATAATTTATTTCCATTATTTCAATTACATCAATACAAATGAGTAGCTTTTTTTGGATAACAATTCTAAAACTGACATTTTACCAGATAAATTCTCATCTTCTCCATAAGTTTCTTTGATGTAGCGGTACATATTTAGTTATGCAATTTGCAAAAAATAAGTTAGCTCTTTCATTTCTTTCTTTCAAGTATTTGAGAGGCGAAAGATGATATATTATGACCTAGGATGGAATTATAAATTTGAATACTGAAGCTAATCTCGTAAAAAAGTATTTTATGGAACCTTTGGAGTAAGAGATCGGTGTTTTGGGAGCAAATATATAGTTCAGTCCGGCTCTTGTAAAAACATTGACTTGCTCCGGCTGAATTCAAGCAATATTTCTAGCAATTATATCGAGGAAAAAAATTAGTTTTTTAAACTACTGAGGAAACATAGAGAGGAAAAGTAATGAATTTAAATCTCTTTTCCCTTCAAAGTAGAAAAATTTGTACGAAATAAAAAGTTACTGAGGTGTATTGGGTAAAAATACGACTTGCTTGAAAATTTGGGATAAATGTCTTAAGAACTCAGGAGTGCTTGGAACATTTTCTACTATAAGAGGAGTACTATGGATTATTTAGTCTTAATTTATACTTTTGAAACTTATGAATCCGAGGCTGTAAATAATTTTCTTTAAATTTACTATGTTTTGAATACGCTGAGATGCAATCCTCTGGTATAATGTTAAGAAAAAGTACAATGACCAGTTTGTTTATAGTAAATGTCTATTAAAAAGTTTCAGAATAAGTAATACTAAAAAAAACTTTATTTAGACCAATAAAACCCACTCGAGGCTTCCTTAGTCTTTGTCCTGACAGTTGTAATTTTTGACATCGATTACTTTCAGAGCTCACGATGAAAGAAAATCACTCAAAAAAGAAGAAAGATTCTACTTCGTAATAAGAAATCTGGTCGGAGATGTCAGCTGCGTGGTCTGAAATGCACAGCTTACTCTTGGGCTATTCTTAATATACACGTAGGAAATTGTCCAAGGGTCGCTGGATATGGACCGCAGCCAACTTCGAAATAAAGTTGGCGTACATAACTGCTGATTCTTATCTCGCTTGGGCACGTATGTTTTGAATGGGCTTAAGTTGAGTTTCCCGATAGTTTAATAACCTACCCACATTGTATCATCATCATTGCAGAGAGTTCTGCGGGCATACGCTTTTGAGATCTCTGCTGTACTCAAAGTTTATTTTGCATTAATTCTTGTCTTTTACATATTTCATGCATGTATCCATTTATTTTGTTGAAGGTCTTATCAGCAATTTCCTTCATTTAAAGGTTTGGCGAAGATTTTTTACTAAGAAAATAAAAAAATCCCCTCCACAGATTGTTTTCAAGGATTTTTTGTGAGTAGTTATTGAATTTATGACGTAATTCTCTTCAAATTGTCATTCTGATTCTCCTTCATACTAAGGCCTCAAAGTCCATTTCACATTATGAGAAAAATATGAAGTTGTTATATTTGACTCAAAAGTCATACTTAAATGACCCATAATCTGCGCAGAGTATTTCATTTTGTGTTCAGAAAATTATCATTTGCTTAATTTGAGCTCAAAAACTGCACGTACTACGTGCAAGGGAGAACTCAAATGTTGCCACTATTCACTATCATCACTTCATTGTAATAATAAATGTACAAAGTCATATTAGCTATATTAATTGGTTTACTAAGTCATTAAAAGCCAGTACCTTGATTTAATTACACATAGAAACGTCTGTCATTTGGTGCCGAGAGAGGTGTTTTAATGAACTCATTACCCATGAGAGAACTAGCGGTAAATTTTGTTTCGCTGGATGTAGGTCTCGATTCTCGCATCGTTGGCCCGGCCGCTCCCCTTGACTAAAATTTACCACGTTTCTGAGTTGTCTCTCGACTTCATAGTGACACCCTGAATTGATCACCGTTTCGATTCATTGAAGGACTCGCAATCTGAAAGCTCAAAATTTTCTTTAATCAATGATTGTTATCTGGTAAATGTCCTATTCTATCAAATAGGCATCACTTATGAACTGAATGCTCTAGCTGTGCCCGACATGCGTTGCAATGCCTGTGCTGTAGTTTACAAGTGAATAAAATTTCTATCGTTGAGGTAGTGCAAAAATTTAAGATTTCCGAACTTAAAATTCCAATTTTAGGAAAATACGAAGCGTATACGAAAATCGAATGCAAGAATTCAAAAGAAAACAATCAAAGAGACCACTGCACCAAATTTTATTCTACGTACAAATAAATTACGCACATTTAAAACATTATTTCTCACTGATACGATTCTGATGTGCGTGATTGACTCACTCGTAAACGATCTGATTCGTTGCTTGCTTGTCGCTCCTCGATCGCTTGAGAAGCTCAAGTACCGATACTCATTTGTTGAAATGACTCGCGATCCACATAATGTACAATGGATTTTATAATTCATAAACTTTTGCGGGCAAGCGCACAACAACTCACCTAAGTTTCATTGTAATCTGACAAATGGGATTAGAACGCATAAGAGACGAACAAACCAACATTCAGTTTTATATACTAGATAAATGTCATTTTAAAGAGTCATATCGGTTAGTCACGAACGGTGATAACTTCGTAGAATATCGTAACATTAACTATAATGATGAAAATACTGACTATAATAAATAAACGCTTCACCTTTCCACATACTATACAAAAGTGTTTATTTTAAGAGTCACCTCGGTAAGTCACGAACGCTTCAGGAGCAACTTCGTAGAATATCGTCACGTTAACTAGAGTGATGAAAAATACTGACTATGATAAAGGAACGCCTTATAATTCTATATAATTTTTTCACATCAATCAATTTCAATGGCTACCGTGTCATTTTCAAGAATCTTGAGAATGACCCTGAGGCCTTTGATATCGATTGACGTAATGAATAGTGTTTGGAAAGGTGGTAAGTTTCTAATTTATCGTTGTGACCGACCTAGACCGACTCGCCTAGCTCTGAAGCCATCGTCGACGTTCACCAAAACTCATCCCAATCAGAGAAGAAAAGACAACGTCGTCAAATTTGTATCGGGTTCATTGTATTTTGAAAAAGGTAACTTCGACCCCTACCTTGCGTAAGGTAGAATGCTAAATAGCATAAGAAAGATTGAGAAAAAGAAAAAGCTCAATTATTGATGCGGTTCAAGCTCTGATATTTGGTATTTATTCATCTGAGCACTAGAGCATTCTCCATTTAGATGGCAGTTTGATGATAGTTTCATGGATAATGCTGTTGCCAAACTCACTCTCCTCGCATTTACCTCTTGGCAATGGCGGCAACCGTTTCGAGCAGCATGCTTAATTTAACTAGGTTAGTTTACGGAATAATATATGCATATTGGAATAGTCCCTGATGTGCACTTGTTATACCGCATAGCTCTTTGATAGTTTCTCCACTGCGATTGGCGACATCATTATCTCAACCGTTGACGGAAATGTATACAGTAACCGATTGAACATAAGCGCTTTCAACTGAATGTGGAACGCCTTGTATGAAGCGCAGGATCGAACGCCAAGCCACGTGAGGCAATGCCTGTTTACACATTGGACTGTCTGCTTTGCAATGCATCAGTGTTTCGCTCAATGCATGAATTATGCTAATGTTTGTGACCTCACTGCGTTGGATCTTGGAATATCTGTGTAAAACAGGTTATATCGATTAATATTGATACAGTATACAGTCTTATTAGTTGCCTACTGCAGTTACGCGAGACAGTTATGGGTATCAAGCCATTAATACAGAAGCATGTTACTCCTGATATTACAGTTGATCTAGCCCAATTAAACTAAAGGGCTTTCAATAATCACCTTGCTCTCAGAAATTAGCTCGATTGCCGTCTAACTTATTTTAAAAACCTTAGTGTAACACGCTAACGGCCCTCCGCAATTAGATTTAGGGCTCAGAGCCAAGTTTCTTCAACAAAGGTGTACCAATTAGGTACCTGCTCTGATTCGGTAATAATTTTCGACACATCCAACGCATATTTGACGGGGGTTTATCTGATTTCCTAATTAAAACTTTTCGTCGTGGGTTTCAGATGCTTGCGGCAACGAAATGATTCTTTGTTATTTTTTTATTTATTATTTCCCTTTAAAGAGAGACGGAGGCTGTTTTTGGGAGGTTTGAGTGGGTTGAATGGGGTTATATAGGGGAGCAGGAATAAAAGGAGAGTGAGAAGTTGTCGCAGACTGACGATGGAAGGGTTGTGACAAAGGATGGGGAGAAGGACTTCGTTAATCGGGCGTGAGGATGCTGGAATAAGAGGGTAAGGATCCGTTTGTTACTCGACGGGTAATTAGGGCACCTGGGAAAGCACTCAGTTTACGCCCATTTTCCGAGCTCCCGGGATCAAAGATGGGGGAGTCGCTGATTGAAACAACGGTTGAGGTGTTCATATAATTTTTTTTTCAATTCCTCCGTTATGCATTTGACGCAGTGGGAGTGAGGTGAGCTTTTTTTCCATATTTTTTTTTCGGGGCCCGTTAGCGTTTTTGTGGCTTTCCCACTGAAATATAAATCCGACTGATTTATATGGACAGCATCAAATTTATTGGGGACAAAATTTGTTAAGCACGCTTTTCTGTATCATCCGCTGAATTATTATCCGTATTAACTTTCCCATTTCCTCATCGCCTCGCGAAACTCACGCCGAGGCTTGAATAATCAAAACTCACCGAAGTGTCAAATATCGCAGCGTGAATAATTTTATAGCTGCATCCTACATTTTATGGATTAGGTATATTTTGTTGCCCTGGTTTTAAGTTATATTTTTTACTAATTTCCACCATTATAACGGAAAGTTTAGCTGGAGACTAAAAATTGACTAAATAGCTAAAACGCCGCAAATATGTAGACCCCTACGAAGTAGGGCTAGTTTCTAATCCAGCGGAAAGCAGCTAGATTTGTTAAAAATTGCTGCAATAAACAGAGCGCTGTTAGGGAATTGATGAAGGAATATAAAGCACTGTTAGGGAATTGATGAAGAGAATGGAGGAAGGGAGCAAGGGAGGAAGGGAGGATGGGAACGGAGTTTCAGAAATTACCATTGCAGGATGCTTTTAAAACACTAGGGTATGTATTAACTTGATTTATTTGCTTATAGCTAGGTTGGTAACGCGCCGCCCTGGCGCACTGAATGTATCCTCATTCTCAGTTCACGTTGGGTGAGTATGTCATATCTAAAGTTTAAGTGTTGTTTAATGTGGTGTAATGCAATGTTGACATTTGTAGCTCAAATATCACGATAACTTTTTGTACATAATGGACTTTTATTTTATTTATTTTCAAAGATACTTATTACTTTGAGATAGGTAATTAAAAATTATCAATATTTCAAGTAAAAAAATTTAAACCTACAGAAATCCGATTTTCCTGAGGATCATTTTTGCATAAGCACTAATCTGTCATGTATAGCCAAAAATAAAGAGATAAAGAAATTTTATGACCCCAACGAAGTAGGGCTAGTTTCGAATACAGCGGAAAGCAGCTAGATTTGTTAAAAACTGCTAGGATAAACAAAGAAATTTTAGGGAATTGATGAAGGAATTAGGATGGGAATCTCTTTCTGATCGAAGGGGAAAATATAGATTAAATCTTTTACAAAAGTTTGATGTAGGCTGTTTTTTGCCGGACGTTCAACATATTTAAGTAGAGCCAAAATATTTTGGTAGAAACAATCACAGGCGTAAGATTAAGGAAATAGATCGCCGAACCGATAGATTTAAAATGTCAATTTTTTCCACGTTGGTACAATAAAGGACCATAATATTCGCGATGGATCAGTTCTAGGATACTTTGACTCTGACTAGGTAGCGGTCTTTGCTGATGCTCGTGCTAAATATCTTAATATCATTATTAGTTACTAACCTCGCATGTAATTTCCGGCATGTCATAGCTCTTATATGATTTAAAACATTGTACTGCAATTTAAAACAGTAGCATGTTCCTGTTCGTAGCATTGTTCTCCTGGTTTCTGGTCTGACCGCGACCTGTTATCCTGACTGCTTTTGGCCTGCGCCTGGCATTCCGGGGGAACGTGCGCGGTCCTGTTTTCAGCTGGAATCAGTGCTTCATGCCTGGTGTAAGATCACCAAGTGTCACACACTCTAGTGGTGGTTTGCACGGTATTTCGTAGATAGAATATTTTCATACGCTTGCCAAAGTGTATTCATATGTACATCATTTATTTCGGTAGTTACCTTAGACGCTATAAAAACTATCTGTAGTTTTGGTTGATTAGTTTATTTAAATGTAATTCGATACCAGGGTCCTAGCATTAAATGGCCCGGTTTTATTTGGTTTCAAATAAACTTAATACTCGCTGGAATCACTTGCGGAACTTCCATTTCCTTTGTAACGAATAGAGGACTTAATATTATCCATGTCTACAATTTGGGTGAATTGACCTCCAGCTGCGTCTTATGAATAATTTTGAATTTCCTACTATGTAATCACAAAAAATGTTGCAATTATTTCTACAATACGTTCTTTAAACTGGCCTAGATTTCGGAAAATGTGATAATGTTATCAGTCAATCAATTTTCACTAGTTTTGGCGTGTGAATCCAACTTAAATAGCGTTTATTTTTTAGGAGAATGCGTTCATGTCGAGGTAAGTTGGTTAGGATTGATACCAATGGTATTCCTGTCGGAGATTATCTTTGTATTTGTTTAATTCCACCGTTGAGAAAGAATTGTGGTAGATTGACATGGCTACTTAGGCGAGATGAGAATAGTCACGTCTTCATATCACATCGCCTACCCGGCAGCTAGCGAGAAAACCTCATCATTCCAAGTACAGATAATCCGTTATAAAATATTACTCAGGAAGTGAGGTTACTCTGGTGGAACCTGCATATTGATGCCATGATCTTGTTGCGAGAGTTTTCGTCTTTAATGTGATAAAAATGGGAAATAAGTACATATCAATCACGCCATTCCCTTTCGGGGTAGGAACAGTCACAAAGTTTCACTCATAAATACATATTTGTGCACCTAACTCTGCTTCAATAATTTCCTCCATACTGACCTATCCTTGCAAACCTCTTTTGCTTCATTTACCCCCATACACTGTTTCATACACGCCCTCCTGTTTTTAAGACTCCTAAGAGTTTCCTCAACCAAATTCAACCACAACTTTCTCAGCCTACCCCTCTACCTCTAACACCATTCATTTCACTCTTCTATATCTGTTTCATTATTCGACTCTCATCTATTCTCTCAACATGATCAAACCAACGAAGCACACTCCTTTCATATATGTCCATTACTGGAGCATCAAACCCACATTCATTTATTACCCTCACATTCCTAAACCTATCCATCCTAATTTTGCCGAAATCACTCCTAAGATAACTCATACTGACGGCGTTTAGTCTAAAGCCTTGATATGCTCCACTTGCTACCTACCACTTTCCTTTTAGCATTCGTACGTCTCTTTATCTCCTCATCTATCCGTCCATTTTTCGCAAAAATCTTACCTAACTACACAAAATCATCCACTTCTTCAATTACTTCACCATTCGCCCTCATCATGCAGTTATTCTTCCCATTCTCCTTATCAAAAACTACTACTTTAGTCTTGCACGCATTTACCCTCAATTCCATTCTCTCTGTTGATTCACGAAAATTATCTAGGAGCTTCTGTAATCCCTGTTGGATCTCTGACATCAAAATAGCATCATCCGCATATAGTAGATAGAACTTGCACGTTTGCATTTCCAATCAAAACACCGTCGTTTTTACTACATGCATCTCTAACACATAAATGCATTAAACAGCCATGGTGACATTACGCATCCTAGCTTTTCGCACTGATTTATTTCAAACCAATCACTCAGAACCCCGTTAACTGTCACACTTGCCTTACTATTATCATACATTGCCATCATAATATTCAATAACTGCCCATTCACTCCATAGTCCTTCAAAACCTTCCACAACTTCTTTTTATTTAAAAAAGGGGAAATAAATGCATAAAAATGCCACACTGGGAGGAGAAATATTATTTCTGTTGAATCTTCAGTTTTTGGCACTCGACTGCCGGCGCTGTTATTGGTAACGTGCGTGATCGCATGGGATACCATAGTATCCCAATACATCTATTTCACTTAAATAGTTAAAACTTTGAAAATTCTTATCTCAACAGTTCAGTTGCTATTTAATTACAATTCGTTAAATAAATGCAACAAAATCTTTATTCTGCAGGCGTTCCTTTATTTCTATTTGGAACTTTTTTCCTCCAGCGTTTTGGGTCATTTCCAAAGCAAAAGGCCTCTTTCTCAGAAATATCGACCTCACTGCTAGAATTGACTCCCTGCTGTTTCCGAATCATGCTCATTCATGAAGTTTTTCGTCAGTAGAATCATCTTTTTTCAGCCATTCCTGCCACCACTCAGGTTTTCTGTCTGCAGCCACTATCAAAATAATACCTATCGAATCGATAAAAGAATGCGCGTATGGTACTCGGGTGCTACCTGTGCGTATGCTACGAGATAAATGTTAGAACAAAATAAATACAATTAGATAAGTATGGAAAAGACATCAATAATTTATGGTCTATTAGGTTGTCAGAAGTAATCATCTGGATAATAACAATACAGAGCAAACTTACCTATTACCAACCAATAGAAAAACTTCATGTTGCCTGTTCAAAACTGTCACATAAGACATCACGTGGGGTACTCAGATGTTCCAAACGATTTTGCTACGAGATACTGACGGTATGTACGAAGTATAAGGGTTGAAACGACAGTGGGTGGATAAGAAAGCTTTGCTTAGAAGGTATGAAAATGGTGGGAAGGCTATGTTGTATTACAAAGCAAAAAGTCTAAAGTGCATGACCTGGGGATGCCGTGGTATTCCAAGCGAGCACTGGAGTGTTAAGATTTAGATGCACAGCAATTAAAAACGATTCTTTTGCTTGGGCAAAGGAGCTATATAGTAAATGCAAACAGTCATTATTGGAGCTCCATTCAGTCGGCAGCGAGAATTTATCTCCAATTCCTAGCTTTTCGCATTGTCATTTATCTCCCCCGCAGAATGACAAATCTACTTCGAAGGGAAGAGTTTTCTTGGAAGTTTCATTTTACCTGTTGATCTCACGGTAAATCGCTCCTCTATGTCAATTTTTCAGACTCTAACAGGTCCAAAGAGCCTTTGAATGATAAAGTCTTGCCCGGTGATCTGACGTGTAAGCCGAGGAAGATATCAAAATGATATTGGATGAGAGAAATTTCGTTTTAAGTCATGTTTCAGCCCTTTTCATTAGGATAGGAATGATAAAGGGTTATTTTTATTGTATTTATACTATTTTATGGATAAGTATTATATTCTCATAAATTTTATAGTACCTTTGAAGGGGTATAAATGCCTTTCTTCTTTGATTTCATGGCCTTACTGCGTTCACAAAATTGGATAGCCAAGGGTTTTTCTCACATCTACTACAAATATCCAGCTTCTACAAGAAAAAACTAGACTTCTCCAGCGCTGAGCCCAAATAAAACTGCTGTTTAGGATCTTTTATTACTACTCTTTATCCGGGGAAGAGCTAAAATTTATAATTAACTGAAGGTGATTTAATAGAGGCTTCCAACTCTGATCCAAATACACCAGAATTAATGAAGATTTAAAAGCGGTTGCTACTCGCTTAACTATATATTTAGTGTTTCAATGCGCATTATACGGGTTTTTTCAGAGTGTGCTTTTTTCACTGATTCATTTTTTAATCTGAGCCGAATTTATTGAAATAAAATCAATTATTCTGTAAAGAAATATTGAAGTATTTTAATTACAATATACATATAGTTGACTCATATGAATTTTTAGAATCATATTAATTATATTCCGATGATACCTATTTAATGCCACATCTATTGGGTTTGCTTAATAATATTTAGAGGTTTTATTACCTTTATCACTTAAACTTTGAATGGGTTTCTCTGCACCACAACTCGCCTTGTGGTGGATAATAAAGATGTGGTTCATTCTTGTGCATTCATGAAGATATTTGAGGGGCCTGCCTCCCTCGCATGCTTAGATTCACCCGATCCTGACAAATCAATGTGGGGGTTTTCTGCCTATGGCATGGATACTATGCTAGTTATACTAGGTTATTTATTTAATGGTAGCCAAGATGCGCTTGGTTAACCTTTGCTAACAATATTCATGGAATTGAAAAGCCCAATTTATATTTTAGCTAGACACAGGTGGTGGAGTTTATGAGAATATGATACTTATTCATAAACTAGTTTCAATGCAAGAGAAATAAACTCTTTATAATTCCTATTCTCTGGAAAAGGGCTGAAAATTACTTAAAATGAAATTTCTCTCATCCAATATCATTTTGATATCTTTTTCATCTTACAAAAAGCCAAATAGATGGCATTACCCAAAGTATTTGTGAAACATGGCTATGGATACGAATAATATTTTTTTCCTACCTCAGTAGTCGGAGTTTCTGAAATTATCTTTGCAGAAAGATTTTGATACAGAAGGGCATGTATTAATTTATGAACTACGCTAGCTAGGTTGGTAACGCGTCGCCCTGGCGCATTAAAGGCATCCTCGTTCTAAGTTCACGTTGGGCGAGGATCTCATATGTCAGTTTTAAGATCTTTTTTAATGTGGCGTAATGCAATGCTGACTTTTGCAGCTCAAATACCACAGTGATTTTTAGTGCATAACGGACTTTATTTTAGAAGATACTCTTTACTTTGAGGTAGGTGATTAAAAATTATCAATATTTCAATTTAAAAAATTAAGACCTATAGAAATCCAATTTTTCTGAAGATCATTTTTGCAAGAGTACTAATCTAGCATGGAGAGCAAAAAATAAAGAGATTACGAAAGTTAATGTTCGGTAAATCTGAAAAATTCTGAAAAAGAGCAGTTAATGTAAATGAAATGAGTTGAAAAAATTCGTGAAAAATTAGGTAAAATATTATCTCATGATCTTTTTCCCTATAACCTTTCTCCTCAGTAACGAAAAACTTAAAACCCAAAGGCTTCTGAAAGTTTTTGTGGAAATCATTGGAGTTTTAAAATTAAAAATTGATGTATTTCATAAATCTAATGAGTTTTTGAAATATCCTTCCACATTCTTTAACCGTTGAACTTAGCCATGGAAGAGACTTAACAGGCAAACTAGGGCATGCAATTACATTTTGGTACAAATGCTTTTTTTAGCGTATTTAATCAATTTTTTGGTGTAGAGCTATTGTAAATCCTGCCCTGTAACTTAACTTACACAAATTATCGCAAAAAAAGTGGGGACTTTTTATTTTCTCTTTCATATTTTCTTTCATATATTTAAACCACCTACGCTTGGGCTTAAGTATTGATTCCTATTTTTATTTTTTTATTTTTTTTGGCACAGTAAATGATTTGAGTGCCAAAAGAAAATTAATATTCCTTTTTATTGAGCTTCCTTTCTTTTATATCTTATTTTATTATTCTTTTCTAGTACAGAATATACATTGGCCATCGTTCACGACATATTTTGACACTTTTTCTGCCTTAATATACTCTATGAATGAGAAATATATGCTTGAAATGATATGAATTTTATCTAAATATTTCTTTCCTTGACAGTTGGCGCACGGTAAGGAAATAATTTCACCATACACCGTGAAGAATATTTGCTCATTTTCCCTTAATTTCATTGAATAATATGACAGGCCAGAAAATTCTTCCCATGTGGAAAAACACGCTGAGTAACAATTTCATTTTCTGAGAAGTGCTTATAGCTAACTCTGAATGCGCTGCGTTTTTCAATTCCCTTTCAAGGTTTAGTTAATGCCGCTATTTCTCTTCGGCGGTTATTTGTCCCAAATTTCCTATTTTCTTTCACTTTTAAAATTTAATATTTCTACCGTATTTTAAATCTTTCATAACTTTTCTGTTTGTTTTTACGTTTTCATCTGCACTCCTCTATCTCATGTTGTATTGTTTCAACTCCGTAGTCTCCTGCGTCACTTAGTCTTCCTCTTCTTGTGACCGAAGCAATAAGTAGACATTTCACTAAGCTTTTCAGTGCTCTCTCATGTTAATCACTTTTATTTCATTATCATGCCTTTTTTGTTATTCTGATGACCTGCCACAATTGCAGCAAATTTTAACGTCATCCTTTTTCACTGACTCACAACCCTTTTCAACAAATCCAAAACTGACGCACATGCTAATTGTACTTCATGATTTTTTGGTTTGTCTTCTTTTTAATATCCATTTCTCTTATCTATTTTTACTCGTACTTATCTGCAACTGGTTGCTTTTGATGGAAAAAGACTTGCTCTGGAGATTTCTCTGTCAGTGTAGAAACAAAAAAATAAGATTTAAAATTATGCCAGTCTGTGCTTACATAATTACAAATTAGTTAACTATATCGAAGTATTATCCTCATTTATAGCCAGTAACGGGTACATTTAGTCATGGAATCAATATTTATGAGACTCATGACTGTTTGGATTACATAAAAACATTCGGGTTGTAGAAACATATCAAAATGTTTAATAACTTGTCTTAATTGATTTGGATGATGGTTCCAGTCTTCTATTGCTCGATAACATTAACGATGGTTTATTTAATGTGTAGTTGGTAACGCAGAAAATAATGAGTCAGTATGAATAAACAAACTCGGCATTCATCACATTATAATCCTTTTGTCAAGTTATTAATTTCCCAAGAGATTCGTTGTGCATCCGCCATCTTAGATACTTAATTGACTTCACAATTCTATTTCAAAAGATGTGTGACCTTTTATGAAACCAATAAATTAATCGAATGTTTCAGCAACAGGTATTGAATAGTTTCCATATTTTATGTGTCCCATAAAATTATTGAATATATATACGTCATTCCTTTAACCAGCCATTAGAGATAAAAAATATTGAGGCCGGCGGTTAAAATGTTCTCAGTGCTCCCTTGAGCCAAAATTGCGTTTTAAACTGTTATTTTTTGGCGCCGAAGGAAGATTAAGACACAGATCTGAAGCCGGAATGTATCAAGGCGCACTGAAGGTTTGACGTAATACTAGCCATAAGTACATTAAAGAGCTTTGGGGATAGAAATTCCGATAGCGAGTGTGAAGGAATGAAAGTTGGGGTGGGCGCGCTGTTTCGAGCGTGGGACAAAGCTTTCACCGACGGGAAAGGGGAGCGATATAATGGTTACATCCATCAACTTCCTTCGACCCGCCCTCTCAATCCTCGTGAAGTGGGCGTAGTCCCGTATTGTCACATGCTATAGAGCCGAAAGGACAGGGGTTGGGGGTTGAGGAACGGGAAGGGGAGGGAGAAATGGGGTTTAGGAGGTACCCTGGCTCAAACTGCCGGCGGTGACAGGGACGCCATCACCCCAACCCATAGCGAACTCCTCAGATGCGTTTAAGGCCACCTCACTCGACCTGTGTATTATTTTATTATTTTTTAATGTGTGGTTCATTCCGAAGCAAGGACTGTAGTGGAATTTTTTTCCATGAATTTCCCGCCATCACCATTGCTCTTTAACGTGCACGCCGAGAAAATGGTTTGAGAAGCTTGGTAAGAGTTTATGAAGGAATAGAAGAGAACGTGAAGCCGATAAATTTTGTTAGGTTTTCGGATGATCAAACATAGGCTAGTTAGTCAGCCTAGCCTATTGATCGAATAAGAGGTACCTACAGCATGAAAGGTTTAATATGATATATAACTGTAAAGTGACAAGCGTAACCCATGAAGCAGGAAGATAAAATGGAATATCTGTTCGTAAAATGAGAGAGAATGTACAAAACTTTGCTCCCCTAGTTGGTGTTCTGAATTAGAGAGAGTTCCTTGATCTAGCGACTTATGGTATTGAAAAAAAAGCTTTTACGAAACCATGGCAGTTTATGAGGGCAGATTCGATTACGGATAGTAAGAAGGGATAATTCAGTACTCAAATTGGGGGTGCAAAGTCGTATGGTACATAAACTTAGTCGTAACTGAGGTGACATGAATGTAGGTTAGTAGGGTTTGGTATATGAGAGTTGAGAATGATGTGATAAATGAGCGAGTTGGGTCGTCGTCATCGTCACTCAAAAGGCCAGACCTTGCAGCCAATTATCTCTTTCTAAAGCTGTTTTTTTCATTTTCCCGTAGGGGTTGCAGTTCATGATTGACATCACACTGTGAAGTAAGGATATTCTAGGTCGTCTTTTTTTCTTCCCCAACACTTTTCCTTCAATTATGTTCTTGATGAACTCGTTATGTCTTACTAAGTGACCAACAAGTTTAATTTTCCTCAAGTAAATTGCTTGGAGAAGCGTTCTTTTTTCGCCTACTTCTTTCAAGACTTACTCATTTGTTATCCTCCTGACCCAGCTTATTTTAGTCATTAGTTGGGTAGGAAAACAAATAAAGAAGCGTGAAATATGATCGGTAGGAAAATCGGAGGAGGTGTTGAAAAAGATGAAACTCACATCTAGAGATATGAGCAGGTTGGAGAGGGTGATATAAAAGAGTATTTTTGGTAGGTGACGGAAAGGAAAGAGCTATAAGAAATTTAAAATATTTGAAGTTTGCCGAAGATACATAACCTGATGAGGAAATGCCGGGTTATATAGGCCCTACCCCATATTGGGGAAAGTGAAGCCTTGGACGATTCATTTTCAATGATTCGTGTGTGGTATATTTATGTATACGCCAAATATTACTCAGCCAACTCAGTTCAATAATGTTTACTTTAGATCACATAGTCAAAGCTTTTGTTTTTTTAAATGCTTTTTTGAGTTGTCCCCGGTGAATGATTGAGATCCTCCCATTCAAACGAACTGCATCATGCTGGATCCCTCCAGAAGTGCTCTATTTGGAGCTGAAGCAGGATATTTACTCGCTTCACAAGAGAACTCCCCGTAACGTAAAACCGAGGGGAGTTTAAATAACACGATCCGATCTGCCGCATCCGAATAAATATTTATCTTGGCCTTCGTACTATATGTTGTTGACGGATATCACACTCATAAATATTTTCGGCAAATAAAATGAAAACAATTTATGAGTGGCCATGAATTTGGCGGTCCCTTAGGAGAGAATGAAACAAAAGGGGAAATGTGGGTGTGGCAGTTGATGGGGAAAGTAAGTTGGAAAGGGAGACAATAAATGGAAAGAGGAAGTATTGCGTGTGGTTGCCGGAGAGAGGAGATAAATCCAATTGATTAAAAGGAAGGAGGAATGCTTGTTTGAGGCAGATTTAAGGGGATTTATCCCGTTGGTAAAAGATGCTGGTGGTGGAGGCATGGGGCTATAACACTCGGATTTAGATGCGGAAAGAACGGAACAAGACACTGCAAACTTTAGGGAACGGGTTTCGTATCCATCGGTGTCCTCTCCTCCACACATTCGCCTGAAATACGCTCGCTCTGGAAACCAGAGCAGGAAAGGACGGCTGCCGAGGTCCGTGGGGGAACAAACGATTGAGATTCCGAAAAGATAGGGCTTTCTGTTTGAAATAACTACTTAAAATACTATACGATAAAAATACTATAATAATTACCAATAATTCTAATGCTGCTCATGAAGATAAAGGTATTGTTCATTGGCACAAATTCACGGATCGTGCGATGACACTTCATGTTATTCATTTTATCTCATCTCAAATGTTGTTTCGGGCGCATTACATCTACATCTACATAATACCCTGCGAGCTGCCGCATGAGCGTGTGGCAGGGGATGTTAAGTCATCAGCCGTGTAAGGATGTAAGTTTTTGGGAGGTGAAATGGTGACACATATTATAGAAGTGGAGCTCAGTTTTTATTGAGGTCGCTTATTGTGCGCGGAAAGAACGAGTTTTTGTACCTATCTGTTCGGCAGTGTATTTCTCTTATTATATCGCTTCTGTCAGACCTAGAGATGTAGTGAGGCGTCATGATAATAGTCTCTGTGTCGCTCTGAAAAACATCAGTTCCAAATTTCTCAAGTAACCTAAGCTGAGCGTGTAGCCTCCGAGTATCTAGGGGCTCCCACCTTAATCCCTCTAAAAGTTGTGAGACACTATATGTACACTCGTAGCAGTTTTTTTCGAAGCGTGCTGCTTTCCTTTGTATCTTATTAATTTTTTAGTTAAATCTTTAAGACCAAGGTATCAAATACTCGCAGCGTATTCGAGGTAGAGCCTAACCAGAGCGAAGTAGCATCTCTCTTTTACTTTTTCATCCGAGGACTTTCCTATTATACGCTAAACAAAGCCTAGTTTCTTTAATGCTGTGCCGCATATGTTTTGTATGTGTACATGCAACATATCAGAAGTTGAAATAATTCCAAGATATTTTACTGTATCTGAAGAATTTATGTTTACTCCACCCACAGTATAGGTATGACATTTTTGTGATGACTTTCGGAGTAAGTGAACTGTAGTGCATTAGTTGATATTTAATTCTAACCCCTAAAGTAGTTTACTTCTAACTAACCCCTTACTTCACAGTAAACTAAAAAAGTGATACAACGCCATCTGCTGACAATATAATCAACTAATATGTTGGCAATGGTTACGTGCGTAAAAGACTGTAGGAGGCGCCATCTATTAACACATCGTTTAGTCAGATTGTTTACTTTCTACATGCAACCAGTGTCACCCTTTACCGTTTACGTTATGCATCTTTAACATAAACATAAATAACATGTAATTGTCCATGGGAAGAAACAAGAACGGGAAGAAAGAAGGAAGAAACAGGAAGAAGCTGCATACTGTGCAAAATATTCGACAGGTAGAAGAACAGGAAGAAAGAAGGAAGAAACAGGAAGAAGCTGCATACTGTGAGAAATATTTGCACGGGTTAGCTAGTGGATGTTATAATTCAGAAACCTTCGCGGACGCGCGCACAACAAATCAGCGCTAAAGCGCGCTGAAGTTTCATCGTAATCTGATGAATACTATTGGAACATATAGAAGACGAACAAACAAACATTCATTTTTATATATTAGATATCTGCACTGCCTTATTTATTTAAATATCAGAAAAAATAACTACAGAAAAAACAATCTCCAACAGTTTCACTCAATATTGAAGGATATGGTCGATAGAGGTTTTGGCAACTTGATACATTTTCGACTCACAAGTAATGATATTGCAATGCAGCTGGTGTGGCATAATACCACGAATTATCTGGTAGAGTCAAAGTACTAACTTTGAAAACCTCTGTCGGGAATTTTCCAAATTATTGCTTTATCAGTACTGCTTACTAACGCTCTCCCTCTCAAATGTTCATACCCTGTTCTATCCTACACATTTCCTATTCGTTCCTAACAAAAATATATGTTTGGACTTTAAAAGCGATGAGATATTAACTAATTTTTTTAGTTATACCTGCTGATAAAATGAACATTATTGGACTTAATGCGTAAACGCCTAATAATATACGTTGAAAAATCGGATTTGTGAGAATATTCAATCCTTATCGGGTCAATTCGTTCGCTACGAATGGTTCTCTATGCATAATACACTATATTGTGACTTCTCCTGGTAACTGGCAGGAATTGTATTCAGGATAGCCAATCTCTCTATGAAGTATGTATCTAAGTTTTGGAATTACAATCAAGGAAACTGCGCAAAGGAAAAAGTATCAAAAAGTCAAAGCATCAATGAAATACAGATTCAAGTGTGATGTGATGGAACTGTTTCATGATAACATAAGCAAAACACTTGCATTTTTCAAATAAAATATTTAATTATACTTTTGTTTGATGTTACTACATTATTATTTAGTTAGGCTTTCAAAATACAGGTTCAAATATTTACATGGTCGAAAATGGAGTGTGAAAGAGGAGAGAGGGACCAATCATAGCGGGCTGAGTAGGAACAAGGGGTGAGGAACAGAAACCGTCGAGGAAGCCACCCCTTGTCACTACACAGCCTTATCTGATCGGTCCCTTTCTCCTCCCCTTCCCGAAAATTTCTTTTTTTAAATGTGTTCTACCGGTAAAGGTAGGTTTTGTCGAATGCCAGAGAATCTACTCATGGTTTTCTACATATTCAGGGGCCTATTTTCCTCTATTATATCTTTCTTCACCTCTGCATGCGATCTTCTCCTCCTCATCCCGTCCATGAAACCTATTTTCTTTCTTCCCCTTCCCCGATTGCCCATCATCCTTCCCTCTATCATACTCTTCAGTAACCCATCACCCTGTATTATATCCTTCAGCCATCTACTCTGCCTATCCCGAATTTTATTCAGAAGCTTCCTTTCCTCGCCCACCATCTCAAGTACTTCCTCGTTCGTCTTCCTTTACGTCCACCTAACCTTCTCCATCCTTCTCCACACCCACATCTCAAATGCCTGCAGCCTATTCTCGTCATCCTTTCTGATGGTCCACGTTTCAATCCCATACAAAGCTACGCTCCATATCAAGCTCTTAGCCAGGCTCTTTTTCACATCCTTATCCAATATTCTCATCATCAACTCCCTTCTATTGCTAAACGCCTCCTTAGCTAGCGCTATTCTTTTCTGTATGTCTTTGCTATTATGTCCGTTTTCCTCTAGCGTGCTAGCTAAGTAATTAAGTTGTTCTACTTGCTCGAGTTTGTGCCTTCCAACTTTAATCACAAGCCTCGCTTTCTTTGTCCTAGAGAATCTCATTACTTTTGTTTTCGTGTAATTTGTGGTCATTCCGAATATCCCGCTCTGCATTTATAAAGCATCTACCAAAGCTTGCAGTCCCTTCGACGACCCACTAACCAACGCCTGGTCGTTCGCGAATATAACTGCTTTTACCAGATGCTCTCCTGCTTTGATTCCAACCTCAAGTTCTTCCCATATCTTCTTACCACTTCCCCAGCATAAATTTTGAAAAGCAATGGCGGCAACGGGCACCCATGCCTTACTTAGTACACCTCGACCTAGAGTTGCCCATCCTGATTCACCATCGGCCACCCTCACCTGCGCCCTCTGAGTTGTATATAAGTTTCAGATGTCTCCTGTCTCGCCAGTCTATTCCCATTTTATCAAGTATTTATGTTAGTTTATTCAATATACCCTGTGAAGAGCATGTTCAAAATAATTAAAGAATGTGAAAACGTCCTGGTTATACTCTATGTTTCTCTCTATAAGTGTTCTCATCACCGCAATCGCATCCCGAGTCGACCTTCCCTTCCGGAACCCAAACTGATCATCGCCCAATTAGTTATTAGCCTTACTCTCCAACATTCTGTTGATTATTCGAAGTAAAACTTTGGCTCCGTGTGAGATCAAACAGATTGTTCTGTAATCCTCGCATTGTGACGCATTCTTCTTTTTCGGGATAGGAATATGGACTGTTTTCACGAAGTCCTCTGACCATACTCATCCTACGTAGATTCTACGCATAAGTTCGACAAAAGCTTACCTACCTTTACTTCCTAAACTCTTTAGCAATTCCAAGGGCATGTTAGCTACTGCTACAGTTTTTCTTCCCTTCTTTTCTTTCAATGCATTCTCTATTTCACTGTCGAGAATCTTTGGCCCGAGGTTATGTTCACCTAGGGTTCCCTCATCCTCTATATCTAAATCAGTTGGTCTACTACCGCTGTCATATAACTCCTCCACATATTCTCGCCATCTTTTTTTGGATATCCTCCTGCTCGATTAGTATTCTACTTCTCTTGTCCTTAATCTTTGGTACCATTTGCCCTCGCTTACCTCCCGATAGCAACTTTACCCTAGCGATGCACCCTTTTTCCCTTCCTTTTGCAGTTTCTCCATTTCCTCACATAGCCTTTTCCACGAATTTTCCTTCGCCCGATTGGTTATTCGCCATAGTTGATTATTTAGCTCCTAGTATTTCGCCTTACCTATGTAGATGTTGACATTTTTCCAAATCCTTCTCTATTACATTTTCCTAATCATTTCTTCCGTAATCCAATGCTTCTTTACCCTCCTCATTACCGCTGCTCCTATTGTTTTCTCGGCCGCTCTTACATGCTTGTTTTTATATTCTCCCACTTTTCCTTGATTGCTCCTTCTTCTTTGGTTTCGCCTATGTTCTTCACTATCTCTTTGTATTCCCTCCTTTTTTCCCCTTTCAAGGCTTCCAAGTTCTCCCTCTTCATCCTTCTTTTATTTAGCTTTTTGAATCTAACCTCACAATTCATCATTACTAAATTATGATCCGAGTATGCATCAGCCCCAGGATAGCTCCACGAGTTCTTCACACTATTCTTAAATTTTTGTCTAACCATGATTTAGTCAATTTGGTATCTCCCAGTGTCTCCCGGCATTTTAAATGTGTACCTCTTCCTGCGATGATGTTTAAACAAAGTGTTTGTAACTATTAATTTATTTCTCCTGCAAAATTCTACTGCCTTCTCACCGCGATCATTTCTCGTTCCTAATCCAAACTCTCCCACTTCATACCCATCACTCCCTTCCCCCACTACTGCGTTCCAGTCGCCCATTACTATTAGATTTTTCTTGCCTGGTACTTCTCTGATTCTCTCCTCCATCTGTTCATACACCCCATCCACCTTTTTCTCCCTTTGATTGGTTGTGGGCATGTACACTTGGACCAATACAAAATTTATAGGGCGTGCTTTTATTTCTACCATTAGTATCCTGTCACTCACATGTTCAATATTTACTACCCCCCTCCCCATTTTACCGTGTAATACTATAGCTACCCCACGTTGACTCTCAGCCCCGCCACTATAGATTACTCTGTAACTCTCACTCCAGTAGTCCCCGCTGTCCTTCGATCACACCTCACACAGTCCCAAGGCGTCTATTCTCCCTATATCCATATCCCGTTTAATATTTTCCAGCTTCCCTGCCCTCATCATTATCCTAGCCTTCCAAGTCCCTGTTTTTATCGGTACCTTCCGTCTTTTCTACCTTTTCTTCTTATCTCCCTTGGTCCTTGTATCCTGTAATGATTGTATTGTGCAAGGATTTCGTGTGATGACAATCTCAGGGGTCTTGCCTCCCCCTATGCTGGGCCCGACACCCATTGGACGACGACCTGTAGTTGCCAGGATTTATTTCCCTTTGAGCGGCATTCATATTTCTGGGTAGTATAATAGTCGAGAGGGGATTCCCACCCCCACTTCCCAACGGTGTGTTCCACGTGGCACTATCAAGGGACTATCTTTCATCTGGCTCCTACCCTTTGATCTATCTAGCATGGGTGGCCCTACCATGAGCAATATAAATTGCTCCCGCCATTCCAGTTCTAGGGTCATTGGAACGCGCAAGCCCTTTCACCACGTCTGGGTTGTAGTCCGCGGAAAGGGAAAAATTCTTATATACTTATACATGAAACTGTATTTTGAACGCTTCAGTGGAAGATGATTTAGTGACATTCATTTATTGATTTTTCAATCCTAAGATTGGCTGACTGCAGCCCTCCTTCCCTATCTAATGCTAAGTAAGTTATACCTGCTGATAAAATGAACGTTATTAGACTCAATGCATAGATGCCTAATAATCTATGTTTAAAAAATCGGATTCGTGATAATATTCAATCCTTATCGGGTCAATTCAATCTTTATGAATGCTTCTCTATGTGTAATACACTATATTGTGTCCTCCACTGGTATCTGAATTGAAATCTACTCGCAGGTATCGTATCCAGGATAGCCCTTTCTTCCTGCTATCTCTTCCTATGTACTTTCTTTTTTATTTGATCCACGAACGTATTCCTGGATTGTCCCCTGGGCACTTGTCCCTCTATTATGCCTTCAACTAATGGCGTGAAAACTTGTGAAATTCTATCTTATATCAGTGGAAATCAGCAGGTGTTATGTTTCTCACATTTTGGCCAATGCATCGACAAGAACATTTAAGTTGAATGAGCATTGTGATTCGAAAAAATTCTTCCTCCATACTCATTCCCTTGAACCCACATAGATGTTTTCCTTCGCCCTAAAATGTCCTAGATCAAACTTTGCATTGGCGAGTAAAGAATCAGCGCACACCGGAAAATCGCGCGATCTATTTGATAAAAAAAGTAGAATCCGCTCCCGCAAAGGTTATCAACTTAATTTTCGGAGACAGTAAGAAGCAGCGCGGGAAGAAGTCTTGCCGTTGACTGAATGATTTGTGGCCGCTGTGGAAGTCGGAGTGCGGATGATTGAGCAATGTGACGAGCCGAAGACATGCTTCGCGTTTTTGAGAGTGGGGGAGCGTCTTGAAGCTTTCCACGCCGCCGTCGGAAAAGGGGGTGGCGCTGGGGGGCGAAAAGGCGTTTTACCCAAAAGAGGAGGGTGTAGGAGGAGGAGGAGGAGGAGTAGGTCGACGCGCATAAGGAATTGAGGAGGAGTGTGTGTTAAGTTACGCCATCGGCGTGGAGTGAGGCGGGGTGGGAGAAGGAGGAGAAAAAAATAGGCGCGGAAATGTTTTGAGGCGGAGAAGGCGTCGGATGGATGCATGGGAAAAGGGGATGAATTTTTCGCCAAAAGACAGGTGTCAGGAAGTGAAAGGGGGCCCGCCAGGAGTGCGGGGGGGGGGCGGAGTAAGGGGGTTGTGAAGTAGGGGAAACGGGGTGTTAGACCTCTTGATTGATGCTGGGATGGAGGAGGTAAGAGTAAAAAAAATATATGTATATACATACATCTGCATATACACACGCATGTGTTTGTGTGTGTGGAGGGTTGTGTGCGTATGTGATTATAGTTTGTTTTCCCTTCACATATTCCTGAGAATGAGATATTAGAAGCAAGGTTTTTTTCCAGTCATAATGTAGATAGGAAAGGCTGTGGGAAAAATATAACGCCGGTGCGTCAGAAGGACGGAGGCAATGAGCATAACAGAAAAAATATAGTAAGGGGAGCAAAGCGAAACTTTTTCAATGCTATAATTAGCAATAAATATCTCTGGAGTGCATTACCGTACATCCCATGTAATACGGCCAGTATTTTTTGGCAAACGTTTGGAAAGGTAGTATGTTGGATGTCTGATCTTCTGATATGATTGGAAAGAAGAGATATTTTTCATCGTTTAAGGATCACATTTATTGAATATTATCTGAAATGGTTTCTCACTCAATTTTCCTTTACTCTAAACTTTTTGTGCGTATGCATACCACTCCTGAAGAAGTTAGTGGGACAGAAAAGTGGGAAATTAGTGAGTCAAGGATGGGAGGTTGAAGTGGAAGTGGAGGAGGAAAGGAGGCGACGAGAGAAAAGAGGGTGAGGCAGGGGAGTGAAATATCTTCTCGAAATAAGCTAGAACGCAAGGCTACAAGACAAATGGTTAAAATAACCCATCGCCAAGACTATAAATGGGCCCTAATCTTGAGGTGTTATTGTGGGACGAGTAAAAACGGGATTGCAGGTAGTTCTGAGTCATCCCCATTCTCGAAGCGTTCCATTGGCAGGAGTTCGAAAGGCCCCACACTGAACAACCTTTATCTCCCATGTCGCAGGATGCTCAAAGTTCAGTAGCCGATGCCCCAAAGTCGTTATGATGGGGTCTATCCTGAGGTCTCATTGTGGGACGAGTAAAAACGGGATTGCAGGTAGTTGTGAGTCATCGCCATTCTCGAAGCACTACTTCCATTGGCAGAAATTCGAAAGGCCCCACACTGAACAACCTTTCTCCCCCATTTCGAGGATACTCAATTTTCAGTAGCCGATGCCCCAAAGTCTCTATAATGGGCTATATATTGAAGTCTCATTGTGGGACGAGTAAAAATGGGATTGCAGGTAGTTGTGAGTCATCCCCATTCTCGAAGCGCTTCCATTGGCATATATTCGAAAGACCCCACACTGAATAAACTTCTTCCCCCTTGTTGCAGGATACTCAAATTTCAGTAGCCGATGTCCCAAAGTCGTCTTCCGCATGGAGCCAGGGACTGTTGCAGGAACTAAACTCATATTGCCCTCTACTTTAGAGGCTGTCCAAAATCCACGTAGACACCAAACAGGGGCGGGGGGAAGGGGAAATGAGGGTTGTCAACGGAGGTTCACATTGGGGGGTGTGGGGCTTGGAGGGATGTCTACGTAGACAATGGTCGACACCATACAGTTTATAGTAAATGACAGATTATAGAACAGCTACGAGAGTAGTTTTTCTTTTACTTACCTTTCCTTCAAATCTGCCTTAAATTACAGGTAACCCACGAAAATCAATTTACAAACTGTTTCAGTTTTTTCCGCAAAAAGAAGAAAAGTCTACGTGGACAACAGGGGAGAATGAAGTCTACGAGTGTCCTTGATGAGGGGTCAAAAAGTGGCCTATTTTTGTCAACGTGGATTATGGACAGCCCCTTACTTACAGAAAGCGTTTAGTTTGAACTTGTAAAACTTAAAATACACATCAAAAGAACCTTTAAAAATATGCGCATACGTTTTCTAAAACGCAGGGGTTTCGCAAAGGTAGAGGACAAAACGAATGGTGCCACTTGCGCTTCTCAATGAACTCGAGTATTTCTTCATGCATTGTTTGCTATGGTTACACGCCACCCTCGAGTTATTGTTTGTGAATACGTACTTGTATTTTATTCCACGTTGATGGATCAAATATAGGATACGTCTCGTCATAGTGAACGTAACCAATTAATAATTTTCGACAATGCAAAGTAAAGTATGCAGAAGGATAAAAAAATAACAGGTACATAAAAAAGTGGTAATAAAATAAAATTAGCATCACCATAGGTGAAAAAGGAATTTTAAACTATCTTGTTATAACTTACGCCAATGCAAAAGCAGGTGGTAAAGTTATAAAGCAAAAACTATTGGAATCGTCAGAAACTTTGATGAATTCTGTAATAATATATACAGGTAGTTAAAGGTATGAGTCTAGAAATGATTTAATTTGTGCAAATTCATCACTCACTTATAGTTTCGATGCGGGGATATACTTTGTGTAATTTTTAACAAGTGGCCTCAATTTTCCCCTCTGCTTGCCTTTTCCATTGGATTTGCCTCGTACACAGATATATTTTAGGAAGTACTTGTATCAATGTGCATTTGGATACATTTTCTTTCTGTTTCCTCGTTTGTTACTCTGCACTTATTCATTCATCCCTGCAGTTTGGTGCTAAAGATGAAACAAAATTTGCAATACTGTCCCATTTGGGAAATTGTGACAGTGCTAAGAATTGGTTCATTATGGGAGGTCCCCTTAAAAAATGAAACTGAAAATACAATCGACGTCACGTGCCGTCTTTCCTTCTCAAGCCATCCGTGTTGGCTTAAAAATCCGAACGCGATGCAGTTTTGGGCAAAATGGCATTTTTTTCCACTTCAAGGAAAAAGCCCTTTCCTCACTCGCGTCTGATGATCCAATTAAGACTGCAGTGCTTCCTTGCAGCATTGAGAGAAAAAATCATTTGATGAATCTTTTGATGGAGCAATCTTTCAGATTATTGAGTTAAGCTGTGATGCTAAATTTTCCCCTTTCTCGAACTCTAGGATATGAAGAGTCGAGACAAAGCGTAATGGAGATATTTCATCAAGGCACTGCTAGTGACGATAGACCTATATTGTGCCTCTTTTTAATCTAGTTTAGATATTTTTCCAACTCTAGAATTGATAATCTAATTATATTAAAATAGGATTTACTATATATTTTTATGTGGAGTCCCGTCGGCATTGTTTATGATTAAAAAATCACCAATTTTATAGTAGCATTTGCATGACATACATATTTTTATTAATACGTGTATGGACTTTCATGTGTTTATTTGACAACGGATATTATTGATAATAGATTCAATTGTGCGCAAATATTAGGCTATGCTGAAACGTGCTCCCATTGTTCCAATTTCAATGTAGCTCTTCTTATTTTGTCACGATAGCAATGCGTGGATCACCGAATTTATTAACGGTGGACGCATACTTGTATTTAGATAAAGAAGGCTTGACAACCATATGCATTTTTCATAGCTTTTTATTTACAAAATCATCAGTCATCGAAATCTTGTTTTGCTTGCGTTTTACGACTGCGTAATGGCATTACGAATTATCTGCTCCAATCTCTGGAAACTGTGCTTTAAACTGATTTTCTCCGCTTTTAAGAAATAAATAGAAGTTAGTCCCCAGTTTTTTTAAAATTAGGAGAGCAGTTTATCTAGCGGGTCAAGATTGTTGGATTTTGAGCTTGAGATTATTAAAATAAAACGTAGCAAATGGGGAGTGGCATGCCTCTGTAATGTGTTGCTACAGCTAATTTTTCCTCAAACAACACGGATTTTGCTACATGAACAAATTTACTATTTTTTTCGCAATTAATTTACATTATTTATTTTAATATGGAATAAGTTTCCTCCAAGCTGTACCATATCTAACAAGCGTAAAAATAATCAGCCCAAACCTTTAGAATGAAAGTGGTAACCTTTTGCATGCATTGAGCCTTTTATTAAAACGAATGTCATTCTATAAATGAACATAGGTTCCAGCGAAGCACGAAATGGTGTAGAATGGTAATTTTTCATCACTAGTTTCCTAAAATCATGCTTTTATGCTACCAGTAAGTTGGATTTTATTTCCATAGAAAGATTTACGTGTTTTGCTCAAGTATCATTTTATATAATATTGCGATTTTAAACATACTACTTTACGAAATTTATTCAACTCTCCTCACGGCTATGACTCTTATTTTGCTTCACCTGGATAAGCTTTATTGATTAAGAGTTAAATTTCAAATATGAGATTTTCCTCAGTATTTTTAATAACATATAGCTACTCCATGACCTGATTGTTTTGCACGCGTGAAAGGTACAACATTTTAATTCATTTAAGTAATGCAAAATCCTCGCAAATATCATTTAATTTCACCAACTTCGTTCATTAATGAAGAGAGTAGATTGCAGCATTCAACTACGTAAAATTTTTTGCGTGTATTTGAAATGATTTGCACCAAAAACTGGAATTTTGTTTTCAATGTGAAACAAATCCATCCAATTCTCTAACAAGTTAGGATGCCAAGAGACACAATGGCTGTGACGTGTAAAGAATAGCCTGAATAAAATTACGTAATGCTGTGGCGAATTCATTAGTTAACATATGAATTGTCAACAGTATCCACTTAAAGGTTATCTTGAGTAAGATATAATTTGCATTTTTAAATTTAAACTAATTTTACCTCATTGTGTAGGGAGATGGAATATCTTCCTAAAGATACGAAAATAACAACTACTTTAGCTTTATTTAACCACTTTAGAACCTTTGAAGTAGGTATATAAAAAAATTAGAAGATCCTTTCCACATTATGGCATTAGACGCATTATAAAATTATGAGGAGGTACTGACATTTCATTCACCTCAGAAATGTAAATGTGAGTAATGCGTTTGTTTTCTCAATTATTTTAGAGATTAAATTCACAACCATCTTAATTTTCCTAAAATTACATAAAACCTTAGTTTTTAAAGCGTTATGAAAAACTAGTCTAGATTTTTTCAAAGCTAGACTCAAATATATCTTTTGAACTAATGAATTTGAAGTTCAGTCATTTGAATCAAAGTTGTTGCGTCACTTGTCTTGGCATATTAACTACTTACTAAATCAAACAACCTACATCTTCAAATCAAATTTGAGACTATTTTTTTCTAGGCATGGTAGAAGCCATATCTAGAAAAAATTATGCTCAAGCTATCGGAAGTGTAGTCGCTGCATATGTACGTAAAACGGATATAAACAGATTAGAAGCAATATTTTTTCTGTAGTTTAAGATACGGCTTCAGAGCTCGGCATTTATCCATGATTGCGGGTTTTATTTATTTTTCCCTGTTTTATAATAATAATTGTAATGGAATCTGAATTTGTCTAGTTATCTAGTTTCCGCGCTTTGATCTCTAAGGTGAACTTTTTTTCTGAAATTTCCTTTCTCTAATTCATCCTTGATATTGAGCTTTTTTTCTGTAATTAAGTGGCCTCCGTATTCATAGCTTATTAAGTGGATGTACTGCAGTGCAACTTAGTTCCGAACATATGAATTTATTTTCTTTGTATCAATCCCTAAGTGATTTCTTATATTAGAGCCCATGATTTACATTCTCGAAGTTGGGGAATTTTATCAATAATTCAATTATACTTATGTGTAATTGATATAATTTAACAATAATAATTGAGCTCCTTTTTGGAACATAGTTTTATTTAAATTACCCTCATTATCCCTTCAAATATTTTTTTAACGAATTTCTTAATCATACCATACACCTCTTTTTAAATATTATTAATTCATAGCCAAGTGTATAGCTGTGCCACGCATAGCAATTTTCCAGGTAATAAGCTCCTTACAAAAGCAATGCTTTTAGTCATTTCAAAATTCATTTATAAACCGTGAGCTGAAGTGAAATAGATAAACGCTCTTTTATGGATTAAATTTAATTAGATACATGTGATTTAGCAAATTTTTCTCAGAGAAAATAGTTATATCATATGTAAAAAGTCATGGATCATGTTTTCAATACATTTCAATGCTTTACTTGGTCCTAAAGAGTAATTTTTCTATATTCTAATGGGTGAAAGTTGATTTGGTTGATGAATGATTTGGGGATAGACTTTAGCCTCATCTTACCTCTCCTGTTTGTTTTAATGAAGGGCTGATGCTTACCATGGGCAGTATTATTCCATATTCATTTTCCTCCCTAGTCACTCAGTCTTAGATATCATTCAACAGCAAAGTTTTCGTAGCGCTAATTTAGTTTCCTCTGTCAATATAACACACATTTTTGGATTTGTGCATTACAAAATAATGCTATTAATAAAGAAAGCACAATATAAGACGGCCAATTTATTGGGATATGTTACCCAAAAAGAAACACAATTATCACTTTCATATTATCCATTCGGTATATGTTTATACTTTTTGAGTCGAAGTACAGCGTCACACTTTGGGAAAATGTTTCCAAACATGACCTTCGTCTCTTCTCTGTAAAATATGATATTAAAGAAACGCAGCCAAATGGGTAAAAATGTCGTCACATCTTTTTAATTATATGACCAGGGTTAAATGAAAAATATCAACTTTTTCGGATGGCCAACTCAAATTTTAATCCTCTAATGCTACGCGGGCAAGCCCCACTCCCCCTAAGTGGTTCTCGAAGTTTAAGACTCGGCCGGAATATTTATATATATATATATATATATATATATATATATATAAGTATATATCTAAAATATAATCTTGGGAAGACGTTTCTCGTGTTTTTCTTCACTCTTGAAAACTCCCTCCTCGAGGCTTAATTAGTGCAGCTACAATTTCATCCCTCATATCCTCGAGAGCAATTTCTTTCACAAATCTGACCGCCAAGCTCTCTCTGTTCGCTTTTTCCGAAATTGCACTCGCATTCAATGTGTCCGTAATGCTTATCTAATGGGCTTTCATCATCTTGGTGCTACTGTGGAAAATTAACATCTAACTTTGCTCACTCTTAAATTTTTTTTCCTCTCCTCTCGACTTGGTCTTTTTAACAAACCCTATTTTTTCTCCGTCAGCTTTTTCCGATTGTCTCCGCGATTTCACCCGGCCAAGGCTGAAGTTTGCAACTACACCAGGATGCTGAGCGAAATCCGTCCTTCGTCTTCTCCTCCTCGCGGCCGAATTTGTGGGTGTTCTGCGGAGATTTCTGCTCCTCGGGAAATAGACCTCGGAGCGTTTCTCGGTATTTAAATGAAGCGTGCACGCCAAGCCGATTCCTGACGGCCCACAAGTCCTTGATAAGTTGGTCTTCTTTAAGTTTTTTTCTTCAAATTACCGAAATAATCCTCCCGAAATTAACGCAAAGGAAATTAGAAAAAATGAGGTCACAGGCCGTCATTTCCTATCGTCCTTCTTGATTGATATCTATTTGCATAATTTTATCGGAGGTGATTTAAAGCAAGGGTGATTAAAGTAAAGGGATATTCAAACGCAAGAGTTTTTTGGTGTCGATTTTGTGAATAGGTTTGCAGTGAAAATTGAGGTTGTATCTAATTTTCTCATTTTAGAACTTGAATTGTGACATTTAAATATAATTGCATCCCAAAAATGCTGATTTCCCATTGTAACTCGCTGGTTTATATAATGTAAAAATCATGCCAACAATTAATTTCGGGAAATAAAAAATTAGGAGGGTGACAATATAATTTTTTTCCATTTTCATTTAATTCATTACAAGTTATTTTGTGGATATGTTATACTGCAATTGGAGTAAAAAGAGAAGTCAAACGTCTACTTGTTAATCTGACCTTAAAGTACATGCATCCTTTTTCCCTATGGTGAGAGATTCGAACCAAAATTTTTTTTTCATAATTGAAGCTTAGATCATGAATTTTTACCTTCTCTGTGTTTTTCTTAGAACAATCAATGATTTAACTTACTACAAAGTAACCCAGTAGTAGATTCGGTTTCTTAATTATGCTCATTTTTTTATGATCAGGAAAAAGTCTGAGTTTAGCGTTAGAAAATAAATTTTGGGTATTGATTCTGACTGGCATATCCTGTTCCGTTACCGTTAATGAGTTTTTACTTTCTCTGTGATTTTCTTAGAACAATCAATGATTTAACTTACTACAAAGTAACCCAGTAGTGGATTCGGTTTCTTAATTACGCTATCATTTTTTTATGATCAGGAAAAAGTCTGAGTTTAGCGTGAGAAAATAAATTTTGGGTATTGATTCTGACTGGCATATCCTGTTCCGTTAGGCTGTATCATGAATTAGTGTACGGCTATATCATTGGCATAAAATTATCATTTGGGCTGTAGACATATTCTTTGCCAAGCAATGCTAGCGTTTCCCGTGACTTAACATTTTCCATGAAACCTTGAGGTACTGCCGACGAACTTCTTCTAAGTAAACCGTTTCTTATAGGTCCTTTGTTTCGAAAAAGATATACCTTTGTCACGCACATGGCTGTAGGAAACGGAGTAAATTTTTCATATTATTCAATTGAGCCCGTGGAGAGCGAGCCTTCACTTTAACATAACCGTCATATTTAAATAGCTTATATTGTCACCTGATCAAAACAATGTATATAACTTACAGCCAACCAAAGCAATATAAATCAATAAGAGTAAGTGATAGCCTCAGGCATCAGATATCCAAATTATGTGACAAATTCGCCTGGAAATACATCTTTTGCTTTAGACTTAGCCGGAAGTCAAATCCATCGTCTTGTTTTCTCTAGTTGGATTATACAATCTCATGGAATCAAGATGGATGTGAGGTGTGACTGAAACGTCATATTCTATCAGAGTTTTGGTGAACAGGGTTTAGATTCTGGATATGTTAAGCATTATTTGAAACTGTGAAAGTCATCAAGTAGGTTTTGTATATTGCGCCAGAGATGAGCAATACGTACGCTGTTTAAATTTTGCCTTATATTCTCCGATGGGATGCTGAAGATAAAATGGACGGACAAAATAAGAAATGATGAAGTGTACAGAAGACTAGAAAAGAAAAGGACCATATGGAACACCATAGAGAAAAGAAGAACGAGATGGATTGGACTTACCCAGACATGATGTGTTTGTGAGAACATAATTGAAGGTAAATTAGAGGGAAAAGTCTCCAGATGAAGACCCAGGAATAAGTTCATGGACTAAATAAAGAGGAAAGTACAAAGGAAGAGATACCAGGAGGTAAGGGAACTAGCATTAGATAGGGAAGGGTGGAGGGCTGCAGTCAACCAATCTTAGGTTTGAACGACCAATGATGATTCTCCGATGAATTCACGTTTTCAGTACTTTTTTAATCAATTTGAACAATAACCGGAGTAACGGAAGTTTACAGATGATGGCTAAATTAAATTTGCAAACAGATCGAGATTGGAGGAGGACAAAAAAGGATTGCCTCAATGCGCGGGAGGAGGGTGAAAGAGTAGGCATTTGAAACACGGTGAAGATTTCGTTGCCTGGTTTCACCACGGTGAACGCGGTAGTGTTTCAGATAGTAAGTTCCTTGCTCTTTTTATTCCTTAAAAATTTCAACAGCTGCCTCCACTCCCCGCACACCACCTCCTTCTCGCTCTCAGCGTCCTTCCCCCCACTTCCCCTGCTGCCCCCCCTACCAAGGCAGGGGTGGGATTGCTCGATTACGGTCGCTCCCTCTCCGCCGGCCCTATCTGCAATACGTGGAAGGCAAGGCACGCAGTCAGCTTAAATTTTGCAGCAACCTCGTGGGTGCGCTCACTTGCCCGTGGAGAGCGTAATTTTCCTGCGGTCTTCTTCCCTTCCATAAGGACCACAATGAATCCAGACCACCGAAAAACGAACGGCTTAGAACGAGTGAACGTGAGGGACGTGGGGGGTGGACCCGCATTTGACGCAACCGTCGTCTCCCTCGGAAAGGATTCGTCGAGTCTCTGCCGGGCTCTAGAAAAACCAGGAGGCGGTCGTTTACCATCACCTAGGAGACAAAGGGCTGGTGAATTTGAATTTCGCCGCGGCGAACTGAACGCGAACATTCGGTGTTTCTTCTTTCAAATTTCGTTGGTGAATATCTATCTATCTATCTATCTATCTCCGTCGTTCGCTCTATCGTTGGTGAATCATCTAAGAACAGATTCTTTCCTGGAGAATAATACGAGTGAAATATTCTCGGATACACACCGTGTAAATATTCCCATTTTGCCAATGTTTCAGGAATCGCCTTGCTTACTATCACCAGGGCTATTAAATTAAAATAATTGGCTCCTTTGTTGTAACCTCTGACGTCAGAAATTAGCCAAAATTTTTGGTGGTTTTACACGATTTTATTTATTACAAAGTCTGATGTATGTTCTGATAGAAATTGAAAATTGCACCTTTTAAAGCGGTGGATTGAAGGTATGTATGATCAAATAGACAAGCGAAAGATGGGAAAAAACATCAGCTCTGATTCCGTGCACGCTCCTGCAATTTTTGTGCATCAAATTGTACATTGTAAGAGCCTCACGTAAAACGGCTCTTATACTTTCTTAACTAAGAAACTAAGGTGACCACTGATTTATAACTTTAATGAATCAGGCTATTTTAGGCGTGACGCTTATTGAAAAGTTGGCCAAATGGAAAAGTATCCCCAATGTACTACCTAAGGAGAATTTACTGACATTGGCGGTAAATGGTTATCGGGTCTTCCACCAGGCGAAATATTCATTTGCCAACGTTCATACAGCTACCACCGTCATTTCCTTAGGGGCTACTTATGTTCCATAGAGCCCTAAAGATGATGGCAGAAGTAGTCATAGAAACAATGGAAAACGAATATCTCTCCTGGTAGAAGTTACAAGAAAACTTTGCGAGAAGTACTCATTTTCATTTGTTGTTCAGTCCTGAAATTAGTTTACTGCAGTCCTTCACTCTTCCCCATCTAATGCTAGTTCCCTTGCCTCCTGGTATCTCTACCTGTGTACTTTTCTGTTTATTTGATCCATGAACTAATTCCTGGGTCTTCTTCTGGGGACTTTTCCCTCTATTTTGCCTTCAATTAAGTTATTCACTAGCCGATTGGATTGGATATTTGGGGAGGCGACCGACAGCTGAGGTCATTTGCGCCCCGGGAGGAAGAGTGGATGGAAACCCGGCGTCGGGATTAGCATGCTCTTAACGATAGTCGCCAAAGGGTCCACGGTTTAACGTCTCATTTGACATACGGAGTACTGTACTTGAAGTACCCTCCACAAGACACTCAGACACTCGAGTAGGGATCGGGTTTCCTCTGTAATTTTCCTCCTCAGCAGGGATTGGAACCCTGGCCGTCCGTATGGTTAGCCAGTACTCTAACCACCACACCAACCCGATCCCCTTCTTTACTAGCCCATTGTGTCTCAGGGCGTGTCCAATCCATTTGGTTCTTCTTTTCTGTATTGTGTTCTATATGCTCCTTTTATATTCTGCTCTTCTGTACTTTTCATCATTTCTTATTTTGTCCGTCCATATTATCTTCAGCATCCTCCCCGAGCACCAGGTTTCGAAGGCTTCTATTCATTTCTGGTTAGCTTTTCCAATGGTCTACGCCTCCAATCCGGAGTGTGTTACCAACCACACGAATGTTTTCACATATTGTTTCCTGGTTTGTAGTCCTAACTCTTTTTGAGCACAGCAGTTGTCTTTTTCCCATGGACGCCTTTTTAGCTTGGGCTGTTCTCCCCTTGATGTCCGTTGTACTTCTTCCGTCCCACGTGATGATACTTTCGAGATAGGTAAAGGATTCCACGTTCTCTAATTTATCCTCTCAGGGTGACTTCTGCATTCTGCTTTTCTCTTTCGTATAATAGAATTTTAGTCTTCGTCATATTGTTTATTTTCACACCGTATTCTTGGAGAACTCGGTCCGCTACCTTTAGTGACCTTTGAAGATCATTGCGAGGAGTATATGCCGGGAAAAATACCAAGTACAAGATTGGGACCGTCAATCTCTCACAAGAATGAAAGGAGTAAGGATATTAATTCACGATCATCAACAGACATAGCGGAGTCCGGGGTGGGCCATTGGTAGCATGTTCACTATCCGTGGGTCGTGAGTTTGAGGTCAAGTTTCAGCAGAAAAAATACCAAATAGAAATTATACGATCTTTCAGAAATCAGCCCACAAGTATTTGGCTAAATTACCTTTTGCCAAGAAAGCTACCCGGCCCGTTGAGCGGCAACAGTCTCATAGGAAGGCATGAAGGCGCAGATCTGGTATCAACTGCCCCAGCTTCTGGCGTGAGTGTGGACCGCAGAATCGGCCAGAGTACTGCGCTGTGGAAAAAAACGCATTTGTGTCGATAAAAGATGCAACCTTGCATTCATTTGACGTGATTGTATTCCTCACGATAAAATATTCCGAAGGTAAATAGTCCTACTGTCGGGTTAGGTCTTCAGGGAGGAGTACAATGGTCAAAATGAAAAATGCAATGCTGTAGTCAGTAGACGAGAGTATGTTAGTTATTTTATGCCACATAGAGATGTTATGCAAATGATGTCGAAAACATTAATTTTCCTTGAACGACGAGGAAAAATAGCTAACTAGCATTTTGAAAGATGCACATGGTTAATGTGCATTCTTATTCCCTCCATATCATTTCAGATTGACAAAAAAAGTCCATGCTTCATCACCATCGAGATTCGGAAATCCGAACATTGGTTTGAAATTAACCCTCCACTCACTTCCTTGCCTGCCACTTCACTCGTCGTAATTATTCACATTCTTGGTCTTATTCGTGACTTTTCCCTTTTATAACTCATTCCAATATTGCTGTAAATTTCATGTTGAGTCGCACTAGTCTTAATAGTTTGTTTATCCTTCCGAGGGATTTTTCACGAAACTTCTTTTTTTTCAACCCTTCGAAAGAATCCTTAGTTTCTGATATTCATTGTCCATTGACAATTTCTTCATTGCAGAAATTGTCAATGGACAATGGCATTGGTCTTCAACACTCTCCCGTCGAACTAGAATTTAATTAATTCTAATCTCTTTTGCTTAACAGCTATTTCTGCCCTGGCTTCTAGGAACATGCTCCAAATATATTTTTAATAATGTGATAACTGACGACATTATCCTGGCTGGAGTTACTAGGAAATTGCTTCATCAAGAAATATAGAGCTAAATTCCGAAAGCGGAAACGGAAGATAAATAGCTTGAAGAAGGGTTTGAGGATCTAGAAGTTAGTTTTATTTTGCCTTCAAGTATTTGGTCAAATAATCAGATTTTCCAATACTTTCTGGATTCATGTTACACGCGGAACACTCTTGTTCAATTGTTCAACGAATCATACCGTTGTGGAATCCGTCACCAGCTGTTGACTAGATAAATTTTCACTTGCTGACGCTAGGAATTAAGAGCTTCATGTACCAAAATTGGCTCTGAAAGCTTGTAGTAAATTAGAAAAATAGTAATTGTGTCGTCACTCTAAGAATTGTGAATTTCATTCATTTCCTTGACAAAGAGAACTAAAGGAAGTGGTGTATTTGAACCAACTAATACTCAAAATATATTATATAGCTAATTAGTATTATTAATGTGACTGATGAACTGTAATAAAAGATAATAAATCATGCATAGAGATAATATATCCTGCCGGTTATTTCATGTGAAGTTAGTAGCTAATAATGATGTTCAGACATTTAGCACAGGTGCAAAACCTACTTTACCCAGGAGGGTCAAAATTTCTCAGAAAAGATTGATCGCAACTATTCATCATCATTAGTCGTTCAATCCTAAGATTGATTGACTACAGCCCTCTACCCTATCCTATCTAATGCTTGTTCCCTCACCTCCTGGCCTCTTTTCCTATATACTTTCATCTTTATTTGGTCCATGAACTTATTCCTGGGTCTTCATCTGGAGACTTTTCCCTCTAATTTACCTTCAATTATGTTCCTCACAAACCCATTGTGTCTCAGGGTGCGTCCAATCCATCTAATTCTTCTTTTCAGTATGGTGTTCCATATGATCCTTTCCTCTTCTACTCTTCTGTACACTTTATCATTCCTTATCTTGTCTGTCCATTTTATCTTCAGCATCCTCCAGCACCAGGTTTCAAAGGCTTCTATTCTGTTCTAGTCAGCCTTTCCAATGGCTCGCAACTATCATGGTCCCTTATGCTACGTGGAAAACATTAAAATCACATTATAAATCTATTGGATCAACAGTCTAGTTCCTTGATTTGTCTCTTTTTGAGATCTCAAGATTGGGTTCCTATTGCAGTCACGATGGTGGGCGATTTTAACCACCTGCCTAATAATGTTGCGCTCTACCTTACTTCGCTAAGTAGTTAAGTTTCCCTGACTATCTCTCTCTCTCTCTCTCTCTCCCCTTGCTTTCCTTTTGCCCTCCGTCCTTTCCCTTCTCCCTACCACTTCCATCTCACCATATTGTCACGCAGGTCTGCGCCAGGGACTTCTGCGGAAGCCAAAACTGTTTAGCTCCGGCATATCGGGTATCGGATATCGGGCGATACATTCCCACAGAGGGCGACGGGAGTGCGGAGGAGATGAAGGGCATTGGCGGCGAGGCGACTGATAAGAATTGGGTAGAAATCCCCTCTTATTGTTTCAGTCCGAGGGCTTCCTTGCTATTGTGGGCGAAAAATAAAGATTAGACCCCCTACCTTGAATAACTCTGGCTTATCCGACAGATGCCAGGCCCAGTCTATCCGTCTGACTACCGATATACCGGGTGATATGCTCCAAAGCGGTGGGTTAATCCACAAGGTATTGTTAGTAGTGGTTTTCAAGTGGTACCGGTGTACTACAAACCGTTGAATCGGGGGTGGAATCCGATACTTAATAGCTTCGCTTGGTTAAATTTCCGGCTGAGTTAAACAACGTTTCCTTGGGAAATGAATTGGATTCTGTACTCATCATAAAATACCGCTACTAAACTAACTTTTCAGCCAAAACATGTATCATGTGACACGGACATAGGAATCTCTGGTTAGAAAGTCATTTTACCGGCTCTATATTCTTAAATTTTTCAAAGCACAATTTTTTACATTGCTCCCACTGAATACAATAAGGAACGCTTTTTCAAACTTCATTCAACTTACGGTTTTAAGTAGTATTTATAAATCAATTTTATAAAATTTTCAGAGAGTATACTATGAAGGACCCAACTCAGGATATGTGTCTTCTTAACTATGGAATTTTATAGTTTCAGAAATTATCAGATCAGAAAAAATCAGAAAAATATTATTTTTGCCGTATAAAAGGGCTGAATATCAAAATAACGACGGGGTTTTTTCACAGTGATACTTATACATAGGTATGTATAACAGAGACGGCAGGTAGGTACCTTGGTTTTGTTAATCGCTAGGATATCATTTATTGACATTTGATCCCAAGAGGTGGGACTACTAGATAAACCACCGAAAAGTGTTCTGATTACTACTCTCATTTAAGGGAGTAATTATCATTATTAATTTGCAAATAAAGAAATGAAATTACTTTACAGTATGCTCAAATGAAACCTCTCGGTATGCCACTTTTGCTTAAAGGCTTTGGTATGTGAAAATGTATTGCTCTTCTTGGGAAGTATTTTTTGTAATTGATGGTAAAATACATTATTGCAATTCTCGCACAAAACAAAAATGGGAAATTATTATAGTCAAGACAAATGCATCCAGGTTCAAGGTCTTTGTTCCAAGAAACATATCGGTACCAGAACTGACGCTTTTGAAACTTTACTCGTTGGCCAGGAGCAACTTAAATGAAACATCCCTAAACTCCCCCTCTAAACAACAACGTCCTGTACGGATGAATGTTTTAATTATTAATATTATAATGCACTGAGATGTAGTTTTGATGAGATATTTGCCGTATTTGAGAGCATTGGTGGAATTGAAGGTTTTCGGACACGGCACAAAATGCAATTAGATCGTGCTGTTTGCGATTATTCCCATTCATCTCAATGCGGAGATGTCAATTTTTGATAGGAATCCTTTCTGAGCAATCCAAAAAATACCAAAAAAGTCTTCTTTTCAGTAATACGTTTGGTTTTGTGAATTCACTTTTTGTTTCGGCCTTGGTGATTTTTTTCTTCAATTTGGTTCGGCCGCGACCCCTCTTCAGGCATGTAAACAAGGGTGAAATGCGGACAGTGTGTCATCCGGATACCCTTGGATAGAGTCGAATGGTATTTTGAGCACTTACAAATAATAATTCACCGCGGAAGCACGGGAATCCGACCACATGAGCCGAATGCACACACAAATACATGTACAGAGCGCTTGTTTTCCTTTTTCGTCACGGCCATCCACTTGGCTTCCCTCCCCCTATGGAGAACTCCGTTTTAAAATTGTTTGCGACGCCGAAAAAGTCCACCTTGACTCTTTTTTTTTTTCTCTTTTTCCGTATCTCTTCACGCAACCTCGCGGATTTTTTTTATAAAGAGCCCATATTTCTCTCGTGGCTGAATTCAGTCGAGTCTGGACATAATTCAGTCGTATATATTATACTTTTTTTTCATCATACTCTTCCCGAAACCCAACCTACACAATTCATCAAGTCTTCTGGCATGCGTAGAGGATTTTTGGGGAGATGGGAGGTTGTAGGTGGGAGAGGAAGCTCCCTGAGAGGGGGGAGGGGAGAGAAGAAAAATGAAACGCGGACGAAACCGTCTTATTATAAAATAGCGCAAAAGCCGCCCGTCTACGGATCATCGCAGCCGAAAGCAGTCGTTGCGGACTTCTCAATGGATATTTGATCTCCGCGAATCCCTCACCCCTCAGGGAGCCTCCCTACCTCTCCCATCTCTCTTCACGGTTGCCATTCCCCCCCCCCCCTGTAAACCTCTTCCTTCCCTCCTCATCCTTCAAATCCCGCCCCCCTTCTTTACCCCTTGGCCCACCCAGGCACACATCCAAAACCACCCCACCCAATTCCCTCTCGACCCCCCCCAACCCTCTGGTATTCCTCCCACCGCACCCAACCCAAAACTCTTTAAACCTCCCTATATACGTCCCCCAACATTTTTTTCCTTCCTACCTCTCTCTTTCTCTCCCTAACTCCTCTCCCATTCTTCAACGCTTGCGCCGCGGAAACTGACTCAGTCGATTCCAATTCCAGTTTGGTACTCTCCACCGACAGAGACCCTCTCCTCTGCGCCACACACCGCCTCCTCCTCCCCCCCAACCACCCTCTCATTGGATTAGCCCACCTCCCCGCCCTACCTCCTCCCACACACATACACACACCGGGAAAGGGGGGTCTTTCTCTCTCTCACTTCCTCCACCCTCTGCCACACCTCCTTAAACTCCCCACCCCACCCTCGCACACACATAACCCTACTCCTCCACCTCTCCCTCAACCTTACGGGGGGCGAAAAAACTCCTTTTCTGCCCCCAACCCAAAGCTTTCCACCTCCTCTCCCGCCCCCTCTCCGGCCGCCACCCCATTTTACCGACTCCCTCGGTCAACACGGGAGTCGGGAGAGAGTAGGTGGCGGGGGGGGGGTTACGTAGGGGGGTGGGAGAGGAGGAGGTGGCTGGAGGGAGAGTCCACGCCGATGCGGACGGCGTGGGAGGGCGAGGCGGGAGGCGGGGGGGAACAACGTTGCGGGCGAAGGCAGCGCCTCACTTGGAGCCGTGCCGCAAGCGAGCCTCGGACTCCCACCGACAGAGGGCCGATGGGTGTGTGCGCCGCGGAGTTTGGGAGGGGTTGGGCACGAGTCGCCGTCTTAATGGGCCGGGAGGAGGCGAAGGAGAGGAGGAGGCGACCGGGGGCGGTGGTGGTGTAGGAGTTGGGGGGGGGCAGGCACGAAGGCGGGGGACGGCGCGGCATATCTGCGGCGTCTGCGTGCGAGGGACGGGAGGGGCGGGCGGAGAGAGAGAGAGTGGTGGGGGAGGTAGGGAGGGGAGGCGTTCATAGAGGGCGTCGCGAGGCGCGAAGGCAGGAGGCCTGGAGAGTGGCCGCCGAGAGGGCGCCAAGGACCGCGCGCTAGCGCCAGCGCCCCCGACCCGCCCTGAAGACCTCTGTCTGTCCGCGGCGCCCAGACGAGCCGCCTCGTCGTCCCTCAAGCGACACAACGAGCGGACAGCACACACCGCACGCGAAGCAACTCCCCCCCTCTTGACAGGGGAGGTTTGACGAAGCCGAAGAAGAAGAACTGGGTGAAGAGGATAGCACGGGGCGGACAAGACAAACCAAGACACATAAAACTCTCACTCATCCTAGAAAACAATATATAAAAACCCGCCCCAATTCGATAGAAGAAGACGCAGGAAAGATTTATATTTAAACTCCGGGGCGGGGGGCGCAGCAGACTCATCGCATAAAAGACTTCTCATCACTGCCTCCTGCTGCTTCTTCGTCCTTCAACCTTTCCTTCCTTCCGCTTGCCTGACGCCTGACTGCCCGCCGCGTTCGCTTCTTCTACTCGAGCCGGGTGGTGCCGTGTTGATGAGGAGGTGCGGAGGGCCGTGAGCAGAAGAAGGGCAGCGCGGCGCGGAGAGAAGCGGACGACGGAAGCGGAGACGGCTAGGCGGACGAGGGCGGCGTGGTGGAGGACAGGTTGGCCCCGATGCCGCCCGCCGGCCGCACCAAGCACCACGCAGCAGCGCCCGCCGGAGCGACGGAGGCGGCCGGGGAGCAGCGGGCGACGACGGCCGCCGGAAGGCTCCAAGGCGCCGACCACCGGCGGCATCCCCGGTGAGCGGACGACCTACCTCGCCTCGTCTTCGGGAAGATGAGGGGGCGAAGCAGCGGCGGCGCGGCGGGGACCGCCACCGGCATGCCCTTCTCCGGAGGCGGCTGCGGGGGCGGCGGTGGCGGAGGCGGTGGAGGAGGTGGAGGCGGCGGTGCTGGAGGCGGTGGTGGAGGCGGAGGAGGAGGAGGGTGCATCGGGATGAGCACGGCAACCATACTACTCGTATTCCTGTGTCTTCCTCACGGTGAGTGAGCCCGAGAGCGAGCGATTCAAACATTCAAACAGAGAGAAAGAGAGGGGAAAAGGAAGAAAAAAATATTTATTTTTGCCTAAAGTACACATAAGATACACATGTATACGTTATATACCGACGGGTGTTTTCTCGACGTCTCTTTTGAGTAAAAAAATTCCCGAAAAGTTTTATTTCCTCCCCTCAGTCGTTATTTATGTCCGTATGTCTGTCTGTTTGTTTGTACTCATTCATTATGGTTATATTTTGGAGGAAAAAAGGGATTTTTTTGGGTTCTTTTGTCGTTGTCGTGGGCGCGTGATGTCTATTCCACCGACCTAACTCCCTTCTTTTACCGCGCGCACAACCCGCTGCGAGAATTGTGTTCGTCCCCCACCCCCACAACCGTCTTTGTTGCCCTTGCCCCCTTTTTAGCGCCCCTCCCCCTCTTCCTTCCTCCATGCCAACCGTCCCCCCCCCCCGCACCCGTTGTACACCACGCGCCTACTCATTTTGCCCTCCTCCTCGCCCTAATCCCTCTCCCACCTCCCACGCCACCTCCCAACCACCCTCCCCCCGGTTATACCCTCGCAACGGCGACTCCTCACCGCCGATAACCGCGCCAACAAGGGTCCGCCATTGAAACCGTTGGTATGCGTACACGCAGTATGCGTCATAGCTCGACGAGTCTCCCCCTTGCTCTCCCCTCTTTGTGCCAATGCATCACTTCCCATGCTATTCACGATTGATCCGTTAAAATGCACGCCGGGAAAAATGCGGTCAGAATGTTTACCTTCTCCCTCCTTACATGTGCGAGTCGAATTAGAGCGCGATGTCTCCTCTGTCACCTGAAGCGAAAGAAAGAAGTAAGAGATAACGATCCACCATATATTCCTTCGGATTTTCGTCCTTGATGGCTTTGAAGGCCGCGGAAGCGAACTGCTTTGTCTCATTCGTTCATTACATAATTGTTATTCGAATTAGATGACGACACATTGTTGAAAGATGCATGAAAAACATCCTTGTGGCTGTATCAAGTGCTTGTGCCTTAGGGGCATGGTTTTATTTTAAAGGGTATGTTTCTGTCTTAATCACTCTGAGGCATTCCTTAAGTGTGGTTAAAATTGGAGGATATTTGCATGTGTGTCATAGAATTATATTTTTGTTGTGCTACTTAAGTATAATTTGTTTTAGGAAAGTATTCCAGCTTGGGAAGTATTGCGGTTATTTTATCCCCCACTGCTCTCACTAAATTCCGTCCCTGGACTGGCGTGAATATTTTCTTTTTTTTAGATGAATATTTTTTTTTCATTATTATGACGCTGCTGGAAGGTATAAGAGCGTCGGTCAATTCAATCTCAATGGACGCTTTCCATTTTGGCAGCGCCGCTAAAGGTGTGACAGAAAAATCCGTCCTTTTCCCTCCACCCACTCTACTCTCACTCCGGGAGAAATAACCTCGTCCAAACAGGTGCTATAAGGATTTCGGAAAAAGCCCGGCTGGTCGGGTCCACGCACTCGCTCGAGGAAAACCACCAACCTCTCTCCTCCCCCTCCTCGCTCTCTCTATGTCGGAGAATGTGCATTTCGGGGGGAAAAGCAGTGTGCGAATCGAGCGAAAAGGGAGCCCTCACGGACGTGAAAAATGTCAGCAGTTGCTAAGCTCGCTTGGGAATTCTCCCGGCCAACCCAACTTTTGAACCGTGGCAATTCAATCTGGCGTGACCCCGCAATATTTCACTTTTCAGAGAGGACTGTCAGAAACGTGGCCGAAAACGGGAGAGAGTGGGATGGGGGAGTGGGGGGGGACGGAGAGGGAAGGTTTGACCGTTGAAGGGAGGTAGACCCGGGGGGGGGGGGGGGGGGAGGGTGTAGAGGGATGATGAAGGAAAGGGTTGGAGAGGGGAACGAAACGTGTCCAGTGGGGTCGAGTAGGGCTTTTATTATTCTTTCATTCGACTCCTGTCGCTGCTCCATTAAAGGGCTTGCTGCGAGGGCTGTTTCGCTGCCAGTCGAACGCGGCGGTAACCTCTTTTAACTTTATATACACTCCTTTTTCCCCAAAATCGCCCTCTGCCTCCGTCCCTCACTCCTCTGGGGGTCACTTGTCCCCCTGCCCCCCATGGAGGGTTGGGGGAAGGTTCTTTTGGCTTGTGACCACCGCTGATTTCTCTTTGTTCCGTCATCCACGCCTTTCTCCCTCCTCCACATTTCCTTTTCCCTCTTCCCTCGCTTCTTTCCTTTAGATCCCCCGTTACTGCCTTGCTCCGAGTTTTCTCCCATTTATCCCGGGCCGCAGTTTGTCTTCCTTCGGACGCACAGACATCATATCCATCCCCTTACGTTCCTCTCCTCTCTTCCCCGCCCGAAGCCACCCGCCAAAACCGTCCACCTTACTGCCGACGAGGGAAAACAAGGCCTCACGTGAATCTGTCCTCCGTCCTAACCCTTCCTTCTGCCTCATCTCAGAATCCTGCATCATCTCCCCTTCCCTCCTCTCCCCTTTTTAACCTTTCGCCTCCTCGAGTCCCTCCTCTTCTTTCTTACGTCTCGTGTCTGTCTCCCCTCTCCGACACCGATCTCTCACATTGCAGATCTCCTTCGCATTTCCTCCCACAGTCACGGTGGTGTGGCCTTTTAGCTTATTACTCAGACTCTCTTGTCTCCCATTGCCTTCTGTTACCCTACGTTATCCTTTATTGTCGCTCCTCATTGTACGAGCCCCTCTCTCTCTGTCCTCCATGTCCCTTTACCCTTTCCTTTCCTCACTCATATCCCTCGGCTTCACATTCGTGGAAGGGTTTGCTTTATTAATTTGGGAAAGGCGACCGACAACTGAGATCATTTGCGCCATTGAGGGCAGGAGGATAAGTTGAATGGGAGGAATTCCTTGGAGAAAGCGATGAGAGAGAGAGAGAGGCCCAGCGTTGGCACTTACCTACTCGCCTTCAAGGGAGAGAAACACTAGTAAATATATAGTTGACAGATTCAGGAATCTGTGAGGAATGAAAGTCGAAGTAACAAACGCTCCAATTTTCACTCTGTATTTTATTGGATCCAACCAATGTTTCTTTGCTAAGCAGCATCGTCAGGGAACGTTGCTTGACAAAGAAACCATGGCCGTGATGATTGAAATACAGTGTGAAAATATCAGTTTAGTTTTTCATCCCTTATTTTAGCTCAGTTAAAATTTTCACTCTTTGGTTAGACACTGACCAAATGAAGCCTTTCACTGTCATCTGAGTGTGACTCCTGATTGTGATTGGTAACCATGGTTGGTGATTTATAAAGGTATGGAAATCTTACCACTGTTTCTCTCTCTCTCTTGAAGGTACATATATATCGTTTTCGAAAAAGGTGGCGCTTGTACTCCTTCACTTGGTACTTCCAAACTGTAAAGAAAGGTGCTCAAGAGGTGTAAAATTTTATTAACCCTCCGTCTGATAAAACACTAAGCCAAGGAGTACTTTCCACATTACTCCCAAAGAGGAATCGTGACTCCGCTGAACAATTTATGACGCAGCCGGAAACCGAAACTATGGCCCTCGAGATGAGAAGTCATTACTCTAGTCACCGCCCGAGCTCGAATTCTCTCTTTGCAATTCCTCCCGCTCGTTCCTCATAAAGGTTCCAATCTTTTTCTCTTCCATGTCTTTCTACCCTTTTCCCCAAGCTTTCATTTCTTCCCACTTTATTCTTTCATGTCCTTCTCTCTCTCCTATATCTCCATCCTATATTCCCTCTTCTCTACTCTCCATTCCCGCTCACTTTTTTTTCTCACGACACCCAACGCCCCACCGAAATTCCTGTCTCCTCCTCTGGTCCTCAATGTGCCCCTCCCCTTTGCTCTACAAACCCCGCATGGCATTCCTCCCACAATCCCTACTCTCTCCCCCTACGTCTTCCTCTTCACCATTCTATCTGTCCTCTCCCTCTGTCTCGTCCCTTACATACATTCCTTCCTCTTTCTCTCTTTATCCCTGTCTATCTCCTCCAGCAATCATCCTCTTTCTCCTTTGCCCTTCCTTCTTCCTACCTCGGCGAATGGGATTGGAATGAGAGTATTTGCAATCTATTTCAAATCCCGGCAGTCGTGAAGACTTTTCAATTGAAATCATGATATCTGGTGAGGGTTATTTGGGTTATCAACCTCGTCGATTCACGTTCTTTGGCGTAACTTACGTAAAAAAGGATCAAATGCGTAGAAAACCTTGAAAATCTTCATCTAGCAGACGTTTCCGCGGAGGCTTGAAATCTAAAGTCACCGTCTCTGCATTTAGTGATATGCAGAGAGACCTTGGGATGGGATGCTAAACTGTTGGCCACTAGGTGCATTTTTTTTAAATTAGGCTGACGACTCCGTCAACTATTTTCTTCCCATTCTTTCCCCGTTCGCCCTAGTAGTCTTACCTTTACCAAGCTACCCACCCATCCTCAATGACCTCCAGTGTCGGTCGTCCGCTCTCAAACATCTAATTCTTAACTTTGTCCTACCTTTGTCCTTCGACTCCCTTCCTCAAACGTTTCAGGAGCCATCTCCACGGTCTTCGTCACTTCATCTTCACCCACGTCCCCACTGCCCCCCCCCTCCAAACCCCCGCCGTCCCTCACTGCCAAAAAAACCCCATCTGCCACCAGCCAACCAGTCTTACCCGCCCCTCTCTCTTCCTCCCCCTTCCCCACACCGCTCCCTCTTATATACACGCCATTCACGTCTTCGATTAAGCCTACCTCTCTCTCCTGCGCCCCACCCCACGACATCAATCCTACCCAACGAGCCACCTCTCATGCCTTTCTGCCCAGCCTCCTCTTCCCCGTTCTGTGACTCTTCTCTCTCCCGTCCTCCTCCCTCGACCCATTCAGTGTCGCTTATTATAACTCACAGGGCAACCTCACTCAGTCTCTCCCTCTCCAGGAGTGAACCAGAAAAAAATACGACGCTGCCGTAAGGGCTAAAGGTTACAAGGGATGGGACAAATTTTTTAGTGCTCAGCCCTCTTCCACTGTTGTGCGAGCCGCTCTTCGCCGGTATCACAAATTTCAAGTCAAAAAACGAATTGGGAATGTGTTACGAAAGAAGTTATGACACCGCATCACACAGTCCAAGGTTCGAGTCCCGGTTTTGTAGTATACATTTACGTGAAATATCTATCTTTTTGAGGTCCACTTTGAAAAAAGTTCCTGAAGATTAGCTCGACCCATTCAGTGTCGCTTATTATAACTCACAGGGCAACCTCACTCAGTCTCTCCCTCTCCAAGAGTGAACCAGAAAAAAATACGACGCTGCCGTAAGGGCTAAAGGTTACAAGGGATGGGACAATTTTTTTAGTGCTCAGCCCTCTTCCACTGTTGTGCGAGCCGCTCTTCGCCGGTATCACAAATTTCAAGTCAAAAAACGAATTGGGAATGTGTTACGAAAGAAGTTATGACACCGCATCGCGCAGTCCAAGGTTCGAGTCCCGGTTTTGTAGTATACATTTACGTGAAATATCTATCTTTTTGAGGTCCACTTTGAGAATTGTTCCTTAGCTAATAAATTTCCGCGACTTCGGTATTATGATCTCGGTATTTTTCTGCATAATAATGTACCACACTGTTTAATTTTCACAGACAGATATGTTTAATTGGTACAAGTGGTTTCAACGCTTAGGCATCATCATTTGCTACCTTCCAAGAGAGGTCGATGGGTAAAGAAATTGGTTGAACCAAATAAATGTTTCAAAGAAAATTATTCAACTAATAGTGAATTATCTCTCCCAATGAATGCTCACATAGTTGATACCGAATCGATTGATATCTTTTTTCTTGGACTTGACCTTCATATGACGACATGTGTGACAGTGAATTTGATATTTACCTTATCAGCGTCTTCAGGACAAAGAGTGGTCTGAAGACGCTGTTGGAAATGTCAGCAAAACTGTTTTCAATCATAGCATCACAAGTGGACGAGTACTAATATAAAGTAAAAATAATCACTCTAAAGTGTTGTACTCAGTCTGTTATCACACAGCACAGTAAACTGCGGACCCATTATTTGAGAATACAATTGTGTGAAATCCACTGTGAAAAATCATTCGCCTGGACTCGAAATCGAACCCAGATCCCTCGATTTCGCGCCGAATACTCTAACCGATAAAAGAAGTGGAGGCTCACAGTGGAAGAGGACGCCTGTGTAGCTTAATTGGTTAGAGCACTCGGCGCGAACTTGAGGGATCTGGGTTTGATGCCCAGTTCAGGCGAATGATTTTTCTACTGTGAATTTCATACAATTGTGTGATCATTATCGGGTGACTACGTTTAAGTTACTGCGCGGATAGTTCCGTGGTTCGTTGAAAATGTCCATTATTTGAGAATATGGCCTAGGTTCCCCTCTACCCTTTAAAGCGTACCCCGGAGAAACCCTCATTTTTTAGTCCACAAAATGGCACAGAAAGCTATGGACCTATTATCTATGATTCGGCGCTGGGTTTCTCTCTACCATCTTCAGCATATCCCTCCGAAAAACTGCTTCTTTTTTCCGTCTTATGACAATGAAAACTGTGGATCCATTATCTGAGAGTCGGCCCAAGGTTCACTTCGACCGTTTTCGGCAAACCCATGAGAAATCCTTTATTTATACCAAACCACCGATCTTAAAATGGCAAAAATTATCTCAGTTGTCGATCTTCTCCCACCAAGCGGCAGCACCCGCGCAACGCTTCATCTCTTCCTACACTTTATCCTCCTCCAGTCTCCACGCATCTTTCTAACCGACCCGTCATTCGGGTTTATCTTCATCCTCACTTCTCTTTGGAAATCCGTCCCCAAATCAATTTTTCCTCTCGCAGCCCTTTCCCCGCCTTGCCCATATCATTATATAGCAATTGACCCGCCATCTCTGGCGTCTTATCTTTGCGCCCAACACTCTTATTCCCGCTCACGCCCTCTCTCCACGTTATGCCCTCGTGATCTGCGGGAGAATGCGATGCCGCCTCCCATTTTAACAAGTGGTTCTCGCTAACACATTCCTCCAGTCCCCACCCCTTTCTTCTCTCTCGCCACCACTCCTTCCTCCCCGACCTCAGCCACGCCCCCTATCCTTCCGCACCGCCTCCACCACGCCCGCAAACTCTCCTCCTCCTCCTAGACTCCTCCAACCTTCCGCGGCCCCCACCCACAAATCATCCCGCGGGATTCATCTCCAGATACTGAATGGCATTTTGTAACACCTCCTCCGCGCAGAAAACTCCACTTCGAAAGCCGAAAAGGAACCCAAAAACCTTTTTTCCAACCCCTCACCAAAAAATAAAACCACCCGGGGCCTACAGACCCGTCCCTCTCTAACAGCCGCCACCACTGCTTTCGAAAGGCCCTCCTCCCCACCATGCCTTTACTATCCCTCCCCTCACCCCACTCACCCCCACGTGACTTCCCTACCTCCACAGATGAGTCCTTTCTGCGAATTCCAACTCTCCCTACTCCCCACTCTCTATTCCCCCCCCCCGACACCTCCGTCCTGCAGTCGTCCTCCAAGTCTTTCAGTATCAGAACGCTCCTTCTACTCTCACTCTGGTTGTCCATTCTCATCCTCTCTCCTCCCTAAACGTCTTTTTCTCATATTATTGCCCCCTTTCTTCTTCCGGGTGCGCATTGAAGTATTAGCTTAAGTTATTAGTAGATTTACTCAATTATAACCTTCTCGACCATTAATATATAAATATATATCAGGGGATCGGGTTGGTGTGGTGGCTAGAGTACTGGCTAACCATGCGGATGGCCAGGGTTCAAATCCCTGCGGTGGAAGTTGTTTTTCAGAGGAAACCCGATCCCTACTTGAGTGTCTTGTGGAGGACACTTCAAGTACAGTACTTCGTCTGACGGATGAGATGTTAAGCCGTGATCCCCTTGGCGCCTTTCGTTAAGAGCAGGCTAATGTCAACGCCGGGTTTCTATCCACCCTTCCTCCCTTACCTTTCCTCTATAGCGCAAATGACCTTAGCTGTCGGTCGCCTTCCCAAAAATCCAAATCAGTGTATGTCAGCAGTACCTATTCTTGAAATGAGGTCAACAAATATATTTCTCAATGCCGACGTTTCGCCGAATTATTTGGCATTTTAAGGGCATTAATATCAGAAAAATTGAATCATAAACTAAGTAAATGTCAACTCCAAGCAGTGAAAAGTAACGTAGAGTTGACATATACGTTGTTGATTGTTCTATGTTACTAAATTCAACGCCCTGAAGATGCCAAAAAATATGGCGAAACGTCATCACGGAGAAATATATTATTTGACCAATATTCAAGAATTCAATTTATGCCATTCAAGAATCTTGCTGTTTAATTAGAAGATTCAGTGTTCCTTCATGAACTCTAATTTTTGGTGGCTTAATCTAGCGGTCGGCAAAACGTAACCTGTATGCGTTTTCACGTTTTACGCATAAGTGATTTACAAGTAATTTTCCCGTCTGAAGAAAGGTCGGATGCTTTTCCGGCCCGTATCTAGTGAAGACTGTTCGGGTTCTCCACTTGGTCAAACTGACGACGATGAGGTACCTGATGATGAAGGACGGGTACATCGAAACGTCGGCAGGAATGCAGAGTATTACCTGGAGTAGAACCCGAGCATTCCTCATTAATAGACGCGTGTGACCCCTAAGAGCTGATGTTCCTTAAGGAAAAGAAAATATTTTACGAATAAAAAAGGCGTTATGTATCAGGAGTTTGTATAATCGTCGTTTTCTTGTCTCGAAACCTTGTCATAAACCTTTTGCGTAACATCTGGTGGCACGATTGTCATGAATTACCAATCGCTTGTTTAACCCGTTGAAGATAACCGCTCTGAATTCCACCATTACCCGACTCGTCGGTTTCCCTAAGAAAATACTTCAAAAATGTATTTATCTTTGCATACCGTATCCATCTCACGAATATTATAAGGCTACTGTTACTTAATTTACAGCTGATCATAATAAAATGAACTTTTTGCGATAATGCTGGTAGCATTCCGAATAATTTCAACAGATTCAGGCGAGATATCGTGGAAGTTCTTGAGAAGGAAGAGACATCGTCTTGTTCGCAGGTTTCCGCGGTGTTGATCAAATGATTTCAAAATTGTTCGGGTTGCATCCGCGTCAGTTGTCATTCAGCACAACAGTTTCGCCAGCTATCCTGCTGGCGTCCTCAGATGAAGCATCCTTCACCTGGGGACGCCAGCAGGATAGCTGGCGAAACTGTTGTGCTGAATGACAACTGACGCGGATGCAAACCGAACAATGTTGAAATCAGACATCGTCTTGTATCTGATGATGGCTCTGTGAGGTGAAGCACGTCGTACGCATTAAAATATCTTGTGGAAAAGTGAAATTGTTGTTTCATTTATAAAGCGTTGGTAGATTATTGGCGATAAATGCGCGTGTGAAGTTTTTGTGGTAATAGGGAGAGGATCGGTGGGTGTGAAGTAGACTTTCCCCAACTCCAAAGACTTGTTCTTTTCCTCAATTTTTCTTCTCCTTTCTCCATCCTCCTCACAACGGCCTTAACCCCTCCCTCCAATATCATAACGTGTCCCTCGCCTGCGCAAGCTGGGCATCTCTGCCCCATTTCCTCCCCTCCGACTCCCCCACCCTCCCCTGCCCTACCTCCCCGCCTCCCTGCTTTTTTAACCCTACACCCATTGACCCCTCTCCTTCCTCGACTCCTTCAAGTATTTTTTTTTCCTTTTTATGTCCCCTCAATGGGTTCGTCGGAAGATATATTATCAATCTCGCCCAAATAAAGACGCCTCCTAATCTAATCTTTCTAACCCTCTCTTCTTCTTTCTCCTCCCCCGTACAATCTCTCCACACCCCTCTCTCTCTCTCTTGGAAACCCTATCCATACCCCCATTTAGTCCCCTACCCCTTGCCTTCCCCCACTCTGCCCGCCCACACGCTTCTCCTCCCCCACTACGTACCCTGACTCCGTCCTCTTGCCCTTCCACGGATCGTTTTACCCCTCCAACAGCTTTTCCCTTTTTCCTAGCTCCATTCTGACCCCACCCCTCCGAGTTTCCCATCCATCCGTAGGAGTCTCATTCCACAGCTATCGAAAAAGCTCGTGGTAGATGCACAGGGCTATGTCTCCTGACTGAAGAGATCATTTTCTAAAAAAGGTCATTACGGGTCTTAGGATGATACGCAGCCATGCATTTATGTCTTTACTTTCGACTACTCAGATGTCGAACGGTTCGAAGTACTTCGGAAGATTTCCATTTCTTCCAAAAATACAACTGTGAATTACTTGGCATTGCCTTAAGAAAAAAATCAACCTGGACCGAGAATTGAACCAGGTACGTTTGGATTGCCGGGCCATCGTGCAGATCCATTGCCACGACAAGTCAAAAGTCCGCGGTTCGATTTCCGGTCCAGACGGATTTTTTCTTTTGGAAATTACTACACTCTGGATACTTTTTCCGACCAGACCGAGGTGTAGAGACAATATAACTTCAACTTCCCGTCTCTGTTACCTATTTTAATTTATATAATTAAATTGGTAGCATCGAGCATTACTCCGTGGATCTTCGCAGTGTTCAGCATGATGAACAGAAATGCATTTTAGGGTTCCAGTTGTAGACTTATTCAGTAGATCGGTTGAATTTCATCTAAATGGTCAATGTCATGCTCATTGGCCTGACGGCCATGGGCATTGTGCCTTGATATTAATGGCGTTATAGACCTTGTAATTCGATCGGTTTGTATATTAAACATGTGTGGAAGCGCAGTCTCTCTTTTATTCGGAAGAGTTTAACCTTGAACAAAATCTCTCATTTTTTTATTCGAAACAGCAATTAGCAAAAACTAGCTCCATGACCACTTATCCAGCATCTCCTAACCCTCTGAATTAACATTGTCACTGCTCACCGTCCCAAACCGAAATTTTTAGTCCCACCTTTGCTCACCTACCTCTTTCTTCTTCCCCTGTTGAAGTCGCTTCGTGCAACCGGTAGTTCTCATCCTTTACTGTCCAATCCCCCCGTTTCAGAATATAATTCCTCCGACCAAACGTAAATTAAATGATAAGAATTTAACTCCCAAAATTAAATTGTGATGCACGGGTATGGGAATCGTATGTTTTATCATCTGTTCAATAAACTTGATTGCACGCTCCAGAAAAAACTGAAACAAATTTAAAATTTACGTGCTTAAAATGATTTACAATGGACGCTGAATTTTAAGGTAACAGTATTTCTATTTCCTCGCACAACTCCAATAAATTCCTTCGGGGATTGAACTCCCCCGAACCTTAAAGATATTCCGCCGTTGCTGTTTGAGTTCAACGAAATTCTCAAGTTCAACCTCTTGTTGAATTAGTTTTACTCCAGTTTTAGTAAATATATGCATTCTCTATTGAAAACCAGCATTGACTACGTAACGTCGGGATTGTTTCACGAATATACATTAATATACCCTTTTTTCCAACTGTAACATCGTACTATATCGCCGCGTCTACGGAATTAACACTTTTGACTTCAAAATCTTAGTAATTGGCTAATATCTCAAGCAATAAGGTGGAAAGTTTTATATATGTTATTTTTATTCAATGTCTATGAAATTTTGTTTCTTAATAACATTTATTTGCTAAAATTACATTTATAAAACACGGGAAAATACTATTTTTCATCGTGTTCCTACCACTCTCCCTCGGAACGCCGTCGAAACACAAAAATAGCGTGTAAAGGTAACATTTCGCTTGTTATTACAGGTGGAGGTCAAGTTTTTATGAACAATAATTACAGTTAAATAGCATAATTATTCAATTTAAGGTGTAACGGTAATGATCCTACGAGATTCTCACTTCCACTTTCCTGCTTCTTGCTCCTTCGCTGCGACATCCTTCCTCGGTCCATTCCTCCCTTTTGATATTTCCGTCCTCTTGCTTCCCCACACACCCAGGCCAAAAACCTTCCTCCCCGCTTCCTCCGCGATAGTGTTCTAATGAAAATTCCTCTTTTGCACACCCCGTCTTAATTTGCGCTAATAATTTGCTCAGCGCCCTTCGAGGCGTTATCACTCTTCCCTTCACGTCTCCCTTGGGATTTCGTCCTTTCAACTCTCGCCGTATATTTTCCTTCCACAGCAACTTTCGTCTTCCTCTTCAATTTCCTCCTCTACTATACGATCGTCTGCTTTCATAGTTTCGTAATATCTGCGCTATACATCTGCATACTGCTCTGCGAGCTGCCGCTGGGGCTTGTGGCCGGGGGCTCTCGGGAAATGGAAAAGTAAGGAGAAGAGAACAAAAGTGAAACGCAAGTTGACGGTGTGTTTTCAGTTAGTATTACACTCTGTTGAACCAGTCGTCATGGCATCATTTTATCGCCAGTATTAGTTCATTTTGGAGGATTAATTTTTGGACGAATTCATGACTAATGCATATTCGATTATGGTTTATGGTAGCATTCTTGGTTCATAAATGCCAGATCTACGATTAAATTTTAGCAGGTTTCGCCCAGAGAAAGTGCAAAACGTATGTGCTTTTTGAGCGTTTTAACTCGCAACTGATTATGAAACGAGTACCAACTTCTAGCTGCATTCGAACTTTCATACAGACCAATGTTTAATAAAACTTTCAGTGCCCTGTATCGACTTTAAGATATGAATGTGACTGCTTTTAGATTAAAATGTCGTTTTTTCCCAATTTTTTTGACTTTTTTTAAATTTATCGGATGATTGATCGGTAAAACTACGCCCAACTCGATCATGATTTATGGTGGCGTCCATGATTCATCAATGCTAGGTTTACGGTGAAATTCTTGCAGGTTCCATCCGGAAACTTATAAACTGTCGTTTTCTTCCTGGGATTTCATGTCTTTCTCTTCCGCTGCCAAACGAACCTTTCTGTTTTTTCCAAACTCTTCTTGCAAAATCGACTGATAGAGAGTGAAAATGACAGCAGAAGGTCCTTTTCAGTGGAAGAGACTTTTACCTACGAACTGCTTTAGCTTAAAGAGTAAGCCCAACGTCGCAAATCTTCATTGCCGATTTCAAAATAATCCGTTGTTCACATCAGCTTTCCAACTCTGTGGCTCCCAATCTATTTGTTTAGATTGGCTTCTTCAATGGGAGTACGAACAATATCAGCGTATTTTTGGCTTGCCCTATGTCGTAAACATTGTTGCGAAACACTTTTCTGACGCTATCTCGCCATCTCAATTTTAATGCTGTTATGTTGGCAGCGTTACCTAACATGTTCTATCCACTCCTCATTTCCATAGTCAAACCCTTCGTTACGAGCCTTCCCTTCCTTGACGTCATGCTTCGTGCTTCTATCTGACTCCATGTCTCGTCACCGCTGTAATTTTCTTTCTTTCTCCTCATCTTCTCCTCCTGATACTCTAGCAGCCTCCCGCCTTCCACTCTCATCTCTGCAGTCCAATATTGTTCCCTCTCTCTTTCCCAAGCCGATGTGAAAATTTTAAATGAACCGATTTGCACTTCTGTCACGATTTCTTTCTAGCGAGTCCATTCAACGATACGTATAAAAAGGGACTTCTCCTTTTTGGGTCGCAATATTTTGCACCATCCGATGGTTTTCCGATATTTTTCCACAGCACACCACCGTCGCCAATGGCCTTCTGGTATTCTGAACTTGATAAAGAGACCGGTGTCGGTCGATTCGACGAAATTGTGGTCTCTGCTCCCATGTTAAAGGAAAAATTCGAACAGTGTACTTTTGAACTTTCCGCAACATGGTTTCAGAAAATGACTCATTCCCTCGATTTCATTTTATGAGAAAAATGATTTTTACAGAGTTTGATGGAAAGGATAGCTTCTAGAATTAAGGATATGAAAGATAAAATACATAATTTCGAAAACCACTGCCCTGAGAAAGTAACAATGAATAGCGTTTCCCAGTGGTATAGTTTGTCAAATATGCACTATCTTCATGAACCCACTTTTGAACTGGTACTTAACAATCAGACGTTTTAAATATTATGTTAGCTATATTTTGCATGCGTTTCCTTGCCTTGGTCACTATATATTATTATGTTCATATATACTAAATTTCCTTTTTATTGTTTTAATTTAGGTAATTGTTGCAATCTTGTGTTTTTGGGCCGAAATAGTGGCTGATCAAATTTCAGGAAAAAAGTAAAAGATCTTGAAAAGGATCTCTGGTAGAGGCTCTTCCTTCAAGCGTTTCACTTAACCAATTTTAATCGCATCTATTGACCACTTTCTGTCAAGATTTCTACTCCTATTCGCTGATTTTTCATTTGGCTTATCTCGTCTGATATGGGAGCTTGCATTCTCTTCTGCATTAGAGGTACGGTAAACAACTAAGTTGTCATCGAATACCCTGAAACGACCTTTTTTATCCTGAAGACCCTGAAACGACCTTTTATTTTCTCGTTCAAAATGATTGTTTTTATAAATATTGGCCTCTTTAGCAAAAATGCGTTCACATTAATCAAATATACTCTCCGTTTTTAATTAATTGACGGTATGAGAAGGTAAAAAGCAAACTTTGTTGTACTTTACTCGTTACTATAGCCTTTACGACGAGTTGCACTCGTTGCCCGGGTGGTTTATACGTGTTTAAAAGCTGGCCTTTGGTAAAATATCTGTGAATATGCTTGCATAAGTGAAATGTATCTTAGCCAGGTTCATCTTTTATTTTTTGTTTTAATTCCTCTGATAAATTACGTTATCTACAGATTTAAAGATTTTTTTCTCTTTTAAGCAGATACTCCGGGTTTTGGATTCTTTCAGGGGTTCTATTTTGGCGCGAACTATTGTTTGCACTGGTGCACTTAAGTACGTGCTGTATCTTTGAGCGAGCTCATTTTTTTAGAACGCCTCCCAATATCATATTGACTTAATCGATTTTATTGCTTGCAATATGTCGGTTGGGATTCCAGTTTGGTTCGCTGATCATCTGCTGGCTTCAGCAAAGAGTGAGTAATTTCTTCGTACCTGGGCTTAGGCACGTTTTTCAATCAATTCCTGCCTTTATGGTGGAGGAAAAATTCTTCCTCGGATCTCATGGCTTCTTTTACTCCTTGCTAAGTGTGTCTTCATGAGAGATTGCAAAATATAACAAGATTGCTTCTAGAGCTGGCTTAAAATCTCGTCTCTAGAAAAGGTCACGCAATATCAAATAACAAGCCCTGTCAAGGGAAGCAGAAGATTATTAAAACGGGAAACTTTCTGATCAAAATTCGTCGGCCATCGATATTTTAAAAATAACTAGTATAATTTTTTAAATTTTTTCTCGCTATATGTTCTCAATATTCAGCAAGAAATTTTTACGTCGGGAAACCTAGATAATGTCTCACCCACAGCTGAGGCCGAATTTATCTAATAAACTCATTTTATGTAAGCAAAAAGCTCATCCGCTCTTTCATAAACCCATCCTTAAAATAAAGCTAGCCCATCTGATGAAAATTTTTTGAGGTTAAGTCGCACTTTAATAAATTGTCTCAAGTATCACAAAAATTTTCACCATGACTTTGTCAATAATCCGTTAAAACGGAAATGAAACGTCTGCAATTCGAATTTGGCGGGATAAGAACTTCAACTGGAAAGACCAAATTAAAATATGAAGTTTATTTTGTTCATTTTATTTTGAGTCTATAAACAATCAATGTTTTTCAATGAATTTAGTATTTTATGGATGAAAGTGTATATCTTTTCCTATAAATATATAACCACTTTTACAATACCACAGACTTACAAACTTACTTAAACACACGTCTCGGGTCTCAACGCTTAACCGATGATGAAGCTTCAGGTCAGGACCTGAAGATGACGCTTAAGCGTTGAAACCCGGGTCGTGTGTTTATAAGCGTATTGTAAATGTTACCATTAAATTCTCTGAAAAACTGGAATAGCACAAAGTTACTAAGGACCTTGTGTTATTTATATTACCACTGCCAAAGATAACATCAGAAAATTGTTCATAGATATGTAATAATAGGATAAGTGTCATTTTATACGAGAATAAACAATTCTTTTACTGTACGAAGATAATTAGAGTTACCCATTGGGTCCGTATATGAAGAATTAAGGGTGCTACCGGAAGAATTGCGGTTATGGGGTCTTAAACAATATGTGCCATACTAGCAGTGTTGTATAAATTGTTCTATTTTGATCTTTACTTGGATTTTGAGGGATTAATAGAGTATGTAGGTGTCGCAACATTATTTAGAAATATTTACTTGTGCTTAAAATCTCGAATATTTATCCATAATATGCATGTATACCGCTATGATATGTTATTCCCCAGGTCAAAAATAAACGTGCAGACTCTCCTCTATTTAATAAGTGACTGATTTGTGATTGGGTAGGTTGTAATGCATGTTTTGTCTAAGTAATGGTTTAATTACTCATACTGTGGGTACTTATTTCAATTTGAGCGTATAAAATTGATTATCGGAACTGTTTTCCAACAACCTGGTTATGCTGTCTTTGATGGCTATCACTATACCCAATCGGAAGGAATTAGTTCCAAATGTTTAAATAGGCATCCTTATTTTTTATTATTTGTCCTGTTACATAGAATTTCCTACAGAGAGGTTCATTTGAATGAGAGCCAAAATTTTGCTGCCATATCTCTTTCCTTTCAGTAATCCCAGCAAGAAGCATAAAAATGATATCTTTTAGAAATGCAGAAAGGGGTCGAAGTAGTATGTCTCAGATATTTCTAGGAGAGAATAAGTCATTCGAGATCAAAATTACGCTCAGAAAATAGTATAACCCTTTTTTTTGGCTCGGAAACCAACTGAAGTGATCTCCCAAGCCCTAACTTATTCAACGTCGAATGGGAGATTTCGAGAATTCCGGTAATTTATGAATCCGAATGCATCAAAGAACCTAATATTCTGAGAGAATTAGAAGCACGGCTTGCATTTTTTCTAGTCTCTTCAACTTTTCTGCCAAGAGCCATTCTTCCTCTTAAGATTCCGCGTTTCTAGCCCTTAAACACATTATGAAAAAAAAATCTCTTCGAGCTTATTTTTTCTCCTTCTTTTCCTCCAGATAGTACTTCCTGCATGTCCAAGGCGACGCCTTCATCCCCTGGCACTTTGCCACTACCAACGTATATCTGAGTTTCTCCTCTCCAGTTCCTCCGGGCTCCTCCTTTGAGCCGTATTTGGGTGGAGCTCTTTATTGATGCTTTCATCCGTCCTTTCCCCCCAAAAAAAAGGGCCTACCTCATCCAACTTATTCGGGGAAGTATTTTATTTTTGTCTGCTCGACGCAAATTTTTTATGCTCCCATTCGGTTTATTCCTGTCTTATTTTTCGGTTCTCTTCATAACACGTAGACCCGGTTTTATTATATCTGGTTAACTTAAATCGAAAGGTAACGTAAACTTTCCGTTAACTTGAGGTTAATCCAGAGTTCGAGATTTTGTATCGGACAAGATACAGAAATATTAGTTTAGGTGGGCATTGTTGACGGGGAAACCTATTAATTTAGACAATGAAACGCCTCTGAAATACTTAACCAGAGACTATAATCATAAAAGGCCTAAAATTACGCAAAAATGGTTCCTAGATCTCTGGCACTTTAAGAGAATCCTAGGCTTAAATTGTACCGTAAATATCAAGGAGACTAACCAATCACATACTATTTCGTATTATATAAGCGAGGAAATATTTTTATCAGAGTAATTATCATCGTTATTTTTTTTTAACTTCGAATGGAGCCATTTTTGGAATTATAATTTCATAAACATATTTGGATCTTTCTTTTCATCCTTGAGGTGGCATACATTGGTTAATACATTGGTGTATAAGGTTGAACCTCCAATTTTGTTCGGTATAGAGTAGCTACGGAAAACTATATATATATATATATTGTTTTTAGTCATAAAAGAAATCTAGACTTTAAATAATATTATTTCAACATTTTTCTCTTCCTAGCATATACGAACAATAAGTATTCTTCATATGGCTAGCATTTACTGAATTTTTTGTCTTCGTGTAAGGTATCTGTCCTAAACAAATATGCTGCTGAATTGCTGTGTGCTACTTATTATACAAATTTTTAGTCATTTATAGTTTTTATTTTTGTTCGCACTTTTATAAATTATGCCCAGAGTTTTAACGCCATCATTACCCGAAAATATTTTAGGCTAAAGAGTACTGCACTTCCGGGTAATCATTTCAACGTACTAAAAGAGAGAGAGAGTAATATCTTGCATACACTATTGAATTGCAGTTTTTTACCTGGCCAATGTAAGAATTTTCCTATAGAACACCTCTTTTAATTCCTTCAAAAGCCGGGAGTAGGTTCAAATCTTGCAAAAATGAAACCTAAGGGAATGAATGACCTTTCTGAAGGTATTATAGTTCGTACCGCTGTTCAATTTCAGCTAAAAGAGAAATATCTTGCCGTCGGCTGAAGTTGTAAATGTCATGAATTACTTATGTATATCGACTGTTGGTGTCCGTAATGGAAACCGTTACAGTGAATCTGTAATATTAGAATTTTTGGGCTTATTACGATTTATTTATAACATTATCTCGATTCCGGTACGAGGAAAAATAAATTTCGCTGAGTAATGACATAAAAAATCACCACAATTACATTTTGAAGTCTATAACGAAATGAATATTCGTCAAAAATACATAGTAATTTAGCTCATATGGTTGTGCTATTTTCAGGAGTAGGTGGAGGCAATTCATCTTTGCCGTTGTCTCATCCTAACACCCTTTCATTGCAGTCGCAACTCCCACTTCCCCCGACCAATATGCCTTTCCATTCCCCGCCGCCAAACCCTGCCTTACCCAGTTCTGTCACACATTCCCGCGGGGTTACCCGATGGGGTGAATTGTTGGGTGGCGGCAAAGCCTCAGTGTTACCGAGGCCCCCCCTAGTGTTGTCTCCATCCCAGGGCTGTAAATATATCCGGCTGCCCTACTTCGTTCCGCCGATTTCTCCCGGAATTTTCGACTCTGGCGACGCGGGCAAAACAATCACATCGCCGCCGCACCATACCCAACCGGGCCAAGGGTGTGTGCAGGGCTGGAGGGTGGGGTAGGATAGGGACGGGCGGTTAGGGAGTTATGGGGAAGAGATGGGGTGACAGTTGCACGGTCTGTCATCTGCCCCAGCTTCGTCCATGACTCCACTTCCCAGTGGTAGAACTCACAAATATACTCACGGTCTCTCTGAAACGTACCACCGCACAAAAAAAAGCCTGCTTCTCATCGGAAGCCCGGCTGGCCGCGGGAATAAATGAGCCAGCCTGGCATATAAACGGGAAACAAAAACCCTGACGCACTGACGTGCCACTGGCACGGGGAATCCAATTAGGGCGGGTGGGAAACGCTTCCCTTAATAAGTTTTAATGGAGAAGAGGAAAAGAGGAGGGAAGGGAGGGATGACTCAAATTTGTGTCGCTTGGGTACTCTGGGAGAGATATGGAAGAAAATAAAAATTGGGCCACTTCCGAGTCGACATTTAAATTTTTCCATAATTTGGTCAATTTTAAACGCAGCGAAAGCTTATTTTAATTTTAATTTTTTTTATAAAACTCACTTCTAAAGATGCAAATTTCATTCAAATGACGGCCCATGGCGCACTCGCGTGCGCTAATTGAGCCCGCACGCACCCGAACGGCTGTGTTTATGATTTTTTTCAAGAGCGTGTCTAACGAACGTCTAAGGAAATTTTTGCTGGTACTTCCGCTCAAACAGTACTCATGGCTTCGTTATCACATTTCCTGACGATAGTCTCGGTAGATTTATTCTGGATAGCGTCAAACCCCACGTCTTCTGAATTACTCCGTGTTCCAATCTGAGTACATCCCTTAGTACTTTGGGAAAGTTATATTTGGGGTGTACTAACGAAAGGGAACGCTCAGCAAGCGCTCGTACCTGGATGTGGTCGCCACCGAAGTAAAAACACAAACATATCGGTAAGTATTCATGAGAGTTATCGACGAATGAACTCAGGAAAACTGAAAATAATAATAAATAATGCAAAATACAATTAAAACCTTATAAAATAATGGTAAGCAGAGCAAAACCGCTATTGAAATGATTGAATAAAGTTAAATAAAGAATTGATCGCAACTAATCAAACACGAGGTACAGTTTTTTTACTAGCCCATTAATAAGTGAATCACCAATAAGTCTTTAATGCGATGTAAGTAACTTAAGATTGAATGATATTTAATCACAAAAACTGAAGACCAACTCCGCATGAATTCGATTTTCGTATATTTTCAAATTAATTGTTTATTACGTCTTCGGCCTTCTCCTTGTCTGCCTTGCACCGAGCTAGCCCATACCAGACGTCAAGTATTCGTCAAGTTGGTCCAAAATTTGAAAATATGACGTCACTTCTTAAATGTGGAAAAATTTAGCACGACCACTGCGCTCTGACGTTGACTGGAACGGCCTTAGTTTTCATCTCACGATGAAGATAAATATCAGATTTCTCTCACCAGAACTGTATCCGACTTCCTGAACCCAAGGGAAATCAGAATCTGTGTAACAGAACAGGAAGAGATCGATCCACGTTCCAAACCAAGATCCAGCTAACAGAGAGATCTTCATTTTCCTTAAAATCAGAAAATAACATGAAAATATCAGCCAATTCGATACTACAGCGACCGCAAGGGTAAGGGCTGTGCGATTGACTGTATGGTACAGCAAACGGATTGGCTATACTGGCCGCACTAGTCTTGCTGTTTCTGTCAAATCTAATGAGACATGAGTTGCGAATTTTTAGGAGTGTAAATTTTTACGTGAATTCCAACCATCCAGGTACGTCAGTTAGAATGTTCCGTAATTACTTTGACGTTACCCAATCAACTTCTTGCGAAGACATACGTGAGAGAATAGCGCTAGCTAAGGAAGCGTTTAGTATTAGAAGGGAGCTGATGATGGGGACTTAGGGTAAGTATGTGAAAAAGAGGCTGGTGAAGAGCTTGATATGGAGCGTAGCGTTGTATGGGGCTGCAACGTGGACTCTCAGAAAGGAGGATGAGAATAAGCTGCAGGTATTTGAGATGTAGGTGCGAAGAAGGATGAAGAAGGTGAGGTAGATGGAAAGGAAGACTAACGAGGAAGTGCTTGAGATGGTGGGCGAGGAAAGGAAAATTCTGAATGAAATTTGAGATCGCCATTGCAGGTGGCTGGAGGATGTAATAAGGGGTGATGGGTTGCTCAAGAATGTGATAGAGGGAAGGATGTTGGGCAAACGGGAAGAAAGAGAATAGGTTTCATGGACAGGATGAAGAAGGGCAGATCGTATGCTGATGCAAAAAAGGATATACAAGAGATAGATACGCCCCGGAAAGTGTAGAAAAACGATAGGAGATTCTCTGACATTCGGCAAAACCTACCTTAACTGGTAGAACACTAAAAAAATATCAACTTCTCTGCTGCTGAATTATCTTTGGACAAAATTTCTAGTGTTTCAGCCCATAGGATGATGGCAAGCCATCGAAATTTTTTTGACCCGGTATGAAACCTGAGAAACTTTCCTCAGATTAATTTTATGGTCTTCTTGTTTTCGACAGAAGTTGTAAACCATGGAATTTAGAGTAAGTTGGCGGAGATATTTCGGCAGATTCTTAAAACCAGTGCTGCCATGTTGTTCGCCCTGACGGGTAAAGTAATCTCCTGATAATCTGAGGGTCGCGGGTTCGAGTCTGAAATGAGTGAATTTTTCACCTCTCAGGAGACGGGTGTTTCTGTTCGCTCGTTGTTATTTGTTGAAAAAACCGTGGTAAAAGACCAGTAGAGCTATTTCCGGGTTTGTGAAAATAAATAAATTAACAAAGGAGTCGTCACAGTGCTTTGAAATACATTAATGATGGGCTCAAATGCCTGCAGCCTTCGCGTTGGGTTTGGGTCTCCGTAAAATTATACAAGAAAAAGGGGTATTTTGTGCCTGGAAGGCCACGCTAACTCGGCAAGTAATTCTTCCCAAGCACCTCTGTTCCTGCTTCACTCAATACCTTTAGCGAACATGGCCATGACTTCTCCATTTCCCTTTAGCCTCCGTGGTCTAAATAGTCGCTTCCCATCATAAATTTGCTCGACGACTTCTTCGTTCACCGGGTTTTTATATGAGCGTTAGTAGTCCTTTTGACTGTGAAACTATAGGTCTTATCTTCGTGTATGCACGTGCTGGATGGAGTTCAGTGAGTTAAATGGACTTTCATGCGTGACGTCGAGTGGAGAGATATCATTCCGATCGTCAAATGCTGTGCTCGTTCATCGGAGATGTCGATTGCGAAGGAATATTTGATGCGTGTTCATGTTATCCATGCATATCCCTACTTGCATTATCGCCATAGCAAATCCTGTCCCGCTTTTGCTCGGGAATCGTGTGTCAGTCAATTGCGCCATTCTCTGAGATATGTATTATTTTCCCTAAATGGCAGCATTCTATCTCATTTTAGTTAACGCTTTGAGACTTCCGCAACTCTGCATATGCAATAGCCAAAGAGATTTAAGTGAATTAGGGGAGGTATTTCCATGAACGCTAATGGATAAAAGTTACGCAAGAGCAAGGGTGAGCCAGAAGGGTCTTTTGTCGAGGCGGCGTGACCAGCAGTCACAAATAATCGCTTTACCTTTGGATTTTCAGGGTAAAAGTGACGAATATCAAACTCGACCTTGGGAAACGTTAGCCAAAGTGGTCTGAACTGGGCCAACTATTATGGCAGAATCATCTTCAAAGATGAAGCGAAACGTCGCTTCCGTTGTTAGTCCTCGTTTTCCGTGTCTTGTAACTAGTATCTCGATGTGGCTATGGACGAATCTTTCTCCGTTGGGGTGAGCCTATTATGGGGTTAGCGTTAGCAATATATTACTTCGCATAACATTCAGTATTTTCACCATATTATTTAGAAAAAAAATCTGTAATCTTTGAAACAATACCATTACAACATCAAACACCTACCACACTTCTTTCCGAGATATTTTGAAAGAAAACTGAAGCCATTTTCAGAGATTCATATTCCCCAAAGAGAAATCAGTAGCTACATTTGAAAGATCTGTTGTACAAAATGCGACAGATATGTCACATGGTGTAATCCATATGTTATCTCAGTTATAGTCGAAAAGAAAGTCATTACAATAATATGTTTTATGAAATCCAAAAAAATTCTTTGGTTGTGAAGGCGTTTGATACTTACACTGCAAAACTTATTTGTCAGTTAATTCATTTTAGTCAGGTAACGCCTAAAATAGTGAATTAATGAGAAGTATAGCCATAAAAAATGATGTCTTTTGCATAGGTAATGAATATAAATGTATTTTCATTGTGCTTCTCATGGGGGCTTAGATTATAAGGTAAATTCAAATCAATATTGATTTTCGCGACTATTTGTATAATTATTTAAATCAGTGAGATTCCTGATTTGTGGTCAATAAATATATTTCGTTCGGTCCGACGTTTGGTAAATCTTTTTTGGCATCTTCAGGGCATTGATAAAAGTATAAGTGAAGCATCATGCAAAGTAAATGTCAACTCTAAGCCGTAAAGAAATTCAGTGAAACTGACTAAATTTCTTTGCTGCTTAGAATTGACATTTACTTTGCTTGATGGTTCGATTTTACTCATCTCAATGCCCTGAAAATGCCAAAATGTTTTGTGAAACGTGGGCATTGAGAATTGTATTTATTGCCAAAAACTCGATAATCTTGGTGTAATACGTAAACTTTAAAGAAAATCTTTTGAAAAAATAGAGAAAAATCTCGCTCAAACTGACTAAAATGATTTAAAAACCAACCTTATATTCTATCCATTTTTCTTTTCGAGATTGGGCGTCGTTGTTTTTCCGACGTTTCTCCTCCTATCCTGGAGGCCTCTTCAGATTGAAATTGCAGCGCTCATCTCTGGTCGAGTTTATATAGAGTCAGTTAATTTGATTAGCTGCCATTTTCTGGGCCAAAGCCACTTTTGGCGCCATTTTTCATTTTTCTCTCTCCGGTTTACTAGCACTCTCTTCTATGTATTCGCCAGGTGGGAGCCATCTTCCCTGTCCATGCTGTTTGGCCATTTTGCAATTTCAGTCGCTTCCCTGATAAAACGTAAAAACGCGGTAAAAGGATGACGGGGTCGAATCCCGAAAAGAAAAATGGAAATAACATCTGCTCGCCGCGGAAACCTGAAGCGCAACCTAATATTGATTGCAGTGAATGTTATATGCACTGGGGCAGTGGACTTATCGAGAAAACTCGGCTTTGGAGGCCCACGTTTCAGCTCGCAGCTGCACGACTCGACGCGTGACGAACGCAGCGCCTCCAGCGGCGCATGCCGTCAGTTCCCACGTCATTCCTCCACACTGGCTCGCGCACTGGGACACGCGAGCACGCGAGAGAGGGACGAAGGGCGCGCACACGGCATGGTTCATCCGCTCATTCATCTCGGGGCTCCCTTCTGTCACGCCCACTCATCCCGCTCATATTTCCTCCTCTCTCTCTTGGCTCTCTTCCGCTCCCCCCCACCCCCTCCGCCTCCCACGGCCCCACCCAACGCGGTTTCATGCGGTCGCCCCGAACGCTACCCCCAGTCACACCCCCTCTCTAACCACCATCCATTGGCGCATGCACCAATCCCACACCGATACGCTTGGAAACCACGGACCTACCCGGGCTTCATTTAGTACCAGCGTGGGGGGGGATGGTATGTTTCATCTAAATATTTTATTGGTGTGCTAGCCAAAGCAACGATTATTATAATTATAATGTATTCTACCGACATAGGTAGGTTTTGTTGAGTGTCAGAGAATCTTCTCCCGGTCTTTTACACATTCAGGGGCCTATCTCCCTATATTATATCTTTATTCGCCTCTGCATACGATCTATCCTTCTTCATCCCGTCCATGAAACCTATTCTCTCTCTTCCCCTTCCCCGTTTGTCCATCATCCTTCCCTCTATCGCATTCTTCAGCAACCCATCACCCTTTATTACATCCTTCAGCTTCTACTCTGCCTATCCCAAATTTCATTCAGAATTTTCCTTTCCTTGCCCACCATCTCAAGCACTTCCTCGTTAGTCTTCCTCTCCGTCCACCTCACCTTCTCCATCCTTCTCCCCACCCACATCTCAGATGCCTGCAGCCTTCTCTCGTCCTCCTTCCTAAGGGTATATGTTTCTGCCCCATACAACGCCACGCTCCAGATGAAGCTCTTCACCAGCCTCTTCTTCACATCCTTACCCAATGTCCCCGTCATCAGCTCCCTTCTATTGCTAAAAAAAGCAACGGTAAATGCTAACATTTAAAGTATGAAGCAACACAGAGACACTGTATGAAAGTATGCAATACTATAAATGTATGATATGATAAAAGTATAATAATACTATAAAATTATGAAAAAGTTCAGAGGCGCTGGTTTCCAATTAAGTAACACCTGGAGACTTATCATCAACACCCTTAAATACGTACAGGAAGGCGGGAAAATACGCACACACCATAGCCAATCAGATGACACCTGACCCAAAAGGAATGAGTATATATATACCGGCCAAAATGGAAAACTCAGTATCAGAACCCCTGAAGATGGAGAACAATTCGTTCTCCGAAACGTCGGGACTTACTTACCCGGTGGAATACCCGATAAACCTTTATCCATCAGATACGGCGGGATAACCTATAATCTTTCAATATTACAATCAGTTTTTTATTTTGATTTGGGCACTGGGTAGGTGTAGCGAATGAATCAGCAGCTCCTAACCCTGAGGGTCCCGGTTCGCATCCAGTTAATGATGGAGACTCGCAGAAATTGCCAAGAGCAAAAAATTGTCTTGGGACGGGAAACAAATCGGGGACCTTTGGTTTGCAGAGACAATGCGCTGGCTGCTGGAGAATTGCCATGGAAACAATGAAGTTTGGGTATCGTAGTTGCCTGTGTACTGGACCGATAAGCCAAAGGTCCGTGGTTCGATTTCCGGTCCAGCGCGGTGTTTTTCTCGTGGCAGTTTATGCACATATTATTGCCGTTTTTTTTGGCAGTCTTTGAATACCTTCCAAGTTGCGGAGTCTGTTCAAAAGAAACATTATCGTTACTTGGATATCACATGAAGATCATTTCAAGTGCATCGTCACGAGCGTCGAATGGGAGTTGCCCTGTAGCCTGCCATCTTTCGTTTATTCCGAGATTAGAGTTCACTATTCTCAAAAATAATCCCATTTATGTCCATTTCTGGTGCCAAATGCCTCGATTTTCAGATAACTACCAAGGCGTGTCCAACCAACCGGATACAGCCCTTATCTGTGCGGATAAAAGAATACATTAATTTTTTTCTGCTGCAAAATTTATCGTTGATAAGTTTCATTATCAAAGAGAAAGGGTGTCATGAGCAATATTTATGCACAATGACTCACTTTTGTTTTACCGTGGCTTTTGCAAGCCATTTCGGAAACGTGCAAGCAAGGCAATCCAAACATTTTGGGCTTGAACACCGCTTCGAATAAAATGTTTTACCTTAAAATAAATATATTACATAACAAGGTACTATGCTCGTTAAACCTCCGTATTTGGTGAACAAGCTATCCCATATCCATTCTCGTGTTTTACATTAATTCACGAAAAAAGAACCAATGGAAGCACCATTGGACTACCATGCGGGGGTGGCGTGTCAAAATACATGTTATCCAAAACGGGAGCCTAATGTTATCTCTTTTTTGATTAAGAATGAATTTGAATCATGTTTTATATTTGTTTCCTTAAGTTCGTAGCTGTTAAAACGTTGAGAAAATGAACGATGGGACCTGTACCTTATTCAAATTGGAGATTTTGGGGAGGGTCGGATGAATTCACACTCTGAATTTTCTTGATGCCAGGTTTTCCAGAAAATCCGCAAAAATCCCAGGATATCGAATTTGTCCTTTTGCTGTTGTGCAGATTTGACAAAAATTATTACCTCCCTGTTTGGTGAACTGTGCTGTCTACTCTAACAATTAACATCAAAATGGATTAGAATATATTTGAAGGTTTCGGAATCTACTTCGTGGAATTTCTTCGCATTGACAATATTTCATACTTTCTAGTCTTGATTATGACGTTTTTGCGAGGAAACTGCCGTCAACTTTTTGAACTCTTGTGCAGTCTTAATTATGTGAGATATGTGAACTGGTGCTATCTCGGAGCTCAAAAAACCGAGATCATACTTTTGAAGCCATACTCAGATAGGTTTTGTGTGAGCATGGAATGCGTAAAGTGAATATTTTTATGTCTCCATCATTACTGCTTGTGAGCCGTCGAAGAAAAATATCGCTGTGAATCTTCGTGTGCACGAAGAAGTAGGCTACCTAGTACAGATTTCTTTGATTGGTTTCAATTTTGGTGGTAAGACTACTTTAAAATTTATGTAATGAAGCAAAAGGCTATTTGCGTGAACAAATGACATAATTGAACTGTAATTTTTCGGGCAGTGGCGAGTCTAGCGTCGAGCGGAAAGGACGGTCCGACCCGGGTAGCCATTTGTTCCGAAGTGGAGATAACAAGTTCAATAATTTCTTTAATGGTAAGAATATCGCCAAATCAAAACTGATAACATATCTCTCAAACTCAGAATGAGTGGTTTTCGGAAAATGAGTCAATCTATTATATTCTATTTTACATTCAATGACAAATGCAATAAAATTTGGTATTATAATCATTGATTTTATTCGTAAAAACTGAAAATATCATTTGTACTTGAATTTATAAATAAACGTATTGAAATTATTTTACCTTTGGTTGAATTAAAAGTTGTATTAAATATCTTAGGTTTGTCATGATTTTATTCGTAAAAAATCGTGCAAAATAAAAATAAACGTAAAAATACGTACAATTGCGTATAATTACGCATAATTACGTATAATTACGTATAATTACGTAAAATACGTAAAAATGCGTCTAAATACTTAAAAATACGTAAAAATACGTAAAAATACGTATCAAATACGTTTAAGTATGTAAAAATACGTAAAAGTACGTTAAAATTCGTAAAAGATTCGCAAAAAAGAATTTTATTTTTAATTGAATTTATAAATAGAGGAGTTTAAACAAATTTTCCTGTGCTTAAGGTTTAGCATTTAACTTTTATATCAGACCAATCATGGAGGATGTAATAGTACCTATATCACGGCAATTTGGGCGTTCTAGATATCTTTCATGACAGGAAAGACTTATAAGGAACAGAGCTATACCCTTTTAGTCTCTGCAAAAAGGAACAATCCTCCCACTCTAATGGGAATCCGGGGGACAAACGCCCGCCTCCGCAGGAGACCACCCCCGCACGCCAGCGAATCGGTCCCCGTCACGCCTCCCCCGCACCCGAGAACCAACGGGGACGCAAAAATCTCGCCCAGCAGCGGCGGGACCGCTCCCCGCATGACGCCAGCCCACGCACGCACACATCACCGGTCTTCATAACGCTCCCGCCTGCCTGCCTGCTGCTCCTGCAGGGCGGCCTACAGCAAATTTGCTCTTGCCACACCCACCCCCAAACACACCCCCGGTCTGTCCGTTTTATTTCCCATTTGGCCTTTTCAATCCGGAACCACCATCGCGCTGCATTCCACGCCCACAATTCTCTGGGCTCCCTTCTCCACTCCACCCGCCCGCAATGCACACTCATTCCTCATCGCCGTTGTCCACGGCCGCCGCAATCGAATCCCCGCCGACCCCCGTACCCCAGCTGCACCGACGCCCGTCTCTTCGCAGAAAGTCTGGGGTGGAAGCCCTGCAGAGACCAGATAACTACTCGCCAGCCGCGAGAAACTAGATTATATGACAGTAGCAATTGAGTTTTCATCAGTAGATACAAGTGTAATAGGAAGCCTGTAATAGGAAGATCCTAGGATGAAAACGTCAAAGAGGGATGCTACTTCGCTCTCGTTTGGCCACACCTCGAATACACCGTGAGCATTTGGTACCTTGGTCAAAAAGATTTAACTAAAAAAATTAATAAAATACAAAAAAGCAGCAGGCTTCGTTAAAAACCGCTTCGAGCAAACATATACTGTTTCACAACTTTCAGAGGGATTAAGTTGGGCACCACTAGAGACTCGGAGGCTACATGCTAGGCTTAGGTTACTTGAGAGATTCAAAATTGGTGTGTTTCAGAGCGAAATAGGATATCATCATGACGTCTCACTAGGTCTGACTGAAGCAATTACATAAGAGAGATACATGCCGAACAGATATGTACATGAACTCGTTCTTTCCGCGCACAATAAGCGACCACAGTAAAAACTGAGCTTCACTAAATACACTCCTATAATACGCGTGATCATTTCACCTCTCAAAACCTTACATCTTTACAAGGCTGGTGTCGTAACATCCCCAGCCCCATGCCCATCGGCGGCTCACAGGGTGGTATGAAGATGTGGATTGATGAGAATTACAAAATTGGTTTGTAGCAGTTCTCTAATTGCCCCTCCACTATCTGCTTCTTTCCCAGAATACTATTCATTTTTACTTCTTTAATAATCCTCTTGATGTATTAAATTCCCTGTACACACTGCACCAACCCTGAATAATTCGTAAAGTCCGGAAGGTAATCGATGTAGAAACAAGAATACCGCACGCCTTCTATGAGAAACTAGATTATTAAACAACAATTTTAATGGAGTTTTCATACCAGCAAATATGTTACACTCCCTCCTCTGGATCATTACTCAAGCATACGTGATAAGTCTGGGTTGCAAGCCCTGTCGAGACTGGATTACTTTTCACCAGCATTGTGAGACTGGATTATATAACTACAATGGTGATACGATTTTCATCATCAGCGGTCGTCCGATTTGTCACAATACCTCTCCGCCAATCGCTACGTTCCTCAATAATTATACACCTTGTCAACCTTCGTAATATGCTTGATTTATCTGATTCTATGTATTCTCCTGTAATTATTCTCATTTATTCCTCCTTCCGGTATTGTTCCTAGTTGGTTGCCATGTCGAAAAATGTATCCATAACTACTATCTAATAACAAAACTCAATAGGGAGCTTCAAGTTGGATAGGGAAGCTCCTGGGAAGGGAAGTCTCTTGGGGAGGCTACTATCGAATACTCTTACCTATGTATTGGGGCATATAAAATTTGACGTATGAAAGCTAGAGTTAAATTTGACGTATTTGACGTATGAAAGCTACTGGCGAACCATAAGGACGGCCAGGGTTCAAATCCCTGCGGAGAAGGATCTTTTTCAGAGGAAACCCGATTCCTACTTGAGTGTCTTGTGGAGGACACTTCAAGTGCAGTACTCCGCCTGTCGGATGAGACGTTAGACCGTGGTCCCCTTGGCGCCTTTGTTAAGAGCTGGCTAATACCGACGCCGGGTTTCTATCCACCCTTCCTCCCTTACCTATCCCCTATGGCGCAAGTGACTTTAGCTGTCAGTCGCTTCCCCAAATCCCAAATATCCAATCCAATCCGAGGGAAAATGAAGACTCGGGTGAATGGCATTCACTTATATCTACAATATTGCCATTTATTAAACCAATGATAGAGAGTACTGGGCATGTCGTATTCAAAAGTTATGGACCAAAGTATCATACGACGTCCATTGAGAAGGACAGTTTGGTAACGTCCCAGCCTGTCCTTATCGGCAGGTCTTTGCCTCGGATAGCGTTCAGAGCATGTTCATTGTCCCTCCGTATTTTGTCTATGTCTTCCCTCTTCTAACTCAAGTCTTATGAGTTTTCGTCTTACTTTGAGTGATACATAAACAATGGATTTATTGTTATATGTATTGGCCGAAGGAAAGCAGAATGCGGCTCCTCTCCCATTTTTTTTAAAAGAAAACAATTAATAAATTCCAAGTTGAAAATCAATCAAGTTTGGAAAGCAACATGCTATATCTGAAGAATTATTATGTTTGAAAGTTTAGAAGTCTCTTTATCCAGATATGTATGGTAGCTCCTCACTTTACGTACGTGGCTGACAAAAGCGACAAACCTCATTTAACAAGGTACTAGGCTATTCCTAGAAACTATGATGGGAACTAGCGCATATCCGAAAGCTAAGCGATAGTAGTAAGAAACTAGAATTTTATTATATTATAACAGAAACAACAATTGTACTTTTCCACAGGGTATTTTAATTTATATGACGTGTTTCAGCTGACAGAGCCATCATCAGGGACAAGACTTGGAAAGAAGTACAAGCCTTGTACCTGATGATGGCTCTGGGAGCTAAAACGCGTCGTACGCATTAAAATATCCTGTGGAAAAGTGCAATTGTTGTTTCTGTTACAAAATGACGAACTTCCATGATATCTCGCTTGAATCGGTTTAAATTATTCTTATTTTGTTACGTAATATTGTACAAATAAGATTGTTAGCGGCTTCAACAAAATTTATCCAAAGTGCGTCCTTTATTGTTAGAAGTTTTACTTCAATCTCGTGCTCTGTGGCGCCATCCTCACGGTTTGCCTTTGAACTGGTAGCCACGTTCACATTTTATGCCCAGTAGTCGTGAATATCTAGTTCCTCGCAACTCCGAAGAGGAGAAAAAAATGTCGGTAGATTTCATGGCTAAAGTAGAAGGCATGGTATTGAAGTGTAAATGGTTCTAGTCTCGCTCAAGATGGTTGAATTATCCTCTGTGGAATTATTGTACCTTTGTGCAGTCGTGGGTGACTCCGCGGGGGAAAGACCTTGGCGCGTTCGTGGTTTTTCCTCTAAATTTGTAGAATATTTGCAACGGTACGGGTTTTTTTCACGGATGTGGCTGGCATATATCATGGGCCTGGTCAAATTTTCAGGGCTGTTAACATTGGGAAACTTCTCATTTCTCTTACCCTAGTGCGACATTGAACTTGGATAGATGTGTCTTGGATAGATGTGGTGAATCAGTTTAAGGCTTCTCGATACAAAATGAAACTAGGGTATATTAAACCTTAAACTTTTTAGACGGACATGGGTGGTAAGAAATAATGTCCGCAATGCATGTACTACCTCAGTATCCTTAACCTTGTGCATATAAGACACTATCTCCGGCGTTACTCTGTGGAACTCCTTCATTTTGATAATAAAAAACACTTGGTTGTAACACTTTAAAGTGTGGAATAACAACCAAGTGTTTTTTATTATCAAAATTAACCTTGTGCCTTGATATCTGAGATGGAAGCAGCTAGAAACTCGTAGACTATCGACTAGAAATAAGAAATGGAATATTTTTTATCGCAGGAGTTTTTGAGGTATACGCAGGTGGTAGATATCTCACTCCACAGCACACCTGCCTGGCTGACATAGACGAAAAACCTGTGACTCTTCTATTTTTGCCCAACGCCCAACTTTTCGTATAGCTTGGAATGCATTCACTCTAGATTTAAAAAAATAATCACCAGAGTGAACAGAGATAATTGATAATTGTATGAGTTTGAGTCAGTTATATTCCTGGCACTGCATTACATCTACAGGGCGGCAGACAAAAGCGGAAAAAAATAAGGGAAAATTTTGAATACACGCGTCCAAAAGTTCGTCTTTCCCTTGCATTATCCAAGCAACGAATGAAAAAAATCAGTAATGCAGACGTTCGAAGGAGGAGTCAATTTTCCAACGCATCATTCCGGACCACAAGCACAAACAAAGCGAGGCACTAATGTGCTTGAAGATATTCTTTCCATCCCTTCCTAATTGCCACCCTCAGCATCCAGGTCGTCCACGTGCCGCACTGTCAACCCGAAGGTCGCGAGATCGAAGTTCGCCTCGCATGGGGATGTTGTGTCTGTCTTAAGAATGAGGTCTTGGCTATGGGAGGCGACGGTATCGTTGGATCTAAGTGCAAGTCTGAGACCCATATTGCAAGGTACCTACTCGGAGAACTCTCATGATCTTGAATTTTCACAAGCTCGGGTTGTGGGCGTTCTGAAAATGATCGTAGAATGTCTTTCTGAGAATTGATTGCTATGATCCAACAGCTGGTATTGCCAAGAGCAAGGGTCAAGCTACATACCAATCATAAAATCAATGATGCCAGGGATAGTGTGGAAGTTAAAGGAAAGCCGGTTTTTATCACTCTATACATCTGCAATCTTAAGCAGAAAGCACTCCTGGTCTGTGTGCTGGATCAATTGGTGTTTGATACAGATTTAATACTAATTTTTTCATCCTTATTCATTTCTCATATTCAAAGTTAGTCTCACATATGACACCCCAACACTGCTTGCTATTTACTCTTGCGAAGTCTAATAAGTTAATCGGCTAATTTTGGAGGAGATGACTGACACTAGAATATTGGATTAGACGAATATTTGGAAAGTGGAGAGAAAATAGCCGTCGGTGTTACCCTTCTTTTAACGAATGACTCGATCGGGAGGCTCGCAGTTATTATTCTAATTTTACAGACAAGAGTAGGATATTGGGGACTGATTTTTTTAAATCTCTGTTAAAAAATGTTTTAGTATGAAAACAAAGGATAATACATTCCCCATTAATAACGTTTATCCCAACGAAATGACAGCGAGGTGCCATATACACAACCCAAGATCTTCGTTAATATCAGGGGAAAGAAAAGACTGCATCATCTAATTATTTCTGAGATCAAGACCTTATAAAGCCGTTGAACGATCCTTGGTGAAAGATTATTGCGAATGATAATTCATCTAATTGTGAGTAAATTTAGATTTGTTAAGTCCTCCCATACAATTGACTCGTTATACAATACTAATACAAATGTTCTGGCTGGTGAAAAATCCACTTAGGCAACACTCAAACCTGCGAATCTTGGACTAGTTGAAGTAAAATTTACATCCCCAACACGTTGGCCTACTAACTTTTTGGAAACGATTTATATCCCATTTTAAGAGCTATTTTAACTACTGTAGGTTGTTCTGGTTTCCCAACGGGTCAAACTCTCCATCTCTGCCGACGTTTCACTGTACGGTCCATCGTCATGAAGGCACGCCGTGCAATACACCTGAACTCAGGTGAGGTGCTGTTGGATTGGTTCATCTAACCTAACCTAACTCCAAAACATACGATTTTCGGTATTAATATTAATGGTGATAGGTTCTTGAACAGTATTATCAAAGCTTTCATAAAGGAGATAGAAAGTAAAAGAAAGCTTATATTTTGTTATAGAAGTGGTAATGAAACCCTCCTTTCACCAAAAAATATCGTTTTTTTTTGCTATTCCTGTAAAATGTCGAAAAGTGAGTTACATAGTTTTTTAATTAGGCCGAAGTGGTTTTTATCTGCCTTGACTATGCATTGTAAAACGGGGTCAAGAGAAGGTTTCCACATAGCACTAATTTAGGGATGAGGCTTCCGCAAAAAAGTCTCCGAGATACAAACTTGGACACTCTTGATGGGATGCCGTCACACCAACCCAATCCTCCCGCCCTTTCCGATCTCATGGCTAGCGACCGAACACTTCTTGCCACACACCCTTGCTCGCAGGGTTGATGTGTAGGTGTCGATGTAATCCTACCCCTCTTAAACATTCACCCCACGCTCGTTCGCCCAGTGTCACCCACTTCCAAACCGACACCTCCGTTGCCAATCCCCTGTCCTCTTCCTCCCCCGACCCCCCCCCTTGTGTCTGCATCCTGCCCGACCACCCCATCATCCCCATATATCTCTCCTTCCGTCTGTTTCCCCCTTCCCTTCCAGCAAAACCCCAACCTCTCTCTCTCCCTCCTCACATCCACCCCCGATTTCATTCTCTCCTCCCTTTCACATTCATGTACCCCTCTCCGCGAATTCCGTGTCGCTTCGCGGAACGTGCCGGATGCAGTCGAAGGGTGAGGCTGGGAGGAGAGGCGGCCGCCGCCTCCCGCCTCCCTCAGCCTCCGACAGGATGCAGCTCGTGGGGATCGCAAATCCAATTGGCGTGGTGTAACATATCCACCATCTCACTACCCCTTCCTCCTTTTAGCATTCGACCGCAAGAGGGAGGGTGCACGGGCAAGAGGGGGGGGGGGTGGCGGAGCAGGGGGGTGGATTGAATGGGGGGGAAGAAGGGGAGTGGCATCTCTTGTTCTCTCTGCTCGTCATGCGGTGGCGCCAGAGATATAGCGAATGTTAGGGCACGCGCGGGGGAGTCACCGTGGTAACGAAACGTGGAAGTTTCCGATTGTGATGTCTCCTTCCACCGGCGAGCGGCAGACTTCCCCCGACGAGTAATTCATCATTATCCGCGAGTGCCCCGCTCCTCTTTCCGATGCACCTGCCCACCCATGAGACGCATTCTCTTCCCCGCTATCAATACGGTTCCGCTAAAACGTTTGGTGTGGCGCGTATTTAGGGCGATCTGGACCAGATGCGTCGGGCGTCGTCATGAATTCCATCCTTGAAATCGGCCTTTAATTCCCGTTCCAGACGAGCGGCTATTTTGGGTCATTCCTTCCTCAGTTTGATCAATCCTGTGCGATGAACGGTACAATTTATTTTATTTTTTGCATTTTAAGGCCGAGGCGGGATAAAAAATACAATTTGTGTGTAGTTTCTGAGGCGTTGAACTTTGGAAAACGGTGGGAAGTACAATTAACAATCCCCAACAAGGTAATGATCAGAAAGAAAAAGCAATGGCAGGTTCCACAATTATTTAATCAGGCGACCGGGGCCTTTAATCAGGGCCTGATGATGATACCTTGTATCGAAACCGGTCGCCTGATTAAGTAATTGTGGAAGCTGCCATTTCTTTTCCTTTCTGATCATCATGAAGGAGTTCCATCATGTTTCACCTGTCACTATTGAACTCAACAAGGTAAATACGTGATTAGAGTCTTAGTAAGACCTACCCTTATTCCGATTTCAATAGAGCTCGTAAGCTGTTTTAGATTTGTCCACGGTCCAGGCTTACTACCTCCTGCAATTATTAGAAAAGTACGAGTTTACAAGAAATCTTCGCTCTCAGTGAGTTTGGAGTGTAATAAATGCCAAGTTGGTGACGAATTCAAACAATTTAAGGGTGAGATAATCTAACCAGCTGATAAATATGTCCTAAAATTGTGTGCAATTCTAATTCCGCCAAAATTTACTTATAATATTCCTCTTGTATCCATCAATTGTAATTCGGTCTCTGAAGTCACATTTATTTAATTACCGTTTTCCCGGCCCTTACATCTACAACTACGAAATACTGCCCAAGCCACTACTAGGATGTTTGGCACGGGATTATTCCACACCAGGCATGAAGCATTCATCCCAGCTGAAAACAGAACCGCGCGCGTTGGCCCGGATGCCAGGCGCAGGCCAAAAGCATTCAGGATAACAATGCTTGGTCAGCCCATAAACTAGGAGAGTGCTTCGTAGACTCACATACAACCTTACAGTACACTACTTAAGATTCAACTACAGGTTGGTATAATTAATTCGACTAATAAATTGTATCGCAAGGTACTAAATCATACAAGAGCTATATCATGCCGGAAATTTCATGCGGGGTTAGTCGCAAATAATGATGTTAAGATATTTAGCACAAGTGCGAAACCTATTTTATGTGTTGAATGTCAAAGTATCATAAAACTGATCTATCGCAACTATTATGGTCCCTTATTGAACGTGGAAGAAAATAACATTCTTAATCTATCGACCCTGCAGTCAATTTCCTTAATCTTATACTTGTAATCGTTAACGCCTGTGATATGTTTCTGCCATAAGATGATGCGGTGTGATTTTTCGGGTTTGATTTTAGAGGAAAAATAAAAAAAATCGTCAATGCTTACAATTTAATATGAGATTATTAACTTCAAAAAATGGACGCTGTATGATAGTTGATCGTCGTAGGATCTGAGAGACAAATGATGGTGGGCTCACCATAGCTCGCTGCCGCAAAGCAGTCCACGGTGAATGTTGAGGGATTGGCTATACTGACTTTAACGCAAAATTGAATGCATGAATACATACCTTCACTCTCGGCCCAATAGAAATGGAGTGGTTTGAGAACAAATTTTAGGTTTTAAAAAATGCAACTAATGGACCAGGTATGACTCTAGGTTTAACAATCTTTTTGTACACAATAAGCTCTGAGGCTTATTTTATTTGGTGCATATTTAGGCGGAAATGTGTGTTCTTAGTTTCAATCGGTTAACTGATGAATCCTTAGGATATTCCATCTTTATAGAGCATGCTCCATTTAGGGAGCCGTTGAGGAAAATTCTAAGAGGGATGAATCCTGGCAGCGAACAGTGAGAATCAATCGGGGCGTAGGATTAGCGCGGGCGCTCAGCTTCATGCGCTGCAAGCAAAAGTTCGGCGGAAAGCCTTGCTTTTAGTGGTGCTCAAGGATTTGTAGCCCATGCCCAAGGTGCGGCGCATCTTAATGGATGTCGGATGCTTTCATCACCGCCCTGCCATTTTACGGGAATAATTACTCCTGAAGTTCGTTCATTAAGCGTAATTCACCGCTCTTCCTAATCCATTAATGTCTTCCCCATTGATACCCCTGCTTTCTAGCGTTTTATCGCAGGCGCCTTGCTTGTGTTGCCGCGTCGTATCCAATTCTGCTGCTCGCTAGCCTTGGAGAGTTGGCCAAAAATGAGGCTTTCCCTAAAGAAGATGTAAATTTGACTAATTCACCTGAGTTTGAGTTTCTAACATTGTGCTTTATCTGAAGTCTTAATTAAAACAGCAATTAAGCGACCGAATAATGCACCCATGGATAGAGTAATGACACTATTTTAAGCTACTGGCTTTTAACGGGTGAAACGAACTGTAATTAAATTAATTGTGGAAGATCGTTTAGATATCGGTCTCTTGTCGAGCTAAATGAGATATTTCTTCTCATTCGTAACTGAAACTGATTCTCTAAAGATCTTCTTACATATCATCGTACGTTATTGAAAGAAAATGATGATATTGCTGTAGATTTAGATAACCCATATCCTGGCTGATGGAAATGGAAAGATATGATGACAAATTCACGGAAACGATGGCTCAGGACGCCTAATTTTTGTGGAAATGTAGCTGAAAATGAAGAGTTTCGAAACGATGCCATCTAACTCGAGTGGAAGTAAAAATAATCTCTCATTTAAGGAAATGCTTGCTTAGTAAATTTGAATACCAAGGTACCGTGATTATCAGTTAATCAGCACTATAAATTATTTTTGAGCAATAAATTGAGTCCCTAAACACCGTTTCCTCGTTTATTGATGACAGATGTTGTAAGAATTTCATTTAATACATTGGAGAAACAAGTTACTGAAGTGAATATTCACCCCTGTGATTGGAAATTCCTCGAATTATGTCAAGGCACAAGTTCTTCTCCTACGACTCAAAAGAGCCTGATTCCATCTCAGGATAAATTTTTGATGGAAATGAAGTTTTATTCACTTTATTGTATTTATTATAGATGGAAAAAGGTTTTCTGTTTCCATTAGGCATCGCGTGTACCAAACGTCCGCCAACTCTTAGAGTGGAGTCAGTTACTATGGCTTAGTCATTATGATTCCAATTGGAAGCCATAATTAAGAATAATAATCGTATTTAGAATAATAATCGAATTGTGAATAATGATTAATATATATGAAGGATGTTAATATCGTGCAAAAAATTTGTCTCTACTGTTTATATACATTTATAAGCAATGGTGTCATATCTGATGTAAGTTTAACCATGTAAAAGTGCAGTTTTAACCAAGGACTGGTCGGAAAAAAAAACAACACCATATGTCCCCTCCTCTGACTTCAGTATTTGTTTGGACCCTTTCTGAATGGTTACCTTACATTCGATCGTGTGCAATATTATACTCTATGTAATATGACGCTGATTTATATACCAATTCGAATTAAAATTACTCTAAGGAAAACAGAAGAAGCCTAATTAAATGAAACTTTTATTGAAATTGAAGATTACAAAAATTGTAAAAGTAGCTTTTCTTTGGAAATTTATTTTACTGCTGTGCAATATACAGGTTACCATGCTAATATTTCAGTGACTGAGAGATATCAGTCTCATGTACTGTGAGTTGAAATTTTGTGCCAATTGCAAGTAACGAAATGATTTGGAATTTCACCTCAAACGCTTATAATTTGTACGTTTTTTAAAATTTTGATGAAATACCTATTGGTGAACAATTCGTTGAAAACTAAAAATATATTCATGTAATTCGTAGGTTTAAGTCATGCCTAACATTTATATTTATCGTTGTCCATTTATCCTGCGTGACTGTGTTACAGCTACATAAGATAGAGGCTATTTCTCTTAAAGTCATCAGTTCATTTATGACTTGCCGATCAAGAAAGCGCTTAAAACTGCACATCGTGTATGCAAAACAGTGAAGCAGTTGAGTAAAGAAGTGGATCCTTTTCATCATATACACCACCGCGGCGTAGCGAAAGTAATTAGGTACCTTCCCAGTGAGCATGAAAGAAGCGGGACTCAAGTAAAAAAAAGGTGATATTTATTTCAGTATTTAAACCTTCCTTCTCTGTCCGAGGAAACTCGCATGCCCTACTAAACTCAATTGACAGAAGGGAAGCACTGTCAAAATGCACCCTCATGACTCTTTGCGAAGCGTGCTGGGATTTGAAAAAAGCAGAAGTTTTTTTTTCTTCCTCCTCCTCCTCCTCCCCGAGTTAATTTTCCTGGATTATTATTATTTTGCTTTTTTTTAATTTTTGGCGAGTGGGAGGTAAAGGGTGGGGGTGGAAAGGTTTGAGGAGAGAAGACTTTAAGGGGGATCGGGGAAAGAGACGGTGAGTGAATAGAATGGGAAATTACGAGATCGCAAAACAAAGGAAAATCAACCTGAAACGTCACAATAGACCTCAGAGAGGAGAGAAAGAAGTGCTGAAGGCTGGGAGGGGGGGAGGAAGGGGGCGGGGGTGGAACGGTGGCGCCGAGGTGGGAGAAGGGGCCTCGTGGGGTGGGGATGGACCAATGGTGGGGGAGCGGGAGGCGGGAGGGAGGATGTTATGTACGTGTATGGAAGGGGAAGACAGGGGATGGGGCAGATGAGTGCGGTGGTATGGGGGGGGGAAGGGGTCGCTTCCGTTCAATTGTTGAATCCGTGCGGAGGGAGCAAAGAGGGTGGGGGGGTGGGAGACTGGGTTTGGGAAGGCGAGACGCACGGCAAAAGAGAGGTAAATGTTTTGCCGAGATGGAATAAGAGAGAGAGGCCGAGGTAAATGTATTTGAAATTGTTTCAATTATCATGTGAATGGATGGTAGGGCACGGACATGGCCGAGAGTAATGCAGGGCTTTTGAGAGCATCTAATTCCTTGTATTGATAAAATGTTTGCTCTAGCGTTCATGTGTGAGGGAAGGAAAAAAAAGTACATACGGGAGTGTCCCCCCGTTCTCTGTAGCGGACGGAGGAAAGAAAGCACGTCGAGCAGACAGGGATATAAATTCGTTTCGAGCCATGGTTTTGATAGTTTTAATTACAGACTTCCATTTGGGGCCGAAATCCAACTCACTCCATCCGTATATGGACAGTGCAGTCGTATTCTTGAATGCCCACGCTGTTAATTACATTTCGGGCCAAGATTAAATTATCCTTTTAGTGATTTTTTTTAAAAGGTCAAATAGAGAGAGAGAGAGAGAGTATACTGAATTCGATTTAAACCGAGCCGTGCATATGTGTCTGAATGCATACTTACCGATATCCGTCATTTAAGGTCGTATAGATCGCTCGAGCTCAATGCGGGAAGGGCGAATGCTTTAAGGAGGAAAGCGTGCTCGTCGCTGAATTAAACGGGGCAGGGGATTACGCGTTCAATGTCTGTGGGGAAATTTTCGAGCCCCCAAAAAGGGCGCGCCTAAAATTGAAATTTCGCATCAAAGTCATCAGCGCGGCACGTCTTCCCCGGATAACCACGAATATTTCGGGCAAAAAGAGAGGCGGGCTGTCATCACGCGATGTTGGTCTTTAAAATCTATATACACGTATTTGAATATATATATATATATATATATATATATATATATATATATATATATATATATATATATATATATATATTCATGTGCGTATTTTTTGCTCTCATCTTTTGATCATCGCGGGAGAAATAAGGGGAGCTAGGCCCCTTCTCCTTTCGTGCTACTTGTACTCGCGATATCAGATCCAATCTGCGAGACAACCGAATCACGACTGTTTTTTTGCCATGCTCTCCTCTCTTCTCACCCCCTCCTCCTACAATGAGTTCGTCAGGTACATTTTTTTCCTGAAATATTACTCGTCCGTAACGCGTGATTGCAAGTTGCGCATCGCGACCCGAGCTCCGCGCAGATCGACCCATCCTCCTACTCCTGTGTCGCACCGCCGCCATCTGCTTAATTCTACCCCTCCTCCCGCCCTCCCTGCCCCCTACCGCCCCTACCTCACCCCCCCTTCTCTTACCTCGCCTCCCCTCCCTCCCTCCTCAATCTCCCACCTCACAACCCCCCGGACTCCTCCTCCTCCCATCTCATCTCCGTTGCTCTCAAGCCTACCCGTTAGCCTCTCAGCACAACCAGATGCCATTTCAAACCCTGCCATCGTATCCTGCCTCCTTTTTCCTCCTCCCATGACCCCCCTCCCCTTCCCCGTTCCCCTCTTTCGTACCCTTTACCTCCCACCCTGCCAGGCCCTCCTCCTGTTCCTCATACGGCCCTTTTTTCCTTCCTTTAGTCTCTCATCCCCCAGCCCATCTTCTCCAAATTATCACGGGGATTCTTCTAATCATTTCACGTCACTATGGCCGAGTGTGCTATTCCTCACCACCTTTTCCACGCCGTCCCACTCACCTTTCCTCCCATTACTCGTTCTTTCACTCGCTCGACACAGTCTGTCTGACTCGCCAACCTTTTCGGGCTCCCGCTATATCGCACAGAATTCCTCCGCCGCCGACGCCCACACTCTCATTTCATACTTGCCTTGTCGTGGCTCTTCCACGTTTTGTTGTTTCTTCTTTTCTTGGCACCTTTTCTTATCCCTCTTTTTTTTTGAAAAAAAAGAAGGGTAAGACTTCCGCGGAAATAGGTCTTTGCGATGTGTTTTTCCTTCCGTCGGCCCGTGTGGCTTGCTTTCCCTTCACCCTCTCTCCCGTTATCTTGTTCCCTGAACCAAAGGGGCGAGCTTGTTCCCGTCAAATTCGCCATGAAGCTCTCTTCTCTTCTCTCGCGGGTGTACCAACCGTGCGAGTTGCCAACCGGTGCCATGTTTTTTTCGGGATCTTATTTTTCGGACACACCACCCTCTGACGCGGCTTGCCTTGTGCTCGCCGAGCTTGAAAAAGAATCGGAGGGATGGATTGTATTCACTTAGGCGGGCATCTATTTACTCCGCTGTGGATGAATGAAAGAAGAAAATTAACACCGAATTACACGGTAAAGCTTAATTAGGTCTCCAACATGCGATGATAATTATTTCGTGCATGCGTGCAAATTAAGCGGCCAGGATGTATTCTTCCGAGTTGATAAGTGTTAAAATAAATTTCATCCTTACCTTTAATTACCCATGGAATTTAATTTTCAATTTCGCCATTGCTCAATTGTTTTCAACGAACTAGGAGATTTCACAGCAATAGTCTTTCACGCTCAATTAAAGAATCTTTTGTTTCCCATGTTTCACTCTTGTACTTCAGCTCTAAAGAAATAATCACATCAAAACTCTCAAAGTTGCTTCAAATGATAATTTCTGAATAGCATACAACTCTACCATTATTGAGTTATTCGTGTGGGAAACAGAAGCTTTTCTTGTAAATTCAACTGAAAAATTTGTCATCGGCTCCATTCTACGTTACTGTCCCAAATAAAACTGTGGTTATTAAATAATATTTTTCCTGCTCTTCCAAGTGTATTCTGTTGCGGAAATAAGTTCTAATCATTCATAAATTCTGGGCTTATAACTTTGATTTGAGGCCATCAGATAATTATAAAGGAGATGTAAACTTCCTAAAAATAAATGAAATACGAAGATTCCTGCGATATCGAGTGGAATTTATGTATGATGCAGAAATGAAATAATTTTTTCTTTGGATAGTTGCTAAATTTTCTTTTCTGCGTTCCCAAAAACAAGATATGAATTAGTGAAATACGAGAAATCTAAGAATTTCATTAATTTTTTTTCTACTTTTCAACTTCCCTTCTTTTATCTAGCTCCGTTTTTGAAACTCGGATGATGACAAAATATGTTTAATGCTACGACCCTTGTAATTTCATTCATTCATTAAAATTTAAAAAATGACATAATTTCGTAAGGTATCACAACATCTCCTAATGGAAATTTTGATGTCTCCTCTAAGTGAAAACTTAAAAAAACGAACGATTTGGGCACGGATTCACGGTGCAGTTAGCTGTGCGGACGGTAATTATGGATGAAGTTTTTTTATTCTTATTTTTCCGCGATCTTTATATACAAAAACATTTATTTTCCGTTTTATGTCTATTGCTAATTTCCTTAGGTGGAAAATTTGTCATGAAGATCTCGATTTTAGGGATTTTCAGTCCCTTAATTTAGTCGAGACTTATTTTTCCAAATTTCTCGCTGCTCAAATGAGGAGCTAATAAAAAATGTCACATTTACTTTTCCGTTAAATCACATCATATTAACCATTAAACCATAATATAATTTGTGTAATGTGCATTACCATGTGTCGTTATATTTTACTTAAATGAAGGAAAGAAGGATATAATACTTGGAAGCCTTTGAAAACCGTTCATACTTTTTACTTTCATTCAACTTTTGTATTTCGTGAGCAAATTGAAAGCTTGTGAATGCATTAAATTCTTACATTTAGAGCGCTGCATACAAAGGCAGAGAAGTAAATGGTTGGTTCCGCGTCTGAAAACCCATTTCCTTCAATATACAAGCGGCATTATATCGTAGTGGTCAAAACAGTCTACGACATGCGAGTCGTTTGATTTGTATACCAGTCTCCTATTTCAAAACATTGCAAAGATTTATGTATAATTAAGTTATCCCGTGAAGAATTTTGTCTCCTGCTGAAGTTGCGATCATATTTTTATTCCGTAGAGACGATAAAATATGAACGTTACGGATCTTACTCGGAGGTCAAAACGGTTTTATAAAAGTCAATGCTTCTGCTTGGTATGACTGCATAAATATTCCTTATTCAAGTCGTTGGTTTTCCCTCGTTAATACCCGTGGACCTTAATAATGATGGCACCAAATTTAGACCTTTCTGTAACCAAAAGTACGGGAATAGGTTTTTGTCATCGCCGTAAAACATTTAAAAAAGAGAGGCTTTCGTCAAAATATCCGGCGAAGAAACATTACCGAAGCGTTATCTCTTTTGTGGAGATGATGAAATATGGAGTCGTACGAAGCATTATGGACACAAAAAAAAGTTTAATGAATTCGTTCCACTGGCCATTTTTACAGGGCGACGTCACCTGAAGTTTCAGCCGATGTGTCACCCTTATTCCGCGAAACTGGGATGTTGTGTGGCGTAAAATATATACATATATCCCCTTTGGGAATCAATAAAAGAAAATTTATGAAAGGTGCCTCGAGAAAAAAAAATTCCGCGGGAGGCGAAAAAAAAACGAGTAATACTCCACCCATCGCGTAATAAAACCGGGTAAGGTGGAGGAGAAAAACAAATATTTATGGTTTTTTTTAAGCGCCGAGGAGAAAAAAAATTACCATGGTCTACACATTTTTTATCCTCCCTTGCAACATGCCGAGTAAAATGGGACAGGAATGGCATTTTTTTTTCTCTCTCTTTTCCAAGGGAGTCTGGGACTCTGGGTGTGTGTGCGTGAGTGGGGAAGGGCGGTGGGACGTGGGCAGGAGAGAGAAGGATCCATACGTCTTCCCAGCTGAAGATGGCTAACATTTCCTCCTTTAGAGCTCTTATATCTCGAGCAACGTCTATCTAGTAAGGGAGGAAGAGGAGGGGGAGGGAGAGAGAGGATAAGAGAGAAAGAGAGGGAGGGAGGAATGGTGAATGAGAGAAAGAGAGTGGGATATGTGTGGAGGGAGGAGGAGGAGGAGGAGATAGGAGGGGAAGTGAGGTAGGAGAGAGAGGTTACCGTGGGGAGTGAGATGGGGAGAAAGAGAGACTTGGCGCGTGAGGGGTAGGGAGGCCATTCCAAATGCCGCAATGCAGATATCCCCTCTCCTCTCCATCTTCAACCCTCCCCTACCTCCCTCCCTTTCTCTCCCACTCCCCTCTACCTCTCCCCCCACCCCTCCCCCCCACAACTTCCCCTCCTACTCGCCCACGCGCTGATTTGTGACCCACAGCTGAATGCATTCCTGCCATCCCTCCCCTACGCCACCTCCTCCTCTATATCGCTTCCTATCCTCTCGCACCCCCCACCCACTCGCCCCTTGCACACTCACGCGCCCCCCTGCCCCACACACAACCGTTACCTCCACATCCCGAGCCACCCACGGATATCTTTAATGCAATAGGGGAAAGGAGAGAGAAGGAGATAGGTGGGTGGGAGAGGAGTAAAGGAACGTACTCCTCTCTCCTTTCTCCTTTAAACCCCTCCTTTGCTTTTCCCTTTGCCGTTCCCTTGCCTGTACACCACCCCCCCACGCCCCTTCCCTTCTCCTTTCGGTGGGGTGGAGGCAGAGGGGGGCAGGGGGGCGGGGGGGCTGGAGTAGTGGATCCGAGTTGGGTCTACACATCTCCGAGGGCGGTGGCCGAAGGGCAAATTATCATGGCTTCTGAGGAGAGTACAAAAGCGAAGCACGGCGGAGGGGTGGGTGGGTGGTTCCATGGCCTCCGGGGGGGGGGGACGGGCGGGCTGGGGTGGAGGGTTAGGTGGGGAATGCGAGCCTTTAGGGGGTAACGATGAGGGGAGGCGGTGTGAGGGGGGGTGTAGGAGGAAGATGGCGGAGAGATAGTGGTGTGGTTCTGGAGGAGGGAAAGAGAGAGTCGGGTGGAGGAGGAAAGTTTGTGTATGCGTGAGAGGAAACGGTGGGGAAGGGGGCGTTTTCGGCGGGGGAGGAAGAAAGGGGGGGGAGTAGTTCGAGGATATAATATAGAATGTGGACGAGAGAGAGGAAGTGGGAGAAAGACGGAAAGATTTACGTGAGTTATTCCACTCTCGAAAGTTTGTACGTATCCCGTCTCATCCTGGAAATGGATGTAGGTGGTTAAATGCTAAAATAAATTCCCACACTGAAGTTCCGGGTTCACATCCCGGCTGTAGTAAAGATATTGGCAAAAAAGGGTGGGTGGTTTGTCTTTTGAGGAATGTATGAGACTAGTGGTTTAGATGTGAGAAACATGGTAAGATTTACGTGAGTTATTCCACTCTCGAAATTTTGTACGTATCCCGTCCTATCCTGGAAATGGATGTAGGTGGTTAAATGCTAAAATTAATTCCCACACCGAAGTTCCGGGTTCACGTCCCGGCTATAGCAAAGATATTGGCAAAAAATAGGTGGGTGGATTCTCTTTTTAGGAACTTGGGAGACCGATGATTTAGATGTGAGAAATATGGAAAGATTTACGTGAGTTGTTCCACTCCCGCAAGTTTGTCCGTTCTCCGCCGCATCCTGGAAATGTATGTAGGTGGTTATATGCTAAAATTAAATTGCTAAGCCGAAGTTACGGGTTCATATCCCGGCTGTAGTGAAGATATTGGCAAAAAATCGTGGGTGGGTTTTCTTTTGAGGAACGTGGGAGACCGATGAGTTACATGTGAGAAATATAGTAAGATTTCCATGAGTTATTCCACTCTCGTAAGTTTGGCCGTATCCCGTCGCATCCTGGAAATGGATGTAGGAATTTCAGTGCTATAATAAATTCCCAAGCCGAAGTTCTGGGTTCACATCCCGGCTGTAGTAAAGATATTGGTGGATTCTCTTTTTAGGAACTTGGGAGCCCGATGATTTAGATGTGAGAAATATGGAAAGATTTACGTGAGTTATACCACTTTTACAAATTTGTTCGTATCCCGTCGCATCCTGGAAATGGATGTACGTAGTTAAATGCTAAAATTAATTTTAACCCCATAGCTCCGGATTAACATCCCGACAGTTACAAAGATCTTGGAAGAAAGGGCGGACGGATTCTCTTATGAGGCGAATGGGAGACCAATGATACAGATTGGAACAAGACTTAATGATTTACGCAAGTTCCTATCTCAAAAGTTTATCCGTACCCTGTCACGTCCTGGGGATGCCGGGAATAGGTGGCTATATCCTTAAGTATTATCCCAAATCGAAGGTCCGGGTTCATATCCCGGAAGTGGCAAATACTGGGAAAAAGAATCTTGGTGAATCCTTTTTTGAGCACCAACGGTGGCCAATGATTTAGAGGGAAGGAATGGGCAGGAGTGGTAAACTAAAATATCTGATTAATATCACTAAGATCCGGGTTCGAACCTCGGTGGTAGTGGAGATTTTTATCGTTGATGAAAGATTCAATGGTCTGGGGAATAGTTGATGTGAATTTTTCTGGGACTTTTCATGGTGGCTTACTTTTGATGAGAGACCTTCTAGTAGGTTGAGTCTTCCGTTTTTCAGGGGTTCCACCGCGTTGTTGCAAGACCTCGTAGTCTTCAGGGCTGATAATTATGAATACACCATTGGAGATCATAAATCAGCCCTGAAGATGGTGACTCCCTCCCTTCGAAACGTTGGCTGCCATGGAAGACCTGACCCAGTGTGACGCTCGAGAACAATTAGCCTACTTTTATCGTTTATCCATTTTTCCTAGTGAGGTGTTTTCATGTTCGTGTAGAAAATGTTATAAGGAATACGCAAAATATAAGTATCTGTTGTTGGAAATGTATAATTATTAGGATTAAAATTAAAATTGCTAGCATACCGAAGATACCAGCGAAGTGAGATGTCATTTTCGCCTTGTGATGTAATTTATCCGTGTCCAAGCCGCTGGTCTCGCGATCATGTGACGCGAATTTAGATTTAACGGTGCGAAATATCCATGGGTACGAGCAAATGACCTCAAAAACAGTAGCCATATTGGAAGCCATCTTTAAGTATATACAGATAACGCAAACGACGCCCAGGTGGAATTCCAACACGTTTGCGTGTTCTGAACACCATGAAGTTTCAGCTATTGATCTAAAAAAATCATGCAAACATCAAGTTGGTGCCATCTGGAGCTATGATGCCACTTCAGATGCAATAATCAGTCCGTGGAATCTCTAAGAAAAAAATTGTACTGTAACTAAGGTGGATCTGTTCAACAAATGTACTGCATCTGGACTGGAAGTTTGCTTAAGATTGTACTTAAATTGAAACAAACAGAACAGCTTTCCACCATACACAGCATTTTTGGAGTACAGTTATTGCAACAGTACACCTTCATCTCAGCAATACAGTAGTGTTTCAGTACAGTTTTAACCACAGTAAAGTTCCTGAACTCTGATGCCGCACATACTCAGCACACCCCTCTCTGCAGTTTAGTCTCTACTACCGTAGTGTCTAGTACAATCGGGAGGCCTGTAACTGCACTAATTTCCGAGTTAAGAACAGTTTAAACTTACGTATAGTACACAAACAGAGTTTTTTTTTGGGATGTCGACGCCGGGTTTCTCTCCATTATCTTCCACTACCCGACTGTACCGACAACGACAGGCAGACCAATCCTGAATGGTTCAAATGGTCTCAGATGTTGGTCACCTCTGTAGCAAGTACAGTGAGGAGGAATGGAACTGCACAAACTTTCGAGTTTAGAGCAGTTTAACCTTACGTATAGTACACTAACAGTTGAGTTTTTTTCTCTGGGATGGAACATTGAACTGCGGACCCCTTGGGGCCTTGGGTTGAAAGCATGTCGACGCCGAGTTTCTCTAATGATCTTCCACTACCCGATTGTACCGACGCCGACAAATACACCAATCCCGAATGGTCCAAATGGTCTCAGATGTCGGTCACCTCTGTAGCGGATACAGTCAGGAATGAAACTGAACAAACTTTAAAACAGTTTAGCCTTACGTATATTACACTAACAGTAGACTTTTTTTTCTTGGAAGAGACATTGAACGGCGGACCCCTTGGGGCCTTGCGTTGAAAGTATGTCGACGCCGGGTTTCTCTCCAATCATCTTCCACTACCTGATTGCCGGCCCTGCTAACCCGAGGGTCTCGGGTTCAAGACCCGCCTGGGTAGAATATTATCTGCCCAGGACATGCGTGTTTGTGTAAGTACTGGGTTGGGGGAAGAGGGAACGGTTCCGTCTCATCCAACCTAGGCTAAATATAATAATAATAATTGTACCGACGCCGACAGACGAACCAATCCCGAATGGTCCGAATGATCTCAGATGTCGGTCAGGCGGGAGCATAGAGCGAGACAGAGGAGACACACAGCGGAAGATGGGTCGTACGTGAGTGATATTTTTCTGGCGTGTTCGTGCCGGCCGCGTGCATTCTCGCACGTGAGATCTTCTCTGGGTAGTGAGGGGTTTGCGTGACTCGGGGAGGGAGAGGGGGTGCAAGGGTTTCGTTGGGGGTAACTGGGGGAAGGTGGACGGGGTATTGTCGTCGTCGAGGCTCTTTCCTGGCGGTGGTGGGTCGAAAAAGAGACGGGGGGGGGAAGGACGCGGGGAGAGGAAGGATTTAGGGTAAAGGGGTGAGTGGGGCGGAGAGGGAGGGGGGTATAACGTGGTTGGGGGGGTGGGAAAGGAGAAGAGTTTTTGAGCGTCGCGGAGGTTGGTATGAACGTTGCGAGAGTAAGGGGGAGGGAAAGGTTGTGGGTTCCACAGGGTTTTAGGGAGCGGCCGTGGCGGGTGGGGCGGGCGAGTTTTAGGGTTTTCGGGGGAAGGAGGAAAGGGACTGGACGATGGAGACTGGAGTGTGGGCGGCTGGGAGGGGGATCTTTTCGAAGGGGTGGGAGAGGAAGGTCGAATGAATGGCTGGAGAGGTGGGGAGTGGAAAATGGGGAAAGATTTGGGGGTATGAAAGAGAGAGAGAGAGAGGAGGGAGTGAGGAGGTGGGGGGGAGTGAGGGTATAGAGGTGGGAGGGGTTGAATGGGAGGGGAAGGGAGGAGAAGGAGGGAATAACGGGCGGGAGAAGTTGGTGGTGGGGGAGGCAAATAGAAGGGATGGGAAAGGGAGGGATGGTTTTGGGAAGATACTAAGGATGCTGAGGAAATCGATTCCACTTCCTTTTTCGCACGTAGTGGCAGAATGCTGTGAGAGGTGCCACGGGGAGAGGGGAAGCGAGAGAGAGAGTATGTCTTTTCAATGAAACAGAAATATTCCCGAGGCGCTCTGGAGGTTCCCTGAAAGGGCGGACAAGGCTGAGCCAGCTGATGCCAATTCATCCACAGAATCGGCTTTATGAAATAATCCCACGGAGCAGACAAGTTACTCGTTTCACAGACTGGTGAGGCGGGGTTATTCCATGTTACTCCCCCGGATTTGTATCGAGAAATAAAGAGATTCAATCGCATGGTTTTCACAAATTCAGTGAAGACAGTGGTACACTTTTTGGTAAAAGGTTTTAGATTAACACGGTTTGGACATCCTACTCGGAAGTGAGTTAATCCCTAGTTTTACTATGAAGAAAATCGTCACATTGAATAAAATTTCCTCTAGAACAAAATGTTTCCCATAGTTATTATAAGGTGGAGGTAAATTGAGTGTGGTATCAGCATTTAACCATTGTGAGTGGAGAATTAGCTTTTTATCAGTATTCCACCATGTTCAACTGTTTTTTGTGATAATTTTAAATGTTAAACTATGTATATCATGGGCCACTTTCCAGCCTTTTCGATTCTACTCAGTATATGGTTCTCTTCACTGATTAGTAATGTGAAATCTTCAGGTAAGTCAACGGAGTATGAAGCCATAATGTTAGTTGGCTTTTTGTCATTAATTGCAGCCGAAATTCTTCTTGTTTTTGAAAAATTGCTGAAGAAAAAATCATCTTCTTTTAGCGTTCCAGGTTTAAGCATACTCCTGGTTCCGGGTTTACCAACGCAATCTCGGTCTCCCAATATTTCTTCTCTCTCAATGTTTACACTTTAAAACCTTTTTCGGAATCATGTACTCATATTAATAAAAGGCGCGCACATACTGAATGTACTCAAAATACTTTTAGATAGTTCAAGTATGTATGGTTGGAGGAATCTTCGTAAGAAATCATGGTGGAGAAAAATGGCACATTACAGAGAGAAGCGTTTCAAAATGCTGCTTTTTACTGGGTCGCTCCTTGAAAACAGGCGACTGCTCAGGTTACGAGGAGAAATTTCTGTCCTATTCTGTCTTGCAAAAAGACTCATTCAGTTCTTTCGATTTCTGTTTTATATAATATGCTATGCGTCGCATGTTACGTGCCTGTTTTTGCTATTATATCCTAGGAGACTAGAATTCATGTTATATCATAAGTATACAACTACAATAAATGTCCATTATATGTCTATTATGGATTTATCGATAGCATTCGATAAGTTATCTTTCTCTATTTACTTCAGATCAATCATTTTTTTTAGTATTAGCTACATCCTTTAAACTGCATATGGAAAAATTTGTGTTTATGTTGTGGTTTATTGTAATGTTGTAATATTGTAAATTATGTTGTTTCATTTAGTTATATGTAGAATTAAAATATAGGTAGGCGTTTTTGAGCATTTGTTCTCATAAGAACTTCATCATTCCGATTGATTTGTTCCTCATAGTTATTTAAGTATGCGTATACGCTGTATGAATTGTGAATGCCGCTAAAAGGGAAAGATTAATTGTCATTAAGAACTTAAGTAAATATTTTGCCGAATAAAAATTTCAATTCATGGGCTTCACCGGTATGTTAGAGAAAATAACTCTGTATAAATCCACATTCACCGATCGAGTATATATCTGCATCCTACTCTTGAAGTACAAATGTTCCGGTTTTAATTATTTTTATGCCCACGTAATTTCGCAGCAAATTAATACTTGAGCCGGAAAAATTATTTCGAAATTCAGGTACTTCTCAGTCACCTTAAAAAAACTTAAAAAAAAAGGTTTGCAGTTTTTTTCTTCGAAAGATTCTTCTTTATCCATTTACTTTGAACATGTGTTGTGGAGTGCTAGGAATGCAAACTGGAATAAATAAGCAGTTCCAAGAGGGATTGAAGGGGCTTGGAATGCCCTAATCATTATTGCTAGCGTTTGTTTGAACGGCGAGTACTCTCTTAGTGATCCGGAATTATCAAGAGGTTCGAATTGGGTCAACTGCACGTCGTTGAAAAATTCAAGGAGAAAACCTCGAGCGCCTCAATATTAAAACCCTACTTTAATATTTATTAAATCGCGCACCCATTCCCGTGTAGAGGAGGGGTAGTAAGGAGAGGGAGGCAGGAACAAACAATGTCCGCCATTCCCAGAAGGGAACCGAGTGACCCTTGCCTCTGCCGATGCCGCACTGGATCGCGGCGCATCCAGGCATCTCGCGCCAAGAATTCCCGGAATGAGAGCCAGCGTTGCCAATAAATAATGAACGCCCACACTTGACGGTGCGAATGGATGCAAATTTATTCCCATAACACACACAAACAGAGGCCGTGAACCCCCCGCGACACATAAAACACTCTGGCGACGATTCGGAACGCCCGAACAAATCTTAATAATCAAGTTAACAAGGGCGAGATTAAATTATCAAATACCCTGTTTTTTTTACCAAATCAATTGATTTTTCTGCTCCAGCGGGAACTAGACGCTTGTATGAAAAGCAAGATTGCTCAGAAGTGATCAGTACTATCATTGCCACCTCAGTGAAAGATGAATCACTCTGGCGACGGACTGGAGCGCCCAAACAAATCTTAGTAATTCATTTAACTAGGGAGAAATTAAAATATCCAATTTTCTTTATTTTTTGACCATATCGATATATTTTTTGCTCATGCAGAAAATAGGCGCTTGTATAAAAAGGCGATTGCTCAGAATGGATCGGTAACATCATTGTAACCTCCATGAAAGATAAATCACTCTGGCACCGATATGGAATTCCAAAACACATCTTACTAATCTATTTAACTAGGGTGAGATTGAATATCGAATTTTCTTTGCTTTTTGACCTTCTCGATACTTTTTTTTGCTCAAGCAGGATCTAGGAACTTGTATGAAGAGGAAATTATTCAGACATAATCAGTACTGTCATTGCAACCTCCGTGACAGATAAATCACTCTGGCGACGATCTGGAACACTCGAACAAATCTTAACAATGCGGTTATCTAAGGTGATATTAAAATATCAAGTACCTTTTGTTTTTCATTTGACTATCTTGATACATATAATTTTGCTCGAGAAGAAACTAGGCGCCTGTATAAAAGGAGCGAACGCTCTCACAACTCATCAGTATCTGTCTTTCTTTTATTTTTTTGGAGAAGTTGGATGATGCCGCCGCCGGCCAAATATAAGGTTACAGTTGCCATGGCGAGAAATCGGTGCGGCAGAGATGTGATTTATCGACGACCGCGTTTTTTGATTCGAAGACGGGGAGAGCGATCGATGAGAGACAGAAGAGAAAATGTTACGCTCGACGACGTCAACCTCTCCTCCCCTCCTTCACTCTTCCCCCTAATACACGTCACAAATCACAAGAGAGGAACAAAATGCGTGTCCTTCCTGAGGAAAATGAAGCAACGAGCTAGATGGCATTGTTCCTGCATATCCTAATGCGACATCGTCCGCATATTTTGTACAATTACATGATGAGCCGCGTGATAAATCGTTTTGCGGGAAGCTTCTGGAATATTTTCTTCAAGTTAATTCCAAGGGATACGTAAGGAAAAGTGCCGTCTTTTATCGGTAAAAGGGACTGAACTGATGACGTTGAAGCTTTCAGCAAAAAGAAAATGGTATGGAGGTCTGTCTGTGAATGCCAAGTGCGCAAGTCTTTGGACTGCTTTCTTATATCTGGTTAACGGTAACAATTAGGTGTCCTAGCCTCTATGTTGAGTTGGTGCTATCAGTGAGTTCGCTGCTCTTTATGGGAAATTAGAATCTTATATTTCAGATCGGGGTTACATCATAGTTACAGGAGCGCCTCAATGAGGTTTATAACTATCCCCAGTCCCAGTTTATTATGCTTCAGTAATTATCACGGAGAGATGACTAAGCCTTTTCGCTGACAGGATGTCAGCTGAGGGCTTGGGTTTCGTAAATTACATCATACTGGCGGTAAATAGACGTAAACGCTCTCGATGGGAGAACGTTTAACTCCAGTATACACAAAGGAAAAATAATTTACACAGAAAGTATAAATATAGATAAAATTTACCACTCAGTTACTCAGACCCATAAAGAGCGGTAAAACTTTCTTTTCACAAACGCTGCCGTATTCAGATATTCTATTGCGATCTTTTGGTGCTAACGATCAGCGGCAAATCTAGGTTAAAATTACTTGCAGTAATTAATGTTTCAGATTATAAAAGTTTCCTTGATAAGATGATTAAAATGTGTGCGAAAATTATTCGTGAAGGAGGGTTACTTGTACATGCGGTTGATTAAGTATACCTGATCCATAACAGGATGCTTGAGATTTGCGATTCCATACAAAAACAGTTTGTAAATTTCACTATCATTTTAAAAGCAATGAAGACTGTTGAACCGCGAAATTTGCGGTAATTTAATCACCAGCGCTCCTGCGTGAAGAGATAAATGATGCTATAGAATAGTCAAGCAAACCTCACATTGTTGAATTAAGGTCGTAGTTCAACAGAATACTCTTTGACTTGCGGAGAACATCGCTCAATTCATATTTACCCTGGGTTTATCACAAGATTAAATGAATCTCGAGTGTCTCAAATACGTCCGCTACCGTCGTGACTAAAGTAAGGATGAAAGCTTTAGTAGGTGCGCTCCGACCTCAGAGTGTGTTGGATCTGGATCCAGAAGAGTATACAGAACAATGAATGGCTCTCCTCTAAGAAGGGAAGGGAGCGATATAACGCCCCGATGAATATGAGACCCAAACCCTTTGCCTTCCTTCCTTGTGTTTGCAGCCTATGGAAAGGCACTTCTACTCTGTCCACAAATCGGTTGTCATTAATGCTATGAATGTGCATACTCTGTGAAAGGCATGCATGGGATATTCGGGGAGCTGGGGATCCAAAGCCATTGTTCAAGATCCCGGAGTGCAGGTGTACAGTCGGAGTTAAGGACACAGTTAAACTTGCCATTCCGAAAAACAAGAATATTTCCCTCTAATCACACTCAATATCATAAAAGCGCGTGAAGGTCTAATGGATGAAAGCTGTAGAGAACAAGCTTCATTTTATCCACGGGTTAGTAAATTGAACTAGCCCGTTTCAGAAACAGGCGTGGTTATTGAAGGATTACTGTAAATAGATTGTCCAGGAAAAAAAATGGATTTTTCAGGTGTAAATTGAACAGCTCAATCGCTTGCCAAAATTGGCGTTGTATCCAATGGTTTTTGGATGGCTCTCACTTCAGATGCGGATCAGAATATCCTCCTATAACTTTGGAACAGCTTGGGGGCCGCTGGAGGGGGAAAAATCATACAAAACTTGTGGCGACTTGGGTCACAAAAGTTCGCTTTTTTCATATTTTTCGAGGGCATGCCGAAGCAAATATTTGTTCCTCCGTGTCATGACCTACGGCAAGCACTACAAGAGCAAGTTATCTCGTTGATTTAACTCCCAATGCACAAGAGTTTGAAAAGTATTCCAATACGAGGGTTATTTTTTTTCGGGCTCTTGAAAACTTAATAAAACGTGGGCCAATACACTTATAAGGCGATTCAAAGATACATCATCGCATCATCGATTTCTCGCGTTTTATGCATGACTTGAATAATTTCAAATGTGTGAAAGGAAAAAAAATCCACGGAGTCTGTTAAAAAAATCTCCATTCACTTGGAAATCAACTTTTTATTATATGGAAACTTCATTCTTCGATCAATAATATTTGCAAATCATACTCAGGTTTGCTGTGTTTGTAAGAATAGAATATTTGGCTATTGATATACATTTTCATCTGCTTTGGATTATATTCAATTACTGTCATTGATGTCTATAGATATTGCTAAGTACAATTATTCTTGTGTTGCAGTATCCTCGGCAAACTGCATTACACTCTAGTGATATTATGAAAAAGTAGGGCACCACATCTTGAAAAATGAGCACATGTGGTGTCTAAAGCTTTCATTCCTGCCATACACTAATCGTTGTCTCTAAGGATTAGTTCAAAAGTTGTTTTAGCTTAGGGAAGTAATCCACCCCCTTTCCCCTCCTACACAATTTTCTGCAGTATTTACAAGCACTCTTAATATTAACGATTTTCGCGACGCTGCAGCGCCAACGAAAGTCGCGAAACGTAGGAGGCTTCAGAAGCGTACTGCTAAATAGCACCCGGAGTAGAACACGAGTTAATTACATAGTTATTAGACCGAACTAGGGAGGGGAAAAAATATAATGGGGCGTCAACTGATGGGAGTTTATGAGTGTTGCCGCGCGGCGTGACGGCCACTTAGCACACGATTCATTAAGAAAACTAGTCGGTTCGGAGAATGAGGGAGAAGATGGGAGACAGAGGTGGGGGGGGGAGAATGGCGGGGGGTTAGATGGGTAGGAAAAGAAACGCCTGACACAACAGCAGTCTCATTTCCCAGTCCCTTTCCTCGCAAAAAGGACGCCATTGGATGATGGGAAGACGCGTGTACCCCAGTGAGTACACATTTTTGCCACCCTTGTTCATTCGCACTTTTGTCTCTCTCTCTCTCTCTTTCTGTCTGTCTATTCCTCACTCTTTCATTCCTCCCTCCACTAAACTCGACGCACGCACACACACACACACACGTTCTCTCATACACACGAGCCTTTTCATCATTTTTTTCCCCTCTGCCTGCTCACGGTGGCTCCTTTTCACCCCGTTTTCTCTTCCTTTTTCGTCTCTTCAGGATATCCATCCCTCCGACCAACGGTTTCGTCCGTCCGCACCGCCTCCTCGCACCTTTCCCACACACCCTCCCCCAGACTCGCTCTCCGCCTACTTCATCCCCCCAGCCAGCCAACCGCCCCCCGCCCCCACCGCGGCCCCCCCTCACGCCTTCCTCCCCCCCCCCGCTCCGCTCAGCCTCCACCAACCTCACCATCCTCCTGCCGTTGAGACCGCTTTCTCTCCTTAATTGGCATCACTTGGATGCGAGCCATGCTCCGGCAACGGCCCTTCTGTCCACAGCCTCCCACGAATCTCACACCGCCTGCCTGCCTGCCCTGAAATGCGCCCATTATACGTCATAAGGCTGCCCAAACCACTTCTCCCTTCCCCCGCTACCCTACTCCTTCTCCCCACACATTCTCTCTCTCTCTCTCACACACAGACAGACACACCTGACCGTATATCCCCCATCCATACACACCGCCACCGCCGACACCCTGCCCCAGACGTGTACCCTGCCCTCGCCCCCGTGTGCAAACCCTTTCAAAATCACCCTCCCCCATCTCTCCATCGCTCCCACAGACGCACCCGTGTTCACACACGCGCGTGGTCGAACAAAACAATCACTCACCCGCGCCCGAACATGGCGCGCGGTTTCATCCGAGATATAATTAATACTATGGGCACTTAAGGTTGTTCTGGAACGCTCGTCGTTAAGGGTGGATGCAAGAGAAACAGGAAATAAGTTTGATTAGCGATGATTTTCACATTACCTTCATTCCACAATAGAAAGAATACTCCCGGCTCTAGATATAATTAGCACTGCACACTGCAAGGGATTTTCATTAATCATACCATCTTTGTGAATAATAATCAAACCTAGGATAAGGCCATATATAGGTGTTTAAAATTGAGTCAAATCTATCATTGAATCTTTAGTCTTCACATGCACTAAAGCTTATAAAGGTTTCGCATTTTAAGGAGAATTATAGGTTCTATTTCTACATCTACATGCTAACCCGTGAGCCGCCGCTTGGGCGTGTGGCAGGGGGTGGTAGGTCACCAGCCGTGTAAGGATGTAAAAGTTTTGGAGGTGAAATGGTGACATATCCTACGAGAGTGTGTTTGAAGGAGCTCAGTTTCTATTGTGGTCGTTTATTGTGCGCAGAAAGAACGAGTTTTTGTAACTATCTGTTCGGAAGAGTATCTCTCTTATTTTATCGCATCTGTCAGACCTAGCAATGTAGTGAGGTGTCATGATAATATTCTCTGTGTCACTCTGAAAAATATCAGTTCTGATTTATTTATTTTTTTATTTATGTTATATATTTTGATAAGTGTTTAATACTTAAGGTTCCCATTGATAGTGAAGATGAATGTTAAAATTTTTACTTTGAATGAATGATTACAGTCGCTCATTCATTTGGAACTGTGACACAATGGTCACATGCTTTGTATGTCTTTTACGAATACGAGAATACGAACAGGACGTATGAAATGTTCCCTTTAGAATTGAAATGACGACGAGGGATTGGGATTCAAATTTGAAAATTCACGTTTTTCAACTGTAACATATCCGTCAGTTACTTCTCTAGATTTATTGTGGTGTGGTACTTCGAATGAATTACATAAATTTTTTTTATTCTTACCCTTCTCTCTGTTTCTTCAAAAAAGTGGAAGATGGCTTACTGCAAGTCATACACAGAATTGGGATTTGGTTTAGAATAAGCATTTGCATTAAACGATTCATCCAGCTCATGTGTAACGAAAAGCATTGTCGAAATGGAAATCAGGTCTTGGAGGTGATATTAGCTCGGAATTAACTAGATCAGAGTAGCAGTAAAGTAATCTTCCATCTTTTTCGAGCGATGAGGCCTGCGTGGCGCATCCCGAGCTATAAACCTGAGCTGACGTGAGACGTTTAACACATCATCTATTTACTTGCGTTAACGGTCTCCGAGGCCAAAGAAAATCAGGGGGGAAACAAATTGTGCCGGAATGAAAAAAACGGTCGTTGGCGTGCGCGGTAAGGTGAAGCGTTAAGCCCCGGCTGAAAGATGAATGCTTACGTACCGCAAGGATAAATTACATAATTTGCGCCACCGCTGCGATGGCGGCGAGTAGCGAGAGAAATTACTCCCACCCCCGGGGCCTGCTATCCTTCCCCCCGCCCCTGGCACATTCGCGCCCTCCTCTAACCATCATCCGCTACCCCACCCCACTACCAACTGCATTGCCTTTCTTCTTACCCTTCTTCATTTCCTCCGTATTTATTCACTCCTCCTCTCTTATGCCTATCGCTTTCATCGCTACACACGGCAGAAAACTCCTTTCCTTGCCCAAAAAAATCTCTCTGATTTTTCTCATCACCCTCCGCTCCTTTTTTCAGAGATTGCTTCATAGGGAGAATTTTTCCTGAGCTATGTATTTAGAAAGTAGGGCGGGAAATACGAAATAAAGATAAATCAAAATGCAACAAAAGTAATGAGTTTCTTCGGGGCAAAGTAGGTGTGGCTTGTCACAAGAGCTTTAGGGCACAAGCTGGGACAAGTAGAGCATTAAAATTATTTGGACCGGACACTAGAAGAAAGTACAATACAATACGATAACTTTATTTGAGAACCTGGGACCTTATGTCCCCTAGGTTCTAATGTAAGTACATATACAAAAAACAACACAAAAAAGATGAAACAAAATAATTTTGTTTTCACAGAGATTAGGCCGAGAGTGTAACAATCAAATATTCCGATTACTAAGTGAAGCCTCTCATAAGAGGCAGTATGAATTTGCAATAGTAAAAAAACATTCCTGAAGTTGCACTTGAGGTGTATCATAGATAAATGTAGAAATAAAATCATGAAATAAATTGAAGATAAGAATTTCCAAAATAACAAGCAAACAGAAGAACAGAACAGAATACAACGTAAGGCCAAAATTAATACCACATACATAGTCAATTGATTTTCTTATAAATTTCTGTAACCTAATGCAAAAATTTTTAACACGACGTTGACAATTTTAATGTGGGCATAGAGGCGATGAGATTTGGAGTAAAAGAGCGCTAGTGAAGGAACTGTTCGGTAAAAGATGAGAGCGAATGACGGCAACCTCAGGTTCGGATATAATGAAGAGGCTGGTGAAGAGCTTACTGTGAAGTGTACCGTTGCATGGGGTAGAAACGTGTACTCTGATAGACTCTAAACGAGAATAGGCCGCAGGCTTTCGAGACGTGGGTGTAGGATGTAGGAGATGGTGCAGTGGGTAGAAAGGAAGAAAAATGTTGCTTGGTGTGGTGGATGAGAAAAGGAAACTCCTTGATGAGATTTAAAGAAGGCAAAGTAGGAGGCGGAAGAAGTGATGGGGGGCGAAGGGTTCCTTAAGACCGTGATAGATGAAGGATGCTGGCAAACGGGGAAGGGGAAGAAAAGGAATAGGTTTAATGGATGGGATGAAGAAGGATATGACTAATTCTGAGATAAACAAAATACATTATAAGTTAACAGATACTTTATAAAAAATCCGGAGGTTATTTATTGCTTTTACTTATCATACCTTTGCCGTTAAGTTAATTTGAACAAGTAAGCAGCATGATTGATGTAATGAGAAATGCAAGTAAGAGTAATGAGGAAAATAAGGGAGCAAAGAAATTGAGACTTGTCATTTAAAGTAGGAGGGCACAAACTGGACATTGTATCTTAATTATATGAGAAGTACGGTGGAATAAAATGGGCATCGTGGCAAAGGCATTTGGAGGAGAATAGTGCTAGCGTAGAAAACGTTCAGTAATAGAAAAGAGCTGATGAAAGAGACATTAAATAAGGATTTTAAATGAGAGGCTGGTCGAGAGCTTAACATAGAGTGTAGCGTTGTTTGGGGCGGAAACTTGGAGAAAGGGGGATGAAAATAGGCTGCAAAAAATAGGCTTTTCGAAATGTGGGTTTGGAGGTGGATGGAGAAGGTGAAGTTATTACCGATGCCAGGTTTCTCTCCGCCTCTCATCAGTTATCCAATTTTTCTTCCATTTTCCTACCTAAATTGTCTGAAAAATGCCTCTACCTTCAGAATTTGATTGTCTCAACAAGTAACTAACTAATCAACCGTACTTCAGTTGTTCAAGATGTCCGATATTTGGTTTGATTTCTTCAAGGGCGGCCTTGATTTGGATTCATAGCGTATCATCGACAGATGGGGTAAAACTACCAAGTCACGTGATGAGAATAGAGACTTCAGGTTGAACCATGCTTCTCAGAGGTGGATCGAAAGTTGCACGGGTTCCAAGATGGAAAATCTAGCGTTTCCTAGACGTGTGGAATTCACGGTGAAAAAAATATTCGCCAGGACTGAGATTTGAACCCAGACCCCTCGATTTCAGCCAGTTAAGTCCCCCAACGCCTAGTGCACTAATCAATTATGTTGATTAGAGCATTAAGCGTGAATTCGCCTAAGAGAGAATCCCGATCACGCACCTTAAGAGTCGCGTAGTACAACAACGAGTAGTACGAGATAATGGTGAGTTTTAACCACATATAGGAATAACTTAAGTGATTGAGATGTAGTTTGTTTTTATCTCTAGTTGCGCTCTTCAATTTCATCAAACCTAAAACATATCCTCGAGGAGAACTCGATCTGGAGGGCTGCGCGAAATTTTTCACTAGCGGTTTAAATACAACAAAATCTCGAAGGATTTAAACACAGCCATCCAGGCGAGTGAAATTTTCATTGTGAATTTCACACAAGCATGCGACCATGAGTGCGTGACTGCACTTCAGTTTTCCACGCGGCTGCTGTCCTTTGAAGTGGGTTTCCTTTCGATGAAACGCACATCAGACCTCTGGAGAAATCGCCAGGTGCAACGCTGTATAAAAGCGGGGGAAAATACGTTTGAAACGCAGAGAGAAATACGTTCCGTGTGGTGTCGACTCAACATTTATCTAGAATTTTCCTCCTCTTGGCAAGATTCGGACGATGTAGAAGTCCCTTCTCGTATTTCCACGTCCGCTCCCGTACACTCATCAACGGATGACCACTACCAGCACCTCCGCTTCTCCTCCTCCGAGACTTTCCGCTTGGAAATCTCCCCTGGACTTCCCTCTTACTCTCCCCGCCTCGCTACCCCTCCGTCATCCATCATCTCCTAGCAACGACCTCCATTTCTCTCACGCTCCTCTCTCCCTCTTTTCCTCTTCCATTCCTCTTTCTCTTCCTTTTAATCCATCCCCGCCTTCTCTCTCTCTCTTCCCTCAGTATCTCCACGCCCAATTTGTTACGCGTTCCTCACACAAAAGGGGTTTTAAAAATTGAAATAACTGCTGCTCTTCCCTTTCCATTCTTCCTTTTTCGCATTTGTGTGGACCGTCGCGTTGTAGCATTTCACTCCCCCCCCTCCGCCCACTCTTGGGCAGTCCCACTCCTGCCCCTGCTGTGACGCGGGCCTGACCTACTGCACCGAAGAGATTCGGGCTCCAGAACTCCCGCGCCAGGGCACTCGGCTAAAAATTTGTCAAGCGGCAGTAAGACCCGATTCCTCGATCACGGCTCCGAATCATCTACTGCTCCTCCTGCACCCCTACCCCGCTCCGCCCCACCTCACCACTCACCCACACACGCTGAGCCTTTAATGAGATTCTATCGATTGATCCCATTGATTTCACGGAGTTTTGGTTTTTAGAGCTTCAGTTTCGGGATTTAAAATGCCTTGGGAATGAGATTTGGGTCTCGAAGTTTAAGGGCCTTCGGCAGACAAGAATGCGCCCCATAGTTCCCTCCATTGAGGAGGTGTAAAGCCCGGCTGAAACCGCCCAATAAACGCTGAGAATTGCTTTTATATTGTTCGCAGGCCCTTCCTCCTTTATACACATCCAGCGCGTTGTTTTCCGACTCCGAGTGTTGGTGAAAACGGTGAGCGCTAACGCTTGTGGTAATCGTATGGACTATAAAAGTTTTAGCTTCCATAAAAGATGTACTGCCTTATTTCTCCAACTTGGAATCAAACTGACGAAATGCAGGGATTTTACTATGCCATTCACTATACTCCACTCCCCCTCCAACTGTTAGGGGTGACAATATATATTGACTTTGTGGAAATGCGAGCAGGAATATGGGCGTAAAACATTTCCCTTCGGAATTATCAATAAGCAAATATGGGGTGCGAAACTCTTATTTCCTCCATATTTCTCCGAAAGGATATGCGTCAGGAGAATTTTCCGTATTGGATGCTTTATTGGCAATCGCAGCGCTAAATTTGTTGCCCTCCTCTCGATAAAGCGATGTGCAAGTCCTTGAGCGCAATCCGGGCGAAATAGGTTACGAAGGCGTCGCGCTTGTAGGTCTGGGGTCACACGCCGTCGATAATTCACGAGGTCAGAGGTTCTCTAGTGCCCCGAGCCAATCGTGCTACTTCACATGGAACAGAATCCATCCCCTGTTGTGATGCTCGCGACACTCCACAGCGAGGCACTTATAACGACGGAAAGTGTTAAATAAAAGCGAGTGCGAGAAAGACTGATGGTAAATATATGCAGTGAAAGTAAGATACGAATACTCACAAATTCACGCTAATCTATGTAAGACTGGTTAATTTTGCATGGGGATATTCTAAGTTAAGCTTTGTTGGAGGAGCGACTACTAACATATTTTAAATCAGTTGGTATCAAATAAATTTTTGATAGTAGATGAGTTTACTTTGTGGAAGTTCATGAGTATGTTCATTGAAGTATACTTTGTTTGTTCCACACTTTTCATTTACAACGACCGGTTTTGATATGCATTCACGTCATTTTTCAAGCAGAGTAGTTTTCATTCTACCTATTAATGATGTGCGTGCAGGTCGAAACCGGTCGTAACAAATAAAAAGTGTGGAAAGTACAAAGAATTTTCAATCAACACGCTCAGTTGGTATCCATTCAAAAGCGAACGGAACGGGCCATGTTAAAAAAAAAACACTTCCATATTCATCATTCACCAAAGTTACTTTCCTTAATACTGGTCTACTTCCATAAGGCACTTGGATTTTTATACTTAGACCCTGTAAATTCACCAACAGTCCTTAGCAGACTGCATTTTGAAGGAAATATAAAATAATAGTGATATGGTTAAGTAAACAGCTTTAAAAATTTTCTTTTTGCACATTGCTACTGAGCTGTACAACGTTATCCCTAGCAATATGAAAGAAGGGAAAAAATACACAGTTTGTAAAAGACATGCTAACGAGACTTTTACAGTTTGATTACCTATGTAAAAACGAATTAGCATGGAAAAGTGGCTGCAAACGTCGTCGTTACTATCATTTTTGCTGTTCAAATATTCAAACGGCGATGCCACACACCGTTGTGGTGGAATGCACGCATACACGGTATGTTATGCATGTCTTTATCGTTAAATCTTGTTTATATATTTCACAGGATTGAGGAACGTGATGATAATATAATAGGTAAATTTATGTTTCTTTTAGTTCGGGTACTCCTCAGCAGAAATTAAGTATGTGCATTGATTTTGATTAATTTGCTGTTCTAAAAATAAGCGAATTAAATAGTAAGATGAATAGTTAAGGGTTAATAATGATGAAAGCTAAGTGTGCCGATGAAAAGAGTGCTATAGATGATAAGAGGGAGATATCTAGGCCATTGGGATGGAGGTAAACAAAGGGAGGGAATTTTTGACGCTGGTAAGTCGGGTAGGAGGCGTATAGAGTTCAGAATGTGGATTATGCATATGATGCATCGTGTTTCTTCACACGCGTTGGAATAGTAAGAATCTGAAGGTTGATAGTATTTAGAGAACAGTCCTACCGATATTAATTCGAGGAAAACTTCGATTATCAGCATGGTTGGTTTTCATGGTAAGGCAACTGAAAACAATGGTAGTTTACTCAACGAAGAATGTTTGGGAAGGTTAACTTTGAAGGGGTGCATGGGGAATAGTGGAATTGTGACGAGAAACCCTGAGTCGGTCTACACTCAAACAAAAGGCAATAGGGTAAGTATATTTTGTTCGATACGGACGATATACAGGACTTAAAGTGCTCTCCAAATATTAGGAATCGGATTGCTTCTGATATTCCACTGCTGGGATTCGATCCCATGCCCGGGGGTTGAAGCAATTTCTCTTGGCATCATAACCTCCCTTTGATAATTATATCGTAGTGAAATTATCGTATTGATAAATCTTATCTCTATAGAGATGGCTCACCCTAAGTTGAGGCAAAAGCTGTAGTAAAAGCATGAAATCAGAGAACAGAAACCACGTTGGAAATTTGGAACAAAGGGGTCAAGGGTGCCTCTTCTGGTCTACACGGTAGTCCTTTGGTACATACCGCAGCTTGCTCGTCGACGGTTGATTCACCTTCACTGACCTCAGACTCTTCACATTTGAGCGTCGCCGAGTTTCGCCGTGCCTATGTCTGAGCATTTCGCCCGACAATGGGAGCTCTCCAGTGCGCTAATCACTTAGCAACACCACATCGCGCTTGCCCTCCGTTTGTTACAGTCCCTACGCATCCAGCAGCGCATTTCAAAGCAGATGGAGAGCAAAGTTGATGTCCACTAAACAGCAAAAGAATGTCGATAATGCCATTCATGATTGTTTCCCAGTTTGTTCATACTTATTGTAAAAATTCTCATTACTCTTTCGTAAAAAGCTTGTGTTTTAAAATACTTACTTTGTACGAATGCTTCAAATTTACACGAAAACCTCGGCCGTGACTGTTGTTCACTCACAAAATGTTAATTACCGGCATGTTACAAATCCATTAAGCCAAAATCGCTCAACGTTCTAGTCAGCGTTGTTCTTGAGCGCTTAAGTGCCCTGATATACATACATATATTTTTCCCTAGAGTATTTTTTTATATCACCTGCTTTTGGAAGTCGTTTGCTAGGTGGCCTAGTGATGAACTCAGGGAACCAATGTTTGGCGACAGTGTTCGCCATATTCATTCATCCATTGGTCGTTCAATACTAAGTTAGTTGACTGCAGCCCTCCACCCTTCCCTATCTAATACAAAATCCCATACCTCCTGGTATCTCTTCTTATGTACTTTTCTTTTTGTTATGTTTGGGATCCGGTTTGGATCAGTGATAATTTGTTCGACTTCTGTTCCGTGGGTCTAAGGTTCGAGACCAAGTGACGGAAATAATTATCCTGGCTGGCCAACCAACACACCAAGGGTTGAAATTTGCCATGAAAAAATCATTTGACTTGACCGGGGTTCGAAGCCGGATCTCCCAATTGCCGGTCAGGTGTGTTAGCTAGTTACACCAGCCAGTCGTTTTATGTGTTGCAATGTAGACTTGAGGCGTGAACATCAAGTTCGCATAAACCCCCCTCGAGATTCGCTTTGAAGGAAGATGGCTTAGTTTTGTAGCTGACTTACACACCTAACCGGCTATTGGGAGATCCGGGTCCGAATCACGGTCGAGTCAAATTATTTTTTCATGGCAAATTTCAACCCTTGGTGTATATGCACCCGTGCGTATGACTTCGAACCACATCGTGTGTCAATGCAATGTTTGGAACTCCAACTTTCCCACCCTGAAATGAAGCCCTTAGAAAAGCCCTGTATTCAAGGCCCATTCATTCATTGGTCGTTCAATCATAAGATTGGTTGACTGCAGCCCTCCAGCCTTCCCTATCTTATTCTAGTTCTCTTACTTCCTGGTATCTCTTTCTATGTATATTCCTCTTTATTTGGTCCATGAACTATTCCTGGGTCTTTCTCTGGGGACTTTTCCCTCTATTTTGCCTTCAAGTATACTTAACAAATCCATCGTATCTCAGGGTGTGTCCAATCCGTCTTTTCTGTATGGTGTTACATATGGTCCTTTCCTCTTCTACTCTTCTGTACACTTATTCTGTACACATCATTTCCTATTTTTTCCGTTCATATTATCTTTAGCATCCTCCAGCACCAGTTTTCGAAGGCTTCTATTCTTTTCTGGTCAGCTTTCCAATGGTCTATCCTTCCGATTCAAAGTGTGCTTCCCTCCACACGAATTTTTTCACATACTGTTTCCTGGTTTCTAGTCCTATCCTCTTTGAACACAGCTGTTTTCTTTTTCCCATGAACACCTTCTTAGCTTGGGCTATTCTCCGCTTGATGTCCATTGCACTCCTTCCATCCCACGTTATGTTACCTCCGAGATAGGTGAAGGAATCCACTTGCTCTAATTTCTCTCCTCTAAGGGTGACTTCTGCGTTCATCTTCTCTTTTCGCATACTAGGATTTTAGGATTGGATATTATGGGAGGCGACCGACAGCTAAGGTCATTTGCGCCATAGGGGACAGGTTAGGGATGAAGGGCGGATGGAAACCCGGCGCCGGCATTAGCCTGCTTTAACGAAAGGCGCCAAGGGGACCAGGGCCTAACGTCTCATCCGACAGACGGAGCACTGTACTTCAGCGCCCTCTACAAGACGCTCAAGTAGGGATCGGGTTTTCTCTGAAAAATATCCTACTCTGCAGGGATTAGGACCCTGGCTGTCCGTGTGGTTAGCCATTACTCTAGTCACCACACCAACCCGATCCCCCAGGATTTTATTCAAGGCTCATACTGTCATCTAAATTTAAAACGGTCTGTAGATGGTAACATGACCTCAGACGTCGATGTATTTACTTTAGCAATGCCACTGGTCGCTTAATGTTCTCCATTCCATGAGCCTGTGCAGAAGGGGACTCTCCGACGTGGTTCTGGTGCGTGCCGCCGACTCTCTTGCCCGTCTCCCGCACACTCTCAGCTCCCCCCTCTTTCCTCCTCCGGCACCTCTCTCGCCCTTCTCTCAAAGTCAACATCATCCCTGCCGCACCCAACCTGCACCCACCCTCCCCCACCACGCCCGCCCTCCTCCTTATCTCTCTCCACCAATCCTTGGAAACCCCCCCGGAACACTTCTTCCTCCACTTCCTGCACTCTCCTCTCTCCTCTTGTTAGCTTTTTCTTCTCTTCCTATCGCCTCTCTCTCTCTCTCCCTCGCCTCCTCCTTCCTCGTCCAATCCACCACCCCTCTCCTCAACTTCCACTTATCTCCCCTCTTCCAGCCTCCTCCCTGCTCTTCATCCTCCTTTTTCTCCCTCTGCCTCGTTTTCCTCTCGAGTTTCCGAACCGGTTTCGCTCACCTTTTTCCCTCACCTGTTCTAAATGGCGGATCCTTCGAGTCCACACACGCGGTGAAGTCTGAATTTTTAGGAGCAACGGTGGCTGAATCCACTTCGGTCAATCAAAAGCTAGAACAATAAGAAAGTCTTGCGTGCGAGGATAACTTGCGGCAACAATAAGATACTGTGATTTGCTGTACTTCATTTTTTTAACATAATTGGGCCACGATTTTTGCTGAAAGTCGTCTTTAACTTTTAGACCAAAATAATTGACAGCTACTGATCATCATTTGAGTGAGGTAAACCGGGTTTGTGCGGCTAAAACTTTTGGGTTTGGGCCCCAGGTAATACCCAGCCTCAATAAAGTGGGGATTGGTTAATCTAGAGAGTACTGTATTTCCTTTTACCGCATTTATATCTTTACTTTGATCATGGGAAGTCTTAAGAATTCTTGAGATCATGAGAAGTCACGAGATCCCGTGAGTTCAGTTCTCTTGCAATTACCAATGGTTCTTTTATAAATAACTCTTATTTTGATGGCGTACCAGGTGTCACTGAGGGAAAATTACTTATATAAATGTTCGGTAATGTACTTATGAAAATATTGACACCTATCATTCGGATGATCATATTTATGAAGGCAAAAGAATAAAAAATATTAGCTCCTCACCATAGCTTGAAGCGAAAATCTGCTTTAAAATTGCCTTTATTCATCACCAATTAAAATTCAGCGACTCATTGCTGCATACATTTTTATTAAAAGAACAGTTAAAAGCGTTGCTTTCAAACCACCATTTTCAATCCTACCGTTAAACCTGCTCCGTATTTTATTTATAATTACCAGTCATATTCAGAATTTCTTTTTTTATAAATCCCACGGCTATTCCCTTGCATAAAATTACTGGATTAGTACCATGGATACTCCCTTGGTGGCGCTTCCTAAGTTTTCCTCACATGACTCAGTCCATCTGAGCTTCGTCTCGCGTGCTAGTTAGCTCCTCGCTGCCAGTAGCAGCCCTCGACGTATCTTTTTCAACGGCAGTTTTTATGTGAAAGAGGACGGCCTCTTTGACGCGCTCAAATTCGCCCGAATAAGGTCGTCCTTGCGACCGCCGTCCGAGGACGGTCCTGCTCCACCCCTGCCTCCCGCCCCTGGCTGTGATATACGCTCTCCTCTCGCTCCAACTCCCTTTAAACCTTTATCCCTTTTCCCTTCGTAGGTGGCATACCTTTCTACACATACCTTCTCCCATTCCTCCTCTCAAGCATCCCTGTCCTCGCCACTTCTCCTTTCTGAAACCATCCCTCCCCTAAAACTTCTTCTAACGTTTTTTTATACATCTACCTTTTCCTTTTTCGATTGTAAATACGACTGGAAGCTCTCTCCTTTCCCTCATTCCAATCTCTTTATTTTTTCTATCGACTCCCTCTCCCGAATAACCTCATTCCTTCGCACGTTCCTTTTTTACCCGTCTGCCTCTCGCTGACAAATAAAACTGGAAGATCTCCTATGTTCGCCGAAACATTCCTATCTTTTTATCTCTTTCTCTCTCTTCTCCTCCATAACCTCATTCTTTCTCAATATAGTATTTCTTTCTTTCACTCACGCTCATTTTTCTCGTACCTTTTAACGAGCGAATATGAGACTGAAGCTTTCTCTCTCTCTCTCTCTCTCTCTCTCTCTATTCTGTCTTCATTTAAAGCTGTTCCTCCTCCTCCACCCCCCCCGTTCCTCTCGGCCTCTCCTCTTCACTCATTCCTCTCTCCCAATATATCTCTCGCTTGTGTGCTTTTGTTCCCCTTCTTTTGCTTCTCACCAATGAATATGACGGAAGCTCGTTATTTCACCCACCTCATCGCGTCTTCCTCCCCCTTGCCCCCCTTTACCTTTTTCCGTTCCTCTCCACTCTCAAAACCTTTTGGCTCGCATCTCTCCCAAACCTTTCGCCTTTCCCACCTCAATTCCCGCCTCGAACTTTTTCCCCCAATTCCTCGTGTCTTTTCTCGTTCTCTCGTCGTTCGTTTTCATTCACTCGTAGATTAGTTTTGTTGCCAAACAATCACAACACCCTTCTTCATTTGAAAGTAGATTTTTACTGCCTTCAGTGGAGAAAAGATGTGAAAGAGAAACCCAGCATCGATGTTGGTCTACCCCAAGCAAACGGTATCGAGGAGGGTTATTCGTGTAACACTTCGGATACGATCCAAAAATTTGTTTGGTTGCCAGCAATATGCATTATTGAAAAACTGAAATTTGGGCGGAAATAATGGCATACTTAACAGTAGAGATTTACTGTTTAGAACATTTTGAGCATTCCGCTCAATTTTGACTTAGATCTTCACTGTTACCCAAGGTATTATGGCTACATTTTTACGTTGTGTAAATCCAGCGCTTCAATGGAATTCATTACCAATCGTGGGCCGGGTGATAATGCTTCATCAACAGTAACTGCAAGATGACGAAGTCTTTTTGTTAAATTTAATTTTAACTGAAGGTTCAGATCTGGTATGTTGCATCATATTACACGTAAGTTGAAGTGGACGTTACCGGTGTACTTCGGTTTTCATACCGACAAAATATTTAAGAAGAGATATTAAAACTGGGTCTTTGACTACTTTAAACTATCCAGAGGCCATTAGATATATATATATATGTCAGCATATGCTTATCATCCTCTTTATTAATCCATCTCTAAGATCTTTTGGTGATAGCTTGGTTATTTGAGGCCATTGACGGCTGAGTTCAATGGTTATCGGTGGATATGACGGTGAGGAGGGAAAGATGGTTTGGGGAATGGAGAAAAAGATCTTGGAGAGAAATCCAGCATCGATGTTGGTCTACTCCAAGCAAACGGTATCGAGGAGGGTCATTTGTGTACAACTTCGGATACGATGCAAAATTTTATTCGGTTGCCAACGATATGGATTATTTAAAATTTGGAGGGAAATAATGGAAGACTTAAAAGTACAGATTTACTGAATAGAACATTTTGAGCATACCGTTCAACTTTGACGTAGATCATCACTGTTACCCAAGGTATTATGGCCACATTTTTACGGTACGGTTAAAAATAGGTACGAAGGCTACAGTGTATCCCACCAAGAGTCCATATTTGACTACAGTGGAATGAGAAGCGTGGTATTGTAGTGCCACTTTTTCAAGTAGCTGTAATACGATATATTTCTTTAGAAGTAGCTGTAAAAGTAGATGCCCTAAAAGTATTCGTTGCTTATAGCTGTTGTTAGCCGCTACTTTTCCTAGTTATTAGGTGACCTACTGAATCTAATACATAAAAATAAATGAGATTTTGTGGCAGCGTATCTAACCCTAGTTTTGACTTCCATTCAGATGGACCGCGTACTTTACTTTAAGTACTCTTCAAAGAGCACCCCAAGGAGGGGACGGGATTCCACCGATTATTCTTCGCCACGGCCGGGATTCGATTCTGGACCCTCGGAATGGGAAGCCAATACTCTATTCAGTCACCATATACTAACACGTTCCCCAATTTCGCTTGGCTCTTTGCTTCCACCCTTTCCCTCATTTCGTCTCCTGTGTCCTCATTCCTATGGTCCCCACCTATGAGCGTCTGACTCTTATGTTTTTTTCGTCCACCCCAACTTTTATCCCCCCCCCCTCTCACTCCCCTAACCTCCCTCCCCCACGACACACTCGTTATTTTTCACTCGCAGCCTCAATTTGCCTCCCGACTGAGCCTCACACTCCCCACTCTCTCCCTCTTTTATCCATGTGTTCCTCCCCTTCCGTTTTTTTCTCCCCCACATACACATCCACCTTGCTCCACTCTTCCCTCTAGACTTCCCTCACTGCCTTCTTCCCCTGCCTCTCACCTCTCTCTCTCTACTCCCTCTCTCATTCCCTCCGCCACACATGCCTCCCGTTCCTCCTCCCTGCCCCCCTTGTCTCCGATTGCTCCATTTTTTTTGAGTCGTACTCCTACTCTGGGGAGTTGAAGTCCATATAAGAGAGAGAGAAGGACTTGGGTTTCACCACCGTCCCCCCCCCTGCTCCACCTCGCGCCCCCTTTTACCCTACTGCCGCCTCCCCACCTCCTCATACGGTTGAGGGTAGATCAATACTGCGCCGTTAGTCCATCAATCCTTAAACAGGGCGTGCTCATTATCAGTGTAAGGGGAATTGGGGAGGGGGGGTGGGTTGTGTGGAAGGGAAGGAAGATGAAGAAAATCTACTGGAGAGTGGACATCGTAATTTGTGTGGCGAGAGAAGGCGAGCGGAGAGAGGGGGCAAAAAAATCACGTCTTATTGTCTCCGGCGTGATCCTCCATTTCGGGGAAACCCTAGACTGGAAAATTGCGAAAAGCCCTTTGCGTCGGAGAGCCTACTTTTACGGCCGCCCAACCTATTACCTCGTTCGCCGTAATAATTTAGCGCGAGTTCCTTTCATCTCGCATTTCGTGAGCGTTCCCGGCCATTTCCGAGGCGAGTAATATTGTTTTTGTGGTGGGCGAGATTTTCGTTAACGTCACGAACCTCTCGTTTTTTCTATCCGAACGCTCACTTAGTGCAGAGATGGTGGAGTCATTTATTTAAAACGGCCCATTTGGTATCCACCACACAACAGTCAGAAATGAATTACGTGTTCACCAGTAGATCACATCATCTTAACCATGAAACGGCCGTTATTTACTGAAAGGGTTGGATTTTTTAGTTTAGTGATCTGCCAACGATTGACTTAGTAGACTGTATTAAAAGGGTATTGTATGAAGCTCGTGTTTTTGAAAAATTACTTCTCTTAATAATCTCTATTTGAAACCGCAAATGTGGATGTTTTCCTCTCTGAAGGATGGTTTTCTGGATATTCAATCAGTTCATGGGACATTTGACCAATTGAAATGACTGAGAAAATTGTCTTCTTAATTTTTTATCTTTTTTAGTAAGGATCAGGGTGAAGAAAAGCTGGGGGTATAAAGCATTTTTAAAAAACGCTCAATATCGATCCAGTGGAGACATTTATAAAAACTAAGCATTACCTTGGGAAAAATAGAAATCCGCTAACATGGGTGGCTATTCACTTAGCATGGAAACAGGAGTGTCACAAATGCTTGAGGTAAGGTTTCATTGTTTCCGAAAATTTACGGAACACAACAGAATGCATTGTACGAACCTGCGATTTCCTCGCGAAACTGCACGAGTTTAACAGCCTCGGGGGGTTTGAAATAGGGAGAATGGGCTGAGATTGGAAAATAAGCGGAAATCCAACTGTTGCGCGTTCACTCGGCTGAGAAGAATAGCAAGCACCGTGAGCTATGAATGGTGTTAAGAGGAGGGAGTAGCAGGACAGTGCGCCTTTTGAGCACCACGGTGAAAAGTATATTCAATATAAACACACCGCAGTAATCACTCGGTGAACAGAAACACTGCAATCCTTCAACGGATAAGTCTGGGTAGAGGTTTCTTTCTTCTCCTTAGTAATTGGATTCCAAGTCGAGGGAAAGTAGCGGAGGAGATGCATCGAGCAAAGATGTCTAAGGGAGAGGGAGAGGATGATAAGCTCTATTGACACACCTTCCGAAAGGTATTGATGAGACACGGTAGAGAACGGCGAAATTCATCTTAGTCAACCGTGGAAAGCGGCTTCGATGCACCGTTGGCACAAAGGATCATAACTTATAAAGAGCCGTCGGGAATCATCGCGCTGAAACAATAAGTTCGTCTTTTTTTCCCCCCACCTTCAAAAGGGGAAGTGGCGTGGAACTTCAAAACTGCTGCTACATACAGACAGACAGTGAGCGAGAAGAGTGACTCGAGAGAAGCTTCTGTGCGCACATACACACGCTTAATGAATATGAAATGCCGGAAGCTTACCTTTTCCTACGATCCGAATCGACGTAGGCTGTGAGCGATCCGTGCAAAGAAAAAATGGAAGAGTAGAGCACGTAGTCTCCAAACGGAAACGGTCGCATTCGATTTCAATGCGGCGGCAAGTGGGTGGGAGCCATTCAAAAGGGTTGCTCTTAATTGAAGAGCTGCTCGCATTTCGTCCCTCGGCACAGTTTGAAAACAAGTTTTTATTTGAAGTGGTTGGCTCACCTGACCGTATCCCAATTTTTATCTCCTGCTCTGTGAAATTGAATTTGGCATCCGCTATTCGCCGAAGAAATGCACTCTGAGATCTTCGGATATTGAGGAAAATTATGCCAAATATGTGAGCATTGCTATTAAGTATGTTATTTGGATTATGATGGTCCTTAGATTTTCCAAAAAATTGCATGAAAATGGATTAAATGTTAGCTTCCGTCTTTCTAATTGTGAAAATATACGATTAGAAAAGATCAATTCATAAATTTGGGGTGATTTTCAAATGTTTTTTAATACATTTGGCGTCACATGTAAGTAAGAAGAATTTTCATAACACTTGAAATTTTCTTTTTCCACATTTCCCATTTACGAATTCTTGAAGGCTTTTGTTAGATCCAATGGGTAAATCATATGGTTATTAGCAAGAAAGCTATCTTTTTTTTGAAAGCAGAACCGGTATTTTATTACAAAAAGTTGGAAATGGATTTTTCCACTTAGAGGATTAAATAACTCTTTTAATTTGTCTCCGTACGTCAAGCTTAAGATTTTGATTTATATGCGATAAATATTTTATTCATAAATGAGTGTTTCCTCTTTTTTGTCTTTTTTGATCCTCTATAAAAATCCCTGTTTTTCATTTTCTCGATGACAGCACAAACTTCCGTTCGGCGACCATTGACGCTGGTCCGTTAACCAGAAAGCCAGGAAGAAATATATACCCCGCACCCCTCATGCCCTCGCCAAAAAACACTTAAAGATAAAGAGAAATAATTCTAATAATTACCTCTCGTATAAATCGCAGTTACATGCTGAGTGGTTTTTTTTGTGTGTCAACGTTGCAGTGGAAAATAAAATGGTGAGGGGCTATAAGGGAGGTTATGAGTAAGAGAGAAGGGAAAAAAAGGGTCGTGAGGATGAAAAGATTTACACACGGATGGGGAGAGGTAAGTGGGATTTAGATGACAAAAAATTATATATATATGTACATATATATATATATATATATATATATATATATATATATATATATATATATATATATATATATATATATATATATAATTAATGCGGGTGGTGAATAATGTGGGAGGGGGTTGGAACAGAGCAGTTTTTGGTCCACGATGGAGAGGGAGAGGGAAAGAGATGGGAAAATTGAGATAAACGGAGTGGAAGGATAAAAATAAGCGTGCAAATGGACGCGAGAATTCTCGAGGGCCGGGGATAGATGGACGGATAGGATGGAGAGATCTACTGAAGGCGAGATTGAGACTATTAAGCCTCCTACGACCATGCCGAAGGGCGTAAGGGGTTTGCTGGGAGAGGGAGGGCGTGATAGGGGTCGAAAGGGCAAGGCGGGAAGGAGGAGTTGACTGTGCGGCTCTCGGCAAAAAGTGGGAGAAGGGGAATGGCCAGGAAGACGACTGCGCCGCCACTGGCGAGTGAGCGTCGATCGCGATAGCGAACGGAGGCGAAAGCAGATGCGTCCGTGCATAAACGTTTAGGAATGTGGAGTGAGAGAGGTCTTCGCTTAAGTTATTTATTTAAAGGGCCCACCCTATATTGATTCCAAAGCAGAGAACGAAAAATAGATTTGACTACAGTCCGTCCCAGATAATACTGCAGTTGATATTCTGATTTGGCTTAGAAGGGAATGAAAAAAAGGGGAAAATAGGGGCTCCCACCTTAAAATGGGTTAAAGTGGGAGCCCTTAGAGACTTGGAGGCTACTCTCTAGGCTTAAGTTGCTTGAGAAATTCAGAACTGATATGTTTCAGAGCGAGCCAGAGAATATTTTCATTATTCCATGCTACATCACTAGGTGAGACAGAATCGATTAAATAAGAGAGATATATTGCCGAACAGATTGGTGCAAAAACTCGTTCTTTCCGCAAACAATAAGCGACCACAATAAAAACAGCTCCAATAAATACACTCCCATAATACATGTCACCATTTCACCTCCAAAAACCTTACATCTTTACACGGCTGGTGATCTAACACCCACTGCCACACGCCCATGCGGCGGCTCGCAGGATATTATGTAGATGTAGAAAATATATGGAAATATTTGTGACTCAGTAGGGATCAGAGGATTTAGAACTAGTGCTAGGTAACGATGATAATCGCCTTAGCAAGGTTATTACACTTCTCATACGTACGAGCCATTTCAGCAAAAGATAACGTAATGGATGTAAGTTATCTCACACAAGTTATCAAAATGTATATGATTATTTTATCTAAATAGAGCTACTTGCTCTACCATATGTATTAACTACGTATGTACATATACTCAAGATAGGCGCAGTTTCCAAATAGGTTGTCCAGGGTGCAAAATGACCACTAGCCGTCAACGAACCCAAAAACCTAAATCTTAGTTCTTAAAATTACTTTTAAGAGTTGATAGGTGAAGTTTTTGTAGCGATAAAATGCTTTCAACAAAATCCACCATTATGGATAAACGGTCTAGTAATTCTCTTCCCCAATCAGCACTGTGCGTGTTTACAAGTCGGCTGTATTTCTGTCAACTATTCTATTATCTTAGATGTATTCAAGAAGACTATCTGAAAGTGTATAATTTGGTACGAAATATGGTGCTATGCAATAATATTTTTTCAGAAAATATAGTATTATATTTTATGAAATATAAAATAAACTTCATCAGTGTGATAATTTATGATTCGCACTGTAAATAAAAAGAGAAGTTAAAAGGTTTATGGCACCATGATGTGTAGTTGCCGAGGAAAAATAGGTTTACAAATTAAGTTTACCAATATTTATAAGGTAAAAAAATGAAACTTTTTTGATGTAACCATCAAGCCATGTATCACACTGTGTAAAAATATCGTTTTAGTCAAACGCTTTGCTTTGCTGTTATTTGGCGTCTAAGCTACGAATGACACCGCAGCACTAGAATATGGTACCTTTTCTTAAATATATCGCCGAAAAAATGACCAAAGTTTACTTTTTAAATTAACTTACACATGAATTGAATAGAAAACATTAATTTAAATGATGATGTGCATAGAAAATATTGAAGGCGGAGACTCGAGAGTGCGAGATTTTGCCATTGACAGTAAATATGAGGCTATATTATGTTTTGATGTTATCGCAATGAACGACTTTCTTTTCAAATTTTGTGAAGTAAACAGTAAACTTACAAGTAATGTTTTACTATTGTACACGTCTTAAGTAAAGGATTACACATTGCGCCTAATGCCATTTTAATTAACTGGTTTATATCCTTATGCCTACGGCTTGAGTGATTTCTTGCGGTAGTCAGTTTGATATGAAAAGCTTGAGCCAAAATTTTTAATATTTGAATTTTTTTAGGCCCTAAGGAGGCCTAAAGATTATCCCTTTAAAGTTTCCATTTACACCATGATCAAGTGAAAAATTTGGTACTTTGAGGGGAAGAAAATTGCGTGAATATAATATTTCGCTCAAATGCAGAGTCAGTATAGATTAAGTAACGTGTAAATTAGTTTTCAGAAACCTTCAACTAATTTGCATGAACGCTTTTTCCAAGGAAGTTTTTCCTGATATTTCACGCATGTGAGCAAGTGTATAAAACCTTGGATTGTAATTAAACGTCACTATGATTTCATTTATGCAGTTCACCATTACTGCCACATTCTGGCGCCCTTGATGTGAGCGTGTTCTTTATTTGCGGATTAAAACTCCGTTGAGCTAGTCTTCATTCATTTTGAAAGCCTTTTTTTGTTTATGATGGAAATTTCGGGCTAATATTTTATGAGGCAATGCTGAATACATACTGATTCTGACGCATGGCACTTCAACAATGAGCATATAAAGATTTTTCCCGCCATGTTCTGTGAGTAGTGAGTTGTGTCTGTTCCCTTCGAGGATTAGCGACGTGGTTTCTTGCTATTAGTCAGCGGAGCAATAAGTAAATATTTGATATTTTAATGAATCCAATGATGTCTTGTGAGTAGTTAAAAAGTTCATAATTCCACCTTTTCATAAAGTATGTACGCCCAAAGAGGTACATTCAAGGAAGATTCCATGCCGTGCGTACTGATTACGAGGTTTTCCCGTGATGAGAACACTTAATGCTCGAGTTTGACTCTGTTTATAGGTAATTTCCCGAATGATTGCGCCTTTGAATATTGCTATAACAAATGAAAACTCCATGTGCACTTCTGAATTTTACCCGTATATTTTTAGTAATTAATACTTAGTGGTTGATTTTTCAATAGAATCTCACTTAATGCATGTTTTTAGCACCATATTTGACTTCAAAATCCGGGAGTGAGACAGTTTATACTACAGAACCAAAGAATATAACGGACATAAAGAAGAGAAAAATGATCTTAAACACTATACAATGGAAAACGTTGCAATATTTTACTTTGGCTATTATTTTGCAGCTGCAGTTATTAGGAAGCAGTAGTGTTCAGAGTTGTGAAAAGGTCATTCCATGGGAGTATACACTATTTTAACATAAGGAGATTTACATTAAAAGTTGTGTATAATTTTTATTTTAATATTTAAAGCAAGTTATGAAAGAAACAGTATTTTTTAAGAAAATGTTTCGTTATTTAGGGGTACTAATTCGATCCAAAGGTAGCGTAAATCTTTGAATTTCCGTTGATTGCTTTAAACTGTCAGTCTCTATTCATAGTCAAATGTAATGGGAGCATATGTAAAATATGTGTTTTTGTGAAATTGTTAAACAGTATGTTTGTAGTTGGTTCTGAATGATTGAAGTTAATGAATGTCATAAAAAGGATACAGTTGTCGACTATTAATGGCAGTCATCTGTAAAGCTAAAATTAATACTGATTCGAGTATTTTTCATTAGATTTAAGCATTTGATTTTGTGTATCAGAGTGTACTCATCCTTTTTGGTACCGAAGAAATGTATCGACACTGGAAAAATTGTACTAGTTGTACTAGTTGTATCACATGTAATTGGGAAAAGAGAGTTGTAATATTAATTATAATAGTTATATAATATATAATAGTTGTAATATTAATTCTGGATACTTGTTCTTTAGAACCAATGGTATATCTAGCTGATGTTCATGCATATCACAGCGGTACTGACGGTGATGTAAATGGTATAATACTTTTTTATATCGTAACCTGATACTTTGAAGGACGATTACCATGTAAAATATCCTATACTTTTGAGATAGGATAAGTAGAGTAGACAATATTTATATTCATGCTAAAAATAATTTCTGAGGCACTGCTGTGAAAAACATGCTTCTGATTTTTGATGATAAAATAATTTGAAGAGTAAGTTTTCTCCTTTACATGTCAAAGATGTTTATAGAAGCATCTGTTAGAGAAATATATTTTTGTTTTTTGTATTAGAATTAGTTGATGTTGACGCAATGGGTAACAACGGTGGACTGTTTCTTATTTTCCTTTGAACCGCTGCGGGTAAACTTAAACAGCTTCTTCTTTGAAGAGCCAAGAGAAGAGGTCAAAAGAGGAAGGGATTAAAGAGTGTGCAAGGCGGAAAAAGAGTATGAAAGCAAGAGGAGGAAAAAGGGGAGGGAAGAGGTGGTGAAGAAGGAAAGAGGAAATGGAGGAGAGGGGATGTGGAAGAGAAAGATAGAGGGGGAAGGGAGAGAAAGAGAAGACCGGGGCCTCCTGATTGGCCCGCGGCCCCGGGAGGGCGGGGCGGCTGCGCTCTGTCGCCGTGCCTATTCTAGGTGACCGCACCTCACCCACCCTCCGGGCCGTGGTGCCTCCCGCACCCACCGCTTCCGGAGACGATCGCCAGCCCGCTTTGCTCCGGCTCGCCGACTGCCACCTACTGCTCCCGCATGCCGCACCTCTACGTTATTCGGTTGGGGGAAAAAGAGAAAAGAGAGTTTGAATGGTTTGTTGTATGTAGATAGATGCTAGATACAACAGAAAAGCATCCCTTGTGGTGGAAATATTTACTTAAACATACGCTCCCGCAGATATTTCTGGATAAATATAAATCTATGATATATAAGTTTACGCGTACCTACGTATGATTCAATTGCTGCACGTAGTGATTCAGATGTGCGCCAATAGATGGCAAGTGAGCCCCCTTGCACGTTCTCCACTATGTGATACTTGTTGCGGGCGTATGTATCATTTAAATTACACGTGTCACAAGAGACATTTTTTAATAATAGCTCCGCCTGTTTCACCAAAAATGTGGTAAAGAAATCAACGGCACCTAGTTCTAATATATTGTTTACCATAGTTCCATGTATCGTTTTCTCTTGTGAGAAAAAATAATTACTTTCCAGTTAATTTAGTACGATAAACAATACCTTTACGCTATTTTGCCAATAATTTAACCTGTTTCTGCTATATTTAAAACTGATAGGTGATAAATTTGCTCTTAACTTTGCGTACGTAACTGTGCCGCCGATGCAAGGGGAAAATGATCGCGCCCCCCGTTGAGCGTCGGATATTCAGAGACAAACGAATATCGTCGCAAAATGGAGAAAAAAACAGACATGCATGTCCGGGGAGCTAACATGTCTCTCGCGTGACATTCTAACGTGAGCCCTTTTGTCGAGTCCCTTGATTATTTATGAGAGTTTGCTGCGATGTGAGGCCCGCGTCGGCGATCCCGCATTTCAAAATCTGGAATAATATTACGGAGAGAAAGCGGGGGGTCGACAAAATTCCTGTTCCAGCGGCGGATCGCTTTACAAGTGCTTAAATCATTTGCCATATAATGCATCACAGATAGAATATAACATAACTGCTCGCTTCTTTGGAATTAAACGGTAATCAATTATTATTTTTTTATAGTTTTTAACCTCAATGAATCATGAAGAAGACCAGGAGATTCAGCTTTAACATTAAATAATCGAAATGCATGTTTATATTTAATAATCTGATGAAAGCAGTTAAAGGGATTAATGTAACTAATGAATAAGTTTTGGAACGACTAATGGGTGATACTTAATTCATTCGAATCCATGGCCGATAAAATGTGAGATTCTAATAGTAAGGTGTTTTGATAATAATATTCTACGAATATCCCAAAATACTCCAAAAGTAAGCCTGATATGAGAATGATCGCGGATAAAATGTTTTAAGACAAATATCAGGATTAAATCTCTGATAATTTTTAGAACGTTAGCATGAGATGATAAATTTTATAAGCTTATCTTTGGTGTATGTTTGTTCATTTGGTGGCTCTGATTAGAGATATGTAGATTAATAAGTGTATTCAATTATTGAGCAATTATTTGTTAATGCTGTAATCGTGGAAAGTTTAATACCTGTTAATAGTTTTTATATGAAAAAATAACTTTTTTGTGCATGGTTTTATGGGAATAATATTTTAAGTCAAGTTTGATGTTTTCCTCGTATCAGATTTTCTTTGCTAATGAGAGGTCATGTAGACCTTGAGGAGCCTTAACACTAAAAATACTATTGTATTTTTTTTGGGTTCGTTTTGCTCTATTTATAATTAAGAACAAAGCCTGAAGAAGATTATAACTAATGGTTACCTCTAGACTAAGTTTAGTTTAGTTTTTGTGTGTTGTACACCTGTTCCATATATACGTGTATCTTAAATCTTAGATTGTATTGTACATTTCTCACATAGAAACCCTTCGCTCGTGATGCATCCTTTTGAAATCATTTTTTTTATGTGAATGGACAATATATCTGTATGGTTAAAGTGCACCTCTCATGGATGATAATTATTTTCACTCTAACCTCTTTCTATTAGCTTAGCTCAGTGTAATTTCTGGAAAAATGGATTTTTTCCATGAATACCTGGATTCACCCATATTAGAATTCCTATAGTCGTGTTTCGGTCGACATTTCTGCAGTAGCCAAAAGAAAATGTTTTACTTGATTTTGTCGGAAATATTTTTCCAGTTTTGGGATACTATTATAGTCTCTCCGCTAATGTAGTAAAAACTTACGTTATTTGAACCCTGTATAATTTTTTTGACGATTTATTCCAATCTTCTTGAGCAATTTGTTTCTCTGTGTAGATAAAGTCGTCTCAATCAGCATGCATTCAGGATTTGCATACATTTGCAAATGACATATGCTCGGGTAATGAATATAAATAATTTAAGAATTAATGGAAGAACAAAATAATCTTCTTAAAGTTCTGAAAGTGATCTTTATCCTGAAAACAAAGCCTTTGGATGTGATGAGTAAAACAATGAACTATTTCCGTAACAAATTGTCTCTCAGAATACCTATTTTTACAACCATAAAGACAATATTTCCCTTGAGAAAGTATAAATAAAAAAATTAGGCATTGTTGGACACTATAGTAAAATATGAACCAATCTTTTCTCCTTTCATCTCACTCCATTGGAATGCGTGATAAATATGGTGAGAAATAAATGAACCGGGTTTTTCCGGGTTCGCGGGGAAATTCCTCTTGAGTCTCTGAGGAATGCCTCTACATCAATCATATGTCATCCAAGTTCTCCAAAATAAGCATTTCATTATAAAAGAGCGTTAAATTAGGCTTAAAGAAGAGCGGAGACTGCTAACCTTGAGAAAGGAATGCACTAACTCCTAATTTGAGTGCGGAACACGTGATAGAAAAGAACAAGATGATAAGGAAGATTACTATATCAGAGAAAGAGCCGAGAAGAACTTGACTACGTAAAAGTACAGTTTAAGAGAGATCCAGTGTGGCAAAAATTTGAATAGTTATATAAGTGAGAATTATGAATATCTGGAACTTTTACTTGGGTTCAATTATACTTTTATGTATTTTGTTCTATGCAGAAATTTTCATAAATCTACTATTTTCTTCCATTCGGCAGTGATATGCTATGATCACAATCCGAAAACCGACGAATAGTTAAAAAAAAGTTTATAATTTTCATTAAAGTAATGAAATTTCAAGAAAAAATTTATTTGATTTTAGATTATATATTAATAAATTTTGGAAGCAATTGGTGAACCTTTATTACAAATGTTTTCATTCAAAGTAGTAGGATACCTTCCATTCTCTGATTAACTTAATTTTTCTCTAAGACAATTTTCTTTAACCCTAACATTTGATATAAAAATAAAATTACGAATTATATTCATATTAAATACAAGATCTCTCCCTATCTCTCTTATTTATTCAAAAGAGCCTTCACAGAACGTCTTTTCGTGGAAAATATAAAAAATACTTGGGTAGTGCCTTCAAATGCGTGAAATCAAGCAACTCGCGCATTTAGTTTCAACATTTTCATTAATTTTCATTTCATTAATACTTGAGGGTGTATTTAGATATCTCGCCACCATGCTTTCTCTCAAGACAAAGGATTAATTCGCCTATGCCAGATGAGATGTTATTCTTGGCTCTGAGTTTACAACTGGAAGAAAACAAATTCGTTTTTCATTTTTTTGAGGTAAGAGAGTTGTTCACAAACGCGGTCGGAACCGTGAGTGCAGCGTCTGTTGAGGAGAAGCTGCTCACAAAGCTTTCATCTCAAGGACTGTTGTGGAGGGGAAGTGGCGGGAACATCAAAATAAGCACTAAAAACTTTGTCAGGATCTTAAAAGTGTTGTTTTTTTCGTTTCGTTAAATTTCCCTCAAGTGCCAAACTTCAATAGCCTCGCAACTTACGACATGTTTTGGTTATATTTAATTTATTTTTTGTCAGTTCCTTAGCACATCGTTTATGTCAGGTAATAACATATTACCAATGTAATTAAACTCAATTTACGACCTTTAACCCTTTGAGTGCCAACCGATTTTCTAGGTACTATGCTAAAATTGCCGAGGCATTTTTGCTTTAAGCGTCATAAGTAATCTGCATTTAGGTGCCATCTGTGAACAATCAGTGAAATACCAGCATCTAAGAGTGACATTGCAGGAGGAGCGCTATCGCACTCCTGGCACTTTTCACGAGAGACAGGAGAAGCGCGATAGCGCTCCCCGGCACTCTAAGTGTTAATAATGTTTATCGCTTCTTATTCTGTGGCATTTGCCGTATGAGTTTCATTTGGGATTTCTGGTGACTATTGTTATTGAAAAGGTTTTTAAACGATTCAAGATTTTTTATTATTGCATAAATAGGTTTCTATTATGAAAATATCACTAAGCCATAGAAATTAGAAATGTTCACCTAATATTATGAGTGAATACATGCTAATTTAATGCATGAGGTTTTACTGTACCAGCTTGAAAAGCACATAACTGTATTGGCAATACTTTTGAAACTTTTCAGAAATTTTATTTTACAAATTTGAATAAATGTTTGTTAATCACATCTCATTGTTTTGCCTAGTAGTGTAAAACCCTCGGATTTGTTCACCAGCAAAGTTTGTTTGGAGATTGGCGAGTATAAATGAAGTTTGGCAAAATTGTATTATCAAAAAACGATTTGAGGTAGTACAAGTTAGAGTGAGTAATAACCAAGGCACTACGATAAAAGTCCGATATGTATAGTTATCAAATTGATTCTTCTCCTGAGCAGACGAAAAAAAAAGAATGCAAAATATAGTTATTTTTTTAATGTAAGAAATTCCTACAGCCTTCAGAGAACTGTTCTCAGACACAATATAGGTAATAGTATTAATGGTTTTATTGTTTTAATGAATCGATCTAACTTCTAGTAAACTTTTGACCAACGTTTAAAAACATCGATAAAATAAGCAATATAATTTTCGGAATTTCATTTGTATTCCAGTTTTTTGACACTTCTGGTTTTAACTGGAAAACCATTTATCAAAACCCAACTTGAATAAACCTACTTCTATTTAAATCAACTGAGGGAAATTTTTCTGTTTTCCACGCATTAAATTGTCAGATGCACCTTGTAGAAGCCAGGAACGATCAGATCAGAGCAGATCGGTTGGAAGAAAACCTGAAAAGGACAAACAGGTGGATTCGAGAGCCCGCTATACGTTCCGCGGGCGGCCGATGAAATCCCATTCTAGGCCTTAATGAAGTCCGATAGCATAATAATAGCGCGGAATTGATTCTCAGAGAGCCCCTGACAAGCGTCGTCCAACCGTTAGGCTGTCCGCACCAAGGAGCTCTTTAAAGATAAAATCAAGGAGAGGCTCTGTGAGGGGAGAAGGCTCCCCCTTGCTCGACAGGGACAATGCTCTGCCCCTCCGCCCCCAAGGAGAAGAGGCAGGAGTGTGCCTCCTACTCCTCCTTCATCTTCAGCCCCACAGCTCCACCCTCACAGCTCAGCTAATCCCCCCTTCCCCAATAGCTCTTCTTTTCTACCTCCATACGGGCCAACCTCGCCCCCCCACAGCCCCTCAAACCGACCACCCACGACTTTATCGACATCGTGCCCACGGCACACCGAGGGCCCTCGAGACAAACTCGATACCTCCTTCTTTATCCATTCATCTCCGAAATGTGATTTCCGGTCACCGAAGGGGGTCATTAATTGTAACTTGATAATGTCGAAGCCACTGGTGGCTGGCTCCTAATATCGTTACATGCCCCAAAGCACTAAATCCGATATAATTTATTTTCAAAGCGTTTGAGCTTTCACCACTGACTCCTGCAGTCCTCTTTCTGACTTGTATTGAGTTATAGTATACACATATATATTTCTATCTATATGTATATTTCTGAATTGTATTGGATAATAATATATGTAACACAAAATAATTAATTTCCAAATATCGCATTTAAGCACGACTTCGTCTCATGTGCTACAATGTAGACTTGAGGCCTGAACATCTAATTCGCATAAACCCCTTCGAAATTCGCATTGAAGGAAGATGGCTTGGTGGTGTAACTGGCAAACACATCTAACCGGCAATTGGGAGATCCGTGTTCGAATCCCGGTCAAGTCAAATGATATTTACATAGGGAATTTCAACCCTGGTACAAGATAATTATTTTATTTGCTGATATTTTGAACTACTAATTCTGTGAACTTAAGAGTGACTCTGTAGAAATTTACTTTCGGTGACAGAAAAAACACTAACTATTTATCCATCGAATTTGTTTTTGGTACGACTAGTTGCAATGACTAATTTTCAACTTCGGGTGAAAAAGTTTAAGTTAGAATGTAAGGAAGAAAACACCTCCTCCTTCCCATCCTACATTCCTCTCCTCACCCTTCTCCCTTCTTTAATTGACTATCTATACCATGCATTCTACCTTAAATTATTTTGTGCCTGAACATGACAGTTGTGTGTTGAAACTAGTAGTACCAAATGAATTCTGTGGGAAAATGTCAATTTCCCATTTTATTATTGAATAATTTGCATCACGTGTTTGCGTTTTAGTACGCAATGATTGTTGATACATATGAGTTTATTCTACTTCATGTTTGTTGCAACACCGCTGGTAGCAATCATTAAAACAGTGCAGAGGTATAAAACAACCGTTTTCATGAAAGCATTTTCATTGAGGCCCATGTTGTTTTTTCAAAGTTATAATCTGATTTTCTGATTAATCTGATTTGGTTAATTAAAGCAAAGATTAATCTGATTTGGTTAATGTATTTCTACTTATTTATATTTTCCCATTCACTTTACATAACTAGGATGTGTTTTTCCTCAATATAGTCACATTTACTCAAATATCAGGCCTTTTGCTTTTTAGTTTGTATTAAAACAAATCCTTGCTATTGAAGAATTCTCTGAAGTGAAGTAGTGAATTTGGTTGCTAGAATGATCTTCTTTTCCATTAACTTGTTAAATGTATAGTATTGTCAGATTTCCACGAGCTATTAGTAGGTTATGAAAACTTAATTTTGAAAATGTGCGCCTGCCTATGTATAATTGAATTCATATGATGATATGCATAATATGTTAAAGATATGAATGGATGCAATCTGAGTAATCCTCAAAGATATAAACCGCTTCTAGGATCTGAAACAAGGCTCCCAATTCATAAGTTGGCTTAGATGAGGTCTATATAATAATGTGAATATACGTAACATTAACCAATATTTTCTTCCGTTGGGCCCTTAGGTGTTACACGTCAAATCATGAAGTTCTTCGTATTTCTGTTAATGGCGTATCTTTTCGAAATGTTGGGAATTTAACGAATCTAATTTGTGAATGAAATATTTAAATCAAAAAACATACATATAATATCGTGTACAAGGTGGCTACAAGTTATGGAAGATAAAGGAAACAGTTTTATACGTTGCCTTAATGTGATTTGGATTAGGACGTCATGGACTTCGATTTGGAGGGATTAAGAGGTTCCTTGGCCCCTTGAATGCAGGCTATACTAATACCACATCTGCATATGTGCTGCGTAGCATCAAGGATATAATCAGCCTATCAAGGCTAGAGCCAGTCTTGTACAGATTTGTATTTTATGATAGTTACTTGCCGTAAGAGACTTAATTTGTTAGCATTGTTTATTGCATAATGTAGATTTTTAAAGGCTCAATATATTTTATCTATCAGTAAATTTTAGAAGTAATTAAGTGAATGAATGGATAAGCGTATGTATAATGCGAAGCGCAAGTACTAGTGTTAAAATTTGTTTACTTTCTTCATTATGGAGTTATTTTAGTGAAAGTTATTCATAGTATTTACCTCCCAAAGGGAAGACCTAGAAAAAAGTCGAGTAAATTAAGAGGAAAAAAGATAGTAAGAGGTACCAGGTAGTAGGGTAACTAGTATTAGATGAGATGGGTGGAGGGCTGCAGTCAACCAATCTTAGGATTGAACGACCAATGATGAGTACTTTCGTTAACTAAGTTGATTTAGATTTATATCGATTAGCGTTGTTCATGGCTAAAAATCTATAAAGTCTATCTGCAATGGTATATTGAGGTTTTTTGTCACATATGCCAAGTCCAAGGTTCTCCCATCATTCTAAGCATTGGTGAATTTCTTGGGCTACGGACTTATCAATCCTATTTAATAAGTGCTTGCTATCGATTAACAAATAAGAATGATAGGTACGTTGAAATTCAACAAATTTGGCTTATATTGTTCATTAGTGGACAATAATTGAGCATGTGAGATATTTAAACTAGTGAAACTGTATTTAACGCGAGTGTAGACCAACATTGTTAAAAGTTTTAAGTCGTGCTCGCCTCCTTTCATGTTAGTAGTTGCCGTAAATTGACTGCCATTGAGTGCCTTCAGTAGCCGTGAAAGCTACGTCTCTTTCAGCCTCGGATCCGATGGGAAGTAGCCTAAGAGATGGATGAACAACCTCTCACCAAGCCCAGACGAGGGTGCCGCTACCTCGCGTATCCGTATCCCGACTTAAAGCTCCACGGAACACTCCACTTTGCACAGTCGCGTGCTGTCCAAGTACTTTCACCTCTGCTATCAATAAGCCCCCGCTGGAGTCTCGTACAAAACCGAGCACCCGTTGAATTTCCGAGAATGTGCTGGCTCTCTTATACACACATTATCTCCGGCGTTCACCGCTATCACCTTCGTCTGTTGAAAAAAAGAATCACTTTCATACGCTGAAGTCACGAATAGGCGTCATCTCCAATAATCTTCATGTTTCAAGCTTAGAAGTCGCCTTACGAGAATATCTCCTGGGATTACTTAAGTTCTCCCGTTAGACGATGGACTTCATGAGAATAAATAAAGTAGTTTAGTGTACGAAGCAATAAATATTGTGCATGGTAGATCCGCGTGGTGACAAAAAAAGTTTATGGCAAGTTATTTTGCTCTTTGTGCCCTTGAAAAAGCATCTTTGAAGCGTTTAGCTCCCACTTACGTTATTTGGTAAAGTAGACTGTATATTAGAGAACAACATAGAGAAGAAACTGCGTGAAATTATCAAAAAGTGAAGCCAGGTAAAGATACTCCAATGATACCATACTGAGATGGAAATAGATTATATTTACTTACGTGTTACATAGGCATTGTTGTTAATGAAACAAGATCCATTTCAAAATGTTTTTTATCTGAAAAGAATATAAAAACAGTTAATGAGATAACTCATATTGCGGCGAGAGAGAGAACTAGTATCTTAATTGATCCAAAAGATGAGAAAAAAATGAGCATTCGGAGGTTTACCTAACAGAACTGGGGTTCGGTAGCAGCAATGTATACCAAGCAATGAATCTGTGGAATTTTAAGAAAGAAAAGGCCTACATATATAGAGAATGACTGTGATATTGGTGAATACGTTCATTGAATTAGGGGTCGTATAAATCCATGGCAGTTGAAACTCAAGGATTTCATGCACCTAATCTTAAGGCGGCTTCAGATGTTACTGGAAAAATCATAAACAGCCACAAGCAAGTCACGAGGAAGAGAACAGCCCTTCTCCCAAAAGGTGAAGTAGTGGAGCCTATACGGCAACGACAAATTTCAGTTAAGTACTGATGGTTTAAAATAAACATTACGCTCACATATGCTACACGAAGGAAACGTGCAATGATTTTTCCCGGAGCCAATTATAATGAAATACTCCACTTTCTTTTTCCATAAGCAGAAAATGTGATGGAAGCCTATTGAATAGAAGTTTTGGGGGATATGAATCATTCCTCGTTCAGACCTGTGCGTCGAAGACTCTTGGGATTGAGGATAAGATGTTTTACAATTTAGGAATCGAAGAAAGGATTTTGGAGCGCCACAGATTCGATGAAGATTGAGGCAACGGGGATTGAAAATGGGATGAATGCTTTTCCAGAAAGCTCTCAGAAAGTTACCACGGGAGTATATAGCGGGATGGAGGCCATAAAAGGAGACTTTTCATGCGAACGCACGTATATTAACATACCTATCACGCTATTATCTGTTGAGTAGTGTACCTTTCATTCAATCAATTCTACCCAAATCTAGGTTCACTAAAACCCTCCATCCCTTTCCAATCAATTTCCAATGGATTGATCGTGATTTTTTCCGATATGTCTCTTGGTCGTCGAAGTTTGGACCTTATATCTATTTTCTCTTTGTTATACTTCTTACAAATTTATTGTACGTCTGATTTTACCCTGTCCATTCGGTTTTCACGATATTTTTCATGAGCCTCCTCTCTCCTATGCTTCTGCATGCTTTCTTGTATTTATGTCACTCCTGCCGGCATGATTTCTGCCATTCACTTTCAGCGTCAAGTTTTGAGGCCTTTCAATTTTCCGCTCTTATTTTACAGTCTTTCTTGGCTCTGAATCCAAATATACCCTCAATTCACTCGGAGAAACCGTCAATATGCATAAAGATCACTTTTTATCATTCTAATTTCCCTCTCCTTCAATGTCTATTCTTAATATATTATTTAATATTTCTGAACATTAGCCTAATGTTCACAAATACTCGAATTTCGGGATAATATTTTCATCCAATCTCCAGAAATGGCCAAACTGACGATCACCATTCTCTCCTTGTCATTCATAGCCATGACGTCAGATCTATACGCAATAAAAAACCATGGCTCTTTATGAATCATTATGATCACTCCGTTTTATTTTCTATAAATACTTCTAAAGTATTCCCTACGTTTCATATATCTGTTATCGCTTTATATGCTGGCATCTCTTAGGTTAAATTTTACAAAGCTTGGATACGATAATAGCTGATTTCGTAGTCATTGCTGTAATTTGGTGTCTAAAAGTTAGCTTTTGATTATTTCATTTGACTATTGATGGGATGCCTTATTGAAAGAAAAATGAATTGACATTGGTTTTAGTGCTATGATAACTTATAATCAAAGAAAAGGAAACTCAGGAGAACGAAGTGTCTTTTTATGCAATTGAGCGGAAATAAGTGTGTTTTAATACTTTGATATTCGCTTCCCATCACTTTATTACTTCAATAAAACATCAACACCATTAATTACCCTTTATAAACCTTTGAATACTTTCACCATTCCTCACAGTTCTTGGAAACGTCAAGATCGTCTCGATCTTTCTCGATCTTTATTCAGTAGTTTCATTTCAGGCCAGTATATCTAGATATCTGAAGTTCATTGCTTTTTTAAGAACTTATTTTAGGAGTAACAAATTAATGCTCTTTGATACTTTAAATGCCAAGTATTAATATTTATTTCGAGAGTTGTAATACACTGGAGAATTACTAAATAATAATAAATATAAGCTTTGTGGTGCGTAGTAAGTGGGACAGGGCAGAAAGAGTGGCCAGGGTAAAACCCAAGCTAAATAACAATATTATGGATCAAGTTTGCATGCAAATACGACTAAGAGAAATCAAAGTACTTTCTCTTAAGCTGCTCTAAATATTAAAATCCCTCCCAAACTGAAGCATGGCGGATGTGTGTTCTCATTTTTCTTAGGCCATGCGATTCTGAGTAAAGAAGAGAATTTCGGCCGAAGATAAATACATAAAACTCCAATTAGTCCGCGCAAAAATGGAGTGGAGCTTGAAATTGCATTTTTTGGTGCCCAATCAATGGATGTTTTTCTCATAAAGACTTTAATACGTCCATTGTAAGTGAGCATGAAATATGCTAATATCATGTAGGTGTCAGGAATTAATTATCTTGCCAAAATTATTAGCCAGTCATATCTATTTTTAACCTTGTTTCTTCAAGGAGCTATAGTAATATTTTATGCAATTGTATCACTCCAAATAATATTTTCCATTTGTATGGTGACTTTAAAAGGTTTACAGGGAGGTAAGGGTTTCCTACCACATGTATCCAAGTTGGAGTGGTGGAACGTGGTGGACTACTCGGAAGAACGTAATGGAAAATCCAGAACATATCGGAATGTATACGCAGAATCCCTCACTCCAGCATTCGTCCACCAACTTGCTTCCTTTTCCACCATCATTCCATACGGTTGCAAATAACTTTTTCCAATTACAAGCTCATTCAAGCCTTCATAAAGGAACTGATACCTTTTCTTTATGGAATATGCCTAAATACCGTATTTTAAAACCAAATTTTAGGCTGAAGTTCAGACTATAGCATAGTATACTACATATCTATGAGATAATTTAATGCTAGGTTGTCAGAATGAGGACAGTTAAAAACTCGATTTTCATTAATTTACTCATTTAAAATCACAATATAGTTTACAATTATGTCATCCAAGAAAATTTTGAATCAATATTGGTCTGGGAAAGAAGAGCAAAATTTAATAATCATTGGTAACTGGAATGCGGTCGTCATGGAGGGCCTTGAAGGAGAGGCGGTGGGAAAATATTGATTGGTGAAGGGAATTGGAGGAGGCAAGTGGCTGCTTCAATTCTACTCTCAACATGGCCTTGTTGTAACGTTCATATTTGTGCAAATAATAATCAGCGAATACATCCTATTGTGTTTGGAGGGCGATTTTATAAATTGATAACAATCTCCTGGAAAACTGAGGTTTATGGCAAATATTTATCCTAAAATTGATAGATTTTCATATATATGTTGTGAAAATGGCTTTGGTTTAGTTGTGATTAAGTGACGCACTATTTCTAAGTAGGCTAAGGGCTGCATTAACGAAGACTTTTGCTTGTAGAGATTTCAAATTATGAGTCTGCGGACGGTTCTCATAATGGGTGGCTTTTTAAAAACTTGGGAAGTAGAAGGAAGAATAACCTAATCGAAGACTGGTAGAGCTGCATGAAAATGCTGAAAGACGCGAGAATGGCAATAAAGTAAGCAGTAACAAGCAATCCATCAGTCAGAGAGAATGTCCTGAAATATTTCGAGTTATTTTTTGATGAAGGTTTTATTTCAATTAAGGTTGCTGAAATGAACTGATAGGAACGGTGGGTATTGGAAAAGCTCAATGGACTACTCTCAAAGACCGAAATGGAATACAAGACATTGACACGCCAGCAAGAAAATCCAAAACTGGAAGTCGCCATGTGAAAGTGTGTAGTGTGTACAAGAACGGAAAGGCACACGGTCACTCTGCCTAGACCCCTGTTTCGATTAATACCACACAAAGTTCAACTACCAACCACCTCTTTCAGATAGGAACTTGAAACAAATCTTCTTCCATCACAAAGTCTTCCAAAACAACCAGAATTGTTTGAATGGAAATTTCTACAGCACTTACTTGAAGACAAATTTCAACCTATCCGGGACTAGCCACGGAGTTCCACTTTTACGGAGTCACCCGCAATGCACACGTGCAAATTTCCACAGAGAAAAAAATTATCCACCTTGAAGGTTTCAAACCCGGATCCCTCGATTTCCGGCCGAGTGTTTTAGCCAGTTAAGCTACCGAGGCGTCCTCTTCCCCTGTGGATTTTTGTGACCTTGACGGGACTAGATGTTTTCAACTGCATGACATACAATGTAACAATCAGTCGCTACTGAGCTGTGGAGCTTTCTCCGTGGAAATTCGCACATGTGTGCATTGCGGGTGACTCCGTAAAAGTTCCGTGGCTAGTCCCGGATAGCTTGAAATTTGTCAAATAAGAGTGAACGCCTCTCTGTGTTCAAAGTTCGATCTTTCCTCGTGGGCAGTGGCGCTAAGCGCTCAGTACCGACTGATTGTTACATTGTATGTCCGGCAGTCGAGAACATCTAGTCCCGTAAAGGTCACAAAAATCCACAGGTGAAGAAGACGGTAGCTTAACTGGCTAAAGCACTCGGCCGGAAATCTAGGGATCCGGGTTCGAATCCCGGTCAGGGCGGATGATTTATATTCTGTGGAAATTCGCCCATGGATCAATAGGTTGAAGAAAAAGTTAATGGATATGACCTTGAAATAGCGAAGGAGACATTTGCTTTCTACGTTCTGCGATCTATTTCTCACAGATAACTTCAACACGTAGTAATAACTATTCCTAAAAAGCTAAGGTGTCCCTCTGGCAATACCTCACAGTTAGAACAGAGAAATCAGTTGAATCAATTTCATCATGGGTATAACATCATAATTTTAATTTAGAAGTTCTGTGTAAATAAAGAAGCCAGAAATTACGAGAACTGAAAGGAGGACTAGGGGGAAATCAGTCTTCAAAAGATGAGCCTTGTAAACTGTATTACTTGAGTAGTATGTTATAGAGTTTACTACTGTCTATGAATATGTTCTTCTGAGTCTTTTATACATAAATAATCATTATAATTACTAATACATGCCTTCAAAAGGTAATAACTTATTTTGGAGTTAAAAACAGGCTAAAATCTCGTAAAATAATGTGCACTCCATCACTAGTTTGATGCCGAAAATTTTATTCCAATTTTGTGCTCAAACTTCGGAGAAAATGAGGAAAAGGTAGCAAAAGTGTGCCCAAAAATGTTAATGGAACAGGAGAAGCAATTTGATTTTTCAAAAAATAAATGTGGAATATGTGGAATTTATTCTCGTCCTTTCGACGGAAGTTGAGATCCTGAGGTCGTAAATAAGGTTTCAGCTTTCATTATGGAAGTCATTTGGGCCGCATAATTACACGCAGCGTGTCAACTTTGTTGGTTTGGGAACGAGGTAGGGACCCTCGTTTGTTGAACGTAAAATAAAGGGTGGCTAAAATATATGCCCTTTCCATGGAAATCTTATTAAATTTCTATTTCATCGACCCTTCCGATTGATTTATAATGCCGGCTTTTGGTCCCGGCTCATTGGTTGGGTACCATTTGAATTGTGGGGCTATCGAGAAATAAATCAACGGCGCTCTTATTCTGTAGATTAGAAAAAATGATGTGGAAGGGAACGATTTTAGTCCTGTAATAAGATTAAGTTGAAATAGCTTTGGTTATTTCATTAGCAGTTTCTGACATTTGATCGTACCTTTTATGGAGGTAGAGGAAATCGTTTGATGTCCTAATCTTCATAAATTTTCCCTACTGTGGAGCCGATAATATTATTTCAATTTCGTCTATGCATTATAAGATTAACTTACGAATAAATTTTTCAGGTTTTGAGCTTCATTTAAATCAACTGTTAGTCTTTATAGTCGGATGGAGAAACAATTAATTTCTGCCATTTATATGTAAGTCATACCTAGTTATTTTATCAACATACGTACAAGTACGGCAAAGTTCATAAAAACCGGTTTAATGCAGCTAACAATACGAAATTGCGAATTCTAGATGATGTAAAAGGTCAGAAATTTTAAAAATATGCATATTTAAAAATATGTTTCCCTAAAATGTCAATTTTCCGAATCTAATGATCAATTTTTTAGCCAAGAATAAAAAACAAGGTACGTTTACGCGTGGTCCGAACCCGGAAAACTCATATGGTTAGAAAATCCTAAACTTAAAAAATACTAGGTTGTGCTTAGCCATATAATATTTCGGAGGTTTAAAATATCAAAGACTATATCAGTGGCTGTTTTTAGTTGGCACTTTTACTCATTCCTGAAGAAGTTACTAATCATTGTTGTCGATCAATTATGGAAAAAATAAGGAAACGGCTGGGGGTCGAGAATAGCTGGTCGGTAATAATACACTACCGTAAATGGCAGGAAAATATATCCCTCCAAAATGTATTTATGATTAAAAAATATAAACATAACTAACATTTAATTCTTATCTTTTATGTTCAATGTTGAAACTTTTTCTCAGAATTTGATATATTAAGACGATATCCCTTGTAATTCCGTTATTACTAAATTGATCTGCTGAGTATTGCAGAATGAAATTTAATGTGGTGAATAATTCAGCCCCATGGTCCTTTCGTCACAATTTATATAGTCAATGGAATTAGGTTTTAGATAATAGATGACCTGTTTGGATAATATTTCTCTAGTAGAATCCTTGGAGACTAATTTTTAGCCTAGAATGTAAAACTCTCAGGATTCCAACCGGGTGATGGTGGTTTGTAGAACCGACGTTTCGAAGGCGTAGTCTGCCATCGTCCTCAGGGTGCTGGTTAAATCTTACAATTTTTAGCCTCATCGGCAGAAAGAATTTCCTAGGCGGTGGAAATGCTTTATATCAACGATTCACGCATAAAAATTGAGGTTTGAATGTGCGTGTTTGTTTCTTTAAATTTATTATTATTTTAGGCTATTTAAAAAAATGGTATTGTTTTCAAATCTATTATTTTAATTTAATTTAGTATTTTAATTATTCACCGTTTATCTATTGGTGTACGAGCGGCAGTCGAAAACACTGGCTTCTGGAAAAGCTGGTTTCATGGTAAACGATCTGTCAAACAATTAGATACATGATTTTTCCACGGTATGATAAATGATTAGCATTATTTCCATTTTGTATGGCGAAGAAAAGGTGGATGGATTTCACGAATTGCATAAAATAGAGTATTTTCTTTTTGTCATGATTGGTATTTGGGTTGTCAGTAATTATGAAGTTTACATAAAAACCAATGGAAGGATAATAAGTCTGGATAAGTAACAAAACCTTGTCTATGTACTTGGATAATTACATTTGAACGTAACGGGAAAAACACAGAAATTTTCCTCGCATTTGAGTGGAGTATTCATGACGAATCCATTTATGTAATCCATGTCTCTATGCGTCAACCGCATCAAATTATAATGGTACGTTTCTTCCATAGATAGAAAAAATAAAACGATTACTTTCGCTGTAGCATGATAAGCCCTCTGAAATTCATGTTGAAATATGTCGGCATTACTGGCAGCGTAACCTTTGCGTGACCTCTTACACTTGATTCTCGATGACGTAATGTTTTGACGTCATCATTCGCGCATTGAATATGAACGAGGAATATTTTCATACGGCAGCGTTATATATCGACTAAACTTATGCTTTTGTCTATTTTAGATACTTAGCTTTACGTTAAAATATTTTAAAATAATGAACTAATTTGCAATTTAAGACAAAATATACAATCAGATTATTTTTTTTTCATCGTTCTTCCCATATCCTAAATTTTGGGGCCGTGCGAGTGATTTTACTCCTTAAAGCAACTTTTTGCATGTACAGTTCCAACATTTACTAAGACGAAACAATAGTGCCATCGATATAGGTATGTTTTTGCGGAACTCTTTTTTTCTCGACAAATTTTCCTAAAGAGGTATAATCATTTAATCTTTGCGTATATGTCATAACAATTAAAGGATTGAGTGGTACATGCATATTAAGATGCGGAAAACACTGGTCACACAAAGTTATCTCCAGAAGAAAATGCAAAATTAAATAAGAAATGGATTGACTTCATGCATTCCAAATAAGTAAGCTCTGTTGGAAATTATATTAGGACTAATTTTTTACTCGATTTAAACAAGGAAAATTCTAGAGATGATGCAATGCCGAGGATACTTAGAAAGACAGTGATTCCAGATACTGCAAACTCGGGAGTCCTATGCTCTTTCCACCCGGAACACTTCACATGAAGATGTCCCAGGATCAATGCCTGGAGGCCAGAATAATTTGTCTCGATGACATGTTCGTGATAAATCCTCATTACTGAGGTATGCTCGCAGTTAAGTACCACTTTCTCCCGGGGAAGGTGAAATCGATACTGGGAGATGACTTGGAACCCCTATCTCTCACGACCTGGTATACGTCTGCTTTTGCAGAAGTGACCCGTGTCTCTGGTCTTAAAGCAGCGTGCAGAATTTCCCGAGAATAATATTCATATACTAGTTCCTTCCGTGTAAGGGTTGTGAGTCATTTCTCTATAAAATATCTATTATGATTCAGCGCTATCATCTTCAATTTTGCAGTAACAAGTATTTTATGATGATATATTGTGGGAAACCTTTTTATGTCAGGAGGACCATAAGAGTCGGTTAAAGCTTGTGGGGATGAGATATATGAGGGGTGTTTGCGGGTAAAGTAAATTTTGCGTTTGAAATGGGTGGATAATGAAAGAATGTGGATTAGATGGTTCAATGATGAACATAATATGAAAGGAATGTGCCTCATCGGTATGAGCACGTTAAGATAATGATGGAGAGTCAAATAGCCAGACAGATCTACATCTACATACTAACCCGCGAGCCGCCGCATAGGCGTGTGGCAGGGGGTGTGAGATCACCAGCCGAATAAAGATGTAAGATTTGGGAGGTGAAATGGTGACGTGTATTATGGGAGTGTATTTAGTGGAGCTCAGTTTTTACTGTGGTCACTTATTCTGCGTGAAAAGAATGAGTGTTTGCACCTATCTGTTCAAAAATGTATCTCTCTTACTTTATCGCTTCTGTCAGAGCTAGTGATGAAGTAAGGCGTTATAACGATATTCTGTGTGACGCTCTAAAACACACCAATTTTGAATTTCTCAAGCATTCTAAGCCTATTGTGTAGCCTCCCAGTCTCTAGGAGCTCCTACCTTAATCCCTCTTCAAGTTGTGAGACACTTTATGTTTGCTCGTAGCAGTTTTTAACGAAGCGTGCTGCTTTTATAAATTTTTTATGGTTAAATCTTTATGACCAGGGTCCCAAATGCTCGCGGTATATTCGTGGTGTGGTCCAACCAAAGCGAAGTAGCATATTTCTTGTATTTTTTCATTCGAGGACCCTATAATACGCTACTATAACAACACCTACTTTCTTTAATACTGTGCCGTATTTATTTTGTATGCGTGTTCTCTACGATATATCAGAAGTTAAGGTAATTCCAAGATATTTTACTGTACTTGAAAATTTTATGTTTATTCCTCACAGATATTTCATGGTAGAGTGAAAGGTGTTAGAGGGAGAGGCAAACCGCGGAAATTGTAGGTAAATTTAGTGAAAGAGTATCTTAAGTAGTGAGAATATTATGATTCTTAAAAAAAGGAGAGCGTGTGTGAAGCATTGAGTGTAAGGGGAGCAAAAGTGGTTTGTAAAGATCCATCCATCATGGAGGAAATTATCAAAAGGGAGCCTATTTTCCAGGGATAACGGATATAATTGAATTCTTTGACTTTGCTTACTCCAAAAGGGAATGGAGTGATGGGTTTTGTGTGTATAGTTTGGAATATTACAATTAGCGCTTAATATAGAAGGCGTTCAAAAGTGACAGCAAAGGATCTAAGGGCATAACGTTGTAATTACTTGGGGAGTATATTAGTTAACGAGTTACAGAGTGGTTTGCTAAAAGAGATATCTAAAATTTATCGCCATATTCTCACCACTCTAATTATACCTTATACACTCTAAAGCAATACTCATCTTGTTGATTTGGAAAGGGTGTGCAGCTTACAATTTACTGTATGTGACCGAAACGCGTAAAACTGTGATTAATTCAAAATGCATTTTGCACTGGGCAAATTTTTCTTTTATTTTCACGAGTATCAAATAATTGTCGTTGCGCATATGGAATTGAAATTGGTAGCGGCTGGTCGAACTACCTAATTCATGTAGTCTCCATTCTATTCGTTCTCAGTAAATTCGTGAGTTTGGCCAGATCAAATGCAAAGCACATGGTCAATTAAAGTATTAATTTCGCTAAGTCAAGTCTCTGGGACGGAAAATGATCATTTATAGTGGTTAAAAAAATATCGATGAGAAAATTTAAGAAAGATTCAAAAATGAAAATTCCTACTGGTGCTTTCGGAATGGTAAATTGATTCACATATGTTGAGCAATTCGATTACTGAGATTTTGAGTACTCGATAGGGTTAATTTATTTATAAGTGATTCTACCTGCATAACATCATGTTTTAAACATTTGATACCCTTAATTTAGATGTGTGCTATGATCAATTTGGTTTCTTTGAAAAGAGGTATTAATACCAATGTATTTAACAAATAATGTCTCTGCAGTAACACTGTTTACATAATTAATTGTGAATTCATGTACGAATTTTGCATTTGGTCGGATGAGTGAAATCCATGTGATCTAAGTTCGTTAGACGTGAAGGTTTAATGTTTTTTTCACAGGGTGAAAAATGAATTTTAAATAAAATACTTTTTGTTATACTGGCCATACGCTAATATATTAAATGTTCCCGTTAATTCAGAATAAGGCTAAAAACACCATTTTTGCAACCATAAACTCGATGACTTTCTGATTAATCAAGGCTGCTGGCTCGTATAGATTTTCCCTCTTTACTTAATTTCTAAGTTTAATTAATGCAACCAAGAAAGTGATATGGCTTATGATTAAAACTTACCATACCTCTTGTCACTTCCGAAAAAATTTCAGAAATTCGCATTATAAGAAATATATTTCACGTTTATGATCATCTACGGAATAATTGGATGGTTTGCCAAAACATGCACATAGTTTTGCGCAAACATTCCATTTTTTTGGGTTTCGCTTTTAATCTGAATCAGTTCCTGCTAAATTGACTCGATTTAGTGGGTGGGTTGAGATTTGGACTCTTAATTAAATGGAAATAGACCGCGCACATGAATTAATAATTATACTTGGCACCGAAAATGGAATTAATATTTCGATTACTATTTAATACGCCACTATTATTGCCTCGTAATTATGGCCCAGTGGCCGTAGATTGTGTGATAGTTACATTAACTTTTCGAGTAATTCGTTGGCGACATAGAGCAAGTTTGATCGCTTTTTTTGGGCGTTAAGTACCCATATTTAATTTTTACAGATGTTACAATCTTGCAAAAGGTAACAGCACTGTTCTGATTCAATTTATCCTTATAAAAATAATTTAAGGAAATAAATTTCCCCATTTTTTTCATTTTTTCTCTGGTCTGGGTTCAGAGAAAATAAAAAAGTTCCTCAAATTTTGTAATGCGTTATCTTGAATCTGATAGCAGAAAGTCATTTTTGACTTTCACTTCCAGCGTTATGAATAAAGATATATAGAAAATTAGAATAAAAAGAAAATTTATCTATTATTCGCCATCTTTCTTTAACGTACCATGCTAAGTGTCTTAAAGTGGAGTGTTTTCTGTTTCATCTAAGCTCTTACTGCATGATAGACATTGACTTGAAATTACAGCCATAGGCACCAGTTAATGATATCATTCTTTCAAAGCTTTGTGACGTCGTGAAGGATGTAACAATCCATTATGTTCTTTGACAAATTTAACATATTACAATGTGAGGTACATTTATACATGTATAAAAATAGAGAGAGAACTGATATCTCTTGATTTTGTGCAGTTTTAATAAATTAACACTAATTAAATACATATTTCCCTCTAGGGCTTACGAATAAAATTGGACATTTATTTAGTCCAATCGCAATTAAATGTTATTGAGATATTTCTCTTTCTTCTAATCTTCATGATCACGCTCTATTTACAAATAACGGGTATAATGTTCAGCAACGCCTCTTCACGTAGATTTTAGCAACCTTCATACACCTACTTGGTAGCATTCCAAGAGTAACGGCACCCTACTTGGCAAATAAGCGTATTTGACATTAAAGGTAAAAGATTTTTTATTAATCGTTTAGAAACTCAGTAGCAGAGGACTTTTAAAACTAAATATGGATGTTTTTAGTAAAAAGGTACAGATTAAGTAATTCAAACAATGAGGTAATATGTAAACGTTTTTGTGTACATTATGTTGTGCTTAGTAAACAGTATAAATTTTAATTCTCAAAACTCATTGCCTGAAAAATCCGCTCTGGGCACAAAATGTATTTTACTTTGATAGAAGCCGCAATGTTATTGTATTTCCGTATTCGATGTATCTGATGCAAAATGATACAAATTTGTAAGTACTTGCTGCTGAATGGTTGAATTAAAGTATTACATATGATATCAAAAATTATTATACAAAATACACTCCTCTTTCATTTAGTGTTACAAGTATTTTTTGCATGTGGTTTTTTTTCGCAAATGAATACAAAATAACACAATTTTGCAGGCAATAACAGTTTTTATCGCAGTAATTATCATTGCCATAATGTTACAACTAGCTATTTCTTGCGTTTTAACTGAAATCTCGTTATTTTGTGCATTAGGCAGAAATGGAGTGGAGATAAAAAAAAACTTTCCACCTCTACCCGTGGATTGGTTTAGCCCTCCTTCTGGAGGATATTGCCGTATGAAAAGTTTGAAAGTACATTACCTTACTATAGAGTTTCCGTAAGAATAGCACCAAGTTCTGCGAACTTATTTCTCTTTGCTTTTCATAACTTCCAGACTTGCTCAAAATATTCGTGTGAACTCATCTCCATTGAGTCGCTGAAAGGTACAAACGAACGTAGATGCCTTGCCACTTAGAAATTTTATTGCAATTTTAATTTTACTATAAAAACTTATTGTCTGAATAATCTGCGCGGACTCAAAATGTATTTACTTAGACCAACATGAGAAATAATCGTGTTAATAGTTGGAAAAATGCATATAATCACCAAAGCCTATTTTTAATTATGAGACAGACCAAAAGACTTTATTTTTGGCAATAAAATGAAATCTCTTACCCCTTGCTCCTTGTGACTATGGTAGTTTGGTAGCTTAAGCAATAGAGGTAGTTATGTTGTATTATTAACTAAAATTACAGATATTTCACTCAAATCGACAAAAAAGACGGCACATTGCGATCACATCGATTACAAGAAGCTTATTATTACTCCCGTATTGTTAAAATGCTATCTAACTGGCAAAGCAGTTCATGTGAAAGGTTTCATAGACATCAGTATACTCATAATTATTCACATGGGGATGTTTTGGTATTTCCATCTGAGCGGTATGGAGCTAAGTTCCGTCATTCTTTGAAACGCAGAGATATGTTTATTGATTTTGTGTAGCCAAATTTAAATTGGAATTGGCGTATTTGAAGTATGCAATGGCATAGCGTTGCAACTTCCAAAATTTTATTTTTCAGGGAAGACAAAGAATACTTTTTTTCTCCTTCTAGGAGAGAATGAACAATCCAGAACCCAGAATCTAGCCAAACAATATTGCATGGCAACAACAAAGCATAGCATTTGCAATCATAGTCTGCAGGAAACCGTATCTCAGTTAAAATGTCATTATGATACAACTCAATGGCATAGTAAGCTTAATTTCTGTTTTTTGTCGATAAATGTCCTATATCTATAGCATTAACTGTTTCTATTCCACGTTATGTTTCATGATCCTCGTTGGTTTTCCACATTAATCTTATATCATCAAGATTTTTCAAACACAGAATATGAATGTGATTTATGAGAGCTAGTATTTGGCAGGTAAGTAAAAAAATTATTGATGAGCGAAACGAATGACTTTTTTCGAAAGAGAGATTTTACGTTGGTCCAGACGCGTATTGGAACTCTTAATTAGAATTTGATGAAGACTGGTACAAATTTCATTTGATATTGAATTGAAGATAAATTTCAAAATACACATTTATTTCATTTAAATTATATTTTGAATATTGTTAGCGGAGGCAATATTATTTTCGTAGATGTGTAAGCCTATCTGATGACACTGAAAAATTAAGAAAGTAACAGATATGATTAACAAATTTTAGCAATCAAAGCACATTTTTCATGATTAGGTTACTTTATTAACTATAGCTTTACGAAAGACAATTTGGTAGTGTGCTTGGCAAAAAGATCATAGGCGTTGTACCTAATGCTAAATCTACTATTTACGACTACGATGACAGCTTCGTCACTAGCAAATTAGATCAAATTATTTATTTAAACTCGGTTGCGTGTGGTGTTTACCAAGTAACCGATAAAAAAGCAGCGCATCTGCTAGTGTTTTTAACGGTTCCTTTTGACTCTATAAAGTATTAACGATTGCGTCAAAGCAGTGCATAGGTACTCTTAACTGAAGTGCTCGCTGTAGTGAAAGCCTTCATGTATAGCGCACGCCAAATGAAGCTCTCTAGAAGTCTGTTTGCCGACTCATTGGTTGACCTGAAACGCTTCTGTCATAGCGGTGGCATTCAGGTCGAGGTACGGAGATTAATTGCTGAGGGAGATTGCCACGCAAAGAGATAGATTGCCTGAGGTGGCAAGGCTCGTCTGTGGTTGACAAATTTGGGGTCACGGGTATTTGAATTCTAGAGAGCTCCGCCATCAAGTGAGGTGGAATTCATCTGCAAAAAGAGGTGAAAGAAACCTGCTTGCATACACCGCTCATATTGAATAGAAAATTTTCTCTAATAATAGCGTCTCAGAAACTGATAACTTATCAGTAGTCACATTTCTTCAGGCTGTAAATTCATAAAAATTTTCTTTCACTAAACAAGTATTTAAATAAATCCATCATGTTAGCCATTTGAGTTGATTATTTTGATTAACACAACACACTACTGTGGCTTTATGTGTTCCATCAAGAATAATTTGAATGGCAATAACGGCTGACAAATTTGAAAGATATGGAATAATCATGTTCCGTTCTGAAATTGGGTGCCTCTCATCATGTTCAGTTTCGTTCTGGACCTTGAATCACGTCACATCACATCTGGGTTACCTGATCGTGAACCCTTTGGCGTTGACGAATATTTGCCTACCTAAGTAATTGCTCTGCGCTGAGACGGCTAATCTGGGGAATGGCAATCATTTCAGTTGACCCCCTGATTGCTTGACCGTATTGCTTTAGTTTAATTTTCCTATACTTACATTTTCATCACATGATTCTTCTCTTTACAATACCCAGCAGAAAACGAAAGATGAAGGCTTGTGCCTTCCCTTCTTTTTGACAATGCAACAATTTCTAACATCTCGATTGTTTAACAGGGTCATTGCAATTTTCCTCGCTGTAGATATATATGACAGAAAGTTTTTTTATTTATTATCAAAAATAATCAGCGGAAAATTAAAAATCCTACCCTTTGTTGTTAATTGGTATGGCTAAAATTGTTCCATTGTGATATTTGCCCTGTTTTATGCTCTTTCACAACTGAAGATTTATCGGTTTTTACTATGTGCTTGGAGACTTATCCCGCTATTTGCTGTATTAAACGTTAACATAGTTATGCAGAATTTATGGAATAAAGTTAAGTGACTAGCTCACGACTATATATAACCTGTAGAATGTTTCCACATAAAAATTGATAAAACTTGATAAGCTTCAAAAAGGTCTTAGCTCCAACAACTGAGATGATCGTACTCCAGTCATGGTTGGAAGGAGACGCAGTGCCAAAATTGCGTTCGTTTTTTAACCATCCGATACCTCTTATGTTGATCACCGCTCGTGGACCCCTCAAATGGAATATGCTAAAATTCGGGTGGAATCATGACTTGAAATTCTGTTAGGGTAATGCTGTAGTAACATTAATAAGAATAGGCGTGCATTATGAAAGAATTAATGCGTGACAATAGTCTACAGATGCTCGTATTCGTGTGTTTTATTGAAGGATTTTGATCAATCACTCAGTTTTTTTCGTGAACTGTTAGCAGCTTAAAAAATATAGTGACTATCCCCGAGACCTTTTCTCCTGTTATCGATTCATGATCCGCTGCAAATGAAACATTTTTTGCTCCAAGCATTCACGTTTACAGTAGGCCATGTCATCAGGAATAGAAGAAGGAATTGACAGCAGACCAGTTAATCTCTTGAGTTTTTATAAACCATTGAAACCGGGGAGCATAACTGAACTGAAGGCAATTCCTTCCTTAATCCTCGATGATGTGGCCTACTATAGACTCGGATTCCAGATACCCTTTGTTGTCACCTAAAGACAGCTACATGATATGTTAACCATGTGGATAAATTTATCATGTACTAAGCAATGCATTTCTCTTAACATTTACTTTACGAAAGCTTCGAAAACTAATCTCAATACGAAGCGGCTCCTGAAATTAGCGATAGGAGATAAACCTAGCTGAGAAAGCCAATTTACAACTATTTTAAGGTAGTTTGAGCGAGATAGTTCTCTAGTCATAATGGAGACCATATTCGAATTTAGCGTTTTAATTTCTGCAGCTGTAGGAAGCATGAATTAAATACTACATTATCAATTGTGCGATATCATACCTTAATATGAGTGAATACCTAAGAAATTAAATAAAAATAACAACATAAGTCTTCCACTTGACACATTTTTTCGCGCGGTATGTTCGAAACTCCATCATAACGGAAGGTTTGTTGTGATCCTGAAAAAATTACGGCATTGGAAATATGATTTATTAAAAAAAATAGTTGAGAAAACATATTATCTACACACTTAGTTTTTTGACGAGATCTAGGTGTTAGAAATTACTTTTTTTAAATAATGTTTCTCTGTAGTGCATACATGAATCATTTTATGTAAAAGTGATGGTATCTTTCGTCAAATATCTCAGAAATTAGTGAGGCAAGGGGTTAATATTTTGATATCTTCGGAAGAATGAGTTATTTTTATTTAAAACAAGACCAAATTCGTTGATTTCTAGGTAAAATGATATTTCACTCAAACTACCTAAACTAACAAGATAAACATGAGGTTTTCTAACAAGAAAGCAGGACTTTTGTCATACAAATTTTATTACCATGTTTACAATATTTAACGTCCACATGGTTTTGTGCTTATGAAACGCGACATTTATACAAAAAGAAACCAGATTACTGTCATACAAATTTCATTACCATTTTTACAAGGCACACAATACTTTTAGATTGTTTCTCTCAAAGTAATCAATCTAATCACCTCTCGCCGGTATTTTGCATGTTATTTTTGCAACATCAGGGCACAGAGAGTATATTGCATTCAGGCTACTCTATTCATGCATTCCTGTTAATGTTTTCATCTTGAGCCCTGAATATCTAAAAGTAAATTTGTAAAAGGCTGTCCAGAGGTGATTAAGTTGATAATTTCAAGACCAAACCCTCCAGAAGAATTGTGTGTACATAAGTAAGTAATATGACCCATAAGTATTCCATTGAGTTATTGGGACCCATAAGCCATGGCAACCATTCAATAAGTGTTGTAGAAACATTCAATAAATTTATTGATTTAACTAATGACTTCATTACTTATGGAATCAAGTTATGAGCTTCATAAGTAGCCATGATGGCGGAAGCACAATGACCGCTCATAGACATAATTACTTGATAATGGATTTGTTTTGAGACGAAGGACCAGTTTGTTTACTATTTATGACAAACCATTATGTGCATAACCAACTAAACACAGGATAATCTTCCTTAAGCTTGATTCATTGGGGAAAAAATTAGATCAAACATCCGAAGCAATCAACTATCAAAAGAATGAGAAATGAGACTGGTAAATGGGTTCTTGCAACCCGAATATTTTTATGAGGCACATGACTTCAAAGATGTTAATGCTAAATATTCTTGCAACCGACCATTAAACATATTTACAGTATTGTAAATACATTTCTCCTTCAAAAAAATTGGCAACATACCGCTCGAAATATTTAAGTCACTCTTGTATCGATTTTGGTCCTTTTTCGAATTGTTTATTTTTCTTTAAAGTAGCCTCGGAAGTATTTTTTTAGACGAGTAGTGTTTTTTCAGTAGTGTTATTTTTTGAGTGTGATCCCAATGCTCCCATCCCTACAGGTTCGGTCCAGGGTCCGCACGAGAAGCGTCTGCTGCATATGCTGCTCGATCACTACAACGTCCTGGAGAGGCCGGTGGCCAACGAGTCCGACCCGCTGCAGCTAAGCTTCGGCCTCACACTCATGCAGATCATCGATGTGGTGAGTAATGGATTGGGGTGGGGTTGAAGGTGGTGCGGGTGTGGGGCGGGGAAGGGGAGTGGAGCTGCCGCGCAGGCTGCGGCTCATCCATCTCCCGCGGAGAGAGAGCGCGGCACGGCGGAGAGCGGGAGAAGTCGGCGGTTGCAGGTAGAAAGAGGGAGAGGGGGAGCGGCTGCGGGTCTCTTTGCGTGATTAAAGCCAACCTCTCTCGCCGCTGCACGCTGCTTCATATATATACATATATATATATATATATATGTATACCCACACACACACATACACATTTTCGAGTTCCATTACTTGTTTCAATGATTGAACCACGGCCCGCCGAATATCATTGCGCTTTGGCGAATTTCGCATCATTGGCCTTCAAAGGTGTGCGGATGTTTTTCTATGGGATTCCATCGTCGAAGTATTCTCGGTTCTCTATGCCGTTGTCGGAAAAAATTTTGGAGATTTAACGTGGTGGGTGAAATTTTTTGGGAGTGGATTGAATTTTAAAGATGACGTCGAGGCATTCATTTAAATTCCTGAGACGAAGTTTTAACGCTGTGGGATTGAAAGTGTGTTACCCTGAGCGATATGCATACATGTATATTCAGAACGGAAGAATTGGCCTCACATCTGCTCATGCGTTAAGTAAATGTATTAAGATTTAAGAGCATTGTACCTGCCAATAAACTTCGCAAGTATAAATTTTTCAATTAATATTGGTAAATGATCTCTCAAGGGTTATCAAAAGGAATGAAGAGATATTCACGGTCAATGGTATTAAGATCTATACTCAAATTCGTGATAAACGTTCGATCTAATAATTATTACGTTATGAGCTTGTTGTACTGGAGAATAAATTTATACTGAATGTATTGCTACATATACTCTGGTGAATTTCACTGTGTGAGGTGATATTTGTACACGATAGTTTGATTGTAACTGTTTGGTAAGCTATCATGTTGTAACTCGTGTTAGCCGACATTATTAGTAATTTGGTGCAGCATATCAACCAATATGGACCCACAAGCAAATTGAAACCAAATTCCAACGCGTGAATTCATAATTGTCTTTATAATCATGGAAATAAATGGATATTGAAATTTCTTTTTTAAGGCTCAAATTTGTTGAAACCATAATGAGTACTAATTTATTTATGATTTTTGTGTGAGCAATATTTATATTAATTAAAAATGAGTGAAAGTGACTTTTTAGATTGTTTTACCTATTTCTTTAGTCAAATAAAGAATGCGCTACTGAATATTTATCAATTCTATCGTGATAATATGCTTGATTAAGGCCAGACTTTGTTTACAATGAAGTTTTAAAAATAAATTTAGAGTTATTTGTATCGTAAACTTGTTGAAGAAATAAATTTTAACAGGTTGAATAGGCAATAAAGTAAAAGGCAAATTGTATTCCTATGGTGCATTCTTTGATTATTGCCGTTTAAAAGCAAGCTGTCAGTATAAAGTGCATTCGAAAACACCGTGTTTTTAGAATTTTTGTTTTACTTCTTATTACCGGGAGACTTCTGAACATATACGTAGAGTGAAGTAAGTGTCATTTTGAGCTCTTCACATCTGCTACATTTCAGTTTCTGCCGAATTATTTTCTAAAAAAAGGAAATTTAAGATCAATTACGCGATAATATGTTAACAAATATCAATCGCCACACACAATCAATGATAAATTTAATTAAGTAAGAGGGCATGATCTTTTTTCATTAGACAATTGATTATTTTCCGACCATTATGCACTAAACCGTTCATGACTTTCCTCTTAAGTTCCATTAACGATGAAATGGCAAATAAAAATGTTATTTTTAAAAAAGGACTTTTTTGATGATTTATTTCCAGAACCGCATTTTTATTTGTTTTACGCCTGATGGTTGATAAATATTTAATTTATCAATTAACATTATTTGTAAATATTTGCCCCACTTGATGATAAAATATTTTTAGCTTGACTTTAGGTCGACTAGTTGATGACATGTCGACGACGACACTAATTGACGATTGCTTAGCGGCTGTTTTCGATTATTAAAACTTAATTGTGTCATTTATATTTTATTCTAAATACCAAAGTAAGTATTTCACTTTCTGTGGGTGAGTCATGTGAAATATTTCTGATCCCTGTAATTTTCTTTGTCCACACTTCCCTCCACACGGAAAATATTTGTGGCAGCAAATTAGTAATTGCTGAAAAATAATTTCACCTCTAAGTCCACTACTTTTGCCAGATGACAGAACACGGAATGTCACCATTAAATTAAAAACATTATTTCGTCGATAAAAAAATTAGATAGCATTTGGTAGTTGGAAAAACTCTCACTACAGGAGAAATTTTCAACAAAACATCAGTAACCATGAAACTATATGAACCCGCTTCATTCTTTTTTAAGAAAAGAAATGGACAGGTCAGGCTATACCATAATGACCGTAACCAGGAAAATCGCTATTGAATGACGTTTAGTTACATATATTACATTGCAATATATAAATTTGGTAGTAAGGCGTGTCAAATGATCGCGATTACTATTTTCAATGGTCCTCACGAAGGTAAAGGAAATTTTAGTCGCTACGCCACAGCTTTAGTTCTTGATTGGCGTAGTGTAATATTGATTGTAGATTTTTTCACTGGATGATTTAATTTTAAACTTTAATTTAAAATAAATAAAAAATTATGGTGAATCCAAGCGATGCCCTTAATTGCATGAAATTATGTCTTATTGCCAGTATATATCTCACCTGGACCGTAGTTTCGTGCTTTCGTGGCTCATTAATCTTAAATTTATCTGATCTGAGGACATCGCCTGGTGAAAATGCCATGCCATATGCTAAGCAGTCGAGTATTTTTTTCATAAAACTATCAATTAAGGTTTTGCACATGTCATTAGACAACGGCGTTTATCACTAAGTTCTGCGGCAACTTTTTGACTCCCAAGTAAACTATTGCTTATTAAACATTACATTATAGTAAAATTCATAAAATAACATGTCATTTTATTTAGAAAGTAATTGATGTTCCTCGACGCGTTAAAGCAATTATGTCTCAGAGAAATATGATTTCACATCAGATATTGATTTCGATATTAACTGCAAGCTTTTTAAAAGATTTGAAATCGAAACATTGTCATGAGAATTCAACTGCATTTATGTTCCCATCGACGGCGTGATTCTGGGGAGATCTACATTTAAATGAACCGAAATTGATAGAATGAGAAGATATAAAATCCCTTTTTTTCCATCATATTCCGAGGAACTAACATGGTTGCCTAACATAAAATGCCAGTTAAATCGACTTTTTTTTACAGAAACGAGGACGTTGTTGCTGTAGAGCAGGGCGTGGGTGAAAAAAGAAACCATTTTCACCGATAGTACGATTTTCCCCATAGTTTTCTGCGAGATTTCTTCTCTTACTTTCATTTCTGTTACTCATGTATTCTGTTGATGAAGATAATGAATTTGATACACCGAATATATTTTTTTTTCACGGGAAGATTTTTTATCTCATTTTCTCGTGCTTCAATCTATCATCTCGAGCCAGCGCGTTGACCTCATTTTCCGCGTAATCGATTTTCGGCGTGCATGGCGTTCTCACAAGTACATCCAAATTCACAAATTAAATTTCTAACCCATTTTCTCGCTTCACGCGGAAGAGAGGAGGTGGTGGAAGAAAAAGAAAATCTCCCTCGGAAATGTGGAGCACATGTGCAGGATAAGATCCCTATTTAAGGCTATGCATTGTCTCTTATACTTTTAATGATCCAATTTACTGAATTACTTGAAATACATTATAACAACACTCAATTGAAATATCTAATGACCTTTATATAGTATATATAAACCTGAAATTAACTACCTGAAAATCTTACGACTCATATTTCTCAGCCTAAAAACATCAAACGAGAGCAATTTTCTGAGTTGGCCAATTTTCAAGGGGAAATCACTTGGAGTAACGACTCGCTCTGCTATGATGTTTCACAGCCACTTTTGTCGCCAAAAACTCCAGTTTTATCTTCACTCAGCCATAATTATTTTTTCAAATCTGGAAAATTGTGGTGGCCAATGAAATAAACTGAAATTTTATCAGATACCGAGGATAAAAATTTGAGCCGAGGAAGGATGGTTGGAATATAATCCCTTTTCACAGATTTAACTTCAGTTATCGTCGTTTTTGCGAGTTATCCGTCGATGGAGAAATTTTAGGGACGTTGGAATGCGAAAATGGCGAATGGTTCACGGCAATGTGCGAGATCGATAAGGCGGGCAAGGCACACCGCTCTCTGCCGCATCGCTTGTTTTTTGCGGCGCCGGATTGATAGCAGTTGCTCTCAAAGAGTTGTTCGAAAAAGGCTTCGTCATTGTTTCCTTAAGCTCTATTTAGTCTCAAAATGCACTTCATTGTAGTTTCCTGCTTATTGGAATGCTGCAAGCCAACATTTCCGTAAACACCATCGTAAATCAAAGAAAGACCGGTCTTACGATTGCAATGCAAACGCATGCTTCAAATCAGCAAGGGAAAATGAGCGACGACAATCGAGATAGGTAGTAGTGGGACCTTACCAATGATCGTGCAGAAATACATCTGTTTCTGAGCAATTGCATCATAATTTTACCTCAACGAATACATTTCAATTACCAAAAATTGTTTCAATGACCATTGTTCATTTCAAATTCCAAGTAAAACACTAGTTTTCCCTGAAAAGATGAAAGTGGCTTTTTCTTATACCGTCGTGACAGTAAATCCAAGTTTTTACAAATGAAAGACTCAAAAATGAAAGTAAATTTCTGAAGCGGTTGTTTTTTTATAAGAAATCATGAATAAAAAGGTAAGAAAGGACATAAGTCAAATGAAAGATTCTCACTTCGTCCTCATTTCTGTCACATCAACACTCACCAAAATTCCACATCTCTGTGATAACAATGGACAAAGATATGCATTTACGCGAAACGTGGATATTTTGATAAATGCGGAAATGCATGAATTAAACATGATAAGTCTGATGATTTATTTTCTGAGAGTTAAAATATTGTCTAGCCTGAGGATTTTAATAGTTCAACGTAATTGCGTTTACGTTCGCTGCCAACGCTCAAAGCGTCTAGGAAAAAACGCCAGTATAAAGTCATATTAATGACTACTGGATGGTCTTTACTATTGGATGATGATGATTCTGCATGGTGTTAATTGAAAGGTGCTTTCTAATGAAACTGCTAAGGATGAGGAAGTATTCCTGACCTATTTCAAAACATTCTCCATCGTTATCTTGGCTTTTATATTTTTTTATTCGCCACGATTGTTTTCATATTTTTTTGAAACATCCAATCCAATCCAACACGTGCATTATTCGAAAGGAGTTCAGTGCCCCCGAACTTGTTGCAATTTTTTTTCTTTATTTATAAGTCCAAACATGGTTTTATATGGCATCAGTTGAACTTCAGCGTGCCATTTGACATAAAATATACAGTCGGTAGCTAGTGATGTGTTAATTAGTTTGTTAGGTGTAAGACAAATGGAATAAATACTTATTAGGTGTAAAAAATAAGATCAATTCCTCAAGGGTTCCTAGACTAGCTATGAAAACTATACCTTTAAAGATAAACGCTCATTATTTATTGTCTAGAAAAAATAGAACTCTGCGGCAGAACCATAGACGGCGGCTGTCTCAACTCCAAATCATCCCAGGGTAGGGAGAGGAGTGAATGATATGATAAGAGCATTGATTACCCTGCTCTGTTTCAAATACTTTGATGTGTATTTTTAATTTGACAAATGTCAGTCACTTACTGTAACCTTGACTGTACTGTACTTAAAAGTAACCTTACAATACCTGTCCATGACGTTGAGTTATTCCATTTATTATAATGGTGAAAGAATTAGACCTAAGAATGGTATAGACATCAGCTGACGTTGATCTCCTGTGATTTTAGCTTTCAAGGAGATCATTCGTGAAAGGAGTGAGTGACTGCCATTTTCACATAGAAAAATAATGAGCACAGTCTGAACCTTAAGTATACGTTTAATTACTTTCCCTCTACAGGATGAAAAGAACCAAATGCTTACCACGAACGCATGGTTAAATTTGGTAAGTTTGAGGGCAATTCCACGCTCACTTTCACGCTTGACCATTGCAATTCTTGTTCCTTCAATATAATATAAAAAATAAAGCGAGCCAGGGCCCCCTGATTTCGGTCAGAGTGCCGGAGCCGGACCCGCACGACTTGAAAAGCAAGGGAGAAAATGTGGGACGAAAAAAACAAAGGGATATTCTGTGGGATGTGTGTTGATATCCGACTCCCAACCTTGTTATACCCTTACACATCACTAAGCGGGGTTACGCTGCATCAGGTTTCCCTTCATGAATAATTGAGACATCGTACAGTAATTATTCATTTTACTTTGACGGCAGGTTCTTTGATATTCTAGTTTTCTACTTTATTCATAAATCCTTTTTAATCCAAATCTTATTATTATGATGAATCATAAGAGCATTAAAATGTAAATTTACAATTTTTAACTGGTGCAAGGTATCCTCAAAGGTAGAAAATACTCTGCGCCACTATACAAATTCAAATAAAAATAGTAGAGACTTTGATAGGATACGTGACCAACTATGTGATATGACGGATAATCTTATTTTTACTTGACTGATATCGAAAATGGATAATGTTGAAACTTCTACCATAGAAATTAAAGTAGGGAGCAAGTATTTTTTTGTGTCACAGCATCACAATTATGTCTACCAAGAAGAATTTTGTACCATTAAATGGAAATACTTGTTTATGCCAAATGTGCTTAACAGCACTATATATTGGTATGGTAGATAACTCTAATCAAATTCTCATAACTCGGACAGCAGATGAAATTAAATTTTTATTATAGCCGATGTTCTTTGGCTAAGCTATGTGAAATCTATCATCAATGTAGCATAAATACAATGTGTATTTGCACCGGGAATTATTTCATCAAGTACCCGAGGAGGTACCTGATGATGTGACTGTATAAACCTTGGAGGAAATTTACATTTTGTTTTTACTGTAGTCAAATTTTTATATTTATAATCGTGCAAAGTATCCCCTCAAGGAGCAAAGTAACCTCACTTTACGGTGTATGTATATATATCTTTCCCTCCCTTCCTTAATCCCATACACCTTTCGGACTTCTCCAATCCAAGTACTCGTACAAACCCCTTAAAAAAATAGAATGAGCCTGTCTTAATGCCTTGTGCTCCCCTCACACACCCACACGATACTCCCTCCTCGTCCCATTTGCTCGGAGAGTTGATCGCGGGGTGCACAGCGGAGTTGTGTGTCGTTTTATTCACGATGTCCTTCCGCTGTCGAGCGACCGCCATCGCAGATGTTGCTGCGGTGGTGGGGATGGGGGCAGTCGAAAGAGGGGAAACGTACCCTGGGGGTGTCAGGATACGGAATGGAGGCGGTAAAGGGGGTTCGGGCGGGGGCGGTGATGACGGCCAGGCACTGTGGCCCCTGGGGGGGGGGCTGGTTCGGGGAAGTGCGGGGAAGGCCCCCCCTAGTGGGATTCCACGCCCTTCGGCGAAAACACTGAAAGTGGAGCAAAATAGAAAGCAAACGGGGCCATCGCTTTGTTGTAATGGAACAATAGGTTTGCAGAGGCAATGGGAGAGAAATTTTGCGAGGAATCCGATATTCTACTAGGCATTTTTGTCAAGATTGTAATAAGGGATTCTTCCTCCGGAATGGAAACTTTTTTTTTTGTATTCAGCGTGTCATGTCCCCCAGTCAATGATATAATTCAATCATTGCCTCGAAAGTTTCATCTTCCATTGTCTCCAGCAAGTTTCTCTTGTTCTGACTGTTGAATGTCTGTGTGTGTTGGTGTGTATGCAATGTTTCAGAGACTAACACGAGCACATTTTCTTCTCATTGCATGTATAATAGGATGAGAAGAATCAGCTTCTAATAACAAACATATGGTTAAAACTGGTAAGTCAGACTAACTGAAGTTTCCTTAAACCAGAGGATAAAGTCAGTTGTCATACACTTTTGGCGTGATGTAACAAGTATGCATAATGTATTTGAGGTTTATATGAGTTTTATAACTTTAAAGTGTTCTGTTAAATCATGAAAGCATACGAATTTGTGGCAAAAGGGCTGGCAACTCCATTTATCCTCAATCTATAAATCTTTTATTTCTTTTTAATATCAAATATATACTATTGGTCACTCGTACACACCCCGTTGCTAGGCACTCTCGGAGATGTAGGAGACTGTAAAAATTGCATGACCTCTCTCGGTAAAAGATTTTAATACAAATTGTCATATCTTATATTTCTCTGCTTTTATTGATCTATAGTACGAAATTTTGAAATCCATCGGCCTTGAAAGTAGAAACTTCTTGTTGGAAATGTATTGAAGGATCTATTAGCGGAACGCCTTTTTCACACTCTGCCATATCGACACATCTATTAGGTTGCCTACACCATTCGAAGCGGTTAAATCACACACCCACATGTTACACGTATTAAAACTACTGCACATAATCCTTGTCTCTAAACTCGGGAATACCTTTTTAAGTTTAATTTTGGGGGTGTACTACATTCAAAAACATTGTTTTAGACATTAAAACAAAAATATCCACTTAAATAATGAGATGAAGTACCTGAATAATAAACATGTTGTAACTAAAACTAAGTACGAATTAATTATGATCAAATAGCTTAAAAATTTGAAAAAAAAAGTGAAAATTCAATTCTTTATAAACTTTACCAATACACACGACGATACAACAATACACGGAAACAAGAGGAATAAAATTACTGTTTTAAATAACTAAATTATCAATATCGTTTAAATTTATACTCAAGTGATAAAACTATTAAAAATTGTAATAAATAGATGCATCGAAATCGGTATGGCATTTTAACGCTGAGTACTCCATGTCATGCATGAATGCGGTAAAAATGCTTTCATTATGCTAGCATGGTCATTAACTATTTATTCTCTCTCAAAGGCATGTTTTCACTCTATGTATGTGTTTGATCCGTTTGTAACCCATGTGAACTGCATCCCTGCATGAATGGGTGCATTTTGTCTTTTTATCTTCACTATGTTGCTTTTTTCACTCTTCCACGAATTTCTTCCTCACCATTGCACACTAAGCACGCTCATCGATCTTTCATCTTTTACGATTTCTTCTTTGAGCTTTATCTTTCCTATTGATCGCAAAGTTGTTTCACGATTTGCACGACTTAGAGCTTGCAGTTTCCTTATTATAAAATATGTACAATCACAGTTTCTGCGACCAATGACTCCCATTGACATGCAAGCATTTAATTCTACTTTTAGAGAATGAGAAATATATTTGAGCTCGTAAATGGAAAATAAATTTTATAATTGGAAAAAACATTTTCTTACCTTCAGATAGTAAAAATTTCAAATTAAATTTAATTCAGTGCTCTTTATTTCGCACTAAAAATCATACCAGTAATTATTTTTCTCAGGCAACGCATTTGAGAAAGGAATATCTGATTTATTTTCGCAAATCAATCATGAAAAAAATGGGATCATTGGCCGCATGCACTCATGAATGGGTAGGAGGCTGTTCGCTATCAATAAAAGTTCAATTCAAGCCAGTAACCACATTCACTTGCTATGCTTCAACTTCCATAGGTGTGCACTTTTCCCTGATGCGCACTGACTTGTATTCAATACTTTATTCATCAAGAAATTAAATTCAATGAACGAATCTGCAGTCTGCTCGTGTGATTGGAAGATGAATCACGCTCCCTCCAATATTGAATGATCACTGAAGTGTATATTGATGACTCGCAACTAATGGGTGGCATGAGTTTGCATATAACAGCACTCTTTTCCACGTCCATTACTTCAGGCATGGAAATCCTTTGGTCTCGAAAAAATATCCAAAATGTACGTATATATATATCCATGTATGGCTGCTATCGTTCGTTCCTTTCTGCTTAAATAGATATAGTATTCTTTATTTTGGGATAACCGGGAGCAAGTGAGTGCGGCGAGGTATTTGATAAAAATTAAATTCAATTGAAAATCATTTCTTTTCTTTAAATAGTTTGAAATTTTCTTTAAAAAGTCAATCAAATTGAAATGCTTCCTATTTAGTTTTTTTCACTCGTAGTAATTTTTATTTAACAAAAGTTCACAGTGGTTGCCGCGGAAATGCGAATACTGATCATTCTCCAATTTCTTTTTCTCCCTCCTGTTACATCCCTAATCCATTTCCTTTTGATCCTCTCCTCCGGCAATAACCCGACATCTTCACCCACCCGTTGATAACACAATGATCCAATTACATCTCCCGCCCTCGACAATCCTTCCGCATCCCCAATGATTTTCGCCCTGCCCCAAACCCTTCCCTATCCTTGTGCCTCTTCACCTCATATCGTGCCTCTTTATCTATTCCTCGCCACCATCCAAACAATCCCTTTATCCCACCCATCTACTCCTCTGTACCCCTCTCCTCTTTTTCATCCCCTACAGGAATGGAATGACGTCAACCTTCGCTGGAACTCTTCTGAATTCGGGGGCGTCAAGGATCTCCGAATTCCTCCGCATCGCATATGGAAACCTGACGTCCTCATGTACAACAGGTAGGAGGTCGAAGTTGACACCCAGTCTCTCCACTGCGGTTTTTGTAACCTCTTCATCTCTTTCTCCCTGTGCGTGGTTGGTACGCTCCGCGCGGCTGCTTCCGCAGCCTGCGATGCGAGATATCACACACGCGAATAGGTTTTTGCACACCAGAGCCGGGTTCACATGCAGACTATACACGCTGGCGAGGCGCGTAGATTCACGAGCTGCCCACGAGGGGGGTAATTTTGTAACTTTTGTTGACAAAAGTTCATTGGATGACGCATGAAACTTATTTATCTCAATGTTTGACATTTTTTGTAGTGTCGAATTGTAATAATAAAGCGACTTTGATCTCTAATTTTACGTACAGGCGTTTAACAACGTAAAACTCTTAGTTGACGTCGCTCGAAAGGCCAACAGTCGAGAAAATGAGTTTAATTGACTTGCTAATGCCGAATGAGGACACATAGATGCTTTTCATCGGTCGACAGTTGTTACAACTAGCCTGCAAAATGCCGGAAAAAGTGACTCGCAGGCGAAGCTGGCTAAAGCTAAAATATTTTCATACAATTCATCTAGTGTTTTGTTACGACAACGGTTCGCATCTGACCCTGCTTTCACGTCTTTTCTGGCGATAGACGAAAACCAATACTTAGATTTAGCTCACTACGAGCAAGTGATTGAAAGAGCACGTACCATTAATGCACTGCCGGAGCGGAGCCTAAATAGAAAGTTGGGAGTCATCCAAATCACTAAAACTCCTAAAGAAATGAACGAAATAACATAGTAAATGAATCATCTTTAAAAACTATTCGATAAGAATGCGTATTTTTGCATGGATGTTCCAGTTAATTCAAGCTTTATTAATTCACAGATAGGTTTTGGGGCATGTGGAGTCGTCGCACACGAGCCACTACCTAAATATGACTTGATCATTTTATCATTTGATCAGGGAGATTTACAATCAAGGTGCTAACGTTAGCACCGGTGAGAACACATCAGAGCACTCATGTGCAAATGAACGACGTTAAATGGAACGGTGACAATTGGCAAAACGTTTGTTAACATAGGTATCAGTTGGTAGCATCTTCAATGTACCGGGCGGCCGAATTATTTTGAGAGTTGTTGTGGAATTCATTCAAAATGCTGATTTAAAATAATGAACTTTCTGCACTAAGGGTAATAAAAAACTGTGCGTTTTCCATGTTTGACGCCTTTTCTGAAAATAAACGCAGAAGCAACGATCGCGAGTGAGATTTTCAAAGTTCGCTAACCGTCCAGTTCGCAATAATTATGAGCGAAAGGTGTTTTGATGCTGCCTATGGTGCAGGGTCTGACACTATTGAAATGCAAATATGCTGTCTTGTAGCAAAATGAGCAGCACATTAAAGCCAGCAGAAAGTGCAAAAATCTGACGATTAATAAGGTTGGATCTAAATATAACTGTTTGAATTGAGAAAAAAACACAATTTTTGATTTAAAAATAAATATCTTTTTCCTCCAGAAAAGATGAGCTTCCTACGTAAAGAAAAGAGGTCTCTCACAAGACGAAGGTTTCGCACGCTAAAATGAATCAGGATCTGAAAGCAAGTTCGCTGTCGCCTTTCGTAAGCGTGAGCCGAGCACCAGGGCAAATGGCAAGCTACCGCGAACTACGCGAACTCGAACGCCAGGCACGCCTGCATGTGATCCCTGGCTCAAAAAAGGGGTTCGCAACCGTGGCTCACGGCATGGGCAGGGTGCCTCTTCCTCCCTCTCTACCCATTCCGCATCCCCACCTTCTCTTGTTTCCGTTGCCGCCGGCGGCGCCTCAGAGGCAACGGCGGCGGTGGCTGGCGCACGCGCCCCTGCTCGACAGCGCCCCCGTTCCGCATTGTTGTTCGGCCACATGATCCGATCGATGGCTTTGTTCTCGGGAGAATTTCCGCTATGGCACTGCGGGAGGCTGAAGAGTGTGAGCGTTCGAATCCGCGTGAGTGTGTAGGTACGGGAGGCACCACTCCTTGTTGTCCCTCTCCCCCTCCGGATGTTCGCACCTGATCATTCCCCCCGAACTCCCACTTCGTCCCTCCTCCGAACTAATTCGCAGGCCATTGTGATCGGTCGAATAATCACGGTGCCAGGGAAAAACGAGAGGAGAACAAGGGAAAAAAACCGGAGCGTGCATCCTTCTCCCTCTCTCATGCATGCCAGGGAATTACGCCGATCCACCGCCGCGTAACGAGAATGAAAGGGGAGGAAAACAATAAAAAAATAATACAAATACGAAGCGATCAATGCAAATATTAAAATTAAAAAAAGCAGGAAATGGAATGAAAACTGGGAATGGTCATCCTCAACTGAGAAGTAGAAAAAAGAGATAAAAGCAGTACATAAGAGATAGGTAGACTTTGCATTTCACTTTCGCTCTAATCTAATCTCTGCATGTATTTTCAAAAGAATTTTTCAGTCTAAAGTGAAAAATTCTGTTTTTGAAGTGAATAAGAGAACTGGGCGTGGTCTCTCAATGATAAAATTACAGGAGACGTAAAGCCTTCACCCCGATTTAGTCCTGTACTCAGGTTTCAGTGACTATATTTTGAGTTTTTAAAGTCTTAATTCATATAGGTGTTGCAATTTCGTGATACATTCAAAAGCCATGGTTGCAAAAATGTGATAGAAAGCACATGAACGTGCAGCGGGATATCCTTACTCGATAACTGATGGAATGCCAGTGAGATCGATAGCCAACTGCCAGAACCATTTAGGGTCAACTACAGTAATATTTGGAACAAGATCTAATATTTATTTATTGTTGATTTAATCGATATTTTGTTTCTTCTAGATGAATTTCCAGTTTCAGCTGCACCGTCTACTATATTGATGGGGTTGGGCGTCACCTGACGGAAATTTACAACGTTAAGCATCATTAATGGAACACTTTTGACAATTCCACACTTTTTATTAAGCCGACCGATTTCAAAGCCTTTTACGTCATTATTAAGATATATCGACCCATTGCTTCATTATCAAATTCTCAGATTTTGAATAATGACAATGTAGGCGTTCAAATTGGTCGGATTAATAAAAAGGTGAGATATCAATGAAGTGTTTCATTAGTAATGCAAAATACACCTCAGTTTGCTTGCTTTGAGCTTACATTGAGCTTGAGCATTATAGATAGCGTCATCAGGAATAAATTGATTCTTTTCAGCATTTTTCTATTGATTCTGGCTACAATGGCAGCAAAAACTCGAACATAACATGCAGCTGAAATCGAAACCTCCTTCAGAAGATTCAAATGCGAAAATTTGTACTTGTATCGTTGTCGTTCAAAAAAGCATTTTAGTAATTCAAAAAGGACTTTAAAATCAATCATAATTCATTATACAAAATCTATTTTTATATTTATCTGCACAGAAAGTAAAATGTGTAAATAGTTAGTCATAAGCGATTCACGTTAGCCTTGATTGATGGCTGCTCATTTCATTGAAACATCTCAACATCGGAGTAGTGTTGATGTACGAGATTCTCGTTTCGAGGCTATTAATGTCATATCAAGTGTTACAGAATCGGGTATGCATCCTGTATCCATTTTATTCAATATGCGATATTTTCGACGGAGCAAGGAACGATCAAGAACCTTATTACTTTAAGCAAAATATGGTTTCCTAAATTTAACAATTGCACTACCTAACCACCGTATATTATGCGATAATCGTTCTAGAGGCTACATACACCCAGGAATTAGGTCAACGAGATGAATTTGCAAATGTGTAGACTTGAACCCGTATTTTGCGCACTGGTGTCAGAGCACCGGCAACTTACCTACCCTATTCTTTTATTAGTAGCGTAAATATTTTTTCTACATTATTGCATATTAACCCCTAAGAGTGAGGAATTGGACCTAATTGCATTGCGAATCCTTTTTTCACAGTGTGCCACTCATTTGCATGTACGCCTAGGCTTAAGTATTGTGTTCAACTTGCTCAAGAGCACCGAGTATTTTCTTGAAATGCGTTTACATCAGAGAAACGCCTGTAAAATACTCATTTAAATGTTACTTGATGATTTAACCTCTTCTTTTCAGAATCCTAATTTTCTAGTTCATTCAAAGTAAGTTTCAACACTTAATTATTAAAATTCTGTGGTCATGCATTGTTTTGGATTCCAGATAAATTGAGGTTTCTGTTCATAGAAACGTGCATATAGAAAGATTGAAGCATTTCTAATTGTTGCTTAGTGTTAATTTTTATATTTTAAGTGAAAGTCACGGTTTAGTAATTAGTATGAATATTTGTAATGACACATTTCTTCAACATTCTCTTTGACAAACTCAATTAAAATTTTCGTCACGAAAAAGAAAGAAAATGCATGAATATTTTATCGCACTACAGCATTTTGAGTTGCGTGAGCTTCGGTTTGCATTGGTGGCTGTTTCCATGCTTTCTCAACTTATACACCATTTCATTCAACGTACGTTTACAAGGATAACTAATGGTACTTTAGACTAAACAATAGTTAAAAGAGCACTCTGTTGCCTAAAAAGCTATAAAAGACCGCAATATTAGGTCACTTCTTAAATACAACTTTCTAAAAAAACGAATAAATGTAACAAAGTACTCTAGCTTTAAATAAATAAATGTTTGCATAATTAATCAATTTGAAAAATAAGCATATTAAGCTCTCGTAGAAACACATCTCGCCCGTGTATTACGCTGCATTTAATTGACCAAAAGTTTGCAATACAAATTCTACCCTTGCATTTTTCATGTGAGATTTGAAAAGATAATTAGCAAATATTTAAAGGAAGAGCTCATATATTGACATTAAATTTGCATGGGGCTGTAAATAAATTCAGCGAGGATGCACATCACCTTGTTAGAGCATTGGTAGCAGTCCTTTTAGAAAGGCAATTTTGAAGGAGGAGTTGCGCTAACTACTTGAGATCAGGAAGCAGAAAATAATACGACGGAACGAGCCTTCCTTACGGGTAAAAAAAAGAACACAAAAGGAGTTAAGCGGAAGGGGCGAGTATTGATGATTTAGGGGCCCTCAACCCCGTGAAATTAATTTAAGAAACCCCCTTTTAAGGGGAAAATTTTATCAGAAGTGGAATCCCTTCGCCCAGGACCCGACCAATGGGGATAACTTCATTTCAAGCCGAAAGTGGAAGTCAAGTCTTTTAGGATGCCGGGAGTTCTTTAAATCATCAAGCGGCTAATATCAGGGGAGGACCCTAGTGTTTTAAAATGAATGCCAGGGGAGGAGGGCGAACGGCGGCTGGGGGGTGGTGGAGGGGGTGGGGGCTGCTCCTGGTGGTCTTGGCCCCCTGCGGAAAGGGGAGAAGCCAGCTATGGCGGAGAGCGAAGGAAGCAGGTGTGTGGTTTACCCGGAGTAAATCGCGCTTACCTTAATGAAATATGAACGAGGAGAGGAGAGAGCAGCGATAAGGATAGAGCCGTGGGGCGTTTTTGACGGCAAGATGGAGGACTTTTACGGCGGGAACGAGAGGGGTAGGGCGTAGGGGAGTGTAAAGGGACGTTCGATGTGTGAGGGAAAGGACGATCAGGAGATGGAAGGGCCGAAGGGTTATTCTGCGTTGTGGGAGGGGAAGGGTACCTAAGCGAAGTGCTGGGAGGGGCGAGAATGATGTGGGAGGGAGAGAATGAAAAGGTCTATGTGGTGGGTGGAGGGTGGGGGAAGAGGGAAATTGAGGAGCGAGAAGTTGGGGGGGAGGTGGGGGGGGGTGTAGAGAATGCCAGGGGGCAAGGGGGTGGAGCGTGATTGAGGGAAAACACTGGAGATGAGGTCGGACGGCCAAGGTGGCGAAGCCGAGGCACGTCCCACAAATCTCCCGTGTGCTCCACCGCGCGGTTAACGTGGGATAGAATTCAATTGTTTGCTCGGCAGATATGCGCGTCCGGGAACTTAAAATGGTTAGTGGGCGATCTCGGGGAAAGGAATACTTTTTCCCGTGGGGGAAGCCTTGTGATAATGACAGGCTCAGAAAAGAAACAAGATGAGAAAAATGTTTGCTTGACGTGAGGAATCTGGAAAAGATGAGAGTTGCCGTTGTTTGCGGATGGGCTATAAGAGAGTTTGATGAATCCTGAAGGCGTGGTATCATACGATCTGCCGTATATAAAGCCCTTGGCTGGAATGATCGAAGTATTCTATTTTTCTCTTGAGGCGGGAATATTAGTTTGGGGAAATATGTATAACGCAAGCCATTTAGCGATAATTAATCGAATGAGATCGTTTTGGAAACGAGAGTAGGCACGAGAGGATTAGTAAAAAGCTAAAAATGATGAGCTCAACATCCGTTGATGCTACGGGAAAAAAATATTACCACAGAGAGGAAGGAGGGAAAGACCAGACTGATCCTTTTATTGTTATGATCCCCGGAATTCCGGTGGTAATAACTTGGAGGAAATGACGGGGTATGGGGAGTGCAAAGGTGGGAATGGGGATCTGGGGTGGGGGGAGTAAAAGGGATGGGGAGGTTATTGAACCAGGGAGGAGGGCACCGTGATTAATGTGGGAAGGCGAAAGTAGGGACGGTGCGGTTGAAGGCAATTAGAGGGAGATTGGTTGTGATTAAGAAGATTAGATTCTGGGTCCTGGATCTGACCGAATAGCATGTTTTCGGCGGTAACCAACCAAATAGAGAAAGGAAAAACCAACGGGAGAAAGAAATAGGAGAACTGGAATGCAGGACCTAAAGAAAGCCAAGAGAAACATTATGGGGCGGGAATTTGCGGTCCACATTCAGTAGTTTCCTCGCACAACCACATTCCGATCCTTATGAAAACGTAAGGGGAGAGAGCTCTTCCTTTTTGGATTCGCCAGGTTCAGTCGGCGAGAGTAGTGAGCACTACGCGACGAACTGGATAATGACGTGAAACGCGCATTTTATTCAGAATGTTGGGAATCACGAGACGTAAATCTCATTCACTCATAGACACGTGATAGGTTAGACACCTTCCGCAAAAACCATCTCGCATAGAAATTGTTAATATTTTAACATCACAACCCAGACAAGTTTCTGCAAATTTATTGAATGAAAAATTTTAATGGTCTCGTTATAATTCTTTGAAGAATGACGTCAAAATAATTAAAACTCTGAACTACATGCATAAATATCCGGGTTATGATGCTCTCGGGAATAAAAATTGTGGCATCATTTGTATGAACTCAGCTAAGCCAACTCCATTAACAGAGAAGAAGGAAGCATTTCAACCCCCTGACCTCTTTATAAAAAAGAATAATAACAACATGGACAGAGGTCCATGTGATATGTCTCCCTCTAAATAAAAAACAATATTGCAGAGCAATCATTCGGGACTTAAAAAAGTAAGTAGAACACATGGATTGCGATTTAATTGTTTTTTCGCTAATAATTTACAGAACTATGTTGCAATTTACTGGACTTTATTGAGCCGGTGCCAAAATATCAGCTGGGAAAATGGTATGTAGGACATCCATCTGTTTTTCATCTTCCTGTTATGTGTTTTAATGAATTTCAGTTCTCATAAGCGTTGTGGAAGGGGCTGGAATTTTTGCTGATGAGCCTATTTTTCGTGTTAAGTTCTCTTCTTATCTTATGCCCTCCAGTCAATAACCTGCTATACCGTCCGAGAGAAACACCTTTATTATCCTGTTCTCTCTTACTCTCGCCACTGGTCCTTCTTTTGCCTTTAGCCCTTGAACGTTTTCTTCCACACCCTGTTTTATCTTCCGCGCTTTGAATTCTCTTCTCCCCCATACCCTCGGCTACTCCTTAGCCCCCGTCTCCGCACCCTAAAACCTTCTCCACGGGATCCACTCACCCTTTCGTCGCGGCATGAGTCCTTACCCTGTCCCTCCCGACTCGCCCCCCACTCGTTCACATCCCTACCGCTCCTTACATCACTTTTTGTTTTTCCTCCTCTTCCACTTTTACTTCCGTGCCCCGACCCTCATTTTTACACCCCTCTCTTTTTCCCCATTGAACCCCTTCCCCCCCCCACATCTACCCCTCCCACCCCTTCTCCTTCGCCATTACCCCAGCCATCCTTCACTTCCCTGTGTGAGCATGTGTGCCCTCTCCCGATCCTTCCCTCAACCCCTCCTCTAAAATTTTTGTTACTTTACACAGTATCGAATTCCAATAATTCAAGAGCCATGTAACATGTCAGCTGCACAAAGAATCAAACGCCAGGGACGTTAAGGGAGACCAGAAAGTTCTCTCCTTCTCGTCCACTTGAAAAAAAGCTCCCTCTACATATCTCTCGCAACTTCTCCATAGATTGTGAAGTGAGAGCAGGCGGAACTAAATGATGCAAACAATTCCTTTCCGCAAGGACAATGTGATCTCTCTAGTGCGATGAGATGATGTTGACAAAGGAGCTAAAAAAAGAAAATAATGAAAAAGGAACCTTGGATTTATTATTATCATTCAAAGAGCCGATCACACGAAAATTCCATTAAATTATATAAATATATATAAACAACCCATGAAAATGCATGGAAATGTAGGCAAATTTATTCCCCACGGGCGACAACCAGTCACTTTTGTCTTTTAATAAACCGCCCTGAAATAAATTGAATGCTTTGAGCATCAAGAGCGGAGACTTTTTTCTGTCTGTCCTCCAAAAGCAATTGGATGCATTTATATTGGTTTTCCATTCAATTATACGCGACACGTTATTCACAGTGTGGCCTACAATGCTTTAACAATCCCGACACACTTAACATTAAACACGAGAAGCGATTCCAACACATAAATAATGAGATGCGTACCTTGGGGGCAACCTGGATATCCCTTACCCCGGCTTCTGTCCAACCACTCACCCTTATCTCTCTTCCTGCTTACCTCCCACTCCCTACCCCGCCTCTCCGCACCCCCAAACTCCCCCCCCCCCCCGACTCAGTAGTCCTCGGTGTCCCCCGCCACACCTTCCAGGCCTTTTTTTGTGTGAGTTTCCTTCTCTTTCTTTTCAAAATCCCCTTCCCCATTCCTCTTTCCCTCTTCCGCTCCATATTGTATTCTGCGAAAATTGCTTTGTTAATTTTTACACTCCCCATAACCTAATCTCTCTTCTTTTTCCCCCTCCCACTTAAAAGTTATGAGCATCAATTTTCTCTCAAAACTTTACAAACCATGTACTTATGTTCGTTAAAATTTTTGCTTAGTTTTTACTTTTTTTTAAATTTCGAACTTTATTCACTAATTGTTATATGCCCTCCAGGGACTAAAACTGCGGTCAGATGAATGCAATTCATTTATTAAGCATTTTAAATTGTTTCGCCACTTTAATATATATATTCATATAATTTTTGATGATGTCCTTTCATCTATTGTGAGAATATCAGACGCATAAATCATTTCAGCTTATCTCCAGGATTCTTATTATTTTATATAATTCTAAGCTTTAAATGTGAATTTTCTCATGCTGTTTCAACATTCCTAAATCTAAAGCCTTAAATATAATTAACATCATTAATGTGTGGTTTTCTCATTTTATTAATCTATCTAATCAATGGAACTACATTCCACATTTCCGCCATCCATTTCTCTTTTAAAAAATATCCTTAATCAATTTTTGGTGTTGCTCCATTATTTAAAATTTTTCTAGGACTCATCGACCATAACGCAAAACTGCGCCCGGTGGAGTGAAAATAAAAGAGAAATGAATACTGATGATGAAAAAAGTGAGCGTTTGTTCGCCGCCTGCTACTCGCTTAACGGAGAACGTGTTAATTTAATAATAATACCACCTAAAAAGTAGGACCTCTTTAAAAATACCTTGTGTAAATATTCCACAGGAAGGAGCGTGGGCCTCCACAAGAGTGAAGAGGTGGCACCCCTGATCTTTCCAGCACTAACAGGGCCCAGGGGATGTAGTGTGTGAAGGGGAAAGATGGGGGATTTTGGGTGGGGAATGGGGGGGGGAAGAGTACTATGGGGCGGGGAGGTTGGGAGGGAAGATGCAAAAAAAAAAGGATGCGGGAGTGTTTGGGGTTGTGGATGGGGTTTGCTGCGAGAGTTGTAGGGAAATGGGAAGACGACTAGGGGTCTTGGAAAGGCTCCAACCGCCGTGGCTTCAAGGAGGGAGAATTTATATTGGGATTCAATGTTTCAGGGAGACGGAGAGAGAGAGAGAAAGGTTGAGGGAGAAAGAGAAAGAAAGTAGGAGGAAAGAAGGAGGGAGATAAAGGAGGAGAGAGATGAGAGGAGAGAGGAGAGAGGTAGAGGGAGAGAGAGAGGGAGAGAGAGGGCGAGGATAAGGAGAGGAAGAGGTCGGAGGGAGGTTGATGTCTCACGTGTCACCTCACGCTAACCTCATTGGATTCAGCCTCAACTTCTCCTCCGCAGCCTCCTCAATATCTCACTTATTCTTGCCAACATCCCCAACAGACCCCCATCTTACCCTTGTACCCCTTGTGTCTTGAAACCGAAAGCACTTCCAGTTCACCCCAGCCACCCACCTTTCCAACTCTTGGATGTCTTGTTCCTAAGGAGCATACCGCTCCCTTTTGTGCCCTACCCCCCCCTTCCGTTCCGCTTCCCCTGAATCTGTTACACGCTGCCGATCCCAACCCCAATTAAAACTCAACCTCATGAGTCTCGCTGCTACGTGGCCGAGTTTTTTCCATCCCTTCTCCCGCCCCCTCGTTCTCTTTGCTGTAAAGCGATTTCGCCAAATGCTGAGTCGCTGCGGCTCCTGGTTTTCAGCCCCAGAAATCGGCCATGTCGCTTGCCTCATGAGGCGGACGGGAGCTCAAAGCTCGAGCAGCGGAACGAATGGGAGTCGGGTTGCGTCCGTCTTTTCATTAAACCATTCTATCCCCTCTTCCTCACTCCATCTCTACTCCCCAGGGACCATTATCCTTACCTTCCTTTTCCGTCTCTCTAGTTAAACCTGAGGAATTCAGTTGGAAAGGAATTCTTTCGCTCCATCCAGTCCATATCCTTTTTATATTCCGTCCGCCTGCAATCCTCACACCCACCCGACTCCTCACTCACTCGTTCCTCTTTTTGTTGACGTCCGAATGTTTGCCTCGAGATTTCCAGTTCCCATTAGCGGTTCGCTGCTAATGACTAATTTAGATATCTGAGAGGTAACTTTCGGGCAGGCACATGATGTGGTCAGTCTCGGTCGGTACCCTGGAGCTAAAGCAAAAAAACCAGGGTGGAGATTAAGGGTAACGAACGAAATTCGACTCATTACGTGCCCTCTTTTCCGAGTCTTAAAAAGTTTTGGTAGCGACAATGGGTAGCGGAATGAGTGGGTGGCGGGGCTGTACCCTTCTCCCCGTTCAAATCTCCTCTTTCCCCCGCAGACCCTAGCTTCCGGCAATCCCCCCTACCAAATCTCTCCTTTCTCCCCAGCCGAACCCTGTCGCACGGCCTATTGTTATCCCCTCGCTCATCACCCTTCCACCCCTTTACCTCGACACGCCCTCCTCTCGGAAAATTTTCTCCGTCCAATATTTCTCTTCCTCATCATCGCCTCTCTGCGTTCTTCTATCTCTCTCTCTCTCTCTATCGCTCTCTCTCTCTACAATTATATATATATATATATATATATATATATATATATATATCTCACTCGGCCCCTATATATACATATATATACTTCTCTCTCTTTGTCTCGCTCTTTTTAACCATTCCTCACTGCAGCGGACGGAATCCTTATCCTCGTGACCCACTCGTTTTCTGATCGTCCGGCGTAACTTTTCCAACCACCGCTTCTTTTTCGCCTTAACGCTGTGACTTTAATTCATATTTGGGCAATTAATACCCCGTAAAAAAATAATCTTCGGAAAATGCATTAAAATTCCACCCATAACCACCCGCTGTTTTTAGTCTCAAATAATTTTTTAAATGTGCTATAATGAGACAAAAATGTATCATCAGTGTGTTAATAATCATCGTGTTTTACCTCTTTTTACCTAATTTTCTTGGACTTTTAATGATTCTTGCACATCTATATTATTTTCATTGCACTCAATTTACTTTGACAGTATAAATTTATCATTTTCGTTAAAAAAAATCGACGCCCTTCCAAAGGATGTTTATAATTTAAAATATTAGATGAAAAATAAATCTATTAACCTTCATAACTGAATATTAAAAAAAAATATATATAACAGCTCATAATTGATAGGCAGTGTCCTTCGTGCGTGTGTAATGAGAACGTAAAATTTTTTTCCAACGGATCGGGCAGATGCTGATTTGAGAGGAGCTAATGGGAAAAAAATAACACTTGACAGTCGAGTGCACATGAAGTGCTCATCGTACTGTGCACCTTTCTCTCTCTTTCTCTCTGTCTCCGGTTTCATGATAGTCAGTCAAGTCATTCTTTGCCGCCCGTGCAGTCGCTTGAAAGCTCGGTGGCAATGTACGAATAGTGTCAGATGCCGTTATTATGGGCCACCGCACTATCATAGCGCATTCGGCCCGGTCTGAGGGGACACCCGGGACCGCCAGGCAGGCGAAGGTGGGGCTCCGATACAACTAGTGTTTCCACCATTCCCCTCCACGCCCCCCCCCCTTATTCCTGCTCTCACACCCCGCTGGCCACCCCTGCTCCACGGCCCTGCCAAACACACCCCCTCCCCCTCTTTAATGCCCTGTTTCACTCTCTCTTTATCTCTCTTTCTCTCACTCTCTCACATAATATGCTCTTCCCATTCTATTTTACCCTCCGGTACCCTCCTCGACACCTCCCCCACTACGTCCACCGCACTAAAATTCACACCTCCCGCTCCTACCACTATTCTCCCCCGTGATCGCTCGTTATCAGCACCTCATCTCTCCGCCACCACCACACCCAAATTGGCAATGACGCTGGTAGACGTCGTAAAATCACTCTTGATCGCTGTATTTCATTTGTTTTTTTTACCGATAAAAAATTCGTTCATTTATGAAAAGTATGGGATAAAATAAAGTACCTACCGCGGTCACGCGTGAATCCGTGCAGGGAAAAATAATAAAATAACCGCGGTGGGTAGTGTCCGAGTGATTTATTTTATTCTTTCCATTCAATATTCGAGGAAAGATGAAAAAAAATTGGGAGGAGAGATATTTATATATTTTTTCCGGGTGGCCGCCATGTTGACTACGTCACTGCCAAGTCGTGGGCGTTTTTCGGGAGCGATCGCGGCTCCACCTTTTGACGATCCCTTTCCCGCATCCTCATCCAACATCCTCCTCTACCCTTCCCATCATTCTCTCTACCTCTCGCTACCGTTTCCTCTCACTCAATTTCTCTCCTCCCACTGCCTCTACCACCACACAACCACCAGTAATGTAGCATACAACCACTTAAGTTGTTTTCTTAACGCCCTCCCGACCGTGCACCGCCATTATACACCCCCCTACCCCCACACTCTCCGACTCCACCTCCCCCCCCCTCACATTTCACCCGCCCCCGCCCCGTTACCGACACACCCTACTTCCCTTATCGCCACCAGCCAACCCCTACTTCACCCCATCGCATCGTTCCCTTTTTGTGTTACCCCCCTCCCCGCTCCCTTTCTTCCTCCTCCTCCTAGCCCTTCCCATCCTTTTCCACTTCGCTGCCGTAGCACCGTCAAACTGTCGTCACAGCCCAGCCCCGCGCCCAGCACCCCTCAAACGCGCCTCTGCACCCGACCGCGCCACTTCTCTAGCGCCGTGCCGCACCTCACTCTCTCTTCTGTCTCGCTACACTCCTCTCTCTCTCATCTTCCTATCATAGTTAGTCTCTCTCTCTCTCTCACCTTTCACGACCTCCACCTCAGCCCAACACACACGACAACCCTCCCCACACCCTCCCCCCCGCCACAGCCTCCCCTGAGCAGCAAATGGATAAATAATGTCGGGCTCCAGTGGCCAACATTAAACTGCCCGTAATTATAATGTTTAATGAGGCTCCCCCAGGTGTTAAAGAGTTCATCTTCCGACGGAGCTTTCTCCCTTTTGCTTTTCACCACCTCATCGACTAAGAGGAGACTTGCCCGCGACGACCAAGGAAGAGAACGGCCTTCCCCCACCCCTCGTTAATTACTTAGCAAGCGAATTACCCCCCGGCTTCACCGAGGTGTATCCCTTTTTCAAATTGCTTAAAGAATTGTCTCTGTTATTTTTAGCTTTTAAGTTTTTCATTCAATTCTCTCTTTAAAACTGATTCCCATCATTCGCTTGAAAATTTTGATGTCATTCGTGGACAGCCACGGATCCACGGACATTGTTTTCGGGCAACTCAAGATCAATGAACGCTCGCAGACGAAGAAAATCGTAATTCTTTTCAAATGTGCTGCCGTTAGGTTTTGTGTTTCAGGATTTATTTTTGAGTTAAGGGGTAAAATCGATAGCTTTCTTTTCTTCTTTTCTGATTTTACGAGTTGGGCGACATTTATTTACGGCAAGAATAACAATTTCCTATATTCCCGAGAGGCTGTTGGTCAGTTTAAGTTGATTGCTTTACTGAGAACCATCTTTTCTATAACTGTACATAACTCTTTGCTATAGCGTCTTGAGAGAATAAAAACTTGCGTGTTAACAATCGTGAATTAAAAAAATTCTTAAATAAAAACTATTGATAAAACATTCGCATAAGTAAAATTTCTGTACATTCTAAAAATATAAAAATAATATGTTTGAGAATTAATTAAAACTTTCATTTAAATAATCATTTAAATTTTTAAAATTTAAGCTAACCTTGAACGCGTAAATGTTTGAATCAACTTAATATAAATTACCTACCAATGAATACGGAACAATTCTGGATGATTTAAGGAGCATCTACCTACCGTCATTTTTATTCTTTTAAATTATTATTAGTCGTTTAGGATTGGTTACATGCAACATAAAATTGGCGCAAAGGAAATTAATTTGTATCAGCTATTTAATCAGCCAGTTTTTCTGAAGGATGAAACGCTGTAATTGCTGTATATTTTGCTCTTCAAAGAAATTACGACCATGATGCAAAACTATTTCAGCGATTATAATTATTATTTGCACTTTAAGAATCTATTGTGCTATTATCAGTGTCCCATTTTTTACGTATTTTGTTGATATTATTAATGAAAAATTCAAAGGTTAGTTTTCTGTCAACGCCATAGATTAGTGTACATAATTTTAGCCATCGCGGTAATGTGTTCCGGCCTGGAGGATGCGTGATGCATCTTTGGTCAAAACGCAAATCGAATGGGGCAAATCAAGATGGTCGGTTGCCTCCTCACATTTGGCCTTCCATCTCTCTCCCGAAAGGCCTCCCGCTCCTCCCCCCCCCACCACGCCTTTTCTACCCTTCTCCTTCCCCCCTCATCATCTCCCCCCCGTGATCAATCATGCGCTCATCTGCCCGTGTCTTACTCGCTGAACCCCCGTCTTGGCCATCTCCACCCGAGTCCCTTTCATCTTCTGGCCACTCCTTTCCCCTTCGTCGCAACATCCCGAACACAAAACACCCCGCCCCCCCCTACCCAACATCAGCCACCTCCATCTCCAAGCACTCCCTTCTTTGCGTGTCCTTCATCATTACATCTCCAAATAGCCTCCAAAATATGTCTGCAAAAAACTTCTATCGCAGCCTTACACTCGGAGTTCATCCGTAAAATAGTTTTTCTTCCTCATTCGTTAAAGAAACTGGCGTGAAACGTCATTTTTCAAAAGTAAAATACTCCTATGGCAGTCTCTTTCAATTTAATCCCTTTCTAGTGGTTGACTAAATTCATAAATGCTCATGATAACTTTGATATACCTGGCCCAACATTGCTTCCCTGAGGAGCAAGCATATTTGAGACCTCAATTAATAAATACCTCCATTGACAATTTGGTCGAATTTTAAAAATAGTTTTCATTGTAACCTGGACTTAATCCAATATTTCATGAGACTCCATCTTCTTTGAAATTCCTATTTCCAGTATGTGCAAACACTGGAAACTATCCATTATTGAAACATAAAAAAAAGTTCCAGTTTTATCAACCTGGCCGAACTTTGGCCTTCCTAAATCCACGTCCTCTGCGTACTTTTTGACTAAATCATCCCCATTCAAAGAGAGACATATTTTATAATCCGTGCTTCACCTCCCCGACTGTATTTTTCCGTACGACTCCGGGTAACTTTTTGACGCTCACACAACATGCATAATATTCCTCACACCTTCTCTCTATTTAAGTGCACCACCTGAAGTAAATTTGGTTTTGAATAAATCAATTTTTTCGTCTCAAGACATCCCAACCGGTGCTTTACTTACTCAAATGCAGTTTTACTCAAGATCAAGAGATATTTTTTGGACGCACAAGAAACATATGAAATACTTCTTAAACCTTCCCCAGTCAAATCCTTAATGAACCTTTGCTTTAAAAAAATGAAAATGTTTGCCATATACATTCCAAACCGCGCTTTACTTTCCCATCCACATTTTTCCTTAAGATCACGTTTAATTTTTTTGGACGCGTTCACACACGCGTGATACTTCTCATATCTACCCCCAATTGAATGGCACCACCTCAAGGAATTCAAGTTGCCAACAATCAACTTTTTCACATCAACATATCCCAATCCGTGCTCCTCTTAGTCAAATGCATTTTTCCTCACGAGCAAATGTTATTTTTTTTGAACGCTCAATTCGTCTCGCACCTCCCCTCAATTGAATTAAGAGTCTTACGTTTTGAATACATCAATTACTTTTTAGTCTCAGACACCCCAATCCGTGCTGCACTAACCCAACTGCATTTCTTTGAGTCCACGCGCTGCAGCATTCATTTTTATTTTGTATTTTGGTCGCGTTCATATTACAAGCGTAATGTGTGCATTTTTATGATACTCCCTGTCCACTTAATCGGATGGCATCTTAATTATTATCCTTCGAGACAGGCGAGCCCATCGCGTCGAGTGGAGACGTGAAGGAGTAATGAGCACAGACCTAGGTGAGCATATCTCGACGTCTTCTCCACTCAATAACTCGGGCTTGCGCACGGCGTCGTGCGCGGGTTAAAACTCTTCTCTTACCCGTCTGCATCGCCTTATACCTCCTCCCTTCCGGCCGCCAAGCCTCGTCCATCCATATCCTTCCCCCCGCCGAGACTTTCATCCCTTCATTGAACTCTTCCTGAGCCCTTTTCCCCTATCCTCTGCAGTCTCCGCAGAGCTTCCCCGTGCCACCCCCCCTTCCCGCCCTATCCCTAACTTCTCTGCTCCCTAACACTCCGCCCTTCCCCGTCATCCGGTTCCCTAAACTGCCACTCCATCCCGTGACCTCCCGTGGAAAGGACACTTGCTCCGGGCATCCCCCTGAAAAATACGCTCCTGCCGTACACGTCCTTCCTCTCTCGGCGGTGCTCTTCTGCCGGATTAATAATGACGAAAGATAATGGGCGCGTGAAATAATGATAAAATGGGAACGTTCTAATTAACGCGGACTTTTCTTGACCATGAGGAAGCGAGGATAAATCTTTCTTGAGTGTTGGTGGAATATTTTTAAAATCAATTTTTCCTTTGGGGTTTCGCGAAACATATTGGCAACATCAGGACTGCAATAAAGTTAAAACTAAACTAAAAAATAAACTAAAAGAAGAATAACTTAGTTTCATAAAATTTGTAAGAATCCGTAATAAGTAAATACATTTTACTAATTTTTTAAATTTATGCTATTGAAAACTCATTTGAAAATTAGTGAAACCTTCGAGGCAGCAACATTCTTTGTTTACTGAGGTCCTAATGATACACATAAATTTGGTGAAGCATTTGCAATTCCAAATCGATTAAAGACTATTCCACAAGCACTTGAGTGAACTTTATTCATGTATGTAATAATTAACATAACATCATGAACGCTGGCCGCTCGTGATGACCGAAAGGGGAAAAAATGAACAATACCTATTTGATTTTTTTGACCTCCATTTTCGGAGCAGGTGTCAAGATGAGGCCAGATAACGACCCTTAATGGAAAAGGGGAGCCGAAGGGAGGGGAGTGGACAGGGGGAATGGAGCGGTTAGTGGCAATGGATGCCCTTTTCCGCGAAGAGAAAGTGTCCTTTAAAACCCATTCGCAAATCCTCTGCCCACCTGCCAGTCACCACCGCCCTCACGCCCCCGAAGTTCAACCCCTGCCATGCACCACCACCCCCAAATCTGCGCCCACTTCCGCCACGCCCACCACGCCATCGCCACGCCCCTTCCTTCGCTCGCTCGACACCCCAAAGCGTCTCCTCCTGGGCTGAAGATATACGGTGATAGTTATACCACCACATTTAACCTCCGCTTTAAAAAAAAACATTTGAAAATTAAACATTAAAAAAACAATCAATCAAGAATCAACAACACTTTTTTTAAAAAAATGTAGTGGGTTTACTCCTACAAAAAAAATGTAAAAAAATTTTTTTTAACTTTCTCTAGAAACTAAATTGAATTAACCTTACATGATTTGAACTTTTGCTTTATCCCCCCCACCCTCCTAGTGAATGGAATAACGTGAATGCTGATGAAATTTATTATTTCTTAAAAAAAGAATTTACAGCCTCAAATTCCTTGTTCTAAAACAAAAAAAGTTTTGATGGCATCGGAAAACTCACCAATTTAAAAAATCGTAAACAGAAGTCAATGTTAACAAAAAAAACAACATTTTTTTGGCTTTATTGGTGCTTTTTTGTACGCACTTTTTTGATACATGTGAAAAACTACACTTTGCTGAAACAAAAGATAAAATGAAAATTATCAAAGGAATGTCAAAGTGAAGTGTGGGTTTGCCTGGGGATGTGCCTTGTGGATCTTGGCCCCATGCGATCCAAAACCCCGCCGGTGTTCTGTCCCTCGGGGGAGGCGGCCAATGGGGGGGGCGACGGCCCCACCACTGCCGCACTCGCCCCGGATGGGGCAACCCGGCGAGGCTTGGTCCGCCGGGTTCAGAAGCCAGCCATCCCGTTGTGGGTTACGTGAGTTCGACTTTTCAAACCTTTCTCCCAAAAGCGCCGATGAGGGTTTCGACGGCACCTACCCCACTAACGTGGTGGTCAGGAATAACGGCAGCTGCCTGTACGTTCCTCCGGGCATCTTCAAGAGCACATGCAAGATAGACATTACTTGGTTCCCATTTGACGACCAACGCTGTGAGATGAAGTTTGGTAGCTGGACCTATGACGGCTTTCAGGTATCTTGTGTAGAGTAGAAAAAAATGCGTTGATTTGAAAAAAAATACGTCACTAACGGTGGGAAAATTTAAAAAAAGAGGGAAATTAGAATCTTTCCTGGGAATTTCACTTAGATGCTCGGGAGTAATATAGAAGGGGAACTTTTTTGCATGAAAAAATTAAAAAAAAAATATATATATATACCTGCTCAAGGACAAATACCGAGTGAGACACTTTAAAGGGATCCATCTTTGAGGTTCCCGAAAATATTTACCGTATGAAATATGAACGGTGGGAAAAACTTTTGAAAAAATGGGAGAAACTAGACTCACTCTTGAGAATTTAACTTAGATGCTCGGGAATAATAGAAGGGGGACTTTTTTTTGCATGACAATTAATAATATGTATATCTGCTTGACGGTATGAACCGAGTGAAAAACTGTAAGTGATCCTTCTTGGTGGTTCATATGGGGAACAGAACGCACTTTGGGCATGACAGCTCACCGTAGAACCAATCTGATAGCAATAAAATTCTCCCTTAATTTTATTTTACCTTCAACTGTGTGATTTCAGTCGGCCAAGTTTTCGAGTTTTGCTTTTAAAGAATCTTATGATTTGGCCAATCACAAAGTTCATTTCATGAATTTGCAATAATCAAACGATTTTTTCGTTATTTTTCTCTCAACTCTCTATTGAATTAAAAATATTGGCATTTTTCAAGGACGTAAAGTGAAAAATATTATTTCTTCTCAATTTTGGCAACTTGTATGATTTAATCATTTCCTGTTCTTCTTCGAATTCTTCCAGTTGGATTTGCAGCTGCAGGATGACACAGGAGGCGACATTAGCAGTTTCATCACCAACGGAGAGTGGGACCTTTTAGGTAGGCTACTGTGCGCCAGCTAAGCTGAGTGATTAACCCTTTCTTAATCATCTATTTACGATTCATTAACACGATCACTAGTGTATAACTAGGATAAATCTTGGATGGGATTGTTGCACCAAATCGGAACTAATAATTAAATCATATTTTGAGTTCTAATTGCTATTTTCAAATGAAAATTCCGTTTCACAAGAAGCCGATGGTGCATCAGTCAATCAAAAAATCATATCTGGTAAAGAGTAAAAGAATTTTGCCTTATCAAGCACTGTTGAAGTAAACATATGATAATTGGTAATCGATTTAAAAATGGAACTGTTTTTAGACAGTGTGCAATGTCAATTGAAAGATTTATTGCACAGTCAAATTCACGTTGCCTTTTAAAACTTTATAACCTTAAATTTACTGAGTGCCTTGTTCTATTTCCAACATTTTAAATTTAATTTGTTCAAATGTCATTATCGTTTAGTAATTTTTGCACTTGAGAAATAACCTTTAGCAGAACATCCCCTCTTTAGGGGAAAGAGCCATCTTTTTAAACGGGATTGTATGGCTGAAATATTTAATAAATTTCTTTAAACGACAGGCCTGATCTGGTTTGAGGAAAGCCCGATAGATGGCAGCTACATTCAAGTCAATGAAGTCCGTCTTTGCGCGTAATTTTATTTCGCTCTAGCCTAGTTAGTGATGTTGCCAATTCAATCAAAATAAAAGCTTCAAATTCTCTGTTTCCTTATCAAAACGAATTTATGAGCAAGTATGTAAGAACATATTCATTGCATACTATGTGGCAATGTTTTGTACATTAACATGAACAACGTAATGAAAAGGAAATGGTCACATGTCTGTCTCTAAAAAAAACTAATGTGAAAAAAAGAAGTAAAAAAGTGACTGCTGAAGCAGAAATCGGAAAGAGAGTGAGAGATAAGAGACTCAAAAAGCGACTCAAAAAGGAAAAAGCAAGATGCAAGCGAGAGTCGTAAAGAGAAGGCGAAGTCTTGTAGGAGGACGAGGGAGAGTGCCGAGCGGTGGAGCCGGGACACATGGCGCCGCCACCGGGGGCCTGCGGAATTTAACGTTCTGTCTCTCTCTATCTCTCTCTCAGTCTGTCTATCGCCCGATCCACCCATCCCCTCGCCCCTAGTCCACCCCCTCGCTTCCCCCACCAAAACACCACCCTCCTCAATTTCTTTCCCTTCTATCTCTTAAGGTCTCCGAACCACCAACCTTCTCCAAATCACCCCCACATAGAATTGTGTCCTTTACTTCCACTCTTGCTTCTGCATTCCCTCCTGGCGCCCCTAAACTCTTTTCCAACCCTCCCAACTTCCTGCCCATGCCCTACAAAACCTCCAAACCCTTCCACCCTTTACCCCTAGGTCTCTCTCGACGTAGCGAAATGGCCCTTTCCACCCTCTGGCCTCAAACCACCTTCACACCTCCAAGCGAACTTTCATCCTCTTAAAACTTCTTCGGATCTCTTTTTTTCCCTCCGTCCCCTTCACCAAATCGTTTCGTCCTTTCTCCGATTCCCTCCTCTCGATATCTCCCTCTTTCTCTCTCCCGCTGTTATCTCTGTTCCTTGTCTAGTTTCCCTCAGACCCTTTATCTCCCCCGATCCTCTTTGCTTCCTTCCCTCCCCGAGCCTCATATTCTCTCGTCCTACTTCTCCGCCGCTGTTGTTTGTCTAAGCGTCGCTCTGTAACCTCTGTCACTGTGTGTATCTCTTCTCTGTGTCTGCCTATCTCTTGCTCTCTCTCTCTTTCTATCTCTCTCTATCTGACATTTCCACACTCGTCAGTGTATTCGAATGGGGGAGGGGAAGGTTGGAGGAGGAACAGCCCGAGGGCGACCTCCTCCCTCTTCTACCTCCCGTGCAAAAGTTTCGTTGGGGATGCACTGCGGTACCTCGTCGTATCGTGACCGGGAGGGATCGGCACAATAGGGACGGCCAGTATTTTTTTTGCGGATTGAGAAACTTTCCCATTACAATGCCCCGATCAATTAATCCCAAGCGACCCAAAAGAGTAGAACGGAGAACACGGCGACTACCACTGGCTAACGGGGGGCTCTTTGTGTGAGCGGGGGATGGGAGTCATACGATCCAGTGCGGTTTGTGGCACGTGCGTGCCACAATGTCCCTGCGATTCGCGCTTTTTTTTGTATACAGATCCGTCATTCTCTCCTCGCAGGAGAGTTGTTTTCAAAGGAAGGCGGTCGTTTGAATCTGCCGTAATGTGTGCGCCATTATCTCAGAATGAATAGTAGCAACCCTCCGCGGAAATCCGTAATTCTCGATTTCACACCTGTCGAGTGTTCTTTACGTCACCAGGGAAGGTGAAACGTTAAAGAAACTTAAGATTATAAAGCGCCATCTGAAACTTCATCTACACAAGCATTCTCTCCTCGCAGGAGAGTTGCTTTTTATAGGGTGGCGGTCGTGTAAACATACCATAATGTGTGCGCCATTACCGCGGAGAAAAAAACAACAAATTTTGGCGGGAAATCGTAACTCTCGTTGTTAAAGCCGCTAACTCTTAGTTTGACGCCACATGAGGTGAAAGTCTACATTTTAAGATGATTGATCGCCGTCTGAAACCACAAAGACACAATCCATCGATTGTTTCGCGAAAACATATCAGTATCCTTTGAGTGGCTGCATAGAGGAATGGGCCGCGCACGGTAAAGGATCTTATTGAAAGAATTCAACGGGCAAATTTGGTCAGATTTGGATACAACATACATTTTTGCGTTTTCTCCGATTCGGAACCACGGGGGTACTCTCCAAAAAAAGAAAGAAAAACGAAACATTTTCCCATCAACCTTGGTTTTATTTTTCCATTGAGCCTCATGCGCCTGGATTTTCCAATACCTGCATTTCAAGTTTCAGCCGCAGTGCCTTTCATATCTAAAACCCCCATTTCGCCCATCCTTATCTCCCTCTCACATCCCTTCCCCCATTTCATACCCACTCACTCCCCGTGAGACAATCGTGCTCATATTTAACGCACGTTCAACCCTCTCCGAGCTCGGGGAGGGGTGTCCTCTTGGGGTACGGGCGCGCAGCATGGGCCGCGGTTAAGCAGTCACGTACCCTGGACCCTGGATTTCGCCAAATCACTTCCCTCGCAATTCGTTTCATCATCGGCTCCGCTTGCGACCGGCCTGATTCGTCCCCGTCGCAGCCCTTCTCGATCAATCCCGTTTCCTTTGACATTCTGCCGTGGCTCCGCTACGCTCCACGCGAGCGCAAGGGAAGCAAAAAGTAGAGCAACCCTACCCCCCTCTCCCCACACCCCCTCGTTTTACCCTGAGAATAAGGAGGAAGACTCACCAGGGAACACCCACGGTGACCAGATTTCTCTCTGCGCCGGAGGGAATGAATGGAGAGGCGCCGAGGCACACACAACACTCCCTTTAATAACCGATTTAATTTTCCGAAAGGCATGCATAGGATTCCGAGTCACGTCTCACGTGTGTCGACGTCCTCGTCACGTTCAATAGAATTACAAATTTGAGCTCAGTTATGCCATAAACTAGGCCAGCTTTGATGACCTGGTTCCACTTATCTTTAATATGTACCCCCCCTCCTTTCATGAGAATCGGAGGCTTGAATAAGACGCGAGGATGGGAAAGAAGCTACAAGCGATGGAAAGCGGTAGCCAGACGCCTGAGAAGCCGTGTCAATGATTTTTTATACTTTGGGCCAAAAATTTAAGCATTGCCTGTGCGTTACACGTTGACACATATCTTAAAATGATGCCCGTAAAAGAAATTGAGCTTCTGGTTGGACTTAAACCTTTTGGTTTCGAGATAAATTGTTACCCAGACTCGAGAAAGAGGACATATCTTAGCTTCAATTTACCTTCTTCACCCTCAAATCAAAAGTGTTCTAAACTGAAACATAATGCCCCATTCGACTGAGAGTGCAATGCACTTTGTGAAGGGATCTAAGATAATGCCTTTAAAATCAATAGCTGATTTTTTTCAAGCAAAAACTGATGCAGATCAAGCCTTTAGCTTTTTATCCATACGTGAAAGGATCCAGATGCATAGTTTTTCGCCTTTGCGGAGAATGAAGCGGAGTTGAGTTCTAAAAATTTAGACCCTTTCTAAGACTCCAGCGATATCGTCGTGTGGGACACTGATTGAGTGAGATGGCACTAGTCTGGACATAAGTAAATGTTCTTCGTGAACCGATCTTTTTCAGCCCACTAACTCTCAGCATCACTGTAGAAATCGAATCTATATTCCATTCCCTCGGAACCACCCCTCAGATGAACTCGAAGTATTCATTTAAGATTTGAGAAAGTCCAAAATGCTAGTACTACCCACTGCTGATCGACTGTTTAAACTAAGTTTGTCTGATGTACCCGTCTATCTTCTCGTTCTTAGACTCCGAATTTAACGAGTCTTTGAAAAAACTTAACTATGGAGGAATGCGGGCGGTACTGTATCGCGCAACCTTTTCTCGTCGTCCCTAAGTTTTGATTATTGGGTTCACTGTAGCGCTTGTTCATGTCTATATATGTGAACAACCATGCAGGAATCTTGGGTAATTCTTGGCTTTCCGCGACTTCAAATTGGATTTTCAGGGTACGATAGCTTAAAAAAATGCGCAACCTTATATAAACTGGAAATAAACGACCACAGAGTTTTAAGTTCGACTTGCGTGACAAAAAAAGAAAAAGATGACGGCTAAGTAAACCACTTAACATGGGTGAATAGTTGAATATACAGAAAAAAATGTTGTAAACACTGAGAAAATTCTCACAAACACGTGCGATACTCATCCACCGCCTTCCAAAGGTATTAGTTCGTGCCGTAAACGATTTGAGAATATTTTATTATTGGCGGAACAGAAGAAGAAAAACTCCCTTTTTTCCGACAGAATACAAGATTTATTTTTAGAATATGAAACGAGCTAATCTACACTGCGTTTAATGGAGAATTGTGATTCGCGTCATCGATAAGTCATCATTTTGACATAACCCTTCATTCGTTCACCCAAATTTTTGACCGATATGCCGCATTTTATCTCCGTCTGCGTTCTCTCACTCGACTCCTTCTCCGTTTTCCTACTTCAATTCTCTGCGCTTATCTCTTCCCTAACTATATTAAGTAACCTGGTCTACCTTCATTTCCTATTTCACTTCTACGATCTCTGTTTCACCTCCTCTATGTGTGTATCTCGCTGTTTCCCTACAACCAGCTGCTCTCTGTCTCTCGTGATCGTTCTCAAAACCTAGATTCATGCTCTCACCACTTTCCCTCTTTTCTTATTCCGCTCGTTTCCTTCAAATCTCCCCGACTGTTTTCGTCGTTACCACTCTGGTACCGTAAACCAATACGTTCCGTCACGTTTCTGCCTCCTGCCAACCCCCTCCTCCCACCTTTTCCTATTTTGCACTTGGATGAAAAAAAAGGTGCGACTCCCTCTCTTTCCCTCTTCCAAATCAAAAAACTCTATCAGTACCGCATTTATGGACCAACATCATTTCCCTCGCCACCACCTAAACCCCCTTTCCAATTCACCCAGTCCCCATTACCATCTCTTCCGCCTCACCTTTTCCCTGCCCTCCCTCGCCTCTCCCTCCTCCTCTTTCTGCCTCTTTAAAACCCTCGCCTTCAGAGTTTCACTCCATCTTGACTTTCGCTTTCGCTATTATCTCGCTCTTCGCATCGCTCTCTCTGTCTGTCATCCCCTTTATCAAATCTTTTCTCTCCTCCAAATCGGAATTTTAACATCCGAGTGACTTATGTTTGTTTTATTCTTTATTTGCTTTGGTTCGCTTTATCTTTTACCCCTCTGTATTATTCATCAACTCACTTGTCTAACCTTTTGTTAACAATAATAAAAAAAAATTCTAATATATCAGTCCTACTTTCATCACCCATTCCTTTTCTTGTCATGCCGAGAAAAAAAAGGAGCTAGTTGCTGGCAGTAATTGTTAAAAAAAAATTTTACTCCCTGTATAACGAATTATTTTATTTATGTTGCTATTTCTTAAATAATTTTCTATTGTAGTAGCATAAATAAATGAAATTAAATAGGTAAGAGTATCTTCATAAATAAGGCGCTTATTTATAATGCTTATTTTAATATTGCTCAACGGGTTCTAATATGAGAATATAAAAATATTTCCAGAATAACTAATAGCTTGCTGAATATATATGTTGATACTTAATGAGATACCTCTGGCCTTAATATTGTCACAGAATGATTAAACAAGCATCACTTCTATTCCAGTGCCTCCAAGTTACTTTTTGTTTCAACCATGAAGAATTCAAAATTTCGATGTATTCGACATATTCGGGATATTTGAAAGGGGGAAAATTCTCATGTGACATCAAATTAATTATGGAGAGACGGTATTAATCGATTGCATGATCATACCATAACCGCGTCAACATTTAAAATATATATGTAGTCTTGAATTGACGTTTGTTTCAAATGGACTCAATGCTTTTGGACTCTAGAACGCATTGAAATCAGTCCGGGCTTCGTCCAGTTTTTCATTGCGCAGTTATTATTTATGCGTATATTATCATTGGCCTACAGTTTTTATTCTGCGATCATTTCATTAATGGTTTATTGTTACATTAGTGTGTGAAAGACGATTTTTGTTGAAGAGAAAAAATAAAAAAATAACTTGTAGCCTTAAGTTGAACGCTGATGCTTCAACAGTGTTGCTTTAACCCGCTTTTATAATTATCACAGTTATATACGCAACGGCCGTTGCATGTTGGTGCCTATATTTTATTTTCAGCACGCATTTTAGCATTCAATATGCCTAATTTCTGCGTTGAAACAATATTGGTGTCATTTCAGAGGGACCTGATCAAGACATTAGTTCACGCGCTCGTCACAGCAGACACTTCGTCATCTAATTCACCGGTTTTTCCTTCAGGTGAACGTGCCTACCACCATCGCATTAGTTTGCCTCGCAGTCAAAGAAAACTTAGACTAGGTAATGTAGGCGACATTTTGGCGCTAAATACAGCGGAAATATGCAATCAACTCTTCTAAAAACTTTTCACTGCTCTTAACTTGACTATCACTGCGTCATGCACTTAGTAACAATCAAGAGCGATCCAGATGGCGCGAGAAATGGGCTTCAGTTTTATCCAGCATTTGCTTATTTTGTGAAAACTCTGTCAGTAATGCTAAGCTCACTAAGAAATAGCAAAAGCTCCCTCGGTGTCCAAGTCTTTGTTTCTTAATACTCCACTAAAATTCCTGACGCATATAGACGTGATGTATCGCGAGATCCCTATCCAACTCCGGCAATTTGAAGGCATACTCAAATGTCATATTATTTACCTCAACCTCTCTAATCTTCATCTAATCCCATTCCATGTAAGTAATCGATGTTATAATTTTTATTAAGGAATATCTTCAGCTATGTTTTCAGAGTGTAGACATTTTGTTCCTCCTACCTTCCAAACGCAATTTCTTCATGCCAGTAAAACATTTCCTAGAACCACCATCTTAGTAACTGACCGCGGAGGAAATCATCACATATATTGTATTTTTCTCGTCATTCCAATATCACGAGTCATGTTGTTCCATCAACCACTGTATCGTATTTGTTACCAAATAAGAATAAGCAGACTATACTTTGCATGTATAAAGAATACGTCAGCATTTCTTGTGGAAGAACTGCCATCAGCTTTCAAGTTAGGCTTATAACGTTCCCGAAGACTGTTGAATGCGTGCCTCGCTCTGGCACAAGCTCTGCTGGTGATTAACGAAAAGCGATACTATAAGGGTGTGTTAAGGTACAACTTCATGAAACAGGTCTCTCAGCGTATTTTTGCGCGATAATTATAAAAAAATAGCTATCAACTTGTCTCTCACACCTGGTGCTCATTAATTCATCCGATGATGTGGTCGATTAAAATATACCATTTATTGATATGGAGAACGATGAATTGTAATTGTCACTAGCGCGTGATTTACATCGGTAATTCCAAATTATAGCCAAAAGAGCTGTCCAAGAGCTTTCCAACAGTAAAGTAGCTGTAAGAACTGTCGCACACTGATAGCTAAAAAGCACGCAGTTGCAATTATTTTGATGGAAGAATTACCTCTGATAAACGAACACTCAAAGCCTTATCGTGGGTCACTGTTTCTATCAAAAGACTGGAGTGTGTCTAAGTAAAAAATAAAATATTTGAACACCTAGTGAGCGGACGACTGGTACAAAAGTATTTTGTGCAGACAACCGTTTATATAATTTCATTTATATAATTATTCACTTTGGGAATCTTGATTTATTTTGCTACCTTAAAGAGAAAGAACGATTAAAAGTAAAATCGCCTCAATATTACTTCTGAGATTTTAATAACGTATAATATCGAAATTCTTAACCTTCGACAAATCATTCAGTCACAACTGCTCGTAAATTCAGGGGATATGTATCGTGAATCTGTATTCATTATTCCCAAAAATGAATAATACTTAATTTTTTAACGTACCTATGGATAAAAAAATCTTTGCTAGGAAAAAATTCCATTCCATAGAAAAAATGGCGAAACTCTCAGCTGTTAGTTTCCATAGACAACTATGGAGGTAGATATTTGCAATATGGAATAGAAATGATTTCGACAATTTGGTAGGTATGGATAACAAATTAATCTTTAACTCGGTGAGTTATTTTATCACTTAAATAAATTAGCGTATTAATTTACTTACTGCAAATACTTTAGAATATTGTTATCAGATGAATAATTATAAATTAAAGCTGCTGTATATTATCTCTTTCTAGGTGTTTTGTCCTGAAAGCGAAAATAAGATTCTTTTAGCCTAAGAGTTCCACATGGAAAATCGTTCTTAAACATTTATATTTTGGCTTAGTGTCCATTAAAAGAGCCTCTCTGTTCAAGTAATATTAACGACAATAATTAGTGCCTATCGAGTTTATCGAGTGTTCAAGAAATAAAGCGAGAGCTGTAAATTGAACTATTGTTATATTTAAGATAGCAAATAATATTATATTGAGGTAACTATTCACGTAGCTGTATAAATGATGAACCGGTTCACATATATCGTTGAAAATTGATTCGTATGAAACTATACTGTTTTTAAAGTGTATAACGTTTACATTTCTCTTGCTTTGTCCTTTCGGATAAAATTGATATACAGTTAAAAAATAACTTATATATTTATCGGAAAAGCATTATGGATCACTGTAAGAAAACACGTGAAGCTCTATTTATTGGCATTCGAGCGGGATAATTCCATAACCAGGCAAGTAGTCGATCTTGGTAGCATCTTAAATAGATAGGAATACTCAACTATTGTCGTATTTCATAAAAAATAAGTATTTTTAAAAGATGAAATAATTTATGAGTTGTAAACCCGGAACCTAATTGTATTTTATGAGTAAATTTTAGATGAAATCATTATTTAGATTGTTAAAAGACGAAGTCTAGATGAAGATAACGCTTTCAATTAGTGCCAGTCTAGCAGGTCCTAATCGGCCATTCGACCATCAAAACTACTGCCTCTGAGTTCCTGCCGACTTATTCGTTTTTCATCGGACGGACGAGGGAAACGAGCAATACGGATAAGAGGAAGATTAGAGAGGGAATGCGAGAATGGCATAGTTTACCAATACCACAATGGAATGACCAGAACTGACTGTGTCAACTAAGTGTCATGCAACAACGGTTGTCCACGCGTGTGGTGAACTACTCAATGGATTTGTTGAATCTTGCTCACTTCCACCAGCCGAGTACCACCATTATACTCGGGTGTAATTCCTATTAAATAACAATTGCCAATTCAAACCCGCAATTTCTCTCTCTCTCTCTTATCTTTCTCTTTTTCTGTTTTTCTCTATGTCCTTTTTATCCTTCCGAACCGCCGCCGTCTTGAACACCGTACCACTCCTACCGACCTACCGAAGTCCGTTCCTTCGTCATTACGGTCCTCATTCGCATACTCTCCTCTCTTTCTCAAACACTCTTAAACCTTTTCTCTCTCCTTCGTTCTGTCTCTCTTTGTCACTCTTCTCTCTATCTATCTATCTCGAGCCCCTTCGCACCCTCTCCTTCCCCCAGCTCCACTCATCTCATCTCTCACTCTCCCGGCTCCTCGCCAATCACAGCATCAATCACTCCCCCACTCTTAACTACACTTGGGAAAAGTTCCGCCGGCTCTTTGATCGCTGTCACCATTCCTTCGCCGCTGCCGTTCCCTCTCTCGGTAAGCTCCTTGGCCCCTTCTCGTGGGGATGTTTGGATTTAAATGTCCTCCGAGCGGCCGTGTTTCAAACCGACCAATGGGGGAGTCGGGGGGAGTTCCGCACCAGAAAGGGCTGCTTAAGGGTGGAAGTTGAAGGAGGAGGTTCGCTTCCTCCCGTCTTCCTTCGGAGAGGAAAGGTGCAGAAGGCCCCACCACTCCTCCCCAGGAGAGTGGGATGGGTCATTCACCGTCGTCCTAACAACCCCACGACGATTGCGGCGGACGGCGATCGGAGAGACTCGGAACTCAATTGTCACAAGCACCTGAACACGCTCCCCTTAACCAACCGCCCTATCCATCTTCTTTCCTCCTGCAACCCTTTCCCTATTTCAATCCCTACCCCCTATTCTCCTTCACCCTTCTTCCGCTCTCTTTGTAAATCTCTCTCTTCTCTCACTCTTGCCTTGTTTAACTCTCTCTCTCTCTCTCTGTATTATTTTGAAACTATTTCTTTTTCCCATTTTTAATCGCCTCGTTAATTCTTTATTTTCTACATCTGTTCCCTAAATCCTGTCATCTTAAATTCCACTGCATTCCACTTTTTATATTTTTGTTTACTTTTTCTCTCGTATAAACATACACAAAAAAGAAATGAATTGAATATCTCAAAGGCTTTCCTAAAACCAATACGTAAATAAAAAATGCAGGCAATATAACTGTCTGAAATGAAAACAACTGTGCCTCAATTTATTAAAAACCCTTAAAAGGGCACTTTTATCCAATCCTAATTAAGCTAATGTTTAACTAATACCTGATAAATACATGAATGCTAAAAAACCAACTTTCATTATTGGATTCTATGCTAAACAACAAATTATGATATTAAGTGCATACTTAAATATAATTAGTTTCCGCTTTTTGATTTTTCCTTTTTGGAACAAATCGTTTATTTACCGTTCTCTCCTCTTCCGCCTACCACTAACATCTCCGTCTCTTTGCACCCCTTCCGTCTCTTTCTCTATTCATTTCAGGTGTTCCCGGGAAACGGAACGAAATTTACTACAATTGCTGCCCTGAACCTTATATAGACATTACTTTTATCATTATTATTCGACGACGGACACTGTACTACTTTTTCAACCTTATTGTTCCATGTGTTCTCATCGCCTCCATGGCTGTTCTCGGCTTTACTCTTCCACCGGACTCAGGCGAAAAACTTTCATTAGGTAATATCTCTCACTCAAGTGTTCGTTTAGATTGCTTCAGTTCCGCATTCTCTCCTTTTATTATACTCTTCACTGCCCCCAGTTTACCCCCCAAAGATCCGGCCGCACCCCTCCCCTTTACCCCCAAATCGCAGTTCACCGCCCCAACACCTTGACCGATCCGATCCTTAGAGTCCCTCCGCACCACACTCAAATTTAAATATACCCTTTCTAAACCCACCCACCTGATTCCCCCACATTTTCTCTCTCTCTTCCGTTTTATAAAAGGATTTCCCCGTTTTTTTTCTTAGCTATGATTTTCCAAGAGTTTTTATATTCCATGCCCTTTTTTTCCCTTTTTATGATATATTTCAGGCATGCCAGGGGAAAAGAACGTTAAAGAGTATGCTTGCTGCCCAGAGCCCTACGTAGACATTACTTTCGTCGTTCATATCCGACGAAGGACCCTGTTTTACACGGTGAATTTGATCGTTCCCTGCGTTATGATCTCCTCTATGACACTCCTTGGGTTCACTCTACCACACGAGTGTGGAGAGAAACTAACATTAGGTACAGTAAAAATTCCTCGTAGGAACTTCCTTTTGCACTGCATTCTTGCCTTTCGATAGATGTTGTCTGATGGCGCATCTCCTGGGTATGGAATCATGGTCATTAATGAATAATTGAATAAGTAAATGGAATGATCTTTCTAAAAGGAATCAAACTTACGAGTACTTTTATTTTTTTTTTTGATGTTCCATGGGGCGACGTCCATTTTCTTTCGTCCCCGTAATATTTTGTCACTACGGCATTAAATATATCATTGGCTGTGAAGTTGCTTAATTTTAATTGTCATGTTTCACCAGATTAGTTTGTTTAAATTTTTTTGTATTTTTTTTTGTCTGACCGCGTGATTGTTGCTATGCGGTGTGTGAAAACTTCCTTACTTGTGTTCGCACATACGCATATATACTAGTAGTACATATTTATGCATGTAGGTGTTTGTGTGTGTATGTTTGTATGAATCACATTACATAGATGCGTACGTGCGTAACTATGTACATCCAGAGAATTGGGGAGTGCAGGTGTCCTTTGATTACGGATTTCAAGAGTATAAACGCTAATTAATGTCAATGAAAGAGTGTAATTAATTTGTAAGTGTTGAGTGCAGATATACAGGAAGTTCCTCTGAATATTTTTTTCTATTAGTACGGATACAATTTTTGTGATAATATGCTGCCTGTGTTTAGTACAGCACATCAAAGAGCTTTATTTTTCGTTTTCTTTCCTTCAATGGACTATCCCAGTGGCTCGCTTATGCATGCATTCCCCTAAGTGACCTTTGCTTGCCCAACAATCGTGTTAACGGTAGAGTATTAATTTAAACACACTGTCACAAGCTATTTAACACAACAATGGGAAAATTTTCCATCTTCGACACAGTAACATCTTCCATCATTCAATTTATATCACACATATTTAGCATATATTTTGTTGCTGAAAAACTATCTCATTGAAATTCAGAATGGTATATATATGTATAAATTGTACAGTACACCCATGTTACCCAGTATTCCCTAACAATGAATGCTTGCCAGTGTTGGCCAACTCCAAAAATGAACTTTTATTTCTTTTACAGTGAAGAAGGGTATTGAGATTTCTATAAAGGTCAATTTACGACGGGCAGAGATCTGCAAATGTGCTTGTTTAGATATACTTGAATTGTTGGATAAAATTCAACAAACCGGTTTGCTTTGACAGCAGTTAAATATTTTAATTTCTTAAACAATTAATAAAATATCATGTCGTTCATCAATAAATTACAAATTATTTTGGAATAATTTTGGCAAAAGAAATTTCAAATAATTGCACAACTTGTGCTGAGAAAAACTAGAGGATAAAGATTATAACCCAATCCAATGACAAATAAAATTTTTTATGTCAAAGCAATCTGCATCATGTTTTTAATATCTCACAGAAATGGTTTTCAACGAAGTGTGTGGTGTCCATTGTAACTCATTATGTGTTCCTATACTTGTTTAAATGTTTTAACATCAATGTACGTGAAACGCATGGTGAAATTTGATTAATATAACTAGCACATTGTAACTTATATAAAAGCTCATACTAACAACCACTTAATACCGGAAGGCATCATCCCAATCATTTTATTAATGCATTACTTATTTTTCTTTTAATTTAATTTAATTAAAACCTCAATAAATAAAAACCTAACTTGCACATGCCTCCGTTAAATAATCTCGGTTAAAATATTCACATAAATTCTCTAATAAAAACTGAAAAGAAAATGCTTAAATACTGAGCTGCTTTATGCTTTTTTATAGCCATCAGTCCCATAACTGTGAATTATGCATATCACACTCTAATACTGTATTTATTTGCTTAGCAGATTCCAATGGAACCAATTGCGTCATAATGTTTCATGTGACATATGTGTGCTGTATTTCTATTTTACTTTGATAAGACTTAAATTATTCTGAAGAGCACTTTAAGCAAGACGTGTGGAACACATTAAAATTTAGAAAAAATGAAACTTTATCAATATTATCATCCTGTGAAGACTGTGGTATTTTGTTATCCATAATACTCAAAAAGTGGTGAAAATTTTTAAATCATAATGTTATAATAATAACATTTTATGATTCTGTTACCAATTTGACTTAATTCCTTTGAAAAATACGCTAAATTTTCTGCAACCATTAAAATATGAACTTGGAATCTACTGTAAAATTAATAATCACCGTCCGACCCGACAAAAATCGAAATTTGTGGCATTCTTTCACAGCCGTGCGAGAACATTTGGAGCTAGAGGCGTTTATTTCTGATTAAATAAAAAGTTGTGACTGCGTGTGAATGAAGCAAATGGAAGTCCTTTTTCTGTATGTTGTTGCGTTTGTGCTAATACCAGAGCATTGACGCACAACCTTGCCATCTTCCCAAAACCTGTCCCCCCTCTATCACTCTAATCTCACCTTCAACCATGCACTTCTCTCTCTACCCTTCTGAACTCACCTTTCAATCCTTCCTTATTCTAACTCTTCCTCTCCAAAGGAAGCACCAGTAATGGTGGATGTTTTTGGGGGTAAGCATCCATCCACAAACCTCCATTTTACATTTTAAAAATCACTAGCATCAGATATTCTAACTTTTTCACATCTCTACAAACACCAAAAACTGCCATCATCAAACAGGGCCCGTTAAACCAAAAAACAAACAGCTAAAATATAAAACTAAATACCACAAAAATTCTTTAAATTGTGATTTGCAATACTTTAAACTTTGAGGAATCTTCTTTGAACTCATCCAACATCACTATAATTTAATATCGGACTATACAGACTTCCTGCTTCATGATGCATTGATTCTTGGCCACCATTAAATAGATAAAAACTCCTAAAAATGAGAAAAACACATGCAACACAATGTAAACGTAAGCGAATCATTCTGTGTCATACCTCCTAAACACATTAAATCATTACTTTTCTGTGCATTAAGATCTAAAGTGTCACTGTTCACTAAAATAAATTTTTCACCTTTCCACAAATATTACCAATATCCCACTTTCAAGCACACTATTATTCCTTCCATATGTCCACACAATTCCCAAGAACCTTTTTCCATCTATCATGTTCTCTCATGCCTCAGCCATTCTTCTCAACCCATTGGCCCCATTCCATTGCACAGCCCCTGTGGACCCAGTCCCTTCATTTGCTTCCCACATATCAACTTCTCCATTTTTCCCTCCCGCAGAACTGCCCATTCACCCCTCCTTAACACCATTCATATTGGACCTCTCCAAAAATTAAATCAAGATCCATATAAATAATTTTTTTCTGGCCGCACAGTTTTGTCTACTTCCCAAGATGCATGAAAGGGAACAGGGGTTTTGCTGTTGTCTCACCTGACTCTGTCAGGGTGGTTGCTTCATGTGTAAGGAATATACTGTAACAATAAGAGTCATAATAAACCTACTCCTTTAGCCTGGGAGCGCAAAAGGCTTGAAACAGGACAGAAACCATGCAGCTTGTGTGCATGTATCCCTTGGTAATCTCCAAGTCATTTCTTTCTCCCTTGCATGAAAATGTTCCAATGTTTACCTCCTAACCAAGAGATTTGTTGATTGCACCAAATTTCACTGGAGTATGAATGATGAGGGAACACTTCAAAGAAAGATGAATCAAAATTTGCAGCAACTCCTGACAACTAATGAAGAGTTCCCCCACCATTCGCTCTCCAGAGATCACTAGTTCACTGCTGTTTTTCCTCCCTAATTCTAGTATTATTTTATTCAACTTATAGGAACTTCCTATATCCCAAGTATTATTTTATTATTTTGCTAAATGACTCTTCATTATAGTCTTTAATCCCAACTACACTCCATTAAGTTAACTACTGGAAATTGCTCTCTCAATCACAAAGAGCATTTCAATGTTTTACTCCCAATGACATAAATCACATTTCACCCCAATCTTGTTCTCTGCATGACCACATTTGCTGCGCACCTACTTTAGCATGAGTTGGTGTCTGGCCTTCAAGTATGAATTTCAGAATCTCGTCAATCAGGATTGAAAAACTGTAGCTTCATGGAAAGAAGATTGACAGTGGAACATGCAGTAGTAAACCACATAAACACCTATGCATCATTTCCACACTGCGTGTACTTACATTTTACTTCAAGTCAGGCGCCAACTTTTAGTGAGAGAACCCTGTAAAATCTCTCAAACCTCAACCAGCAATTGCCCATGCTTGAACCTCATGAACTTCCTTCTCTTTCTTCAGCATTGGTTACCTTAATCACTGGCCCACTTCTGTAAATGCACTTTCTCCCCATCTTCATTATAATTATACCTAGCCATTATTCCTCTTGTTCACAGCTTGCATATATTTCTTTAGAAAAACTAAACCATTGATTTTCTTCTTGTCTTAAAGAAAATGCTAATTCATGACCATCAAAGTCATTGGCCCTCAAAGTGTTGCAGTTGACTTGCATATTCCAAGAAATTCTTTACTTTTCTCTTCAGATAGTTTCCTATTTCCTACATAATACACAGGTTTATAGTATGTAATTCCTGCACATTTTTTCAATGATTTAAACTGATTGCTTAGCTTTCCTGTTACAATATTTCAAGAAAACAACTCTGCAAGCATCCTCACTTGCTACCTGCTCAGTTTTTAGAGTAATCTTTTGCATTTTGTAATGTATCCATTTTATAGATAATAAACAATAGCCAATCATTCTGTTCAAGCAGTTTTCCTCTCTCAGACTCTAATTGCGGTAGGTAATTTCCTCTTTGCACCTGTACCCAGCGGTAGCATCTGTTTCACTCCATTGCACAGCCTGTTCTGTTTCTTCCTAATATGCTCCCTAAATTGATATCCTTTGATATAAGCCATCAGAAATAAGTTCTCTTCATACATCTTGCTCACCATACCCATCCTCCCTCAGTGTGCTGACCTATTTGACCAACTACTGACTACTAACCTTGCCAATTCTCACCCCCTTCCACAAAACTATATCCACCATCTTCAATCTTGTACTCTGGCCTCTCCTTACCTCCAATCATCCCCTTCTTTTTCCACACTAATGACTATGCCATTCCATTTCCATCATCTCCCTCTCACCACTATATTCATTGCCTTTCATATTTCATCAGTCATTCTTGCTGCTGAACTCTCTCTCCTTCATCCTCACTTTAAATCATCTGTTAACCTATGACACCCTATTCATCCTCATCCTCCTATGGCCTTGTATAGTCTTCCACCTTCCCTTAATTTTTTGGTGTTTCTCCTTCCAGGTGTTACAATCCTTCTCTCTCTGACTGTATTCCTAAACATGGTAGCAGAGACGATGCCCGCTACCTCCGACGCTGTCCCCTTATTAGGTAAAATATAAAGGATATTTAAAGAAGTAACTGAGGTAAACTAAAGAAATATAACACGGGAATGAAATTCGTTTGCTGGAGGCCAGTCTGAATTAAGAGGAATGCACTGCCGTATGTGTACTTGTGAGACAGAGGGGTTCCCCAGACTTTAGGTCAGCTGAGGTCAGATTCCTCATTTCCTATGAATGGTATGTTGGGACTATCTTGGTTTTTAAGCTAAAAATGCCGAGATTTAGTCCTCACCGATTTTCACGTTAGTGGTGTTGAAACACCATCCACGCTCCCTGATGCAGTTCAACTCTCATTTGTGCTACTGGCATGATGTATTTGCATCATGTAAAGCATAGGTGCAGATGCACTTGCTACCATTTGGTAATGAACTGCCTATGATTCCCCCACCCTCACGAAACCACTCCCTTCACGCTCTATGGATTATGAATATATATATATATATCTTTCTCTATCTTACCTGTTCACTTTCACAGTTACCTTGATAAACCTCTTCTCTTACATTCCACAAAAAATGCCCTTTTACCCTGAAATATCTTGGTTTCTGTGTTCTTTTATATTTTCTACTTTTATATAGTTTATGCTCCCTACTTTATAATGCAAACTTTGCAGCCAGAGCAATCATATGTTTTAACTGATCTGTTCCTGTAATTTTAATTTAACAATTTATTCTATCACTTTAACTCTTAATGGTTTATAGTTACCTACCCAATTAGATTCACTTAGTATGACATCTTTTTGCACTGTTACCTCTCAGTAAAACCTTTTATTGTAGTAAAGCCAGCTGCAGCTGCTTTTATGTTGTTGGCTGCTAATTATCTTGTGGATGTGAGTATAAAATGTTTGTGTATGTAAATATGGAACATGTATACATGCACACACATTCTTCCATGCAACAAAAATGTGCGCATTTCCAAGGACATGTGACCTTCTCCACATGTGAGCTTTAATTTGTGCATAAACTGGTGTTGTACTGCTGTGTGCATGAATGATGGTGTGTACATGTATACAGATGAGTATTACTTCCTTCTCCTGGACCAAATCACCCTAATTGTGTGAATGCAATTTGAAGTTGTGTGATTCTGTGTGCATCAGGGTGAACTCTAGAATAGTATCCATTCATCACGTTTTGTATGGCAGTTTCTCTTTATTTCAACAGCCCATTCACCATTTGAGCAATGTACCTGCTTAGCCTTTTATTTTAATGACATAATATATTATTAGATGCTTATTCTTGAGCATATGATGTGTACAAGAATATATGTTTGATCATATGAGTGTGCGAGTGAGTTTGCATGCATGTTTGTCTCTCAGTATGCCATAGACAACCCTCTCATCCCTAATCATCACCACTAAGTTTTTGATTTGATTACAACTCTGTTTCACATGCATAGCAACCCTACCTTTCCTTTATCTGTTCAGGAGGAAGATTTCTCTGGAACCTGCTTCTATTCTACTTCTTCTTTCATCCTTTAATGTTATCCATTTTATTCGTTCTATCATAATTACTTCCACTTTTCACCAGGGTTGTTCACTCTTTCTCATTTCTGTAACACTTAATATTTGTTTACTTTAGTAATGCATGGGCACCAACAACATGTGTGTACAGAAGTTTATCACTGCGACACGAGGAACTGCAAGACATTCCTCATCTCCACTCTATTCTGTATCGAATTGCAGACTTCAGCACAGTCATAGAATTGCTATTACTTTTGTTCTCCTCTGGAATTTGTGAAGACAAGTTATTCTTAAAGAGATGAATCAGTGAGGAGTTGAGTGTGTTTCTCCTTTCGACAATCACACTCAGCTGCTATAGTGGAATACGATGCCCTGTAATTTGCACTAACAGGAAAATTTGGAAAAATTCATCTCCATGCGTCCTGAGATTTCTGCATCTAATGACTGAATCATTCATCGATCCTTGTTCCTCCCTGTGTTTGTGAGACTTTTTTTCTGTTCCATTTACCTGATGATATTTTTTTTCATTTTTATATGTGTATCTTTTCATTACATTTATATTACTTGTAATAATTGTTTTGCCAAAAATATGATCGATGGAAATTATTTAATAGATTTTTTAAAATTATATATTTTCACTTTATTATTTGCTTTTTTAAGGTGAAATTATTCAGTTACACATTCATGATCAACTCACTGCCTAATAAGCAATGCTTACAGGGTGTCTTGTATTCAGAACATTTGTTTTCACTCTCACAACTTAGTCTCTTGCTTTACATTTCAAATGAAACTTTTGTACAGGCTAGTAAACTTTAGCTTGATTGTCCTTGTTTTATTATTCTTCCCACAGATGTCACCGTTCTTCTATCTTTAACGTTTTTCCTAAACATGGTAGCAGAAACTATGCCTCCAACTTCGGAAAGACCCCTCATAGGTAAACGACTACAGTTTCTTGTTAGAAAAAAGGACAAAAGGTTTGCTACTTGGACCGCAGAGGGAATACATATATAATGAATGATATGCCCAAATGGAAAACAGATTATATTTTAAATTTTCAAAATATTCCTGTCAATGGTGTTTGAAAAACAATTTATTCAATGACAGAAACACCAAAATAGGATCCAATAGTTGTCACTATATCATGAAAATATCCAAAATTTTGGTATTTCCTCAATCCATCCCACCTCCCAAGTGTTGACCACATCCATAATGTTTTTTCATCACTTTCTTTCCAGAAATTTGCTCCCTTTCTTCGATTGAGCGTCCACGTGGGTTATTGGAAGAAATTTAATTTGTCAGTAGTAAAACTTTTGACATTTTGAAGTGGTAGTACCCTCGGTGGAAACTGTTGCTGTTAACAATTTTCTACATCGCAGTAGAAAAAAACCATGTGCCATTTTCATATTTTTCTGTTCCATTTATTTCCCATTTCTGTTCTTTTAGTGAGTTCCATTAAAAATTAGAATGAACGAATTCAGTTTGTTGCAATATCTTAGATTATCTGGACTGACATTGGTCACAAATCAAATCATTCATATTAAATGTGCAATGATTAATGATCCCACACAATATTTAAAAAAAACATAATTTGCTAAGAAATGGATTGCATTCTATTAATATTAATTGTAGAGATTGTATAAATTTTGGTAAATCTGAATCTGCAAAATTAAATAATCAATGGAGATGATGTTGGTCTTTGGCAAATCTGTAAATTTTGGGGTTACCTAGCTTTTTTTTTATACTAATATTCAATGTACCGGTGATTGGGCAAGTAAACAGCATCTTAAATACTATCTGGACAATATTAACATTCAACAAAGGAGAAAAACATTTCACCTACCTCACTGTTCCTCACTAGCTATTCATAAAGAATTTAAGCATACGAGTCTAAGAAGAATCAATATAGTACAGAGGAAATAGGGACCTAATAACTAATAAAATTAAATAAGTCAAAACTGTTGTACTTTGTTAGGAACATAAAGTTTGACAATATTTCATATATGAAAAATAAATCTGATCAACAGCAATTGTAATAACTATAATCATCAACCAGATTATCTGCATCACATTTTAGGCATTGTAAGGTTGAAACTTTCTATTAATTGACTGATTGCTTTTATAACATTAGTGAAGCAGAGCAAAACTTCCAACTGATGCTATTCAATGTTAAAATATACAACGTCATTGTTTGGCATATCACTGAAATGCTGATTTAAATGGCTGACCGTTAATAGAAGCGACTTCAAAAAATTGTAAATAACATATGGACATAAAAATTACAAATTTAACTGTTGTAAATATCACTTTTTTCCTCTCTAATCAGTGTTTCTAAATTAATTAATTGAGCTATAAAATTGTGTTTTTTATGAATCAGTATCTGTTCCAAGAATGGGAGGATGATTAACAAATGAATGCTGAAGGCATAGGAGCTGATCAGGCAAATAATAATAAGATAGCCCACACAATTGTAAATCAGGTTTCTAACATATGTAATTTGATCAAAATGTATTTACAGTTGGCTGTTGATTATCCAGACTACGGAGTGGGGGCATAGACTGTTCATTAGGACATTGATGTGATCTCAGAATTCTATTGACAATATGCATGCATGAGATGACAAAAATATGACAACAGTATATAATTTTTCACTCCATATACTATCAACATATTATTTTACCAACCAATACATTTCACTGCCATCATCTTTACTTGTGGGATGGCTTTAATCTTGGTGCCACCTCTATGGCTTTATTGATAAGGCTAATCTCATCAAGGATTCATTATGCTTTCATTTTTTACCAATTATTATTTTATCCACCTATATAAATCCAGTTCACTTCACATGCATATTAAAGGCAAGGCTTTTTGTCTTGAGAATGAATCCAAACACTTCAAATGAATGAATGCTTTTGGAAAGTTTTAATTTAAAATGCCTACTGTCCAAGCCACACCTTTCCCTAAAAATCCTGGTAGTAAACATTAACTTTTCCATTGTTTTCTAAATAAAACAAAATAAATTTTTATTTATGACCTTTTGCAAAGCTGTAGTAACAGGCAAATGGTGATAAATATCATGTTCGTGTTATGAGTGCTGCAGTATGTTTTCTTTTCTTTTAAATCAGTATGTCACATTAGTATCAGCATTGAATTATACCATGTTACTCATTTTAATACATACTTTATTAGTTGATTTAATAAACTGCATGCAATTGAATGAGAATAAAAACCATTAAATATACAATAAATTGCCAAACTTCCCAGTATTCCCAAAATGATTTGAGTTTTTGCCAACCTCAATCACGCAATAATTTTTTCAGTTATAACAATTCATTTTAGGTACCTAACCAACTATTGTTATCATTGATCTGACTAATCAACACTGAAACAACTGAAAAATCCTGAACTGCTCATTACTGCAGTAATTCTGAAAAGTGTCCATGGATAATCAGGAGGCAGCTGTATCTATATTATTTTGTGTAGAACTGTACTTCAGTTTTTTATGATTTTGAATTTTCTCTTAAGCTTCTTTTCTGTAGATTATGTACATCAAATACCACATGTATAACTTGCTTTGATAGCATGTTCTGATGTAAAAACTATTGGTAAATATTTTATCCGATACAACTCTAAGAGTTATTTTATCTCATGGCACATGCTTGCAGAAAACTAATGGATCGCTTATTCTATCCTTTATTGTAGATGACTGCTGCTCCAGAGCACATTGTTGATGTATTCATTCATTTATCAAATTTTAGGATGGAGGAAAACAGAGGATTGTCCTGTTCAAGAGGTTACACTAATCTTATTTATTCCAGCAAATGCCCTTAGCTATATGAAAGCCTTCTGCTTCTAATATTTTTTTCCCTTTTTCAATGCTTTCTAAGGAACACTAATCAGCTTCATTCTCTGAATTTTTTACTCAGGACCTGATGAACCATGATGAATTTGGGCACTTGGGAAGACATGCAAAAAATAAACTTATGCCACATATGAAGCACATACTTCCTTATTTAGGCAGAGTAGATATTCTCAAAATTTTATACAAAATTATTTTGTATGGAATGGATAGTCATCCATAAAGAACAGTTTTTCAAATACTACACTCATTTGCAATGTTGTATTTAATTTTCCCAGCCTTCTTGACAAGCATGCTGTCTGCTTTATGTCCAAGTTTTAAGTAAAACAAAGCTGTTACTCTGTATGCCAGATCACTGTAAAATTAGCTGCTGCCCTATCCTGTCTGTCTTTATTTTTATTTGGTATTTATGAGCACCTTGTGCCAACTGCTAAGTTTTTGTTCTGTTTTAATGTTAGAGCTCATATTAAATATATTTTGTTTATTTGTTTCACGTTTTTAGAGGATTATGTTGCAGTTATTGTGAATGCATTAATTGTGAACTAGCCTGAACTCATTTTATATAAGTAGATGGGATTGATATCCCCTGAATGTTACTCGTGTATGTATGGAAATTAGCCTTTAAAATAGATGCAGGAGGCCTCATAATCTAATCTATGTTTCAATCTATTGCAGGAGTTACCATTCTTCTTTCCCTCACCGTCTTCCATAACCTCGTTGCTGAGACGTTACCACAGGTGTCAGATGCTATGCCCGTGTTAGGTATTGGCAAAAAGGATTTGGATGCAGTCCCCTTGTGAATGCCTGTCTCTAAAATGTGTCCCGCATTGTTCAGAATTTGCTGTATGCACTCTTTTGGTGTTGTGAAATGCGAATGGACTGACTTTCTACAGAAAAATGCTTTAGCTACAACATTTTTCGAATGACAAATTTTTCAAATAATTTTCTTTCCTCACCTTTAGGAACTTGGGAAAAAGAATATACATTGGTATTTTTCAGGCATTTTTTCTGTTCAAAGTCAATCTATTTGTTCCCTTGGTGTCTTGTTAGGTGCTGTATACGGAGCAAATGGCTATGTCTTGTAATAGTCTTGTTGTTCATGTACAGATGCTGATATTGACACTCCACACCTTAACACGCAAAACAAGTGTCCAAAATATAATGTATAGTAGATTATAGATCAGCAAAGAAAATATTTTGACAAGGCTTTATTGGATACAGGAGTGTGGTATCAAATGGGGGATTCAAATATCACGTTTGCATTTTTTTCACGACCATTTCTTTGTTGCAGGGGTGACAATCCTCCTATCTCTATCTGTCTTTTCTCTCATGATTGCCGACGCTTTACCGCAGACTTCAGAAGCTATTCCCTTACTAGGTCAGAACCCCTTAATGCTCTTGTCATGATTTGCAAAAACAGAAACTTGAAATGGTTTACTCTCTGCTCTCTCTCTCTCTGTCTCTCTCTGACTCCTCTCTTTCTATCAATGTGCTCTCTCTCTTCATGCGCCGTGTCATGACTCTGTCACTTCAGTACTCCTGGCTTATTATTATTTTCATGGAGTAATGAAATCTATCTCTCATTGTTACTTTCATTGGGTCCTTTGTTATTTTCTAAATGTAAACTTGAATGGGCCGGGGGGGAAAAGGTTGGCCTGCAGGGTGTTTCAACAAGGCCTTCCCAAAATTTCAATTGATTTTTTTGGTCAAAATTAAGAAAAAAAAAAGCTTTGAAAAACCAAATCATGATATTTGAAGACCGAACCGTGGCTTAGATATGGTGAGGTGAGATGCAAATTTTGACCTTAAAAAAAATGAACTACTACATGGTGCACGCCTGCCACCATAAAATGTCATCACGCTATAAGATGCTCGGCATGTATGTCGATGTGTTTGCACTAAATCTAAAACTAAAATAACGGGACCACTGAAACACCCTGTTAAACAACTTACCCACCATGCATGCATCCATTCACCTAAAACTAAACTGAAAAATGTGCTAAATAAAAACATGAAAACTGTTGTATTTATATTTTGCAAAACTCCTTCCACTTTTCTGTAGAGAGGCAACTGAAAACTTTACTTTTCATTGAGTGGAGTATATGTAATTAATGAAAAATGCAATTTGTAGCTAAATGTTTACAGATGAACGTCGTATTGTAGCTGTATACCACTTCTGCATGTCTTCTGATTAATGTAGCAGTAGGTGAGAATTATTTTCAATATACTGTGAGAAAGCGTTTCATTATTTATATGAATAAATATGTTGGGAAAACCATTTAAAGGTGAAATGATCATCCTTAATTGAAATTTCTAAATGTAAACACAACCGAAATATTTGCCACTCGGCATTAAATTGATGGCTACACCATGAACTAATAAATATAAAATTAAATCTGATTTTGCTTACCCTGCTTGATTTGCTTTTACAAATAATTGCTTCTAACAATTTTTAACAAATCTTTTTCCAGATGAAAGAAGACTGATATCTTGATTTTTTCATTCCAGCCATTTGAGAAACTTATGTTCTAACTTTCCCTCATGTAACCTATCATCATTGCCCAAACACCCAAATTAATAAATTCCAAAATATAACGCATGCAAAAAAACACAAAAATGAACGAATGAACCGTACCCCTCTGCCTCCAAGTAACAAATGGTTGTGCTACTAAATTTAAATAAATTAGCTAATCTAATGTCTGGTCGTTAAACTTGAAAACCGCTTTTACTAAAGTTTAATGACTAGAATAACATGCAAGCTGGGGCAACTCCTTCTTTTGAAGATTACCCTCAAGTATAAAAAGGTAAAGATTTTTTGTGAATAAAATTTGGTAGTAAAGTAGATGAGTAAAAAAGAAAGAAAATTGTAGTAACTCTATGATATTTGAAAAATATTAATTTTTAAGTAAAAGATTAAAATTTAAGATTTATTTATAAGTTCTCTTTAAGTTTATATGAGGATCTGGGAGGCATTATTTCAAATTTTTTTCCTGCCCTTTTAAAACAGAACTAAAATAAATTCAAACTATTAAAAGGAAATGAAATAAGCAATACAATTTAAAATATGAACTAAACATGTATAAAAGTTTTGATTAATTTGCCTTGCATTCCCAGATTCTGTATATAGTTTATTTTTTATATTTTTTAACTTTCTTTTAGCTTCATATTATCTGCATGCCCCAATTTTTGTTCTCATAACAACAAAATGATGAAATTAAATTAACGTGGCTTAAATGCTGGATGAGGAAATATATTTTGAATTGAATTAAATTGCATGACCTAAAAAAGTGATAATGTCCTTCTGGCATGTAGAAACGCTCAAATCTCACATTTGTAGTAAAACACACATTAAAAATATAGTTCTCACTGCCATCACCTGAGCTTGCCAAAAAAAGACAGCTTTGTATGTGTGTAAATCAAATGTGTAAACGTTTTTTATAATTATGATCCCTCTTAAACATTCCACTGAGTCACATTCTTTTTTCAATTCCACAGGCACATACTTCAATTGCATCATGTTCATGGTGGCATCGTCTGTGGTGTCTACCATCTTGATTCTTAATTACCATCATCGAAACGCTGACACTCACGATATGTCAACGTGGGTAAGTAAAGAATTGACCATCCTTGACTATTCCAAGTTAATAAGTTAGCTATTTAAGTGCCTTAATTGAAATATTACATTTAAGATGAATTTTCAAATTAGCTTCAATAGAATTTTATGTTTTGTGAAATCTATGAGGGAATCATATTTCTGCAGCCATTGACTTTAGTAGCTACCTTTTAGAATTTAGAATTGCATTCAAACTGCAGGTAAACAAAGTAAAAAGAAAATCAAAGAAATTTTATGTGCAAATTCTCATAGTAATCATCAGCCATACATACATGTAATGTACTCTCATAAAAATTATTTCTGTGTTGGCAGTAAAAATCAAAATCTATTCAGACTATGCTCAGTATACAAAAAATGATTCTGTTTTGCATGAAGTTTAAGTTCAACCGTTGGACTCAGAATAGGTATTTCTATGTTTCCTCCAGTGAAAGTGGGGTTAATATTGTTGCACATTTGATTAATGGTGTAGCTGCAATGGAACAGCCAGGGCAGTATCCCTTGGCCCCCAGGGTTAAGGGGTTCCCCGAGAGGAAAAATTATAAATTTTAGGAAAATAATTTTTTTGCATTGGTTGGAGCAAGTTAACAGTTCAATCTGTTGTTGAGGGAACTTGAATGAGAAGAATCATGCACTTGATAGCACAAGCTTTGATAGATGGGAGTAACCTGTCCACACGTCTTTACTACATGATGGTCAACAACAGAGAAAAAGTCTCTCTTCTAATCAAATGGCCAATCACAAGTGAACAAAAGAAATGAAGCACTTAATTCACATAAGCTAAATAGAACAGAAGGCAGCAGACAAGTTCAAATACACAATGTTACCATACAGTATTATTGAAAGGGCTTTGATAGTGCTTACTAAAAATGCCAGATCTCAGGGGGGGAGAGGGAGCATCACTTCATTTATTTGCCTCAGGGCCTGGAGAGTCTGGCTAGACGACTGTTTGACCATTAACCTCTTCCCTGTTCCACTCCTTTTCCAAATTTCAAAGCCTGACCTAATCTGCAGAGGAGAAAACGGATAAGGTTTCTTATTATTCCATAGTAGGGTCATCCATTTCAGGGAAATCAGAAAAGAGTGCATGTGACCCAGATAAGGTTAATGATCGCAGCATCAAATTACAGAAACATTGAATAAAATAGCCGATAATCAAGGATCATTATAACTTCTAAATAGCATATTTATTAGAAAAACTCCCAAGAAAATGTGAAGAGCTAATTAAATAAAATTCCATGAGAAACAAATTAATTCTTAGCTAATGGATGTACCCTCATACCCAGTAATAAGAGGAAATTATTGACTTTACCTTCCTCATGTACACTTTAGAGGTGATAAGAAATAAGACTGCTGCAGCTGAAGGGATAAGTTCGAATGACTATACTTTGGAAATGCATATTTATCTAGCATTAAATGTCTTATTTCATAAAAATTAGTCAATATTTATGACATTTTTTCAATTATTTTACTTCCATGCAGTATAATTTCAATAGGCATTACCTGCTCAAGTGACATGATCCTCATTGGCAATGATGTAATAAGCAGGCATACAAGTACACAGTTGGTAAAACTATGCTCTTGGTTCTCAAGAAATCATCTAGTCCCTTGATAGTCTTCATTGTGTTTCATTTTATACTAATCAGTGGCAGTTTTTATCAAAGCAAGCAGCTTTCCTTAGTGCTTACACATTTACTCTGTAAATCAAACCTGCAATTGGTTCTATACCCTTGCTGAGTATTCAAGATGTGGCCTAATCAAAGCAAAGTAGCACACCTCTCTTCCTTTTTCGTTGGAAAACCTTCCTACTATTTGGTTGTCAAATCCTGGTTTCTTCAATGCATTTAGAAAATAAGGGGTATCTGTTTTAAACTTAAGCTGGAAAACTGCTGGCTTAATCCTTTTCTTTCTAGGACTTTCCATGAATGATACAAAATACAGAATCATCACTAATATGGCATGAAGAACATTTGGATAAGAGCTTTTGAATTATCAATTAGAAATCCCTTACAAAGCAAATGTTCACTCCTAAGTCTTAGCTTAGTCTTGCCACTCATGCATACTTTGTGACTTATCCTCTTGCTATTTTCATGCTACTATCAGGAAGAATTTTGCCTCCTCTCTCCTCTTAATGATTCAAGGTTGCCTCTTTTATGTCAACATGGCTCTTCTAAGAAATATTCTATAATTTACATTGAGCTGCCTCAGATTTCTGCTGATTGCCTGTCTTTGAGAAGTGTAGGTGTTGTTTTGATTACTTGATAGGTAAAAGCTCAGCAGTAAGAGATTTCAGTCCTATATTTATGTGAATCATTGTCATAATCAGGACCATCATTATTTTCTGCATATGTATACCAATAAGCTGGTAGTCAATTTTTAGAATCAACTCTTTGCATTTGGCCAACTATGTAAATATTAATTTGTCTCTAGAAAACTGTGGATCACTCTGTAAGTTAAAAATACGGGTACTACTTGCAAGCATGCTTTACAGGACTTTCAAACAGATGCAGCACATAAGGCCATTATCACTATGAGACTATTATGGCAACGGTCTGTTTTGCTGTTATGCAAACAACTCTACTAATGATACCACCACTTCGCACAAACTACTGCTCACTAACATGGAGGTTATCCTTGTCAGTTCTTCATAAAGTAAGAACTATATTAATGTCAGAGTAATATTTTTACCAGGTATTACTTCTATCTCACATGTAACGAACTACAGTTATTAAATGCCATCAAATCCCCGAAAGTCTATCTATTATACATACAACTGTAGAGTACATTAAGGGATATGAGACATAATGGAACTAAAAGAGGCAATTCTTAGTGGTTTTGTTTTCAAAAACACTTTGCATGCATTAGAAACAAAATTAAACTAAAGTCCTTATCTAGCTCAGAATGGAGCAAAACATGGAAATTATGATTCATGCAACCCTGGAATTAAAGTACAGGGAAATAAAATGGATGATAACTCGCAAATTTTTATTTTTGAGAAAAACCTTTTTCAGCCATTGTTAATGAGATTATTTTATTTATGATAAAACATAAAAAGGCTAAACTATTGACATAAATAGCATAAGTTTCCATTTTTTTAAATTTTCATAATAATGATTACATTCAGTGTACCAAGCTAAGGTCAGTCCCCAGTATTACTCTACATATTACACACTATGTTTCTTGCTGCTTCCAGATGGTGATCACATGTGATCCTTCTACCCATATATCCTACTTCTTTCTTTCACACATTTTTGCCATCCTAGATTTACAGTGTCTGTGTCTTCATGTTTTTTCAACAAACGATAATTTTGGTTTTCTCAACATAAATCTCCAATTTGTTTTCCTCCATATTTTTGTTTGTACAATTCAATATTCTATTCAGCTCATCTTTCTTCTCTCCCAGATTTGCTGCATACTCAGAGAAATGTAGAATTATATTTTTTCTCCATGCATTTGTATTCCTGTTTAATTTTTCCTTTATTTGAATTGCCAATTTTACAATGTAAATAATGGATACTATTGGTTGATGACCACACATGTATAGTGTCCCTTTCCTCACTTCTACTTCCTCAACAGTACCACCTCATTAAACTACTGCCAGCTGTTTTTAATATTTCTGGCATATTATTCCTCTGTTGACATCGAATGACATACCTATACATATGCAGCATATATGCTCATAAAAGTAGTTGGTATTCTGGTTCAGTCTACATTGTACAATGCTGTCTTTGTAGAAGCTATGAGCTTTATGTAGGAGGTGGTCCTTATGAATCCTTATCAACATACTGTCATAGTTCACTGGTCAGAACAGTCCTAATGTTTGACACTGGGTCACAGTTAGTGGCACACGTGTTAGATGTTCTAAATGAAACTTAGAACCTGGAAAAATCCTGGGATGAGATAATACCTAGCAACCCTGATTCTTGTTTTACCTTGTATGTATCACCTGTTATTTCCCTAGAACTGTTCCATCCTCCCACAAATAATACTAGTCTGAATTTTCTATGCAATTAGAGTGAGGTTAATTGCTCTGATATCTTTAAATTTCTCAGCTCATTCCCTCTTTTTGATAGGGATGGTTACATTTGCCCAGTTGGATGAATATCAAAAATTAACTTGTTTAACTTATTTGGATCCTCATGACTGCTCATTGAAGGAACTACAGGGAAATTTCATCGACTCCTGTTCCCTGTCTCTGTGTCAAATCCTTCATGGGATATCCTATGCCATCTTCAGCCTCTGTGTCTCCATTCTCCAGTAATCTACATTTCATTGCATTGCCATCGCAGATACTCATTCCATCTCTTTGCTACATCTTAATGTTCCATAAGAATTTCATTTACTTTTCTGCAAGTAATATCCCCTATGATTAAACTTACTTGATGTAGCAAAGCAAGTCAATACAGTTCTCATAGCAGCTTCAATTTCCCTGGTAGAGATTGTAATCCATCACTTTACATAAGTCTTGCATCCTATCTTATCTATCACGAGTCACTTCATAGATGATCTAATTCTCTGTTTTTTACTCTGCTCTCTCATCTGCTGCATTAAGAATTCATGTCTTGGTCCCTTGACTGACTCTTTTCGAATGATCCTGTTAGATTTCCATCTTCTTCAAGTATTTATAGACTACTGCCATGGGTCGGTTTGTGTCATGTTTCCTTCAGTCTCTCCATCGACAAGCTATACTTCATTGATCTACATATTTCATTTGTTAAACTTAAGATGGCATCATGTCATGACAAAATTTTGATCGTATGCTATATTCACACCAAGGTGGCTCTAGCAGTTTTTGCTGAATTTTAAATCACTGTTTCACCAATGTGCAATTTGGAATAATGTTATATCCTCAGGCATGTCCCATGCTTATATTCTTTGCCTTCCGTTCTACAGGTGGTGGCAAATGAAGTGTTTGTGACCAAAAGACCATTTTGTTCCCACCACTCTGTCAGTCTCTCTCCTCTATCATTCCATTCTCATAAGCCATACTTCCAGTCTGCACGAATTAATAAGTGTTCATCCTCTATCACATTCCATACAACTTCTTCTGTTCCATAGAACATATCTTCTACTTCACCATTAGTGGGCACTTATGCTTGCACAACAACTGCCACACTCAGTGCTGTTTCAGTTTTGCTGATGTACTTCTGGTTTCTTTTTGTAACTTGAGCTGGAGGAGTATAAACTGACATCAAAACATATGCGCATATGTTGTTTTTTTTATGGTAAGCATATATTTCATAATTTGAATTCTCGCTAGAAATCCTGCTTATGATGTATTTTCAACTTGAGCTTAGATAGCTGCAACGATGCCACGAGAAAGTTCATCTATAATTTTTCAAATGATACATCCAATGTAAGGCTAGCAATATTTTCACAATGTGGGTAAAAATTCTATACATTCTGTATTCTATACATATCTGTATTTTTAATTATTGATGGGGATAGCATAGGTAATGGAGACAATTGGTTTGCATGATGGCTCAAGGAAAGATTTGTAATGTTAGACTTCTCAATTTTGTTGATTAGATGATGAGATGAGGATTTGTGGGGATGGCTTTAAGTCCCGATAGTTTAAAATAGATAGGGACATTCATACTGCATATGTAATATGGGTTACTAGTGGGGCTTTGGTTATGACTCAACCAAGGGCAGGTTTTTGTGGATAGTTGACCTCAGTGCAAATGGCTGCAAAAACATTTCCTTCCATGATGACTAATCTCTGTTCTTATAAAACTCATAATGGGCGATTTATGAGAATGATTTTCTGGCTGTTGAAGTGAGACAGCCATGTACAACAGACCAGAACCCTAAGGGTACCTTTTCCAAGAAAGGTTTGAATGCTCACACTTACAAATTTAAATAATTGAGAATAGGATCGTCCATTCCGTGATAATTAGGAGTGAGCATGTGTTTGTTGGGCAAGGTTTATGATCACTCTTCCTTCAAATTTTAATATTTATATTGTGGCAAAAAACAAATAGTTTAGATTTATAGTGTCAAAGAAAAAACAAAACAATAATCGAAGTAGAGAAGAAGATTGTACTCAATGAAAAGGCTCTAGATAAATAAATTCTAGGCTACTGCATTGCCTTTAATGTTGAAATGACCACTTGCCCCATTTGCTTAAAAAGGTTGACCAACATTAAAATGATCCATTACTTGCTATTACTTCGTCTAACCTAGCTAAGGAAATTGCTTCCCATAATTTCTCTCGTATTCAGTGGTAGCAAAAAATGACAGATGCAGCATAGGCATTCTATGACTATGAAATGAAAATGTAATGAGGATTAGGATAGCTCAGGAGCATGGATTTTAATTTGAAAGGGAAAGAGGACTATGGCACATTCAAAAGAATAAGGTTGTATGGATAATTGATATGCTCACAGTTGTTTAAGTTTTAGTGAGTTAAATAGAATAGCAAAGCATTTTGGACCAATTTGTTGGATCTTTGATGGAAGAGTGGGACTAATAACTTTGCAGAGATGGTACAGGTTCCCAGATAGAAGAAGAGAAAGGCAAAAGCATGTTAAGGTTATGAGGCTACAAGTAATACACTGCACTTGGATATAGTTTTTTTAGATATGTTATTAAGGTGTACTTCTGTTAATGCATATATGAATTTACTTTCTATAAGGCCAAGATATTTTTCTTGCTATGTAAATATTGAAAATGCATTTGATAGAGTATATTATATGAAATGTATGGAAGATTTGAAGAAAGTAGAGGTAGATTGTAGAGATTGATGCCTCATTATGAAACTTCCATAAACACGTGGTCATGGAGAGTATCCTACCGTATCAAAACCTACAGAGACCTACAGTATCGAAAGACCTACGAGTCAGAACGAGGGACCTACAGTATCAAAATATGAAATGGGTGATGCAATAACAAATATGGAAGGTTCAAATACTGCTGAAAAAATACAGTGAAAGATTCAGTGCCATGTGAAAAACCAGTAGAAAGATAAGAAACTAGTGTAGGAGAGACTGAAAAAGATGATATCAGAATTGATGTACTGCAACTAGAGAGTGAGCATACTATGATGAGATAGTAGTGAATCACAATAGAGATAAGAGATTTAATTAAATGATGCCAGGTGTCTGCTATCTATCTAGGTGAACAGATAGCATCAAGGATTGGGATGGCTGGAAAACTTGGCCACATAGCCGTGGAAATGACTATTCTAACCTCTTTGATGAAGCCAGGATGTTCTCCCACTCCTGATCCTGGGACCCCAAGTCAAGGAGTGTATCACAATTTTAACGCAGGAAAACAATCCCAAATGGGATTCTGGTTTCTCCTTGAGCAGCAGCTGGAAACCCACTTGGTCACGATATGCCAAAAGCAGCAGCACTACAGAAGGGTGAGAAGCAGCCAAAACTTTAGCCTCCAAACATACCAGTCATTTGACACCTGAGAAGGATGTATAAGATGACCAAACTACCATCTCAACATTCAGCTGCCCTGATGCCAAGTTGGACATAGAAATATTGACCTACTTGGAGCCCTCAACCTGGTGGGAAACCTGAGAAAAGTTCCTGATGGCTAAGGAAGGGTTTGTCTGAAATCTTGGAAGAGTGCTTCAGTTCTTGGAATAGTGTTTCCAAGCAGAATCGAAGTGGACCAATCAGAGAAGGGGACCACAAAAAAGACTCGAAAACTATCCTATATAAAATGGCACCTCCCGGACTGGATTTTCACTGGACCTGAAGAAGCTTGCAGGATAGCCAGCAAAATATCATCCTCATTATGAATCAGCACGGTGGAAACCCCGGAAAACGGATTCAACTTACATCCAAGCCCCACGGAAGCCTTCATCGGTACACCAGACATATAGTCTGGACAACATGTGGTCATGACATTCAGCACTGAAGACAATGAATGACTCCACCATCAAAATATCGTCAATCATGGTATTTTTAACCTGGAAGACATCCCAAATAGATCATCTTAATATCACATGTCAGGAAAGCCTTAGATTTTACTCTCAAGGGATTATACCCATGTGATGAAGAGATAGAAAATGCACATTGTTACAATTGAGCTATCGATGAGGATGACATTTGCCTTCTTACACTCTGCTGGTTTGAGACCAAATGTGTCATTTGTGCATAACAGGATAGTGTCATAAACACCCTCTCCTACTGCCAATTGATATTCAAGAGGGGGTCATAGACATGAGATGCAGAGCATGCTCTGTTCAGCCAGAGACTTTGTTGCCTCTCCAGCTTTTGCTATTACACCAATGAAAGTATCTTGAGCTTGAGACAATTTGGCTCATGGGTGTAATAATTTCATCTCTAACACCATCATGGAATTGGAAGAACACCTACACTATCATATGCATCTGGAAATATTGAGTTTTGATGAATAGGAGATGATAGTATACCATCAGGTAAAAGTATTCCTTTTCTATGGCTGTTATGTATGATGAGAGCTGGGTATTAATGGTTTTTAGTGTGTTTTGTCATAGGATAGTGGGGCCCCCTGGGGAGAATAACGGGCAGCGAAGTTCACAGTACGAGTAAATTTGCAATGCGTTTGTAAGGCACAGGTGGTAAATAAACCCTGATTTACACTCACGAAAACTGTGGTAAATAGTTGTTTCGAGATGGTTTGTTCCTGAGGACACAACAATGGCCAAGCAGTTGAAGATGGCCCAGCCTGATATCATTCTTCTTAATCATCTTTTATGTGCCATGTTTATGGTTGATTTTTCAGCTCTGGCTGAAACAAACTAGTGAAAGGGGAGGAAAAATAGACTAATTATACTCTGGATACTTTGTTAAACTAGAAGTTCCCAGTATAAATGTGCTTAGTGGAGTTAAGGGATCATTGCTAAATAGTGTGTAGTGAATTCTGCCTGTGTGACACAGGCAGAATTATTTACAGCACATATGCAGAAGACCATTATCCTGGGGTCACTCCGTCTGCTTTATTTGCATGACCCATGGGCAGCGTAACCCCCTAGCAGATGGTAGTCAGACAAGGCTGCGAAAACTACTAAATCCCTCCCAAGTATTTGACCAATAGAAGGGCAATAGAATAAGGTGCTTGTCAGAGACTCAGAAAGGTATGTTATGAAAAGTGAAAAAATAAAATGGCAGTTAATAATAATTTACCAGCTGTAAGAGCACTACAATTAAGCATTTTCTGGTCTTTTCATCAATAACTGTACTGGTCTGATGCCGTGGGTATTCTAAGATTTTTGTTATGAAATCATTCTTTAAGGATATAGGACCACCAATATCTGAATAATTTAGCTTCAGATTGTGGTCTTTTGTCCTCATAGAATACTCTTTCACCTTCATCTTTTATTCTGAAACACCACTCCTGGGTACCCCCCACTAAAACACACAATGCCTATCATCATTTCCTGTGAAAGTCATTCAATGGCTAGAGCATCAGTCGAGTCCATAAACAGAGCTATCTTTTACGATGCAAACTGATATCCCTGATATTATTTGGGGTAAGCATCTGAAAGCATGGAATTAAACTCATATGAAAGGGAAAGAATGCCCTCAGAATTTACATTGTGCTACATGAATATGTAACATGTGTGAAAATATCTCCTTAGAATTTGTATTTGTGGTTGAGATAATTACATGTACAATTACATACATGCATTGCCCTGGTACATATTGCATTTGGAGACATGTATACCACTGGAAGGCTATCAGCATAAGCATCACATAACCCTTGATTATTAGTAGTACCTACTATTCCTGTGATTTCATAATAAATATGTATTGCCATTATTAGCCACAGTAAAAAATAAAGCAGTGAGAATTTTTAGGCACTTGAGTCTAATTTTTCTGCATCATTTGTGACCTATCAGAAGAATAAATGATAAAACTCTCCTACTCGTCATGCGTTTTGACAAAATAAAATTTTAATAACAACATTCTGGTTTATCTAGTTTGTCTCATGGTCAACTGGCTCCCTCTCTCTCCTGCTTCTCTTTTTGAGTTGCCAGTTTCTGATGGTACATGAATCGGGGATGAAATGTTGGTACTTAAAAAAAATACCCATTCAGGATAACTTCTGGACTATTTTTACTCTTATCCTTCCTGCTTAGTATATTACCATATGAGCAATCCAGATAATCACCATGATTGTACACAGTGTGCTTATCCTGGGAGAGAGGAACCAGAAAAAAAGCCCCAAATTTGGCATGAAAACCTGTTTATGTGAGTGTCCAGAAATATGTACAGTAATCTGAGCAATTATGTGTAAAGTCCCTTATTTCCCAGCTTTGTAAGACCCATGGACAGGTAGGACACACCATAGTTTGGGTTCAGACTTTGGAAAATATAACATTTCTATTACCTGCTTACGATGAAACAAAATATTGAACTTTCACCAAATACCAAAACACATTTGGTGACTGGTGAGGTGATCTGGTATTTCATCTTACTCAGTTTTACATGTGTAACCTCATAAGATTGATACCATACAGATTACAACAGAGAGGACCTCAGAAAAAGCTGGCCTTAGTCTAGACCATATAAGATGCAGGATGGTTTTTTTTGTGTTTGAGTTACTGAGGGAAAAATCGTATGAACTGGAGAATAATTAAATTCTGGTTCACAAAAACATAGGCATGCTGAGGAGAGATATTTTGATTTCTGCCCATCCATAGCTTAAGGTGTGGATATGCTAGCATGGGGGTGGAGGGGATCAAAGATGATTGGAGGGCAGATGAATGGAGGGGACGTAGGCATTGGTGGGCACATGCTGGTGCTTACAACATATCATCATGCTGTTCATTTGATAATATGTATTGAAATATTCATGCTGATGATATGAAAAACAATTCATGAATTCTCCCTAGAGCTTTCATTGGAGGTCATACACTTCAGGCTAGAGCAGAGATTCTCAGCTGTGGAAAATTTTTGCCCTTGAGACAAAAATTAGATTCATGAGGGGCAAAAATCATTGGTTCACAATCAATGTTCCCTCAATACTGGGTGCCTATATACTACCAAGAGATGGCTTTGACATCAAATTTACTGACATAAACCAAGCATTGAACTTCTAGCCCAGAAGCATTAGGCACAAGGATCTCATTCAAGAAGGAAAGTGAATTTGAAGTAGTTTCATGTTTAATGTTTCATGGAGATGGCTACAAAAATGCTTTCTAAACACCTGACATGGAGGATTATTCATAAACGAGATAAAAATTTGGGACATTCACAATTTATTGAACACTAGGGACTGGTTTTAGATGCCATGCCATCATCAGCCAAAACCGGTTGCTAGTATTCAATAAATTGTGAAAGTTGCAAACTTTCATCTTGTTTAATATGACGTCCTTCCACCACGTGAAAGTTTCAAGTTTCCATTTTATGGGGGACTATCATTAAAAATCAGTCATGATACCCATGGCTGTAGCAAGACTTCCTTTTTTTAATCCCTACACTTTCAATATCTCAATACAATAGCTCTCCAGGAGGGATTTTGTCTGGTTTCTTCAGCTTTATGACTCAAAATATCTTTTAGTATATACTCTATTCTAACTGGCTCAGGGTCTTATGAGAGCTCTGCAATGGTTTTGTGGAAAGCTCATTCTCACCAGTGTGAATATGCCTATGATAATCACCTCAGGTATTTCCATTCATCATCATTATCATTAGGCATCTGGGCACATTCAGTGACCTCCCTTCACTGGTGGGCATTAAGCCTGAATTTGCCATCAGCTCAGTCATAGTGCCATTGAACAGTGGTTTCAAATCTTTGGTGATTGAAAGTTCTCCCTCTAAGACTTGTAAATTCTGTGGCAGGTCATTTGACATACTTTAAGTGATGGTGATTGTTTCACTTAACTGAACTGCTTTAACTATATACAGCTATGCCCCTCTGTATCCATTGCTGATCATAAGTAAATCTAGAACATGATTCCAATTGTTGGCCCTGAGATAATATCATATTAACTCTTACCTAATAATCATATAAACTTTAGAGTGAAGTTTCTTACTTATAAAGCAATCTTATCTCAATAGAAAACTGAAGCAGGGTCGGTAAGAAACTTCTTTCATCATCATTGGTTGTTCAATCCTAAGATTGGTTGACTGCAGCTCTCTACCCTTCCCTATACAAACAATGCTAGGTCCCTTACTTCCTGATAGCTCTTTCTATGTACTTTCCTCTTTATTTGGTCAATGAACTTATTCCTGGGTCTTCCTCTGGGGACTCTCCCCTCTTTTTTACCTCCAATTATCTTATTCTCAGACCCATTGTGCCTCAGAGTGTGAACGCCTTCTTAGCTTGGGCTAGTCTTCTCTTAATGTCCATTGTACTTGTTCCTTCCCACGAAGGAGAAGGAATCCACTTTCTCTAATTACTCTCCTCAGTGTGACTTCTGCATTCTAGGATTTTAGCCTTTGAAAGTTCTCTAATATGTAGTAGAAAAAGTGATCCCCATGACATAGATATTTTAGAGAAGTACAGCTGATTTCAGTAAATACCATGCTGCCTCACTTTCTTCCAGGTCAAAAAGTACTTGATCAATTTCTTGAAGATTAAAAGTAATTAGAACAAAATTTTTATCACCATTATCAACAATATGTTTGAATTTGTTTCTGATGGACAATTCTTGACTCCTTTCCCATGCACCTATGTCTTTTAATTATCTAATACCTCTATCTAGCTCTGAATATGGCTCTCTCTCTTCATCACATCCAGCATGCCCATCCCTTTCTTTTCTCTTCCTCTCTTTCCCATTATTGTACCATCAAGGGCCAGATTTTCAGACAGTGATGCCCTAAGCCAGAGAGTTTTTGGTCCCTAACCCCTTGTTGGTATTCAATTTGTGACACCTTTAGTTTTCATACTTTTTTGAGATCCTATGAATGAAAGACTCAAAATGAATACATAATTAAGATTCTATTTTATAAATTCAAAAACCAAAGTTGCTTGGCATGTCTTTAAATTCTATTCCCATTAGGAAACATGTATTGAATTCATTTTATTTACGTGCAGACTAAATTTGTTTTGCATGATTAAATTAGAAAAATTCATCATACCAAGTTTAGGTAAATGCCAAACAAAAGGTAATTCAATATAGATCCAAATTTGTCATGTGAATTTTGTTTTTCTTTTGAATTCAATATACTTTTGTATGAACATGCATATTACTTAAAATGATGCATTTTTGGTGAAATGTCCCATTGATGAGTTGCAGTATTGCCGTAGAAGTAGAAGCCGACGCTCATATGCACACCTGGGGAAAATAAAGTCCATAACAAATTAGTTGGGAATGTGAAGTAGCTTTTGACATCAGGGAAGCATTTTTGAGAATAACATGCTGATTAGGTGGAGACACAGAATTCTGTTGGATAATAGATTATCAATTAAGCAGTTAGATGTTTGTATTTTGTTGATCAATAGTATAGTAAATGAAATTTCAGATGACTTGGACAGTTTCTCTATATGACAAGTTTTTGGTGAACTGTACCTTATGACCGACAGTATGGTTGAAATTAGGTTTAACAGAAATGCATGTAGAGAAAATAATGATCAATAACATATCAATTAGCAATGTTAAGTAGCTTGCATGATGAGAGAAGTATTTTTGATAATAACATGGAGACATAGAAGTTAGTTGGTTGAAAGATTATTACTGAACAACCAGTTTGTTGGTGGTTTAGAGTACCATGTATGGATAACATATGGCTTGGGATTGTACATTTTGGGCTCAAAATGGTATATGATTCCATTTACCTGAATCACAGAAATTCTGGGTCATTATGTTTTCTACATATGTACAAGCCATAGGAAATACAATTTATTTGATTATGTTCAAACAGGAGATTTTGACATAATCCCATCACAAACTATGCACTTTGAAAAATACATCTATAAGGTGTCTTTCCATAAATTGAATCAAAATCCCCCATGCTTCATGGGGAGTAACTCTAGTTACTATATAATTGACAATATTAGGCAATATCACTCTATAGTCCACTTTATTATCACTAATATATATTAATATCCATCCATCAAGTCACTCAGGCATCCCCTTTTCTCTTCAGTGGCCAAAGCCTAACTGCCCTATGTATAAATCTGGCCCTGATGCCATCATGGATTGTCTTCAAATCTCATTGCCTCAAATCTTTCACTCCATCTACCTGCTCTGTCTTCTTCTAATCTCCCACATCAACCTCCTTTTTCCTCCAACTACACTAAGTACTACTTCATTTGTCATCTTTTACATGCCCCAAACTATCTTGATCGCTCTCCTCATCTGCATCTGAAATGCTTCTAATATAGGATTGGGGTGGTAGGATTGCTGGAGTACTTGTTGCCCATCCCCACCAGCTAGATCACTTGCCCAGGTTTTAAAGCTTATATTGGAGGAGATTTTCAACTAAATCCAAATCTAAACGTGGATACTATTGAGAGAGCACTTCAAGAGCAATACTCCACCCTCAGAATGACACTTGATCATAAAAAACCCACATAGGACCTCCTGGCACTCTACATAAAGATCAGGCCAATGATCCTACCAAATTTGCGTTCAACCTTCTTCCATTCCTCATGCCAACCAATTCTCACTTTCTCGCCCTCAATGTTGCAAATAACTTCAGAAGCTGGTCACTTCCTTAAATTACCAACAAACCAATGTCCTACTCTTCACCTCTCTTGCTAGAGTTCACACTTTCTTCAGAATCCACAACGAGCTGCATGCCATCCGAATCTCTCAGCTCACATGCCTATGGACATTTTCTTAACATCTATTTCATTGGTTCTTGTTATCAGTTCTCTCCTTTTGGTGTACCTAATGCAATCATTCTTATTTCAAAGAAAACCTGAACACCTAATTTCCATTCGATATTTTTCTGAGTAGTGAAGGCACTCTCTCAGTTTTGGATTACATATTCTCTGCCATTTTTTCACATGAATATGTATAAATAATTTCTATTGATCACAGCTTTCATCCATAAAGACTAATATATTAGAAATGCATATGTAATGACACTCAACTCTGCCAACAAATGGATGACAAAAATCGCTGCAGGTGGGATTCAAACCTCTGGCTCTCAAGGTCACAGTTAATGAAATTAGCCTACCGCCTTCAAGGTGGGCCAAATACCTATCGTTGTATTTAGTTTTGTCCTCTCTATCCCAGGTAATCCATTGTGTCAAATATTTTTCTTATTAATAATTTTATTTTGTATATCTTCTATTTTATAAAAGTGCCTTTTCTGTGTTCACTCACTTCTATGCTCATGGCTAATCAGTCACTCATTGTATACCCTGGTGCATAGTTCAGAAATGAGATTGTTGTACACTTAAAGTTTCATTACTGGCATTGGAGCCATTGGTTTGAATAGATTTTTCATTCTCATAATTTTTGTGTTCCTTGCCCATTAAGCAGAAAATAAGAGGGATATTTTGGCATTAGTTTTGATAATTTAAAAGAGGTCTATCAGATACTTCTTTAGGTTAAAATAGTAACTTTTCTCATTGAACATAGGCAATCTTAATGTGAAGAATATGCGGTAGAGTTGCAGTGGCAGATGCCTTCATGATGAACTGATAACCTAGTTAGTGACCTCTTCTTGTATGAATTTTGTCAACACTATTCTGAGGGAATCATGATTCCGACATCCTAAATCTGAGCCTCTAATTTTCATTAGGGGTTTTTTCTAAAGGTGCTCATACACAATCAATTATGGACTGATCTCAAGAATGAGTGTGTCATTCTGAGCACACAAGGAATTTGCTGCTTGCATGTCAGGCCAAAACCGTCAGTCCTGGCCTGTGAACCATCATAAATTAAACTGAATTCAATTTTTCAAGGCTTGTGGTAGATTTTCTGGTACATTAAGTGAAGAATTGTGAGTGCTTCAAGAAAGCAAGATGTCTAGACTACCAGAACAGCTATGACAAATTGTCACAATAGCCAGCTGAAAAGGATAAATGTGCTGGTACCTATCCTTCCAGGAATGTAGCCTACTCGGTCACTTTCCATATGTCATCACACTGGGAATTCCAACTGTTTAGATTGATGTTAGGTGGTAGTTAGATTGAAGGTCAGGTGATGGGTCATCATGCTAGGAATGAGTGGCCCCATACTCGGTTGGTGTTGGAATGAACTGCTGGACTGACATGTTTGGCATTAATCCGTTACTGACCATGTGTGGTTACCTTTAGGCAAAGAGTCTGTGGCAGTCTCATAATAAATTTACAAGGCTAAGACGTTGTCCTTCCAATGTTTCTAGTTGGTAATGATTAATTGATATTGGTGGTCAATTCAGGATTATACTCAGAATCTCCATTTTCTCCAAAGAGCCTCTTTTTCATATTCCTTGTCTCAATTCCAAGTTATTTTGATTTTTATGTTATAGCTTTCCTTAATGCAGATTCCTCAAGCAGTTAGACAAATAATACTTCCAATTTTTTGTTTTCATGGCTTATGAAAGTATGACCTTCAAAATAACTTTTATGGAGTTTCCTGGAAAACCCTGCATACTTTCTATTAGTGCCTTTTGCATATCCATCCTTTTTGATAAAATAATTTGAGGAATGTTCATTGATTGTGGTAGATGCATCTATTCCATTTATTTACTTCTGATTAAAGAAGAAAAGCCTCCTACAAGGGCAATTCTGACTGCTTATCACTGCATCAAACTTCAGTAACTTCTAGCTCCAGCATTTTGTTTAAACTATTGAACAGGAAGAAATGCACAACACGGGAATGGAAAGAAACTCCAAGTAAAAGGATTCCAATTACTTTTAAATCTTCCTCTACCATGAATATTAATTACCTTCATGGTGGAACGAGAAATCATTTGGTTTGGGAAAGGGACTTGTTTAGGGAATAACATGAGGTAATCTCATGGACAGGAATTTGAATAGGGGCCATTGGAAATTTGGATATTACTAAGGTTAACAGGCTCCAGAGTCGCTAATATTTGTAAAAACTTTCTGCTATCCTGGAGAGTAGGCAACTTTTTATACATAATTTTTTCCTACTGGAGTTCAGCATTCAAAATCTCTCTTCTTGAAACATAATATTCCCGGCAGCCAAAAAATATGTGACAAGAAACACTAGAAATACAATATTGTTTCCTGAGATGTAAATATCCCATGGAAAGTGAATGATGATCATCATCTTCACGTCACTTGATTATAAAATTGGTTTATTGCAGAGCTCCACTCCTGCTTACCCTCTGCTATCTCATCAGTCTTAATAGATCTACTGCTCTCTACTCTGTTTTATCAGTAAAAACCTCTTTTTCCATCCGTTGGCCTTCATAACAGCACATTCCTTTCTATTTTACCAACTAACATGCTCCTAAAAAGTTTGCTCTCTCTTAATGCCTCTCTTAGTGTGTCCAATCCACTTTTGGCCATTCTAAGCCCCAGTTTACCTCTGACACTATGGACCAATAGGCTTTAGTGCCTTAGAGCCCATATGGAACTTCAGCCAAGGCCCAGTTTTGTAATTTCTGGTTAACCTTAGCTGGCTGTTTGTGTAGGCATTATGCTAACATCATGGTTATTGAGAGTGAGGTTTATTTTGGCATATCGTTATCACACTTTGTTGGTTCGACTATTAACATCAAAAGAGTTGATCCAAAGAGTTTCTCATATAATGAAAAAACTTTAACCTGGCATTATAAAGCCAGACCTTATAGAGACTCTCATTGATGCCATTGGCTCTGTCAATATGGGTAATCTCCTCCTCAGAGTGCACATGATGGATTTCTCGTCTTACTTCTGCTGTGTATCTCCCTGTCCTATTTCTAATTTTATGAGTTTCTTTACATCCTACATGAGTTATTGATGGCAACGTGTGTCAAAAAATTTCAAACAATGGAAAATAAATAATGATTCCATTGGAGTGCACTGCACCAGCCAAATCAGGAGTAAAGTCTAAATGAAGGCTTGTGACTCATCATTGGTCATTCAATCCTAAGATCGGTGGACCACAGCCCTTCACCCATCCCTATCTAATGCTAGTTCCTTTACCTCCTGGTATCTCTTCCTATGTATTTTCCTCTTTATTTGGTCCATGAACTTGTTCCTGAGTCTTTCTCTGGGGACTTTTCCTCCATTTTACCTTCAATTATGTTCCTCAGAAACCCATTGTGTCTCCGGGTGTGTCCAATCCATCTGGTTCTTCTCTTCTGTATGGTGTTCCATATGATCCTTTCCTCTTCCACTCTTCTGTACACTTCATCATTTCTTATTTTGTCCATCCAATTTATCTTCAGCATCCACCTCCAACACCAGGTTTCAAAGGCTCCCAGTCTTTTCTGATCAGCTTTTCCAATGGTCCATGCTTCCGATCCATAGAGTGCCATGCTCTGCACAAATGTTTTCACGTAATGTTTCTTGGTTTGTAGCCCTATCTTCTTTGAGCACAGTAATTGTCTTTTTCCCATGAACACCTTATTAGCTTGGGCTATCCTCTACTTGATGTCCATTATACTTCTACCGTCCCACGTGATGGTACTTCCGAGATAGGTGAAGGAATCCACTTGCTCTAATTTCTCTCCTCTCAGGGTGACTTCTGCATTCATCTTCTCTCTACCGCAAATTAGGATTTTAGTCTTTGTCTTACTTATTTTCATGTTCTATACTTGTAGAAATTGGTCAGTGATATTTAGTGACCATTGAAGATTCTCGTGACTTCCAGCTATGACTGCAATATCATATGCGAAGCGGAGCATGTTTATTTCTTCTCCGTTTATCTTTATTCTGCTCAGTCCAGTTTCTTGTGCTTCTCATATGGCCTCTTCAAGTACATGTTGAACAGCTGAATTATACGTTTGAACTTATAAAAAATACTTATTTCTAAGCAATTATTGTAGTACTCTTTTGAAAATAAGAGGATGCATGCATCAAGTAGAGTAGTCATTCACACCCTAAAAATGAGTCCAATGGTCATAAGCTTGGATCTTGCTTCAGAATATTATATAATGCTGTGGATTTTTCACTTGTCCAATACTCTATGAAATTGAAAGTCAGCTGTCAAACCTCAATCACTACTATTTTTATAAAGGCTTTCAGGATGATTCTCCTTCCAAGGATGCCATTAGTTCAAGAACTTCTGTTTTCATTATCAGAGATTAGTCATTAATCTACCTTTTTTCTGTCTTTTAAATTGTCTATAGAGTGATACTCCTGTGGTGATAGTCAATTGTTTAAAGACCCATTGACTGGGTGCTTGTCTAATTATTTCATGCACATTCTGGATAATTATTACATTTAATATTCAGTGTATATATCAACCACATAATAGACTCTTGTGGTACTTCTCTGAGAAGTTTTTAACTTTGGTTCTACATGTTTTAATTTTGGAAATTCATGCAATTCAATTGAAAATGTATGTTAGGAATTAACAGTTTAATTTGCAACTCAAAACCAAATGAGTTTTATGGGGAAAATTTGAGTTACCTGGAAGATTTGTTCTCTCAGGCTGATTGTGAATTATGACACAAAGTCGAAAAAAAAGTTGAGCTCATTGTGAGATTATGGAATTCAATGGAATCTTTTAATATGTACCAAATTGTGCTCTAAATGAGGGATGAATTGGGGGTTTTGCGATTTTCTGGTGTAGAAAAGCCTGAAAGTTATAGGGTTCCCATATAAGGAGGAGAAATATTGGCCTGAATCATGAAAAATATCCATATGTATGCATTGTATGATAAATGCAGAGTTGAAACTGTGGATGTTGTTATTTGTGTGAAAAGTTTTAATACTCAGATGTCAAAGATCGGATCAATATTGATAGATACGTGCACGTTGAGGAACAACTTTAATCTCTCTGAGTGTTAAAACTTTTCACAGGTTATGGGCCCAGAGACGTTTAGAGTATAAAGGTGTGCGTTAAGAATAAAGTTGAGAGTTAAAAGTAGAGAAAGGTTAAAATTAAAGAGGACTTTGTACGTCATGGCGGATGGCGGCGAAAGAGAAATCTACAACATCCCAAAGTTAAAGGATAAAAATTACTACGCATGGTCAGTTCAGACCGAGTCAATTTTAGACTGTAGAGATTTATGGGAAGCAGTGTAAGACGGACAGAGAGTGAGAGAGAGTAAAGTTGTTCCTCAACGCACACGTATCTATCAATATTGATCCCATCTTTGACCTCTGAGTGCTAAAACTTTTCACAATTTGAGAATTTCAAAATTCATAACTAAAGACGCCAACGTGGTCCCATCCGATGGATGAAATTGTGCAGTTGAATTGCTCTCCCGATGGCTACAGTAGGAATCAGAATCGGGAAATGAAATGTTACGGTACCTACATCGACTGCAATGTGGGATATGCTCGAGACATCGAATTGTGGATTGGATCGGATATTTGGTGAGGCGACCGAGAGCAGAGCTCATTTTCGCCATAGGGGATAGGTGAGGGAAGAAGGGTGGATAGAAACCCGGCGTCGGCATTAGCCTGCTCTTAACGAAAGGCGCCAAGGGGACCACGATTTAACGTCTCATCCGACAGACGGGTGTGCCCTCCACAAGACACTCAAGTAGGGATCGGGTTTCTTCTGAATAACATCCACCATCCATCTGCAGGGTTTTGAACCCTGGCCGCCTGTATGGTTAGCCAGCACTCTAGCCACCATACCAACCCGATTCCCTCATCGCATTGTGGCATTGCTCATCCGAGTTATGCGATATATCGCGTGCAACATCGATTACCCATGAAATGCGATTTAGCATCATGCGATATTGATCGTTATGGCTTGAGTGATCGCGAATATATCGTGTCGCGATATCATTTGGCATGCGTTAATGGGGGGGTTTTTGTGGGATAGAATATATCTATATATTGTAAAGAGATGCCCAATGAAATTTGAATATCGTACAGCCGTGAGTGATAAAATTTCCTCCACCAGTGGGATTCGATCCCAGGCCCCACGCTTGGGAAGCCGTAACTGCTCGAGTGACGATAAGGGGGAGGATTGTGGGGGAGGGGAGGTAAAGGATTAGAAGGGGCGGAAAGAGATATGCGGTGGGTTATCATTTAGTTGACTTCACGCGGGCAATTTCCCGCCGGCTCAAAGAGAGGAAAAAAACACACACACTCAAAAAAACTCACGACGACGTTCCGAGGCGGTCCTTCTCGGCCGGATCGTGCGGTGAAAGCAGGAAGTGGTGCATTCCTCCCCCCCTTCCCGCCCCTCCACCCCTTCTGGATTCGCCTGCCACCCCCCTCCCTCCGTCTCGCCGTGCCAAATAGATTCCTCCCCCCACCCTACTACCCCTATCCCTTCCCCCCCCCTTTCTCTCAGCCCAGCATCCCCCTCTCTCTGTACCCCCCCCCTCCACTGAGGATGGAATCGCCGGCCCCGTGGGTGGGTGGCTCCTTCGCCCCGTATTGATCTCGCCTTACCCCTCCCCACCTTCCCTTTCTCCTCTCCCCCCTCTCCTCCTCTTTCACACACACACAAACACACATACCAGCCCCTTCACATCCCCCCCCTCCTCGCTCCCCCATCTCCCCTCTCTCTCTCTTGCATCATCGCCATGAAAGCTCATGGAAGGACTAGGTTGGGAGGACGGTAGATACTCGGGAGGCTACACGCTGTCATCATCATTGGTTGTCCAATCCTAAGATTGGTCGACTGCCGTCCTCCATCCTTCCCTATCTAATGCTAGTCCCCTGGTCATACTCCCTGGTAGTAATGTGCTTCCATCTGTATTTTGTCTATGTCTTCATCCCTTCGCCGTCTTCTTGGGAGTTCTAAATGCAGAGTTTATCCTTAATGCCCGTTACTTTCTCCTGGCAATCCACCACTTGTCCCAAGCTATCTAGCGAGGGAATATGAAGACTTGGGTGAATGGCATTCACTTATATCTACAATATTGCCATTTGTTAAACCAATAATAGAGAGTGCTAGGCATGTCGTATTCAAAATTAGTATAGCAAAGTATCATACGACACTCATTGAGAAGGGCAGTTGGGTGACGTCCCTGTCTAACTGTCCCTACTGGCAGGTCTTCGCCTCGGACAGAGTTCAGAGCATGAGTGTCTTCGCTCTGTATTTGGTACATATCTTCGTCCCTTAGCCGTCTTCTTGGGAGTTCTGAATGCAGAGTATACCCTTAATGCTTGTTACTTTCTTCTGGCAATCCACCACTTGTCGCAAGCTACCTAGCGAGGGAAAATGAAGGGGGATCGGGTTGGTGTTGTGGCTAGAGTACTGGCAAACCGTACGGGGGGCCAGGGTTCAAATCCCTGCAGAGGAGGATGTTTATCAAAGTATACCCGATCCCTACTTGAGTGTCTTGTGGAGGGCACTTCAAGTACAGTACTCCGTCTGTCGGATGAGACGTTAAACCGTAGTCCCCTTGGCGCCTTTCGTTAAGAGCAGGCTAATGCCGACGCCGGGTTTCTATCCACCCTTCCTCCCTTACCTTTCCTCTATGGCGCAAGTGACCTTAGCTGTCGGTCGCCTCCCCAAACATCCAATCCAATCTGAGGGAAAATGAAGACTCTGGTGAATGGCATTCACTTATATCTACAATATTTCCATATATTAAACCAATGATAGAGAGTACTGGGCATGTCGTATTCAAAAGTTATGGACCAAAGTATCATTCGACGTCCATTGAGAAGGACAGTTTGGTAACGTCCCCGCCTAACTGTCCTTATCGGCAGGTCTTTGCCTCGGCTAGAGTTCAGATCATAAATATTGCATTCAGCTAAGAGTTAATATCTTTGGCTGATATAATATAATATAATAAAATAATAGATTCAGGCAAAATAACGATATTTTGCCTGAATCTATTGAAATCATTAGTAGTTATTGTATTGCAAAGCGATGCAGTGAAAAATTAAGGTGGTGAAAGTTCGATTCGTATGGATATTTTTAAGGGTCATCACCAAATGTTGTGAATAAAATATAACTGGGCAGAAAAGTACGAGTTGTTCTCGGCACCCCTGAAAAGTTACACTGAAAATAAATGAGTTAGTGGCTTACGAAATGATGAATGAAGTATCTTTTTGCAGCGGGTAACTTTGATTCGTATTTCCATTCCCTATGGCATTTCGTATGAAAGATTAGGGGATACTAATTTAGCCTATGTCTTTCCCATGATTTCATTCTGTAATCAGACTGGTTGTGTTCGGCGAAACTTTGTGGAACTTGCTTAACATTGTGTAATGAAAGCTGTAACTCAGTACTTCACATAAACTATATTAACGATCTAGGTATCGACTTATGAAGTTATCATCATCCTAATGATGACTTCATTAGTCGAAACCTAGGTCTTTAATAAAGTTAATGTGAAATTACTAGGTTACAGCTTTAATTTTACCATGTCATTCTGTAATGTTCCTCGTGGAGTTTGGTGGGACAAATTAGCCATATGGCATTGAAATTCTGATAACATACAGGATCTTGTTGACTTCTTGTCCATGTATCGAAACGTGACTGAAATTTAACAATGCAATATCCAATCAGACTTAAAGAGGACAATATTATTTTTTACAAACCAGCCGCTTCCATGCTTCATTTATGATAGGGGTAGCGGGCTAATAGCCTCATCTATTGGTGATTTTAACTGCAGTCTGATGGCAGAGCTGGTGGTCATTAAAATTTTTCTAAAGAGATGCTGTATGAGTAGTTGCAAATTCTTACTAAACACTTATGTCCCTAAGTTACTTTCACTGCTTTCCTCAGTAGCCCTTGAAAATTACAATGAGGCATCAGACTGATAAAATGAAAGAGCAAATTATTATTTTAGCGCCTGTGGAGGGTTAAGATTTTGTCTTCCCCCTTTTACGATACTTACAACATTTAGGTCTCGAGATGAAAAAATTGATTGACCCTTTCGTGAAAGATATTACCTTATTACCGAGCTTCTTTAACGGAATCTAGGAATACTAGGGCATGTTGATGGTCAGCGGCATAGAGCCTCCTATCGACTCGTCGAACTGAATGAAAAAACTAAACCAGTGGGAGGTTTAAGAAATATTCATCAGATCATGCAAGTTTCAGCGTAACACAAATGGCATGGTTATACTCCTCTGGTCACTATTGTAAAATTGGCTGAAGTGACAAAATATGGGAGACTAACTTAAAAAATACAGGTTAATTTTACAGTGCTGTGTGGGGCCATTTGATCAACTTCCAAGGTTAGGAGCCATTGGGATACTCAAAGGTTACACACCGGGATAAAATTGATCGTGAAATTCAGATCGTATGAGTTTCAATGTAACTCGGAGGACAATTGTTTTATCATTGTCATTATACCTTCCACGCACCATTTAGGTTCCTTGCAGAATAATGTGTAGATGCCTCTAAATTTGATATGAGAGATACTCCATCATAGAAATGGGCTTGTACAGCATCTTGACACACACTTCACAGTCTCGCCTCAACGAGAGCGTAATTACGGCGAATTCATAATTTTCCGGGGAGAGCACTATTTGTGCCCCATTGTCACATTATCACGAGACTTCTTGGAGCCTCATAGGCTTGTATCGTCTCGTCAAGCAGTGGCTTCTTCCCGTAAATGAGACGAAGAATAAAATTGGTTATCGAAGATCACACTGTGCGGTAATTGTGTACAGTAATGAGAAATATTTATGTTATACCTTTCCACGTGATTTAGTGTTTTGTCCCGCGCCAGCACTAAGATGGACACAAACATTTTTCTTCAGTGTGCATGCAGTTACAAAAAATTAACTGATTAAAGTTAAAGTTAATCTCTGTCAAAAGACACTAGTTAAAGTTAAAAGTTACTTCTCTTTTTTCGAAATTGGGATAAAATAAATACAAACTTCAAATTCAAGAGAAATTTACTTTTACTTAAAAAGTCATAAAACTTTAATAACATTTTTATTTCAAACTTTGTATCGAACATCCGTCCTCTCCTGTCTGAAAGAAAGAAGGCTTGCAGCACTAAATATACTTTCAAAGTGCGCTGATGATGAAATGCCAGTGATGTGCTTGATAAAAAGATTTCTCTTAGTGCTTAAGAGTTCATTAACACTAATACACTCGTGAAAATATCTCACTACTTCCGCATCGGAGATGGAAAGTGCCTCTTGATCATAGTTGGGAAAGTTACCAAAAAAATTAACTTATTAAAGCTAAAGTTAATCTCAGTCGAAAGTTACTAGTTCAAGTTAAAAGTTAACTCTTCTAAAAAGTAACGGTTAAGTTAAATAGTTAACTACATTTTAACCATTAATTTTAATCGTTCATTTTTTAAAATTGTCAGTCCCCAACTATGGACGACACATAGCGAGACATCAGGACTCTATCAAAACTCAGCGGAGTTTCACTTATCGTCCATTCAGTTTTTCAATTCCTCACTCCATTTCTCTCTGTTCTTCATGGCTGGAGTCATTTTGACTCCCGTCTGAGGGAAGAAAGTAGGTTTGCTTGAAAACTCCTCCTTCCTCTTTTCCCCTCCTCTGAAATTTTCTGAGTCTCTCTCCGCCTATCCATTCTAAACCAACTACCGAGCAGAGTAGGTGTCCCAATTCCCCCACGGGATGTTGGGACACCTATAGTAATAAGGGGGGTATAGGGAAAAGAAATTGGGGGAGGGAATGGACAAAAAAAAGTTGAGTAGCTCTTTTCGGGAAGTCCACCGGGTGAGAGACTCCATAGGTGCCAACGTTTTGATGGCTGAGTCATCCATCGTCGTCAGGGCAGACTCACGAAAAAGTTAATTGCGAATGGAGATTTAGCCACGATTTTATGATCTCTACTTAAATATTTCCTCAATTCCAACTCCGAAGTGAATACGTTCATCATTTTTCGTTCGCTCACGTGACAACGCTCACGCCAACTAACCAACTGTCTGAGTTTTCAAACAAAACCCAAACTATTTGCTAACTCCAAGCTAAACTGAGTCAAAATGTGGATAATGTAAAACAAACGTTGTAAAACTGTGTCTTAATGTCTCGCTCTGTCTTTTCATGTGAGTCAATAATGGTCCGCGGGAATAGGAAATTTTAATATACAATATAAGAACTCTCACTCGACTCTAAGTTGACGTAAAGGCTAAGTGCTGCGGTTCACGTTAACCAGAAATAAAAAAAACGTGCATTGGCGTCTCGCTCTGTTTTTGGAAGAGTCACAAATGGTTCTGGGGAAGAGGGAATCTTTTTACCTGTCAGTTCGGTAACGTGTTTCTCTCATATTTTTCCGCTCCAGCTGCTTCTAGATATATGGCGCGGGACTGAAGTAATATCCTCCATGTGCTGAAAGGAAAGTTGTAGGTAGCATGTGGAGGATATCAAGGAATGAGTGCCTTTCTAAGGAAGTGAAAATCGCCGTGTACAAAAGTGTACTTCTCCCCACTTTGTTGTATGGTAGTGAAACGTGGGTATGTCAGGATAGACATAAGAGTAGACTAAACGTCGTGGGTATGAGTTATCCGAGGAGTGTTAGCGGCAAAAGTAGGATGGACAGGGCCAGGAATGAGTGGGTAATAAATGAATGCGGGTTAGGTGCTCCAGAAATGGACATATATTAAAGAAGTGTGCTTATTTGGCTTGGCCATGTTGAGAGAATGGATGAGAGTCAAATAATAAAACAGATATATGAGAGTAGAATGAATGGTGTGAGAGTTAGAGGTAGGCTGAGAAAGTTGTGGTTGAATGTGGTTGAGGAAATTCTTAGGAGGAGGAATATTAGGAGTCTTAAAAACAGGAGGGCGTGTATGAAGCAGTGTATTGGGGTAAATGAGGCAAAAGAGGTTTGCAAGGATAGGTCAGTATGGAGGAAATTATTGAAGCAGAGTTAGGCTAAACTTTGTGACTGTGCCTACCCCGGAAGGGAACGGCGTGATTGGTATGTGTGTAGTGATATTCTGTTTGGATGTACTCCGGTGATCGATTGCCTATCAGTTGATGACATTTCTCGTCAATCAAAATTTAACTATTTCGTGATTATGGATGATGAATTCTTATGGCTTTTTTAGGCTAAAAAATGTACACAGCAGCCCACAGTGTGATCAGGGGCTCTATCCATCTGTGGGGCGTAATGAAGTATCCAAATTTACTTGGGGTGGTTAATATCTCTCATGTCTTATCATTAAATGATTTTTACGATAGAGATGAAGAAGTAGAGATTTTCATGTCTACGTGCGTTTAGCATATGATATTTGTAGTTACTAGGCACTGAATTTGTACGTCAAACTACGCGTAAAGTCATCTTTTCGGTATGAAACTACATTCACTGTGGTAAAGAGATGTAGTCACCTCCAAAGTGCTGCTCAGGAGCCATTTATTGACCAAATGAAGACAAATATATCCTTCATAAGCTAAGAATGATCAAAAGTATTGTTTTTAAAAATAACATAAACGTGATCAATTCCAAAAACAATGGAAAAAAAATTGTGTATGTAAATGACAGAAAGCTCTCTCCGAACAAGGAGATGTATGTCTCAGAGCTTCGCCTTCAGATATTGGTGTCACGCTTTTTAAAGGTGAGCCACCATTGCTTTCTTGTGACAAAATGGAGGAGAGATTTAGTTTACAGCAACAATGAAAATTTTTTATTTTTCCATAAGTTTTCAGGGCTGCGAGAACTCGGGTGAACGTATTGGGAAGTAGTTGTTTTGCCCATCAAGTATAGAATGTGGCCATGTTTTATCCCGCTAACCTCTATGAAGACTGATTTAATATTCGCCGGGAAATGGCGGAGGGATGAAAGAAGAAAAGGGAAGAACATTTGCGAGTATTCACACGTCACGTTTCGAGTTTGCGGAATAAACTCGGCTTAGGGGGTGTCATCCGAGATTCTGCGATGAGCGTGGTAAATTTAGGCCACCGAATCATGCAGAAAGGCTCAGTATTAAATTACTATAAGCGCTTATACCTTCATTCAGCCGCTTCAAATGACAGGTGCACAAGTCGAACGCAAGAAAAGGGCACTCAACTGATGATGCAGGGCGTTACATTTATATATTTGAAGGATTTCCTGCCTCAAATAAGTTGATTTTCATGACAAAATTCAAGAGGACCCAATTATTTCCCAAGATCTCCTTTAGGGGAAGGAAGAATAGTTTAACGTTCTCAAGGAGTAACCATCCCTGGATGAAAATGAATATTTGAAAACACCATCGAATTAAAGGGGTTAGAAAAGCATTATACTATGAGATTGCACAAAATTTTCATTCGGAAATATTAAAGCGTTGACAGTGTTTAACGAGGTCCTGGACGTGCCCGTAATTCAAGCAACCAATTTGTTAATGGCCTCTCTTATTTAACTCGGAGCCGCCATCTTTCTGGTCACGTTCATAAGCATTTCTACTACTGGAAAATACATGTTTTTATTGGAAAAGTAAGAAAAAAGTGACTTTTCATATCTGTTTAATGTATTAATTAATTCGGGCTGGACTAATATTATGCCTGCTTACCTTTGGTGAAAGACCTTCATGAAACAAATTCTCAAGAGCATTCGAGGTATGGGATGGATACATTCCATTCATCTGCCTTGCCTAGACACCTCCTGCGTCTCGTATTGATCAATCACATCGCACTCGGATGTGTCAAATGGCAGAAAAGGGTTTGGTCTAGTTTTGGAGTGAAAGGGCATGCGCGAAATATACAGGGTCACTGAAATGTTATTCTTAAGTAATACAGCATTAGCCGTATCAAATATCCATGACTTCATTTGGATTCAAGAGTGAAAAGCTTATTTTGAATCACACCCATGATTTTATTTTGAGAAATGGGCGCTCTGAAATTTAATATTTAAACTAAAACCGGGTGTTTAACAAAATTTATTCATAACAAAAGTCTTATGTTTTCCCAGTGAAGTGTGAGCAGAGACAAGAAAACAGTCAAATTGAGGAAATGAAGGATTTTCTAATGCAGAATCAAATGCTTGCGTTAGTTGTCGACATCAACTGCTGATAGAGCAGTCGTTGTTCCTTACCGTGGGTCTTCATTTAGTTCATAAAACGACCGCAGTTTTCCGTAATATTGGTTCATTTCGTAATTGTATGTATTTGCAAGTGTTTGGAGCCACCATATAGGATATCGTGTTATACCCATTGTAATCAAAGTAAACTGTAACTGGTATGAAGCAACTTAGGGAAATGTGTTTTCTTCTTTATGATGGTTGTTGTTTATTTGACTGATAATGGTGCCGTTTTTCCGCAAACTTATAAATATTTCAATACTCACCCTCTAAATGCACGAATTTTTACGTGCCGTTTGGTGGATTACTACGATGCTTATCCAAAAAAATATTTATTCCCAATTAAAATTACTTTTGGCGTACAATAATTTAGAACTTACCTAATAATCTTTGAAGCTACACATTAATCACCGTAAAGTCTTTCCTAGCTAAGCTTGCTTATCAGGACCGCATAGGATGCTCTTGAAACTGAAGAACGAAGCGAAACCACTGATTAATAGTTGTTCATTGAAATCGTGGCCTCGGTAGGTAGACATTTTCATTTACCCTGTGTGAATTGCCATGCGTACGCGTTCCGCGGGGCTGGTTGAATCGTTGCCTTAAAAGCGATCCGATTCTGAGCAGTCTCTCTTCAAAGTGGGTCAGTTTGGGAAGAGAGGGAGGGGAAGAAGAGAGAAGGGGGACGGGACGGGGAATAGGAAAGGGGAGGGTGTTGCTCCCGCTGTGCACGCGGGGCGGGTTGTGCTAGAATTCCGGTTTCGAAAAAAAGGCTCCCGTTTCTCATGAAACATGCTTATCTTGGAAAAATTTTAACTGCAAAAGCCAGAAGCTAGTTCTTAATTTCTCATCTAGGGCCCATTCCTATTGAAAATCAGGAAAGTGAATGTAATCAGCGTGAAATTTTTTAAACTGATGCTGGAACAATGCGCGAGCGCATGTTATGTATTATGAAATTTTGTTCTCAGCGAGGCGAGTAAGATGTAAGCATACATATCAATAGTTGAATGCATAGAAATCACAAGAAAAAGCGATAAGGTTCAATTTTATCAACGAAGTCGTAGTTTTCTGCAGGATACACAAAATGACCGTACATAAAATTAAAACTCTTCTACTAGTCAACAGAGTACGATAGCTGATTGAGGGACTAGGTTCGGTGCCGCTAGATACTTGGAGGTGACGTGCTAGGCTCAGAATAATTGTAAAATAAAGGTCATCCCACTTTGACTGAGTACTAAAAATTTCGAAATCTCTACATCCCGGTTAATTCGCTTGAAAAATCCCATTTTTGCTTATGGAATGCACTATCAAAACAAAACCAAAATTAAGATTCAATATATGCAGATGATTAAAAAAATACATCTGTAATGAACACTATACTATATCCATAGATGCTGACGGTTCTCCATTTTTATAGAATCATCATATTATGACTCCAATTATCGCAATAATTAGCTAATAACAGAGGAATTAGGAGGTAATGTGCAACTATTTAATTTTTGTTAAATTTATCGGGAGCTTTTACTTTTCAGAACAGATTTTCATGCTAATTTCATTCATATTAGATAGTAAAATATTATTTTGCCCGCTCTTCATCCATTGTTGCATATTCTTCATTACATTTTAATCTCGATTACTGAGTATGATGGAGTGGAAATGTAGTATTTTTCCATTTGATAATATTGATTGTGCCATATAAAATAGAATACATGTTTTTCTTTAAATATTAAAAATATGAATCAAATAACATTCATATCCTCTTGCGGTGAAAGCAGTTATCAAGATATTATAGAGGATATACTCAGCGCTATATCTCCAGAGCTGATAAAAGTTCCAAAATGAGAATTTAATGATACCAAATTAATCGGTACAAAAGCTCCTTCTTTTCATGCAGCGATAAAAGGCTTTCGCGACAGTAGGGAAAGGCACTAATAATCTTTATCATCAGACATTTCAATTTCCGTTCATTCCCTCTCTCTGTTCTCTGCGGTTTTCATGGGTAGTGTCACAGCACTCCCTCACCACGTGCCCCTGCAGCGGCTTGCAGGTAGTGTATAGATACATTAAAACTGGTACTCATGAGTATTTAAGTGAGTGATAATATTGATAGTGCCATCATTTATCATGGATGTACTGGGTAAAATAGTTAACGTCCAATGCAATTTTGACATCAAATGGATGTCCAATCCTAGGCTGCGTGCGAAAGAACCTACACAAAGTGAATGACGAGTATAAACATCCTGAATTATAATAGTTTTCCTTGCTGTAGAGGGAATGATATATTTTCTTGGATTTTGTTCTTCACCTTCAGTATTTCCTAACGTTTTTATAGTGTCCTTTTATCCATCTATGCCAAACACCACTTCTCAATGCCCGGATAGCTTCACGCATATGCCATTTGTTAATTTCATATTAATTTGAGACTTAAAGATATAGAACTAAAGCTATGAAATGCACGGTATTGAAGGGTAGACACAGAGACTTTTATGGTAACCATGCCAGAATTCCACACTTTCCATTCATAATCAATCCAAGCCATCAAATTGAAAATACTAAAACTATTTTTCGAGAGGAATTATCTAAGAATAATTTTACGATGATAATACTTTTAAAAAGGGCTTTATCCAAAATGGGAGCATACAAATATTAGATAGCATGGGTTTTGGAAAGCATTTATTGTGGTTTATCGTTAATAAATGCAATTTTTCATTGTTAAGATATTGTTATTTTAAGAATATTGCCTGAAGAGCAATTTTAAAAAAATTGTCTTCGGTAATGAGCAATTTTAATAAAATTGTCTTCGGTAATGAGCAAACACCATGGTTGGAGGCTTTAAATTGAGAGATCGTGACAAATGCACTTTTATATAAGCGCTTCCCTCAGCTAAACGTACCGTTGTATTACCTACAGCTTCAATTTTGTTATATCGCTGCAATCGGATTCAGTGTCTAAAAACTTGCAATTATATCTGAAATTTTTGAAGGTCAAAATAATATGTTATATTTAAGAGATTTAAGATACCTATAAACTATTTTTAGATATAAAATTAACTTTATATGCCTTGAAAACTTAATTTTAAACCATTCGTGTTGCATTACGTTACTTTGTGTTGCGTGTTAGAGCTTCACTGTTCACTGTTTTTCCTATACAATTTCCCTCTATTCTCTTCAAAAGGTTTATGGTACTTCCTTCTATTCGTTTAATCCGCACCTAAATTTTGTTTATGTAAATCGCATGTGGTCTAAATTCCTGAAATAAGATTACTTAATAGTGCCGACCTCTATGCTCCTAGACTGAATCATGAAGAGATAAGGTGGAACTATTAAATTTTTCTTCCAGGTTAGGTATTTGTTGGCCGACGCTTCGATGGCTATCTCCGCCGTCGTCCTCAGAGCATGACCAGGTATCATCGTCCTGGCGCCATCGAAACGTCGGCCTATAACTACCTAACCTGGTGAAAAACCCGGAAAGACTTCATTAGTATCATACGCTGGGAAAGATGAAAGTCATATTTTAGATAAAGTGCAAAAGGAACTCTGCATCCTTCTTCTTACCTCCTTCTACCCTGTATAAAAACTTATCGTCTGTAATTCTCGATTCCTCCTCAACTAGCAACTATTCAAACATCTCGCAAAATATCAATATTTACGGTCAGATTACTGGCTTCTTAACCCAGGACTCCTTTTTAAAATCCTGATGGTGGTGGAAATTTTTGTCGAGGAGTCTTATTTCAATGTAAACAGCAAGTCAGAAAATTAATTAACTTTAGAATCAGTTTTACGCCGACAATGGGTTTTTAATCATCCTTTTTTCTCCTCAATAATCTTTCTGTTACCTTAACACTTACCTATCCTTAATAGCGCAAATGGCTCCAGTAGTTTGTCTGTTACTCTTTACTTTGAATAAGATTTAGTAAGATCTCAGCTTACATAGCGATGGAAGACTTTCCCATCGTCTTCAAGACTTCATCAGCCCGTAAGTGATGGAGGACGTGACCCGATCTGAAGTCAGAAAAGAATTTACTTCAATTATTTGCCGCATAAGCGTAAATCGTTCATGTAAGATCTGGTGCTTTCCCAGCGTGCTTGTTGGAGGCATTCTTTTTCTGGTACTCCACTAGGCCATACTCTCCGTTCTAGCCGACTTTTAAACGACCGTCTCGTGCATTGTCATCAGGATCACGATGCACTTTCCAGCCAGTATGGAAAGTCTGGCCTGGTGCAGAACCAGAGAATTCCTCCACGGTTCCTTTATGTTTTAGTCTGGTTTGCCACAAAATGAGCAAACGTTTCGCGACGATCAACATTTAAAATACAGCACTTACATTCTCAGTTTTATTCCCGCTGCCGGGAGCATTTCTATTTCCATTCCCGTTCCCAAAGTTCGTTCTTTCGCTTGGCAGACAATTGTATTTTTTGACAGCTAAAAATACTCCGCCACCGACTCGGTTAATTTTATCTTTTCTATAAATGGTGAACGATTTTAGGAAGACTTCACTATCTGAAATATCGTTTGTTAGACAATTTTCTGCGTCAATGATGAAGTTACACTCCGCGCTGTGAATAAAATGGTGGAATTCTGGAATTTTATTTTTTAAACGACGCCAATTATTGACTACTGCTACGAGTATAGTTCGAAGTATTGAGCGTACGACTACTGTTTGTTATCGTTCAGCTGGACCCATTTTCAGGTGGGAATAAAAGTTCTTTTCGAACGATATAGTTTGATAATCATCACACAGATCCAAATGAAGTGACTAAAGCTCCAATCATCATCATCATCAAGTAGCAACTCCAGTTTCCCGGGTGTTGTCTATCAGTCTCTTTCAACTTCTCTTATCTTGGTATGTTTGTTGATATTGAACTTCCTCCCAAGAGCTCCCTCTCAGTTGGATGTCTTGTTTCAGTTAGTCAATCCACTTCCTTCTTGGTATGCCCACTCTTCTCTTCCCTGGTATTTCCTTTTCCAGCCATACCTTAGCTACTCTGATCTGTTTCATCCTCATCACATGACCATACCATCCCAGTCTGGATCTCTTGACGTTTTCAATTAGTGATATTTTGCATCCAACCTGTTTTCTAATGTCTTCATTTTTTTGCCTGTCAAATCTTGCCTTTTGTACCATTCTCCTTAGGAATTAGTTCGTCCTTAGGAATTTACTAAAGCTTCAATATTTTTCATTGTTCCTCCATCTCTTCCTCTCCCATGCAGATTAAGCTGGTGTTCCTCCAGTGGCTCCCCTGGATCCTGCGAATGAGCCGACCGGGTCAGCAGGACTCGCGCAAGAGCCTCCAGATGAGGGAGTTAGAGCTCAAAGAACGATCTTCCAAATCCCTCCTCGCCAACGTGCTCGACATTGACGACGACTTCCGCCACGGCGGGGCGCTGCAGCCGTCGGGTGCGGCGGCCGCCGCGGCAGCCGCCGCTGCCGGCTTCATCCGGGTGACGGGCGGCGGGGGAGCGGCGGGCCCGGGCGCGGGAGGAGGGGCGGCGGGCGGAGCGGGAGCGGCGGGCCCCGGCGGCACCGTCGTGGGCCACCCGCACCACCCGCATCATCACCACCACGCCGAGGACTCACCATCGGCGCTGGCCGCGGCGCACAACTGCCTGGGGCCGCACCGCGAGCTCTCGCTAATCCTGAAAGAGCTGCGCGTCCTCACGGACAAGCTCCGCAAGGAAGACGAGGCCGCGGAGGTGACCAACGACTGGAAGTTCGCCGCCATGGTTGTCGACAGGCTGTGCCTCATCATCTTCACGCTCTTCACCATCATAGCCACCATCGCGGTGCTCTTCTCGGCCCCGCACATCATCGTGACTTAATGGTGCTACATGATTCGGTGGTGTTTGGACTCTTTGTTCTGCTTCGATATATATATGTAAATGGTATACACACACACACATACACAAGCATGTATACATATGTATATATCGATCGCTCGAGGGAGGGAGGGAGGTTGGCTGAAAGAGTGCGTGACAAGGGGATGCATTCTTTAAAAGAAAAAAATTGAGAAATGGTTAGATATGTTGATATGCGTTTCGGAACGGAGGGTTGGGATGTTTGTGCATGAGGTGCTGTTGCTGGTTTTTGGAGGGATGGCTTTAATTGGGGAGGAGGAAAGGGAGGGGGGATCTTTGTGGTTTTGATGTTGGTGGTAGTTTTATGCTATTTGGTTTGAGAATCGTGGGAGGGGTGGTTCAAAGGGATTTGGAATTATTTGGTGATGGGAATGAAGCGTTCGCCTGAGCCTCTTAAGAATGCTCGTGTGCCTCTGCGAGGATGTCTGTCTGTATGTTTGTTGGCGCGTGACTGTGATTCGAGAACGCTAGGCGGCGGTGGGGAAAGTGTCCTGACTATCCCCGTGGCACACATTTTCTCTTCCAGGGATAAGGGCTCCCCTAGGGTGCCCACCAAAACCGCCGCCAAATCCTTTCATTAGTCCCTTAGCCCACTGGCGTCTATACTACCACCGCGGCAACCCTCCCAACACCAAACCGGCCCGACACCAGTACACCTCCGCGCCCTCTGGGACGAAATAATGTGCCAAAAATCCTCTACCCCACTCAGACGCACCTCCCCCCTCAATATATGAAAAAAATTATACGTGCCAACTCTCCCCTCTGAAAACACTTTCACATCCGCCAGGATAAAAGGAAACACGGAGAATAGGTGAAGAACGAAATATATTTGAAGCCCGCCCCCCCCCAATCTAACTCCGCCAGCCCAACCAACCCACACCGACAACTTGTTTCTCCCTTTTGCACAGGGGCGGGCCGCTATGGGTTCGCCATGCCCCCCCTGCCGGCCGAAGCGGGCTTTCGGCCCCTGGCTGGGTCCATGTCGCAGGGGTGGCGCTAAGCCTTCCGTCTCTGATACGGTGGTGCGGCTGATTCAATTACTACTACAATTATGATAATACTAACAATAATGATGATTATAGTGAATAAACACGCCCGCAACCACATACCTACATGAAGATTTGAAAGAGAACATTTAACATTTGAAAGAAACACTAACACTTAAAAAAATACACACATCCATACACATTTACACACAACACACCCAAGGATATATATACGCGTATACATATGTCAATATGTATGCGTGTAGTAAAATATATATATATTATAATATGCCACTGCCGGTCATGTGGTGTGGAGTTTGCAAAAGGATTTTTAAAAATTGGCAGAAGATTGTGCGAATTACGAAGGAGGATGGGGCAAGGTGGGGACAATTCTGAGGGTTGGGAAGTATATATATATGTATGTCCATATGTATATATATATATATGGAAGGTTTTGCATTCTTCGACAGAAGAGAAGAGAAAAGTGGGCGAGAGAAGAGTGTTTCAAAAGTTTTCTCTGGGGGAGAGGTTTCTCGGAGAGTTTTTGCGGGTTTGGTGTTTGGTGATCGCCTGTGATGTGAGTGTGTGTATGTGTTTGTCATAGGGACGCCGCTTCGAGGAGGAATAGGAGAAGAAGAAAAGAAAAAAAAAGAAAAGAGACGGGGGTGGCGTGGAGTGGCCAGTAAAAAATTAAAAAAATGAAAAATGTTGTTGTTTCGGGGAGGCGGCGTGAGAGTGCGCAGTGATCGACAGACGAAAAGACGCGACGTCTATGCGGCCGAGTTATTTTGAAGCGGTAGATTGGTTGTCTGGTCGTCCGTCTTGTTTATTCGGGGGAAAAAAATGGGTTGGTTGTTGTTACACATTTTATCAACGGGTTATTAAAACTTATTCTTCAAAGATTTTATTACATTTTTCTGCAGCGTTCAGAGTTTTTACGTGAAGAGAGAGAAACTGTTAGTCGTGCGAGAGTATTTCTTGGTCCTTTGCATTTTTACTGCCTCGAACTTGGTTCGTGGCGTCCCACCGTAATTTAAAAAAAGGTATTGAAACAAAGCAGAGGATTTGATATAAAGATTAATTTTTCGGAAAAGATCAATGAAGGCTGGTTTCCGAAGAAAAAGTGATTCGAGTGAAAATTTTAAAATGTTTTTGGATCATTAGAGAGAAACAGTAGTGAGGATTATTACTAATAGAGGCGTAAATAAACAATTGTAGTTACGTTGTAGGAATTGTTAAGTAGTTTTTTGATGATGACGTGTGATGCGTCTCTAGGTTTTGATAGGTAAGAATGATTTCATGAGGATCGGGGGGGCTCTGGGGGCGAGGTGGAGAGGGGGAGGCGGGGAGGGTGGGGGTTGTGTGGGACAAGCGACTAGCCTCCCTCCTCTTTGCCGTGAACCCCCGATCTAATCACTAGGGACTCTAATTGTGAGGGTTCGTGCGAAAAGCGAAATTAAAAAAGACAGCTCTTCCAGTAGTAGTTATTGAGTATTGTCATCATTGCGATCGTTGAAAGGTTGTTCTTTGCCGTTTTCAAATTTTAAAAACGAGAATTAATTATAAAAAATACTGAAAAACAAAAACCAAACTTAAAAAAAATATTTTAAAAGTAAATTTACAAATAAAAAGGGCAGGAATATGTGCCGTAAGGCATGATGAAACTACGCACATTATCACATTCATCGCTGATGAATGAATAAAACCCATTTCGTCTCCTTTTTATCCCCTGCCTAGCTCCAGTATCCCATTCTTTCCACCTCCTTCCTCGTTTCCACTGATGAAAATGAAGTGACCCTTAGCCCTCCACGTCTTCTTTTTCTATCTGTATCTCTATAGTCTACACCTCCAATCTGCCTTGCCTTCTTTCCCTCCCCTCCCCTCCCCTATTCCATTGAGTCTCCCTCTCCCATTGTGCATTTTCTTCATCTTCCACCCTTTCCCCTTCTTCCACCGAATTAACGATCTCCCCGATGACTTTGAACCCTTCAGCGTATACAACCCATGATGATGTCTCCCTCTCTTTGACTACTTTAAAGACTATTGAAAGAAAATATAATTCCTCAAATGACCCACCCAATTATTCGTCCCGCTTCATGAAGTTTTACGGGAGTTGAATTAGTATCTATAGCACTTTTTTAGGTTCCCACTGAAAAAAAAGCACTCCGAGGCGGGGAGGAGGATGGGAAATTGGGGAGGGTGAGGTGATTTTTAGGGGTGGGGAGTGAGCCTGGCGGGAGGAGGAGGTGGTGATGGGGCGAGAGAGGATGGGAGAAATGTGACACGATAATTGGTAACCAAACTGGGCTGACATCGTTGCATTTTTTTCTGAAACCGATGTGGAGTTTTTCACACTATTCCCCCAATATTCGAGTAGACGTCATGAAAACTCGATCTGGGGACGCAAATTTGATTTCACACGCGCGCGTAAAGCAATCATTTTACGCTGGAGGCTGGACGCGGCATGAATGAACGTCATCGATTTTGCCTCATAAGTTGAAAGGCGCTCGATAAACGATTGAAGAGAACACGTTTTGAAGCCGAATAAGGGTAGTTGGGCGAGGTAGGAACGTAGTAAATTAGCGCAAATGCGGCTTTCGTTTGATTTGCGGTAATGGGAAACCAATTCTGTCACAGCGATGGAGAGTGAAAGAGGGAATCTGCTTAGAGGTGTTCTGGAGGAGCTCAGAAGCCAATAGTGCTACTCTCAATAGAGGTGATTACTATTATTCTTGTTTGAGTTGAATAGTGCCAAGTGGTGGTTGCATCTTAGAAATAGGGAAATCGGTTACAAACGGTGAGGAAGGGAGAAGGACCTGGGATTGTGCTCTGTGGTACCCCTTGCTTTTTGTGTCAGCAGCTCGCTATGGGAGCTATATGGTTCCGTTTCTGGAAGATGTCGACCCCTTCGGAGACTAGCTAGTGGCGAAAGCCTGCTCCTGTTTCCTCTACCCTTAGGTAAAGTCGAGTTTGAAGGTTTGATCTCGCGTACCCTGGAGAAAGAGGAAATGGGGGCTTGAGGAGGGATGGGGTCAGCTGTATGTGCCAAATGTTGTTTTGGAAGAAAGTCCGGAAAAAATCTGATTAAACGAGTGTGATTAGTGATTATTTAGTTGAGTGCACTGTAATAGTTAGGAATGAGGATGTGAGGTGGGATTCTGAAAGAGATTTGTGGTGTTGTAGATCGCTTTCAAATACTTATGACGGGAGTTAAAGACTGATGGTGTAGACGTATGGCAGACGAAAGATTGGAAACGACTCGGAAGTCTGGCGATGAGTGGCAATGCACTAACTTGATTGTACCGAGAATCGAGAGAGAGAAATACCACGAGAGGAAAGAAGGGGGAGAGTTGTCTGTATCCTTAAATATGATGTTCGTGACCCAAGATTTGCGAAAAACGCCCACCAAAATCTCTACGTTTGAATAAAATTTTGAAAAAGTTAGCATTTATAGCTGAATGCGGAAAAACTGACCGAACCATTCAATCAATCTTAATTAATAAAATTGACTTTCGTTCATTACCACACCGTAGCAGAAGGTAAGGATAACAACTTTTAGCGTAAACATAAAATGCGTAATAAAGAGAGACAGGGAGAGAGATAGGGAGAGAGAGAGTTAATTTTTAAAGGACTCAATTTTAGAAACGTACTTGCGAGAGTTTTGCGTAAACTAAAGTGGGATGAAATGAAGTTTTTGAGGAATACACGTTTATTTTGTTACTGGGTAAATTTGAAAGTGATAGAGAAGATGCCGCGTTATGTAGCTATTTTCTATCTTTTTAAATATATTCCTTTAAGTTAAACGTAAGCAGTTAGAGATGGCAGAAAGTTATGAGCAATTTCACGAATCGTATGATTTTCCCCGTGAAGTTAATTCGGAGTAGTAAAATTTTTTCCTAAACGCAAAAGTTTTGAATAATTTTCTCCAAGTTTATGGCGGAATAAATATTCAACAAGACTGTTATGGTTTTCGGTCGTTTTTATTTGTCAGCGTGTATCGGGAAGGTGTATTATTCACTGCTCGCTTACACTCGTTAAAAAGAGAAGGGCTGGTGCCTTACAGGCTCATTTTCCCTCATGTACCCATTTCTCTAAGTTGTTTTTTATTGCTTTTCCCTCCTTTTCTCTCGAACGTAATCATGTATTCCGGCCGATGAAAACTGATTTTTGAGTAAGCTTGAAGCGAGCGACACTGTCAAATTAAAATATTGACTATATTGGCGAGAAGTGGAAAACAAGAATAGAACGATCTTGAGCTGTCCTAGATCTTTGTTTTTAACATCCAAGAAAATTGGTGATTCATTGAAAATTCCCCGCATGCCCCAATTTCACTCTAATTTTGGAAAATTTTTGAACTCTTTCGGAGAAATTTAAGTATTTTACGCTTGAATTAAATATTACCAACTTGAGTCTGTCAAGCATTCCAAATTTTTTGTTCAGCTTTTATTATCTCGACAGAGGTTCCTCTGATGAGATGTGGATGTCGGTATTTCTAATAGAGTTCAACTTATGGACTTATTTATCTCTGCCCCCATAAAGATTTGCAGTCTAGCGGAATCGCTTAAGACGCATCGATCAGCAAGTCTTCTACGTTCTAGCTGGGCCGTAACGTTTTCACCACCGCACATTCAATCTCGCTGGGGAGGACGAAGTCGACTCGTGGAATCAAAGGCGACCGATTCCAATGTCGGGGTGGCGTGCAGATCTTTATCGACGGCTCGTCATTTTCCCTCAGTCCTTTCTCTCCTCATCCTCCTCTACCCTCTTCTAACTGCTTTGGATTTTTAAGCTTATCTCCTTTTTTTGAGGGTGTTGCTGGTCTCTCCGCAAAGTGATAACCGTGTTTCGAGAGTGCTGATGGGTGCCGGCAATTGGTGGGTGGCTGGCTGGTTGATGGCGGGAGACCCACCCTCGTACTTCTCCTTTCCACTTCGCCGATGACTCGGCTATCGGCACAGAGGCGCAGCGGGCGCGGAGCAGGGGAGAGGAAGCAGCGGATGGGGTCCCGCTTTGTTCAATAAAGAGGAACAAACGCCTGAATCGATCTCTCTTCCACTTCCCTCTTACTCTCTCTTTCAAACACTCTCTCTCTCTCTCCCCCTATTCTTCTCTTCCACTGAGATTTCTCTCTTCGTCTCCTTTCACCGTGTCGCTTTTCTCTCGTTCGTTTCGTCCCATGGTTCACCATACAGAGATAGCTGTGCGACGGCCGTGGGAATTAAATAGTTTCGGCGAAAGGGAGGGTTTCCTTCGAAAGCGTCACATGCCTGGAAACCTGTGGGAGTTCTCGTTTTGAGGAGAAAGCCCGGACCGATGTTCACTCCTCGTCGGCCAAGGGAGAACTGCCGATGTGGGTCACGTCCTAATGACACACCGCTTGGTCGCCATAGCAGGGGACGGTATAGATCAAGGCTTATTAAACGAAGGGGTTCCAAGTGAGTGAGTAACATGTGTAAGGCTTCAGTGAAAGACGAAAGAACAAAAACTGAACCATGCTGAACTCAACGAGGCGTCACTCTGCAGACCTGTATGTTCGTACGAAGAGTAAAATAACTTAGTGAGTTCTACAGGGATTTTTATTGTAATCTCTCGGGCGTCCGATTATTTGGCCAAAAACCTCGTATTGAGTCAGAAGCATTGGTTGAATGTGGGATCAGCGGGGCTATTTCCTGACTCGAGGAAAAACCAACGTATTTCAACTCCATAAAACAGAGCAATCGATTTCATCAGTTAAAACAACATGAGGCACTGGAGCTTAGGTAATCATTTTGATTTTCAATCATTTTTAGTGCGAGAATATTCCACCTAGCAATTCCGTAAGCGTTGAATCAACTGGAGATAAAATTTGGATGCGTCTTGTTTTAATGTCTGGAAATTTAACCGTATCCGCCAACGATGACTCAACTTCCGTTGAAGTTTTTAAGTTACTTGCCTCCAGCGAGCGTGTTTCTTTCCGATGAGTGTCGAAAAAAATTGAGGTACGATATGGCGTCTTATATGTCCATCTCCGCCGCTCCTCCCCGACACGCCCCACTTCCTCACCTCACCCCCCACCGTCTTGGATTTCTGTCAACTCCTTTCTCCTCTTGCCCGAGTTCTATTGTCACCGCACACCATTCGCACCTGCTTCCCTTCCAATCGTCTCACTCCACACATGAGCACATGGACCCCCTCTTCTCCTCACCAACCAGCCTTTCTCACAGAACCCCACCACGCTATCTCTCTCACTCTGTCTTTGTCCTTGTAACAGAGGAACTTATTTCCACGAGTCCTTTTCCTCACACACATAGCAGTTCGTTCGATACACTTTAAAAAAGAGGAAACCACCCACAAACACACACACACCTTTATAAAAAGGCCATATCCCACAAACTTCGCGAAAATGGTGCTTCGTCTAATCGATTGAAATGACGGCTATTAATTAAAGTTTAAGAAAAAGAGGACACTGCGAAGGTGATTATCAGCAGTATTCATAAGTCTAAAACTTGCTATAATAGTTGTAAGTAAATGATTATCATTGTATAGAAAGTGGACATTGAAAAAAAAACAAGCAAACACAGATTTGCGACAAAAATATTGGAAGATTTGAGGGAAAGAGGATAAAAAACATTTATTTATTTCTAAGGCTACGATATGGACATTGTGAAATGATTTTTAAAAGTAATAGCTACTTGATGAATATTAAATGCATACATAGTGACCGCTTTGTAAATAACTGTTGGAAGAAAGTTACATGAGGAAATAACTTTTTAAAAAAAGGTGTTCCTTCGAACAATCTACCACGACCTGCCAGCGAATGTGATGTGTTCAAATTTTTTTTAGAGCCTTGTACTCAATTCGGGTATTTTTTTGTGCAAATGTATCCTTTCAACTGTGACATTTCCATTTTACTCCCCGGTACACTGACTGCATTTGGTTCGTTCCACTTCTCCCTTGTGTTGCGAAACCTTTAGCTCCATCTCATTGTTTCCCTGTACATATATAAATGCATGCATGCATATATGTATATGAAGATATACTTTTAATTCCCCCAGTCACCCCCATTTCAACACCCCCCCCTCTCGCCCCCCCGCCCCTCCCAACGCATCCTAGCCTCCTCCCGTCCCCTCAAGTTGCTACCCTCCCCGCTCACAATCCTGCACACTCTATAGCTCCTGTGACCAGCTCCCCGCTCCGTATCCCCTTGTGCCCTCGTCCCCTCCCTGGCCCAGCATCCCTCACATCCCCACCACTATTCATTTTTCTCAGAAGTCCTTTTCTTGAGCAAAACAGCCATCCCCAATCCCTCGCCGCCCTACCTCCCCTATCTAGGCAGCTGCTTAACTACTGGTTCGCATTCAAACAATCCGCCCTTTAGCATTTTTCCAAAGTCTGCTTGCTGCTGCTGCTGCGAACACAAAGCTTTACATCTCCCCATTTCTCTTTCCCACTCTTCACCACGTTCCCATGATGCCCCGGCGTCGCTCCTCAAGCTCGCCCGTCCCCTTTTACTCCTCCTGCAACCCCTGTGCATCATCCACCTCTTTTAACATCCAACCCACACAACAAAACAGAACGCAAAAATGTTCCCCTATTTCCTACCACCTCTCGTTTTTATTTTTTTAATACGTATAACAGACGTGATTTCTTTCTCTCTGTCCCCCTCTCCTTTTCTGCATCTACGTCGCTCCGCTCCCTCCCGTCAAACAGTTTCAATTCGCTCCGTCTCACTCAACTTCACCTTCCGCATGGCATAAACACACACAATCTGTCCACCTCGCACACGCCTTTCTTCTCGCCACCAGCGCATCACCTGCCACTTCCCCTCCTACCCTCCCTCTTTTCCGCCTTCGCTCTCCCCCCCCCCTCCCTCTTCCATTAGAACACGCCGCACCTCCACATTCAAAAATTCGTTTCTCTCTTTTTTTTTTAAAGGGAGAGTATCCGTACCCGTGAACACACCTATAGACGTATTAGGAATATGCATTAAAAATTTCCAAAAAAAAATTACATAAAAAACTCCTCCGAGCCTCCTCCATCCCACATTTTGAACGTTTCAAATCTAGTGATGACAAATGATAAAAATATACATGTATGTATACCCATACGTATATATACATATAAATATGAATAAATAAACAAGACACAAAACTCCTCGCTTAACATATCTCTTCCTTCCTGGTGTATATTAACATTTACCCACTCCCCCTCACGAACACCCCGTTAATTCTGCCATCTCTCTCTCTCTCTCTCTTACACACGAAAACACTCCCCAAGTTAATATCTTTTACTTTTTTTATGTCACACTGGTGAATGAGTAGCCTCAGCGTCCAAAAAAAATCCACTTGCTTTGAAATACGAGTACAGAAAAAAAATATCCTACATAAAATTGAAAAATGATAGGAGATCCGTCTTTTTAATTCCTCTAGTACGTCAGGACGGACATATTTAAAGATACGCACAGAAAATATGATTTTCAATGAAAGTTTTTTTCGAATGTTTGTTGGTCGTAGTGGGCTCAACTGATGAAAAGAAGAAATCTCACAGTATAAGAGTTAAGACAAGAATATATAACTGAAATGGTTTAATTACTTTAGTTGATAAAGTGTTATTATATGATGGATAGTTACATAAACATTGATGTGTAATGTTGGACATTAATACTAAAAAGTTTCTATATTGACATTTTTCAAAGGTTAAAGCATGCATATGTGCCATTATTATAACAATGAACAAATAGAATCTCTCGCCGAATGATTGTATCGAGAAGTAATATTATTTATTAATTATTTATTATAAACTTTTAAATTGTATTGCTGTCCCTTTTCCTTAAAATACTTTCCTCCTTGCTCAGAGGCAAAGAATCATCACCCCCTCCCTAATTCATTAGGAATTATTTCGTAGAGACAAGTGTTTGACGATTGTGCAAAGTTGTACTTTGTTAATCCAGAGACGGTGAATAGTGAGTGACGCACGAGAAGTTAGATAAAAAATTATAATAAATCACACGAGACCGCGGAAGAGTGGACGAGAAGCGAAGAAGGGGATTGTGCAGACAGACTGGGGGGGAGGGACAGTGGGGGTTAGCGAGAGGGAGGTTAGAGAGATTGAGGCGGGTGGTGTGTGCTGGGCTTAATCTCGATCCGGGAAGGTTGGATAGGGTTGAGAGCATTTCGGTTCAAGGGAACGAGAATATTAAATTTGGAGGGGATGAGAGGACAGGAGTGGAAGTGAGGAGACGACGTGAAGGAGCACGGCCCGTGAGGCGATGGAGTCGGGTTTGTTCCTTGGTGCTCGAGGGGGGGGAGGATAAGAAGGGGAGACAAAAAAAACAGGAAGAGGAAGAGAGAGAAAGAGAGGAGGTATGAGGGAAAGAGGAGGAGATTAAAAACTGGAGATGTCGGCAAGGAGATACGTATTGGTCTATTTACGCTCGGTCCACGAAATGCGGCCTTTTTCCATGTAAGATCCATGTCTTTCCCGACGAATGCTGAGAATAAAGAGTTCTAGGGTTTCAGGCCGGGCGATGGTGTTGAACTTCACCAACGTTTCGACGACGTAGTCAGCCATCTTCTTTCTGGTGAATCATCAGGATGATGCTCTCTGTGGTTATTGGCAGCCTACATCGTCAAACATCGGTGCAGTTCAACTGCATTGTCCGGCTGGAAACCGTAAAACTCTTAATAGTTTTTTGATGAAATTCTTCCACCGGCGGCAGCTCTCTTGGCGTCAAATTTGCTGTCTTTAAGTGTATTCCAGCTACGATATTTTTACGTTTTTTATGAACTCTTGATCGATGAGCGTCCAACCTAACGCTGGTGGCTGTATTGTCGTACTCTTTAAGGCAGAGTGTTATAATAGAATGCCTAACTAATACGCGATGACGCCAAAAAAAGGATGGCCATGGGTCGCAAAATCATAAAAATCCGTACGTATCACATATGATACTTTTTTAATTGGAGAGAGTGAAGACAGCAATTCGGTCGACACCTTAAACCGGTGGTAAATTGAGAAAATAATATAGGGATTTTAACATTTTCTACTGGTTAATAAATCCGGCGAAATATTCTTTACATCGGACGTTGGCAGGATGGAAGGAAGTGGGAGGTTTTGGCGTGGATTTTTGGAATTTCATTCGTTTGGGCGGCAGTGGCCTCACCCCTTTACGCCTCGGCCTCCCCCTTCCTCTCGGAGGAGGAAACTATTTACTCGAAGAGCCTCAATCACTTCTTCAACTTCCCTCCCCCAACCACCCTTTCCCCCACGCCCTCGCTTCTTTCTGCTATCCGTCTTCTCTTTCTCCCTAAATTATTTCTTTCATTTCTTCCTTCGTGTTCTGTCTCTCTCGTCCCCTCCGTCCCCCTGCAGCCTGAAATCCGAGCCCTGCAAAGGAGCACCCCGACCACTTTGATCTTTCAAAACCGACACCCAATTTTTCCTCTCTCTTTCTCTCACTCTCTCTCACCCCCGCTAAACCCTTCCTCATCTCCCCCACTTCCTTCTTGGTCCCTCCTCTCCCTTCCCAGAGGTCGCCGCGGCACCACCATGGCCCTATTCCCCCCCCCTAACATCCTACCCTTCGTCCTTCTTACGCTACTGCCCCGCCCATGGCAGTGCCACACCCCGAAATTCTCCTCTGCCCAACCTCCAACCTCCCCCCCCCTTTCCAAGAAAATCCTTTCCCTTGCTGCGCATTCCCTCGGCCCTTTTCGCGCCCTCGTGTAGACGGAGCCCTGGTCCCACCCTTCGCGATCGTCCCGAGACGGGACGCTCCCGTTTGATTCGCGGCAAGTTCGGCGGGTGGTTCGCGAAAAGTCGTTCCCTCGCGTCTGTTACTTTGAACCATCCTTGGGGAACGCTCATGTGCTTTTTACGGACTTAGTTGGCGTTGTTGCAAGAGTACTAGACTCCAACTCAGTAGCCAGGGTTCGACTCACAGCAGTGTGGGACATGTGCTCTGTAATCTGGAGTCCTCTTATTTGAGTTCAATCTGTAGAGCGATTTAAGATGCACCACTCTATTTATGAGAAGGGACGTTAAACTGTATATTATTCGGCTCCTTAAACGTTTTGCTAGGCCGATGCCGAGTTTCTCTAAACTCACCCTCGGCTGTACAAACTATCCTTTACCGACCACTCAACTCACCTATTTTCGTTGACTCGAAACGACCTCCTTTGCTCAACGGTCCGAATGGTCAACCTTAAGCATAGTATTGGGGATGATTGACGGCTCTCGTTTCAGTGTCATGTGGAGGACACATCAAAGTGGAGCGTCTGAGGGAGCGTTCAAAATTTAAGCACTTTTCGCCCTCACTCGAGAGCGAACTAAGTTTGGTCCAAGGCTTCCCGCAGTCTTTTTTCCACTTTTAAAATTTTGGTTTTTATTTAATTACATAAATATATAATTATAAAATTTCTATCGGTACCACGTAGCCCTCAGATTCGTACAATGATGATAGTGGCTTAGAAAATTGCGGACGTTGCACGGATTCACTTTTGTTTTGCGCGCTATCTGTTACGGACGGATCATGATGTAACTCGTGTTTTCTACACGCCACCCTTCGATACCACCTACTACGATTAATTGCAACTACTTGGTTTCTTTAGGTGTTTAAACAAATATTCAATCCGTTGCACTCTATTTCTATCGTGAGTTATTTTTCTTATTTACAACTTTTATCGCCTTTTTAATTTCGAAGAGTCACTGTTGTTTTTGTTTACAAAATGCTCGGTTTTTTATGTGTTAGGAAGCTACCGGTCGCCTTCAAACAACGACTGTTACTACTCTTAGAAGATCTTGTATCGGTCCATGCGAGTGACAAGGATTGAGTGGGTTAGTTAGCCAGAAGGGTTCGGTTTCTTTTCTGAGAAGGGACCGAGGGATGGGGAAATATGCGGAGAGGGAGCAATATAGCCGGAGAGTGAGATGCAACAATAAATCGCCTCCTGTCTCTGTCGTTTCCTTCAAATCTCCTCTTGGTTCGTTTCGATCGGCCGAAGCGGCGGCAGCGGCCCTCCCCCCCCTTTCCCAACCCTCATTCCGGTCTCATCACCACCTTCCCCCTTACAGTCCCACCCCCTCTCTGTCGCCTCGTCCGAAATCTCAAAGTTCCATCGAATTTCCATCAGCGCGATTTCTTTCAAACGACCCCTACCCCTCCCTTCTTCCCCCCCCTCAATGCTCCCACCACCAGCTCACCCTCCCCAACCCCCTTCGCCCTCCCAATCTCTCTCCTCCGACCGACCCAGTCCCTCCAGATATTTCCCTCCCTCTCTACGAGCGTCATTCCGCCAGCTGTATGCCGATGCTCTGCCGCCGCTCCGCGTTCTTCAAAACATTCCTCCGCCAAGCTATATGCAATATAGAACGTGCCATATTTAGTTGACAGTGTGGGCCTTATGGAGAACACCATTGCCAAATTTAGGCTCCATGTGCTGACATTCCGGCCAAGTTGGTGACCGTTTCCAACACCGCGGATTAATTAATTAAATAACTTTAGGATATAATATTAGAAGACTCATAGACTTTTAGTATGTACACGGCAGTAGTAATAAATTCCGTTTCCTGTTTTTTTGCAACATCGCACCTTTGGCATTTTAAAGATTTTCACAGGAAACGGTCAAACAAATTTTGCCAAACAAGGGGGTTTGATTGTATTCTGGGTGACAGGCGGAACGTTGTAAAAAAATGCCAGTCGATTTGCCAAAACTTTGATTGCTTGATTGATTGGGTTGACGGCTTGCAATAAAATAAAATTGTCCACTAACTATGTCTGTCACGAATTACATGAACTCGTCCGGTCAAGTTAATCTTTGCTAAAAATGTCGACTATGAGAATTGAGCATTTCTCACTCGCCCTTCTATTGTATCAAGTCTTCCTAATGGATGTGACCCGCTATTTCATCTCATAAAAGCATGAGGATGCTGAGGGAATTATCGGCCTCATTTTAACCCATAACGGTCCATTTTGGTTTTGTGAGCTTTAGCTCTAATTAAGTTAATTATTTTTCAGTCCCGGTGCTCACTGAGTAAACTGGTCATATTTCGCTCCAATTACCATTGTGGCTTAAAGTATGTTTTCCATGATAAGAGTACGACAAAACTTATACAAATCCAAGACCGCTGAAATGGAGACGAGGGCGAAAAAAAAACTGAGGACTCACAGGGATTAGTTCGTACTTCGATGATCAGATTAGGAGTTTTACCCTCAGGATGGAAATGCGTTATCGAATTCCCCCTAGGCGGATGAGTGTCGGTTCCCAGTGCAGTACTTTCTTTTGACCCACATAATTTACTTCGTTTAACGTTGACTTAAAGGCGACGGACTGTGTAAGGGCAGAGTAATGGCTTTCGGCTGATGCCTCACCGCAATTTGGGTCGCAGAGTGTGCGGGTGTGGGAGGCGCGGTAGAGCGGGTGCGGGGGTGCGGTGGTGCGGGGGTGTGTGTCGTCCCGAAGGCCGACGCGCCTCGCCGTGCTAATCCCACCGTCAAAGCGTGCCCGCCTCGACTCGTCTCCTGGGTCACGTCCTCGGCAATAGGCGCCTAATTCTCTTCGCTTCCTTCCACACCGATCCGTCTCCTTCTGCCGTGAGCACTCTTTAAAAGCGCTCACTCGTTCGCTTAAAATGTTATCCCAATTTCCACTTCTGTTCTCCACACTCCCGCGAGAGTGTCGGCTCTCGACTGCGGAGCGAACTGTGGGCTGTGACGGTCGGTCGGGGGGAGTAGAATCGACTCCTCATCCCCCGAGCTTGAATGCCATTTGATTACTGTCAAATTGATTCTATTTAATTGCGGTGCGGGTAGGCCTTTGGGAGCGGGCGAGGGATCGCAACCACTGCTACTCTCCCTCCATCCCTTTCTCCAAAGTATAAAAAAGTCCCCTGTCTTTCAACTCCTCTCATTTCCCGCTGGCGTCATTCTCTTTGGACGCATCCAAAAACTTACTCTCCTCTTTCTCTACGTCCATCCATCCATCGACTCCACAATCCATTTATTTGCTCCTACATCATTCATTCACTCATTAATTTCTCTTTCACCAACCAGCTCGCTCTCCTCCCACCCCCTCGCCTTTCCCTAATAAAACCAAAACCGAACTCTCAACTCCCCCTTCCTTCCCTCATACCCTTCCACACTCACCTTCTGTCCAACGCCCATTCCTACCGCTCCTTTAACCCGAAAATTTAATCCTCCCCCCTATCCGTAGCCCAACGCCACTCCAGCATCCAGCGCCGTATCAATCCCTACCCCCCGTCGCTCGCCAACACCCTGTACCCTTCCCCTACAGCGTCCGACCGGCCGGAGCATTGCCCTGTGAGGCTAACGGGGTGGGGTTCTCCTCTCGGATAAGGGACGATTGCTTCCCGCTCCCCTCTCTCCTCCTGCACACACCCCTTTCCCCCTCCGCACCCTTACCCTTCCTCCATTGCCGCTCCTCCACCCCCACACCACTGCCTCCTCTCCCGCCAAGGCAAGAAATGGTGGAGGCGCCCGCGCACCAGCCGTGGAGCCACGCAGATCTTGCACTTGTCAATACTCTGAAAGGCCGGCGCAGGCGCAGGGTGGCCCCACTGCCGCTCCCTCCCCGCACCACAGCCTCTCACCTCCCTCCCTCTCTTCGCAGCATCCCGCACCCGGCTCCACTCCTCTCCCGTCCGCACATCTCCGCACCCGATCCCTACACCCTTTTTTTTTACCCCTCAAAATGCTCTCCCTTCTTGCCCTTCCCACGCGTGCCAATGGCACCCCTGCGAATTCAACCCCCGTGCCTGCGTGTCCCCTCTTTGCCGCACTCTCCAAAGCCCCCGTTCCCTCTCATTCCTTCCCCCCCCTCCACACGCGCCCCATCGCTGCACCTCCTTTTTCCGCGAAAGAAATCCCCACACCCATAACCCCCTCAACGCAGATCCCCGCTGACTAGTTCTGCACCCCCAATCACCCCTCCCCGACGCATCACCCAACTCGGAGCGGGCCGCACCCTCTTCCTCTCCTCCTCGCCACGGTGCCGCTCCTCTGTCTCCCTCCCACACCCAACCCTCTTTCCCCCCCCCCCTTGCAGCTGCCACGCCCATGCACCTCACCACCAACACCACCACTTTTATCTCCCCTTCTTATTCCGCTCCGAATCAAAACCCACATCCCCGAACACCCTTCAAAGAAAAAGAAAGAAAATTAACGCCCTCTTCCCTTCTTAACCTCTGTTGGTGTGTTTTTGCGGCGGTGGATTCGCACCTAATCTTCAGAGCCGACGCTTTTGAGTGTTGGGTGTTTGGTGGGGGGGGGAGGGAGTGAGGAGCACAGGTGGGGGGGGAGCGGAAATGTGTTGGCGGTGGAATCGTGTGTGCGGTGGGGAATCCTCTCCTTCCGGTGCGAGCCGTGTTGTTTTTCCGTCGTCTTGGTGACGTGAGCAAGCATAACGCGTTTTGGTCGTTCTCGTTTCGCGGCCTGCAGGGGAGTTTGGGGTGTCGGATGTGGAGGTGGAGCGGTAGTATTGGCATCGCCGCACTCCCCGAGGTGCGGCCGTGGATAAGGAATGCATCCTCGGGGACGACGCTCAAAGTTTCGACTCGGCAGAATTTCTGCTTCAAAAGGCGGATATAAACATTTCCTTCGGCGACGTCTTCCTGACGGGGGAACTGTCTTGCCTATGACATCGGAAGTAATGGGTTACGTACCTCCCACGGCACGTCCTTGCTCTCAATCCTAAGGAAATGGGTCTCTGTTAAACAGACGGATAGGGAAATTTCCATCTCTCACTCTTAACCTAAATCATTTCGTATCTTTAATCGAATCCAAAAACTCATGTCTGCCTTTATCTATTGGTTTAGTTAGTAGGTTCTCAGGTATTCAGGGGGCTATATCAGCTCAGTTAGCTTCGACAAAGCGAAGACTCAACCTGCCGACATCTTCATAACCTGAATATAGTGATAGACAGCCTACGAAACGTCGGTGAGGAACCCGCGAATTTTTTATCCTCAGTATCCGCTGAAAAAACCTGAAATCCACCAATTCTCCCAGCTAATTTTGCTAAATTATCTCTCACCCGCCTATTATTAGCAATCGCGCTCACATGCTACACCCAAGGCCTACAAATAGATCCCATTCGTAAACTTCGGCGCGCCGTGAGTTATCATGGGACGTGACTTACATTTCCCTTTAGGGTATTTTCTTCCTACTCGATTTTCGATGAGAGAATCAGCCCCTATTTGAGGGGAGAGAGCTCGAGAATCAGCTCGTAGGGTTGAATAAACGAGTGCCGTAAGGGAAGCGAAAGGCTTAAGTTGATTGTGAACGTTCGCGTGGATGACGGGCGGGATATGAAGTTGCGACTCATTTCCTGGAAGTCATATAACGCCTCGTCGCTTCGGGGAAGGGAAAATTTTTCCTTAAGGACCGAGAGGGGTGTGTAGTACGCACGTACCTTTCTCGGATGTAGGAGAAGTTTTTCGGAGAAGCGCAGCTATACGCCGAATAAGGGACATTAATCCACCAGGTGGGCGTTCACCGTCGTTCTCATTGAAACCTTCCTCTCTGTCTCTCTCTCTCTGCATCTCTCTTTCTCTTTCTGTTTTATTTCCTCTGCATTCTGTCGAGCTGTTTGGAGAGCCGATCTGTTCGGCCGAACGGGGTTGGTAGTGCGTGGGATGGGGGACGGAATACGGAGAACTGAGAAGTCACCGTTGTCCCGCGCGACAACTGCGAGCGGTGCGCGAGATCGACTTCATGTTTTTCCCTTTATGCAACGGCCAGGAATGAAAATAGAGGACTCAGTTGGCTGAGGAAGTAGGAACCCCGGCGAAAAGTAGTGGGAGATTCGCCATTTGCATCGAATAGCATTTCATTTTGATTCAGGATGAGACTGTTAAAAAAAACTCTTAGCAACAGCGCATGTGCCAAGGAATCTGTGCCAAAAAAGTCGGATTGACCTAGTAAAATATAAACTTTATAGAGAGTGGATGTTGTGTCGTACGATTGGAACAACGACTGACTAGTGAGAAATGCTTTGAAATTTGTGTATCAATTGAGAGGGATTCACTCAGGTAAGGCGAAGGGGAAGGACCAATTGTCTTCCAAAAACACAAAAAAGGATCACTCCCGCTGCTCACATACTTGCGGAGGGATTAATAACTTCTGCTCAATAAATCTGAATTATAGCTTCAGTGCCAAAAATATCCCGTGTCTCCATGAGTACTCAATGAATGATCCATGTAACATGCGTCACATCAAAACAATCCCCCTCCCCCTTTAGCCCTCTTCCACTCGCAGCCAAGTGTTTTCGCAATTATCTTTGCGATACTCATCCTACATCTCCCATCCATTAAAAGATATAAAGACCACATGCCCCTCAAACTGTCTCTCTATCTCTTTTTCTCTGTGTCCGCAAACAACCCCTTAACAGAAACTTTTCACGACTCTTAGGGCCAAATCCTCTTGAGGAATGTGGCAGAGAAGTCCCAAGCAGCATGAAAACAGTTTCCCCCCCCACCCAAAGTGAGTGGTCCCTCCCCGTTCTCTTCCCAACAAGTACCTCTCGTCCTTTAAATGCCTGACATGTTTCACATTCGCTCAGACTTCCTCCTCTCCCTCCCATATCCTTTTTTTACTACGCGTTCATCATCCCCCCTGATCCTCCCACCCCTTATCCGCCTACCTATCCTCCTCTCTGTTACTCCTCCCCATCCCTCCTCACCTTTCATCCAACCTCCCGTCCTTACCACCACCCAACTTAATTTCTTTCGCTCCTCCCCCTCCAGTGTGTCCCTTCGCCCCAACATCCAACCATTGTCGTCTTCCTGTTTCCGTCAACCCCCAGACATGAACCCCAGCTCTCACCCATCCGGATAGCAAACCAACCTCGTCTCGAGTAGACGAATGAGTATAATAATGAACTCTTCCTTTTTCCTCCAAAATTCCCACTACCTCCCAAACTCCTCCCCCTCCAAACACGTACTGCATACATGCATACATGGACACATAACAGATGATATATAATATGAAATATATTGATATCTCTCTCTCACTCGTCTCTGTCTCGTCGAGAAGGGATAGATCTTTTCGACCCATGTCTTCGTTCACTTGAGAGATGACTGATGACTGCTATTATTTCGCCGTTCCCTTTCCCCAATTCTTTTTTTTTAACTCTTCCTCAAATATGTGTGGGTCTCCGTAATGTTAGCGGCTGCTTAGTCTGATATTTCTTGTCTCTCCTCCTACACCATCTATCTCCCTCCCTCCCTCCACCTCTCACCTCCATCTTGGATAGTCTCTCTTTGTCTCTTTTGACCGCCCAGCATTCCCTTCTCCCTCCAAACTCCCTACCTCCTCTCAACCCCCTCAAATATCTCTCTCTCTCTCTCCCTCTCTTGTTATTGGCTGTTGTTGCCAGTGATTTGAACGCGTGCAATGATGCGCAAAAGTGTCGAAGGATTGATTTTAAAAAAATGGTTGTTTGTTTGAGAGAGTTTTTTTTTTTTCTGTTCGGAGGAGAGAGGTCTTACTGAGCGGCAGCAAAAAATTGGGATTAATTAATGAAATGTAAAAATGGAGTAAATGAGGACTGTGTGGTTTAAACTGGTGATTCGTTAAACACCTTAGATTTTATAAACCGCCGAAAGGCAGTTGACTACTGTTAATATGATTGTGAATATTATTATGTCCAAGGACACTTTTTCGTTTTTATATAAACCCTGTTTAATGAATAAAAATTTATAAATAACATAGATGAATATTAACAATGACCCAATTCTATTCCTCTATACTCCATGCTCTTTAGTGGTATTACTTTTTATTTTGGAAGCTGGTATATTAGCATTACCTAAGCATGCATCCCATTGGTTTAAAAAGCACTAATCACCTCAGCCGCAAGAAATCACTCCCTTAATTAATTGTTTCCTTCATTAAACTAATTTTAACTTTAAAGGAGATCCTATAAAGTTTTAAAATTGCCAAATTTAATCGAAAGGAATAAAGATGCATTCATAATTCAACAGATACATATTTCATATGAAATTATCACAAATTTAGAAATAAGAACATTTAGTCAATATTGAAGTTCTGATTAAGTATTTTTTGTGTGCATAGTCTAATGACCAAAGATGGTTGACAAGATATACAAATGGTTACTTACAAACAGTTAAGTTGATAAGCTGCAAGTAATAGGACATATCCAAAGGCATATACTTACTTGAAAGTCAACGCTGGAGAAAATTAATGTTTACCTGCAGCTGCGTTTTTTGTTTAAAAAGCTACATACTTTTCATGTTTAACCTCCATATTGACAGTGCTTGAGATGACGAAATTTAAATTCAAGGAAATTATGTAAACTTTCATGAAACAATTATGCTCATACTTCTAACTTCCTGTGGTTCTTATCATATTGAAAGGTTTTATTTAACAATTTCACGTGGCACTAAATTATGCGGTTTCATACAGAATTAAATATCAAACTCTTCGAAAATTTTCATTTTTGCTAATATATAACGTAATAATGATCATTCCAAATGTTTTGATAGTAATTTAACTCTGCGTTACGAGTGCTTAAAGAAAAATTGATTTCTAAAATATTTGAATCAATTAATAAATAATAGGTTGGCTTGCTGCATGCAGTATACCTGAATAAAATTTTCCACTGAAGAAGATAAAAGATAATGCTTTTTTTTCTGGCGCCTTAGTTTTAAAAATTAAATCAGTTTTTAAAAAACATTAAATTTATGTTGAACCCAGTTACCATATTTAAATTTTTGGAGCTCCAGATAAAACATAATCTATCCCTTAGGACTGATCCATTATTCATTGCGCTGTCTCTTTGGACGGTTTCATTTTGATTTGGAGCCTCCTTCTCTCTTTATCATGAGTGCCGATGAATTTTCCAGTCTTAACTTATTTTAGGTTTATTTAGTAGAAGCACAGCCTCCTTTCGTACATTTTTTCTGGTTCCCACACTACAACATATCCCGCCTCTTTTCTGAAGTTTTTAACCCTGTCCTCTTTTATTTTGATGCTCGATGCATGATTTATTCTGGTGAGATAGCACTCAACGACCAACTACCATATTGATGGGACTCATTAAAAATCATTCTCGCTGGGTTGACTTCATTCTATCTTGCACTGTAGGACATGACAACTACCATTGCCTTGTTCCCCCGCTGATCAAAATTTTTTTTCAAAGCAGACAATAAAATGCACCATGATCTTTCTTACTGCAAGCAGTTTTTACCACACATTTATATTAATGTGTTGATTTAATTCTGAACATTTAGGAGTACCTTTAGTTAACGTAGGCAGTAACTGCGGTTCAAGTTCAGAGGACAATTTTAATGTTTTCAATTACATTTTTGATGATTCGTGGGGATTACTACGTATTTTTATAAAGAAAGAAAGAAGTAATGCATATATATTTTTTAACCACGTACGGAATATGAAATCTCTCACAAAATGTTTTGTTTCATGTTTTTGGTTATTGGGTATGATTTTCAGTTGCATTTGCTTTTTAATAATTTTATCTTAGAAATTCTATTATTAATATTATCAAATTTCAGCAATGTTTAAAATATATCATTAGTTATAACTCACGGTGTCCAAGAAGAGGAGTGATCTACCTACGAGAAGAATTAGTCAAAGTTCATCGTACAATCCATGAAAATAATACTGGCTGAAGTTGCCGATCAGTGATGCTCATTTAGATTTTAAGTAAAAAAATGTACCAATTTACATATAGGCAGGCTGAACAACCCATCAAAATGAAAATTTTACTTTCAGCAAACAATCCAATTATGTAATTCCAAGAGATTGGATGGCTTTGTTGACATTGGTGCGCTTTGGTGGGTTGGCTTCTTAGTGTGACATGTAAAAAGTGACGCTTATCCCTGTAATGTATCACTACAATGATTTTCTTCAAAACGATTTTATAAGAATAATCGGGAGATAAATATCTGCCATCTAAGAGTGAAAACTTGGAAAAAATTACCAATCCCGCTTGTTAATGCCAAAATGACAGATGACAGTTCAGCCTCTGAAAAATAACTTTAATTTGAATAGGCAAAAATTTAGTTGGTTCTTACTCCCGGCACTACCAAGTTACTTCAAATGAAAAAGTTCTCGCATACAAATTTAGTTGGAATAAGATACATATGAGTGATCTGTCAAACATATTTATGTGAGAACTTTGTGTTGCTTTATTTAGCGTAATTAGTGCGACGAATGTTTTAACAGAATAGCTAAAGTAATACGTTGCGGTCTCATTCACATTCGTTGCATCGTGAATACAAAGGCACAATTGAATACTCTCAAGAATTTTACTCCTGAGAAAATGCCAGCCAAAATTGATGGCTTTTACTTTTGAAGTTTTCTTTGGAGACATTCAAAAGAACAGTTTCCACGTACCAAGAACGATTTATTCCTATTCAGGAGATATCATGTTGATTATTCACAATGAAGCTGCTCTTGATTCGTGAAAAGAGAACATTTCTTAAGTGTGGATGTGTTTCATCAATCTGTGCAGATGTTGTTTAGTGTATCATTAGCTAGTACATGGTAACTATAGCTTAAGGAACATAATACATTTCCGATACTCTTGAACCAGTTTCTCTTAAGCCAACACTTTTCCTCCACCATGGCTTGAGATCGCGTCATTCTCGGGTTTGTGAGTAAGGTTTTGAATTTCCTGGGAACGCGTGCAGATGGCAACTAATAAAAATGTTTCTAGCATATGTTCTTCCTTTTTTAATCCCACCCTCAACTTATGCTCCCCCCTTCTCATACCCTCGGTTTTTTCCTCCTCCAAGCTCAAGTAGTTCTCCTTAAGCCACGCCAACTGGCGGCGGAGCAATCAATATGCTTTCGTGAGTTTTGTCTTGCACCATCTCATTTCTTTCCAAGCCCGCCTTGAAACCTTTATCACCGTCAGCATTTCCCATCCTCCCCTATTCCTTTACGATATTTCGTAATTTTTAAGGCCTCTTTGTCCTCATGAAAACTTAAATAATTCACTTTACTAATTGATTTTTACAGTAGTCATTTTTTGTACTAAGGAATTGAAACTGCTTTTGTCATCAACCGTACCTATCACACTTGATAGTCGTTTGATTTAAAAACTCATGCAAATTTAGTGAGCTAATTGTTGAGCTAATTGTTGAGCTAACATACGTGTTGTCATCATTCACCAAAACCTCGCATTGGATTACAATATTCAAAAATTGATATCATTTAAATGTTTTATTCACTTATTTCAGTGAAAAACCAATAAATAATCAACATGATAACTTTCGTTTTCTACAGTCCCATGCTTCCTTGAGTTTCCTTGATTTGAGGACTGAGGCATTAGTTTTCAACAAAAACCTAAATAAAAAATAAATAAAAAATGGTTAGCTCGATTTTCACAAATAGTTGATTGATCGCTTTTGATCTTTGATTCAGTTTTTGACGCTGAAACATTGTTATATAAATTAATTTCACCAGTCTAATTGCAGCATCATTGCTCTCATGAAAGCTAAAATTAAATTTTGAGTTGGATTTATTTGAAAGGCGATATTTTCATATTTGTGTATTTCCTTCTGAAACTCACTCATGAGTGAATAGTCTGAAAGGTATGCCTCACAATGGGGAGTAAAAATTCTATTTTGATGACACTCCATCAACTGAAGAAAGTACTACAAAACCTGCATTTGCATTTAACTACATTAAATCGCATCACTTTTTTATTACTTAACTCCCTGTTAGTCTTCTAAGGTAACTGTTAACGGCCAGTAATAGTTGTTAAAAAGAATGGAGTTTACATAATATGATATTCAGCAGAAAGAATGAGTTTTTCTGTCGTTTATCCAAATGAATCTGAACTTTTTACTTAATTTTATATTATTTGGTATGATGTAATGCTATTTTAAGAGATTCATCAATAATCACTAAAGTTGAAGGCTCGCAGCGTTCATTTCGTAACATTTTATGTAGAACTAAGCTTTATAAATTTCCTACTGCATTAAAATGAACTACCATTTACGGCTACCTCTGTAATTACTCGCCAAAAATGACGAAAGTTGGGAATAAAATTCTGTCTAGGTGCATAATTCTATAGTTGGTGGCAGAAATGCACATAAATATCTTAAAAATATAAAGTCACGAAAAGGAGTCTCACTTCTACATCTGACAAGTTAAAAAGAAAGAAATTATTTTCCCGTAAACGAATTTGGTAGTAACATATGTAGCATTTTTATTTATTATTGAATCAGGGATATGAACAATAATAAAATGTATCATTGAAATATGGGCATTTTTCAGGTAGCTCACTGATCAACAGCATGATAATCAGTTTTTGAAGTAATGACCTAGATACCACGTTTTTTTTACGATAGAGTTACTGCTGGAATTTATACAGTGGTAATCTAATTTTAATGGCCAGTAATATCCGTTGTAGGCCAGTCATTTATTCAATTTTCAAAGACTAGTTAACGTCTTAGCTTGATAACACATTTCATATACCAAATTTGGCTAAACCCACTGGGTTTCATCCCTCCAACATCTTGCTGCTGCTATTCACCAGCTTTTCATTGACTATATTCGAACTTAAATTATTCATTTACTGGTAGCAATTGTTTTAATCTTTTTTTGAGTACCCCCATACACGCAGCAAATTTTCCAATCGCTGTTAACTTTAGCATCCAATATTATAAGGCAAATATAATGGTGTACATGCATAGTTGGTATACAATATGAAGTCAAATGATCCTAAAATACTTAATACTGGAAGCATGAAGTCATCCTTTAGTTCCGCCTTTCCATAAAATCATTCATTGGGAGTATTTCCGAACAATTTAAGCACTGCGTAAGGAAACAACATATTCAAGTACTGGAACCTGCCGACCACTTGGAGGACTGCAGAGATACGTCTTTGAAATGAAGAAAGAAATGAATTAATTATCCGGATACTGAAGCTGGAAGCAGATCGCCAAATGTATCATCATACTTCTCACGGAGGAAATAGTGACGGCTATGACTCATTCAAACATATTTTTAACTGATGAATATTTGCAGAATGAGCGTCGTCAGCCTAAAAACAAGCTGTTTAAATAATGAAAAAATAAGCTTTTCAACATTTTGCCCTAGAATATTTAGTAATTGGATAATTTTTAGCTTAAAAAATCTCTCTCTTGCATGCAAAATTATTTTTGCAGCAGTTAAAATACTTGAAAGCTGAGTTACTTGTTCTTAACGTCAACTTCTTGGTGATTAATGTACTGCCATTATTAGATGATATGAATTTACATTTCTCTGAGCAAAACATGTTTGAAATTTTAATGTTTTCATCAAACTACTGGCATTTAATGATATATTTGCGGCATTAAAAATTCGCTCTAGAAATTAAGATACATTTCATACACCAAATTTGGCTAACCCCACTGGGTTTCATCCCTCCAACATCTTGCTGATGCTATTCACCAGCTTTTCATATTTGAGTACCCCCATACACGCAGCAAAGTTTCCAATCGCTGTTAACTTTAGCATCCAATATTATAAGGCAAATATAATGGTGTACATGCATAGTAGGTATACAATATGAAGTCAAATGATCCTAAAATACTTAATACTGGAAGCATGAAGTCATCCTTTAGTTCCGCTTTAAAAAATAAATAAATAAATTTGCTTGCCAGATTAATTGAACTAGAATTTCTAACGAAGTAATTTAAATGAAGTGAAAGACATTTTTTGGGACTCTGATAATGCTATAATTTTTGATGTTGAATTCAATGGCTTCATTCGACCACTCATTTTTATGGTGAAGAGTCAAGATCGTTACCGTTCCATGTAATGTAAGTTTTCAATATTACCAACGAGTGTTTTGTGTAAACTCGAGCGGTAAATAAACTTTTGAAATAAATGCAATCGCTTTTGTTATTTATTCTTTACAATGTATTAAAAGTAATTTAACAAAACTTATAATTTTACCCTTAATTTTTCACTTATTTGGGTAACCTCTTCTGGGATTAAATGAAACGATCCGAAAATACCACTCAACAGGTCTCCAATTGACTTCTTCACCCAATGATCTGTCTAATTCTGCCTCCGTCTCATTTTCCTCGTCTTCATTCCCAGTCAGGGATTTTTACTTTTCGAATGTAATTCACGTACTCATATCTTGATATTTTGTCTGTTATCCCTTTAAAATCAAAAGTAGAATTTGACATGATTTCACAATCTACTCCGAAATCAGTGTCACCCAATCACCCAATGATCTGTCTAATTCTGCCTCCGTCTCATTTTCCTCGTCTTCATTCCCAGTCAGGGATTTTTACTTTTCGAATGTAATTCACGTACTCATATCTTGATATTTTGTCTGTTATCCCTTTAAAATCAAAAGTAGAATTTGACATGATTTCACAATCTACTCCGAAATCAGTGTCACCCAATCACCCAATGATCTGTCTAATTCTGCCTCCGTCTCATTTTCCTCGTCTTCATTCCCAGTCAGGGATTTTTACTTTTCGAATGTAATTCACGTACTCATATCTTGATATTTTGTCTGTTATCCCTTTAAAATCAAAAGTAGAATTTGACATGATTTCACAATCTACTCCGAAATCAGTAGGATTATTTGCTCCTGTGATTTTATCTTGAAACACGGGAATAAAAAATAGAATCAATAGCACAGTCTATCGACTTAAACTTTTCAAGCACCTACTACCTTTTCACACTAAAAAGTTACTTATCACCACACTCGCTTTTCCGCACTTTGACTATTGCTCATTAGTCTTCAGTGACCTGACTAATGAACAAAAAGAGAGACTCCAGCGGTTGCAGAACTCCTGCATTCGATTCATTTTTAATATTCGCCGTGCCGAGCACATCACTCCATATAGAGCAATTGGTAGGTTCGAGGACTATTTTTACCTGACTATAAATCTAAAAATTCCTTTTAATGTACATTCAGATCAGGATAGAGAAAAATAAGTTATCGGACGCGAGACCTATTGCGAAAATCCCACACCAATATCCCTACTGACACTATCCCACGCGATTTATCATCCATCTCAAACTTCAGCCAATCCTATTAACCCTCTGTAGAGGAAATTCTGAAATATCAGCATGAAAAAAAATACTACTACTATATTAGTTTTTTAAAAGGGTTGTTTAAGCATTAAAAATTCTATTTATTTGGTGATCAAAATTAATTTGAGCTTTGATTTATATGTATTACATATATTTAATTTAACATTATACTTTATATAATAATATTTACACAAGAATACTTCAACAGTACCTTCATAACGTATCTTTTTTAAAATTTCCCAATATTTTCTTCATAAGACAGCTGAATATACTTATTTCAGAGCTCCACCAGGCACGCCGTCGTCAGTGAATAGCGTCAAACATTCATCTATTCAAATTGTTTGACAAACCGCCGAAAGAGGTGGAACTTTCCACACATAAGTTTTGTCTCTACTTACTTAAGGTTAAAATTCTGTCTAGTGCAGCAACTTAACAGAAAAGCCTCTTTGAAAGCATATGATGATTTCAATGATTTTAAAACATCAAATTCGACTAGCTTTTCCTTAGAGGGTTAACTTTCGTCCTACTTTTTCATTGAGACGTTCGTCATGTTAAGTTTTTTTCGTTGTAATTTCGTCAATTATTTAAGGTTTATCAGCTTTCATAAAACTAACGCCGGTACATCGTAAAAAATCTACCGTCAAAATAACGCAATCTTAGATTTAGCGTAAATTCTCATAGCATAGTTTGCAATGCCGGTTTTCCCAGCACCGCATGGTATGAAAACCGAGCTCTAACCCGTTTTCTCCATAACAAATATTAACGTTGGATTTGATCAAATAGAATATGCGAGAAATTAAATCAGGTTGCGCATTAGTTTTTATCATGATTTTTGTTAGTCATCTGATGAATGTTTGCAAGTATCATGGGGGAGATACAAAAATAAATAAAAGAAAAATATTCTTTGCTATCTTTCTAATAGAAAGCAGCCACAAGCGATTTCCAGAAGAGCGCGGAAGTATTACGCTTAGCTTTTGTCATTCACTCACCTAACTCGAACAGCTGACGTCCAGTCCGCGTTAATGTTTCAATGACCACTCTTAGGTCGCTACGTTAATTCAACGTTAATTGGCGGAGTTTACACTTTTTCAATTATTTCATTTTTAGAACCGTCCTTTATCCACTTATCTCCCACTATCTTACTACCAAGCCCCATTTCCGATTCCATATTTTTGCCATTTACATGATAATAAGGAGCCAAACTGATTTTCGTAACAACATGGGGAACTTTTTCTTAGCTTTTGTCATTAACTCACCAAACCCAAACAGCTGAAGTCTAACCTCGATTGTTTCAGACTTTACTTGGTGAAAATCCATTCTAAAGAATTCAAAAGATATATAAGTATACTAAAGAGAAAAGTATACTAAACTTATGTACCTGATGATGTCGCCTATGCGACGAACCGGTCGACTTGAAATATAAACTGTGAAAAAGTACATATCTCCTTTGAATTCTTTAGCTGAAGTCTAGTCCGCAGCTCATTTTTTCAACAAACGCTCTGGGGGTCTTTGCGTCAAGTTTATGCTGATTGGCTGAGTTAACATTTTATGAATTATTTTAGCAGAAAAACCGGTCGTAATTCACGAGTTCTCACAGCGCCCTAGCCCCACATCCCAATTCCGGACCCCGGTGTTAGATCCAGAGTCGGCGGCCTTCCCTCGCAGTGGCGGCGGCGGCTATCCCGGAGACGCGGCCCGTCCCGGTCCATATACCCTTTCTGCGCCCCGCCTATCCCCCTATCCCCCCTCTCCGCGAACCCTGTGTATACCCCTCTTCCCCACACTCACTCATCCTCTCCCCCCCTTCCCATCACCCCGACATCAGCCACACCCCGACACCCGGCCCTCCCCCTCCTCTCAGGATGCTGCCCCCCGCCTCCATCCCCGCACGGGAAGACCGGGATACCCTTCTCCCGAACCCTGACACCCTTCCCACCCTCTCCTTCCCACCCTCTCTCCCTGCCTCCCTCCTCCTCCTCCTCTCCGGATCCCTACTCCATATCCCTCCCCTCCCTCTTGGTCGATACATGGATTCAACACGAGGCAGGCAGGCAGCCCCCGTAGGAACGCTTCGCCGGATTGGTCGGTGGCGCCGGTTTGCGAGTTCGTGCATTATTAACTGCGATCCCGTGCATGGGGAGGCGGTGGGTGGGCGAGAGGGGTGGGGGCTGTGGGACGGAGAAGAGGGGAGGTAGAAGGAGGGGGGTTTACATGGGAGGGGCCATCGTGCAGTAGTGTGCGTGGTAGGAGTGTGGGACTTATACCCCTTCCCCTATACACACGGGCACATATACGGGGGAAGGCCTCCTTGTAGGTGGCGCCAGAATAATCGTGCCGGAAACTAAGGCCACTTGGTGCCGTGCATGAGCAGGAGTGATAGCAGCCCCGCGGACAATGGGGGAAGCAGTGCGGACGAAAGGGGTAGGGAGAGAGAGACACTGGGAGTACGTGTGGAGATGGAATGGAGGAGAGAATGTGTGGAGAAAGGGGAAACAGCGGGGTAAATGGAAGAACTTGGGACGGACCGAGGGATCATAGCGAATGTGGAACACATATTTTATCGAAAGTATTAAGGAATGAGACGGGAGGGCGGAGAGGGAATTTGAGCTTGCGAGGGAGAAACGGTGCCAAAAAGTGTATGAAGAGGGTCTGAGAAGAGAACAAGAGAGAGATATCCAGGAGGAGAAAGAAGAGAAAAGATTTCAGGACACTGGTAGAGGGAGCGGCGAGAATGAGATGGGGAAGGGAATGTTGCAGGCCCGCAAAGACGTCATTTCCGCCCGCGCCATGTACCATGTAAACACATTTAGCATTGAGTGCACGTTATTTTTGGGTCATTGTTACGGGCAGAATCGACTTTGCACGAACTCCTAACTGACGGAACGTCATATCTGGGCTTGCGAAATTCGACTTTGGAAAACTTTTGTCTCGTGTTTGTGCCAGAGAACTTGGAGTCAAATTCGGTCGGTGGTTTCATGAGAGTTCGAAGCTTTATATTATATATGTATATATATTCATTAATGAGTTTATTTTTAGTACATATTCTTACGAGGTCAAAGTTTTCCGGTAGAATGAGGAAAAGTTCGTAATTCTATTTGCGGTACTGTTTAATTTCTCTTCTGTTGCAATTTGGTGTCGTTCTTCCGTTTGCAGAGCCTAACTCATGAATGGACTTCTATGTTCAACATATCCCCCTCTCAGGTTTAACATACGCATGCATATATACCACACATATGTATACATATGTACATTGCCCCCACTCCATCCTTCCCCTCTCGCCCCTCCCAGAATTCCCTCCCCTTCCTCCATCCTACCCCCCCGCCGCAGTCTCCCACCCCCGCCACTCCCCTCTGTCGTTACACCTGACCCATTTCTTTAACCCTCCCTTCCCAGAACTTCTTGCTTTTTCTTCTTACTGCATTCCCTGCCCCACTCCCCTCTCTTCCTTTCGCTCTCGCATTCTCGTTCCCGTTTTGCGCCCCTGTCATCCCAAAAACTCTCCTCCTATTTCCCCGCAAAAGTTTTCCCTAAAACTGTGTGTAATCTTTTCGAAATGGTAAGGTATCTTTTCTCTTTACTCCGCCAACTAAATGTGTGCACTCTCTTGCGCTTTTTTTTCTTTCGTTGCTTTCTTTAAAAAAAAGTTTGTTTTTTTTCTGCTCGCCGGTTGAATTCCGTCATATTCTTTCTTTCTCTCAAGCATTATTTTTCGTTATTTTATTTTTTTCTCGTCCGTACACCGCTTCTCCTATCTCTCCCCCTCTCAGGGTTCTTGCAGCGTCCCGCCCCTTCTCTCCGAACCCCTACTTACACCCTTCCTCCCTCCCGACCCCACAGCATTCCCCAGCCCTCCTACGCTCCCTCCAGCCTTCCACCTTTTGTGGGTGTTTTCTTGCTAAGTGGTTTATCACTAGGTCGACCACGCCTCCCGTACTCCCCGCGTTATCCTTACAGTCTCCGTCTCTCACATCTCTCCCTCGCGGAGCGCTCCTCATTTTGCTCTCCAAATGCCTTCCTTCAATTTTTTTGTGTTGATCCTTGTTTAACGTTGGAATAAATCATGCCTCACCATTTTTATCTTTAAAGAATGTTTTGGGAGAGTTGTGTGGATGCATGAAAAAATGGCTAAGCAAAAGATCTCGATATCGCCGTGATTTTTTTTAAATCAGTAAAAATAATTCATTCGGCTCGAGTAGGTTTGGTAGGAACTGTTCCAGGTAGTCGATGCAGTCGATTAGGGTAAGGGAGTGATGACTTACACGCATCGTAGCCGACTTTTAAAGTAAATCATCAAAATCTGACATTCTTCTTTCAGTTCAAGAAGCATCCAATTTTTCCTAATTTCTTTCAAACAGGCCTGCGTTTTCTTTAAAGAAAATATTTTTTCTTCCGTTCTGACCGAAACACTTCTAAGACTCACCGCCATGTCAATATCTACTTCCTGTAACAGTCTGACCCAATACGATCACTGTTCCCATGCCATGCATCATAAATTTAACGGTGTTTAACATGTATTCAGTCCGGCCAAACTATTGATTACCTATAGTCATTCCAAAATATTAATGCATGAATTACCAAATGAAGTGAAGTAAGAATCTTTGATAAAATGTCACCTCACATCAGCTTCACCTCATTGAGAGTGTTTTGTGGTGCCCAAGGCCAGTTATGTTTCTGTTCTATTTTTTGTGTTGTTTACACTAAACAACATATTTGTATCCACGTCTGTTCCATAGTATTACCGAAAATCAAATAGAAGAAATAAGAAAAAGCAAAGATACATATTTTGTCAAAAGTTGCAGCCTCATTTCCTTATTTATAAGAGTACAAATGGAGGAAAAAGCACAAAAGAGGACGGCCAGAAGAAACATCAGACGCCCGGGAAAGAAGAAACGTATGAATTAGACACAACTAGAGACACAAAACCCGTGATAAATATGATGGAGGGCGAGACAAAATGGAAGGAAGGCCCAGTGAATGGGACTGATGGATGCATGAGCCAGGACCCGAAATAAAACGGGATTCACGATAGGTAAACGAAGAGGGTGTTAGAGATTCAGTATAGAATGAAAAGAAATTGGGGGCTGCGGCGAAACAATTCTCTGATCGGGGAAACTTGATGTCGGATCACACGTTCACCTTGTTACGAGCCACACCCTTCTGATAAAAGCGGGCCCGAGTTGACCGATCCCTCTCTCTTAAGAGCAGGATCCCTCTTGTGTTTCGCCCGTCGTCTTGGTAGCAGGAAGCGTGTCACTCACGCCCAGCTAGCTTATCCTGAGAACAAGTCCCTCGTCACCCCCGCAGACGCGTATCTTAAGGCGGCTGGAGAGGCTATCGTGAGTCATTGAGTGCACATCTTTGTAACTTTTCAAGTAAGTCACACAATAATTCTTATGTCACATTTCGTACATTTGTTTATACGGTGGAGACCACCATACAGTTTATTCATTTATTGAGTTGAACGTTCGTCCAACAAAATAATTAAAGGACAATAAAAAATACATAACAGTCAAATCAATTAAATTATACAGAAATAACGAAACACATCAACAAACTATAATATTTATCAATTTACAAAAGATACTTCTTTGTTGACATAAATCAGTTTCATCGCAGTAGTTGTTAAAAGTTTGGCACATTCTGTTCACTGGTGAGTTTTCACAGTAGTTTGATTTTACCATGCTCTACTTGAATTTACTTTTTAGCCTAACACTATAACTAGGCACTACAAAATGTATTTTACTAATTAATTCATCATTTTTTCCAGTATTAAGAAAATAATATTAGTAAGATAGATCACACATGGCTCTTTTTTGCAGACGTTGAGAATCAAACATTTTTACCAAAGTTTCATAGCTAACATAATTATCATACATCGGATGAACGTTAAATTGCGTATAAATAGGTAACATAAAAACCTTTTTTGTACCCTTTCCAATATTTAAACATATTTCTTATAATAAGGATCCCATACTAGAGAAGCATACTCCAATTTACATCTTACAAAGGAGTGGTACAAAATTTTGAGTAATTTCTCTGACTTAAAGTACCTTAAATTCAGTTTACAAAACCCAATAATCTTTGAGATGGAAGAGATATGTTAAAGACATGTAGAACAAAAGACATTGAAGAATCAAATATAACACCTGCGTATTTATTTTGATGCGCCTGCTTTAATGGCAGATCATCCATTTTGTTTTCACAATTGACATTATTCTTCTTCGTAGAGTATGTCATTCTGTAACATTTCTCTACATTTAAAATATTTGTTTTCATAAGACTATTTAATCAGATTTTCCAAATCATCTTATATTTTAAAGCAATCATCAGCTCTACTCACATTTTTGTACAGTTAGTAACATAAGTGATGTGAGAGACCTATTTTAAAAATTTTAAAATCAACCTTACATCACTTGGACTTATGGCGCGGAATGATAAATTCAAGCAAATATCAAGAGTAAATGTGTGTTTTTATTACGATATTTGATTGCAACCATCATAATAATGAAAAATTTATTATTTCGCGTTTAGGGGAAATCTGTTCATTTGAAATCGAAATTTTCCGTAGTGCATTACACATCCCTTAAGGCTACCTGTTAAAATTGCACATAATTGTAAAAAAAAACAAAACTTTTGCACGTATTTATTTCACTTTACACATCAAAAATAATTAATATGATATATATAATCACGCATGTAAAGTTTCGTGCAAATATGTAAATAATATTGCAAATGCAAATATTTTACATAAGTAAAAATCACTCCAACAACCGAAAAAGCAAAGCAAAATTTTGCTTTCAAACATTTCATTGTGATGTAAATTTTGCAGTGCACATTACACGATTCATGTAATGAGGAATGCTGCATTCCAAAAAATGAAAAAGTGAAATTTTAACTTTCATATTAATCGTAGATCTGTGTCTTATTTCCCTAAACGAGTGAAAAATGAAATTTCAATCACAATTTAACGTACTCAAATCTGCAATTTATTATATTTTCTGTCACGAGACCCTAAGTATGAAAAAATAGGCAACTTACACTGTGATAAAATTTATTATAAAAATTATTATATATATTGGGCAGAAATTTTATCACAGTGGAAGATCCCTATTTTTTCATACTTAGCTATGTTCCATTTCCACTCCATCAAGCCTGAAACCACAGAATATAGTCACTAGACCTTTTAATTGCCTATTTTTCACGTATAAATCCACCATATTTTGTCTTTCAAATAAATTTGGCCACATAAAGCAGAGAAACGCTTCGTTCTTAGTTATCAGTCGTACATTTTGAGGTTTAAATTAACGCCTGTCTAATCGTACCAGACCTCAATTTGTTGCAAAGTTTAGTGCAGTATTGCAATTCATTGTATAAAATACAAAATTACTTATTCGACTATTATCAAAAAGTGAGTTTTTTCATAGCCGTGAAGACTTTCTAATGATCGCTTATTACTCTTCACTATTCCACTCACATTGAATGTAGTATAGTATTGCAACTTAACACTCTATGGACGAGCGAGTCAAATTTGATACGTTTCAAAATCATTGAAATATCTGCTTTCTGAGAGGCTTTTCCATTTAGTTGTTGCGCTAGACTGAATTGTTACCCCAAAACTTAGGTTAGTTGAGTCAAAATTTAACTGTGTGGAAAGTTGCGTCTCTTTCGGCGATTTGTCAAACATGTCAAACAAATAGATGAATGTATGACGCTATTCACAGACGATGGCGTGCCTGGTGTGAGCACTGAAATAAATACTTCCAGCTGTCTTATGAAGACAATATTGGGAAAGTTTAAAAAAGATACGCTATGAAGGTAATGTTGAAGTATACCTTGTGTAGATATGGTAACGTAAAGTATTATTTAAAATTAAACATGTACAATACAAATACAACCATTTCAACATAAATGTTATCATCAAATTAATTATAATTTTTTATGCTTTAATGCTTTTAATGCAACAGCACTTAAAAAAGAATTATACATAGCAGTATTTTTTTCATGCTGATGTTTCATAAAGCCGCCCATAAAGGTTTAATAGGAATTGATAAAGTTTGAGACGGATAATGAATCGCGTTAGATTTCGCGATAGGTCTCGCTTCGATAACATATTTATCGATTATAACGATAGTTCGATTAACATATTTATCGATTATAACGATAGTTCGATTAACATATTTATCTCCATCTTAATTGGAATGTACACTAAAAGGAATTTTTAGATTTAGAGTCAGGTACAAAATATACTGGAACCTATCATTTGTCATTGGAGAAGTATCCAGTTTGATTCTTTCCTCAATTCACCCGGAAGGGGCGCCGTAAAATTACTTTCAATATCTACCCCGACGACGACGAAATAATTTATATACTATGAAACAAGTATTGAAAGAGTTGAATAGGAGTCAATTGCAGTAAATATTCAGGTTAAATGTCCTTCTGCTGCGAATTTTAATAGTTAACATTAGCTCGTTTACTTAAATGCACGAACAATCTCGAAAAATATAACTGTTACGGGGAGATTCAAATGAGGATTTCAAGAGTTGAACTAACATGAAGTATAGCATTATATAGTTTTTTAATTCTCGTATTTCAAGAAAACGTCACTGGAGAAAAATTAGCCAACTGATTTAGGAGTAGAGTGTGAAATCTTCCCAAATTCTACTTTTGATTTCAAAGGGATCACATACAAAATATCTAGACGTGAGTACGTGAATTAAATTCGGCAAAGTAAAAATCCCTGAAGACGATAAAAATGAGATGAAGGCAGAATTAGACATATCATTGGGTGAAGAAGTCAATTGGGAGCCTGGAGAGGATTTCAAATGTTGAACTAAGATGAAGTCAAAGATACATTTTTTCACTCCTGTATTTCAGGAATACATCACAGGAGCAAATAATTCGACTGATTTAGGAGTAGAGTGTCTGTGTTAGTGTTGCCAAATTCTACTTCTGATATTCATATTATATATATTATCATGTAAATAATTATCTATAATTCAGTATATACAATAAAAATTCGTCACATTTTAAAATAACTGTTATATTCAGTTAAATTGCATTTTTTAATGCTTAAATACCACTTTTAAAAAACTAATATAAGGCAGTATTTTTTTCATGCTGAATAATCATAGTTCGGTCCATAGAGGGTAAATATATTGAATCAAGAACAATATCACAGTGTGATTAATCGAATGTAATGTAATGTACATTGCCACGCGAAAAATCATCGGAGCTGGGTCGATTAGTATCGCTGAGCAATAGCTCGGGCGTAGTTACTAGTCGAAGCACTGGTAATTCGCCCCTTCGTACCCTTTCGACAACCTTTCGATATCCACCGTGTCTCGCTATCCACGACGATCTTCCCACCTCCCGCACCCCACTACATTCCCTTCCCAAAACACACCGCGGACGTCGCCGCAGCCTCTTCCCGCCCATACACTCACTCGCACACAATCTTAATTTTTTCCTCCTCCTCCTCCTCCTCCTCTCCACGTCCCCCCCCCCCTCTCCCTCCCACCTTCCCGCCCCCTCACCCCCCCCGCCACCTTTTGCTCGGCAAGAGCCTTTTCTGTCCCGAGGCCGCCTCAAGCCATCCCCACCCTACACCCAATACCACGTCCCACGCGACCCCCTCCCGCCCTCGGTCCCCGGCATCCACCCCGCCAACCCCTCTTGTCCCCCCAAAGGCCTTCTTCATTGGCGGCCTCCTTGTGTGTGATGATGCCCCCCAGAGTAGGCGGGTAGTGGCGGGGGGGCGTGGTGGGAGGCAAGCAGAGAAGTAAAGAGGGGATAGCAATGCGGGGGGGGGGGTTGTGGAATGGGTGGAGGAGCGTTGTTGACGCTCGGAATGTGCGTCCTGCAACGGCGGCGGCGTCTGTGGCTTTGGGAGGCGGGGGCAGGGTGGGCGCCCGCCTACCTCCCCCGCGGGGGCGGAATGGAGCCTCAGGGCGGGGACTTTGGGGGGAAGATGGGGGGAAGGTGAGGGGGGGACGGCCTAAGGTGGGTGAGTTGGATAGAGAGGCATCCGCCGTCGGTGAAAGGGGTGGGGCAGGTTGGGTTTTGGGTGTTGGCCCGACAGGGAAGGAGGGCCCGGGGGCGGGTAGCGTGCGTGGGGGCAGGCCGGAGACGAGGAGAGAGGGAGGGAAGATGCAGAGGCCGTTGGTTTTTCGAGTGGCGGCGCGGAATAGGCCCTGTCTCTCTCACCGCTCGCAAGGGGCTGTCGTCGTCGGGAGGCGATCGCGTTAGGGGCGCGGTTGGCGCTTCACATGGGGCAGGCGGGATAAGAGGGCTCTTTTTACGTCAAGGTAGTTTGAGCGGGATACCGAAACGCAAAAAATTAAAAAGATTTCGCTCCACTTTAAGGAAAAAGATCTCTTCTTTCTAGTGATAAGAAAGTGTTAGCCACTTACTGGACTAAATTTTGAGGCATTGTCCAAAAATACAATGCTCTCTTGAGACGCATCAGCTACAAGAAAGTAACGTAAATCGAACTTAATATACGGTGTGTCCGAAAAGTCCCGCACTCTAGCGATACTATTACTCGGGTTGAGTTATTTTTGTTGTACTGCTGATGGTATTTTAATTTTATTAATAAGTAATAAAGGGATAGTTATTAGTCACTTTGGTGCGGGATTTTTAGGCCGCACTGTAGTCCATATTTCCTCCACAGTCCAATCCAACTTGAAAGAAAATAATATTTATACCTCTTATCATCTCTCTTTCCTATATCCGGAGTTGAATAACAACTAAACCATGAAGCGAGACATTCATTATAATTATTGATAATTTTAATGACATAAAAAGCAAATTTTATCCCTATCTGTCCATCCGCAAATTCATTTCCCTTACGGAAATGCACGTTTTAAGTTTATTGCTACCGTTTTTTCCTTTGAATAAATTAATTCAAACTACCGGACCTCAAAATCGAGATGAATGCTAATGAAAAGAAATAGAATTGAGATTCTTATTCATTTCTTATAAATTTAGTTTACTGTTCGAATTTGTGAAATTTTGGAAAAAATATTCGTACAATTGCTCAAAATTGCATGTAATTGGTAAGCCGTCCTATTGACGACCAATAGTAGTGTTGAATTGGAATCTCATATGTATACATGCAAATTATTGGCCTATAAAAAATCTACCGGGAATTTTAAGCACCTTTTATCACAAAAGATATATTTTTTAGTACAAACTGAGATTCTACATCTACATCTTCATAATATCCTGCTAGCCGCCGCATGGGCGGGTGACAGGGGGGTTTTGGTCACCAGCCGTGTAAATATGTAAGGTTTTGGTAGGTGAAATGGTAACATGTATTATAGGAGTGTATTTGGTGGATCTTTGTTTTTATTGTGGTCGCTTATTGCGCGCAGAAAGAATTAATTTTTGTACCTATCTGTTCGGCAATGTATCTCTCTTACTTTATCGCTTCCGTCACACCTAGAGATGTAGAAGGGCGTCTTGCTAATATTTTCTGCGTCGCTATGAAAGACACCAGTTCTGAATTTCTCCAGCAACTGATGCCTTGCCAGCAGCCTCCGAGTCTCTAGGGGCTTCCTCCTTAATTACTCTAAAAGTTGTGAGACAATATGTGTTCGCTTGTAGCAGTTTTTAACGAATCGTGCTGCTTTGCCTTGTATTTTATTAATTTTTTTCGGCTAAATATTTATGACCAGGGTCCCCAATGCTCGCGGTGTACTCGAGGTGTGGCCTAACCAGAGCAAACTAGCATCTCTCTTAGACTTTTTCATCCGAGGACTTCCTACTACACTCCTAACAAAACCTAGTTTCTTTAATTCTGTACCGCAAGTGTTTTGTATGTTTGTTCCCCAAGATATATCAGAAGTTAAGGGAATTCCAAGATATTTTACTCTACCTGAAGATTTTGTTTACTCCACCAACAGTGCAGGTATGGTATTTATACATAGATTGGATTAAGACGGATGAAAAATAATAAAACGAGCGATTAAGCGGTGTTATGTTGTTGTTAACAGTATTCCACTTGATTTTATAGACGACTCGAGACCATCATTGTGAACTTGAAATTATGAATAACTCCACTTTGCTAGATCACTGAAAATTTGCGTCATCAAATTTATTTCATACATACGAGTCGTAGAAAATTCGATTTTTTTGGCATTTAGCGCGTGTCCGAATAATATGTCCGAAAAGGAGTTTTGAATGAAGTAAGTTCTAAAACGAAACTGTTTCAGGCATTACTTTGTGAAAGTTTTGGATGTTCATGATAAAAAGATACAATTTGGTTGACTACACACTAATTAATTAAATTATTATTGACCCAGGTTTCAGCGATCATGCACTGGCACTCAGTTGCTGAAACCCGGGTCGGTTATAATTTAATAAATTATTGTGGAGTTAACCAAGTTGTATCTTTTACATCCATACATACATACCAATCACGCCGTTTCCTTCAGGGGTAGGCACAGTCATTAACAAAGTTGCAAACCTCTTTTGCCTCATTTACCCCAATACACTGTTTCATACACGCCTTCCTGTTTTTAAGACTCCTAATATTCCTCCTCCTCAGTATTTCCTCAACCACATTCAACCACTCACGTTACTTTCACGCTTGCTTTACTATTATCATACATCGCCATCATAGCATTCAATAACTGCCCATTCACTCTATAGTCATCCAAAACCTTCCACAACTTCTTTCTATTTACCCTGTCATATGCCTTCTCTAAATCAACAAAAGCACAATACACTTTCTTTCGGACTTTTCATCATTTAAATACTAAAGCCTTATTATCTAAGAATTACGAAACTCGCAACTTATGCGCATTATGGAATACGACTACAAGTAAACGAGAAGTAGCTTTCTAAGAATAAATCAAATTTCGCCAAGCTTGAGGGGGGTATCTGAGTAACGCTCCCTCTTTAGATGGAGACAATCTCATTGTCTTTCAATTAAATTCTGAAATGTTCAATTTTAGCGCATTGTAAAAAACGTCTACAGGAAATGATAGGTATATTTCTAAACATTGAATTAAATTCTGTCATGCTTTCCAGTATGCCTGTTACTAACATAATAAAAAATATCGGCCACCTTTTATCATATCATACATATAGACACATTAATACTGTTTTCCGCAATATCCGCGACGTTGTTGTTCATTTGTATGCTTCCGGTATTAGGTAGGTTTTTCTTTAAACGCCATCGAAAATCCTCCCGGTTTTATTCACTTTCAGGGTCCTATCCGTTTCTAGTACCTCCTTTAACGCCTCAGCGCACGATCTATCCTACTTCCTTCCGTCCACAAAACCTATTCTCTTTCTTCCCCTTCCCAGCGTGCTCAACGTCTTTGCTTCTCAACTGCCTTGCACGAACCATCCCTCCAGATTGCACCCTCCATCCATCTACACTGCCTATCCCGGATTTCATTGAGTAGTTTCCTTTTCTCTTTCACCATAGTAAACACTTCCTCGTTCGTCCTCCTCTGTGACCACCTCGCCTCACCTCGCATTCCGGAAATAACAATTGTTCCGACAGGACGGTAATACCTTTTTCCAGTCACCCGCAAGTGTACACGAGTACAAATTTCAACAGAGGGAAATAATCCACCTTGACTGGGACTTTCAACCCGACGATATTGAGTGGACCGGGCGCGGTCCCGGAAAATGCGAATTTTTTCTTCCTCTGTGAAATTGCGCACTCATGTACATTTGTAGATTCACTGACTTGAAATGCGTGGAAAACCAAGCATATGGTGGTGGAATGAGAGCCAGGTAGTATTTAATCAATAAAGATGAGCAAATAGAATAACCAATGACGCAAAGGAGAAGACGGATGATCTGATGGACGTAAAAGTCAAAGAGGTGATCAGTAATAAAAATGATGTTTTTTAAGTATTCTACCGATAAAAGTAGCTTTTCACCTAAGTCTGAGTATCTCCATCCCGTTTTCTTCACTTTCAAGGGCATGACTGCCTCTATAATTTCCTTTCTTCTCACTGCATACGATCTATCCTTCTTCATCCCGTCCATGGATCCTGTTCTCTTTCTTCGCCTTCCCCGCTTTCCCAGCATCCTTCCATCACACTCTTGAGCAGCCCATAGCCCATTACACTTCTTAGTATATGCCAGAAGTTTTCTTTACTCACCCACCATCTCAAGCACTTCCTCATTTGTCTTTTGAGACCACTTCACCTTCTCCTCCTTCTCCATACCCACATATCAAACTCCTGCAGCCTCTTCTCGTCCTCCTCTCTGAGGATCTACGTTTCTGCCCCAAACAACGCTATGCTCCATATCAAGCTCTTCTTCACATCCTTACACGATGTTCCCATCATCAGCTCATTCTATTGCTAAATGATTTCTTAGCAAACGCTATTTTCCCCCTTATTTCTTTGCTGCGATGCCCATTCTTCCAGTATATTAAAAAATTATTTAAATTCTCAGAGTAAGGCTATTAAAAAAATGAGGAAGTTTTGACTTCTGACGCTCAGATCTTGTCTGAAACGCAATAGCTGGCTGTTTTAACATTTTATTGATTTTTCTTAGAAATAAATGTGCTGTTCACCATATTTTCTTAAAATATTAACAGCTGTTGCGAAAGAGTTTCCAGTGTACGGCGTTAATCAAATTAGTCACATTCAAACATCGAATACGTATATTTAGATAATTACTATGAGGTTTAGGCATAAATAATAAAAATTAAATAAAAATTTTCATCGTTAGTATCTCTACGTATACTTCAAGCTTCTAACAGCAGCTAAAAATTAAAAAAAAAATTCATATACGAAAATATTCAGAAAACTCTCGCTGGACCTACCTTGACAATATATCTAAATTGCTCGTTCCTTGGCGCTCCATTGTTTTCCTCTCGTAATATCATGTACGGAACGTGCACAGAATGGCTCCATCCAGGGCACACAGCAGCTATTGTATCGGTACTGTAAAGATAATGACAATTCTAGGAACGATTCTTAATTAATTCGATATGATGAGCATGAACCTAATCTTCATTAGCCTTCAAAACTCGTTGTTTCAGAAGATTCGAAAATGCCATTTTAAAAATATTTTATCCGCTATCAATTGACAAGACGACAATACTAATAGCGTTAAGAAATTTTTTCTTTAATTTATAAAAATATGTTTCCCACTTTTCTAACTGTACGATTTATGCTCTTTAAATTAACGCGGAATTCAGGAATTATACCACCTGCCACCCATAAATTACCAATCTTAGTAAAGGTACATTTTTATAAACATAGAAATCAATAAATCGACTTGCAATAAACACACTATATATTTGAAGCATTTTATGTTCTTTTTCTGGTTTACTCCACTCTGGTTTGGTCAAAAACTCTCCCAACTATTTCTTAGCCCCCACTGCTCCATTTATCTTTAACCTCAACTCATCGATACATTAGTAAAAAGTTTTTATCTGTACGTATAGGCAGGCTAAAGTTTTGAATGCGCCACAAGATGCCTTTTTAAAATAAAACCAATTGCAGATAGTGATAAAGTGAGTATAAGTATAAGTTTTATTATAAAAATTGATACTTTCCCTTTGATTTGGTTATTCGCAGCAAAATTGTGTCCATTTTTGGCAAAATAACCTAGGCTTGGGAAATCCAAGGTTGCATGTTTTAGCATTGCTATGAGCTATAACAAACTGGACCCATATTCTTAGGCTGTGATTTTTAATTCTCACATTGGCGAATTTTCTTGTGTGTGCACCCCTCAACATACCTGGGTAATACTTAGAGAACACTGTCTGTAGAAAGGGGAGTTCAAATTTGTACCCCTCTCAAAATTTTGGCGAAATGTATTATGCCTAATTCAGGTGCTCCTCCACGCTTTTTATTCCCTTCAGTGGTATAGGTTGTTAGGATAGTATTCAACGGTCACGTGACATTTATAAATAGCCTACCACTTATCTTATTAGTGTATGAAATAATTTAATCATAGTGGAGTAAATATTTTTATTCATAATGAAAATTGGAAGCATGTAAGATGTACATGTTAAAGTATTTTAAAAATATTTTAAGTCACAGATATATTTTTCTTTTTCATGTTCTAAGTATTAGGTTGCAGACAAAATCTTTTTAGCACACCAATCTTCCTTCTGTGTGTTTGTGCATTTTGTTTTGGAAGAATATGTTATTTTATCACAGAAATATTTATATAAATCGGAACAAATAAATTTAGTAAAAAATTCAAATTATATCTCACGTCAGTGACTGGGAGAACAAGCTTGTGGCACATTGATAAAGGTAAACTATTAACTTTTCATCTTTGGTTGTGTTGACTAGGTATCTTGCTTTCGTTAATAAATGTTTGATATAAAGTTTGTAAAGGTTTAAGAAATATATCAATTTTAAATACGAAAATCATGTTTCAATATTAGCTTACAGTCGTTACCATATGTTCCAATTAGTCCAAAATCGGTTAAGGGTATTGATGTGCCTCGCTTCTGACAACAAATAAGAGTATGTATTTGTTAATAAATTCCACTCAGAGTTTGTCACTGCCGCATATACAAGGCTTCTGGAACATTGTGAAAAGTCATTCTTCATTTCCGAGAAATATTTTTATTCGTAGAAACAATTGATGCCAGGTTAATTCAATGAAAGCAAATATCCACCGGAAGTGAAACTTTTTCCTGTCACTGCAGTACCAATTATTCTCTTGAGTTGCGAAAAAATACTCTCGTCATCATTTTTGTGTAACTTGTAGGCTTCAAATCAGCGAATGTGGACTCTGGCGGGGTTTGAGCTTCACAGAGGAATGAAGTTTCTAAAGAAATGTCTGACAGTTACTTTTCTCCCACTTTTGACGTCTTCAAAACTCTTTAAATTATTCCAAACTTTACATTAATATCAAGTCAGCCAGGATCTGGTTAGAATTCTGGCCTGTCAGTACTCGTGGAGCCGAAAAAGAGGGTTTTCTCTACGGAATCCAACTCTTCGCATGGGATCCTCGTGGGTGCCATAGGAACATCAAGAGGGAGGCACTATGTCGTTTTTCTTTCTATTCCTCGTCCATTTCCACGCAGGCTGCGTCGCATAAACTATTTCTCCTTATTTCATGAGTGTCGTCAGGGAAGGTTATTTCAATTTGACGAAGTTTACACTTCATTCAGTTGATGAGAAGACACTTTTGCAATGGTTAACTAAACGTTTAAGTTTTATTTTTATTTTTTTTGTTACTAGCATATATTAATGTATTTTAACAAGTCTAATATATTTTGTATATATTTTTTTATTCCTTTGAACTACATTCAATGTACCAATTTTACATACATACCAATACACCGTTCCCATCGGGTGTAGGTACACTCACAAAGTTTCACCAATAAGTACATATTTGTACACCTAAATCTGCTTCAGTAATTTCCTCCATACTGACCTATCCTTGCAATCCTTTTTTGCCCCATTTACCCCTATACACTGCTTCATACACGCCCTCCAGTTTTTAAGACTCCTAATATTCCTCCTCCTAAGAATTTCCTCAACCACATTCAACCACAACTTTCTCGGCCTACCTTACACCATTCATTTCACTCTTATATATCTGTTTTGCTATTCGACTCACATCCATTCTCTCAAAATGGCTAAACCAACGAAGCACCCTCCGTTCAATTATGTCCATTACTGGAGCATCTAACCCACATTCATTTATTACCTACTCATTCCTAACCCTATTCATCCTACTTTTGCTGCAAACAAATTACACGTTTTTATTAGTTTCCTTCTTGATACAATTTTATTTATTTTTATAAAATGTATGTGAAAGCATTTTATGTAAATCGAACCATAAAACCCTTTTCCATTTATTAAACATGAAATAACTAAAAACTGAAATCGTGAGAAGGCACGGGTTTTTAATACGCCTAACTTTATTAGAGGCTGTACAAAATACTTTGTGGAAAATTTTAGCTACGAGGGACTAGCGCTAGAATGTAGTCTTAATACGAAGCTATTTCAAGCTTGATTTTAGGATGTAGCCAACATTGGAAACAATATACAATTGAATGTTGTCTTAATGCGAAATAGTTTCCTGTATGGCTTGGGAATATTGTCTAAATTGGATAGAACATACATCAGAATGTAGCCTTAACACGATGAAATTTTGAACATGCTATTTGAGTGTAGTCTTCATGACATAAGAATTCAACTTTCATTGAAAATGTATGCATTTGAATGCAGCCTTAATGCAAAATAATTTCAAAAATGACTTTGATATTGTAGTAATTCGATAAAAAAGCACATAAAAAGGTGGTCTGAATACAAAATAGTTTCAAACAACATATTAGAATGTAGTCTTCAATGAAAAATATATATTAGAATGTAAACGAAATAGTGTCAAACATGATGTAATAACTTAGTGTTTGTGGTGTAAAAATCTAGTCTTCATTGAAAATGACATGAATTCAATCTGAATACGAAGTAATTTGTCATGGCATTGAAATATCAAGTTTGAAACTAGTCATTAAAAAACATACATTAGAATGTATTTATTATACGAAATAGTTTCAAACAAGATATTATAATGTAGTCTTCATTGAAAACGTATATAAAACAGTGCCAAACATGATATTGAAATTTGGTCTTCGGTATATAATTATGTTTTCTTCATCGAAAACAAAAATTCATTCAAACAGAATAGGAAGTAATTTCAAATATGACATCCAAATCCATATTGATTATAAATTTTTTACTTTTCCACTGTTATTTATTGCAATAGTACAACGCGTTTTGACCTTGCTGCATCTTATACCATGTACTTATATGCATATATTATTATCGTGTACTTATAAAAACTTTATCATCAATATGGATTCGAATATAAAATTATTCCAGGAAGTGACACCGGTAGGTGTAAAGTTTATTCAGATATGACGTTGAAATTTATTTAATATTTATTTAACAATTTTATTGTTCACCCAACATGATAAAGATAATAATTGGGTAAACTGATACACAGTTAGATCCGTAAATAAAGTACAACTGTCAAGGCTGGCTGAATAGTACATAAAATTTTACATAATAATAGTGCTGATAACAAAAAGTGATCATTTTTTAGGAACTGTTTTACAATTTTGGTAACTTTGATAATATATCCTTGCAATATTTTCTCTTTACAAATTCATATTTAGCTCTTTCCAATATGTATTGTAAAAAGAACATTACATGGTGCATTCTTACAATAAATAGTTTTTATATCTCTTATGTAAAAAGTCCTATTTGTTTCCATTTCTTTGATGGGACTATAAAATTTAATTTACCAACTAATTCAACACAATTATCTTTGTTAATAACATCATGCAGGAAAAGTAAATCATTCACAATTCTTCTTTAACTCAATGCTTGAAGTTTAAACTCTTCCAACGTAGTTTTGTAGTCTACATAATTTTCAAAAATAGGATAGACATTGTAGCGTATATAACACAATTGCTACAAAAATCTTTTTTGTACCCTCTCAATCATTACATCAGATTTATTCAAACGTGGGTTCCAAATCTCAGAACAATATTCCAATTTGCTTCTTACACGTGAAAAGTGCAAAATTTTTACATCTTTCTCATCAGTAAAATATTTGAAAACACGATACAGTCTTCATTGAAAAAGAGGTACATAACAAAGAAGTATAAATACGAAATACCCTAAATTCCCTACTATAACGCGAACTCATGCATAACGCGCAGGTCAACCTTTGGCTGTTATCCGCATGTCTCCAAACTTTCAAGTATAACGTGCACTCATATATTACGCGCAGGACACCGACTACCGAAATTCATATTCTCGGAACTATTGAAATTCGCATTTTTCAATAAGGCAGAGGAAAATCCAAAGCAATTACGCAAGGGACAAAAAAGTTACATATTATTAGCTATTGTATTAATTTCACTTCCAGTAAAGAAAAAAATCAAATCCGAGAAATAATTACATAATCACCATGTGTTACAACTATACAAAGTTTTAAAAAGATCCAATTTCCCTCCTGCCTCGTGTAGAAAGCCTACATAAAACACCTTATGTATAACGCGCATCAAATTACTTCGAAAATTTTGCAAAAAAAAACGTATAACGCGCGCGTTATACTTGCGAATTTGGGGTTGTATGAAGCATGGAGCCTCACATGTCTCTATCGCTACAGTCGTTGTGTGTAGGTGGTTAGAAAGGGCGAGGGGGTGGGTTGGAGAGATGAGGGGGAGGGCCGACTAGCAGCCGGGCCGAGGCGGGGGGGGGGGGGGGGCGGGGGAGGGAGTCAAGGGGGGAAGTGGTCCCCTGTCTCCAGGCGACGTCTTCCATTTGGCAACAGAAATCGTGGTTGGCGACTGTAAAGTCCTTGTCGATCTTTTCCGAGTAAGGGGCGGTGGCAAGGCCCTTCTGCGGCACCGAGTTGTGATTGGTTGCCATCGAAGGGAGCGTGAGGGAGGAAGAGGAGAAGAGGAGAGAGGAGGGCAAAGGACCAGAAGAATGCCGTTGGGTGTAGTTGTCGCCGTACCCTTGCCTCCGTCCCATTTGAGCCTCGCTCGGATGCGACCGAAACCCTGGTTGCTACACGATCCAGGCTTCGAGGGAAAGGCCATCAAAATCGAGTGAACACGTCCAAACAAGCTGACGGTTATCACGAATGAACTGTGAATGACGTGAAGCAAAACCTCTGAGGATTTAAGGTGGATAGGGCATTAACCATGGGTAACTGAGTGCACATTTTTATGATTTTGCAATTGAGTAGAAAATAAAAAATACATTCTAAGGCCACTTATCATTCAGGTTCACCTGTTAATACTTAGAAGCACACCATTCTTGCTAAACGAAAATGACAATAGAATTATATATTCGCTTAAATTAACGTGGCTCTGGCCTCAGGGTTACTTTAGACACTATCAAATCAGAGACAGGAGACTTCACTTCTACTTTTGATTGGTTGGCCACGGAATATGGCGAAACCAATGAGGATCGTGCATTTATAATGAAGGGTTGCATAAATAAATATAAATATTTGTACGGAGGCTTCCGCGGTGATTTGATGAGTTCAGTTCACTCGGATTTTTCCAACGTTGATTCATATTAACGGACAACAGTTTCGCTAACGTTACAGCTAGCGTTGTCAGGTCCTGAATGAGCTGCAGAGATTCTTGCTCCGTTATTTGTACCTAGCATTTGAGCTAGTCAGGCGCACGCTGATCGGCCGGCTGGACCTTTGAATTTAATTGTAGGAATAGACGTTTGAACGTTGAGGAGAGAGAATAACTGTCTTCCCTGCTGAAAGTTTCCGAATTTTTGGCCATTTCAAACGTCTCTTGTATTAGCCGAGGAAAATATTTATTTTCTCTGTCGATGATCTTGCAATCTTGAAAGCTTATGACGTGGCCGGGTTCTGACCAGCTGGCCAATCAGCATGAACCTGACTAGCTCAAGCGTTAGGTATATATAATGGAAAAATAACCTCTGTAGCTCATTCAGTACATGATGACGCTAGCTGTAACGCAAGCGAAAGTGTTGTCCATACAAGTGAATCAACGCGGGAAACAAATTATTCGGGAAAAACCCGAATAAACGGAATTCAATTTTAAACATTGCTTAGTAACCACAGCAGCAACGTAAACTAAACTTTTATACTTAAGAGCAAAATATAAATGTTTACCATTTTCATTAAAATTATTATCAAATGATGAGTAATTTAGTATAATAAACTAATTAAGTTAATAATTTAATAATAAAAGATTTCATTGAATAATTTATTATATATTTGATTAAATTAAGCTCCCAGAGCGGTCCATCCAACATGGCCCGTTTTCAGTCTCTGGCTTGAGGATCTCTAGGTCAAGTATTTCTGATTCTCCGAAAACTTGAATACAGCATCTTTAAAGTGGGTTTTCTAAACTGAGATTTTAATAAAATAGGCTTTTCGGGCTAGTTTTACTGTCATCCACCCTTGATAGTAGAAATTTCAACATGGGCACGTATGGAGTTTGTTCAAATTACAACAACAAAACTTCAATTTGAACGAGAAAGCATATTCAAGCCTTTAATTAAAACAGATTACAAGAAGTAAGAAATCCTGGAAAATTGAAGAAAAATATAATATTGCCGTAATTGAAGTCAATATGCAAGAGTTCTGTGAAAATTTGCTCTGAAGTCTGCTCTTATAGCTGTACAAATATGGTCATCAAAATATAATATTCTTGGAATAATTGTATATTTTTACCTTAAGTAAGTAAGTTTACAATTGGTTACTCATTTAATCAACAAAAGTATGATTTTTTTAAAAATGGGTGAGTCAAAATGTATACTTTAACTTTTGTCTTGACTCACAGAGTCAAGCCTGAGCCACCGTAAAACATAAAATTACCGGAGTTCAAGGACCTGTGCCCATTAGTATCCGCAGTTTAGAAGAAAAATATAATTCAATGTTTTTATGAACTATTTACTTGACGTGATATCGCGACGTTTTAGTTGTCACTAATAAATATGGAAAGTATTACTTTGCGTTCATTGGAAAATCACTCAAAAGCATTTAGTTTCACTTTTATGAACAGATGTCACTATTAAGAGTGCATGCGCGAATTTTTTGACGAATCTGCGGGAAGACATACGTCTCTCCCATTTTCATATGTAATAAGGAAAGAAACCATTAATTTAAACTTAACAGAAGTGTTGATTCATTTTTCCATCGACTTTCAGTTAAATTTAATTAAGAATAACAATTTAAGAACACATATGCAAAGTTTCACGCAAATCTGTGAATAGGAAAACTCGCTCCATCCACCTTAAGCGATATAAAAGGAGACAATGCATTTAAACTTAATCAAAGTGTTGAATTTTCTTTAATCCTTCCTTTACCGATACAAAAATTATTTTCCGCACTCACTTTCAGCCAACACCATTTGAATGAGATTCGTGCGAGATAAAAACTCAGTTGTTTCATTAATTATCCGGATGATACGGCGTTTGCACCGCGTAAGGTGGCCATAAATCAACATACCAAGTCCAAATCCCGAGCAAAGTTGGGAGAAAATTTTTGCTCTCAATACGAAGTTGAAAAGTCGATATTTCCAGAGAAACAACTTTCAAAGTGAAAAAACTTTGGTAACTGTTTCAGAGAAGAATTCTGCGTAAACATTTGTAATTACGAAGATATGAGTCAAGTATTCAAGGAATTCCGATAGCAATTGACAAAGGAAATGGATTTTTTTCAGTAAGATATCAGCACAAACATTAATGCAAAAGCTCTTTTCGGGGGACTTGGTAAAATTAACGGGTAAAAAGAATCTTACTTCGTAGAAATTTTACTTTTTTTTACTGACGAAACAGCTAAAATCATGGGCTTAGATCTAACTATCGTTTATAAGATTTCATCATCGCTTATATGCGCTTGAATAATGTATGAGCATTTCATCACTTATGTGACGCGAATGATTGAAAAAACTACAAAATATCAAACCTGAAATATTTACAAGAATCGTCAACAGAAATACAGTTTCTCTGTTACAGTGACCATGAATTCAGCAAAATTAATGCAGTGAAAGCTGTCTTTAGCGGAATTTCTCGGCGCCATTATTTTTTTACGGATAAGACAGGTTTCCGCTTCACCCAGGGTCGGACAGTTCAAAAAAGAACTCGAAAGCCATATTACGCCCATAACATACATCGCCTTAAATGTTGGTTTGACTCAAATTCTATATGTATACGCAATTATTCTGAAATAATGAAATAGTATCATATTGTGGTAAAAAAATTTATTTGAACTAACGTACGTAAAAACCGATCTATAATATACGCATATAATCTGTCATTTTTGTCTGCTTTTTTTCCCTGTATAATACAATTCTCTACGTGGCCGATACTCCCATTTAAGATAATAAATAAATCAGTGCTACCTTTGGTAAGACTGCATTCTGCTAATTCTTTTAAAGGAACCAACATTTCTCTGTAGAACTTTTTGTTTTCTTCACATATAATTATTATTATATCGTCTTCTTCGGATTCACAGGCTTCATCTTCTTTTATACTATGTCAGGGTGCCATCTTCATCGCTCGTCAGAAGAACGTTGTCGAAGTCCACAAATATCTCAGCATTCATGTTACATGCATACATATATACATACCAATCACGCCGTTCCCTTCCGGGGTAGGCACAGTCACAATGTTTCACTAATAAACATCATTTGTCTCATTTACCCCCATACACTGCTTTATACACGCCCTCCTGTTTTTAAGACTCCTTATGTTCCTCCTCCTAAGAATTTCCTCTACCACATTCAATCACAACTTTCTCGGCCTACCTCCTCCTCACGGCGATGGGCGGCGGAAGCTGAATAAGGTACGGACATAGCAAACATCAAGGTACGGGCATAGCAATACGACCTGGATCCATGTTATGTTCAATTATCTGCTGCTATTTGCTTAGATAGTCCATTTTTTTAATTTTCCATTAATTTTTTTTGCAATTCTGCTTAGCCCAGGTTAATGTGCAAGGGAATGGATTCCGTTTCCGCGTTTCAAAGTTTCAGTTTGACACAGGGTATCAGTGCATGTAAAACACTATTACCATCACCGGGATCAACTTTTTTCCGGATGAGACAAGTTTCCGTTTAACTCAGATTCTGCCTAAGGCAGGTTTTACTTTATTTACAAGTGAAATGTTGACATTGGCTCGAGGAGAAGCATTATGCTGTCTTTAGAAAAATTGTAATGCTCAAAAGGGAAATTAAAATATTCTGTAAAATTATATGATTTTGTTAATAAATCAGCATTAGCGAAAACATCACTGATGTAGATAGTAAAGCTGGACGCTAGTTATACATCTAATTAGTAATGTATTTCATCTAATATATATTTCAGGAGGATTTGCTAAGATTTAAACTCACAACTTTCTAGGCAGTCGGCCTGGGTTTACTGGGTTTGCAACCCTTAGCCATTCAAACTGCTCATCATGCAGGGTCAAGGCTAGAAACGGTGAAAAGCTGACTGGCAGAGCATGGGCGGTTTGGGACATACAAAGTCAGGGGCGATTGAACTCCGTCACCCCTGTCCCAGGGTATCATCCGCGCCTCTAGTGGTAGCACCAAAATCAGGTAAAATCTAAAGAAAATAGATGTAATATCGGCTTGTAAAAAAATAAGATATACAATTTATAAGAAAAGAATGTGGATAACTTTGTAGACTTGAATTTCTCAATCTTCTCTTCGTAAGTTGTCAACTCTGTGGTTGGTCTGCAGCAGCTCGCCACTCCGATCTTCGTTCTGCTTTCCTTTTTATGCCTTTATAGGAGATGCAACCCATATCGCTCATGATTTGCTCAATATAAGACAGTCTTGGTCTTCCTCGGCAGTTTCTTCCTTCAATCATTCCTTCTAGTTGAATTGTTCTAGTTATATGATTACGACGTAGAATGTGGCCTATTAACTAGTCTCGTCTTTTTTGAATGTTAGTGCCTAATTTCCTTCTCTCTTTTGCTCTTTTAAACACTAAATCATTAGTTATTCTTTCTACCCAGCTGGCTTTCAACATCCTAAGGTAGCACCAGGATTCAAATGTTTCCAGACTTCTTTTCTCTTAGTGTACATTTCTCGGGCTCGCCACCGGGTAAGATAGTCATAGGCAGCCGACGTTTCGGGTTCCGACTCGTTACCCATTCTCAAGGCTACAACAGTCCCAACAGTCTCCCAACAGTCCACGTCTCGCATCCACTTAAAACAACACTCCCCACATGTGCTTTCATGAATCACTTCCTTGGGTTTAGATCAATGTTTCTATTGGTAAGGATGTTTTTCTTTGAGTTAAAGGCGATATTGGTTTGTTGAATTCTGAATATTATTTCCCTTTTACATTTACCATCTTGTGTGATTTTGTGATAAATAGGTGAATCCTTGAATCTCTTCCAGTTGTTCTGTTCTCGTCTAGATATTTATTCTCTCGGGGTTTGATCTGTGCTGTAAGTCATTACTTAGGTTTTCTTGCTATTTATTTTCGTATTGCATTTCTCCCGGAGAATGCGGTTCATTTCGTTTACAATTTTCTAAGTCTTCCCCTGTGTCTGCGATTCCAGCAATGTCATCTGCATATCTTATCATGTCAATTTTCCTTCCATTCACTTTGACCCCCCCCTTTCAGTGTTTCCCTCACTTCATTTATAGCTTCTTGAATGTGTGCGTCAAACAATATAGGGAGAGAGAGTACATCCTTGTCTCACTCTTTATCTTTTGTTAGCCTATTCTATGCTATTTTGACCCCTGATCACAGCCACTTCGTCCTTGTATAGGCTAAAAAATCACTCTCCTATCCTTTATTTTAATACTGATTTCTTCAGTATTTTAAACATCACATGCTAGTTGACATTATCGAATGCTTTTTCTAGGTCAATAAATGCAACATATGTTGGTTTTTTTGTTCTCATCTGTTTCTCGATCACTAGCCTTAGAACGAAGATGACCTCTTTGGTTCCCATCCCTTTTCTGAAGCCAAATTGCTCTTCAGAATCTAACTTTTCTATTGTATTCTTTGTTCTTCTTACTATATTTTTCTCATTATTACTAATTAATGAATCAGAGAAGACAGCAAAGGATGCTGGGATCTCGCCCTCGTGATAAAATTTATTTAAGCAGTTTTGCTGCAAGCTGCCATTCATTAGGCAACTGTGAGGTACCATCACGATATTCTGATAACGCAAACTTGGCTGCACAGTTCTATAATTACTATATTAATTTGAGCGAGAGCTTCTTGATATTCTTCTCTAGTCATAACAAAGACCATTTTTATATTTTATTTTTTAATTAAAGCAACTGTAAGAATCATGAAGTAAATATAGTAACATTAAATACGTAAAAAGTTAATAGTCGCCTTTGATTTTTAACGTATAGAACAAGAAAATGGTTTGAGAGGTGTCGCGAGGATTAGATGTGGGAATCAAAGCAGGAGATAATCTGATGAAGTGGATTGGATTCACGGACGACGAAAAAGCGTGGGTTGGTGGATCTTTGAAGGAGTTGAGGCAATGGTAGAGAGGATAGCGGTGCAGAAAAGCGTCATAAAGATAAATCGCAAAGGAAACAACAACATTGAGATTCTCTGGGATAAGGAAAGCGAGACTAGTCATAAAATTGAGAGGGAAGAAAACTGACGGAAGTAGAACAACTTTATTGCTTTTGTCGTGCGCTGGAATAAAATTGGCATAATAACGAAAACAATGGATGGAGAATAGTACCAGCAAAAGAGGCGTCCATTAGTGGAAGGGAGCTGATGACGGGGACCTAGGTTATGAACATAAAGAAAACGCCCTTGAAGAGTTTTACATGAAGTTCATTTTTGCATGGAGCAAAAACGTGGACTCTGATAAAGGAAGAGGAGAATAGGCTGCATGCGTTCGAAATGTGGATTTGGAGGACGGTGGCTTGGGGATTTTTGGGTGAGGTTAGCGTGTTGGAAGGCAAGGTATTTTTTCGAAGCGTCGAGTATAATGAAGACAGAACACAGCCTTTTAGGGAATCTAGTATATTTAACAAAATATAGCGAAAGCGCCTGATCACTCGTTCCCCGTGTCAATGCGGGCCAATGTCTGCTGCGGCGATATCGCAAGTAGAGGTATATATACATGAACAGGCATCAAAAAGCCCTTCACAATTAGACGTCCAAGGTGGACGAACACTTCAGTAAACAGTCGGATAGGTATCCCTCCACTCGTTATAATACTTGGGACTCCATTTTATTTCAGAGCTCATTCCAACAAGCGTACCATATTACATTGTGTGACTCGCAACCCTCGGCTTGTATCAGAGAGCGACGCTTGTTCTATGGAGCTCAGAGTCGAATTGAGTCCCATGTGTGACGTCAAGCGGAGGGATATCTACCCGATCGTCAACTGTTATGTGCGTCCGCCTGGAACGTTTAACTGCGGAGGACTACTTGACTCCTGCTCATGCATATTAGACAATCTTGCGATAATACTCCAGCAGAAGTTGTTTCTGCGGGTAAGTCGTCTCCCGGCAGCTTCGATATTCTGCGTTAAATGTATAAGATCCCTGAAATGGCTGAGTTCTATCTTCATGAAACTCAACGCTACGAGGCCCCGATTTCCTGTAATGTGGAGAGTGTATCGAAGAGGTTTGAAGCGAGCAGGCAAGGATGGCTTTGCAATGGGACATCATTCTGCTGCCTCCTGAACGAGACTGGTAAGAATTAAAACTATCTCTTGTTAAACAGACCATTTATATATTTGCTCAATAACAATCATATTTCCTCAAAATATTTGAGCTCCGTATTTGGTTTTTAGAGACTGTCTTTTGTGCCGACTTATACTCTTTATAAGACTCTAGCGTATTAAGCCGTTGAAATCACCAATTATACAAATTGCTCATGTCGAAAAAGTACCAAGGTACCTACGGATAAACATGAATGAAGCATGTAATACATTTCATTTTCCAGTTCATTTAAATAAGCCTTTGACCACGCTGTATGTAATCGTAAGCAAGTAATATAGGGGAAAAGTTATTGAGACTTAGGTATTTAATTTTGGCATGATTATGCAACAGTGTGGTGTAGCGTGAGGTGCTTACGAAAATATTGAAGTTCCGAAACACGGTGGTGGTTGTGCTGAAGGTCCCTTTTAGTGGATTGAAGTTTCCTTGGATTTTAGAAATTTCCTTTGGATTGGATTTTGGGGAGGCGACCGACAGATAAGGTCATTTGCGTCATAGAGGGCAGGTAAGCGAGGAACGGATGGTTAGAAACCCGACGTCGGCGTAAGCCCGCTCTTAACTAAAGGCGGCAAGGGGACCACGATTTAACGTCTCTTCCGACAGACGGAGTACTGTAGTTGAAGTGCCCTCCACAAGACATTCAAGCAGTGATCGGGTTTCCTCTGAAAAATATCCCCCTTTGCAGGGATTGTGAATTTCGAAGTAACTCCCTCCTCGCGGGGTAGCAAAATAGTCTCCACGTTTCACCGTGGTCCCCATGATCGTAGAATTTCATCGTCATCCTTACAGTGCTCTGTGAGATCTTCCCTGATTTAGGAATTCTTTCCGTGTTCTCATCTGGTCATAAATAAATATCTAAAACTAGTCTAAAACGACCGTCGGCTACCTATATGAGTACGCGTTTCGCATTACACTAATAAATAAAAATAGAGAGTTGCCTATCTATCTTGGAGTATGTTAATTACTCTTTTCTTCAATAACTATCGAACTAATTCAGATAAATCTAGCATGATTCGTGAACGCTTAGGCTATTGGTGCAGCACTCAGGTCACCCGTGAAGAGCATGAGAAAAATCCCTTGCTCACAATACTCTATCTCACTCTTATTCGCATCTATTTCCTAGCTCTGTGGCTCTCTACTCAAATGTTTATATCGGCTTCTTTTGCAGGTTTGGAACTGTATTTACGTCACTAAAGTTAAATCAAAATATATGTTTCCACTGTAATGATCCTGAATCTAATGTCGCTATGACGGTAATATGTGACCATATTTAGGTTTGCTATAATATTTCTACAGTTACTGATATTAGTTACCAACGATTTTCTTCCCTAGAAATAGAATTTTTTGCACTTAATTTATGCCCAGTAGATTATTAAATCCCTCCAAATGCGTTCACTTAAAAACTATGGTCTTCAAACGAAAGCAATTGAGTGACACAGAATCAGAATAACTTTTTCTCTTCGCTTCTAGGAGAGAGTTTCGCTATTGTGGCATTATTACGTGCAGACGCCATAATTGATTTGAAATAATGATTCAAATTCTGATTTTCTTCTACAGCTGTTTTCATATAAACGATGCTAATAGTGTGTGTTAACAGCAGAAAATTCAAAATTTTCTCATTATGTGTCGCTTTTAGTGATTCTTGGTACTTCATTTATCTAAAAACATTAATCCAAACTGCTCAAAGCGTGGTATTACAAGCTTGCACCTTCATCTGAATACTACTAAACTCGCACTGGAGAAGCACATCATTTTAAGGTCGCCGTTAGGGGTGGAAATGATTACACTCTTCGTCAATAGCCATTTGACAGGTAATTCGATCAGCGAAATATTTTGTATACAGCTCCTTTGTATTGAAGTGGCGTTATTAGCGTCAGAAACCCTCTATATATTTCGGTACATCTAGTCGTGATGCATTGGCACGTTGACACTTAATTGAAAGCCGCCACCGCTACTTCCGCTCTGACCTGTTTACATTACTAGCTTTCTAACTTGGTTAACTCTAAAGCGAGTAAAAGTTCGCCGTGTAATCGCAGGTTGGCGCTAACCGTAGTCAACTTTATAACCGCGATAGATTTGGCTTATTATTTTAAATATTTGGCTTACGGGAGGGAGAGTCAACTCGGGGTGCAATTGCGTTGATAAGAATACTTTTAGAAAGAAACATAGAGTATAAACAGGATGTTTTTCCTTGATTTGTGGATTTTAAAAGGGCTTTTGATGGAGTAAATTGGGAAAAACTAACGGAGTTACTCAGAAAATGAGAATATACAGGAGACTAATTCGAAACCTGTATACATGGCACCAAAGGCACAGATGATGGTGGCTGACGGTGAATCAAGGTGGGCAACTATAGGTCGCAGGGCAAGGCAAGGGTGCCCGTTGTCGCCTTTGCTTTTTAACAGTTATGCTGAGGAAATGGTAAGAACTCGATGTGGTAATCAAAAATCGAAGGCAGATGATGAAGTCGGTATGATTTGCGGACTATCAGGTGTTAGTTTGTAGATCTTCGAAGGGATTACAAGCTTTAGTAGTTGCTTCAGAATTTCAGCACGGGACATTCGGAATTCAGATAATTAATATAAGTCATAGTTAATTAATCAATAATCAATTAATAAATCATAAGATGGCAAAACAATGAGGTTCTCTAGGACAAAGAAAGCGAGGCTGGTCATAAATGTTGGAGGGCAAAAACTCGAGCAGGTAGAGCATTTAAATTATTTAGACAGTACGTTAGAAGAAAATGGGCATAGTAGCAAAGATAAGGAGAATAGCGTTAGCTAAGGAGGAGTTTAATAATGGAAGGGAACTGATGACGGGGACCTTGGGGAAGGCTGTGATGAAGAGGATGGTGAATAGGTTGGGTTATGAATTGGAATCGAAGGAAATTTTTGCTGAAATATTGTAATTTTAAAATTACCGCGCCATGGTGCTTTCTATTTGATTCAAGGATGTCCTCTTTGGGGCGAGCAAAACAAATAAAGAAGCGTATACATAGCTTGACTTGATGAAGTCACGCACTGAAAAAAATGAATGGTGGTGTTAACATCAATAAATATATCATTGATCGAGTAAAAACTGTGTATAACCTGGCTGATTTTTGATGTTACATTGACGCTATTCTTCGTTGCTACGTTTCTGTTTACCACCAACGTCCAAATGCTGACTGCGCATGCGCCCAAATCCGTTTTCGGCTGCGCTTCATTTCATTTATCATCCTGGCAATCGCCGGCTGCTGCGTTCGATAGTTGGCAATCGTCGGCTATTGCCGTGTCTAAATCGAAAACACCCATGTCCGTTCGATATAATAAGTTTGAGCACCCTTAGCCAAGGAGGAAGTCAACGAAAGTTACTGTCATGATTTATTTCATTCTCCTTTACCAGAAAGTTTTACTAGAAAGGTTTACTCAATGAATTAACTTCTTCAAATTCTGCATACCTAACGATCTTATATCCTTCTCGGTTTAATGTTTAGACAAAATATTTTGATCACCGGACAATGGTCGAGTGATTTCGGTCGAAGGAACTCGGCACAAGGGCATGCAATTCGTCCTCTGTCCACGCCGAGTGCAAGCAAATCTAATTCCATGGATTCCAACAGACCAAAAAACAGCTCCAAAGTGTAGTAAACAAGATAAGACCGTGGACCGAAAGCATATCCGACGAGCATGCATGTGTAGTCGGACTCAAAAGAATCACCACAAACTGAGGGTCAGCAGTTTGGGCGAAGGGTTGAGTAATGCAATTTTTCTTGACACATTGCGAGGAATTCTTTGTTTTAGAGGCAAATAAAAAGAAAGCAAATTATTCCTCACTCATATGGATGTCAATCAGGAGAAAATCGTGACAGCCGCAGTGAAAGAAAAAGAGGACTACCTCCGGTGCTCGATTAATAGTAAGGTTCTGAAAAGTGCCCATCCCGCGGTAAAAGGCCAACTTTTCTGACCTTTTTGAATATATTCAATGAGAATGTCCTTAAATTACTTAATTATTAACAGTTTTATACGCGTAGACACTTTACGAAGTGTCAAATTTTATCCGTATTAGCTTTAACGCCTTCTTTTCCGATTCCAATCGGTAGGCGGCGTTATATATTTGTACATAGCTATGCCCGGCATGCGTGGCAGTGCATTTTTCTTGGTTCATTGCGGTTCTTAAACGAATTTTACACCAAGTTCAATATTTTCTCGTACCTACACAGGAATTTGCTTCGCACAAATGATGGCATATATATTTCTTCCATTCCATTCCATGCCCATGCTGCGGTTTCCTGGTTAATAATATTCTATTGTTGAAGTAGCACAAAACTTTAAGATTTTCGAGCTTAAAAATCCAATATTTGGAAAAAGCAAAGCGTATACGAAAATTGAATGCATGAATTAAAAACAAGCTGACAAAGAGACCTCTGCACCAAGTCTTATTCTACATACAAATAAATCAAGTTCCTTTTAACACAAATTATGTCCTCCTGATATGATTCTGATGCAAGCGATAGTATGTCCCACTGATACGATTCTGATGCGCGTGATTGAGCAACTTGTCAACGATCTACCTACTTCGTTACTTACTCGTCGTTCCTCGCTTGTATGAGAAGCTCTCGTTCCAGCACTCATTTGTTGAAACGACTCGCGCTCCACCTTATGTACAATGGATTTAATAAATCAGAAACCTTTGCGGGCGCGCGCACAACAATTCACTAAAGCTTCATCGCAATCTGATGAATGATATTGGAACGTATAGAAGAAGAACAAACATTCATTTTAAATATTAAATAATGCTTTATTCTAAAATGTTATTATTTCACCGCACCCAAAATGGAGACATACCAATGACAATAATAGCCTCCTCTTTTATCAATCCTCAAAATATCCTAGAGAGTTACTGTTCCCATTACCACGGTATTAAAAAGGTAAATATAACAACATGCGCATTCTATTAATGCTATTTACATTTTTGAGAAATGAACATCAGGCCCAGAATTTGGCCGAATAATGTAGACGGATATAATAAATTGCACCATACGTTTCCAAGGAGTGTGTGTAGATCTTTTTATTTGCCATGTGACTCATAGAAACGTTTACCAAGACTTGAGAAACACATTTATCTCAAAACTTTTTGGTATCACTCTGCGACTATTATTTGAATGCAACTCTAGTTCTTTTGATATTTTACATTCTTGACTGATATTCTTGAATGCCAGCCCTGTTTAGTGACTGGTGATGCCAGTTACACTAATAAGAACTAGCGTCAATAATCATGTCAGTTCTCATCGATTAGCGTTTTATAGTTATTTTCAACAATTGACTTCACTAAGAACCTATTAGTTAAGAATATATTACCTTTCTCCTTAGAGATATTCTTAATGGAAGATATTATTAATATCCTATATAACGTTCGAGTGAATCCGCACAGGACTTAAGTCCTATTTGCTAGCAGAAGAGGAGATCAGGATGCAAGAAAGATGTTGGACTTGGAACTGCTGAAACATGTGAAAGAGCTGGAATACTTAGGGAGCAAAATAACTTTTGATAGAAGAAGTACAAAATGATAGTAGATGAGTAGATGAGATAGTAATGAGTAGAATAGATAGAGCAAAGGTTGCCTTTAATCTTTGGAAAAATTAGTCTTCACGTCCTTAACTCCGTCGATATCTTGCTGAGGAAAAAGCTAGTCAAGACCTTTGTGTGGAGTGTATTGATGAAATGCAGCGAGATATGGACTGTGGGAAAAACGAAAAGATACCTATGGAGGCTTTTGAGATGTGGTGTAATAGAAGAATGTGTAAGAGAAGCTGGAGAGCGCGAGTAACGACCCAAGAGGCACTGAGAGAAGGGAAGGAAGAACGGAGTCTGAGGAGAACAGTAAAAAGAAGACGGGACGTGTGGATCGGACATGTACAGCGGCATGAGAGATTGGTGAAGGTGATCTTTGAAGGGATGATTGAAGGCATAAGGGAATGATAAAGACCTAGACTGGAGTTTTGGAAGCAGATAATGGAGGACGTGGGGTGAGGATGGCTCTCAGAAATGAAGTGGATGACACAGAGTAGAGAGACGTGGAATGCTGTCACAAACCATTCCTGAAGAATTGAAAACTTAATCCACATCTACATGTATCCGCATGGGCGTGTGACAGGGGGTTTTAGCTCCCCAGCCGAGTAAAGATGTAAGGGATAAGTTTTTGGGAGGTGAAATGGTGACATGAATTATGGGAGTGTATTTACTGTAGCTCAGTTTTTATTGTGGTCGCTTATTGAGCGCGGAGAAAACGAATTTTTGTACCTATCTCTTTGACATTGTATCTATATTATTTTATTGCTTCTATCAGACCTAGAGATGTAGTAAGGCGTGATAATATTCTCTGTGTCGCTCTTAAACACATCAGTTCTGAATTTCTCAAACAACTTTAGCCTAGCGAGTAGCCTCCAAGTCTCTAGGGGCTCCCAACTTAAACCCTCTAAAAGTTGTGAGGCACTTTATGTTTTCTCGTAGAAGTTTTTAAGAAAAGGTGCTGCTTTTCTTTTCTTTTATTATTTTTTTTGGTTAAACCTTTATGAACAGGGCCACAAATGATTGCAGTCCTGCACTTTCAATGTTTTCAACAATACTCATCGTAGACAGAGAGATAAAATCCAAATTAATAACATCTGTTGGTCTTATTCCTTCCCCTTACATCCAAAAAACGAGCCCAAAAATTTTTTCATTATGCTGTCTCCTGAAACCTTAACACTAATGGACCTCACTGACTTCGCGCCGAGTACGGCCCTAGGTCCCTCAGGATCCAGACTTTTAAAATCGATTTCTAGTCACAATATTTATGACTCAAGTATGAAATGAATGAACATAGAATAAGCATAATAAATTAGACAAGAGTTGCAAAAATAACCATGTGTAAGTCGTACTTCGTATCTATCAGATCATATAGCTTAGAATCTTGTACACTATCAAGTAGAGACATCGGCAGAATACAAGCCAACGAAATGAAATTCCTAAGGACGATGGTACAATAGACAAGACTTGACAGGCAGAAAAATGAAGGCATTAGAAAACAGGTTGGATGCAAAATAAAAGACTTGAACTATCATTACTTGAAACAGTCAGGAGATCCAGGCTGGGATGGTATGGTCATGTGATGAGAATGAAACGGACCAGAACAGCTAAGGTATGGTTGGAAAAGGAAATACCAGGGAAGAGAAGAGTGGGCAGACCAAGAAGAAAGTGGATCGACCAACAAAAACAAGACATTCAACTGAGAGGGATCTCTTGGGAGGAAGTTCAACATCAACAAACATACCAAGATAGGAGCAGATGGAAGAGGCTGATAGACAACACCCGGGAAACTGGAGTTGCTACTTGATGATAATGAAAGTAGACAAAAAACTGTAAATATATCATATGTTTCAGAAATGAAACACTTAATGTCATATTGAAGTAGATATGAAACAATTATTTCTAAGCACAATATTTGGTTCAAACAAAAAATATTGTTGAAAATGAAATTAGGATTTTTAAACACGTTAAATTCACCTGTAAAAATATTCAATCTCCCATTACAGAATAACTAGAGCCACATACAGTCAAAAATTATATTCCAAATTCATTTTAGAGGAAATCAACGATGTGAACAGCGGAGACACATTGAGAAAACTGAAAATCGAGTCCTTCAGAACTCGACAACAATTACAATGTGTTGTAGTGGCGTGCTGAGTGAATTGAATTTGTCTGGATATGGAACTGCCCCGTCATAACAGCGATAAAAGTTACACAACGCTGAGTACGGAGCCGGGTACCAGAAGACCCTGTAACGTTTGATATAGTGCTGGGAATGGAGGGCGTCCTCCGGTGATTGAATCGGTAGTAGCGATTACAGCACTCCTTCGGTTGTCTCCGGTACTATCACGGTTGTTAGCGGAGGTTACGGGGGAAACGGAGGTTTCGGAGGACGCCGGGGCTTTCAGTAGTTGTAGGCTTTGAAAGACCTCTGAATTGTCTGCAATATGATTTTTTCGTGTAATGCCGTTTAATTGCAATGTTTATTAATGATAGATGCTTATTTAGTCTGTAATTATCAATCTGCTCAACCAAATATAACTCAAATCTCTTCAGGCTCTTTCGACGTTTGACTCAAGGGAACAATTCATTCAGTACTTTTCGCAGCATGAGGCTACTAATAATAATAATGTTTAATGAATTACATACTTTCAGAAATCATGATTTTTACGTAGGTATAATGACATAAACGATAGAAGTACGAGGGAGACCACATTAAATGAAAGAATAAAGCTTCATCACTTGTATAGATTATAGAACACCTTAGCTCGTCTAATAATAGTTGCCTAGACTGAACCAATGACAATTTTACAACACACGGAGGAAGTAGTGATGTTATACCTCACAACTAGTAATCGGGTGCTTGTAATTGAGTAAGAGAAAATTATTCTCCACGGAAATTTTTCATTCCCCACATCTTATCTCATTGAAACATGAAATCCTACCAGGGCTCGAACCTAGGCCTAAATGTTTTGGTTTTTTTTTCTGATTCTTCGAACATTTAAGAACTTTCCATTAAAGTTTCATTCCTGTAACTTGATAAAAAATGCTCAAAAACCATCCTACTTAGAAACCACTGAAACATTGCGTGACGTAGCGTTTCGGAGGTTTAGGAGCAATCGGAGGTACCGATTGGTTTCCAAAAAACAACTGCTCCGCTCCTACCGCTCATTTCCCAGCACTAGTTTGATATTTAATGATTGATGATTATGTTGTTGTTAGGGGGTTGTTGATGAGAGGAGAGGGGGGATTGTTGGGACAGAGAAGAAAAGGGAAGTTGGCTCGAAGTAGTGAGGCAACAAGAAACTGTATCTTTAAGAAAATAAAGAGGGATTGGAACAAAGCAAACGTCTGACGTTACAACCCTGTGTTATACAGTCTACATCTACATCTGCATAATACCCTGATAGCAACCGCAAGGGCGTGTGGCAGGGGGTGCCCGGTCACCAGCTGTGTGAAAATGTGAAGAAGTTTTTGGGAGATGAAATGGTGACATGTGTTATAGGAGTATATTAAGTAGAGCTCAATTTTTATTGTGGACACTTATTGTGCGCGGAAAGAACGAGTTTTAGTACCTATATATTTGGAAGTGTATCTCTCTTATTTTTTCGCATCTGTCAGACCTAGAGATGTAGTGAGGAGTCATAATAATATTCTCTGTGTCACTCTGAAAAATATCAGTTCTGAATTTCTCAAGCAACCTAAGCCTAGCGTGTAGCCTCCGAGTCTCTAGGGGCTCCCACCTTAATCCCTTTAAAAGTTGTGAGACACTATATGTACGCTCATAGCAGTTTTTAATGAAGCTAGCTGCTTTCCTTTGCATTTTATTAATTCTTTTGGCTTAATCTTACGGACTAGGGCTCCAAATGCTCGCGGCATATTCAAGGTATGACTTAACCAGAGCGAAGTAGCATCTATCTTTGACTTTTTTATCCGTAGACCTCCCTGTTATACGTTTAACAAAACCTAGTTTTTTAATGCTGTGCCACATATGTTTTGTATGTATAATCCTCACGATGTATCAGATTTTAAGGTAGTTCCAAGATATTTTACTGTATCTGAAGATTATATTTTTACTCCACCCACAAAATAGGTATTGCATTTTTGTGATAACTTTCGCAGGAAGTGAACTGTGAGGCATTTGCTGATATTAAATTCCAACCCCCACTACCGGCAATCCGGGGAATCCTATTATTTAAATGAAGGTTTACCTTTATTTTAGAGTTTATACTCCAAGTACGGCTCTCTTGGAATACGTGAAGTATCAATACTACAAAAATCAATCGAAATAATTATTTTCGAGAATGTATTTTTCTCGAGTCTCCGGAGATCCAAGGTCCGTATTTCGACTGTTTAGGAATTATGCCAATGATAATAGTTACTCCAACTGACTATTTGCCACGCTGACTCATATTTTCTTTCGTATTTATCACCTTCTAATGATCATTCTGTGCTCGTCCCTTCCTTATTTTACCCATACCTATCACGTTTGAGGTAGTGCGAGCGAGATAGTTCCCTAATCACAATATAATCGATATTCGATATGTACGTTTTAATTTCTCCAGCTGTAGGACATATGAATTAAATATTGCATTATTAATCGTGTAATATTATAATTTTACATAACTGAAATTGTAAGTAATCAAATGAAAATATCTAAATAAGTCTTTAACTTGACTCATTTTTTTCATGCTGTTCGTTTAAAAATCCATCAAAACGGAAGGTTTATTGTGATCCCGAAGAATTTTTTAGCGGTGACAATATAATTAATATTAAAAAATAGTTGGGAAAACACAAAAACTACATACTGTTGATTTTTGACGAGATCTAAGAGAAGGGAATGCCTCATTTTTGATATATTTTATTTTATTATTTAAGGTCTCTCGAGAGTGCATACACGAACCAATTCCCATATAAAAGGGCTGGTATTTTTTGGCAAATATCTCGGAATGTAATGTGGTAAGGTGTTAAATTTTTTGTGCCAATGAAAGGGTGATATATTTTTCTTTAAAATGGGACCAAATTCATTGATTTCTATATAAAATGATATTTTGATCAAACTACCTTATAACTACCTCATATATTTGTTTTTGTGTTTTCTAGCTTTCACGCCCTATCATGGAGCTGAAATGTTAATTTTCTTAATTTGGAGCTCAAGTTTCTGCCCTCTTTTCATACGCTCTTGTTTCTGCTTCTATGCACAAATTTCGTGTAATCACCCCAGAGGCCTTCCGACGTCCACTACCTGGCAAAACGCCCGCGACCGTATAGAACTAGTCCCTTAGTTGCTAGGATTCATTTTCAATTTAGCTTTGCCGATCATTCATGGGAAAAGTTGTTCAACTGCTTTCACCTCGCCTTTCTTTAGAGTATGCCTTAATTAAAGCATTCATGGCTCACTATCAATAGTAATTTACAAAAATTAAAAGGTGTCTCTCTGTGAGTCCATTTATTGTTCTCCTCCTCTTAAACTACAGGACCAATTGCGCTTAAATTTCCTGTGACTCTAGCGCATATACTAAGGAGTGCTATTGGACTATTGCCGTTTCAAAATTTGAAACCAATGCAGGGACATCCCCCCCCTCCAAAGTCCAAAAAGCTTTAATATATTTTTTTTCAGACATATGTCGCACAGAATATTCGAATATCCGCTTTTAAATTCGAATTCAGTATTATTATCATAATTATAAATTAAAATTTTCATCAAAATGATTGTGGATAGTGTTTGCAGAATGCCACTGTTTCGAAATAAGGTGTTAGGATCTTTTTTTCGAATGCGCGCTATCTGCGCCGCAAGCGGCTAATTCTTGAACTTAGATGACTAGACTTTTACAGTATTACGGAATCCAATGTACGACAGCAATGCTGTCCAAATTAGAGTTTATTTAATAAATAACTATATTATGCTTATAAAATTTGCAAAGAAACCTAAAAGGATGTTATATATATTTTTTTCATTATGATTAGCATTCATTTTCTTCTACCCATTGAATTTCAATGGGTATCCCGTGCAAGTGAGGTATAAAGCCACGCCCACACTTATAAAAATTTGCTGCAAATTCGGCACGCAGCATTAATTTTTGTGCTAGCGCGGGAATTTGCGTAAATGTGGGCGTAACAACGTATGCAACAACATATACCTCATTTAAACAACACGCTTCGGAAAAAGTCGCTCTTTCGACGAGCAGCAAATGATTTGAACCATATTCTGGTTCTAGATATATACATATAGCGTCTCATAACTTTTAGAGGGCTTAAGGTGGGAACCCCTAGAGACTCGGAGACTACACGCTAGGCTTAGGTTGCTTGAAAAATTCAGAACTGGTGTGTTTCAGAGCGACACAGAGAATACTATCATGACGCCTCACTAGGGGTCTAGGTCAGAAAAAAAGATAAAATAACTGCAGCGAAAAATAGGCTGCAGGCATTTAAGTTGTGGGTGTGGAGAAGGATGGAGAAGGTCAGGTGGACGGAAAGGAAGACTAATGAGGAAGTGCTTGAGATGATGGGCGAGGATAGGTAACTTCTGAATAAAATCCGGGATAGGCAGGGTAGGTGGCTGAAGGAAGTAACAAAGGGCGATGGGTTGCTTAAGAGTGTGATAGAGGGAAGGATGTTGGGCAAGCGAAGAAGAGGAAGATAGTTACTCTACCTCAGTTAGCCGTCAAGAAAGCAACAATATCAATGAACTAGGGAACTTGCCGCGCAGTAACTGGAGTCACCCGCTAGTGATAACAGAATTGCGTGAACTTTACAGTGGAAAAATCATTCGCCTGGATTCAGTTCCCAGTCCAGGCAAATGATTTTTCCATTTTAAATTTTACACAATTGAACGCTACAAAGTTATAAATTATGGTACGATTGACGCAAATAAAACCATGAAATTTTAATGAAAAATATTGAGTCACACTTTCGAGTCACAAGCCTGAGGTAAAAGGAGGTTATTCTCTATAGTATTTGACAAGTTACCCGAAAATTACACTTGGTGATAGCCCATATTCACTTAAATATAAATTTTCTTCCAGTAAAATATTTATTAATAAAATTTAAATAATGATAAAACGTCAATTGGATAGCTGTTTATTCCGCAATATAAGCCAGTATTGTGACTTCAGGAGACGCATTTTTTGAAGCAGCCATGGTAATTCTTAGTCTGCCTGTTCACGTAAACTCAACCATTCATGTTATTGTTTCATACCCGTCTTCAAATTTTGTGGTTATGCTACAAGGGGTCCATTGAGTCCGCATATCTACTATTGATGGTGCTCGGGTGAGCCTTGTAAACTCTGCACTAGAACAATTATTGAGCCTTCATAATGGCTTGTCTGCAGTAAAAGCAGTTAAGGCTACACACGCGCGTGGGTTAGCTTGTTTGGCGCCACATTTTAACATGAGGCAGTTACTCCTCAAATTGAACCATTCTTGCTCTCCCGCCAGTCCCTCTTTCGTAGCCTTGGGCCAGTATGATGCTATTAACGCGATGAAAGACACAGTGGCCTGAAACTGTTTGGCATGCGTGTTTGGATGCGATTACGGCAGCAGTCGTATGGTTTACAATGTAAATTTCTCAAAGAATTAAAAAAATCACTTCTTCATTCCTGTATTACCTAATTATAAAATTATGATTTAAATGGACGGTAATATATGCACTCATGACAGTTCAGGCAAGACCAAGGATAGTGATTTGACAAAACTAATGTTTAAAATTACCAAATTGAAAACTTTCGCCGATACGCTTTCCCCAAAATCGAGGTCATCTATTACTAAATTCACCTCTTGGAGTATTTGATTTTTTTAATATTGGAAAAATCATATATTGAGCATTTGAAATAGATATGTAAGTCATGAAAAAATGTGCAAGTATACAATTTAATCACATAATCTGTGCAGAAAATTACAATATGTGTTATCATTTTAGAGTTTAACAGAAATATGATTTCAATGCAAACAGTTTGAACAAAAAAACAGGTAAAAATATGGACATTTTGTAAAACCAGGGAAAAATAATTAGAGTCCTCCTGAGCCTATTTATGGCTCATCAGAAAGTTCTAACATACAAATTAAAATCCCATTTATAGTGCTACATAGGTGTATTTGCCTTCCCCATTCATGAGTGATTATATCTACTGTAATGCTTTTATTAAAAAATGAAATTGCAAAATACAGGATATTTTATGTGAAGCACTAATTACACGCAATATTTATTCAATTACCATCGTTTCCCTTTTTTCTTTACCTCTTGCACTTAAATGCAGTGAATCAATAGGCAATCTATCAAAAATATTTGGAATAATGCTAAATGGTCTATTTTCTCCGTAATTATTGTAGCATTTTGGTACGTCATAACTTGTAGTAATTATAATTTTCATACTATGTTCTTTGTATTTTATACTTTTATATGTCACAAAAATAGTTATCAACTATTAATATGTATAGGAGTAGGTCTTCTGACGGCAAGATTTCGAGTGAAACATACCCGCGTATGTCATAATTTTTAAGCAGTATTACTACTCTTGGGACAATCCTGAGGGCACATTGTAGGAGTTTGAAGGTGTTTGAAAAAAATGGAATCAGGAATATATATGAAGTTATTGAGACATTTATAAAATTCAGTAGCAAAATTATTAAGCTGCTGCTCTAGAATAAACTTTCCTATGAAGTAATCAGCAAATAAATATGAATGAGACTTCTGAGTGTTTAGAGCCTAGAGATAAATAGCGAGACAGGTGGACAATGAAGGTAGCCGTCGTAAGGCAATCCTCGAAGCAGTCTATGAAGAATTAAGAAATAATATGTCATATAAATACATTTACATAACGTCTACGTAATAAACGTTGCTGAAAGATGATTCACTAAGAGTGGATGAATGCAGTGGCGAAAGGTAGAAATCCTTGGGTAAAGATGGCCAGTTAAGGTAGTTTGAGCGAGATAGTTCTATAACCATAATAGAGACCATATTCGAATTATACATTTTAATTTAACCAGCTGTAGGACACCTGAATTGAATATTGCATTAAAGGTGAAATTATATTCTATTATTCGACTGAAATTCTAAGTAAATAACTGAAAATAACCAAAGAAGTCCAGACTTGACTAATTTTTTCGTGCGGTTAGTACGATTGAAACTACTTCAAAACGGAAGGTTTTTCTGTGATCTCCAAGTATTTACTGCGGTAACAATGTGATTAATTTTCAAAAATAGTGGATAAAACATACAAACTGCATACTGTTAATTTTTTGACGAGATCTAGGCGTTAGAAATTCCTCATATTTTTTAAATAAGCTCTCTCTGGAGTGCATAGACGTACCATTTCCCATGTAAGAAGACAGGCATTTTTTGGCAAATATCTCGGAATGTAATGTGGCAAGGGGTGGAATTTTTAGTGTCATTGGGAGGGTGAAAAGTTTGTTTTATAAATGAGACCAAATTAATTGATTTACAGGTGAAATGATATTTTGCTCAAACCACCTTAATTTCCTGTGCCAGAGGTTTACGAGAAATTCATGGAAGCGCGTATCAAGGAATTGCATACATACATATCAATCACGCCGTTCCCTTTCGGGGTAGGAACAGTCACAAAGGTTCACTCATAAATACATATTTGTACACCTAACTCTGCTCCAATAATTTCCTCCATACTGACCTATCCTTGCAAACCTCTTTTGCTTCGTTTACCCCAATACACTGCTTCATACACGCCCTCCTGTTTTATAGACTCCTAAAATTCCTTCTCCTAAGAATTTCCTCAACCAAATTCAACCACAGCTTTCTCGGCCTATTCCTACCTCTTACACCATTCATTTCACTCATCTCCTATATTATTTCTACTGTATAGATACCTTTTTCTCAACTTATACGCAACCAAACTCTACAAATGAGGTACCAAAATGCACAGAATTTATCAGAAAACATGCGACGGCATATCTTACTTCCTAAATATTGCTATTGTTTCCTAAAATTGGTTTTAAAAAATGGCCCTTGATATTTCTCTTAGGGGATGAGGCGATCCGCCATCTTGACGTCACGCACTTGCTCCAATGTGCAGAGCAAACCTTTATTTCAGGATATTTAATTGATACCAATTTAGTTTCAGATACATATTATTATATTTTTTGCAATATAACGCGCTTTCAACATATTATTTCAAGTTAACACAGAAAGGTCTTGGACTCAACACGTACTCAGTCTATGGCGAACCATTTTCTGTCTCTCTTTCTCTGGCACCCTCTTTTCTTTGTTTTCGTGTCTTGGTTATGGTGGAATGTTCGAGAGGTAAACCGGTAAATATTCCTGACGTTAACGGCGCACAAACTGATACATTTGTTCATTTGCAACAATATCTCGCATTCTTTAAATAACTTTTATCAAAATGCGGCTGATTCCACATTCAAGTCTCCTGTTGATACGTAAGTACGAGTCATCATGTGCGTCTAACCTTGGTGTTTACAAGTATTAACAGAGGATAGTGTAATTACTTCCAATGTTGTGTTTAAAGAGGTCCTCTGACCTCAATTTGTACATGAACATTCCAATTAAATTTGTACATAAGACCCTGCCTTTTTTTTCTACATTTTAAAATTAGAAACGCGCCTAACCCTCTGTGGACCTGCATTGAAAAGAGCGGGGGAAGCCCGCTGGGAGCGGGCGCATCACGCTCGTATATATCTATTTCATTATTCGGCTCTCATTATTATCATTATTCGGTTCATTCTCTCAACATGGCCAAACCAACGAAGTACACTCCTTTCATATATGTCCACTACTGGAGCATCTAACCCACATCCATTTATTATCCACTCATTCCTGACCCTATCCATCCTACTTTTGCCGCAAACACTCCTGAGTTGGTATAACTATATAAGAATGTAAAATTTTTGTGATTAATAATATTACCCTAACATCTTCATTTAAAATAAACCTTCACTCCGACCCTTATAATATCTTCGTTACGCACCTTCAAATGCCAGTCGACAAAGCGGCCTGTCCATATTTACTTATGAGAATTCATTTTACTGCTACAGAATATTGATGTCTTGTTTTACGATTTTCGGTGGACTGGAAAATTCCGTTTTTACCTCCTAGGCTGTCACTTTGTAACGCTGATAATTTCACCATGATTTCGATTTTTCATGTCTTTGTCATCGCAATGCCCAAAATTAGTCGTATCCGATGTAGGTCTCTGAACAGCCTTGCGTTGGTTTTTTCTTGGCCATCAAGTATTCTCAGGCAACCCTTCTTCGTTTGAAACTTTTCATAAATTTTATTCTAAACTTTTCTTCATTTCTGATATCTTCAAGGAAAAATCCATTGAATATGTGTTATTACTAATCAAATTAGAGATCATAAATAGTATCTAATACAATTGTTTTGACGCGGTTCGAGCGCTTATTTCTTGCACACTACGTTTTTACTTAAGTTTTGTCGATTTTTCTGGCTGAAATATTTGCTTTTTTATACTTTTGTCAATTTGTGAGCAAAATGACCATGTTATTACTATCATTACCCAATATTTTCTCCTGTTAAGCATTTTTCACTCTCATTGTATATGGAGATGGACAATTAGTTTTTTCAATCACTACAGACCTCTCACACTTGGCTGATTCTCTGATACTCGGTTACTCTCCTCTTCAACACGAATTCGCAACCCACAAATCTTCCTACGGTTATGAAATCTAATAATAAGTTTACATTTCTGGACAACAGCATTTAAGTAACCATTAAAAATTTTCATGACTATGATTACATTTTGACATTACTTCATCTCAAATTTCCGCCCATAGATTATTCATACATATTTTTCAATTTACCCGGATTAATTTTCAGATTTTCATTAATTTTCGTTAGTTGCTTTATTTGCAATCACTTTTTCTCCATCTTCCGCTACTTAAATAAGTTATTCTCTAGGGAATTTCAGCTCATATGGCCAATTTAAAAGTCGTCCACATGTTAGACGGAGTTTTAAAGGATATACATTTATAATGGAAAGAAATCACACTACTAATTAAAAATCGTGTCCTAAAATTAAACTAAAAAATCTGAAAGCACAAGCAAAAGGAGCTAAAACATTACTTCATGAAAAGTGTAATCATATGTCTGAGTTGTTATAACAATAAAAAACTACTTTGATGCCACATTTACGTTGGTATTTAATCCCCTATATGGTATGGTGTCCGGTATGATGATAATACCGGTATGGTGACAATTGCTGGTGGAAAACTAAATTTGACCTCTTGCAGACGTTTTATGCATTCCTTCGAAGACATCAAATACCACAAAAACTGATATCACTGAGACTGCCAGAGAGAAAACTGTTAGGGTGAGAGTGTTATTGTATTGCCTAGTTTAAGAAAGCAAAATACGAGGACGAGGAAAATTCACAAGAAACATGGAGTCAAAAGTTTGCAAGATAGAGAAAATTACTTTGAAAAGTTTGAACATCTCAATCGCTACACAAGTATTCCATGTAAATCACTCAAATGATTCCGTCACTGTTTTTTAATTGATAATCTGCTCTGAATATTATTGCTTCTCAGTGTATTATTGTCTCATTTTTTAAATGATCCGCTTTTTACGTTGTCTGCATTTAATTATGAGAAACTGCAGTATTTTTGTAGGATTATGAAACCTCCGTATGAAACAAAATAATGGAATCAAAACAGTCATTCTGGAAACGATTAAGTTCCCTGTAAACAAAATACAAAACTGGTGGTTTCACAGCTCTCAATTTTAGTTTTTTTCGTGCCTATGTGACATTGTACTGAAATGCGCGGCCAAAGATTTAAATATTTTTCTAGATCTACAAAGTTATAATTTATAATTCTTTCATTATTGTCTATTGGACGCTTATGTTACCGGTATGGTGACTTGGTGACTATTGATGAAAAGCAAGGGATAGTCAATGATCGGTTGGTTCCTTCGCTCAGAGCAACTTGATGCTCATACAAGGTAAAATTTAAAGTTAATTTGTTCCGGAAACGTGCGGCAGTTGAGGAAATATATACGCCGTCTGACAGTATGGTACGTGAAGATGTGAATATTTATGATTAAGATTGAAATACTTAAGATAAAAATAATTCGTGCTGCGAGAATCATTGTTAGAGTTCGATGTTATTTTATAGTCTTGGAGTTATCAGTAAATGACACTAAAACTAAAATAGGAATGTATAAAACTGTCTATCTACTTCTCCTAAAGTATAGCTCTGAAAGCTGGCCTAAAACCACCAGAACTGAAATAGAATTACTCCTGCGGAAGTGAAATTGTTGAAGAGAATAATAAGTAACACAAAAACTGACGTGGAAAGAAACTCTAGGATTAGAAAAATACTCAATAAGGAGTATTTAATGAAAATGATAGAAAGAAACAGCTGAGATGCTATGAGCATCTCCGTAAAAATGGAACAAAGTAGAATCCCTTGGAAGGTACTGTGGGTTAAACCAGATGGAAGGAGAAGTTGAGGCAGGTCAAAAGAGACAAAGATGGGTACAATAGAAAGGCATCGAAAGAGAAGAGGGAAGACGGGGAGGGAGATTAAGTTAATGGTGAAGGACCGTAAGAGGTGAAAGGAGTTAGCAGAAGCCCCGACGCCAAAGGCATACGGGGAAAAGAAGATGACGCTCCCAAGCTAAGGACATTTTGTGGAGCCAAAACTTTCTCTGATAAATAAAATAATAGAGCAATTTCTTCGAGTAAAATATTTATACATAATTGAAAAAGTAATGAAGTAATGAGATACTCTAGGACAAAGAAAGCGAGGCTGGTGATTAAAGTTGGAGAACAGAACTGGAGCAAGTAGAGCATTTTAATTACTTAGGTAGTACGTTAGAAGAAAACGGACATAGTAGCAAAGACACCCGGAAGAGATGCTAGTTAAGAAGGCGTTTAGTAATGGAAGAAAGCTGATGACGGGGACAATTGGTAAGGATGTGAAGAAGAGGCTGGTGAAGAGCTTGAAATGGAGCGTAGCGTTGTATGGGGCTGAAACGTGGACCCTCAGAAAGGAGGAGAATAGGCTGCAGGCATTTGAGATGTGGGTGTAGAGAAGGATGAAGAAGGTGAGGTGGATGGAGAGGAAGACAAACGAGGAAGTGCTTGAGATGGTGGGCGAGGAAAGGAAACTCCTGAAGAAATTAGAGACCGGCAGAGTAGGTGGCTGGAGTATGTAATAAGGGTGAGGGATTTCTAAAAAAATGAGATAGAGGGAAGGATGTTGGGCAAGCGAGGAAGATGAAGGAAGAGAATATGTTTCATGGACAAGATGAAGAAGGGTTGATCGTATGCTGAGTCAAAAAAGGATATTCTAGTGCAAAATAGACCCTTGAAAAAGTAAAAAAAATGGGAGGAGATTCTCTGACATTCAATAAAACCAACCATAACCGGTAGAACACTTAAAATAAACAATATTTATTACGACCTAGGTTTCACATATCACAGCATAATCAGGTGATGATGCTGTAAAAGGTGAAACTTAGGTCAAAATAAATATTGTACTGGTGTAATTTGCTCTATTATTTTTTTTTGGGATCGATACCCCGGTACACCGGGGTAAATTGATGTAGGTACACCGGGACTAGCCACAGATAACATTACGGAGTCACCCGCAATGCACAAATGTACGAATTTCTACAAGCGAGAAACATCCATTGAGGAGAGGACGCCTCGGTAGATTAACCCATTGAGTACGGCATGACGTAATATCACGTCATGATTGTCTTTACGCTGGTGCTGATGACGTGATAATACGTCATGGGTAGCGTGAGAGTTCCAGCCTTTACGAGGGTCCTAGTGAAAGTTCCGCAGTGAAAGCTAAAAATCTCACGGTACCCATGACGTGATATCATGTCACCAGCAGCAGCGTGAAGACAACCATAACGTGATATTACTTCATGCCGCACTCAAAGGGCTGACTAAAGCATTCGGCCAGAAATCGGATCCGAGGTCGAGTCCCGGTCAAGGCGCATGAAAATTTAAAGATTTATTAGTGATGTTTCGGTTCGACAAAATATTGCCTGAATCTTCAGAATTTGCTAGCTATGGAAAGAATAATGTGACTTTAACCCAAATTACAGTTGTAATAAGAACAAACTTTGCAAAATTCTTTAGTAAGTGTTATTCACAACCAGGGTTTCGACAGTTTATGCCATCTTCAGGTTGATGAAGATGACACCTGAAGATGATATAAACTGTCAAAAACCCGGATCGTGAATACAACTTGCTAGTGAAATTTGTAAAGTTTGTTCTTTTTTCATCATGGAGAAATTTCACAAAGTTACCCCTGACATTGGTCGTTTGGCCAAATTAAAGGGCTGCGGTATGAGATGAGTTCCAAGTAGTGAGGTAATACTGACTAATCAAGAAACTGGTTATGAAATAAGTTTTCTTAAGTATGTTGTCATGCAAAATCGAAGGTTGATATGCAAGGAAACTGATTTAGCTAGGAGTGATATGTAAATGAGAAAATTCAAAGAAAAGATCTTTGAAAAAATTTTATCTATTCTGAATCAACTCTCTTGAACCCTAATATTAGTTTCATCTGAGACAAATTTGGGCGTTTTTATATATTTTACAGGAATGAAAAATGTGCCTATTTTAGCGAACAGGGTTAAATCCTAAGCTTTGAGTAAATGAAGTAAACATATATGTTAAGGCTCTCAAGTAAAAACCGGGTGATATTGGAGGAAATGTTTGAAAATATAATTTGGCTTAGAACAAAATTGTTTGTTTGGAATTAAAAATATATTTGCTTTAGAAGCTACCGATTTCCAGTAAATGAAAGCATCTTACTTATGACAGGAAAACAAATTTACTCATAGTTTTGAGAGACTGAACTCTGTTTGATCAATTTTGAAACCAATTTCCGGAGGAGGAATTTTACCTTTTGAAGCGGAGTGAATTGAAAGCAGTGAGTTGATCGAGCCTCGGGCATTGATGGTTGCTTTCAGCAACAAAATAACGGCTAACTTAAGTCCATTTGGTGTTGCTGTAAAAGGTCATTTGAAGCCTATATCATTGAATAAATGCTGAACCATACATTATACCTCCGTTGATATTACATAAGACGAGCAAGAAATATGAAAGTATTTAAAAAAACGAAAATGAAACGGATAAAACAGTCTTTGTGCATGTGAGATATTGTTATTATAGTAATACGTTGAAAGGTGTTATTTTATCTTTTTAAAGATTTTTGCGAGCACAACTAATCAAAACATTTATAATATAATTTTTTGATCTGATTTCGTGTATATTATTGAATTTATTGATACTGCAAGGGCTTGTTAAATTTTCAACGTTTAGGAAGTAAACAAGTAGTATAATTTTTCGAATGAGAAATAGTTAAAAATAATGCCGATTCATAATATTAAGGAAAGAGAATTATATCATGTTATGTGTTCCAGTCATTCCATCACCAAATTTATCAAGCTTCAGTCAGAAGCAAAGGAAAGATTTAAATCATTCAGACCTGAATTTTATTTACATTGGAATCATAGGAATACATGTATTATATCAATCTTGTTTTCAGATTTAAGTAAAATATTATAAAATATGAGTGGCAGAGGATAGAGAGGAATGGAGGAAGAAATTTGAGGAGGCCAAGGCCCGATTTGGGCTGTAGCGCCATCTAAGAAGAAGAAGAACTATAAAATTTGTTTCAGGAAAACTATTTCACTCAAAGTTATATTTAATGGCATTAAAAATAAGTCGTCATCTGACACCACTAGCAATACCATTCAAATAGTTAAGGATATAAATAAATTCTCCCTTGAGTAAGGAAAAGAGATTATTATTGAATATGCAAGACCAAAGCAAAGTTAAATGATCTTCCTTTATTATGTTTGACGATCTTTTCTCAGAGATAAAATGGAAAATTTTAATATTTTCCTGTCTTTGATTTCTCTCTTTGAAATCCTCCCCGTGCTTCCTGGCCGTAGTTTCTCTGTTCGCATTAAGAGCAGGCCTTAATGGATCCTGAGAAATTTAATTAAAACGTAAGTTATAAATAGGGTTCTCATTGAAGAATATGTGATGAGAAAAATAAAAGTTAAATTCGGACAAATATAATCGTTTATATTTGTCTTTCCTAACATAATTGTATGGATTAAAAAAAAGAAGTATGAGCATGTCGGGTATTTTGATGAGAAGATTTAATTTTTCTCTGCAATATCGTTGTTTGGTAAAACATATCTACCATTTTGAAATAAACGGGTGTTTTGAAGTCCATTGCAGCCCCTCCGAGTAACGTTTACGGGAGGATGATGAACTGCAAGGCATACTGAGGATCGGATGAATAGCATAACCCTCCCCCGTGGATTATTGCCGTTCTGTGGCCTGGTACTAGTCTCCAGCGGCGTAATGGCATCATAATCCAGTCGTTGAGGATCTCACTCAAGGTAATGATCCTGAATCATTACTTCCAAAATCTCATTCCTCACGCATCGTTAACTATGGAATACACTTCCTTATCTCTCAGCTAACCTCAATACCAGAGATTCGACCGAGTAAGGTAAACATGACTGACGTTCTATGGGTCATTGAAGCTAAATGAAAGCGGTAGGACATACCCTGGAATGCCCAAATGTTTGTGCTAAAAATATATGTCCCCAGTTTAAGAAACTAATTTTTTTGGCCATTTGAAATCGCGATCAACCTCTACTCAATGGCCTGGATTTTTGTTGTCGAAGGCTTTATTAGCCTGGGACGAAGTAATATTTTACAGAAATTATGACATAATTCACAGTAAAACGTCGGCATACAATTAAAGGATCGTCCTTATGTTTCAAAGGCGTTAAGTTATCAGATGTTGAGTTTCTGAGGAATGAAAACAATTATTTTAGGATGCTTGTTTGCTATGAATAAACTTCTACGGTGAAGAATATTCAAGTACTTATACACTCCCTAAAATTTTTGTTTCCATGATTTTTCTCAGTTCAGCGATACATTTTTCTCAGTTCAGCGATACAACTACTATAGATATACATTCCGCAATAGTACACAGCAATTGCTCTTGCGCGGTTTACAGCACTGCCACATTTTTTTTAAAGTGTTTGCAATATCTCTATGGGATTACGATTGAACAAAATGAATGTGGATTTCGATGAAATAAAAAATTGTAGTGTACCGACATAATTTATGTGACCCAGTTATTATTGTGGTACATCACTATATTAAGGATTTTCTTAAAGGTACATTGGAATATTGAATAGAGGATGATTTACCCTAAAATTTGAACATGATTTGATGATTTTTGCTCAAAGAATATACTACATTTTATTGGATGGACATTGCAAGACAGGTGGTTATAAATGGAAAAGGTTCCTATTTTCCTTGGCAACTTCCCGTCCCGTCCCAAGAAGCCGCTTAGGGATTTTATTCGACAAAATTTATGCCCTCCCTGCATCCGCTCAAGTATATATTGACAAGGAAATATGGCTTGCCTCTTGTTTCTCCTCTTCATTTTTGCAGAGACTGCATTATTCATCATGTTATATCTTACCCTATATCTGTAATTTTGTAAACGATAATAAGACGTTAACAGAGTAAAAATGCACTTGCTGCTTTGCTAAGTACGCTCAATTCAATTGAAAGACGGTTAGGCTGGCCATTGCATTAATAACTCTGCCATCCTGGAACCTGATATCTTTGGTTTACCTGATGAAACCATTGTCAATAAAACTGGTAGAACATGTTTATATTAAGTTTTGAGGAGTTTAAAAAGTAACAAGCGTGTTTTTACTTTGTAGTAACTTAAGTTAGTACTCTGAAGTGGTTCCGCAAATTCACGCAAGGTAATTTTTAATGAAATGCTCTCATTTTCTGATAATTCAACAGGTAAAAATAGCAAAGCAGCAAGCTTTTATACTCCAGCCAATGATGCGCTTCTAATCAAAACTTTAAAATTGAGAACCAATGATATATTCTGATATTTTTCCCCTCTTGGACCTGACTGATATGAAATTTTGTTTGTCAGATGATGGAGTTATATTTTTTACAAAATGAGTGACCCAAAAACGAAATCTTTGAAGCATAGCTGATACCCGGAAATGAAAATTCAATAGATGGTCAGTCGCATGTAGAAAGGAAAATTTATTAAATCCCCACAAGAAACCCCAATAACGTATATTTTAAAAACTTACACAGCACAACATATCACCAAGAGCACATATAACAAAAAATGCCTCTTAGTATCTACAAAATTAATACACTAAAAAACAGTAACACAACCGCAATTTGCATATGCAAATGAAACCATCTTCAAAACAACAAACACAATGGCGATAGATAAATTACTCTAGATAGAAAGGAGAATAGTCAGAACTTGCATAAATAAAAAGTACCAAGAAAACGGGGACTGGAAGTTAGCTTCAAACGAAACAGTCTTCAGAGAGATAGAACCTGTAACGCGCACGTTCTTTGGACACCTAATCAGAACACTGGAAAACAGAATAAGCAAAAAACATTACAGGAAAACTAAAAAACAATAACACCAGCATAAGATGGACTACAGAAATTAAGGAAGATATGAGTGAATTACACATTACAATAGAAGATTTGAAAGATAAGACAGACACAATCATGATACTCAAGGACAAACAGATCAGACTACAAACCAAGTTTAACAAACAGAGAATAGGAAGAATGTTTCAGGATGAAGAAAGAAAATTACGATCCGAGCGTATGAAGAAATACTGGGCTAACAGGAAACAGAAGGATTCCAGAAAATGACTGGAGTGGTCCAATAAAGTACATAAAGTAAAATGATAATAATTAGCTTTCGTAAAAATTCAACAATGGACATATACAAACAACGTTGTTCTGAATAATTTTAACAGATTCAGGCGAGATATCGAGGAAGTTTGTCATATTAAAACAGAAACAACAATTGCACTATTCCAAAAGGTATTTTAATGCGTACGACGCGTTTCAACTCACAGAGCCATCATCAGGTACAAGACGATTGGAGTGATCCAGAAGATGATTGGAGTGGTCCAATAATGTACATAAAATTAAATGATAATAATTAGCTTTGGTAAAAAGTCAACAATGGACATATAAAAACAACGTTGTCCTGTATAATTTCAACAAATTCAGGCGAGATATCGTGGAAGTTTGTCATATTAAAACAGAAACAACAATTGCACTATTCCACAAGGTATTTTAATGCGTACGACGCGTTTCAGCTCACAGAGCCATCATCAGGTACAAGAAATATTTGGTAGAGAGCACATCACATTTATACATTTTACAAGTTTGAGAAAATTTTTTGAGTTTGAGTTTTTTTGAGTTTGAGAAGTTAGTAATAGAAATAAGGTTGGGAAGTGGCGGGTAAACGGACAAACCAAGAGTAGGAGGGGGAATCTAGTGAATCCTCGGGGAATTAAGGAACGGGGAAGACCAGGGAAACGGGAAGGCAAGAAGTCTGTAAAATGTATAAATATGATTTGCTCTCTACCAAATATGTCTTACACCTGATGAGGGCTCTGTGAGTTGAAACGCGTCGTTTGCATTAAAATATCTTGTGGAATGGTGCCATTGTTGTTTTTGTTTTAATATAACTATGTTCTGATTGATGAGTATTTCGATCAGATGGGAATCGAACCCACGACTACAAGGCTGGATTTCCAGGCCTCAACCTCTCCATTCTAGAGACTGGAAAAAATTTCCTATCAAAAGGCACTGAACGCAATGCCTGGTTCTGCGAAGAGTGATGCCCGCTTTTTACTATTCTTTCCCTATTTACTCTCATTTTTCTCACCGGATGGTGAAAACTTCGCCTTGATTGTCTTCATCAACATCCACAGACTTCAGGATCAGAAAATTCCGAGTCTCGAAAGTGTACGTGATGAAAAGGCCACTTTTGTGTCAAAAAAGATAGAACTACGTACCAGGGAACAGTAGGTAAAAACAATCGTGTGGAGCGTGTAACTCTAAGGATCGGAAACGAGGACCGTTGGAAAAGCTGACCAGAATATATATTAGGAGCTTTCGAAACTTGGTGCTCGGGGGAGGATACAGACGGCTTAGTGGACGATGTGAAAAAGTTCATTGAAGAGTAGAAAAGATAAATACGAAAAACCTGATGAATTGGGCACACCCTGAGGCAAAATGGGTTTCTGAAGATTTTACTGATGGAAAACTAAATATTAGGGTATCAGGTGCCTTCATAAGGAAACAAGTGTCTGATAAGATGGCGTTGAAAAACATATTATACAAATTTCCACTCTAAGTTCAAATAACCAACCTAGGTTTCGGCAAGCGTTGGAATTGTCAAGGCATTTGACCATGACAATGTTTGCCAAATTGTAGGTTGGTTAACCAAACTTAGGTAGGACATATACAAAGGATTTTTGTGATAATGTTATTAGAGGAAAAATTCCTTAGTGGAAGGCCGAGATACGAACATATTGACCAAATACAGAGGAAAGTGCATACGAAGAACTACCAGAGGGTTAAGGAACTGACATGGGGAAGAATGGAATGCTGCAGTAAATCAACCTTTGGATTGTATTGGTAAATCTAATATATGAAAATTAATGTTTCTTTGTTCGTCTTCTATGCGTTCCAATACCATTCATCAGATTATGATGGAACTTTGGTGAGGTTTAATGCGCGCGCCCGCAAAGGTTTCTGAATTATTAAATCCAATGTACTCTTACCTCTTCACCGAAGAGAAGATCCCTCCCTACTGTGAGGATTGCGGCTCTCCCATAACTGTGAGACACCTTCTGACGGTGTGTGATAGGTACCGTGCTCTGCGCATCCGGCTGAACATCAGGGGAGACCTAGGACACGTCCTAGGAGACGATCCTGATTGTGTCAGTCGGATAATGTTATTTTTAAAAGAGTCTGGGCTTTTTAACTGTTTGTGACCAACCATTATGTGGTGTTTTATCTCACGCCCATTTTAATGTGAGCTGCGTCGCTTTTATTTATTTCTTTATTTATTTATATATTTAACTATTTATTTTAAATAACATGACATGGTGATTTTAGGCTGACGTGGTGCGAATGACCTCAGTCGTCGAAGCACCCTATTCACCTAAATACTACTACTACTACAATAGGTGGAGCCCGAGTCGTTTCAACAAATGAGTGTTGGGGCGCGAGCTTCTCAAACAAGCGAGCAACGACAAGCAAGCAACGAAGCAGATCGTTTACGAGTTGCTCAATCGCACGTATCATAATCGCATCAGTGAGATATTATATCGCGTGCATCAGAATCATATCAGTCAGACATAATTTGTGTCATTAAGTATTTAATTTATTTCAACGTACAGAAAAATTTGGTGCAGTGCTCTCTTTGTTTGCTTTTATTTGAATTCTTGAATCCGATTTTCGTATACGTTTAGCTTTTTTCTAAATCGGATTTTGAAGCCCGAAAATCTAAAATTTTTGCACTGCTTCAACGATTGAATATTTTATTTACTTGGAAACCTCTGCATATGCATAGAATGGAAAATCATGCCATCATTTTTGCGTTGCGAATTCCTGTGTAGGTAAGAGGAATTCATTGGACTACAAAAAATCATTGTCTTTCATTTCTTTTGCACATTAAATGTCTGCTTTGTATATTTGTGCCAACGTAGAAAGGAAAAGAGGCATTGCAACGTATTTCGGGCACATCTAGTAATAAATAAGAACAGCAACGAATTTTTGTCCCGAACGTTAACTTTTCTTAACAAATTTCTCAGTGTCCTCAGGTTACCTTCACGGTTCTCTTGTTTCTTTGCACGCCATCGCCAGTACGTCTCACTACATTTCACCATGGATTTTGCTGAAAAACTACTCATCTCACATTAGCCGGCGAAGCATTCCTGATAGATGTCATTTATACGCTTTCGCTTCCCGGAAACCAAAGTGTTTCAGCAGCACGGCCGAAACCATGAGGCTGTCACCGATCCCTCTGCCGAGAAAGGGTAGCAAGGTGCATATTTTCAAGTGTTGATTTCTTTCTCCTGTGCTTGTACAACTGTTAATTCACACAATTCTCATTGATATAAACCCCCACGCTAAACTTAGCTTTCATCAAGTGAAGAATTTTGGGATTAGAGTCCCCTCTTAATTAAAATTTTATTATCATGATAAACTTCCAGTTGACGTCCCAATTAATATTTTATGCCATCCTAATGGGTGGGCAGCCATTAAAAGCTTGCTTGCACGCCTATAAAAACCGACTGGTAAAGGAAGAAAAAAAATAAAGTAAGATTTTCCCCTTTTTTTTATTCAGTGGCCGCCCCGGAATGCCTCTATTACGCCCGCGAGGGTAGGTGATGGTCCGGGAGAGGAGTCCGCTCACACAAGGAGGGTCGCCCCCGTCAAAGGTGGTGTTGGATGAGGTGAGAGAACATTTGTCCGTATCGTCGAGAGAGAGAGGGCGGGAATGGGGAAAATTTTTCCAAGTGGGCTCTAATGCGTTTATTTCGATGGAGAGGGTGAAAACCCACACACATACGGACACACTTGTCGGAACACTCGGGTTAGAATCCCGGAGAGATTCGTTGGGAACGCTCGCCTGAGACCGCCACTCCCTTCGGGAGATGAGAAAATAAAAAGAAGGACGAAACAGAACAAGCGAGGTGGGAGCAGCGGAGCATAGGGTCTCCTCCTCTCTTGCTCCCATTGGATGTCAGGTAGAGGTTGCGGCAACGGAGCATCGCTCGGGCAAAGTCAATGAGGTCCGAGGGCTAAAAAAAAAGAAGAAGAAGTAGGTAGTGAGAAGGGGATCCGGGGCCACTGCAAGCCCCCTTGGGGAATCCTCCTCCACTTGCTTCGGCATCAAACTATGCGCATGCTGCATACTTCATGTCGCCGGAAAAAAAGGGGATGTGGGCCACCCGTGGAGGATAAACGCCGGCTGTCGCTTTTTGGGAGGCTTACGGTGGTTCCGCCGAGAAAGGACATAAATGTCATTTTATTCGCATAACAGATACTTATTGAAAAATATATCCTCTATTATATGTGAGCAATAAAATGACACCTTTTCTTGCAATTTTTTTCGCAAGTTCAATTTGAAATCACATAGTTTTCAACGGGAGAAAGAAAAAAACAGTTGGAAAATTGGTATTTTTCTTTCTTATTTTTATTTTATTTTATTTGAACTTATATTACATTTATGTTCCATCATATATGACAACCATTTTCATAGAAAACTTTTTTTAGAGTAAAAAAATTAAAAAAAAATGATTTAACACAATAATATGCATTTTACCGTCTTACATTTTGAGTAATTGACTATTGCTGTGGAAATTGTTGAATAATGAAAAAGTAACCGTTGTTTGATTCCACCAATTTATTTTTAAGGCAAGACGCCGTTGCATCCAAACTAATAGTACCTTAAAAATCTCCTCCGCGTTAAAAATCTTCAGGTACCTTAAGATGAAGTACCTGAAGATGACGCCGTTGAGTCTGAACTAGTCGTACCTTAAAAATAAATTGGTGGAATCAAATAAGGGTTTCTTTTTCATTGTTCATAATGAACTTCCGCGAAGTTGAGCCCAAAACCATTGAGATCTTGGAAATTGTACAGCAAAATTGATGTAATACCATTGAAATGGCTCTTCAGTCGTCGTCTATGTCTGTAATAATGTTCATCAATTAATTAAATTAATTATAATTAATTTATTATAATTAATTAAATTAAAAATAATTAAATAAAAATAACCGGAAAAATTGGTATTTTTGTGTGGCTGGCTTCCAACAAGGACGTTATGATGGTAGCGAGTAAAACATTGCGCAAATTGCAAAGGTGAGGTCGCTAATTGGCGAGAAGAATCATTGTTTCGAACATAACGACATTCAATCGCAGGCCGGAGGTTTTTGTTTCTGTCATTCATTTCATGACCCTGGCAGTATAAGGGTAAGAAGCTCTGCGGAGATTGTCCGAAAACCTAACATGTTAATTAAAAATATTTTCTGTAAACTTTCCTCGCTGCGATCATTCTATTGTTGTATAATTTTAACAAAAATTTTCAACTGATTTGTATCTAATAAAAAGTCATGTGCATTTATTTACCGGAATTATAAACAAAGCCTATCGTATGCATCTAGAAGAACTAAATGATGAGTTAAAAAAAATTAATATTATACTAATCAGAGAAATGGTTTTAGTATTAGTTTTGGATGCTAATGTTAAATGATTTAATTATGCTGATATTGAATTCATTTTATCCTCCAGTTTATGTTTGAAAATCAATATTCTAAGGTAAATGTGCTATGTTTTATGTTCTTATTTCGCGTTAAGCTTGAAAGAATTACTTTTTCTGAGCCTGGAAAAGTTGTGTCGCAGAATAATCAATTACCTTCATCTTACCCTGGTCGACTAAATCCGATAAAATAACAACTGAATAAATTCTAGTGATGATAAATATTAGCTCTATTTATTATCTATAAATTGAATATACGGATATTCAATGAATCTACCGGTGATTATTGCCATTGCTTTTCTACATGTACATCTGCATACCACCCTGAGAGCCGCCGCATAGGCGTGTGGCAGGGTTTTTAAGGATGCAGGAGGGGTTTTGAGGGGTTAGAAGATGAGAGATGGACATTAAGGGAAGATAGTGATAACGTTGTAGGAGAGTAGTGGAAGAAGAAAAGAGTGTGTTTAAGGACTTGGTCCATGAGCGGGAGCGGTCTTGGCGATTAATTGGTGTCACTTCAGGAGAATAAGACTTCGTGAAGACTTTTGCTGAAGATGGCCTCATGGTTTTGATTGTGCCCACCTCGTAGACGGGATGGCGGTGTGTTATAAATAAATTTCCCAGGGGAATTATTTAAGTTTGGTGTCGTATATTTCTCATACAGTATGTAATTGTCATAGTTTCTTCCGTTTCCGGTTATCAGTGAATCCATCCAAATCGGTTTCAAGTCATACGAACGCCAATATTTAATCAAGTAAGCCAAATTCCAAGTAAGCAAAATTCCGAAAAATATAGAAGAGGCACCTATTTAACACTACCATGAAATTACTATAAACTAATGGGTACGTAATGCACACCGCATATTCTCCCATATTTTATCATTTACTACAGTAGCAACTTAAGTAGGAAAATAAATATTGAAATATTATTTTTAGATGAGTAAATCTATTTTGAGATGAAAAAAGATGGCATCAAACCATTCAGGAACATCATTGCAGTCACTTAAATAAAAATTTTGTTTTCCTTCTTGTGGAAGAGAATTGAGAATATTCTTTTCTTGATTAAATAAACTCCCCTCGAATTTCACGCCATATCTGATCAGAGACAACCAAACTGTTTCATTATAAGCTACTTTATTGATGGTTAATAGTTAAAGGATTCTTTTTTTCTAAGTTAATTCCAGGGAGTACGGATAAATTTGAACTTCTGTTCACTTGAAATTCCAGTTAAGAACTAATAGAAATATATCGGTGTCATTTCAGGAAATGTTTGATATTTGTTAGCATTGCGTTAATCTCACACACCATTGCAGAGACTTTAGTAGCAATGTGGAATAAGAAAGGGCGAACTAAAGGGCAGGGAATCTCAATTCGTCAGGAGTGACTAATATCAGTGCAAGATTTGAGCTAAGCTTCTGATGCCTACAAGTTTATATTATTTTTCTCTGTGGAATGTATGTTTGGCTGATTCATTTAATTTTCACTTACTCCTCTGAATGCCATTTGGTTCAGGCAGAGTCAAACCAGGCCATAGCCATTATTTAACTGAAGTGTGACCTTAAGTGCATATATTTGGATTTTTAATTACAAACCGGACGAGAGCCGGTGTTTTCAACGTGGTATGGCCGTTGGCCATGTGGATTAGATGCTCCAGTAATGGACATATATGAAAGGAGTGTATTTCGTTAGCTTGGCCATGTTGAGATAATGGAGGAGAGTCGAATAACGAAACAGATATATAAGAGTGAAATGAATGGTGTGAGAGGTAGAGGTAGGCTGAGAAAGTTGTGGTTGAATATGGTTGAGGAAATTCGAGGAATTTAGGAGTTTTAAAAACAGGAGGGTGTGTATGAAGCAGTGTATGGGAGTAAATGGGGCAAGGTAGGTTTGCAAAGATAGGCCAGTATGAAGGAAATTATTGAAGCAGAGTTAGGTGTACAATTATGTATTTATGAGTAAAACTTAGTGACTCTGTCTACCCTGGAAGGGAACGGCGTGATTGGGATGTATGTATGTGATTACATGTACCCGCAATGATGAAGCCCTGCATCCTTTTGCATGATTCGTGGGAGATGAAATGTAGCACTTTGGAAATAAGATTTAGATATATTCGCATCCCTCGGATTACAAAATATTCTGTAACGTCGATGTACTTTCCAGTCTCTATCCTAATACTCCGTACCTTATGAAACGTGAAAGAATCATGTCATATGATCTTCAGCAACTGTCAGCCATGTAACAACAACTCGTGAGAAAGGCCCATTCTTGGAGTCTATGGATCCCTTTATGTCCGGACAATCGATGTTTTTTTCACTTCATTAAGGGTTGTCACATTAAAATATCCATCGTTGTTGATTGTACAACGTAAAAATGAAGACTTATGTCTGACAATAGAAACAACTGCCAAACTTTCAGGACATTCCTTACTCTTAGAAGAATAAAATATGTTATATGGATATGGTTACGTAATCACTTTATTTATATATTAGCGGATAGTACCCGTTGAAATTAACCGGGTGTAAAAAACATTGACCTTATTTTATTATAAAATCACAAAGCCTAAAGAATACGGTCAGCGTGGTTATTTGAGGATCCTTTAACCTATCTTGTACGTTGTGTTCATTGTTGTAGTCGCTGACCGTTTTATACCCCCCCGAAGCAATCTATCATGGGGCCCTTGGGACTCTGAACCCTTTTGATACAGATTTTCTTTCTACGTGCTATCATGGACCTGCAGGAAAACGTGATATTTAAATGCTAGAGACATGAATGTCCTTTGAAAATCTAATCTCTGGTTGTCAAGGAAATATGCTATTGTTGATTTGAGAGAAAAATGAGAGATTTTTCAGCTAAAAATACGATTTTCCAACAAATACGAAGAGTAACAGAAAATTGACTGAAAGAATTAGAAACTTATTTATTCAGCTATCCGATAAATTTCAGCTTTCTATCATGAATAAAAGTACTTTTAAAATGCAAAAAATAAATCCAATGCACCGAACCCAATGCTTAGCATGGACTACCAAAGGACCCGTTTTGCACCGGCGTACCGCATGCATTTCTTTCTTAAGGCCGCATTACACGATACTTTTTATTGTACAAACGATTGCATGAGGAGAATTGTACTGTGCATAACGGCAAACTGCATGATGAAATGAATAAACAGGAAATAGAACCTCCTCTAATTAATTCCATTGAATGCCGGATGCGCTGATGTACCCCAGGAGGTGTATGGTTTCGCAACCTTCCAAAATACGGACACGAATACTCTCTGTATCTGGTACAGGGGTCCGATAAAAAAGAGCTTTCAAATGCCCCCACGGATAAAGGTCCAGGTTTAGGATGGCTACCTATTCATCTGTTATCGAATCTAATATTTAGAAGCTGACGGATATTAGCACTAAAATGAGGAGCAGCTTTGTTGTGCATGAAGAACATGTTTCGTCTCACTAGTAAAGGCACCATCTTCTAGCGGATCAGGTCGAGTATTCTCTGAGAAAGCATGCTGGCCGTAACTTTTGGTTGCACCCTGTATGTCAAATGCACTGATGTCAGCAAATTAAAATTAAGTTGGAAGAACACGAATTTTTCACCAATTGTAATTTAGGAATGGATAGCGTAAAAGTCACTTTGCAGATAGTGCTAGGAAACTTTCTCGCATTGTATAACACATTCTTAGAGGGATTTCTTAATTCCTTCTTTTCGAGTAAGTGCTCTTTCATTTGTAAAACGATGGTGATGCTGAAATGCTGGTAATTTTTGATCAATCCAAGTCTTTCATATTGCACATTAATTTTTTCCAGTATAAAGTCCAATACTTTGGCCATTGAAGTGTTATTTTTGCAAAATCGATTGAGCACATTTTGCAGAAAAGGCTAAACTAAATGCTATAGTTCTGGTCAATGGATTCATTGTTTCCAGGTGTAAAGAGCTTGTCCGTGAAATGTCACTTCCAATTTTATTTACAATTACTTTTTGTCATGAAGCTGATTTTTCATGCATCCTTTTGTCATAGTTTCCTTTATAAACGCTCTATTAGGCCTGCTAAGATGTGAAGAATTAGTATTCCGGTTTTGCGAGGCCGTTTCCTTGGCGCACCGCTATTGACTATAAGAGATTCCTATAATGAACCTCGAAATTTTTGTTCGTACAATTGTGTGAAAACTAGCGGGTTGCTCCGTTAAGTTTACTGCGCGGCTAGTTCCGTAGTTATTATTAAAAGAACATCTACCCAACGGATCGGATTTCCAATTCTGTTGCATGGAAGAGTGGACAATTCATGTTGACAGTAAATACTTGAGTCAAATAAATTGCCCCATATAGGCGAATCAATTGTTTTGTAAAAATGCGATTCTGATATTTTTTCAGCCTCGGCATGCATAAAATCGGAGAATACAAATTTATCTATCGAAAGCGCTACATTTGGAATACATGTCTATGTTATAATACGGATGGCACACATATCTAAAGGAATTTAAAGAATGTTTGAATGGGATGGTTTTTCCTCATGACCCACTTGAATATTGATTATTTCAATTCGACTCGTCCATTCTGCCAGGATGATATCACTCCGGCATGACATCCCAAATGTTGCAAATTCAAATTCGAAATTGAGCATGAATGTTGAAGGACATCTAATGTGCATCGACGAAAACCCTGCTAACATATTTCAGCGATGCTTAAGTAACTACTTTCAGTGGTTGCAATATGCACAGCCTCACGAGGGCAAATAGTCGTGAAATTCTAATAAACCAGAGTGTATGAAAACAGTAGGCTCAGGTTGATTGGTGGCTTTTGTACTGGGTTTCCATCCCGAGGGCCCGGGATCGAATTTGGGTTGTGGTGGATACTTCTCAGGGGGATCCCGAAACATACAGGTGTGTAATATAGGGAGATCTTCAAGTACAACGGACATGGTGGACCAACTACCTACCCGTTGTCAATGATGCAAGTTACTTCAGTTGTCGGCGGCTTATCCAAACCACCAACCAGTGAGAATTAACGACACAACTCTAGCCACTACAGCAATGCGGAAATTACACTGTACACTGATTAATCAAATGATGGCTCCTTCGAATCCTGCCTCGAGCATGGATGATGTGTTTGCCCCATTATTTTGTTCATAAGCTAAACAGTGGATTGGAGGAGATGAAAGGGCCCAATAACCAAAGTTCTTGCGAGCCTTTTCTTCAAGGTTTGTAGTAATTTGTATTTCCCAGTAATAAGAGTTTTTGTATCTCTTGTATCTTGAAATTCATCCTTTCCATTCTTATGTTTAGTTTGTATTAGAATTGTAGCCAATAGCACACAAGCTCTTAATTTATTCCAATTTAGATAGAAAATTCTCATATTCACCAATAAGTTACCATATGAAATAGAAAAGAAGATACTCAGAGAAGATACGACTACAAAACAGGAAACAGTATGTGAAAACCCTCGTGTGGAACGTAGCTCTCTATAGATCGAAAGCATGGACCTATGGAAAAGCTAACCAGAAAAAACTAGAAGTCCTTGAAACCTGGTGCTGGAAGAGGATGCTGAAGATAAAATGGGCGGAAAAAATAAGAAATGACGAAGTTTAGAGAAGAGAAGAATACGGAAGGACCATATGGAAAATCACAGAGAAAAGAAGAACAAGATGGATTGGACACACCCTGAGACACAATGGATTTGTGAAGAACATAATTGAAGGCATAATACAGGGAAAAGCCCTCGGAGGAAAACCAATGAATAAGTTCATAGACCAAATAAAGAGAAAAGTACATAAGAAGAGATACCAGGAGGTAAAGGAACTAAAATTAGATAGGGAAGGTCAGAGGGCTGCTGTCAACCAATCTTAGGATTGAACGACCAATGATGATGATCTACCAAGATGATAGGCAAATAAGGATTGGTGAATTTCCTAGTAATAAGGTTACCAGCGCCAAAAATTGTGCCACGGACGTTTAGATCTCTATAGAATATTCATCAGCTACCGGCATTGGAACGGAGAGCCAGCGAACTGTTGTTCGATTCCCGTGACGAACATCCTTTCTCCTCTGCAAATATTAATCTTATCAGTAACTCTCAAGTGTTTTTGAGAAGAAGTTGGCTTCAAAAGAAAGATCTCCCAAAGCATGAAATTTATTGGCGACGTAACTCTGTGGAATAAGCTCCATACTCATCAGAAAGATGAATAAATTGGTATTGAATTAAAAAAGTGGTTATTCTCCGCAATTTTTATCTCTTTATGACCCGAATGGTTGCGATGGTTTCATTTCATCATTCATGGAAGATTACTTATGATCTAACTTAATTATTTAAGGCAAGTTCATTTCTTTTGAGTATAATGCGCAACCGTCAGAACAGGTGAGGCTGTAAAAATTAAAACTGAATAAAGTAATCAAGTTTTTTTTCCCTGTGATAAGAAAAGATCAATCACTTCAACATCTGATTCTTCATCACGGTTTTAAATAGCGGGGGATTCATTCCTACATGTCCGATACCGGATATGTGGCGATACATTACTTGCATTTTTTCAACCCAAGGTGCCAATAATATAACGGAAGTATTTAAGTTTAAATAACAGACTTTCAGTTCTTGTAGGAACTCATGGCCGATAGTGATAAATGCTGCTACATTAACAATTAAAACTCCGGCTGTTTACCTTGTTAGACAAATTTCTTGGTTTACCACACCAGAATTAGGTATCTGATATACATTGATAAATATTTCAAGCCAGAAGACAACTGTGCTTTTCTCTCAGTTCGTTAAAAAATCAGGATATCAAACCCTGCGGGAAAGCAATAGAAGTTGGAATCAGTATAATTTCTGGCTTTCATCAAGAAGTCAAAGCTACGGTTTAACTCTTTGTCGTCTAAGATTTGAACGAAAAGAGTTTATTCATGAAGTAAAAAAAATGAAAGGCTACACTACGCCTAAACTTATTCATCACAGCAAATTTTACATATCTTCAGAAGACGGCAGTTCAAAACACCGTTTCCTCCTTAAGGTGACTCTCGGCTAATGTGAGTCAAAACAAATACAAAATTACAAAATTTTGAATGTGCACTTTGGTAATTAAATACAAAAACCTACTTTTGCTGATGAAACGGGTTACCTATTGGAAAATAAAATTTCAGTGCAAAATAAGTAGAAAATCACTGGAAATTTTTTTAATAACCACGTTTTTCCAGTCATAGCTGTCAAATCCAGCGCTATTTGCAAGTAACTGCTGTATTTTAACTTTGACTTCAGCAGTTATTTGCTAGTAACTGTAAGAAAGAGGTGTTAGGAATCCTATATTTTATTCCACGTCTTTTATTTCCATATAAACAGTTCGAATCAATAGTTTATATATGCTGTATCGTAAAATGGATGTTTTTCTGATGTAATCTGAGTGATCTCTATTAGAGCCCATGTTAAAAACTCCACTTTCTGGGCAGAGCTTTGATATAGCTAGCATGGAAACCCTTTTTTATTTCAGTATATAAGCCGCACTAAAATATGGTATATTTTACTTTACAGCATGTCTGGAATAGGTTACCCTTAGGCCAGAACTAACTATTGTGATCATAGAGCCGTTCAGTAACTAGAAAATGAGTAAAACTCCTCACCTAGAATTACTCGAGCTCATTCGACGGTCACCTGGTGGCCCGATACATCGGTCTGACTATCGATATATCGGTCAAAACGCTCCAAAGCCGTAAATTAACTCGCAACGAATTTTTAGCTGCGTATAACTTTTTTAGGCATCTGTGTAACTCCTGATGGAAGAAGCAGCAGAGATTTTAATAAAATTAGAAACGTCCATGCTGAGACGGTGTTCAACAAGAATGAAATATCCCTATGCGCTTACAATACCAGCTTTAACGTAAGAAAACAGTCTCTATACACATGTATTGAGCGTAGAATCATGTGAAAGTGAAAATTGGATGATAGGGTGGCGGAAAGAAGATAATCAGACGCCTTCGAGGTGTGCTGTAACAGAGGACTACTCAACGTACGGTGGATTGATAGGGTGACCAATGATGAAGCTCGTCCATGGCTGGGTGAGGAATAAAATGTGTGGGAGACCTTAAAAAGCGCAGAGATACACTCGCTCTTGTCATCATGCATTTCTAAACACCATTTGGGAATAATCATGTACAGAAAAACCACCAGGAGAGACACAGAGTTCAGTACATAAATCATATCAAGGAACACGTCAAGTGCACCAACCGTGAAGAAAAAAATGGTCCCGGACAGAAGAAGATTGCGACTTACAACAAACCAATCTATGGATCGCTAACCGTAGAAGGAGATTCGGCTGCGGTTATTAAGTGGCTCTGGTATCGTTCATGCAAAATTGCTTGGCGTTGCGAGAGGACGATTTTTGAACATCGGCTACTATGCTATCAGGGCACTGCAGAACAGGGGAGGTAGGTTGTTCAGTGAAGAGCCTTTCTAATTGCCGCCAACTCAAGCGCTTCGAGAATTGGAATGACTCACCACTACCTGCCCTCCCGTTTTGACTCATCTCATAATGAGACCGCAAGGTTGGATCCCCGATAGAGCCACGCCGTTGGGGCATTTTAACCACTTGCCTAATAGCTTTGCAATCTCGTTTATTTAGCGAAGTAATTTGGTTTCCATGCCTCACTTCCTCTCATTGTCTCCCTCTCTTCCCCTTTCCTTTCCCTCCTCCCCCTCCTTGTTCTACCTCTGCCCCTGCCAGCGCATGTCTGTGCCAGTAACTTCTGCGGGAGTTAAGCTACAGCATCGATGGCCGATACTTAGAAGCTTGCTCATCATTTCCGCAAAGTGTTGCACTCGTAATTCCGTGTATTCGCACCCGAGAAGTACATAACATCCACTCAGCCCATTTCAACTTGTGCAATCAGGGGTCCAGGAATAACTAAGAAGATAATGTTCCACTAGCTGAGTGGTAGGATTTTGGAGAGTATTTGGATGGGTATTTGGGGAGGCGATCGACAACTAAAGTCATTTGTGCCATCGAGGAAGGTAAGGGAGGAAGGATGAAGAGAAAACTGGTGTCGGTATTAGCCTATTCCTAACGAAAGGCGCCAAGGGGGCCGCGGTTTAACGTCTCATCCGACAGACAGAGTACTGTACTTGAAGCGCCCTCCACAAGACACTCAAGTAGGAATCGGGTTTCCAATGGAAAACATCCTCCCCTACAGGGATTTGAACCATGGCCATTCGTATGGCTATCCAGTACTCTAGCCACCACACCAACCCGATCCCCTGTAGAGTACTTTTCCAAATCTGTTTTCTCTCTAACACACTATAGATGGCCCTCCAACATATCCCTCTTGAATTTTTCATATCCCCTTCCGCTTTTTATTTCGTCTAGAATTCCCGTCTTCCTTCCTCATTTCTTCTCCATTGTTCTCTCCTCTGTTACCCTCTTCAGCATTCCCATTCCTTTCAAAACCTCCTCCATCTCTTCTGCCTCCTCCGAACCTCCGCTGCCAGCTTCCTCTATTCTCCAATCATGTGAAACACCTCTTCGTTGGTTCTTCTCGCCAACTAGCTCACCTTCTCTATCCTTCTCTACACCCACATTTCAAACGCCTCAAATCTACATCCATCCTCCCTTTGCAATGACCAAGTCTCCGACCTATACAGCGCCACGCTTCATATTTGAGTTTTCACCACCCTTTTCTTTACGTCTCCACTCAGACTCCCCCCTCATCAATTCCCTCCTTTTTGAAAATTCTCCTTTAGGCATTGCAATAAGAAGATGAGAGAGGGAGCGTATAATCCTTGAGATGGTTATGTTGGAGAATTTGGATTAGAAGGATACGTTTAAAAGGCGGAGGTACGTGGAGATTGAAATTGGGAAAGTCGGCGGCAAAGAGGGATATACTCACGCGATGGTGATATGGGGTGCTAGGGTTCGGGGGTAAGGCAGGGGAAGAGGAAAGGATGTGGTGGAGAGAGGTAATGAGAAGGAGGATGTCCCTACGTGCAAAGGAGGAGAGGAAAGGAGAGCGGAGGAGGACGAAAGTTCTTTAGGGAAGGACAAAAGGGACGATGGAGAAGATCGTCAAAAGGGTTTTGAGGGAAGAGGGGGGGGGGGAAATGAAAGGAGTTGTGGTGTACGGAAGCTAAAGGAAGAAAGGAAGACAGAGGAGTTGGAGGAGCAATAGAAGAGGAAGAAGAGAAAGTGCAAATGAGAAAGTCTACACTTAACCACGATACCGCTCGCGTTTGGAAGTTCCAATAATTTCTTAGTGCTTTGTGGTTTATTTTGCATTAGTTTGAATCAAAGATCATCCACTCTCATTCACTTCACTTACTGCCGAATACTACAGATACAGTTATCAATAGTTTTAGTTATTGACATTGACACCAATGGCGAACACCACCACTGGTATTGATATTTTAACTCATAGGGCAATGAAATGTATAGCAATTCATTATTCTCAAATTCAGCTACATCTGTCTCAGAAATAACGCATTTGTAAGATGATTGGTAATCAATTTCGTGATCAACACTCCAAAATAATGTCCAAATTTAGTGCCTCAATCTCATTTAAATGCGGTCGTCAATAGTGCGAGTAAAGAGCAAGTTTGTAGGTATCTCTTTGAGAACGCATCTCTCTTGTTTTTTTTTCATTTCTGTCAATCCGAGCGACCTAGCATGGCATTGATATTTATCCGTTTGGCCCTCAAGCTCATATAATTGGACTTAAGCGATCTCTTTGTCTAATGCAAAACCACTGAATCTCTTACTGTCACCAGCGTAGTTTTCCCATCAGTTTTGCCACGTTCCGTTTGCCCTTAGCAGTTTTGAATGAATTTCGCGACATTCCATGGTGTTTTGTTCAGTTTTTCAATTAACTCATGAAAATATATATATCGGTTATGACATACTATACTATGCCTTCCGATTCCCAATTTTCATGCCACCCAATCATTTCACAGTTCTTCATCTGCTACTCATTCTCTCACTTCTTTCTGTATCCCTTGTATCCAAATTTCCCTCGGTCTGCCTCTCCGCCGTCTTCCTTCCGGGTTTTACAGCAACATTTTTTTTGGAAGTCTTTCATTTTCCATTCGTTGCACATGCCCATACCGCCTCCATTGTTGTGATTATATTTCATCTACTTACTATTTATTAATTGACGTTCGTAATTTCTCTGATCCTTTTATTCCTGATTCTTTCTTTTTTGATTTTCCGGCTGCTCTTCGCTAGAAGTCCATTTCAGTGGTCAATAATAATTTTTCTGATTTTTCAGTTAGTGGCCATACTTCACAGCTGTAGTTTTCTGCGCTCTTTACTATGGTATTGAAAATTCCATTTTTATTTTCATAGGATATTGTCTGGTCCCACAATAAGCTATTCAATAGTGTTACTGCCTTTTTACCTTTATTACATCCATCCATAATGGCTGCCTCCATTGTTTTCCATACAAGTTCTCAAAATACTTACAGCATACTCCATATAGGGGCTGATAAGAGCATATTCACATCTTGGTTGGATGTTTACTTCGTGAGGCGACCAAATACAGATTATTATCGCCGTTCAGGAAGGATTTCATGAGGAGATGTGAAAGGACGGAGGGAAACACGGAATTACATTTAGTGCATTCATGGTACTACCAATGTAAATAGGGCGTTCCCTATATCAAATTAGGAAAAAGTGATTGCCAGGGCTTGTCTACCTGTTATATAATCTAATATATTAAAATAAATTTTTGTTTTTTCGTCTAATTTGCGTTCCAATAGTAATATTCATCAGATTAAGATGACACTTTGGTGAGTTGTTTTGCGCATGCCTGCGAAGGTTTCTGAATTATTAAGTTCATTGTACGATTCAATAGGTGGAGCGCAAGTCGTTTCAACAGATGAGTGTTGGCAAGCAAGCTTCTCAAACATGCGAGGAACGACAAGCAAGCAAAGAAGTAGATCGTTTACGAGTTGCTTAATCACGTGCATAGGAATCGTATCAGTGAGACATAATATCGCATGTATCAGAATTATATCAGTGAGACATGATTTGTGTTGAAAGGTACGTAATTTATTTTTGGGTAGGATAAGATTTGGTGCAGTGGTCTCTTTTCTAACTTATTTTAGAATTCTTGCTTTCAATTTTCGTAAACGCTTCGCCTTTTCCTAAAATTGGATTTTTAGCTCGAAAGTATTAATTATTTGCAATACTTCAACAATAGAATATTTTGTTTACTTGAAAACCGCAGCATAGGAATGGAATGGAAACTCATGCCTCCATCTGTGCGTTACGAATTCATGCATATGTACGAGGAATTCATTGGACTAGGTTTCTATTTCGTTTAGGGACCGGTTTTGAACTCAGAAAAGATTTGTTGGCCAAACCATGAAAAGAATGGAAATCAATGGGGACTTCAGGGTAGAGTATTATAATTTACAAATTTATAATATTTCAAATTTAATTTTATGCATAAAAAATCATTGTCTTTCATTTATTTTGTACTTGTAAATGTATCTGCTTTTTGTATGTGTGACTACTTAGAAAGATTTAGAGGTATTGCAACGCATTTCGGGCATAGCTAGTCAACAATAAACAAGATATCGAGGATATAAATACGTACACCATACACAAAATTCATGATAAACTCCGATACTTCCTTGTCACCGAGAAGGACTACCGCGGGTTGAAATCAACCGGGTATACCGCATACTGAACAACAGCGGTAGTGTGTACATCGGGGAGATAGCGTGTACCATCGAGGAAAGAATTACGGATGGAACTTTAGGCTCTTCCAACAAGAAAAGCCTGTATTAGTAAAACATAGTCTCAACCTTGATTTTCTCGTTAATTTCCTTAATTTCAAACTACTTTCCTGTGCGTCTGGATATTGAGGAAGAATCACAAATGAAGCCATTTCAAGAGAAATTGAAAAAGACAACGATAATAGAGGTAACGGATTCATCTTAAGTAAAAATTGGGTACCAGTAATAAACGTAATTCGAAGATGCGTAACGGCTGCCACAACAAGGGGAATTTTTGGCCACACATAACCGCCAGCATCTCTGCTCTGACTCTCATTATCTCAATGACAATGGCTCAGTCGGCCGACGAAACATTGATAGTTTTCAGCAACATTTTTCGGTGTGAAATCACAGAAATCTTTACTCGATTAATTTACTGGAAAAACCTTAAATCTTTTAAAATGAGTTCGTCTCACATATTGAATGAGTCTTCCGAATGATACGAGCATCCGACGACTCGAGAATCAGTATAGGAATAATAATTGTTGAAAGCTTCGATAATATAGTTTTAAACAATGACAGCATGGATGCAAATAGGTCTTTGTATCCATAAGTGTTGATGTATAACATATTTTAATGCTAATGCGTAATTAGTAAGCGTGTAGTTTGAGAAAGCAATCTTGTTTAGAGCGGAAATAATTGTTTACGAATAAAATCTGAAACTCTTAGTACTTTTAAATGTTGCCATGTCTCTGGCAGATGTATATATATAATTGAGATATCAAAAATCATTCTCTTCCCTCATATGTTTCCTCGTATCGAAGACAATCATGTTTAAAGCGGAAATAAATGTAGTAGCAAATTGTTTGTGAATAAAATCTGAAACTCATATTTTCAAAAGTTGCCCTGTCTCTGGCAGATTTAGATGTATCATTCAGATATAAAAAAAATTCTCCTCCTTCATATGTTACCTCGCCTTGCAAATTGATCCAAATACCACACAATTATCGAGTACGCAATGCCTTCCGTACCTACCTATCACTTGATGTAATCCAAATTATATCGCAGCGTTCGACTGAAACAATGCGTTACGACCTAGCTGACGTTAGTGGTACCATGAGTATGTATTATCTAGATGAATAGACAGATTACTGCACTTGAATTAATCTCCACGCATTGCACATTAGGGTAGGTGCTATGGGGGAGCACAGGGTTAGGAAAACCAACGCAAAATATCCGTCATTGCTGAAAATTGAACCTTGTAACTCGGGATCGCAGGCGAGTATTCTAACCAACTCACAATATCGATCCCAGAATTCCAGCTAGCTTTTCTTTGACATTATAAACCTTTCCGTCCTTCTCGAATAATCTAATAGCATTATTCACATGTTGTAGAAATATGGGGCAGATGAAATTTTAGTGAAAACTTAGTTAATATAAAATAACTGCACCCCAATTAGGTTACGCCAACTACTGTCATTATCAAATATAAAGAAGCAAGGCATATCTTGAAAATCGAACAAGCTCTGAAGTTTAACTCGGTGCTATACATTTTTTGTTAAAATTCATAATGTGTTTTATGTAACATTCTACCTTTCTGGCCTGGTTCCAAACGCTTTTTGCATACTCTAGCTAGGCAGTCTACGTAGACGAATTTAGGATCGGAATTCGGGTTAGTTTGATGGGTATATCACCGGCTTCCCACCCGAGAATGGCCCGGAAAAAATTCTCAAAGTGTTGGATATTTTTATTGTAATCTTGACTCCAACATGGGTGCTAGGGTAGAGAGAGCTTAATGCAGTATTCCGTCGGTCTGATGTAGTATGCAACCTCGAGACCAATTGTGGTAGCTTTTATTCTTGTGACGAAGTCTCCAGTACCCTAGGTTATGCGGACAGAGGCCACGTTGAATTATCTAAAGCTTGGATAATGAGGAAGAATGCTTTGCAATAATTCATTTTGACAAAAACTAAGATACTGTAATGCTCTGCCGTAGGTACTTCATTTTATAGCATGTAGGACATGAAATACTTCCGCGAATCGGCTATTCATGGAGGTTATAAACTTATTCCCGAATTATGACGTCCATTTGTATGCGCAGGACTGACTTGGTACAGCAATCACATAAGGATCTGTATCTCGGATAATAAGTAGACTCGGTAAATAGGGACTCGAGTCATCAAGACTTTAATGAAGTAGGCTAATTCCTGGATTCCGAGTTTCCCTCCGTTCTTCCATTGCCCCAATATTGGGTGGAGTAAACAGAAAATCATCAGTTAGAGTAAAATATCTAGGAATTACCTAAACTTCCGATATATAGTGGGGAACACATACAAAACATATGCGGCACAGCATTTAAAAAAAATCATCATGACGACTCTTTACATTTCTAGGTCTGATAGAAGCGATAAAATAAGAGAGATACACTGTCGAACAGATAGGTGCAAAAACTCATTCTTTCCACGCACAATAAGCGACCACAATATAAACTGAGCTCCACTAAATACACTCCCACAATACACGTCACCATTTCACCAGTCAAAATCTTATATCTCTATACGGCTAACCTTACTTTAGCCGTATAGGTTTAACTAACTAACTTTAGCTGATCTTAATACCTAACACCCCCTGCCACACGCACATGTGGCGGATCGCAGGGTAATTTGTAGATGTAGATGTTGATTTAGATATTTCTGCCATTAAATGGCTTCTCTACCGTCCTCAATGTCGTAAATTATCCCAGTTCGTCGGTCTCCGATGACCACAGCATGAGAATCTGTACCTTGGTTCAGAAGGAACCTCGGTAAATTGGGGCCTGGTGAGCCGTGGTTCGCATCCCAAGCCCGTGGCAAGGGCCACATCGACGGTGGAGTGCTTCGACCTCGGGCCGGTCAGCGGGAGACCAGGACTGCCGGTTACCCCCTTTTCACTGGAAAATCGAGATTATAGTATTAGACTAACGCCTGGGTGCTGAGTTTGCCTCCGTCCTTCCATTGCTCCAATAATACTTCGTTTTAATACTTTCCCTCCCGTCCACAATCTCGCAATTCATCTCCGTTTTTGCGGTCACCAACAGCCACAACATCGGGACCAATTCCTCCGATTATAAGAAGACTCAATAAATGCGGGCTCGGATAGTCGAGTCTCAGTTAAAGTGAGCCATTGCCTGGGTGCTGGGTTTCCCTCCCTTGTTCCGTTGTCCCGATAATACTCCCACTATAAGCCTTTCCTCCCATAACCACAACATCAGGATCTGTACCTTGGTTTAGAAGGAAACAGTAAAGAGTGACTCGGGTAATCGTGACAGTGTAGTAGACAAATGCCTGGGTGCCGAGTTTTCCTCCGTCCATCAATTGCTCCAATAATTAGCATAGAAAATTTTTTTCTCCATCCACAATGTCTCAATTCATCTAAGTTTTTCAGTCACCTACAGCCACAACATTGGAAACTACATCTCAGATGATGAGGTAGCTCGATAAATCCGGACTCGGATAGTTGAGACTCAATTAAAGTGAGCCATTGCCTGGGTGCTGGGTTTCCCTCCCTCGTTCCATTGTCCCGATAATCCTCTCGCTATAAGCCTTCCCTCCCGTCACCCATGTCCTAGCTGATATCAATTTGTCGGTTAAGGACAGCCACAACATCAAGATCTGAACCTTGATTAAGAAGGAAGGAAACATGACACATAGTGATCTGGGTAATCGAGATTAGTGAAGTAGGGTAGCACCTGGGTGCCGAGTTTCCCTCCGTCCTTCCATTGCCCCGATAATCCACCAGTTAAGGTAGTTTGAGCTAAATATCATTTCACCTGGAAATCAATGAAGCTGGTTTCGTTTTAAAGAAAAATGCCTCATACTTCCGAAGATATCAAAATATCAACCCCTTACCGCAGTACTTTCTGAATTTTTACGAAAAATACTAGACTCTTTACATGGTAAATGGTACGTGTATGCACTGCAGAGAGACATTATTAAAAAATGAGGAATTTCTAACATCTAGATCTCATCACAAAACTAACAGTGTGTACTTTGGTTTCTCCTATATTTTTGAAAATAAATCATATTGTCACCGCTGTAATTTTTTCAGAATCACAAAAACCTTTACGTTGTGAACGAGTTTTAAACGTACCGCGTGAAACAAATGAATTAAATAATAGAATTTTGTGGTTATTTTTATTTAATCACTTAGAATTACAGTCATATTAAAGTATACTATTGCGCCATTAATAATGCAATATTTTACTTATGCTTCCTACAGATGTAGAAATTAAAGCGTATAATTCGAAAATGGTCTCTATTATGACTAGGAAACCATCTCGCTTAAATTACCTTATGCGTCTTTTTCCAGTCATTATTCCAAGCATCTGCTCACTATGAATCTAAAACGACCCGTTTAAATATGTCCGCGCGTCTGTATTACCTCAAATGGGACAAGTTTCTTTTCTCCCTCTTCCCCTAAAGTCTGACCATCACGAACCCAAACAAGCCCACCCACAAGACTAAGTCCAGTGGCTAGAGGTGTAAAAAGGGGACCAAACCTACATTAAATCAGGTAGTTCTGATTTTATAATATGTTGTTCGGGATGGTTAGAGAGTGAAAAACCTAAGTTTTCGTTATCCCCACCCCTCTGCGTTTTCTGCCATTTTGAAAAAACCACCGAAAAATGGCACTTTTTCCAGTTTCTCGCAAGTAACTCCTAAACGGTGCAAGTCATGGTATTGGCAGTGACTTGGTGAAATTCCTAAATAATGAAATGATGAATTACTTAGATTTCAACAAAAGATTTATTACGTTCTTACCACCCGGGTATCATTACTTCGTGACCTCATCAGGTACAGAGATAGTAAAACACATTGCTTAAATAGTCAAAAATGATGGGGGTAGTTTTCGTGTTAAGGGTGGGAGGTTATGGGAATAGGGTGGGAGAGGAATCCTGAAGACTAACTTCCCCCCTCTCATTTTTGACTGTCTAAGTTAGACTGTCTGGCTCAAACTACCTTAAATGCTTTCCCTCCCGTCCACACTGTCGTAATTCATCTCAGTTTCTTCGGCCACCAACAGCCACAACATTGGGAACTATGCCTCAGATTATGAGAAAACTCGATGAATCGGGACTCAAATGAAGAAGGCCATCGCCAGGGTGTTGGGTTTCCCTCTCTCGTTCCATTGCCTCGGTAATCTTTCCATTAAGAGACTTCCCTCCCGTCATCAGTGTCGTAATTAATCCCATTCTGTCCGTCACCACCCTCTGATAACCAAACTAATAGATTAACTTCACGAGAATAACGTCTCAAATATTTTTTAAAATAAATCATTTTGTCACCGCCGTAATTTTTTTTAGGATCACAAGAAACCCTCCGTTGTGAAAGAATTTTAAGCGCACCGCGCGAAAAAATGCGAAAAGTAAAAGAATTATGTGGTTATTTTCATTCAATTGCTTAGAACTTCAGTCATATTAAAGTATACTGCTGCGCCGTTAATCATTCAATAGTTTAATCATGCTTCCTACAGCTGTAGAAGTTTAAGCGTATAATTCGAATATGGTTTCCAATATGATTTGGTTTCTATCTCGCTCAAACTATCATAAATTCTTTCCCTTCCGTCCACATTGTCGTAATTCATCTCAGTTTCTTCGGCCACCAACAGCCACAACATTGGGAACTATGCCCCAGATTATGAGAAAACTCGATGAATCGGGACTCAAATGAAGAAGGCCATTGCCAGGGTGCTGGGTTTCCCTCTCTAGTTCCATTGCCTCGGTAATCATTCCATTAAGAGGCTTCCCTCCCGTCCTCAGCGCCGTAATTGATCCCAGTTTGTCGGTCACCTCTCACTGATAACCAAACTAACGGAATAATGTCACGAGAATACGCCTCAAATATTTTTTTAAATAAATCATATTGTCACCGCCTTTTTTTTTCAGGATCACTAGAAACCTTACTTTGTAAACGAGTTTTAAACGTACCGCGCGTTTGAGTCACGTACAATGAGTCAAGTTGAGACAAACAAATGAGTCAAGTAAAGGAATTATGTGGTTATTTTCATTTAATTGCTTGCAATTTCTGTCATATTAAATTATACTGTTGCGCCATTAGTAATGCAATAGTTTATTCATGCTTCCTACAGCTGTAGAAATTTAAACGTATAATTCGAATACGGTCTCCAATATTAGGGTTCTATCTCGGTCTGATTAGGGTTCTATCTCGCTCAAACTACCTTTCAAAGGCTTTCCCTCCCGTCCACATTGTCGTAATTCATCTCAATTTTTTCGGTAACCAACAGCCACAACATCGGGTAGTATACCTCGGCTTAAGAGAACACTCGATAAATCGGGGCTCAAATGAGGGGAGCCATCGCCAGGGTGCTGGGTTTCCCTCTCTCGTTCCATTGCCTCGGTAATCTTTCCATTATGAGACTTCCCTCCCGTCATCAGTGTCGTAATTAATCACAGTTTGTCCGTCACCATCCTCTGATAACCAAACTAACGGAATAACGTCACGAGAATATTCGGTTGGGTGTGTGCAAGGAGAAAAATTGGAGAAAGGGCAGAAGTGGGCGGTGGTGATGCTGAGGGAGAGAGGGAGAGGAGGAAAGAAGATGAAGAAGAAGAAGGGAGATGAAAATAAAAAGCAAAAGGGAACGAAGGAATGCGTAAAGAGAGAGGGACGGAAGGAGGTAGGGAGGGAGAGAGATCGCGGGGAATCTGGCGGGTGGCAGGGCGGGAGGGCCGCTAAAGGCAGAAAGGATGAGGAAGATGAGAGGATCGGGCGAGAAAAGGGCGAAGGCGGGCCCTGTGCGCGCCCGGCCCGTGCACTTGTGTGCGTGTGAAAGAGGCGATGGGGAGGCACGGGGGGGGGGGGGTTGAGGCGGTAGGGTTAGGGCGAAGGCGAGCTAGCCAAAGCCGGCAAAGTGAGGCGGCAAAGGAAAGGAGAGATGAGGCAAGGAGGAGTCTTTTCTGAGGGGGGGGAAGAAAGAAGGAGCGATAGGAGGAGAAAAGAAAGAGAGGCGGGCAGGATAGGGATAGGGAGATAGGTTGGCGGGGTGTGGCAGGGGATGGAAACCCTCCTCAACCCATCCCACCACACCCCTCCCGCCGACCGCGCCGGTCCGACAGTCAGTCGGCTAGTGTGTGTGCGGGCGAGGTCGGGTGCGGGAAGGAGTGTGGAGTGAGAGGGAGGGGGGGGGGTGAAGGCGGAGGAGGATGGAGGGGGAGAGCAAGTATTTGAGCCGGGGCGGGGCTCGAGCGGCGGGTGGGGGGGCCGGGAAAGCGGAGAGATATCGACCGGCACGACGCGAGCGGGGGGCTGGGGAGTTACGGGGGGCGGCGGGGAATGGGTGGGGGAGGCGGAGGGGAAGGTACGGGACGACGTCGACGGCGTGCTGTACGGCGTCGCCGGCGTCGGCTGCGGCGGCGGCGGCGGGGGGCCCCCACCGAAACGGGCCGAGGGCCGGGCCACTCCCCTCTCGTACCGGCCTCTGAGCCGCTGCTCTCAGGGTACACACCTACCCGCACACCCCTTCTCCTCTCTCGCGGATCAAAGCGGGGGACACAGGAAGGAAGGAAGGGAGCAGTGGCGAAGAGAGAGAGAGAGGGAAAGGACACACAGATAGGTTGGGGAGGAATAGGGAGGCGAGTGGAGGAGGGTGCCTGCCCCACTCCCGAAATTTCCTACCCCGCCCCGCGCACCGAAAACTTCCTCTGCCTCCCTTACTCCAACTCCATCGCCCCCCCCCCCCTTTAGGAAGGCAGAGGCATGGCAGCGGCAGAATAGCAGTCCCGGGGCGCTCCCTCGCACACAGTCCCCACTCTTCTTCGCAATATACTCCCGCTCCCCCCCCATCCTATCCTCTCCACAGCACCGCCGTCACGGCCTGTCCCCGCCCATATACCCCGAGTCCCACACCCATATTCACCCCTCCAACACGGTCGCGAGGGGGGATAGGGGTACCCTGGCTCAGGGTTCCCCCGGGAGAGGAGAAGAGGGGTCCTGAAGGAAGGAAGAGGAGGGATAAGGGGATAGGGGAAGGATACAGGCGGGATATAGGATGAGGATAGTACAGTGAGGGCGCTTGGGTGCGAGTTTTGAGCAAGCCGGGGGTTTATCCAGGAGGGCGTACGGGGAGGGGGGGAAGAGAGTGTCCCCCGCTCCTGGAGCGCACCTCATCCCGTCGCCTGGTACTCCCGGCCCTGCCCTCCCTTCCTTTACACCTTCCCCTATCGCCTCCCCGAAAACACACACGGAGAGTAGTCACGTTGGTGGTGGTGGTAGTGCCGCTTCTGTCGCCCCCCTCCACCGCCCCCGGATCGTCCCTTCGCCCCCCCCTGCCGGCTCTGCCCCTTCCCGCGCGCGCGCACTCCCCGCCCCCCCCCCCCCCCGCCCCACCCCTGCTCCCTAAACCGCACTCACACGCCGAGGCCCGACTCGGGGGCCGAGCGAGACGGGAACGAGTGGCTTCGTCGACACGGTGAGCGCTCTCTGAAGGGACCGGGTGGCTGTGTGGAGGCGGCGGAGGCGGAGGCGGTGTGACGGCGGCGGAGACCGAGACGGGGGCCGCGGAGGTTGTTGTTGTAGTCGGCCGGGGGCGGCGGGGGGCGTAGGAGGAGGAGGCGGGGGACGGGCGGCGGTCCCTGAGGAGGCGACCGTCGCCATGTGCGCTGGGCCCCCACCGTTGAGGACGACCATCGGGGCCCCACGGAGGAGGCGGACGTCGTCGTCGGCGCGGCGCGGTGCGGCACTCGATCGCGGGAGCGGCTTGGTCGGCCGGGGAGGAGGAGGCGGAGGCGGGAGGCGGAGGAGGGAGGCGCGGGAGGAGGCCGTGGAGGCGGTGGAGGCGGCCGAGGGGCCGCGAGTGTGCGAGGCCCGCGGGAGCAAGGCCCCCGATGCGCTCTTCGTCGTCGTTACCCCCGGCCCCCGCACGCCCACCGAGGGAGCGGCCCACCTGACGATCGCGGGCCGCACCCACCGCGGCCCAGCGCGGGCCGCAGCTGCCCCCAGTGCCCACAATACTGCCAGTGCCTCCGCGGGGGCACTATGACGGAAGCACGCTGGATGCGGGAGCAGGAGGAGAGGAAGGTGCCGCAGCAGCAACCTTGGGTGCCCAGCTAACCGCCCCGCTGCGAAGACGGGGGGCGCGACCACTGCCCCCTGCGGCGGAGGGCAGCGTACCATGAGGGCCTGCCCCGCGCACCGACTCCTCTTCCTGGCTCCACTCGTCCTCCTGTGCCTGCTGCCTCCTTCAGGTGAGACACACACACCACCACGATGATGATGATGGCACAAGTACAGAAGTGCATGCTACGTATGCGCGATTAAAAAAAATTCTCCGAAGAAAAATGGTTTGGAGTTGAGTTAGAGGGAGAGATTCCGCGGAAAAGGATTACCAATTCGGTTCGTGGAGTGAGATTCGAGATATCAGAAGGATACAGATGTCTGTATACATGTATAAACGTTATGGGGAACGTGTTAGGTTGGGGATCGAGGCCAAGGAAGAATGTACGAATATATATCACGCCCGTCTCACGGTTATGTTTGGTGCCCGGATGAAAGTTTCCAGTGCAATCGTCTCAGTACACATATTCCGTGCTCCTTCATTGATATCTGGAATAGTTACACAGGAATATTTATGTGTGTGACCGTTGGCTCTGCACGTCCCGTATTTATCATGGACTTTATTTTGCCCCTCCCTAACCCCTTTTCATCCCCTCCACCCCCCTACCTTGGTTCCATCATCCCCTTCTTGACCCCAAAAATATCCTGCTCCTCACCCTAAAACTCTCCAAATATTTACCGAATGTTTAACTCAACCCTTTCCTAAAAATTCTCCTCAATTACTCCATTTCTGACCTCCGTCCCAGTTACGGCGAGCAGCAGTCAGTTCCCTGCACGAAAGGAGACCTCGCGCAAGGAGTCAAAATGCCAACTGTTACGAACCAACACCCAGTATATATATTTTTTGAAGTACCCCAAAAAGAAAAAAATTGTGGGTTGGGAGAATGAAGCGGACGTATAATTTTCAAAGCTCTAATTTCTCGCAGTGTTGAACGATTTTTATCGTTGGGGCGTGTATATTTTTTGGGGATGGGCCGGGAAGGGGGGGGAGGAGGGAAAAAGTTGAACGAATCGAAATTCCGACCCGGACATGACTCGAGCAGTGCTGCCTCCCTTCCTGTGTGGGCGAAAATCATGGCGAAGGGCCGAGTGATAAACTTCCGCTCAGGGTTGGGCATTTTTGGGCGTTCGCGAGTGACGGCATTATACTGCTTTGTTTATCACAAAACGTAGGGCCGCTCATGCGAAGCACATACTTTTAATGTGTGTACACATATTTTTACCCTTGTTTACAAAAATATTGTCTCTATCCTCGGCTCTTTTCCTCTACAATTTACGAATTCTCATATCTTCCTTTATCTAATGTGTTCTTATTATTTACTTTATGAAGGAAATATTAGGATTATTTGGGAGAAAATATCCCCCTTTTGCCACTAAATTGAGTCTGATAGATGTAAAACTACTTACATCAGCAAAAATATTTTGAGTGCCGACTGAAATTCCAAGAATAAGGATGGGTCTAAAGGTAAGGGCAAAATTATTTAAAAGTTTAAACAAAACCAGCAAAACGGATATTTACCACACTAGAAGCGTAACAAAATGTGTTGACCTAAATTTATGCTCTGCCCCGGGGTATTTTTAACTGAGATGGCTTACATACGGAAATAGTAGTTTTTTCATTATTTTGTGCGGAGCAATCATTCATTCAAGTGATGACCTATTTTTATAGTTTTCCCGGTTTTTAAGTGTAATAGCTTTCACAAATTTCTAGTAATCATGTCAAGTTTATGACTTTTATAAGAGCAGAAATTTTATCTACATTTAGACAAACATATTATTTGCTGTTTAGATTCTCAATTTTGCGAACGAAAGCCACATGACCAAAGTAAACGCATAGTCATTGCTTTTCAAAAACTTTTTTCAACCATAATTAGTATTTTAGCTTATCATAGTGGAAGTGCCAACGTATTGCATGAAGTTGATTCTATAAATACCTCTTTTAATTATGACATAGATAAGCGGCATTTTTCAGAACTTTGATGATTTTGACGAAATATTGAACAAAGACATCGTCGCCACTCTTTGTTACTCTAAAGCCTTTTGTTTGGAAATTATGATTTACATTTCCACGAGCCCAGTGTTTTTTGCAACTCATAATAAGATGCGTGGATGCGTGCACTCCCTATAATCAATCCCTCAGGGACAGTCTGGGACGTCAAACTAAAGCAAAATTGCTGGGAAACTATCGAAAATTTTATTTATCAATGACTTTCATTTCAACTTTAGATCGTCGCTAAAAAATACACAGACGTGTCGTGCGTTAGAATTTTCATTATGAGTTTATAAATAAATCATTGTATTAAACCCTAATTGAATTAAAGAAGTGTATTTTGCTGCAATAATCACGAAATGTATCCATAATGTACAAAATAAAAAAATGACAAAAATTTCGCTTGATTGTAGAGTTATCAAAATATATCAATAGATGATAAGGTTTTACTAAGCTATCTTTTGAAAATACAATTCTTTCCTCAGATTGGGTGGATCAATTGGGCATTGTGATACAACTCATTATTTAAAAAGGGCACTAAAACAATCGTACTTTGCTAGGTTTTGATAAAAAAACTGTAGAGATCCGTACCCAAGTTTAAGAGAGAGATAGGTACGAAGTCTTTTTGTATGAACGGCACCCGAATCGATGAAACAAAATCCCAGGGTCCATATTTTCCGAGTGAGCATTTACCGAGAGTTGCAGGAGGGAGCTCTCGGCTCAGCTAGATCGGCCGCGATGCATTTTAAGGGAAATCCTTCCTATCCGCAACCGCATTCCAGAGCATAACTCCACAAAACCCGTCTGCCCACCTCAACCTGGCGGTAAATTGAACCAAAAGGCACCATAATAAAAAAGAGAAAAGGCCGTGTTCCACCGAGGGTAAAAAAAATGAGTTATCGTGGAAATGAGAGGTGGGAGACGATATGGGACGATCCCAGACTTCGCTCGCCTTACACAGCATCGCTTCTCCTGCCGACCCATGTGTACGTGTGCTAGCTCAGGGAGCGAGATAAGTGTGTAGAGAGGTATGGGGGCGGAAAGATCTCACGTTTATCAGCACATTCTCATTAGTCGGGATGTAGCCGAGGCCTGCTTAAACCTGCGTGCGAAAATACGGCCCCCAACAATGACTGAGGGGACGACGCATCTTTCCCCGTGTCAAAGCTCCCTCAATTTTCTTACCCCAACCTCCTCCCCAGCCTCCGCCCCTGCTCCAATGCCAACAGACAGACACACACAACCCTCATTTCCCCACCTCCCATCTCTCATCCCCAACATCCCTTCGTGCAACCCCCAGAGAGCTCCGCTATTTGCCCCTTCATTGTCCATTATAATTGTCTCTTAATCACATTTTTCGTTGTCGGCCGAGCCCACCCCTCGTATGACCCACATCACAAGTAGGCCACTGACCTCCTCTTTCCTCCCTCTCCAGCGAATGAATTCACTCCCTTGCCTCCTCCTCCTACCCCACCCCTCTCCTCAAACACGCCCTCCTCCCCCTCCCTCCATTCGAGCCCTACCCCGCCCATGCCCACCCCTCCTTCTCTATCCCCCTCCCTCCCTCCCCCCCCTTGCCCTCTCTCCACCTCTTCTTCCTGCATCCATAGACGCGTGGCTAAGGGTGGTGCAGCTCTCGACGGTGAATATCGATTCCTGGATTGCTGGAGAGAGAAGGAGGGAGGGAAAGAGAGAGAGAGATCGGGGGATGCTGGGAAGGGAGGGAGGGAGGAGGTGGGTGGGACGGGAGAAGGGAGAGAGGAGGCAGGCGGGAGAGAGTTGAAGGAGGAGGAGGAGGAGGAATGGTTGAAAGACTAGTATGCAGAGGGCGAGATGGATGGGGAGGTTGGTTGGGCGGGCGGAGTCCGTTTGGGGAGGTTTAGGGGGGGAGGCTGCGGGAAGAAGGGGTTGGAAACGGGTGTGGGGGAAATTATTCGAGGAAATTCGAGGACGGGGGGGAAGGAGGAGATGGCAAATGGGGTGGTGGTCCTTAACACAGGGGGGTTAAAGAGAAAGAGAGATGAGAGGAGAATAGCTGTATGTGGAAAGGAAAGGTATAATGCATAATCACGCAGTCATGAACACATATCGTCTCTATAAGTTTTACGCATTGTTTACAAAGTGTGTACACGTATAAAACCCGTTTACAATACATATACTGTCCATATAAAGGAAAGGTATAATGTATAAACATACATACATATCGTCTCTGTAACTTTTATATATTGTTTACGTAGGGTGAACTCGTATACAACCCGTGTACAATACATATACTGTGCACGTATATATATAAATATATATATATATATATATATATATATATATATATATATATATATATATATATATAATATAAAACTTCGTGACAGGGTGACTCTAAATATAAAAACGCATAGAAAGCAAACTCACCATTTTAAATATTTCGGTGGGTCGCCCGCACCTTCATCAGTGATAAAATTATATATATATATATATATAATTATAAATATATATATATACACGTTGATGGATTGGAGTCAGCCATGTGGCGATGAACAGAGGATGTTGATAGGATGGAGGAAATAGATACACAAAAAAAGAGACGATCACGCATTGCTAGCTTTCGGAACTGGTCCGTCTTCGAGGCGTATCACTATGTTATAGATATTTATAATATGCGATCCACAAAACTTTTTCGTGTCAGTGTGTTGGTGTGTGTAGGGAGTGGCAGGGCGCGGTGGTGGGAGCAGATGGGGAGTGGCGGAGGTTTGGGCAGGGTGTGGAAAAGGCGCGGCGAGGCGCGGTGAATGCAGGAGACGCGGACGGGAAGGAAGGCGCGGCGGGGACTCTGGGATAGAAGCGAAGGGGAGTGTCCACGCGTGCGGCGATTGAGCGGCGACGGCCGGCCACCTCCTCCTGTCCTACCCTCTGCCATACACCATTCCCCCCATCCTCTTTTGCGCCCCTTTTTCGGCGGCCCGCCGGCCCAGAAAACGCCACCGCTCGCCCCTTGCGGACCGCCGAGTGAGGCCGCGTGCGTGCCCTCCTTCCGTGCTCATTGGAAATAGTGCGTTAATTACGCACGTTAATGACGTCACACGCGAATACCCGGCCGAAAACATTGCTGGCCGCGAGTGCTTGTTTCCAATGGTGATGGGTGGGCGGGGTGGATAGGGTGGTACCATAAGGGGGGGTTATCGATACGCCTGGACCGGTTGCGGTGATCCGTGGGATGAGAATGTGAACGTGAGAATGACGGAGTCACTCAAGTTCGGGCGATCGTGTTTTTTTTTGTTTGTTGACGACACGAGATCGACTGCGTTGATTTGTGCGGTTAAGATATGAATGGCGAAACTTTGTATGTTCACGGCAGAATAGTTGTGCGGTCTTGTAACTGTCTAAAATTATTTTTTTGGATCGTAAGACGTAAATATTTCGAATTCAAAACATGCTGTTCCAATTTTGAGACTTAGATTTCGATATGGTTTACCGAACTTTATGATTGTGAAATATGTGTTGAGCAACTTTAGTGGAGATGAGCGTAACAGTACATGTATGGCAAAAATATTTCAACTTTGTGTCAAGATAATTTACACTAGAAACCTTGATACAGGTCAAGGATTGTGTTATTATATTTTTGCATTTTTTACTTTGCCATTTTTAAAAGTTGTAAGGCATATTATTCAAAACAAATAATGCAAATTTTTATTTGGCCAATCCAACTCAATTTCTCTTATTTAGAGCATTTTTGTTTCCTCTGCCTTCATAGTTATTTCTGAACAACCGAGTGATAGAAGACATCCTGCAAAAGAACTAGCGACTCATAGCTGCGTTGAACATGAGGCTTGATTGATTTGAGAGGTCTGTGATTTCTGTAATAGTTGACGGTCATTGTAAATAAAAATATTCCAGAAAAAGTTACTTTTTCTGATACCTATCTTTTTAACATTTTGTAGAAACTCTTCAGTAACTTTTAGTATGACTACATGAAAACTGTAAACTGGAATGTTTGAATTAAAAATACTTTTCCTAACATAATTCAACTCAACTTCCTTGGGAATTCATCTGATTTGTAGCATTACTCAGCAGTTATTCTGGGAGACATTTTTACGCACAACTTTGCGTCAGTATTTTGGTAATGAATTCATTAGTTAAGATCCATCTTTACATCATTTTTTATGTTATTTTAGTTTTATTTTCTATTTTGCTTTTTTGATGCTGTTCTTATATCCTCTTCTCAATCTCCCATACTCAGTGTTATTGATATTATACTCGAACCAAGTCCAGTATCTGCACATCATTCCTAATTTGTCACCAAGTTTAATAGAGCCGAAACATGGACAGTCCGGAGAAAAGTGGAGAAATATCTGGAGGGTTTTGAAATGTGGCAAAGGAGAAGAATTGAAAGATAAAAATTGAGTGATAAAGTGACAAACGAGGAAGTGCTAGCAAGAGTGAATGAGAAAAAGAATATTTTAATATCGGTAAGAAAGAGGAGGTCGAACTGGTTGGGACACGTCCTGAGAAAAGGTTGCCTACTGCAAATAATATTAGAAGGAAGGATCGAGGGAAAGAGAGGCATAGGAAGACGTTGTTGACAGATATTATGAGCGGAAGGAGTTACGAAGAGCTGATGAGGGCAGCACAGGATTGACGAGCATGGAGAGAGCAGTGAAATGGAAACCCGTTTGAGGACAGATTTACCTTAGAAGGATGATATAATGAGTAGCCTTTGCATTTTCTCGTTTCTGTCCTATTTACTCGCTATTTGATCGTGAAGGATGACGTTAGGTGTAATGATCAACTCTAGAGAGTCTTAATCCTATCGTAATATAAATATATCTATCCATGTTTATAGCCATTCATGCTTCCCAACTATTTGCTGAACGCGAACTCAATCCTGTAGTTAGGCCCAAGTCAGTTAATAGTCGGCGTGCGTCCCATCCTGCACGGTCCTCGGGATCCTTAAATAGGGTCACCAACTCATCAAGACAAAAAAAAGGCTTCTAAGGCCTCATATCCAGTCACGCAGTAGCAGTTCTTGCTGTAAGAATTAATTCAGCGTGCAGAGAGTTATCTATTGTACAAAAACTTGAACACGCTTGGACTATGCAACACATGAATAGTGAGAGTATAGCAGCGAGAAAAAAACAAAAGACGAGCGAAATTCAAATCATGCCAAGTATGGCATTGTTACTGGTTTGCTTTTACATATTAGGGTGTGTAAATATATTCACAACACTCCGAAAATGTTTTCCTAGGAAATATCGGTATATTAAAGTCAAAGAAGCATTAACAATAGCCGTGGGGATGGAAAAATTCCTCATCATTGAAAGTCATCATAATCTACTGTTTATCATAGATTTCACTCTCGATATATGGTTACCTCAAATATTAGGACATGGGCTTGAGATTTTTCGATATTGTTTTTTGAAGATATTTAATTGAAATAAAAGTTTGCGGCAGATAGTTGACTCAAATGTTGGTACTTTGGCTTGAAATGTTTCGAAATTATTTGCTGAAGTTGTTTAATAGGAAGGAAGTTTGGTCACAATAAATTAAAATTTAAATATCAATATTGTTGGTATATACTATAAACATTAAATGATTTTATTTTGTCCCAACTATGGAATAATTTATCAATACTAGATGCTAGACGAAATATCTCGCAAGATAGTGCCTATTTCTTGACCTGAATTTTATGTAAAGTAATACTTTGGAAAGAGAATATACGTTAATCAATAAATGTTGATAAATATATATCCATTTATCCTATTACATCAGTGGAATACAGCAGAAGAAAGGAAACTATGTTTCTTATAAAGTGAATAAATGGAAAGAATATTTTATAAATTACTATTCAAACTTTGAGACAGTGGAAAATGGCTCAATCCGGAGGTAGGAGGTTCTTAAAAATCCCTCTAAATTTCCGGGAGTCTTTGAGAGACTCAGGGAGGGTTGGTAACCCTAAGCTCTAAGTCGTCTAGTGGCGAAACGGTATTAAAGGCAGGATTGTGCCTAGAATTTGGAGTGCGGATAGGTTCCGTCTTTTGCTTGTCCGCGCGGGAACACCGCCCTAAAGAACACCCCCCCCCCCCCGCCTTCCTCTCCTCACACAGCATCCTTCCCCTCCCGATCTCCCCTCCCATCATCCCTGGACCACTGGCCCCCTTCTCGCCACTCCCCTCCCTCGCTAACCTCCATCCCTCTAGCGCCGTTGTCGTGAAAAGGGCGTTCCGAGCCTCCAGCAACGCCGAGGGACGAGCCGCGATCATTATGACTATTTGTTATCGCCATGGCAACGGGTGGCGGCCGGCCGCAGGAAGGAAGGCCAGGTGGAAAAAGCATGGTCGGGTCCCGGTCGCGAGCGCTCAGGCCGCGCAAAAGACAAATAAATAATGCATGCTCTGCGTGTGTCCGTTTATATCCGTTTTTACCTGTGTGGTATTCATTGTTCACGATACTCTCCCCCTTTACATACCATATATATGAAACGTTTTAACGAGTGTGAGGTGCCCTTAGGATCTTTCCCACCGGGTTAGGTGTTTGGCTGCCACTGACGTTTGGACGGATGACTTCCAATCCAAACCAATCATCAGGCCATCATCTTTAGGGCGTCGAATACTGAGAACTGCATGCGTTCAACGCTCTGAAGACGATGGAGTATCATTTGTCGAAGCGTTGGTATCAGCAAAGCACCTGACTCAGTGGGAATTCCGAAAAGACCTCACATAGATTACTTGCCGAATGAGCACGAGATCATTCTTTTCAAATATTTTTGTTCAATTCACCGTCACGAGATAGGTCCACGGACATCTCCAAAAATAATAGATTTTTCAATTTGAAAACAATTGCGTTACACCTCCATCATTTTGCTGGAGAGTAATTGACTACATCACGGGTTTATACGTTCTTGGCCTAGTTTTTGACGAATACTTGACCAACATTCGAAAGTGATTCCTTGACGACTGTATGAAGAACGTTTCTGATGCGTCGATTGCCAATTTCAGTCGCGTTGATTTTGAGAATCATGGGACTAGACACGTAATCACTTTTATCGAGACACCCGAAAGTGCGCAGATCTGCGAAAAACCACTGAGGGGAAAAAATCAAACAAATCGTTAAATAATGGTTCTCATTTGACAAAAATACATTTTTATAAGTTTTTTCATAGCTTACTCAAGCTTTTAGACAGTGTATATTATAGTGATCAAAGGCATATACCATTATTATCAATAACCTCTGTGACAGAATAGTAGCATTTCTGCTGCAGAAATTATTTCATCTCCAATTTGAATCTTGTAATTGATTCAATACCTATAAGTATAATGGGATTTTTGTTGAAAATTTTGGTCCCACCAGCTAATGGACTCTGGGTAGACAACCTTCTCTTATGGATATTTGAGAAGCCCCTTGTGCAATAATTATGAACACTATTGTTAGAGCACATAAACGATGGTTGGATCTTATTTAAATGGACGAGTGATTCTGATTAGTCATAATTGGTTTATTATGGCATTTGAAACACCTTGTTTAACATAGTAGAAGAAGAAATCCAGAAAACAATTCCATAGGTTTCTTTTGCCAGAAAATTTGAATTACACACTGTCTTAAGTGCATCTAGGGATACTGTACTGCATGTAAACCTTATGCTTTAAATAACAGAGCACAAATTAGAACATAGATTACTTAAATGTACAGACCAGTTGCCAGGTTTGTCAAGAAAAAGACCTGAGAATTTAAGAGTTGTCAATTGGCACAAGTTGATCATTGTTTACAGTTAAGTTAACACTAGAAATTCGCCTTGAACTGGCCCAAATCATTCGACCAGGATTCGAACACGCATCCCTTTGTATCGCGCGGAAGGAAATAGCGAGAAAAAGCTGCCATTCAGAAATCTGAAGGGGAAGAGGGACGCCTAGGTAGCTTAACCGACTAAGGCACTGAGGGTAATGTCCAGGGAACCCGACTCGTGTCGAGGTGAAGGCGAATGATTTTTCCTTTGTGGAATTTTGCTCATTGGTTTAAATTAATTAGATCCTCTGATTACATGATTGATTTATTTAGAAGCTAATGGGATTGCCTTATTTAGAATTTAGTAGAGCTTGAGTGTTGTTCAGAAAACAGGCTTTTAAAAATCACGCATCCCTGAGAACTTCAAATGTGTCAGAGGTCAAAATAATAACGTTAGAGTGACTAATTGAATTTTAATTTTGGTGGAGAATTTTCGTAATAGTAACTTGTCTATTTGTCTTTAATTCTCATTATGGCTAAATCACCCGCTGAGGTGATTAATTAAAAATGAACCGTGTTTTAAATCACCATAAACACGGTTGATACAACTGCGGTACTTGCTGATAAATATAAGTTTTGCACTTACCCCCAATGTTTTGTCCAAAACTCCTGAACGAGTATTTACTGTCGTAAGGAAACTAAAGCTGGAAATTTAATATTACCATTTGTGCAAGTACATTAATGAGACATTGTATAATGGTTTTTATGAAGAATAAATTAAAAATATGCTATATAGAGTAAACATTTTATATATTTTCCATATTTATTCTCATATTTACCAATTGTTATAATATAATTAAAAAAATTATGTTCGAAAATATATTTTGTCTGTTTCCATGCATTCAGCAAAAGTGGTGGAAATCTATGGATTAAAACGCCTATTGAAATAAAATAGTTCAGGTTGATTTATTTATTAAATCAGAGGGTTATGGTCGTACACGTACCTCCTATAAAAAGGGATAATGACCTAATTCTGTTCTATTTAAAAGAAAATGAATTTATCCGACTTTCTGGTGAAGAAGGCCAACATGAGGATACCCTCTTTGACCGGATGAGCTTCATGTACTTACCTTGGGGTGACGTAATAGTGTTTGTCTCTACCGATTCCACGTGAACTCTGAAAACAAATGATAAACGAAAACAGACGGTCTATCAAATTTCCCGAGTAGATGGTTTCTTTTACTTTTATGAGGTAGCACTTCATATCTCCTATTTCATTTATATTCATCTTTCTAGAGTAGTCGATGATTCTCTAATTTATTACAAGAGTAGTAATTAATTAGGATAATGATTGTAATTAAGAATTTTTACTTCTCCTGCACAGAATACGAAGGGAACCATACTTATATATTTCTTACCAAATTTATATTTTACTCAAGTATCTTATAACATAAACTTACAATGTTTAAAGCATATGAATGTCTCCAAAGCGGAGAAATATATGGGCGTTTTGGGAGATATATTGTCAGGGAGGAAGGATGTTGAGAGTGCTCGAGTGCATGTGTTGAGAACAAGACATGGTGTCAATGAGGTTTTTTTTTAGATTGGGTAAAAATTTGAAGCCAGCGCAAAGAGAATGCGGCATTATGGGATTGTTAATCGCGCTGGGGCAATCAGAGGGGAGGAGTGGCATATGACTCCGTCCATTGAAATGCAGGGATTGGCTCCCTGCCGCCGGGAAAGCCAAAAGCAACCCGGAAAACCGCATGAGAGGACATCACAGTTGAATGGTAACGCCCCCGCATGGTGGCCTGATCCCGATCGCAATGCGTATCCATTATTTTTTCCGATTTTTTTGCCTCGGTGAACAATAATATTTTTGGCGTTTGTTCGCAGAAATATTTTACGTAGAAATGAAAAATTTTACGCACGCATAGGCTTTGGGAAATGGATGAGGTTTCTGTGAGTTGCAGTTGAAAAGTCAATTTTTTCAAGTATTCAACCGGTTAAGGTAGGTTTTGCTGAATGTAACCTCTCGGTTATCTACAATTTCAGGGGCCTATCTCGCTCTAGTATATCCTTTTTCGCCTCAGCATACGATCTACCCCTCTCCGTCCTGTCCATGATACCTATTCTCCTTCCTCCTCTTCCCCAACATCCTTCCCTCTATCACACTCTTAAGCAACCCATCGCCCTTTATTACACCCTCCAGCCACTTACTCTACCGATCTCAAATTTCCTCAAAGGTTGCCTTTCCTCGCCCACCATCTCAATGAAAAAACATAAAATTTGGAAAATCGGGAGTTTGGCGAATATGAACTGTAAAACAGACGCATTCAGTGCTTTATTAGCCTGAAAAATCGTGCTAAATGCTCTGAATAATTTTGAAAAATGTTTTTATTGACGAATTTAGGAAAAATAGGATGTTTCATGGTCGATAGTGAAATATCGTATGAGTATATTGTTTTATAATTTTGAGCTGAAATTATTTCGAATTGTGAGCTTCGGCGAAAGAGGATTCAGGTGAGGTAAATTACAACAGATGCCACCTACTATGGGAATACTTCTATTTGGAGATGGGTGGTTATAGGATCATTTATGAACGATGCTCTGTCTTTAAACTCATTAATCGAGAAATTTATTTGGCATATTAATGTAAAAAATTTAAGATATCAACTTTTACTAAAGCCACTTGATTTATTAAACAACGACCCAGGTTTCGATGTGCTTTCACATCATCTTCCGGTGAAGATGATCCTGAAGATGATGTGAATGCACATCGAAACCTGGGTCGTTGTTTAATAAATCAAGTGGTTTTAGTCAAAGTTGACATCTTAAATTTTTTAATGATGGAATACCACCAAGTGAGACCGACGAAAGTGAGTGATATTCATATTAATGTAACTTTTAAAGAGTTTTTTCAAATATTTTTAGCATTGTCTTTCCCGCTTGTTCTGCTTAGCAATATTGCTCCAAGGATACCCTGATCTGGCAAATCAGCGTTCGTCAACCCCTTTGGTACAGGAAGGGTCCAAACCATGAACTTCATATAATGACCAGGAATTGGGTCATCCGTCTGACTAACATCACTATCTGGGCTCATATAAACTTTTATGTTGTTGCCTTTTTGCGAGTACCATCTTTTAGGAATATAATTTTCTTATGGTCGTAAACCATTTGAGGGTGTCCCGAGAACCATAAGACTGTTGGGTTTAATGTGGTGATATCATCAGAAGCTTTGCCGCTTCAGGCCGCGAAGTAACTGGCAGACAAAATTATAACTCTTTACGAGTAAGTGGAGGTGATTACGAATACCCCCGCATTACATATGCAAGAGGCATGTATTGTCTCAGTATTCTATGCCATAATTCAAATATATGTTCCTGTATTCCGCTATTTAATTCATGTTTCCAGTTCTTCCCTGTATATTATTAGCAATATTACAAACATACGTTCTTCCTATGTACCTACCCTATATGCTGTTACTTTTCGGGGTTGATAGTCAAGCATATTTAATTCTTGGGGGTAGGCTTGTATGTGACTCTGATTCCATAATTTCTTCTATACTGACATATTCTTACATACTTCTCATGCTTTGTTACCAGCATGCATTATTTATATATACATACCCTCTATATCTATATATTATACACACCCTCCTTTTCATTAGGCTCCTGGTAATCTTTTTCTTTATCTATCTTTCAACTTATTCATTCATAAATTTCTCAGAGTACCTACTTCTCTCACATAATTGATTTTTATATGACAAATATGCTTCGTTATTAGATTCTCATGCATTTACTAGACGTGAAAAAACCCAAAATGCTCTCTCCTTAGATATCCATTAACAGTACTCTCATTCCACATGACTTCATCAACCAATCATTCAAAACGCTACTTCTGCTTTTACACAGACATTCTTTCTGGGTATTGTTTTAATGTTCATCATAGGTATTTAAAAAGTTTTTTCTGAGTATCTATTTGGCAAATGGCATATATTATGCACTGTTTAAAGCACGAGAGTTGAAATTTGGTGTTTCAACCGAACACTTCAATCAGTTGAATTAGGTGCGACCTACAATGGAACACGTCACTTTTAAGTTAGCAAGACTCTTTTGCTATTATCAATCATCTATACTTGCCTCTTACCTTGTCTCTTAGGTGCCAACAGGAATCCAGAAAGTAATATGAAGAAAATTTGAAGCATTTAAAACAATATAAATACAGTACATTAAGTCTCTAAGATCAATTGTATAAACAATAGTAAAAATGATTTATTATTATAGTTGTGACTATTAATTTATCCTCATTAAGTACAAATAAGTATCCAGATGATGTATGCAGGCATACAATGCTTAGCAATCTCATGAAGAACGCTTTATAAGAGGAATGCATCCCCAGGTGCTTATCACTTATTCCGCCATTAATAAACCATATTTGTTAAGACGTGAGCCTATTTTATATAAATATATTTTAAATTTCTCTCGTTACTAATAAAGTGAAATCTTTACCTAATCCGTAAGATATTTAACAAACTCTGTTTAAAGAGGGATTTTGAATTTTTTTGCCCTAGGATATTATAACTTCCATATACTCAACCGGAAATAAGCATTTTTCTAATCGGCAATCCGACACTGATGGAGCATGAAACTAAAAAATAATCACTCTTTGATCACTTCATATTCTTTTTTCACATGTCTTATTTTAAACTGGGTACTTTTTTTTAAATACAAAGCATATTTGCTTGTCATTTGTCACTTATTTCAGGATGTCGTCCATTTTTCTTTCATGATACCTATTTTTATCTTTTTTGTGAGTTTGCGATGACACAAAAGCTAAATCGCTTTTCCCCAAAGTTTTGTCCTTTTGATTAATAAATTTAGTGGACTCTGATGCTTTTTTTTACAAAAGCAATTTCGTTGGATTCACTCTCAGTTCCTTCAATTACTCTTCACAATAATTTCCAATTCAGCACTTACACTTTTCATAAAGTTTGAGATGAGAAGTTGAGCTTTTTTATGGCCTAATTTCATATTTTCCTTTAAGCCCGTTTTTCTCGATGATCGATTTTCCTCGGTATCTAATTTCCCTCGGTCTCTGCCGAGGTAAGTGTACTTAGTCGTGTTCATTACTTTTAGGTAGAATTAGTAACTTAATACTCTGTTACCGATAGTTGATTTTTTTCCAAAATCAATGTTAAACTAATCATAACTTGCATCTATGTCTACCTCTCCGAATTACCATTATGTTATTTGGTATCGGGTTGGTGTGGTGTCTAAAATACTGGCTAACCATACAGGCGGCCAGGGTTCAAATCCCAGCAGAGGCGGATGTTTTTCAGAAGAAACCCGATACCTACTGGATTGTCTTGTGGAGGGCACTTCAAGTAGTCGGATGAGACGTTAAACCGTGGTCCCCTTGGCGCCTTTTGTTAAGAGCAAGCTAATGCCGACACCGGGTTTCTGTCCACCCTTCCTCCCTTACCTGTCCCCTATGGCGCAAATGACCTTATCTGTCAGTCGTCTCCCCAAAATCCAGTCCAGGGTGTCTATTACGGAACTTCCGTCGATAAGAGTTAACGTCCTATACCGCTCCCGTCTCGTATTGTATGATACGATAGAGGTTTTCGAATGTTCTATTACGGTTCCCGTGTCTATATGTTACGTTTTCGTTCGGATTTCTTCGGGAGGATATCGTACATTAATGACGTCAGAGCAGAAGTTGGCACTACAAGCTCCGCATGGATCGTAACAGATGACGAACGAAAACAGAGCACCGGTTATTTTGAGTGACGGAACATAGTCCGTGTGAGAGTAAAGGTGAGTTATCTATAAAAATTCGAAGACATATAGGAATCACTTTCTAGAATGTTAGGAGAAGCAAAATCTAACTTCCCATTCGCGAACGATAATTAAGTATTACTCAAATAAGCCAAAACTTATTACTATAGGAGATTTTTGCGCTTAGTCTGAGTAGTTTTAACTTGTCATAAGCAGTAAATCAGTGAAAAAAATAGCTCACCTTGAATCTTTGGCGTACGAACTTAGAAGATTAACTTCGGAGTATCGATACCGCTAAATCAATAGCAAACAACCTCAATAGTAATAGTTTCAATAGTATCGCACTCTAATGATAATGATGTTGTTTACTATAAACAATTGCGAGTGTTTGGTGGGTTACGCGAAGTCATATTTTTCGTGTACATTCTTATGGAAGAACGAACATCACTTCATCGTATCTCAATTTCTCACCGCATTTCATCAAAAGATACGTCAGTTTGACGTGCATTTCACGATAATATTAATTTAATTATTGGACTGCGTTATCCATCAAGATATTTTCCTATTTCCTTGAACTAAAATCTTAAGTGAACTCCGTTAACGTACTATACGACAGCAATAGCAGCTTAGCAGTCGGCTACAGGATATCGTGCTATCGATAAGAGCTTATCGTACGATATGAAGAACAGTATTCTTCTATCGACCTATTTATAAATCCAATTCAAAATATTGAACTGACCTATATTCGATATTTTGATATGAAGAACCATATTAGCTTTATCGGCCTATTTTCCCCGTATAGTATGATAACTCCTCCGCTGTCGTATCTTTACTTATCTTACGTTTACTCAGGGTGAACCGTAATAGCATTTCACTTGTCGGACAATACGTATCGTAGGATAGGAACCTTTTCTTAAGATAACTAGCGTATCGCAAGTTCCGTAATAGACACCCAGTCCATTATGTTATTTCGTCTCCATTTTTCGCTCTAATTCATGTCCCACATTTCCAAATTCACTCATATCAATACAATACCCTAGGGTTGAAATTCGCCACGAAAAAATCATTTGACTTGACCGGGATTGCCGGTCAGGTGTGTTAGCCAGTTACACAAGGTCCCATTATCCCGGTCAAGTCAAATGATTTTTAGTGACGAATTTCAACCCTGATGTATATGCACCCATGGGAGTGACTTCGTACCACATCATTTGTGTATGCAATGATTGGAAACAATACAATACCGTGTTTGTGTTTGACCAAGGGTACAGTTTCACCCCCGGGCATTTCGGTTGCCTCGTTTTAGGATAATCCACGGCAGACGAGGTGAGATATCTTCGAGAGACTTATCTCCCGAGCGTCTGACAAGTTTTATAGCATAACGTAAAGGGTTCAGCTATTTTACCCCCTTAAAGGAAGGACATTCCTTTTTGACCCTGAATGCTTCTCGAAATGTCTGCAGGCCGGTTCGCTCTCCTTTTGGCGACGTCGCCTCGGAACAAGTCGACCGCCTCCTCCTCCTCCTCTCAGCCTCTCTCCGTTCCCTCAAGCCCCGGCAGTATCCCGGGCCTTGCAATGTTTAAGGGCCTCTTTGTGGCACCCATTGAATGCCTCTTCTCGGTCCGGGCACTCTCTCTCTCGCCCACCATCAGCCCACCACCGCCCACTCTCGATCTTCCTCCGACCCACCCGGCGACTCTCTTCTTCTTGCCCGCCTGTTCGCCTCCTCTCTTTGCGCTCCCACCTCATCGCCCAACTCACTCTCTCCATCGAACTGCCTCAGAAAATTCTTCATCGACCATTCTTTCAACACGCCCCGGCTCGCAGGGCTTCCTTCTCTTTTTTTTTTAGCAACTCAACATGCCCCGGCGACTTTGACTCTCCGAAAAGATTACAGAGGAGAATGGGGAGAGGAGATGGTAGATGGGGTGGCGTTGGGGGGGGGGGTACTCGAGTCGTCGAGACTTTGGGGGGGGAGCTTATTTTAATTAACGGCTGAACATCTTTTCTCTTTTCTTCTTTTTTATCCATAATAGCTTTTTAAAAATATATATACAGCGTCAGCGGCCTATACGTGACTCGCATACTTCCATAAGGAGGGTGTGTCATTTGCTGGACTTGCGTATCCGTCGACAGATTCTGGGCGCCACAATTAAAGGTTTTTCCTTCCCTCCCCCCTCACTCTCCCTCTGCTCATTTCACTGAAGAGCTCAGGTGTTTTGTTACAACCGGCCTTTTCTTGTCATTAAAGAGTGGTGTGATCGTCATAATATAGAATCTGAAATCACTCGATTTTCTTTACATTTTAGGGTAAATTTTAATACGTTGTCGTCTGAATCAGTTTTTCCGGAACTTGATAGTCAGTATTGTGGACTGATTGGAGATATTAATCATTTTTTCCCGTTAAACTGTTACTTGTCCCACTAAATTGTTTTACAATCGTTCCATATAATCCGTTTGCCTATTTTTGTGTATCATGGATAATATTTCAGAGCACGCTTGGGAAGAAAGAGCCTGCTGATGACATAATTACAAAAAAATGAGGTCAAAGGAACAGTTTCCATTATAATTTGTAGCTTAGTCTTTTTATTTTCACATATTTTGAAAATATAAATCCCTTTATTGTTATTTGCATTGTAAATTTGGTGCTTTTCACTCACTAGTATGTTAGTGAACGGTAGTTGGTGATACTAATCTGTACATTTTTTGATGGCTACAACTTTTGAGCGAATAGCTATCTTTTTTCGAAAATGATATCGCGTATGGTAGTTCGTATATTTCATCAGTCGAGGCGTCATATGTTTATTGTGTTTTAAAGTTATTTAGATCGTATTTCAAGTCAATAAGTTGATTTAAGACGAGTTTAATTGAAATATATCTTTTGAAGTCTCATACCTGTAAAAGTTTGGGGACACTACTCGCAATATGAGAGGTAACGTGAATGCCTCTAGAAGAGATGAAACCCCTAAATGGATACCCCACAAGTACGTGATCTAGCCTCTATCTCTCCAGTTTTTACCCCTGATTATTTGTATCCTTTTATGAATCGGTATTCTTATCTACACTCTTTTCGTTAACGTCTTCATTTATGGATCTTATCTATGGTCGATCTACCGTTTTAAGACCACTGTAGTCCAATCTTTTCATCTCAGTAATGAGTGATATCGAGGTATTATATAAGAGCGAATATTTATGTAACAAGAGCTATCGATCTTGTTATGGATGGGCATGGCTCGCCTTATTCAGTCGAGTGAAGATCAGTGTTGTTATCCTACATCCACTCCGCTGTTTTCATGGCCTTGATAAATCGCCATCCACTTAAAATTTAACCAGGCGGGAGCGAACCGTTGAGGCTAGCCAACACAAGTGTTTTACCGATTCTAGTGGACTTTTGTGGTAGATCGCGCCTGAAATCCCTCATCACACCGTCTGATCATCAAGGGATCGAGATCATTCACCTGAATTTGTTTCAATTTATACGGCATACATTATCTGGAAGACCTCTTTGAGAACGGATGGTAGCTATTGAACACCTAGTTATAAGCATGTTCTGTTTTATAAGAAGGCTTCATTGAGGCGTTTGTTGTGTAAAATCAATGAACGTTTACGTAAATTTTCAAAGTACTCTTTTTAACCAACACTTCTAATGAATCTTCATGACCTAAACAAGAGTCACGCCATGGCCTAAAAAAGAGTGAAATTCTGCAAAATTTCAATTTTTTTCAATGCATACATTCAAGCAGACTTTATTTGGAACAATCTTCTCTGAAAGGGCTGAATTAGAGAACAGAGAATTATCGTGATAACTCGTTTCATTGAGAAAGTAAATGCATGAAATTAACGAAAATTGATCAAAACATATCTCAGTGGGACTAAAAATCGAAGGGTATCCAAGAACGACATTTTTTGAGCAGGAATCCGAGTCAGTGAACACATCGGCATCTACATATAACCCTGCAAGCTATCTCAAGGCTTTTTGACAGGAGGATTATGATTATGTAACGTATATTCTAAGTGAAGATTACCGTTTTTGGTGAAATTTATGAGCAGTGGATTATTTAAATGGTTGCTCTAGTACTGGAATATGGGATGTGGCACTATTGAGTCAAAACAGCTCCTTTTTGATTTTTAAAGTTCATTTCACCACTATTTACTTGGAATAACATCAAGTTTTAAATGGTGAAATAGTTTTTCCTAGTTTATGACGTCGTGTGAAAGTATTTTTTCTCTCATGGCTTGGTGACTTTGAGAGGGTACTTAAATATATATCCTAACTTTTTCCATTGAGCGTTATTTAAACTTCAATGTAGTCAGGATAATAAGATTAGATGGTGAAATTCAGGGTCGGTAAACATTTAATGAGTATACCGCTGAATTTTCATTGGATTATCTTGCCTAAGTTAAATATTCTTAAGGATTTTGGATAAGTTTTGTGGATAAGATTAGGACGGATTTTCCCGTTCAGGCTAGTGGTTGTTTTCGTCATAACAGACCAATGTGTTGAATATCAAAAGACATTCATTTGCAACAAATCTGAACTAACCACTCCGTTCCATTGTTTTCTCTTGCAAATATAATGATAATTTATAGAATGATAACTAAATAAATTTGGTCATAATATAATAAATCAATTATCCACATCTATTGAATGAAATTTCCGAACTGGCAGAGAATGCACTTCCACTCAAAAGTTTGGAGAGAAATTGTTGCAATGCGAAAAGGGTAGCTAATAATCTTTTATATGGTCGGTGCATTTCAAGGTGTATGCCGATTTTTAGTTCTTGGTTTTTTTATTACTTCCAGTTATAACATTGATACCGTAAATTTTTTTGGCGCTTTTGGCGTGTGTTAAAATATACTGTCTGTCCAAGTGCGCTTATCGAAAATACGTTTTTTCTACTCACTTGGCTCCTTTTCGGCGTATTCTATCATCCCCTCTTTGATCTGTTGAAATTCAGCTTGATACCCGGAGCAGCCAACAAAGCTCAAATTCTTGCGCTAAATGGAAGAAAAGTGGCGGAGATTCGACCTATTTTCTGCAATTGGGCTCTGGGACTGATGCCAAGGCCTAGATTATTGTGTCTGTGGCATGAATTTAAGATGCCATGGCGACGATTCAAATTCGGTAAATTTTGATATCTCCATATTTTCTCACATCGATCGTTATTTTTCGAGGCGAAAACTCTCTACCGGTGCCTAACGAATGTTTTCGTCGGAGAAGGCGCCCCTGATGGCTTGGAACCGTCTCTTACCGCGGCCGGAATACCCCTTCCGCCCTAAATTGATGACGCGAGATGAACGGGAGAGATCAGACAGGGATGTCGGCTGCGAAAGAGAGTGGGGGGGAGCACTTTTAAACCCGCCCGCATTTGGGTGCACTGCAGTTGTGTGTTAACTCTGCGTTATTCTGCAAAAAAAGAACGCCATGCCATTCTTCGACGATCACCTTTTAGTCTTATCTCTTAGGTCATTTCTTCCGAAGGCAATGCGTCGTCGCTAAAAATATCCTGGAAATCCCTTTTGACACATTTGACCTATATAGTCAAAAATGGAAACAATTGAACGCGAGAGATGTGAGTGGAGTGCGACTGAAGAAATGCTTCCTTCCTTTGGCGATTAATGGTCGCTGATACTATCTCGCCTTCTCAATTCCAAATTTAGGATCTTAAAATGCCAGCGATCAAAAATATTTTGAGTGTAGAAAAATGATCATATAATAGAAATGGAATAGAGTTCAAGAATTTCTCTTTTCTCCACTTTTATCACATTATTCCTTCCACTTTCCAAAATTTATTTTGTCCTGTCGCTCTCATAATTTTTTTTCTATTTAACGAACTTGTAGTTGCATAGTAAAATAAATGGCCGCATAAGGTATGGAAATACATTGAAGTACAAAGTATTGATCTTTGTCTTTTGTTTCTTACGTTATTTTAGAAGTTCTCAAAATTAATATTTTACATAAAACCATGCACTGTTCCTAACGTTTGAAGTCGGCAGTGCATAACTTGGAGTTTATAGTTTATCGACAGTATTGGAGTAAATTCATCTCTCTGCCAAAGTAAAATTCTTACAAGTTTTAGAGGAGTGAATGAGGAAAGAGGACGTGACCTCTGCCTTTAAGTACTATCTGCTTGCCTAACTCAAGTGCTTACGATCTAATGAGATATTCAATCAAAAATATTGAATGCGATTCAGAACATTTTTTCAATAAGAGAGTTATGCACTGAATTTCAATTTAACAGCTAATTTGATTTTTTGTATGGAGAAGTCTTTTGATGAATAAACAGAAACTAATGATTTGCTCAGTGTAAAACGTCACTGAAAATCATTGCAAGTGAATAAGTAGTAGCTGAAGGCCAAGTTCCCAAAGTTCTGGTTTTAAATCGCCACAGAATGTTGGTTAGTTGGTCTTATCTGTAGAATCGAAGTAGGTAGATTTGCTAAGCTATAGCATTAGCCGACTATTTGAAAGAGGTGCCAAATCTCTTAAAGATCAACGTCGCATCCAACGGACAGAGTACTGCGCTTGAGGTATTCTCATTTCAGCACCAGAGGTTGTATGGGTTTTCGCTGGAAATCTTTGCCAGTGTAGGGATTCGAACCGGAGTCTTTGGTACGAGGAGGCACTACTAATGGGATAAAGTCACCACACGCTTGCACTCATTGTGGGACGTCCAGTGCGCCTTGCTGGGACTGCCTCCTCTCTCGCTCCTTAGCCCTCGCAAGGGCAACAATCTCGTCTCTTTGCCACGCCCTCGTTCCCTTCTTCGGGGCCACTCCTTCCTTCGTCTCATCCCTCCTCCCTCCCCTTCCATTACTGCTCCTTCCCCCATTCACCACCTCTCCTACCCCACCCTCCTTCCCCAGGAGAGCAACCCGCGCCGCGAAAAACCCTGCCGCCCGCCGCCACCCCGCCCCCTTCCTCCTACCCCCCCAGCCGGAATGAGCTCAATTGAGTCTCGGGGGCCGCTCCGCTGTGATCATCTTCCGCAATCTTGGGTAGGGGATCGCGAAAATGAACACGGGTAGCAAACATACGTACGAGCGCGCGCACGCCGCACTCACACGCGGAGATTAACTTCGCCTTTCGCCCACTACCCCATCCACTCATCTCATCGAGTTCCGCCGAGTTTCTCCCCTTTATTCATCTTGTTGCGGCTCGAGCAATTCTCAAAGAAGAGCGACGACGAATTCCAGAAATGAGTGACGGTTTCTTCAGAGTAAATAGGGGCGAACTTTTAGGGGAGAGGATGGGGGTGGTCTTATGCTGCGGCCATAAATCGTGCGCTCCATCCTCACGAGACCACTTTTATCACGACCCACAATCGCTCACAGACGCGGAGATTAAAGTTTGTTTGATGCCAGAGATCGAGGGATCGAATCTATTGGGGTACTATTAAACTCCTAAGCGTACTAACGGGTACTAGCCAACGGGTACTATTAAACTCCTAGATTTTGAGACCTTTTAGCTCGTAGACAGGACACCACGTAGTCACCCTTTGTTTATCAGTATCGCGGTTGAAAATCCTTAAATATGCATTCATTTATAGTTGGTGTTGTCGGCCGTTACTTGGTGGATACGATTCGTTATAAATCAATGTATAAACTTGTTTTTTCCACATTTTGTTTTTGTGGAAAATTGTGGAAAAATCAAGTTTATTCATAGATTTATATTCATTCATTTGTTGTTTAGTTCTAAGATTGGTTGACTGCAGCCCTCAACCCTTCCCTATCGAATGCTAGTTCCCTTAACTCCTGGCATATCTTCCTGTACTTTCCTCTGTATTTGGTCCATAAACTAATTCCTGGGTCTTCCTCTCGGGACTTTTCCGTATATTTTGCCTTCAAGTATGTTCTTCACAAAGCCATTGCGTCTCAGGGTGTGTCCAATCCATTTGGTTCTTCTTTTCTGTATGGTGTTTCATATAGTTCTTCCCTAATCTACTCTTCTGTAAACTTCATTGTTTCTTATTTTGCCCATCCATTTTATCTTCAGCATCCTCCTTCTAGGTTACCTTTTTGCCTGGTCTCCTTTTCCAATGGTCCATGCTTCCGATCCATAGAGTATTGCCCTCCACACGAATGTTTTTACATACTGTTTACTGGTTTGTATTCCCATCTTCCTTGAGCACATCCTTAACTATGTAGAGCAAAATTAGGCAACCCTTTTTTGGCCACCCTGCCAGACTGAGTGAGTCCGTCCTATATAATAGTGCAAGTTAAATATAATGATTTGGCACAGAAATAAATAAAATATGAACAAATTTTTTACGATCATAAGAATCAAACAAAGACCAACGTAATGGATTTTTCTGTCACGTAATTCCTTTCCGCAAACGGCATTGGAAGTGTTGACGAATTGGTAGCATTTCTGTCGACGGAACTACTATCTTGGATGCTCACTGACTTATGTGATAGTGGTAATGTCTATGACAACTAGGAAACAGACCATGGGCCATTTGAAAAGATCAATTGGGCCAGATCCGGCCCGAGGGCCGCAGGTTACCCATGACTGATCTAGAGTATAAGAGAATGAGAGGAACGGGTTAGCATGGTGGCTTTAGTTCCCATCCCTAGAGTCCGGGTTCAGACTCTGCCAGTGGAGGAGGGGTACTTTACTACTAATCTTCCCAAGTGTCCCAAATAGGGTAGATTATCTCACTTGTCCGCCTTACCGAATTACTCCTTTTGTTTCTATTAACATGCACGCATACACACACAAGCAGAGATTAACACCAGCGATCCTCCCTTCATCTCAATCTTAAGCTTTCTCGAGTTGCTTTATTAATCTCCCGCTATGCGAGGGAAGTGTGAGTAAGGCCGAAATTTTTGACGGCTGAACAATAAAGGGGAAAACCTGAGGTCGATTACTACAGAACGTGGAACGTTTATGAAAGACATTGATTGGTGGAAATAATTGGACTCGCTGTCGTTGCTAGAATCAAGGCCATCTTGGACATCGAAAGTTAAATATTGCACTTAGCCCTCAATGTTTCCCTTCAACATTCAGAAGCGTAGATTTCCATAGCCTGGTTTGGCCCTTAATGTACTTTAGGGCGTTGGGCATTGCCCAGGTTGGTTTGAGCACTTGACAGGAGAGTCAAGAGTACCAAGCCTCGAGGAACAGTTGGTATGGCAGCTAAACATTAGGCTTCCGAGCTAACTTTAACACTGTTACCCACGCTAACTTACAATTATACATGGTAGTTACTTTAACCTCTTCCTTCCTCATATCAGTGAGTTTACCCAACAAGCCTTACACGTTGCGGTCCTATGGATCTAAAAGAAGAGTTACAATTGACATAGTATGTGAAAGCTGATCTTCAAGGAGTATGGATGACCAAGAAGGGAAAAAACCCTGTCTCAATCCTAATTTTATTGGTCGTCATTTTTATTTGTTGCAGCCGGCCATGGACCAGTTCAATTTGAGTTTGTATTTTCCTGTCTTGACCTTCGCTCCATATTCTCCTTCTGCGCACTCAGTCTTTCCTCTGTCCGTGATGTTTGGATACTAGCTTGCCTTCTGTCTTGGAAAAATTGAGTTTTGGCTATTACTCCCCTCTGTTTACTGCGCTTCAATATCTCTTCATGTCTCTTTGTACCTTCTAAAACCAGCGTCTCCGTGTTTCATCTTTCTCGAAAAATTTCAATATTATTTTGGGTAATCTTCCCTTCGACATTAGACTCATACTACGTCTTCTCTATGAAGACCTGTAAATGTGCTCTCTACTAGCCTGTATCTCGAGTAGGGTTATCTTTTTACCTTCTCCTACCACTTGGTCTGACATAGTCTACTCAGTTGTCTACTGCTGCTTAGGCCAATTTATCTAAACAGGCTGGTTTCTTGTGGTGCTTTGGCTTGTGGGAAACAAAACTCTACGATGAAAAACAACGGTTTCTTTTCGTTTCGTTTCGAAGTAAATCACTGTAGGGCTCAGATCGAATTTAAATGGGTGAAGGTCCAATTTGTTCCGAGTGCTCATGGATGTATGCAAGTGTCACGCAGTAATTCCAGAATGACTATGACCTCAGATGTCGAAGCATGTTAAACATGACTACTACTGCATGGCTTTCTTTTTTTAAGTTCAAGGTCTTGGAATCTGGGAGCGAGCTGAATTTGTAGCTTTGCGTTGCCAATTTAAATGTCACTTTACCACTTTCACTACTTAATAACCTCCAACACTCATTTACGGTGAAATTAACTTCCCGCCCCTCTTCTCAGCTTATTGAATTTCCTTATTCATCTCACCAGGCCTTGGCATACCACTGGGAAGTGTGGCAAATGCCGAAGTGTATGAAAGTTGAGTATTTATATTCAAGGATGAACCGTAAGTAAAGCGACTCAATAACCGCATGGAAAACATTATTTAAACAATTATCTCCGAATGCATGGGTCTGTTTTAAACTTTTGGGTTTGGCACTCCGTGGAAAGGGTTAGTGAGGAGGAGAAAGTGCATTTGAATCCTGCTTAACCACCCTTGATAATAACCCTGTGGCGGATCCAGGGCGGGGGGGAATGGGGGAAATTTCCCCCAAATCCAAGAGAATATTTTTTTCTGAGGCCAATAATTTAATACTTATAATCCGAGCGTCATCTATAGATGATGCGTGACTGTAGTCGTAGTTAATGTTGCCGCATGCTCTTGGTGTCCCTTCACACGAGGTTATTCTGTGGTGCTTCCGTGTCACGCCACTCGTAGCTGAACATTGTTTCAAATGGAGGAGTTCAAACAAGTAGCGGACACTAAATCAGACGCGCCACTGGACACGGCCGTAGCCGCCACTCAGTCGCATGCGGTGGCGATGCGGACTCTACCCCTGATGTCAGTGAAAAAGAACATCCCTTATTATCATTTATAATATTAATATTTTCGGGAGGTTCACTTTAGACTATCCACAAAATTGGGGGGGGGTTGAACCCCTTTACCTCCCCCCCACTCGCTACGGTCGTTCTTGTAAGTTCCCCCCCTCAAAATTTATACCTGGATCCGCCCCTGTAATATCCCCTTACTCTAACTTATATTTGTAGCAGAGGCTCCTATCATTTCAAGTATATCTGAATATGTATCCTAATTTGTTTCATATCACTCTCGCATGTCACAGGAAAGAGAGAGAAATATTTATGTGCCTACGATTGTGGTAGAGCATAAAGGGGAGACTCCTTTAATACTCAGTAGCATACTTATCTCTCACCTTTCATGAAAATGTTTTCCAAGAAATTGATTTCCAAGAGTTGATGATATTTTTCGTCGCTGTGGCAATGGGTTTGCGCAGCGAGAGATGGCTAGATACCACGTACTCGAATTCTTTATGGAATAAGGGAGAGGCAAAACCCCTCAGGCTTAATTCTTTTGAACCGAAGAGGAAATCTCATTCGTCTGTTGTGAACACCTTGGAACATTATGAACGTTTTCTGTTGAAATAAAAACCATTGAACTACAGCTCATTTTTATTGCCAAAACCACATTTATTTCTACTCTTATACGATTTACCACATTATCTCATCCTTCCCAAACCATACAACTGCTCTTTTTGATGCAGATGACCAAAATTTGGTTGCTATTCCTAATTACAACGACTAGCTCTTGTAAGGTACATTTTATCATAATTCCTCGGTGTTGTTTGCCTCAGCGGCAGGGATAAGTCTTTGTCTGCCTACCCAGAGATCACGGCTCCGTCTATAACGGTTTTTCTCCTCTTTGGGAAGGTGAGTTTGTTATCTTATAACTTAAGTGTATGAGAGGACTTCAGAGTCCTTAATGAACTCAAAATATAAAGTTGCATTATTCTCTTTAATCAAATGCTAAGGACTTAGTTCAAACCCCATGAGACCTTGGACTCGGGAGTGGTAAAAAAAAGTTCAGTACGACCTCGACTTCTACTTGACGTTCGAGCGAAGAGAACTTAAAAGTGCAGTAATCAGCTCATAGCGTCGGCCGTAAAACCGTGTATCACTGCCTCCTTTCGTCAAGGATACGCTAATGTCGAGGTGTCAGATTTGTCTCTACCCTTTCTCCAATCTCCTAGATCCCGCTGGGTTATGGATACATAATCGGTGGATGGAGTTGTTTTCCTAATCACGGTCACGATTTGGCGCTGATGCCGAAGCATCATGTGTAAACACTCAGCTCTAGTTTTGCATTGCATGGGGTTTGGGATTTGGATCTCGGAAAGTTGACTCTAGGGAAAAAGGAACAAGGACCTGACAGTGGATAGCGGACATCAATATATTCAAGGAAAAATAACAAGGAATTGAAGAGAAATAGCCAATCTGAATTTTAATAAAGCAGAAGAGTAATAAAGCATCGTGCATTCATCAATCAATACAGCGATTTTGTTTACAGTCGTAGCTGGCCGTTTTTCTCAGCCCTTACTCATTGCCTCTTTATTCGGCTTCCAGTCGTAATTATCACTTCCATTACGTTATTCACACCCTTAGTCTTCCTAATAGTTCTTGATCTCTTAATTCTTTTTCCTGATACCCTATTAAAACACACTTTTAAGCCATAAATTTGACGTTCTCATCATATGTCACTCACTCTCTCTGCCAATGTCATTTTCACTCCCATTCTTTCGCTCAATTAGCTCATGCAAGCATGACCCGAAAGTGTTACGCTCAGAATCTCTTCCAGAATCAATTATCCTTCGCATTCAGCCTCCATTACATATCCTCTGTAATCGTTCACACTTCCGAATCAAAGGTGACCAAATTATAACGATACTAGTATTATTTTGACTCATTTGATTCTTATTTACTCTACGGTACTTGGTGAATCACCTACATTATAGCTTTTCCTCGTCCTTTTTTTGTCGGATGTCGTATTGTCTATTCCATTATCATCCAATAGGAAAGCCATAAATTATAATCCACTTGTCTCCAATCATTGCATCTACTTTATTTTTCCTGCTATTACTGTGATATCTCGTTTCCTTCGTCTCGTCGTCATGTGCAGTAGGTTTTTTTTAGAAATATAGGGATAGAACATAGAGGGTTAACGAAGTGGATAGATATAATACAAGGGCTAAAAGAAGAGGAGTGTAGGAAGTGAAAATCATCTGGATTAAACAGAATTGCTGTAGCCTAAAGGAGGAAGAAAGCAGAAATGGAGCTGATTTGATTAATTATTTAAACACTGTAAATGTTGGCAACTAATGCATCCAGAAGTGCACAACTGCTATGCCCCTGAGCCATAAATTTTTCTTCACTTTATACAAACTGGGTTTTCCAACGGAGCATAATATAGAGATGATAAAATATAGTTTGTATATATAAAGATGTGCGAGTCATTAGAACAAGACTCAAGATGAGTAGAACTCTTCGAAACTTGTCACTGGATGTGATTGATAAAGGTTCTTCACATCACGTGCTTATCATCTAACTGTTTCACTAACACAAAAATGTTCAGTTTTACGTCGTTTATGAATAATAATCTATGCAAGGTCACTCATCGGTCTCTCTTTCTTCTCACTCTTCGGCCATTCTTTTACTTTAGTTCTTTGTAGGACATCTTCATTTGATGAAATATCTAAGGCTTTCCCGGCATATGATGTTGTTTAAGCTTACTCGGGCTTTCCACCGGGTTAAACTCTCCATCTTGGCCGACGTTTCGATGAGCGAGTCGACCATCATCATCAAGGCATGTTTTGCATCGTCAACTGGTCCAGAATATATATCATTCGGCATACGGTCAGGTATCGCGTGATTGGTCCGCTATTTGCCGCCTTTTTTTCTCTAGTCTCTCGTATGCATCTCAGCACTTGTTTCCATGCCGAGGGATTAACCAGCTTCGCGTTTCATGGTGTTATTTCTCATCCGGATTCGATCGCTTCCCTCGTCAGTCTTTCCCAGAACTTGTCCACGTGGCAGAGGGCCTTTCTCTTCTCCCAGCAAATGGCATGATCCTGGGCTCGGCCATGGTGGATTTTTCAGGTTGGCCAAGCTTGAAGTGCCGCTGATGTTCCTTGACCCTTGAGGCGATCGTCTTGCCCGTCTCTCTCCCGTACATCTGGCGGCATGTACATGATATCTCGTAGATTCCGGATGTCGAGAGACAACAGGGGTCCTATTCCGTGACTTATTGGTTCCTTAGTTTGGAGAGAGGGTGAAAGTGGGTTCCAATTTTGTGTCTCTGTAGTATTCTGGCAATTTTTCCTGAAACCGTGGATACAAAGGGTAAGCCAGCCATGGCAATCAGTTCTCTTCATTTGTGATTCTCTCCATCCATTTGATTTTCATTATCGTCATTCTGCAATAACGTCACGTTGCAACTTTTCAGCAATCTCTTTTGCTCCGTGAATTTCATTTGTCAAGGACTCACGGCCATGCAAGAACATGCTCCAAATGTGTGGTTTGTAGAAGTCGTTCATCGATGCTTACCTTGTGTTGCTGGCAGTCGGTAGAAACTTATTCTGGTAGAAAGCCGTCTTTCTTTTTTGGGCTGTCCTTGCGTATTCAACTATTGGCGACCCTAATTCGCTGTCGGTAAAATTATTTAAATAGTCCTAAAATTTGCAGTCAAAGCATCATGATGATTTCACTTTCTTTATTTCTTCCATAAACCAGAATATTAAATTTCTGTTCAATACTCTCCAAGTTTCATTTCTCCTCTGCGAGAATGGAGAGAAAAATGCAATGGATAGCTTCAAAAAGATGGTCAAGTGGCAGTCAGATGCATTGGACAATTAAGAGGGATGTTTTCAAGAACTATCAGGGTGCAAGAGATTTGGAATTAAACAGGGAGTACTATTAAGCCGGAAATAATCGAACCTTTGAACCACAAAAGTAGAGTATGATCTTTCTTGCCACCTTGTTGAGCAATCTCGCCAGGGGATGGAAATGACCGTTTTTACAGGCGGCGTCTTAAAGGTATATAGCTCTCTTTTAATTTACGAGACGATGTTGCTTACTGACCTAATCAAGAATGCGCCAGAGTTTCTGATGACAGCATTGACGGGATAATTCCTCCTTGTACATCGCGATCGTCTCATTCAGTCCAAGAATGTATCATGAGACTTTCCACATTCTCTCTACCCCTTTTCTTACCCCTGCTTCCTACACTAATCCCTCCTTTTAACTATGTAAATGCGATACCTCTTTTGGCTCAGTGTCTTGTGCCGTACAATAATTCCGAAACACGTCGTAATTATAATGAAAAATCAGTGGAAAAGTGCGATTGTTGTTCTAACAAGGAAGAACTACCACCACATAAAGCCTGAGTCTGTTGAACTGAATGAATCATGAGAACTACTTATTCCCTAGCTCAATCAGTTGCTTTGGATGCTTGCACACTCATTTCCTGATAATTTTCTAATATGCACAGACATTTAAAGTGTCTCATTCTCCTGCTAAGACTGCCCTGCTTTGTTGAAGAATTTTCTGAGAAAACCCGATCCTGCTGGAGTACCAGTTCAAATGCATTTAGGTTGAGGTATTGGTACTCCTTCGAACGCCTTTTGTGCATTATCAAAATTCGACTTCGGTGTCGGCTTTTGCCAAACTCTTCCCATATTTCTGAATCTGTCAAGCTATCTTTAGATATGTGTTTAAATTAATTTGATTTTATGAAAACTACTGCAAAGCGACTATTTCAGAATTTCTCCATTTATAGGCGATCAAAATTGAATGACATTGAGCCACTATGACAAGCCGCAGTATTCAATCACTAGGTTGGTTCGATTAATGAGTCTTTTGTAGTACATCATTTCATTGGATTGGATTGGTGTGGTTTTAGGGGAGGGGATTGCATTGGATTGGATTGGTTTTTGGAGAGACAGCCGACGGCTAAAAGTTATTTGCGCCATAGGGGACAGGTAAGGGGGGAAGGGTGGATAGAAAACCGGGGTTGACATTAGTCTGCTCTGTCCAAAGGGACCACGGTTTAACATCTCATCCGACAGACGGAGTACTGTACTTGAAGTGCCCTTCACAAGATAGGTAGGGATCGGGTTTCCTCTGAAAAACATCCTCCACTGCAGGGATTTGAACCATGGCCGCCCGTATGGTAAGCTCTATCCACCACACCAACCCGATCGCCTTGTTTAACATTGTGTGAACTTCAAACATCTGATTAAGTGAGGTCAGGTCCTTTCTCTTTACCTTCAGTGTCTTCCAATATGGTCTGTTTCCCAGGAAAACATTTTATTCTTTGGGGGTAGTGCATGAGGGCACTTTACATTTGAACCTGATCCCTTCGGTCGGCGGACAGGCGTTCAGTCTCATGAACAACGACACCGTCGATCATATTAAGGCCAACGTGTCATCTCTACTCGACTCGATGGCTCTCATATATCGAGGGGAACACACATAAAAAACATGTGTGGCACTGCATTAAAGAAACTAGATTTTGTTCAGCGTATATTAGGAAGTTCGTGGCGTGAAATAGTAAAAAGAGATATGCTACTTCGATCTGGTTAACCCACACCTAGAATATTCCGTGAGCATTTTGGACCCTGGTCATAAAGATTTAAACAAAAAAATCAATGAAATACAAAGAAAAGTAGCGCGATTCGTTAAAAACTGCTACAAACATAAAGTGTCTCACAACTTTTAGAGGGATTAATGTAGGAGCCCCTAGAGACTTGGAGGCTACATTCTAGGCTTAGCTCGCTTGAGACATTCAGAACTGATATGTTTCAGAGTGACACAGAGAATATTATCATGATGCCTCATAGCATATCTAGGTCTGACAGAAGCGATAAAATGAGAGAGATACATTGCCGAACAGTTTAGTTAAAAAACTCGTTCTTTCCACGCACAATGAGCGATGACCCCAATAAAAACTGAGCTCCACTAACTACACTACCTAAGTCATGGATTCCGAACGTAGCCTTCCTCTATGGTTTTTCCCATTATCCTGCCTTCAACCATTCTTATCGTTGGACCATCCCGTATTTAATGTGTCCACTGAGGTGTGCGTCTTTTTCATTTGTTTTAGAAAAATTTACTAAAAAAACTACCTCCTCATTCCATAGTTTCATTGCCCTTTTTCTAAAATATTTCATCTGTGAAGCAAAACTGTTTCCTCTTTTCTTCGTAAGCAATTTTCCAATTTGGCTCTCCTATGCATCATGGTACAATGCATATTGGTATTAAAAGTATTTTTGCATAAACATCATGGTAATCATTTTGGAGATTAGCGGGTTTTTCTCTCTTTGAATATATTCTTTTCGTCAATTTTAATCGTATTTTTAATATTCCTACTCCCACCATCATTTATTTTGATTTTACATGCCAGATATGTCAATATATTCTTGGGTGAGCTTGAAGTCGTTTTCAATTTCCTGTTTTTTAATTGGCTTCACCGAGTGATATTTTCTTTTGCGTAGTTTAGCATTGAAATTCTATTTTATCATTCCGTCCATTGAACTCATTGCTATATTCTCCACTTCAAACTAAAGTAGGTATTTATTTGATCTTAAAGTGGATTTATGCCATCAGACCCTCCTGTTGGCACCTTATCAGATGGCTTCTGGATATAGAGATTGAACAGATAAGATTACAAATTCTCGCACCTTCAGCAAACTCCTTTATTCTCATTTCCGGACCAAATGAGGTAACTTCTGGCGAAGTAAAGGAAACCACCACCTTGAACATGGCAACTGAAAGGGCGTGAGCTCAAATCTCGTCAGTGTGGCAAGTATTGCAGTATTGCAGAAGTAGGGAAGCAAGTTACACGGTAAAATCTGGTGTTATCATTTTCAGCATCTTAAAACTGAATTCACTTCTACCACTACCTTATTTTAGTGCTGAAAGCTCAGCAGTTGGAACAAAAATGTGTCCAATTATAATACCAATGTCACCAAATTTAGATACTTAATATCATACTATATAGTTATCGCGCTCAAATGCATTAGTGTGCTACTTCCGTCACCAAATTGAAAATCCCACGCATCTGTGAAAGAAACGATAAGCAGTCGCATCACCTGATCATCCAAGTGAATTTCCATATTGCCACCAAATTTCAGGGAAGGAAACCGATCAGGAGGTGCTGCAATTTAACACGGCCATTGGATTGCTATATTTCTCCTGTACTTATACTGATATCATCAATTTAAAAAATCCTCAGTGATAGACGCCATAAGTGGAATCCAATCTGGAGATGGTAAAATTTTACTCTGCCATAAAATTTCCATATTTCTCCTCTTCTTCTTGCAGAAGTACCAACTTTAATTGCCCAAGGATGAGTGAAAGAAACCATAGGTATTTGCGGAACCTAAACAGCAAAGTGGATTTGCCGTATTGCCACCGAATTCCTTTGAAAAGAATACGATCGGGTGATGGTGCAATTTAACACGGCCATTGGAGTGTTATACTTCTCCTGTACTTCTACTGATATCACCAAATTTTAAAATAAACAAATCATCAGTGATAGACGCCGTAAGTGGAATCCGAATAGAAGATGTTGCAATTTAACACGGCCATGAAAGTGCCATATTTCTCCACGTCTTCTTGAGGAAACACCAAATTTTAACCCTCTATACACCGATTTTATTATCCAGCATGGGCAGTCACTTCACATGTTACCCCACTTGTGGCAGAATCAGGAACTAAAAGTTACAAATGAGCAATATTTCCATTACCAATATGTAAAATTTGATGTCACAAAGACATGTAGACGTAAATAAAACTGATCGCAGACAAAAATAAAACTCTTCTATATGTTACCTTTATGTCACACAGAGAGATAGAGGGTTAATAGCCCAAGTTATGTGAAAAAAGTATTTGCGGCACATAAACACTAAAGGGAATTTGCCGTATTGCGATGATGGTGCAATGTAATACGGCCATTGGAGTGCTATAATTTTCCTGTATCTCTACTGATATCACCATATTTAAAAAGAAAAACCAAAGCGTCAATGAAGGACGCCATAAGTGGAATCCGATCGGGTGATGTTGCAATTTTACACGGCCATTAAAGTGCCATATTTCTGCACTTCTTCTTTCGGAAACACCAAATTTAATAGCCCAAGCATGAGTGAAAGAAACCATAGGTATTTGCGGCACCTAAACACCAAAGTGGATTTGCCGTATTGCCACCGAATTCCTTTGAAGGTAAAACCGATCGGGAGAGAGATGGCGCAAACCACTCAACGCTTCCCCGTCGGGCGTGCGACTCATATCGTGGCGAATCGTCGTCACTAGGGGGAATACACTGCTCGCGTCACGACAACGAAGTGCGGCCCTGCCCCCCCTGCCTCCCTCCCCTCTCGCCGCCGCCCTACCCCTCCCCTCCTGGCGCCGGCGCCTGGCAGCGCAAGAGATAGAGGCGCCCCCTATATATGTGTGCGTGTCCCGGGTGAGCGCTCGGCGCTAGGGTTTCCGCGCTCTTCGCTTTCCTCGCTTTTCGCGTTCCCCGGGCCAACGGGTTCGAGGGGCGGACCCTGAAAGAGGGGAGGGGTGAGAGGGGAATGTGGGAAGGGTGTGAGAGGGAGGGAAGAGTAGGGGAAGACGATCAATTCGGTCGACGCCTCCGACGCTGGTCCGTTCCCCTTTTTGCTATCCGTTATCGTCGACACCGTTTCGCGCGCGCGCCCGCGCCCGATTGCAAATTGCTCTCGGGAAAGAATATAGGACACGGTTTTCTGGAATGGGAACGTGACACTGTTGTAAGTCAGCACCTTACTTCCCGGCACCACCGCACACTCTCTCGCGAGCACCACCAGTCGTTCTGGTGCTGCCTGTCTCATCTCTTCCTATTCCCCTCAACCTGCTAGACCTCCGTGTATACTGCTTGCTAGCTTGGGAGGAGGATTTAATATTACTTAACTGGTTTAGTTTGCGCCGCTGGCAGGAATTTAATTTAATTTGCTTAGCGTTCTCCCTTCAGTGGGGGGGAGGAAGAGGTGGGGGGTTGGGTTGGGTCGGCTGCACCGCGCGGCCCCGTGACATTTAGGTATCCCGGCTAATGAATCCTCGCTTGCAATTTGGAGAGCCCTCTTCGCGCTATTCTCGAAGTTATACCAACAGCTTCGACCGTGATCTCGAGAGGACGTCCCTGGTTGAACAATTTTTTTTTCATTTAATAATCGCATTGTGCATAAAATGTGCTCCTCACTGAATGCTATACATAATTATCAGGAATGGAGCTCGCTACAGCCATGTTCCCTCAATTCTCTCCCCGGTTGAGTCATGTGTAAAGTAATATGTCGAATATTTAATGAAATGCTATAGTCTTAGAATTTAATTTCATTAAACGTATTATGGCTTAGCATAACATTCGATTGTATAAGTTAATCATAGGTGTTGAGAAAATCTTCTGGTAGCTTTTTATCAATGAGTAAAATTAAACAGTAATCGCTGAATATTAGGTCGATTCAGGAACTTGAATTCTCGATTTCGGCCTTATTCAAAAGGATGAAAACATGTCTTCTCTTCGACCGCATGTACTTAGAACATTTAATGCCGGAAATTCCTTAATTTTTTTTCGAAAATTTTAAACTTATTCGTGAATTACATTGTTTGATACGTATACTGATTATTTTTTTTTTAATTTACCATACCAAAATTGTGAAAAATTTTTCCTTTAAGAAATGCTAATTATGTGCAAAATTTGTTAGAAACTGATAAATTAACGAAATAAGTGAACACTTTTGATACAGATGAAAATAGTGATCATCATTGTTGAAAATTTTTTCCCATGGAGTGATTATCAAAAGTATTTCAGTATCAGATTATCAGTAAGATTATAATGCCACTGTGATTAATATAGTGAGAAAAAAAAACCCATACGTCCTCTATAAGCCGCTCAAAGTTATTTAGGGATACGGTCTTTGAGATGCTGGAAGACTGCAACCCCAGCAGTAAAAAGTTACCACGAGTCAGAATATGAAATAGAATTAATGGCCCAGAACACCTTTTCTTTGGTAGTAAAAAATGAAATTGCAGCATTTTGTCGAAATGGGACAGTTTAACCCCGTCACAAACTCTGAGGAAGGGCGTGGTCAGGTCAGAATGCGTTAAAGAGAAACACCTCATCACCCAAGATAGCATCTGATACGACGAGCTGACAATTTCCATTTCATAGGATCCCTTTTTCTTGCGCAAGATTTCTAATAAAATTCCAATTTGTTGGATTCTACTCCGCAATGACAACTCTGCGGGTCATCTTTCAAGAGTTAGCCTAGATAATAATCTAGTGTAATATATGCCCTTACAATATTAATGTGTCCGCTGAAGTGCCTTGAAACCAATTTATTTCTCCCCTTTCTTTTGGCAAAAAAAATGTTTTTCTTTCAAATAATTTAGGAACGCTTAAAACTGAAGCTTGACGTTTGGTAATATTTGAATGGCTGCTAGATGATCAAAAATGAGGGGAACAAGAAAATATGGGGAGTAGCACAACAAAGAAGACAGTTACAAACTTAAAATACTCTTTTAAAATAGAATAAATTATTATTAAGACGTAAATTGTGACCTTCAAATTAATATAACTCCATAAAAATTGATAGTTTTTGTATTTCTATGAATAAAATGCTGAATTTAAGCCTTTTTTCCACTTCTTTGTTTAAGAAAGTGATGGATAAAGGTTGAAGTGAGACAAAATATGGAGAAGTATGTGAAAATAGCAATTAAGGGTACTATGCCAAGTTGAACATTATTAATATATTTTCGCACCTTTTTAAGATATCCAGGGCTTTTATGATTAGTTTTTGATCGGATTTCATTGATTATTTAAAGAGAAAGCTTGTACTAAGGTTTCATATGTATTACCCTTTTACACAAGAACCCATATATAAATGGATTTCATTCATTCACTTCAGTAGTCTTTGCACCTAACTGTTGCGTGCTATTAGGCATGGAGCATTATCATCCCCCTCAATATTTTGCCGCTTCTGTCTGTGCTTTCTAAAGGATAAGGTAACCACTGCCGTTTTTCCAATAACATCTCAACGTGGAGTGAAAATCTACAATAATAATGTAAATTATTCTCAAAAGGAGTTGTTAACATTAAACTTAAGGCCCATTGCGAAGAAACAGATCAGATACCAGATCTTTGATAGGCATATAACAATAGGCTGATCACTAAACTATCTGCAGCGCGACATCATTGTTTTTAATTATTTTTATTAGTATGTACATTTCTCTCCGCCATACGTTTTTCATCGCTAAAATAACTCAATTTACTAATTAGACAGAGTTTTTTAGCATTCAGTGTTGTGTTTTTGTGTAATTAGTATATTCTATCAGCCCTTCTAATCTCGTGAGTCTTATCAGTAACGTATATTACTACTCTGCAAGAAATGAGCCTACACCAAATGACCGTATATTCCAGCAAGCCGAGACATTTATAAAATTCAGTTGTAACTGGTAATTGTATTAAGGAATTCACGTAAGCAAAGGAAAGGGGATGCTCTTTATGTCATACCTTTGGATATTTGTGGATCACACTGAGGAAAGGATTAAGGATGTATAGGTGAATCCTATTTTAATCCTTGTTCATTATCGAGCAACATTGTTCTTTAAAGTTCTTCACTGTAAAAATAACTGTTAAATGCGGGTGCACAATCATACCTGAAAGCGTTACAATAATATCATCTTTTGCATGAAGAAACGAGTGAAGTGTCTAACTAGTTCTTGCATATATAGGAGCGTATGTTGATAAGTACTATTTTTTGATAGAATGCATTTATATGGCGCCACTAACTAGTGAGTCTTTTGAAGCTAATCCGTCAACAGCATTCTCAGCGACCTTGAGCCATTATAAAGGGTTACGCTGCCACACATCCACAGTTGAGTCTCAACAATACATCAGAGTGGATAAGTCACATATAATATACTAACAGCATTTTCACTTGGTACATCTTTCCAGTAATTATCTTTGGGATTTAGGCGTTACTTTAAATGTCAACTTTGTTCAATTTTTAATATTGAAAAAAATGCATGCGTATACTAATAATATATTATTATTGCAATAAATGGCAATAAAAACAGCATATTCGATTAAATAAATGTGGAAATAGATACGTGAATAATACTTGCACGCTCTCGTACATTATTTTTGGTCTTGTTAAGCCGCTTTTTACGAATTGCCAGCAGTGGCCATTTTGAACTAAATAATGCTCCAGTTTAATATGATCATTTTCAGTCAATATAAAATAATCTGTGTACATATAGCTTTTTTTAAACTACTTGTAAAAACATTTTTAGACACAGTACTTCATCAGACAAACATCGGCGTACACATTTTAAAATTTCTCGTAATTTGCAGAATATTTCATCATTGAGTTTTCCTAATTTAGGCCGAGGTTTCATTACATATTTTTACCCTTCAGCTCTTTTTGGGCATTTTTTATTGATAATTTTATCCGTCCAATACATCGTCCACCTTCCTCCGTCATCTTATTTCCATAGACTATAGTATTTTCTATCCTACTTCTGTAACCGTCCTAGATTCACTTTCATAGTAGCATCAGCTGATTTTTAGAGCGACACAGAGAATGTCATTCTGACGCCTCATTACAACTCTAGGTCTGACGGAAGCGAAAAAATAAGAGAGATACATTGCCGAACAGGTCGGTACAAAAACTCGTTCTTTCCGCGCACAATAAGCGACCACAAAAAAAACTGAGCTCCACTAATCAATAATTTGAAAAGATAGAAATAATATTTTGGACGTCTGAGGAATAACACAACACCTCTTATTCCCATAATACACGTCACCATTTCTCCTCCCAAAACCTTATCCTTTACATCTTTACACGGCTGGTATCCTGACACCCTCCGCCACACGTCCATGTGGCGGCGGCAGGGTAGTATGGGGATGCAGATGTAGAGTGTGTTCCCAAAGACGTTTCAATTAAGTTCTTTTAAATTGCTTCTGGATGTAGGAATGTCCTGAATCGACTCCTGACTGGAAGGTGGTAGCCATGAGTTTCAAGCTGTAGAGTTGTTTATCCTGATATTTTTTTCTTCTGGATATTCATTGATTTCGGATATATAATCTGTCTGGCCCTTATCCACAAAATTAAGTAATGATTATATTACGGCTATCTATTAATCCTTAATCAGTAAATTTTTAAATATATTTTATCCTTCACATATTTTTTTAAACACGCATAAATGACTCAGTGTTACAGTTGGCCAAGTCCATTGAGGAGAAAGTGCTTAATCTTACGCGCAATCCTCCTGTACATCAATATATCTCAATGGTCTTCTGAACTGCTGCCGTTTGAAAGCAAATACTCAAACTTTGGATTTGGCTCTCTTACACTAGAAAAAACACGACTCAAGCCTCCTATTTGGTTGTCTTGTAAGGTAAGAAATGGAAAAATGGAATATGCCCATGTTAACACTGAGCCCTTTATATAGTTTTTCACCGAAATATCTCCATTAAGTTGATAGAATTCGATTCTACCGTTCTAATCATATAGTTCACTTATGAAGTTAAAAATTACGAAGAACACTCCTTGCAAATACTGTTGCGTGTTTTTACGTGTAAAAGTGTGACTCTTAAAATCTTAAGAGCCATTTATGTTTTTATTGATTTATATTAAAATTTCATTCTACTAATGTGGTCTATGGCCAATTTAATATTTTGGACGTCTGAGGATTAACATAACACCTCTTATTCATTTTATGGTGTGGTGTTATTATGGTAGCATAAATATGGCACGGATCAAACGTGTTTCCTAAAAATGTTGAAAACATTAAATATATCGAAGTAAGTCAGTTTTTCCACACGAAAATAATATGCAGTGAAGTTAGTCAGGGACTCCTGAATCCCGCTCCGATATGTTTCCGCTGGAGTGCCCCAAGATATAGCAGCCAGGTTGGTCCAAAGAAGCTTAAAGTGCATGGAATACACAACTAGAAGCCTCATGGGTAAACTTCGTTTATTAAGCGGATTTGTGGGAAAGAGGGGATACACTCTAAGCCTTTTTAAAGAGGTGGATTGAGTGAGATGGCATCCGTAAAATGAATTTCTTCTCTCCTCATTTTCTATTAAGTTATATTCCTCAAAATAAAGCCTGAAAAAGGAGAAGGTATCATTTGCGTAATAAATTAGGTTGTTTCGTAGAAGACCCTTTTATCTTTCTCCACTGAAACAAGTTTTTATTAATTATTAAAAATTATGCGTTTGTGATAACAATGATACCTTGTTGAAAGACCTGAAAGTGTTATCTTTCCTAGCAAACTTTGGATTGTAATATTAGTTTATTTCAATTCCATATTATTTGGAAATATTTCTACCTTCCGTTTCAACTACAATAAATACTTCACTTGGTATTCTGAGGGAAGCTCGTCTTCAGAGGAAATAGGTTTCAATCTATACTTGCTTGGACTGAAAAAGAAGGTTCTTTTCTCAAGAGTGGCGTTCGTAAGGATTTTCATAAAGCTTTTCATCTTCCTTTGCTCAGTCTGTGTGTTTACACAAAAATCCTACTCTAGCTTTTGAGAGTTTCTCCTGGTGTTTTATAAAAAGAAGCGATTAAAAGAATGATAAATTAAAGAATAGGATATATGAGTTTATGGTAATGATCCTCAGCTGTTTTTATTAAACGAGGATTATGAATACGATTTTCATAGTTCTGGTTGGAGAAACCTTCAACATTAGCATGAAGTGCAATAATTCAGGATTCGATAAATTTCTGGCATATCATATTCTGTTTATTGTTTCTAATATTCCTAATGCAGAAAATAGATACATATTACCTTGTGATACATTCTAAAACATCGCTTAAGAAGCATTAAAGTACAAATGCGATACGTATTTTAGTGAGAAAACAATAAATCATCACGCGATTGTAACAGAAAAAATTATATTTCTGAATATAATTCTACCACAGTACAATTTTAAAATATTTGGATCTATTACGAAAAATATCAGATAATTCATTTGTCACATTATTGAAAAAGTTTTCAATGAAAAAAAATCAGCAATGCCTTAGATGCTGGTTAATTGTAACTCTCGTAAAACTTGATCAAAATTTACAGCTGAATCTAGGTCTGCTCTTTCATGTTAAAAGGGCATGAATTAGCATTGCGTTATTTTATATTGTTAACATAAAAAATTACAATATGCGTTACAGTTACTTATGATGTAAACAAAATCCCTTTGATTGCCTCATGATGTTTTTACAGGGTTGCAATTATAAATTACTTCTTACAAGTGACCAGCGTCTTAGTGTAAACTTATTTCAGTTCAAATCTTGCAAAAAAATGTTTCAAATTGCTTCAAAAAGGTATGTCGCTATTTGTGAGTACTTGGGCATTGAAATTATACAAGTTTATACTACTCTAGCTCACCTAATTTTAATTTCATGTTCCTGAAGTATGTATCTGTACTTTTTTGTGACTTTTTTTAGTTTATTTATTGAATTCATGACTAGCTGATTAATTAGCTACAAACATACTTTGCTAATGATCGAGCTTCTTCTTCTTGGCGTGAACGTCAGCCCTGCTATCCATATGATTAACGGCGTAATGTCGTAGTTATGAGGTGCCAAATATAGTTAAAAAGAAGTTTTCTCCTAAACTCTGCGGAGGCACATGCGTCTTCATTTAATCATTAAGGGCATTGGACTATGTATACACACTGGAGAAAATTAATCATTCTGTCGCTTTTTACTGCCACCTCTTGACACAGTGAGAACGGTACCTTGTTCCTTACGTTCGTCACTCGAGCGAACGATTCTCCAGCTAATGACTAAGAACGATATCTTTCTGTCTTAATCTAGAAACATCAGAGTGGAAATATCGTTTGTTTTCTGTCCACCTGTACTTTCTTCTCGTCACTGAGGATTGATTTAAAGAGATAATGACTGAAGTTTTGATTGGCATTGATTTCATGCGAATTATTTATCTGGAATGAACAGAAAAATGGAAACTGAATCGAGATAACTTCGTAACTTAGAAGCAATATTTTTTCTCAGATGGCTGATTACATTGTATTAGCGACACTCTCAGGTGCTCTTAAGAATTTTGCCGATGCGATAAAGCGGGTCGTCTGAGGATTACAATTGACTAAGTTGCAAAGGTATTTTGGCTCATTCATAATGAATTTTCACCATATTATGTTTGACATTATCGAGTTCATAAAAGAGCAAAAATTTAAAGCTGTTGAAGAAATTGACACAATGAACAATTTATGTAATCTACATATATATTAAATTACTTAAATTTGCCGATTGATAACATCATCAGCAGTGCAGCTATGAGGAAAGGAAATTAGTCCGAGAGTGAATGATCAGTGAAAGAAATATTTTTGATTATCAGATACGAGGTAGAAATAAAGTTATCCGAGGGAACTATTTCGGACAGAAAGCTCGTAAAGACGCGAAAAATATCTCTTGCTCAGGAAAATTGATCTATTTGGTTGTACCTCTTTTGTTAAAAAAAAATTACCAAGCGATCTAATTAAGAAATATTTTTTAATATTTGAAAATTATTTCCATGTGATTCCTTTGCGGTTTACTTATGACTGTTACAAATCATAACCTTTCATAATGAATTCTCAGCAAATGACTCGCATTAGAAATAAAAAATGTATAACTTTTATAATGATATTACGATGATTTTTTCACAATGATCACTTTTATAATGATTTTACAATGATTTCTTTATTGATAAAATTTCATACCACCAAGTTATAAGTGAAGATCACTGGTATTATTTGCTAAAGAACCAATCCCCGCTGAATTTATGATGCTACAAGCAGAATATCTAGATCAAAACAAATTTTTCCCATATCTTGGTCACAAAATTATGACTCAAATTCTAATCGAAAACGGTGTTGGCCATGTACTTGATTATTATTAGGCAGTAGTTGAAATCAGATATCAACTGATGATGAATTTATTCAATCAATTAACTCAGTTATTAGTTGAATGATGTAAATGTCTAATGGCTAACTCGACTGCAACATTGCAGGGTAAGGTATTTCTTTGAATAGTTTTTTGAAGGTTTAGCTAGATGTGACACAGGTAACAGCTTTCGCTCTGCATTTAGAAACCTGAGCAATCAACGAACTGGTTCTCACCTTCATTTAAATCAGCTGAAAACCTATTAATCAATTTAAATAAATGCCAGGGCTTGCTCACGAAGCTCAATTTTGATGACACTCGGGAGCAGATTCAGCAGCAACTCTTCATAGCTGAAAGGGAGTGTCGGAAGTGCTTGCTGGTATTCACTCCAAGAGATACTCCTTTTGCATCACAATTTGGAAATCAATTCATTAAGTCCCAATTTGAACACATATGACACTTATGAATATCACTCAGTACATGTTACTTAAGTATTTTTTTAAATTCGTATTCCTAGCACTTCGGTAAAGGGTAGAACATTTTTGGGTCATATTATTGTTTATATGAAACGTGAGAACAGCAAATCCGGTGACGAATTGTTGTCATATAATGAACTCATTAACTATTACAAAATTCAGTTGAGTATAGAATTCCATTGTAAACGATTTACTTAACCCAGATACCGCGGGCGTTCATCCCTAAGGGAACTGAATTGAACAAAAATCGACATACGGAGTAAATTCGTAATTACCTTTGAATGGCCACGAGCAAACCTTCTGATTTGAGGCCTTCAAACACGCTCTTGACAATTAGCGCATCACAGGAAGTAGGGCGTCAAAGAGTGCACTCACAGATGCACATCGTTAGGAGTTTCAAGGTCAGAAGTAGTTGAATAACTGCATACATTGAGTGCGCTAGTGGTTAATAGTTTGTGGAGGAATTATTTTTCTGAGAAATACATGAAAACTACCCATAGTGGTTGAAAAGTGTTGTCAAAGAAGTTTATCGAGCGATTGATTATCGCCCTACTTATTTTCGGAAAACGTATGTGGAGATTATTTCTCCAAGTCGTAAACATGGTGTTGAAATATAGTGAAGTCGTTGAAAAAGTAGCATTTTCAAGTAATTTGAATGCATGAGTATCATTTTAACAGTACTGAACGTATTTTCTGCATAGTTTTGCCATTTCCACCATTTTAAAGTTGTATATTAAATGTATTTTACGAGAGAATGGTTAATTTGGTCAGTAGTAACCGTTAAATAAAGCTGAAATATAGGAAGATTTCGTCATTTGTTGCTATATAAGCAACTATATCAATAAATATTTCCTCGAGACTTGTGAAGTCATTCCATTCGCTCAAATAAAAGATATGCAGCTAATTGTCGGCTAGAATGACTTCTACAAGCTAGTAGGCATGAATGTAATTTTAGCTATACCTAACCTGTTTTATGCAAAGTTTTTCTATTTCTACCGTTTTATAGTTGTATTCAATTTTTTTTTCACGAGCGGATGTTGAATTTTGAAAGTAGTTTCCTTTTAGCAAAAACCAAATGAAGAGTTAACTCATTTCGGTCGAAAACTAATTTATTATAGAGCGTTAAACGAATTGAGAGCCGCAAGTTGCCATAGCTGTTTGACTTTACATTATTAATAGGATAAGATTACACAACTGTTGCCACAAAATTTTCGACGAAACCTCAGGAGCGTTTTTCGCCGGCCGCAAATAACAGCGGGAACAAATTTAGCGCGGCTGACTATTAATCTTCTCCTGAGGACGACAGTCCCTAGGGTGCCTCCTGCATCCAAGTGATGGGCGAGCGTGGAGTGGATAAGTCCCGCCAGAGCACACGCTTATAATTTCAATTAGCTTCGATTGTTTGGTCGAGGTCGATGCGCGTTCCCTAACTACGAAAGCGATGATTCCTGAGATGTTATTCAAGATAGTGCAAGTGCTGTGAAAGTAGGCACCAATTGAGGCGTGACGGAAGAAAATTTAAATAGTCGTACGCAGTTCAAAGCTCAGGATATCTATGGATTCCATAGATATCCTGAGCTTTGGTTTAACCGCTATTACTCTTTCCAGTGACGAGGTTTCATTAATTTTACTATCAACGTTAGCCTTTTTTTTATGAGGAATGTGGCAAAAGTTTACCTTTCTTCCCTAAAGTCGACTAAAAAAACGTAACAGTTACCTCCCCCGAACACAACTTGCTTATGAAAAACTGACCGGCGTTAATATACTGCTAATCATAGATTAGAAAATCCTTGAAATTTCCCACAATACCAGGAAATAGCCAATCCACAATAAAATCAACAACGTTATGAGCAATGATAATAAATCATAATTAAAACCATCGGAACAAAAACGAATCAACATGTATTCTTTGTAAACAACTCACTGCCCGTTCACAAACAGGGCATACTACAAACAAATCGACATCTTAATGTTGCATTTGTATCACAAATTCATCGGAAGGTTGATCGTCAAAGAGCTCTGTAGGAGGATGCTTCCGCATTGTATCGATATGGGTTCGGATTTTGTCCTTGTTAGAGTCAAATTTATATTATTTCTGCCAAATCAATGGCCTCTTCTAGCCGAAGGAAGTTTAACAACACTTCTTTATAGCTAATTATGGCTCGTGTTATACCACTTATCTTGAGTTTTAAGGTTTCAGGAGAGCTAATTTCAGAAGGACATTCTTCAGGAGTTTCTTTAATGTGGTGCTGGGTATTTGTAGCCTCGATGCACATTTAAATAATATGAAAAAGTATAGGTCGTTTCGAAATTTCGCCATTGATTGTTCAAGTTGGATGATCATCAAGATTACTCGTTATTGCAAAGCATTAATTTGTTGCAACTCTACATTTATACCATTAAATCGTTTCATTACTAAATAACTCTTAATTTCAAACTCCTACAAAATTTGCTTGACATACTCAATCATAAATGTACCTCGATAGTTCTACCTATTCATCTACCCTTAAATCATTATTTTAACGAAGCTTTTTAGCTGGAAAATGCATCTTACAAGTTCTTTTCCATCATAAGTGCTAAGACTTTTCACTATTTATATTTTTTTGCAAAACCTTTTTAAGACTTTTTTGGCGACATTTCCCATCCGTTTGAACCTCAAATTGTTTTTTATATTTGATGTGTTAATCCTCGCCAATTTAATAGTACATTTTTAATGCTCCCATTTTAGAATTTTAATGTAAAGGGAAAAAAGATGGGTCTTTTTTTTGAGTGAGTTTGGATTCACATGTGTCTTTTCATGCAGAATGTTTTTTCACATCTCCCTCTCCTTAGTATTACATGTCACATTTTTTTATCCGAGCTACCTGGTACAACTGCTGTGCAACCATTATTCCAGGGGAGTTTAGAAACTGGTGTCGGTGTGGTGCTCTCTTTTAATACTTAGAAGATTTAATACTTACAAGTCTTCTTGATCAATAGTCTCCTACAACAGTCAGTTCGTGCTCGAAGAATTTCGAATTAACTACTTCAATTTCAAATTCTATTATATACTAGCGGAAGGTACCCATTGAAATTCAACGAGTGTGAAAACCTAACTTTGAGATTAGACATTGAAGTGTATACTTGTAGTATATAATTTATCGATTACCCCCCGAAGAAATCTGTCATAGGACCCTTGGGACTCTGGGCCCTTCTTATGCAGATTTAATATCTACGTGCTTTCATAGGCCTGCAGGAAAACGTGATATTTAAATGGTAGAGGCGTAAATATCCTTTAAAAATCAAATATCTGGTTGTCAAGAAAATATGGAATTGTTGATTGCAGAGGAAAATGTGAGATTTTTCAGCTGAGAACATGAGTTTCAGACAAATACGCAGCGTAAAAGAAAATCAATTGAAAGAATTAGAAACTTCATTAATTTAGCCGTCCGATAAAAAATCCCAGCCCTCTATCTTGAGTGCAAGTGCTTTTAAAGAGCAAAAAATGAAACCATTGCACCGGACCCAATGCTTAGCATGGACCACTAGGGGTGCCTTTGGGAGCCCTGAAGGCTTTCTAATACAGCTTATGTTACAATAACATATATTTTCTATCTACATGGCAAATTTCAACTCAATTAGTTCAGTAGTTTTTGTATTATGGAGCAGCAGACCGACAGACTGACACCATTATGATTTTATATTTTAGTAAGGATATACCTAAAATTTGAACCATTCCAACGTGCTCTCGAGTGTTAATTCACCTTCTTCACAAATCGTATTTGTCCTAGAACATCTCCAAAAGATTTCCCCATTCTGCTGTGGAGTGGGTCTAGATTATTTTTCGTCCTTCCACACTATTTTACACACACCCCTCCCCGCAGTGCTCCGTGTTCTTTTCTCATCTTGCGTCTTTCTTTCGCTATTGCAATTCCATCGCTGTTCCGGAAAAACTTGGTCATTTTTATCCGTGTTGTGCGCTTCATGATCCTTTTTCTTCCGAAGCGCACCAGCTCTGGGCGAGGCTTGGCTTCCTCTACTTTATGCCGCCATGTAATGCTAGAGTCAAATTTTATTCTCCGACTTTGCACTCCTATACGATCTTCCATCTTCCATCTACGACCTTACATCCGATGACTCCAGTGCCTTCGTCTCTTTTTTGTGGGCCTTCAATATTTTGTCTCCAGTACTTGCCTTTGTCTTAAAGTTCGCGGCATTTGTAACATTGTGAAACCCCTCTTAACGACCACTGCTATCAATCGACCACCCCATGACCACCACTCAATGACCATTTTTCAGCGGAACCGTTGATGATTAATTCAGATTTCACTGTTTGTGTGCATCAAAATAATCATCATCATCATCAGTGGTCGTGCACTCCTAAGATTAGTTGACTGCAGCCCTCCACTCCTCCCTGTCAAATGCTAGGTCCCTTACCTCCTGATATCTTTTCCTATGTTTTTTCCTCTTATTTGCCTACTATCTTGGCAGATCATAATTCGCCGTTGATTCCTATTGGCTGACAGCAGCCCTCCACCCTTCCCTATCAAATGAATGTTCCCTTCTACATCTACATACTACCCCGCGAGCCGCCGCTTGAGCGTGTGGCAGGGGGTGGTAGATCACCAGCTGTGTAAATATGTAAAAGGTTTGGAGGTGAAATGGTGATATGTCCTATGAAAGTGTGTTTGGAGGAGCTCAGTTTCTATTGTGGTCGCTTATTGTTCGCGGAAAGAACGAGTTTTTGTACCTATCAGTTCGGCAGAGTATTTCTCTTATTTATCGAATCTTTCAGACCTAGAAATGTAGTGAGACGTCATGATAATATTCTTTGTGTCACTCTGAAAAATATCAGTTCTGAGTTTATCAAGCAGCCTTAGTCTAGCGTGCAGCCTACGAGTCTCTAGGGGCTCCCACCTTAATCTCTCTAACAGTTGTGTAACACTATATGTTCGTTCGTAGTAGTTTTTAACGAAGCGTGATGCTTTTCTTTGTACTTTGTTAATTTTTTCGGTTAAATCTTTATGACCAGGGTCCCAAAGGCTCACGGTGTATTTGAGGTGTGGCCCAACTAGAGCGAAGTAGCATCTTTCTTTTACTTTTTCGTACGAAGACCTTCCTATTATACGCTTAACAAAACCTAATTGTTCCCCACGATATATCCCTTACTTCCTGGTAGCTCATCCTATGCACCTTCCTCTTCATTTGGTCCATTTACTTATCCCTGGGTCTTCCTCTGGGGTTCTCTCTCTCTATTATACCTTCAATTATGTTCTTCACCAACTCATTGTGTCTCAGTGTACGTCCAATCCATCTGGTTCTTCTTTTCTGTATGGTGGTCCATATGGCCTTTTCCTCTTCTATTCTTCTTTGCACTTGATCAAATTAGTATGCATTGATATATCTCAGGAACAACTAAATTTTGAGGAAATACACGCTATCTGTACAGGTATTAACAAAATCGTCACTTCAATGGTTTCCCCATTTTTTCAAATCTGCCACCGGTTTCTTTGCATTATATGTACTCCAATAAACTGAACCCCTGTCATACGACCACCGCTCTTGACGACCACTTTTCAGCGGAACTGTCAGTGGTCACTTAACACAAGTTTTCACTGTACATGTCAGCTATTTCCTTGCTTTAATAAAGCGCTGGATGTACTGCTCCATGAGAATGTTGTTTATTTCGTTGTTATTTCATACTATCCATTCCTGATTATCATTTATGGGAGTCTCTCTCCGTAATTACTTCGACGATACACTTTGGATGGCATCTCTTCCTTACTTCCCCCTTTCAGCTCTTGAAGTAAGCTGCGAACTGTTCAAAGTTGTCAGAGACGATTCTATGGCCATCCATCGATATTGAATACCGTGAAGCACTTCACCTTGGCAATACATGTGTATTGAACAATCTTTTGCATGTAATGGAATGTAAGTTGGCAGATTTTTTGGTTCCGTTGTAGTTCGGGTTTGATCCCTTTCACATCCTTTTTACTCCTCCGTTTTACTTATTTTACATCCTTTTACATGTGGACCTCCTGCAGTGCTCCATGTCCTTTTCTTTGCTTTACCCTTCTTTCTATATTGCTGTTCCGGGAGAATTTAGCCATTCCTCCCTATGTTACGCTTTCCATGATAATTTCGGTATTATAATCTGGATCAAATCTCTTCTTTATCTCCCGGTTCTGCATCTATTAAAGGAAACACCTAGGTATCACATACAATTTCGATGCTTTACGAGGTGAAGCGCACCTTTTTGATAGTAGACGAGCAGTGAACAGTCTTAGGAATTTAAACGGTCACGGAATACCTTCGTAAGATTTTTCTGTTCCCTCACTGCGAGGATTTGGATTCTCCTCCCTCCTTTCATGCTGTTTTCACACATGTCCATTCCCCGCAGTACTCCCTGTCCTTTTCTCTGCCTGCGTCTTCCTTTACGCTATTGCAATGCCATCGCTGTTCCGGGGGAATTTGGACATAGCTCCCTGTGTTGTGCTCTCCATGATTATTTCGGCGATTTATTCTGGATTACATCTCCGCTCCATTCTCCTCCGTGGCCAGGGCCGCCCCTTTACCCTCCCGCTCATCCACCCCCTTCGCTTCCGCCCCTGCCATCCTTCCCCGGCTTTCGTCTTCAGCCTCCTCCATGTCGTCTTCATCTCTCCTTCGCTTTATCTCTCTTCTTCCTCTCGTTCTCCCTCTCTCTTCCTCCCTCCCCTTCCCCCTCCCCCTTCCCTTCTCCTCCCTCCTCGCCCCACCCCCTCCCCGTACCCCTCTCCCGCCCGCAGCGCTCCCTTCCCCAGACACACGGTCGATACAGTTAGCCTCGATCGAGGGCCTAACTCCTTTTATTCCACTGCCGCCCTTGCCACATCACTAGTTTTTCTGCTACCCTTTTTCTCGCCAATATGTTTTATTGCCACAGATTCAGCACACCATCAACTATATCTTTAGATTAACTTTTTAATCTCCAGCATCCCTAACCCCCATCTCCCTACTTTCCCCTCCCCACCAGCCACCATCCCGACTCCTCCACGCCAAAAATTCGGTTCATTTCTTCTCCTCTCTGCAGCATCATCGTGCTCGTGTGAGGTGACTTACGACTCGTAAAAAATTTTTTTTTATCAATTTTGCGAAATTGACCTTTTTTCCTTTGGCATCCTCCCCTTACTTTGTTCACACTTTTTGATCTCCGCTATCTTCTTACATCCATCGCGGAGTTCTTCAGGCCGGCCAACTTCTTTTTCATCGAAACCAGAAACTCCTCCGCTCCTCGCGCTCTGTTTCAACTTTTTACAGGAGTGGGATTAATGAAATATAAGTCACATTCTTTGTATATTGGAATCGGCTTTAAGTTCTTGGTCTGACTGGATAGAAGCACTTTGTTCGGAATAGGTTAGAGTGGCCCCTTAAAACTTGACGAAAAATTCACTGTCAGAATTATTTTTACGAGGATCAATTTTTGCACCCCTTTTTACAGGTCCGATTGCAAATTTTCAATCTCTTTAGCAAACGATTAATAATGCAAATGGATTTTGTTCCTTTTTGTCTGACTTTCAATTAATTTCTTTGCGAAAGTTTCCAAGAGTAGTTCATGGGTATTAAAGTAATATTCATTAAATATATTGTGCAATCCCACACTTTATTAATGAACAATTCAATTTCAACATCAATGATGTCATTATCGAGGTGCATGAATGGTTCAACTTAATATTGATGCCTTAGACGTTGAAACCGATCGAGTCATAAAAAAGTGTAGATTATTACAAAGAATTTCTTTAATAATACTTAATATTGTATGGTATACTCGCGAGTCGTGGCCTTACTGCATCAATATAGTTTGAGGAGAATTCGTTCCTCATGATTCTTCTCGCCCATTACCTACACCTTCATTGGCTAATTTCTTAAAATCGTTTAATGAGTTTTCGTCGACCCATTTCCTAACATAATGGCCATCTTATGTTTACATTCATTCAAATTTAAACCCCCGCAAGTAATTTCTCTCCTTGATAACAAAATAACCCAAACCATTTCCCTCCTTTAAATTCCTTACTACAGGCCCGCTAACCACTCATCTTCCTCCCCTACCCTTCCCGCCTCTCCAACTCCCCCACCCTCTTGCTCACGAATCCCCATAAAAAAACTTCCGCTCTTAATTCCATCCTCTTCCTGTCCGCTTTGCTTCTCGCCCACTTCTCTCTTTCCCCTCTCTTTCTTTAAGATCACAGCACAACTCTTGGGATTTTCTCTGCAACAATGTATTGCAAATAATATTTCGTCTGATAGCACCCACATTGCCTCCGCAACGATGAGAGGAAAAATGAAAGGAAGTATTGGCAAACATCGGCATAGCGTTGACCATCAATTATATATGGGCTCTAAGTTGCTTCCATGTTGCTCCACATGATTAAAGTAGATGCTGCTGTAACGGCAAAATGTTTCTGCTGAGTGTCTTCCTACGAGAAAGACATCGGATGAGTCACGTCCGATATTTGTGAAATGGATGGAAAATATTCCCTTTTGAAATAAGCTATGCTATTGAATGTGTTAGTGCTATTAGTAAGCTTCATTTGGAGCTGGTTCCCATTTCTATCTCTGTTTGAACAATCTATCAGCATCCTTTCACAAGTTTTTCACCCCCATCTCTTTATGTGGATGTTTACCTCTTCTTCAAGGATGTAAACCTGATAAAACTTAAGTTTTTCTCACCCATGTACGTGTCTTTCTTATACTTTTTGGGGATATTATATCAAGCGTAAAATTTGATATCAAATTGTGAATGGAGAACTATTCATAGACGCGTATCAGGCTCAACTTTGTGGAAGTAATTGATATTGATATCCATTTCAAAATAAAAGACAATGGTAACTTTTCACACACAATTTTTAATGATTACCGACCATGGTTTCAGCACTTAATAGGTGCTGAAATCATGGTCGGTAATCATTAAAAACTGTGTGAAAAGTCACCATTATCTTTCATTTTGAAATGGATATCAAGGAGAACTCTTCCTTTCAGCCAAGAAATATTTTCTTCACCAATAAAAAAATTATTTATTTATTTTAACATCATGTACTCATTGGTTAATGTTTAGATGGCAGAGAGATCTTAACAAACAAATACTCTTATCACTTAAATCCAGAACTCTACTATTGTCGCTGTTATTATCGTCAGTTGTTTCTTGAAAACTTTTTTGAGAAAATATATCCGATTCTGAAATCGGACCCGCAAACATTTGCTTTCGAGAGATCGTGTGATACCTATGTCCCACGATACAATATATTTAATAAAGGCCTTCGTGTGAGAGAAAAAACTTTCAGGAAAACTTGTGTCATGGGACCAGGCATTTACTATAACTCTTTTGTCTCTTCTTCGCCTCTTGCTTCTCATAGTTATTTCCCTCTTTCGTCGACCATGTCTTCTCCCTCCTTTGATGCCTCGCCTCCTTCCAACCACCCTGTCCTCATCTGCCCGGCCCCAGTGAAGAGGAGACGCGCCGCCGCCCCTATCCCCAGGGCCGCTCCCTCAACCCGACCCTTCCCCTCCTCCCTCCCTACCCCATACGTATCCTATTCCCTCGATTCGCACCCCTTTAACCCTCTCCCCTCTTACCCCGCTCCTCTTCTGCCCCCTAGCCCTAACTCTCCCTATCCCGGCTCCATAGCTTCTTTCAAATTCACACCCACTTTTCGAAACCTACCTCTCACTTAGCTCTATCTTTATCTTCTTCTTTCAAAAGCCCTGGTCTACTTCCTAGGATTAACATGTCATTTTAATGAATTAATCCCGAGAAATTTTATCCACCTGTTTTGTGGGGGAGACGAAAGTCAACCCTCCTGTAACATTCTCGGTTCTTTTCGGATCTACAGCAATGCACAGTTTGCCAAAGCCTAATTTGACGTTAATCCAGCGACCATTTATCTACATAGGGTCAAAATTATTTTATACATTGTCGGATGATATAAGAGATACATTCACTTTATCATCATTTCTTTACAGAGTTAAAAGATGGCTATTCGATGTAGGAAATCCTGATGTTTTTGTCAATATTAACTTTTAACAATCATTATAATATGTTTGTACGACAGGTTGAGATTTAAAAATTGTTATCCTTTTCATTTTATACCTGTTAAATATTTTGTCTCAGTATATTTCATTTCGAGTTTATTCTTACGGATAAATTGTTTTTTTGAGGTATCCCAAATACAGGCAAAGAGTAAAGGGATCCATAATTTATCCTTTGTCATGCCTTATAGTTGTGTTTGTACAGTTAATTTAATGGATAAATAAATTTTTATTTTTTGTTACTCCTGTAACTTTCCCCCCCGAGTCCCCGGCAAACATTGGGTTTCGTTGCGTCGTAATGGCCGAGAACTCGAGAGGGGCGGTGCAGAGTTCGTAGCCACTTCCGAAACCCATTGGATCAGTGGCTATGCTGCGTTCGGGTCGTGCGCACGAAGCAGACGGAGCGACCCCAAGAGGACGGCCTTCTGCATGCGGGCTGCAAGTGATTCCGCCTGTGCCACGCAAGCAGGAATACTCTTGATGCTCTGTATCAGCGAGCCCTTGATTCCACCGAGCACACCTATGACTAGGACTACTAGTTTTACAGAGTGTCCCGGGTACATCTGCCGAAGTTCGAACAGCAGGTCTTGATATTTCGTCCGTTTTTCCGCCTCTTTCGCGTCCAAGTTCGTTTCGGCCGGAGCCGAAAACTTAATTACGAACATGGAACGCGATAGGCGGTCGAGGAGAACGATGTCAGGCTTGTTGGCCTCCAACTGCCTGGTGGTGGGAATGAGTAATTCCCCCAGATTTTTATTTTGTCGTTCTCCACGACGGACTCAATATCTCCAGGGGCATAGGGCAGCACATGTACTTCGTCGATGCCGTAATGATGTCGAAGGTGGAAATACAACAACCGCAGAGCTGCGTTGTGCCGAGCTAAATACGCTGACTGCGCGTAATAACTGCAGCCGGAGAGAAGGTGACTCAAGGTCTCCGGCTTGGCTCGGCACGCTCTGCATCTCGTGTCCGCCACCTCCGCCTTGAATATAATTCGGCGGTACACGAGAGTGTTGATGGCACCATCCTGGCACGCGAGAACGAAACCCTCTATTTCGGACCTGAAACCCGCGGAACGAAGGAAGGCAAACGTCAGCTCCTTCGATAGCCCATGTTTCGGAAGAAACATCCATGCATGGGCTTATCGGTATGTCTTGAGCAAGGTCTTCTGCTCAGCCTTTTTGACCTCGAGCTTCAAGATGTCTGCCCTCAGTGACACGATTGACGTGCCACTGTCGTTACCGTCGGATGACAGGTCAAAGTCCAGACCGGTTTCGTCTGCTGCCCTCTTCGCCGCCTGGAAGAGGAACGCCCCCACCCCGGCACCTTCGTGCTCCCTTACGAGAGTGAGCAGGGGATCTGTGCTGTTCAACACACGGCAAACTGTACCCAAGACAACTTTGTTATGGAGACACTCCAGGCTCAATTGCCCTCTACCGCCTGCACTGCGAGGGAGATGCAATCTGGCGACGGAAGATTTCGGATGAAGACTTCTATAGATGGTCAGAATCTTCCTCGTTCCCCGGTCGAGGTTTTGCGACTCGTTGACATTCCATTTCATGCATCCGAAGGTGCACAGTAGTGTCGGAACCGCGAACTCCATATTTTTCTGAGAGTCTGTCTGTACTTGGCGGTGAGTCTTTCCTTCACTGCTGCTACCTCCTGCATTCGATGCTGGGGGATGCCAAGGTATTCGTAGCGTTCGTCATCTTGCAGATGACGAACGACCTACCCGTCAACGAGTTGCGAGTCTTCCTTGTCCTCCGATATTCTTCCATTCGCCAGGTGGATGGATGCACACTTGTCCAATCCGAATTCCATTCAATTTTTTCCAATTTTTTATTATTATTATCATCCTGTTATTTTATTCCCTCATAATGATGTACCTGTTCTGCCGAGTTTTTCTACTCTCTCTATCACTGATAGAAACATTGATTCGTTTCGGTAAAGACGAATGGAATTCATATCAACAGAGTGAAAGACTTGCAGTTCTGCTTCTATCGTTAAGGAACAGTTGCACGACAACGCACCTAAATCATTTAGCACAATTTATCGGCTAGTGCATGTCCTCACACCTGGCCAGCGATGCTTGCCTTGCGACCAAGTATCTTAGGCCCATACTGAGTTTTTTGAGCTCTCCTGGAATGTGATAAGGTTAAGTCACATATTATTGGTTTTATACTCCCACCCTAACGCTTCTTCACCACGGCATCGCCACCCCTTCTCCGCTCAGCATCACTTAGCCTGGCTGTCAGTGACGAGCTGGAAAATCTTTGCGCCTGATGTTCTCGCTGTTGCTTTCCACGTTGGCATTACTACAGATAACACAGATCGCACTTGGAGTCTTTTTCTCACCATTTCCTGTGGATTTCTGGGCCCCTACTAATCAAGCACTGCCTCTTTGGCTTACTCATCGATCTTTCATTTCATATAATAATAATAACAAAGATATAATGTAATACTCTCATAATGCACATACATTAAAACAGCAACACATAAATTATGGAAGCTTTAGGTTATCCCAAATATCGGAACCTGGGTGGGGGTAACCAAAATACCGTGCAAAATTTATACAACAAAAGAGTGATAAGATTACAGTGTTATACATAGTGCTATACAATAACTTACATACTTAATTTACAATTTACTGTCCCATGACAGAATTTCATATACATTTTAAATAATTGTTCGACATCGATATCGAATAGCCATTTTTTAACTTGCTTTTAACATATATACATAACATACATACTTGATATAACATCACTTTTTAGTTTTTTATATTCTATGGCATTATGTTCAATATTTTTGTTGCTAAATAAACAAAAAATGTCTAAAATAAGGCTATTTGTGGCCTAGGGGGTAAAATAACTGATTGTATGCGGAGGCTCCACTTATATTGCCTAGGCATTGTGCTAAACAAGTTTTCACTCCTCAATTAAACATTTTTTAATACTTTATAAACATATATCTTAAAGGTAGGATTTTCAATTCGCGAAAAAGTGATATTATCATTTGACTGCATTCCCGACTTCGTGCTCGGGATTTCAAAGCAAACAGAAATGAATACAATTTTCTTATCTGCAATTTACTGGCGTATTAACATTTCAACATGCAGTGTGATATTTTGCATAAAATGATAAGAAAAATATTGGTTACAATTGTTCTGGTTCAGTCTGTACTTTGGAATATCCTGACACAATAATAAGGATGGAAAGGTTTGACTGAATTATTTGTACGTATACTGGATAAAAACTACAGGATAGGGTCAAATTCTGGGGTAAAACCATTGAGGTAGACACAGGTAAAAATACACAAAGCTAATAGTGGAGGATGTTGCCTGCACACCCTTTCATGCGATAACAGTCTTTCAAAAGACATAAATAAATTGTAGAATGCTTAAACTCACAATATTTAATCGGAAATAACTTTTACAAAGACCACATGACACGACACGACATCTGATGATGACGATAAATCGTTAAAACCCGGGTCGTGTTAGATGTGTGAAGTAAGGTCTTTGTAAAAGTTTTTTCCGATTAAATATTGTAAAAATAAGAAGTACCACAAAGTAGCTGAAGAGCGAGTTTTATCTGTTAATGCTAAAACTGTCAGTCAGTCTAAGGACTGGAGACCAAATGAGATCATTAGGGTCACATATTCGGAAAAAAGGTGCAGGTTTTCTTCTAACAGAGAAATAACACATGCCATATTACTAGAACTGTTTCTAACAAACATCAAGGTGTCACGACGATTTGAAAAAACATGTTTTTATCGGATTTACGCCTAACTTTTGAATACCGTACCGAAAATCAAGGTCATTGCCTGCTTTAACTGCTGGAAAATTTTTAATATTTTTTTAATTCAATTATATATCCTTCTTCAGTAGTTTTCTATACGAACAGTGTTGTGGTTTTCACCGTAAAAACAAATGAACTTATGTGAATTGTGTCCTAAGTTGTTGTTTTTCGGCTTACTTCTGACACAATTAAAATGCTTCACTTTTCAAAATGTTGGTGTGGCCAGGGGAGGAAAAAGCAGGAGGATGACAACTGAGATTGATATAGGAGAAGAAAATAGACGAGATAGTGGTGATAGTCTGCACGAGGGGATCGAAGGATAACGATCTGGACAAGTGCTAATAGAGTTCTTTATTCATTCCGCAACTCCCAAGGAGAGAGTGAGAGAGGGTGAAAGTGTTTCTGGGCATGTACCCTGCCGAAATCATTTACATTTCATTATGACTTTATGGCCTTCATCGCCGCCATTCGCGCCTTGCATTTTACCCTCTTCTGCCACCACCCATTCAATCCGACCTTTCCCTGCTAATCTTTACGGGTATGTTTATCTTATACCGCTATAAAAGGATATGCCCTCACTGACTCCATCATTCACACATCAACGGCAAGCTTAAATTATGAAATTTATGGATGTGAATGTTGGATGACGAGTTACTTTTGACAATGTGCGAAAGGACTAATGAGGATTTTTTGTAAATTTGTTTCCTAGATGGGTATCAGGGATTTCATACTCCTCAGTATTGCTTTAGAATGAATTTGTAGATCGACTAAAAGTTCGTTTTATCATCGTTCCTCACGCAAATATCTTGCGATTTTTACGAGATTACTTTTATGAGTTCATTCTTTAGTATAGAACGAAATATTTCCCAATTCTTAAAGGACCCGGTTTGAATGTCCATCTCACTGATTTTCCACTTTTCAAGACATTACAAATTTAAACTATTCCTCTGAGGTCCGTGTCGCCTCAAATGCAGACGACAGATTTCCTCTGCCTTTCATTGATGGTATCAACTAATATTTGCCCAGAATACGAGGAAAAACTAGAATATCAGTCTGCTGGATCAACATTTGTTACCAGACATAGGAAACATTGACTTTGAGCAATTTTTCATAGTAGAGTAAGCAAGGTTGCCAGCAATTGTAGAACCCGTGCCTCGTGCGATTTTCCCTACTGACGGTAACGGCGCCCCACCGATCGGTTTAAGCAAATCATCTCCAGCCAAATTCTATTCGATTTTACTCTTCTACTGGAGGTAAAATACATTATTAAAGGATTACTTTGAATACCAGCATTCTGTTGCTCGCAACTTGTGGTTTACTAACACACCGTTTCCAATGATAGGGATGTATGGTCGCAATTTACGAAACGCTATCAGTTTTCTGGGCCTATCACATATAATTGGCTCTTTGGCTATCTACCTCAAAGAATAATGGCGTGATGTTTGTGCAGCAAGGTGAAATTAACCAGTATTTTTAAAAGAGGATATATGAGTCTAAAAGTAAATTCACTATAATATAGTAAAAAGTGCGAAGTTGTGAAAGATGAATGCAACAGTAGGGATGTATAATATTGATGAAAGATCTTAGGTTTTCCGTCCGTATTTGATGGATTAATGTTTCTCGGGTGTTACACCGGGTAAGAAGGTCCATAAGTCCCGACGTTTTGTAGAACGACTTGCCATTCATCTTCAGGGGTTCTGAATGATCCGGTAGCATAATTCAGAACCACTGAAGATGGAGAGCAAGTCGTTCTCCAAAACGTCGGGACATATGGGCCTTCTTACCCAGTGGAACACCCGAGAAGAATTTATCCACGTATAACACTACTTCGAAGCCCTCGGATATAAACTTTCTGGATGTAATTGTTGGCAACATTACTTGGAGAAGTTAGCTAATTACGAGGATACATAATTCTCAGTAATTTTCTTCGAAGTTTTGTTCATAGTGCCGGCCCAGTCTCAATCAATCAATAGTGATGTCCATCACCGAAATCGGTCGGGTAACAATAAGGCAAAAGTACGGGAACGTGCTAAGGATTCTTTATTCTCATTACATTCCAAACTACATCAAATGCGTCTTTTGTACCGCTACCTCTACCATTTCTCAATCCAAGTCGCGCCTTCAACACCCCGCACACTTTACCGCTCACTTCTGTTGCTGCTCCCCTACATCCCGTTCCCCTCATTGGGTCTATCCAGCCCCTGCTCCACATCTCGATGCCCGATACGCATCCTCTAACTCCACCGCGCTTCCCCCGTTCGTCATTTCAACCCGACTGTCGTAGCCAAAACCAGCTCCCATCTTCACCTCCTCTCTGCAATTATTCCCACCTCCCGTTTCCTCCCACCCTCTGTATCATATTATCTCCTCTGTCGCTTCCACCCTCCTTCCCATGATTCTCCTTTCCCTACTGAGACCCTTTCCCCTCTCTCCCTTCCACCCTGTGGGTATCCCATCCCGAAAATCCGACGCACCCTTCTGTTGTATTGTATAGTTACGAGGCGCGTCAGCAGTTAAAGCCATTTGTTCTTAAGGGAAAGGCGGGAGATTGGGGGTGGGGGAGGGAAAATTTGGTGGTTGGTTGGGGCGAGGGTAATGGGGAAGCGGATGTCGGTAGGGGGAAGAGGCCTTGAAGAGGAGGCGGGTGGGAGGAATGGGAAAAAGATGGGAGCCCTTCCCCACTAACTCTTGCTTGCTCTTGTGACAATCAGCCGAGAGACCTCGCGGCTTTAAGTCCACCTTCGTCGAGGGCGATTATAGCGTTCTCACCGTTTACGACTCCTCGTCATTGAAGGAGAGGTAAAAATGGGTTATGTTTTGTTAGGTCGTGAGTGATCCTGCGACGTATACCTTACGACATGCGATATTGAAATAAGATAGGTTATTGATATGTATTTTACAGGCTTACGATATATCAACCTGAAACGACAAGCATATCCAAATATGGGAAAAAGTAATCCTAAATTCAATATACGATTTAAATATGAAGGTGTGAGAAAATGCGATATGTCGTTTACAATATACGATATAAACTTGCTATACCCTAAGTATATGTGCGTGAATGACGGGCTTTCGATATATCACCCTGTAATGCGATGCATATGCCGTGTGAGCAAGGTAAAATGTAATCCTATATTCAAAATGTAATATTTATATGAGTGGGGAGATACATTGCGTTATGCCGCTTTCGTCATGCAATGTATACGTAATATAGCGTAGCGATATGAGCCATATAGATTTTCGTTATACCCAAAACGCCATTCACATCCCGAAGACGGTAAATAGTAATTTTTTATTGAATGTGCGCTTTGAATGTATAGAGGTTGGGTGAGATAGCGATGAATGGCTCGTGATATTCAATATGAAAGTTGTTTATTAATGAGATGAGAAGCTTGCATATTTTCCGATACCCCGCGTGAATACGATTGGAATATAAATCTATGTTCGATATGCCGTTGCTGATTTCAGGATTACGTGTTAATTCAACATATCGCTTTTGATATGCGATATTATCATATCTTGTTCAGCCTTTAATTAATTAAGCTAAAAGGGTGAACGATGCATAACCCTACGGTGTCACCTGTATTAACGAAAAAAAAGTTGCATACAATTTGAGATTTGTGTGTGTGTGGGACAGCGAAATATTAATACGATTTCCATACATGCGGACTATTTGTTACATCACTTCGTGAAATAATGTGATATGCATCGTCATGTATGGTGAGACTTTCAAAGTAAATACAGTAAAAAGCAATTTAGTATTAGATGTATGCGATGTGACTACGAAGACCGGTATAAAATTGCAATGCACCTAACGTAAGAAGTTAACGATATTTATGTAATGATTTTTGATGATGTTTATATAATGATTTTCAGCGACTAGACTGAGCATGATATTACCATCTAATCCAAAGTGCGATATGCGATATAATTACGGCGTCTTTTTGACTCCTGTGATAATGTATAATACGAGATATGCGCATGATATAATTCCGAAGTTTTGCCGATTCAGTGAGACGCTGAAAACGGAGGCAGAATTACAGCTTGCAAAGGAATTCTGTTCCGTTCCAGTTGTGTTCAATCCTCCGAATTTCGATGTATTTTTAGTTCACATATCCAGGTAATAGACTAGAGCAAGCAAACAAATCAGGATATTTTACGCCTCATTCATGTGTGGGAGAAAATTGGATGAAATATTGCATGCGAAATATGACGCGTTATTTAAATGCAATTTTATCGTAGCAGGCAATATAATGGATTTATTCGATACATCGCTCCTTATTGCGATACCAAGCATATATCGTGATGCAGCCCCGGAACTCGAATTTCTGCACCACCCTACGAGATGGGTCACCCAGCGTACAATTCATAGTGCAATGCAGGTCACATTAAGCGGCTACCGCATTACAATCCCTCCTTTAATTCTGCTCGGGTGACTGCGGACGATTCCGCTCTTGCACAGCGACAGTGTGTCGTTTATCGCTAACGTATGGACTTTATGCATTATTCAACGGAAGAAAATTCCTCCTTGGATAAATTATGCGGGGGTCCTCAGACTGAAGAAGACAATGCTCAAGAGCACGGTTTCTAGAGAGTGATATTTTTCGGATCACTCTCAGAAGGCAACTGTTACAACCTCCTTATGATGGCTGAATGAGATAGTTTAAGGTTTGGGTGAATTTTCAGCGACAAATAGTACCTATCGTATATGTTGGAATAAGAAAACAAAAGTAATGAAATTCTCTTGGACAAATAAAGCGAGGCTTGGAATTAAAGTTGGAGGACACAAACTCGAGCAAGTAGAACAATTTAATTACTTGGGTAGTACGCTAAGAGGAAATCGGGCAAAGTAGCAAAGACATGCGGAAGAGAATAGCGCTAGCTAAGGAAGTATTTAGTAATAGACAGGAACTGATGGCGGAGATATTGGGGAAGGACGTGAAGAAGAGGCTGGCGAAGAGCTTGATATGGAGCGTAGTGTTATGTGGTGCAGAAACGTGGACCCTCAGAATGGAGGGGGAGAATAGACTGCAGGCATTTGAGATGTGGGTGTAGAGAAGGATGAAGAAGGTGAGGTGAATGGAGAGGAAGACAAACGAGGAAGTGCTAGAGATGGTGGGCGAGGAAGGGAAACTTCTGAATGAAATCCGGGAAAGGCAGGGTAGATGGCTGAAGGATGTAATAAAGGGCGATGGGTCGCTCAAGAGTGTGATAGAGGGAAGGATGTTGGGCAAGCGGAGAAGAGGAAGAAAGAGAATAGGTTTCATGGACGGGATGAAGAAGGATAGATCGAATGCAGAGGCAAAGAAAGATATAATTGAGGGAAATAGGCCCCTGAATATGTAAAGAACCAGGAGGAGATTCTCTAACATTCGACAAAACCTACCTTTACCGGTAGAATTCATTTTTTTAAATGTTAATATAATAAGCGCCATCACAGTATTAAATTCTGTTTCATTATAACCTTTGCATATAGTTTGGATTACTAAGTTCATTTCATTAATATGATGTTTTTGTCTTTCCAGGTAATTTACTTTCTGTGTTTATGGTGAGCAAGTAAAATATCAACGTTGGTGAGTTGCATGTTCTTTTATCTAAACCGACTTATTTTGGTTTGCAACTTGCGCTAACGCCATTGATATTTCCTGTTAGATGTACGTTGAAATTTTAGGTCGTACTTTTACAAATGTGTTGTAGCCTCATACATTGCTATGGAGCGTAGCGCTGTATGCGGCAGAAATGTGGATCCTGAAAAATTAGGACGAGAATTGGGGATGAAGAAGATTAGATCGCATGCTGAGGCGAAAAAGGATATACTGGAGGGGGGTGGGCCCCTAAATGTGTAGAGGACTGGAATGAGATTCTCTAGCTTTCAGCAAAAGCAACCTTAACCGGTAGAATGCCTTAAAAAAATATGCTGAAAGCGTATCAGATCACCATTGGCCGTTCAACCTAAAATTGGTTGAATACTGCCCTATTCTTCCATATCTAATGTTAGTTCACTTACTCCTTGGTAGTTCTTCCTATGTTCATTCTTCTCTTTTTGACCTCTATCCTGGCCTTTCTCTTTGGACTTTTCCTTCTATTTTTCCTTTAATCGTCTTCTTAAAAACTAATCGTGCCCAGAGTTTGTCCAATCCCTCTGGTCCATATATAGCTATTACCTATTCTAACATTCTACATCCATTTTCATTTTTTTAATATTACTCGTTCATATGATTTTACAGCATTTTCGTCCAACGTGAGGATTTAGAAACTCCTTATCTTTTCTTATCTGCTTTTTTGTTGCCAATTGTTGCCAATATTTTCGATCCGATTCGTATTTTAAAGATACACTATTTATTTACAAATAAGGAAATGCGAAAAATAATAGTGAAACTAAATGTAGAAGTTTCAGCAGTAGGACACAATTCTATGTGTTTCAAAGCTAAAGCCATTTTTGGATAAATTTTTCTCGAGTATTCCACCGGGAAAGCAGATCCATGTCTCCAGACTTTTTGAAGAACTACTTCATCTTGAACCCCTGAACTCTGAATGAAGGTTTCACTCAGAACCCGTGAGGATGGAGAGCAAGTCGTTCTTCGAAACGTCGGGAGAAGCCTGCTTACCCGCTGGAATACGCGAGAAACATATATCCAGCAAATATGCCGGGAAAACCTAAGACCTTAAAATCCATTTTTACTTTCCTCTCATCTGCGGAGAAGAATATAAGTGATTGGGACCAATTATATTGTCATAAATTTTCTGTCAATTCATGCCTAGCGATGCTTAATATAAATGGTAAGCATGAACTGGTATTTGCATTGCGGTATGCCATTGCTCAGTTGTCTTTGTCTTACACTCATCTCCGAAAGAACTGAGCATTGATATTTTCTGCACATCATTTAGCCCGCAGGCTAATTATCCATTGATTGTCACCCTAAAGTCAAACTCCTCTCTAGATCCTATTCTAGGATCCTTCAAATTTCCAAACGTTGTATGTAACAAATAATGTGGTACGAAGTCACTCGCACGGGTGCATATACACCAGGGTTGAAATTCGCTATGAAAAAATCATTTGACTTGACCGGGATTCGACCCCGGATCACCCAATTGCCGGTCAGGTGTGTTAGCCAGTTATACCACCAAGCCATCTTCCTTCAAGGAAAATTTCGAGGGGGGTTTATGCGAACTATATGCACCCGTGCGAGTGACTTCGTACCACATCATTTCTAACATGCAATGTTTGGAAATTTGTCAATTTCGTTGTTTTAATAACGACAATGTTGGGTTTATCCACCGCAACAGTGGCTTTGTAAGCACGACTTCGTCTCATGTGCTACAATGTAGACTTGAGGCCTGAACATCTAGTTCGCCTAAACCCCCCTCGAAATTCGCCTTGAAGGAAGAAAGATGGCTTGGTTGTGTATTTTGCTAAAGAAATATTTGGACTAATCAATTAATTATCTTCTGAATTTGTTAAACTAATATTTGAACTGATTGAAACTGTAATTGAAATCACATTTTGAAATAAATGCAATTGAACCTAACTGGCTAACACACCTGACCGGCAATTGGGAGATCCGGGTTCGAATCCCGGTCAAGTCAAATGATTTTTTCATATCGAATTTCAACCCTGGTGTATAATCCTTCAGTTTGGCTCTTTATTATCCTCACAGTCGCGAGGTCAGAACTGATTTCTCTGTACTCTATTTCTCCAATATTTTATTTTTTACAATTTCAAATTGTATAATCTTATGCATCTACTACTTCATGAAGGGTCACTCGAGTGACGATGTATAGGTATAAAATTCCCCAGGGGGCAGACAAAAATACAACAACACAAACGAGAAAACACTTAAAAGAAAGCTCCTAATATTTCAACGAGCCGTGCGCCTTTTTCAAAGGAAGATTGAGAACCCTTATGTATCATATATTATACTTATATATCTTTCATTATTTTCAACTTTTCAGTTTCTAATATTCATACGACTGATACCAATTCATGGCGTCTTTCTCTCGAGCCTCCTGGGAATCAGTTGCGATGAAGTTTGGTGCATATGAAATTTGTTAATTTTAATAAACTTTACACCTTCAGATGTCACTTCTTTGAAGTATTTTATATTAGAGATTCAAGCAATCTTTGCGACGAGTTACTTTTTCCGCACCCCTCCTAACTCCTTTCCGAAAACATTTCCCATCTCCCTTTACCTATGTTTCCGTGCCTTTCTACCAAAAGTTAGTTTGTCCTCCAAACCCCTCGCTTCTTAGCAGTGATTACTATTGTAAAATTCAATAAATTAAATATAAACAATGGTACTTGAAGATGCAGCAAGCTGCGAAACGCGTAGTACGTTTAACTGTTAACGAAAAATTGTGGAAAAGTACAAGGATTGTTTTCCATATGAATTCTAATTGTTAATTTCAGCTCATACTGTGTGATCTTCTTCGTAGGATTCTTGCACTGCTTTCACTTTAAATGCAAGGATAAGCAGCACCACGTGTTAAGATAATATAAGATAAGATAAATTTATTGCTCCTCTTGAAGTACAAGTACAAATCTCTTAAGTCCAAATAAATTGGAGCTTTAGGCAGCCTCAAAGGTACAACCACCTGTATCGAGGCTGCCCTCCGTGTGTTCATAATGTAGACCGTTAAGTCATTAAACATGGGAACCATGATTTTATTAAATTCCCGTTTTGATTGAATCGGTCTTTTAATGTTCAATAAAAAGCATTTTCTTCCTTCAGAGGTTAATAATGGATTAAATGCCGAATGTATTGATCAATTTCTCATCTTTGTTATTATTTATATCAAAATCTAATTGATTCTTCAATCATTTACTGAAATAGAGGTATTTCTTTAAACATGATGTCTTAAGAGTTAACGGGATAAATTTATATGAGTTTAGGCATCTAAAGTTTGGTATAGCATTGCGAATGAGGGTGTTAGTTCGTTGATTAATCTTTCCGGACATATTATATTTTCATAAATACATGGTTAGACAAACTCCTCTTGTAGGTAAAACTCTTATTATGCTTCATTTATAATATTTTCTCTATCCTCATTCTCTTCTTTGTGTTGTTTTTTATCAGCAGTTATCTCAAGTTCCCTCGCAGTAGTTGACTAGCTGCAATGCTTATTTTGCTGAAAATGAAATATTTAATCATACTCAATACAGTGAATAACTCAATAATTATGATTTGGTAATTTTAAGGACTAAACACAACCAAGGTACATGTATGGCATTGCAACTCAGTCAAACAGCTGCTCAATCGTGGTTGTTGTTATGTCCCAGATGGGTTGAAAAGAACTGTGTGAGAAACCGCCCCTCGTTTGCTGGGAAGTAGACGTTGAAGGAGAGGAGGGTAGATATGAGAGGATAAATTGTCAATATTGTTTTACACCTATATGATACGGATAAACTAGTCAGGAGTAGTGCATATATAATATGTTATCAACCAACAATTCGCAATTTTAATGAATGACGACCAGTATGATTTATTTCTAGATATCAACTAATAAAATTGAATCGAATTGTTTTAAATTCGGTTTCTGCATGTGCTGATGTATAATTGGCCACATAATTTAGAACGTGCATCAAAATTACATGGCATTTCAGTCACTTGAATAGGTGTTTTGATTTTAATCATGTAAGCGTATTCAAAGACGGGAAAAGTATGTGAAGTAAACCTATTATTTAAACCTTTTTTAATTTCCACCGTGAAAGTTATGCAGATAAATTGCATTTTTTACGTTAAATCTCATAGATTAGTCGGGAGAAGACCTTTGAGAAACCACCGCCGAAAAAACCTTGAAAAAATAATCCTCTGGAATGAGAAATCCAATCCATGAGTATCATTGTCACGAATTCATCTTCCTCTAAACTTCATTTTAAGGGTAAAGTGGATTAATTCAACTCTTGCAAATATTATTCAGCTTTCCACATAAAGATTAGAAACTTAAATAAATAATAATATTTGAAGTTAATAAACGTTACGGGAGTTGCAGGTTACAGGAGCATAAAAGAGCAGGAGAGATACGCCCGTGGAAATAATGCCATTGTAGGTCAAATAACCTCTGGTCTTGGTCGTAAGGGTTAGTTTTAAAGTAACTAAATTATGGTGAGAGAAGAAAATACCAACATGGACGTTTTAGGGAAGCATTTGAAATTGAATAACACCGAAATAATGTATGCTGCAAAGCAGGTACAAGCTGGGATTTATCTGTGAAAAATCTATAAAAAATCACGATCGAGGAGGGAGGGAAATTTTAAGGAGTCGAGAGGGATCACATAGAACAATGACCATAATCTCACTAGGATAAACTTAAATATATTTGTAAATGTAACCGCGAGATGGTTGAGCTAATTAATGCATTTCTCAATGCCGACGTACCGCCAAGTTCTTTTGCTGCATCTTCAGGCTTTGAAATCAGTAAAATTGCATTATAAAAACAAATTACATGTCAATTCTAAGCAGTGAATAAATCAAGTTTGCAGTTGACATATTTATTGGCCACGACACAAGAATCTTGCTGTTGCCCTTATATGTAAATGGTCGAGAAAGTCAGCATTCATTATATTTGTAAAGATAGCGCACCACAAGACTCATTAATCCGGGCAAAGCGCATAGTAGAGGACGCGTAGCGTTGAGCAATGATTACAAAAAAAATCACGGAGTAATAGAAAAAAATCGTCAGAATATGAATTAATACAAATAAAAACTAACTCTTTTAAAACTCCAGAAAACTATTCAGCAACTTGCTCACAACATGTTTCGCCAGTTGCGGCATCCATTACTCAAACAGTTTAGTGAGTTGGTTTTTTCATTTCCTCTTTTACTGAGAGAATGCACATATTTTTCGTCGTCCACGCCGAGTTTTCCCCTTTCACATCGCCGCCGATAACCTTCCTGCTAACCCTCGGCCAGGAACCGCGCCTTCTCCCGCCCGCTCGGCCCGAAACACACCCCCGAACTCTTCTTGCCGACTGTCATGAGGAGGACGCAGCCCATGCAAGGGAACAGCCTCCCCCTCTCCCCCCCTTGTTCCGCATCCCCCCTCCCCTGTCGCAGCCGGCCCCCTCCCCCTCCCTCTCCTACCCCCACCTCCTCCAGACCGACCTCGCCCCCCTACTCCCCCCCAATCGCCAATCCACCTCGCTCCAACATCGCCAGACTATTTCTCATAGGCTGTGGTGAATCTGTCGCAAGCTGTGGATTACACGGATTGAGAGCACTCACGTACGTTTATTTCGGTGACTTCTCCGTTTTTGCACCAAGAGCGCCATCAATTTGCCATCTTTTTATTGCCAATAAGGAATGATTTTTACCGTGAATTTAGTGCGGGATATTCGGAATGAAGAAAAATCATAAGAAAACAAAAGTAATGAAATTCTCTTGGACAAATAAAGCGAGGCTTGGAATTAAAGTTGGAGGACACAAACTCGAGCAAGTAGAACAATTTAATTACTTGGGTAGTACGCTAAGAGGAAATCGGGCAAAGTAGCAAAGACATGCGGAAGAGAATAGCGCTAGCTAAGGAAGTATTTAGTAATAGACAGGAGCTGATGGCGGAGATAATGGGGAAGGACGTGAAGAAGAGGCTGGCGAAGAGCTTGATATGGAGCGTAGTGTTATATGGTGCAGAAACGTGGACCCTCAGAATGGAGGAGGAGAATAGACTGCAGGCATTTGAGATGTGGGTGTAGAGAAGGATGAAGAAGGTGAGGTGAATGGAGAGGAAGACAAACGAGGAAGTGCTAGAGATGGTGGGCGAGGAAGGGAAACTTCTGAATGAAATCCGGGAAAGGCAGGGTAGATGGCTGAAGGATGTAATAAAGGGCGATGGGTCGCTCAAGAGTGTGATAGAGGGAAGGATGTTGGGCCAGGGGGGAAGGGGAAGAAAGAGAATAGGTTTCATGGACGGGATGAAGAAGGGTTTATCGTATGCAGAGGCCTTAAACGACATACTAGAGTGAGAAAGGCCCTTGAAAGTGTAGAAAACCGGGAGGATATTCTCTGACATTCAACAAAACCTACCTTTACCGGTAGAATACTGAATTAATAAGTTCTTGTAGGGAATAAAACCGATTATTTGGAGGATTTAGTTTCATTCTGGGAACTAAGGGAAGTACAATGTAGAAAGAGCTGGTGAATAATTCACGACTAATTTGATGTAAAATTAGAACCCTTACACTTTCTTCATTTATGCAATTACCACTCGAGACAGAATTTAAGTAAACTTGCTGTTATATTTAGAATTTTTACCAGAGTATTATAAAAATTACGGTTTTTGGAGCTTGTGGCAGTTTTATTTTTAGTGCTACGAAAATTAAACTACCAAACTACCAAACTACCAAAACGCTCTTCGAATTGGCCTTTTAGTTGCGAGTGTGATTGTAATTTTGGCTCATGACCTTAACTGCTTATATAAAGAGGCTAATATTTATACTGTAAAATTTAACCTCAATTTTGTATAACGGATTGGAAATTTTGCAAGAAATGTATTACTTCAAGAATCTGATGGAAGCGAGTTGTGAAAATAAATATCAGGCGGTAAGTGAGAGATTGTGAATGGGTTTTTTTAGGGCCATCGCTTAATGTGTATTTTTAAAAACTATCCTACCCTGAATTTCACGGGGATGCTGGGTATGTAGAGCATGGACTGTGTAATTGGTACGCATACAGATTCAGAAACTCGTGATATATGGCCTAAATCTTTTGTAAATACGATAATGTGCAAATGAAACCTTACGAGAGATATGATATCCGTATAATAGTTTTTATGCCGCTACTTGGGATTTTGGGAGGGGGCGTGATATCACTGGTATAACAGGTAGGGATGAGAAGTGAGGATTAAGGGAGAAGAAAAATAATTAGTGGTTTTACAGTATTGTGGTGTCTCGCTATTGTCGTCATAACTTTGAAGGTCCCTTAAAGATAGGATTTTTTATAGCTATCAATTGTTTACCTTATTTCTCTTATTCTGTCCCTTTTGTCTTTTCTACATGTCATAATATGGGGCTAAAGCTATATACTTAGGTATATACCGGAATATTTGAATGTATCTAGTTGCTTTAAACTTGCATTTACTTATAATAGAATTATTTCCATGGAAAAAAATTGCTTTGAATTTCTGATAGCTCTTACCAATGAAATTGCTCGAGGGAGGTTCGATTTCTCCTCCTTAACGTTGAATGGTCCTAATTACTTCCAATCCCATTCCCATTTAGTTCATTGTACTCCTTATTTTGTACTCATGTATATTTTATTACGTCCCGCAGTTCATTTTGTATATACGTCTCCGTACACCTTAAAAACATATGTACCGTTTTTAACGACTATATTTCCTATAGTTCTCTCACAGCTTATCCTTAATGCGAATATTCATATCAGTAACCCAGTTTGAATTTATGCAGGATAATTTCACATCTAACTTCATAATAAAAAACTTTTTTGCTAACTTTGGTTGCTTCTGGCTCCAATTGGTGGAAATTTATGGTGGCTAAACAAATAATCTGTGCATATTTCCACTGATTAACTCCATGTATAATTAAGTTTTGTTCAAGGGAACATCATTAAACATTCCACGAAAGAGACTATTGTGATATGTTATAGTAAAAGTAATTTCTACCAAACCTTTTTCAGCGGTTTCTTGTTTCATTATAATACATCAACATATTCATTTTTGGCACAAATATTTTAGAAAAAATGTTTTATCCTAGGCATAACAGTAGGATACAGGACATTTTCAAATCCAACTTCATAACAAAAAAATTCATTGGTTATGACATAGTTGGATATTTCTGGTTCAATTTAGTGAAAATCTGTGTGCACTAAAAGATATGCTAGGAATAATTTCACTGATCTGCCTTCTGTAAGATCCAGCTTTATCGCTGACGGGGCGTCATGAGTCATTTAAAGAAGTGACTAAGATGAGTGACTGTGGCCAATGGAACCAATTTCACACCTTTACCAGCAGTACCTTTATTTACGAAAGCTTATTCAGTTTTTTGCATAAATTTAAAATAATCTATTTAAATCCAGACATGACCAGATCATCACCCAGTTAATCATATCTGGGCAATTTGCGCTAAAACCCATAGACGTGTGCATGTTACCCTTTTAGCCTCAGGAGTATACCCGCGTATCTACGAGATTAAAATTGTCAGTTTCTAGTAGATATTAACCTGAGTGGCCCAAGTGCATGTGTAGGAGTCGGGTCATCTATTTTTCTATTACCAATTGGGATCAATAATTATTTTAATTTACATTTCAATCGCTCTCATCTTGAATTATAACTAGAACGCTTCACGAGCGAATTTTTAAAGTTGGTGGTTTCCGGCTATACTTTATGGAATTTACAAAACATTTTGAAAGAATAGAGTAAACTTTGTTTTTCCACAATGAATTTTATAATTTGCGACCATGGTTTCGACGATTAACATCATCATCAGCTGAAGATACATCTTGATACACAACTTATATAGGTAGGTATTCCCCTCCCCTCCCTATCTAGTACCTATATAAGTCGTTGCACCAACAGCATCTTCACCTGAAGATGACGTTAATCGTAAAAACCATGGTCACGAGTCATTAAATTCATTGTGGAAAAACAAAGTTTATTCTTTCAAAAAGAAGGAATTTTTATAATAGAAAAAAATAAAGTCTTCAGTGAGAGGTGAGGGGAAACGGTCCACCACCGAAGATGGATGGATAGGTGGGGGAGGGGGGATGGGTTAGGAGGGCGCGGCTTTCGCAAACTTCACCCTCTCCTCTCCGTCCCACACTCCCCCACCCGCCCTCCCCCCCCGGCTGCCGCACCCACCCTTCCCCGCCTCCCACTCCGCCGCACCCTCACAACCTTTCGATATCTCTCCGGCCACGCCCTCTTTCCCGTCCGGTCCATTCTCGCTTCCCGCGCACAATGCCGTCGCTTCCGCAACACACACACACTCTTCCCGCCGGAACACTGCGCCTCCCTCCCCCGGGCTCCACTGCACCCCGCCCCGCACCCAACATCCACTGCCCTCGCTGTCCCATTCCTTCGCCTCCCTTCTTCAACAACGACATTCGGCCAAACCCCACTCCTCGTTGACTTCTGGTCCGCCACAAATCTCTCCCCCATGGAGTGCGTTTTTTTTTCATTCCTCTCTTCCTGTCTCTCTTCCTCCCTCTCTCTTCCTCTCTCCCTCTTCCTCCCGTCTCTTTCCGTCGGTACTATTTTCTCCACAAAAGGTGTTCCTCCTCCCTTTTGAGCCGCGTGGGTAATTGTGGGAGGAGGAGGGGTGTCGAAGTCTTGCGATGGTTTCCCTTCTTTTTCCTCCTCCCCACCTCCCTCTCGTCTCTGTCGGAATCGGTGTGCGTGGAAGTGTTCCGTCGAATCCCGTGACAAACCCGGAAATGTACGCTTTAGGTGAGAAGGGGTCGAGGATGAATTCGGGGTATTCATCCGATAAAGCAGCAATTGAAAATACCAGCTCTCTTGGTCTCGGAGTTTTTATATTATACTAGATTTTTAACAGTCACACAAGGATTAAAATAGAAAAAGTATCTTATCATGTCACCTTAATAATGACATAAAATGTCGAAACCATGGTCGGTGTTTATGGTTGGGTATTCATCCGATAAGGCGGCAATTGAAAATTCCAGCTCTCTTGGTCTCTGAATTTTGATATTATAATAGATTTTTATCAATCACAGAAAGATTAAAATAGAGAATACATGATATTATAATATATTTTTATCAATCACAGAAAGATTAAAATAGAGAATACATGTTATTATGTCACCTTGATAATGACATAAAGTGTCGAAACCATGGTTGGTGTTTATGGTCAGGTATTCATCCGATAAGGCGGCAATTAAAAATGCCAGCTCTTGTGGTCTCGGAATTTTGATATTTTACTAGATTTTTATCAATCACACAAAGATTAAAATAGAGAATACATGTTATCATGTCACCTTGATAATTACATAAAGTGTCGAAACCATGGTTGGTGTTTATGGTCGGGTATTCATCCGATAAGGCGGCAATTGAAAATGCCAGCTCTCTTGGTCTCGGAATTTTGATATTTTACTAGATTTTTATCAATCACACAAAGATTAAAATAGAGAATACATGTTACCATGTCACCTTGATAATGACATAAAGTGTCGAAACCAAAGTCGGTGCTTATTAAAATAGTGTGGAGATTTACTATCGATTTTTCATTCTTACCAGTATGGGTATTGAATTTTTCCACAAAGTCAAGCCTGAAACTCTTTCATATGTTACCACTTGATAGGATATCACACTGAGGCAGTTTTGTAGCCAATAGAATGCGCATTCGGACATGATAAGCGTATCAGCGGTGCAGTTCATATGCCGAGAAATGTGTATTATTTGCGGAATCATCACGATGTAGTACTGTTTTACTCTTTATATACACCAAATGGAAATAATTTTCATAGAAACACTGTAATATTCATGAATTTATGGTTAAATTTCATTAAAAACTTTTCTGGGATTATTTTGGTGAAAAAATGAGCTATATTTTCTTGCGTTCAGGCGATATCTAGGCAATTACTTAGTCTGTGTTGCCACGAAAAGAGAAATACCACACATGCTTCCAATGGTATAACCTTTGAGTACGTCCTTTTATGCAAATGGAGATGATACCTCGGTGCCCTAACCTAGCAGTAGTATTTGGTGTGAATTCTTTTTGATGGAGGGTCAAAAGTCAATATCTAAAATTCTCAAATCTAATATATTCGGATATTTTCTGTGTAGTTATGTGGATAGAATAGGAAGATAAGTGGCCAAAAATCCTGATTTAGTGATTGCAAACTCCAAGCCATCCACAGACTGCATCATCATTAGGCTCAGTTGATTGTCAGTTCACTGATGACGAAATATTACTTCAAAAACTAGGTCGGAATAAATATATTTCACCAGTGGAAAATCTTAAGATATGTCTCCTCTATTTCGCCCTTCAAAGTTAAACAAAAAGAAAACCTCAAAACTCAATGGTGGGTATGACCAGGTCTAGCACATGATGGAAGGAAACCGACGCATATTGCATCGTGGAATCTTGACAACGGCAGGAATCTTGGAAGAATGCATAAGAATTATGTTTTTCCCCATTATTTACCCTAAACCGATGCTTAACAAACTCAGATATTGTGCCAGTTAATGTTTACAACTGCTTAGTGCTTGTTTCCTCCTAAGTTGTTACATTACATGATAGAGAATGATGTCTTTTTATTCTACTCGCTGTTTTGAATTATGATTGCTTTTGTGGAGGGGGATGTTGGAACAAATTTCTCAAAAGTACATATCATTGGCTTCCTTCTTAGCCTCAGAGGAGTGAACTTACGTGGATAGAGGAGTGAAAAGTAAATGAACCTAAAACAAGAACCTTCGAAAATGGGAAGTATTAAAGTCCACAAAATTTAGTTGATGTCAAATCTTTCCGAGCAAATAATTGCACATCCGCCTTTATGCATTTTGAATGAGCATTTTGTGGGCTTTTTACCAAGTGCAGAATAATCCAAAAAATTTTCTCCTGAATTACGAAGTATTATCTCATAAAGGTATAAGTTTGCAATAATTGTATTTGTACTTAGAGTAGTGGCTCTTCTTTGAATGCTCTTGGCTATCCTTACCATTCGTTATTTGTCTTCAACAAATAACCATTGGTTAAACATTAAAATAAGCATGCATGTGGTGAACGTCTAGATACATAAAACCTCTTGGTATCAGCCAAATTCTAAATAACCCAACTCACGCGTGTCCATTCACTCAAAGCTTGATGTTTGCAGCACAATGGCAAACCAGTACACTAAAACGAGCAGCCATTTACATGAGGCATAAGTTAGCTAAATCTATTTTCTCCTGATATTAACTTGTTGACCTGAGTGAAGTCCTTACTACGTTTCCCCGTCATTTTTCACAACTACTGACTGTTAGGAAGGGCCAACATTCTAGATGAGTTATGGGAATATACTGTGAATTTATTGAGCACCTGGTATTAGATGCCAGTACAATTGTCCTAGTCCCTTTGTTTTGCTAAAATATGTAAATGCATCGAAAAAGAAATTATATTGATACCAGCAATTATCCTTTATGTGAATGTGTTTCATTCTGGAAATGTTTTCAACAGCAGCGTAACGTGAAACTTCAAAACTTCCGTTTTTTTAGATATAGAGGATATGATTAATCTTTTAAATTTAGAGATGCCGTTTAAACTCTGCTGCATTTGATTTTTGATTTTTCAAATTTTTCTTGGGTAAAATCATTAATGTGGCGTTTTTATGAGCATTGCGATGTCATGCACTCATTTTTACCTCTTTCCACCTCTCACGGATTTCGTCAAAACTCTATCTAGCATATTATAAAGCTCTCCTTCAGAGACTGAATAAAATTTCGTGAATGTAAATCATAGGTCTGTACTTGTTTTCACATAGTAATTGGATAGTGTTTTACGAATATAATTTTCACCATCATTTTTCGAACATTTTTGCCTTGTCAAGTACAGAAAATGTCAGTATTTAGTCTTCTGAAATGCTTCCACTGCTCCTGGATTCAATCAATCGAAAATTTATTGCCCAACATTGCATGACTTCACGCAGAATATCAAATGTGCTAAGAATAATAAAGCAGTCTTCAATGTTCATTGTTCATAAATTGTACACTGATAGATCAAATCATCTTTCAGAATAGATCCTAACTGTCTTTTGCGAAAGATTAGGTATCATCAGGTCGAAAGTTTCTCCCACCTTTGTAGCTTAATATCTTCCAACGGGAGAAGTAATAGGGAGATCAGAGCTAAAGTAGCGTAGACTAAGAGTGTCTTCTGGATAAAAAAAGGTTTTCTTACTTCAAAAGATACTAGTATAGACCTGCAAGAGAAATATATTACAACCTTCATCCCAACACGGATCTAAAAGCTGGACTCTCTGAGATAGGGGTAACATGAAAATACAAGCGTTCAAAATGTGGTGCTGGCACCGAATATTCAAAATACTGTGGACTAGCAAAGTAACCAATGAACAAGTCTTGGAAAGAGTGAAAAACTTCAAATGGTAAAAATGACAGAAAATGGGAGAGAAAATCTGGGAGGACACCTGCTAAGATATTGAGACTGGTGCACGAATCTGATAGTAGGGAGGATGGAGTCCAAAAAGTGGAAGAGGAAAGCCAAAGGGAAGAATTATTGACAAACGTCAAAGTATATAAAACTCTGCTAAACTTGCTGATGCGATTTTCTAGCGTTTCGGCCCATTCTTTTACTTCGGTAAATGATGGCCGAAGTAAAAGAGGTAGAAGACGCTTCACGAATGTGATATAATGGAGGATGGACCCCAAATGGGAGAGAGGAAAGCCAAAGAAAGGAATTAATGACAAATATAAAAGTAAACGGAAGCTCTACTAAACTTGCTGATGCAGTTTATTAGCATTTTTTAGCGGTTTCTATAGTTTCGGCCATCTTTTACTTCGGTAAAAGATTTAGCTGAAGTAAAATAAGTAAAAGACTGGAAAGACTACCTCTTACAAAAAGAAGATGAGTAGTGTTTCCCAACAACCCAACGGTTGAGGGGATTAAGACGAGGTGTCACCATTTTGCATAATTCGATAACATTGGATACGAACAGAATAGTGATAGGTCGCTTTGAAATTCGTCTAGCTCTCCTCCCGTCGCATCGTTGAGTGACGTTATTGCCCTGTGCTTCGAGTACTTCAACTCCTTTCCTATCGAGATTCTTCTTCCCTGTTATTGCCTGCCCTCCCATGGTCGATCCTCGTCTAACATGCTCCCTTTCTCCCCGGTATACACACTTTCTGCTTCCCCACTCGAGTGTTCCTTGCCCTGTCTCAAACTCCCGAGCTCTTGTCCCGACTCACAACAGCCCTCTCCACGTCATCCCAATAGCGTTCTCCTGCTTGTCGCCACTCGCCGCAGTAAATCACAAAACTTTCGGGAGCCCCCCAATCCATCCCCATCCCTTGATATCGCCGCCACACCGGTGACGGCGATACTCTCCCTGTATCTTTATTGTTATAAATCCTAACTCATTCCGGAGGAGCACTCCAGTGTCAGGGAAAGAAGCCAGGTGGGGAGAGAGTCTCTCTTATCAATCAAAATATTTGCCTCGAAGAAAAAATAAAATGTCACGAGATATCAAGTGGTTCTCCTGTCGATACTCTGAAATCGATATTCTCGTCTAGAGTTTCTCCGGGATTATCTATTTTAAGACATCAATAGGTGTCTCCTTAGAGAATCATATCAAGCAAAATTTGTGGGCGTGGTCTCCGGCCATTCATTTTTGAACGTCAATGGTTTTTGGTAAGACGTTTTGTATGACATGCAACATTTAAAAAGTGGAATGAATTACATCCTACCTTTAACTAGTTAGCAAGATCAAGATGTATTCATTTACTCAAATTAGATATCAGTGGCAATTGAGTAAGTCGCTAACTTAAATAGAGAACATTAAACACAGTTGTGTAAGCCATTAATTGATTAGACTGTGAGATTGGGCTTTAAATTTGTCAGCAATGCATGAAAAGACATTAAAATACACCATTTATTGCAATTTGTAAGATGAAAAATCGTCAATATTACGGATGTAATAGAACATATATTATTCTTCTAGAAGTTTTTGTATTAAGACAATCAATACGGTCATGTCCAATTTCTCCACATCATACTGCATGTAATAATTATCTCACTAATCATTAATGATATTTTAGATTCTAATTTTAAAATAGCTTAATCATATAAACGGTTATATTATCGGATAGGGAAACTCAGGAATATTTTTATTATGTAATTAATTTAATGAAGGACCTCCGTGGCACTTATAAACTGCAGATTAACATGACAGTATTATTTGATTGAGTTTTGCGTGGTCGTTCCCCGGTGATCGGGGGAAAATATACCTATATTTGTTTGAAGTAGCGCAAAAGCACGTCGGCTGCAGGGCCTTCGTTCCTATTACCAGTTATAAAAGTGCTTTGACAGCGTTCATGCCACTCAAAGCCAATGTTATGTCGAGAGTAATTATATAAATGGCATGAGATCTCCAACGGGAAAGAATTTGAAGGTAGGACGCAGGTTTGAACAGGAAAATTCTTTTTTAGAAATTTCTTGAGCATCTTAAATCTGACTAATAAAATATAACTGACCGCAAATCTCTCCAAGGAATTAAGCTCAAGCCTTCATTAAAATTTGCTGCATATAGCCTCTATATGAGAAAGTTAAATACAACCTCCTTGACAAGAGGGCCATAGGAAACTTCAAATGTGGAAAACGTTCATTGAGGAGCAATAAATTTCAATTGTTTGCAAACCTTTTTAATTCGATTTTTACTTCAATTTCATGACCTGGTGCGATGAATGCGTATTTTAAAATCATTAACTAGTTCTTCAGATTTAAATGCTTTTGGTGACACATTCATATATAGATAATATATAATTTATTGTAGAGGATAGTGACCATTCGATATTACTCTAGTACATAGAGTGACCACTTCATCTGAATATCAGTCAACCGACGTATTTTTTAATTTAAATTTTAAAAACTTTTGCCATGCTGAGAATATAGAAGCGGTCGAAGGAAGTATATTTAATGGCTGGTGGCTGCAGTAATCAAAAGTCTCATTTATTTGTGCTGATAAGTAGAAAAATGATTGGTTTTCGACCAGGTTATAAATATCCTCCACTTTTATGCCGTATGGGACCGAGAAAATGGAGCTATTGAAGTCTTGTAGGATATATTTCTCTTCTCTTTATACTTTTTTAAAGCATTTCTCGCATCCATTGAGGGCTAATCGTAAGTGAAATGTGTCAGTCATCGCACTTGTGCTATATCTTTGAGGTTCCTTTTACAGAATGCAGTTAGGAAAGACTTAGTAAAGATTTGTATTAGGACGTGTTTCAATTATTTTATAAATCTGTACGAAAGTATTTTGTCTTCATTGACTCTTGCGAAATGTGCAGAAAAGTACGGAGCAGAAAAGACCGGAGTCAATTTTTTGTAAACTTTGGCTACCAAGGAAGTATTAGAGTTTACTTTGGAAGTAACAATTAAATTAATTGTGAGGTTGAGAAAATTCTTTTACATTAATGACTATAAATATTGCCGAATGACTTGCTGAGTGAATGAAATGGATAAAATTTCAGACAACCATTGATTCTTAAAAGCTCAGATGAATATGAGTATTAGCACTAATGGTACCGAGGAACATTCCGGCTAAAACACAAAATACCTATGGCTCGATAATTAACCAGAGTGCTATCCTAATCACAGGAGCGACTCTGTTGAAGAGCATTTAAATTTTCGCCAAAAACAAAGCGGTGATGGAGAACTTTTCCCATTAATCAAGCTGTTGAGGAATGAAATTTCTTTAAATACGAGATCTGCAGCGCTACATTTTGATATAAAATTAACTTAGCCTGCCAAATTATAACTTGGGAAATTAATACATGTGGTATGATTAACTTTAAGATATTGCTACTCTACCCTTGCCTCATTTTAATTTTGGGAGACTATACTCTTCATATATTACCGAAGTAAAATCTCGTTGTTCAATCATAATTCAGAATTACCTTAGGAATTATTCGGGATAAAACGGTTGCAACACCCTTGTACATGTGCGGTAATAAACTTCAACATGCATGAAATTACGTATTCTTTATTGTGCAAAGTAAGACCTCTCCATTGTCTCCGAAATATTGATATTTGTCAAACCTAATGCATTCAACTCAAACGGAGGATTTAAACTCTATGATCATGTAGCCTAACCGGCAGCACCAAGGATTATCAGTTCAAAGGTCTGACGATATATTTCCGAAGAACTTCCTTCATTGAGGGAGTCGTTGAGACATCTCTATGTAAAAACAACCTCCTTTCTACTAATAAAAAACATCGAGTTGGTGTGTTTAGAATTACAAAAATTCAACCGTCACAAAATTTTGGGCATCGGGGGTCTCTGAGAGTCCGTTCAAGGAAATTAATGAGATTCGTGAATAAATTTTACCGTTCGCACCACTCCAAGCGATACCGGATGAATCGAGCGTAATGAATAATAAAATTCTTCACTCCCGAGATGACGTCAGTTGCGAAATGAGAAACCATTGGTCGGGAGAGGTCGACTCGGAGGCGGAGAGGCAGTCTGGGGTAAGAGACGGCACATGGGCGGGCAGGAAGGTAGGGAGGTCGTAGGGCCAAGGGGGTGGGGGCAGGCCGGCCCATCACCTTGCATGGAGAGGAGAGGGGGAGGGAGGCGGTCAGAGGCGGAAGGGAGGAAAGGGGGGTGGGGTGGGGTAGGAGTCGAAGCGGAGAGCATCGAAATTGAATGAGGGGCCTCGCAGCCAGGAAAAGCCGACGAACAAGCTTCCAAAAATACTGGAGGCAGTCGAAATTTGCCCCTAAAATGAGGGTGACCAGGAAGGTTATTCTGTAAGGTCTCGGAATACTCGAGATACGACTGTGACGAAAATTTGACGTCAGAACCACAAATATATCAAGTGGGGCCGTTAATAATTTGTCCTTCATCGAGAGTTTTAACGTCACATCCACGGATTTTCCGAGGTTTCACCGTTACGAGTCCTTACTGAATAGTGTTCCAGATGCCGTGTATTTCACGAGGCCGACTATACGGTTCTAAACACTCGCTGATGCGTCTCATCCCGTCCAAAGCGCGTTACAGACGATACTCGATATTGGACAAGTTTATGCTGACAATCTACATCTATATACTACCCTGCGAGCTGCCGCATGGGCGTGTGGCAGGGGGTGTTAGGTCGTCAGACATGTAAAGACGTAAGGTATTGGCAGGTGAAATGGTGACGTGAATTATGGGAGTGTATTTAGTGGAGCTCAGTTTTTACTGTGGTCGCTTATTGTGCGCGGAAAGAACGAGTTTTTGTACCTATCTGTTAGGCAATGCCCTGCTAAAAATTTCTGTATAGTTTCCTTATAAATACTTCTACAGAATTTCTTAAAAGTTCTGTAGATATTCCTTAAAGTATTGAAACGCCATTTTACGGAATTCCCTAGGACGTTCAGCAGAATACCTTAGGATGTTCTACAGAATACCTTAGGACGTTCTGCGGAATTCCTTCGGACGTTCTGCAGAATTCCCTACGACGCTCTACAGAAGTCCTTTGACGCTCTGTACAACTCCTTACAAGCTCAAGGAAACCTTGCATATTTCCGTACAGTTGCTGAAGTTCTACAGAACAGCTTGTAAGGAGTTATTTTGCTCTGTAGAAAACAACTCTACAGAACTTATGTTTTGTAGAGTCAGGCTCTCATGTTCCGTACAGATCCTCAGAAAAGGAACTTGTTCTGAAGAAAAAGAGTCAATTTCTGTAGAATTCCTTACGCTCTACAGAACAGCTTCTAAGGAATTTTTAGCAGGGTGTATATCTCTTATTTTATCACTTCTGTCAGGCCTAGAGATGCAATGAGGCGTCATGATAATATTCTCTGTCTCGCTATGAAACACACCTGTTATGTATTTATCAAGCAACCTAAGCCTAGCGTGTAGCCTCCGAGTCTCTAGGGGCTCCCACCTTAATCCCTCATAAAGTTGTTAGACACTATATGTTCACTCGTAGCAGTTTTTTTTGCGGTTTTAATGAAGCTTGCTGCTTTTCTTTGAACTTTATTAATTTCTTTGGTTAAATCTGTTTGACCAGGGTCCCAAATGCTCGCGGTGTATTCGAGATGTAGCGTAACCAGAGCAAAGTAGCACATCTCTTTTACTTTTTCATCCGGGTCCCTTCCTATTGTACGCTTTCCAAAACGTGTATCTTTAATGCTGTGCCGCATATGTTTTGTATGTGTACAATTGCACTTATATCTAGACTAGCCGATAGAAATGTGACTTATTTGTTGATTTTCTCCTTAGTACTTGTTTATTTATCTTAAACCTAGTACTAACATCACTTACTGCTCATTTCACACAATACTTGATCCAGCATAAGCTTGTAATATGCTGGTGATGAAAATGTTAACTATGTTAGGACATAGGTGTTGTAGCTAAATAGTTTATTTTCTCCCTAATGCTTATTTTTTAATCCGCAGCGTAATATTAGCAACTCTTTTTCATTTTTTCATCATGACTCTTGTATCTCTGTGCGTTTATGTAGTTCCAAAATACATGTACGCGAATAGCTTCTCTGACATTGGTGTTGTTGACTTGCCGATAGCGTAGTAGTACATGTTGGAGAACTTCCACCTCCCGACAAGCATTTGCAGGTTTTTGCTAATATGTTAACCGTCGCTATTTTGTTAGTTTTATTAGGGTTCATTGTGGTATATTTTGGCAATCTCACCCCTTGCCACACCCCCTCGATATGGCTAGCAGAGTGTTTTGTAAATGATGTATGCTGGTTGGCGAATATTAATGAGGATTTAATCAATTCAAGCCATTCAGGAAAGTTTCACGTAATCATTGCACTATTAATTGCGAGAAAGCGTTATTTTTTCATATATTAACGAATATTACATGAAAATAAATAAATAGAAGCCCTAAATCGTAGCATGTGAAAGATAGAAGCAGAATGAAGGAGTCACAACAAGAGGAAAGTAATTAGAGTAAATGGATTCCTTTATCTTTACCGGAACTATAATCCCGTGGGACGATGGAAGTCTAAAATGATCGCAAGCTTATGATAGCCCAAGCTAAGACATAGTTGATGGTGACAAGCCAAATGCTCTGTTCCAAGAATATAGTAGAACGAATGAGGAAACAGTATGTAAAAACACTCACGTGGAGCATGGGAACATATCGATCTGAAACGTGGACGATATGAAATGCAGACAAGAAACAAGGGACAGTATCCGTAGTATTCGAAATCTGGTTTTCAATTGGAATACTTAAGATTAAAAGAACGGATAAATAAGAAATGAGGAAGTGTATAATGGAGTAGAAGAGGAGAGAACATATGGAACGCAACAGAATACAAGAGAAAGATCAAGGGATACATACTTACCCCAAACAAAGAGGAAAGATCGTAAGAGTGGCCAGGGAATGAGGGAACCAATATTAGATAATGAAGGATATAGGGTTGCAGTCAAGGGGAAAGGGTTGGTGTGGTGGGTAGAGTACTGGCAGACCATACGGACGGCCAGGGTTCGAATCCATGCAGAGGTGGATGTTTTTCAGAGGAAACTCGCTACTTGTGGAGGGCACTTCAACTGCAGTACTCCGTCGGTCAGATAAGACGTTAAACCGTGGTCCTAATTCTATAATAATAAATATGGTCATAGAATGTCTGAAAAACTTTAGGTGCATTTTTACCAAAATTGTAGATTTCACGTCCAGAAAAATACAGTCACAGGAGGTATAATATATTTTAGAGAGCGAAGATCACAATGTACTATTCAATTTAGTGTCATTGGCCGAAGACCAATCGAAGTCATTCAAACTGGAAGCGAGAGGCAAACTATTGCTGCTTAAGTTATGAAAGGAAGTAGGGCAGTGAGTGCGATAGCGACCTTGCACAAGTCAGTCAGAATGCTGATTCCTTACCACACGATGGAACTGATGGCACGATGAAATCAAATTGATGATTACCCACAAATTTGTGGTCGATTCAGTAACGTGTAAAACGAGTTTAACATCATTGTAAAATTCAGTATTGCGTGGTGTAATTATGGTACAAACACTAAGTTCTTAATGTTTCAATCATAAATACAAAATAGATGATTGAGTGGAATGCCAGATCTTTGAGATAGTTGATGATTAAGTTGAGGTGGGAGGTAAAGTATTGGTATCCTATTTGGAGGGCCGCTGACCATATTCCAGCCGTGATTATACCCAATAGAAATCTTGATTCCTTCTTGGATATTTGATGTAAAGCAGTCACACTCTGGATATGGCGGTAAACTGATGATGTCTTGGCGCCTTTCATTATGAACAGGCCATTATCAAGGTCTGATTTCTCTCCACCCTTCCTCCTCTGCCCAAACAGTAATTCTTCTCTCTGACCTTTATCACATCTTCAAGTAATCCGTCTTGCTTCCAAAACTATTCATTGATCCAAATGTAACAATTTACAACCCAATTACCACCAATTATCTTGACCATATAACTTTCCTCTCCATTTATAAGATCATGTCACGACTTCATAAATCAACTTAGGTCACAAAACAAACAAACACAATGAGCAAAGGTACTCATGGAACTAGCAAGTCCTATAAGATCAGAATGCAACAAACTACAAACAAACTCTGAAAATCATTTTCTACTTTTATAACATTTGCTATATATCTTTATTTAAATGTCTCGCGGAGTGTATCCATATCCTCGATGGAATTGTATGAAATTTAGCCATAAGCTCTTACTAAAATTTTCGTTGTCAACGTTATATCCTCAAGAAAATTCTCTAGCTTTCAAAACCACCTATTGATCATATAGAATGAGAGTAAGGTTTTTTCCAGTTAGATAAATTTTATTTAATCTAGGTTTCGATGTACTACATCATCTTCAGGCCTGAATGAATAAGTCGCAAAATGTGGAAAGAAATTAGAGTAAATGGATTCCTTTATCTTTTCCGGAACTATAATCACGTGGGCTGTGGAATTCTAAAATGAAAACAAGCTTATGGTAACCCTAGATAAGAAATAGTTCGTGGTGAAAAGCCAAATGCTCTGTTCCAAGAATATACAGGTAGTATTACGAACGAGGGAACGGTATGTGAAAGCATTCACGCGGAGTAGGGGAGCATATCGATCTGAAACATGAACAATATGAAAAGTAGACCAGAAACAAAGGATACATACTTAGACAAAATAAAGAGGAAAGCACGTATGAACTGCCAGGGAATGAGGGAACCAGCATTAGATAAGGATGGATATGGGGTTGCAGTCAAATAATCTTGGGATTAAACGACCAACAAGAGACGGTAGCGCATGTCTGCTATAATTCTGTAATAACAAATTCGGTAGTAGAATGTCAGAACAACTTTAATGACATATTCACCAAAATTGTAGATTTCACGTCCAGGAAAATATGGCTTTTTGTTCCACATATTGACCCGAACATAGACATCAAACACCCCTTTAGCTGCTCTGAATCTCGGCAGAATAACATTAACCCACCTATTACCACTAATGGCCAAGTTATTGGTCGCATTCCTCAGGAACAAAGTGACTTTGACTTCCGATATAATATGAGAAATGAAGGTCATTATATTTGCCGAGCATTATGTTCTGGTAGGCATTGGATATATGAACACCAAAAATTATGGTAGTTGAAAATTATTATCCATTGTCACAGTTTAGTAATTATAGAAAACTATTGAAATATATGTATACAATAAATAGGTTACTTTTGGACATTTCCATCGATTTGTGAATTAAATATTTTCGTATTTGGATACAATCATGTGCCCACAAGGCTCAAAGCGATAAACGGCAGCACAGGCCACGGATAAATAAACCACATCGCTCTTAGAGCATTTAATCCTCGGAATCGGGACTCTTCTTCTCGCGATGATTTAGAACTTGAGTCAACATGCAAAAGGTCGGGAAAACGTTTGAATGCCTTCAATTTATTTCCTTCGAGAGAGAAAGAGACTCCTCATCTTGCGAATCCAATCCTGTTCCCTTACGAGAATATGTACCTCGACGGAAGGGAATGCGAAAACAAACCGGAGAGTGAATCTGCACGTCCCCTTCGTCCAGCATTGGCGAATCGTCTAGACCGTGCAAACAATCGAATTAGAAGAGAGGGGACACAATGCAGGGGACAAGGTAGATGGGAGGGGGGGGAGGTTTGGGTCCAGCAGAGGGGGGGAGGGTCACACGTCCCACATGGCGCGGCACCGAGCACGTCTTTCTGTCCACTGACTGCGGGAGCGGTCGCCGTGGAAGCGGACGTCAGGTGCGGGAGTGGCGATCGCAACACAAGAGCTGGATATTCCCGGGAGGGAGAATGGAGAAAGAGGTGCGGAGTGGGATTAAGGGTCTGAGGAATAGCGAGGGGAAGGTAAAATGAATTTAAAACCTTTATCCCAGTCGAACCTTGCGCCACCATCAGGCCCCCTTCAATATTCCAGGCCTCTTCAAATGAATACAAACCGTTACTGTGTAATAGCGTGGAGTACTCCACCCATGTATAAAGAAGAGTTGAAAGAGAATTTTATGACACTATGACAAATGAGAGTACTGAAAGCGTATTAGGTCGTATTAAATGGATCACTTACAAATATAGTACACTCGCAATGATCTATTATGACTTTGTACTAGACTCTCATTTGTTGTAGGGGCAGAGTCACTATTTTTCATAAAATTAAGAAAACTTTAGCCCTACGGCCACGAAAAATCAACAAAATTAGGTAAGAATTTTCCAATGGCCGTTATTAATGCCAACACTCGCCCAAAGAATTAACGAATTTGTTATATGTATAATTTATAAAATTAAGGTAACAATTTCTTCCGGTGCACCTCGTTACGACAAGTCAAGAAAAGCATTTTTAACGTTTTTGGTAGATTATAAATCACTGTTTGTCAAGGAAATATGCTATTGTTGATTTCAGAGAAATATGTGAGGTGTTTAAGCTAAAACATGATTTTCCGACAAGTACAAAGCGTAAAATAAAATCGATTCAAAGAATTAGAAACTTCATTAATTCAGACATCCGATAAAAAAATCTCAGTCCTGTATCCTGATTGAAAGTACAAGGAAGGTGGCTTAGGATATTTTACTCATCATCCAAATTTAGATCATGAACTTCCAAATTAAGCATGTGGAGGAACGATTAGGGTTGTGAATAATTGGAAATATTAGACTCATGGTGGCAAGTTCACTTTTAGCAATCAAAAACTAGATTAGCTATAAGCAAGGTAGATAGAAGATATTCGCATCGATCGCATTGCCAAGAAAATGTACTCTAATTTATTGAGAAATCTGCCTTAAATGGGAGAAATACTTAACCCTATTTGTTTCATTATTTTTTACTATTCAGTTTAACAGCCAGATATGCGTTAATATTTGCAACTGCATAATACTTCTGTTTTTTAGAACATCAGTACTTGCGTGGCGTCTGATAGGCTCCGGCAACAAATAATAAAATAGGTAGTAAATTGTTTAATAGCAAGGAAAATTCCAGCTATTTGTGCAGTTATTTTAAAATTTATTTCTTTTATCGCGCACAAAAATGTAACCTAGTCTAGACCAATAGCAGAAGATACCCACAGTAGAAGCGAAGAAGTTGACTTGTTACGAGGGAATTGAGCTCATTCAATAGGGCGCAAGAAAATAAAACAGGTTGAATAAAACAAAAGAAATGCGACGTAGCTAGATGGGTTGTGGTGACGGGGGTCGGGAATGGGTTCTTTTCGGGATGTGCGTGCGGTGCCGAGAATCATGGGAAGGCTGCGAAGGGAGGGGGGTGGGGCCGAGGTATTCATTAAAGCGACTTTACGACGGCGACATTAGATTGGGGCGTTGGATGGAAAGAGGGTCAGGAATGGAGAGAGGAAAAAAAGAAGGCGGTGACGGAGATAAAGCCGTTTGCAAAAGCTCGTGGCAGGTGCAAAGGGAACGATTAGCGAATGAAATGGCCGTAATCATTCACTCCATTCAAATCGGGATGAATTTTACTTTTTAAACTCTTTCAGCCCTCTTACACCGTACATGGATTTTATTTGTTGGCATGTTGAACTTCAGTGGGCACTTTAGTTTTTAACTGTAGATGTGGGTCCTTTCTTCATCGATTATAGCCGTGTATGGGAACAATTTCCTAAAGCACTACCGTATCCAAGGTAACTATGACAACAAACATGATGGCCGACAAGGAGTTTATATACCTTTGATGTGTAAGGGAGATAATCAGAGACTGTTAAAATAGATAAATACCTTTTTTGAGTACTCAATAAATTCTGCCGTTAGACATTAAGTATTGTTTACATAATAATTACTAAGATATTTCTTGAGCCAATTCTTATTGCTGTATTGACTACATAATTTAATGTGCGGTATTCACTGAGCTCCGAGCTTTAAATGTAGTACATATAATTGAATATATATAATTAGTTCCCACATTTTTCATTTTTATTTGGGAAAAATAATCTTTCACTGAACGGAATTAATAGAGAACAGATTGGTGCTAAGGTCCACTGGAAGTGATGCAGTCTCAGCTTTGAAAAATTTTCAGTAATATTTCATGCATCGGTAAGTCTTCCTCGAATCTCCCGGACGCTATACTATTCGCGTGATCGACACTTATGACGGCAGGACAAAACTCTGTATCGGATTCATATTGTTATCTGGTTACTTCGATATGACAAAAAAGTCCTTTAAAATTTAGCGAGAAGCTAAACTAGCGCAATTTTGTGGTGTATTGGTGACTATAGGCTACATCAAAGGTCTCCGCGGGCAATTTTAGTCAAATCCTATGAAGGAACTCTCTTTAATTTCAACACCGAGATGAAATTCGAGGGGAGAAGGACTAATTGTGTTTGTTTCTTATAAACCAATCAAACAAAAACTAAAATTGTCTATTGCCAATGATACAGCCTTCTACATCTACATCCACGTCTAGTTTAACAGATAAACATACTACCCTGCGAGCCGCCGCATGGGCGTGTGGAAGGGAGTGTTAGGACACAGCCGTGTAAAGATGTAAAGGATATGGGCTTGGGAGATGATTTGGTGAGGTGTATTATGGGAGTGTATCTCGTAGAGCGCAGTTTTTATTGTGGTCGCTTATGGTGCGCGGAAAGAACGAGTCTTTGTACCTATCTGTTCGGCAATGTATCTCTCTTATTTTATGACTTCTGTCAGACCTGGAGATGAAGTGAGGCGTCTTGATGATATTCTCTGTGTCGCACTAAAACACACCAGCTCTGAATTTACCAAGCACTCTAAGCCTAGCAGGAAGCCTCCGAGTATCTAGGGGCTCCCACCTCAATCCCTCTAAAATTTGTGAGACACTGTACGTTCACTCGTAGCAGTTTTTAACGAAGCGTACTGCTTTCCTTTGTATTTTATTAATTTTTTGGTGAAATCTTTATGCCCATGGTCCAAAATGCTCGCAGTGTATTCGAGTTGTGGCCTAACCAGAGAAAAGTAGCATCTCTCTTTCACTTTTTCATCCGAGAACCTTCCTATAATACGTTTAACAAAACCTAATTTCTTTAATGCTGTGCCGCATAGTTTTTGTATGTGTGTTCCCCAAGAAGTTGTATGCGTGGTGGGTTGGCATTAAGAGCTCATAGGATATGTCCCTCTAGTCTTCCGACAAATCATTCTATATCATACAGAAAAGCAAGTAAAATATTCATTACTGTTTCAGATCCCCCAATGTTTTTAGGTAGATATGGTGCTTTGATGGTATGAATTGTAAACATTCGTGTGAAAGTGGTACAACGCAACAAATAAGTTTCGAAAGGAACTATTTTTCCGAAAGAACTCGTCACTTTATATATATATGTACATATATATATATATATATATATAAATATATATGTACATATATATACATATATATATATATATATATATATATATATATATATGTATGTATATATATATATATATATATATATATATATATATATATATATAATATAAATCTTCGTCACAGGGTGACACTAAACATAAAACATAAAAAAGCAAACTCACGAGTTTAAATTTTCGGTGGGTCGCCCGCACCTTCGTCAGTGATAGAATATATATATATATATATATATATATATATATATATATATATATATATATATATATATATATATATATTATATATCTTTATATATATCGGAAGATGAAGGAAAGTTCTCAAATTAGCGGATTCAATATTGTTTTTCCGTATTCTTTACAGTTTAACAGAAAAACTTTCTTCTCTTGAGTGTTTCAATCTTTTTCAAGGAGCCACATCTGGTTTTGGGGAACCCATGGTTGGGGTTTATAGCAGAAGAGAGGGAGAGAGAATGGAGGAAGAAGAAGAGAAGTGAGAGGTGAGGAAGTTAGTAAGAATGTGGCGAATATTTAGGCCCTTTAGGAGGGCAGGAATGAGTCAGGGGTATGGCGACATATCGGAAGGGTCGCCAGACACACACATTTTCAATAGGCCTTTTCATGCAACGTTTCAAGGAGCTCCTAATGAAATCAATATTTATTCCCTGCTCGTATCCGCTGTCACTTCGAGTCCAATCTTCAGAGTCCAGACATCTTCTCTCAACTCTTCTTCACTATGGATGCTCACCCAATACTATATTTTTAATAATTGTGTATTTCCTTTTCCTAAATGTAATTTAAAATGATAGAAAAGGTGGATGGAGATTTATTTAATTTAAAAGGATCCTCCTCGCAGGATCGCCAATGTATGCCTTATGCATGCTCTTAAGACGTGCTTTCCTCATTATTATAATTATTTTCCTCGGGATTTTTTTCTGTTTTTACCTCAATGCTATCACATACATATATCCTAAAGGGCATGGATTCCGATCTCTCCGCGGAGATTGATACTCCGCTCTTTTTTATTTTTATACATATTGGGAGTGTATATTGTGGTTACTCCAATGTCTCAATTATGATTTCGTTTTCAACTTTCACCCATCCCAGTATATATACTTTGCAATATCCATAGGTATGTGTTTGAAAGCGTTATACGATCTCGAAAACTACTGGCATTTTAATGTTTTTACGCCAAAATTGTACTTATTACCCGTTTTCATCGTGGAGGTTGAAAACTTTTTTATACGGCTACTTCCAATATCTTCTAATACCTTTCCTTATCCATAATTATCGAGTAAAAATAGCTGATGACTTGCGGGATGTTATTCAACGAATAATGGCTAGCGTGGGGGAATGCTTCTGTTTGGAATTTCTCTGATTGGGATTTGTAATAATTTTTTTCTGCTGAACGGTCTTTCTTTTTATTTCTCTGCGTATATCCTCCCCTTAGCAGTCTTCATGTTGAAAATACTCTTCATTTCTACGTACACTTCAGCTGAAAACTACTTTTGTTGCTTACTTAAGGCCAGGAGTGATTACTAACGATGATAACTCAAGAATGGTAATAAGGTAATCAAAAATTGTACCGAATTTCGTTCACATAGAAAAACATCAACCATTTTAAGTTCTAAGGTATCAAAAACACGATACCTACATTCTTCTCGTAAATCTACCAGATATCTGGATATAATATCCTACAGTCTCTGTTCTGTAACTAAACGGAAAATTACGATTATCAACCTATCTTGTATGATACCAGAGGCTATGGGCTGTTCAGGACACGCTAGCAGTGGCTAATATGAAGGTAGAAAAAATAAAATATGTATCATATACGATATATCTGGACCGAAGAGGCTACAACTAATTACTGCCACACAAAAATGGCATTTTAAATGGGAAATAACCGTATCCGTGAATTTCTGTAGGTGACATCTTTGATCTTAAAAATTTGGGTTGAACTAATACGTCACTTTCCATCGTCTTTCCGGACTTATTTCTCCGGGCTTACAAAGGCCGCTTCATTTTAATCCTCCTTTCCGTCCCTAACCCCTTCTTTGACTGAACCCTTCTCTCATCCCCCAAAAACGCCAAACGACCACCCAGCAGCACCACTAAAAAAGTCTTTTGAATGCGTGAGTGGCGGAATTGGATTCTCATTCCTTTTGATCGCTCGTTTACGACACCGGTCTCAATATGGAGGACTTCCGTTATCCCCCTCCTTCCTCCACCTATTTCCTTCGACCCCCTCCCCCACCCACCCTCTTACCCTCGAAAACTCCCACACCTCTAATTCCGTCCATTCTTCTGCCCTTTCGTCTTCCAACCCCAAGGGACACATTTTTAGCACCTCCGAGGGCATCTTTAATAACTAATGACCCTGGCGGAAAGGGTATATGGGGAACGGGAAAAAGGGGTGAAGATGAAAGGAATCCTCCTCACCCCGTTTCCCTCTTCACCCCGTTGTTATTATTATTTTTTTATTCCTTTCCACACACGCACACTTGTTTTCTTTAAAGATGCCACCACGCTTTGCGACGTGAACTCCGGGACGTGGACCTCGTAGCGTGACCGCAACACGTGACTGTCATGCTGGTGTGTGAATACGGAATCCCGTAACCTTCATACCAGCCTCTTCACCGGAGGTGTGCGAACGGAGAATGGTGTGATCTGCGTGGCTTAGGAATTTGCGGAATAAGCTAAATGGCTAGAGGAGTTCAAATAAGTAGTAATAATAAAACTTTTTGCTTGAAGGTTTTTGCAGCTTCTTTTATCAATGCATGGAATTCCTTTCGGAAAATGCTGCGCGGTGCTGATTATTTTTTTCTCGACGTTTCACTCCTCCTACTGGGAGCATTTTCAAGAAAATGAGTGTGCCGTGCCTCGTCTCAATCTTATCTAGCGTCCGTTGCCCGATTGTTGGGCCGATTTGAATTCCGGGCGGAAGACATTAGCCGTTGGACATTTAAAGTAGCTAGGAACCCTTTCCAAACCCGGCTGAGGATGTAGCCATCCTCCCTGTTGAAGTTATTTGGCCCGGAATCCAAATCGGCCCAACCATCGGGCAACGGATGCTATATAAGATTGAGTCGAGGCACGGCACACTCATTCTCTTGAAAATGCTCCCAGTAGGAGGAGTGAAACGTCGAGAAAATAATAATAATACTATTAACACTGTACATTATAACCACAACCTTGCAAACAGCGGGAGATTTAGGGGAAGCCTAAGGTCATAAGACCTGAAATAACTTGTAATAATGAACTTATCTGAATGTAAATACAAACTTATCAATTTAAGATTTTCAATTTACGGAAATATCTGACCGAGAAATTATTCCCTATCCACTCAAAAGCAAGTTTGAAATCGTTTCTCTGTACAAATACCTTATTTCTGCTCTAGTAAATCGCTCATTGGTAGATTTTTGTTCGTGTTAAGCGGATTTGGCTTAACTACTGTTATACCTTCTTCGAGTTGCCAATGCTGACTAGGGTTTATTTGTGGCCTATATTGCGTGTCAACAGATTATGGTTAAAATTTACTCTTACCGGAAGGGGTATTTGGAGATTGACCCGGTTGAATACAGGAAGCAATGCACAACAGAGACAGGTGATTGCGGGCATTGCATTTGGCTGACTAGCTCGAATCAATTTCCGTCTTTGGGCAAAATTTGTCTTCCTGCCCTGGAAGGGCTATCGATTCAGAGAGTTTGTGATTGTGTCTTAACAAGTCTCAAGGCAATGCTACAAAAGTAGCATTTGAGATTTGTCAAAACTTTATTGAGTTATAATTTCGTCAATGTCAAGATGCGATGACTCCGAGACAATCACGAATAAAGTCCACAGAAGGTTTCCTATCGCAAGGACATCAGAGTGGGATGATGGAGTCATACATCACATGCGTATGTAATAAGAAACTTTTAAGGCTTACCAAATTTTTAGTGTGAATAACTTCGTTTACTAACGTTTTTGATGAGCTGTTATCTATATACAGTTAACTTCCATTGAGCCTAAGTTTTTCATTTATTGACTGCGAAACTCATAGAAGACCCACCAACGCGCTTCTAAATTAGGTCTTTTGTTTGATATGAGTTTGCAACTACTTTCCGTAAGTATTATGGGATTCTATGTCTTACGTGACTGATTGATGAGATGCAACGCGACGGAAATATCGTCTTCGACTAGGCTTGCCTTTAGCAATTAATTTTGACTTTCAATTATATTCACCGTATTATGAGACAATATGTTACAAGCTACAAGAATCTCATAATTCACAACTCGCGAAAATCCTGTCAAAAAAATGTGATCTCATTACAAGTATCACACACAACATTGGGTGGTAGAACAGGAAGTGAGGTTATTGCAATGAATGCAATATAATTTTATGTAAAATAAACTTCATAAAAGTAATTTTTTGCAGCCAAAGTATAAAAGGGTACCATTGGTTTTCTATCACTCTTAACTGCATGCAGAGAGTACGATTTTTGGAGGTGAAACATGGAGGTGATCGTCCAAAGCACCATAATTAAGCTGGTGTTACGCCCGCCTGGCAACTCGAAGGTTTTCAAGTTCGCATACCTCTTTGAGATTAAATGACGTGCTCATTATTAGATCAATCTCTCAAATTTGACTGGTGACATATCTTTAGGCAGTAGGTATGCCGAAAACATGAGTCTTCCCCTCGAAGTGATCGTGTCTGTTTATATGCACCGAAAGCCTTTCCAAATGAACTGGATATTGCCTCCAACTTGTTACTCTTATAATCACCCGCTTTAGACCTGTTAGCGATGCGGTTCAGGCGATGGAGGTTCTGTAACGAACGTTGACATGGATTAAGAACATGCGGGGCAGAAGGCGTCGAAACACTTCAAAGGAGGCGTGGAATTTATCTCAAGACGAAATCAAACTCACTTCTGTGGACACAAAACCGCGTGAATTCCTTCCCCTCAACTATTGTGTTCATTGTTATATTACTCACTTATGTGTGCATTCGGGGAATGTCGCGGCGGAATGTGTATATACAAATGAGTGTGTATATATAAGGGAATATCCTTTTTTATCTCTTGCTAGAGAAGGTGGTGGCGATCATCCGAGATATTCAAAATACTTTTCTCTGTACGTGTGTTTTTAGTGTACATTTCCACACTTGCGACGAAGTTTGACATATGTTCACGTCCGTGGAAACATTTCATTTTATTATTATTATATATTAGTCATATGTAACTATATATGGATATATATATAGAGAGAGAGAGAGCGAGAGAGATAAAAAAAGAAGAAAGGAAAGGTAGGGGGGGTGGTCTTCCTCATTCACTCGTACTACCGGCTCACGCATGTTAACACGTCCGCGGTCGATGAATCTTGGGAGTCGCTGCGCATGCGCGTTGGGCGCACGGGAAAAAACCCGTCGAATGGGGAAACTGTGCGACGAGAGAGTTTTGGGAAGTGCGGAAGCAGATCCCCTCTAAGCCGGAGGGAGGGGAAGTGGAGGGGGGGAAGGCTTACCGGAGAGAAAGGGGAGTGAGTGGGGGAGGACGGATGGGGGAAGGGATACAACAGGCACGGAGGGAGATAGGGGTGGTGACGAAGGGAGGGAGGGTGGAGGAATAGGGGCATAGCCGCTGTCGCAAAGTGTCCGAGCGCGATACGAGGGGGGAGGGACTGTTGCAGGGAGGGGGAAAAGTTGTAGTGTATGTAGGAGGTGTGGGGGGGAATTTTTTGGTGGAGGCGCCGGGGACTCGCTTATGTTGGCCCGCTTAGCGAGGGGAGGAGGCCGGGATGGCCGTGTGCTCGCGTTTTGCGTGGGCGAACGAAAGGATCGTGTAAAAGCCGGGTTCGCATGCAAGCGTTTCCACGGGAGCGATGCGTTGAGTTCTGCGGGTCTCAAATCGAGTTCCGCGAATTTTTACCCCTAGATGAGCGTGGGCCAAGTTGGCGGAAACTCAAATTTCAACGTATGAAACATTTTGCAAAGTTACTCTATAGTACCGAGCGTATCATCTACATCTACGAATTACCGTGCAAGCCACCACCAGGGTGTGTGGCACGGGTGATTTCACACAAGCCATGCAGCACTCATCCCAGTTTCAATCAGAACCACTTCCCCCGAATGCCAGGCGCAGGACAAAAGCAGTCAGAACAATGGTACGCAGTCAGACCAAAAAGTTGGAGAGTAATACGTAGAAGAAGATGCTACCATACAGTACACTACTCAAGATATGACTACTGGTCAGTATTTTTAATACGACAAATAAATAGCACTACAAGGTACTAAAACATACAAGAGTATATCATGACGGAGATTGCCTGCGAGATTTGTAGCTAATAACCATGTTTAGACATTTAGCACTGCTGAATAAATCTATTTAACCTTGTCACTATCCTAGAACTGATCTATCGCAACTATTGTGGTCCCTTATTGTACGTGGAAAAAATGACATTTTAAATATATCGGTTCTGCAGTCTATTTCCTTAATCTTATTCCTGTGATCATTTCTACCATAATAGTTTGGCTCTAGCAAAATATGTTGAACGTCCGGCAAAAAATGGTCTGCACCAAACTTTCGTAAAAGATTTAACCTGCATTTTTCCCTTCGATCGGATAGAGGTTCCCACTATAATTGCCTCAATTATTTAATAACACTACTATGTTGATCATAACAATTTTTAAGAAATCTAGCTGCCCTCCGTTGTATCGACCGTTTCTAGATCATACACTGGAATCTACGTCACAGTCCAACGGTTTGTTAATTCGCTGACATTTCAATCTCTGTGGGTTAATTCCCGGGCCATTCGATCCTGAGCCCAGGTCATCGTTGTTAAATTTCGGTGGCTGAGCGGTAGAATCAGTGTTTCAATCGTAATTAGACATCCCGAGTGCTGTCACCTCTGACTACAGGTGACAGAGTGTTCGGGCTATATGATCTTCGAAATTGAAACATGTAAATAGAAATTCTACCACCTCGTCATATCCGTATGTTTCCGTTAGAATTTTTCAAACCTTAGTTCTTACTAACTGAGTTAATTTTTAGAGTGGCAATTGAAAAGTTTGTTAATGACCCCGCTCAGCCGACACCATAGTTTCAGAGGACATTGTGAAAGACGAAAAGAAAAACTGACGATAGAGGCAAGATAAGGCAGCGAAGAATATGAAACTAAATGAGATAACTTACTAGCAGCTTACTAGTAGCATATTCTTTGACAGACACCGAAAACAAATGCCGTTTCCCATTTTTTTAAACAATTTCCGAACAACTCGCTAGATATCTATTATTTTGTCCACCCAAATTTGATTATTTTTCCAAGTGGTGTCACACATGTGAAGTCGTCGTTCAAGACAGACACCAATTTCTGCTATGGCCACATTTTTTCGGGAATTATCAGGCTTGTTTCATTGGCCTTTGGAATTATCTAATTTCATCAATGACAGTGGAAAAAGTCACGTGATGTCACCTAGCACGACGAAATTTGACCTATATGCTACATCCGAAAAGAGCAACTTCATTTTCATCGTTCGAGTTCGTACTTGTTTTGACTTAAAGGAATTTTTTTACCCCTGTACTATATTTCTAGATATAATAGCAGCGTCAAAACATTAGAGGTACTTCTTTAAGCAGATAGATGTTTAATGTTATTTTACCCAAGTGCTTGCTATTAATTACCACAACAGAATAACACGCATAACCCGAACAGGAAAACACACCTCATTTTTCGCCCTCTCTCTCTATTTTTCATTTCGCCCTCTCCTATTTTCTCTTGGGATTGGATACCATCAGTAACTGGATTACCAGCCTACTATTTTAAGGGTCTGATTTTTAATACCGAAGGTTTGAAGTTGTTTGGCGAGATAGTAGTCGAAATGCTGATCTCTAATTGAGTGCCACATAAAGTGCACTTCATCTGTATTGCTCCGTCTGGTTGATGGTACTGTGATTCTCTTTGGCATCAATCTTTTAGAGTAGGCTGATTGAGAACTAATGATTTCTATCCAATATTCCTCCAATTGTGATGCCATGAGCTTGGTTTTTTCGACCCCCTCCCAAAATAGCCAAACTACGGACCCTTTTTCATGTATGTTGTTCTCAAACCCCCTGCTCGTTACACAGCCGTGCGGCGGCTTGTATTTCATACTGTAGGGAAGTATGTGGATCAAAGTTGAAATTCTCGGAATAGATTAAAGTTTAAAGTATTAGGCAACAACTAGTAGCAATTAATGAGTGACTGATAGCATCATCACTAAAAATATGCTTTATTAATATCCAGACCAAGTTAATTGCGTTAGTCTCTCGGAGGCACGACAGACTTAGATTGCTTTAGAAATTCAGAGCAGGTTTGTTTCAGTGTGACACAGAAAGTGATACTATGACATCGCCTTAAATGTCTAGTTCTGATAGTAGAGATAAAATATGGGAGACACGTTACCAAACACATAGGTACAACAGTTGTTCTTCACATGCACAATATTGAAAATAATAAAAACTAAGCTGCAGTCCAAACAGTCAACACTCCCTAAATACAACTCACCATTTCACCTCCCTATTACGTTCACTTTTAAACCTTTACTCGGCTGGTGGACATAACACCCCATCTCACACGCCTATGTGGCAACTAGTAGGTTAGTATAAGATGTAGCTGTAGATTTCTACAACTCTAAATCACTTTACACCAAGTATCTTTCACCGGCTCTAGGTTTGGGCAAGTATATAAATTATCGCCCTGCCGAAGTACACGTCTGTGAAATACACTGTTTCGTAGTTTGCTAAGTATCTTTTTTATGTCAATGTTGCCAATGTGCACATCTACATACTATCCTGTGAGCCACCACATTGGAGTGTGGAAGAGGGTGTTATGACACCAGCCGTGTAAAAATTTAAGGGATAAGGTTTTGGGAGGTGAAAAGGTGATATGTATTATGGGAGTGTATTTAGTGGAGCTCACGTTTTTTGTGGTCGCTTATTGTGCAAGGAAAGAACAAGTTTTTGTACCAGTCGGTTCGGCCGTGTACCTCTCTTATTTTATCGCTTCTGTCAGACGTAATGATGTAGTGAGGCGTCATGATAATATTCTCTGTGCCGCTCTGAAACACATCAGTTGTGAATTTTTCAAGCAACCTAAGCCTAGCGTGTAGCCTCTGAGTCTCTAGGGTCTCCCACCTTAATCCATATAAAAATTTTGAGACACTATATGTTCACTCGTAGCAGTTTTTAACGAAAGGTGCTGCTTTTCTTTGTATTTTATTAATTTTTTTGGTTCAATCTTTATGACCAGGGTCCCAAACGCTCGCGGTGTATTCGAGGTGTGGCCTCATCAGAGCGAAGTAGCATTACCTTTTCATCTGAGGACCATTCTATTATACGCTTAACAAATCCTTGTTTCTTTAATGCAGTGCCGCATATGTTTTGTATGTGTATTTCCCACGATTTATCAGAAGTTGAGGTAATTCCAAGATGTTTTAGTGTGTCTGAATATTTAATTTTACTCTACCCACAGTTTAGGATTGGATTGGATATTTGGGGAGGCGACCGACGGCTAAGGTCATTTAGGGGATAGGTAAGGGAGGAAGGGTGGATAGAAACCCGGCGTCGGCATTAGCCTACTCTTAACGAAAGGCGCCAAGGGGACCACGGCGTAACGTCTCATCCGACAGACGGAGTGCTCTACTTGAAGTGCCCTCCTCAAGACACTCAAGAAGGAATCGGGTTCTTCTGAAAAACATCCTCGTCTGCAGAGATTTGAACCCTGGCCGTCCTTGTGGTAGGCGAGTATTCTAGCCACCACGCCAATCCGATCCCCTCCACCCACGGTATGGGTATGGCATTTGTGTGATGACTTTCGCAGATGTCATGGGCAGAGTAGTTTGGCACAAACCCGACTTTCGCGAGTCCCAATATTCCTCCGAACACCCCTCAGTCCATGACCACCGATCCTCCCCGTGAGCAGACCATCGGCATTTGTCCCCCCACTCGTCACCCCTCTCCCCTTTTTCCCCCTCTCTCACCTTCTCTGCCTCTCCCCATTAAGCCTCCGCCCAACCGTAATCCCCCCCACATGCCCACCAAATATGCAAGAGGGGAGAGGAAGGATGGAGGGGCGGAGGGTGAGGGGGCTTTGGGGAGGTATGAAGTGGGGTGGGGTTTGTCAAACATCGGGCCGTGCCTTCCTCTCCCCTCTCGCATATCGCTCGCTTCCAAAGTACCGAGGCCAGTGGCGGGGGGGGGGGGGGAGGTCAGCGGGATACGCTCGCTCGAATCCGACACGATTCGCTCGTCATTTCCCTCTGCACCGTAGTGTGCGTGTGTGTTAGCGTGAGTCTGAGCGATCAAGAGAATGCTAAAGGGAGGTATTTTGTGGATGGAGAGGGCGGATATTGGTGAGAGGAGGGTTCAAAGAGGGTAGCTTGGGGGTGGGAAAAATTAACACGAACTGTCTGGGAGGCGTGCGATCGCTATTTCCGCAAATTTACATTTAAAAAGTACTGAGGGGTATGCAATTCTGAGAAATGGTGTACGCTAGTTGATAAGTGGACAGACATGGCTAGAATTGGACAGAAATGGACAGAAATGGATAGAAATGGACAGAAATGGTTTGAAATGGACAGAAGTGAATGGAACTGGTTAGAAATGAACAGAAATGGCTGAAATGGAAATGCGGTGTACACTTGTTTTTGAAGTTGCGTACCCCTCGAAAAGTACTAATTATCTATCTCTGCTTCCCTTATTAATAGCAGTAGTCACAAACAGCGTACTCTAACACAAGACACATTGCAAAGACAAATGTTCAATCACCATGTCCTCATTTCATTCATTCATTGGTCGTTCAATCCTAGGATTGGATGACAGCAGCCCCGTGCTTCCCTATCTAATGCTAGTTCCATTACCTCCTGGCATCTCTTCCTATGTACTTTTCTCTTTATCGGGTCAATGAACGTATTCCTCTGGGGGCTTTTCCCTCTATTTAGCCTTCAGTTATGTACTTCATAAATCCATTGTGTCTCAGGGTGTCTATCATTTCTGTATGGTGTTCCATATGGTCCTTTTTTCTTCTACTCCTCTGTACACTTCATCAATTCTTATTTATTCCGTCCATTTTACCTTCAGAATCCTCCTCGAGCACCAGGTTTCAAAGAATTCTAGTCTGTTCTGGTGAAATATTCGAAGTGTCCTATGTAACATTAATACAAATTTACGAATTTGACAAAATGTTACAATTCAACAATCTTAATAATTTGTTTTTTGGTTTGGGGCTCCTCCAGGGACGCATTGTTGAGCATGCAATTATTTTTTATCATCTTAATCTTCCACATCCTTTTCATTTAATAGCTGGTGTCCATGCTATTCGCCTTTGCTGTGTTTTTTAGATGTTATAAGAAGTAGCGAGTAGATGGAGCCATAGCTCACTTTGTGGTCGCTAGAGTAGTGACTTTCCATATCGAAAGCCCGGGCTCGACTCCCGACGGTTGCGTAGATTTTTCCGTGGAATTTCGATCGCTACTTGTGGGAGAAGTGGTGAGCATTTCAGTAACAACACTTTATCCTTCTTTTGTGAAGTAAAACCGTTAAAAAACCATCTCTCGTCGAGAGCAGTTGAACAAATAACTAGCCAAACATACCTCATGATAATATGAGAATATTGAAGCTATTAGAATGCCTGAAAAAGTCATGTTGAACGGATTGTTTATCCAGTTAATTCACCGAAAGAAAAGGAATTTGCTAAAAAAATTGTAGCTATGCTGTAACGATTCTTCTGAGCACCCATAAATCGCAACGGCTTAAAAAATAATACTTAATGCAACGTTAAAGGACAATTTTAAACGATGTTAGGTAGCTAATTTTTCATGGAATGTCAGATTTTAATCTCCTAATTCCAACACGCCATTGTCACTTATTTGCTCAATGTTTCTTTTGTTTAATTTTTAACGCTACTGAAGGTTAGACATTGTTTGAGTGTACATATCTGAAGATTTTAAAGAATACGTTCTCGCTAATCTACTTACAGTTTAAACGATTGATGTTCAATTTCAGGGGCCCAAATCATGTGCAGTGATAAATTGGTAAACTTTAATTATTTATTCTGAAAAGCTATATACATTCCCCTGATAGTTGAGTTGATTATTAAAATTCTTAATATTATTTAGGTGTATCTCATTTTATTTGCATAGTTATCCACTAATTACCCTTCGTTTAAGCAAAAATTCCGAACATGTGCCCATACATTTTAGTTCTTTTCCAACCTTTAATTCTTGGAAATTTTGATGTCATATGATATTCAATCCATCAGCTTCTAACGTACACCGGTAGAATTTTAGAAAGGAGGTCAGTGTACCACGTTCTCCAATTAGTCTATGCTGAATATATCGTGCAGGGTTATTATGATTTACGAAAGAAAAAGAGTTACACTTATCTATAAACAATATTTTAGAGATTTGGGGCGCATTGTCTATTTTTTTAAACTCGTCTCACATGGGAGGAAATTTAGAAAACTAAAAGACCTCAGAACTTCAATTGTGAGGACGACTATCATCTAAACACAAATTGAAGAGATCTTTAGCACCCAAGATAGTCCCAAAAGAGCTAGTAGAGTTCGTTAAAAAATGAAATAAACCCAGCAATAGAGTAAAGGAGGCAAGACGGTTGGTATAGTATAGACAGATCGAACGGACACCGAACAAACGCTATTCTCTTGAAGACACTCACAGAAAATTGGAGCGATACGTTGAGTGGACGGAAAACAGCAAATTCTCCAGAACAATTTTTACAGGTAAAGGAGGCTGCGTGGAACTTGATTCTAAAATATTCCATTGTCTCGGGGGTGGCTTCGTGGAATTTGCTTACCGTTGCAAATGATAAGTATAACTTAATTTTTTCCGCATAGAGTTATTACAACAAGACGCCGTAGGTTTCAACGAAGCTCGTCGTCATCAGGTGCATCAGTATAAGAAGACATAAGATATATAGTCACTTAAAAATTGGAGGAGGTAGAGGTGGGGAGGGAGGAGTTGGGAAATGGGAATTTAGAGGTTGGCGAGGGGGGGAGAGGTAATGGTTTGTAGTGTAGAGTATTGGGGGAGGGAGAGGATCTTGTAGATGACGAAGAGGTGAAGAAGACAGGGGGGAAGGGTTTTGCATGCGTAAGGGACGAGTGGGAACACCGGAGACAACTTCGTGACCACACTAGACTCCAGCGCGGGTGGGAGAGATATGGTTGGGTGCTCCCCCCCTTCAACCTCCCCTCCCCAACGTCTAAACTCCCATTTCCCAACTCCTCCCTCCCCATCTCTACTTCCCCCAATTTTTGAGTGACTATATATTTTATGTCTTCTTACTAATGCACCTGATGATGACGAGCTTCGTTGAAACCTAGCTCGTCTTGTTGTAATAAATCTATGCAGAAAAACTAAGTTATACTTATTATTTGCAACGCTAAGGAAATTCCACGAAGTCACGCACGAAACAACGGAATATTTTAGAGTCAAGTTCCACGCTGCCTCCTTTATCTATAATAATTGTTTTTGGAAATTTGCTGTTTTCTGTTCACTCAACGTGTCGCTCCACTTTTCTGTGAGTATCTACAAGGGATTAGTGTTTGTTCGGTGTCCATTCGATCTGTCTACAATATTCCAACCGTCTTGCATTCGTTACTCTAGTGCTGGGTTTATTTCATTTTTAAATCACTCTATTAACTGTTTTGGGACTTGGGACTATCTTGGGTGCTAAAGATCTCTTAAAATTTGTGTTTAGATGATAGTCGTCCTCACAATTGAAGTTCTGAGGTCTTTTAATTTTCCAAACTTCCTACAATATGAGACGAGTTTAAAAAGATAGACAACACGCCCCGAATCTCTAAAATATAGTTTATAAATAAGGCCAACTATTTTTCCTTTCGTTAATCACAATAACCCTGTACGATAAATGCAGCAGAGACTAATTGGATAACGTGGTACACTGACCTCCATTCTTACATTCTCTCGGTATACGGTGGGAGAGATAAGGTTAGGTGCTCCCCCCGCCCTACACCCCCAACGTCTAAATTCCCATACCCCAAATCCTCACTCACCTACCACTACTCCCACTATTATTGAGTGACTATATATTCTATGTCTTCTTAATAATGCACCTGATAATGACGAGCTTCGTCGAAACCTAGGTCGTCTTGGTGTAATTAATATATGCGGAAAATATAAGTTATACTTATCATTAACATTGACTCTAAAATTATTTGGGTTTATCTTGAAATTTGCTTTACCCTCCGCTGAGCGTTTACCTGTCGACGTGTTTTCTCCACCTTCCCCACTGACAGCTCGCTCGTATATTCTCCCCCACAATTACGAGTTTTTCGTCATCGCTCCGCTCTCGACCGGTGGGAACCAGGGAGCCTCGGAGGCTGCTCCCCTCGGTCGAACGAGATCCACGCACTCACACCGACACGCAAACGCACACATTCCCATCATGCGCTTTTGAAATCTTGCGGTCCATGTTCGCCCGAGAGCTCATATCATTTCGGAACGCTGAGCGTTTTCTCAGGCGTGGGAAGTTTCATCAACCCTCATCGTTCGATTTTTTTGTACCATCGCCAACCCCTTCCCTCTCCCCTTCCAAACCTGCCCCCTTTCCCTTCTGCTATGTCAACCAGCCCTCATGCGTGGGGTCCTCCAAAAATGTTTTGATAACACCGCACTGAGTTCGGCCGACTTCCCCGCTTATGGAAAAAAAATGGAGATTAATTGTGCTGAATTTGCAATATGGTTCGAGAGGGGCCGGTTAATGGAAACCCTATGTCTTCGACGGGCAACCACACTTTGCGGTTGTAAAAACTTCGAAATCCGATGAACAAATTTATCTCGCCCCACTTAAGCGTTTTAACTTTAATTAATTAATCATTCCTGGCGAAATGACTACAATAAATATTCGTCGCTGTCGTTCGGTAGGTCTAGTGATTGAATCGCACTAGGACACCTAACCGGCTGTGGGGAACAAGCATACTTTTTTCATACTTATGTACAGAGCACGGTAGAAAATTTCCTAAAGATCTTATAAAAATAATTGGCGTGTGTTTTTGCACCAACTGGAATCATTAACTGCCTTTGAAAAGTCCTCAAAATCTGAAAAATTCACGGAATGCAAAACGGCATCTCAAAGGGTCACTGCAAGGGTAACGGCAACGTTGGTTTAATTATCCTGTATTCAGCTACAAGGATTCAATTAAACTCTCCCTTAAAGGTTCTGGAACAATTACTTTCGTCAAATTAGGAAAAATCAACTCAGTAAAATATGATAATGCGTCTGCCACAGTATATAATAAATGCCGTCCCGTAATCTGCTGTATTTTAGATGACAGCGCTTTGACGTTCAGGGCGTATTTTATGAGAAATATTTTTAACCAATAAAACACTGTTTTTTGGTCAAATTTTTAGTCGTGCGTGTTTAAGAAAATAAATTACATATTCAAGTAGGTTTTTCCAGTAAACCCTCCCAATATGAGGCTATAATTAGTTCTATGATCATTTAAGTTATATTTAAATTGTCTGAACTCACTGGCGTTCCTCGAATGCTTGTGAATTAAATTTATTTTCATTTTTCCATATATTGCTGTTATAATCACTTCCATTGATGGACCGCAGTATCTCATTTTGTATCTAGAGAATTGCGTTGATAATGAAGTGTGTCCAAGCGTGCTAACTCACGACAAGTATGAACCTTTATTTGGTAAAAAGGGAAGAACATAATTTAAACCAGCTCTCATACCAGAATAAGACGCATATATGTACTCATGATGAATCATCCCTTTTGAACGCACTAATCAAGAGATTCTCTGGATCTATTGCAATCGTTTCCTACTGAAAGGACAAGGATTCAAACGTATAAACATGAATTAATTTCATGTACATCACTTTCAGGATAATTATAATGTCCTCGCCAAAGATATTGAATACTATTGAAAATATTTTCCCTGTAATTGAACGTATTTCTGACAATTTCATACAAAATCTTTCCTATTGTTCTCGAGTTGATTAATTATATAACTTTCTTTGGTCAAGTATATTAAAATGATGAGTTACGCTGGAACTGAGGAGCTATAGGATGAGAGAATGAAGTGGAGAAGCACAGTAAGTAAGTCTGCCAATTGATAGCTACTGAAAATGACATTTCAATCAGAAGGCACTCCAAGAGTTGTCCATTTGAATTTTAACGGCTGTCACCACCACGTTATCAAGGTTTAAATATAAAAGTGAAAGCAAGGTGATTAGATGGTCGATCAGTAAAAAAAAAGACCCAAAAGCTGATGATTGGTCGGCAGACCGTTCGGTCAGAAAATTCGTCGATTGGATCCGTTTGCATGGCCATTCGGAGGTCAACGAGGATGATAGGTTGCACACGGTCGACCGAATAACCGATTAACCCGAAATCTGTTTCAGATCACGCGACAAAATCTGCAGCGCTCCCTGCAGTACGACCCACTCTCTCATCGCCAATGTACGTATGAGAGCCGGGAGAGTCCTGAGGGGCTATGTGGGGTGAAGGGTGACGAAGTGGTGGAGCTAATGAGAAACCGAAAGAAGGAAGGCAATGCGGGTTGAAGAATTGCACATTAGGACTCGCAGTGCTTGAAATATTTCGAGTAAACAAAAAAAAATAAAATATTTCATTTCTACCTTGAGGAAGTTTGAGCCAGATTTTTTTGTAGTATTAACAGTGGCCATATTTGGATATTATTATTTCATTTCAATAACTGTAAAGTCCGCTTTACACGATACAATTTTATTGTACAAACGAACACATGAATTCTTTCATGAGGAAAATTGTGCCGTTAAAAGCGGCAAATTGCAGGATTGTCTGAAGATCTGAACGGCAAATAGCACCTGCTCAAGTTCAATTCATTTTCTTGTACAATCTATGATACATTCGTTTGTGCAGTAAAATATACCATGTTAAGCGGCCGTCTTAAGGCCGCTCAACACGATATATTTTATTGCGCAAACGGTGAAGTGAAGAAAATATTGCCCCACTAATGGTGCAGAAATATAACTCTATACTTCTGAAATTCTCAGTCATTCAATAAATATTTCAATATTAGTCTTGAACTCAATTTATTTTCTCGCCATACGATGGAAATGCCTTCGCGACGGTGGGTTGTTTCACGCCAAAGTAAAAATTCGTGCTATGAGTAATTAATGTACTTAAAATACTTGAAAAACCATTGGGCTCTTGATTTAATTGTATAAATAGCCTTTTCAGATAAGCTACGAAGAATATCAACGCATTGTGGTCCAGGTTATTTTGTATCATAAACATGGCAGAGGAACGCGCTGCTGACACTTCTCTGTCCTTTTTTTATCAAAGACACTTCATAAATGTTTATTACATTAAAATGGAATAATTACGTGTAATTTACAAAAAAAATTCAAATTCAATACCTAAAATATAAAAGAAAACTCATATAATAGCAATATAATAAGTATCTTGTCAATTATAATAAAAATCTTGCAAAATGCACACTATTTAACAACTTTACAACATCATGACCCTCCTAAGGAATTCGTGGCTTATCAGCAGGTTTATAATTTTTCAGTCGTATTTTATTTATTACTTGCGAAAAAATTTGACCTAAATTCTATATATAAATAGCTTAAAATATTTTCAAAATAAACAAACATAATTTATGTCCTTATCGACCATTTCTTTGTCCTTCTCTTTACTTCACTTATAGATTCCAAATGTTTTAGATCATCACTCATATTATTGAACAGTTCTAGAACATAAACACTTAATTGCCTGCAACCCTTGTGTGTGAAATATCTTGGAACTTCATATTTATTAACTCTTCTAAGTTCAGCATTTTGGTAGGACACTCCTTACTTTTTGTATCAATCACTGAAATAATTTTTAGTCCTCTCAAACTCCAATCTAATTTTAGAGCTAAAATAAATGTTACATTACAATCATTTGACAAAGAAACCAGTATGGAGTCAAAGAAGACCCCAGGTGGTGTTCGAGAATATTTATGGAGGCGGAGTCCAAGGGTTAAATGCGATAATGCTGGTGGCGTTACTTGCCATGTGTTTCCATCACCCGTTCACCCGACCCCTTCTTCCACGTGAGATTTCCCTTCCACACCGGCAGCTTTCTTCCCATTTTACCTCTAGATTTTGGGGTAGTCTTAATTTTTCGGGTAAATTAGTAAAAATGAATAGTAAAACTATTTTCCGCCATTCAATATCTACGAATTCCCCTCCTCATGCCTCCTGAATTGCTTTGTGTTGCCCAAAATTTCTTCCTTTTTCCTTCATCTTTCTCTAATTACTCTCTTGTAATTTTGTATACAGTAATTTTAAAAAACCACCTAGTGCGATTATAGTTGGTTTGATCCTCAGTTACGCCCATTCTTCATTTAAAACTAGCTGTCCCTGGCATTCTTTGTAATGCCTTTTTCTTGGTCCATAATTGGTAATTGGAAAAGAATTTGAAACCTAGTCCAATGAATTTCCCCTACCTACACATGAATTTGTAACGCACAAATGATGACCTGAGTTTATTCCATACCTATGATGCGGTTTCATAGTAAGTAAGACATTTCATCGTGGAAGCAGCGCCAAATAGGAGATTTTAGAACTTAAAACTCCAGTTTTAGGAAAAAGCGAAGCGTATACGAAAATTTAGTGCAAAAATAAACAAAAAGCCAACAAAGAGACCATTCCACCAAATCTTATTCTACGTACAAATAAATTTCGTACCTTTCATAACAAATTATGTCTCACCGATACGATTATGATGCATTGGTGATTGAGGAACTCGTAAACGATCTGCTTCGTTGCTTGCTTGTCGTTCCTCGCTTGTTTGCGAAGCTCGCATGGCATCACTCATTTGTTGAAACGACTGGCAATCCACCCATTGTACAATGGATTTAAAAATTTAGAAACTTTCGTGGGCGCGCGCACAACTACTCACCAAAGTTTTATCATAATATGACATATGGTATTGAAACGCAAAGAAGACGATCAAACAAACGTTCATTTTTATAGATTAGATTATCATGTCGTGCATTTTATTGCTTTTAAATGTTTCTGATTATATTTAGTGGAAATACGGAATTGATTTGCATAAAAATTCACCTAAGTATGATTGCCGTTAAACGATAATGAATAAAGTTAGGGATTAGAGATATGACTCCGTCAGACATATTGACTTTCTGTAAAATGATGGCACATTTCATTATCTTGGCATCTGATCTAGGCAGTGCTTACGATTTAACGTTCAAAAAAGAAGGATAAGGATCACTTAAATGATTTCGTATAAATTATATCGGCAAAAACTGGTATTATGCATCAAATAACTGAAGTGGAGACTTAATTTACTGTGGCTATAATTAGGCAAACTCTTGAGTATAAGGCTCACCGATTTTCATTTATACAGATTTTTTAAATTTATTTTATCGAACATTATCTTTAACAAGAAAAAGTCAATGCGAGGAAATTCCAGGAAATGGAGAAGCTGCAAAAGGAAGGGGAAATGGATGGGTTATACGCTGGGGTAAAATTGCTATCAGGAGGTAAGCGATGGGAAATGGTACGTAAGATTAAGGACAAGGGAGGTAGAATATTAATCGAGCAGGGAGATATTCAAAAAAGATGGCGTGAACATGTGTAGGAGTTATATGTCAGCGATAGTAGACCAACTAATTAAGATGAGGAAGAGGAGGGAAACTTAGATGAAGATAACCTCTGGCCAAAGATTCTCTACAGAGAAATAGAGAAAGAGATGAAGTAGAGAAAATTGAAAGCTATAAAGGCAAGTGAAGCTGTAGGAGTATATAGCATACCCTCGGAATTGCTCAAGAGTTTAGGTAACAAAGGCATGCATTTTTCGAACTTATACGTAGGATCTACGAGGAAGGAGTATGGCCAGAGGACTTAGTGAAAACATTTTTTATTACTATCCCGAAAAAGAAGAATGCATCAGAATGTGAGGACTACAGAACAATTATATTGATTTCACACGCAACCAAAGTTTCACTCCGAAAGTCAACAGAGGGTCCGAGAGTAAGGCCAAAAACTACTTAGGCGATGACCAGTTTGGGTTCCGGAAGGGAAGGTCAACTTGGGATGCTAGAAATATAGGGTAAAACCAGTACGTTTGCGCATGCTTTATTGATTTTGAAAAAGCTTTTGACATGATAAATTGGAATAAACTAACAGAAATACTCGAAAAAATGGGAATAGACTGGCAAGACAGGAGGATAATCCAAAACTGATATATGACTCAAAGGACGCAGGTGAGGGTGGCAGATGGTGAATCAGAACGGGCAACTATAGGTCGCAGGATAAGGCAAGGGTTGCCGTTGTCGTCATTGCTTTTCCACATTTATGCTGAGGAAATGGTAATACAGGCATGAGAAGAACTTGAGGTTGGAGTCAAAGTAGGAGGGCATCTTATAAAATCGGTTAGATTCGCGGATGATAAGGCAAGGGATCTTTGAAGGGACTGTAAGCTTTGACAGACGCTTTAGAGATGCAGTTCGGGATATTTAGAATGAAGATAAATCATAAGAATACAAAAGTAATAAGATTCTATGGGACAAAGAAAGCGAGGCTTGTGATTAAAGTTGGAGGACACAAACTGGAGCAAGTAGAACAATTTAATTACTTAGGTAGCACGCTAGAGGAAAACGGGTATTGTAGCAAAGACATACGGAAGAGAATAGCGCTAGCTGAGGAGGCGTTTAGCATCAGTGGGGAGCTGATGACGGGGACATTGGCTAAGGACGTGAAGAAGAGGCTGGTGAAGAGCTTGTTGTGGAGCGTAGCGTTGTATGGGTCAGAAACGTGGACCCTCAGAAAGGAGGAAGAGAATAGGCTGCAGGCATTTGAGATGTGGGTGTGGAGAAGGTGAGGTGAACGGAGAGGAAGACTAAGGAGGAAGGTCTTGAAACGGTGGGTGAGGAAAGAAAACTTCTGAATGAAATCCGGGATAGGCAGGGTAGATGGCTGAAGGTTGTAATATGGGTTGCTGAAGAGTGTGATAGAGGGAAGAACGCTGGGCAAGAGTGGAAGGGGAAGAAAGAAAATAGGTTCCATGGACGGGATGAAGAAGGGTAGATCGAATGCATTGGCGAAGAAAGATATAAAAGAGGTAAATAGGCCCCTGAATATGTAGAGAACCAGGAGGAGATTCTCTGACATTCGATAAACCCTACCTTTACCGGTAGAATTCATTTCTTTTATTTTAAATTAATAAGCGCCATCACAGTATTCAAATCTCTTCCATTGTAACTTTTGCATATAGTTTGAATTACTAAGTGCATTTAATTAATATGATGTTTTTGTCTTTGCAGGTAATTTACTTTCTGTGTTTATGGTGAGCAAGTAAAATTTCAACGTTGGTGAGTTGCATGTTCTTTTATCTAAACCGACTTATTTTGGTTTGTAACTTGCGCTAAAGCCATGGATATTTCCTGTCAGATGTACGTTTAAATTTGAGGTCGTACTTTTACAAATGTGTTTTAGCCTCATACATTGCTATGGAGCGTAGCACAGTACGGGGCAAAAACGTCGACCCTCGGAAAGGAGGAGAAGAATACGCTGCAGGCAATTGAGATGTGGGTGCGGAGGATGGAGAAGGTGAGGTGGATGGAGAGGAAGACTAACGAGGAAGTGCTTGAGATGGTGGGCGAGGAAAGGAAGCTTCTGAATGATACCCGGGATTGACAGGGTAGATGACTGAAGGTTTTTATAAAGGGCGATGGGTTGCTGAAGAGTGTGACAGAGGGAAGGATGTGGAGCAAGTTGGGAAGGGGAAGAAAGAGAATTGATTTCATTGACGGGATGAAGAATGTTGGATCGTATGCTGAGGCGAAAAGGATATACTTTAGTGACATACTCCTGAGGGTGTAGAGAATCGAGAGGAGATTCTCTGATATTCAACAAAATACCTTAACCGGTAGAGTACTTAAAAATCTGAATTCCTCATAAATTTAATATAAACATCTTTGAACTCGAATCAATACAACTTATTTTCTAATATGGGTAAGTGCTTGAGATGGTGGGCGAAGAAAGGGAACTTCTGAATGAAATCCGGGATAAAGAGTATGATAGAGGGAGGGATGTTGGGCAAGCGAGGAAGGGGAAGAAAGAGAATGGGTTTCATGGACGGAATCAAGAAGGGTAGATCGTAGACTGAAGCGAGAAAGACCTCTGTAGAAAATCGGGAGGAGATTCTACGAAATTCAACAAAACCTACCTTAACCGGTAGAATACTTTTTTTTATCTTTAACAATGATCGTGTCACATTTATTTTTCACCGTAATTTTATATCTTTGCGATAATCGTATCTGGAGCTTGCTTAAGAAAATATTATCATAGTATTCACATTTTGCACTGAACAGTTACCCTTTGCTCCGACTTAAACTATGAGAAATACTTACCTAAGTATAGTCACTTTAAAGTTGGTTTTCTGTTAGTTACTCTCATAGTTTGGTTAATATCTTTCAAGAATATTGAAAAAATTGCTCATCCTCGACTTCTAAACCAGTATTGGAAACCAAATATTTAACGATACATTTATTAGCTCGTTTATTTATTCTACCTTTTTTACTACTCCAACAAGCTTTACGCAATGCCTACAATAAACAAATATTTATTTGTTTGAAAAATATCTTTTTGCATGCACTTAACAGTCTAAATAAAGGTTTAATAGCTATGTTATGTATGATAAAATTAAAACAAAACTTAAAACAATTTATAGACCAGTTTTATTAGAAAAAACTCAGTGCTATCATACTATTTCCCTCTGTTTCTCTTAGAAAAATATTATCCCTTCCTCATTTTTTGGATTCAGAAATCACTGTCGAACACATTGAGCAAAAAACGAATCCATTTTGTGGCGGCTCCTTAAGAAGACAAAACTAATTTCATAAAAGCGTGTCCAATGATAAGATTTTGATTTTATAAAAGACGCTTCACGTAAAAGAATGCCACAAGCAATGTTGCCTGACTGAAATTATTGTTGAAATCGGAGTTAGGCTTATCATATCCTACTAAACGTTGAGGAACTGGCACATGTCCATTGGATAAGAGGATGATGCTCATTTGCCAAAATACTATGGAATATCTGGCGGAAAATGGAGACTGTAAAATTTATGATTCACTCCTTGATTTGAAATTTAAAACAGATCGGAAAGGGTATTGTGGCAGTGATAGCATTGAATGCAATACCCATTTCAATGCGCAGAAAACCTCAGTTCTCATTCAAACGCAAAAATTAACATATCATGCAGATAGTAGAGCGCATATAACTGTTTATGGCGATAGCCTGTATTCATGTTGTGGCGGAAGAAAACATTAAATATAGGTTATCGGACTGGCGAGGAACAGGAAAGCAATACTTCGGGGTTATCTCTGAAGACACCAAATGAGTCCATTGCCCTCTTATGCTCGTATTTATTTTTTCCCGGAAAGACTTCTTTCTACAGGGTGGCGCCTGGAGAGCGAGGCGCCAACTGGAGCACAGCAAGAGAGGGAAGGGGAGGAGGGAGGAAGAGAGGGGGGGAAGGAGGGGAAGGCGCTGTAGGCGGCAGGCCGCTGGAATTGGGGCCACCAACGACTCGCTGTTTCTTAATATGCATTCAATGATCTCTCCGCCGGGAATGCCCCTCGCTCTGTGTAGTGCCATACGGGCTGGACCCGGGAAATTTATGCACCAGGCGATCACGAGATGTCTTCGCAAGGATAAGAAAGGAAGAAAGACTGAGCATAGTGATGGAAGTAAGGCATAATACTTTGCAGTATATTGCTGTATGCGAAAAATAATGCATAAGTAATTGTATGTTCCAAAAAACATTAATAATTCTTTTCATTAAGTGTAACCGTATTTTTATTTGGTACTAGCTGTGCCCGGGATGCATTGCAATGCCTCTTTTTCTCTCTAAGTGGGCACACATATACAAAGTAGACACAAACAAATTTGAGACCTATGGGTTGTGTTTGAACCGCTCGAGACCGTACACGTAACTAAGGAATCACGTGGAACAATCACGAAGGGGTTGAGATTTTGTAGTATTTGAAACGTTCTTCGTTCTTCGCTTGTTTGCGAAGCTCGCATGGCAACACTCATTAGTTGATACAACTTGCGGTCCACCTATTGTACATTGGATTTAATAATTTAGAAACCTTTGCGGACCTCCGAACGACAACTTAGCAAAGTTTCATCGTAATCTAATGAATGGTATTGGAACGCATAGAAGACGAACAAACAAACACTCATTTTTATATGTTAGATTATATCAAGTGTCAGTTTTTCAGGAGCGTCGCTACTCTCCCTTATTTAACCTTTCCAATAGACCCTTTCTACCGGTTTTTTGGGATGCCCTTCCAATAAAATTTATGCCCCAAACGAAATCCCACCTTGGATCAACATACTTCCTAACTATCTTCATTTCGTCAAAAATAATTAACCGCCGGATACCTCAACCCCTGATTCCCAGAATTCTACCTAATAAAAGAGCTTTCAGTACCCCATTCCTTATAATAATTATATGCTTCATCAACATTTTTACTCCCTTATTTCCTTATCCACCATTCAAAGAAATTCTTTGTCAGTCTTTCTACGGGTTCATCGAATTTGTTTCATTCCAAATCTTAACCGTCACAAGTAGGGCACATATTTTTTAACATAACACTTATATTAGGTTCTAAGTTAATGTAAAATTACATTGGCTTAGATTAAATAAGCCTGGAAATAAATGACCGTGTACGTATATACTACTTCATATTGTCAGTTAGTTCCGATAAAAGCGAGACTCTGGCCTATTTATTTTGCTTATTTTCTTGAAAAAAACTTAATGAAATGATATTTATAGAACCCACTTCAAAGTCATGTTAAGGTGCATTATTTTCTCTCGTTACTTCCACTTACATTATGGGTAAAACTTGCGTTATGATGTGTTGAGTGCGCTGCTTAGCAGTCTCAACGGTGACATTCTCTAAGCGTATCTACTTCGAACTCCTTTTAGTAGCCTACTCATTTCAATGAACACCTTTATTGTTAGGCGAGATTTTTATTGTAATATCCTATGTATTTTGCCTTTTTTCTTGAAAAGTGTATCCTAAAATGATATTGTATATCACCTCGTTCACATCCAATTTGGATCCATTATTTTTATAATCACACCAAATAGGGGAACGACTTCACTTACATGATTGTTCTCAAAGTAAAATAATCACATTTACACATTAACGGCTCTTTAGTGAGTTCAGCTCTCATTCGATGGGACATTTGCGTTTAGGATATATAAATTATATAAAAGTAATAAATCTCCGGGCCCGGAGGGGATACCCGCGCGCGTCCTCAAGGATTTAGCACCACAGATTGCACCGTTCTTAGAGATAATATTCAATAAGTCATTGTCTGAAGGAAAGATACCAATGGACTGGAAAACTGCAAACGTTACACCGATATTTAAAAAGGGAAACAGACATGACCCAGGGAACGATCGACCAATATCATTGACATCGATTCCACGCAAGATTCTTGAACATATCGTTGTTAGCAATATTATGACTATTCTGGACAGACGAAACCTCCTGCATAATTGTCAGCACGGATTCCGGAAAGGTAGATCATGCGAAACACAGCTCGCGCTCTTTCGTCACGACGTTCTCTAATATGGTGAATCGAAAAGACAAGTTGACGCACTATTTCTAGACTTTAAGAAAGCTTTCGACACGGTACCTCATAGAAAACTATTATACAAATTACAGTCATGCGGGTTAAACGAATAAGTTGTAAACTGGATGCGTGACTTTCTGAGTGATCGTAAGCAAAAAGTAGTTCTTGACGGAATTAGCTCTGATATAGTTAAAGTGACATCAGGTGTCCCGCAAGGAAGCGTTATTGGCCCACTTTTGTTCATTATATATATAAACGACCTCTGCTCCCGAATTAGCAGTAAAATACGTTTATTTGCCGACGACGCTGTCATATACCGCGAAATTAATGATCACTCTGACTTTGAAATTCTGTCATCGGACTTAAACAACGTTCATGTGTGGAGCAAAGAGTGGGGACTAGAACTTAATCTGAGCAAATGCACGGCGGTGCATTTGTTGCGTAGGTTGTCCAACTATCCCCATGTATATGTTGTGGATGGTGTTAGCATAAATGCGACAGATGAAGTGAAATACCTGGGAGTTACGATAACTTCGAACCTATCGTGAGGGGCACACATAAGAAATATTTGTGGCAGAGCCCTGAAGAAGCTAGGATTTGTCAAGCGTGTTGTGGGAAGATTTTCGGATGAAAAGGCGAAAGAGAGGTGCTATTTCGCACTCGTCCGACCACACCTTGAATATGAAGCGAGCATATGGGATCCGGCGGAGAAAGACTTAGTCCATGAACTTAATAAAATACAAAGGAAAGCTGCGCGATTCGTCAAAAACTGCCACGGCCGAACAGAAAGCGTTACACGGATTTTGAACGATTTAGGGTGGGAGCCGCTAGAGACTCGGAGGCTACGGGCTAGGCTTAGATTGCTTGAGCAATTGAGAATGGATATCTTTCAGAGCGACACGGAGAACATCATATTAGAACCACATTATATTTCCAGGTCCGACAGAATCGATAAATTAAGAGAGATATTTTGCCAAACGGATAGGTATGGGAATTCGTTTTTCCCCCGAACAATTAAGGACTTTAATAAATGCTAGGCGGAACTTTGTTTTTTTTTGTTGACGTCTGGCGTCCTAACACCCCCCGCCACACGCCTTTTGAGGCGGCTTGCGGGGTAGTATGTAGATGTAGGTGAAATTTCACCGTCTAACATTATCTGCCCGAGTGATTCTTATTCAAAAACATTTACCTGCTTAAATGGCAAACTTAAAATTCCGTTGCGAGTGATTTCCAAATTTTTATCATGTGTCACAGTATGGGTAAAATATACTTTTCTCCCAACACGCGAGACATTTTACTAAAATGAAAGTAAAATGTTACGGAAAGGAAAAACGTGACCTTTGAAGATCATTGCGATTTTCTTCTGCGATATTATCTGCATAGCGGAGCATGTTTGTTTCTTCTCCGTTTATCTTGAGAATATCCAACATACCAATCAATTTCTGTGGTGCAGGAAAGTCTTGACTGCATCATCCTTTCTGTTTAACCCTTGCGCCATTTGCCACTGAAAGATTGAGACTCGTTCAAGGGATATTTTCTTCCGTCCAGTAGCGCAACTGCAGGGACAAAATTTTAATATTTACTGCCTTAGTTTGGAAGCATCTGTTAATGATTTTCTCAACTGATCGTTATTTTGGTATCACATGCACGGTCGCTCCTATCGGAGACGTGCTGAATTCTACTTTCCTGTGATGTAACGAGCACAATTACCTAAACATTCAATTATTTTACTGCATCATTGATTGATATCAATTCTTTTTTCAGTTACCTATTTAGAAGTAAGGCTTAGAGTTTTCAATAAAGGTCGGATTTACGGGCTGAATTGTCGGCCTTTTCCAAAGAAAATACCCATTTATTTCCCAACCATACTTGCCTTGCCAGATCTAATCAGTACCAATAAATCATGCAATTTTTTTGATGAATGAAAAATTTTAAATTTCGTATTTTTTATTTATAACAATGACGACGGCTAAATTACATATCATTGTGAAATTTAAAACTCTCTCCTACGAATTTTAAAGTATCCTTTTGGATAATGCAGACTTAATTGAGAAAATATCGTGATTCATAATCAACATTGAAACCACAGTGACATTTCATATTGGAAACGTCGTTTAACAATGTGAACAATAATAGCTACATAAAAAATTCTACCAGTATTAAATTTTAAAGATTGGAATTATAAGGTGGTCTGCATTTCCCTATCATTTCGTCGGTCTTCAATAGTATATTAATGTCTAAAACTATACTCGCAAATATAAAAGCAATTTTCTTCAGATATAAATCGTTAGAATCGCATGCGATGGCAAATTTGGCATCACACATTAAAGCTTATGGACTCATTCAAGCGTACGTTTACACCTAATACATTATATCTCTGTCCGTATGAAGTATGTTCTCACCGTCGTTTGAGTTCCAATGTCACCGACTTCCAACGTGACCCTGGAGTCGCGTAAGAGACGCGCAGACGGCCCAATGTGTTCGGAGCGTCATTTCCGAGCGCTTGATTGGATTTGGGACGCGTGTGACAGTATGACGACAGCGAAATGACGTGAGAGCAGCTTTCCCTGCTCGGAAGAAGTAATTAATGCCAATTACGAGCGTTTATAGGTATAATGGTTGGAAATTGTCGATGTTTTTTATAATTTTCATTCGCTCATTCCCAATTTAAACAAGTCGTGAAACGCTGAAACATTTAATCCGCAGTTATAAGCGAGGAATTTCGTATGATAGTGGTTTTTCGATTAAACTTATTGAAGGAATTCAATATTTACCACAGAGAAGAAGAAGAATCAAATTTCTGTTCCAGTAGGAAGTTTATATGCTCATTATAGACATAAAATTATTATTGCTACACTACGAAATCTTCAAGAATAGTGCATTGTGTATTATGCAGAATCTTTAGGAGTGATGAAATTTTATTCCAGAATTTTGATAAAACACACATTTCTGCTCCCTTAGATGCACCATAGAGGTAAAATATGTTTAAAATGGATAACATTGTTTATGAAAGATGAAAGTTTTTTCCTCCTTCATTTCGAGATAATAAACCCCATCCACCAGCCACAAAAGCATTTATCGAGACCAACATTTACGGAGCGACTTAAAGAATATATTATCATTATATCTTTCTCAGAATATTGTCTATTTTTCATTCAGGACTTGAAGATATCACAGCAATTAAGTCTAAGGTTTTAGTCCTAATCATATTTTGATTCCATGCTTTCACTTCGCTTTAATTACAAACTTTATCCAGTTATGCCAATTGTCACGTTGACGATGCAAGGCATTTTTTCTTCAATCAAGCGATGCTTTTATTTGCAAAAAAAGAAATCAGTGGGGTTTTGAATGATAGTATCGTGGCTGCTCATTTGTGTTTATACATTTTCTAGGGATATATAGTCGACGAGTACAATTATGATTACATTTTCCAAATAATACAGATTTCTCATACCATTTGTGTATGCCATTATTTTCAAGGATGGACCTGACCTTACTTTATTCTCTAATAATGCTCCGAGAAGGCATTATATAGAATTAAGGGTCTAAATGAATTACTTAGTACTATCATTTATTATTTAGCAGTCCATTTGCTTTATTTTTAAAACTGCTATGATAAGGTTTTATAAAAATGTAATGCTGAAATAATGGAGAAATCAATAGACTTGATCGGAATTCTAACGCAAACCTCTCAGTGCTGGTTAGACTTGTGAGCCAGTTACAAAATGAAACCGTGTTAGTTCGAAAAGAATGTCAGCTGATGTTCATACGAACTAGGGCCTCTTGCGCATTGGAAATCTTCATCCTTTTTTATGAGTTCATCCAGCAGATCTGTTATAAGAAGAAACGATGCAGAAATGAAAATTTTTGCAATTATTCACAATATAAATTTTACTTCAACCTAGGTTTCGATGTTTTTACGCCATGTAAAAAAATCGAAAAAGCATCTAATGATGTAAAAACATCGAATCCTAGGACGAAGTAAAATTTATATTGTGGAAAAGAGCAAAAAATTTCATTTCTGCATCACGCATAAGTTCCACTCGATATCGCAAGAATCGTCGGATTTTATAAGAAGAAACGAATTTTATGAAGGAGGAAAAGTATTATTCACAGAATATCATGGCGATATTTTTATCTGTCATTCTTCGATTCAGAGAAGTTTATCTCACGACGTGACATAATTTACACAGTATGGGCGACCAAATTTCAAGGAGTCAAATTTCAGTAACTAAATCTCGACCGTTCGGGTTTTGTATGAATGCATTTAGTAAATGTTTTGTCGGAAAATGAAAATTATTCCAGTTTCTTTACACACCACCTTTAACTTGCCATCGAAATTTCAATTTACCGGACCGGAATTTAAACCCGAACATCTCATTTGCCGGTAAGCCAGACCGGAAACTCAGCGAAACGGAAATACTCAACGGAACCATCTTAGAGAAGAATTTCAGTCGAGGTTTAAACGAAACAGTCTCTCCAGTGAATTTGAAATTCACATCCTTTTTTGTGAGCGAATTCCATTTTATCTGTGATGAGAAGGAGCTGAGGGTAAGAAGAAGTCTTATTCACGGAAATCGGAGGCATTTTTATTTGTCATTCCCCTATGCAGAGAATTTTATCCCGCGAGGTGACATAATTTACACGGGCATAGGCGATCAGTTCACCGCGGAGGCCAATCTTCGTCCCTTCCATCTCGGCCGCCGCATTATAGCGCCCCCTGCCCCTCACCACTCCGCCGCCTCCCCGCCCCCTCCGACAGCCTACTTAATGGCTTGCGAGCCACCTCTCAGCCACGCTCTTCTCATTGGCTCAGTGAATGGACACTTCTGGAGCTCTGGTGTCATCATCGAACTCGGGTGTCCTCGAGTGGCCGAGATATATATCTGCAAGCGAGTCGTCACCTCCCCCCCCCACTCTCTTTACTCGGCCCCTGTGTGAGAGACGGGATTCCCGCGATGCTGGCGCCATCCGCGAATGGAATTCGTACTCTTGGGGTGCCCGGTGTGGAGCACCAAGAGATACGAGCATCGATCCAGCGATTCGCTGGCCCCCTCAACTTTGAGTCCTCCTGGCAATAGATCAAGGATCTTGAGAGTGCGAAAATGTGAATCCGTGAATAGACGGATGATGGCGTGATCTTTTTTTTATCGCGGGGTCTTCCTGTCGCTCTGTTTGTATATGCTGTTTTTCCCACTAGAAACCACCTGGATACACACGACTTGAAGCGATTTGAGAATTGATGGCTCAATTATTTTTATTACGGTACATCAGTGTAAAAGCTGATATCATAAATAGTTTGCTAACTGGCTTCAATTACAGAGTGTTTCGTGAAAAACGTTTGTTAACATTTCAATAACTAGATGATAGAGTTTGGTCTATTGCAGGTAGATATATTTATCGACGTGTTTTTTATAAATTATCTTGTATAAGACTCATAATACGTACGCATACCAAACTTTTACCTTACTTATTAATAATTTAAGTTAATTACTTTATTATTAAGGAACATATGCATATGAAATTCCAGTTTTGACTTAAGGTATATCTTTGTGATTACAATGACGAATGATATGTGTAACTTTTTCAATAACTAACGAATAGATACGTACATCCTAGTGATTACCTAAGGATTTAAATTGCTGTCGTAGCATTGTATTGTTTACATTTTGGTATGAATACATTAAAAAGTACGATGGGTCCTATTAATGTAGGTGTTCACTTTACAGCTTGCGGAACAGAGATCGACAATAAAAATTATGTCTTGAAATTATGAGGCGGTTTGTGACTCTATGGCAGTTATTACATAAATCTACTTAAGTATCGTGCCTTGAATGAGGGAAATAATATAGCTTATGTTATACTATCCCCCCTTTTTCCTGCCTCCTGTTTTTACAAAAAAATAAGTGGTTCACAGGGAGCAGTAGATTCATCTTCAAGGAAGAGATTGGCTGATATACGATTTGTCTTGGTACTTCGACTAGTCCCTGGATAGTTATTTTTCCAATATAATTTCAGTTTTGCCATAAAAATTACCTGCCGACCTTCTTTAAAAGAACAGTGGGACAAACAAGTGATTGCTTTGGAATTTATACTCTACATTTCTGAAGTAATCAATGCATGTTAATGTATCGTGCATCATATGTATCATTCTAATTGGTGCACTTGATGCAGTAGAAATATTGTCCCCATTCTGAATTCAACTTCATTACATTACTTTCGTTTCAACTATTATTTAAAGGTGTATCTACCAAAATACATTTTTACTAGACTCCTGAATCCTTTCTTCAAACTTTTCATTACACTGCTAAATCAAATACGTTTTAATATGGGCCTTTCGACCCAGATATATTTGAAAGCATAGCATTTTTTATGTATATCAGCATCTACGTCAGTAACAATATTTTGGATGAAGAATTCTTACTAAGCCTAACGCCCCCTATACTAATCTCTCGGAGTGTATCTTGCTCATGGGTAATTAGGATTGAGCTGTGTAACCTGAGTTCATTGCAAACATTCATAAATAGCCCATTATTTCCACATGCTCCTTACGCACAGTGCAGTTCGGATTTTCGTATAAGCGTTGAATGAAAACATGCGAAATAAGCATTATTTGCAGTAGACGAGGCCTTCCTTTGCTAATTTATGCCACCGTTTTCTCTGGAAATATATATAAAAGAGGCTTTTCTATCGTACATTTTTCTCCTAATACTTAGGGGTATGCATTTCCTATTTAATCATCTGCAACAGAACAGTAGCTGGGCAAATCGAATACTTCAATTATTTATGCAGCCTCTACGAGATTTAACAAACCCTTCCTAAAAGCACCCGGGTCCATTACAGAACTTTCTTTCAACAACAATCATCAAAACTCCTAGATTTTAAATAATTTGTGGTTTTCTCAACTTTCTCATCGATCAGTACAATTTAGAGATGCACGTATTATTAATGTTGATTAAGACAAATGAGGAAGGCATATTTCAGTTTCAATAGCATCATACTATGTTTCAATTACGTCTACAGTGCTATTTAATGCTTTATATAGAATTATTTCCCAGGGTGGTATACAATAGGTTCTCTCCATCAGGTAATTTTCTATTTAAAAATTTTTTCATGTTTCTGAAGGTAGAATTAGTCAAACAAATACACCATATGTAGATTAATTACGGTCAATGACGCGATCGTGGTTCTCCTTTACCCGTGCACTTGCGTTATCATCATTTTTCAACTGTACTAAAGAGAACAAAAAGCGTGATTTTCATTCGTGCTTTTATTAAGTGCTTTTAATAATAAGTTAATATTGATGGAGAGATTGCCTTGGATCGTAACTGTGAGACTCGACCCTCCAAAGCGGTAGGATTTTAGTATGGCGATAATGACAACAAGATATGTAATTTCGATGTTCTACAGTATCATTCATGATGCCTGGTGTGGAAGCACCCCCTGCCACACACCCTTTGGGTGGCTTGCAGGGTATGACGTAGATGTAGATGTAGATATATGGAACTGTGATCCTCCCCCATATATCAGAATTGGGTTCGTATTCCTAAGTTTAAGGTGCGTTTTCTTTCATCTCGTTCTTTGAACCAAAATAATGTCCCAAATGAACCAAAATTTTTTTAGATTTGGGGTCCTCGCGAGGAGAGTTTAGAGGAAGCTACAGAGGATAAGCTAAGCGGATAGGAAGGCTAGAGAAGAGGGGATGAAGATGTTAGAAGAGAAAAAGGCGCTAATGAGATACGTCACGGGGAGGCAGAGGAAATTGCTTTAACGGTGGTGAGTGGACAGCTAAAGGCAGTAATGACAGCTATAACTTAGGGTCGGGGAAGAAGGGATGAATGAGGAGTAGATTAGATACCTATTGCGAGGAGTACATGTTTTGGGAGATTAATGAGTGACGGTGTGTTATTGGTTCTAAATCAATCTCGTATTAGAGATTTCATACCAGAGGGTAGGAGATATTACGAGGTTAGGGTGAAAATATTGTCGCACATGCCTAACGAATTTAAGATAAAATTGGTTCATAACTAGTAAATTTTACCTGATTAAGGAGCAGTTCTTGACCAAACTACCTAAAATTAATGAATGGAAAGATGATCAACTCATTAACCAACGTAGTATTGATAGGAATGAATGCTATGTTTATAACTTAAAAGAATAATATTTGGTAGTTTGTTGTTGCCTCTAGATGTATCTCCTCCGATAGTAAACATTTAAAATCAAGCCAATCGTCTAAATTTGAATTTTTTTTCCGAGAGGCTATATGAAATGATTTTTTTCAATACCACCTCAATAATTTCTAGCCAGAGCAATACTTATAATTTTTGGCGCGATTTTTTGGAACAAATTTACGTGAAACTTGGCATATGTTTTCTCATTATGATAACTGTAGATAAAAGTGAAAAAAAATGTAATATGCCGTTTAAGTTTATTGGAAATTCAATGCTATTTTAACACGTAGCATTATTGCACGCGATATCTACTTCGCAATAATTCGATTATGTTTACAAAGTTTCTTATCGACACAAAGTATTACGTTTCTTGCTATTAAGTTGCTTCTTACAAATATCTAGGTGTCACGCCCAGTCCAATATCCGAAAAAAAACTTATTTCAATACAAATTAAAATATAGTTCTTGTTTATGTTATGAGTCTATTACTGCCTGTAAGGTGATTTCCAGCGTATCAAAAATACATCTTAATAAAATGTGGTCTACGAAAAGTTATTCTACTTGAAAAATTATTAAAATATGTACTCAGTAATCCACAATTCAGATCTTCCACCTTAACTATGAATGGTTTCCTCATTCACTGATCTTGATGAATGAATTATTGCGACGACGTGCATTATTCACCAATGGGAAGTGTGTGTGTGTGTGGAGAATTTCATTCCCGACCCCAACGTGAATCTCAGATCCATCATTATCTCGGCCAACCACCAGTATCCCTCCCCTCTCCCGTGGATGTGACCCAGCGGCTAATTTGGAAAGAGAGGCCCATTGGGGGTTCGTTTAATAGGATATAGGTTGCTTTTTCGGCAACGCACCGCAAACGGTGACACTGAGTTCCGTTCACCAATCATAGACGAGTAGAAGCCACTAGTTCGGTCACCTGGTGTTACTTGTCACGGGACTATGTGAGTGACGGAGAAATAACTATTGGTTGATGTGGAGGTAAACTGGAACTGATCAAACTGAATGAAAAAGAAATTTAAAAGTATTTGCGGTCCTTATGTATGTAACTTAAAATAAATGCGACCTTTAGGAAACCCTTCTAGAGCAACACATTGGGTTAATGCTTAGAATAAATCCTCATTTACTTTCTGTCTTCATCAGTCAATTCCACCAAGTTACGCCGATTAGCATTAATTTTATTTTCATTTTCTCCAACGTTTTGACAAGCGTTGCAGAAAATTAAAATGAACATAATTAATTATCTTAGCTCCAATGACAATAAACGAGGGGTATATTGAAATTGCTTTCCAAAAAATGAAAATAATAACCCGGTGTGTTTTCGGAGAAGAATTTGGTCGTTGAATACTTTGCGTACTGGGCTTTAAATTGAAGTTCCTTTCAAAAAAACTGAGAATTATACTCAGTTTCCTGTATTTTGAAAGAAGACTCTTAAATCAAGGTTAATGAACTTTTATTTACTATTAAATGTATCTTAGCATTTTGATATAATATGTTAGTCTACCGGAAAGACTGCAGCCATACCATTACGTCCTGCTGTTATAATATATAGTATATTATATACATTTACTGTTCAAAGGCTTCGCATCCTGGGGATCGGGTTGGTGTGGTGGCTAGCTTACTAGCTTACCATTCGGGCGGCCATGGTTCAAATCCCTGCAGAGGAAGACTGTTTTCAGAGGAAACCTAATCCCTACTTGGATGTCTCGTGGAGGGCACTTCAAGTACGGTACTCCGTCGTCGGATGAGACGTTAAGCCGTGGTCCCCTTGGCGCCTTTCGTGAAGAGCAGGCTAATGCCGACGCCGGGTTTCTATCCACTCTTCCTCCCGTACCGATGCGTTATGGCGAAAGTGACCTTAGCTATCGTTTGCCTCCCCAAATATCCAATCTAATCCACTTTGCATCCTTTGAAACATCCAAAGTTTATCCAAAGATACTCTGAGGCAAAAAAAAAAACAAATTTCTTTCAGGACACAACAGTTTACAAATATGTACATTCGATAAGTATATGGAGTAGGTCTACTATCAGATATGAACAATGATACATACAATAGTAAAATGATATTTACAATTACTATAATGCATATTTGTAAGATTGAGCGGGATATTTATAGAAATTAACAAAAGAATAAAGTATACAATGAAATTTTAGACTGCGCTACAATAATATTTTTTTATAAAAGGATGATATCATCTCCGATTTTGTGTACATTGTTTGAGTTAATTATATTGTCATTCATAATATTTCAATAATTTTGTTACGATTCCATATTCTTAAGCCAGTATTAATTGTGGAAAACTGACACATATTAGTTCTACACCTTGGAATTTTAAATCGTCTTGTATGACATTAATTTGCCATGGACGTACCATTACGTCCATATATATATAAGACGTACCATTACGTCCATAGCACTCAAAGTATTAATTATTCGTGAGGAAAGGATTAGTTCTTACAATATGTTGGTTGTTTCATTTCCCTCAAAGCATATTTCAAAATCCTGCGAAATTACTTCTTCTCTGAGTAGTTGCTAATATGGAGTGCGCCGAATGTGAGATGTGTGTACATGGTGGTTTAGAGGTATGAGAATAAATTCTAATGATGCTGAAGTTAGGGTAAGCACATTTCTTTATTGTACTGAATCCCACTATTTGATTGGGTGAAGTGGGCAGCTATGGGGTAAACACGACATGAAAACGGTGGGAGCCGCTATTTCTATTCTTTTACCATATCTGAAGATTTTACTGTGTTTATGTGGTCGAGGGAAGGATGTTGGGCAAACGGGGAAGAGGAAGAAAGAAAATAGGTTTTAAGGGCAAGATGAAGAAGGGAAGATCGTACGTTAAGGCGAAATATGATGTAATAGAGGGAGATAGGCTCCTGAAAGTGTAGAAAACCGGGAGGAGATTCGGTTGAATACTTTTAAAAAATCTAACCCAAATAGTATACATTTGTTTTATAATACAGTGAGGAGCCAACCAGTGAAATGGTTTATTAATAATGCCGGATGTCTGTTTCAGATAAACTCTACTGGGCATGGTATGTTACCCCAAACATTTAAAGAATTGTTTCCCATAATCGTATTAAGCCAAAATGGGCTTCTCAATTTGAATGTATACCGCCATATTGTCTTCTCATTTACTGTGAAGTACAAACCTTGATCGAAGTAGCACGTTCATAGTGGTCTTTTTGAAAGCAGTAGATTAGTGAATACTGCTATGTACTAAGAGTTCGCTTCAGGCTCCAGACCCTCATGAATTCAAGTTGCTGTTTTCAAGTAGTCATTTCATGCGCCAAGTGATTCTTTCAAATCAATTATCAGTAAAATTATTAAACTCCAAACCTATTATGCAACCAATTTGTAATAGAGCTGAATTCGACGAATTTCAATTGACAGTATCGCCCAGATCACGTAAAACAACCTAGGGCTGCAGGGAAATCATTAAAGATTTTTATTTTCATTTGTACGAGGAAATATTTCCCGATTTGAACACTTGCCAAATAGATTGTAGCGACATAAGGTGATAAAGATTTCACTGCTATGACCCACAATTTCCACCGGCGTCTATTAGCTTGCCCTGTTTCATGGATATCACTGCTATTTGCGTCATGAACCAAATTGCACTGCTGGTTTTGAGCAAATAACTGTAAATTGATTATGGGAGTTTGAAAAAAAATTAAGAAAGTCATTGCTAAGAACACAAATTATAAAACTGATTTGGATCTGGCAAATCAATGCGAAGGAACGCTGATAGATATTGGATATCCATTTCTAAGGTAAGATTTATATCATATCTAAAGGCGAAAATTAATGATTATGCGATATAATAATAATTTAACCATTTTCAGAATAACTTGGTAATTGAAATTTGATTGCTGAAGATTTTCTTTGTAGCTCACTATATTAATGATGTCCATATATTTCGTTGAAAGAAAACTTGAATGGGAGAGAGGGTATTAGAGCTGGTTACCTTGAGAGCAGAAAATTCTGGTTAACAATATTTTTAGGTGAGATATAATCATATCCACATCTGTCAAAAAAATGCACCCAGGCAAAATTTTGAGGCTAAAATTTTAGAAACTCTGCCAAATCAATCAGCACAATATTTTACTACTCGTAGATTTATTTTCGCGTAGTTTGTTCTCAACCAAGGTGGAGCACACTTCCTCAAAAATTCTGTCAAAAATATATGCCTTTCCATTAAATACTTTTCACACATGCAACTCTTTACCTAGCGTATAGTTATATAAAGTGGTTCTTGCAATTTTTCCGCGGTTTAATAAGTCTGGATTTGTCCTATGAAGCCATTTCATGATTGAAAGCCAAAAGCTATTTCTAGTTGTCTATTATATTTACTTATTTGCGACCTAGGTTTCTGTACTGAGGAGCTATTAAATAGGTAATCTGCGCGATCTATCAATTTAATTGGAAATCGATTTGTCATTATATTTTTTTTAATCTCATTTTTCCAATAATACCATAATATTTAGGCACTTACCGCACTACGTTTTAATGTGCTTGCCAATAAATAGAAGCTGTTATATTTGGGAAACTGTACGGCTATTTACTCCAAGTAGACTTAATTTAGAAAATGTGATACATTTGCCCCAAATATTGAATCATAAATTTAACGGTGTGTAGTTTGGGTGATTTTTCCACTGCTAAAATTAATAAATTTATGAATGTCGACCAAAGTTTGTACGGACAGATCTGCGAGTCACCGTCAGCATGTGCTACAAGGGCGTGTAAGGACACCAGCCGTGTCCATCTCCTACCTTTCGCTTGTGTTTGTTCTAAAGAGGTGGATAACACGAGATTTAAACATCATCCTCCAAGCTACCCGAACAGTTGGGTGATCTTATATGTTTTTTCAAGTAATCTTAGCCGTTAGCTCGTCATCTCCGGGTCTCTAACGGTTCCCAAACATCATGATCACTTCGTGCACGCCTGTTTTATCGAATACGAGGATGCGCTCGAAAGAGTAAACTAATGAAAGTTAATTAAGGTACAAATGTGATTAGGAATAGACCAGAGATATGCGCAACTCGAGAAACAATCGTTTTAAAATAAGCATTTGGCTCAGAGAGTGCAAGCGAGAGAGGAAAAGGTGATTCCAGATGGGCAGACAGAGATCCGAGAGTAATACCCTGCCCTCTTTAAGAGTGACGCAGAGCAAAGGGTACAAGTAGCTGAGTGGAATTTGATGCAAGAGGTTTAAATGAGTGGACAGATTTCCCTATTACTCTTTACAGTTTCGAAAAACGAAACTTCCCATTGTGAAAGATTGCGGGGGGATCGGGTTGGTGAGGTGGCTAGAGTACTGGCTAACCATACTTGTGGCCAGGGTTCAAATTCCTGCAGACGAGGATGTTTTTCAGAGGACACCCGATCCCTACTTGAATTTCTTGTGTAGGGCACTTCAAGGACAGTACTCTGTCTTTCGGATGAGACGTTAAACCGTGGTCTCCTGGGTGCCTTTCTTTAAGAGTAGGCTAATGCCGACGCCGGGTTTCTGTCCACCCTTCCTCCCTAACCTGTCCCCTACGGCGCAAATGACCTTAGCTTCGGTCGCCTTCCTAAAAATTCCTAAACTAAAAATGCAATGCCTAAAATGTGTACATCTAGTTGATTACTGAGGATTTCAAGGTATCGAAGAAATTTATTGCATCCTTCATGTCATAATATCCACTCCATGCTTCTCACAGCTGCTTAAATGCAAAAAGTATGCTAAAATGTGGTATCCATTATGACTAGAGTAACATCTCATTCGAACTACAATTCCAAAATTCCATTTCACGCCAAATCACTTATTTTCAGGAAATATTTGTGCCCTCACAACACGAGTTTTCCTCAAATCTCTGATTCTTACACAGACATGCATTAGTTATACTGAACTAGTTTTTTTATATTTTGGCAAAAATTACTTCTCAATAATTTTTTGAAAAAAAATTTTTACAGAACATGAGTACCTCCAATTTTGACTGTGATTGCTAAAATTGATCCCATGTCTCTTAAATTAAACCTATTTCGTAAAATATGAAGTTTAAATGAAGCTTGTGATTTTTTTCATTGTATTCATAGGAGAAACTTGCAAAATTTAATGAAGAGGAAATGGAAACAAGGGGAACCTCACAGGGCCCGCGTTGCGAAGGGTTAACCTAGGTATCTAAAGATAAAAACATACGTTAGTACCTATGTAGTAAACGTCGGGGAAATGTAAAAGGATGGGGCTAAAAATGTCCCGTTGTTGTTTAGCTGGCCGGGAACGGGTCGATGGGGTTCTAGGTTCGTGTATTTGAGATACGAAATGACCATCGACTGGACATCCCTCCAAACTAGTCGAGTAATCTGATCATGCATAGCAGTTCCACTGGTTTTGTGGCACAACTTAGAGCTTTGTGTCCTGCATTATACTATATGTATTTATTTACCAAAAGCATATCTCTAATTCTCCTGGAATCCTGACAATCTACTTAAGCTTACTCAGTTATCTTGAAATATTCTTCCATTTACTACGCACTACGCCCGAATCGGGAATAGAATACACTGCTTCTAATATAGAAAGAGAGTTCTTTTCTCATGTGACCCAGATATCCTTTAAATGAATGAAAACTTTGACAACTATGTTGAATTCACCACTCATGGCCTGGCATATGTTTTTTTTAATATTACGGCTTGCTTATCTGATGAGTGGAATTAGCCATGATTAGGAACTGAGGCATAATAATGAGGTAAAACTTCAATGGATTATTTGTGTGCATATATATGCCAGTAGATTAATAAACTAAATAAGAAAATGACCAATAAATGACGTAAAATATGGATTTAAACGAAATAAAAAGTAGTAGAGCAAGTAGATTTTCTCTGGGAGAAACTCTTCACTGTTGTCTAGTACAACTCGGTGGAGATACTTAATAATATAGTACGCCGGTACAGCCAAAGATCTCTCGTAACTGAAAAGTATGTTTTAAATTAAAAGTTGATATAAGATGTTGAATCATTGGAGACAATTCGAGCGAAATGCATGCTGGAATTCGAGATTGCGTGGGTGAATATTTCGACGTTGACAATTTTCCCTTTCTCCGATCAATCATCGGAAAATCGCCGCTCCAAGGTGCGGTGCTTGGGCAGCGATCCGTGACCACGTCCCTACTGCTCTTGTGAGGTCGTACTTGACTGAGTGAAACGGCGAAGGGAACGACGGGAGACAATGCATACAAATGTGCGATCGACTGACGTCATTATGTAGTTTATACATCAGCGGATGCATGTTGAGCCGGCTTCGTATGCATGGCTGTCCATGGTGCTATGGAGATGGGATCGGATTGGGAGATGAGGGGTTGTTGCCTCATGCATGGCGATTGGGTGGCACGGTAGCGATGCATGCAGTATGCCACCCAATGCACCTTCACCATAGACGCATGCTTTGACGCTCACTTCGACACTCTGGTCAGTGCGGTAGTTTCCCTCAGGAAGCGTCTGTTTTAGCATCGTAAAAACGTGTGACTCGAAAAAAACCGGCATTCACTTGCTAAGCTTTTCTCTGGAATGATGTTATGTAATCTATGCCTGACGAAAGAAGGACTTTTGGCAGTTTTATTATTATTATTATTATTATTATTAAGAAATTGCTACAAGTAGACCATATGGTCCGGTGGTAACACAGATACCGAGAAAACACCAATATACATACATGTAAAAATAAAAACAAAGACATTGCCAAAATACAAAAAAATGCAAAGTTATTACCTTGGAAAATTTGGGGGGAAAACCCTCATAGTACAACTCCCCTCAATCTCGTCATTAACGTCAGTGTCTTATTTGGGAAGGGCTCTAATACTTTTTGGGTAACTCATTCCAATCCCTTATCCCCCGATGCAGGAAGGAATATTTCAATGTGTTTGAGAGCTGCCTTGGAGGCTCTATCTTATATTTGTGATCTTTTCTCGCCAGATAACTAGGTTTTTTTAATCTTTCGGATATGTCCCTCCACGCAGGATCGCCAATGTATGCCTTATGCATGCACTTGAGACGTGCTTTCCTCCTCCTCGATTCTAGTGATGTCCAGCCCAATCTCCGTTACACTAGCCTTCCTTTTAAAATTTCGCGTCACAAATCTTGCGGCTCAACGCTGAACTTTTTCTAATTGCTTTATCTCCCCTCCCAAATAAGGGTCCCAGACTGACATACTGTAAAATGGGCCTAAAAAATGTCTTATAGGCGAACTCCTTGGTTTTCTTACAACTTTTTCCAAGGGTTCTCATTACAAAGTATAACACCCTAAAAGCTTTCGTTGTAATTTTTTCAATATGTGGCCCCCATTGCAAATCCCTATTTAAAGTCACTCCAAGATAATTACAGACACTGGTTTCCATCAATAATTCGCCCATGATGAAATAATTATTTGAGATAGCTATTTCTCCTTTCCTGAATCTTATGAGTTTTGTTTTACTTGCATTTATGACCATGCCGTTTTCATCAATCATTTTACGCAGAGAAATATTTATAACCACCCATATCGATGTTTTAATCGATGTCAAGTCCTAGACAATGGTGTAAAACATCGAAATTAATAATAATAATAAAGTAATACAGTTTATTTTACGCCAGGGAAACAGGGGAATTTATCCTATACATAGGGTAAATAAAGCAGTATTTTTATTGACTTTGTGGTGTGTTTCCATAGTCATTCTTAATTATTCACCTGATGATGATATTTATGTATTGAAACCCGGGTCGTGTTTTTGTGTATTTAATTCTGTGGTGTAGTAAAAGTTACAATTTAATATGACTAAATACAGGTCATATAGGTACCCCTTAGGAGAAAATCAGTTTAAGGGTTACCGAATCGTTCTTAATCAATAAAAATTATTTAAATGTGTTGCAACATAAGTAGCAATAATATTGCATAAATTCTGGTATAGTTACAAAACCGCTGGTAAATGAAGAACCATAGAGAATGAAACTTAGTAAAAATTTCCATATCAATAATAAAAATACATACCAAACAAAGATCATTAAGAACGAACATAATATGTAACTTTTTAGTGAAAAAATACAGCCCAGCCATAAGAGTATTGTATAGCAAAAACAGATTGTACGACTCGGAAGTTATGCCAAAAATGTTACGTATAAAATTCGGATACTAGCCTTATGTGCGAGTTGAGTATCTAAGTATCAGAGAATCTTTAAGCCATACAAAATTGTAACATAAATGGGAACACCAAAATTCGTTGTCAAAAGAATTTTGATCATTTTGAGTTTAGGAAGTTGAATTGCAAACGTCATAGCACAAGGAAGAAATTTACAGGCTGATATAAAACCAAAGAAATTTTTTATTTAAAAGTGTCTTCATCTAATATTTCACTAATTCTGACTCCATAAATTTCGGCGTAGCCAAGTCTGTTTATACATGTACCTACAGTTAATTTTAATTGAGGACTTATAAATTACGAAAAATCATCTTTCAGATCGTAAATTTTTTTCCAGCAACCATACGTAATTCGAATTCCTTTATCTTGGTCACATTGTGGTAATAATTTCTACCATTCCATCATTTATTGCCATAATTTTCCTATAGTGTGTGCTTTGCAATAAGGAGTTTACTTTGTTTGGCCTGGTCCATGTAGCATTAATACTGTGGTGTTTGCTTCCTGCCTTACTCTACGCTGGCACCTTCACCAAAATATGAGCGTGTAAACGTAATAGTCCCTTTCTATAGTTTGTGGACCTGAAGTAATTTTTAAACATAGTAAATGGATTACCCTCATTTGAACAGAAAATATTTTGCGTCTTTATAACTGCTGCTGATTAAAATAAATATCACATATGTTCAACTAATATTGTGTCCTAGTACAGCACTAAGCAACGAAATTATTATTTTTACAAGAAGTAGTAACAAAGGAGAAGATTTTTCAAGTCTTAAGTGGCATTCCCTGAATTTTGAGAAAGTTGTATTCTAATGGCTGCATAATTATGTAATGCTAATTATATTATGCTCCTTCGTGAGGATAAACTGACTGATGTTCAAAGTATGTTGAATAGTTCCCTCAATCTCCAGATAAAAACTCTCAAAGGATTCTTCCTCAAACCTAAGAGATAGATGTCACATTTTAGTCTCCTAAATCGAATTAGTAAGATTTATATAAGAATATTTACCCTTTTTGGAGCAGTTGTGAAACACCCAGTTATCATGAAGTCAATGAGATATTTTATTATTTTTTGCTATACTTTTCGTCCGATCCATCAAACTAAAGGGTGCAACCCTTAGCATTTATGATCGCCAGTTGCTATAAGACTATGTGACACTATACAACGTGAGGACCTAATTCTAAGATATCAACTGCTGCTATCAACTTATATTCTGAGACTGAAGTGAGATTCAAATTTGTGACCTTAGTATTGCAAGCCTAATTGCATTATCGTCTCATCTAACACCTCCGATGTGTTCAACCTTCAAATATCCTTGTCTGGCTCATTCTCTCTTTCAAATGAAACTCATAAATGAAAAAGTGGAGTCTTTGAATAGTCTTGCTCATCGCAAAGGCTGAATGTATTTTGAGGCATCTGAAAAAAAGTTCACCATCCCCAATAAAGAATCCGAAGGTTGGGCCACTGGAGCTAATTCTCTTGTCAGACAGCCCATTTTTACATCATTTTACGTTGATCTAACTTCTTTCAAATTCCTATTGTGAAACCGGTCCACATTTTCTGCATGAAATCTTTTCTGCTTTATCTTTCGGCGATTGAGTCCATGGAATCGCCCAAGGGCCAGGCCAAAGAGTAGATCTCTTCCTGTTCGCTGAATATTCATTAAATATCGTGCCTCCTCATCTCATTGTTGGAATACTTCATTACTGATTAAGCCCGTACCATTATTCTTATTTTACAAGATTTTCAATTTCTTCCAATGGTCTCAGCTCTGGTATTATTACTTCACAGGCTTCACTGCCATATGCGAACAAGACCATAGTCCATAGTCCATCTAATGATGTGAGACACTTACTGATCAATCACTTCAGAATGATCCGAAATGGCAAATAACTGGCAGAACTTACACCACTCCTTTTTAAAATTTGGCCTCTGAAAATCTTCTTAGAAGTGTCGAGAGGGATCTCTATCTCTTGTGAATTAATCAGTTTCCTATGAAATGAAAACATTGGATTATTCCATTGTTGAATCAATTTACTCATTGGGTGTTCAATCATGAGATTGGTTGACTTTGATCCTCCACCCTTTACTATTCAATGATAGTTCCCTTACCTCCTGGTATCTCTTCCTATGTAATTTCCTCTTTATTTGGTCCATGAACTTTATCCTGGGTCTTTCACCGGGGATTTTACTCTCTATTTTGCCTTCTATTGTGTTCTTCACCAACCAATGGTGTCTCAGGGTGTGTCCAATCCATCTTGTTCTTCTTTTCTGCATGGTGTTCCACATGGTCCTTTCCTCTTCTACTCCTCTGAATACTCCATCATTTCTTATTTCTTCCGTCCACTTTATCTTCGGCATCTTCCTTCAGCACAGGGTTTTGAAGGCTTCTAGTTTTTTTCAAGTCAGCTTTTCCAATTGTCCATGTTTCCAACCCATAGTATGCTACGCTCCACAAGAATGTTTTTTCATACTGTTTCTAAGTTTGTAGTCCAGTCTTCTGAGAGCACAGCAGTTGTCTTTTTCCCATATACGCCGTCTTAGCTTGGTCTATTCTTCGCTTGATATCAGTTGTACTTCTTCCGTCCTACGTGATGTTACTTCCGAGATAGGTGAAGGAATCCACTTGCCTGTTGAAAGAATAATTTGTGGAAAATTGCACGGTTTAAATTTCATCGTGTCAAAATCCTACTCGGTCTTGCGTGTATTTTTGGATGACATTATTAATATCCGTTTACATGCCCCAACACATTTTCTCAATTTCTGCTCCATTGAAAGTATTATTACCACTCGTGTCATGAGAAGCCATTAGCGGCTTGCCCTTCTTAATAGAAGTCAGCCAGGTGCCAGAAGAAGAATTAGTGATCCCACCGCAGTTTTCCCGAGAGGGGCGTTTCCTCGCCTAGGTGACAGAATCTAAATGGATCGGTAGGTTGGTTATTTGGGAAGCAACGCGACGGGTGGCTGAAATCACTGGCGTCATTGTGGACCGGATGAAGGTTTTTGCGAGGGAAGGACAACTTCTGATAAGTTGTAATAGTGGAGAGAATGAACATTAATTTGCTCCAGGCGTAATGATCCCTAGAGGCAGTAATATTATTTCCCATTTGACAGACAGACTATAGCACTAGATTGTATGTATGTTGATTTTGATTTAGTTCCGGAGAATTTAATTGTTATCGAATCAATACGCTCACGTACTTCATGTCCTCTGCTGTTCTTAACAAAGATCATCGCATAACTCTACTCAGTTCAAGTATTACCTAAGTAAGACGATTTACGCCGTTTTTGACCTTCCTCCTTCCCCATGTAATACAATGTAAGATTTTCCCAACCCCTCCCTCCCTCTCAGTCTTATGTAAGACTTTAGATATTTGTATCTACTCTTTGTTAAATGCTCACCTTCTGCAGAGTCATCTTTCAATAGGAGCCATTGTACAGCTTTGAGCACTGGATATCGTATAATTATGCAGTGTTGGATTATCACATTCATTAACAGTAAGAGCAAAACAGTATCACAGCTGATGTAGTTGTGAACAATAACCGGATGTTTGGAAAAAAAGACAGGATATTTGGGAACAATATAATGTTTCAAGACGGACAAAAATCTTACGTAAATTGGAACCAGACACCCTGCCCTCCCCTCCTGCCCCCCAAATTAAGACAAAGTAAGATGATCCCCGATTCCCCACCCCAAAAAACGTCTCACGTAATACTTGAATGGCCCCTTATCCGGCTATTAAGGTGGGAGTCAAGTATTATTACTTAATTTTTTCAGTGATCATTACCTATACTTAAAACCGTGAGAGGTGTTGCTAGACTTCAGTGAGAAAGATACGGTTGAGCTTTGCACGCGTCAAGACAGTTCTGATTGCAATTTTTTAGTACGGCCTGCATTGTGGGAGCGATAATTACTCGAATCAATTACTCTGCATGCTTGCGGCGAGATTTGTGATCTTATTCAGCTCTATGGCTGTTTTATGCAATTTTGCGGTAAGCTTTCATTTTTGAGAGATAGTACTTAAGTATATTTCGAAATTCTACGGTGGACCCGTAGAGTTAAGGGAAAAACCGTCTTCACTCTTACCTTCTGCTATTGTTCAACTAAGATTTACAAAATAATCGCATAGGATATGTAAATTTTGGGGCTTTGAAGAAACTTCGGCGCTGCTAGCATGACCCCTTACATCTAGACCTTTTCGTGCCTTGGCATGCGCTGGACCGCAGCACGTGAGTGCTCGAAAACGTACTTTATAAACTTTACTTGGTCCACGATCGATGAAACGGATCTGATGGAGTTATGATTCGATAGAAATCAATTTATTTTCCATCAAATTTTGTATCTTCACTTTTTTACTATTAATCGTCTCGATCTTTTTACAAACTAAATCCAAATTCATAATGCTACATAAAGAAATACTGAAATGTGCAGAACTCAAATGCATTACGTTAAATATCAGCAAATGCACCACAGTCCACTTCCTGCGAAAGTAATCTCAAAAATGCCATACCTATACTGTGGGTGGAGTAAACATAAAATCTTCAGATATTGTAAAATATCTTGGAATTATCATAACATCTGATATATCGTGGGGATTACACATGCAAAACATATGTGTCGCAGCATTAAAGAAAGTAGGTTCTGTTAAACGTGTAATAGGAAGGTCCTCGGATGAAAAAGTCAAAGAGATATGCTACTTCGCTCTGGTTAGGTTACTGCTCGAATACGTCGCGAGCATTTGGGACCCTGGTAAAACAGATTTAACCAAAACAATTATAATACAAAGGAAAGCAGCGCGCTTCGTTAAAAACTGCTACGAGCGTACATATAGTGTCTCACAACTCTTAGAGGGATTAAGGTGGGAGTCCCTAGAGACTCGGAGGCTACACGGTAGGCTGAGGTTGCTTGATAAATTCAGAGCTGACATTTTTCAGAGCGACATCGAGAATATTATCATGACTCCTCACTACATCTCTAGGTCTGACAGAAGCGATAAAATAAGAGAGATACACTGCCTAACAGATGGGTACAAGAACTCGTTCTTCCCTTGAACAATAAGCGATCACAATAAAAATTAAGCTCACCTAAAACACTCCTATAATTCATGTCTCCATTTCATCTCCAAAAAAATTACACCTTTACACGGCTGGTGACCTAACACACCTACAACACGCCCATGCGGCGGCTCGCGGGGCATTATTCAGATGTAGATAAACAGGTGGTGAAACGGTATGAACAGTGGTAGAGTTTATTCAAGCGTAAATGATGTTGCCGACAAAAACTGCTGACGTCCAGTGAATCATAGGAAGAAATGTTAAAGTGGCGCAAACAAGGAACCGAATCACCTGTGTTCTTGAGTTATTAGCTAATAATTTCAGGAACTGGAGTCAAAGTACGCGAATTCAATGCTGATGCAGTTGGTCCCTTGAGCTAAAAAAACAGTTCGTTTAAAATATATTCCTCGTATAATGTGTGTTTGGTATATTAATTCCGTTTTCTGAGAGACAAATTTTTTCATTAGTTTAAGGTAAGTTTTTTTTAACAATATAAATGAAAAAGAGGGATTCAGTATTGGTTTTTACCCACAGTATCAGTTTCTCACAGTCTCTTTTAAAATAACCTATTCTTACTTCGCAACATCACATAAGGGTTTCAAAGAAAAATCTTCTACACTTCAGAGATTTAAACTCCGACACCTGCCACGAGAGATTTAACAAGGGGAAAAGTCTACCTGGTGCTAAACATTTTCCTGCTCCAATTATGACGTTATTTTGACGTCACTGCGAAAAACTCAAACGAGTATTTTTATTCAAAAGTTGGCATTTGTGGAGGCTGTGATTTCACCTCTACATCATTCCATTGGTCAATTACCTCATGAATGAGGCTTATGGTACGGAAATTGAATTTTTCGCCGTAAGACCCCAAGATCCGAAGTTCGTTTTACAGAACAGATTCCCCGATTTTCTTGTCTGCTCATCACGGTATTTGAGATCTTTTCGCATGTTTCTCCGACTGAAAAGTTCCCCATTGCCATATCCTCAGCACTAGCAAAAATTCACCAGGTGAAATTGTACCCTAGTGCTATTTCTCGGTTTCTTCTGCGGGCTACCGTTGAGGGGTATTAAGTGGCGTCAACTCTTCCAAGACCGATTACAGCTCCATTGTCTGAGCATCTTGCACTGAAGTTCCAGCAATTAGAGTATATATGCACTGCGACCGCCACAGATAATCAGGCATTGATAATAAGGAACGAATCTGTGCGAGATTAAATTAGCAACATGAATTTGGTACAAATAAGCTTCGCCTTCCTCTTTTTTAACACGCTTGGGGATAAGGTGTGGATTGAATTTTGTTTTAAGATCCAGCTTATCGTCAAATTCAGACGTTAGTTGTCATCTACATCTACGAAATACCGTGCAAGCCACCACTATGGTGTGTGGCACGGGGTGATTCCACACCAGGCATGTAGCACTCATCCCAGTTTAAATCAGAACCGCGCACGCTCCCTCGAATGCCAGGCAGTAAGCAGTAAGGACAACGGTACGCAGTCAGGCCACAACCAGGAGAGTGATACGTAGAAGAACATGCCACCGTGCCGTACACTACTCAAGATATAACTACTGGTTAGTATTATTAATTCGACAAATAAGTAGCATTACAAGGTACTAAAACATGCAAGAGTATATCATGCCGGAGATTACATGCGAGGTTAGTAGCTAATAATCATGTTTAGATATTTAGCACTACTGAAACAAATCTATTTAACCTAGTCAGTATCCTAGAACTGATCTATCGCAACTATTATAGTCCCTAGTTGTACGTTGAAAAATGGTATTTTAAATCTATTGGTTATGCAGTCTATTTCCTTTTTCTTATACCTGTGATCCTTTCTACCATAATAGTTTGGCTCTAGAAAAACATTTTTGAACGTCCGGTAAAAAATAGTCTACATCATATCATAACTTTCATAAAATATTTAACCTATATTTTTCCCTTCGATCGGATAGAGGTTCCCACCCTAATTTCCACCACAATTGAGTAACATTACTATGTTTATCATAACAATTTTTAACAAATCTAACTGCCCTCCGCTGTATTCGATCTATATCTGAAACTAGTCCTACTTCGTAAGGGTCCCAAATAATAGCGGCGTACTCTGAGGTCTCATGAGCCGACCTATATTGGTGTAGCCATATCAAAAATCTTCGATATATCGGGACTCAAATAATCGAGACTGCATCGCTCATTAAGTCGGTGTGCGCGGGTTCGATTCCCAGCCCTGTCGAAATTTTGTCGCGTTTTGTAATAGCCCACCCTTCACGCCATCATTGAAATCGTACATTTCATGTGTCATTCTTGCCTTAGTTTCCCAATCTGTTTGTACAAACGTTGACGTGCACGCGAGAGTATATTGCTCTGGCAAGGCCGTCCCTGCCCGCCCATGTGGCCCCCGCCACAGGCCTCGCCTGGCGTCGTCGGAGTCGGGGCGGTCGGTTGTGTGTGACCGGGGAGCGGTGGCAGGCAGAAAAGGCGGCGGCGGCTGCTCCATCGACCCGGCCGGCCGCTTGGGCGTCGCTCTGCTCCCGCTCTTTCCTCTCCCGCCGCGCCGCGCCTCTGCTCCCTTCTCTCTCTCTCACTCCGCCTCGGGGCGTGGCGAGGGAAGGCGCGGGAGAGAGCGGGCATTTATATCGGAGGGAATTCGATCTCTTTTTCTCTCTTGTCTGGTTGTTCATTGCCTCGCAGATCGATTTATAAAGGCTGTAGAGAATGCGAGGGAGGGGAATGAGAGTGTAAAAGGGGAGTGATTTACAAAAATATATGGGGGGGCATAATAGGGATAACGAAAGGAATACGATGTTTATTGTCGTTCGATGCCTCGCAGATCGATTGGTGAATGGTGTACAAAATGTAAGGCAGGAGGATGAGAGTGCCATCGTCATTGGTCGTTCAATCCTAAGATTGGTTGACTGCAACCCTCCACACCTTCCTATCTAATGCTAGTTCCCATACCTCCTGGTATCTCGTCCTATGTAATTTTCTCTTTATTTGGTCCATGAACTTATTCCTGGGTCTTCCTCTGGGGACTTCTATTTTACCTTCAGTTATGTTCCTCACAAAACTTTTGTGTCTCAGGGTGTGTCCTATACATCTGGCTCTTCTTTTCTTTCTTGTCTGGTTTTTCATTGCCTCGCAGATCGATTTATGAAGGCTGTAGAGAATGCAAGGGAGGAGAATGAGAGTGTAAAAGGATTTACAAAAAAATATGGGGAAATAATAGGGGTAACAAAAGGAATACGATGTTTATTATCGTTCGATGCCTCGCAGATCGATTGGTGAATGGTGTACGAAATTTAAGGCAGGAAGATGAGAGTGTCATCATCACTGGTCGTTAAATCCTAAGATTGGTTGACTGCAGCACTCCACACTTTTCTATCTAATGCTAATTCCCATTCCTCCTGGTATCTCTTCCTATGTAATTCCTCTTTATTTGGTCCATGAACTTATTCCTGGGTCTTCATCTGGAGACTTTTCTCTCTGTTACCTTCAATTATGTTCCTCACAAACCCATTGTTTCCCAGGGTGTGTCCTATCCATCTTGTTCTTCTTTTCTGTATGGTGTTCCATATGGTCCTTTCCTCTTTTACTCTTCTTTACGCTTCATCATTTCTTATTTTTTCCGTCCATTTCATCATCAGCATCCTCCTTCAGCACCAGGTTTTGAAGGCTTCTAGTTTTTTCCTAGTCAGCTTTTCCAATGGTCCATCCTTCCGATCCATAGAGTGCTACCCTCCACATATATGTTTTCACACACTGTTTCTTGGTTTGTAGTACTAACTTCTTCGAGAACAGAAGTTGTCTTTTTTCCATAAACGCCTTCTTAGCTTGGCCTATTCTTTGCTTGATGTCCTTTGTACTTCTTCCGTCCCCTGTCATGGTGCTTCCGAGGTAGGTGAAGGAATCCACTTGCTCTAATTTTTCTCCTCTTGATGAGAGTGTATAGGGTAGGAATGAATAAAGTAATGCCGAGGTATGGTGGGGATATCACAGGTTATTCGAGCTTTTTTGTCTTTTCATATCTCGTGATGGGGAAACGTAGATTAAGGCCGAAGGATGAGAGGGTAAAGAGCAGGAATGAATGAATATGCATCAAGATATGGCGGGGACATCGAAGGATATTTGATCTTTGTTGTCATTCGATGTCTAGAAGACCGATTTATTAAAGGTGCACGGAATCTAAGGTAGGAGGGTGGGAGTGCAAAAAGGAGGAATGTATATAGTTGTATGAATAAAGATAAGCTGACGTATGATAGGGATATCAAAGGGATTTTCATCTTCATTGTCGTGCGATGCCTCGCAGATCGATTTAGAAAGGGTGTTCGGAATGTAACGCAGGAGGATAAGAGTGTAAAGAGGAGGAAGGGAAGAACATTTACGGAGTTATAGCGGGGATATCGAAGGATATTCGGTGTTTATTATCGTTTGACGCGTTACAGATCGATATTTAAAGGGTGCAAAGTATATATAAGGCAGAAGAGTGTAAAGAGGGCAAACGGATCAAGTTGAATGAATAAAGATTTGCCGAATATAGCTGGGATACTGCAGAAAACACGATCTTTTTTATCGCCTGATGCCTCTGAGAAATTTTTATAAAGGGTTTACGGACTTTAAAGCAGGGGGGTGAGAGTGTAAAGAAGAAGAGCGAATAAATTCATATCGAGGTAGAGATGGGATATCGAAAGAAATCCGATGTTTATTAACATTTGATGCCCCGCATATCGACTTATATAGGGTGTAGGTAATGTTAGGCAGGAAGTTGAGAATGTAAAGATAAGGAATGAATAAAGAGAAGTGAGGATGATGATACTTATGTGAATTAATTAATGAAGAGAGAAACAAATATATTGATGGGAGAGAATTGGGAGGAAGGAATATAAAGTAAAGGAAAGAGAAGTGTTGGGGGCGAGCTGGAAAGATCGAAGAGAATTCGATCTTTGTTCTCTTTTCGGTCGCCCGATTCCCAGCAGATCGATTTCATTGGGGATGCATAGTAGGGAGATGAAATAAGAAGTTGGGAGATGGGCCGATAAGGAATAAAGAAATGTGAGGAAAGGGAGATTCGTGGAAATTCTGCTGGATCTCGACAAGTGCTCGTTCGCGCCAGATCTGGACCGGCTTTCCCCCCGCACGCCTCTCGTCTCCACTTCATCTCTTTACTGGTCCACCCTTTCCTGATCCGGAAATACCTCCAAAAATTTCCCTTTTACGAAAGCTGTGGACTGAGGATAGACGGATATAGCGCCTCAGCTCACGTTTAAGCGCGATTTAGAGCGTCCCACTTCAGTTGACGCTATGGACCTTAGCGGAGAACGCTGTTGCCAAACTTACGTTTTGTGTGCTCATTCCGTTTCTTCGTTTCGTGGGCCAACGCCACGTTGAATTAAGCTGCCGGAAAAACGCTTATTTTAAATGATTTATGCATTGGAGTATTATATACAATTTCAGAAAGCTCGTTGATACGTTGGTAGTTTATTAACTTCATAGCACAACCAGTATGTAAACTTTCTTGATGCCATTGGCATCATCGTGCCTACAGCCAAATTCAGATTTTCATCCGAGATGATTTTCCCTTGCAGTCTTTTCTATCAACTGAATATGGAGCTATCTCTGCCTTTGTTCTAATTCCACGACTAAGTGAGGACCGGTGCGAGAGTAGTGTTGAAAATAATCATGTTCAGAATTTTAATTCGCATCAAGGCTTACTGAGCGGGCTTGAGTTTTCCACAAGTGGTGGAGGTTACGTCACCACCTATAAAGCTTTCATGCAAACTTTACGGCTGCGAGAGCTACTGAACAAAGTGGTTGCGATGATAAGATTATTTAACTTTTTCCAATGTTGGAGTATAAATGACTCGCATTGTATGAAGTTGCATTCATAAATCGTTGGTTCAGGGTTATTATGATTAAAAGAATGTATGTACTGAATAGATGAATTTATTAACCGTGGGATGATATTCTCAATAAGAAAATCATTTGACTTGACTGGGATTTAAACCCGGATCTCCTAGTTTGGCCAAGTTTGTTAGCCAGTTACATCCTTTCTTTAATTCTAACTTTAACTTTAATGCAAACCTGCAAGTGACTTCGTACCATCATTTCTACAAAAATTAATTGGGAAAAATACTTTACTTATTTCTTTATTAATTTCTAGGCATTAAAACTAGTCGTTGGCCTGGTGGTAATGGTTGTCACTCTGAATTACCCTAATATACATCCACACACCCTAAATACATCCAATACAATCATACAAACATATATTCTTCCACACTGCTCTGTAAGCGATATAAACAATGTTTACATTTTCTTTGAGAAATATTTACAGAATCAGGTCAGAGTTCAAAGATTTCTTCTGGAAACTAATTCCATTCTTTAATTCCACGATTCAGGAAAGAGTCTTTCATCATGTAAGTTTTCTGTTTCCTATATTTTAGTTTAAATAAGTGGCCTTATGTAATTGGGGGTTTCAACTCTATCTGATAGCTCCTCCCAGACCTTTTCATTTTGTACAATTTTAAACATCCCACATAGTCTGCTCAGCTTTGCCTGAGTCAGTTTATTTCCCATCCTAGCATCCTAGCAATTCTCATATTGCTGCCGTTCTATCTGTCCAGTTACGTCTTTTTAAACACTACTGCCTCATTAGGCCGCCTGCCTCTGTATTTTCTTCAAATTATGACAATGAGCCTTTTCCTTTGGAACCCATACGCTAGCTGTATACTCCATTATCATCAGTGTTTACAAAAACTAATTTTCACTTTTTCAAAACCAATAGTGATATCCATACTTACAACACCAGAAGCAGTAGTCATATTCACAGTAGTCACCACAAATCAAAACTAACATCCAAAGGACCAGTAACCATGGGCTCAAAAATATATAATTCACTACCTGAAAACATTACCTCCATAAAATCAATACCTGTCTTTAAAAATAAATTGAAGGCATTCCTTATTCTGAAATATTACTATTCAGTAAGTGAGCTCCTCCAAAAAGAAATGTGAAAAATTTTAATGATCTAAGTATTTGTTAAGAAAAAATTTTGTTATTTGTTATCACTATTTTTCCAGAGACTGCTATGACATAGAAATATTTTTTGTTTCAAATTGCGAAAGAATGACGTAAGAGAATTCTTATTGTATTTAGAATGACAAATACCATACATACATGCCAATGTAATTGTAAGTCTTGGGAGAATAAAGATTATTATTATATTATTATTATAATTATTGACCTAATTTGCCATAAAAGTAATTATCGTGGGGAGATGAAACTTATATCCGTTTTGGAGTCACGCATATCTGAGTAGTTACGCATGGATATGTTCGATGTAAGAGCTGCTTTATGAGTCTTATGAATTCCTGATGGACACCGGGAGTATGCTTTTTTTCTAAATAAAAGGATATGATAGCGGGATTAAAAGTGGCGTTTCCTGATGCGATAGAAATGCCGGTAGAACTCGCGAGACTACGCATGTCGACATCAGCATTCCAACCTGCGAACCGCCGCAAAGGCGTGATGTAGGGCGTGCAGAGACAGCATTCATGGGATGGGGGGAAAAATATTGGGTTTTTAATCCCGCGCCACAAAAGTATTCTGTGCAGTACGTATCGTACGTGTAGTGTGTAGTTGGGTAATCGCACTGGTCGATGCTCAACTGTTGTTATTCTTTTTTTTGTGTAAATATTGTTCCCTGTTTCAATAAATTAAAGCACTTCCGTTTTAACTGACACAAGCGTGAGTCGTGTTCTTTTTGCACTCCGAAAAATATCCCTTATTATCCCAAAATGTTGCAACAGGTTATGGGTCCAGGTCGCTAAATTTTGATAATGCAATCTCTTTGGGATATTCAGCGATGATAGACTTGTTACAACAAAAAATAAGGAAAACAAGTTGGAAGAGGAGAGCAGTGAGTCGTGTGGTGACGATGAGTCTTAAGATATTGTCGCGCTGTTTTTGTTATAATCAAATTGGTGCCAGGAAAGAGAGTATTTTTGTACTTGTAGGCTCGGTTATTCATCTCTCTTGGTAGGTGCTCGTATCAGCTGTTGATTTACAGCACGGGGATAAAAAAGGATTCTCCGTGTCATTCTTAAACTCCCCTGATCGGAGTTTTTCAAGCTACCTCAGCCTATCAAGTTTCCTTCGAGTCTCTAACGGTTCCCAACCTAATCCTTACAGCCGCTGTTTCATCCTTTCTATACGCTCGTAACAGAGTTTAACAAACGTGGGGATTTCCATTATATTCTATCTACTTTGGGAATCGTTTCATGAAAGCTTGATGAATTTTATAATGTGGAACTTACGATGGTCGGATGTTGAAGGCGGGTGATAAGCAAGCCTGGTCAAATTCTAACTCTACCGTCACTCTTAGTCAATAGCAGACAATCAGAAAACTTATTTTGAATGTTTAAATAAATAAAAAAATAGTGTCAGAGAAAGGAATAGACCACAAAATACATGGATGAATGTGGCAGAAGAGATAATGAAGAGGGCGAATAATGAGGGTCTTAATAGTAGGAGAGCATATTTGAAGCAATTTATGAGTGTAAAGCAAGTGAAAGTAAAATGTAAGGCTAGGGAATTATGGAAGATACTATCTAAAAAGAGCTAGTTTCATAGAACTAACGGTAGTAACTAACTTTTTGAATAATTCTACCGTGAATAGGAATGATGTGATGGGTTTGTGTGCAAGCATTTCATTTCCAGGTTTATTATTTAGCTTTGCAATTAAAAATAGCTAACCTTGAAGTAATACGTACTTTTTGGATTTTCGTCAATATTTTGGTCAATTTGTGACAATATACAGCACCCACACTTAGAACTTCGTTTGCTAAAATGGTCAAGAGTTGTTGCTGGTACGCCCGTTAATCATAATACACTTCTTAATGGCATGTCAACAGAGAATAGGACACCACCTTCCATCGTAATATTGACGTCACTTTCGACGGTAGACTTCAAGTGTTAAAATCACGGAACTCAACTCGAGGCCGAGATTCAACCGAACATTTTCGCTTTGTTTTGTCCCCAGGCCGTTGCAGCGTGAAGCCGTCACTTCAGCAAACCAACCGAACCGATTCCTAAAAGAAAGACTTGAGGTCATTACTAAAGCTTGAGAGTCACACAAAAATGATAAATTAAGCCGAAAAATTATTGGTAGCCATAAAAAAATTGAGAAAATAAGATGGTATTTTTAAAAATTAATATTTCAAGAGAAAACAACTAAGAGCACAATCATATATTTTAACCCAAGTGAGCGTATGACAAATTGAATGAATCAAATAATCCGGCTCGGTGAAGACGACGTCCATTGTCTCGCGGGCTATATGCATTAAAACAACTTATATAACAATAAAATCCAAATATATTTTTGATTAAATAACGTGAGAACAACCATGTCCGCCCAAATGGTACAAGATCAGATAACGGTAGGTTTTTTTGGCCGTAATTCCTGGTGACCTATCATATATTCTCAAGAAGTCTACTATTTCTTATTCCACAACTATTGACAACTTTTTTAGTATTACTTAATAATACTTGCAAAAATTATTTTTTTAGTAGGTACACATTTTTTTATTAAAGGCCACACTATATGCAGTCGAGAGTTTTTTTCCACAGTGGGCTAATATAACCTTGTTTTCACAAAATTTATGGTGACAAAGAATTTTTTAAGTAAATAACTATACACTTGAATTAAATCAAGGTGAAAAGTTTTGGTTTATTGAAATTTTTAGTACATTTAAAGTAAAATTTTTATATTCTTTGAAAATTTTCTTAAACCGAATAATAATCATAAATTTCACTCTATATAGAATATAAAAAAAAATATATATATATTTCCGCAATCACTGTCGAAATTTGAGGTATGCATTTGAAGCAACGTTATATTGCCAAAGACTACGAACGCCAATTGCTGTATAAAAATCTGGCTAAATATTTGAACATTAATCACGCTTACCTAAGTGATAAAATTTTCTTAAAGGGAAATCTACTATGTGATATCAAACGGTGCTAGATAATCTTACTTGGAATGCTTCATGTTCAAGAACCATTACTTGCCCCCTTACGACTCACTATGTAAAGGAAATCGATATTGCATTTGGAGTATTCATCATTATACCCCACACCAATACGTGGTCAAAGTATATTGATTTTGTCACAGCAGAAATGTAACGCATTAAGGAGGCGTGGCAGGTATGGAAAAGTAATTTTAGAAATGATCAGCATTAACTTACGAGTCCATCTAGTTATGTCCGTCTGCCTGTGTGTCCGTCTGTCCATCTGTCTGTCTGTCTCTTCGCGCGATAACTGCCGTAAAAATTGAAGTATCGAGCTGAAATTTGGGCCATAAGCCTCTATTAGTCCACAGTCGGCACACTTCTTAAATGGGTTGGATTGGACCAAAACCACGCCCATCTCCCATACAAAGTGGCTTTTTGGAAGTGAAAGTTTTTTCCTTCATAACCTAAGAAGTTTTAAAATAATCGATCTGAAATTTGGAATATAATAGTTTCTTAAGGTAAACATACATTTTAAACAAAAAATACAAGCATTTTTTTAGTAAGACTGGCCACACAGCCAGACTTTCTCAAAACTGAAAGTGGTGTAGGGTATTTTAGCTTCGGCAAGGCCGAAGATAATTTCTTTACTAGGATTACTGTCATTAATCTATTTATTCTTTGCTCCCATTTTCATAGCTGATGGTTTAGCTCCCTCTATCCCAAGTGATTACAGCTGTTTGTATCAGGATGTGATGTAGATGCCATCTGCAGTCGACAGGCGGTTAATGAACCGATCTTGCTACTCAATGGTCGCGGGCTAGGTTCTGGCCTCGGGCGGGGATGATGTTCTTGCCAGATTGAGGTCTTATCAGGTTCAGGCTGTGCGTTGCAACATCTGACACTGTAATTGACCTCTTGAGGAATAGTGATTTTTAAATACACAAAATCGTAGAGAAATATTTGTCAAGTAAATCGATGAGTGCTTTCATTCACTCTATTTTCAACTCACTTATCAACACAACAGCGCGATCGCTTTTCATTTATTTTAGACTGCGATCGTGTCAATGCGCATAAAATCAGAACAGGAGCGGAGTTGATGTGAGCATAAGGGTTGAACAACTGCCACAGTCACATTCCTGGTTGTTTCCCTTGTGATAATTTTCGGAAAAGCCGTCAACAGTGTATACTTAAAAGATTTTTTTCACTCTGGGTTTACCCTTGTTGTTGTTAAGTAGTATAGAATTCATTTCATGTTTGTAAAATGTTCGGTCGTGACAATTTATGATTGATTTATTGATGATTTCGTGATGAATGCTACCTTTGAATCAGGTGCCCAAGTATTATACGTACGCTCATCGTTCATTCATTTTCGTATAAGTGTACTATATTGCGATCATTTATAATCTTACAACCTTTATAAAATTTAAAGGATTGAATAGAAACCTGTGAAAATATACCATAGTAGAAAATCATTCCAATTTCTTTTTACGTTCACAGCAAATATTTACTAACAGCTTTATTTTAGTTCGAAGACCCTAATTAAAGAAAATATGCACAGGTCCAGGTAGATTAGATTTGTTGATCACAAAACTGTTTGTTGGTTATGCACAAATTGCAATATTACTGAGATAAAGGTATTTTTATAAAAAATCATTTATTTTATTATTTGCTGCGATTTTACTTCAAGTTCCGATGAATGCGATACTGTAATTCTACATTAAAGTCATTATTTATTGCGAGATAAGTAAATATTCTGAAAGTACTCTCCTCTAGGTGACGTTTGTGAAATCAGATAAATTTAAAATCAAATTCATACAACATAAAGTAACCAGATTATTTTTAACTATGCATTAATGTACTTATATTGACATAGCCTTTCACAGATTGAATTCTGATCCATTTATCCAAAATATACATGCTGAAGTGTACTTTGACTGCATTTATCTAAATATTGAGCGCACCATTTATTATGATTCTTTAAAATATATGTACACTTGATTAGTAAGTGTAATTATCTTATTCATTACTATAGCATTTATAAGAAATGTACTACTAATAGGACTGATATCCTTTTGAAGAAAAACAGATTATCAATTTATTACCTGTTGTTACTCCCAAGTACAAGATCAGGACTATGAGGATAATGAATTATTTAATTAAAGAATTTGTTATCCTGAAGCTTCTGCCGTTACTGCTATGCTATATCAAATCATAATGAAATAAAAAATGATATTCGCAACTTCAACCGCTTTCATTGAACGGAACATTTTGCCTTTATAAATATTTTATTCTTTCACCGGGTCCTAAAAAATATGTCCTCAAAATTCACAAAAAATGTAGTCTATTATAAGTATTGGCCTCAACTGCCAACCGTTTTCCTTCTTAAAAGCTCAGTTTAATATAATTCCTTTGCTCCTCAACTACATAAAGATTCGGTTGATAGTGAAAGCTGATACTTAGCAATGGCCGTAATTTCGTGATGATAACCAGATAAAAAATACGTATGTACATAATATTAATGAATTCAATATTCCGTAGTCCATCCAAGATAATAGCATAGTTGAATTATATTACCTTGGCTTAAAAAGAGATGTGAAGTAAGCAACTTTTACCGACCGTACGAACTAATGAAAGGCCACCATCATGGATTCTTTGGTCACGTAATTCACTTCCCACTAACGGCATTGGACGTGTTAATAATAATTGGTGTTTTTCTGTTAACTGCGCTATTCCCTTGGGTGCGCTCTCATCTGTCTACTATCATTAGGTAAGAAAGTAGGCAAGCATTTTTGCGAACTTATACGTAGGCTCCGCAAGGAAGGAGTATGGCCTGTGGACTTTGTGCAGGCTGCAATGATTCCTATCCCGAAAAAGAAGAATGCATCAAATTGTAAGGACTATAGAACAATCAGTTTGATTTCACACGCGGCAAAAGTTTTACTTTAAATAATGAGTAGAAGGTTCTAGAGTAAGGCCAATAGCTACTTGGGCGACTACCAGTTTGGGTTCCGGAAGGGAAGGTCAACTCGGAATGCGATTGCGGTGATGAGGACACTTATAGAAAGAAAAATACCAGAGTATAACCAGGACGCTTTTGCATGCTAAATTGATTTTGAAAAAGTTTTTGACAAAGTAAATTGGAATTAACTAACGCAGGTACTCGGAAAAATTAGAATAGATAGATAGGTAGAATAGATGGATAGATAGATAGATAGGTGAGACAGAAGACTAATGAGGAAGTGCTTGAGATGGTGGGCAAAGAAAGGAAACTTTTGAATGAAATTTGAGATCGGCAGAGTAGGTGACTGGAGGATGTAATTAGGGGCGAGCAGTTGCTTGAGAATGTGATAGAGGGAAGGATGCTGGGCAAGAGGGGAAGAGGAAGAAAGAGAATAGATTTCATGAACGGGATGAAGAAGGACAGATCGTATGCTGAGGCGAAAAAGGACATACTAGAGATAGATAGGCCACGGAAAGTGCATAAAACCAAGAAGAGATTCTCTGACATTCAGCAAAACCTGCCTTAACCGGTAAAATGATGTGCCACATACAAAACATATGTGGCACAGCATTAAAGAAACTAGGATTTGTTAAACGTATAATAGGAAGGTCCTCGGATGAAAAAGTAAAAGAGAGATGCTCTGGTTAGGCCACACCTCGAATACGCCGCGAGCATTTGTGTCCCTGGTCATAATTATTTATCCAAAAACATTAATAAAATACTGAGGAAAGTAGCGCGTTTTGTTAATAACTACTACGAGCGTGCATATAGTGTCTCACAACTGACTGATGCAATACAATCAGAGGGACCTGTACTCTGCCGAACAGATAGGTACAAAAACTCGTTATTTCCGCGCACAATAAGCGACCACAATAGAAACTGAGCTCCATTAAATACACTCCTACGATACATGTCACCATTTCATCTCCCAAAAACTTAAATATTAACGCGGCTGGTGACCTAACACACCCTCCCACACGCTCGGTGTGCGGTGGCTCGCAGGTTAGTATGTAGATGTAGATATAGATATACCCGAAAAAATAGGTAGCATCAGAAAACCGTTTATCATAAAGCTTATCTACTATCAAAACATATTTAGTAAACATTCAGTGTGAGTAAATCGGAAAAAATTGAATGTTTGCGTGAATCTGCTCATTTCCATAACATTTTCCTCTCTGCTTCTCAGTTATTATAAGTAAAGTAGGATTAGCCTAAATAAACGAAAACTCGTAAGTAAGGTTTTTACCATCGCTTAAAGGGAAGGAAAATGAAAGGGGTGTTGTTTTTGTTATTTTGGCGCCACAGGGAGTGCCTCATTTAACGGTAGGAGTGGAGTGAGCTCAATAATTTCGTCAATACTGACGGATAATAAAAAATGAACCGAGAGTGCTAAAGGAGTTACATTCGGCGGCTCGCAGAGTATTATGTAGATGTAGATATAGAATACTTTTAAGAAAAGTCTATAGTACTATTATCGGCATGTCATCGCCTGTAAAGAGCGAAGGTGGCAGGGCCCACCGATTTCACGGGGTGGTACCGGGAAGGGGGACACGCGTTTGGTGAACGGTTGTGGAGTACGTTTTAAAGATACGCTCTCGCCCATCATCATCCAGGGCCGCCACTGACGCCCCCGAAAAGGTGGCGCAGGAGGGCCACCGCCTCCTCGCCTTTTGCCCTCCCCTCCGTCCCGCCCTCCGCCACGCCCCCCTCCCCCACTCCGAGCCCGGCACGCTACACTCCCATTTCCCTTCCCTCCTCTTCCTCCTCCCCCACCCCTCCCACACCGCCTCACTTTCGTCGCGCAACTTGTTATCGCTCTCCGGCTTATCCCCCGCGTCGTCCTCCCTCTTTCTTTCCTGCCTTATTCATCTCTTTCTCTCTCTCTTTCGCGTCTCGCTCTCTCACCCGTCGTACGGTTTTTTTTACGCGCGCACCTTTCAAGAGACCTCTCCGCTTGCCTGGCTGCCGCCGTGTTTTGTTTTCTAAACCCCCCCCCCCTTAACCCCAACTCCCCGCGAAGAAAATGGATTTTGATTTCCCCAACTTTTTTCTCCTCTTTTTCGTGTTGGTGGGGAGAGGAGGTTAAGTTTTTTTTGCTTCAGCCTCAGCAGTCACTCCGCGAGAAGTTCCGACGGCTGAAGGAAACATCTTTAAGACGTTCCATGTCCCACTTACACACGCCTAAATGGGTTGACCGCCACTAAACTGTAAACGCGCAAAGTGCAGGCGCAAAGGAAATGATCGCAAGCTTTACTTTGTGGAAGTTATCTATAATGGACCAAATAAAAATGACTTTGTCAACTCCACTAGAGGTTTCCCCACTCCTAAATGCCTTTTCCTCCCCTATCATGAACTTGAATATATACTGTGGCTGATTTTGTATTTGCACCTGAAGATGAGACAAAGTTTCGAAACCCAGGTCGTGCTAATAAGTGCAGGCGCAAGTTTGTCATCGCAACTTACAGTTCCTTAAACCACCAACTTGCCATTATAAGCACTGGAATTGCGGTAGGAATTCAATGAAAAATGAAGCGCAATGGTCAAATTAGGCAAACAAAATAAATACGATGTGATAACCGTCACGAAAATGGTAGGCTCAATTATACCATTGTACTCTTTAGTTCCCAACATGACCAACTTACCATTGTAAGCGCTTGAGTTGTAGTAGGATTATTGAAAAAAATGAAGCGCGATAATCAAACTATGCCAACAAAGTGAAGACGGGAATAAAGTTTGTTTTATAAATAAACAGAAAGCGTAGTCAATCGGTCATTTACTTTAAAATTTCATTTAATTATCATAGTTCAATATTTCTTCGTTTGCTTTGAGATAAGCTACTTTCTCTTCAAGTTAACATTGTACATCGAACATAATATAGTACTAGTCATGAAATAAAAATATCCCTTTATCTCTACAAACATACCGGTCACCATATACACTAACGTTAGGAGAAAAACCCTAGCAGATTCCAACTATCGTAAATTTCAGTTCCTAACGCTTTTAACTGTAGTTAGTGGGTCTTTGTATTGCAGTAGTTATCAGAAAAAATAAAGTGGGAACGTTGCATAATCTTAGCAAAATAGAGATAGGTAACTTTCCTATGAATTATCAGAAAACATTGTGCAATTTTCAATTAAAGTATATACACAAAGTTGTATGTCACCACTAGGATCAGGTATTTTTATGCTCATGGGAGATCAATCTCTTGCTTTTTGTTTACAGAGCGCGAATCCAGCACGGATTTACGACGATAACCTAAGATGCGTTGTAAATGCTAGTCGAATTGCTAAGTTCATCCGATGGCAGTGGAAATCTGAGGAAAAATTAAAAAAGCCAATGTGCAATTCACTATGTCGTTTTTGCGGTCGGTGTTTTTTTGTTTTCACGAGTTTTTTGTGCTTACGAGTGAAGAATGCTTCGTTGAAATTTCCTAAACTTCGTTAAATTTCCTCAAATTGAGCCACTATAAGTGAATCAATTACAAATTTATAGCGGGAACTATTGGCCAAAATATTTTTGTGAAGTTTTATACTTTTGTAAAGCCGAAAAAATAGATTGAAAAAAACAAGGGAAAGAACATATATTTAAGTTGCAAGTTTACTTGCTGCAAAGTTTGGTTGTGAGAATTGTTAGTATTTCGTGCAATCATTTATCAGTCACAATAATTTTTAAAAAGAGTAATTTAAAAACTCAACTAGAGTGCCAATTCATTAAAAAGCCGCTTATCTAAAGAAGTAGAAAATTTTGTAACTCTAAATAGAAAAACACCGGAGCTAGAATCGTCCAAAGTTAGTGTATCCATACGTGCTTTGTTAATGAATGTATAATAGGATACAGCTTGAATTAGATTTACCTCGGCTCAATTAATCATATACTGAATTGATAAATCTATTAGCAGATTTTTTTCATTATATGTATTTTTGCATTTTCTTCTAATATCCTCTAGTTACCAATCACTGGTCAATTGTAGGGAAGTTTATTTTTCGTAGCACATCTACATTGCCTTTCTACATCCATTTCTCTAAATACAGTTGCTCCTGAGAACTTAGGGGTACTAAACAAATTGAGGCGTGCCTGTTGATAATTGAACTCTATTTCCGGATTATTGGTGGCATTTAATTTTAAAAAAAACACTGCATAAGATCCTAATTATGTCCATCTTTCTCCACATATCTATAGCCTTTGCTTATAGCGCTCTAAATCTTGAGTCTTGTCTTTAGTGTTCCTATTTTTTCAGCTTCCCTATCCCTCGAGATTTCCTTACCGTGTACCCTAGCCATACATTTTTGGTGTCTCTTCCTTTCGTCCCCAACATATTTAGCTCACATTTACTCGTCTTCCTTTCAAGCCAGCAAACTTTCTTTACCCTTTTTCCATCACACATCTCTTAAAATGCCCTAAGTAGTAATGCACTATCATGATTCACCTTGACCAGTTGATATTTTAAAGTTTTCTATATGCAGTAATTGAAGCGTCGTTAGTTTGTATTTTGCAGAAACAGTATCTTACTATTGAATCATAAATATGAGTTTCCATTATGAATTGAGGTGTACTCAACGGATGTCAAATACTGGTGTATTCTAGTGGTATCTTTAAATATTAATGCACACAGATTTCACCGTTTTTGTATGAGTGGACAGAATAAAAAACATTAATTTTCTATAATGCTGACTCTGAGATAACAATTTTCTCCTAGTTTCCCTATTATTTCATTCCTCAATTGCTTCAGGTAATCACGTGTATTGCTTTATACTGACCGTTCAGTTTTTATGACTCATGGTATTCGCCCTGAAATGGGTCTCGTCTACCACACTCACCTATGGCTTCCATATTATACGCCTTACTCTTACACAATTCAATATTCTATCAAACTTTTATTTAACTGTTTGACTCATTCTTATTTTCGACGTAGTCAAATCAACTTGGCACGCTCCTTCCATCCTTACCCATCATCAGACCATCCATATAGTTTCAATACCAAATTATACCATCCCGTACATAATATTTATTAGTTCTGTTTTCCATTCTATGCGTTCTACTTTTTTCGCAGCACATTTAAAATATTCTGCTGACTGCAATTAGTCTACTTTTATATTCAACCCGTCATGAGCAATATTTGCTATATGTCAATAAAGTTGTATAAAGTACACCCATAATTACGGCTAATTTTCCTTCCATAGGTCACATTCATTTTCTAATATGAACTTTCCCTCCAGCATTTGAACGAGTTTCATTATCCTCATGTATCTTCCCATTTTTTTATAAATATTCGACCAAGATATTATCAACGAAAAAAATATTTTTACCTCAGTTCCTCAGTTCTCAAACTCAGTTCAACTTCGTGGAGTTCCATTTTGATCAGTAAAAATAACTTTTACACTCTTCTGGTCAATTCACAGGCGAATAATTTATTGCACAATCCGGATTTCGATGCTTGGTATCATCTTCAATGTCCCTTTATTAATAATCTATGGCCATATTAATACCCAAACAAAGAGACTGGTCAGTTAGCACCTGAAGAAGATACCAGGTTTCAAAATCCGGATAGTGCAATAAATTATTGACCAGTGGAATTTAAAAGTTATTTTACTAATCACTGCATTTTGCCTATTAGCTAAAAATACGAGGACATAATAACCCCCTTCCCTTTTGCTTTGGACTACTAAGTGAGGCTTGGTTCTTTTTATCGTGTGCATAGTGATGGGAGAGTATGAGGTAAGATTCGAGAGCTAATAAGAGCTCAATCAAATAACGTTTTCCATATTTTCACAAACTTGAAGCCGGGGTAAGCCAGTAATTGTAGGTCACTGTGCCCACTTTTGAAGTGTGCCATTAGGTCAGCAATTTTAGTGGAAATCTTGCATGCGTCAAGTATCAATTGATCTTCAGACAATGTGCTGATTGATCTCAAAGTTAGTGGTCTTAGAATTCTAATAAGTGCCTGGGAATCAGCATAACTTCAGACCGAACGCCGAGGAAGCACACACAAAATATTTGCTGCTGTGCTTATAATAAGAGAATAGGGTTCATGAAGTGGATTGTAAGAGGGATCTCAAATAAAACTCGAATAAATATACTATTTTCTCAATTATAACATGAGTATTTGGAACTTATCTAAAAATGATTCAATTTATGAAGTGAATAAATAAACAGATGAATCGCACGTTTCCTTAAATGACAGAGAGTTACTTGAAGAACCTTGAAGGCTTATAGGGTTATATAACTTGGAAAATGCAGATCAGGCGATTTTATATGCGAAAATATTTTGATCTTGCGATTTACCCCTGTAACTGATCGAAGCGAAAAAATTCCCGTTACTCCTTCCGCCACCCATGTGGTGGCTCACAGGAACGTATGTAGGTGTAAATGAAGCTTTTGAGAAACAATTGATTTTCGATTATTTGGCTTTTCTACTTTTTAAAGAATAGTATTCATTACTGTATGTTTTCATTTTTCTTGACATAGAAAAATCCTCTTTGCGTAAATAGTACAAATTGAATTTCCGATGAGACAGCTAACATTTGCAAATAGCACGTATACAGATACTTTAATAGCTCTTCATCAAAACCAAGAAGGCTGTTGATAAATGCTTTTAATCTGTAATCTTCCATGCAAAGCAATTTTCTTGTGAAAAAATGTGGTGTAATTATATGGTAAGTAAGTTAAAAATATGAGAATCGTTTCCACGGCGTATTCTATCCCCATGGTGTATATTTTACAATTGTCTTTAGGCACGAGAAAAGCTTCAAAGAATAATATTCGCCCACGTGTGGTGTTAAAATTTTTATTTTTCAATCAGTCTCTGTGGTATTTACGAGTACCTCTAAAATTTATGTATCAAATTCACCTCTATGGGGTGTTAAAATCACCGCTTAGTGAATATTCTAGCAGATGAACTGTGCAGTGATCATATTTTGCTAATTGATTGTCTTTTCCTGTATATAAAAGCCTATTCGGGTGATTTCTCTCGCATACTCGTAAAAAAATTTGACCATCTCAACGTCCGTGAGCATGGACCTTGAAATGAGTTTCGTCGTCGGGAGGCCAGGAGACTAATGCCTTGAGTTCAGAGGCGCCGTTCGATACACAAGACTATTTTCTAAACGTCCGTCCACCGAATATTTCCCATCTTAAGCTCCCTCTCCCTCCCTATCTCACTTCATCTCCTCCCTCCTTCTTTCCGTTCCTATTTCTTCATTCTCCATCACATCTCCTTCCTCCTCCTCTTCCTCCTGGGCTTCACTCGTCCCTTCCCTCTTTCTCACCCTTTTGGCCACCCCACTTCCCTTTACCCTCAAACCCTTTCCTCCTCCCCTCCCTCCCTCCCCCCGCCAAAAAAAAACTGAAACGCCGAGAGCATTTATCTCCAAACCTCTGCCAACTGTTGGCGAGAAGAAATGCAAATAAAGCCACGGGATGAAAATAAAATTTGTCGCACAAATAAATTTTGATTATGCCTTTTAATTACACCCTTTTACCTGCAAGTTAATGTGTTTATGCGCAAACGCTGTTTTTTGGGGGCGTGAGTCGCCGGGAAAGGATTGCGAGGGAGAAATAAAAGGTGGAATATGCAGGACGAATGGCTCTTACCTACTCGTCTCGAGAGATTCTTCACCACCTTTATTCACGAATTCTTCCATCACTCCTAGGCACATCTTGTGATTATATTATTCGAATTAAAACAAGACTTACCATATAATCTCGATTTGGTTCATTGCATTTTCACGTTGAGCTACATTATCAATAAATTCTTTGGTGAATTTTTTAAATTCCTGTGTCATCGCATTTGAGCTATCAAGCAGCCGCACTGATTTCCTAAATTGCATGGCCGGAGATCACGTGATCTTATATGCAGAGTTTAATGTTTAATAGAGGAGGCTAAATTAGGAATCGAGAAAAACTATTGAGAATTGTAGTACAATATGCCAATTTTTCATTTTTTCGACTGAAGACAAGCCCAAAATATTAAATTTCAAATTTCTCGTCATTTATGAGCGTAAAATTTTCCTCCAGGGAACAATAAGTTTTGGATAAAATTACAGTTCTCATTTTCATTTTCAACTACTATCAAGAGAGGTCTGTACATTTTATTCCTAAGGACAAATCTCAAATTTAAAAATAACCCTTGCACAAAGCCTTAATTTGAGATATTTGGTGAAATTAATCTGCTAGGTTTATAAAATCACTTGGTATTCATCATCTACCCTCATTTCTTTCATCTCCAGGAATGTTTTTTTTTTAACTTATCCTCAATATCTCGTTGACTTGCTAGTTGATACATTTTTCCTAATACTCAAAACCTTTCATTCGCTTAAGTACCCCGGTAACATAGTAATATGACTGTTTACTTGCTTTTCATTCATTTTAAACAATTTAAAATAGGTAATGCACTTCAAAGAAGATCAAGAGCGATGTTAATACGCGTTTTGCGATAAAGACATCATTGATATGTTAAGAGGCGGTCTTAGTTGTGTCTTGTTTTTTTGAAGATGTCAAACATGGATAATGTAAAGTTTTTAATTACTCTAGTGTATATTACTTACCTTTAGAAGTACGTAGGCTCTTTGAACAAATTTGTAAACTTCTGAAAAAGACAAAATATTTGGCAGTGACTAATTTGAGCCTAAAGAATTCTACCTACCGGCAGGCTACCAAACGTTTCGCCTGCGAACATAGCTCCATTTCTCGTCGCTCGGGTGGGTTAAATTGTGCTGAAGTTTTCCAACATGCACTAACTTCATCACCTTACATGGAAAGCTCCCACTATTTCGGCCGCCATAAACTTTGAAAATTCGATGCGATAAGAAGTCATCCGGGACAAAATTCCGACCCCCGGTGAGCTAGTTCACGAAGCCCCGAACCAGCAACCCAAATGTTGTGGGTTTGAATCCTGCCTCTTGCACGGATGCAGCGCTCGGCTCAGGATTAAGGTCTTGAGGTTAAGCGGGGCGATATTATCCTCGTAGTTTGAGCACCTGAAAACCCCCCAGGTCTGCTAATGCTCTTGAGGAAAATATTCACGAGTCTGACCGCCTCCCAAAACGCCCCAAACTCTCACGATACTTCTTTCCCCCCATCATCTTCGGGCCCGGTAATTCCCAAATACACTCACGTCGAAGGCAACATGCGAGCTACGAGGTTCGAAAGAGCTAAGATGTTGTTAAATTCCGCCTGAATAAATTATTGTCTTCGGGAGAGCGGTCGGCTCTTCTGTTTTTCCCGGAGCATCACCGCCGACGCCACCTATTCTTCGCTGCCTCCCTCTCTTGCCTCCGCAAAAGGGTGGGCTTTTACTCGCCCGGGTCCCCTTACTTCCTCATTCTGCCTCCCCTCGCGATAAAGCCGATCCCCAGCCGACCCGACCTCGCCCCGCACGGAGCCCACCCCGACCGCACCCCGCTCCCACCCGCCGCTCCCCTCTGTGCCGCGCCGCGCCGGCTCGCCTCTTATCCTCCTGACGGCGGCGGCGCTCCGCACCCAACGGACGCAGAAGACTCGTGTGCCCAGTTCACACCATTCGAGTTGAATAATATGGTTAATATGGCGGCTTTGGCTGACTTGCGTCCGGATGAGAGTATACACTAGGACGTTGTGAGGTATTTTGTCTCCTCTAGTAGGTTTTAGGACACTACAATTCCTTTTTTTCTATCAGTCGTTCATTTTTGAGCTGATTCCTTGTTAAAGCTGCCCTATAACCGCTTAAGCTTATGCGCGAACATATTTTAAAGTACCGATCAACCTTAAATACTCTATTAAAGCTCTCTAGCCGTGCCATAAACCATGCTCTATTAAATTTGAAAATCGTTATAAAAGCGGGAATTACTGGATTCCTCTCTCGTGTCCCCTTCCCTATTTCTGCAAAGATGCCGGTTACTTCTGGTTATTTCTAAAGGAATAGTGACAATTCACTTTCATTCGGTGTATTCTCACCTCGATTCATTGCCAACGCTAAACCTGTGACTGTTTTGCGATAACTGAGCGCATATATTAATTTACTCCTCGGTCTAAAAAATTCTATTGAAATTGAAGTGTAATTTTCCGTGACCGATGACACGCATTCACCGTTCTCACTTCGAGGGGTTAAGCAACCGTTGTGAAATATATGGTCAGATCTAGTGGCCACTTACTTGTAGATATAATTGAGAGATTTAAGATCATTGCCAGTTGAAAGCATTCAGCATTATTACTGTCAACAGGAGAGCAAAACAGAACACATGGGGAGGTAGATTCAGTAGTAGTGAATGATTTAAATTTTTAGGTGGTTTAACTACTGCGATTTCATTCCGTCTAGCCTACGATCATCATTCTACGCTGATTACGATACTCATGCTCTGGACTGTGTCCCAAGCGGAGGTCTTCCGGTGAGAACTGTAAGCCTGGCGTATTACCAACCTGCCCTTGTCAAAGGACGTTGTATGATACTTCGGTCCACGACTTTTGAATACAAAATGCCCAGTTCTCTCTATTTATGGTTTAATGAATTACAATATTCTAGATATATCCTCTTGCAATTCACATGAGTCTTCACTTTCCTTCGCAAAGTTTCTTGAAACAATAGTGGATTGTCAGGAGAAAGTAACATGCATAAAATGTTTACATCAGTTTTTAGTATTCAGTATAAATTTTCAAATGGCTTATGAGGTGTATTCACTTTCATAGGGTCCATTTACTCTTGAGGCATTGCTTCTTGATTTGTCCGTCTCAACTCTTTTAATACTATTACTTTTTACGGGATTCCTACGAGCCTATTTCCTATTTTCCTATTCCTATTTTTACGATCCTACGAGCTAATCTTTTAATACTAGTTTCGTTCCATCTTCAACTTCACCCCGTTTATTTACACCCATTTCAGAGCCCATTAACAACCTCCAATGGTGGAAGCTCAGTCGCGGTTAAATAATTAATAAGTAATAGGCCCAAAATCGCCTCTAATGGTAAACTTTCATGCACCATAGAAGCTACCAGCTAGAAGAAGGCTGGTAGGATCGACGTGATATAAGTTAGCAAAGAAGATAGCTCTCAACTTAGAGACAGTGAGGGACAGCATATGTTCTATTTTAATTCATGCCTTTACGAGGTTTACCTTTTTTACAAAATTCTCTGACTCTCTGGAACTTGCATTATTAAATGTTACTGCATGTACCAGGTTAAAGTCTTAGTCCCGACAGTGTCAGCGCTAATAGCACCTAGTATAACTGGAATCTGAGCAGACCAGAGTTCACTCTACAAATGTTCAACTAGCGCATTAGCCTACCAGCATAAACAGCTATCAATGGGGCCACGGGGCATTAGGGCATCGGTAACACGCTCACACCCCGGGGACGAACAATGTCCCGCGAGGGAGGGAGCGGCGGATCGTCATCCCCGGCGGCTTAGGAGGCGGCCAGAGGTCCACCACGGTCGGGCGCCACCCCGCTCATCTGCTGCTCCCGACGCTACCCGCCGCGCCCAAACTCGCCCTTCACCCACCCCGCCTCGCCCTCCGCCACGCCCGCGACACACAAGGGCGCGCCCTCCGCGTCACGACACGCCGCGCCAACCGGGAGATGCGCGCGCAGCCGGCAGAGGGGTGTGTGGAGGGGGTTGCCTCCTCCTTATAGCCCATGCCCTCCGCCCCTCCCTCCCGCCAGCCGCCGACGTCCCACATGCAATACTCTTGGACCCGCCGCCACCGCCATGCCGACGAAAACCTTCCTCCCCCTTCCCCACTACTCCTCACCCTCCCACCCACCCTCCCAGATCCCCCCTCACGCCCGTCCCCTCCCACTTTATTTGACCCCACCCAGTTTCACCCGCTTCACCCTCCCTTCCTCGCATCTTTACAACTAATCTCCACTCTCATGCATCACGCTTTTTGCTGGTCCGCGAAATTATCCCACAGACGCATCCTTCTCTTGCCCTCTTTCGGTGCCACCGCTCGGGAATTCGGAGAAGAGAGACCGGCAGCTTTGGTAATTTGCGCCATTATGATTAGGTAAGTAGAGATGTGATAAAACAGATTTCGAACAGATTAAATACAGGAGATAATTTTTCAAAAAGCACCAAACGATTAGAGTGGGACTGAAAATACCGCAGAGAGCGAACATTCTGGTTAAAATGCTACCAATTATAAATAGTTTTATATGGAGCTGAAACTTGGATCATGATAGGAAGACGGTCATCATCATCAACTGGTATTCTGCCTACTGGAAGGTCCCAAACATCAAAGCTGTCTCCAATTTGTCTTGTCCCGGGCCTCTTCCTTGGTTTCCTCGTAATTTCTTTTTACCTTCACTTCCTCTGTCATTTTCAGCCTTCTCTTCTTCTTCTTTTTTCTCCCTCCACTGTTCTCTCAACTGCTGTATTTAAAATCTCCTCCCCTCTTAAAATATGTCCGATCCAGTTTCCCTTTCTCTTCTGCATTGTTTTCAGTTGTTTTCAGTCGTGTTCTTTCCTCCCTAACTCTTCGCAGGACCTCCTCATTTATTACTCTATCCACCCAACTATTTTTACCTTCTATCACTCTGATTGACCCAGAGGTAACATATATAGGAGCTCTAATTTTGTCTTTGAATAGGTTTCTTTACGTCTAAATGCCTTTGTGACATAAATTTTACAGCTTGACAGCAAAAATATCTCTCATTCGTAACATTTAGTTCCAAATTCTTCCACAAGAGAGGTATTGTGAGAAATGACTGCAAATAGTGGGCATAATAATCGGCGTATACAGAGTTAAATATAAATGGTGTGATGAAATTTATTTCTGATAATAGCATTAGATGAATAGGTCACGAAGAAAAGAATAAATCGCAAGAACACAAAAATGCTACTGACGAAAGAGAAGAAGGTAAAAGATTAAGAGGGAGACCAGGAAGATGATGGGTGGATGAAGTGATGATTGATTGAGAGATGAAAGAATTGTCTTGGGAAGAAACCATGCGACAAGAACTGTGAACTGATAGACGCCACTAGCGACACTTAGTCAACGCCCACTTGTGTGTAAAACAATACAACTATTTATGGGTGTAACATAACTCGCAAGAGGGCAAAGATATTGCAAATAAATTGCCATTTTCCAGAGCAAGTTTGGAATGATGGGAAGAATTATTAAAGCAAAAAAACAGAAAAAACTTAGATAAATTTTTATGGAGTTATGTCAGTACCTATCATGTCCAGATTGTCAATGAACAAAACAAAGAGAAGTGAGGCAAATAGAGTCATTAGATATGGAATTTCTTCAAGCTGTGAAAGGGTTTGCAAGGTTAGGCAAATTAATACATTTTTATAGAAGAATTAGATTCTCAGCCTATATCAAAAAAGTTAATGGAGTACAAAGAGGGGTGGAAAGAGTATATACTACTATTATTTAAAACGAAACCAAAACAAGCTTAAACCAGGAAAGAAGAAGATGATTATATAGGTTGGAATATATGGGAAGGGTATAATGGAACGGTAGAGGGAAACCTGGAGCCGGAATCATCCTACTCTTAGCTGAAGACGCCAGTGGGTGAACAGTTTAAGATTCCATCTAACAGAAAAAAACACTATACTTTAACATCCCTCTAACTTCAAGCATAGGAATCCTTACTTTCTTTCTTTAAAAGTTAAGACACTTGAGTACAAAAATTTTTTTTGACCGCGCCAATCCCAAACGCACCATGGGTAATCTTTATGCTGCCGTACGTTTTCTTTTTTTTCTCAAAGTGGTAAAAAAATTATTTGCTTTCAGGTGTCTTGATTTCTTAGGTCACGCATCGCCGTCTGCCATTAGACTATCATCCTAAAACAAACGAAGCAGCCACACCCGATGCGGGATTCAAGCAATTATTATTATTATGAAGGGTTCTTGGCAGTTCATAACTATTTGGTTTATCATTGCTATTTTAACTACCCCGGCTTTTTAATTATTCCGATATTTAAGATAAAGACCCATGAAATTCCGCGCTGAAGAATTTTGAAGAATTTTTCCGAGCCAAGGGATATTGAGGAAAATTTGGACCACGTAAAATTTCCACCCTCACCAAAATTTGAACTCAGGTTAAATACGGAATTCAGGATACGGAAAGTTAATTCTCTTGCAACAGTATCAACCCATTCATCAATATATCAGGTACATAAATTTGCGCTGGAAATTTGATTTCGTTGTTGGCAAAACTTATTAGCGGTAATCTTTACTTTCATTTTGATGACACTCTTGCTCCGGGTGCCAAATGTGAATCGGGTAATGTAGTGAGTTTCTATATGTTTGATTGATAAAAACGATCTACTCTCATGAATGCCACATGCTAGTCCACATTTAAGCGTATCATTCAATATTGCAATTGATGATGATAATATCTGTGATACTGGTGAATCCTCTAAATAGGAAGACACAACTATAGAAAATCTGCAAAAGAGGAAACCTTTCGGCTCTGCAGCTTAAGGTTCATGCGGAAAATGTAACAGCAGCACCAAAGTTAACCTGTAGTGGAGGCAAAATAGAAAGTCTAACAAGGATTTGCGAATGAATAATCAAATCCAAGGATTTTTTACCACTCATGCACAATTTACGGAATGAGAGCGATACGCTATTGCATATAACATTAGGTATCACCATTTCTCTTACCGGGTGCATTTTCGGTCTTCGATTTCGATGTTATGGATGATGTTACCCAAAATGTTTTTGTATCATATCTCCGGATAGTGTGCCGTGTTTGTTAGGCTATTAAAAGCCGACCTGTCACCCTTAAGTTCGCTGGTTCAGACCCCGCGTCGGACATGGATACTACCTCTCTATTAATAAGCTTAGTTCTTATATATTCACCGATTCATTTGATGTACAACTGGTTTCGTTTAATAGAAAACATCATCATGATGATGCCATCTTAATGACGACACTGATTCTATATTACACCATTCAGTGAGATATAAGTAGTCAATATTTTAGTTGTCACATGGATGCTGAGTTTGTCATAGTATAGATCCCACAGAAGTTCCTGGCGCAATCTGTCACAGGAGGGAAGCTAGAAGAGGAAAGGAGGCGAAGGAAAAGGACGGAGGGGAAGAAAGAGAGAGACAACCAGAGAAAGTGAGGCAGGGGAGCCAAACTACTGGGTGAAAAAAAATGAAAACGCACTAGTAAATCTTACAGGCAGGTGGTTAAAAATCAACCATAAATCTGGTATGTCCAGGACCAGGAGCAAGTCCTGAGGTATCATTTTGAAGTGAATTGAAACAAGACGATCGACAGTGTTGAGTAGTTTCACTTAGGAAATTCTCGTATTGACGTCAATAAGATGATGTATCAGTAAATTTCACCAACATGCACTAGACCATAGGTATGCCACCAATGCTACACAAATTATTAAATTAATCAATACATTTCTGTCTGTGAGTATCTTTCGTTATAAACTGCTATGAGCGAGCATATAATGATTCACAACTTATAGAGGGATTACGGGGGGAGCCCCTAGAGACTCGGAGGCTACAGCTTCATTAGCTTGTGAGATTCAGAACTGGTGTGTTTTAGTGCAACAAAGAGAATATTATCATAACCTCTCACTACATCTCTAGGCCTGACAGAAGCGATCAATTAAGAGAGATATATTGCCGAACAGATAGGTACAAAAACTTGTTCTTTCCCCACACAGGGCCACAATAAAAACTGAGCTCCACTAAATACACTCCCATAATACACGGCATCACTTCACCTCCCAAAACCTTATCCCTTACATATTTACACGGCTGGTGTCCTAACACCCCCTGCCACACGCCCATGTGGCGGCTCGTAGGGTACTATGTAGATGTAGATGAATAAGACAGGTGATCTGACTGACCCTCCGCACTGAACAACCTGCCCAAACCAGTTTCGCGGGATTTTAAAAGTTCCGTAGCACACGACAATAAATCGTCCACTGTGCGGCACCAGGAACTTTTATTGAGCAACATTATGGTAGAAAAAGACATATAACCTCAGTATCAAATCAATTGCTCTCTACCCTCACCGTAGATGGGCAAGAGAGACATTGGGAGGGGATAATTGGGGGGTAGTGGGAGGGAAAGCCGTGGGTCCCTCAGGGCCTGGGACACAGGGAAGGCTCAGATTTCGGATTCCTCAGTCCACACCACTAAAGCGATATGGTTCGAATCCCTTCGGGTGGGTGGGTTTGCACAAAGGGTGGGGTTTCCGGGTTGGGAGGAGGGGTTGACGGATATTTTCAATTTCCGAACGACCCCGGGTCCGCCCCTTTTCGAAGACCCCTTTTAGCGGTGCAATGCCGATCTAGGCGATCCGCCTCGATGTGTCCGCAATCGTGTGCGTGATACTGAGAGTGGGAAGTATTGGGAGGAGAGAACCACTGAAGTAAGCACGGGCACTTCCTAAATAAGTGTCGGTATTTACCCGACAAATATTAAGGCATCACTTCTGCGGGTAGTATCGACGGAAAACCATCAGCAAAATGGTACTTCAGACTGTTTGTTTCGATCAATAAATTACAAATTAAGTTAAATCAGACCTTTGGCATTTTCGTAATCATTGATCATTACCATTCACTTGTATTTACAGTCAGTGATGAATTATGTGCTCTTTGCCGCAAGTAACTTTTTTCATTTTATATAAATTTATGAATATTCATACGAATGTTACCGTCTGGAAAAGAATCAATTTGTAGCATTTGGCTGGTGGTAGCAATGATGGCTATTACAAATTGTTGACGTAATATTTAGGGAATGAACTGCCTAAAGTTAATAAATCAATAAATAGTTATTAGATTTTTACAGTCCCAATAAATATCCGTATATTTCGACACATTCCGGTAAAACGCATTACCATCACTCAACTATTTCCTCTCAGCAGTTGAGGGCTAGTAGAACAGATGGCAGTGCTCATAGAGTATTGTTTCTTTCACTACCTGTATCACCGGTAGTACCGATTTCTAATAGTGGTACCCGGTAGAATCAAAATAGAAAATAATATTACCTGGTGGCGCCGAATACCGGTATTTCTCCCCTCGCCTACTCTGGAGTGTTGCTTGTATATTTTCGCAAGGGGAGGGTATACGCGTTAAAATGCAGTCTAAAAAACTGGAGCATTCGGTCGCCACTCGGTCGGTCGCTCCGGTTCGGCGACGCAGCAGACTTCCTTTTTATAGCGAGACGTGCGAAAGGGCCCTTTGCCCGGGCGATTCCGCTCACGGACCGACTGGAAATGATGTCGCGGCCCGTAGCCGGAGCTTAAAACTATACAATCGCCGCAATGGTCATTTCTCCCGGAAATACTGCCGCGAGTTAGGCGGTCGAGGAGCCTGGAGCTCGCTTGCGTTGACCCAATTGCGGAATTGAGTGCCCCCGACGAGACTCGCATGGCTGGAACGGGTGGGGATCTGATAAGTCAATCGCGGGTTGGAACACTGCTTGCGTTGTCTCCCTAAAAACCGAGCAGTCTTGAGGTGAAAAAGGACTAATAATAACAGATATTTATCCTATAAGAACCTAGGGACAATTGTAGTAATCGATAGAAATTGGTCTGCTGAAGCTCTCAACTCAACTATCCCCTCAGCAATTAGCATCAATCCTTCATGGTGACTTATTTCATAACCTCAAATTATTTGCCAGATGAAGTCCATCTGTGATCATTTCTACAAATTATAATAATTTAGGGGCTGTTCATAATCCAAGAAGAAAAAAAGGCAACTTTTTCACCCTTCCCCCACCAACCCCCTATCGCGGACACTCGTTGACTGTATCCGGACCTCCTCCCCGTCCCCCCTGTTGTCCACGTAGACTTTTCATTTTTATTCTACGAAGATTTTTTTCTTTTCGTCGTGTCGACCATTGTCTATGTAGACATCCCTCCAACCCCCTCCTCACCCCCCAACGTGGACCTTCGTTAACAACTCTCGTACTTCTTCACCCCTGTTTGGTGTCTACGTGGATTATGGACAGCCCCCTATCTCTCCTTTCATTATCTTTTTCAATCCACAGTTACGTCTTAGAATATCCTACAATGCGCTGGTCCTTCTACCCCTCGAAAGATATATTAAAGATCCTTTATTTTAATGACATAACCTGAAACTTACCTATAGTAAATGAGAGTCTAGTGATATAGTAATAATTTGAATAGAGTTTTTATAGCTAAATTATACACTATTCTCCTAAATCTGTCACATGTATAATATGAACTTCTGCCATGTTCTGATTAGTGAAAGCCCTATTTATGTTGGATTCCTACTAGATACAGCAGGCAAATAGGCCTTTCATTTACTGTTCCATCTCATAGGGCAGCTTTTTCGAAATCAAAATTTTTGTTATTAATTTGTAAAGCACCTTTGGAAAAATTTTAAGGAGCTCAACATTTGTGCAGAAATGGCAACGAAAATCTTCTGAATATTTTCTCAACTTCAGTTGTAGCTCAAATGCTTAACTAATTCCATTGCAAATATACATTTGATTGGTTTTTAAATTATTTCACTTTAGTTTGGAGGGACCAAAAGTAAGTCCAATTCAGGAATTCGTAAATTTTATGAAATCGTTTTATGAAATTTTCCTTAAGATACTAAAATTGATAATGTTAAATGCGATAATGCATTTAGTGATTCCTTGGTAAAATAAACCCATTATATAATGTGATAATGTCTACTAATTTCGATGTTCACCCTAATTCATGGATATGAAATACGGAAATAGATACAAGCGTTCTATTATTTAAAATTTACGCTGTGGATGAAAACAAATGAAAAAAGTAGGTAAATGATCTATAAGCTTATTTGTGCATGGTGCATTGCAGTATCAAAACAAGCTAACTTCAAATTCAAGAATAACCAAAATGACGCTTAAACGCCATAAATGAATTGATCACTCTCAGGAGAAGTACTCAAACGACTCCTATTAGTTCTTAAATGCCACATATATTAATGGCATCTTGCTTACCTTGTATGATTACACCTATAAATATTTATAAAACTATTTCGCAGTTACTCGTGCATTTTTAAGTTCAAATCTAAATCTTAGTCAATTTCGACAGTTTCGTGATTCACACGCTTAACTTTAAAGGTGAATTTGAAAGACAACGTCACAAGTATCACAAATTGAGAATTTAAAGCAATTTTAGAAAACTTACTTGCAACCCTCTATTTCTCTCCAACCATTGGGATACTTTTTTCACTGTGAATTAATTTGCCAATATTTTTTTCCTTGTATTCTATTCCGTCAATAACTCTTCTGTTACCCTAGAGTACTTATTGACCTTAAGATAAGTAAATTTTTTCAAAAAAGAATTCAACTTTGCCTGACCATATTCCATTAAATAACTTAACTGTAAAATAACTCTATGATTAACAATTTATGGCTAAATTTATAGTTTCGGTTTTTAGCTTTGCGTTTTCATTGTTTTTATTAATGCAACGCTTACCAATTATTTTCTCTTGTTTTGGTTTCAAATGTTACTTTTTTTCAAATCCCATTTACTTACAACCGATTGATTACATTTTATACCCAAAGGATTCTACAAATAAATTAGAGACAACTAATACGATAACGCTTATATTATATCTTATATGAGGCGAGGTTTAGAAATTCCATAAATCTGACTCCCAATATATGAAATATATCATCCTCATCATATAGCTTGGCCTGTTTCCTTTTTTAATGTTTCAAAAGTGAATGAGCAATTTACGCTCATAATTGGAATTTTAAGGATAAATTACCAAAAGATTAACCACGGTACGAAACATTTTAAGCTTCATAATCGAGGTTAATATAGATGAATTTAGCTCCGCATAAACAATAAGCCGTTAATGTGGTTGAAATTTGTGCAAGAAGTTCTTTATAATAGTTTTTTACATAATTGAAAGCGAAATAATTATTGACATAATACAAGTACAACACGCCATTAAATCGGAAATTGTTTTAAATGATTAGATTGCATTGCTGAAAATTCAGCAATTTCTAATAAAAACAACCGCGTTTCTATCCGTGAAAGGTGAAATATCAAAGAAAATTTTATTTCTGGAGGTATGCCATTTTATAAATTTTAAATTTTAAAACCTAAAGGTAGAATTCATGAAAAAGCTGTTTTTAAGCCCGCGCTTTTAAAGGAACTTTTGTGACAAATTAAACTTAGAAAATATTTACATGTAGTTCCAAATGTACTTGCAAAAATTAGATTGCGGGTTCATACACTTTCCCCTTTAATCTAACTTAACTATCTAGCATGTTAATTTATTAATTGCTCCCCAGATTAGTAATCTTTAAATACGAATATCATGCGTTCATTTATGTCATAAATGAAAGACATGCGTTTGATATTTTATCGTCCTAAATGTTTGATAATGATTCTTTCTTAGCTACATAATCATGGAGAATAAATTACACATCTGCTAAATGATAATGGAATGTCAGCGAGGATGTTATCTTTTATGGTCCAGACTGGAAAGCGAAAAAATATTAGTTGGAATTTAAATTGCAATAATCCAGCGGGAAAAGGTGATTTAAATTTTTTGTGGATAGTTTTCAGTTTTGAAACACCAAGAACATTGAAAATTTCTTCAACATCTTTGTACTTATCTATTCTGTAGTTTGCAACAAAAAGTCGCGCCTTTGATACTTTGATAAAAGGTTATAATGATATTCTGTGTGTGACAAATGAATGTCAAAAGTAGATCGCTTCAGTCGCTTACCAATCATTGTATCTAAACGGCAGTGTTACATCATTTGACGGATATCGGGTAAGCCTGGCCAATTCAGAAGTTATTGAAATGAGTATGGCCTCATGAATGGGATCTAGATGTGCTACTCACGACGAACATAATGGCTGGGCACAATGTATCGTCATCGCAAGGGAACTTGAGTAATTAAACGTTTTATGCTATCCAGCACTCTCCTCAGTACGATACGCTGTTGTTCATAGCATTTTGTGTACATTTGCCATTAGAATAGTTTCAAGGTAATGAAACATTAGCGTTGAGGGTTTATTGTCATTTTTATCTAATCATAATGTTCATACTGCTGTTTTTTTATAAACCATCATGTCAAAATGGCGAATTGACTTTCAAAGACGAAAATGATACATAAAAGGTAAGAATAAAATATACTTTTATAGTTCTCTTCATTCTTCTCTTTATTTCGTAATAACAATAAAAGGGCGATCATTGTAGTTTCTTGTTACGTGCCAATCAGTCAATCTTATCAAAGTCAACCTTCGAATTTTATATGTGAAACTACACTTATGGAAAAATTATAACAGAAACAACAAATACACTTCTCTCCAGGATATTTTAATGCGTATGACGCATGTTAGCTCACAGAGCCATTGTTGTTCCTGTTATAAAATGACGAAATTCCACGATATCTCGCCTTAATTTGTTGAAATTATTCGTATGGAAGAAGTTTGAATGGAGTGATAAGACCTGCCTCCATTCCGATCTTTACCCATGTGATCATATAATTTTAATGTTGAGGAAAATTTGAGACTAAGGTATAAATATCATCAGCTATTTAAAAAATTCCTTTAAAATTACTTTTATCAAAGTAAAATACTTTCCTGGACCATGATACACACTGATAATTGTATGTGGTGTGTGATGTCCAAATGATAAGTTTCGAAACTATTTTAATTCTGAGTTGGATTGGTTACAAAAATATCCGGTAATAACCAACCCTTCTAGCTTCTACTACGGTTTGATTACTTTTGGTTACCGGGTTACCTTTGAAATTCGATTTAATTTGTAATACAGATGTTAACGCAAGTTATTCGTCACCATGGTACAATGATGTTGCAGAAAGTGATGCAAGCTAAATAAAAAATAAGTTCCTTTTGAACTCATCCACTTAAAAAATTATCATATATCAATTAATAGACGAGGGAGTGTTAGTTTAGCATGAGGGATGAGTTCATTGTTTCTTAATTAAGACGATTACCAAGAATTCCGTGAAATCATTAAAAAATAAGAACTCGTGTTCAATGGTATCAGGCTCAACTATGTGGAAGTTGATATTCACAAATGAAAAAAACGACTTCGTTTTCTTCCACTGATTTATTTTTGGTACTTGAAAATGACCTCTATGTGTCGAAACATGTTGTACCAAAAAAATAAATCAGTGGAAGAAAACGAAGTCGTTTTTTCATTTGTGAAGAACTCGTGTTATGAAGGAAGGAAGAATATTTCAGTAAACGGTTTACCTTTGCTGATGATGATACACTTCAACGATTTCGGCACTCTTATAATAGGTTATAGAAATAGGAGGTGAATTGAGGACAATATATTTAGGGGAGATATCTAATGCCACGAAGCTATATATCTCAGCCGTAGAGTGATCGATAGTGTAGAGCTGCCACGCCCCAAACGAGGAGTTGGGGTGGGATGGGTGCGGGTGATGAGAGGAGGAGGTGGAGGGAGAGAGAGAGGAGGGAGGGGGGAAGGGGGGTTGGGAAGAGGAGAAGGGTGAGAGCGAAGGAGGAAAGACGGGAAAGGAAGAGTGAAAGTGGAGTGGGCTTAAGCGGAATGCAAGAACAACGAATGGATAGAATGAAAGACATTATGCGCGCGAGAGTGGTGTGAAGAACCAAATAGATTAATTCTCTTGTTTTTGCATAAAACTTTGATTTGACCTAGTTAACTGGGAACAATAAAAAAGATCTTTTAGGCTTGACGGGAAACGCATCCGGGTGAGTGACGGGTGTGGGACAAATTAAGTTCACAAAAAAAATTACAAAGGGGCCGCTCATTTCCCACTTGACTGACTGCTTTTATCCTTCAAGATATGGAAAAATTCCTGTTGAACCATTCGAAGATTTCTTTCTCAAAAGAGTCCTTAAAACAAATCAGCCTTCTTTCCCGTCGTAATAAGTTCATTACCTCCAGGTTCAACTGGCCAAATCCATTTTAAACCGATATTAATTCCATTATGTTCCGGTAACGGTAGGCTCTCTTAGTAGAGGCTACTATCTGTGCTGGAGGATCTACGCATTCACTTTTAAATCTATGAAACATTTTTTTTTATAACGCCTAAATATATTATATATTTCTTTTTATAACGCCTAGACGTTATTGCAAAAATATGATAAAACAATTACGCCGAACGAAAAAACCAAACTTCTCAGCAGCAATATCTTCATCCACCCTATTCATATATTTACTGCAACATGTTTTTTCAAGGTAACTCAAATGTGCATCGCGAAATATTTGTGCTCCTAAAGTTGTATTAGATTATCATTGTCAGATTTATTTTCTGCTAATTATGATTTCGGAAAATTGAATGTTCATCGCAAAAATATGAATCTGTATCGTCACAAATTATTGATTTAAAATAATAATATTTTTCTTCTTAGTTACAATTTTGACTCACTCTTGAAATACCAAAAATCCGCGTTCCATTCCACATAACTTCTCCGACTTTTTCTGCTGGTAGACTATAGTGTTTCCTGATCCTGTTGTTATATTTACATGCCTGAATTAATGAATTATTATCAATCTGCATTTTGCTATAAAATTTTAATTGACCGTTCGACAGTGTTTTAGTTTCGAATGTCACGCTTTTATTGCTCTTTCCATCAAATGTTTTATATACATCATATGTTCTCACTCCATACACTTAGCAAGACATATTTCCCATACTTCCGATTCCGATATGCTCCATGAAAGTGCGAATAAGTGCAGTGAATAGGAACTTTGACAAAGTAAGTGTGATGTGCATTATTGTACAAAGTTGAGCAGCTAATTATAAAAGGATGGATTGCTGATAAGAAATGCTAATTAAGATAAGTTCAAAATGGTTGCGCACGAGGCGATTTACTCACAATCAGTTACAATGGTTTCCTGGTATGCCTACACTTTGCACAACACAAGAGTACTTGTTGTTGCATAATCACAAGGATGTTTCATTAAGCTCTCTTTCCTAATTCTTTCTCACAGATTTTCACTTTCTGAACAAGGATTATTCCAATGAATTAGCAGAATTTGCGGGGTGATTTAAATCATTAAATCTTGAAATTATAATCCTAATAAGTCCTAACAAATAATTAAATTGCCTAAATCATAATAAATAATTTCTTTAACTTCTTAAAAAAATCATAAAAGATTATTTTAAATTTCATGATGGATAATTATGATAGATGCGAATTTTTTTATAATTTTGCTGAAATAAAAATTAGCAAAGAGAGTAACACCGAATAGATTAGAGATATAGAGTCATCTACGTCTGTTCGTAATTGTTAACCTAAAAAAATATACTCTAGTAATTTATCATTCTTTCGATCAATAATTGAAACTTAACTGTAAATACCATATTTACAATAAATTCATGAATACCTAATTAAAAAATAATAATTAATCTTTCAAATTAACGAAATCTTCATAATAATACTCATGCGATTGCTACGTATAAAATTATAGCGCTTTTAAATGAAGCCTGAAAATTTTCTGTTGGCATGATATAAGCAAATGGAATTCAATGATTAAAGTTGCTGATCTGTCAGTACCCTTGAGTTTATATGAAATTGAGGAGATGAATTTGATGGAAAGAAGTTAATGTTTCAAATTTTAAAGTTTGAGTAAAGATAATCACTCCGTTATCAGCTGATATTGTGATTAATTGCGATTGCAATACATTCGCTACAAACTTAGGCTGACTATTTTTACCTAATTTTCATACCATTCAGAAGATTGTTGGCTACTAAAGAACTAAGTTTACATTCATTGAGAATATAATCACTAGGGAGACAATTGGTGAGTCTTAGTTAACTCTAAGTTTTGAGTAACAGTTGAAGTTGTAGGCCAAATTCCTCTGCTCCAAGCTTCACTGTGGAATTTTGCCGAGTGCCGGCCAATTTTCACGGAGTAAGTTGCTATCGTCAACTGTTTCGAAAGATACTTCTTGCGCGAGTAATTGGTTTTAGATTGCAAGCATTTATTCACACTTTGTTCGGTTCTTCACTACAAGTTTTCTCTTTCTAGAACATTCTTGCGGTATTTGAAATGAACCGGCAAGATCGAAGCAAAACTTCTTCTGTTACGACAGAATTACCCTTCTCTAGCGTCTCTAGAGCATGCTAAAACTTTCAAATTAAGTAGTTCATTAAGATTGTATCGATCTTTATAAATCTTAAATATATTTAAGCTCAACGATATTGACTAAAAAATAAATTCGTTATTTCAGTTTCACTAATTCCAACCTACAGTTTATTTTATTTGGATTCCACTGGTCACACACCATTCTACACTTAATGTTTGAATGCCTTCAAAAACTAATAACAAAAAACTAATCTAGCATGAAACCTATGAAAAATTGCCAAAATTGAAGCTCATAAAAGTTTTCTAAAAACATCTTTTGAACTTCACAGTAAATATATTGCAAATGACTGTAAGGTTAAATTGGAGCGTTCATAGAGAATTTTAGGCATAATAGTTTGAATATTCACTGACCTACACTTTCTTGACATTTGTAGAAAATGGCAAATGAATTAAGATTCATATTTGGAAATTAAATCGGGATGCTAGACTGAAATGTTGACAGTAATTTTGAAAGTTATTTATCCTCTGACTTTTAATCACCGTTTCGTGAGTAAAGCCTCAAAATGTATAAATGCTTTTCTAAATAATACGATATGAATTGAAGGATTCCATTTTTTTGTAAAAATGGAACAATAGCTTCTCTTAGTGAGTTTATTTTATGACACCATGACTGGATTATATTTTAAGAAAACTAATGCCGAGTAATTTTGCAACGTTCAAAGCATTCATGTTAGGTAAAAAATATTTTACACAACCCTTTACTCTGTGAAAAATATACATTCATCAAATGTTTATTTATTTGCGGGTAATGAATATACTTGTATATGTCACTTGGTAAAAATATTTTATATTTTTATCGAGAATGAAGAAAAAAAATTTTACAAATTCAATATGTTTCTACATAGCGTAAATCGAATTGTGGAGAATAGCACAAGCTATGTATCTTCATTGCGAATACAAACGTAAAATATTTCTACGAAGTGGAACCTGAAGCACTTCTACCGGGAATTATTTAATTAAAAAAAATTAATTTACTACAATGATTTGCATCCATGATGAAGAAATGTACTAATTATTTTCTATACGATATAAAAAAAATTGATCGGAAATATACCAAGCAATTGTACTCAAAACTGATAAAAATTACTCTTGGAAATTTATAAAGAAATAAATTACACCACGTAGAGTTTAAGAAGAAATTTTTATGTTTCGAAGCGAAAAAAATAACGAAAACCATATTGAAAGGCTAGTGACCACGTTGAAACGTTAGAAAGTTTACTTAAGAAGAGATTACTATTTCTACGCAGATTTTTACCAAATTTGAAGGCAAACTACAGGAAATGAAATGGAGTTTAAGATGGGATTCGAACACGTAACTCGCAACCAGGGATTAATCTTGTCACTTTGCCTCATAGTTTGCCCGTTAATGATGTTTTGTGATCTCCCATTATTAAAGTCTCTAAAATTTAAATTTCCATTTACCATTTTGTCCGCTATTTAACAGATATTTTTAGCTATTAAAAATCTAATTATACATATATAGCATAGGTAATTGCTCTTTTTTACAAAACCGTTTGTTTACATGTGCTCGCAAATTTGTTTTATGTACGATAACGACAAACTGAAAGCTTCATAATAATTTAATGAGTTTTCACAGAACGTCTTTGAATTTCCTACGGGGATAAGCCATTGTGCTTTCATAATATTTTTTGGGAAACAAAAGTTTCGAGAAATATGCTATAGTGTTGTATCTCGTGGCCCAAACTATTTCATTAATTGTGGTTACAAATCATATTAGAGCTAACAAATTTTATTTAATTATGCCATACCAGTAGAGAGCGTTTAAAACAAAGGCTTATCAAGGTGTTGTATTTAGGATGAATTTAATTACTGTAGCCAATATTCGTCCTAGCAATTTTATTATGTATCCATAAATGAATAGTAGTTTAGATCGGCCTCTTCCTTCAGTAAGAATAATTGAAATACGCTAAGTTTTGCTATTTTATTGTAACTCATCTCTTGTTTTAAGCTATATTCTTGCAACCCAAATTTTTACTTTTCATAGAAAATTTTTTATTAGTATTAGCATAAAATATTGCTATTAAAAGGAATACTTTCTAAATATCGCTCCATTACTAATGTTCAAAAAGAGGACAAACTTTAACATCGCAAAATAATTCCCGTCTTTTCATCGAGTAACTATTCAGTATGATATTTTATTTATCTATCAATATTTTCTCTTTTTTTCATTTGAGAATATATTAGAATGTATTTTCATTGTTAATTTATATCTAACATTTCCAATATGAGATTATGTTTTAAACCATTCTAATGAGACTATTTTTGTAACAATGCAGAATAAATTTGTAAGTTGGGTCCGTTTTTTCTCTGGACTTCTGGACAGTAAAACATACTTCCCCATCTCTTTGGAGATAATTCATTCGTATGCCTCTAGATGTTAAAATAATGACTCAAGTAGATTTTATATATGGAGTTAAGCTCACAGAGTGAGATTTTATGGCATGATATCTGAGATAATATCCTGCATTAGTTCTTGCAATATGTTTGGCTCGTGCTTGATTGTCCTCATCATAAAACTTATTAATTTTACACAGCGTCAGCATTAAAAAGTATTAAAACTATAGCTATACCTTATATGAGGATACTAGTACCTTGTTAAATCTGATATTACGGGGGTATAGTTCAATTTACAGAGGAACTATACGGATTTTACCTGTATCTATGTGTTGATACCATAATTTGTCCATAATCCTAAATTATTAACTCATAAAACATAAAATGTCTTTTAAAGTCTGATGTCGAATTTTACTCGGAAACACTTAAAATTAAACAGAATTTATATTGGTAATCTAACATTATATTTCTAGCAATAGTGTAATATGCCCATGATCTTCAAAGTTATCTAACCACTTGTTTCCTCTTGTCTTTGGCAGGTCGATGCTCGGAGGACGAGGAGCGGCTCGTCCGAGACCTCTTCCGTGGCTACAACAAGCTCATCCGACCCGTGCAGAACATGACGCAGAAGGTGGACGTTCGCTTTGGCCTCGCATTCGTGCAGCTCATCAACGTGGTGAGTGCCCAATCGACCCATCTCAATCCATTTTATGATTTTCATTTGATCGGTTTCTTTGACGCGTAAACGCGTTAAATTCGGGTAATCGGTCGGCTCAGATCAGCTTTTTTCATTTTCTACATTCATCTTTGTGCGTATACAGACAAGAACCACTCCTAAAACTGAATGCTGTCCCCACGATTAAGTGTGTCAGTTAGTCTTCCAGCTGGAATATCGATTGCACTGTTAACGTCAGGATTAAGTCATTCTGTACACTTCCACATCCTAAATTTTCTCCCAACTGCATTATATCTTATGATCACAAGGATTACTCCTGTTATAATCCATTTCCCTTATTTATAGACAAAACTAACCGAAATCAATGTCAGATTATTGAGAAATGGAATACAACCATTTCTAAAAGATTCCAACCCACTCTCATTTTGCCTCTCCTCCCATGCCGCCGTAAGGATAAAAAGAAACCCTGCTGGCCGCCAACTATCAAACCCTAAAGGAAACGTCCGGCATTGGAAGAGAAACATAGGGTTGTAATTAATCCATATAAAAAATGAATAGTTAAGAATGTTTTTTTATTATTGAAAAATCTAAAAAATATCTTAACATCGTCCTAAAAAATAAAATATAATTTTTTCTTAAGTAAATGAAAATTTAGCCTAGTACTGGAAATAATTACATTCAATTCAAGAAAATTAGCCGCACAATGATAATACTACAACAAAAAGCGTGGGGCGCTCTTTCATATTCAACTTCAACATTAATTCATTAAATAAGAAGATTTTGGTATTCAATGGAATAGAGAGCTTCAATATACAATTTCTAGAAAATCATTTTTCGAGTAAATTCATTTTAGTAATTTTTATGCCTCTCTTCCAAAATTTTATTAAACTAGGACTGTTAACTAAAAAAAAATTTCGCCAGGTTGTGGACTCGATGCGACGACTATGATAAACCCACGGGACGCGATGCTTTATCACTATTCTAACTCGATTCATAAATTAAGGCAAATGAAGTAGTAAGTATGCAGGGTAAAATGAATTGGTAACCATGGATCTATGGATCTATGGAGCCATGGAAAAGCAAGTTAAAGAAAAGCATGTAAAAACAGAAAAGATAGAAAAAGTATAGTTTTAATCAATTTCATGGTCCGCAAGGGTTTTAGCTTTTTTTCTTCTATTTTTCTCCGTGTTTTGCCTTCGTTTAGTTTTTCCCGGCACGTTTTTAATTCTTAGTCGCTACCTACGTTTCCGCCTCCGACCGTTCCCGGCATATCGATACTAGTTCTAACGGTGAATTTGTTGGTTCCTTTGGTCATAAGTCATTTATGGCCTTATAATATGAAATATCTTCTGCTCAGCTAAAGGAAAATGACAAACATATTTTATCGGGACACCGATTTTTCGTGTATTTATATGTGGTGCCTGAATTTTTGTCCAGTTCTCAGTATCAAGTCCTGAGTATTAGTGGTTCTTTGTGTAATTACTAACACTTGAGTGTTAACTCTTTGGTCAAGGGTAGGTCGAAATATTAAAATTAGTTAATAAAGCTACCCTACCCTTCCCGGAGTCAACATAGCTGCAAGCAAACTTTATATAGCAGCTCTGGGGAATGGCGAGGATCCCGAACGATAACCAGAACGATAACCAGAGGCTTCATTTCTCTCTGACGGTAAACTAATGCGAAAAATACCGTCGAGATTTGTATAGTGTGATAGGTCTATGACGAAGAGATTGACTGAAGTACCGTTAATTGGCGATTAATAATCAGCTCAGCGTCAGGTTCAGCCCATATTCTTGTTTGAAAGCATAAGGTTAACCAAGAGTATTGACGTAATACAACCCTAAGGTTGCACATAAAAGCCTCAGATCTTAATCCGATAATAAACTCAACTTCCATACCGAATAAAATCCTCTCTCTCAGGTGAGATATCGTAGAACAGCATAATGAGTAATGAAGCTCAAATGATTTCGTACTGTCTACTAATTTTATTTCCACCTCTTGCTACACATGTTTCGACTGTCTAGCAGTCATCATCAGGCATGACTGATGATGACTGCTAGACAGTCGAAACACGCGTAGCGAGAGGTGGAAATACAATTAGCAGACAGTACGAAATCATTTGAGTTCCATTGTCCATACCGAACGTGAGATTTGAACCCGCGAATGTTGCAATTCCAGCCCGATAGCATAGCACATTACAATAGAGATTTAAGTTAATTGTTCCATTATTATAAGATTTATTTTATCAATTATAATTCCGTGATATGACAAATTAGGTCTGTCATAGGTAAAAATAATAGAGCAGATGTTCTAAAAGTTAGGCCTACGGGCATTATTTGCGTTACTGTCATGAAATAGGCCCTGTTAATGCATTGTTTATCCATTGTTGAGATCGAAAAGAATCTTTCGGTTATATAATATTCAGTCATTGCTCAGTAGATTTGTATTTTCGTGAAGGACGTAAAATAAAAAGGCCTATACTGGCCTATGTATAATACATCCGAGGCCTAAAACAAAATATTATGATATGTCACAGCCTTGAACATTTAAATAGTTTCTGTGGAATTCATTCATAGGATGTCTGATCAAACGTTAAAGTACCGAAATATTTCATAATTATTAAAATTTCTTAAAAAATTAGTCCTGGCCTTCTGGGATGTATGTTAAGAATAAATAATTCTATCACCACGCTGCCAATGATCTTTCATGAATATTGGCCAGTGCAAAAAAAAAGTTATGACTCTCTGATGTCATAGAGCTCAATAGCCCAAATTGCGGAAACTTGAATAATAAGAGCAGGTACGATTTGAAATAAACAATCATAATACAATCATTTTGATAGCTTTCAATGCATATTACCTGTACATGACTGATATTTTGTATTATACCTAAGGATTCCTTAGCCTGGAAGGGTTTCCTTACCCAGATAGGGAGTTTTATGGTGGATCTCAAACAGGGATGGTGATGAAAGTAACCATACCATTTCAATTTTAGTATCACTTACGTTTTTGCCGTTTTACGAGTGGGATTTTTTTCGGTGACAAGATTTCGGAGGAGGGATTTTCAAGCAGAGTTCTGTGGAGAAACGAAGAAAGTAATACAATAGCTTAAGTAGGCAACTGAAATAACTGTATTTATTATGTAAACGTTTTATAGACTTTTTATTTCTCGTTTAATGGCACGGTCGTAAATCTACATTTAAGAAATTTACCACAATCATGGAATTTTGCTTTTTTACGATGCATTTTTATCATTCCCAATAAGAATGGGAATTATAAACGGTTTCATTTTATTCAACATTTCAAGAATATATAGGCACAAATTTATTTAGTTAATAAAACATTTATTCCAAAAACAAAACCGGTGTTTTTGAAACATTACATTCTTTCAGTCTTGGCTCCAGAAATGAGATTCTTCGCCTGAAACATTGCTGAAATTCGATGTGAACTAATATCCATTTTGTTATACTATTTTATGCTTATTTTTTTCTTTGACTCGTATGTAAAATTGCTTCTAGCGCAAGCTGGTTCAGTGTCCAGTTTTTCAATGGCAGCCTAATCAGGATGATACATCTCACTTTGAATTCTTTCTCATTAACCTAGTCACATGGCCTTTGTCGTCATTCAGGAATCAACGGATCACATAATATTGTAATACATATATCGGACTGATCAATAAGCATCTTTTTATGTTTGTATTTATTCATTAAGATCAATGAAATCCACTTAGAGCATTTTACTATTAAACTATCGGTACATTTGCTAACAATAATATATCTCCGCCAAAAACGGCCCTGATTCTATTTCAGCTAAATGATTTCAATACTTATAGGAACATTTCCAGCAACAAAGAGTCTTAGAATACGTTTTGCTTTTTCCACTTTGACCACATTTATTGAGACTCTGGGAAAAATATTCCGTAGAAAATAATGATTGTATTATTTATAGAGAAATCCCGAGACTATACAATGCGGGTAGATGATTGGATAAGTTTAAATTTTTTACTCGAATCGAACTCGAAATATGTAAAACTTTTCGTACTCCTATATCAAGAAGGTATTCTCAGACTGCTTTCTTTGAAGGTTAGCAATATTTTGATCCGTAAATACGCACAATTTCATCCCAAGCTGTAATTTATGCTGGGTAATTAATGGATCGATTAGTATTTCACCAGGTCTTCAGAAACGTGATTTGTATTGGATAGTGCCACTTTATCTCTCTCAATACTCTTTGTGAACATTTTTGCATCAATTTGGTCAATATCAAGGTACTTATTCTTAGTGGCGTTTGGTTTTGTGACCTTAGAGTAAGTTTCAGCAAAATTTCTCTATTAAAATTACTGAATTATGCTAAATTTCCATTTTATCTTCTTAACAAATCCTCAAAACTGCTGGAGAGTTAGCAAACACTAGGCTCCCGGTCATTTTATCGGGCAATGTGGAAGAAATTTTTATTTTAACTTTTACCTGGTCTTGCTCCTGTTTTCTTTACTAAATCGTTACATTATTACTTCTCTCTGCTGTAGCACCATCTTTTTCTTGATTTTTCCACATATTCTCTTCCACCTCAAAGCTTATCTCCGGTAATCATGACCATTTTTCCTTCTTCCATGTTATTGTACGTAATCATTTCCTTCCCGTTTCCTGTTCTTTGATCTTATATTCATGAAGATATGCCCAAAAAATTTAATTACGCTGTGTAAATTAGCATTTACTGGCGTGTGCGGTATTTCCAGAAACTTTTCGTTTTCGTTTAATCATATTGTAAGGTCCTGTGAATAATAATGCTGAATTGTCTGTAGTATTGCAATGCACGGAAACTATGGTTATGTGGACAAATATACAATTCATTCCTAATCCTTTTTCCACCTTCTGACCTTCCTTTATAATTTATTTCTATTCTTTTTTCGACCTTAGCACCCTTTTGATTTTTAAGGCGACTCCAATGGCTATTTCTGTGTATTTCACGCTATTTTTGGTAGCACCATTAGCTCGCCTTTCCGTTCTTTCGAGTAAACTTTGTTTTCTACAGCATCCTATGCTATAAGCTTTTTCTTACTCACTACGAGTCCCAGGTTATGTTTCCCGGTTTTTCCCGTCATCCGTCATCGGGCACTCATTTTTTTGTTTTAAATGACAGTGGTAATTACTATTTTTTCAATTGTTCCAATTTTTTAATATTTCAGCATTTATATACACAATTATTGTGATCCTCTTTGGCCAGCTGTATTTTCTGACAAAGGAAAACGCAAAAACGTTATTGAACATATTACACTTGATTCTATATGAATTTGAGCTATTCCGGAGTGAATGATTTTAATAAGCACTCTCTTTCTTTTTACTTTTTACTTCCAATGTGTCCACAACTAGCATAAGCACTTTCACCTCATAAATGAAATGATTATTATTGAAAAACTCGAGAAATTTTCATGAATAGATAGGTAAAAAAGATTTCAAACCTCAATGAATAATACAAAACCAAAAAGCAATGTCACTGTATTCTTTCAAAATTATACTATTAGTAATTGTGTTGACAAAATTGCTTAAATTTTTATTATGACTGATGTGATTTCCGTGATCTAGAATGCATTTACTTATTTTTATCAATTTTTTAATTTCGTCTGCCACTTCAAAATATTTCTATCCTGTTTTATTTGTTTGGTCCCTTCTCCTTTTTCAGTTCCTCTTCATTTAAACAATCTAATATTTTTCAACATTTCTTTAGAAAAGAGGCTTAAGGAGATGATCAAAATTTAATATGACGGTCGTGTTTACTTCCTTCTTGTAATACATGAAATTACCGACAAGCTCAACAAATTTTGACCAATTTCAAAAATTCACTTGGTCAGCTACCCAAATTTTGGCCCAATTGGCCCAACTTTTTAGTCATAGTGTCCTGGTAATCTGTCATTCAAAGGTCACCGTGAATTATTCTATCTCTGTAAGTTAACTTAAGTAAATTACTGTACTTATACTTATTAATAAGAGAATTATAAGTGGTCTACTCTATGTATAGACCTCTTATAATTCTCTTCTCCTCTAATTTGTTCAATTTAACATAATAAAATTGAAAAAGACCGTACAATATGTTTAAAAATGTAGACACTATAAAATAATATTTTTAAGTGAATGGAAATGAATTCAGCACACAGACTCATCATTTGCTGATCCGGGAAAGCTTAAATAGACATAAATGATATAAATTACACCATAATTCTGCAATAATAATCATTCATGCTGGCGAGACACGTTATAAAAAATAAAGGTGTATGCAAACGTTGGTGTGTTCAAATAAATTTTTGGCTTAAATAAACCGAATTTCGCGTAGTAACTAGACATTTTCAATATTCAGGAAAGCGTTTATTTGCCTTAGTTAATTATGTTTCATCATACTTTTGCCGGAAAAATTGACCAAAGTGGCCAGAAAGAATATTTAACTAATAAGAAAGGCATGAGCCACTGTGACAAAAAAACGGGTTTCTCTTCAATCCAATTCTTATTTATGGTATTCTATATTTCTCATCCCACGGAATTATGTACTTTGGCCTTAAAGCCACCAAGGTTATTCTCCTAGCAAACCCGCTTCAACGCTCACTCTTATTCCTCTCTCTCCGAGAGAAACATCTGTTCTCTGTGGGTCGCTTTGTAAGCTATGGGATACAGTTTGACTACCGGAGGAGGATTTGGCGGATGTGAGAGGGGTAGTTTTTTGGGGGGGAGGAGAACGGAGGGGAAAGAGTTACCGTGTGTTGGTGTTGGCTCTTGTGCCGGCGCGTGTCGGAATAGCGTCATAGTAAGTTTATCCTCTTTGAGGGGAGGGGAAGGAGGAGAGGGAGAGAAGGGGGGAGGGGCGAGATAAGCACGGTGATCCTCGCCGGTCTATTTCGGGAGTGTCTCCCCCTCCCCTCATCCCCCTCCTTCACGCCCCTCTCCTCCCCCCCCCCCACCGCCCTTAAATCCCCTCCCTCACACGGCTTCATCCTCCCTGGATGCCACGGCAACATTTTGCGGTGCGTAACGCGTCGTGAACGGGATGAAAAACCACGACTCCGTAAATCCCCTCGCTCATGTACCACTCCCGTTGTTTACGGCCCCTGAATCTCGCAATTTTCTGATCCCGCGGACCACTTTCAGCCATCCTTGTAGTCTTTCAAAGACACACGCGCTCTCCCCCACACATGCGCGCCCTCATCCATTGTGTCCCACTTACTTTTTTCACTGTTCATTACGATTAAGTTCTACAAATTCAGGCTCAATATAGAGGTAGCTCGTCATCAGGTAATCAGACAGAATAGATTTATCCCAAAGAATGTTTTCACACTTGTTGTATAACGTTCTAAAATCTGTAACTTGTCCTGGCGCAATCATGTGCTAGTTATATGCAATTAGGTTAATATGATCTTCTACCACTTACTTTTTTCACTGTTCATTACCATTAAGTTCAAAAAATTCAGGCTTAATACAGAGGAAGTTTGTCACCAGGTAACCAAACTGAATCGCTTTATCCCTACGAATGTTTTCATACTTGTTTTTTAACGTTGTAAAATGTGTAACTTTTCCTGGCACAATCATGTGCTAGCTATATGCAATAAGGTAAATATGATCCTCTAATAGGATACTCAGTATTTATCTTCCACTATACCGCCACTATGTAACATCGGTTAGATTATTTCTGCAGATAGCAGCATCCGATTGAAAACAAAAAATTCTATAACAATGATTCATTTTTTTCTGAGACTTTAAATCGCATAAGGTTCGTATTTATTGAAGTAACTTAGTTTATTTTTACTCTGATTCCTCTGTCATTAACCATGGCTTTTCAGATGATAAAACGAAGTATAAGCTGGAATGAGTGATTTCAAATTTATATATATATATATTTTGTATGTGTTAAGGAATTCCTCGTACTTCCCAACTTGTGCTGCTAGCTGTTAGTAGACTCTTACTCTGCAGAATTACTTCCTTGCTTGCGCCACTCTGCTTACTTTATTCTTCATGCTTCCCTAGTAATTGTATGCAAAAATATGCAGTCACTGGTCCAAACATCAATACAAGTATTTTTTACATAGTAATCTCTAGCAAAAAAATTTCAAATTCTGAAATTTAGGCGTTAAAAAGTATAATCATTAGTAGTCATCGAACCCATTATTAGATTTCATTAGCTCTCAACTCCTCTCTCCTCTCTCCCCTCCGCCAACAACTTAACTCCTACATAGTTCTTCAATTTGACATCTTTCACAGTTTTTCTGGTGCATTACATAAATTTTCCTACTATTATAACATTTATATCTCTTTTCAATACTTTCATCAAGAAAAATTGCGTCACAAAATTTTTCTTATGGCTTTGTTCTCTCCTTCTTCGCAAAGTTTTCAATATGCGTCTTTTCTCTGCAAACCTTGGTAAGACTTCTTTGTAAGTGCGTCTTTCCGACTGTACGATCGTCATTACTCCTTACACTACATCTCTATTCCTTCCTTTTTTATTCTTTGCATCGACAAAAATTAAAGAAAATCGATGACAAATCATGCATAAGGAGCTTTTCAGTGTGTATTCAACTATGCGCTATTGATTATACCTAATATCATCAACGACCACCGGATCTCACTTTAAGCAATCCGCAATAATCAGTAACTAATTCAATAATTGTTTTCCCTCTCCAATGAACAAAGATACAAATTTACCTAATCTTAGCGCTAAATTGCAAATGCCCCAGGATTCTGTGAAGCGTTAAGCGACTCTGGGCGAATGAAGACAATTACATTTACCTGAAAATAGACGGAAAATCCTGTCTATCAATCTACTGCGACAATAGACACTTAGTACGGAGGGTTAGCTAATTTTGAGGCATCACATAATAGTGCTTCGTCATAACTGGTAATATTTCAATTAAACTGTCTCCAGCCATAGAAGTTATACTGAAGGTACTTAATGGACAGTGCCATAACTGCTCTCAGAGTATATCCTACGACTTGTTGAAGTTACATAATATTTTGTGGGATAGATCCTATACTTGTTCTGCCTATATATCCTAAGACTTTCTATCGTATATGACTTTCCTTTTAGTTTATTTAAGACCTACCAAGATTTTGACCCAATTCTACTCCAGCGGGTATCTTGTAATTTAAGGTAAAGTAGAGGCGTGCGTAGCGGTCTAGTAGGATCGTTAAGATAGTAGCAGCCAGTTAAATAAATTTGTTTCGTTTCCATTAAAAAATAGTCTACAAATCCACGTGATTTAGAGATACAAGACTCCCTAGATAATATGCGTATAAAAAGTGAAAAAAGTGGGACATGATTAAATGCTAATGCATAGATATCCTTCGATAGCGATTGCTAGTTAATGAGAGATTTGGGTAAAGGCAAAGAATAAATTAGCGCATTTAGCACATAAATTAGCATCTATGCTTGCAGAGGCAAAGTCCTCTCAATACTCTAACCCGCAGTTCTGCAGTGAATTTCACCGAATTGGGAAGAAACACAATCTTATACTAGTAATAAAATGTGAGAAAACAGTCTAGCTCCTGAGGAGCGGTAATAACTAAATTGATATGGCTAACTCAAATGTATTGAGGGCCAAATGAACTGGTGGTACTCATAGCTCTTAGAGTTATTTCGGGGTACGTAGTTCCTGAAGGGAGGAGAAGAGACTCCAGATAGGCTAATGCCGAGTATTGGGATATCTGCAGTCATGAATGGTCAGGAAATGGCTAGAAGGAATCATATTGTAATTTTTTCATACAGGTTGATAATTTAATTAAAATGTATGAAACACCCTCGGTTTAATGGCAAAATTGATCGTTAGTACTGAAGTTTCTATAGTTAAGATTACCTATATCCGTAAACTCTAAAGAGAGCAGTTATCTCAGCCATCGAGCGCTGGTGGTTATTAACCCACAGGAACCCGTGATCGCTTCCTAAGATTTGCACGTCAGAAACACCTGGGATGCTTCATGATTAAATGTTAAAAAATATTATGAGTTTTATTGAATTGTTCGGAATATCCAGATTCGTTTTACCGCAAGACAGTAAAAATGTCTATGCATTATAATTTGAGTGACTTCTTTTAGTCATAGCAACTTTCCTGACTTTTAGACTTTCTTGCTGTCTTGCGGAAACACACAGAAAATTCCCGTGAGCCTACAGTTTTCAGAATTGGATGGACGCAGACCTCATGCTAAATTCAGACACGTTGCTCATGATATGAAAATAACAAACAAAAACTACTATTCAATCATCAAAGTGTGTAACAATAACGATCCCCTCTTTGGATACTTGGCGTACCTAAATCGCTCAAATTTCAGCAGCATTTACATCTTTGACTAATGTATACTTATGCTCCGTTAACCTTGAATAAAATTACATATATTTTTTAAGGTTGTATTATATTACAAATAACTTCTTTTTTCATGGTCAAGCACGTCCTTAGAGGCACAATGCTTTAATTTTTTTCCGAAAAGCAATACCTTGTGAATAATAAGTTACAGTTTTGTAATCCATTTTAACAGCACCATATTTTTTACTCATTATTCTTTTTTTAATTTTTATCCATGCTAGTGGATTGTCGATATTCATGAACAACCATGACACTCACATCAGAATTTGTGGTCAATTCTTAAACATTATCTTATTACTTCTATAAAATTTACTGTCTTGTCTTCGTGATCGTAACTCCAAGATCTATTGCTTGAACTTTGGAACGCACAGAAGCCTTATCATAACTAGCATTAATCACTACTTACTAATGCTTTTCCCTACCTTTACCTCAGTGAATAAATGAGAGATAGGGGAAAAAGTGATTTGAGGGATGGGGTAAAAAGAAGATTGTCTTTCGGTAGATTAGCATATCGTCCTGTTTCCGCTGTAGTCTTTAACGGACCGTAGAATGAAGGCATTCGTTGAACTCCATGTTCAACTCCATCTCTCTTACTTTCTCAATTTTCCTCTGACTGATAGATCTTGAGGTGGGAAGAAATAAAATATGAGAAACTTTCATAATACTTCCACCTTCTGTTAGCCTTTTGAGACTTTCGTCTTCTGTCCAATTGGTTGTTACGTTATTTAATGTACACCAACTCTCATTCATTCATAACCATTACATAACATAACCATTCTCTATTGAGCTATCTATATTTACCATTCGAAAAAAATACCCTTTTCCCAGCTTCTCATTTAAAATTTACTACATAACTTTCTCTGCAAGTTATTCTAGGAATTATTCTGAATTGTTAGATATAATCTATCATCGATTTGTGTGTTCCGAATTTCATATTTACACTGAGATACATGTAGTGGTTTGTTTTAAAATGTGAACTACCTTTTTGTATTTCTTTTGTTTTTTGTACTGACGTTGTCGTTGTCTTTTGCCGCCTTTGGAGAATAGACGTGTTTCCGATATCGCTGTTTTATTTATCGATACTCGAGGTTCCAAACATGAATCCACTACCTTTCTAATAGATTGACAATTTAATTTCCATATAGCTTTATCATTAGCTTAAATTTAGGCCTGGCTTATTTATCTATAAATTAATTTTCGTCAGAAATATGGAATGAATTTTTAAATTTCCAATTAACTGGCTACAATTGCACATAACGGCGTCACGTACACATAAACTTAAGTTTCTTGGATAAGTTTACATAAATTGAGGTGAGCCACATTTTTAATTGTAGTGTTCAAAATGAATGATTTGCATTAACATTTGTAAACAAATGTGGAATTGTAAATTAAAATACCGCTCCCTTATTTTACTTTTATCGCTTTCTAACCTCGTCTCGAGCTACACCCTTTTTCTAACGTAGCATTACCGAAATAAGGGTGGGATTAAAATGTCAAGCGGCTTCCACTGGTTTCTTCTGCGAGAGCTTGCGGGAAGTTTTACGCTGACAAAAAGTTTGAACTACTTATTGCAAATTCCATGGGTAGTATCACTTACATGAAGATGAAACAATTAGGCCTAGGTGTATTGCAGACACATCGTTTCAGAAAAAAGTGTTCATATAACATGGGTGCCATCTCCTTTACATGGACAACTGGATTAGCTAATGATCAGGAGTTAATGGAGTGATGTTACCTAGCATAATTGTGTCAAATATCCTTAACTCTCTCCTTATCTGTAGGTCTATATTTTTTATGCTCTTCACGCTAGGTTTATTTCGGATTATTGGACTCAAAGAATGAGAAAAGCAGGACTTCTATGCTGGTAGGATTCAACCCTGGGACCTCAATGTAGCCAGGCCGGCGAATAATCAACGTGTCTCACGCAGAAAAAATTGGATACTAACTACCGAGGAATAATTTAAAAGCTCGAAATGGCACAAATGTATATGAAATAAGTAAATATTTATATATATATATATATATATATATATATATATATATATATATATATATATATATATATATATATATATATATATATATATAATATAAAGCTTCGTCACAGGGTGACACTAAACATAAAACATATAAAATGGAAACTCACGAGTTTAAAATTTTCGGTGGGTCGCCCGCACCTTCATCAGTGATAGAATGATTCTATCACTGATGAAGGTGCGGGCGACCCACCGAAAATTTTAAACTCGTGAGTTTCCATTTTATATGTTTTATGTTTAGTGTCACCCTGTGACGAAGCTTTATATTGTTTGCCACGTTCGTGGAATCTTCGCAAGAACTTTATATATATATATATATATATATATATATATATATATATATATATATATATAGTTTAGTTTGAGGTTAATTGGAATGATTCTTAATCTCCTTGTAATTACTTTTATCGCTTTCTAACCTCATCTCGAGCCACACCCTTTTTCTAACGTATCATTTCCGAAATATGGGTTGGTTTAAAATGGCAAGATGCTTCCACAGGTTTCTTCTGCGAGAGCTTGTAGGAAGTTTTACGCTGACAAAAAGTTTGAACTACTTAGTGCAAAGTCAGATTGGTTGCCGTTTACAGCATTACGCTACTGAAAGCGTCTTGCCGAAACTTTTAAAAATTGTTCTACGGACGGACGGGCGGATTTGCAGAGCCGTTTCCTCTTGTACTTCACTTCTAATGTCGCTTGCTGCAAGTAAATTACGCGATAAACCTGCCAGTGCTAACCTACCTGAAGAGGGCTTGAGGATATATGGCGGCTGAGCGTATCATTTGAAATTTTTCACAATTGTGAATGCATTTCCGGTAGTAGGTACTAACAATGTGTCCACATTAACGTCTAAATACGTTTTCATTGCGCTATTTCCTGGTGGAGTGGGAGAAGTTAAACATTAATTCTTGCTGCTTGGCCAAAGAAACTGGTATTATTTTCATATAGTTTCTTCCATAAAGTCCTATCCTTGCATAATACCTCTTCTGCTTCCCTTGACCAAAAACATTGCTTCATACACGCCGGCCTTTTCTTCAGACCCCTAGTATTTCTCCAATTAAGAGTATTTCCCATTAAATTTACCATTAACTTTCTCGATTCCACACATTCTCTCCACTATCCTAAATATTTTTTGTTATTCAATTCTCATTCTGTCAACATGACAACATCAACGAAGGACACTCCTTTCATACATTTCCAAATTCTGCCTTTTTTCTTAAAAAGTTATTTTTTCAAGAAGCCTCATCTGATATCTGACTTCATTTTTAAATACTCCCTCATGAGTATCTATTGAATGGGGTTTATCGATTTAAAAAATAATTTTGGAAAATGAGCTAGCAAAAAGGGTCCTTAATATGCTGTTATACCCACTCTGTATAATCCTCATAGCTGTAGTGTAAACGATATCTTTTAAGGTGATGATATGTGTAAATTGAGCCTGATGTTTGAAGTCCAAATTTAAAAATCCTGGTAAGGTTTTATGTCCTTTTTATGGCATAAATTAAGTAGTAATCTGTGGTTGTCAATGGATTTTTTCACTGGTAGCGGAAAATTGGAGGGCTAACTTTATGCTATCTTGGAAAATAATTTACTATTTTTAGTCCCACCTTCCTAATTTCTTATCTAAATGAAAAACTCCGTCAAAAAGTTGAATGCTGAATCTTTACCTATACAAAAGAGACAGCGATGAAGAATATCACAAGTTTGGTAGAACGAATACTCTGTCATGTTATGACTTGAGTGTTTGCTTTTAAAAGTCCAACCATATCTCAAAATCATTTATTTTTCGATGTTTTTTGACGGTGTGTGTTCTGAATGGGTTGTGAGAAACAATATCTGCGAGTAACTTCATTTCCATGAAAGCTTCCACTCAAAAGTTATGTTCAGAAACGTCAGTTACAATAGGGTAGCTGACCCCTTAGTTTCCGATATGAATTCACTCAGACCGTATGATGGTGAAGTGTCAGACATAACTTTAGCAGTGTAGTCTTTCAAATTTTTCTCTCATGCGATACATATCTAACTTGACTTTTGAAGCTATACTTGGTATTACCTACAGTGACTTATTTTTTCTAGCCAGCTTAAAATTAGAACTTTGTAAAATTTTATTGATCCTTTGATAATTTTTTCTTTCGTCGTGTTTAGCACAGAGCGCGAAATAAATACTTTTCCTTTGCAATAAACCGTTATGTTTTCTAAAACTTCTCTATGTAAGACCTTATCAAGACGTTTTTCCTCATTATTACTTTTATATTTTCCTAAATGGCACCATTTTATCATGAGATTACTTGCTGTGCTCAAGATTTTCAAACCGATATCTTAGTTTTCTTTTAGTGTAAAATTGAAGAGTATCAGTGTGGCACTTTTTTTACCAAACCCTCCCATTCTTGAAGTTTAAGCGCGTATTCCTCTCAAGAAACGCCAGAGCCTTATATAAGAGGGGAATTGCGCAAGATTTATTGCCATGTTGACGGTGGAAGGTGGATTAAATCGGAGTGTGTAATACTCCACTGTGGGCTTTCAGAAACCGCAGGAACGTTTTAGAGTTTAAGGGGTCATGGCAAAATACCCACGATCTTTCATCTAGTATTTAGTATCCAAGTGATCTGCAATGATTTATTTCCTTGAGAAAATAGGGCATCTTTCTAGAAAAGAGTAAATAGATTGCAACAACTCTTGCAACTTCCATTTGACGGTGAGAATACTAGGAAGAAGGGTATTAACTTAAATAAAACTTTGTATACTCCACTTATAGGTTTAATAACACGACCCGGGTTTCGACACTTCGTGTCATCTTCAGGTCATCTTCGTGTCATCTTCATCTGAAGATGACACGAAGTGTCAAAACCCGGGTCGTGTTATTAAACCTATAAGTGGAGTATACAAAGTTTTATTTAAGTTAATATGAATTACTTCCACGAAGTCAAGCCTGGAACCATTTCCTTTAGGAAGAAGGGTATTTAAAATCCCTATACTAAAAATTTTACTCCAATTAAATGAAAGTTTATCCCGTTTATCACATTTTACATGCACTGGGCTACTTTGGACTGCATTAGCTTGTGTAAGTTCAAGTGAATGAATTCAAGATTACAATGAATTTTAATCATTACAAATTTATATTCAATGTTAAAATATTTAATACTAAGTTTTCTTTACATGAAGGGATTTAGCCGCAAAATGTACTTAGGAGATTTCCTCTGCTTGAATATATAAGCCATCATGAATAATGCCATAAAATGTCTCTGGTAAAATTTGTAAAAAAAACCTTCTTTCGAAAAAATCCCTCCTTTAATAGTACGATAAAATAAAATATTTTCGTGATTCCCGCACTCGGAACTCTTCTTTGAGATCACGACTTAGGGTTCAAAAAGTCGAACGAATCAGGAAGAATATTATTCCTGACAGAGTGAATTCATTGACATTCGAGTGTAATTATTAAGAGGTGAATTTCTCAAGATATCTTCTCTTCCTCTTATTTATATAGATATTTGAAACATTATCCATCCTGTGCATGGATATATAAGCTTCTTTATCAAAGAAGTAATGCCTGCCTACAGATATCTCGACAGCAGATCAAGAACAAGCTCATATAGGTCACAACTCTCGGTTCTAGAGTCAACGAGCGTTCACGAGTAATTATGACTTATACAATTGTCTCATAAAATATTAATTGGCGATAAGTTCTAACCCTATTGTTTTATAGTTTGGATAATAAGGTCGTGATAGGTTCTAACCCTATTGTTTTATAATTTGGATAATATGTTCGTGATTTTCGCGAAATGATTTCGTTCGCGAAAAATATGAGTAAACGGAAATAATTTATAGGAAACAGCTTAATAGGCCTCTCGTCATATATAGGTGAGCTATTCGTATGAATCACGTGTATTTAGTTTATTTTCAGAAATTAATCTGAAATTCATTTTTCTTTCTTTGGGGTTAAAGGCCTTTTAACTTAATGTAGCGTCCTGTAATTTAATGTTAAAATATGCATTTACTATTAAAATATGTAATTAAGGTTTTTTTTATTTCTACCGATTAAATTTTAAGCTATTAGACTGAACTCCATATCTATTAATGGCCTCGATATTTTATCTGCATGTCATTCTCCAAATGTTAATATGCTTAGATACTGAAAAGTCTGTTATTTAAACCCTCATTCTTAGGTAGTATGCAAAGAGCTCGGATAATAAGGTGAGATTTTGCATTTCCTCATCTTACATTTTGTCCGTCTGATATCTAATGCAAATTACTGATATGCTTTGAAATATATGTTAACACCAAAAAATTCACTGTAAATATTAGATATTTTATGAAAATATTGGCAAAAATGTACCTTAAAAAAATGTGACCAAAAGTGTGAAAAAGTTGGATTAAAGTATCTCTTTGAAATAAATTACTGTTGTTTATTTGGTATAAATATTTAAGCATGCATCTTATCCTTGGTCTACGTAGTACTTATGCCTTTATACGGCTTCCAAAATTTTTATTCGGATAAGATGTGTGACCAAGTGTTGTAGTTCACTTAGGGACAATTTGTGAGATTTAAGTGAATTCATATCGATTGGAATGGCTAAAATGACCCTAGACAGTATGAGACATAGAAATTGGTTTTCATTCTTTAGTTTATGAGAAAAAACAAACAAATTTTTATATTTATGCCGTATATTGCTAAACATGTCTATATACTAAATCATAATTATATAATAGTATTTAAACTGTCAGGGGCTTTATTAGGCACATGTTCGACATTCCAAGATTCATTTACAACCCTGCATCATATTTCACAGTTTCCTCAGTTTTCTACTTATTTTACGTTATAATGAAGCAAATAATTCGTTTAATTCAAAATGCATTGGCGCCTTCATTCATAATATGGTATGACTCACTCAATTCCCTCATCTTAAGTTCCATTCAAAACCCTTCCGGAAATTGCGTCAAATTGTAGTTATTATTACCACGCAATAGTGTTACAAGTTGCCCATTTTCCAGGTAGTAACATTCATAAAAATTACTTGGCATATCACTGTTAGTTCATTCTATCTGTTATCATATCACTGTTAGTTCACTAAGGTTGGTTGACTTCAGCCCTCCACCCTTTCCTATCTTATGGCATTCTTGCTTTCGAAGTATAAATGTCACGAAATAAATATGTCCGATTTGTATGGGGATGAGGGACGAGACAAAATGCTCTTGAGCAACAAATCAGACCGTCCTGCTGTGTGTGCCGAGTTCTAGGTCACTTCACTGCGTCATAATGCCTCAAACATGGTCGGGGGGAAATCGTATAGAGACCTACGTGACATCTGCAACAGGGGTGGTGTTGGGGATGGGAGATGGGTGGCGAAGAGGAAACAAGCCACTAGGACGCTCGTGAGTTATCGCACACGGGGCCCGCCATGCATTTAGAGTAACGGCGTATGTAATCGGTAGTATCTTGTACCGCGTGCGCCGAAATGCACCGCCGCCGCACCCCACGTTCTGGAGCAACCGGAGACAGGGGGGGGGACGGCCGCACAATTTGCCGTCAAACCGGACGGTTTTCGAGGGCGTTGGTCGGGTGGAGGAAGGGTGAGCATCTCGGGAGCGGTGAAGTTGCCCCGCCCAGGGCCCAGGGCCGGCACTGCACTTGCCTCTCGGATCCTTCCACCGCTTCAGACGGAAAGAGCGCCGGTGACAACCTCCTTCCTTCCTATTTCCCTCAGGGGCGGCAGGGGGGGGAGCACCACCTTCTCCCACGACTGCTTTCCCACTCAACACTCCTCTCCCCTTCCCCGCCAAACAGGCCTCCTAATCGGGTCAATAGCCCGCCCGGCTTGCCGGCCGTCCCTTCAAATGGCCATGCCATCACGGGGCACAAACTCTCTCAACTGTCGGGGTAAGGAAGGATGATGTTGGTCATTGCGGAAGGTATTGTGGGAAGGGGAGGGGAGTGGAGACATATCTATGGTTGGATGTGCAGGGGTTTTAATTCACCATCCAGTGGAGAAAATATATACGTATTTGCCAAACCCTCGCTGTGGCTGCGTTCTGAAGAAAAGCGATGTAAAACGCGATGCAGAAATTCGTGACCATTTTCATTCCATTAATTACCACGGCGTTGATTTCTTAGTTCATTTCTTGCCTTCATTTGAAAACAAATATATTTAAACGGCTATTTACTATGTTTTGTCTAAATTATCAAATGAAAAAGCGAGCATTGGCACATATGTCCCATTTCATTAGCATTAGACCGGGAGAAAATTTACAACGGCCCCTTTTAGCATGGACGTAACGTCGAAACAGACGTAAATCGATACGACGAATATCGAGGACTCTTGTAATGTGGAATGTACATGTGTTTTTACACGAATACGGTACGGCAAAAAGGGGAGAATGAGGAGGAGGTAAATGTTTATTAGGCGTTAGAGGGAGAAATAGATGAAAATGTGAAAAAAATGAAAATGAAAAAAAATATACAACGAAATGAAAATTTCAAAAACCCGGTGACGCATAAAGCATTAACAATTTTTGCCCGCCGCGCAGTGCACATGAATGTGTATTTATGCTCGTAGATGCTTGTGCGACAAAAGAACAGCGCACAGCACACACTCCGGCGTTTTCCTCCACCACCACCAGGGCGCGCGCTCTACACACTCTCTCCTCTTGCCCCTGCTCCCATCGTTATCATAACCGCTATGCAGGTGCACTTCACCAATCGTCACCCTTCCTTCCCAGCACCATCGTGCACCACCCCGCACCATCCACTCGTCACAAGTCGTCTCACCTCACCGCCTTTTATTTAACGGCACGCCGACCTAACCCTCTCTCCGCGCCGCCACACCCAGCTCCCTCCCCTCTCCCCCGTCCTCTCGCCGCACCCCACAGACTACTGCGCGCGCTTACCGCACCCGTCCCACAACCGCCGCCTCCTCGTCCTGTGCATTCCTTATCCCCCCTCAGACCCACCCCCCTCTTCCCCCAACGCGACGCACCCACCCTCTTTGGGGGTGCGGAGGCGATTCTTATAAATTTCAATATCGCATCGCGATGCAATAATTTGCATATTAAATGTACGAAATGTACCACACCAAACAGCTCATCAAAAGCAAAAGTGTGATAATTATATCCCGAACTAGATAAAAATCGAATTGCGTCAAATCCGTATATATTATTTCTCAAAGGTGTTTTTTGTGGATAGGCCATAACTCCCATAATTCTTCATCAAAATTAATTATTCAAACATCGTTTTAAAGCTTATTTTCCCGCTTTTGACAAAAATAAAAAAGTTTATAATTAATGTATTTGTTTAAAAAATTGATAATAATTTATATAATTTCGACCCTGGAAGTTCGGCAACTAACGCATCTGTACTAATGTGCAGGTTGCGTGAGATCAAGGGTAGTCGTTCCAACAGAATCCGTATATATTATTTCTCAAAGGTGTTTTATTGTCGCAACGCCATAACTCCCATAATTATTCATCAAAGTTAATGATTCAAACATCGTTTTAAAGCTTATATTCCCATATATTGATGAAAAATAGAAAAATTGTTTAAAATTAAAGGTTTTGTTTAAAAAAAGTTTAAAACGCCATCTACTGACAATATAATCAACTAATATGTTGGCAATGGTTACGTGCGTAAAAGACTGTAGGTGGCGCAATCTATTAACACATCGTTTAGTTAGATTGTTTACATTCTACATGCAATCAGTGTGACCATTTACTGTTTACGTTTACGTTATGTATCTCTTACACAAACATAAATAACAAATTGTCCATGGGAAGAAACAGCTAAAAGAACAGGAAGAAAGAAGGAAGAAACAGGAAGATGCTGCATACTGTGCGAAATATGCGCTCGGGTCATCTAGCTATTGTTATTATTACAACGCAAAAGCGTTACAAGTCAATTTTTCAGGTGGTAACATTCATAAATATTGCCTGGCATAACACAGGTGGTTCATTCCTAAGGTAGGTTGACTGCAGCTCTTCACCCTTTCCTATCTTATGGTAGTTCCTTAATATCATGGTATCTCTTTCTAAGTAATTTCTCTTTATTCGGTCCATGAGCTTATTCCTGGTTCTTCCTTTGGCAACTTTTCCCTATATTTTGCCTTAAATTATGTTCTCCACAGACCCATGTGTCTCGGGGTGTGTCCAATTCACCCTGTTCTTCTTTTCTCTATAGTGTTCCATATGGTCCTTTCCTCCTCTACTTTTCTGTACACTTCAATGCTTCTTATTTTGTCCGTCCTTTGTCTTATCTTCAGCATCTTCCCTAAGCACCAGGTTTCGAAGGCTTCCAGTCTTTTCTGGCCAGCTTGCCACATGTGAGAGGTTGCATCCTGGCATATATATAGACAATCACTAACAAATTCAACTAGAATACAAAATAACATATCACTAAAAAATGTAAATAAAATCAAATGGCCCGAAATAAGTTCTGTGCGCCTTCTATTTACAAATTCAATATGGCAATGAAAGGGCTTAAATAGGTAAGCAGGAAGACCTTTCATATCCACACTAGTCCTGTTGAGGAATGAGAACTGTTATACATAGATCCGTTGCGACCATTATTTCACCTTGTTTTGGCGATTGTTCCTCCATATATGTATAGTTCCCATCCATCAGTCATAAATCCTGAGATTGGTTTTACGCAGCCCTTCATTCAGTTCTATCAGTTAAACTCTTCATATTTACGTATTTCTCCTCTTTCATATCTTTCATCACTTGTTCTATATATCTCAAACGAGGCCTTCTTTACCATTCTTCCCGTTGACCTGTCCTTCAACGATTTCCTTCATCAGGCCATCATGTCTCATGATGTGGCCGATTAAGTTGTCCCGTCTACTTCTTGGGGTTTTCAGAAGACTTCTCTTTTCTTCCACTCTTCTGAGGACTTCCTCGTTACTCACTCGGTCTATCCATTTAATTTTCATAATTCTTCTGTGGCACCACATTTCGAATGCTGCCACCCTTTTCTTCTCTACTTAGCCATCGTCTATGTCTCCCTGCCATAAAGAAACATGCTCCAAATGTAAGTTCTGATAAGTTGTTCCCTTACTTCCACGCTTGTTTCCCGCTGTAAGGAGTTTCTTCTTTTGATAGTATTTCCTATTCGCCTGGGCTATTCTACTCACTATCTCTTTCTTGCGTCGTCCATCGTTGGTTACTCGGCTTCCCTGGTAACAGTACCCTTTCACCCTTTTATACATAGTTTGAGTTTCTCAATTTCTTTCTTAGCCCGCCATGATTTTTCTCCCGCCAGTTTGTGGGACATAGTGCAGCTTATTTTTCCTCTCCGTTATATTGAACCCCATTTCAGTACATTTAGAAGTTCAGTTGCACTACCTGTCTATCCCTGTTTCCTCAAGGAAGATTTTACCGTCAATTGATACCCAAAACTGATGTGGTTGATAATTAAAGGGCAAAATAGTCTTAGGTCACCCATTTCATTGAAAATAAATCACGTCCAGTTAAAAGATAAAACGGCAAATTGAAAAGTAAAAAATTCTTGCCGAAATATTACACCAGTGTGAATTATTTATTTGATAAAGCTGGAAAAAATCCACAAAATACACATAATTATGGAATTAATTCATTTTAATTCAATTCTCAAAATCAACTATACGCATACACAACTAAAACAAGCTAGATCTAGTTGATTTACATTGATATCAGCGATATAGCTAGGATGCCGAAGAAGGGAAATTGCAGGATATCTCAGGGTGGTCCATTGATATTAGGAGCCGTAATATCATTAACTACAGCAGAAATACTCAATTTCTCAGCCAAACTCACCATATCTCAACCAAAAATTCGATGTTCTCTATGGAACCTGAAATCTCAGCAAATCTCGCATGGACATAAAGGCTACGCCATCTCATGGTTAAATTATGGTAACTGGATATTGAAAAATCAAAGACCATATTATAAAAAAGAATAAACTTTGTTTTTCCACAATGAACTGTTATTATATGCTGACTATATTATATTCTGTGTGAGTTTTTCATTCAATGTGCTGAAGTTAGCGCAGATCGAAACACATCTTTTCACTTTAGTATACACGGATGCGATGAATGGAACAATACATGTTGGCGAAACTTCCTCTAACTTACAGATACTTATGTACAAGACATTTTGCAGGTTCGATGTAGTCACGATTGGATAATCTGTAAATATTTTACGAGTTAGGCATATGTATAGTACACATTAATAAACGTAAAGGTTTCACAACGGTGTGATTAAAACGTTATTCTTCACACATGCATGACGCTGTTAGCGTAGACTATCACGTCAAAACAATTTATTATACCGTTATTGAAGTTCCTTTATTATTTAGAGGTCATAAATTCTGCTTTAGTACAGTTTGGTAGTGTAGTAGCAACTGCAACTGGGTATGAGTCAAAAGCAAGTAAGCTCTTGTGTTACGAAATGAGCAGCACTCTTTAGGCAAAGTACAGAAACAGTCATTCCAATGCCAATTCGATAACCAATAACGTCGTTTCCATTATGGATCTCATTCAATTGCGTAACGTCACATTGTCCTGCATTACATTTCACGTCTTCTTAAGCCTCATCATGTTGTATCGTATAGTTTAACGTCAAAAGGATCCATGTTTTACGGAATTTCTCCCGGGGTGGCAAATGTTTTAGGGACGACATTTTCGAAGGCGTGTCTAGGTCAGAAAATTAGTCGTTTAAGTGTCTCTTGACCTGGAGATACCAACTGCAGTAAAACTGTCAACCCAACAATGTGAGCGACCGCGGGAGGCCCCGTAAAACTTGAGTTCTGAGCATCGTACGACGAAAGGCTTTATTGAGAGCAAGATATTGCAATACGTTAAAATGAGCCGTATTTATGCATTGCATATCATCTTGCAAAATATTTATTCATATATATTTAAGCATATGGATTTGTGTAATTAAGCCCTGTATGATCAGTTACTATGCGTGGATGGATAAAAATGTTTCTTAAAAGATTTTTGAACAATGGTTATACCTCTGTCTCTATCGTATTTCCAGACGGTGATATATCTGCAGAATATACATACGTAATTGTGTTTATCTCAATACGTCACCCCACGTCGCCTGATATCAAATAACGTCACGATTTATGGCACTGTCTACATTTTACTTCTCGTTGCGTGGCACTGAATGGAATAAGAATGAGGAGCGTATAACGTGACGGTAAATCCCGATGCAACATATACGAATATCGATACCGTAGAGCGATCTCTTCGGAGCATCGACTATCGCGGTCATTTAATCACTAAAGAACTACCTTACTCACCTCTGTCTCCGGTGGCCCAGTGTTTTCCTCTTGCATTCTAATTGCATACGCTTTGAAACTTCCACATTAGCTTAAGTGTCAATGGTTTATATTTAAGTAAAACCCCTGACCAGTTTCAAAGGTTTCTTGTCATCATCAAGAGGATACTTACTATAGTCATATTTAAACGAAACGGAATTGTTAAATGCGGTCAGAGGTTGTAAACAATTAAATAGTTTTTAAGCTTTTAAGTTAATTTAATTTCACGTTCTATTATGAACAATAAATTTTTAAAAAGATAAGGTGGAAATCGTTGAAGATATATCTAGCGTCCCAGTTCCCTTCTATTGTAATAAGAGGCGCTGCATCGAATACAATCAGAAATGCTATTGCGTGGATCCAAGTTCGAATGTAATATACGCGTGATATCAATATCGCAGAGCGATTCCTGAGGAATAAGCGATCGATGTACCTAAAAAGAGCTAAAACTTGCTCCTTTCTGTCTCTGGGGACCCCCTCTCTGCTTATAATCTCCCAGCTTCTTTCGATTGCATTTAGAGGTGTTGCATCGAATTAATTCTAGCATCAAATTTCTACATCTACACACTATCCTACGAGCCGCTACATGAGCACAAGGGGTGTTAGTTAACCAGCCGTGTAAAGATATAAGATTTTGGGAGGTGAAATGGTGACGTGTGCTATGGGGGTGTATTTAGTGGAGCTCAGTTTTTATTGTGGTCGCTTATTGTGCGCGGAAAGAACGAGTTTTTGTACTTATCTATTCGAATGTGTATCTCTCTTATTGTATCACTTCTATCAGACCTATAGATGCAGTGAGGCGTCACGATAATTTTCTCTGTGTCGCTCTGAAATACACCAGTTCTGAATTTCTCAAGCAGCCTAAGTCTAGCGTATTGTGAGGGTGTAAGTCGCAGCAATGCAACATACCCGGAGCATCAGTATCGCAGCGCGATATCTCCCGAATATCGCGGTCGATGTATCACAAAAGACATGCCTCGCCCCCCTCTGCCTCCGAAGGCCCCCTTTTCTCCGCCCTCAGCCTCCCAGTTTCCACCTTCTTCCTCCACCTCGGCCCCCGCGCCTACATCTCTTCGTGCCCGCCAGCCAGCAGCGTGTGGTGCGCTCTTTCATCCACGCCCTCGAGTGCATTCTTAGCTGGTTCCTTTCATCCACATTGCCTCCCTCCTTTTACCTCTTAGCATTCTTCCCTCTCTCCATACTTCTCCCTCCCTCCCGCCCCGTGCCTCCACCCACCCCGCCTTGCCTGTCCTCATTCCTCCTCCTCTCTTTCTAACTCGTGTCCTCCTCACTCCCCTTAACCTTTAGCGTGCTCAACCCCTTCCTTACACCTGGCAGCCCGTCCCACCCCCTCGCGCCCAGCCCACCCTCCTGTTTCCATCACACCACCCTCCCCGCCCTCAGTGGGCACACTTTTATTTTCTGCCTCCCTCGATCCGCCGTCAGGCCGCCCTATCTCCTCACCTCTCCGACTTCCCCAGCACGCTACTGCTTTCGCCACCCCCCCCCCCCCCGACCTCACCCCCTCACAATGGCCGTGTCTTCGTGCATTCCACCACTCTTAAAAAAAAAGAAATGTAAAATAAAATAAATAAAAACAATGACAATAAAAATCAGCATTAAAATAGGCCAGAGCGTCAACCCAGCACCAACTTTTAGCGTTTTGCATTTTGCAAAATTAAACTCGCAATTACATACACATGTTTTTACCCCTCCGCCGCAATTATGAAAAATCTTGGCCGCGCGGATGAATCGTGTTTTCTTCCCCGGGAGCTACCGATATGAAAAGTGGATGTGACAGGTTTGTATACGTGTGTGCATGTTTGTGTTGTTGTGTGTGTGAGTGTGGATAAGTACGCATCCCTGAGGGCAGGGAAATACGTGCAGTGGGTGCATTTACCTATTTATGCCCTGCGCCATCTGGTCTCTTAATTTTTTATTTCGAGTTTTATTCGGGTTATTTTTTTCTCCGACTCCGACGCATCCGCTTACAATGGCGCGTGTGGACTTTTCATTTCACTCCGAAGTGAAGGCATTTCTGCAACCACATCACACCCCTCAAGCGGTCACGAGGAGCGGGGGGAGTGAGTGAGAATGAAAGGGCTGTGCGGTGAAAATAGGATTGGTTTAGTGGCAAGGGACGAAAATTCAGGTGCATCATAGTGGATTAATGTCCTGTTCATTTGTCTGCTGTGATCGTGAATGGTGAGGAGAAAAAGAAAGTTATGGAAACTTCCGTATACCTACTCAGCCTCTACTTACCTCCTTTAGCCGCCTCTGTCTGCTCCGCCGGCATATAATGGGAGTAGTATAATGATCACAAAATGAAACGGTTCCATGTCAATCAGGACCTAACTATTGACTCCTTAGGATTTCGTACACTGATGTTTCGTCTCGGCGATATTTTGCACCCACCTCAAATTCTATCCAGACATTTCATACTCTCAAACATCGTATAACTTTTGATGAATGGTTATTTCATCACTGAAACTTTGATCTAAAGGCAGGAATTGATAGGGTAGAAGAGAATGACACATTTCGTTGACAAGGTTCAAATAAAAATTGGCCGTGAATAATTGGTATATATATCGGTACATATATAATGGCGTATCAATATTATATCACTAAAAAAAACAAATTCACGTAGATAAGTCAGACAAAGGGCTTTCGGGATGAAAACGTGGAACACCTCCGGACACAACGTTCAAGAGCAAAACGACTCGATGCCTCATCCTCCGCTGCACTGACAATAAGATAAACTATGCATTCAACCGCCATTTATAGTAGGACTACCTGTGCCTGGCATGCATTGCAATACCTGTTTCTGGGGTCAAAATCGGTCCATAAACGAATTTGAGACCTAGTCCAATGAATTCTTCGTACCTACATAGGAATTCGTAACGCAAAAATGATGGTATGAGTTTCCATTCCATGCCTATGCTGCGGTTTGCAAACATTTAATATTTTCGAGCTTAAAAATCCAGTTTTGGGAAAAAACCATGCGTATACGATACCATACAAAAACCATAAAAACATGCGAAAATCGAATGAGTGAATTCACGAAAAAAGCAAAAAAAGACCTCTGCTATAAATTTTGTTCTAAGGACAAATATTTTACTTACCTTTTCACACAAATTATGTCTCACTGATATAATTCTGATGCACACGATATTATGTTTCACTGATACAATTCTGGTATACGTGATTTAGCAACATGTAAACGATCTGCCACATTGCTTGCTTGTCGTTCCTCGCATGTTTGAGAAGCTCGCGTGCCAACACTCATTTGTTGAAACGACTCGCGCTCCACCTATTGTACAATGGATTTAATAATTCAGAAACCTTCGCGGGCGCGCGAACAACTCACCAAGTTTCATCGTGATATGATGAATGGTATTGGAACGCATAGAAGACGAACAAACAACCATTAATTTTTAAATATTAGATTTAAGGTGGTGGCCAAATTTGGCATGATGCCTCAATATCTATTAGTAGGTATTAAAAATATATTAAATGTACATTTTCGCCTCTAGAAAAATATCTGCAAATATATCTTTGAATTATTTTGAAATATATGCCGAGTTTCTTAGGTTATGTGTTAAAATATTGTTCAATTGAAGAGAAGCCCAATGTGAAGCATGCAGTTTTTTCGCTTTTATATATACTCATAAGTCATAAGTTCTCGAATGCAATGTTTCAAACAAATCTGTTTCGAAATCGAATCTGTAAACGAAAATCTCTAATACCACCTTAAGTTAGCTACCTTTTCAAAATGGTAGATTTGTACCTAAATTATTTCCTATGTACATGTATACAACAAGGTTTAATATGACTCAAGGGTTCTTGAGTTCTTCCAGTATTTGTTCAACCTTTAGGTTAACAGTTGTACTCAATAAACTCTGGATATCACATCGAACCTGATGATATCTTCTGGAGTCCTACATGTACTGGAAGGACCCGTTAACCGTAGTGTCAAATAATCACCGAGAAACCTTTGGCAGCAAGGTCTTATATGGTTAGCAGAGGAGAAATGTGACAAGAAGAAAAAAATCAATTTTATATTTTTGCAGCATTATTCCTTTCTTTCCAGCAACATATAATTTTCTTAAATATTTTTTTTAACTCCTCCGCATAGCATCTGTACGATTTTGGTGTGGCGAACACTTACACCGCACCCTAATCACATTCCCAAACGTGGTGTTTTTAAAAGATGCCTTTTTTGAAACACTTTAAAAAAATATAACAAGACAAACGTTTTAACCACTCTAATGACACTAAGGAAGTTCTCTGGGAAGAAATAATTCACCTAATATGAGATGGCTCTTGTATTTAGAATCTGCGACATGAACGAAGGATTCAATATCAACGCAAAATGTTTCTGTTAAATCTCCTTTTCTTATACATTTAACATATACGGTTGGTTTGAAATATTTTCGAGACATTCGGGTTGTTTATAATTTTTTAACTTGTCTAGATGACTCTGTCACATGTTTTGCTTTTTTTTGGAAAAATCATTTATTGATCATTTGAAATAGGTACACAAGTCATGACAAAATCCGCAAGTACGCAATTTAATCACCAAATCTGTGCATAAAATTACAATGTCTGGTATCATTTAAGTATTTAACAGACATATGATGCCAATGCAAACAGTTTGCACCAAAAAAATACTGTTGAAAAATATGGACATTTTGTAAAACCAGGGAAAAATATTTAAGAGTCCTCCTGAGCGTGTTTATGGCTTATCAGAAGGTTCTAAAATACAACTTAAAATCACCATATAGTGCTACATAGGTTTATTTGCCTTCTTTATACATGAGTGATAATATCTACTGTAAGATTTTTATTATTTTAATTTGAAAATACTGGCTATTTTGAGCGAAGTCCACATTGCACGCAATTTTTGTCCAATAGCCATCGTTTCAAGTTTTTCTTTATCTCGCCTATTGCACTTAAATTCAGTAAATCAATGGGCAATCTATTCAAATATTTGGAATAATGCTAATTAGTCAATTCACTCCGTAATTATAGTGAAACTTTGTTACGAAATAACTTGTAGTAATTCTAGTTTGATTTACTTTTCCTCATCATTTTGCTTGATGTTGTATTAAATATTTGAATCAGTTTTGCCCATCTATATTTCACTGGCTCCATTTTATCCATGAAAATCGTAATTTGGGATCGATTGAATGCTTTTTTATAGGTATTTTTTATCGTTTTTAACTTTATTTTACCAGTCCTAACATGCCTCGCCAAGAAGCCGAATAAACACCATTTACAATTTATTCCATTTGGCAATATACACACATAATGCCATATTTTTCCCGTTTTTATTGTAATACAAATGTCATAATAAGGATTATATAAGTGAAAAGTTTCCAAAACTTATTGGAGAAACATAAAATGCAACTACCCAATTTTTAATTTCGAATACCTAGTTCTTTTGGAAAAATTATACTCTGAATTGTTTCTTGATCAGTTTAAATTTTGCTTATTTCAAGTTTTCAATACTACCGTTTATAATTTTTTTTCCTTTTTTCACATAGTGGTCCACGCATCTGTAAAAAGAAGTTTTCTTTCCGGGAAGAACTTTCCGGTGTGGAATATGTCTAAATTGACCGATCCGTATAACCCATATATAAATTGCAATCATGCGGAGTTAATAGAAAAAGCGTGAGTGGGATTAGTGACTTTCTCAGTGATCGAAAACAAAAAGTAGTTATTGATCGCGGACTTTGAAGCTCTGTCATCGGATCTTAACAACGTTCATTTGTGGTGCTAGGAGTGGGGGTTAGAATTAAATATCAACAAATGCACCACAGTCCATTTCATGCAAAGGTCATCACAAAAATGCCATACTATACTGTGGGTGGAGTAAACCTAAAATCTTCAGATACAGTAAAATATATTGGAATTACTTTTGCATCTGATATATCGTGGAGATTACACATACAAAACATATGTGGCGCAGCATTAAAGAAACTAGGTTTTGTTTAACGTATAATAGGAAGGTCAGGAAGGTCCTCAGATGAAAGAGTCAAGGAGAGATGTTCCTTTGCTTTAGTTAGGCCACGCCGCGAATACGCCGCAAGCATTTGGGACCCTGGTCAAATAGATCTAACCAAAGCAATTAATAAAATACAAAGGAAAGCAGCGCGCTTTGTTAAAACTGCTACGAGCGTACATATAGTGTCTCACAACTTTTAGAGGGATTAAGGTGGTGGCTCCTAGAGACTCGGAGGCTACACGTTTGGCTTAGGTTGCTTGATAAATTAAGAACTGATATTTTTCAGAGCAACATAGAGAATATTATCATGACTCCTCACTACATCTCTAGGTCTGACAGACAAAATAAATGAGAGAGATACATTGCCGAACAGATACAAGAACTCGTTCTTTCCGCGAACAATAAGCGATCACAATAAAAATTAAGCTCACCTAAAACACTCCTATAATTCATGTCACCATTTCATCTCCAAAAAAACTCACACCTTCACACGGCTGGTGACCTAACAACCCCTGCCACACGGCGGCTCGCGGGGTATTGTGTTGATGTAGATATAGATCCGTAGATTTTACCGCTCTTGTCCTTTCTGAGTTACTATTAATCTGCTTCATTTCTCTACTCCAAGTCATTTTATGTAATTGATGAGATGGTGAGACGAAGCTCACAACTGGGAAAGTTAAAAAAAATAAAATTTTCCTTCATGAGTTTGTGAGCATTAAATTAATGAGTACAGCATTTGAAATTTGTTATGGGTGAAACATTGAAATTTGAAAAAGAAATTAGCGTATCAAAAAATAACCCCAGCAAAATGTTAGATGTGGTGAGAATAGGACCTTTAATTGACGTAAAAGTCGCCTAATATAAGGTATTCGTGGATTGACGTTTATATTAAAATAGTGCGACTAGCTTGAGAAAAAAGGAAAATTTCAGGGTCTCGATGGTCTTGCGAGTACTTCTTTCATCACTTGACAATTTACTCTCTCTTATCTGTGAGATCATTCCTGTAATTTAGGTCATATTATCCCTGATACCTGCTTTTCTTCATAGACGAACTTAGTCAACCGAAGTTTTTAGAGGTATGAACTGCACCGCCAACCAATTGTACAAATCCTACGTTACGTACATTATATATTTCCTACCTATCAAGGCGGTGACGTTGATTTTGGCATCGAATTCGCCCATCCAATCAAGTTTTACGATGATAGCTGTGACAAGAGAAAAGCGTGCACATATGAATCAAGGACAATTAGGTGACGAAAACATCTAAATTCCTTTACAAATTTAAATATTTTTTGGATTCTCTGCAAAAGAGAAATTAACTTAGCAGGTTCTCACAAAACATATGGCCTGCATGGTATACATAATAAAAACGTAATGCCGGAATGAGTTTGCTAGCTACTTCTATGAGAACAAGATTAATAACTAAATCAATCCTTTTTATTTCGAAGCCGTTATCCGACTAGGTGATTATGTTATGTGCTACTTTGTCCACTTTCCTTGATACCACCACACAAAGAGCCACAGTAATGTGTGAAAAACCAAGTTGTGTACTTTACGGGACCTCTGTCCTTAATTTCTTGAAATGTTCCCTCATTTTCTCAAAATCTGTTTGTTTCAGTGGTTATGTCTCCATTATCATCATAAACCACATAACACCTAAATAGCTGAGATGTATTCCTTGTCCAATTGTCCAATGGTCATAACAAAATTTTGATATCAGTGATAGGTGGATTTGAATGCTATTCCTTTCCATTTTCAAATCATATAATATTTCTCTGCCTCTTAAGAATTTTATCAAAAAAGTAGTCGATGAAGTTTTGCAGATGGAGGCTTATTTTTCCAGATTAATAACCAAATGTAGGGGACATTAATTAATTCAGGGTATTTAGAGCAGTCTGATTTGAAGTCATATGATACAAAGACTCGTTCTTTCCGCGTACAATAAGCGACCACAATAAAAACTGAGCTCCACTGAATACACCCCAATAGTACACGTCACCATTTCACCTCCCAAAACCTTACATCTTTACGCGGCTTGTGATCTAACACCCCCTGCCACATACCCATGCGGCGGCTCGTAGGGTAGTATGTAGATGTAGATGAAGTCTTCGGTCAGCAGTGTATATTTCTCTTGCTGACGTTAAAGCCAGGTTTTCGATGGGCCGCGGATTTCGCCATCCTAATAACGCAATATCTAGGGTTAGAATCCTGCGTCTAGGATGTATTTAGCGTTTCTCCAAAGACTGAAGCTGTAGAGCATTACGACACCACCCAAGGAGTCCAAAAGCCCATCACGTCTACCAAAAAAATACAGTGTATTATTAATTATGATGCAAGATATAACTAATAACTAGTCATAAATGCCATTACTGACTTAGATGATGATGACATATGTTTATGGCCATCGTTACTGATCGGTATACAATATAGAGGTTGTAGAGAAAAATTCGGAACATTGTCCAGGCTATTAGACTGTGTAAATTATGAGAAGAGTCCCTTATTAAAAACAAACAATAAACAATGAGGTGAAGTATTCAAAGAATGTTGTTTTTATTTGGATACTTTAAGATGGATAAATGTTAAAATGCAGCTGCGCGCTAAATAGATGTGCAATATTTCATTGAAAATCTCTACTTGAGCCAAAATGTTACTGTCATATTTTATAATCAAGGGTTTTTCTTAAATACTTCTAAGGAAACCCCCAATTGATACCTTTGGGTCTATGGGCTTTAAGATATTGGCTTCAATACAAACCTTTCCATCAGCTGTCAGGAGTTTATGTAAACGGAAATTAAATATTATAATCATCGTCAAAAACTGTCCACGATTAGGCCATTTTTCCCGTTCTGTTTCATAAAGATATCAGGTCCCAATATCGCTTCTCAGGTAGTCCGCAATTTCGTCAATCAGATGGTCTGAAGTTAAGCTGTATCTGAAGTAATCTGTTGTTAAACATCCTTAATATATGCTCATCTCGTTAGTTACAATATTTTGCCGGAGTTCAGGTGACAGCTGGGATATTTATAACTGGGCGGATAACTTCCATTTTGCAATTATTGAGGAAGGTATAACTAGGCAAAGGTCTTGAAACTTTCATTATAGCTGCCTGTGATTTTGAATGATGTCGATGTCTAAGTGTCAGAACCATATTTTTCAGTTCGAATACTTTATTTTGAAACATTTTTTAACTTTCTCTAAGCTTAACTGTTTTAGTATTTATTATTAAATTTTCCTACCAGCTTTTTGAAACTGTTTTTTCTATGCCTATGTCCTTGGGAATCACGTAAGAGATTTTCATGTTTTAGAATGAAGGGTTTTGCTTAAATGCTTTTGAGGAAACCCTCTATTAATAACTTTGGGTCTCAGGGCTTTAAGATATCGGTATCATTACAAACCTTTCCATCAGCTTTCTGGAGTTCATGTAAACGGTAATCAAATATTATAATCATCGTCAACTCCCCAATGAGGCTGAGTTATTCTCGCTGAAAATGATTGACCTATTTAGAAAAATTTTAGATGACAAAGGATTCTTCATTTAAAAAACAACGCTTTTAATTAATAACTATTTTTAATTTGTAATCTTTTATTAAGATGGACACTTAATCTCTGCTATTTGTTAAATTGTATTCGGAATTAGCCATTATAATTTATTCACCGTCGTGTTTTAAAGATCTCGTGCGATATATGCTGAAGTATTAACCTTAGTGAGAAAACATTTTCATTCCGCTCTTGAACAGAAAGAGGAACGTAGGTTAGTCATGCATTGCGGAGATAAGAGACTGAATTATAAAGAAATCAGCGCCCTTTACATTTCGTCTCAGTGCATTGCGGCACAAAGGTCCACTTCCCAGCGGTCGAGAATTATTAAACTACGTCGCCCTCAACGGAGAGTTGAGTCGCGCTCTGGGGAAACGGCGCCACCGACCGACTCAGAGCCAGCGAGAGAGAGAGAATGAGCAAGAGCCACCTCCTAAGTGCATTTCTCTGCTTTCCTATGAATACATCCCCGGGAATAGTGCGTGTGCCCCCCACATACTCACATGGCACTCTCCTGGGCGACCGTAGCCGGATACTTTAAAAGGACTCTTTCGTGGGATTTCTACGTTCCAATGTTAAGGCTTCCGAAGACGGCACTGAGTTTTCCAGTCCCCGGCGGATTTTCACAAGCCAACGTATTCATTTATACCTTTATTCTCGCCGAATCGGCGATCAAATTTTCTCGTGACTACATTGCTTGTTCTTTTTGTGCCAATACAATTTTATTTACACGGTACACACAAGACTTTACCTCATTACTGGATTCCTTTCCCGAAATTCTGAGTTTTTCAATGTAATCCCGTAAGATAAATGTTAAATTCGTGTTCGAGCTTGCATTCACTTTATATTTTAACTTAAAATTAAGCATTATTGAATCATATCCCCAAATTTATTAAATTTCCAAACATTGCATTTAAAAAATGATGTGGTACGAAGTCACTCGCACGGGTGCATATTCCCCCCTCGAAATTCACCTTGAGGGAAGATGGCTTGATTGTGTAGCTGGCTAACACACCTGACCAGTAATTTGGAGATCCTGGTTCGACTCGCGGTCAGGAAAAATGATTTTTTCATTGCGAATTTAAACCCTGGTGCCCTAATTTATTATTAAATTTTTCTTATCGCGGTATTCAAAGATGATAAACGTATTACAGTGACTTGATAAATATTTCTTCTACCCTGAAAATTTATTTCCAAGAAATTTTTTGTAGCCTAGGTTAGCTATTCATTCCACACATACTGTCTGCAACTCAAAGACAGGGGAAACTATATTCGAACGTATGGGATCTCTCCTCCAAATATTAGGTGACCCCAAAAATCCTGATAATTTAATGAAAGAATATCAATTATTAATTATGTTCTTTGAAAGAAGCCTTTGTGTGATGATGTGCAGCAGTCTGCAATGAAAATAGTGCTCAAATTAAATGAAGATGGCCAAAGAAAATCTCAAAAAAGTGTCTTAAGAGATGTGCAGGAAAGAGATAAAAAATACCCAGAAAGCTTCTGTGCTTAAAATTTGTAAATATGGAGATCCATATGAGTACTATGATGTATTAATGCGAAAAAAATTGTTGTTAAAAGTGAAATAATAATTGCAGTGAAAAACTTATGGGGAATAATCAATTCATAGAGGCAAAAACATTGGAAGAGTTTGGTATAATAACGTAGGAACATCTAAACTATTTATAAAAATACTTACAAGTACTTTCTTAGAAACCTGTGAATGGAGCTTGGAGGAGGAAAGACATAGGTAAAGAATCGAATTCGATGTTGGGTTATTTGTAGGAAAATAATAAAAAAGAATAAGAATGAAAGAAGGAAATACAAAATGGGATTCACTAAGTGCATATGTGAGACATTTTGGATAGATGACAGTGAAAAATTTGAATATTCTTCTGGCTACCTTGACTAATTACTAGAAGTTTAATTTGATAGTTGAGAGCAGGGAATTAGCTCATTTTTCGTTGGTTTTATTCAAGTGAATTATTAATTGGAACGAATTGCGTAGTGGAGCAGTAATTTTTGAGATACTCTCTTAGAGAAAGGAGATATTTAAAATATTGTGTCATACTTTATTTCTAAGATGCGATGGTTCAAATTATAATTGCCTTTTTTGTCACTTCTCCTATGGTAACAATGTTACTTCCTTAATCTACCGAATCATTAGAAACGCTACCTCTTCCTTATTACCAATGGCACCATCTTGCCTCAATTTCCTGATTTTATCTTCTCACCCGGAATTCATCCTTGTTAACATATGGGTATTGCAAATTTACGAGCGGAATCGGAAGCAATTATACAATACACCATCTTGGAGCTTCGTATTGCAATGGCACCAATTGCTTGAGTTATTTTCTGGCACTACATAGGATAAACATTAACCAGTTTTGAACTCAAAGAGTAAACATTTTAAGCAGTCTGGAAGGAAGGATGAATTTGCGATATAGTCAGTAAGAAAACCTAAATTTTTGCACTGAAATTTGATGGTGATGAAACAGCTCTAAAATGTTTCACCATAAATCGAAAAGGTCTAAGTTTGTAAGGTGAAAGGCAATCGTTATAAGTTAATTTTTTCCATATTTTTAATACATAAGATGAATTTCATTTAATGTTGAGAGCCCTTGTGCTGTAATTTTTGTAAAACAAATTTAAGAAATATTTCAGCCTTAACTAGCTACGAAAACTTACGGATAATTGATCACGATTGTGACATAAAGAAAACAAAGACTACAATAATTTACCGCTGAAAAACTGATGCTTCTCTGGGAATTATTTTGTTCATAGCATAGCATAGATGAATGAGAAACATAAATCCAGCAGTCATAGATTCGAAGATTATTTCCCCACAACTCTCTATTTCACGCTGTCTTTAGATATCCAATCACTTTCTAAGTGCTATCTACAGAAATCTTATAATTTAACGTATTTCATAGTCGACCTCCCTGTACTTCAGACTGATTTAGAAAGTCTTAAAGCGAAATATCGCCTGCACAGCAAGAAATTCCTAACAAAACAATGGTGTCATCACATTTCTTTTTACTTCAAAGTTTTTCAAAATTTCACTTTTTAATCCCTAAAAGATTTCTGAAGACCTGAATTTGGCATCAAAGTGGTATTTTTTAATTTAATAAATCACTGAGTAAATGCGTAGTTCATGTAAACTTCATGTAAATAATATATTTAAAAACCTTAAAATATGCTACCAAATGACCTAATTGCCAAAATTAATGACTCCCAAATTAAGCTAATGCAACGTCATGGTGAAAAATTTCAGGACTGGTAACTAGTTGCAAATTGTTTTCTCCATTAATTCCTCTTTCTACTTTCGTTTTATGACCCTATCATGCCAAACAAGTTATCCAATGATTTAGACTCTTCTACTATCCAATGTTGTCATCAGACATTAACTCCACGACCATTCATTGAACTAATTTGGTGGAATACCTCTCTTTCCTCTATGCCTTTATCACACTGTGACAACAAATTTACATCGCTGGTAATTTCTACGGCTATTATACTGTTGTTGTTAAATCCTCATGAGCATACAATATCTGTTCCAAACATGTATATTTATGGCACGAATATTTTCCAAAATCTTAATGAATATCTTGCAAACATACGTTTAATGCGCTGCGCACATTTCCTTCGGTTTCAGGGGTATGGATTTGTTATAGGACCACATAAAAGATGGTTAAAATTAGATCCTAACGCTCAGGTGAAAAAATTTGGCAAATTACTCACAAATCCAATCTTATGGACAGGTTCCGTTACTTTCGAGTGTCGATCTATCAAATACTTGGGGTTATAATTCCTGCTTTGATTTATTCGCGGAAACTTCTTCAAGCTACCATCCTATTTTTCTAAGAATTTTATAGTGTTCTTTATTTGTACATTTGAAAATAGAAAAACATGAGACCTAATTATTTAACATCATTTACCGACTTAAGTCATAAGAACTTTTATCTACTCAGATAGCAACATAGTTTAATTCAGAAAAATAAATGGATATATTTGTGCGTCGCTCGTAAAGATAAGTTTTCGATAAATTAAAGAGTGTACAATATATTTAACCTTATCAGATGCAATAAAAATACCTAAAACGGTTGAAGGAGTTTGATTTTTTTCATCTAGACTATATTTTTAAATCTTCTACCACTATCGATGACGTTTTTCATATTATTTTATATTTGCTTATATTTCTCCCATGGAAAAAGTGATTTTTAAGAGGTCTGGTAAATATAAGCCAAATAATCTCTTTGCATTTAAGCCAAGGCTTTGGGTTGAATTAATTTTATTGTTCGACAAAAATCTGCCCGTCACGTAATGGCGAAGAAAACTTCCACTCCAGGATTGGAACTACACATTTATTTAGATTTAAACTCTTTTTCTGTCATTTAGAGGCTAAATTATGTATAATGATCTGTTATAATACTCTACAGTTAAAACTAATGAGGCAATTTTTAAACAGGCCTCATTTTTAGGTGTTCCATCGGAAATAAATGGATATGCAAATGAAGTAGAAACACTAAATGAGGTAGAGGGTAATGTAGATGAATTCTTGTAGACCATAACATATGTTTATGATATATCATCCCCTGCTGAAACGAAAGAGCATAATATAATTAGTTTCAGAAACTGAACCTTCCAAAAATCTTATTAGGTTTGGCAGGTCCGCATTATGGGTTAGTAATATTATTCTCCAGAATATTAATATATTAACCTCTGTAACTTTGTTAAACTCTAAGATGCTTCACAAAAAATCTATTTATTACTATTTTTTAATCCCAAAACAAGTTAAATCAAAACATTTCCAGCGCAAAACTTGGAGCAAAATATCGAAGGTGAACGTAAAATGAACGAACAGGGATGCAATATGCGCCGAATAGTATTAATCAGAAAGCTTTGACCACCTTCTCCAAGTGCACTGAAAATAAAAAGCGCAATTGTATTTATAGCGTATGCTTTGCACGTTTAACGCTCGAAATTTTCGATCATTTAGTTGATAGTCTTCTCCTTTCAAAATCTAAACTATGTGACATGTGTATCTCTTTTTTTTTAACTGTAATCATTTTGAAGTAGACCAGGAGTACCCACTAACAATATAGGGTTTAGTGGGGTGCATTATGACTTGCTTTACAAAGATTCAAATCTCCCGCAAACAGACAGCCGACAGAGAGGTGAAATCTGATGGCATATGAATGGGCGAGAGGCATGGAGGGAAGACAAGATTACACCCTCCTAAAAAGCACATGTTTTTCCAAACCAATCCAGAAGGAAGCCTAACTTTGTTTTTGTATCACAGATAGGCTTGTCAAGGCTTGAGTTTACTATTTCTGATTAATCATTTTCTCGGAAAGTAAATCATTGTTCATACTTCCTCCCATCGATGGCGTACATGTCAACAGGTCTTTATCTAGGCATTATATATAAAAGCGAACCTTTCTGTTACTATTAAGTTAACTTAAAGACTAATTAATCTTACGGTATACATTAACCAGGTACTATAAAACTGTGCCTTCCTCCTTTGGAGAGTCGTTTCCTAAGTTTATCTCCGTTAGGTTGGATGTGCGATGTTGCAAATATCTGCGGAAGAAATTTATATCGCAATTTTTAGTGTACTGAGTGTAAAAGAGTCATCTGAAATCCAAGTATCATTCCGTAAAGTTACTAACTAAAATTAAGCGCGTTGTTGAAAATGATTGCCTAAGTGGCCGGGAGATGGAGACACACGGAGCGTAAGTTTGGCAACGGCGCTTTCCGTAAGACTCATTTTGTCAACTAAATGTGGAACGCTCTATAGATACAATCAATGTTCAAGGTTTCGTGCGCGTAGACTTGGCAGGGGCTACACCGCGTCGGATTGCGATTCGTATGTACCGCATCGTATGCAGCCAACGGCCTTCGAAAAAGTGGGTCAAAGATGGCATTGATAAAAATGATCATTTGTTTTCGGCACGTCCCGCATTACCAGTGTTGCTCAGATGAAGGCACTTAAGGAAATGTACTGTGTAATTGAATAAATTAATTTTGTATCAGTCGAGGCAAGCAATCTTTGAACTTAAAAAGCTGCAGAGTTTCACCCTAAGGGAATCAATTAAATCCTCTCAGACAAACCCCATCGTAATAGCTTCCGCAGAAATATGACGCTTCAGAAAACCAGATGATTGCAGTCAGAATTTGAAGAGGAAATTGGAAGAGGAAATAGAAAAGTACCTTTTCTATTTCCAGGCAATTTTATTTATCAATGTAACCATTTAGTGAAGACTCGCGATTATCCTAGATGTTTTTTCATATTTAGTACTTAGGACAATTAACCTACCCTGGCGTTCTCACTGCTCATTAAATCTAAGAAACATCGATAGATATATGCGTTATTCACTCTACGATACCTAACCCTACGAAACCTACGGTAGTGATCATTTTCTATGGTTTAGATTGAAGAATGGGCAGATAGGCATCTTGTTCAAATAAACTCCACGTAATCCCCCAATATGTCCTAGTGGTGTAACAGGCATAACATACATCTGACAGGCCATTGGGATCTCTGGGTTCGGATTCCGGTCAAAGAAAATGATTTTTCATGGTGAATTTCATCATTCAGACCTTTTTATTCCTTTGTATGGATGAATGTGTCCGTGCGCTCAATCTTTTTAGCATCCCTCATCGGCTTATTCTATGTCAAATTTATTTTTTAACTTCACATTTGGAGAGTAGCTCATTGGTTTGGCTTTGCTGACCGAGTTTGGACTAGTACTATTCCACTGATTAATTTATAACTATCGCGTGTAGTCCGTTAATTGTCCAATAACAAAATTGTGTATTCCTATTATCAAAGACATAATCCTTGCCAGTGATGGGACTTAAGTAAGGACACAAGTAATACAATTACCGGTACAATGACATGTTATTTGCTTGAGATAGAAGAGAATAAAAGGAGCTATTAAGAAATACCAAGAATGCAATTCAGGAAAAATAATAGTGTAAAACAGGGAATCATTGAGTAATACAACTCTCAATTGAAAATGAAACACTGTGGAGAGGTGCAAAGAAAATCATGTCAAGTGGTGTAAACTGCATCAGATTGACTAATTCGTATACTAAAAGCAATTTTTCCGTAAATAACCAATACATTTATTAATTTTCACAGAGATTATGGTGTCCTAAACTCACATATTAAGTGGTAATCAGCTTTCAAATAGGATGTCAACTCCAAGAGGCTAATTTTATTCATATACTAATGATAAATTGTGGTAATTGGTCTACATTACCGAGGATATGTGATCCTCAAAGACCTTATAGGGTGGTATAGCCTTCCAAATGTGGAAACATTTGTGATATATATTTCATAAATTTGAAAAATGATATCTCACCTTATCTCCTGCTGACAGATTAATAAGGCGATAAGCGCCATTTGCTATGGCTTGACGTGGATGGGATTTTGAGTTGAACGAAGAAGGTTGGAAAGAAGCCCAACGGTGGTATGATGGCCTACTTCTATCGAAGGGAGCCGAAAGGGGTTCACGATCATTCACTCCACCCAAGTAGCTTGCTAGAATATTCCACACCTGTGTCGCCATGTGTACGCCATCCCGTGCCAACAGTATTAATCTCAATTGACTCCAACAATGGTGAAGAGAATGGGGGGATATTACCGTTATCAACACGGTTATCAACTGCTTGTCTATCCCTTATTAACTTGGATGAGAAATCACATCAATAAAATGTTGAATGACAATAGTTTCATAATTCGGCAGTACAAGTGTTTGCTATAAAAATCTTCGGTGTAATTATTATTATTATTAAAGTATTCAACCGGTTAAGGTAGGTTTATGTTGAATGTCAGAGAATCTCCTCACGGTTTTCTATACTTTCAGGGCCTATCTACCTCTATTATATCCTTTTTCACCTCAGCATACGAACTTCCCTTCTTCATCCCGGCCATGAAACATATACTCTTTCTTCCCCTTCCCCGCTTGCCCAACATCCTTCCCTCTATCACACTCTTGAGCAACCCATCGCTCTTAATTACATGTTTCAGCCATCTACCCTGCCTATTTTTTTCTTATTAAATATATTCTACAAGATAAATTCGGTTTTGCTGAATGTCAGAGAATCTCCTCCCAGGTTTGTACACATTCAGGGGCCTATCTCCTTCTAGTATACCTTTTTCGCTTCTGCATATGACCTACCCTTCCTCATTCCGTCCATGAAACTTATTCTCTTTCTTCCCCTTCCCCCGCTTGCTCAACATCCTTTCCTCTATCACACGCTTCAGCAACCCATCGCTCTTAATTACATGTTTCAGCCATCTACCCTGCCTATTTTTTTCTTCTTAAATGTGTTCTACAAGATAAAGTCGGTTTTGTTGAATGTCAGAGAATCTTCTCCCAGTTTTCTACACATTCAGGGGCCTATCTCCCTCTAGTATACCTTTTTCGCTTCACCATACGATCTGCCCTTCTTCATCCCGTCCAGGAAAACTATTCTCTTTCTTCCCCTTCCCCCCTGGCCCAACATCCTTCCCTCTATCACATTCTTGAGCAACCCATCACCCTTTATTACATCCTTCAGTATCTACCCTGACTATCCCGGATTTCATTCAGAAGTTTTCTTTCCTCACCTAAGAATTTCCTCGTTAGTCTTCCTATCCGTCCACCTCACCTCATCCATCCTTCTTCACTCCCACATCTCAAATGCCTGCAGCCTAATCTCGTCCTCCTTTCTGAGGATCCACGTTTCACCCACATACAACGCTGCGCTCCACATCAAGCTCTTCATCAGCTTCTCCTTCACATCCTTACCCATTGTCCCCGTCATCAACTCACTTCTACTACTACAGCTCCTCCACGTATTCTCGCCAACTCACTTGGATTTTGGTAAAATAAATATTTCATATACGATATTATGTATTTCACCTTTAATGATTCTTGGACCGTCATTGTATACTGAGTGAGTGAAGTTGATTAAAATTCGGCATAGTAAATGAAACTTTCGTGTTAATTAAGTACCGATTACGCAGTGTCCTTAGGAGTCACCTGAAGATGACGCTTATGCGTTGACACCCGGGTCGTGTGTTTTTTAAGTATGTGGTATTGTACATACTGTGTGTGTACTTAGGTAAGATGTATTCGAAAGATGGAAGAATAGATGAGGAGATAAAGAGACGTGCGAATGCTGGAATGAAAGTGGTAGGTAGCATGTGGAGCATATCAAGGAATGAATGCTTGTCTTAGGAAGCGAAATTTGCCGTGTACAAAAGTGTACTTCTTCCCATTTTGCTATATGGTAGTGAAGCATGGGTATGTCAGGATAGACATAAGAGTAGACTAAATGCCGTGGGTATGAATTATCTGAGGAGTATTTGCGGCAAAAGTAGGATGGATAGGGTCAGGAATGAGTGGGTCATGAATGAATGTGGGTTAAATGCTCTAGTAATGGACGTATATGAAATGAGTGTGCTTCGTTGGTTTGGCCATGTTGAGAGAATGGATGAGAGTCGAAAAGTGAAACAGATATATGAGAGTAGAATGAATGATGTGAGAGGTATAGGTAGGCCGAAAAAGTTGTGGTTGAGGAAATTCTTAGGAGGAGGAATATTAGGAGTCTTAAAAACAGGAGGGCGTGAATGAAACAGTGTATGGGGGTAAATGAGGTAAAAGAGGTTTGCAAGGATAGGTCAGTATTGAGGAAATTGTTGAAGCAGAGTTAGGTGTACAATAAGGTATTAATGAGTGAAAAATTTTGAATGTGCCTACCCCGGAAGGGATCGGCGTGATGGGTATGTATGTATGTATGTATGGTATTGTAAATGTTACTATTAAATCCTCTCAAAAAGGGCTTACATCTAGATGTGAAGTCTATTAACTCTGGTGGGACTAAATCAATTACAAGCTATCCAATCACCAGTACCAATTATCTGTGATTTACTTTTACTTGTAAAGTGAGCGGAACGTAAACAACACGCCAATGAATATGGCGCAAGATCTCACCTTTTGAAGAGGATACGACGCCCCTTCATATTACTTGGCTTCAATAAAAGGCTCAGCAAATAAAAACTCGATCTTTTCACATTCATCTGTCATCAATAGATGTTACCCCTTCAAATGCATCTCTTGTCCCCCTTTCATTTCCGTAAATGATCGTATATTTATGTCCAATTTAAAAGCCATTCACAGCATTTTATCTATAAAAACGTGAACTAACTAATAAAAAAGAGAACTGAGTAAAGGATAAAAGAGCGAGCTGTAATTGGTGCTCATAAGTACGAGATGATTCGCGATAAAATCAATTTATTTCCTCTCCATATTATTTAATTGAGGTTAGTGCAATAATTTACAAATCAGTTAAGACATTTTGAGTCCATGTCTTCGATGTCAAATAAAATGTTTTGACTAGAAAATTTATTTTAATAACACTAAGTAAATCACCTAGTAAAAATATGTCAATGAATATAAATTACTGCGTATCTATACTACAGATATACCAGGTTTTGTAATGAGAAAATCCCAAATATTCAGGTCCAATCGAGTTAACCTCCGGAAATGGGATTTTTAAAAATAATATAGGTGGACTCCTATTCCGTAATACATTTTAATTGAATAAGACCCACGAAATGTGCCTTCCTTATGGCAAAATATTCTTCTTATTAAGGACAGTTTTTCTTTCCGATTAACAGCTAAATGGTATTTAAATCGTTTGCGAGTGTAAAAAAGACGTGGAAATTACAAAAAGGTCCCGTTTTGTTCTTTTTTCGTTTAAGGTATACTCATGGTGATTTGATTTTTCTCCAGACACGAAAGAGCTATTATTTTACTGTCTAAAAAACTTTAAGGCAATCATTATTTCTCATCAACATATTTGACATTTATCTTTTCCTTTCCATTTTATCACTCATTTTTTGCATTCCAAATTACCACCAAATTTTGTATTTTTTGGTTCGTGACTGTTGATTTTTTATCAAGATAATTTGGTTTAACCTTCAGGTAACTTCGTATTCATAAAACCATCTAATATTTTCGATCATCAATCACCGAAGAAGAAATTTTTAGTGTGTCTACGCTTGGCGCATAATCAATATCAAGTGTGGCGTCATTTCTGACTTCCCCCCCTGAAGCCATTTGAGCTTCCTTGAAGCCATTTTTTTCATATAATATGTACTTTGCTTTCATTGTACGTACATTTCATTCGCTGTACAACCATTCTGGGGACCATTCTGATATTCATGGGATTTTAAATGAACCGATCTGCGTTCTCATAGTTTCGACAACGTTGCTCAAATTTCCCTTCGAAGAAAAAATTTAAAGATGCCAATGCCAATACTCATTTGTCAAATGTTTACAACTCTCAACAGAGTCCATTTTTCACCGTTAACAGATCAAACTACTGGAAAAACAATTCATTTGTGACTTATTGCTGTATTCCAATTGAGATTGGGATCAAAATTTGAAATGTTTCGGTCATGCCTGTTCCTGTTAAATAATTTAAACTAATGTATCAATTTGTTTTCTAACTCACTGGATTTAAAAAATCAAAGTTTTAATCAAAGGATGAAAAGTGTGCAGCCTTTAAAAATAAAAAATGTTGCTGAAATCTGTTTCACTCCGACGTAGAAATTTTTATAGATGAGTATTTAGGTCCTAAGACTGTAACGATTCCTGAATAAATGAGGGAGATGGTTTGATGAAAATGCAAACCATCATAAATAAATAGTTTTAATTTGTTTTAAATTGTATTGAACAGTTGGAGTCAATCAACGGAGAGTATTTGTTTTAAATCAAATCCCTTAAACCCTCGTAGTAAGTCCAAACATAAGCGAATTAATGCTGTAAAAACCGGGTGCAGACGCTAAGCGGATAGAAAATGATCATCATCATCATATGGTGTTCTGCCTGCTGGCAGGTCCCGTACACCACTGCTGTCTCCATCCGCTTCTGTCCCGAGCTTCTTTCTTTGTTTCATCATAGCTGATGTTCTCTACCTGATCCACCAATTTAATTCTTCTCCTTCCTCTCTTTTTCTTTCCTTCAATTGAACCCTCAAGTGCCACAGTTATTATACTTTTCCCTCTCATCACATGGCCCAACCAGTTTCCTTTCCTTTTCCTTATTTCCTTTAGGAGCGATCTTCCTTCTGTTACTTTGCTCAAAACCTCTTCATTTCTCATCTTATCTACCCATCTTACTTTTTCCATCCTTCTCCACATCCAAATTTCATAAGCTTCTACTCTATTCCTTTCCCTCTTACCTAATGTCCACGCTTCACATCCATACATGAAAACGCTCCATGAATAACATTTAGCTAGTCTCTTTCTCAGCTCCAGATCCAGGCTTTTATTGCAGAGCAAGTTTTTCTTCTGGCTGAAGGCCTCTTTTGCCATTGCTATCCTTGCTTTTATTTCTGCAATACTTCTCCAGTCGTCTGTCACCATCGTTCCTAGGTACCGGTAGCTTTTCACTTTTCCTATTACACTTTCATTTATTTTCACACTCTTATAATTTTCACAGTTTACTGGCATCACTTTTGTCTTTTCTAGGTTTATCTTCATCCCATATTCCTTCATCCCTTCTTCCAAAACCTTTGTCAACCTTTGAAGTGATTGCATATCATCTGCTAATATTACCATGTCATCTGCGAATCTTATACTTCTTATCTTTCTACCTCCAATGCTGACTCCTTCCTCTCTCCCATCAAAAGATTTATGGATCATATCCTCAACATATATATTGAACAAGGTTGGCGACAGACAGCATCCCTGCCATACTCCTCTACCAAGATCCACCCATTCTGTCATATCTATACATGCTACAAATAAAAATGCATGAAAATGATACAAATAAGAAAATTTTTAATCTAGAAGAAATGTGTGAACTACTGGAAAAGGTTGGTAGACGACGACGGTTGGTTCATGTACACTGTTACACTGGTAAGCAACACCGGATGAGTAGTGTTTAAACCACGAATTTTTGTCACACGTCTACTTGGTTAGAATACCTTTATCTTCAGTCTTAGAACATCATTACTATAAAATCGACAAACCTCAATCTTTGTGTCGGCCTCGGTGGCGGCGGGGTAAAGTCCCCGCCTGCTAACCCGAGGGTCGCGGTTTCGAGTCCCACCTGAGTAGAAAATCATCTGCCCAGGATATGGGTGTTTGTGTAATGACTTATATGTAAGAGAGAGCTTGATAGCCCTAAAATCGCTCAGAGATAAAGACGACATCATTATTATTATCATCTACCCTGATCCCCTGGTACCTCTGCCGCCCATTTAAAATGCTCAAATTACACCCAAGGATTTCCCGAGGATTATACTCCGGAAAACTTTAAGGAGGTAATTAAGTCGACCGCCTCAACAAATTTCAATGAGGATTGCAATGGTTTTGAGAAGAGTCCAACGCTTTGCTATGGAAAATATAATTAGCACAGAGAATTGGCAATGCGTTTTCTATGTGCTCAGAGTTTGTATGTATCCGAGAATAAAACTTTCTTGGATAAATTCAAATAGTAGTCCGTGCAAAAGCCGAAGAGATTGATATTTTTTGGCAATTGAGATTCATCGTACAAAAATATAATACAGGGAAATTTGGACATCTATAGAGCCCTGAGTGATACTACTGGTGGAAAGGAATGTGTTGTGGTTTCTGATATGATGCCGTAGTATTTGGAGTCGTATTTGGATGGAATATTGGGGCTTAATGTTACGAAAGTTAGAAGAATTGATAACGCTAGGTATTCTGAGGAATTGAGGAGAAAAAGATATCCACAGAAATTATTGCGATAAGAAAAAGAAGCCAATCTGAACTTAAAATGTGTGTGAGGGGAAAAAATCTTCAATGTTTCCATTTTCTAATATCAATTCATAGACAAATGTATGCAATAAAATTGCTATTTGTTTAACTAAGTGACGTGGGCATATAAGATTGTTATATTTCAGGTAAAATTTTAATTACATATTGTTTTCTAGGCATTATAACCTATTTACTGACTAATATTTTCTTATATAAGTTTAATCCTGGTGGCGGACTCGATGCGCTGTAAAAGTTTTTGTTAAAAGAGAAAGATATGAATGCTAATTAAGAGACAGAATTCTTGATGATAAATCCCTATTTTAATAGCCAGACAAGAGAACACCGAATTTTTCACTCACGATATTAATCTTACAGTTAATATTGAAGCAGAATACGGAAGGAGTATTTTCCTGTGTCAGATTTTAATGCTACATTCCCTCACGGAGTTATTGTCGTACTTTTTATGAATTCAATGATGACCACGTTTATGCAATGAACACTGATTGACTTTCAGTCATCTAAAGTTCTAAAAGCCTGGATATATATTTCACATAGAGTTAAAACATTTTATATGTTGTCGAGATAACGTCAAAGCCATTGTTAAGTACCTTTTTTACCACTGGGAAAAAATATATTAAAAGGATGTAAAGTCATTCTTACGCGAATGTATTATTAGTTTTTCTCTGACCATATTATTATTGTCTGTACATATATAAAAACTTATTTATCAGAATATTAAAAATATATGAAAAATTAATTGCAATCTAAAGCCTAAGACTCAACAAAGTGAAAACAGACGAAACATCTGTGGTGCTGCACTAAAGAGGTCAACATTCATCATGGGAAACGTATGGTAGTCCTCTAATGAAACATACAAACAAATTATATTCCATTGCTCCATTACAACCACGTTATAAGTATCCATCGAGCATTAGGGACTCTGCACAGAAATATTTTATTTGCTTAGAAAAACACAAAGGGAAGCCGCAAGGTTCTTGAAAAACTGCTACGAGTGAACATAAGATAATACAGCCAATAAAAGGGCTAGATTGAGGGTCAATGGGGACTCGGAAGCAACTCTTTATAGTCTGAGATTATTTGAGAATTTCAGATTGAGCGATTTTTATTGTAATACGGTGGATATCATTTACTCCCCGCACTTTATCTATCGTAATATTTCTTCATAGTCCAGAAGTGAACTGGTCGCTTACAAATGTTTTCAGAGCTCTGTACACGTATATATTGTTTTATACCATAAAATCTGAAATACTGCAGGATAGCTAGTCTCCTATTTTATATTAACGTCAAAATGTTAATAAATAAAATGTAGAGTTCTTAAAATATTATTTTGTGATTAAAGTTACTGCGATATGTTTAGGCAAAAAGGCGGTAACCCCTCAGAAATAGCATTGCATTTGGCTCCTATAACTGGAAAAAAGCGTGCTTAAAATATATTTCAGAAATTATCTGCATATTTTGTACATAAATTTTGGATTTCAATTAGTAATACCATCACCAAAAGCAACGCTTTTAACGTGAATAAACCGAAGGCCGGAAGCCAACTTAACAAAATGTCTCACACCGTCGCGGATGAACTTACAAGTCATGCCAAGTGGTAGCTCAACTTTGTGATTTATTCTTGCCAAGTATATCCTTCTACTAAAGCATTAGTGGTACGACGGACTTCCTCTCGCCAAATGATTGTTTCTTATATTCGAACTACTGTATCATCATAGTTAGGAACTGATACCTTCTTCTTGAATTGTCAACTCTGAGGTTGGTCTGTAGCAGCCCGCCACTCCGATCTTGGTTCTGCTTTCCTTTTTATCTATTCATCGGAGGTGCAACCCATATCGCTCATGATTTTCTCAATGTAGGATAGTCTGGGTCTTCCTCGACGGTTTCTTTCTTCAATCATTCCTTATATTATTGTTCTGATTATATGATTAGGACGTAGGATGAGCCCTATTAATTTGTCTTGTCTTTTTTGAATGATAATCCATAATGTTCTTCCCTCTTTTTCTCTTTTAAACACTTCTTCATTAGTTAATCTTTCTACCCAGCTGACTTTCAGCATCCTATGGTAGCGCCAGGATTCAAATGCTTCCAGTCTTCTTTTCTCTTGTCTCCGAACAGTCTGTCTCGCATCCATTTAAAACAACACTCCACTTAATGCTTTCATGAATCTCTTCCTTGTGTTTAGATTTATGTTTCTGTTGGTAAGGATGTTTTTCTTTGAGTTAAAGGCGACCTTGGCCTGTTGAATCCTGCTTATTATTTCCCTTTTACATTTGCCATATTTTGTGATTTTGGTGAAATAAATAAGTGAATAATTGAATCTCTTCCAGTTGTCCTGTTCTCGTCTAGATATTTATTCTCTGATCCTGGACTTGATCTGTGCTGTATATCGATACTTTGGTTTTCTTGCTATTTATTTTCATAATGTATTTCTCCCTGAGAATTCGGTCCATTTCATTTAAAATATTTTCTATGTCTTCCTCTGTGTCGGTGATTACAGCAATGTCATCAGCATATCTCATCATGTCAATTTTCCTTCCATTCACTTTGACCCCCCCCTCCAGTGTTTCTCATACTCCGTTTATGGCTTCTTGAATGTATGCGTAGGAATTGATATACAAGTTCAAATATTCCTTGAAATAAAAATACGAGAAAATATATTTCAAATCAGAAATGTAGCTATGATTACTCCTTTGATGAAGATGAAATATTGACTCTCAAAACAAAAGATATTGTAGAGCTATCAGCGATAAACTTCCATAGTTTGGTAGCCCACTATCAACCGAAAAGCTACTTAACTCAAGAAAATCGGCTTACCATTTTTTCGGCGATTCGAATGATAGAGAATTATGAAATAAGTGTATTGATAACCGGGTTTTGGGAAAGGATAAAGAACGTAAGAAAAGGGAAGGTGTGTATGGCTTCAAATTCTTGTGGTAGATGAATTAATATGAGGAGGAATTACATATTTTTGAAGATCTATAAATCTTGTCTCATAAAAGGAAGCATTTAATGCCTGAGAAAGGGGAAATTATATGAGAAACTCCAAGAAGGCCTCTAAGTAATATGTAAGACATCGAACAAGGTGATGGGATAATGAAGACTGTGATGGAAGATAATTTATTGCGCTCTCTTTGGAGAGAGAAGGCAACATAAATTACTGTTTTAGCTTTTAAGGAGCATTTAAAAGCAAAGCTGAAGGGAATGATGAAAACTTGTCCATAATTGCTTTAGATGTTCTGTAACACTGCAATGAGAGGTCTCTATTTCCACTCAAAGAAAGAAATCTTTCTGTGTGCGGAAATATGAAAAGTAGCCAATTTATTTAGTCAAAGTTAGTCATTTAGTGCAAACTTCGTATTAATTGTATATTCTGGTGTCAAACCAATCGATTTACTTTGGATCAAAAATTGACCTGATATACTAGATAAATAATCTATTTATTGAGATATCATACTCAAGGATTATATAGCTGTAGCTAGCTAATCCTTCAATAAATTTAATCAATTATTATTTATCATGTGCCCTACCATCCACAATTTCTCATATCCCCCAGCATTCTCTACCAGTATCAAGTTTTGAAGTCCCCATACCTTCGATTTTCTTCGATCCATTTCTCTGATCCATAAGATGCCAGTCTCACGTACTGCCTACTTGCCTAGAGGTTTCGAGCGCCTTTGTTTATGAGCGTAGCAGTGGCTTTTTCTTGAATAATGCCTTCCAAAAATGAATTGGTTTTTGTACATCCGTTATTGTAAAAACGCTCTTTGAATAAATATGCACGTGTATTGCAAGCATAAATAATTTCAAGTACTATTTCAGGTACAGCAAAACATTTTCTTTAAATTTCGAATGTTACACGGAAGGTTTTAAATGCGCCCGAAATACCGGAACACTAAATATTTCTCCTGACTTTAAATTCTTATTTTAATGATCTCTGACCCATGTCTCCCCACGTTGGACTCCAAATGAACAACTGTAACTGTTAATGAAAAGAAGACACTTTTTCAAGCTGTTGTTCACTATTATGTAAACTTCGTATGTATACATTCAACCCGCCTTCATTACTGAAGTCAGTTTTTGAGGCACTATTTTATTTATTGCTAGCTGTGCCCGGCATCATCTTTTACTTTATAAGTGGACACATATACACAAAGACACAAAATTACATGTACAAAATATATGAAAGAAAATTATTTTTTGTAGTCCAATGAATTCCTCGTACCTAAACATGAATTCATACAGTAGAAATGATGGCATGAGTTTCCATTCCATGCCTATGCTGTGGTTTCCAAGTAAATAAAATATTCTTGTTGAAGTGTAGAGCAACAATTTAAGATTTTTAAGCTTAAAATTCCAGTTTTAGGAAAAAACCAGGCGTATACAAATATCGAGTGCAAGAATTAAAAATATCAAACAAAGAGACCGCTGCACCAAATCTAATTCTACGTACAAATAAATCACGTGCCTTTTAAAACATTATATCTCACGGATATGATTTTGATGCACTTAAAATTATGTCTCACCGATGCGATTCTGATTCTGATTGAACAACTTGTAAACGATTTTCTTCATAGTTTGCTTGTCTTTCCTCGCTTCTTTGAGAAACTCGCGTACCAACACTCATTAGTAGAAACGACTCGCGCTCTACCTATTTTACAATAGACTTAATAATCCAGAAACCTTTGCGGGCGCACTCACAAGAACTCACCCAAGTTTCATCGTAATCTGACGAATGGTATTGGAACGCATAGAAGATAAAAAAACTAATTTTTATATATTAGATATAGATATCTGACCTTCGCTTTTCGTCCATTTCTTCGAATTTTCAGTTTTCTGCTGGCTGTAGAATGTTACCCAAAATAAGCTCAAAAATATTATGTCTGCCGGAATGATAGAAATGTTGAATGTTCCACTTATCTCAGGAGTGCGTGTGCACTTCAATTAAAAATTCAAATGTCATTTATAAAATTTTAGGGAAAGGTATTGTTTAATAGTAAGTTTGATATATAGTAACAACTTTGAAACCGCTGCACTATCAGATTCGTGTTCTCAGGGCTATCAATTTTATCTGCATCTATCTGTTCATTTTGCTACTATCTCCTACCGTGCTTGTTTCCGATCAACATTCCTGAATTGGTTTCCAGCTTCTGTGGTGGTGGGTTTAAGTCCTACTCTGAGAGATAAAACAGTACCTTGGTTAACTTGGTGGTATGCTTCCATAGTCATATTTAATAGTAACTTTTATTACACCTACAACGATAAATTTTTCTCCAAAGATGAATTTTATCTATTTTTTTAAACCCCTTATAATTTTAAGAACATGCTTGTTAATTGTAAGGATCGCATAGATCCAAACAAGAAACCGATAGAAACCCTCCAAGTGGAGGGTATGCCCTAAATTGTAATGACTGCAGTAGTGTGAAGATTGGCCAAACTCAAAGAAATTTTAATATTAGGACCAAAGATTATTGCAGTGCTTTTAAAAACAATAATGAAAATAGAAGTAACTTCGCAAAACACCTATTGTGCAATGGTCATGGTAGTACATTGGTAATCAAAATTCTACATTGTTACAACAATCCACGTGAGCTCGATGCTCTCAAACAACTAACAATTCTGAGAAAAATATGTTGTCGATGAATGCTTGTTCCCTTCCCCCTCCCCTATCCTTTAGGCAGTTATACATTGATAGCTGCCACCTCCCTCTCTTCATTCCTCTCCCCTTTCTTCTGTCCTCCCTCCTTCAATCCCCCCTCCGGCCCCTTTTCCCCAATATGTAAGAGAGTTCCCGAATTTGTTCTGCACCTGACGATGGCACTTAAGTATTGGAACCCGGGTCGTGTTTTTGTATGTTTTTAGTTATGTAGTAAAAGTTACCATTAAATATGACCACTCTGACCGACAAACATTTGCGGGTCCTAGTAGATTTTTCCTGCTTCAGGACGGCATGATCGAGTAGGTTCATTCACTGATGCTGATTTTTTATACGTTACGTGCTATTTTCGAAGTAAATGAAAACGTATAAATGAATAATTCGCAGATAAAAATAAACGAATAGAAATATATGCTCCATAATTGCTTACCTCTAAAGCCTCTAAATTAGGAAAATAATTGAAGAAAAAATATAGATATAAGTCCTAAGAGGAAGGTGAAGGAAGAAATTGAACAAATTAAGAGGAAAGTAAACAAGAATAACCACCAGTAAGTAAGGAAACTAGCATTAGAAAGGAAAGAATGGAAGACTGCAGTCAACCAATATCAGGATTGAACGACCAATGATAAAAATCTAAGCACGGTTACTAATTAATTTTTACGTAGATTTTTTAATCAATCCCTTCATTATTAGGATAAAAAATGTATTAGAGGGGAAATTATATGAACTGTAATTATTCCATCTTTGAGGGTATAATTCTTATGACGCCTTCTTATTGCACAGGTACCTATTTAATTATTAATACCCCAATTATCTTGGGAAAATGCCGAAAAAGTGACTTATCTTCCGTTAATTCAACAGCTAAATTCAGATTTTAGGCATAAATTTCTTGTGACCACTAGCGTTTAACCTGGTCGTAATTGAAATGTATTATTACTACATACAAGACCATCACGTAGCCTTTTTGGCATAGGCCCTGTCAAAAAGGTTTAACTCTTCGTATTGGATCTGAAAAACTGGCTCCGCTTTTAATAATTTCGCCCATACTACCCTGGAAGTTCAAACACCCTTCACTGTTGCCATATTCATACGCTGCTTCTACCACGCTCTCCTATTCTTAAATCTCCTAAATTCCCTCCTCTTTAACAAAATCTTCCATTACGATCGTAGCAATATATGCGAATTCACAGATAATTTCAATAGATTTATATCAAAAAAGTAAAAGTATAAAATGAGATCACAAATCCATTCGGTTTTGATGGCCTAAATGTCTGATGGCAGTCCTTTAAGAATAATAATATTGGTATGCCACGTCATGTATTAGCCTTTGAATGTACGGGTGAAATATTAATTTCCTTAGAAAGAACCTTCCTTTAACCGCATTGAATTGTTTTGATATTGATTTTCTTTGAGGAAATTAATTATTGCCCGGAAAATGCTGAAACGCTTTGTCGGTTTCCTTTTCCTCAAAACATCTGATTCAAGAAAGAAAAAAATGACGATAAATTATCATTGATTTCCTTTCCTTGCGGTTCCAAAACTAAATAAATGCAAATTCTCATCGTCTCAGAGATTCTTTATTTCAGGACTTGGAGATTTTACTTTTAGAGAAAATATTGTACTTTTCTTTCCTTGAAAACACTATGGTGCATTGCTGATGTATGGCTTAATCATTTTTATGCGGTTCCTTATGAATATTTTCCTCATTTGTTGGACTCTGGTTTTCCTTGGCTTGTTCTTTATTTTGTAGAAAGATATTTAAGTTTAAGATTCAAAAGTAGTAAGGCTCGTAGCAATAAAGTGAATGAATTTGTTGCGACAATTTTGTTAAAAATACTTTTCTGACACAAATATTAAGGGAGGTTTGAATGAATTTTCAAAATAACATTATCAAAGGTAGCTTGAGTTTTCCCAGAAGTTTACTTGCAGTGCACCAAATATTTTTCTGCTCCTCCAGCCATTTATTATAATGAACATTCATTTATTATAAACATTGAATGTTCATTATATTGAACGAAGCACAGAGATGCAGAAAAAAACTATTCCTTTCCTAAAATATAATGAGTTTTTTTACCTTCTCCAACGCTCAGCAGCGACATTTATTTGGTAGTAAATTTGAGATTTGTAACGGACATTTAGAGAGTATGTAACTATGCCTGTTTCTGTCGAATATTTTTAGTCTATTAAGAATTACAATGAAAAAGACGCAATACTTATAGTAACTTTCCTTGATATAACTACGGTGCTTATGGTACCATTTACACTATAGTCTTCTAATTTTAAGTATCTTTGTTATAAGTAGATTGTTACAATTTTCAAGGAGCTTTTAACATTTTAAATATTTTGCGTGTATTGAATCACATAATAATGGTCGCTACTACTAAGGAAATGACAAAATCCAGGAGGTTGGTTGGGAAATCTGTGGGTGGCATGAAAATATTTGTTATTACTCTTCACATATTTTTTGGGCTGCTGTACTTACGTAATTATGTTACGCATAATCACTGTTTAGTTGTAATGACTTTCCATTGAAGTTATACGGCTAATTCAATGTGATATATTTCGAATTAAGTATGTTTATTTTCTCTGCTTAGTTTCTTATACCGCTCGTTTGTTTTCCAATTTCCAATTTTGTGTAAACGAAAATTTTTCAATTCAGGCGAAAGTCTTTTACCGCAATGATAACTGAATTCTCAATATGCAGTTCTTGCTGCATCTCTCTGTTTTTAGTTTGCAGCTCTCTATAGTGGCCGGCCAGTCTAACACTATGCATTCATTGTAATACCTGTTATCACATAGGCTGCTATCAGGATAGCTGACTCACACTGCTTTTTCGTACAACACGAAAATATCCAGATTATCTCTCCTTAGCCTCTTGGCCCCAAAACTGAGTGTATGATTTGAATATTTGAACAGAAAATTTCTCTATCAATTCTGGGCAAATTTTTGATTCATTTGTGACGATCACGAAATTAGAACTGGAATGCATCTAAACCCTAGCCAAAAGCTCCTTTGCAAGCTGATATTCTCTTATTATGTAATATGATTGGTCATATGAATGAGTTTCCAGGAGGATAGAGATTTGATTAGGAAACGATTGAAGATTTTTGAGCTCTTCCCGATAGATATCACGGTAGGTTTATTGGGTTCTATCGAGCGTGTGACCTAATAACTGCATAGATCAAAGCATTCCCTTTCACTGGAGTCGTAAACTAGATGCGGTTTGCATCGAGGGGAACTGAAAACGTGCATAGCTCAAAAGGCGAAATTAAAACATTTTGTATATGCCCTGAAATGGTGGTGCAGTGACTTCAACCTTTTTTGACCTGTGCCTAATTTTCATTAGATAAATTCTTACATCATAGCTCATTGATTAACATTTAAATGTAAACTTTTTCTATTCTTGTAAAAATTAAGTATTTTGTTAGCAGTATTTTGTTAACCATTTTGTTAGCTACTGTAATCCACTAAATTAAATATTCATTGGTGTGAGTATTCCGGTGTATGAGGACTTCTTAAGATATGCATGATATACAATATTTAATATGGCAATTCAAGATTTTGCAGGCCTAACTTTAAAATAAATCTTAAACTTTGCCTCATTGGCGGTGGGGTAAAGTCCTCGGATAAGTCCTGCCCTGCCAAACCGAAGGTCGCGGGCTCGAGTCCCGCCTGGGTAGGATATTTACACCTCCCTGGGCATGGTTGTGTGTGTGCGTCCATGAATTAAATACCCAGTTATTGGCTTCGGCTGTTAGGCATAAATAAATTATTATTATTATTAAATTATATGGCCCAACAAAGTGATGCCCCCCCATCTACCGTAACTCATGCTAAGGCTGAGATATACTTTTACAGTGCTAAATATTTATTTATTTATTTATTTATTACAGAGGAATATAGAAGAACCATTCTTACTTATTACCTTTTGACTAAAAAAATATCTGCGGTAATAGCACATTGATTTTCCATTCAATCCTTTTGACATCTTCTACAACATTACGTTTTGCAAAGGGAACACTTTCCATAAAGCTCTGAATTCTGGATAAGTTTGGCATATTTTGTCAAAATTTCCGCAATTTTGCATTAAAGACAAAATGAATGGTTTGCATTTGGATGTTTGCGATTGTTTTCTGATAATAACAACAACAGTACCGTGACACTTCCTTTCTTAGGACACTTTTTCATTTTTTACAGTGATTATTAAAATTTTAATTTTGTAGAAGAAAGCAAAGCCTAAACGCATTAAAAATGAACTACAGATGTGAATCAGATCAAAGTTTATATAAATGATTTCAAGTCGAGTCTGAGACTTTTATGAGTGAAAAATTATCCCAAAAACTGGTAACATTCAGTTGATAATAGGCTAAGATTAAACATTGTTCAACGTCTAGATCATGGAAAATACTTGCGGCTGAAAAACAACTGCTTTTCGTTTCAAATTATCTTTATATATCAAAATCGAGAAGCCCGTCACCCTCTCGAGGTGGTAGATGGTCTTGGTACCATAACCCCAAAATTTCACCCCTCATCCTCTCCCCCAATATTTTTAAAAGGAAAAAAAGCATAAGTTTATGAATAATTGCCCGTTAAAACCTTCTGAGAAGTTCATGAATAATTGACCATCTGAGAATAATTTATAGTTATACTAGCAAAGTTACTCGTTGAAATTCAACGGGAGATGAAAGAAAGACAGGGCATAATAAAATAAATTTACGATGAAGAAATCAGTATTCGTATTTTCAAGAAATTAGCCATCAAGCGCGCATTGGTCACACAGCATATATTTATATACTTAAGCTTAGCTCGAATTGTAGTTACCGAAAAGGCCTAGTGGTTGATTAATGCTGATACCAAGGCTGTAGGTTTGAGTCGATCATGAGGTGTACTTTATTTCTAGGCAAATCAGCTATAATTTGTTTTATTTTTTAATTCAGCAGATGAAAACCGCATTATATTATGCTTACCAAGTTTCGATATTCTTTTACAGTAACATATAGAAATTAAACTACAGGTCATTTGCATTCCATAGGCTTTCCGCATTAATAGAACATCGTGGCATTCTCCTGTTTTACATGGGTCCAACATGGGTTTTACATAGTCCCATTGAAATGAATTTTGCCAACGTTAGGCAAAAATATCCCTGAAAATATCGCCATCATCAACATTTCAGTATACGGCCTTGATTTCCAGTGTAATACCTTTCTCTAGATATAAAACCCAGCCGCCATTGTAAAGTTCCCATTTCCCTTCTAAATCTAATGCAAATACCACGTTTACCAAGGAAATATCCTATTGTTGACAGAAGTAAAATTCATGATTTTGATATAAAAAACGCGATTGCTAGGGAACTTTTATTCGTATAAGAAAATTAAATGAAATAATAAAAAACTGCAATTTTTTATCCATCTAATGGCAAAAACTATAGCCTTCTATCTCTAGTAGAACTTATTAAAATATGCAAAAAGAGAAACCTCTGCACTTGAATCAAAATGTTTAGACTTGAGTTTTTCAAAAACATAAGACATCAGACGGCCCAATACGCTACCCTTGGGTCCCAAGGGCCTTCCTTGTAGTCCCAATTTCCTTAAAATATCTTAACTTATCCCATGTGTGAAAATTTCACTAAAATCGGTTCACTCGTTCAATACTAATGAGGCTTTTAAGAAAGCATTCTTTTGGAACCTTAGGCCCTCTGGGGCCTCAGTGTGACTTACGACCCAATGATTGTTGTACATTAAGTGTAGGTACATTTTACGTGTTTCTAATACAGGCAACAATTATCTTCCGGGGCTAATTTTAGGTGATAAAAGGGCCCCCTGGAGGGCCTTATACGGCCCCAAGGCCCTTATTCTATAGCCTATGCGTGAACCAGATATATCAAGGATCTTCCTGCCAAATTTTGTTTCAATTAATTCCCTGGTTTATGAGTGATTGAGTAACAGACAGACAGACACCACTAGATTTTTATATATTAGTAAGATTTGTGTACCATAGTTGGCGCTGATGTCAAATTCTGTGTTATTTGACGTACACATCAATACATGCGCAAGTCGCCGCACTCGCGTCGTAGTCGTCATAGCGTTGTTTTGACGAAACGAAAAGATTGAAATGTCAAACTCAATGGCAAATGTCACTTAGTATGTAGTTTATCGAAAATTCGAATATCGAAAAAACGTTTGCTGAACCCGCCAATAGCTGGCAAGCCAACTTTTGGGTAGGACAATGTCTGTCGGGTCCACTAGTGTTTTATATATATTTTATTAAGTTATTCTTCAATTATTGTTGTCTCGTGTTTTTGGCTTCTTTTTTACTCACGTGTTTTTCAGTTTTCACGCAACTATTGTTCTGACGATACAATAAAACCTGAGTCCAGTACGAAACAATTCGAGAAAAAATCCAAATGAATTATTCATAACCAATTATTGGCTAATTATATCCCCGCTTAGCGCCTTAAAAGCTAATGAAATTCATTAAAATATTTCTAAAAGACTTGAGAATCTGTTCAGGACTTGAGGATTTTTTCAGGAATTTGTTCAGGATTTGATGATTTTTTGGAAATAAAATATTAATTGACACTGGCGGAATAAGCAAGTCAGTGAAGTTTAGTTCAAGCAAAGAAGAAATTGCAGCAGTAGAAGAATGAACTCTCAGTTATTAACACAGGGTTAGAAGTGAGTAACCATTTCTCATGAACACATGTTTGAGGCATTCTGTGATCCCGCAGTAAATATTGGAAGATAACCGGTGCAACAAAGGAAAGAAGCTCAACAAGGGTTGAGCCAGGACACGGAGGAGAAATTATTTTTGAAAACTGAGAAGCAGAAGATAAAAACACAATTTACTCTTTCTTAGTTAATATAAAAGAGAATAAAAGGAGCTATTATGAAAGACCGAGAATACGATACAGGAGAAATAATATTGTAAAACTGGGAATTATTGAGCTATACAAATCTCAATTGAAAATGAAACACTGTAGAGAGATGCAAAATATATTATGGCAAGTGGTGTATACTGCATTAAATCGACTTATCCGTATATTTAAAGCAATTTTTCCGTAAATTAAATATACTTTTATCAATTTCCTCGGATATTGTGGTACCCTAAACCCACAAATTAAAGTGGTTATCAGCTTTCAAACGGGATATAAACTACAAGAGACTAATTTTATTGATATACTTATGATAAGTTGGGATAAACGGTGAGCATTACCGAGGATATGTGATCCTCAAAGACCTTATATGACGGTACAGCCTTCAAACGTGTTGACGATATTTCCTCTGTCATTGTTGGGCAGTCTGAATGCACAATGAATTGAGTGTAAACAGTACTTTTTTAACTCGTGCTGTTATGCCATTACCGAATTTATACATATAAATGTTACCATTGTATCTATATATTATGAACATAAAAATTTATTGATGTCTGTATGCTTTAAGCGTTTCAGAATTTAAAACAAATTTGACTCAAAATGGGTCAAAGGGATCCCATAAAAAATCATTTTGAAAAAAAATTCTCTGAAATTATTAAAACCAATTTTATATCTCGCAGACATTATTTCTTTTGCAAAATTTTATTTAAAATAATTATGGTACAGATTAAACATTTAATTATTAGTTTTACTGTATGTAACTAATCAATTTCAGTAATAAGCTTTGAGCGTCTAAATGGGCAATTTGCAATAGGTAAAAGAATTAACATCATACATGGGAAGTAAGATTTCCTTCTGTATAGATAGAACTACTGTACTTTTTCTTACTTTTATCAACCGGCTGCTGGTATGACGCATATGTTGAATACAATGTGTGATGTGTACGTGATCTCCCTGCGGATAGCAAAAACACGACCAAACTTTTTAAAAATTATAAGTGTGGCCACGTTCACCCTTTAATTTATTCATTCTCTTTATTATTATTAATTTATTATAAATTTATTATCTTCAACAAAACGAAATCAAATGCCTGATTACGAATGGAACGAGGGGTTATCTCGTGGGGGCAGATATTGGGATATAGAACGATAGGCAAGAGGCGAAGGTTTGCGCATAGAGTTCTTGTGGGGTCACGGAAACCAAGAATTCAACGAGGTCAATAGTTAAATGATCGGCTCTGAGCCAAAGGCTACACTCAAAGATCCTGCTGGAGTGTAAAAGGGTCAAGGAACTTAATAGAGTGCAGTCAAATGCAGTAGTCGTGATTTTTATGGGAGCCAAAGTATTGTAAATCAATCGAAAAAATAAAAAAAGAATCAAAGAAACGACAAGCATCCAAGCAAATTTCCCGCCACGATTGCCCTTAAAACACTGGTATGGTTCTCGTATTCATAAAAAAAAAAATATTTTCTACTTTTCTAATATTTTTTCTTACGATGTATTTCACCATTTTAACTGCGCCATCAGGTACATTTTGTTAGTTTAGTTTTTTTATTGTTTCTATAGTTACGTGGAGAGCTGGAGAAAATACTAACTTTTGGGGATAATTGAGAGTGGCTGGAGAACGTAGATTAAGGTTTGGTAGGAAATGTTATTTTTATAACAAAGAAATTTTAACGGATATAAGTGGGGAGGGGAGTATTTGTTAACGGAAATTGTTGTTTATGACAAAGGTTATCGGAGAGCCCAACTATATCCATTTACTCTGGAGCTTCCAGTTTTAGACCTTCATGAATGATGGGTAAGATTTCAGGGGAAAATCCGATAGCATGATAGTTATCACGAAGTTGTTTGGAAAAAGGAGAGAATTCCCCCTCACGTAACAACAAAAATAGTACTAAATAAAAGTTTAATTAGCTAACTTTGGCACCTGACGATGGCGTAAAACGGTAAAACCCATGGTATGAATTAAATTAGTCTAGGAAAGAGCTAAATATTTGTTCTCTATATGGATTCAAACATCAAATAGTTTCGCATAGCTCACAAAGAGACGCCTGCCACAGTCAAGTTCACATTAATGATTCATTGGTTTCCCTTATTTACCTTACGTATATGCCCACTCAATACCGAAGCAGCTTTTTGGCCTCGCCAACAACTTGTCACCATCTCCGTCAGTAATTCATCCATTTTTCATTCATTTATACTTTTGTGATGTCCCTTTTGTTTACGGTCCCACCATCGATGCCTGGGCCTAGCTGTCTTTTACCGTTTTACTTTTCATATAAAACCTTTTTAATTAATGATTCTTCTTCCCTGAACACAAGTCCAGTCCATCTCATCCTGGATTTGACCAATGCCAAGTCTTCAGTAACTACTACATTAAGAGAAGTATATACTTTAGATAGTATATACTTTTCTTGATCTAGTGATTTAAAAAATTCTGTGATTATTCATTCAGCATCTACTTGAAAAATTCTCACTCAGCTGTAGTGAGGCGTTTTATATCGAGTATATTACAACCATTTATAACCAATGAAAAAAATCTTCATCAAAGAGTGCAACAAAGTACAAAGGTGGGCCACGAATTTTATTTAAGCCTTTTACAAGAAAATTAAAAGGGTTACACGCCCACATGATGCTCTGGGTGGGAATTCTATAGAATAGACTTGGGGTATGAAAGGAAATCTAAGGTTGCTGGAGAATACCAGATCAGATCTAATTTGTTGGAAAATTCTTTGTAAATCTAGAAAAATCAAATTCCACGTTACTCGAAGATAACTGACAATTGCAACCAAAAACTCACTATCAAACAGAAATATACTTGAACTCACTCTTCCCTCGCATAGCTATTGCTTGGACGTAAAAATTACGAGTAGGTACACAATAATCCTTTATCTCACTTTTTGTTTCCCCTCTCTCCCAATATATTTTCTCTGTGTTCTCTATGTAACGTCTATCCACGCAAACGCTCTTAGAAGATTGATATTTTGACCTATTTGATAGATTATAGACTCACGCACCACACACAACATTAAAATACGTACCTATTCATTTATAACTATTTGTACAAAACAATATTTTTGGAGAGTAAAGTGGAAGAGAGAGTATGTAAATATAAAAAAATAGAGATAAATAACAAATTTAGTTCTTTCTCACGCACCATATATATACTCCATCTTCTCACTCCAAAATGGATTTTAGAAACAGTGTGTGGTAATATACAGAGATAATTATTCGTCTTACGGTCGTTTCAAAATTCCATAAAGTTACGGCTGAATTTATCAATTTTACTGCTATTTTTCCCACATACTACTTCTCCAGAGCAACTCCGTAAGTTTTATTTACAAGAAAAATTCGTAAACTACGGAAGAAGAAGAAAAAATAGGTAAAATTAGGTAATGATAGCATAACAGAGAAGAAGCGAGGAAATAGTCAATTATTAACGTGAATCCCAGTCATATCATGTATATCGGGGTATATTCGGAATACAGTTACCCCAAAGAAAGTAGTAAGCTCCAGCGGGTAATAAATTTATAAACATAGAAAATATCTTATATATTCTTAACTTTATGATGTATATTACTATAGAGAAATACAAGAGAAAATATAATTCTGTAACTGTCGATCTTGAATGCATGATTTTTCCTTCACTCTCCTTTATTGGAGAAAAATTAACTATCCAAAATGTCTAAACTCTAAAAATAAAAACTGAAAATTTTGAGCCATGTGTTTTCCCAGGAATTCATCTCCGTCATAACGGATAGCTTTTTGTCTAATTGAAAAATGGAAAATCACTCTTCAGAGTTAAGCAAATGCAATGAAAAAAGTCTCTACCCTGAAAGAAAAGTGTCCTTTATGCTTCCAATCGACTTAAGTACTAGAATTAGTGCATTATTTGATTCAATAATGAATGGATTTGCTAGTGGATTAAGAGAAATGGAAATATACCTCGGGGTATGTGGAGATTCTTATTGTTATGCTCAATTATTGTTTGAGAAAAAAATAAAATACAATGCCAGTATCAGAATAACATATCACACCCACTGGCGAACGAGCAAATCGAAGTATGTCATGTAAAGTAGAGAAAGCATTAACTTACAGCTTCCGTGATCTTAGGGCAGCACTTCTGTCGCTTCAATTGGTCTTGGACAATAATGGGAACAATTTTATATTTCTCCGCCACCACTCAAATCGAATTACAGTTTATGTCGATCTTACACGTTACTATTTTTAATATTTTTAATGTCACTTACGAATGAGGTGGTACGTATATCCATGAATGACCATTGATCTCATCGAAAACCCAGCACATAGCTACTCAGTGGAGATAGTTTTGCTTGAACACCATTGATCATCCACATTGGGAGAGTAATTACGCAATTTCATCTTTGTATGTTTTAGTAGTAAGATTCTTTCAATCAACGTTTCAAGTCGAAATTAATTCCAGACGGTTAAAAATATAATGGAACATTTTTCTTAATGATAGGATGGAAGAAAGAATATAATTTGAACGGCGTATATCAAGCGGACTGCCCAGCATTGACTAATTTGATTTAACTTCTTGCCTCTAAATGATGCCAAATCGCAGGCTGTTCAAACTGCTGATAAATCTGTACTTTTGAGTCATAGCTCTGAATAAATATCGCTTTAACGAAGAATTGTCCATCCGTATTCTCATTTGGCTGAAAACAAATAACTTTTATGGTAATGTTTAATATTCATTCGTGTATAATTAAATATTAATTCGATTGTTTTTCATTCCAGAACGAGAAGAACCAGATAATGAAGTCGAACGTGTGGCTTCGATTGGTAAGTACTAAATTGTCCTCATGCTACTTATGGATTCATTGCGAAGCCTAAGGGTCCGTAATTTTTGAATGACGCTTATTCTGGATTACATATATGAAGAAATATACGGAGTAATAAGATAACATTTTTGAGTAATAACATAAACATTTAAATTTTTAAATAGTTGTGCTATTCAGTTACGGACAGGCAATTCATCAAAGCATGCGCATTCCAATGGTATTTATTTTCTGAAAAATATTTTTTTTTAATTTTCTTAAAAAGTAACCAGAAGTGCAGGTCTCTTAAAATCAAAGTATATTTATGTGTATACATAGAGGACTGAATTGAATTAAATCGGTGAGGGATACATCGTGAGTGTTTCTTGTGAGAGTACAGGCAATTGCTGTATTAAGCTAGCATAAAATGACTTCTAATTTGAAACATTGTCAATTTTTTAAATAAATTAATGTTTTCAGGAAAGTACCTCAAACAGATATAGAGAGGAAAAGAGCTATCAAAACTGTACTTCATAATTTTTTCCTGAACAACTACTTGGTATAATTCTTTTTTTGGAGAAAAATTATATTTTTTCGGAAATTGAACTCCTCTCTACCAGGAGTCTCCCTTATAATTTACTAAAACTAAGTAGTGCATTCTGGTATAATTTAAATAATATTTATTTCAAGGAAAATAAGTATAGTACTGCATTACTCCACACAACATTGTCAATATATATCTGCCGATTTAAATACTATGAAAGGCCACTTCAAGATAATTGAAACTATACAAAAGCTTATTTGGTTATAATCATATATTTGTATTAGAATGACAGTTTTCCCAGTCCCAGGCCTAATCTCGGCGATTTCTCCTGCTTCGTAATTACTCCCTTCAGTAAGTAGTAGTCTGTGACAAACTGTCATTGTCTCACCACTATATCTTTTTATGGGTAATAATTAACACCCTCAATTAAGAAATCTCTTAACAAATTCCAATCCCTTTAGCCGTCTCTGCATTGAGAATTATAAGAAACGAGGAGGAATCAAGGAATACTTAGCTCTTCTATGCCTTCAAAATTGCATTTTTCTTCAACACCTCAGCATATCTGCATAATATATGTATCACTCTGTCACCCTACGGAAGATTTGAAAAGACTTCACACATCAGAAACTGACATGAAATAACAAGCAACCATTTCCATATTTTTCTGGGCTAAATAAGTTAGTCCAATAATTCTGATACTCTGATATTTGTTTAAAATCGTGTATTATTTGAAAAAAAAGACCTGTTTTATTTAAAATAATAACTGGCTAAAATACCTGATTCATTAAAAGGTATATACGTTTATGCATGTTTATAAAATAGTACCAAAAATCTCCTACTATATTTGCTTTCGTATATAATACGATGATTTCGTATCCATTTATATGTTTATTCATTACTGATAAAATATTAAAGTGCTCTAAAAACATCACAGTGAAATTCAATTAATGCAAAAGCTTATAAATATATAAAAGTTTTGCTTAACTTAGCGATATCTGTTTTTTATCGCAGGTAATTTCGTATCTCGTAATATCTTTCGCGCCCCGCTCATCGAGTCATTTCTCTCAAGGAATTCTCCCCTGAGTAGAGATATTTTAAATCCTGTTTTCTCACAGAATACCCGTTTTTCTTCAAGCTACCCCCAAGATAAACGTGTTCTTTGCCAAATTCTCTGTTAGGCTCCTATTTATAAAAACATTTAATCGTATGTGTGCTTTTAGAAAGCCTGGCTTATCTTTGTCAATTTATGCCGCACGATTATCATTTGATACCTTTCACTGTGCATCTCCAACGTAGTGATAATAGGTGTCTAGTGTGAGATAAAAATTAATCATTTTCATTAACTGAATCATGTGACTGATACCCTGTCAAAATTTAATCCCTTGCGAACATACGCAAACCCCTACGCGAACATATTGCCGAGTATACCCATTATTCTTACTAATATATAACAGTGTAATGGTGTCTGTCAGTTGCTCCATCCCGCTACTATCAACTAGCAGACCGATTGAGCTTAAATTTAGCATGTAGATAGAAAATATATCTGGTCGTAACGTACGCTATATGAATAAGCCTTCATGGTCTCCATAGGCCCCCCCTGGTGGTACATGCGAAGTATTAGGACCGGTGCAGTGGTTTCATTTTTTGCTTTTTAAAAGTACTTTCACTCAAAATAGAGGACTGAGTTTTTTTAAACCGGTGGCTGAATAAATGAAATTTTTTAATTTAAATGAAGTTTTTAGCTGAATAATCCCACATTTTCTCTGAAATCAACAATACCATATTTCCTTGACAACCAGAGATTTGATTGTCAAAGAATATTCACGTCTCTAGCATTAAAATATCACGTTTTCCTGTAGGCCCTGATAGCATGTAGAAAGAAAATCTGTACAAGAAGGGCCCAGAGTCCCAAGGGCCCCATGATAGATTTCTTCGGGGGGTTCTCGGTCAATTTAATGCATATTTACAACATATTTAGACCCCAGAAGTCAAGGGGTCTAAGTGACATTTTTGAAAATAATAAGTAAGGTACAGGAATGGGATGTGAAAATATTAATCTTTCAGGTGGTAAAGGGATCCTAGTGATTTTCTTGGCAGGTGCTGCTATCTAGTGTAATGCCTCTTAACTACTTAGTGGGTTGTACCAAACATTTTCAACTTTTACTTAAGTTTCTCTAAACAATGGTTTTGTTACTTAGACCCCTTGACTTCTCGGGTCCTCATATAAACCCTCTTTGAATCTTCTATCACAGCAATAGATTTTACACATCACTGTCAGGTATTACGCAAATAATTAAGCGGTGAAAGAATTAGTTAATAATTGCAAAAAAGAAAACAGCAAAAAAATTGAAGTGAGACAAATGACATTTTTCTTGTTACCAAATGCTTTTTTGAAATACAGAACTATTTATTCCGACTGATTCTAGGTGGAGTAGCACGTATCCATTTTCAATTATGTAACTGCAGTAATCATATACTCTGGCTTGCAAAAAATCTTATTGATGGTATTCATTCATGATGAAAAAGTTATCTTTTTAATGAGTATAGCATTATTGATTGATAAGCTAATTGCATTTCTTTTATAATATATATTTAATAAATTCATTTTAAGTGAACACGAAAAGAATTAACATATTCATGGTAGATTCTCTGTTGCTCTTGATGTGCTTTCGATTGTATTCTTCAGACTGTGGTTTCCATATAAAATAAGCCCAATATTTTTCACACCCGTTGCATTCAACGGGTACCTTCCGGTAGTGATTAATAAAAGTGGCTCTTAGCATATATAGGGCAGTTTTCCAGCACGTAACTCCTTTAGCACTCCCAGTTTATTTTTATTTTCCTTCAGTATTGACGAAATTATTTATCTCCCTCCACTCCTACCGTTAAGTGAGGCACTCCCTGTGGCGCCGGAATAACTAAAACAACACCCCTTTGATTTTTCTTCCCTTTAAGCGATGGTAAAAACCTTATTTACGAGTATTTGTTTATTTAGGCTAATCCTACTTTACTTATAATAACTGAGAAGCAGAGAATAAAATATTATGTATACGAGCAGATTCGCGTAAACATTCAATTTTTTCCGATTTAACTCACACTAACTAAATTTGTTTTGATAGTAGATACGCTAAATAATAAACGGTTTTCCGATGATACGCTACCTGTTTTTGCGGGTATATCTATAGCTACATCTACATACTAACCTGCGAGCCACCGCATGGACGTGTGGCAGGGGGTGTTAGGTCACCAGCCGTGTAAAGATGTAAGGTTTCGGCAGGTAAAATGGTGAGGTGTGTTATGGGAGAGTCTTTCGTGGAGATCCATTTTTATTGTGGTCGCTTATTGTGCGCGGAAAGAACGAGTTTTTATACCTATCTGTTCGGCAATGCATCTCTCTTATTTTATCGCTTCGGTCAGACCTAGAGATGTAGTGAGGCGTCGTGATAATATTCTATGTGTCGCTCTGAAACACCCCAGTCGTGAATTTCTCAAGCAACCTAAGCCTAGCGTATAGTCTCCGAGTATCTAGGGGCGCCCACCTTCTACCCCCCTAAAAGTTGTGAGATATTATATGTTTGCTCGTAGCAGTTTTTAACGAAGCGTGGTGCTTTTCTTTGAATGTTTTTAATATTTTTGGCGAAATCTCTATGACTAGGGTTCAAAATGCTCGCGGCGTATTCGATGTGTGGCCTAACGAGAGCAAAGTAGCATCTCTCTTTTACATTTACATTCGAGGACCTTCCTATTACATGCTTCAAAAAACCTAGTTTCTTTAATGGTGTGCCGCACATTTTTTGTGTGTGTGTTCCCCACGATATATCAGAAGTTAAGTTAATTCCAAGATATTTTACTGTATCTGAAGATTTTATATTTACTCCACCCACAGTATAGGTGTGGCATTTTTGTGATGACTTTTGCAAGAAGTTAACTGTGGTGCGTTCACTGATTTTTAATTCTAACCCCCACTCCTTGCACCACAAATAAACGTTATTAAGGTTTGGATTAGCACATTGCATACTAAATGAAATGAGATCTTGGGACGTGAGAAGTTATTGCCTAAAAAGTAGGTGGATTGGATTAGGAATGAGTGGTTCATGAAAGATGGTAGTTCAGACGGTGCAGTAACGGGCACAGATGAAATTAATGTATTTCAAATAAATTGATTGTGTGGCGAGTGATAAGGGTGATATAGATGTGGGCCGAACGGGCCAAAAATCAAAACTCGTATTGAAGAACGTAAAACCGGTAGACAGCATCAAAGACAGAGTGGAACTCTACATCGTTTTTATTATGAGTTATTCCTTACCGTCGTTTTTTGTTTATGTACTATTTATTTATTCTTCTGGGGTCATGCTCCTTAAGAACAAAAAATATATATGCTCGGTGATGCAAGATAGTGAACAAAAATAAGAAAAAATGAAGAGTGTAAAATGGCAAAGACGAATGGATGTATGATACATTACATTTTACTTAGAAATTATACAATGCATTTGAGAAACATTTAACAAGAATGCGAGGTAAACTGCGAAATGTTACATATGAATTCGACTCTCAGTGAACAAGTTCATGGTATTAGGATACAACTACAACATTAAGAATCAGAAAGTAATACATAATAATAATTCACTTTGAATGTTGAGAGAGAGGGACTATTTTTTATATGCTTAGGTAGATTCCACAGATAACTCGCTGTTGCGATAAATGAATTTTGGAACTTAGTGGACTTATGACAGGGAAAATATAAAAATTCTGAATCACATCTGGTACTTGTTTTACTTTTAGATGGCTCGGCAACAAATAAGTCAAACAGATATTCTTCGGATTTTTCGTTGAATAAAGAATGCAAAAAACAACCTTAGAGGTATTTTCTTCGTGTCTTAACATTGAGTCATCGAAGTTTTTTTATAATAGGGGGTCAAATGGTCATTCCTATGAAGGTTAAAAATAAGCCTGATGCATGAATTCATGGCTCGGTGAAGCTTAATGTTATTTTCTTGGTTTAAGTCATTGAACACCAGGCAGCACTAATCAAACATAGGAAAAACTAACGTTGAAATAAGCATTTTTCTTGCGTGTTGAGGAAGAAGTTTAGAGTGTACTTTGAGTTGGTGTAGAATGGAATTGATTTTCCTAGAAATTCTAATCACGTGGTTGTTTCATGACAGGCTTGAGTTAATAGTTATCCCAAGATTTCGAACAGAGTTTGAGTAAGGTATGGAGGTTCCATCAACAAATATTTGCGGTGTATTACCTAGGTGGATGCAATTTGTTATACTGGTTCCAACAATCATTAACTTTTACTTTTTCACTTTCTTTCTCTTTCTTGGTTTCACCATATTGAGAGAATGAATTTGTGTCAAATAATTATGTGTATAAACAAATAGATGTGTATTTTAGTAAAGTGAACTGTGTGAGAAAAAATTAGACGAAGGAAACCATGGGTGAGTGTTGTGGAAGAGACTTTTAAGAGAGCGGCACATTATGAGCATGAAGAATAGATGATCATGTGTGCAGTTTGGCGTAGGTGAAATAGATGCGGAAGAGGCATGCAAGGTTGGGACTCATATTAAGGCATTTTTGTAACAGAGCCACTTTTCTAGGCCTTGAAGCAAAAACTGAGCTATCTGTCTTTCCTTACAATGGAAGGGAATTTGGTGATGGTTATGTATGTATGAGTTTCTTGTTGGTAACGTTCTCCTTGAGCCTCAAACCCATTGAGGGCAGGAAATTTGAGGAATGTTGAATAAAATTCATCGTTAGTACTAAACAAAGCTGAAATTAACCTAATGTGCCTTTGTAGGTTAATCGCAGGATGATTTAGCATATTTTCCAAATCGGTATTAACTGAAAGTCAGGTTTTATACATTACAGTTAACTGTTAGTTTAGATGATCCTTATCGATGGGAGAACATATGGACTTAATTTTCAAATGCAAAAAAATAATTAACCAGAGACTGTAATAGCGCATCTAAGAGAGACGTAAAGGAAACTGGACAGTTATATGAAAGAATTCAATTCGGCTGTGGACAATTTGAAATTTTTAAACCATTTTAACGACAAGTCTAGCTATTATTTTGGAAAATTTCCACCTTGTCGGACTCAGTATGACACCACTTGATGAAATATCTTTTAGACAAATGCCCTAAAATGCACATGTACTCATTTAACTATCTTTCTGCCTACGAGGACGTGATCTTCCTCTGCCTCTCAATCGTTAGTCTTAGTAAATCATATTTTCCGTGCTTTACTCCCGACTGAACTATTTTTTTAGGTTGCGGGATCATAAAATGGCCAAACTTCTAAAAAGGTATGTATGAAGCCAAAAATATTGGATATAAATTCTAATGTGATGAAAAATTTATATACTTACTGAAATAATTTGGGAAATAAAGCGTAAAAGAGAAATTATAACACAGGGCTTAAAAGTGCACTCCACATTGGTCCAAACAAGGAACCCGCTCCTGAATGAAGGATCCAAGGGGTCAGCCCATTAAAAAAGTATACCTAGTGACATTCCCCTGCCTTGTGAATCATCTAAATGTGGCTTCAGCGATTTTTGTTTGTATACAGATTTTCGTGAAATTCTGGATTCGTGGGCCTATTGGTAATAGGTAACGCATGTGAAAAAATGCATGTTACCGATTCGGTACCGGTTGGCAATTAATGTTATTTTAACGCGGCACCTTAAGGCAGTTGACTTATATTTTGAAATAATTCAGCTCTTGATTACTGATATCACTACATGCATGGTGATTTTCACCGAATAAATATATGTACTTGAGTGAGCTGTAGTCTAAGAATTCTTTCGAACAAGTGGAAATATTATTAAAAATGTGCACTTAACGACTCATTATTAGTGCTCCATCTCCCTTATAGTTAAAAAGGTTCATGGATCTATTTATTCCCAGGATCCTGGTCGGTTGATAATTTGGGTAACACGACCGATTACTGAGGTAATTTGCGCAGTTAAGGTCAGATAACATTGTAAGGTAAAGGCAGGATGATGGATGAATGATTAAATAGCATGAGCTCTAGGCTAATCAATTAGAGCAAAAAAATATATATCAATTCCACATTCTGCTAAAAAATAGAGCAATAGTTAAAGAAAATCATAATATAACAATATAAAAAAATATTTAAACAACTTCTACATCTACATACTACCCCGCGAGCCGCCGCTTGGGCGTGTGGCAGGAGGTGGTAGGTCACCAGCCTTGTAAAGTTGTAAAAGTTTTGGAGGTGAAATGGTGACATGTCCTATGAGAGTGTGTTTGGATGAGCTCAGTTTCTATTGTGGTCGCTTATTCTGCGCGAAAAGAACGAGTTTTTGTACCTATCTGTTCGGCAGAGTATCTATCCTATTTCATCGCATCTGTCAGACCTAGAAATGCAGTGAGGCTTCATGATAATATTCTCTGTGTCGCTCTGAAAAATATCAGTTCTGAATTTATCAAGCAGCCTAAGCCTAGCGTGCAGCCTCCGAGCTTCTAGGGGCTCCCACCTTCATCCTTATAACAGTTGTGTAACGCTATATGTTTGTTCGTAGCAGTTTTTAACGGAGCGTGCTGCTTTTCTTTGTACTTTGTTAATTTTTTTGGTTAAATCTTTATGACCAGGGTCCCAAATGCTCGCGGCGTATTCGAGGTGTGGCCTAACGAGAGCGAAGTAGCATCTCTCTTTTACTTTTTCATTCGAGGTCCTTCCTATTATAGGCTTAACAAAATCTAGTTTCTTTCATTGTGTTCCGCATATGTTTTGTATGTGTGTTTCCCAAGATATATCTCAAGTTAAGGTAATTCCAAGGTAATTTACTATATTTGAAGATTTTATATTTATTCCACCCACGGTGTAGGTATGGCTTTCGTGTGATGACTTTCGCAGGAAGTGAACTGTGGTGCATTAACTAATATTTAGTCCAAAGATCATTGCATAATATGATAAAGGACATGTCACATACATAGATAATTACATCACTTGTCTTTCACAAGTTGGTTCACACTGGAATTCATATTTCTAAATAAGAATAGTTTAATTTTATTTTTTAAAAGGGATGCATTTTTTATGCTTTTTATTTCCTTAGAAATTGCAGTGTAGAGTCTAGGCCCCATAGAGTTAGGGCTTAACAAAGAGATTCTAGTACGAACATATTCGATGTGTAATTTATTTATGCTAATTTATTTCATTTATTTACTAATTTATTACAACTTATTCGTGTGTTATTCATGCTAAACCGAGATAAATTTTTATAAATGCACAACAATACATGCAAAAGATAAATACAGGGCAACGTTAAATGTTCCAGTCTTATGAAAAGTGGGCGACTTGAAGCAAGTTAATGTACGTTATCACTCAATCTATTGGTATTATTTGGGGTTTAAATATGCGTTGGCCATGAGGAGATGAACCCCACGATAAAATGCCTTTAGTTACGTGAGAATGGAACTCACCATAATACAACATTGTTATACATCGAGTGAAACGGTGTACCTTAAAGATCTGATTAAGAAACATTTATATACCGTTTTGATAAGATTTCCTCGGCTTTCATTGATAGTTCAGTAACTCTAGATGATTCTCTCAATATTTTATTTCTAGTCTTATCAATTCAATTTTTGCCTGTTATCCATCAAATAAGCCTTATCTCTCCCTCTTCCATCTTATTTTGAAAAGGTTGATCAAAAACCTTTCGGGGTAAAAAGATGGGTACGACGAGCAGAAGATTGAGACAAGTTAAATTTTGTGTTTCTGGAAGCCAAGGTTCTCAGTAGCAACTTTGTGTAGATAAGGTTGGTAGGCTTAAAGATAGACGCGGCGGATTATTGGGAAGAAACCCGGAGTTGGCATTAGTCTATGTTTAACAATAGGCGCAAAGCGAACCACGGTTTGACATTCAATCCAAGACGACGGGAAAACTACTACCATTGTGGTAGATGAAGCTATGCATTGTAGTAGCTTGCAATGGTGGCCAATACTGCAAGCTGTAACGTGGGCCACCATCTTAATTACCCCCGACCTAAGCGTTTACGGGATGACGCACTAATTCTAACCGATAAAAACTAATAAGAGTAGAAGATTCCTTGTAACAATACGCGTCGTATGCTTAAAAAAATACTCCTATACTGCAAACGTATAATTACTATAATTTATATAGCAAAAGGTAGATCAAATATATTATACCAAACACCTTTAAATGTATACCTAAGCAACTACATAATCTAAAAGGTTTGTCAGAATATAAAAAAAGGTCAAAGAATGGTTAATTAGCGAAATTAGGAATTTGTAATCTCTTATAATAATTTATTATAGTTATGGCATTGATATATTTTCCTTATTTTCGTTTCACAAGTTTGGTAACTTTTTCAATGTCATTATATTGATTTTTTGTATTACAATTGAAAATAGATAAACTATAGTATAACCTTTCGACTTCAAAAATACTGAATTTGTAACACGCTGCGCTGTATGAATATTATGGAACCTTCTAACAAGCCACGTGGCTTGGAAGGTCCAAGGATTTATATATGCAATAAAGGCGTAATACATTTTTTTAATCCGATTTTACGATGCTTCCAATCGATAACCCGATTTAAATTAACTAGCATTGGCTTTTTAAAGATACATTCTTCATTGAGTATTCTTATTTTATTTAAATAAATTAAATAAAAAATAATTTAAACCCGTACTCCCAGGAAAGAAAACAAGAAGAATCGAGTAAATTCAATTAACCTATGTTTCAAGAGATAATTACCTTTAGTCGATTTTTCCGCTGATTATCTCCACTAATGCGTTCTCTCATTCATACTATCTAAATTCAAGCAAAGAAAGACCAGGGGAAACAATGCGGCTATCAGGTCACAGTTAACGTCATACCCTTTCGATGTACCTCAATAACTAGCCTAGTTATAAGTACTTCCCGTTTGGCAGAGAAGTCTGTACGGGATTTCTCCGATATCTCTTCCTCTGCAAGAATTCCAGCTTAGGTCTTTCATTCATTAGCCGTTCAAATCTTAGATTGGTTGACTGCAGCCCTCCACCCTTCCCTTTCTTATGCTAGTTCCCTTACCTCCTGTTATGCATTCCTATGTACTTTCCTCTTTATTTGGTCCATCACCTTATTTCTGGGTCTTCCTCTGGGGTCTATTCCCTCTATTTTACCTTGAATAATTTTTTTCACAAATTCATTGTGTCTCAGGGTGTGTCCAATCCATCTGGTTCTTCTTTTCTGTATGGTGTTCCATATGGTCCTTTCCTTTTCTACTCATCTACACACTTCAGCATTTCTTAGCTTTCCGTCAATTATATCTTCAGCATCCTCCTTCTCCATCCTCCTCCAGCACCAGGTTTCGAAGGTTTCTAGTTTTTCCTGGTCAGCTTTTCCAATTGTCCATACTTCCGATCCATAGAGTGCTACCCTCCACGGGAATGTTTTCACACACTTTCATATAACTAATGTTTCCTGGTTTGTAGTCCTATCATCTTCTTTGAGAACAGCAGTTGTATTTTTCTCATGAACGCCTACTTAGCATGATGTCAGTTGTATTTATTCCGTCACACGTGATGGTACTTCCGAGATAAGTAAAGGAATCCACTTGCTCTAATTTCTCTCCTCTCAGCGTGACTTCTGCATTCAGCTTCTCACTTTTGCATACTAGGATTTTTGTCTTCGTCACACTTATCTTCATGTTGTATTCTTAGAAAACTTAGTCTATGACATTTAGTGACCTTTGAAGATCATCTCGATTTCCAGCTATCACTGCGATATCATGTGCAAAGCGGAGCATATTTATTTCTTCTCCATTTATCTTTATTCCACTCAGTCCTGTTTCTTGCGCATCTCGTACGGCCTCCTCCAAGTACATGTTGAACAGTGCCGGTGAGAGGTTGCATCCTTTGTTAATTTTATTTATATCCGCATCGAGATAGCTCTTGCACTGCCTGACTTTGTTCTTACTTTTTCACTGCATAGTTTGTTTACTTCATAATATCGGAATAGGCGGTGCGGTGACTCTTTAGGTAGGTAGTTTACTGACCGGATTTTCTGTATTCAAATACGGCGGAAGCATCTGGGAGCGTTCCGCTTGACTCGAAGTTTCCCAATTCTGGTCACTATATGCCTTTGCAAGTCCACATGCCGAAAAAAGAGAGCGATTTTCCCCAAACCGGAATCGTACATGTGAGAGATTTCAATCACCTTGTGGGCTCCACATTACCTTTGGGGCTCGAATTTGTGGATTCCCATGATTAAAAACTAAACAAATATTCAGGATTCCATATAGGCCTTACTGAGTTGTGAATTTTCCATCGCATCGGAGGCAAAATCATCAATCGAAAGATTTAGTTTGTTTTAATTCTAATCTCCAAAAGTTTGGCAAAATTTCAAATGAACCCTCAAGGACTAGCCTTGTTGCATCTTGTACACAAACTCTTATAGAGTTTGATTAATATGAGTATTTCTTGCACAAGTCTGAAGCCAATAGAACTACAATTGATAAGTTCATATCTATATATTACGCAAGGAGAAATAAAAATGCTCAACCAACAATTTTAACCTTAACTTAAGAGTTGATTTAAAACTTCTATATCGAATCCTAATTTAGAAGAGTCGAAGTGTTTTAGAACGTTACGTAACAACTCGTGGCAGAATTGGTGGCACTATTCCCTGTTGGAGGTAAAAAATAGTGTTTTTCACGAGCAATAGGTTTATTTCACGACTAGTTGCGAGGTAATACGTTATTATCAAATTAAACCAAGTTTAATTCTCTTTTACCTGCTAAAAAAACTAATACGTCGAATCTAGTCATGAACTAATCCATAATTAGGGGAAAACTGCTACATTGAATTTATTCCTCCACCGAAGACAAAATACTGGTTGTGAAGTAACGAGAGAACTTGTGGGTTAATGAAAATAGAGAGTTCTGCTTTCAACGATAAACAGACACTTGATTGGAGAGCTAATTTTGTTTTCAAATTTCCTTGGGGGCGGCATCTTTATTTGGGGAAACGTTTTTAGGCATGATGAATGGACTGTTATTTAAATGCACAGGTTTAACGTCTGGAAATACAACGTCAAACTACCCATACAAAAGTTTCTAACCTTTTGCGTAATATTCCATTATCATATTTTGATTTCTTCATTTGGCAAACTACAACAAGTATATAGTCTCAATATATTGACATATATTGTCAATTATACCTGAGATCTGACATTACAAAACTGCCATGAAGGAACTTCATGTCAGAGAGCACATTACGGTGAGAGAGGTGGGGAAATTCAAGGGAAGACAGGATAAGTTCTTGTGTACAATTTCTGAGGGAAAGAATTCAATGACGGGCAATGATGAGAAAGAAGTTAATAGGACGATTAAGTAGTTTTAAGGTTGTTTGGCAGGTGGTTGACCAAATCGGGGTACAGTATTCTAAAATGGGGAGGACACAGCCAAAAATACCGTCCGTAGAGCAAGGGGATCATGGATGTCGGTGTGGCGGTAAAGAAGGCCGGCAACTGACATTGAATTCCTCGTAATTTTATTGATGTACTCATGAAAGTTAAGTTTTTAGTCAAATACTATACCTAGATCACAGCTTATCATAAGATAATCGTTATGGTTCTAAATTAGACTTCAAATTGGATAAGTTGCCAGGGAAATTGGTGCATATTTTTTTTCAATAGTCCATGTCTAGTCACCACGATTGCTAATGTTAGTATTCTTCCTATGGGAATGTTGCTTTCCGAAGTGAAGTATGGGTCACTTCTCCACTCTCAGTAAAATCTCTTCTACATATTAAAATAATTATATTTATCCTTACCGTGCCTTTTATAAAGAAGCTCTATTTTTTCAAACGCTTATGCTTTATTAATCCATTCTTTTTTTACTCTTTATTGACTGAAAAAGTAATTGTGATGTAATCACCTCATTTGCTAGAAAGTAATTTTTTACCACACCATGGCAACAATGAAGTCACAGCATCAACAAAGAAGAAGTCATTTACACTTTGGTATTATAATTATTAAAAATTACAAGTACCAACTCAATGAGTAATTTTAATGAAATATTTTCCAACATCTGAATTTTAAATAAAATAAAATTCCAATTTATTTTCAAATTAAATTCCAATTTAAAAGTAAATTGGAAGTACACATAATTCATTTTTATCCCGATGAATAAAAATTGTATGTGTGAAACATCACAATGAGGTTATATAATCTGTTATTTCTTAACAAGGACCTATGTTGTCCTGTAGAAAGAAAAATAATTTATTTCTTTAGTTAAAAATCGTTGCATTAAACGCCAATCTCTGTGTCTATAAACTGGAGTGTAGTAACACTGTTCATGACATAAATGTAATTATACCCTCTAACTCTTTTAATTAAATTATCATTCAATACAGTTAAAGTATGGATCAATATTGCTATAAACCCACTCTCCCTTTTATTCATCATAAACGTTGCAATGTCAAAATTTAACTGATATCACCGCTTCTAATAGTCACGAAATTCCCATGCTCAGACGAACTCAGTAGAGCAATTTCCTTTCTTGCTCAGATTTTTAGCCTGGTCGTAGTAGTCCAATAACAATTGTGCCAAATCTATCCCATTGATTTCTTAGATGTGTCCATTCTCGCATCAAGTCACACACTATTAGTTATTATTAGGTATTTTCATCCTATCGCCAGGTCCTTAGTTGATATATACCATTTGATTTACGCCAGAATTCATCTCCTTGATTTTACTCTCTTTATTTGACGAAGTAAACAGAGATGAAATTCTAACGATTCGAAATTGGAAATAAACATAATACGCAATATTGATTTTGTCACCAGGAATATAAACTCGGGACGTTGTCTCTAACGTAGCCATTTTAACCACCTCCCTTGGACTTTCTTGGGTATCTCAGTGACTTGAGCTCTTCTTTATATTTCCTTCCTAATCTTTTCCTAATTGTTTTGATGCACATCCACTACATCAACCTCATATTCGAGGCTTCCATCTTCCTTGATTGTGACTGTGTTATGGGTAAAATTTTCAAATCTTATTGCACGTTGCAATTTTTACCACAGTTTTACAGAATTATCCCTTGACTCGTTCTCTGTCTCTTTTGTGACACGAAACTCCTGAATACTTTTTCCCATTTCTCCAGCCTACCTGTACACAGAACTGTATATCTTTTCCCCGGCTGTCATTTACCGGTATTTAGCGCTAGCCAAGGTACATTAACTGCAACACTCTGTTTAAGTAATAGCCTTGCGGATGCACTTCTCCCATATTTCTCCACCAAACCATGTTCAATCTATTTTACTGAGTCCCTGCCAGATATTCTGGAGTTCATTAGTGGGGGAAGAGAGAGATATGAAGTGGAAGGGTTTGGGTTAGGAACGAGAGATGATCGCGGAGAGAAGGCAGTAGAATTTTCTGGGAGAAATAGATTAGTTGTTACAAACACTCAGTTTAAACACCATTGTAGGAGGAGAGACACATGGAAAATGCCGGGAGACAATGGGAGATATCAAATTGACTACATCATGGTTAGGTAAAGATTCAGGACAAGTATGGAGAGCTTGCGGAGCTATCCGGTGGCTGATGCAGATTAGGTTCATAATTCAGTAATGATGAACTGTGAGGTTATATTCAAAAAGCTTAATAAAAGTAGGAGGGTGAAGAGGTGGAACTTGTAAACATTGAAAGGGGAAAAAAAGAGGAAATGCCTATAGATAGTGGAAGGAAGCCTAGGGGAAGCTAAGGAAATAGGAGCAATCGAGGAAAAATGGGAGAATATAAAAACAGGCATCGTAAGAGCGGCCGAGAAAACAATAAGAGCGGCGGAAACGAGAAGGGTAAAAAAGCAGTGGGTTACGGAAGAAATGATTAGGAAGATGGAAGAGAAGGAATTGGAAAAACGTCAACACCGATATAGGTAAGGCAAAAAAAGAAATGAATGCCAGATATTCTTCCTCCATTACAGGCCTCCTTTTTGTGATACACCCCTTCACTATTTTATAATTTCTTCTACTTCTTATTTACTCTCTCTGAACGGTATTCTTATTACAAAAAAAGGTATCAAAGAAAATAAAGAGGGAAGAGAAGGCTAAAAGAGTCGGTATTGAATGTATTGCTTGGAATTCCTGATGATATCATTCACGTTATTTGGGTATAAAGTGAGAGAGCATCAGTCTAACTTATAATTACTGAACCAAAAGGCTAATAAAACCAGGAAAATTCGGAAAACATAATTGACTATCCTCACACAATATGTCACTTGTGAGATAAAAACAAATATTTTAAACTGAATACTACGGGATAGTATAAATTGTGCATCAGGTATTGTTCCGTATTCCTATTTTTATATTTTACAAGTGATAGAAAACTCCCTCGCATAAAAAAATGTTTGAATGCTTCGACAAGCATTACCAGCGAAATTGGGATCTTTTTCTATTAACAGAGGATCAGACATATCTCCTAATGAAGTCACGGAAAAATTATAGCCACCATCAGCTTATATTTTAAATGATGATTATCTGACTCAAAACACGTATTTACATTACTACCGGTAGAACAATTTACTCTTGAAAAAGTAATCCATAAAACGTTGGTCGCAGCTCTTCTGACAGTTTATCTTGTTTCTATTTGTCAGCTCTCATTTACTTACTCTATGGTTGAAGTAATAATTATTTCCCTTTTCCATTCACCTTCTTGCGATATCAGCCTTATAATGTTACTATTAGGGTAAAATCTATGGAGCTCATTCTAATAAAATTGTGTCTATTGTTTCTCATTCTTTCTGATTTTTTTAAAATATAATAATTCTTTATTAATCTCATATTGAAGTACATTGGTCACAAAATAAAATAAATAAAAAGACAGTAAAGACATACGGACTATCCATTGTACAAAAGATGTAATACACTTCACTCTATATGACATATACAATTTTGCATTAAAACACATGAAAAAAAGAAGAAAACCTCAAGCAAAGTGGATAGTTTCATTAATATTTTTAAACCTTAGGAGACCCTCTGAGCCACAACAGGCTCATCAGAAGGTACTTTCTAATGTCAATGTAAAAAATAAAACAAATAAAACAATAAAACGCTCACATTGCCATATTCGCACCGAGCGGTATAAATATGTGGCCACAGAATCAGTCTCTCAACCTCCCTAGATATCAGTCCTCCAACAAATACTCCCAAAGTTTCCGTTTAACCTCTGTATACGTATTTAATCCATGCATGTCCCTTGGTAATTGGTTAAACAATCTAGGTACACTTACCACCATTCTGTTTGCACCACATTGATTAAAATACTTAGGGACTCCATATTAATTATATTAATTATTATATATATATTATATTAATTATATTGATTATATATATATATATATATATATAATATTAATTGCTGTTAAGCTTTTTAGTTTGTCTGATTTCATTTGCTTTGCTTTGAAGTTTTTGCCAAATGAATCACTTGGGAGTCATGACTACGATATTTTGTCGGTTTTCGTATTTGATGCAATAAGATACTCTTCCTAGTACGAAAATAAAAGGGTCACATAAGACCGTAAAATGAAAAAGTAGAATTCATCGTCAAAAAACAATTCCAATTACAAATGAGTATCATTATAGAATGGGGTAACTTTTAATCCTGCATCTACTGAACACTTCCATATGTGTGAAGTATGGCCTGCGATGAAAATAAAGGAGAAGGATTAAGAGTCTAATTACGTAAGTATATGTTTTCACATTTGTTGAGGAATTAATTAATAAATCCTTTTGGTACACTTACGACTTGTACACTTTTAAAAAAAATTATATAGAGAAATTAGAAATATGGGTATCTCAGAGGAAAACCTGTTTTGGGATTCCTATTAGCTTAACTTAACTAACTCGTAGCCTCACCAATTTATTGGCTTGAGGCAATTTATAGTAATGAAATTCCATTTAGAGCAAAGAAATGTGAAAACAAACAAAGGTCGGAATTTTAATGAGCGTATTGTAGGTCGAAGAAGGCTTACACTTCGCAAGGTTTGAATGTCATGACAGGAAATCATAGAAAAGTATTTGTTCACACCAGGACCTGAAGTCAACTGAGGGAGCAAAAAGAAAGCAATGTTTTACTAAACTCATACGCCCAAATGCTAGTGTACTGGTGAATAGGAAAGTATTTGACGAATTGCTACAATCAGCTTCAGCACTACAGAGAATAAGGCGGTTTACACGATCGACACCAGCCGTGCAGGGGTTGAAGTGTGGGAAATTACGGTAATGTGCGCCATATTTGTCTATACTCACCATGATGACCATATTCCAACTATATTTCGAATGTTAGCAAGGTCCCATCTTCAATTCATATTTTGACTGCCTCTTCAAAATGGTGTCTTCTAATTGATATATGCTACGACATATAATCTTTCCACATTATTTTATTCTTGAATTGTACTTTAAATTGAATGGTGGTAAATGTGAAAATGGGTTAAACAGGGGTAAAATATAATTTATCCGTCCTAGGACGAAGAGAACGAGGCTGATCGTTTAAGTTAGTTAGAGCGAAATATCATTTCACCTAGAAATTAATGAATTCAGTCTGATTTTAAAGAAAAATATCTCACCCTTCTAATGACACCAAAAATTCAACCCCTTAACATATTACATTTGGAGATATTTGCCAAAAAACACCAGTTCTTTAACATGGTAAATGGCATGTGTATTCACTCCAGACTGAATTTATTTACAAAATGAGCAATTTCTAACACTTAGATGTAGTAAAATAACTAACAGCGTGAATTTTGTGTGTTTTCTCTACTATTTTTGAAAATTAATCATACTGTTACGGCAATAGGCTCTTGGGTATCACAAAAAACCTTTCGTTTTGAAGTAGTTTCAAACGTGCCGGGCGAGAAAAATGAGTCAAGTTAAAAACTTATTTAGATATCTTCATTTAATTACTTACCATTTATGTCATATAAAACTATATTATTACACCATTAATAATGCAATGTTTAATTCGTGTGTCCTACAGCTGGTGGATTAAAACGTATAATTCGAATATGGTCTCTATTGTGACTAGGGAACTATCTCGCTCGGACTACCTTAAGGAGGATGAAAATTGGAGAAAGTACTTTTTCTTGGATTGCACGCTAGGGGAAAATAGGCATAGTAGGAAGGAAGGGTATATGGATAAGAATACCGTTAGCTAAGGAAGCGTTTAGTATTAGAGGAGAGCTGATTATGGGGACATTGGGTATGGGTATTAGGTATTGGGTAGAAGGAGAGGCTGGTAAAGAGCTTGATGTGGAGTGTGGCGTCGTATGAAGCTGAAAGGTGGACCCTCAGAGAGGAGGACGTGAATAGGCTGCAGGCATTTGAGATGTGGGTGTAAAGAAGGATGGAGAAGGCGAGGTGGATGGAGAGGAAGACTATCGAGGAAGTGCTTGAGATGGTGGGTGAGGAGAGGAAACTTTTGAATGAAATCCGAGATAGGCAAGGGCTGGAGTAAGTAATAAGGGTTGATGGCTTGCTCAAGGCTGTAATAGACGGAAGGATGTTGAGCGGGCGGGGAACGGGAAGGAAGAGAATAGATTTTATGGACGGGATGAAGAAGGGTGGATCGTATGCGGAGGCAAAAAAGGAAATACTAGAAGTAGATACGACCCTGAGAACGTAGAAAAGCGGAAGGAGCTTCTCTGACTTTAGATCCTTCCTTCCCACCTTCCAAACCAACCTTCAAACGATGAATACTTAAATATTGCTAATAAAACCTGCAATTTTTGCAAAAAAAGGCTGTTTGTAAGACAAAAAACTCCCAGTTAACCAAATTGAAATGAACTTTGTCACCTTATCATCATATTTTTTGTTATTAGCATTTATCTGCAATAGATAAACTCCAAATTCGGTTATTCAATAGATATAAAGATGTAGTAGACTCCTATGACTGTAAAAAGTGGTCATAAAAAAATCATTCGTCGAGAGCAAACTACATATTTGGCACCTGAACTTCGTTATTATAGCTGAGGCATGCCATAAGTGAAAGCGCTTTTTTACGAGCAAAAAAAGTGTGAAATTTAGTGTTTATTTTGTCAAACGACTTCTCGGTGACAAACTTTCAATCAGTCTTAAGAAAGAATGAAGAATATTTAATTACATAACGGCACTAAAAGTTTTAAGTGACTGAACTTCTTACATGCTTACTGATTATACAATGCTATCTGTCACATGATTAATGGCATAATGGCTTTTTTCACATCGCTGCCCTGAAAACGCATCACAACCGAATATTTTTCTAGTATTTATAAAAAATACTAATTTGTAATAAATTTGATCAATATTTTTACACTATTTACAAAACATATAAACCAGACGTTGCTCAATTTTTGGCACCATGCGAACGTTAGAATTTCCTCATTTTTAACGTTGTCCATCTGAAGCGCACAGTCTCACCAAACCCATGTAATACGGCTTCTTTTATCAAATACCTAAAAAAATAGAGCATTTAGGGTCAAAAGTCAATTTCATTTTGAGAGTAATTGCATGGTTTATTATTTCATGGTATATTCCAGACAGTTTCGCCAGAATATTCGGATTTCATAGGATGGAGTCCCTAAAAACTAGAGTAAATTCAGCGAAGTTTGTAATTCTTAAGATGTGCGGGGGATCTGTTTTCAATTCCGATATGGGCTAGATTCCCAGGCCATGTCAGAATTCGGCCAAACCATGCAGAGTTGCCAACCCTCATAAATTAGAGGAGAAGTTTTGAATGGATATTAAAATATACCTCTATTTCTAAGGGAAATTAGCGACACCTAAAAAACTACATTAAAAAATTAAGATACAATATAATTACGTTTCTTAAAAATAATAAAGCTTTCATTAAGACCACGCATTGGGAGAATTTCGAAAAGAAAAGGGGTTTCCCGACTTAATGAGATAAATGACCGAAAGAGGAAAACTTTACTCATAAAGAGACACCACAGTGGGAAAAAATACACACATGTACTCATTTTCCAAGAGAAGTTGTTTAAAAGGAATGTTCTACCGAAGGAACTGGAGAATTATTTGCTGATGAGTGAAGTTTCAGTATATTACTTAGAATGAGTTAAAAGTATGTATTTTGTAAGTATTCTACCGGTTAGTTAGATTTTCTTAATGTCAGAGAATCACCTACCGGTCCTCTACACAGTCAGGGGCCTATCTCCCTCTATTATATCTTTCTTCGCCTCTGCATACGATCTACCCTTCTTCATCCCGTCCATGAAACCTATTCTCTTTCTTCCCCTTCCCCGCTTGCCCAACATCCTTTCCTCTATCAAACTCTTGAGCAACCCATCACCATCAGCCATCTACCCTGCCTTCCTTCAATTGCCGTAACATTCTTTATCCAATTAACATCCATCCGTCTATTACGACCTTGAGCAATCTATCAACCATTATTACTTACTCCAGTCCTTGCCTATTCAGGATTTCATTCAGAAGTTTTCCCTTCCTCGCCCACCATATCAACCACTTCCTCGTTAGTCTTCCTCTCCGTCCATCTCACCTTCTCCATCCTTCTCCACACCCACATCTCAAATGCCTGCACCCTATTCTCGTAATGCACCTTTCTGAGGATCAGCGTTTCTGCACCATGCAACACTATGCTCCATATCAAGTTCTTCATCAGCCTCTTCTTCACATTCTTACCCAATTTTCCCGTCATCAGCTCCCTTCTATTACTAAACGCCTCCTCAGCTAGCGCTATTTTCTTCCGTATGCCTACGCTACTATGTTTGTTTTCTTCTGGTGTAATACCAAAGTAATGATTTTCCTCTACTTGCTCGAGTTTGTGTCCTCCAACTCAAAAGGATGTTAAGAACTTGATTTAAAATTATTTTTTTATGATTAGTATTTGATATTTGTTGCTTTCAATGTTGCTCTTTCTACCTAGCCGATGACTCACTTGCAATAAGTTCTCAATAAACAAATTATATATGCATTAAATGTTTACTCAGTCCCCCGGGGTAAAAAACGGCAGGTATGTCACCCTATGTCACACGTCATCGTGGCTGCTCACAGGCTACAATGAAGACTCGCTCCCTCATTCTCGGTCAAATGAGAAGGAGGAAGTTGCTAGTCTCTGGATTATTTGACCCCACGCGACTCCATCATGCCATCAATCACAGGTCACCGGGTTAATTAGGTGGGTAACATCCCCACCTGATAGCCCAAAGGTCACGGACTCCTGTATCTTCTCGGTTATTCGCGCTCACAGCATCCGATGTCTCAGTCTTGAGAAACCCAATGGAGGTCACAAAGTGGCCTCACAGGATATCAGAGACACGACACACGACAAACGTTAGAGATATGATCGTACGTACGATAAAGTACATTTGCGGAAGGTAAATCTTTGCAACGCCTCAGATCAGTTGAAACTTGCCTTGCATATATTCATATTTTTGTACTATCGGCAATTTCTTATGCATAAGGCTAGTGAACTATAAAAAGACATCTGTTAAGTATAAATACCTTACCTTGAGCCATCTTTTACCAATTTTATTTTTTATTCACAAAACTTTTACAATGCCAAGTAAATAAATAAAAAGTTTGTTTTATTTATATATTTACGTGGTATTATTAAATTTTTGTGAATAAAAAATTGTTACCACCGAGTGACAAAAGACAGTGTTGTTTATTCATCTTTTAACCGTACTCACGTTCATGGCTTATTGAGCTTAATTTCTCTGCTTGGTAGATCAAAATACATAGTAATCGTATTGTTTTGGTTATGTTCACATTATTTTCCTCTCAAGATGTATACCTTGCTTCGAGGACATATATTCTTTACATACCTTCCACTTTCGACATCCAAAGGCAAATTGAATACTGGTTCGTCGTCATTGTTGTCAAGAACATTTTATCTCTCTCCTTTCCCATATCTCGAAACTTCCTCGTGCACAATAATCATTTTTCTGGCTTTCGGAGCTGAATTGACGCTGCATATGGGAGTTCAGTCGTCACTAGCATTTTCTATTCGTACTGTTTCGAATCTCCTCACCTAATCTGAACTTCCCACATCTTCTCTCATCATCATTGGTCCTTCAATCCTAAGATAGGTAGACATCAGCACTCCACCCTTCCCTATCAAATGCTAGTTCCCTTACCTCCCGGTATCTCTTTCTATGTCCTTTCCTCTTTATTTGGTCAATGAACTTATTCCTGGGTCTTCCTCTAGGGACTATTCCCTCTATTCTACCTTCAATGATGTTCTTCATTAACCCATTGTGTCTCAGGGTGTGTCCAAGCCATCTGGTTCTTCTTTTCCGTATGGTGTTCCATATGGTCCTTTTCTCTTCTACCCTTCTGCACACTTTATCACTTCTTATTTTTTCCGCCCATTTTATCTTCAGCTTCCTCCTCCAGCACCAGGTTTCAAAGGCTTCTGGTCTGTTCTGGTCAGCTTTTCCAATGGTCTATGCTTCTGATCCATAGACTGCTACGCTCTAAATGAAGGTTTTACATACTGTTTCCTGGTTTGAAGTGCTATCTTCTTTAAACATGGAAGTTGTTTTTAGGGGCCATTATGCTTCTTTATAAAATTGTTGCAATTTCCATTTCACTGAAAATGTTGATCAATTGCAAGAAAATTCAACCTGCTCTAATCTATGATAAAATTATTAAGATAGAAGGAGGTTCCTCCGCCACTGTGTGAGTCAAAACGAATACTAAATTCCACATTTGTTACTCTAAATGTTTAAAAAATATTGCTTTGACAGATGACTGCTCTAAGTTAATAGAAGATAAGAATCCGACCAAAATATGCAAATAATTTGACGATTTTAGGGAACATTTTTTTCAAGCTTTCGAAGATGCTTTGGAAATGCAGTGTGGGATATTCGGAATAAAGATTTATAACAAAAGTAATGAGAGTCTAGGACAAAGAAAGCGAGGCTGGTGATTAAAGTTGGAGGACGGAAACTGGAGAAAGTAGAGCACCTGTAAAGTAACCTGCTCTAATCTATGATAAAATTATTAAGATAGAAGGAGGTTCCTCCGCCACTGTGTGAGTCAAAACGAATACTAAATTCCACATTTGTTACTCTAAATGTTTAAAAAATATTGCTTTGACAGATGACTGCTCTAAGTTAATAGAAGATAAGAATCCGACCAAAATATGCAAATAATTTGACGATTTTAGGGAACATTTTTTTCAAGCTTTCGAAGATGCTTTGGAAATGCAGTGTGGGATATTCGGAATAAAGATTTATAACAAAAGTAATGAGAGTCTAGGACAAAGAAAGCGAGGCTGGTGATTAAAGTTGGAGGACGGAAACTGGAGAAAGTAGAGCACCTGTAAAGTAACCTGCTCTAATCTATGATAAAATTATTAAGATAGAAGGAGGTTCCTCCGCCACTGTGTGAGTCAAAACGAATACTAAATTCCACATTTGTTACTCTAAATGTTTAAAAAATATTGCTTTGACAGATGACTGCTCTAAGTTAATAGAAGATAAGAATCCGACCAAAATATGCAAATAATTTGACGATTTTAGGGAACATTTTTTTCAAGCTTTCGAAGATGCTTTGGAAATGCAGTGTGGGATATTCGGAATAAAGATTTATAACAAAAGTAATGAGAGTCTAGGACAAAGAAAGCGAGGCTGGTGATTAAAGTTGGAGGACGGAAACTGGAGAAAGTAGAGCATTTTTATTACTTAGGTAGTACGCTACAAGAAAACGGACATAGTAGCAAAGGCATACGGAAGAGAATAGCGCTAGCTAAGGAGGCGTTGAGTAATAGAAGGGAGCTGATGACGGGGACATTGGGTAAGGATGTGAAGAAGAGGCTGGTGAAGAGCTTGATATGGAGCGTAGCATTGTATGGTGCAGAAAGTTGGACCCTCAGAAAGAAGGACGAGAATAAGGTGCAGGCATTTGAGACGTGGGTGTGGAGTATGATGGAGAAGGTGAGGTGGACGGAGAGGAAGATTAACGAGGAAGTGGTTGAGATGGCGGGCGAGGAAAGGAAACCTTTGAATGAAATTGGAGAACGGCAGAGTAGGTGGCTGGAGGACGTACTAAGGGGCTAGGGGATGCTCAAGAGCGTGATAGAGGGAAGGATGTGGGACAAGCGGGGAAGGGGAAGAAGGTGAATACATTTTATGGACGGAATGAAGAAGGGTAAATCGTATGCTAACGCAAAATATGATCTACTAGAGTTAGGTAGGCCCCAGAAAGTGTAGAAAACCGAAAGTTATTCTCTGATATTCAGTAAAACCTGCTTTAACCGGTAGAGTACTTTTTTTTAAATATGAAAAACTGTAACGCCCCTTCTATTGAATACATTTTGAATTCATTTCCTTTAGCGACTTCCTAATAACCCAAAGTCCAGGATGAACCAGTGCCTTAATTTCATGACCGTTCAATTCTCTGGGAGTTTTTGTCAGTTATTGACAATGTTTTGGAAAAACTGGTACTTGTTTTAATTGGGAAAATATTATCTTTTACGTATCATCGCATTTAGCGCGATATAAATTTAAGTCCAATTTTTAAAAATACAAAGCAGCGTGGAACGGTATGGTTACATTATTTACATCAAGTTTTGTGCACTTTTTTCTTTGAGTATGAATTACACAACACATTTGTCATTGTACGCTGGAACCACCTTAGAAAGCCGAAAGGCAAATCATAATAGAGAATGTAAGTAAGCAATTTTCCACTTAGATTATCTATAGACTAACACTTGGACTATCTGCGTAGAAAATTGCCTGACTTTCATTCTTAATGATGAGTATCCTTATTACACACTTTTTATTAGCAACCCCGGCCGCGTGCAGCACTCTCATGTCAATCTCATCGGGGTAAATAACTATGAAATATGCAAAGTCTATTCCTGTAGCAATATTCGCAAAATTCCTCCGAGTGAACCTTCAAACTATCCTACTTTATCCATGAATTGAGTTTTTCCCTCTTAAAATTCATCTACAAATAGCAAAGTGATGCCCTAAGTTCAATTATGACTTCACTCACCGGATGAAAAGCTGCCTTAACTTCCCCTCAGCTTATTAGCTCAGTTCTTTCTTTCTCATAACTTTTTAAAAATTATTTGCTCTGAGCCATGTTTTTGTATGATATTTATGATGTAGAAATATAGTTCTCTTACCAATACACTAACGAATACATTTATTCTATTTTTTTCTCATTTATCGAATATCAGCTTCTTTCTCATGGACTTAATATTGGTAGCCAACTCCCCGAATTTTTCAGGCAATAGAATTACTCCCATGAAAAAGTTTTAGATGAAATGATTTAATACTCTATATAAACATTAACCTTGACTAAATTTTGGTTGCCAACCCTCCAAATTTTGCAGGCATTATAATTACTCCCATGAAAAAAGGTATATGAAATGGTTCAATACTCTATATAAACGTTAACCACATTATCTTGTACGTGTATTATAATTTCTGTGACATTCTACTCATTAAAAGCGGTTATTTACACAAATATTTAAAGCTTTATACATTTCTTCTGTTTTTTCTCCTTTATCGAATATCAGCTTGTTTTTCATGGACTTAATTTTGGTGGCCAACCCTCCAAATTTTGCAGGCATTATAATTACTGCTAGAAAATTTTGTTATTGTAGTTAATTTGTGGTATGGCAATAAGTCGCTTGTTTATGAATATAGCGTAATAAAATTACAATGCATTTTAAAAATGACATTCTCTCGGTGTACCAAGAGAATAAACGAATTTGATTAAGAAGTTTTTAAACAGGACTATATGCAAAAGACGACTGTAAGTCGTTTCATAAAAAAATAATTAATATTAAAGTATGTAATGCATGCAATAGATGACTGTGAGTCGCTTCAGAGAAATATAATTGATATTGAAGTGCCATTTGAGTTTCATCCCAGGAAATTATGCCCATCCGCTGATTTCAGCACGATTAAGATTATTGTCTTGCGTAGTGGAGGTTGCTCCATTCTCAAGGCGGGCCCCATTCCCAAATCGGGCCTCGTTAAAATCGTCTTTGTAAGTGCTACAAATTTGTGCCTTGGCTACTAAAGTTTACATCTTGAATATGGATGGCGGAAAAGAGCCTAATTATTACTTGCTATCGATATGAGCGCGGGGACACTTCGCATATTTTGTGTCGGCCTGAAGCTTTTTATCGTCTTGGTTTGGGCATTTCCAGCACTCCTCGACCCTGCAAATGGAGATTTTTTTAAACTACTACGAATAATATATGGCTGGTATATTTCTGTAAATTAATCAATATTGCTTACTCTTATTGCTGAAATCAAAATGAAAATATATGATCCATATGGCATTAGGTTGGGAAATTCGATAGCAGGAGAGGAAGGTACAATTTGGGAAGGAATATGGTTATTAGAGTGCAACACTCTTTCCTGGTTCCAAACATGCACATGTCTCTTTCTTTACTGCGTATGAGGTAGAATCAATCCATGTTTATAGATATTATGCATTGTAAAATGATTAGAATAGAAGTCATGATATAGTGGGTATCCAGCTCATGACTGCTCTCTTCTTTTGAGAAAATATAATATTAAAGGCATAGAGACTAAACTTTGATAGTTAATTCCTCCTTGGTTGCCCACCGGATCAGACACTCCACCTATCCTGACAGTTCGACGCGCAGCTTGATCATTTTCTTCAGGCTTCCTAAACTATTCCGTACACAAGACTACATGTACCGTAAACCGGAGTGAAGCCGGTACAGTTTTTTATGTTTTTTAGGTCTCCCACTCTCACTACTCTTCTTTTTCAATGAAAGTTTTACTGAGGAACCTTTATCTCTCAACTAATTGTTTTTCGTTTGAATTCTAGCAATCCAACCGCTACAAGCTCAGAAAGAAAGAGTCAATTTTGTCCCACCTTCCCCTCGCGAAGTAAGGTGACGACATACTCCAACGTTTTTTTGTTGAAAAATAGTATATTTTGGCTTCTATTTAAACTTTACCCTACTGTTTATACGGACACCACCTACAAACTCCGAGCGCTTGGGAAAAGCCTTGCCAACCCTCTATGCTTATATTCCATATGACAGCGTTGGCCACTTTTCAAAATCATTGCAATCTTCATTGAATCTTAATGGTGGCGATTGCCTTGATTGATACCTGAAGGTTTTCTGGAGGATAGCAGTTTATTCTCCGGCCATGGGCGTAATATGAGTATTTTGATTGTGGGGTAGGGATTACCGGAGAGTCCCAGTAGAAAGAGATTGTAAAGCCTTCTGAAAGTGATATGCGACCTCAGGTTTATTACTAATATTGTCTATTTTTCCTCAAATTCTCTATTTTATCACCTTAAGTTTATAACTTCATCGAGAAAGTTAAGCAGAGTAACCAAAAATGTCCATGAAAACTTTTTATTTCCGAGTTTTTACAAAGCGAAAATTTTTCCCCTTTAAAATATTGGGGCGGCAAATGCCACCCCTTACCACCCCCGAATTTACTACGCCTATGTCTCGGGCCTCCCAAGTTATCTAGTTAATTCAATGGCATCCAGAGAAAAGTAACAAGAAACAACTAAAACATGTAATAAACATACAACTTTGATGTACCATGTAATTTATTCTAACTGCACTTATAGATCTTTTAGATAATAATAAAATTTTAAAACATATATTTACATTTACTCAACATGTTACTACCCGCAAATAGTTCCTTGAACAAGGAAAAATACTTACTCTGAATTATTATTAACCAGGACAATACATCAGTTGAGGTATGACGATGTTATAATGATAATATGATAAGACTAAAGATAAATTTTCTTAATATTGGAAAAGCATTTATGAGCAAAATTTAAGCACAGTCCGGTTTTGCCGACTAGTATATACATAATTAACCGCCGCCATCAACCATCCTTACCGCTAATTGCTTCCATATTCGAAATTTTCATCAGTGTACCATCCTCACCCTAGTAGTCATCTTCATCCCAGATTACCCTATTCAATTTTCTCATGAATCGGATATTTATGGATTACAAACTTTTTATTGCATAGTAGGTAAAAAATATCGCTAAACTGTAAGCTGTATCCACCGCCTGGAATATTGCTTACACCCTCTTGGAATCAGTTCGTGGGTATACTGTAAACTTCTCTTTTATACACGCTATTTCCTTGCATAATTTCTAAGGAAACGTTGCTTACAAGCATAAAAGTTGATTTTTGACACTTTTTACTCGATATTTTGTCACTTGATAACATTTTATTTTCGCAAAACCATTGTAATTTATCGCAGTCAGACCCATTCCTCCACTCTTCGTTCATTTCTACCTTTCCACCACTGCTTCCAAATCACGAAAGTAAATCAATTTAAAAATATTCCATTTGTTTCTTTCGTGGTTGCAAAACAACTGTAAATTGTCCTTCATTTGTCCTTATTTCATTTAACTATTTTTAAATTCTGATAATGGATTGTAAAATTTCCTGCTTGCACCCATAATTCACAGGGATAAAAGAGTGAAATCTTGAAAAATATTCATCTTGAAGGAATTTTATGAAGTTTTCAAGAGCAATGTTTTTATTAAATTAACTCTGCTCCTGCAAATTAATGACACAAAAATTCCTGTAAAAAATTACAGGTGCAAAACAATGTTCAATGTGGTTAAGAGTTTTTTAAATTAATCGACGAATTTAAAATTAAAAGTTTCCCGATGAAAAGTTTAATTCATTAAAATTCAGCGAAAAACAATATATTATGGAATTATAGAATATTGACTCATAAATCCTTTCCATAAATATACCGATACAAAAGGAAGCACCCGCAATGACACTAAGGGTGCTATTTCACTAGGACACCACTGTCATGCAACCAGTCGCGCAACCGTGGTGTCTTTCAGCTGCCAAACCGAGACACCATAGAGACACCAGAATCGCCAAGGTATCAAAATGGACGTCGACGAGTTAGCACTTATGCTGTACGTACGAAGTAAAAAAAGTTAAAAAGAAAAAAAAGAAACAGTGGTGGGTTCATCCTTACGTAGCCGATCGCCCTAAGAAAGGACAATTTGTCAACATATACGAAGATCTGAGAAGATATCCAGATAAGTTTTTTTTAACTATGTGAGAATGTTCGTGAGGTCCTTTGACGAGCTACTGACTCTGTCTTTGTATTTCGATAATAAACTTATCTGTATCGAAATTATCCATCATAGCGTACGCTGCAACTGAACAACCGCCTTGACAACAACACTGTACGCGTGTGAATGAGGAGAGTGCGAGGGTAGGGGGCGTCACTGGCAGCGCGACTGGCGGCCGAGTGAGTGAGACACCGTACAGCGCTATACTAATTAGTGGTGGCGCAATCAGCGTGTCGGCACTACCAGTAATATTCTGTGCACGCGTCCATGCTGGTCGCGCCACCAAATTGGTTGCGCAACCAAGCGGACACCATGTGAGATACTCTCTATAGAGCTGAATACATTTTGTTGGCCGCGGCAACTGATGCCATGGTGTCCCGACGTTACTAAAATAAAACTCCTCAGTGCTCAAAAATAACTCCTCAGACAACTTGACTATCCTGGAAAGAGATCTAGGCCGCAGAACAGCGATTAAATGCATTGTAGGAACGGAATTCGCAAATGATATTGGAACTTAAGCGTTAACGAACCAGTCAGCTCAGATTTAGTATTCCCCGAGGAAAAAAACATGAAATAATTAAAAATACCTTCGCATGTCGATTACTCATAGATGGCCAAATTTGTTCATACTGATTACCAGCCAAGGATGTTTCAGCTGTGTACGCCATCAAAAATTAACTTTTACCAAATTTGGTTTTCATGTTTGCCAATACCGTTCATAAAATTCACGACAATACTTATATTTCATATTCTCAGCTCTTAAATATATTTCATATCCTCAGCTCTCATCCTATAAATTGCTCAATATTTTGGCTTTTGAGAGGTACTTTAATTAGTGTGAGTGTTACTCAGCAGTTCAATATAGATGACGAAATATTTTTATTCTCACTTTGCCAAAATGCATCCGCGCAGATTATATTGAGTTTTTTCTTCAATTTCTTCCAACAAGAACGAGTTGCCACTTACAGTGTTACTTCCAATGCATTTTTAGTTTATAAGTCACCACAGAGTTTCCAATTTTTAGGGTGATCTTTCAAGTTGAGCAAAACGGAAAAAAAAAATTTTCGCATGCTCCAGAAGGTTTTTGCACCATAATTTGACTAATTAATTTCTCATTTACATCTACAAACTACCTCCTGTGCCGCCACATGGGAGTGTGGCAGGGGGTGTTAGGACACCATCCCTGTAAAACTGTAAGGTTTTGGGAGGTGAAGTGGTGACGCGTATTATGGGAGTGTATTTATTGGAGCTCATTTTTGACTGCGGTCGCTTACTGTGCGCGGAAAGAACGAGTTTTTGTACCTATCTGTTTAACAGTGTGACTATCTCTCTTATTTTATCGCTTCTGATACAACTAGAGATGTAATATGGTGGCCTGATAATATTCTCTGTGTCGCTCTGAAACACACCAGTTCTGAATTTCTCAAGCAACCAAAGCCTGGCGTGTAACCTCCGAGTCTCTGGGGGCTCCTACCTTAATCCCTCTAAAAGTTGTGAGACACTATATTTACGCTCTTAGCAGTTTTTACGAATCGCGCAGCTTTTCTGTGTAGATTGTAATTTTTTTGGTTAAATATTTCTGTCCAGGGTCCCATAAGCTCAAGGCGTATTCGAGGTGTGGCCTAGACAGAGCGAAGTAGCATTTCTCTTTACTTTTTCATCCTAGGACCTTCCTATTATACGCTTAACAAATCATAGTTCCTTTAATGCTGTGCCCCGTATGGTTTGCATGTGTGTTCCCCACGATATATCAGAAGTTAAAGTAATTCCTAGTTATTAACTGTATCCGAAGATTTTATGTTTACTCCATTTACAGTGTATATTGACTTCTAAAGCTTGCACTAATACTTGTATTAAGGATACCATAGCCTATCGTGATCAAATATCCTTCGCAGACTACCTTTACAGGTATTTCCGTTTTCCTTTATCCTTTTGCAGAATGCCATTTGGTCCATTCCTGGTGTTGTGCTTTGAAAATTAGAAATCAGTGAAACTCACCTCAGAATTTCAATTCCTCGCTATTTTGTCCTTCTAACATTGACACCAAAACAAACATTTAGCTTGAAACTCAGCGGTTAATATTGTCAATGAAAGTAACTTTGTTTTTCTACGTAAATTTATGTGGAGCAACAAATTTACATTTATTTACACTGTTGAGTAAATTCCAAGAATTTCCACGCCTGAGACAACTGAGATTTTTAGCAGTTAATTGTTGAGATGGCATTATTTTTTTTAATATTTGTTTCTTGGTCTAAAAACTTTCACCAAGGTACTTTGGATGCAGCACTTTTTATAAAACGAATTACCTTGCGATCAGCACGACCGAAAAAGTTACCAAATTAAATTTCTATTTTGGTATCATCACTTTGGGTCTAAAACAATTTTTATTTTAGGTATCTAAATACAAGAAGACCAATTTTGCCTGAAATTTATATGGTTTCCATGTCTTAGACTCTAAGCTTTTCAAAGAATTCACAGGAAGGTGTTTTTTTTCTTGCTTAGTGAAAATATTCCCAACAAACAGCGGGAAATGCAAAGCCCAGTCAGCAAAAACTTTTCGCCGAGTTTACACAAGGCCTCCAGATTTTCGTCGGGGCGTCGGAGTTGATTTGCATTTCCATTGAGCACCAGAAACGCCAATCCTTCGCGAACTTTTGCTGCTATGCGGGCATTTTTATGCTCACTACTCTTCTTCTGGTATTTTACGCTGACGAAAAGGAAATTATTCAACTTGAAAGATAGGATAGTTGTTTGTTGTTCCTTATATACTTATATTCACTGGAATATTTTATGATTTTCCTGAAGGTAATATGCAGAATACGATTGCACTCACGCCAGTGTTAAAACTCAAACTTCCGTTTTCAAATATAAAGTACTTAAGTCGGGTTTTCAGCAATCTTCTTAAAATTGTGGTCTTGTCATGTTTTGCTCAGTGGCAATAAACGAAAGCGGTCTGAAAAGAACCTTATTCTCAGCGCTTTATTTTCCAAGTAACCCATCAGAACAGTTAATATCGATTAAACTTAGTATAATTATGAAATGGTTAAGGAAACAGGGGCAGGATTCATTTTACCTGCGGATTTTAGGTACTCAAAAGTTTCGAATGATTTGTGGCTATCAATATTGAAAATAATAATTTCTACTTTTCTGCTATTATTAACCAATTAGATCGATCTTTCAAGTTGATGAACACGGAAAAAGTTTTTTTTTACATATTCCAGATTGTTGCTCTTGAACTAGATTAAAAAAATTCTCATGCATGTATTATATATATCATTACCTATGATCATTATATATCCTTAGTAGACGGATACCTTTGCAGAGATGTCTGTTTTCCTTTATATTTTTGCAGAATGGCAAAAAAACAATATATAATGAATAATTGTGGAAACGTACAAAGTACTACTTTCAATATAGCTACTAATGCTAAGTTCTTTGACGAAGTGACACCTGTTTGCTAAATTCGATCGATATTTCCGCAATCCCAACGAGTGTCAACCGGGAAAAATGGCGATATTACACGCGATCTTTTAAAATTTCTGATTCAGGATTGACATCTGAAACCAAGAAAGGGGAAAAATCCAGTACAGGTACTGATTAAGTATGGATATCCTCTAACGGAATGACTTTTTGTATATTTTTCTCATTATAATAAAAAATAATTTTTATTATTTTATTTGCTGCAAAAATCTTTTCTTAAGTTGAAATAAAAAAGATGAGGTGCATTACAATAAACTTAAGTCAATAGCAAACGTGTGATGGCCGAAGAAGTACAAAAGAAAGTGACGTAGGTGATCGATGTTACAGACGCAGAAAAGCTATTCTATGGGAAACACTCGACATTATAATGGAAAACGACAACAGTACTAATTTCTTGCCTGCAAAAGAAAATGAACTAACTGTAAGTTAGCTTCCTGAAATTCTCACCAAATCTCAACACAAAATACATAGGTAATTTCAAGATGACAAATGAAATAATAGAAAGATTAGTTAATTATTATTTGGCTTTGACAGGAATTTCTCAGCGATGAGCTTACTCTTATGCCATTTTAATAATTAGTCGTTTCAAATTTTTTTTATTTTAGATTAAAACAGGGTTTAGATTAATTGCATAATAAGGTACAAAACACCGTTTCATGAGTGTGTTAACTGCTCAATAATGTTTGAACAATATTAAAATTATAAAAGCTGATTGAATTTTGCTTGATCATGGAATTCAGTCATCTATTAGCGATTGCATTATCATTGCTTTTGAAAAAGGTGATGGCCGAAATAAAAACGGAATTTTACTTCCCTTAGGAATTTTTACCTCGAATTTCCGCTGAATATCTATCCAGTAAACTATAAAAAGCTCTCGACTTTAAGACATTTGGGACTAAAATCTTCCACACCAATCTGACGCGTCGTTAACTCGTTATACCTCCTGTTGGAATTTAGACTGTTCTAGTTTAGTGCGCAATTGATTAAAGTAGATTATTCTAGTGAAAAATGAATGTATGTGTGTTATATTGCCCCCCAGTAGTGCATATTGAACCGCTGATTTTTTCCAATGAATATCACTCCATAGCTCTTTGTTGCCTCTTTCTATGCAAATACATCCAAAATCGTAATATATGTATCAAATGCAAATAATTTTCCGCACGTTTATCCCCTGCTTTCCTTGTCTCCATGCAGTTGATTTTCACTTCTCAAGAATGTTCAGCAGAGAGACAAATATTCCCTTTCAAATGAGCTAGATCACCCACTTGAATCTATCATCAGTGGGGAGTTTCTCTGACTTAAGATATGATTGCACATTTAGAAAAAACAGTTTTGGTATTTTTTCTGTTTGATGTTTAAATGGCAACACATGGGCATCTGTTATTCATGAAAAAATTTTACTCTTCCTCGATACTCGGTGAATATATTACTGTCAAATTTCAGTCCATTGGTAAGTTTTCCATGTCTACTTTGCACAAAAACTCGCAAAAAACATATTCTCTGATAAGCTCTGATTTTCCAATAGATGCTAAATTAGTAAAACACTCATTTCTTCACTATTGACAAGCAGTTGGGCAGTGCAAAATATTTTTATTTGGAGTCAACTCAACCAGCAAAAAATCTTGCATTTTTTAGTTGACACATCTTTCAAGACATTAAACAATCATTATCATTTCAAACGTATTAAGGTTACTGAGAACTTAACAAAAGTGTTTTTATTCATTGATCTGTTGCTGTTACATAGAGACATGATGTCTTAAACTTATTCTCTTGAGCATTACACCATTATCTCCACTTGCACACTATCTTTTTTCTTTTCAACCTTTTATCTTTCTAACAAATTGTATATTTTTAATAATATACTATAATAATATAGTATAATCGTATAAGCTTCGCATTCTCCTAAAATTGGATTTTTAAGCTCGAAAATCTTGAATTTTTGCACTACTTCAACAATAGAATATTTTATTTACTTGAAAACCGCAGTATACATATGGAATGGAAACTCATACCATCATTTGTACGTTACAAATCCCTGTGTAAGTATGAGGAATTAATTGGACTAGGTTTCAAAATTGTTCAGGGACCGATTTTGAATCCAGAATAAGGCATTGCAAAGCATGCCTGGCACAGCTAGTAACTAATATTTCACACTTCGCTCATCTTCCAAACAGCAATCCATATCCCACTCGCACTCTCACTTATCCTTTCGCTTTTCAGCGACACAAACCTAATCACATGCCAGCTTGGATCATATAGGTCATGATATTGACTCGGACTCTTCTTGAGTATAAATTTTAAAAAGTTAACAGGAAACGCCAGAGAGGAAATATATACCTACAGCGTAATATCTTTGAGAGAAAATTAGGCTTGCATGGAAACAGTGGGTGAAAAAAACTGTGAGGAGCGTGGAAGTCCAAGGAATGTAGGCATGAATCATTGTAAAAACAGACCAGAAAAGATTTAGAAAAGAAGACCAGAAAAGAAGGAAGAATTTAAATCGTGGTACAGGTAGAGGATGCTGAAGATCAAATGGACGGACAAAATTATAAATGATGAAGTTTACGGAAGAGTAGAAGAGAAGGACCTTATGGATCACTATTCAGAAAAAAGAACCAGATAGATTGGGCACACTCTGAGGTATTATTGGTTTGTGAAGAATTTAATGAAAAATGGAGGGAAAAATCCCCAGAGGGAGACCCAGGAATAAGTTCATTGACCCAATAAAGAGGAAGGCACACAGGAAGGGCTACGAGGAAGTAAGTGAAGGGTGGAGGGCTGCAGTCATCCAATCTAAGGATTGAACGATCAATGAATATATATAACGGTACCATCTAGCCTTGACAATTGAAAACATTATCAACAATAAAAAACCCCACTGTGAATAAGTCTCGCGTCAACCTACTACATGGATCATCAGCTTCCAATGCCCCCGACACCAATTTTTCATTTTAGCCGTGAAAAGCTCCCTCCGTTGGCTTTTGAATATTTTTCCTTTCTTTTGCCCTCCTTGTGTCTACAGAAACGCTTTTTTTGTGATGCACTGCGGAAATCTGTGGTGCAACGTATGCCCTTGGGATCTCAGTAAGCTGCTTGTGGCTTTCCTTAGGTTTCCCAGGGGAGGCAACCAACCACGTTAACGCAATATCTGTGCTGGAAGCGAGACTTTGCTCTCCGAGGCGGGAAAACCACTGAAGCCACTCGACTATTGGTTGCTTTCATGTATTGAATCAATTATTACGGATATTCAATACCGAGTGGTACGCTTTTTGCGGGATCAGAAATTGTACCATGTACTAACGGGTTAGGTGACCAATATGCGGAACTTAATTCCTCAAAGTTAATGTTTTCAGTAGCCATGTATTCATCACTTTGTTCATACTCGATCTCATTTTGATCACCGAACCTGACTCAGTCATTATATTCATGACAATGCTTTTGTATCCGTTTTCTCTAACACCGAATTACCTCAATGTTTTTTTTTCTTTTTAACAAAAATCTCTTATCCATTTTTCTGGATACGATTTTCCCGAACCGCAATTCCCTACTTTTTTATTATTTAACTTTTATGGAATTGTAGCCCTAAAGAAGTAATTATATACTTGCAAAATTTTTTGAGATGATCTATTATCTCTGAGAACTCTCCTTTCCTGGCGAAAAACTGCATTATTGATATGAAAAGGCCGATTAAGTCTATCAACTGGAAAAACTTTAATTCTGAAGGCTTTTTGCATGTTATTAGCGATGATAGAAAACTAAGTCACAAAAATCAGTCACCGTGATGTATATATTATTCCTATGTAGCTGAACAATATTGAGGAAACACTCTGAAAAATTGGGGAAAATAGATTCGGAATTATATCTTTCGGGAAAAATTCATTTGGGGGATTCGGTATTCTGGAAAACAGATTTGGGAAAAAATGACCGGAAACTGCCTCATCTATCTGGTTTGCTTTCTAATTTCTCTGGTTAATAAGTTTTCTTCCTCCACCCATTATTTTCTTCTGATTATTGTCTTAATACCTGTTATTAAAGAAAGGAATGCATGGACTAAAAACTACTCCTTTACGTCTATATTTATATCTTCTTTCTTAGACATATCAACCAGCCAAAGGGTTAGGCATCATCAACAGTTTATGACAACCTTCTTTTTTCTTTTGATAGTTCCTCCCAGCTTGATATATATTCTTATTAAATCCTCTATGGCATCGTTCCGCTCTCTTGGGAGTCTATTTCTATCCACAATCCATTTATAAACTTTCTTTGTTGATCTGTTGTCCCCCCGATGGGTATTATCTAACCTAGTTTTTGTGACTTCAAGAGGCGAACTATGGTCTCTTTCTTTACCAGCTCATTCAATCCTGCATTTATCTTAATTCCCGATTCATTTCCCTTCTCCCATGATGGCCTGAAAATTCATGCAAGTACTTATCTTTCGATAATTTTATGTATATCTGTATTGCTCTGCTAATCTTCATATCTTGCAACCTTATGCATCTCTTGTTTCGACAGTTCTTATTGCTGTTTGGAACATTTAATTTTCAATTGCTTGTGCAGAATATTAGGCCTTATTAATAGCAGAAAGACTCAGGAATATCAGAATTTCCTGAGTCTAGAGTAGTACTTGCAGATATTCTCAGAGTCATATTGTCAGAGATAAAATAATTCATATGTATACCACTGGTATTTCATTTCATTTATTTTTATTTATTTAATTTGAACTTATATTACATTTATGTTCCATCAGACCGTATGGTCTGTCGACGGGGCATGCATAACAATTGCATAGAACACAATAATTTATAATAGGTTATAAATATGCAGCTCAGGCTCATTATGATTGCCTAGGAACACGGAATCGTAAACAACAACAACGAATTCAGCAAAATATAACATAGTACAACATAAACCGTAGAAACTCAATTTTCATTTTAAGATAAAATAATGTGTGATCTTAAATAAATTAACAGAGTAAATTAGGTATTAATTAGTTACATTTTTAAGTAAGTGACATATCACGAATAATGTGATTATGTAAGATATTTTTTCCAGCAGTTTTAAGATTACATGTGCTGTCTTGGCATAAATTATCGATGTCATATATAAAGTCAATCATTTTAAAATAACATAACGTCTATTTTTGGTGCTTTTCAGCATATCATGCCATCATCAGGTACAAGCAGTTGGGTGGCTTACATTAATAACCAGGTGGTTTTTCATAATTATGAAGGAGTTCCACCGAGTAATGCCAGAGACAGTGACTTATATGCAAATGTTCTGTGTTGAGTTTGAAAAAAAACTCTAATAATGTCCATGACTCATGCTGTCTATATCACCTTTAAATCAGTCCTTTAAAATACGGGTGAAGTTTAACCTAAGTCACCGAGTTGACGACCACTGTTTCAATAATGTTTCAATAGCTTCAATTTCCAAATTATTTGAAATGAAATATGAGAGTTTGTAACAGTTTAAGAAAAAGCTAGAATTTGTTTCACGAAGTTTGGGAATTGTAAGTACTCTAAAACTCTAGTAGTACAGCAATAATTCATCAATCGCTGTACCTACCTGTTTCGCTGGGAAAACCAAGACCTTTGTTACCTTAAAAAGAAAATTTTCCCACTTTATAGGAATAACGAAGTAAAAAGCTTGTTCATTAAGCAAAATTAGTTAGTAAAACGCTTTGAATATAACTTCACAAATCTATCTGTACTCAGAGGTTAAAACACCGAATACAGATTTCTAAATTTTAAATAATTGTGTTGTTGGCCAGCTGAATTAGAAGCACCGGAAAATGGTAGTACCTTTGAGACTGACGCTGCAGTGCTATTATACTATGCTCAGATCATTGTATTCAGTACTTTAGTGTACTTATCTGAATGTATATTGATGAAGGTATTGTAATTGGTGCCAATTGTGCTGAAGGAAACAATTAGAAATATTGTTAAATGGGCTAGAAATAAAGATGAAAAACGATTCAAGGCTTTTTCTTGGCAGAGGAAAATACATATTGAAAACATCAGATATGAAAGCTGATGTTTATCTTGTTCTTTTGTTGAATCATTTCATTTAATTTTTTATTCTTCATAAGTTATCCTATCTCACATGACTCATTCAGTATCAGAGCAATGAATCCCTGTATTTTCGTTTGTTATTATTCAGATTAGACATCTTGTCATCCCTCACGCTTTCTGAAATACCTCTCCATTTTTCCCTTTCTTCTTTGCATCTATGCCATGTATTTTCAATCCTCATACGTCCGTCAACGGATATTCTTATCCACCCATGCTAAGTATTAACCGGTTTTCTCGCATAGAACCTCATCAATATCCTTTCTCCTCATCAGTATCTATCACTTCTACGTAGATCTTTCTCTCCTCCCACCTCTACCATAATCCCCCAACTCGATCCTTGGAGGCATTCGAACTACTCTTGTAGTCCTGGTTTACGAACCAACCCTCCACGTGGAAAGATATCCTTTAACCTTTTTATTACTTAGCTTCTATTTCCTCATTTCCACGCTCTTTAAAAAAGCTTCTCTTTCCACCACAGTCTTCCTCCGAAGCACATTTTCGTCTAACTACAAAGAGCATAAGCAGTTTTTGTAGCTCTAACTGAACAGACAAACGATAGTATGCTTTTTTGATGCTTTGGGCCTTTTTCGACGAGATTTTGTGCGCTGAATCCGAATCTATTCTCATAATTGGTATCACGTCAGGATTTTGAGATATTCAAACCAGAAATGGTCAAAATGGCAATTTACAGCTCTGTTTGAGCTTGAATATCTCAGAAACCAAAAATAAAAGAGTAATTTCACAAACGGATATAATATGGCGTCATGATTATATTATCTGTGCCGCTCTGAAACACACCATTTCTGAATTTCTCAAGCAACATAAGCCTAGCGTGTAGCCTCCGAGCTTCTAGGGTCTCCCACCTTCATCCCTCTGAAAGTTGTGAAACACAATATGTTCGCTCATAGCAGTTTTTAACGAAGTGTAATGCTATTCTTTGTATTTTATTTATTTATTTGGTTTAATCATTATGACCAGGGTCCCAAATGCTCGCGGCATACTAGAGGTGTGGGATAACCAGACCGAAGTAGCCTCTCTCTTTGACTTTTTCATCCGAGGACCTTCCTATTATACATTTAACCAAACCTAGTATCTTTATGCTGCGCCACATATGTTCTGTATGTGTAATCCCCACGATATATCAGATGTTAAAATAATTTCAAGATATTTTACTGTCTGAAGATTTTATGTTTACTCCACCCACAGTATTGGTATGGCTTTTATGTGATGACTTTTGCAGGAAGCGAACTGTGGTGCATTTACTAATATTTAATTCTAACCCCCCCTCCTGGCACCACGAATGAACGTTGTTAATGCCCAGTGACAGAACTTCAAAGTCCATGTCTTCGATCATTTCACGGTAGAGAACTGTATCGTCTGCAAATAATCTTAATTGACTGCTAACTCCAGAACTTAGATGATTAATATAAATAATGAATAAAAGAGGACCGAACAAGCTTCCTTGAGAAACGCCGGATGTTATTCGTACTTTCGCTCTATTAATTTCCTCTTCCTGTTCCACACAGCCCAACATCATCTGCAACTCGTCTATCAAGTGTTGTACTCTAAATCTATATTTATGTCAAGTACATTTCAAAAATTGTTTTCCCTTTACCATCACAGGTAATTATCGACCCAAAATTATGTTTGCTGACACTTTTTACTGCCTTCTTCTCCCAAATTCTCTATTATATTTCTTCAATTATCTTATTTTTCCATTCAATTACACTTCATCAATTTATTTTTTATCCTTTTAATTTGATGTTTGAAGCGTATTAACTAAAAATAATTACTTTTCAAACTGAAATAGGTAGCATTATTTCCATGTACCTATTAGGTACTGCACTGTTAGAGGCCGTCCCCAAATTAATATTTGAGTTGCTCTTTCCCTCGAAAACTACTGATGATTCAGATGACAATTTTCAGAATTGTATATCGCTACGGATGCCATTTTGCGTGAACTGTTTGAACAGTTTTGAGTGAATTTTTTGCCCCAAATTGTAAAAATAATTATGTTGAAGATGGATTAATTAATGGAAATATAAATATTCGATTCAACATCAGGAAGTCAGTTAACTAAATTCTAAGGTTGTATGGTCAATGTAATGTTAAGTTAATGTAATCCGCCCATTGATCATTTATCAACTTTGAAACGCCCATATTACAATTGCACCCCTCAGTATATACGCAAGAATCACACAACATTTTAGCTTATTCGTTTTGTAGTTTTTGAGAAGAGTAACACACAAGCTCATAGTCAGACAAATACTAATCCATATTTAAATATTAATGAAGATAACAGCTACGAAATGAATATACATAGTTACAACTTGTAAACAAAGTGATAATTACGTTCCAATGTCTAAATGTAGGTTCAGAGCTATACAGGGGCATTTCATGCTAATTTTGTACTGATCATGAATTATGATGAACTGTCATCAAATCGAGGACTGGTATTTTCAGCTCACTATAACACTCTCAGCCAACTGCTTCATTCATTCAAAATTTCCTCCTCAACGTACCTCATGATTTGCTTAATGTATACTTATTCTGATGTGAATGCTCACTGTAGTCTTCCTAGACAAACCTTTCCATTCTTTCCTCCTTTACAGTACTATTTACATGATACTGTTGCGTCTTCAAAGGCGCCCAATAAGTTTGTATTGTCATTTTATAACCAGAGTATTCATTAGATATTATTTTTTCTCCGACCTTGGCGGGATTTTTCTATTTTTTTTATTCCCTGCGTCCCTTGATCTTCATTTTTTTTCATAACACCAAATGACTATTTCTTATGAGCCTATTTGCTCTGCTGAAGTTGTCATCTAGCTGTCATTGCCGTATCCGAGTATGGTCGAATTTTTGATGAAGTTTTAGCGAAATTTTTCTCTGGCCATTGGAGAGATAACATTCGAATTATATTTTTAAAATGAAAACAGTAGTAAGAAGAATGAAGGAAATGCAGTATTGCTATTAACGGAAGAATTTTGTTATTTATGACTAAACTTCTCAGTAATTCAATACATGTGCTTTAGGGTGGTTCGAAAAATGGCTTTTCTCGCAAATCGTTTCCCGAGGGGTGCCAAACCTAATCTTTTACTATGACTAGGAAGTACGCACAAGATTATTGCGCAGGGCTGAGGATTTCTACTCTAACCTGACAAAGAAAATGAGTTTTATGCACATTTTCAGGAATTATCGACTTTTTGAGGGTTTTTCCTCCATATTTCTTGAAATATTTTTTTTTTATTTTTACTCTCACTAGGAGTAAAAGAAAATAGTTCATTTAACACATTTTAGTTGATATTTAGGGAACATATGATATAAAATTTTTATTTCAGAGTATTTAAGGTCGATTTTTCACTCATTTTTAAGCATTTATGCATATTGGAGGCTTAATATGAATAATTTCATGCCGTGCGCTAAAAACGCTCTTACAAACGAAGTGTTTTTTCAACGATTTTACAAGACATATTTCGTTCAGAAAACCCTCAAACTACATTTGGTTTATTTTCTGAAGCACTCTAATTGACGTAAATTCCCATTTTTATACCCTACACCACGTGATCAGGGTATATGGATTTAGTCACAGCAGAAATGTAACGCATTGAAGGAGGCGTGGCAGGTATGGAAAAGTACATATAGAAATGATCAGCATCACCTTACGAGTCCATCTAGCTATGTCCGTTTGTCCATCTGTCCGTCTGTCTGTCTGTCCGTCTGTCTGTCTGTCCATCCTTCATCTCAATACTCCCCGTCTATCCTTTTAGACGGGGAGTATTGAGGTGACGGATGTACCCACGCTTTGACCACAATTGGTCCGAATTGACCATCCATTGGTCGTGTGGTCCCTGATTCGATGGCGTACTCCGGCAGACCGCATGGCGTCTACCCGTAAAGGGAGTCGGGGGATACTCAATCCCAATTTTTTGGACAACGGACTCCTCCGGTTCTCAAAATAGGTGCGGTAAGTCTTCGCAAAAGTGAGACTGACGGGGACTCGTCTGACGTTGTTGGGGGAACCCAACAGATACAAGTACTGCGGGGAGATGGAGGCCCATTGTCGTCCTTTTGACGTCAATCCGCCTCATGGTGTCGGCCTCGCAGGGGTTGTGGTTCGCTAACCTTCCCATCCCATTTTCTTTTCCCACTACTTCCCACTAGGGTATAAGCGAAGGCTTGCAGACCTGGTGGGGGGTTTTTAGACCCTGCGGGGAGACCCGAATCACCTGTTTGTCTGTCTCTTCGCACGATAACTGCCGTAAAAATTAAGATATCGAGCTGAAATTTGGGTCATAAGTCTCTAGTAGTTCACAGACGGCACAGTTCTCAAATGGGTTGAATCGGACCAAAACCACGTTTTGTTAAGACAAAATTGAAAGTTATGTAGGGTATTTGCGCCTTCGGCAAGGCAGAAGATAATTTCTTTACTAGTTTTTCAATAAAACTCTATCTGAAGGGCAAAGACGTATCATGGAAAACGGCTTCTCTTTTTTTAGGCAAATATTTCGAAATGTAGTGCAGTTACTGGCTGATATTTTGGTGTCATTAGAAAGATTGTTTTTTTCAATTATTCTGCCGGTAAATGTAGGTTTTGATGCAATTCAGAGAATCTCCTCCCGGGTTTCTACACTTTCAGGGGTCTCTCTCGCTCTAGTATTTCCTATTTCGCCTCGGCATACGATCTACCCTTCTTTATCTCGTCGGTGAAAGCTATTCTCTTTCTTCCTCTTCCCGTTTGCCGAACATCCTTCCCTCAAACACATTCTTGAGCCACCCATCGCCCCATATTACATCCTCCTGTCACCTTCACTGCCTATCCCGGATTTCATTCAGAAGTTTCCTTGCCTCGCTCACCATCTCAAGCACAGCCTTGTTAGTCTCCCTTTCCGTCCACCTCACCTTCTCCATCCTTCTCCACACCCACTTCTCAAATTCGAAATATGAGGTTTATTCATTTACTGTGAAATCAAATTCAGTGAATTTTTACTCATGTAATATTTTTAGCATTTATATCAGTCTAGCAGTATCAGCATCACTATATTGAGTTGATATTTCACTCAAACACTTGTATCTCAAATATTGAAAGTTTTATCGCTATAAATACTCGAAAAAATTTTATTTATTACCTTGGCTATACCTTTAAAACTAAAAATTTTGTCGCCCGCATGCTCAACAATATAATATTTAAACCTAATTACCTATCAATGGAGATTTCACAAAAAACACACAACTGTCATTTCTCTGGCCACATTTCAACATTTATCCCTTTAGATATATTCCGCATTACCCTGAGGGGTCAATCAATACCTGTATGAAAATGCTTTCCTGAAAGCCACCTCAAGGGCGTACGCCAGGAGACTCTAGTAAACCAGCTGCGTAAACGTAAAGCCCCGTTCACAACAACTTAACTTGCTTTACTTGGCTTAACTTGGCGCGACTTAGGAGTTGAGTCCGTGAGAAAGCAACACAATGGTTCACAACAACTTAAAGTGGCTTAACTCGACTTGGCGTAGTCTTGGAGTTGAGCATTTCTCAACTTTCTCTTAATTCTAGCCAATAGCAAGGCCTGGTTTACTATCGATAGTGCGGAAGTAATCGGGATTACGATAGCGATAAGGCCCATTAATCGATTGTAATATCGACTTTGAAAGTGGCGTGCTATGATTGTTTGGAAATTTCAGGCCCCGATTGGCACTCGGGAACAGCTTAAGCCAAGTTAAGTCGTGAATGGGCTTAAGAGAACAGGAAAAATTAATAGTGAGAGGGGAGGAACAACAAAGTGAGAGGTGTATCGGTGGATTAGCGTCTTAATCTGTTTCTGTTGACGCCGTGAAAGGTGACTGGAAGGAAATGATTCTGATAAATATCTCCTCAGCAGTGTGTCTCTCTTCTTTTCCCGCTTTTTTATGTCCAACCTATCTGGTGTGGGGAAAATTATATCATCCGGGTCGTACTGGAGCTTGTGCTACTTGAATTTTTCTTGCCCTACACGCAGCTTAGAAGACTATTGGATCCCAACTCACAATCAGTCATAATTTGTAATGGATCCGCTGCACTTTCTTCTCGCACATTGCCGTTGCTTCAGTCTCAAATGCAATAGGAAGGACTCTATTACAGCCAGGGTTACTCGGAAATATCCTCATCTAACAGTTGTGGGTCCCTTTTTGCTGCAAATCGATGCTAAAAAACTTGCAGCACAAGACCTGATAGCGATGACCGCAGAGGTGGTTATTCTTTTCCAGAATGACACCTACTTCAGCTTATTCCAAAGGTAACCAGTTTCGCGTCCTTTACACATGAATTCTTGGACGTAAGTCTTGATAGCTGAATATAGTCTTTGCGATCTGCTGACTCTGCAGCTGCTTTTCTGTGGAGAAGAGTGTCTTACGTTTGGTTTCTACGCTTTGATCCATCTCGTAAGGATATATCAAGTTGGAAGAATCATCTCCTACTGCTCCCGCCCGTCTCGAGTGCTGGCAATGCCTGGGCTAATGAAACGCACAAACTTTCTAAGGGGTAAGAGGTTCTGGGGAGGGCCTTTTCAGCTGTTTCCTGCTTTCATTCTTGTCAAGAATAATTTGTCATTGCAGTGTTCTTCCTCTTTCCTCAATTTTGGCCATCTAAGAACCACGTAAAATAGCCTATTTTTTTATTTTCGTTTGCCTTTTTACACTTATCTCATTATACAATAATTCTTCTCTCTTGTAATTCATTCTCATCTCTTTCGTCCAGGTTCTGTTCCTTTTCCTCTTTCCATTAGCTCGTGGGTTTTTACATCAATCTTCTAAATTCAACTTTATCATTTACTATTTCTTCTCATATCCTCACCAATTCTTTATTTTTCTTTATCCCTTGGGCCCGCAAGTTGCCTCTAATAAACCTTTGATAATTCTTTTCGTGAGTCTACTGTTGCCCATTCTTATTATATGACCAAAGAAATCTAGCTTTCATTTTTCCTACTCGTATCTTTAATGGTGGAGGTCTTTATACTTCCTGTGTCTACAATTTCTTTCTCTGTTTACAATGATGCCATAAATTTTCAGAAGTGATCTTTTTTCCTTTTTTACATTTCTTCCATTACTTCTAATTCATTGAAAACACACACTTAGAGGCTTGTAGATTTCCTGAAATGCGTACTTTAATTTTTGTGAATTAATCTTTTTTTAATTACTCGAAGAACTCCGCGAAGCGGATGAGCAGTTGTCAGCGCCTCACACACCACAAAATGAACTCGCTTGAGCAACCACTTGGTTGTTAAAGTAAATGAAAATTAAAAGATTGGAACAAAAACAATGCTCTAAACGCTCTACATTACATGGTCCCTAAATGCAGTTTTGATCCTCTCGCTAAAAAATTTCTGAGAAAGGCAATCAAAATTTTCATCGAGGCTCTTCAGAAATAATTAGATACAATAGCAGCTTCTGAAGCAGTCAGAGTAACGCAACTCACCGAAGGATAAAGTTGGAAGCCTCTGGAGACTCGGAAGCTACACATAGGCTAAGATTACTGGTAAAATTAAACAGCTCATGCAAGCTGGGTGACGCCGACGATATTAATTTCACTACCTATACCTCTAGAGATAATTTGAAAGAGATGGAAGAAACACTGAGTTTTCGCACGATTTATTTGGTAAAACTACCGCAATATCAGCGCATACGCATCATTATCGAGGCACCAAACATTCTCACATTCATACAGAGACGTTACCTTCTCAGCGGTTTAACTTATGTGCGACGTTCACTACGTCACTGCTTGTACCAACCACCTTACAGTCCGATTGAAAATAACACAGATTGATCTCTTCCCAAAACACTTCCCCAACCCTCATTCCTCCACATCCTGTGAGCATATACGTGGCTTAATTCTATGATTATATGCTATTACGATCGACTGAATCGACGTAATCGTTTGGAAATACAAAGTGCACCATACTTCTTGCTATGAATTTTAACATAGTAGAGACTTTGATTATCAAAAGAAACAAAAAATAAGAGAGACACTCTACCGAACGTATCGTTACATTCATTTCTTATCTTTAAAGCATTTATTTATTTATATATAGTATTCTGAAGTTTTTGTAATCGTAGCGTAATTTGTAATTTTATAATTGTAAGACACCATAAGTTACGTATGAATGATTATATCATCACTGGTTGTTCAATCCTAAGATTGGTTGACTGCAGCCCTCCACCCTTCCCTATCTAATGCTAGTTCCCTTACCTCCCGGTATCTCTTCTTCCTCTTAGCTTACTTTCCTCTTGGATAATTGTATATCTCTACCTAAACAGAAAAGAAAGAATTTTTCAGGCAGAGTTATTAATTTATATGGCACAAAATATATCTGTCATTGCCCTAATCTATTGTTAATACCAAAAATAAATGTGAGAAATGTAGGAGTTGAAAAATACTTTTTCGAAAATGAAGCCATATCAAATTTATTTTGGTATGTGCAAAATTGTATTCGAGTTGGCAGTGTCTATTTTTGTCTGTTTTGTCAAAAATATTTATGAATGGTTTAAAAATAATAGATGCTTTTCTAACTGAAGCCTTTTACTAATTCTACAATTCAACATTGCAGTGTACTTTCTTACCATAAAATATAGCATGATGTAAATAATGTGCCAAGCATAATTGCAGTGAGTGTTATTTTCATATTTGTAGACGAGTCGTTTGTGGCAGGACGGACGCTCTCCTAACGTTCTCCCATTCGAAATTTGATTTCTGATTGTGTTAAAGATGCTGGGGAACAAATTCTGTGTCTAATTATCATTACTTTTGACTACATAAAGTCATTTACACCAGCATCAGCCGGAGAAAGCCATCAAGCGGGGATTGAGGAAGACTGGATGAACGCCATCCAGTAATTATATTACTGAGGCATGTACCTACTAGCAGCAAACGCGCGCGGGTACGACATACATAAACACTGCCTCTAAAATTTTAAGATAACTTATTCTTACCTCTTTTTTTAGTATCCAGTAAACCATAGTACTTTTTGATTGATGCGTAAAAACTAGCAAGCACTTAGCTCGATTTCTTTAGAATGCGAGCCAATATAACCATTAATTTGCTCCACTGTAGAACAGGGAAGTTACGCTGTTGATCATTTGAAGCATGCCATCTCACAACTGCAAATAGAAAAGCAAAAATGAGCCAACAATTACAATGACCCCTTAATAAAACAAGACATCTTCAGACATGCGGTATTAGTATGAAATAATCAACACTGACAAAGAAAAATATGGACAAGCACTCAATAGCGATTTACTAACTACAAATGTATGACATAAATTTTCTCATTTCTTACTTTAAATAATGATTACCACATGGATATTGACAATGGAAGTTTCCACGTGCCTTATACTAAACGCCATGCTTGGAAAAACGTCATTTCATAATTAAAAATATATTCAAGGATATTCGTATTTACCTATAGAAGCTTAAGTCTCAACCTTTCCAATTCATAATTTAATCAATTGTTCTCGTTTCATTTTAGTTTAGTACTCTTGTTCTACATCTACGTTTCTCGTTCAACGAAGTCGGAGTTATATGGAACCAGCCATCATTTCTTTCGTTATAGTATTCAATACAACAATCTTGGGCAATACAATTACCATAAAACACATTCATTGAAATTTCAAACTACCTATAATCAAGATAGAGATATTTGATTCTATTAATTCTTTATTTACATCATTTATAAATCCCAAATTTTTCATATAGGTAATGCATGGCAAACAAACTTTTACCTGTCATTTACTTAACTCGACCCCTTCTTTAGTACCTGTCTTCCTCGAAAATCTATCCGCCACAATGATTGTCTTGTAAATATTATTTCTACTCTCATTAATAAAATAGAAAATGTTGCTTGAATATACAATTGCAATAGATTGAAATATCGGACAACACAGCAGTGTCTGTCGAGAGGAAATATTTCTCTTTAGTTGCAATGAAATTTGTGACCCATTCAAAATCCATAGGTCATTGTACGTCAATATCTAAGATCAGAAATTGATTTTTTGCCACCATTATCGAGATAATTATCATCTGAATCAATGCACAGTCCTCTTAGCTCTCTCAGTAAACTCAATTTTGCATATTTGATTATTTGCATAATCCAGAACAAGACCAAGTATGCAAGTAGAATACAATGTGATTTGAGCCATCCTAGAAGGATTCGCTTGAACTTGCAGCGGTGAAGAGGCTGCATTTTTACTCATTTCGTAGCGCATCATAGTATAAGTTTATATTAATCGTGCAATGGCAGCAGGAGACCGAAATAATAGTTAGGACATATATATTTATTGTGTATTTCTTACTAGAATAGCCAGAGGAGATGTAGCAGGTGATGGTTGTAGAAAGTAAAGAGCACACAACGACTGTAAAATCTAACTTGATTAGTGAAAAAATATTTCCAGCTACTGATGTATTTTACTTTGTCAGTATTAGTATTCCAATAGTAGTAGGTCTACTTGGAGCGTATAATGAACTGAAACCGAGCAGCTACAAATCCAAGCACACAGGAATTATGATAGCGATCATACTAGCATGCCGGCATGTCGAAACAGTATCACACAACATCGTAACCAGCTACTGAAATAGCTTTTAGCGAGTAACCTCGAGCTTGAGCATGATCAATTATCTTTTAAAACAGGGTCTAAGGAAATCTTAGGACTACGACTTTGGTCGAAGCACCAATAAGACTGTTGAACGGGGTTAAAACAAATACCACTGAACAGTTTTTTTAGCTTTTTACTATTTTTCCAATCGAATTTTAACCCATACTTGTATTCGTGCCAAATTTCCTTGGTCACTTAATAGTCCTTCAAACAGTCATGACTGACATGCAGACAGAATTTTCTGCATCATAAAAATATATTCAGATAATATAGAATGATTGCAATAGAAGTTTCTTTTCTTCTTCGCAGGTATGGAGCGATTACCAGCTTCAGTGGGACGAGGCTGACTATGGCGGCATAGGAGTCCTTCGGTTACCACCCGATAAGGTGTGGAAGCCGGACATAGTGCTTTTCAACAAGTATGTATACCCACTGAAAAAATGTTGATTTTATTAACGATAAGACTATGAATACAAGGTTTACTGAGATGTGGAATGACGTGAACCAATTGAACACCCTAAAAGGGGAGGCTCTCTGATCATAAGCTTAAAAAACTGGATACTTAAAGCCGAGAAATCTTTTTGAAACTGTATTAAACGGTGGATCGAAAATCAATTTTGATGAATTATCTGATTAAAGACAAGTGTTTTAAATACATTGTTCTGGGTACTGAGGCCATGATTCTTATTTAAACATCTGGGAGTTAATTCGTCATAAAATTCAGATCACAAGGGCCCTTAGGACAGTAAATATCCACCGCAAACAATGTAAGGGTATTGAAAAGTTCAAGAAAAGCAACTAAAATTTCTCTCGAAAGACCCTGCCTTGAATGAAGGAGAAGTAAACTTAGAGGATATTGTTAAATCTATGAGGATTTCGTGATAAACTGTTTTAATTAAGTTTTTATTGTAAATACGCTTATTAATGAAATACTTATTACCCCTAAAACCGCGGTAATTCATTTAATAGTTTTTTTTAGGATTATGTAGTGATATCAATCTCAATTTCACTCAAACAGAATACCGTAAATATATTGTAATTCCTTGTAGGTTATATTCGCATATTATCCGAGATTCAGGAATATTTTATTGCTCCATTTAATTAATTCTTTGGTAATAAACCTTTAATCAGCCAACTTAATACTTGTTACGAATAATTTTCACTATAATTTCAAAATTTATTTGCTTAATATGCTAAGAATGGAATCAGCTTCATTAAAAAATATAATGTCACGTAAGAAACTCTCTATTCAAGTCAATTATTTCAGCGCTGTTTCCTATGCTTACGCTAAAATATAAGTAATTCTTTTTGCTGCATAAATCCTAACGTCGAGTTAATTAAAAAATACTTAAATAAATTATTATTCTTGGCGTAAAAGCATAAATAAAGACAGGTGAATATCAGGGAGTCAACGCTGCATTTTATATTCTGTTACATTTCAGCGCGGATGGAAACTACGAAGTGAGGTACAAATCCAACGTATTAATTTATCCCAACGGAGAAGTGCTGTGGGTACCTCCTGCCATTTATCAGGTGAGATATTATCTCTCTCTCTCTCTCTATCTATCCCTCTTTTACTTCTTTTAAATTATCATTCGCTTAATCCTTAAATTTCTTTCCATTTTCTTGTATTTCTGCATTTTTTCTTTGTTCATTCTACACTGGCGACTCCAAACTTCGATAGAATAAGCTTTACTCAGCATTCCCAAGAGTGGCCCCCATAAAACAGCTCCAAATTCCTTTGAACATCTCAAGTACAGTTTTCGTAGATAAAGTGCATTTTTATCTGTTAGGACACAGTGAATCACAGTTTCCTATATTAGATTTTTATTTCTGAGCGCTAGTACATAATTTAAACGCTTAGACGTCAATACCTGAAAATGTTGGTGCAGCATAATACCTATTTGTTCTTACTTATTCACCAGCTATTGAAGATTCACAGTTAAACATGATGCCATTCCTTACGTCCTCAGAATTCTTGGTAATAATTACAATATCTTACTGAGTTGATATTTTCACTGAATATCATGAGACAACCATTTAACCCGAGGATAAATCAATCGTGAAAAACGTCATTTTTCTCTTGATTTAGTATCCCCAGTCAACATAAAACATAATTCAGTGCTGCCCCCATAAATATATGCTATGCCAATGATATCTTCAATCAGATCTGAATACCTCATTTTTACTGATGAAAAACTACATCCTGCCTGATTTTGATTCTAATTTTGATCGTTACCAAGCTGGACTGCTCTGTGCCGCATTTCGCCAGCATGTAATTTTTTGTTCCATGTCACTTCTGATGTTTTTATATAAAATATTTCCGTAATTAAATATCTCATTCCAAACATTTTCCAAACCATTTATTATATTATTCTTATTTTGATACTGCTCCTCTACTTCGATATTTGCTATCTAAACTGAAGCAGCTAATTTTTCAATTAATATTTTTTCCAGTCAAACTCTTTATAGATTTTTCAGTTTTTTTCAATATTCTGAACTAAATTCATACACGATTTACAGACCACAATCAACAACTACTTTTCTCACATAGTAGTGATAACATTGGTGAGTTACGTCAAATTTCATTGCAACATAAATACTAGGATAGTCCTGTATTCTTTACATTAAAAATATACCGTTTAATATTTATTACTCATCTTCCAACTATTTCACACCCGCTTATTTGTAGACCATTATTTCTTTGTGTAATTACTCATTCTTTTCCATCACTGAATTTTTATCTCTTTTCACGCACATGGGTTCTATTGACAATGTTTGGTCCAAACAGGATTAAGTTCAGTTATTGGTGAAAGTGTGAACGAGTGCCAAGCGATCCAAGCCAAATTGCAATGCAATTACCAAGCTACACAGTCACCCGTGTTCCATCAGCCCGTCTCCCATGTAACCCCATTCCTGTCTCGGACTCTGTACCCTGGAAGCCTTCCACCACACCAACCCTTTCCTCCTCCTCCAATGATCCACCCATCCAGACTCAGCCACCCCATGACTCACACGTTTTCTTGTTTATCTTTCTATCTTCTCGATTTTGTTTTGGGAACCCTAACCCCCACCAGGTCTCGAACTTTTCAATTAATTAAATTTGAAATCCAGCATAAATCCATGATCCTGCTTATGTTAACAAGATATGGCTAATGTGTTAAACGTTAAACATTCGCAATGCCTGATACCTGTGTCTAAGTTTATGATACTGAAATTGTCCCAGTGTTGAAATGAATGTTGTACATACGTTTCTGGTTAAATTGTGGCTTAATATTGGGTATATCAGAATTATACATTAATAAATCCTTTCTTGTGTCCATTGTCCCATTAAAATTCTAACTTTTAGAGTTCTGACTCTTTTAAACTGTCTCAAGACCAACTTATAAGGCCATGACTCACTGGTTATCTTGAATTTTTATCCTCCAAGTAACACTTAATTTCACTGAAATACATTGATGTTGGAAATAATCCATTAGCTGTGTTATTGCAATATTTGATCGGTATTGGGATAAAATTAATTATAGCTTAATTTTCTTCAGGTTATTTAAGAACTTGTGCCATTTTACATTCTTGTATACAGAATTGTGCTTCATTTAAAGGATATCTGTGAGAGCCATTCTTAAGTAGGAGCCATTTGCCATTCCAAATAAATGATTAGTACAGTTAATTCTGTTAATGAACTTACTATCCCACATTTTACGCATGTGGCTCGTGATTATATCTTTGGCCAGTTGAACGTGGTGTTTCAATGTGAGACTATCGATGCAAATCCACCGCCACCTCTCCTCAACCTTTTGGCATGTGCCAACCGTTGTCCAGCACCCAGAACAATTGGGTTTTGAGTGCACGCGGTTCCCAAAAACCAATCCCCCTCCTCTCATCTGCCTCCTCCGACACCTGGCTCTCCCGATCGCCGTCCGTCCGCCTCCTCCTCCCCCGCCAGTCCCCTCGCTCCCTCCCGGGACCGCAAGCATCTCTCCCCCCGCCGTCTTCACTCACCTGCTCCGCTCTTTTTCTCTCTCTCTCTCTCTCTGTCTGTCCACCTTCCGCGACCCACCCAACCAGAGTTCGTGCACCATAGACGTCACCTATTTCCCGTTCGACCAGCAGACCTGCATCATGAAGTTTGGGTCGTGGACTTTCAACGGAGACCAAGTGTCCTTACAGCTGTACAATAACAAAAACTTCGTGGACTTGTCCGACTACTGGAAGTCGGGCACGTGGGACATAATCGAGGTCCCGGCCTACCTCAACATCTACGAGGGGACGCCCACTGAGACGGATATCACCTTCTACATCATCATCAGGCGGAAGACACTCTTCTACACCGTCAACTTGATCCTGCCGACCGTGCTCATCTCGTTCCTTTGCGTACTAGTCTTCTACTTGCCCGCGGAGGCGGGAGAGAAAGTGACACTCGGCATATCCATCCTCCTGTCGCTCGTTGTGTTCCTCTTGCTCGTCTCCAAAATCCTCCCCCCGACCTCCCTCGTGCTCCCGCTCATCGCCAAGTATCTCCTCTTCACCTTCATCATGAACACCGTGAGTATCCTCGTCACGGTGATCATCATCAACTGGAACTTCAGGGGTCCTCGGACGCACCGCATGCCCAACTGGATCCGGCTCACGTTCCTCCACTACCTCCCCATCATTCTGATCATGAGGCGGCCCCGGAAGACGAGACTTCGCTGGATGATGGAGATGCCCGGCATGAGTGCCCCGCCCCCATCGTACGGCTCCCCCGAGATGCCCAAGCACCACGGCCTGGGTGGCCTCCCCGGGGGACTGGGCGGCGGAGGCCTGGGCGGAGGGGGGCTCGGGGGCGGAGGGGGCGGGTCGGCGGGCGCGGCGGCGGCGGCGGCTGCCGCAGCTGCGGCCGCCGCCGCCAAGAGCAAGATGGAGGTGATGGAGCTGTCGGACTTGCACCACCCCAACTGCAAGATCAACCGGAAAGCGAGCGCAGAGCGGGAGAGGCGGGAAAGCGAGAGCTCGGACTCGTTGCTGCTCTCGCCCGAGGCGTACAAGGCGACGGAAGCGGTGCAGTTCATAGCGGAGCACCTCCGCAACGAGGACGAATACATCCAGGTAAGGAGGGGGGTGCTCTCCTTGCGCCAACTGCATCCATTCCCATCCATTTGACTCCCATCGAAGTGGCGAGCTCAGAAACGGCCTAACTGTCCAATTCCTTTAGTTCCCTCGCAACTGACCCTGTAAAATTCTTTGAAGCCCCAAGAAATCACTCCTAACTATAGAAACACACAATGCCCTGCAGATAAAATAGAAGAGCAAACATAATCACGAATTCAGGCATTAAATTGTGGTAGTATATAATGGAATTTACGTTCAAATTTCGAATGTTTCCACTGATTCATAGAATAATCCCGCATTTCAATGCCTTATAACATCATCTTCCGGTGATGCTGGTCAAAACACAATTTCCCACAAGGAAATGCAAGTATATGGTTGTGGTAGGGATTTGGGTGAGCGCCATTTGTTCTTGGACCTCCAAGAGCAAGGCCTTTGGGCTCGAAGTGGTGATAATCTGGAATGCACTGGGTGGTATATGAACACTCTGATAAATGTCGTGCCATAAGTGAAGATGGGTTTTCTGTTCCTGCGTCGTGAGAAAGTTCTTGTATTCTTCTTTCAAATTTCCGGCCTGTTTGGCCGATAGGTATGCATAGTACCTCGCGTATCACACATAAGTCTCGAAATCCACTTCTCTCGTCATTATGCAACTTGCCCTCCGCATTTCCGGGACACTGTGCATGTTTAAAGGGGATAATTAGCAACTATAAAATCGTATTTGGGAAGGAGCTGGGCTACCTTATTATATTACCAAGGAAAGGTGATTTGCACCACTTCGATTTCCCATTACCCCAGCTTAGGAGATCGTTCAACACGAAAAAAGAGATGTTGAGTGAAATACCTTTCTTAAATCTCTCACCATTGCTGGCTTTGCCTTTTACGACTCCCATTTACATCATAAATTTACAATGATTATGTCACCGCTCAAGTTAGGCTCTCAACCACACCGATCCCCTTCCTTCACTCCAACCCCCTTTTCACCACCCCCACCCTTTCATACCCTAACGCAGCCTAAGTATGTATATTTGTATTTTCTTTGGAGAAAATTTTACTGTGATAAACATTATCTGAAGGTAATGTTATTAGACATTGAAACGAGTTGTCAATATGTAAATTGGAAAAGATACGAAAATTTTAGATTAATTCTAGACGAGCGAAATTTGATATTTTTCATAAAAGAAATCACTCTGTAAGACTTCTCTTGTTTTTTTAATTTTACCTATCGACTTCAGCGTGTATTGTGCTCTTTTCAAGGTAATATTTTGGCCAAACATGAACCAAGATAACAGTAATATTGGGTCAGTGTTTCCTCGTTATAGGCATGATTAACTTTGAAATCTATCGATGAAATAATGAGCCCAAATGAAACTTTACGCAGTAATTTTTCGTCATCTTACTTAACGTAGTAAAATTCCACCATGTATCACCTAAATCTCATCATTTTGATGAGGTAATGTCAAAAATTTTACATTTTGCAGAAATTTTCAAAAGTTAAAAAAAATTAAAATACTCTTATGCCGCGGGAAGAAAAGTCCTCACATATAATTCAATTTACCTTTCATATCAATATATAGCGTTGGGAAATTCCTTTGTAGGTCTTACTCTCGAGAGTCCTGGGTGATTTGTAAAAAAAATACAAGTATTCCGGTCCCTTGTCTTTCAATTCACTGTCTGAAGCACATCCCACTCTGTGCTGTGCTCGTGTTTATCTTTCGCGGGGAAGAGAACCTTACGCTGAGGATATTTGAAGGTATATTTTCAAATATCAAGTTCAAATATCCTCAGCGTAACATTGAGTAGAATACTGTGCTTTAAATGAGTATTTTCCATTCTATGGCACAAGAGTATTGTGGTTATTGGCTCCTTGATTCTTTTCCAATCGTAAATAATTCGATTTGTTTAATTTGGATTCAAACTCTAGCTATTGAACCCTGTCTCGTTGTCATGAATGTTTAGATTTTTTCCCTTGGTGCTGAAGAGTTATCGGACTCTTCTTCCCTAATTTACATACTGATACGAAGGAAAAAGGCCATGAACCTGATTTTGGGAACATTCAATAATGACCCAGGGGCTGAAACTGTTTATAACCATTCGTAACTAGGTTTAAGTGGAATTTCCGTAGTTAATATGAGTGTTATCTATATGGGTTATTACTAGGAAGTCGTATTTGACTCCTTAAGTTCAGGGTTCATTCTACGACGACCATGAATAACCAAGAACGTCTGCTCCTACTTAGATATAGAATAGAATAAATACGAGGGCATCTGGTGGGGATAATCCCACCGTAATTTCTTTAAGTGATACTATTACTAAATTGGGTGGTGTAGCTGCGATACTTCTCACCTGCAAATAAAGATTATTTTTGCATAGAAGTCATGTAGTTATGGGTTGTTTCTTTTTCGGTGTTATATTTTACATGCGGGCTCGCAACCACTATTAATGTTTGTTTCTGTTATGTCTGCAATGAATCATTCTCCTGAATGTAATTTTGAATCCTTCTCTTCGTCCGATATAAAAATCTTAATTTGATTAACAGCGCTATAATATTGCTTTACAGAGTAATATTTTGATTCCAGGATTGGCCATTATTCTCAGTAGTCGCAATATGTAGTGCAATTAGTTATCTCCAAACTTTAAGTAGAAAGAAGGGTCACATGAGTTGGCATGTGAGCCCACGGAAAAAACAGAATTTTTTCAAAACACGCCGGTTATTTTTTCATTTTTCCGAGCCATGGAAAAATACAGAAATTTCGTTAAAGTTTGAATTATGGCTGAAAAATAAAAATATTTTAATGATTAATTAAGAAATTTCTATTATAATTAATCATTACCACACTAGCACCTCTGCAAATAGGCATTGACGAAGATGATCATATCGTCAATATTTAAAATAGAAGTTACTCCAAATAAAATCTCAGAGGTGTGATCAGCTACCTCTCATCAGTCAGCGATTGTGACTTAAGTTTATGATGGCCAATTCTACAAATCAATGTGTACATTCAATACTACTTCATTAAAATATATTAAGTTTTAGGCAACAAAACTACCCTAAATTAGGAGACAAGAATCTGTAAAATGTTTTCTCATGAGTAATCAAAGGTATTCGTTTCAGATTACTGCCCCCTTCCAGCAGCAATTCATTCCACAATAGTTTTTAAAAGAAATTCCTACGATTTTTGTATTATTCTGACCATTGAACTCCCCCGACCTTAACCGTAGGGGAAATATTTAGGGATTTGTAATGAAGGCATGGGGACGCGCATTGGGCGAAGAATTCTGAAGCTCTGGAAACCCACATTAGGGACATTTATTGTGAATATATGTTGTTCGTTGTTTCAAAATTATTCCAGAAAAATGACGTTCGCCTATGACCTGTTGTTCACAATAAAGTTTTCCGTAGAAGGATTTTATACAAGCAGTTCATGGTATCGAAAAGCCCTTTCAGGGATATTTAAGACTAATTGGTTTAAAATGTGTTAAAATAGTAAAGCGAGCACGCTTTCACAAAATCTGAGAGTGTTAATTGATTTTGTTAAATATTTATTTATTATTTTGATTTTATTTATTGACCAATGTTTAAAACTTTTATATCCAGCCTTCATGATAATGAGTTTAACGCATAACAGGGACATACGAAATCGTCAGATTAACCTCTCACCAGCGTTGATATATTTTTCCAATAATTCATTCCTCCTGTGATCAATGAATTTTTCCGTCAATGCATCACAATATTTACACTTAAAATTGGGAGTGTTTTGATTTCCAAAAACTTCTGACCTGATTCCCTTTGAATTTTTCCTTCATTTTCATATTTAATACTGGATTCTAATGTATATAAAAATAACTTTAAAATTCTGAGCCCTTTCCAAAATTTGCCACAAAAAGTTAAAGATGGCTTCAGCCATACATATTCACATTTAATTGATAGGGTTCTCTAGCTATGGCATCTATGGCTAGTGTAAGATGTTAGATGTATTCGTACGGGAGATAATGACTGCAGTGTCACGCCAAATCAGGTTAATGAGTTTCCTACCTCGTTATCGGGTAGTAGTTCTTGGGATGTTTTTTAAGGATGGCCAAGGTTCCAATTTGGCGAAGCGAATGTCTTGAAATATTTTTAACGTAACTTTTTCCAGTAAAAATGAAAGCCCCTGAAATATATTACTCCATGAAACAATGTTGCTTTTATTTATAATAACTACGGCTTTTCATAATTTTTCGTAATGGACGTAAAATTATGTACAACGAAATCATGTTTTGATCAAGTAATATTCCAGATTTATTGAATGAATTACGCATTCAAGATAATAAGAGGTATTTGGTTTAGTGACTACGATTTTTCGCATGATTTATTGGAAATAAAACTTAATTTTTTGTAGATTCCCTAGAATGAAGTATTTGATCATTCACCACCTTCCAAGGAAATATTCACCAATGTTTACGGGTGCTTGGAAAAGTGAAGAATTTATGTGGTCCTTAATTCGCAAGACAGCTTTTCGAAATTGCACTAAAAATTATTTTTTTAACACTCTGGCACTTAGTCTTCCAGATTATCGTCTGCGCGACAGTCTCTTTTGATTTTACACATTCAAAAGTGTCTCTCTCCCGCTCTATCTTTTCTCTTCCGTTTGCATTACACCGTAAAAATTTGGAAATAGTATTTCACGGCTTAATGATGAATAGGTACTCGGCTTTTACATTTTTCTTTTTTACATCTTTGATTCCCTGGGGAAGAAAGTTGGGGTCTCCTTGAAATAATTATTTTGCCATGCGTTGAGTGCCATGCGACAAACCTTTTAATAAAATCCGTCCGAGTAAAAGTAATGAGCCTTCTTCGCTTAATTAAGGAGTGCTATATAGCGATTCAGGGGGGATTGGGTTGGTGTGGTGTCCAGAGTAGGTACTCGCCTACCGCACGGGCGGCCAGGGTTCAAATCCCTGCAGAGGTGGACGTTTTTCAGAGGGTATCCGACCCCTACTTGAGTGTCTTGTGGAGGGCACTTCAAGTACAGTACTCCGTCTGTCGGATGAGACGTTAAACCGTGGTCCCCTTGGCGCCTTTCGTTGAGAGTAGGCTAATGCCGACGCTGGGTTTCCATCCACCCTTCCTCCCTGACCTATCCCCTATGGCGCAAATGACCTTAGCCGTCGGTCGCCTCCCCAAATATCCAACTACAGCGATGCAGCATCTAACGCCTGAAGGAGCCAGCCATTTCAGTTAAGTGTTATGGACACATCTTTTAAGGCCCTCAATTTCCGGGCCCTATTCTGCAATGCTTTCGGCAGATTTATATGGAACACTTCTGCAAGCCACTGCCCTCAGCAAGTGAAAAATATATTCTGAGAAATACAAAATATCTCTCATTAATCATTGTATCATCTACTGGATCATGAGATTAGACCGAGATCGAAATACGATAGATCCAAAGCCATTCGAACAGGTATCCAATGAAATGCCACTATGACAGGTATCCTATGCATGGTCGAGATGAGAGAGTCGAGAAAATCGTCATCTTTCTAACGCAAATAAATGCTAATTACTATCACCAGCGATTATAAAATAAAAATGAGAAAAGTGTTCAATGGAAAAATTTGGAATATAGAAATCCTATTATACTGCCTTATTCCATGGTTTGTTAAATATTCTGTCATAGATTCAGGAGATAGTTGGGGAATTAACTTGTGGGAATGGAAAAATCATTACATCAACAGAGCAATACTTCGTATATCCTACTTTGTAGAGTGGGCTTCGACTGGTTTCGACGCTATACCCACGTCATTATCAAGTGGTTTACTCTACGCGCTTATGAGGCGGGCATGGTGTCGAGGTACTCATATATTTTGTGGCTCGTACGAAGTATTGAAGCTATAGTTTTATTCTTTTATGAACCCTGTACAGCTTGAGTCATCGCCCAGCTCCGGATATCGTGGTATTTATTGTGCGGTTTAAGCTACAGAGGGAATCAATGTTTATTATCAATAACTAGTTGTGTACGATTATCTTTTAGGAAAATGTAGAGTTTTGTTCTTTTTTCGTGCCAAGTCACATAATGGCAATCAAGGCAAGGATAGAATGAAATTGAGGGAATAAATTTTTTTTAAACACATTCTCGAGGCTGGTCCTTATTTCAGGGTCATTTATATACAAATTCCAATTTTGTGATTAATGGACAACCCATGTCTTCTCCAAAAAGCCTTCAGGATCAGTAGACCCGACGCCTACATAACTTTTTCAAAAATCTAACCAGTAGTCAGGGCATCGAAAAGAAATTATTGTTTAAATGACACCTACCTAACTCGAAGCTATTGCAGTCATTCTCTGGCGTAATTACTTCATTCTTAAAAGGCATAATCTACTTTCGAGGAACATCCGAGATATTACGGGCAGTGTAGCCTTGTGACTGGGAAATCTTTGAGATCCGTATGAAACTGAAGGATTGTATTCCTAAGCGAGTGGAAGTGGGATGGAGTGAAACCCAGCGTCGTCATTGATCTACTCATAATGAAAGGCGTCGAGGGTTCCCAGGTTTAACGCCCTATGCGAGGAAGCTGTGCTTTGCTGACTCGAGCCCTCGATAGAGTTTCCGAAGAAGAGGGGATGATCGACTCCCATCACCCTCCCGTAATTCCTTGGTAAATATAATAATGGTATTCATGATGTATTGAATACCATATAAGCCCTCGGAAAGAAATCTCCTCCACAAACCAGCAATTCTAATCCACCCCAGAACAGAGGCGACCCTGTTGTTGGGTATTCAAGCGCTAATGGCGAGATATTATCACTGTTGCATTAATGTCTCCACTCCGATTCAAATGGCTTTCCTTTATTTCAATGGTAACCACGTCGAAAGCCTGGGTTCGTATCCTGTCTGTGGCTGAGATATTTTATCCAGAATTCCCATGTAACGTTTACTAATCGCATTCAGAGAATATATGGAATAAATAACTGAAAAACAAGGATAAAAAGCCTACGATGTGTTAGGGAAAAGTAACCTACTTATTAGTGGGGTGTGGTTACTACTCTTTTATCTGGAGTCTTTGAGCCTTGGCAGACCACCTACCTAGTTGTAGCGCAGTTAGCAGATTTAAGCTAGAATGTTTACCATGCGTAGGTAAGTGTATACAATCATCATTATTAAAATTTTATATGGGACACGTCCACCACCAAATGCAATCTTCATGTTACACACGTTTCAAGTTGGAGAGCAGTTTGCAGGGCTCTCTTTGAATTAGGTCAACGGAAAAGAAGAGTAAAATACATTTCGGAAGCACCTGAAAATGGAGGAGGCACGAAGCACCGGATATAATACCACATGGTATAATTTCAATGTATCAATTCTGTTTCTTTTAGTGTATTTGAGTTACAAATTAAAATACACTAAAAGAAACAGCATTGATACATACCATCGCTGATCCACGATTTATTTTGAAAATAAACGAAGGTTACCAGGCAATATCTTTCAACTTCCGGTTCCGGTATTCCGGGCAGTGTGAATGTCTGCTAATAATTCTTAAATCGCGGTTATCGTGAATTTCATGGTTTTTTATGGTGCAAATAAGCAAAAAAGTGCACAAATTATGACGACGCGAGGGTAGCATGATAAGGGACGTGAATGCCTTGGCGATGTGTTGCTGGGAAGAGGGTATAAAAATATTTTCGCAAGTGTGACGAGAGCGGACGTTTACCCGGATGACTGTTGTGGATAATTGTGAAGGTCAAGAACACTGCATAGCAAGAACATATGCAGTGTTCTTGGTGGAGGTTATCGTGTATTCCTAGTGCCTCTGGAATTATGATTTGTACGTTTGTAAACAAGAAAACGCGAAACTGTGCTCGCTCCCCGTTCTCCGGATTTTATAACGAGGCAGGGAAACCCTAGAATGGACGATTTGGTGATTTGTCTTACGTTAGGGTGTGAACGTTTCGAAGCCATCCTGCACCTATACTCAAGAAAACGAGCGTACTCAAGGTGAGCTTAACGGGTGGATGCGTCAATGAATTTGCTTTCTCTGACCGATATTTAGTAGGTACAAGTATTTTGAAGGTAATTCTTAGTCGATAGTATTTAGAAACCAATCGTTGTGTCTTGTAGAAGGAAAGATATAATATAATACTAATTGGGGAAACTATCCAAGGAAGAGTACTTGTACAGCGCGTGGCAAACCCCACATAAGACAAGTTGACCATAGGGATTTTGGAAAGAGCTTGACGGAGGCACAAGTCAGTAACCATTACCTATAAGTGGTCCGAGAACTTCTTTTATTTTGCTTCATGCTTCAGCTCTTTGATTTCTAGTTTTCATTCTGTGAATAATTTGTGAACTCTAAGTATCTAATTGGTTGTGACTGGTTTGTGGTTCCTCTTGTTGGCATCCTTAGTTTCTTTTGGAAAATTTTATTAAGTTCTCTACAAAAAATGGACAGTAAGTCATGTTGCAGATTGAATATCAATCTTTTTGACTAATGTCTGAGAAAATATTGCCCCAAATACATATCAAGAAAGTTATGCAATACTTAATAGACAATATTTACCCCACCATCTTTTAAATACCTGTGTGTCATTTTGTTAGCGGCTGTTTATGGCTTTTAAGTTTGCCACTGATATGGGGCTACTTGTTGAGAGGTTAACCAATAAGTTCATCTAAACCTTTAAAAATCGATTGCATAGTTTCTTATTCATTTAAAACTGAGAAAAAACTTTTCTGCTCCTTTTTAGGCAATCGTCGGCGCATTATTTTTCATTGTGGCTATTTTGAGAAAATGACTGAGGGTTATTGGGTACTTGTAACTGTTGACTCTGGATCCCATTCATTCTCTTGGGACTCCTTGCATGTTAAGCCTGCTATTCCCCATAGATAACTAAACTGGGCGGAGGAGAGAAGGTGGCAATCCCTTAGATGTTGCATTGCTTTTAAAGTTGATTAGTACACAAAGCAGTGCTTGAAATGAGAGATCATTCAATTGATAGGGTTTTGAATGTCTGCCAGTAGTCTTGTCAGGGTCAGAATATGCTTCTCCAGGACTAAATAGTTTGTAGTCAATTACAGCCTGATTCTCGGAGTTCTAACATAAGTCATGAAGACCCATGTCGTGGAAAAATGGGGCTAGGTGCTGGCTTTAAGATATTAAAAATCAGTCATCACTAATTGGTTTGTTGATGGTGGTAGTGATTAATTAGTACTGTAAATACAGATATAAGTTATAGATAATTTCCTATTTTTGTGTTGGTGCATTTTTTGGCTTAGAAAGGTATTAGGAATCTGGAAATATGGCAAGGGAATACTTTTGTTCTATTCAAATAGTAATATGGTGATCTATCCAATGTACTCTGGACTTATGGCCTCCTACATAAAAAATGAATAGAATATTTATTCATGAGTTTTACACGCTGTTTACATCCTATAAGGGTATGGTTTATGGTTTACATCCTATATCTGATGGGTAATTGGTGCTTTTTCCAAATTTTTATTCTTTTTAGATTTATATATGGTCTGTGTGAACTTAATGTATCCTCTATTCAAATTCTATCGGTATTTTACAACTTGTTACGTTTGAAGGATATGGTAAATCTTTCAATCTAATTAAATCTCTCTTTTCTAAGAGTTATTTAATCCTAGAAACATTTTAACTGGACATGGCGTATTGCCCAATTATTAATGTAATATTTATCTATTAAAATTACTCCTCACAGTTATATGGTTGCTTAGCAAATATTATACATGTGTGTTATACATACATAACCTATTCCTCCACTCATCTTGAAATGTATGTCTTATGTTAAGGTTAGGGAGGTAGGTCAGTATGTCATTGGGGGTTAAAGCTTGAAACTTGAAGGAAATTTTCTTGGAGAAGTTGGATTAGAAAGTATATGTAGTGCATATATAAGAATTACTTAATATACACTTGGTGAAGAATGACTAATTGGCAAGCACAATGGTCAGCTTTTATTGCAATGATGAAAAGAAGCTATTTTTCATGCCACATTGTAATTCCTCATTCCACACTAGGATAGGGGTTGAGGAGGCAGTATTGCTTTATATAACAGAGCTTAAATTCAAACAATGTAAAATAGTTTATTTATTGTACATGAGAAAGTACATACATGCATATACAGGCAGTTACCTAATTATATGATAAGTAAATCATGATGTTAAGAACACAGCTAGGTTACAAAATATTTTTTTTAATGTGACAAGCATAAGTAGACATTAACAATCTATTGGTTTACTAAATATCAATGCAAACTAGATTTTACGGTTTGTGAATTTCAAACATATTTATTAAAATACACACAATTACTCTACCTCGACTGTTTCTTCAATTTTCAAGTATTAATATTAAAAAAGTATGTATTCTCCATTGGCAAAGAATTAGCTCCACAAATCATTCTAGCCATAGGATCATGAATTAGTTAGTAGGTAATGAATGCAGATTGGAGGAACTCATAAATGGCAGCAATTGAAAACCAAACTATTTACTCAATAGTCCTGAAGGAAATAATTCGAAAAAAATATTTTTGCAACTATACCTCAGAATCCCGACCCCCACCATAGGTGCCTACAAGGATGCAAAATGTTAAAGGCCCTTTGTATTGCCCACCATAATTTCTTAAAAAGTATTCCCTCAGAAAAATTGCATTGTACGGTCTCTGGTTGATTAAGTGACCCAATATTTTGAACAAAGAGTATTATAGCCATTTGGAATGGAATCAGGGACTACGTGAAACATCTGAACTCTTTTGATTTTTCTACGGTGGCCGTGTGCCTTTGTCGCCCCAGCATCAAACTTTGGCTGGAAGTGAAGTTACATCATCACCTCCATCCACTCCATACCTCAATCCATGCTGACTTGTAATTTTTACATTACCACATTATTATTGGTATTTCTTTTTTAATTATAGTTTTTGATGGCTAAAATGAAAATATAGGGCACATGCCAATTGTGTACCATCACTGAAAGAGAAGCCGTAAATTCTGTGGCTCCACCTCCTCTATAGTTTAAGTTCTCACCTCTGTGAATTGCCTGCCAATTATACTCCAATACTTGAGGCTCATCGTACGATAAATATACTAGTGCATTATTTCATTATTCAGGTATACAGTCCCTCTCAATCTTGAGAACGATATCAGAGTGGGATGAGATACTTTTTCTGCAAGATAACTGCCCCATTCATACTTTTATTTACTGTTGATAGTTTTATTTAATGGAAAATCAGAGGCCTGTGCTGTATTCAGCACTACCTGGACATCCAGTGTATCAGTATTACCGTGACAGTAAAAAAAAGTCCAACCTGAGAGGAATTCTGAAACACTGAAAATCCAAGATGTGTCAATTCTCAGAGGTGAGAATATAATTGCAGCAAAACTGGCATCTTGATTTCTGGATATTCAATTTTTTGTGGTGGTTAATTATACCATGTATATAGGCAGATAATTTATTTATTCACTGACATCCAATCCCTCGGCGAGGAGAAATAACCATGGTGTGATTAAAACTTTCACCCTCCAAATCTGCAGGAGAGGATGCTGCGTTTCCACCTCACAGGCCAACAAATAGAGACGTATGGTATTGAGATAAGGCCTGCTGATTTCTTTGATGGCCATAATATTTTAATTATTTAATAATACATTATGAATACAGCACAATACTAACACCCTCTTTCAGCAAGTGTAATTTCCACCTATTAGAGCAATGGATTTTATTTTGGTGTTCATGGCATTTCAGTGACAGCATATGTGCTAGATACCAGTCAACTCTGCTGAGACAAAATTTGAAGAAATCTCCAGTCCTGTTACTGCAATCAGATTATATTCAAACTTATGGAGCGAAGATTGTTATTTTAACCCTTTGAGTGTGGCATGACATGATATCACATCAAGGGTACCATGAGTGTTCCAGCGTTCACTAGGCCCCCCAGTGTCAGCTGGAACACTCACGGTACCCATGAGACCCTTGGCCAGCATCATCTCATTTCCATCAACACGTCATCAAATCCAACGTAAGAATACCATGTGATATCACGTTATGCCGTACTCAAAAGTTTATTATTTCATTATGACATCAAGGATCATGTTCCATAAACTTTTGTGATTGCAGTAAAGGAATTAATTACTTATGTCTCCAAAATAATTTTTATCTGAAATTATATAAAAGATTAGCCTTGGCACATTATTTGCATTTTCATGCATTACTACGCAAGATTGAGAGAATAGATTCAGGAGTGATGTATAGATCCTTGTTCCATTCCAGTGCCTAATGAATGAGATTACCATGAAGATGATACTCGATAGTGTAGGTGTGTGGAATATTTGTGCAAATTTGTCCTCTGTGGGCATACGAGTTAATTGTCTTGGCCAGCATCATCTCATTTCCATCAAACTCATTTGTGTATTTGAGGGATTCTTCCTCTACTGAAGAGGCTTAATTCTTATACAGTAGATTCTGGTTAGTTGGGCCACCAGTTATTTGAGGCAGCCACTTAAATGGGGCAAATCTTGAAGAACAGAACCAATTGAAGAATATCTCTGCTTTCTGCAAGATTAAGATTGAAGAATATCTCTGCAAGATGTTTTCTGCGCTTAATAGGGACATCATGGCGCTTAATTGGGCCATGCATTGGCAACATTGACTCAAAACTTGCAAGGAAATGAAAATTTTTTCCATGCCAGGAAACAGTGTTTTAACATTCCACTTCTTTCATTTAATCTTATTTTCCATATGGGTACCTATTCTTGCCTTTAAAGCTCTTAAAGAATAATGAAGCTCAATAGATATCGTACTGTCTACCAATTTTATTTCAAACTCTTGCTACATGTGTTTCAACTGTCTAGCAGTCATCATCAGGCAAGACTGTATTGGGTATTAACTACCTTCAAGTCTTGCCTGATGATGACTGCTGGACAGTTGAAACACGTGTAGCAAGAGTTTGAAATAAAATTGGTGGACAGTACGATATCTTTTGAGCTTCATTATTCATTATGCTGTTCTACAACATCTCGCCGGAGAAAGTGGAGTTTAAAGCTCTTAGACCAGCCTATAAGGGATCCAGATTCTGTTTCCATACCCCAAGACTTCATCCAGTGCCCTTTAATTTTTTAGGGAAGTGGACTCTGGAGGCAGTGATGGGTCAAGAGAAATAAGTGTTTTGAGGATAGAAGGGTGCTGGCAAAGGCATTCAGTTTTGACTTATTATCAGTTTAAGAGATAACGAGAGAGGAGTGGGACACCCGTGGTGAGGGTTTAGGAGCGCAGTAAAAAGTCTATCTGATTTTAAGACAGAAAAGAGAACTGATTTTCAGAGGCAACATTTTTAAGGCAGTGTCCGTTGAATTTCACAGCCATTTCCTCCATTCCACATTCCACAGCCACAGCCAAAGAATAAGTTAGATGCAGAGCTGAATGTAAAACCAAGTGGTGCTGGTTGTAAGGTAGACCCATGTTGAATTCAAGACAGCCCTGGTCTAACAGTGAGGTAGACCCATGTTGAATTTAAGACAGTCCTGGTCTGACAGTAATCATTTTTCATCAACATTCACTACCTATGGTCATGCAACCAAAGTTATAGAAACTACAAGCTTTATAGTATTTGGCAACCAAATACATATAGATATAAGAGATATATATATTTTCTCAAATTAGCTTTCACAAGATTATTACAATTGTCAATGACACATTTTACAATTGGAGCAGTAACATTTTGCACACGGAGTGCTAGCAAAAATTGAGTTTCAGCCTGTTTCTGTCTTGTTCCTGTTCTACTGAACCCTCTCCTACAGAAGCAGGTCCTTCATTAGGCACAATTCCCTGCACAGCGTTATCAACAATTTCACCACCATCCTGTTCTTGCTTTCACACTCAATGGTTCTTACTAATATGTGTTCTTCTGCTGGTAAACTTAGCGAAGGTTTTCACATCCTCACATGATTAATTCATCACCCAAAATGTATTCTATTTACTTATTATAAAATTTATAATCGGCAACGTGGAAGCCCCCCACTTAAAACCACACTCCGATATTGTCAGCAGACGCACCGTAAGATAAACTTGAAGTTACTTGTCACTTTTAGCTATAACCAACACTTTTATTAAAAATAAGGGAGCTGGTAAACTTTCTCACAGCATCATGAATTGGCGACGATGGCGAACGATGGTATGGGCACACAAACTTTGATGGGGAACCACGCTAATGCGAAACCGGTAACCGCTTGAATCAGACAGGCAGAGTCATTTCCTTATTTTTACTGTTAGATGCCGACAGCGCTGCCTGCTTTCCTCACCTAAGTGCACTGATTTTCAACATGCAGTCCTTGAAAATCAATGTAGGTGTGTGATTCTCACGCGAGCTGCGCCGTAAATGTAGACCATTACCATAATACCACACTGCATTTAAATTCAGATCGCATTGAAAACCAGATTTACTTTTTACTGTGAGTAGGTAGGGGCTTTGAGGGTGACAAATATAATGCTATGATGAATGTCTTGAAGAACTTTTCTGATGGTCACTTTGGTGGATGTTTGTTCCGTAGTACATAAGAGGATTTTTTTACTTCATTGGGAGGAGCTTGCTCCTCAGACTGAGGTTCTCTCTAGGGAAAATCTCTTGGCTGAGATTCAAACCTTTGACTAAGCCTTTACCTTACTGTGACAAAGCAGATGGGTTACTCAATATGTATTTTAATTTGAGGACCTTCAAATTTAGTCAGGAAAATGAAAATTCTAAAAGAGGCCAAAATAGGTTTTAGGGCTTCCTGCTTTTACCTTAGTAAGCCTGGTATTCTCGATGTACCATGAAGTGGATTGTGAAGAGGATTTTGTTCCAAGCGCACCGATTACAAAACCATCTTGATTTCTAATTACTGAGCGGTTTCACTAAGAACAGCCTTGTTTAACAGTTTAGTGGATTTAGTCTTGTAAGAAGCTTTATCATGGCTTACGATATGTTTCCTATAGTTGCTCAGTTATAACACTGCAGTATCACCTTAAGTAATGTAAGAAGAGTAAAGCAGAGAAATTATCTCTAAATGTGTTTGTATAATTGGGGGATAAAATTTCCAAAAGTGTATGGCTTAATGGAATGAATATCACATAGTTTGTAGAAATACAGTATTTGCAGCTGGTTTAAGTTTTCGAGGTACCCTCAAAAGTAAAACAGAGGGGAACTTATAAAATTGAGAAAGAAGAGTGAAACCGAAGGGAAGTTAATAAAAATAAAATTCAATGCAGTAGTGAGTAATTGGAGACTGTTTCAAGAACATTGGATCTCTGAACTGAAAGAAAATCAGAGGCTGGACTTCTGACAATAAGGGAAATCATCTCATTGTCGGTGAATGTTTTTCTCCAGTTCTTTCTCATCTTTCTTTTTCTGTTTTTATCTTTATGTATGTGCATATAAGGATAATAACAAGTTGGTTATGAGAAAAGATGTGAGAGGACCAATAGAAGTTAAACTCTTGAGTAAAAAAATAAATTAACATAATCAAATTAATATATCATTGCACATACCAGCAGGCTCTGTCTCCTGTCATTAAATGTTTGAAAATATAATATTTGTAAATAGTCAAGAAAGTCAACATTGAAAAAACAATATTCAGTAATGCTATTATAATTATTACTTTATTGTAAATGCTTGTCGGAGTAACTTGATCGAAAATTATCAATGCAGCTATGTGATTACAATTTTCTTATTTATTTGCAGTTTTATCAAAATCATTCAGCATTGAGCGAACAATCACTAATATCCCTCAATTGATATTAATTTGGAGTGCATATATGTAACCATACAATGTGATAATAGTCTGATCAGTGAGTGCATTGTTCTGTAGTATTTCTTCACTTTACTAATGGTAAAGGTACCTATACTTATGTGTACTGAAGCATAGCAAGCACTAGCACACACAAGTAGGCTCTTCCATCTTCTCAATCACACTCTTGTCTTCTCTATCTGTCCAGGAGTCAGGTGTCATGTGATGCTGGGCTTTTTAGAGGTTACCCCCATCCATAGTAAGCGTTCCACTTCAAAAACTGTCTGTTCCAAACTGAGAAAAAATAGACTCCAAAGTGTATAATTTATGTTTTGATAGACTTGTGAAAAAATTTTAATCATAACTGTAATGTAATTAGTTACTAAGTTCATTTTCAAAGGCTCCTAACATCTAGGTAAAAAATGATGTAAGATCTTGTTTAAAATTTGTAAATGCTCAGTGGAGCAATAGGAACACACCTTTATGCCTATTTTTTTTAAATATGCAACAAATAGCTCTTTAGAATGTTCACTGCATAAAACAAATAATTAACCACGAACACATGCCATGGATGAGGCTGGTATTGTGGCAAAGGGTCTAGATAATATCTGCCTACAAGATCAAGAAAGGTGCATGTGTCCAGTGGGGTGGGGTCCCTTTGACATCTAGGAGTTTCATTTTTGTTAGTATTCTGCTTGGTCACTGAGCAATGTTAACTCAGCGTTGGTTTTCTTGCATCAAAACGTTTTACCATTCATAAACAGTGAATTTTCTCATAGAATGAAAAATCTGCAAGATGTTGAGAGGGCATATGTTGTATATGGGTTGAGAAAGTTCAAACACTAGAGCCTCTGGCTAAAAAGTGCTGGGTAAATTACTTTGAGAATATTAGGTTCTTGCCTTGCAGTGATATGGAATTTTGCTGGAATTGAGTCTACTCAATGTGTGGGAAGAACTTTGTCCACAACTTGGTTTCATGTTGCTCTCCGTCTACTTTGTTTAATCTTAAAGATAATTTGATATTCATTATGTATTTTTATATCTTTATCTTTCTGTTAGCATTGTTGAGATGGAGTAAGAAATTAAAATTGTGAAAAAATGACGTCTACTAGTAAAAAAAAATTTCTAGCCTTTTTCCTTGTAAAAATGGGATTTGAATTTAACCGAATTAGTGCTATCATAATTGTAACAATTTGTGTGAAAATTGTTGGGATATTTAAATTTATGTGGCAGTAAATTGATAAGCATAAAAATCTAAACATTGGATTAATAATAGAAAAGGTCATATCAAAACTTAGCTTGAGCTTCAAATGAAGAAAATAAAAAATGAACATAATCATTGTCATCTATAATTATAGCCATTATATGTAGAGTTGCAGGGAGCGAAGCAGACAATTTTGGGAAAACTTGTTAGCTTCTTACACTAAAATATTGGCTCTCATAGAGTGAACTCTGATAAGCCAATGTTACAATGTATCATGTCGACATGAAATTGTGTAGGCACAGGTGAATGAAATATTGCATTATAGTGTCATCCTGAATATTGTCCATCAGTTCTCCCAGTTAACTTCTTCATCTGCCGGATTTTAGTCTTTGTATGCATTTTCATATTAGTGTATCCCTCCTTATTTCCTGTATGTTACCTTGAATTAATATTTCTCCCTATCCAAGAGAAGTTTCTTCATTGTTAGTTATCCCTCTTTATACGAATGCCTCCAATATTCAGTTCAATAATAGCAGAATCTCAATTAATCTCCACTGGAGGAAGCTGAAAAACTAGCCATCGTCTAGGAAAGTATTGATTGCAGAAGGTTGGGAATCAGAATTGCTTAAAATCTAAAATGGATCCAATACATCCCCACTTGTTATAAAATCTAGGTTGACATTTTTTACTCAAATCAAATGAATAATGAATCCTGTTCATATAATCTCAATTTTTTTAGAAAGTTTTCAGTTTCATTCGCTGTTTAATTTTGTGATATTTTTATTTAACATTTTAAATCTAATGACTGTTTCTGCAAGGTAATATTTGAGGTGTGGTGTATAATGAGCCTATAGGTGGCTTTTAATCTTTCTCTGTGTGCTCTTTTTTATCCAGTTGTTGGCAGGTTTTATATTTTCAATTCATATATATTCAGATATACATATAATTCTTATCTTCTAAAACAAAAAATACATAGAATGTGATAAAAATTTTCAGTGAAGATCATTGATAAAGGGTGAATTAAGGTTGAGTGACTTGATACACTCTATAGACTGCAGGTTTTTTATTAGGAAAGGAATTTTTCCTAATTAAAGTGTGGATGTTTTGAAAAAACAGTGGTGGAATCCCAGATTGAGTTATGTATTTGAGCTGATTTTTTCAGGAAGTGATTAACCCTTTGAGTGCGGCATAACGTGATATCATGTCATGGTTGTCTTTACACTGGTGCTGATGGCGTGATATCACGTCATGGGTACCATGAGTGCTCCAACTTTTACTAGGGGGCCTAGTGAAAGTTCCCTAATGAAAGCTGGAACACTCACGGTACTCTTGATGTGATATCACGTCATCAGCACCAGCGTAAAGACAACCATGATGTGATAAAAGATTTAAGTTTCTCCTGGTGAATAGTATTAATAAACTCTTCTCGGGCTCTGCACCAGGTGATTGGCTTCATGTTTGCCGACGTTTTGGAAAACAACTTGTTTTCAATTTTCAAGGCGTGTTACTCTGTCCGTGTCAGATTGTAAACTGAATTGAATTGACCGTTGGTCGGGCCCAACAATTGAGCTCAGGTGCCATCTGATTGGCTGATGTTTGGATTTTGCCCTTGAATTATTTTCTGATTTTTCCTTATGTTTTTAATGCAATTTATTACAGGTGTCCATGTATTGCTCAGATGAAAGCCAGAGTCACAATTGAAATTTATTGGATTAAGGCATATTTCAATGGCTTCCTTAATTATGCGGTCCCAGTAGCGCGCTGAGCGGCAAAGAATTTCTGCATCTCCCCATTGAATGGCATGATCTTCATTGATGCTGTGTTCTGCCACTGCCGACTTCTGTGGTTGCGCTAATCTAAAGTGCCTTTGGTGTTCTTTCAGCCTCGTCTCAATCGTCCAACCTGTCTCCCCCACATATATTTTTCCGCACTCGCATGGAAGCTCAATTGTTGGGCCCGACCAACGGTCAATTCAATTCAGTTTACAATCTGACTCGGACAGAGTAACATGCCTTGAAAATGGAAAACAAGTCATTTTCCGAAACAACGGCAAACATGAAGCCAATCACCTGGTGCAGAGACCGAGAAGGGTTTATTAAAACCATGATGTGATATCACGTCATGCTGCACTCAAAGGGTTAATTCGGAAAAAGTACTGAAAGAACTAATTCTTCATCACATAATTAGCCAAATCATTGCTTTTTTATTACATTTACAGGTGTGAATTAAATTAATTCATGCTTGCTGTGGAGATTTTACTATTTATTCAATTTTTTTGGGCGTGGTTGTGCAAAATTTGCTTTGGTATGTTTTCTGTTTTGATACTATCATGTGTAATTTTTAAAACTGGGAACTTATTTTAATCATAACATGTAAAAGTTTTATTTGGATATGTATTGGGTAAGATTAACATAAAATTGTAAAAGAAGCATACATTGCCCTTCCAATAACAGAAAACGTGTATTTGAAAAATTAGGAGTGTTTTGGTCCTGATTGGAAAGGCATTGTATAGGATAACAAATAATTGATTTTATTTATCGTGCATGTGGTTCAAATAAATTTAATACATATTCCTTTTAGTCTTCACCATCTTCTTCAGTTTTTTACTTCTACTTTGTGATGAAAATAATTTGCTCTTCCTCAGAGGTAAACTATTCAAACTGCTCCTCAACTTAGGATAAAGCTGTTGGAATATAACACACCCTTTAATAAATCATGCAATTTCCTTTAGAAATGTAAAAAATACATAGATAAAATCAAGAAGAGATAGAAAAGCATAAACGTATGTTTTTCTTAAAAGTATATTCTGACAATTAAGCTGCGACATTATGTTTCTCAGGTACAAAATTTTGTATCGGCAGAAGGTATTTTAGTGATGAATATGTGTAAGCATTTACCATCTGATGTAAGAGGTCTTCCGCAAAGTTAGTTGCACCACTTTTGCTATAACTAGTGAATAATGAATTTCTCTCCTCTTGGACCCAGTATCTTACTCAGCTATCTGCCTCAAGTTCAATCAACCATATCTACTACCAAGGTTAAAGCTGCGAAGATGGTTCTCACATTTGCCCACAGTTGTCAAAATGTATTTGTAAGATTCAAAACAATCTCAATCACCTTTGTGGCTTTTTTTTAATTTTACTGAAATACCAAAGAATCCTATTGGGCCAGAAGGAAGCTTAATTTTCCTATCATCATGAAAGAGAGGAAATTCCTCAATTTTCTTTTGAAACTTATGCTTTTGAAGTTTGTGAATTATATTCAGGATTCTTGATGATACTATAAAGGCAAATTATTAGCCATAAGATCTCATCTAGCATAAAGTGTTTGTTGAATTTTTTTTCCAAATTGGGTATATTTTGAAGGGAACTTCAAATTACAGCATTTTGTATACTCATAATTTCTATACTGAACCATTTCTGCCTACGGGTCATGATTCAAGTGAAAGGTTCTCACTGTTTTCCCTGGGATGGCAAATATACATACACCTAGGCACCAAGAAATATGAATGGGATGTCCATGAAAATACTACTATATCTTTATACTCTCCTTTGGTAAAAATGTCTTGAGTTGAAGTAAATGGGTGTTCAGTGATCATTGCTACATCAGTAAGCTTTTTTTCAATTGTAGCTTGATGATGTCCATGTCTTTCCATGTATGATGGATGGAACATGAATGATGAATTCCATGTTTTAAGTGGTTTGTTGAGTCATAACTACTCATCAGTGCTAATTTATTGCAAATTACAGGTCATAAATGTATTAATCTGTTTTCTGGTGGTTGAATCACATCTCATATGTGTGACATTAATGGAGATTAAACTGAAGGTTGTCTTAGTTTTTTAGCTCTGCTACCTTTTACCCATGTTTGTATGATTTTTCAGGCAATAAGTACTATCATCCTATTTAGAGAAGGGTTCATTGAAGATAAGATGTGGAGGTGAAAATGCAATATGGTGTTGTAAATAACTTAAAAAAATCATTGTGGTATCCTAAGGGAGATTTAAGATGCAGCTCAGCTGTTCATATATGGCTTGCTGGTTGCGTTATTCTCCTCATGGTCTATCAAAATTACTAGTGTTAAGCTTCATTTTTCCTTTTCCTGGTTTATCTAGTTGGTACAACAACTATTGGCCCAAAAGCTCAATGAAGACTAGATATTTTTTTCTAACTTGCTTCTGTGGCCGGGTCTTTAAATGTTAATTGTGAAAAATGCAAGTATATTAATGAATATTCCATAAAAAGATCCACGTTGATAAGTTAACTCATGAGCTGTCTGCACTGTATGTAGATTACTTTCACCCTTTAAGTATAAATAATCCACTCTGGTATTTTAGAAATAATTTGCGAATAGAAAAGAAACAAGGAGAGAATGTGGATCTGATGGGGTTCATTCATGTGTTTCCATTGCAATGATCAAATGATAGTGTAAATTACCAAACATGAGGGAAATATCAGATTTTGAAACCAAATGGTCCAGTCTGCTAAAGAGTTGTACCATGTATAAATGAGGACTTACATGTGTCTTTATCAGGGCCATGGCTAGTTTTTCTTCAAAATCTATTCCACAGCCAGCACATGTTATTACTATATGTCCAAAATTTAGAGAATTAATCTATTTTTAACGCCTATGCCCTGAATGTACGTAACTTCTTCATTTCTTGCAACATGATCAAGGAGATTGTAACATAAGAATAAATCATTGTATTAGAAACACTGGAATCAAACTTGAAGGTAGTTCAGTTGAAGAAAATGAAACTTTTTACTATGCAATTAAGTGATTTTGTTAAAGTTATATTGAATGTAAATACTAGCATTTGTTTAATGAAAAGTATACTCATAAGTGAAAATTTGTTTTTCATAACTAAATTTTTGATGATGCATTGCTTAATACAATTGCTCTTTCTTACAGCATATCATATTAATTATGTCTTAAAGTGTTTATCCTCAGTTTGAGTTTGCATTTGTGTTTAGTGAACATGCTGAAGCAAAAGACAAAAATATTTTGAATTTCTCCTTGAGACTTCTATCACCTCGTGAGCAAACAGTTTTCAAATATATTAGAGCATTTATTATTCATGGTAAGGTGGGAAAGAAATCCAATTGGATAACTGAAAGTGATTGATTCATGTTCTATTTTTAGGTAGTTTTGGCTTTACTGGTGATAAACTAAAATTTATGCCTGTTGAATATGTGCTTTTAATACACTCCATAAATTCACTGAACATTTTGTGGTGAATTTTATTGTATGGGAAAAAGGTGTTCCATTTTCATATTCCTTTTTATAGTATTTTCCTTGCTGTAAATGCTTAAATTCATGATGACGATGTAATATGATCATCACAAGAAATCTGAGGCTATGTCAATGGGTTAATTTTGGCTCGAGTTTGTTTAGCTTTTCAGAATCCAGTCAATGTAGCTGGTGCACACTTGCATGATTATAGCTCATCAGAATCTGATTCCTCCACCCCAATCTTAGGGTGTCCTATTTTGCATCAATGTCTGAAAGTCACAGGTCTTAGGGTTTCAGGGACTTAGGGTCACGAGTCTTAAGCCTGAATCACATGATACTTGACCATGTACAAGTCCGAGGATTCTACTGAGTACTGGATTTCTAGTATGAAACCAACCATGCTTGAAATCTTCCTAGGAGCTATCACACGATACTTGAACTTGTACAAGATCTGTTCGGTAGATCTTTGATCTAATACATTTGCGAAAGGAGTTTGACGACCGAAATGGAAGACGACGGCTTTTAGCTGCTGCAGCTCCTCAACCTCAATTGCCTCAGGTACCCTACCCATTGTGTCTTGTTGTGAGGTTTGAGTTGTTTATTTGATCACGGGAAATTGTAATTGTCACGAGGGACTATGGAGGTGCTGACATCAAAAATTGACAACCGCATTGCTAAGAGCAAAGGTGATTGGTCGGCGGCTACTAGGTCCTACTAGGAGCAAGTATGAAACTAGTACCACACCAATTACGAAAACAAGGATACCAGCTAGTATGCTAGCAATCATGCAGGATTTCCAGTATGCTTGGTCTGTATCCCACGATACTTGACCTTGCACAAGTCCTAGTATGCTAGCTAGCATCCTTGGACTAGTACAAGGTCAAGTATCATGTGATTCAGGCTTTAGGGTGATAACCTTTGATGAGAAAATGAGGCGTGCAATAAAGTTCTGATATCGGATTATATTTAGGGGTCACTCACGCAGCTTATCGTTTAACATGGGGGCTCCCATAAGCGCCCGCTGCCTGTTTGTAAAGCCCGCACTCCTGGGCCTGCGCACCACCCCTCACCATTTTTTCCCCCACCTATCATAGGTTCTGATATGTTAACTCAAATTAGTTGCCACTTTGGGAGGGGGTCAGTAACAACCTCGCCAAGTGTGGCATTGCTCTCATCAAGGAGTGTTCTCTGGCTGGATTGACCAAGGCTGAGTAGCAAATGCAGCATCTACTCCAAATAGTCTCCAGGCACCGAAAATGTATGCCATAGATGAACAAAACAGTCTTCAATGCAAATATTTTGTGAGCAAAATGTAATCAAAATTCTCAAAAAGAGTGATATTAGAATTCAGTTCTCGTCCTGAGCATGGAGCTTCTTATTTCCATTATATTAGTAAATGTTCTAAATTCAAGGCTTTGTTCTTTACATACCAGTCTCACCCCCCTCCTGAAGTGTTAACTAATGTAAGCCTATACATCACAACCTTCGATAGGTGGGGGAAGAAATGGTGGGGGGCAGCGCACGCATATGGGAGCCCCCACGTTAAACGAAAAGCTGGGTTGTGCGATCCCTAAGTATAATCTGATCGGATCCCTGATATTTTTTGCAATCGCTAACATATGCACGTGTCTGTTCTGTGACAGAAGTCCCTTTTTGGAGATTGAAGTCTTGTAAATCTTCATACTTACTCAGCTCACTCTTGATGTTAACATCTCAAGCTTACCAACCTCTCTATCCTCTTGGTGCCAAGGATGCTACCAATGCTCCTAACATCCTCTTCTCTTTCTGTGGTGTGCTTACAAATCGATTCTTTATACAAATATTTTTCAGCTTCTGATTGGTACCTCCTTTAACTAAGTTGCTACTGAAAAATTATATTCTTTATACATACAACAAAAGTTTCTTTCGGGATATAGCTGATAACTTGAATCTATAAGAAGGTAAAAATAATTCTGACTCAAAGCAACTACATATCTTTGAAACTTTTAAAAAAATCTGTCACTTTCTTTGCTCCCTTGTACAATATATTTTCTGTTTTGTTCCCGTCAGAATTTTCTCAACGCACAAGATGTCTGGTACAGAGATATCATCTTCTGGTTACAACTGCATCAATTTTTTGCTGATTGTTGCACAATTTTGAAAGTTCATTTTGAATTGATTATTTCTTCCTTATATGGACTCAAAGTCTATAAAAATAAAAATAAAATAATGAAAGTGGGGGTAAAGCAAGAGTTGAATATTTATGTGGATGGAGAACATCTGGAGCAGGTAAAATGATTCAAGTACCTGGGAACTGAAGTGATGGAGGATTGGAAGAGTGAAATGGATATAAGAACAAGAATTGGTATGGATAAGGAGGCATTTAGGAAGAAAAAGGCTGTACTATCTAGTAAAATGGAGCTGGAACTGAAGAAGAGAATCGTCAAGTGTTTTGTTGGGAGTGTGCTTTTGTATGGTGGGGAAATATGGACGATGACAGAGCAGGATAGAAAAAGGATAGAGAGTTTAGAAATGTGGATTTGGAGGAAAGTGCTTAACATCAAGTGGTCTGATAGGGTTAGGAATGAAGAGGTGTTGGAGAGAATAAAGAAGGATGAAAGCTATTAAAGACCATTGAAGATAGGAAGAAGAACTGGATGGGGCATGTACTGAGAAAGAAATGTTTGTTACGAGATGTACTGGAAGGAATGGTGGATGGAAACCGCAAAAGAGGAAGAAAGAAAAGTAAGATGAGTGATGACCTGAAGGCTGGAGGGAGTTACAGAGAATTGAAGAGGGGAGCACAGGACAGAGAGAGATGGAGGCACCAAGGACCTGCGAAAGCAGACAACTAATGGTGATGATGATCCTCATTAGGTTAATATCATACAGATTATAACAGAGAGGACCTCGGACAAAATCTCCTCGGATCTTGGCCTAGACCATATAAGATGCAGGGTGGTTTTCTTTGAGTTACCAAGGGAAAAATCTTATGAACTGGAAAATAATTAAATTCTGGTTCACAAAAACAAAGGCATGCCAAAGAAGGATAATTGAAGAGGAGAGCACAGGACAGAGAGATGGAGGCACCAAGGACCTGCAAAAGCAGACAACTAATGATGATGATTTCTTCCTTATCATTTAGATAGATTTACTCCCTCTGAACCAGTGTATACAGTTGTGATGGTTGAGACAATAGCATCATCATCAAGAATCTGATGGCCTAAGAGTTAATTGTAGTGACTGAGCCATTCGGAGCAATATCAGTCCTTATCTCTCTTGGTCTCTTGGAGACTTTCTCTCTTGGTCTCTTGGAGGGTCTCTTGGAGATCCTTTCTGTTGTCCTCAACTTTTTTGGAAATACCTAAAACGTGTGCTTCTTTTTTACCAAAGAATTAGATATTGTGAATCAATCATTTTCCTGAAGAAAACTTTACCAATGTGAAACGGCCATAGAGGCAATATTAGCTTACTCGCCAGGGTTACATACCCTGAGTATTGATTCAGGGGAGTCGATATAAAGCAGCACTGTCATATTCATTATTGAATAGCCCTCAGTAGGAAAACCCATTGTCAATGAGTTTTCCATGAGCAAAATGTAGCAGTTTTTCTGTCTTGATTGTGGCCACTGGCTTTGAGTGTGAACAAAAGTGGTTATAGGTGAGAAGGAATGAAGGGTAGGGTATGGGAGGGTAGGAGAAAGAGTTGTGGAGGGACTGATCCAACTGATGATGACTGATGAGTCAAATAATCCAATAGGTAGTTGGTGGATCTAATTTGGAATTATCAGTGATCTATTGTGAAGTAATGTCGTAAATGTTTGACAAATGAGCTCATTAGCTAATTTTCCTTAAACTTTTTCAATTTAACTGCCTTTGAATGTTTAGTACTTTGTCTCACCTATCTTAAGGGTCATTTGTTCTCAGTTTTTCATGTAAAAATTATAAAGGTATTACGTAATAAGTGGTTATTTGAGATAGTATTTATTCTCCCATTGAGGCATTATAAAAAATTAATGTGTACCTTATTCTTCATGGTATTATCAGAAGAGTATATTGATGATCCTTAAGACTCGAGGGTGGTCCCTTGAATCCAGTCATGTCTTGGCAGTCATGAGTCAGCCTTAGTTTTAAGAAATTCTTTTTATTAATGTTAAAGAAAAAAATTCATTTGTTTGCATTAAACTGTGACAGTTTTTTTAAAAGCTCTCCATGCTTAATTTATATTATGTTTATATTGTAGTTTAGACTGTGATTTTAATGAATTTTGTGAGTGGTTAGTAGTCATATTCCTTAACTGACCAGACTGACTTAACTGACTTAACCAGTTCCTAAGTAAAAAGTAAGCATTTATAAATGAAGCTTAAAATAAACAATGTGAATTATCAAACCATCAATTTTAAATGTAAGCAAAATAATACTAAGGTATCATTGATGCTTGTGGTTACATTTCCTTAACCCTTTCAATGCTAAGGCATAATTTGTGATTCCTTCTCGGTGACGAATTTCAGTTTTTTTGCATATTTACATTTAGCACAATAAAATAAGACATATGTCACACAAAATTTTAAAATTTGAAGCCTATTTGTTGTAATTATAACTGTTTAAACTTTGAACGTGCTAGAACGTTCTGCGCCTCCGACAAGTTGTGCAGGTTGCATGCATTCTCAGCAATTCCCCGTCGTCGATTTTACATGTTAAATGAATATCAAACCATAATTGCCGTTTTTCATAATTTCACGAGTTTATCCAGTTTGTAAACTCTTCTTACATATTGCACTCATTTAATCCTCTCGGTTATAAAATATTGCACTGATGACATTAAAATTTTATAGAATGCGATTTATTTTGAAAACTTCAAAAGAAAATTCCTCCCAACCTCATTTGGAAGTACAAATGCCTTTTCGCTCAGCACTTTGATCGTAAAAATACCGAATACATAATTTTAGTTCAGGAAATGGTTTGCTAGTACTTTAATTGAGAATTACCGTAATAAGCCATTGGCTGTGTTCATAAAAGTTCAAAAATTCTGCAGTTATTTTTTAAATCTTTTTTACAAACAAATTTAAAATCACCGACGAAAATCATAATCATAAAAATACATCTGAATAGAAATTTGTTTTTAAAACTGCAATCAATATTTACATAATTTCAGCATTTGATGTTCATGTGATAATTTATGAAACAAAGGATAAGTATAAATAATAATGACGGGTTTCCCTCACAAGCCGCACAATTTATGGGATTTTCCGTCCTTATCACTCGCTTGGCACTTCTGATCTTGAGCTGTCTATTTCATGTTGATGTGGATAATGTCACCAAATTTGCAGTGTTCTTCAATCGACAAAGGTAATCCAATGTATCGACACCGCAGAAAAATTGTCTTCGAGGAATCAATCGTCAAATCCATGGATATATCGGTTTTGGGGTGGTTGGCAAAGTATTTTTGGGTAGAAAGGAAAGTGGACGGAAGAGGGAAAGAGAGGTTGGTTTCGATGGGCTTAAGGATGCCGGTGGTTGTGTGAGACTCCTCATGGGGCAAGGGATGGGGGGAAGGGCTCAGAGCATTGACCATGCACAGGTCATAGAGAGAATCGGCTGATGGTGGGTCTCTGTACAGAGTGGAGCGAGAGGAGGGATTAGCTCAGAAGAGGCCTTTGGGCAGGTTTTGCAATGACTGAATCATTACAGCTGGCCTGAAGAAAGGCTGGGTGTGGACGAACGGCAAGCATCGGCAAACGGCTAGCGCAGAGGGGGAGGGTGGGGATGCCTTGGTGAAGGGTGAGCGAGGGTAGCAAGGAGGAAAGTGCATGGCAGAAAAATGTCATGGTCGGGGGTGAATGGTGTCTAGCTCAGAAGACAGCTGAGACAACAGAGTGGTGAATGGTTTTGAACAAAATAATCATGGCATAGATTCATTCATTCATAGATTTGCATTCGGACTGATTTATGAATTTACCTTGTCAGCTGTTGTAGGGTATCTAGGGTACTATTGAGGAGAGAAATGTCGAATGCAGAAATGCGTTCATCAGTATAAAAGGGAAGTTGAAATTTTCTATCAAATTGTGCCCCGATTTTTTGATAAACAAATGTCAATGAATGCTATGGAACTATCTGAAGTATGACAGGTTTTTCAAGTTACCTACAATGGCAGTTCTACAATAAAATGAAAATTTAAAAAATGCAACAGTAAATAGAGTTGACTATATTCACTTTCTCAGGGGAGGGTTTGCCCTGTATTTGATATGTGGGTAACTTATATTGAAAGGATTAGAGTACCTTGTGAATTAGTTTTTGTTTCACAAAGACTTTCTCACTCCACCATTATGGTTAATTCTTTTGCATTTTAATTTTAGTATTCAACAGCTAATTTAGCCTTTGCAGCATTTATAGGGGTTGAGAAATTGGAGGTGCACCACTTAGAAGTTCATTAAATCGAAGGATCAATATTTTAAAAGAATAATGAAATCCCCATTAAATTGTAAGTGAATAGTTAAAACTGGACCCTCTTTATCAAAAAAGTTTGTGTACACTGACAAATGGATCACCAATCTGCTACGAGACCACGGTGAAAAGGGGCTTTACGATTGCAAAGACAAAGAAAATACAATACGTGGAAGATATAATGGTGAAAATTTAATAAACTTTAACAGTAAAATCCAAATTACAAATACAAAACAAAAACGCCCACTGGGAAGCTAAAAAATTATAACTGTTACTAGAAAACTGACATTGTAATACATTGGACACGAGGGAGAAACTGACAATCGACTATCAAAAGAAAGATTTTTTTACATTTTATTATTTTCTATTATTAATAATACATATATCATTCACCATATTGTAACTATTTGTTTTCCTTCATTACTATGTAGATTCCGTTAATAGGGTATATATTTGTGAATAGATTAAGTAAAAATTGTGGACGTAGAAAAATACATAAAAGAGCAGATGCCATAGCAGTCCCTACCATACATCTTAACAGTGGCTCCGAGGGTTGTAGAAATGGTATATCCAAGTATTGTAGAATGCTTTAGATTTAGCTGTGGATGCAAAAATCTTCATTAATTGTATAGATTGATTTATATGCACCAACGATATAAGATACATCGAACTATGTCACTTATGGGTAACATTACAGCAACAATACATACACTTGCAACGGGATTCGAACCCACGGTGTGTAAGTTCAAGGCCAATAGTTTATTAATCTGAGTCCCGAATTTGTCGAATCGATATTGTTAAACCAAATCTAATGAACTACAACGAAATAAAAATGGTAAAACCAACAAAGATACACTTCTAATCAAACAATTCAAACCATAAAAATTGAAAAAGTTTAAAACATTGCCGTTATGTAACTAAACAATGCATTCCAGAACGCAACACACCATAGAAAAGGTTGAAGCCCAAGCTATGACGCCAGCAAAATTGCAATCACCTTACAAGTGATTTGAGTCCGCTGGCCGGCCGTAAAGAATGGCTTGAGCGTGGACGTTCTAGAACGTCCTGCGTCACCCGATAGCACCCACAGGACGTTCCAGAATGTCCTTGCACGTTGAACGAGTTAAATAAGTTTAATGGCATTAAAAATTTTATTTCTAACATATTTAGAGGAGTTAGAATAATTATTATTTTAAAGGAAAGTAGAGGATAACTTTTAGTTTTATTATGAAATGGTCAATTCTCTTTTTATAAAAAAAATTATGTGCAATCTTTTATGTCTTCTTTTAAGTATGGTTATAATCAACTAAAGACTCCAATGACTAATTATTGCAATGTTTCCTCTCCTTTCAGATACGTGAGGACTGGAAGTATGTAGCCATGGTGATAGATAGGCTCCAGCTCTATATCTTCTTTATTGTGACAACGGCTGGGACTATAGGCATTCTGATGGATGCACCTCACATATTTGAATATGTAGATCAAGACAGAATAATTGAGATCTACAGGGGAAAATGAGAGCTCTACTGTATAGTTCTCTCAGTGTCTTCATAGTGTTGGGTGCAACGATGTGGTTTCTCTCCCATTTTTATACATGATTATACATACCTCCATTCGTCCGGCCTGGTCCATCTTCTCCCTGGGAAGCAATGAAAAGGGAGAAGATTGGACTCAGAGGTGTCAGTTCAGCTTGACCAGCTAGATGGGGCTGTTAGCCAAGAGCATAAAACAGCCATTGTTATCTGGGGTCAAGTAGCACTACTAGGCTGGATTTGATGGAGAAGAGGCAGCAGGTGTACTGGAGTGCCGTTTTACACTTGAGAATCCTTTTTCAGGTCCACCTTCCTCCCTCCATGACCTACAATGAGCTGGTTGATTCATTGTTTTGCAGATCCAAAATTTTTAAGAAAGCAAAAATACCACCAGTAGAAGAAACTGAGTCTGTGGAAAAATGTCTTTCTAAATTTGAAACAGCGAAAAATAACTCAGAGTTTTTTTCAGTGAAAATATTTATGATGAATGACAAAAGAAGAAAATGAAGATAGCTAAGAGTCATATTTTATGTGGTTAAAAGTGAGTGTGACAATTTCATGGCCAATCGCAGTGTTTTAATCCTAAAAAAATGAAGTTTTAAAAAGTTATGTTTATGCCCCAGTTAAAATTTTTCGAATGCATGTACTAGTCCAAGTGATTCCTTGTCAATGGTTTCCTTTGAGAGAGTGCGAATGCGTGTGTGAGGAACACTGGAACTGAAGTGTTAATGGAAAATTTTCAATTTTACATAAGACTTCTTCATGATTCAAAGGGAAAAGAAAAACCATGTGCTCAAACTTAATTATATATAGAAACTCTTATTATCCTAGGGGAGGGTCTACAACATGTTAAAATTTGCCTCCTGTTGTTGTTGAAGGGAAAGGTGGGGGACACAAAGGAATGCACTATTCACTGTTAAAACCTCGGCCAAGCTTCCTTTACTAAGCTCTATAACTGTCAATGTATATTTAGGAGTGTGTTAGAAAAGGACAAAACTTTTATTAAGCTCGTATCTTTGTGGGTGCACTTAGGAGCTTAGATGACACCATGGTAGGCAAGTAGTTGCTTTGTATTTGCAAATGTCCTCAGAAGAAGCCCTTGATATATGATTCATTGGTACAAAGTTAGACTGGGGTACTCTTTCAAAAACATACACATGCATTAACACACCTGATCCCTGCTCAGTTAAATATGAGGGAAAGTTACCAGGCATAATTTATGTGCTTGTCTGATGCTACTAGGGCATTGTGAAAATATGGTGAAGGTTACCACTTTCAAGGAGTTATTTCTCTAAATTCTTTTATTACTGATTAGATTTTCCATAATAAGTTGTCAATATTTTGAAACGAATCTAGTCTCTTAAATACAAAATATCTATTATGAATCACAGTTACTTTTTTAGAGTTATGAGCATTCATAATTAATACTCAAGATTTTGTCCAAGGGAAGAAACTACAGGAAATTTTGAAAAATCCATTCTTTTGCCTTTAAGAACCAAATTAAAGACACGAATTCATTGAAACTCAATGGAAGGAGACAGTGGAATCTAGGCTGCCAATTATTATTACTAGTTCACACAGTTTCAAGTTATAGATAAAAAAGGCATAGATATCTAGCTGACATAAAAGATTCAAAGAGAAGAATACTCCATTCTGCATCTCAGTGAATTAGTTTCACTTTAGCCTCACCAACTCTGTTTACTGTTTTATATTTTTGAAACACCCACAAGAACTACACTCCTAAATAATAACAATAACAAATTATCCATAGCATAACATATCCGTCCAACAAAATGGATCTACCTACTGACAGCATTTGGTTGAAGCAATGAGTGTGACTTCTTAGGCACTCATACTTGGCAGGTTGATAGAAAGTCAAAATTCCCCAATGTTTTTCTGTATCAAGGAAGCTGCAAAGGGCTGCACAAGCAACTAATGAAAAGGCAAAGTTCTGATAATGAAAAAATGTGTGTTACATGTTTTCTAGAAATCCTTTTCTGGTTAAAATTTTGTTGTAAACTATTATCTACAGTGCAGAAAGTATTATCTACTTTGTGCTTAAAATACAACAGTTAAAATATGAATAGGTTCTTTGTTTCGTGTTTTCAAAAATCATATTTCTTAAAAAGCAGTGCACAAGTTTAATAAGAATAATTTACTCGACTCTTACACAGTGAGGTGAAATCATTTTTTATGAATTTTTATAAATTAGATACTCTAAAATATTTGGAGGGATATTCTCATCTAATTTGCCAATTTCTATTCCTAGTTTTGTAATGAACATTGACGACTACATTCACTGCAAATAAATTTATACAGAACAGTAGTTATAAACTTATAACAATAATTGGTAATCTATTCCACACATTTGCCAAAAGAGAAAGCATCCAGTGGCATTCCAGGGCTTCCAAAGGGAATATTAATTTTTTACTAAATCTAGACACCCTTTTTGGAAATTGCTTTTCAGTCTGTTATTTTTATGAAAACTTGTTGGTTCAGTCTTGTGCACATGCCTCACGACAACAACTCCCAATTACAGAAATACTTCTCTTTTGATGCTTCTTTCAATAGTTGATATTAACTGTATATATACTCACACAAACACATGCATTTGCATATATACATACACAAAAGCATGTATTCATTACTACATTTCAATTGTTTATGAAAATTAAAAGGCAAAGGAAGTATTAAATATCAAAGAAAAATGATATAATAATAAAAAAGTTATGAGTTGTCTAAGTACATGATAGACCCATAGGAAATTCACCACAATTTGGGCACAGTTTTGCAGTAACTTTGTTCCACATGCATGTTTTGAAAAGACTATTAATAAATAAATTGCAAATAATAATAATAACAAACAATAAAAAATAAGTCAAGAACAATGCTCAATGACTATCATAATATTTGAGAAGACGTTGTCGAATAGTGTGTTTGTTTTTTGTATATCAGTCTTCACAACCACAGTGAGTGTTCTTTGTTCCCTTTCGTGTGTGAGAAGATGTTTGTTACATAAAATGCGCTGCCACAAGTGTTGAGTAACTTTATTGAAAAGTAACAACAAATAAAAATTACTAAAATAAGGTTGTTACGGCATTCTTGGCAGTCTTGAATGTAAATAGTTGGCTGCATAATTAATTAACTCGATGTCAGTGTGAAGTAGAGAAAGAGATGAATTGAGAGAAATGTGAAGGTGATAGTAACACGTCTACCTCCCCTCCTGTAAAGAGAATAAAAAAACATTTCCAAGCTACTAAAAAGAGAGAGAGAGAGAGGTATGAAACACCTCTTAGACATTACATACTTCAGTATTGGTGGATAGTGGTTTAAGTAGCTGTTTTGAGACAACGATAAAAATAGAATGTAACCTTTAGTCCATTACATTTAATAGCCTTTCTGGTTGAAAATATTGATTGAATGCTTTAATGATTGGTTTGCCTGTGTATTTTTAGTGTTAATAGCTCTCAAAAATGTGCGTGTGTGATATTTCCTTAAAGCACCACTCAACTACACATGCATAATTTGCACACTGGATATAAACATGGGGATAATCTGTGAAGTTTTTTTACTGATACATAGACAAGCACATTTGCATTCAAATGTGTGCACACACATTCCACACACAATTGCAGCCCAAGCTGGATGGTCCAAAAGCTAGGTCAATGTGGTGGAAAGCTGTCATGGAAGGGAAGAAAGTAATTAGAATCTTGGTCTAGCATTGGTCTTAAAATTATTAGTTAATATAATTCTTGATATATAAATATAATTGATCAAAGTTTTAAAGAATGCCTTAAATAATCAGCCATTAAATTGTATAATTGTATTACAATAGACTCAAGATATTCAGCAATAAAACCATATTATTATTTAATAAAAGCATTTACTAAGAGATAGAGAAATTAAATTACAATTAAACTAATATAGGTGCTCTGTTAAATGTGAGTCTAAAACCACCACGTACACCATTGAGCATGCTGTTTTCTTGAGGATATTTAATTTACAAGGATGGTAAATTAATTTCTTTTAAACAAAGCTCACACAAATGGAAGATTGATACTATCTACAGCATCAAATATTGTTATGTTTTGTGTGATGTCTTCATTTTAAATAATGGATTAAACAAATTGAATGTGTTATAAAACAATTTGTTTTCCTTCTCTTTGTTTAGAATGTATAATATTCCGAATTTTCAGAATCTGCATTCACTGATTAAAAGTTAACGGCTTATCATAAAATTGGCGGCATACTAAATCAATTTTGTTCCAATCTATAAATGTTTGATATTGATCAATTATCAACAGATGCATGCCATAACTATGGGTTACCATCATTAAAGCCATCAAATATTAGTTGACCGTTAATTTTAAATAGAAAATCCTGTTGCGCGAAACGAAAGAAGTTGCCCGCATGATAAAAACTGGTACTGGCCAACTAGAGAGAGACTGAAACTATGAAATGAGTGAGCTTGGAGAAGTTAGCAAAATAATATAATAGTATGTAGCGTAAATGTTCTCCAGAGCTACAAGACATCAAAAGATACATTGTTTAAATAGGTATTGTTTGAATAAAAATTGTGTCAAGACATTTTGACCTATGGCTGCCTAAATAGGTCACTAACTGAGGCTATGATATAAAACGAATATTTCCCAATTATAAGCAAAAGAATATCAAAGTTTAAAATGAATTAAAAAGAAATTTTAAATTTTGCTCTATTTCTTTACCACATACTCCCCTTATTTATTATTACTAATGGTAAAAGAAGCTGTCCCTTCAATAATAAATTTGACGTTTCTCAGTTGCTTGCGTGAAATAATAATTTCATCCATCAATAACCTAATATGTAATACTATTCCATCATTAGGCAAAATCAGGCATGGACTTTTTAAATAAAAAACCTTCTGCATTTACTGCATAAAGTGTCATTACAGAGGTTTAAAATGAGACAGGCCATATCTTGATTCATAAAATATTAACTTATAATATTTTGGCAATGAACTTGTTATGTAGTTGAAAATACTTACTAATATTTTTCAAAGTGAAAACTTCTTGTTTGAATTAATATTTGAAAAGACACTCCTGGATAGGCAATCTCAAAAAATTGCCAATAATGCTTAAATCACTGTTATTTGTTTGCACTCTTAAGATATGCCTACCACATAATTCCTATATTTTCATGAAACATTAAAACTTTCATTTCTACCTAATATAGACATGTTTGAAGTTAATAGCATTGTTTAAATTGTATATACTTTAAATAGGAGGACAGAGACTGACTGAAGTGAGGGATTTTATGAGTCACACTGAGTAAGGTGTATTGTGACGGTATACACGATACAAGAATTTTACTCCTCAGATAAAAATATGCGCCTAATAACACGATGTTAAAATAAAATGAGGATATACATATTTGGTTAAACAACTCCTTTATTATCTAATTCCAGTGCAAAGGAAGTGCAAGAAGAGGAGGCATTGAAATAAAATGTTTAAATCTTTAAGATGGAAAACTGTAATATATTATTACCAACAAATATATATATTCAATTTACACACACATATATCTATTTTTTGTTTGTTGTTAAAATTAATAGAAAGTGGTTTGAGAAAACATTGAGTAATTATTATTTCAACATGTCCCATGTAACAAAGCTAGTTCAAACTGAACGACTGAATTCCTAAATAATACTTGAAAATCAAAAACCAGTACACTAGTTATTGATACATAAAATCTTATACTATTGCGGGATAAATTTGAGCTCATCAATGCTATAAAATGTGAATAAATTCAAAGAAAGGTGATACATATATTAGCTGCTGTACAAAGAGTACTTTAATGACATACTTTTAGTTATTTTTTTTCTTTTAATTCAAGAGGAAGAACTTTGTTCCATTTTGAAAATGTAATTTTAAATACTTGAATTTCATAGAGAATACTTCTGAGTAAGTCAAAGGTAGTCTTCAGCTATCGAAAGCAGCAGTACCTCTGTTGCAAATATTAATCGGAATTAGTAGTTTCCTTTCTGGAAAAAAAATAATTTCATTCACTAATACCATGGTCAAGCAGGAGTTGACATTTATTATTAACGTAATATTTTATTGAAATAAACCTTGCCTTATTTTAAATATATTAAGCCATTACACGAGAAACTTTGATTTTTGCGACATCTGCCCCTTAACATTCCAATTTTCAAATAAGTACATCACAATTACCTACTTAAATTAATATGTAGTGCCTTATCATTAGTCTAGTAAAAAAATAAATAATATGGATTTTAGGAGATATGCACCACTTCAGTAATGAAAAGCCATTATGCAGGGGTTTCCAAACTTAACATGAATAGGGCCACACACAGTACATTGAGTTATGAATAAAGCAGGATTATTGGAGGGTTACACTGTTAAGAAAGATTGTCATTGTCTATACAGAGTATAGGAAATAACAATTATCTATTTTTAAAAGATCAACATTCTGTATTCAATGACAGTTTTCATTTATACTTTATATGCATGTGGTACACAGATAAGTCTGCAAGTAAGATGTGTGAGGTTTGATGAATAAGCCTGATTGATGGATGGAATTCATGCCGATGTATTTAACTTGTGGTCCACAGGCCTTAGTTTGAGAAACTCAAACTGATTAGATAGCTATTGAGGTGTTATGGTTGATGAAATTTTCATAAAGCATTATTCCACCTGTTGTCTTCAAGTAAATTACTCTAGAACATATTAAGTATCAACATAGCTTTATCATCGGTATTGTGCTGAAATGGGGTAGGAACTCTTATGACATATTTGAATTAAATATGCAATAGATTTAATTTATACTTATGAATCATAATAGTTATTTCTGACTAGATTTAAACTATCCAAATATGTCTTTTAGTAAACTGATCTGATCATTTGACTATTAGTGCCTCACTTCACAAATAAATGCCATGTTTTTTACACCGATAATTTTCAGCTTTCTTAATGAGTTATCTTTTATCACAAAAGGTGTAAAGTCATTTCACTTTTGCACATTGTCGTTAGAGTGATATCAAATTGATTTTGGTGACATTTGTTTGAATGTCTCAAATTCAAGACAGAATGTGTGACTCTGCATGTTCTCGACTGAACCATTTTCAACACATATATCTATTTCTATAATGAGGTTACCTTTCTGGACAGATATTCAAGTAAAAAGCAGTTAAAAGGATGAGCCTTAAGGAAGATGCCAGTTATTCCATTATTACCATTAAATTGAAAGAATTATGACAGTGAAATTGAGAAAATCCAGGATTTTACAAACCTTTTGGAATTAGAGCACATTTGATATCATATCAATTGGTATTGCCTATATGATTTCATAATGTAATGAAGATGAGAATCCTAACTTCAATGCTCTTGGTTAGACATTATTCAAGAATTCATGAATGATACAACCTACGTATCCAATGAAGAGAGGATTCAAATCAATGTTGATTGTTGTGAAGAACATATTCAACCAGAGTCAGTATTCGTAAGGTTCTGCTGGAATGAGACATCACCCAAGGAAAGTCAGCATGACCTGAACAGCTTACAACTTTCTTATAAGATGGTCCCTTTTAATGCACTTGCTCATTAAGGCTGATTGACCTATATATGACATATGCCCCACCTACATGATGAGGATTTTTCTAAACAAGGAAAAATGTAATTCCTACAAAATGGGAATTTTTCCAATGCAAAAGAATATGTGCCATGCCTGCATGATGGAAGGTTATGAATAAGGGACTGCATATGGGAAGCTCCCAGGCATGCAGTTGTATTCCTTGGGGCTCAGCTCACCAAGGTACTTGATCCTTTCCATGGCAACTGATCTGCACCAACCTCAATCCCTCCTTACATTGGCAGCCTCTGGCACTGCTTGTGTCCACCATCAATTATATGATTGTTACATTGATTTTTGCCAAACCAAAAATATGTCAGGGATAGAAAGATTAACTTTGCAATTCCACATTGTAAAAGATTTATTACAACTGGTTTCACCACAGTGCAGCATCATCAGGTGTCCTGTGATGCTGCACTGCACCTGATGATGCTGCACTGCGGCGAAACCGGTCGTAATAAATCTTTTACAATGTGGAATTGCAAAGTTAATCCTTCTATCCCTGATATCAAGGAATTCCACCGAGTGAGGTCTGAAACCATCGTTTACCAAAAATATGTGCTGCAAATTTAATTATATCTACTGAGAAATGAATTCCCTTAATATTGTTAAGCATTCATAATTTCAAAATGAAATTACATTGGGATAGATAATTACAGAGGTCTCATGCAGAACTACAATAATCATTTATATACTGAAGTCTTTAATAATTACTTGAGACTCTTGTTTTAAAGTTCTATTTTACCGTAAAAAATCTCGGAATCCACTTTGGAATTCCAACTTGGTTTAAGTGTTACAAATACTTTTAGCAAAATCCTTGTGATGGACACTGACCAGGGACCCATGATGTGAAAGGAGCAGAGGAACAAGCTCTCTGGGATGGAATTGGCCATTGGAGAGGAAATGGTCCAGTGTTCTTTTGGGCACATCAGAGCAATTCTCGGTCTGTGACCCTTTCCTCTTTGGAAATTGCTTAGAGCAGAGTTGTTGAGTATCTCTGGAGTAACTCGTAGCTAGGAAGACCTATCCCAGCAAAGTCCAGTGTCATGAAAGAGATAAATGATAATATGAAGTAATACAACACCATAGAAATAAGGGAACTAGAAGTTCCCTAGTATCCTCTAAAATTACCATGGGAATGAGGAACCTTGTGTAGTCTAGTGATCTGCTCATTGGCCTGGCTAGCCAAAGGTTTGTTGTTTGATTCCTGGTCCAGGCACTCTTTTTCTTGCGGCAATTTCTTCGCATTCCATTGCCATTTTTGTTGCAGACTTGAATATCTTCATATATAAAACCATATTACTCCCTGTGTTTATAATGGTCACATAAAAGATCCATATGCTGAAATGAATATGACATTAATATGAGCAGGAAAATACATGTGTGACTAAACTGTTACAATGCATTGGATGGATAATGAGCTAGCTTAGCTGAGACTCTTAACACCCTATGGTAGAGATACAACTATTATTTTCTTCTTTTGATCACCCGGAATAACATTGATAAATGAGTAATTTTTATTTGCTCAGTGGGATTAAAAGAAGTGCACATATGTATGTCACCAAATAGAAAAACTCCAATCCCTTCTTCCCAAATGAAGGGTTTTACCCTTTCGCTGCTGTGAACGTAGGAGCTACGTTCACCCGGTTGCCTGCTATGAACGTAGCTCCTACGTCCCATTGGCAAGTGGTTGCTCTTACCATTCCTACCCATGCCTCCGAACTGTCTCTTTTTCTGCAAATGCCATTTATCTAGTTCATTGTAATACATTATACTAATCTCTTCCCAGGAGCGTTAGTGACGACTGAGTTGCAAGTGCAATGAGAACAATACTTTCTGTGCCGAAGTAAATGACCGTTCACTTTTTCGCCGCACAGGGACTGGAGAGTCTCAGCAGTTTGACCGCAGTGAAAGGGTTAAAATCTTTGATTTGTTACATTGAAGCTTTACCTTGGCAGATTTTGACAAGACTGGGTGGGTAAGGTGAAAATAAAGAATTATGAGTGAAAAGCTCTGTTAAATTTTAATAAAATATTAAATCTGAAGTAAAGCATCATCAGACAGTTATCACTAACTCAGAATTAGTTTTATGTTTTCTTACAAAGTTTTCTTGTTGCTGCGGTATAGTATAAGACCTACTGACCCTTCTAATTGAAAAGGAACTTAATTTTCCTAGTGCATAACTCTGGTTCATGCAGCCTTTCTAGATGGTACATTATTTGGTTATATGTATTTAATTACAATCTGATATTCACTTAGTTTAGTGTCAATGAGTTGTAGGAACAATAAACGTTATCTACAGGATGACATTCAAGTACTTATATGTAATGGTGCAGTTGGTTTATGGTTCTTCTTGGTGATATCGATAAGATTTACATTAGAAATATGCACATTGATGATTAGATGTGAGCTGGTTATGCTAGAATAATATGATCTCTTATTCAGTCTAATATTAATGACATAAGTTAGACATCTTGAGACAACCTTGAATTGGAAGCCCTGGGCATGTCAATTGAATTAATTAGTACCAGGCTCTGATATAAGCTTTCCATTCCATATCTCATATATAGGAATGAGTTGCAAGCAGCAAGTTTCGAAAGAGGTTGCATGGAATATTGCATAAGGTATTTCCAGTGGTGTATTTGGAAGAAAATGACCTTGTCATAGGATGAGAAGTATGAAATAGGTGACCACCAGGATGAGTTGAAAAAAGCATAGAAGTTGATTACGATGTGGTGACCATCGCTGGAAGGAGTAACTCAGCATTCATTCATACCAGTATGCTCTTGGTTTAGGTAGAAAGGAGTTAACCATACATTGGACTTGTCATCAACTAAAAATTTCTTACAATCTAATCAGTAAGAGCTTATGGATACCTAAGATTTTTTTTAATATTTCAATTTCATAATGTATCATGTGTTCAGGAACATATCACTCTTAGATATTTAATAATTCATAATTAGCTATGATCAGGAAAGTTGGTTTGGTATTAATAAAAGTTAGACAATAAACTAACAAATGGATGGCATTTGAGAGGGTATTCAACTAGGATGTCAACTTTTAATCATGATAACTGAGCTACTCTGAAGACAAGGAAAATGAAGTGTTCCAGAGCAGGGAACAGACCCATGGAGAAAAATTTAAGGTTGGCGGTGATTATGATTTAGAGCAGTCCTCATTCTTGGGCACACCCTTAGAGCAGTGGCGTAGCCTCCATAGTGGAAAGGGGTGCAACCAGGGGCGATCCCAGGAATTTATTTCAGGGGGGGAGAGACTACCATTAAATTATGGCAATTTTCAGTCATCCTAAAAAACTATAAACTGTTACGTCATTATATCTATTAAATGAAGTAAATATAGATTGTTTGACTGGGTAATTCATTGGCATCACAAAAGCCCTCTCAATTATTTTGTTCATTTTAATGTTCTTTTCAGTGTCAATGGGCACTTTTGAATAAAAGGTAAAAGTGTATTAACATTGTCTTTCAAATTACCCGCACGCTCAATCTAAGGAATTTAAAAGATATTCACAGCTAATTTTAATACAACAATGGACCAAGTGGCTTTAGAACTGTTCGTAGGTAATACAAAAAGTATCCAGATGATTAAGGGATCCGTAACTCAAGAAGATAAAAGGATTATAACTATTAAAGTAGTCTACCGGTTAAGGTAGGTTTTGCTGAATGACAGAGAATCTCCTCCCGGACGTCTACCCATTCAGGGCCCATCCCTTAATTCGAACTGAACTATCTATATAATGAGCATAATAATAGCTATTATACTTTTCAGATTAGTGATCGGAGTGTTTAATGTTGTATTTGATAAGTACGTCTAGTTGTTAAAATTGTTTTGTAAAACCCAAAATTTTCGGAGGGGGGGATTTATCCCCCCCCCCCCTGGGATCGCCCCTGGGTGCAACCACACCACAGCCCAGAGCCTATGGGAGCTCATTGGGGGCCCTGTAGACTCGAGTTGATAGATAAATAAAAAATGAGAAATAGATTTATAATTGATGTGTCGAGGAGCAGTAGAGCTGAGCTGACTGAGCCTCCAGGGGACAAAAATGTTCAGCTGTCCCACATTAATGATGAATTACTTTCGGCATGCTACATTCACGTCTTGAAATGTGTCATTATAAGTTAGGAGAAGGTATTATTTATGTTAGTTTCATTCCCATTTCGCTGGAGCTCTGGAGAGTAGAGCCACTGTGTTTTCCAGGAAGGGCTTTGCCCACCTGGCCCACGCGTTTGTTGAATCAGGGCCCAAATGCACCCTGCTGCCTCATAGTTGGGATGGAAAAATTTGGAAGTAATAAATAAGAAATATTATAATAAACATACAACCTTGCCCACAAGACACACATACACAATGAACCAGCAAAATAAAATAGAATAGTTTCCATAACCATTAGAAGAAGCACAAGCACCTCAGTACTTACATTATCAGTAATAATTCTATCTAATGCTTCACCACCTTAAATAGCATTTTATATTTAATTCATAAAAAATTTTAGCACAAGACTTTTTCAGTCAAAATTACTGATTTTATAAATTACACAGACTAAGCAGAAAATTCTAATAGTAAAAATTGAAAACAGTTTAAGGCATGCTTCAGGAACATTGTACAGCAAAAATCTGCCAGCAATGCATCCATATGGCTGACAATATAGATTTGTACTCTCAAACTGCTAAGGATTTGATGCAGCTACATTAAAAAGCCATCTTAGAAGACTTTCTAGATGTCATATGGGATGGAAGAAGTGGGATACATCATTAAAAGTACGCGGACAACTTCTCATGATGTATAACTAATATGCGCTCACAGCCTCCAATCTACCTCCTCAGTCATTCCTCTTTGAGAATGATCTTAACTGCGATTTGAGATTATCTGTGTCTTCGCACTCAAATCTTACGTAAAAGATAGATACCAAAGTGCTCATCAATTTTCAAAAATATTCATGATCAATTTAATGGAGTTTATATCCAAATGATTACTCTTGCTATAACTAATCATTTATCTGGCATGGAATTAGATCATAAGACATTGCATAATTTCATAAATTATCAATCAATCGTTAAAAGAATGATGATGGAAGAGGCATCTTTTGGTTTTGAAGAATTGAGGCCAAAGGGAATAAAGAACTTCAAATAAAGACTGCTGAGTTGTGTATAAATGTTTTCAAAGATATTGTGATCATAACCATGTCTTTTCAAAAATACTTAAAGTATAACCATAGGACAATTCAGATATGTTTAAAGTCAATGACAGAACATAAATGAATGCAATACTAAATTAATTTAAAAGGTGTTTAGAGTGCAAGGTGAGAACTTTGCATTGAAGATAGACAAATTAATGGTCAGGTAAGTACAAATATTTATATTAAAAATAAAATAATGGCATGTGCTTTCATTATATTGGCCTAGAAATTCTTGCTCATTAAATGAAGCATAAATATGCATATACCTTTTGGGCAGTGATTTATAGTGCCTATATTAAACTACGAATCGAATAGGTACCCATTCAAATAATGCATACCTTTCTGGAGAGTAGAGTATATATATTTGGTCATTTCAGGATAATTGATGATAGTTATGCCTGGAAAGAGACTGGTGGTGTGAGACAGAGGAAGGGATAACCAGAGAAGAGGGTCCTTAGATTTATCAGTCTCTCAAGAAAAGTAGTATTTTTTTATAAGTCCAATCAACAGAAAACAACAGATGAGCAATGTATGCATTGGATAGAAGATGAAGATCTGTGCAGAGATGGGCCAGAGAGGAGTAAATTATTGGGAAAGTGTGGGTTTTCCCAAGCCTCCCAAAGGTAAATTGTCATGTTTGACTGAATGGAACAGCGAAAGAATTAAAGAATATTTTAATACCATTTGTCTTTCTCATTTCTCAAATTTAAAGCTGATAAATGATAGATGAGTATTGGTTATGTAAACATATTTAACTTGGAATATATAAGAGCTGTTAATCAGTTTTTTTATTCAATTTATTGAAGGGGTTGGAAAAGTGTTCAAGATCTCCATGGATAGTATACTGCTGGTTTTTACTTATATGTTGGATCACGTAAAAACCTGTCTAGCTCAACTTGAAAAGTAATGCATCTGAAATTAAAAAAAACATGCATGGAAGTACAAGGCCACATCATGGTATCATAGGCTTCCACAAAAGTCTTCATTTTTTGACCCAATCATTCTCACTTTCAGAAAAAGAGATTTGGCAAGGCTATACATATATCTATGAAGCTTGTTCATCTGAGCTAACTAAGAGGGGAGTCAAACTTTTGCACCTGTGTCCCATGAACAAACTGCTCTGCAGAAAGTTATTTGACCCTAAACATTCTTAAGCCTAGACATGGGTAGGATTGGGAAGCCATGGTAACCACTGCCTGTGGCAGCCTGGCAAGCTCCTGGTGTGCTCTCTGAAAAAAATGTGATGACTTTTTCAATTCCCTCTCAGAAGCTGCAGAGGCAAAAACAATTTGGTAACCAGGCTACCATTCCAAGTGACCTTGGTTGCACTGTTTCCAAGATACAGCAAAACAAGCCACATTTTAGGTAGGTAATTATATCCTGAGTTCAGGAATATTGCTAGGGTTTTTGTTGGGATCAATGAACACTCCAGCCCCAACTATGAACCATAAATTGCTAACAGTTCATCAGTTTTTTGTGAATGAAATTCCATCAAATGAACAGATACAAAACTGGTGATGGTGTTGTTTATTAATGAGGATGTATAACTGACAGACTTTTCTTGGGAGGAGTAAGAATCGAAAATGGAATAAGGGGTCACTGTTAAGGCACCACCCACTGGGTTTCAATATACAGTTATACCTCAATTTTACATAGTTGCGTGATATCATGTAATAACTGTAAAGTCTGACTGGGAATTATAGGGAATCCCAAATGTATTTACTTGATCTTATATAGTTCCTTGATATTACACAGTGGTACCACTTTGGTCCCTAAGAGCAAAATATTTTCAATTTTATGTAGAATTTCAGCTGAGCTTCACTGTACGATAAAGAGAACTGCATGTAAGAGAATATTGAAAACGGAAGGCTAAGGTACTAGCCAAATGTGCAATGATACCTAAAACCTACCTCAGGAGAGTGATGAAAGCCACCAATTATTTGTTTCAACCCTTATGAAATCAGGACACATCGGTACGAATGCCAAACAAGTTGTGATGGTACATGAGCATTTAGGACCCTGCATTTCAAGATACACTAAACACACCAAGTAAATGTAATGCATCAGAAAGATGCAAATATTGCTAAAAATTGATGTGATCGAACTTAGAGAGTGACCTTGCTGATAGTTGCCCAAGGCGAGCCTGGCAACTTGGGTGACATATAGCCACTCTCCAGTCCATATCTCAAGAGCTACTCAGAAGAAATTGGAAATACTCGTGACAGAACCTGCCAAATATATTATGAGTTGTTGATAATTAAATGAGTAATTTAGAAGACCAATCGGTCTTCTACTGCGCAGTAGAATGATTAGGAAAACATGTTTTCCTAATCATTCTACTGTTCCTAATCATTAAATGGTAAATTGTTTAGTGATTAGAAAAAAATAAAGAGAACAGTAAAAAATGGCATCATTTTAAAACTTTTGGAGCGATGGGGCATGACTTTCCCTTATCCAATTACAATAATATGCTACATTTCTGTTTTATTTTCTAACACATGGGTAAGACTTTGGAAGTTTCTCACAGACAGAAAAATGCAAGAAGGGAACGAAACATCATGGTTGATAGGAATGAATTGAAAACCTGCATAATTAAGAGACAGTAGTCAATAAAAATTTTGCTAATAGGATGCAGCAAATTAAAAGAAGTGACCACTCTCACCAAAATGAGTAAAGATAAAAAAGGAGACTTTTTCCTTATTCCTCTTTTATATATTTAAATTGTGTATGGAAGGGAAACTATAAAATAAAATATAAGAGAAATTGTAAAGAATTAATTATAAATCTTGCAATGTTGTCACCTCTTTGCTAGCCCTTGATTTTACCCACTTTGACTTGATACATTGCCTATTTTTGGTTCCTCTTACTACATAAAATCAAAGTTTCACTCTATGTATATGCTTTACAATGCTAATTTAGAGGCTGCACATGGTTGTTGGTTGGTCATTCGGAGCATCGATCTACAGCTGAAGTAATTTGCAACATTTTTGGTAGAGGTTCAAATTATTAGAGAGAGATTACTTAGGGTAATGGAGGAACCCATGCAGCACAGGTTTAGGCACACATAATGTATTATTGATGTATATTGGCGGACACTTTACACTGTGTAATTTTTCTCGTAATATTACTGTACACAGAGGACATCATGTAACCATACAGCTGATCAAGAACACTTCTTGATCTGCAGCTGTAGTTTAGTGCTACATGTTTTGGTTTTGATTTGTGGTTATCCGGATATATCTGAGCTAGAAGGCAACATTCAGTGATAAAATTGTGCGCAATAGCATCTAAGATGATTTCGATCAATTATATCGAAGATTTCCTAATTTTTTAGTAAATGTAAGAAATTTTATTGTTCAAACCACCCCTTAATTTATGTTGGTTTCTAGTTCCATACATTAGGTGGCGCGCTAATCGGAAAAACAGCGCCCCGATGTTTTGTGTTGAAACTTTAAAGGGTTGAAAGCAACGGAGGACGTAACGAAGGTGTGCAATAGGACAGTGCAATGCGATTTGTACAATTTTTCATTAGTGAAGCTTGAAAGTGACAACATGAGGGTTAACAGTGACGAATGCGCGATTAGGTTACCAGTGAAGGTGGGAGGTTATTCCACGCCTGTTGCTATTTGCCGAATGATACTATTATGGCATCAGCTACTCCAAATGGCATCGCTAGCTATGTCGCGGATGTTATTTACTAATGTCATCATTTTAATAAAAAATCGAGACCGTGCTATAATAGCATTAGAGAAACAGCCATGAATAATATCCTTGGAAATGGCATTCTAAGAACCGTCGCTTCTCAGTCGTCTTTTGTCTTTCTCCGGCATGTTTACATACTTTACATAAATGGCGCTCGAATTTAGAAACGTTAGAAACCGTAGACGGCTGATTTTAATAAATCTCCTCCACGGCGTGGAACGGCGAAAACTTTTATTGGAAAGGCGGAGATTGCGGGATCATCTCAATCCGTTTGACGTCCGGGAAATAGATGTTATGTTCCGGGTTACTAAGGGCATCGCCCTATTCCTATGCGAAGAATTGGCGGGTGAATTTATCAGACGGAGAAGTTCATCCTTACATCCACGAATTAGGGTAAGTACATTTACATTCGTAGCACTGCTACATAGAAATTCACAAATAAATGAAGCGATGATGGTAGATGTGTTACTGAAGGTTCCTCTTTTAGCAGCTCATCACCGCCAATGCAGACGCCGTACACGACTACTTTATAGCTCATTTTAAAGATGAAGAATCCGGATTTATTAATATACCACGTTCTTTACCTTACCTTACGTACTTCCTCCGAACTTTTTGCTGAAATGTCACCAACTCTTAGCTTCTGACCCTTGAGCTTGGACGCCATATTTTCGTGTTTCCAAAGTTTCCATCAGAGGGCCACGACTTATTTCACCTCTTCCATATCTTCCACCATCCCCCCACCCACCCAACGAGCTTGCGAGCCTCTGGAGTGAAACGGGTGCTGGGGTGGGACGGTACGCGACTTCTAAATGACCATTTTCGAAGCTGTTAATGCCATATCTGTCACTTTTAAAGTCGCTTTTCTCCATTTTCTACTTCTCCAACCGCGTAACGCCTTTTTGTGCTATTTTTCACTCTGCTCTTTAGCGTTTTATATGTCCTTTTCGCCATTTCCCAGCGTCATATACGCCGCTTTCTCCCATTCTCCAACCGTCTCCTGACAGATTTTTCAGAGAAAATATACCTCTTTACATGGCTCTAGGTCCTACATTTCCCCTTATAATCACCAAGCGTCTAGAGGGAGATTTTTCTTCTATATAAGACACGTTTCTACATGCCTCCACCTCCTATAATTACCCTTATAATCACCAACCGTCTCGAGGGAGATATTTTTCTAGAGAATATACGTTTCCACATACCTCCACCTCCTATATTTACCTTTTTAATCACCAACCATCTCGAGGGAGATTTTTTCTATAATAAGAGATATTTTCTATATAAGAAGAGATAATATATGTTTCTAAATGCCTCCACTTCCTACATTCTCCCTTATAATCACCACCCGTCCCTTCCTGAGTCGCTAAAATACAATTTTCCCACCTCACCTTACTTCCCTTTTTCAATTTTGCGCTTTTCATTTTGTACAAAATGCCTTTTCTTTCCTTTTTATTCACTCATTTTTACATCCCACCCCAGCACCCCTGTTTCACTCCACAAGCCCGTAATCTCTATACCGGGGTGGGAGTTTCAAATATTCCCGGTTATTCGCAATTTCCCGCAATATATAAGAGATGTTCAATTCCCCCGATCACTGCGTCATCTCCTCAAAATACCTAATTTGACCGCCGAAAAATTCACCTCCCATTTTCATTTCCCTGTAAAAACCTTGTTTTTGCACTTTCCTCAATTTTTTTCACTTAACAACGTCCCGTTCTGTGCATTTTCTCACAAAATTTCCGCTGAAAACCGCTAATTTTTAAAGGTTGGAGAAATGTTTTCCATTTTACCCCCTTTGTAATATATCTGCGGCGATAATTTTTTAGAAGAAGGAATTATAATGTTTGGGTGCCATTTGAAGTTGTCTCGACATTCTTGAATTATGAGAGAAATTTCAACGATTTTGTATTCATTAATTGTAAAGGTGCTGATAACATTAAGATTCTTTGCAGAAGGTAGCTACCAGAGAGGCGTTGGTCAGGATTTCCTGATGGCTGTGACATTTTCCCTTCTCTGTAAGGAATGGGAAAGGCAATAAAAAGGTTCGAGGTTGCCGGCCCGGGTATCGGGAGACCCTACACTGCAGTACCCTTTTACTCCTCCTCCTGTCTTTTGGGCACTTTTGGCAAACCTCTTTCTTTGTTTTCCCTGCCGACCTAACCTTTTTCCCATTTGTGGTTGGCCCTGAAGGGTGCAGACTTTTTGTCGGATACATTCTCCTTGAATATTCTCCGCGAATGCCTTCCCCACATGAACCAATATCTATCTATCTAAATCCATTACCTAGTGGCTTCTCTGGTTAAGTAGGCTGGGGCTTAGTGGTACATCTCAACCATCATGGGCCACCTCACCATCCCTCTCTGCCTCACCATCGGTTGGATTTTTCATGCATTCCTGAGGTTATCACTGCAAAGAGATGCCTGTGCTTGGTAGACTGGGTGTTTCATGCCTGCTTGACCAAAACGCCAGAACCGTTGCCTACTCCTCCCCTGCAAATTTTTTAAAGAATGTGAGTCATCCCCTGATCTTTCCTTGCAAGAATTCCTAAATGATAGTAGAGGTTGAAAATGAGCTGATATCAGTTATTATTGATGTATGATGGAATCGTTTATTAATTTTCATCACAAATATATTTTCCATTAATATATGAACATGAAGCAAAAATTGTATTCAGTTATTAATTTATATTTTTATTATCACATATTTGAGGCTTCAATTGTTTTGTACGAGCTCTTTTCTGTTTTCTGGTGAGTGAATACATGTGATAAAATGTGCTGAAGATAACAGTGAGCAGAAGTATATATGTCCAAGCAATGAAAACAGGGGCTTTTGTCTTGTTGGGTCAATGTTCTGACCATAATGCCATTATGTCACAGCCAAACGTCTGTGGCACAGTTTACCGCCCAAGTTCATTTTTTCTGTAGGCCGCTGTGTATATTTGCATACGATGCAAGGGAAAGGCATTTTAATAACTAGGTTGATGTTGGAATGCAGCAAGAAGTCGAAAATCAACATAGGTGTTCTATTTAGTCATAAATCATAATTAATTTGAAATAGACTCTGTGGAGCATTAGTAACACTATTATTAAATTATATATGTATCACAAAAAATGCTGATGTTGCTCATAAAACTTCCATGTGTCCCTATGTTCTCCCAGTAGAGATATTTATAAATAGAGTATATAATCATGCTTACATTTCTTCAGTTATTAGGTGATACTCATTCTTAACATATCTGACATTGACATTGCGCCAATACCTCTTCCATTATCCTACTTAAAGGGCAGAGCTATGCAGAATTTTCTGTCGAGGTTTTGACATGGAGGACATCCTGGCCGACCAACTCTACATGAGAGTGTGGATTTGTGGACGCCACTTCCCTGAAAAGGAATTCACTTATCCTTCATCTGGGAAGCTAAATAGAAATGCACTTCCCTCCCTATTCCCACTGGCTGGACCACCTTCTCCACCACTGCCTTGTCTTCATTTCTCCCTAACACTAACTTCACCACAGCCATTATATCCTCCAAATTCAAACTCCTCTGTTACTATAAAAATCTTCTTTGAAGTCTTTGCCATCATCATCTTCCACTTCTGGGTGTTCACCATCTTCTCTTCCCCTTGTTTCTGCTCCTCCTCATACTCTTCCTCCTGACCCATCCTTATTTACTGTTTCTGATATTGCAAGTACTTCACTCTCTGATTCCACCTTCCTTCAAGGGATCACCTCTTCTCCTGCCTCCTCCTTTCAGGAAACCTTCATTCAAGTCCTTTATCTTCCTTTGTCATGCTTGAAGCTGCTGATGAAACTTCACAGCCTTCAAGTATGCCAAAGAAAAATGCCTAGCGTTCCCTTTGCAAGAGCTGGGTGTGACTCGGGTGGCTTCACTTACACCAAGGAGGAAGATCTTACACAGCGAATTGCATAAGGTGCGCAGATAGTTAGCAAGGATGAGGAAAGTTGCAAAAGGCCGTAAAAATAAAATTCAGCAAATCAGAAATGTAACCAATTCAACTCTCATTTTGGACCTAGAAAAATATTATTCTTCTGCTGCAGCATTACTTTTTGGATCTGCACTGAGGCTGCAAGGAAAGAGTCTCAAAGGAAGAAGGTGGAGTTTGGAAGAGAAAGTTTTTGCTCTTTCCCTTTATAAGAAGAGCCCCAAGTCATACAGGTTTATTAGGTCTATAATTCCCCTGCCCACCAAAACCTCTCTTCTTCCTATCCTGAAATCTTCTTCACCCCATAACCATCAGTGTGGCTAAGTGGAGGATTGTGGACAGGTATTCTACCTTGATATTTGATGGAATGTCTGTCAAGCCACAACTTGCCTATGATCCTGAGGCTGACTGCATTGATGGGTATGTGGATCATGGGAGCAAGGGCAGGTCAGGTGAGGTTGCTCAACAAGCACTTGTGTTCATGGTCAATGGGGTGAGGATGAAATGGAAGCAACCTGTTGCCTTTTTTTCAGTTTTGGAGGAATTCTGTCATCAGTTCTTGCTGAACTTAAAGAAGTTCTGGCTGCTTTCCAAGTGACTGGGCTCATTGTTGTTGCCACTGTCTGTGACATGGGCGTGAACAATGTGAAGGCTCTTGAACTGATGGGGGCAGATTTCACCAATCCTTACTTTCTTTTCAAGGAGCAGAAAATCTATACCATTTTCGACCCCCCTCACCTTCTGAAAAGTCTCCGTAATCTCTTCATGAAATGTAATATAGAAATCCTGGTTACAGATGAAGGGAAAGGAACAAAAATGATTGCAAAGTGGCAACATATTGTTGCTTGATATGAGGAAGTCATTTCAGACTACATACTTCCTTGAGCCGTTAGTATTTTTCATATCATTTCTGCTCCTGCAATACTTACTTGCTTGTGGTCCAATAATAATTTTTCCTTTTATTCTTATAGCCTGGTGAGAATTGCTGAGGAGCATATGAGGCCAATGGGATGAAAAAAAATGAAGGTGAACCTGGCTGCACAGGTTTTTATTTGGCAAGTGGGAGCTGCAATGGGCTACTTGACCAAAAAATGTTAGTTAAATGATTTATGTATTCTAATCAGCCTATTTTTCCTATGTTACATGTCTAACAAGCATATTGCTATAATTTGCAGAAATAATTGCTGATGGCGGCTTGGCCACTGCGGTCCTTTGCATAGAAGTGGACTAACTTTTTGACAGTTTAAATGGAGACAAATTTTTCAATGTTGTTAGACAGAATTGTGAGTCAAATGTATCCCCTAACTGCTAGCATACAGGAGAGCAGTTTTGAATGGAATGCTCTCACATAGGTAATAGTGAAGGCAACTGTATGCAAAATACCTATGAACTTTGAACTAAATTAGAGGAATTCTTTAGAAGGGGTTCAGCTTCTGTCATCCAGCCTTGCAGCAGCTCCCTTGCTACCATTAGTACCTTTGATTCAATGGCCAGATGTTTATTGTGGCATGACTTGAAGCTTAAGATCCCAGCCCAGGGCATGTGGTGAGCCGGGAAAGTGCTGAAAATTGCAGTGGGCCTCAGTGAAAGCTCAACATTACGGTAAGTGTAAAGTTTTCTGTATTCTGTTATTAAGATTGATTTCTTTCACATTAACCGAATACATTATTCAGCAATACATGTTCTTTTTTTTAGGTTCCTCAGCTTGTTTTAATTTGAAGAAAGCTTTTTAGGCAAAAAGTTTTGGATTATCGAGGCAATGTCTTAAATAATTTTAATATTTTGTAGTAGGCATTATAATATTCCTTCGCTAATTTGTCCTCCATGCTATTATATTTTTCTCACGTTGCAGTCTGCTCTCAACTTTGCTGGAATACAGACCTTCTTCATTCCGAAGAATATACATCACGCCTAATGTTAGTGTACTTTTATATATTTTTAAATAATAAATATCTCAATTATGTTAGTGAACATGAAAAGCAACATGTAATATTTTTCATAACGATTATTAAATTCTAATTTTGACGTATTTAGATGTGTGATAATGAAAAACTGCATGGTAACAAAAATGTAGCTAAAGCGGGGGTTTTATTTCAAAGGATTAGTTCCGTTTTGCACCATAGAATTTGTGGAAAGATATGAATAATGATTTTTATGAAAAAAATTTTACTTTGGTGTGACAGTAATTTAGTGACTTGATTAATTGTCGAGTGTCCTTTGCTCATCCGAAAGTGCCTAAATATTTTTGTTTTCTAAATTACTCTAAATGTACAATGACAGACAATAGATACGCACGAAGTACATTAATTGCTGAAGCTTTCGGGGTCATTTGTGCCTCTTCTTTTGTTCTCTCGCCTATTACCGGCTACACTAATTGCGTGTTGCTCACGTAACCTTTTGGTAATTTTCTGCTGCTGCACTGTATGCATTTTGTGTACGACTATTTTTGATGTGGAATTAACAGTAAATTTCAGACAAATAATTTTGCCACTGTGAATTTCATTAAATTTTGTACATTCACCAATGCTCTGTGTACACATAGTAATTTCTCAAACATTTTTCAGATATATATCCGACCCTGGAGCTGGCCCTTCTGGCATAAAGAGGCCGCAGAAAGCAGCCAAAGAAAAACTTTTGCCGGAGGATATAACAAAGGCGATGGAATAGTGGTCTCAGATGAGGAGTACGCAGAACTGGCCTGCTTCGATTCCAGCGACGGCGAGTCTGGAGAAGAGGGAAGCGACAAAGGAGAAGATCAGGCAGAGGCCAGCGCGGTTAGTCGTGAAAATTCACAGAGTCCTTCCCAACCTATATTTCTCAGCCCGGCCATTCTCAACCTCTCCCACATCCTGCCCCCTCATTTACACCCATCTGGTCAGAACAACCCCCATTCCCACCCTGATCAAATTCCTTTCTGAGGATCTCCTGACCTTCCGGACGCACCCGAAACTCCCAGTCCCATAAGTTTTCTTTTATGATTGCCACCATAGAGTTTTTCGACCTTGGTGTGTCCTCGACAAATGAGTATGGCAGCGTTGTTTTTGAATCCCGAAAGGGAGAAAGAGTTTAGCCATGGAATCCTGTGACAGAGGAGGTAATCAAAATTTTTCCCGGCCTTCTGTTCCATATGGGTACCATCCTGCTGAATAGACTGAAGGACTACAGCAGGAAAGATGTCCTCTTCAACATTCCACTCTTCAGTCATTGCATGTCCCATAACCACTTTATACTTATTTTGAGAACTCTCCAAAGTAAATGAAGACGAGTCGAGTGATAAACTGCGGAGAGTAAATGCTATCATTGACTTCTTCAGTGAAACAATGGAAAGGATTTATTCTCTGATTAGAGAATTATCAATCGATGATTTTATAGTGGAGTCAATTGATTTTTAGGCAGTACATCTAAGGCAAACGTCACAAATACGGCATAAAGCTGTATATGTTGACTGAGCCCAATGGTTTGGTCCTAAAATTCATGGTGTATGCAGGGAGTGGAGATAAGGAATTTGGGGCCCTGGTCATGTAACCAGTGTCATCAAGAAGTTGATGACGGAAAAACTGGGAATGGGGCATTCAGTGCATATGGACATCTTCTACAACTCATTGGACCTGGCTAAATATGTACCTTCTTTCCCAGAATACCTATCGCACTGGAACCCTTCGTTCAACCCGGAGGAATAACCTGGTGGAGGTTATAACTAAGAAGTTGAAGAAGGGGGAAGAAGTGCAAAGGTATTCTGAAGAAGGTACTTATGTTATGGAATGGAAGGATCTAAGGGAAGTTTTGGTTATAACTTCTGAACACGGTGCTTCCATGGTAGAAGTCGAAAACAGCAGGGGTGAAAAACAACAATACCAACATCCATCGAGTACAATAAGTCGATGGGGGGAACAGATTAACAAGACCAAATGTTAGCCTATTACCCCATTGAAAGAAAAACCCAGTGGTACTAAAAGGTAGGCATTTACATTTTTCATTTGATACTTTTAAACTCATATAATTTGCACAACCATGATCATGAAACCAGCTACTATGACTTTGGTTTATAAATCATAAAGTTCCTCGTAGCTTCTCGTCTCCAAACACCAGTACCACCTCGAAAATCAAAAACCCACCTCTCATCCATGATACCAAGAAACCCTGACACACACAGAGCGCTCCGAAAAGAATGTGTATTCTGCAACCAAAAAGGGTTGAGGAAGGACACACATTATTTTTGACCAGACTGCCCGAAACAACCTGGCTTCTGCCTGAAAGATTGCTTCCACCTTCATCATAAATATTAGAGGATTTTTTTACATTTTATGCTTATTATTGTATTTCATTATATTTATGCTATTAACAAATTTCCATTTCACAACTTTTTATGTATTATACAAATTATTTCCTAGTTTTTAAGTATTTTTATACTTCTTTGAAAAAATAAATTTTTTCCTATTCCATGACAAGTTTGTTTATATAAGTGATATATTATAGTTTTTATGTCTTAATAAATGAAATAACTGTGAATATTCTTATATGCACTTGCAAAACAATCTATTTTATTAAAGTATGTATTTATATACATGTTTTACTTAAATATTTCCAAATATTGTCTACGTCCTCCAATGCAACCTTTGTCCTGCATTTCATATTGGTGAATGTGCAACCCCTCTCAACATTAGGATTATAGCCACAGGTGTACATGCAATGACTCTTCTCCTTCCCCCATCCCAGTCCACACTCATGCACGAGAACACGACACCAAATTTGACGACTGCTTCTTACTCTCCATTTTGTACTCCCCCCACCCATGCGAGTGACTTCTTACCACATCATTTGTTAATGCAATGATTGGAAATCTGCCAGAAATATATAAACATGAAATTCCACATTAAACATCAGTAGAGCAGGTGAAACTGTTAAGTGCTATCCTGTCTTTCATGAAATGAGTCTGACCAGGCAATGAATGGTAAGTTAACTGAAGGTTGAGTACAAAATTATAATCATAGTTCAGGCTGCAATTGTGAGTAGTTTCCTTACTTAAATGTTAGAAGAGGTTTGTGAAGGAAACATATGATGTGGTGCTATAGACTATTTCATGTCTTTTAGTGGAACATGGGAATAATTGCCTCAAAAACCTAAATTTTTAATTATCATAATAACCTTTAAGTAACGATAATTCTGTTAAATGAAAATCTCAAGCATGGAAAGCAAAGAAAAGAAGTATTGCTAAAGTATATGTTTGTAAATTTACAAATATTTTCTTCATTGCAAGATTCGGATGTTTATTGCCATGCATTCATTGCCATTTATGAGAGTAATAGTGCCTACAAAGGTGGGAAATGATGGAAGGTGTGTTATAAAATTTATCTTTGGGGGAGGGGAACTTTCTCTGTTGTTCACAGGGTATGAATCATAGATCCAAGGGTATGTGGACTGTGCAACAAAAAATGAGAGGTAGTTCTCATCCACCACCCATTCTTCTCGCCTAAAGCCATTATAGACATGAAGAATCACTTATCATTATGGACACCTTGATAATGATTGCTGTGCAGTCGAAACCTAGGTCGGAAATAAACTTTTAAGTGTGGAATATACTAAGAAATTTTTTCGTCATGTCTGCAAAAATTTTCTGCAGAGTTATGCGTTCAACCATTAATTTTAAAGCCATTATTATGACTGGAGGGGGGCAGGTCCCACCCTGGCATAAACAAAGGGATGGAATCAAGAAGTGGGATTTACAGAAATACTTACTCAATTCTTAATCACTCCTGGGATTAAAATCTGAACTCAATCATTCAAGCTGCCTGGGATACTGTTTCATACAAGTGCAAGGAAAGTATCTAGCTACGAAAATCAATACCTGGAGACGTATTTATTCCACAAAGAGTGGTAGGTGGGTATGTTTGTTTTCTCACCACACTTAAGTCTTAATCAGGGTGACACCATATGAGCGTACCTACTTGCACGTAATTCACGCCCCTCGTGTTACTCCAGATTTCAATTATTTTCTATCTGCTGGATTTTGATTATTTTCTGCTGGTGTCACCAGTGAATCTTCAATTAATCATGTACTTTTTATGATTATTTCCCACACATTTAGATCTGAATTTACAGTCGCCAGTCTTTCCATGCTTGTGCTAAAAAATACAATTGCAGATGACCATGCACTATAGAATAGTATGTCCCAAATTCAATAGTTTCAGCCTTAACATTGTAAGTGCGTGTCTAAGGAAGCGAAAAGCGCCGTGTACAAAAGTGTACTTCTTCCCACTTTGTTGTATAGTAGTGAAACATGGGTATGTCAGGATAGAGATAAGAGTAGACTAAACGCCATGGGTATGAGTTATTTGAGGAGTATTTGCGGCAAAAGTAGGATGGATAGGATCAGGAATGAGTGGGTAATGAATGTGGGTTTGATGCTCCAGTAGTGGACTATTATGAAAGGAGTGTGTTTTGTTGGTTTGGCCATGTTGAGAGAATGGATGAGAGTCAAATAAGGAAACATATATAGTAGAGAAATGAATGGTGTGAGAGGTAGAAGTTGGCCGAAAAAAGTTGTGGTTGAGGAAATTCTTAGGAGGAGGAATATTAGGAGTCTTAAAAACAGGAGGGTGTGTATGAAGGAGTGTTTGGGCGTAAATGAAGCAAAAGAGATTTGCAAGGATAGGTCAGTATGGGGGAAATTGTGTACAAATATGTATTTATGAGTGAAACTTGGTGACTCTGCCTACCGCAGAAGGGAACGGCTTGATTGGTATGTATGTATGCAACTTTGTAAAACCTTTCCATGTTAAGGAATTTACAAAACTTAGTAAGTTTTACCCAGATTATATATTGTACGACTGGTTTTGTCACATATTTGACATGAGGTATGTTATCCAGGGCTCTCCGTCATATATATTCAAGGCGGTGGGTGGGGGAATCCTTTCCTTGTTATTATTTTCAGTTATCTTTGCATGGACAGATTTGCATACTGTACAATCCTCTTAGTCTTTGAATTTAGTTTTTTATCAGCCAGACCACATAATTATAAAAATAACTGTTCAGATTTCAAACAATTAATAACCTCTCTTCAAGTAAGTACAATTTTTCCAGTACCTTTCCTTGCTATTAGTGATGTCTTCTTGAATTCACTAGGTTATCATTGTAAATGAAAAGTATAACTTAGTTAATCCACATAGATTTATTAACAGGATGACCTAGGTTTCGACGAAGCTCATCATCATCAGGTGACGTCACCTGATGAAGACTATCTTCGTCAAAACCTAGGTCATCCTGTTAATAAATCTATGTGTAATAACTAAGTTATACTTTTCATTAACAATGTTAAGCAAATTCCACAAAATCACGCCCGAGACAATGGAATTAATCTCTAGGTTATGTAAAAAATTTGCAAAGGTTACCTCATAACTACAGTTGGGATGAAAACAATCCCCCTGGATGTTTTTAAAGTAATGATTATTTGGCCTTTTCAGCCCTCATACCTCCTAATTGTGATGTTTTCATGCTTTCATAAAGCTCTTCACTAGTGTATGGTTTACAGTTTTTACTAATTTATTTTAGCTTTTTTGTTTTCATAGAACTTTTATGTAATGTATAGTTGATCATTTTTAGTCCTCAGCCTGCTGTCTCTAAATTGGCAAAGAAGATTGCCTAGGCTGGCTGATGATATTATATATCAAGTTTTGGAGCTTGGTGATGAAGAGGGAAGATGAGTGAAAGTTGCTCACAATCAGAGGAGAATCCCTCAAATATTTCACTGGGAAAGATCACTGGTACCAGCGGGACTACTGCAGCATTTCCTCACAGAATAGAATAACTGCTGGAGATTTCTGGGAACAAATTGGAAAGTGAAATGGAAATTGGTGATGATGAGTCATCCTTGTGGCCTTCTGGGTTGAAATGGCTCTTGTGACCCAACTCCATCAGATGACTGGTGATGGCGGATGAGTTTTCCTTGTTCTTGAGGCACATTCCTTGTTCCTTGCTCTTGTTTTGACGTTGCGCCCAGTTTTACCAATGTATACTGACTCACAGTGCGAACAAGAAACTTTATACTTACCACATTTAAATTTCATTTCCTCATTGTCTTTAGAATTACTTAGCAGTCATCCCAAGACATTATTATGTATTATAAAAACAGGTCTCAAAATTTTCACCAGATTTACCACCACCACCAAAATTACCACCATTCCATGCAGCAGAGGACAGAGTGCCTATGAACGATATTTATGACAATTTTGCTTGTCTTTGAGATGATCAGGAAAGGAGGAACATATTTTTGTGGAAGTAACTTAGTGACTCTACCTACCCCGGAAGGGTATGGCGTGATTGGTATTTACATATGTATTAATTTCCTGGATTTTTATTTAAGATTTTGGTAATTACCGAGTGACTATATCCATACTTTTGAAATATTTCTTTGATGGTATTGAGCTCCAAATTAAAGTCAGAGTTTGAGAGAGGTAAGTTAATCTGGCAGTGGATCATGGGGTGAAAAAATGCAAGTTTATGGGAGTGGGGGTGATACAAATTGTTCGGAATTATAGCATCAGTGTGAGTGGGTTTCCTATAGATGGAGAACTTATGTTTATTATTATTAAAAATTGATACATACATACATACATACCAATCATACTGTTCCCTTCCAGGGTAGGCAGAGTCACAAAGTTTCACTCATACATAAATACATAATTATACACCTAACTGCTTCAATAATATCCCCCATACTGACCTATGATTGCAAATCTCTTTTGCCTCATTTACCCCCATACAATGCTTCATACACGCCCTCCTGTTTTAAGACTCCTAATATTCCTCCTAAGAATTTCCTCAACCACAGCTTTCTCTGCCTACTTCTACCTCTCTACCAATCATTTAACTCATACATCTGTTTCATTATTCAGCTCTCATTCATTCTCTCAACATGGCCAAACCAATGAAGCACACTTCTTTCATATACGTCCATTACTGGAGCATCTGACCCACATTCATTTATTACCCTCTTATTCCTGACCCTATCCTTCCTATTTTTGCTGCTAACACTCCACAGATAACTCATACCCACAGTGTTTAGTCTACTCTTATGACTTGCTCCTGACATACCCATCTTTTACTACGGTACAACTAAGTGAGAAAAAGTACACTTTTGTACAGGGCTATTTTCACTTCATTAGACAGGCACTCATTCCTTGATATTCTCCACGTAAATCCAGATAACTTATATTCGGTCCTCCGATTTCAGAGGTTAATTTAATTCATTGTTCGAGGCTGTTCAGAAAAGTTAAAAAATAATCTGTCTCTTGCTGCCCATCCATTGACATATAACATGGCCTGACCAGTCTGTGGTGACCAGATTATCAGCTGTTAGTCGGTTCTTTAGAATGCGACCGCCTGTCAATGTGGCACTGTAACTTGCATTTAATCGCTTTTTGACTTGAAATTTACTTTAGGGGTTCTCAAGGCATCCTACAACGCTCAAGTGAGAAAATATATCGAGATTGCTTGGACAATTCAGTTAAATTTATCAAAATGCTAATACTTCTACTTTTGAGTTCCTTCAAGTAATTGTAGTTGCTTGATATTTTCGATGAAATTGTGTATTTTTATATATCAATCAATGATATGTTGAAAAATTAAATTAAAACAGTGAGGTTTGCGGGAGTTTGCTAATTTTGTCATAAATGCAAGTCTCGTCAGAAACGAAAAGTTTGAATTTGGCTGAACAATTCCGTTCCTGTGGGAAGTGCTACCACCTAGTAGTCAGTAAGGGAAATAGAAAGAACAAGGAGCGCCACGAAAAAGCTTGCGTGGAAAGTTGCAACGTTTTCATCTGTTGCATCTGGTGACGTCAGAATCGAGGTCGTGTTTCTACAGTCATATGTCTTGAAACACGGGCAGTTTCTTCCAGGAGCAGACGACATCGAACGACGATGGGGGGAGTTAGCAACGAGTAATACCAGTTAATTTTACGAATAACTTTCGAAACTTCGTATATTCACTCATGCAGGTAAATTTTACCTCTTAAAATTTCTTTATAGTTTTGATTTTCAGTCACTTGTGCAAGGTTAGTCTATCTTTACGGGAGGCAACGATGTCACTTTAAAAATATCCTTTACTTACAAACGCGTATCCATGTATGGATATGCTCAACCGCAGACTAAAGGAAGTAATTAGGGAAAATTAAAGCAAATTAGTTTATAATACAGTACTTTTAACAGTATTTAATGTTCCACGTCGCCGATTAACGTGTTACATTTGGACTATATTGCAAATTTTCAGTGAGGATAAGATATCGCTGCCCGTGTCCTACGACTTGGGGCCTTTTTCTGCAGGAGTTAATACAAAGTAAGTACTGTAGTGGGTACTTTTTGATGCACCGTTTTATTATAAATTTGGTGATGTGGTTGTGAACTACCTCTATCAGCTAAATGCTCGTTAACCCATGTATATTGCTGTAGAGCACTCGAAGTCCTTTAATGCATGTGAATTATTTTCCTCGCATTGATCATCTTTCGAATAATACGTGAATATTTGAAGTGTGCTGAGTCGTCTTCATCCTCAGCAAAACCTGACATCCATGATCAGATATTCAGTCATGAAATTAGTGATGAATATCCAAATGGGGTATTTTTGTCCTGCGGTAGTATCATATTTTAAGTTTGTTTTGACTATTCAAAAAGAGGTTCATTTACTTTATGCAAATATCTATAGAATTATGCCGTGGTACTCGTGGGATCATGTCATCTGTGTATAATAATTCTATGGGACATTTGCACTTTAAATGCACAGATGTGCATTAGTCTTTTTTCTTCAGTATGAGGACTCTTTATGTGTGTATTTGGTTTTGAGAGAATGTAGTGATCCTCCGACTTTTGATTAATATTGTGTTATAATATTCTCCACTATGAATGTAGTCATACGTTGTTTGATTGAATGTGTCCCGCGTCCTAGGTTGAATCTGAAGTCGAACTAATAACATTCATTTCATTGATTAATTTGATATTTTGCATTAGTTAATTTAATAGAATTTTCTGCATTACGTGGAATATTTGTGGCCATAGCTGAGGAACTCACTGGCGGACTGTCTCTGTTGTTGAGAGGAGTTCGTTGATCTATGAGCAACGGTATCAACGGGAGTGACAGCGTTTGATTGTGTTTGCTGGATGGGGCGTGGCGAGCTCGGACAGTTTTCGCACTGTCTGCACGGAGCCGCTCGAAATAATATATTTTTTGATTCCCGCAATAACTAATGTTGACAGGCAGTGGTGAAGCAGTGAGGTTGTCGGGTTCATCTTTTGAGATTTGAGAAGCCGTTGTCGTTTTATTTTAAACAAATGTGGAGTGTAAAAGTTAGGGAGTGTCGCAAAACTTTGTGGCACGCAACAGTGTGGCCTTAGGTTTAAGGAGTGTGGCACTAGTGTGATTGGGTAAGCAGAGGAAACAAATCAGTCACAGGGACCTGTTGTGGGACCCGGTCCTAACTCTCTCATATGCTTTCCTCTCCCAGACGTCACGCCCTTGTGCCAGAGTGCCATTGAGTTTGGCTACCACGGGACACATAAGTGTCTGACACCTATTGTCCGACGCTTAAGTGTCTCGTTAAGACGCTGCTTAAAAGTGCACAATCGCAGTGGAGCGAAACGTCGGCAATAGTGCCCACTTCAGCAACAGTGCCACTATGGAGCCGAAAATTTGTGATCTCGGTGAAGTAATTGAACCATTGGCACAATTGAAAGGTACTTATCTATTCCCTATGCCATAGGCCTGCGCCTCTTCATTTTGTCTATATTAACTTCCGTCGTGAGCAGTCTGGAGAATATAAGAGCATCTGATTCGTAGAATAGATCATGTATTGACACCCATGTGAGACAACTTGTCACCCCGCATCAACTCCTATTTTACTTTACGTCCTTTCACACTTGCAGTTCGTTGTCTTTATTGCCTCCGGTTTTGCAATGCTGGAGGCTGAACATGCCCTGCCACTCAGCGTATGGCGATTCGCGAGGTAAAACGTAGATCTGGATGTGTTCATTTACGCAGAATTATGAGTGACATTCTGTGTAGATATTTAAATGACTCGACATGGATTTGAATTCGGATCTTCTCATTTCCAGTCGTGTGTCAGTCTTGGTGGTGTCAGTGGACCAACCTAACCGGAAACTGGGAGATCCGGGTTCGAATCTCGGCCAAGTCAAATATTTTTCTCGGCCAATTTGGTATTCTTTAGTATATATCTTTTCACCCGTGCGTGTGACTGCGTGCCACATTTGAATAATTTGTGCAACTTCAGGTATTGGATGTTTATATTATTTATTTTTGCGCGGACGTGTTTCTGTGAGAAACTTGCGTCGTAATCTACATCTCCTTGTAGGGTCGGTATATTTTTTTGTTATTTGTGAATGTCCGGAGTACATTGGATACCATCTCCCTAGTTAAATTCTCCTAGAAAAAGTACAAAGAGTTGCAAAGTTCTGCCTTATATCCTGCCATCCCGATCATGTGACGTAGATGATACGAATAACACATCCAATACATCGAGTTTAGGTCATTAATAGTGAAAAAACTTATCCTTCGCCAACGTTTCGGAATTTAATTCTTCCATCATTAGGTCTATACATAAAGAAAACCGGAAGGTACAATAACGGCAATTACAATTTAAGAATCACATGAAAGCATCAGCACCAATACAAACTTATAAAACTGATAATTCCTTAGACATTCTTACTTATATTACATCAGCAATCATTATATATTTATGTGCCCAAAAGACCGCGTTACATTTGTCCCGAGGAATAAGGTACATCATATAAACATGTATACACAATAGAATAAATATTCTAAATACATTCAGTACATTTAAAACAATTACAAGAAAAATAATGGATTCAGATGTTTCATTTTTGGCACAGAGGTTAACTTTAGTTAATGTTTTCTTTTTCTGTTAATGCACTTTAAATAAAGATGAACATTGAGCAACATCATCTCGTAGATGATACCTCCAAAATCTGTTGTTGCTCCATACCGCTATTGACTTGATGAATGATTTATGATTAAAAAGGGCCATCTACGCTATTTAACTCCTAGGATTGGATAGATCAATGATGGACAAGAGCTATTACTTATAGTGGTGGTATTAGCCGCTACAAGGGCCACGTTTCTCTCTCCCCACTCCACCACCCGCATGCTGATTCTGTGGCAAGGTCGAGGACACTGATTCATAGGTTTCTGGCTCCACTTTTGCATGATGAACGTAAGGTTACAGATTTAGGCTGCCGAACGTGCAGGCTTAAAATACCATAGTTTCCGTGAGAAAGTAGGCATCTTATACGTCATTTGGTCGATACCCCTTTTTTAATCCTCAATTGAAAAGCTATTCTATAATTACGGTAAGTACCTCATGCCTGCTTTACTTTTCTTATTTCTTATCGGTATGAATGTATGTCCGCCACTCATGTACTCTGTAAAACTGCTATTTACGGGAAACCGTCTCGAATATGCGGCGAGCATTTGGGCCCCTGGTCATAAAGATTACACCAAAAAAATTAATAAAATGCAAGGAAAAGCTGCATGCTTCGTTAAAAATTGTTACGAGCGAACATATAGCGTTTCAAAACTTGAGCGATTCAGGTGGGAGCCTCTAGAGATTCGGAGGCTACACGCTAGGCTTAGCTTACTTGAGAAATTCAGAACTGGTGTCTTTCAAAGCGACGCAGAGAATATTACCATGACGCCTCCCTACATTTAGGTCCGACAGGAGAGAGAAAATAAGAGAGGCACATTGCCGAACAGATGGGTCCAAAAATTCGTTCTTTCTGTGCACAATAAGCGACCACAATAAAACTTGAGCTACACTAAATACACTCCCATAATACACGTCACCATTTCACCTGCCAAAACCTTATCCCATACATCTTGACGTAGCTGGCGTCCTATCACCCCCTGCCACACGCCCACGCGGCGGCTCGCAGGGTAGTATGTGGATGTAAATGTATTTAGTTCCTAAATCTTTGGGCATACAGTGCAGGCATCTTCTTAAGAAAAAGAGCCCTATTACACTTCCACATTTTATTGACAACGAACCATGGTTTCGACACGTTATGCCATCATGCCAGGCATGATCCTCTGATGATGGCGTAACGTGCCCGAAACCATTGTCGGTTGTCAACAAAGTGTGCGAGTGTTCTCTCCCTTCTGAAGATTCTGAATTTCCACAAAGTTACTGCCAGCATTATATTTTACATATAGTGCATGTTTTTTTAACACTTCACCCCTACCACACACCTCTAAGGAAGCTAGCAAGGCATCGTACATATGTAGGTGCTTGGCTTGAAAGGCGTGCATGGAGAAAGGAGCTTAAATATATCCACCCGTGTACTCCTCAGTCATGCATTTATGCTGTCGAATTTCCTATTTATTGAATGATAGCTATAGGCAAATAAAGAGGTACTTAAATGAGCAGTAATGTTGTTCTCTACATTGCGATATGTACTACCGCATCTCTTCTATGTTTCTCCCTTGTATGAAATGCCTGATATGCGTGAGTCCCAACTGACGCCATTTTTAAAGGCCCAATTTTCTCTGTCTATTTTTTCATCATCTCCGAACCCTCTCTAAATGTTGAATTAAGGATTTTGTCGATGGATCATGGCTGAATTTTTTTAATTTCACTGCGTGCATTTGTCGATATGATTGATGCTGCCAAAGTGTCAATGGCCCCAATCGTTATGCTAAGTCGACCTTTGGCTAACCCGCGGGATTAGCGAAATTATCTTATATACGTGCATTTCTTCTGGAGCGATGGTCCTCAGAAGCGTAGTAATTTAGCTAGATAATTAGACCAGGCACCTCTGATGATGATCTTTGTAACATTGATAGGGCCTCTCATATGTGCAATAGGTCGTTTTTATCGATGGGATTCTGTTCACTCATCGGAAAAATTGATCTCCCTGAAGGAGTCGTAATTGTATTGAACTGATTAGTGATAAATTTTCTTTCTTGCATCGGTATGTTTGGTGGAAACTAGTTATCTACCTGGTAAAATCTAACTTGGGCGCACATTTGGCGATTTTTATGTTGCTCCGGTCGTCCTGAAGTCTGTTTACAGTTGTTAATTGAGCGAAAGTGTTAATTTCACCAGAAAGAAGATCCATTACCTGCGCATATTTGCTTCCATGTAATCTCTTTCCCAACCTTAATTAAATATAGACGTAGTATGAAATAAGACCCTTATTGCGTGTGTAGTATCAAACACGTACGGTGTGTATTAATGTGAACACATATCCATATTAACTCTCTATGGACGAGCGAGTCAAATTTGTTAAGTTTCAAAATCATCGAAAGATCTGCTTGTCTGTACCTACTCCGGAAGGGAACGGCGTGATTGGTTTGTATGTATATAGAGAATATAAAAACGTCACATTTCCAAAACAATGTTAGTATTAAAAAATTGCTATTTTTTTAAATGCTTAAATAGCACCTTTAAAAAACCAATACAGTAGCAGTACTCCGTAGTCCAGCAGTACTAATACAGTAGCAGTACTAATATAGCACTCCAGTGCAGCGAAGAGGAGCTAGGTTTGTAAAACGATGCTACGATAAGTTTAGTAGTTTCTGGATTGTGAGAATAATTGGGATGGGAATCGCTATCACAGCGTAGATTAAATTATAGGCTTAACCTCTAACTAAATATCAGGAAAAACATTTCTCTGACGACGTAAAAAATATACTATTAACCCCCTCGTACTACGGCAGATTAGATCGAACAAATAAACTTGGAGAGATAGATTGTAGAACCGTAAGGTATAAAATGTCATTTTTTCCGCGTACCATTGGGGATCATAACAGCTGTGATCGTCGTCATGAATAGTGAGATAAGCTAAATTGTGGATCTTTATCTTTAAATTCTCTGCGTTTTTATTTATGCATGATGCAAATATTGATGTTCTTATTTATGCATGATATTTTGAATCTGTAGTAGTAGTCTTAGTAACCCCTACATGTTGGAACAATTGACGATAGAATGTTTTTTGGTCAGTAGATTTTTAATTAGCGCGTAGAATGTGTGGTACGCTGGTTTTAATGTAGTTTCGGTGTCCTGCCGTATAGTTCATGCATGCCTGGTGTGGAATCACCCCCGTCACACACACTTTGGGTGACTTGCAGGGTATGACGTAGATGTAGATATGGTAGCAGTCTTTTTTTATGCTAATGTTTCATAATTCTGTCCACAGAGAGTTAATTATCGCATACGGTCGTGGAATAAATCAAAGGTTTGTCTTTAACCACATCATCTGTTTCGAGGTTAATATTCTCTATTTTAGACCCAGAGTATTTTGATTTTTACATACAGGGAAAAGTCCTTGTATCACATAAGCTCTGGGACGTAGTCGATGGTAAAGAGGTATTTTCTGAGGCTTCCTCTCACGTGAGGATCTTTTCTCATCGACTAACCCACATCATTTTTCGTCATGCTCGACTGAAAGCTCTCCAATCCGTTTGCGTGGCTCTCGATCAAGTGGTTGAAGCAGTCATGTGGAAGATGTTTTTTCATACGATACAGAAACGCTGAGAATTGCCTTTCTTCACGTCGGATTCAGTGGTTTCGGACTCGTTATCGTCAGAAATCAGGATGAGAAAGTTAAGAGAAAGGTTTGTATCACATGTTTTTCGCGGAACTATCGGTTTCGCTACGCATGTGATATCCTCGCGTGCGAATCCCTGCGGAACGAAACATCGTACGATTTTTATTAGTTTATGAGCATCGTACGAAATTTAAACTTCGGCGTTCACTTAAAGCCTCAAATTTTTCTCGAAGCGCTCACCAACTATAGCCTTCTGTGCTCAAATGACCTAATCTGTTCCCCATCTCACTATTTTTATACTTAAGTTCTGATAATTTTTTGCTGGCTAAGAAGTCAGTTTTCATGCAGGAACCACACTTTATTTTTAAATAAAGTCACTTGAAAAAATTATTACTCGACTGTTATGGTATTTTGTAGTTTCAAACAGTTGTCGGCTTCAATTAAAACGTTAATATTTGCTGCTACGACGTTAGAAAGTTATTGTTACCAAAGTTATTAAATAACTGGGTTGTTTCGTCTATAAAAAGTTTGATACATTTATCCCATTTCAAATTACTTCCTGGCCCTCAGAAAAAAACTATCAAAGCTTCAGTTGTACTTCTTTTAATGGTTTTATGTGTTGGGTATTTTGTGTAAGTTTACGTATTGGATATGTTTAACTTTGTCTTGCCTCGCAGCATAAAAAAGAATAAATATTTTGACCAACTTACAATTACTTGTTGGGCACGTTTCAGTGAGGTATCTGCGAGTATATGTACTACTGCGAAGGAGATATCCTTGAGTAGACATTTTAATTCGAAAACACGCGGAAATTTCCCAAAATATGAATGATTATTGCGTTCTATTTTTATTTCTCTAGTCAGAGTGAAATATTGCAATGTCATGCGTCCGGCTCAGGGCCAACTAATCTCTTGGTTAGTATTAGTAGACAGGCGACATCCGTGGAACATACCCTTCGTTAATTTATGAGCATCTTCCTGCCATGACCTTTCTCTATTTTGACGTACGTCTCATGAAGCTTTTTGCATCCCGCATCAGCGCGTGTACCCTTCCCTTCATCGTCGGCTTTTTAAGTTCTCTATCTTCGAAGTAGGCGTTTCCAGACAAGAGGTCGGCAAAATTCATTTTGATACTCGACGAATCTTGGTCGTATATTTCACATGATTTATCTGATAAAATTTCCTCACTTTGCGACGATTTCACGTCATCTTGAACCAATATTATATAATACTTACATAATAATGGCTCAAAGAAACGAACACAAAAATATTATGTAATACTTTTTGTGTTCTTTCTTGCTTTAATTTTACTGTATGACCCTTGCCTTGTCCATTTTTAAGATGAAGCGAGATAGACCAAAGGACGTTGGGATAATATTATTAGAGCTACACCCCAACAAAAAAACCTATGGTGGGAATCGCTAAAAATCCTCCCAAATCCCAAATTTCGATCCTAAGTCTTAAATTTGTTATCAAACCCGACATACAATGTTTGGGAAAATTAGGGAAATGTATACATACTGCTGAACGGACAGATTTAAAACGTCATTTTTAACTGAGCGATAAGAGACCATAATAGCTACCATTGAGACTTGGCGATTATTTTTCTCGACAGATAGCTTACCTTATTATTGTATTTGTTCCCTCACACTTCTGAAGTAATACAACAGCAATACTTACAGCAAATCTCGTATATTTCTTTCAGGAATCCTTTATATCTGTGCATTTATGTATTTTAATGTGAATTAAATCGCATTGTGTAAAATGTATTTTAAGTTTCTATTATACCATGTATCGTGGTGAACGTTGGTAAATAAATTACACCCTGCCACCAATTTGCAGATTTTTGGTAGTTAAAAGCAATTTTGTATACGTCAATTGTGACGGTCGTTTAAGCATTTTGTGCCGGTGAAACTTTGTCTAATTCTTTTAGCTCTTCATCTCTTTTGTTCGTTTTTACTACGATTTTATATTTTGGGGGGTTTGTTTTGAAGACGTGGATCCTAAAAAAATGTTTGACAAATATGTTTGTCTTTTTTAGTAATCAGTTTTCTAGCTCTGCATTCTAATAGAAAAAATTAGACGAAGAGAGTGCATGATTAATGGTTATTAATTAAGTTTAGCTGTGCATGCGGGATGAACGATATTGGCCTAGATTCATTTGCTGCGGTAATGACTTTTCAGTTGGATTCGTGCGATTGATATTGACCATCTAACGCCCTTTAAAAAATAAAGACGTTGAATTACCACAATCGCGTAATTTTAGGCGTACGGTGACGCAATCCACAAGATCTTAGTTTATACTTAAGCGTGACAATTCAAATACTAAGACCATCGTAATTTTGCTATATAGTATTAACTTTTAGAAGCTTTAAACCGTTAGTGCCATTTGGATCTTCCGAGTTTGTTACTGGCTGACTTCAGCTAAATTCGCAGTTCACCCCTGCCACACTCCCTTGAAGTGGCTTCATCTACATCTGCGAAATATCGTGCAAGCCACGACTAGGTTGCGTGGCACGGGGTGATTCCATACCAGGCATGCAGTACTCATCCCAGTTCAAATCATAACCGCGCACTTTCCCCCGAATGCCAGGCGCAGGCCACAAGCCGTCAGGGCAACGTTGCGCAGTCAGACCTCAAACCAGGAGAGTGATACGTAGAAGAATATGCTACCATGCAGTACACTACTTAAAATATAACTACTGGTTAGTATTGTTAATGCGACAAACAAATAGCACTACAAGGTACTAAGACAAGCAGGAGTATATCATGCCGGAGATTACATGCGAGGTTAGTATCTAAAATTCATTTTAAGATATTTAGCACTACTAGAAAAACCTATTTAATCTAGTCAGTATTCTAGAACTGATCTATCACAACTAATATGTTCCCTTAATGTGCGTGGAAAAAATGACATCTTAAATCTATCGGGTCTGAGTATATTTCCTCAATATTATTTCTGTGATAGTTTCTACCACAATAGTTTGGCTCTAGTAAAATATATTGAACTTCTGGAAAAAAATGGTCTTCATCAAACTTTCGTGAAAGTTTTTATCTATATTTCTTCCTTAGCGCTGTATTCGATCTATATCTGAAACTAGTCCTACTTTGAAAGGGTCCCATATACATCTACACATTATGTGTAGATGTATATGGGACGTATATAGTAATATGTAGATGCATAAACGAGGGTGTGTATTTTGGTGGTATGCGTGGTACTTCGTAGATGTTGATTCCCACGAACTGTAGAAACAGTTAAAATATACTTAAGCTTATGTGGAGCAATTTTGAAATTATAAGTTCTTCAACGTGAAATTTAGATAGCTTCAGACACCGCAACCTACCGCTTTCAGCAATATTCGCCAAACTTGAAAAAGGTGGCACGAGGCAGGTTTGCTTTTGTCGCCCTCCCCCCCGTAAAACGAAAATGAAATTAAACTTTCCGATACGGTAAGCCCTTACTAAGGGGTGCTACGAACCCACATGGCAGTTAAATTTCGTGTGAAATCTGGCAAGGGTACAGATATTGGTGTCTGACTGCTGGGTATTAGCCAATTAGCAGTTTTCCCTGGCAAAAATTTGGAGAAACTCTCCGTAGTAGAGGCCAATTAATGAAGTCACTTCGTCCATTATAAATATCACTCGATTTAAATTAAACGCGCTTATCAATGTGTTGGACAATAACATATTGGAAACGTTCAAGGCATGCCAATTGCAACGAGACCAAGAACGAAATCTTACGATGCCCCAGTTTTGAAATGCATTAACTTTCAAAAATTAAGAATAACTTTATTTCTATGAAACATACATAGCTCCAACTCGCACAATCAATAGCAAACATATATATCCTCCATTTACATAAATATAGTTGACATTGAAGATCTTGTGTTTGAGTTACAAAGTATCAAAGTCGGAGCTTTTCCCGCGCGCCGTAAATAACTGGTACTTTTTACGTTATAACTGTAGTAAAAAATATAAAAATTCATCAAAAAAAATAAAATTTACTATAACATAACGTATAAATGAATGAGAAAAATGATGGTGTCATTAGTTTCTCTGTAAGTCTTTTCGTTAACTTTTTATTTGTACCCAAACTCGAGTGCACATAATTTCTGCGCCGACACATGTATATTCCTGTCCAAAAAGAGTCCCGAGTTGACGTCGATGTGACAACGCCGAACCACTCCCCCTCGTGCGGGAAAGCAATAAACGCACGGAACAGAAAAGGAACTTATTACGGGACTCACTTGGTGAGAAGGGACACCCGTCGTCGAAACTAAGGAGGCTGTAACCCTCAGCCTTACAGCCTCCTTAGTCGAAACATTTTGACCTGCGATGGGATTATCTCGGGGTGGGTCCCTTATGGTGGTCCGATTCAGTCTGTGTCGGCATGTTTAAGGGTGAGTAAGCACGGGGATAAGAAAGGTCGTTCGGCGAACGAAGTCGCAAAATTGTCCAGACTCAAATATCCATTTCAAGTCACAGGAAATCTATGCAGAAAGTGATGGGCCTTCCTCTTTTTAAGTCGCAGACGGTCTGTTACGTTGCTATAAGAGGATGAATCGTGTCAAATCGAATGCAAAACACTATTCTTTGACTTTTACATTTTGGTAGCTGAAAGTTCTTGTTTAACAAACAATAGTGATTCCATCATCTATGCGTTCGTCGCAGATAGTCATCGCTCAGAGTGGTTGAGTATATACCATAAGTAAACATTTAAAAAGAAGATTCTTGGTAAATTTATCAGTTTTTGTCATCGGTTAAGCAAGATGAGTCCCATGTAAAGGATTAGCGTACGAACGCTCCTAGATTTAGAATTACGAGGCTAAGATAATCGTATCATTCGTGGATTTCCACTGCATGTTTTGTTCTGTTTTCAGGAGTTAACTCATTACCATGCCCTTAAGGTGGTTGAAGCTCTAATAATGAGTCATCGAGCGCTCATTTTAATAACGTTTCCAGTTAGTAGGAAGAAAATTCTAAGACCTCATATCACATACGTAAATAAGTTTATTCGTTGGAAATAACCATGCGTTAAGAATTATAGATGAGGCATGAGTTAAAGTTTAAAAATTTCTTCGATATATAACGGTGCGTCGAATTATATTTTTATTGCATCAACAACAGTTACAGCTCCTATTCTCTAAGATAAGAATCACACCCCCTAATCCAAGCATAATAGCTTTAGAAGCCTCCTTTTTGCAAGGCGTTATATGCATTGCTAGAAGAAAGGTTAAATTTTTTCTTCAGCTATCACAAGGTTAATTTGGAATTGGTAAGGATAAAGTAATAGAGGTCTCTGCGGCTTGAAAGATTAAAAGGTCAACTAATTTGATTGAAAATATCGTAATATTGCTTGATTGCATTTCAGATGAATGAAAAATATTTACATTGGGGGCATTATTACGGCAGATTAAAATAATAATATGGGATCCATGGAATTTTATGTAATTTCATTTCTTTAAAAATTCGTATTCTTAATCCCTACATTACCTCCTCATTTCGACAACAATTCTATGGTTTAATGCGACAGTATAATACCTAACATATCGAGTTTCAAAGAACACTTTGTACTTCTCCACAATTTAAAGTTTTCATTTTCAAAGTGTTCTTTGCATCATGATTAATATCCACGAATTCATGCCTGAACTCACTGAGTTTATCGAGTTATCGAGAGGAGAATGGAGAACTTAATTCGTCTTGATGTACTTCCATTCAAGATATGGTGCAGGATATTGTGTTTCATGAGAATCAGTGGCCGCCTTGCTGATTAAGGTAGTTTGAGCGAAACATCATTTCACGTAGAAATCAATGAATTTGGTCTCATTTTAAAGAGTAATATTTCACCATTCTAAAAGTACCAGCCATTTTACTAGGGATATGGTACGTCTGTGCACTTCATGTGGATATTATTTAAAAAATTGAGTAATTTCTAACACCTAGATCTCGTCCAAAAAGTCAGTTATGTGTAGTTTGTATGTTTTCTCAACTATTTTGAAAATAAATCGTATTGTCACCTCTGTCATTGTTTTAGAATCGCAAAAAATCTTCCGTTGTGAAGGAGTTTTTAACGTACCACATGAAGAATGATTCAAATTAAAGACTTTTGTCTATACTTTTATGTTATTACTTAGAATTTCAGTCTTAAAAAAGTCTACTATGCCATCTTTAATAATGCAGTATTTGATGCATCCTTCCTACTTCTGCAGAAAATAAAAACATGATTCGATGTTGGACTCCATAATGGAGCCCACCAAACGTAGGGTTGAGGAGAAGAAGAAGAAGAATGACTGTGGAACTACTACCTAGGACCCATATTTTGAAATTATGAAGGCGTCGTGGGCTGTCTCTGCATCACACCGTCTTCTCTATTAATATCGTGGGGAATGAGTAGTGCTGCTAATTTACCCGTTGTGTAGGAAATCGTTATTTATAATTTTACGTTTATTTACATGATTTTAAATAACAATAAGTGGCCTATTGCCCTTTTTTATTGCCACGAATAATTAAACTCTTAAATTATTGTGTTATGTACTCCCGTCTCGTTAAAAAAAAAAAACTCAGAAAAGTTTGGCAAATTCTCCCCGTTCTCTGAGTTGTGATATTTTTAAGAAGTCTCATTTGCTCTAGTGTCGAGGATAAGTTCTTTCTTTAGTAATTCGTTACGGCTGCTTTATCTCTACTTGCGAAACGGGTTTCCTCAACTCAGTCCGCACAAGCCAAAATAGTATATGCTCCGCCTTTGGAAACCTTTTTCTTCCTCATGGGTTGCACTGCGTTAACTCAGCATTTACCGAGTCTATAGTTCATGAACCATACATCGCTAAAATCTGGTATGTGGGTTATTTCTAACCAGATATAGTGTATCTACTATCAAGATTTTTCTCAACAGGTTTCCCTGTAATTCTGTCCCATTGTTATCGTCGCAGCATTCTTTGGAATAGTCACCTCACGACGGGCAAGTTTTTGAAAGATTTTGATTGAACTCTACAGTGGTGAAACGAGCTTTTGTCGTCAGCTCAAAATTTTTTACCGCTGGTAGTGTGCACGTCTGAGACGCGTCTCGGGGACTACCGGGGAAATGTTCGGAGATCTTCACCCCCTGCCACACACCCTCGTGGTGGCTCGCAGGGTATTACATAGATGTAGATGCACCTTGGAAGAAGGGTTCTGAACGCTGTTTTCAGTTATCAAAGTAATGACCTCCTTTCTTTCGAAGGCAATCCGAAAGTAACGGAAACACTATCTGACGAGTGACTAAGATGTCACTTAATATGATCCTGGACAACTTCGTTTCCCCTCACAACGCTAGGTAAAAAGCGCCCAAACTACTTTCCCTCCTAATTGTATCACGCAATACTTGAATGGCCCTTGGTGACATGACGAAGCGGGTGAAAATACCTTGTGGAGAACAGCTTGTGGAACACCACAATGGAATTCAACGTGTGGTTCGCGTAGATAGCTGAGTTGACCAAAGACTCCGGTGTTCCTCAGTGAAGTGTAATCGGCCCTCTTTTATTCATTATTTATATTAATGACCAATGTTCTAGAGTTTGCAGTAAATTAAGATTATTTGCAGACGATAGCTATCTACCGTGAAATGAGCGAAGGCACGGACTTTGAAGCTCTGTCATCGGTCCATAACAACGTTCATTCGTGATGCCAGGAGTGTGGATTAGAATTAAATATCGGCAAATGCACCACAGTTCACTTCCTGCGAAAGTCATCACAGAAATTCCATCCCTATACGGTGGGTGGATTAAACATATACATCTACATCTACGTCATACCCTGCAAGCCACCCAAAGGGTGTGTGGCAGGGGGTGCTTTCGCACCAGGCATGCATGAATGATATAATCTTCAGATAGAGGAAAATATCTTGGAATTACCTTAACATCTGATTTATCGTGGGGATTACACATGCATAACATATGTGGCGCAGCATTAAAGAAACTAGGTTTTGTTAAACGTATAATAGGAAGGTCCTCGGATGAAAAAGTCAAAGAGAGATGCTACTTCACTCTGGTTAGGCCACAATCGAATATGCCTCGAGCATTTGGGACCCTGGTCAAATAGGTTTAACCAAAAAAATTAATAAAATACAAAGGAAATCTGCGCGCTTCGTTAAAAACTGCTACGAGTGTCTCACAACTTTTAGAGGGATTAAAGTGAGAGCCCCTAGAGACTAGGAGGCTAAACGCTAGGCTTAGGTTGCTTGCTAAATTCAGAGCTGGTATGTTTCAGAGAGACACATAGAATATTATCATGAATCCTTTCTACATTTCTAGGACTGACAGATGCGATAAAATAAGAGAGATACACTGCCGAACAGATAGGTACAAAAACTCGTTCTTTCCGTGAACAAACAGCGACCACAATAAAAATTCAGCTCCACTTAATGCACTCCTATAATACTTGTTATCATTTCATCTCCTAAAAACTTGCAACTTCACACGGCTGGTGACCTACCACCCCCTGCCACACGCCAACGCGGCGGCTCGCGGGGTATTGTGTAGATGTAGAAGTACCCTGTAAGAGTCCAGGGAAAATAGGTTCGACTTGTTGAAAATTTTCGTGTTCTCCCCGCGTTGCGGCATTTTTGTGGACCACCGTTTCGCCGGCATTCCAGTCAGCATCATCAGGTCCTAAAAGATAAACCTGATTTTGCCGACTGGGATGCTGGCGAAACGGTCGTCCCCAATTTGTCCCGAATAATTCCAATTCACGAGAAAACCGCGGAAGCCTTCGGAAAAATATCTTCGATGCTCTGTCCATTCAAATGATTTCTTCCCTGTGTATTTAATAAATTCAAGAACCCAGTGTTAGATGGGAATATGTTGGAAAAGCATAGGAATGATAGGAATAGGAAATTAGGGTCCTTTAAACGGGAGCCAAGAAATACTATTGATTAAAAATTGGAGAACTGCAAGTTAGATCCGTCCCGCCACAGGCTTTTTTTGAAGGTTTTTGAGTGCAATGAATGTTTTTTACCTGATCAGGTTTCAGTGCCCTCCTCCTTCATCCGGGGTTGGGACCAGCGACGGAGGATGTCAGGCTACGCAGTGGACCCTAAGGCCGTCCACGGGCGGAGTTCCTTGTGCGAAATCCTTGTGTAATGTACGGTAGCGATAGCCAATATGATAAAGCGCGGCTTGGTGCACACCAGCGAAATTTTTTTTGTGAGAAACTCCAGCATCTCACAAAAATGACAGCGACAGTACAACGTAATATATTGAATGTGCATTTAGTAAATGTAAAAAATACTCACCTCAAACACGCGTGGATTTTGAGATATTTGCGTTCAGAAATGACCAATTTCGCGATTTTTTACGAAGAATTTCGACACTTTTGAGGAAGGTTTCTGAGCGCTGTTTTCAGTTATCAAACTTTTCGAGTTTCACCTAAGTTCCGGTAGAGGACTACTCACTAATTTCGCCTCTACAGTATGCACTTTATTTCCCCAGCCATCAAGGAAGCCGTGCTTTACCATCATTAAAAAAATAAAAAGAGCAAACCAAGTATCGCGAACATATGAAATGAATTTTTATGTAGAAAGAGCCGCTGGCTAGACACGAACGAATAAGAAGACGAAATTAGGATATAAAGCAAGAACTGGGCGTACGTGGCATCAAGGAAACGATTAGAGACTGGAGAGAATATATAGGAAGAATGCCTAAATAAATATGTAAAATTAGAGCTGGAAGTAATAGGTCTCTTTGACGTCCACGCAAAGGATGAAAAGAATATTCGCAAGAAGGCCTAAGCTGTGCGAATGCCAAATACTTGCGTAAAAAAGAAGAAGAAGTGTAACTTTTTTGAAAACGTCGTAGTAGACCCCCAAGCTGAGTAAATTTTTGGCTGCACTACCTGAAGACCTCTCGTTACTTGGCTTGAATATCTTTTCTTGTTTGTGTCTTATCGAAACAGCAGCCCGGGATTGAAATTGTTATAAAATCTGATTCACAATGTAATGGCATAGAGAGCTCCGACTCTGTTTAATACGAATTTCCAACTTCTTTGCGAACTCATGGAAAGGCGATCATTCTCAACTCGCCATTTCTCCGTGAGGAGGACGGACACATTCTGCCGCTCTCTCTTGCCCTCGATTAACTTTCCCCGCCTCCCATTGTTCTTCAACGAGACATCTGTTCGTACGCGCAAGGGAAAGGCCTCTGGCCTCACTCATTATCCGTTTTAACGATTTTTGTAACGAGTTTTGCTGCTGAAACTACATTGTGTATCAGAGTCGTCTTAATCTGTTCTCTTGGTGCTCGCTGCAGTGAATATTTACCGGAGTTGTTCAGAGTTCACAATAGATTTATCATTTTGGGTTCTCTATTTGAGGCTTGAGTGTTATCACTAGAGTGAAGCGATGTACGAACTTCTTGGGCAGAGTTGAAGAATAGCTTCAAATTAGACGAGTTCAAACTGACGGATGGTGGGTGGATAGAAAATTAAAGAAGTGTGTCATTTTCGACTAACAAAGGTCTAGCATGGCTCACAGATGTATGCTCAGGGTATATTATATAAGCTCCGAATTGCATCTTTACTTGAAATATACATTAATACAAATATTTTTTGTAGTATTGGTAGCATACCTATAGTGTAGTGCATGTTGGTGTAAGTTACTGGTACATTATGGTGCATGTTGGTGATAACTCACCCCTTGCCACACAGTCTTTAGATGACTCACAGGGTAATATGTACATCTACATATACGTAATACCCTGCGAGCCACCACGAGTGTGTGTGGCAGGGGGTGAAGATCACCAAACAAGCACTATTGCCATGCAAGTAGGATATTTAAGGGAGAGGTATTTTACCTGTCCATAGTATTATTACTGAAGTACGCATCAAGTTTCCTACTCTACTGCTGAAATATTTACTTTTGCTCGATTTCGTTGAACAACAGCATTTGTTTTGGTGTTTTTTATTCATCTTTAAGCTATGGTATGGATGTATGCGGGTATGAAACTCGGATTCGATTGCTGGTTTTGCTCGGGAAAGGCTGCTTGCCAAAAATAAAAGAGCGGTGGGATATTTTATGGCAACCGTGTACTGTAGGTGCAAATGTTTAGATACAACAAAATAAGAGGGATACAATTCCGAATAATTGACGAAATTCCTTTTCCTACCTGCCATTAAGGACTACTAAAAAATTGACGCAAGATAAGTTACGTCTCACTTCCGTGGCGATACATGTCACTCTCTGTGCCTGTTCCTCTGCCCACACTTCTTCATGGCAGTCTTAATTCACCCTAACACCCGCCCTTGAGACCCAGCGTTTAAGAGCACCATGTGTTTCTATCAGGAAGCTCATATTACATAAGAATATTATTATTGAAGGGCACATAAATGCAAATATTGGCCAATCCAGATAATTTAGAAGAAACTGCACGTCGAACTTTGCAACTTTGTCGTTTAGTTAGACGAGGGTTTGTCCGCGACGTCTCCTAAAGAAAAATAATTGATGATTATTTTTCTTATTGCCCAGTCTCGTCGAAGTTTTTATCGTACCGTTCCCGAGAAAATTTCTCGTGCTCTAATTTCGTGCCGTGCTCTTGGCCAAAGTAATTTTGTACCACACCAGCTGCGTAACAACTTTGCGAATTGAGAACTGGAGAAGTGGGAGGGGGGCGTTTTAGTGCCCCTCTGATTCCTTTTAATGCCCTCGGCGCCCACCGCTTTATTTTAGGTGCGGCAATGTACATTTGTCCTTCCCCTCGTTGTCAAGCCACTGTACCGTGTACACGTGTACAGTGTTTAGCTAAGGATTTAGATGCGATTGATGATTGGTGTGATAGATGGCAGCTAGAATTAAATTTGAAGAAATGCGCGATTATGAATTTTTGGAAAAAGAATGGCCTTCCCCGGAATAATTATAGCATCAAAGAAAACATAATATGTAACGTAGAATCAATTAAATACTTAGGCGTCACCATCAAAGAAGACATGTCATGGGGGAAACACATCAGGGAAATAACTAGTGTAGCAAACCGTAGATTGGGATTCGTAAAAAGGGTTCTAGGCAAATGCGATGAGAGAGTCCGAGAAAGAAGCTATTTTACACTTGTCAGGCCTCATTTAGAATATGCCGCTAGTATATGGGATCCGTACGAGGAAGGTATGATAAAAGAATTAGAGCGCGTTCAAAGGAGATCTGCTAGGTTTGTTAAATGTCGTTATGATAATTGTATTAGTGTTACGAGTTTAATAGAAGAACTAGGATGGGAATTATTATCAGAACGCAGGTTAAAATTTAGGTTTAACCTTTTAAGTAAATTCGAAACCGATTTGTTCACAGATGACGTTAAATATATATTATGAACCCCTGCGTATTATGCTAGGTTTGACCATATTAACAAAATTAGAGAGATAGATTGTCGTACCGATAGATTTAAAATGTCATTTTTCCCGCGTACCATAAGAGAGAACAATAGGCAACGTAGCAAAAGGGATAGGTAGGTGAAACATAGTTAGAATAGTCTGTAGTGAATGATGCATGTAATAACTACCAATAATCCCTTCCTTATTATGTAGATTTTAACCTGTACTATACCGTAGTAACTAATATTCTATTGTAATAACTACTGCAATTACTTGCACTAACTAATAATCTACTGTAGTAACTAATAAACTATGACCCTATTTTCTAGCATGTCTACATTATATATCCTACTTACATGGCAATAGTGCATGTTTGGTGATCTTCACCCCCTGCCACACACCCTCGTGGTGGCTCGCAGGGTATTACGTAGATGTAGATGTACCGTATTCTGTTATCCTACTGCCTCCGTTGAAAAAATGGGAAAGGACACGTACTGCGTATTGTTGCGTGAAGTGTCTTCAAGGGACGACGTCGTAGCCTCCGAGATGATCTCGGGAGGATCGCAGAGATGTCCTGGCCGTAACACTATTATTTCGCAGTCCCACGTAAAGCGCGGGTACCGCGTTTTCTGTGATCTTCTAATGGCCAGGTTCCAAAACTTTGGTAACTATTTTGAGATAAAATCCGCCTTTTAAAGGTTACTTTCTCTGTATGCACTAGTATATGTATATTAGTTCATATATACATTTCGGAAAGATCTACATCTACATCTACGTCATACCCTGCAAGCCACCCAAAGGGTGTGTGGTAGGGGGTGCTTTCGCAATAGGCATGCATGAATGATATGGTAGAACACCGACATTACATTAAAACCCGCGTACCACACATGCAAAGCGCCAATTAAAAATCTAATACCCAAGAAACATTCAATCTTCATTCGTTCCAACATGCAAGGGATACATAGACTACTACTACAGATTCAAAATATCATGCATAAATAAGAACATCAATATTTACATCATGCATAAATAAGAGAGTAGAGAATATAATGAGAAAGATTTACTGCCTGCCTATTGTCAATACTCGAACTATTCATGACGACGATCACAGCTGTTATGGTCACGAATGGTACGCGGAAAAAATGACATTTTATACCTATCGGTTCTACAATCTAGCTCTCTAATTTTATTGGCGCGATCTAATCTGCCGTAGTACGAAGGGGTTAATAGTATGTTTTTTACGTCGTCAGTAAAATGATTTTCTTGATATTTATTTAGGAGGTTAAGCCTATAATTCAATCTACACTGTGATAGCGATTCCCATCCTAATTCTTCTAACAGTCCAGACACATTAGCCAACTTATCGTAGCATCGTTTCACAAACCTAGCTCCTCTTCGCTGGACGCGATCTAACTCTGATATCAACCCCGTTTCGTATGGATCCCATACACTAACAGCATATTCCAGATGAGGCCTAACGATTGAAAAATAACGTTCTTTCACTTTCTCATCACATTTTCCGAGTACACTCTTGATAAAGCCTAGCTTCCTATACCTATGCTTGACCGCATATTTCCCTAATATGTTTTCCCCAAGATAGGTCGTGAGTAATTGTGACCCCTAAGTACTTAACAGACTCGGCGCGAATAATTTCCGTATTTTTAATTCTGTAAGCCCTACCTGGCCTATTTTTCTTTTTCCAAAAGCTGACTGCTACGCACTTTTTGATGAAGATGAAGGTATGCAATTCGGAAAGATTTAGCACTAATTAGTGAAACATTTTAAGTACGTTCTTGTGTATTCATATCACCTTTATGAAATTTGTAGCTGTATATAGATCACTTTCTTGATCTGTAAACACGTCCTGACCCAAGATTGTTATAAAAAGACGATCGACACGAAGTTATAAAAAAGATGATGATGACCTACTTTAGCTTCTCATTGTACTGTGATCTAGTAGTTCAAGAGGAGGCTAAGTCCTTAGTGGAAAGAATTTGGAGTCAATTGCTAATTATCTACATCTACGTAATACCCTGCGAGCCACCACGAGGGTGTGTGGCCGGGGGTGAAGATCACCAAACATGCACTATTGCCATGCAACTAGGATATTTAATGGAGACATGCTAGAGAACAGGGTCACATGCAGTTAGATGGTTAGTATCTACATAATAAGGAAGGGATTATTGGTTGTTATTACATGCATCATGCACTACAGACTACTCGAACTATATTTCACCTACCTATCCCTTTGCTACGCTGCCTATTGTTCTCTCTTATAGTACGCGGGAAAACTGACATTTTAAATCTATCGGTACGATAATCTATCTCTCTAATCTTGTTAATCTGATCAAACCTAGCATAATACGCAGGGGTTCTCAATATATATCTAACGTCATCTGTGAACAAATCGGTAAAAATTACATGTCAATGAGTTATATACTTATTTAAGCGATTGTCCCTGCAGCACAACCGTCTATCCCTTTCATGATACGAAAGGCGCTGTTTATTTTTGAGACATGTGATCCCGAGAAGTGGGAAAGAATTTCCCTTGGATTAGGCGTTCTCTGCTCTCGTGTCATTACGCTGTATTTCCGTCGGATTCCAGCGGTTTGTAGGATATCTGCCGATATCAGTGACTATTTATTGAACTGGATATCGATGATGTCTCTTTACAATTTCAAATATCATTACAATGAAAGGACAGATCGAAAATTAAAAATCAGTGTAACCGTTGTATGTTTAAGTTTCTTTACCTCATTGAGACGTCCTTAACTCTAAAGTTTTGCTATTCTACAGGTCCAATTGTTTCAAGAAACCATTATACACACTATGCCTTCTTTTGAGGAGTAGGAATTTTGTACGAGGTTCATTTAACAGTGCATCAATAGGGTTAGTTAGTTAGAAATACACAAATGCAATATGATTAAAAACCTCAAATAACGTTGCGTTCATAGAACAAAACTGATGACGATACCTCATCAATTTTCTTTTTTATAAATATTTGAAATTGTAAGGAGACATCTACAAAATACCGTGCAAGCCACCGCTAGGGTGTGTGGCACGGTGTGATTCCGTACCAGGCATGTAGGCCTCATCAGCCTCATCCCAGCTGTAATCCGAACCGCGCACCTTCCCCCGGAATGCCAGGTGCAGGCCAAAAGCAGTCAGGATAACAGTGCGCGGTTAGACCAGAAACTAGGAAAGTGCTACATGGACGAACATGCTATCATGCAGTACACCACTTAAGATACGTCTACTGGTTATAATTACTGCGACAGATAAATAGTCCTGCAAGGGGCTAAATCATGCAAGAGCTATATCATTCCGGAAATTGCATGCGAGGTTTGTAACTAATTATGATGTTTAGATATTTAGCACAAGTGCCAAGTGGCCAAGTGCCTTTTTTACCTATTAAGGGTCAAAGTATCTTAGAATGATCTAAATAGACTATTATGATCCCTTATAGTACGTGGAAAAAAATAACATTTTATACCTATCGGTTCTTCAGTTTATCGTAACAATTTTTAACAAATTTAGCTGCCATCCGCTGTATTCGCTCTATATCTTAAACTAATCCTACTTCGTAAGGGTCCCATATACTAGCGGCGTTCTGCAAGTGAGACTTTAGGTAGTGCGAGCGAGATAGATCCCTAATCATAAAAGAGACCATATTGGAATTATACGTTTTAATTTCACCAGCTGTGAGACACTCGAATTAAATATTGCATTATTAATGGTGCAATAATGTACTATTATACGACTGAAATTTTAAGTAATGAAATGAAAATATCTAAATACGTCTTTAACTTGACTCATTTTTTCACGCGGTACGTTTGAAACTCCATCAAAACGGAAGGTTTACTTTGATCTCGAAGAATTTACTGCGGTGACAATATGATTAATTTTCAAAAATAGTTGAGATAAAATACAAACCACACACTGTTGATTTTTTGACGATATCTAAGTGTAGGGAATGCCTCATTTGTTAAATAAGGTCTCCTTGGAGTGCATACACGTACCGTTTCCCGAGTAAAAGGGATGGTATTTTTTGGCAAATATCTCGGAAAGTATGTGGTAAGGAGTTGAATTTTGTGTCAATGGAAGGGTGATATATTTTTTTAACGAGACAAAATTCATTGATTTCTAGGTAAAATGATATTTCGCTCAAACTACCTTAATTGACTCCTTCTATTATATAAAGAATATTTAGTGCGAGCCAAGTTTCGTGTGCCATTTTAGCCTTCAGTTATATTTTTCCGTAAATCGTTAAGAGAAATAAACATTTTAGGACTCTCGTTAACGGAGGACGATCGAAATTCGGGTGCTCAGGTCTGTACATTTGAGGTCACGACGCGACGATGCTTTCGCTGCGTCCACGCGAGTGTGTTTGTGTGGGCACAAGAGGGCGGGAACCGCGGCTTTCTCAATGGGGTGGCCAGCATCCCTGACGTTCCTCCGCCGCGTAGTTTCCTCCCATTGGGTGGAAGAGGGCCCCAAAAATATACCACCGCAGTCTCCCTTCCCCCCTTCCCCGCGGTCGTCCGTTCCCGCCGGTGACTTGGAGGCATTCGTCGTCGTGCGTCGGAGGCGATCTACTTGCTCGTTGCCGCACATGCTGCCCAACCTCCCCCCCAAATCCCCCAGCCTAGTCAGCGGGAAACTCCCGACGCTTCGGGGGCTATTTCCCACCATCGTCATTTCTCGCCGCTCTTCATTTTCTTGAGGCTTTTGTTTTCTGGGATTAGGGCGTAGGGGGACCGATATCGCGCCATTGAACTTGGACCTCCACTGGTGATTCATTCTTTCGTTCCTTGCCACGCGAAGTCAAGTTTGACGCGGGGAAAATTATAAATGTAAGGCTCAAATCGTTAAATGTCATCAGTCTTGGAAAAGATTTTTGAAAATAAACTTGAATATTACCTTTTTTCATCCGAATCTCGAGAATCACAACTGGAAGAACTATTTGCACGCATGAACTTGAAACTGAAAATATTTATTTAGGAGTAACTCATGATAAATCGATATACATACAGTAGACTACTCTAACTATATTTCACTTACCTATCCCTTTGCTACGCTGCCTATTGTTCTCTCTTATAGTACGAGGGAAAAATGACATTTTAAATCTATCGGTACAACAATCTATCTCTCCAATCTTGTTAATATGATCAAACCTAGCATAATACGCAGGGGTTCTCAATATATATCTAACGTCATCTGTGAACAACTGTGTTTCGAATTTACTTAAAACCACTATGTTTCAATGTTGCCTACCGGCTTTGACGTCTTCAGCGTCATTTTCAAGACAAACGGGAAATGTCTGTCGAACCGGTAGACAGCATTCAAACATAGTGGAAATTTACATCGATTTATTATGAGTTATCCCTTCTCGTCATTCCACAACGTAACCCCACATGATTATTACTTAGTTTTATTGGTGCCCAAATTAGTAGAAAAACTAAGTCGTAAATAAAAAATTTTTATTTTTATTTTATATTTTGGATGAAGAAAAGAATTCAAGGGGTTCGACATAATTTAGGGTCTTGCCAACCAAAAGCATTCGACTTAGAGAAAATATGGGAAGCGTTCCGGTTGTAGAGGTTATTGGGTGTTATCCGTGCAAGGTATTGAAATTAGCGCAGTTTGGAACACATCAGCGCATTTTATTGCTCACGATTGACAATGAATGGAACGATGTGCAGAGAAACGTTAAGTAACCTGCTGATATGTGACATTCTTATGTTCACAAAGGCCGCGGCCTAATAATTTGTGTATCATTGTCAAATTCGTTCGAAATACATATCTAAAGACGTACGTTTTCTACCGATGAATAAGTATAAAATATGAACTTATCCATCTTTGAAACCTTTGCTTAAAATTACGATAAAGGCAACGATTATGGATGTGACTATTGAAGTTTGTTTTATTTTTAACCCACGGAAACTCAGCTTCTGATCTTTTTTGCGGAGTATAGTTGAATTGAGAAGTGAGCCACGCACTGATCGAATTGAAGAAAACCTCTTCATTGTAATAAGTTATTACTGATTGTTCTCTCCCAGTCATGCTAGAATTATATTGAAGGAGTTTGCCCCTATTACTGTTTTATAGCCGTAAGTCTTTTACTGAGACAGTTTCGTCCTTTCCATCGGCGCACGCCATACCTACTCCCATCTCATTTATGAATCCTCTTTAATCCACTGCCTCGCTTGCGCAACATCCTACCCTCTATCGCGGCCTTCAGAGTCCCTTGGCCTCCATCGTTACCTCCTCCGGATACATCTACATCTACGTCATTCCCTACAAGCTACGTAAAGGGTGTATCTCAGGGAGTGCTTCTACACCAGGCATGCATTAATTATACGTCAGAACACCGACATAACATTAAAACCAGCTTACTACACATGTAACGCGCCAATTTAAAATCTAATAACCAAGAAACATTCTATCGTCAATCGTTCCAACATGCAAGGGATACAAAGACTACTACTACAGATTCAAAATATCATGCATAAATAAGAACATCTATATTTACATCATGCATCAATAATAACTTAGAAAATATAAGGAAAAAATGTACAGTCTACCTAATGTAACTATTTGCACTATTCACGACGACGGTCACAGCTGTTATGGCCTCGAATGGTACGCGGAAAAAATAACATTTTATACCTATCGGTTCTACAATCTATCTCTCTAATTTTATTGGCACGATCTAATCTGCCGTAGTACGAGGGGGTTAATAGTATGTTTTTCACGTCGTCAGAGGAATGTTTTTCCTGAAATTTAGCTAAGAAATTAAGCATATAATTGATTCTACGCTGTGATATTCATTCCCATCCCAATTCTTCTAACAATCCAGACACACTAGCAAACTTATCGTAGCATCGTTTCACAAACCTAGCTCCTCTTCGCTGCACGCGATCTAATTCCGATATCAACCCCGCTTCATATGGATACCGTATACTGGCAGCATATTCCAGATGAGGCCTGACGATTGAAAAATAACGTTCTTTCACTTTTTCATCACATTTTCCGAGTATTCTCTTGATAAAGCCTAGTTTCCTGTATGTTTGACCGTATATTTCCCAGCTACCTTCACTCTTCTCCTCCTCATCTAATCCATCAGTTTCCTCTCCTCGCCCACCTTGCCGAGCGATTTCTTGTTCGTCCTCCTTTTCGACCATCGTATCCTATTCATTCTCCTCCACACAAAAATCTCTAATTCTTCCCATGCTTATTCTTTTGCCGTTTTTGAATCCAAAACCGCCCCTCAGAAGAAAAAAAAAGGTGCAAGATATAATTAATGTGCTCTCCAACACAAAGGTACAAAAATTAGTTTTAGCTCACAACGTTTACGAATACACGATTTTTGAATAACAAATCTTGCGTAAAATGTTTGCCTATTTTTTTTCCTGATTCTTTTTTCCGCGTCCCCCCAGCTAAAAAATTCTGGATAGTTTCCTTAAAATACTTCTACAGAATTTCTTAAAAAGTTGTGTAGATATTTCTTAAAGTATTGAAACGCCATTTCACGGAATTCCCTGCGAAGTTCTGCAGAATACCTTAGGATTTTCTGCAGAATACATTAGGACGTCTGTAGAATTCCTTAGGACGTTCTGTAGAATTCCACTACGACTCTCCATATAGGTCCTTAGAAAAGAAACTGGGTCAACGGAAACCTCACATATTGCCGTAGAGTTGCTGAAGTTCTACAGAACAACTTGTAAGGAGTTATTTGGCTCTGCAGAAAATAACTCTACAGAACGTATGTTCTTATGTTCCGTTCAGATCCTTAGAAAAGGAACTAGTTCTGAAGAAAAAGTCAATTTCTGCAGAATTCCTTACGTTCTACCGAACAGCTTCTAAAGAATTTTTTTAGCAGAGCCGTCTTTTCGTACCGCCATTACTTCTATCCTCATGACTGCTACACACTCCGTGCATCGGATTGGTTTCTACAGTACACGGACTGAAAATATCGATAATGAACCATCGAATCTATCAGTTGAAGTACGATTGACCCGGATGTAAACAAGTGCAACGTTAGAAATTTTCTGTTGCATTCCGAATGAAGAAGATTACCCTGTTAGAGATAGAATTTCGATGTGACACGATATCATGTTTCTTGGGTATTAGATTTTTAATTGGCGCTTTGCATGTGTGGTACGCGGGTTTTAATGTAATGTCGGTGTTCTACCATATCATTCATGCATGCCTGGTGCGAAAGCACCCCCTGTCACACACCCTTTGGGTGGCTTGCAGGGTATGACGTAGATGTAGATGTATCATCAACGTCACTTCACCCGCCATAACTGCACTCTTGTTACTACTGGTTACAATACACTCCTTGAATAATAACGGTTATAATTTGTTTTAAAAAATAAACAACCAAAAGACTAACGAGGTGCGCCACAGACCTGCTGCTTCAGATCGATCTGGAATCTCAGACTCACTAATCAAGCGGGCTGAGTTGGGCCGCTTCTCAGATCGATCCCAATAGCCCGTAGAGTTTACCATACCGAGCTGATCTGGTTTGATCGATCTGTGATCGATTAGTAAACGTAGTGATAGATGGTCAGCCTTCCTTGTTTTATTTCTTTGGGCCACGTCGTTGCAGTATTTTTCTGTGATCCTTGAACGCTACACTTAAAAAAGACCTAGACTTTATCCCATTCCACAGTGTACTTGAAGTTACCTAGGGTTCAAAATCTTTTTATTTTCCCACCGCAGTTTTGGGTGATCTCTCCTTCCTTTCACAAAGTAGATTCCGTGCTTCTTCCGGGTGAACGAGCTGCTCGGGTTAAGAACCGTTTCTCTTTATAGAAATTCTTAATTTATACTTCGTGCGAAGAAGCTCAAGCTTACGGTTTTGAAGTTTCATGGAACACTGCCCAGCGTAATTTTTTACTTCTTGTGTTTCCTCTTTTCTATTTCTTCGGATATTTTCATGGTCAATTTTTTTCTCCGATTTTCAAATTATAAATAACAAATTGGAAAGAAGGTACCGCTGGGAAGACCAAGAGACGTGGACCGGATCGATGAGGGAGGTAAGAAGGGAACACTTCGAGGGTGTTAGGAATTTAACTTAAAATACATATACATACTGTCCTGTGAGCCGTCGCATGGGCGTGCGGCAGGGGGTTTTAGGACACCAGCCGTGTAAAGATGTGAGGGATAAGTGTTTGGGAGATGAAGTGGTGACGTGTATTATTGGAATGTATTTAGTGGAGCACAGTTTTTATTGTCGCGGAAAGAACGAGTAGTTTTACCGACCTGTTCGGCAATGTATCTCTCTTATTTTTTCGCTTCTGTCAGACCTAGAGATGTAGTGAGGCGTCATGATAATATTCTCTGTATCGCTCTGAAACACATCAGTTCTGAATTTCACGAACAAGATAAGCCTATCATGTAGCCTCCGAATCTCTAGGGGCTCCCACCTTAATCCCTCGAAAAGTTTTGAAACGCTGTGTGTTCGCTCGTAACGGTTTTTAACGAAGCGTGTAGCTATTCTTTGTATTTTATTATTTTTTTGTTAAATCTCATCTACACCTGCATTACGAAATATCGGGCAAGCCACCGCTAGGGTGTGTGGCTCGGGGTGATTCCACACCAGGCATACAGCACTCATCCCAGTTTGAATCAGAACCGCGCACCCCCCGATGCCAGGCGCTGGCCATAAGCAGTCAGGACAATGGTGCGCAGTCAGACCAGAAACTAGGAGAGTGATACGTAGAAGAACATGCTACCATGCAGTACACTACTAAAGATACAACTACTGGTTAGTATTATTAATGCGACAGATATTGAGCACTATAAGGTGCTAAATCATGCAAGACTACAACATGCGAGGTTAGTAGCTAATAATCATGTTAAGATATTTAGCACTTCCGAAAAACCTGTTTAACCTGGTCAGTATCCTAAAACTGATCTATCGCAACTATTATGAACCCATATTGTGCGTGGAAAAAAATGACACTTAAATCAATCGGTTCTGCAGTCTATTTCCTCAATATTATTCCTGTGATCGTTTCTACCGTAATACCTCTAGCAAAATATTTCGAACGTCCGGCAAGAAATTGTCTACATCAAACTTTCGTAAAAGACAACCTATATTTTTCCCTTCGATCGGACAGATATTACCACCTTAATTCCCGCAACAATTTTATAACACTACTATTTTTTTCATTATAATATTTTAGCTATCTAGCTGAACGGACATCTTTATGTCTTTAAATCTTTATGACGAGGGTCCCAAATGCTCGTGGCGTATTCGAGGTGTGGCCTAACCAGAGCGAAGTGACATCTCTTTCACTTTTTCATCCGAGGACCTTCCTATGATACGCTTAACAAAATATAGTTTTTTTAATGCTCTCCTGCATATGTTATGTATGAGTGTTTCCAACGATATATCAGAAGTTCAGGTAATTCCAAGATATTTTACTGTATCTGAAGATTTTATGGTTATTCCACCCACAGAGTAGGTATGGCATTTGTGAGATGACTTTCACAGGAAGTGAACTGTGGTATATTAGCTGGTATTTTATTCTAACCCTCACTCCTGGCACCATGAATGAACGTTATTAAGGTCGGATGACAGGTAAAGACATGTAAATTTAGGGCTGCAATGGCCTCCTCCTCCTCCGGAATCTCCTGACCGATAGATGAATGTGGTCTTAACGCCTTGGCACAACTTGTATTTGTGATTTCGTCCTTCGTAAGTGTGTGTTGACTGAAGTTGTACGAGAAGTTTAAGCGAAGCGGTTACAGTTTTTACATTCTAAGTTCAGGGTTTTGTCGAGTTACAGTTTTCCAATGATTGAGAAAGTGATAGCTTTAGCCTCATTTTACCTACCACACGGTGAATTTTGATTAAGGCGAGCATCTTGTTCTTAATGTTGACAGTTCTGTTTTGATTTAAACTTACTTGTGGCTCCACGTTTCGTTTGGAGGTCTCAGAAAACGAATCTTGTAAAGATCTCAAACTGTCCATTAAATATTGATCTGAATGTAGTCTTTAGGAGGGTAGGATGATTTTATTTAAAATGAGACCAGATTCATCGATTTTTGGGTGAAATGATATTTCGCTCAAACTACCATATGTGAAGCGGTTACCGTATTTCACATTCTAAGTTTAGGGTCCTGTTCAGTTGCAGGTTTTCAATGATTAGCTTCAGCCTCATTTTACCTATCACACGGTGAATTTGGATTCAAGACGAACATCTTTTTCACAGTGTTTACATCTACATCTACAAACCACTACATTAATCTATATTGTAATTACGTAAACGTGACGCAATATTCATGCAGGAAACATGCAAAACATGGTGTTAGCGCTACTCGGCAGATTTAGAAACATGCATTAGTGGGTGTACGAATTAATCAGCTACACTTCCTGTCAACTAACCTACTTCTAAGTGTCAACGCCGCCATTATGGTCTCTTATCGATCGCGGGAAAAACTACATTTTAAGCCTTGCTGTTCTACAATCTGTATCCCTTATTTTATTCTCATTATCTGATCTATTGTAGTATGTTGGAATTCGTAGGATATTGAAAACTTCTTCTCAAAATGAATCGGTTTTTACTTAAATGATTGAGTATAATTTTCTAATCTTCCAATTTTCTAAACTAATATTCAATCGACGGTCTGCTTGCGATTCCCACCCTAGTTTTTGCAAGAGGTCTGTAAAACTTACGAGACTATCATAACGGCCTTTCACGTATCTTGCTGATCTTCTCTGAACGTGTTCTAACTCTGTTTTTAGGCCTATCTCATGTGGATCCCAAACACGGACAGCGTTTTCTACGTGGGGTCTAACAAGGGAGAAGTAGCTGATTTCTCTTACTTTATCGCCGCACTTTCCTAGTACTCTTTTATCAAATCCCAATTTACGATTAGAGTACTCAAGAAACGAATCACCAAAAGAACCCAAACTGTCCATTAACACTTTGAGTGCTATTGATATAATGATACGTCCCCCTGTATTTTCTGTGGACAATGGACGTACCAGGATGTCCATGGAATATCATTGTTGAACAGCATCTGGACAAAATGGTACGGCTGCAGTCTTTGCGGTACACATGCATATGACCACAACGTCCCAAAATAAATTTTAACAGTAAATAAAGGTTCTTCAACCTAGATTTTAGAGAGCCTTCTTTCATAGTCCAGGTAAGTGTGAAAGATCCTCAGTTTTTCTGAGAGGACCTTCAATTTAAAGCCCAGCACGCAAAGTGTTACATCTACATCTACGTCATTCCCTACAAGCTACGTAAAGGGTGTATCTCAGGGAGTGCTTCCACACCAGGCATGCATGAATTATACGTCAGAACACCGACATAACATTAAAACCAGCTTACTACACATGTAACGCGCCAATTTAAAATCTAATAACCAAGAAACATTCTATCGTCAATCGTTCCAACATGCAAGGGATACAAAGACTACTACTACAGATTCAAAATATCATGCACAAATAAGAACATCTATATTTACATCATGCATCAATAATAACTTAGAAAATATAAGGAAAAAATGTACAGTCTACCTAATGTAACTATTTGCACTATTCACGACGACGATCACAGCTGTTATGGCCTCGAATGGTACGCGGAAAAAATGACATTTTATACCTATCGGTTCTACAATCTATCTCTCTAATTTTATTGGCACGATCTAATCTGCCGTAGTACGAGGGGGTTAATAGTATGTTTTTCACGTCGTCAGAGGAATGTTTAGCCTGAAATATGGCTAAGAGGTTAACCCTATAATTTAATCTACGCTGTGATAGCGATTCCCATCCCAATACTTTTAACAATCCAGAGACACTAGCAAAGTTATCGTTAAATGTTGGACGTAGTGCAGATAGCGAGGGATGCTTTTAAAGCGCCGTCGCGTGGCTTTAAAGCCAAGAGAGATGGCGGGGGTGATGGCTCTCTCTCTCTCTATAAGTTTGAGCTATTCGGAAATATCCCCCCAGCCGTCCGTTTGTGTACTGGAGCGAAAAAAACCTCACAACTGCGCCGCCGACTCCCACTCTTCGCCCCCCCTCCTACCCCTCTTCCGTTCCACCTCCTCCTCCTCTCTAATCCCTCACTCTCATCCCTATTTCCGGAGAATGAGGCATACACACCGGGACGTGAGAAGATTCTGTGAAGAGTCCGGGGGGGAATTGGGGAGGGAGGCTCGGCGGCCGCTTGTGCGTCGTCGACTTGAATGCGGCGGCCAGCGGAGAAGAGGGCCGTCATTATATAGCGAATGGGAGAGGCGTGCCAGCGTGTTTGAGAGTGCGTGGGAGCGGGTGGGCTGGGAAGCGTGTCCACCCACGAGGGTGTTTTGTGCATACTTGCATACATAAGTCGCCTAATGGGAAGTGGGGAAAGTGGTACGGGTTGCGGAAGAAAGTGCCGGAATGTGATTTTTCAATAGTAGCTTTCCAATCAAGGTGGGTCATTTTTTTCAAGTGGGTCATTTTTTCAATTTTTTTTCATAAAAATATTTGCTGGTGGGTCACATCACTTCTATTTTCGTTAACGCATTATCTTAGAGTACTGAATTTAAAAACATCATACATACATACCAATCACGCCGTTCCCTTTCCGGGGTTGGCAGAGTCACAAAGTTTCAACCATGTTTGTACACCTAACTCTGCTTCAATAATTTCCACCATACTGACCAATCCTTGCATACCTCTTTTGCTTCATTTACCCCCATACACTGCTTCATACACGTTCTCCTGTTCTTAATCCTCCTAATATTCCTCCCCCTAAGAATTTCCTCATCCACATTCAACCACAACTTTCTTGGCCTACCTCTACCACTCGCACAATTCATTTCACTCTTATATACCTGTTTAGTTATTCGACTCTCATCCATTCTCTCAACATGGCCAAAACAACGAAGCACACTCCTTTCATGTATGTCCATTACTGGAGCATCTAACCAACATTCATTTATTACCCACTCATTCCTGACCCTATCCATCCTACTCTTGCCGCAAACACTCCTCAGATAACTCATACTCACGGCGTTTAGTCTACTCGCATGTCTATCTAATCCAAAATGGGTCACTAAAATTTTCCCAGAGGAAAATTTTAGTGACCCACTGGGTCATAGGTTGCCAACCACTGGTGTAGAGTATAGTCAATTTGGGAGGAAATTCTGAAAGCCTCGGAAGTGATGAAATTATGTCGTCACATCCACGAAAATTTCAATTGCAATTAAGGTAGTTTGAGCGAGATAGTTCCCTAGTCATAATAGAGACCAATTTCGAATTATACATTGTAATTTCAGCAGCTGTGGGACGCATGAGTTAAATATTACACTATTGATGGTGTAACAATGTGGTTGATGTGACAGTAATGCTAATAAATTAAATAAATATATCTCTATAAGTCTTTGACTCATTTTTTCGCGCGGTACGTTTGAAAGTCCTTCATCACGGCTTCTCTTAATCCCGCAGAAATTACTGTCGTGAACATATGATCAATTGTTAAAAATAGTTAAGAAAACATGCAAACTACCCTCTGTAAATTTGTTACGAGGTCTAGGTGTTAGAAATTCCTCATTTTTCAAACGAGGTCTCCCTGGAGTGCACGCATGTACCATTTCCCATGTATGGGGTGGTATTTTTCGTCAAAACTCTCGGAAAGTTGCTCGGTAAGGGGCTGATATTATCTTTTTCCTTAAGTGAGACTAAATTCATTGGTTTCTAGGTAAAATGATATTTCGCTCAAACTGCCTTAAAAGTTGAGATTTTTGTACGATACAAATTTTCTGTTGTACACTGACCACACTACTTGAAAATGTGGTCCGTAAATTTCCAAGCCTATTTTATATTGTAGCCATATTTATCGCTGGAAATAAATTCATTTACTCATTTGTCTGTGGATTTTACGTCTCATACACGGATTTACCGAGGTACGACAGTGTAGAGTTTTTCTGAATAAGGCCCAAGATCGGAGAGCGTTGTCGCGCGCGAATCGTTAAAAATCGACCTACTTTCTATTCATGCTTGGTGCGAAAAGTGGCAGATGGAATTAAACAAAAAAGTGCGTAGTAGTCAGCTTTTGGAAAAAGAAAAATAGGCCAGGTAGGGCTTACAGAATTAGTAATACGGAAATAATCAGCGCCGAGTCTGTTAAGTACTTAGAGGTCACAATTACTCACGACGTATCTAAGGGAAAACATATTCGGTAAATATGCGGTCAAGCATACAGGAAGCTAGGCTTTATCAAGAGAGTACTCGGAAAATGTGATGAGAAAGTGAAGAACGTTGTTATTTTTCAGTCGTCAGGCCTCATCTGGAATATGCTGTTAGTGTATGGTATCCATATGAAGCAAGGTTGATATCGGAATTAGATCGCGTGCAGCAAAGAGGAGCCAGGTTTATAAAACGATGCTACGATCAGTTTGCTAGTTGGTCTGGACTGTTAGAAGAATTAGGATGGGAATCGCTATTACAGCATATATTAAATTATAGGCTTAACCTCTTAGCTATATTTCAGGAAAAACATTCCTCTGACGACGTGAAAATAATACTATTAACCCCCTCGTACTACGGCAGATAAAATCGCGCCAACAAAATTAGAGAGCTAGATTGTAGAACCGATAGGTATAAAATGTCATTTTTTCCGCGTACCATTCGGGACCATAACAGCTGTGATCGTCGTCGTGAATAGTGCGAATAGCGACAATAGCTAGACAGTAGATTTTTCTTTTTATGTTCTCTACGTTCTTATTTATGCATGATGTAAATATTGATGTTCTTATTTATGCATGATATTTTGAATCTGTAGTAGTAGTCTTTGTATCCCTTGCATGTTGGAACGATTGACGATAGAATGTTTCTTGGTTAGTAGATTTTAAATTGGCGCGTTACATGTGTGTTAAGCTGGTTTTAATGTAATTTCGGTGTTCTGACGTATAATTCATGCATGCCTGGTGTGGAAGCACTCCCTGAGATACACCCTTTGGGTAGCTTGCAGGGTATGACGTAGATGTAGATGGATGACGAGAAATGGAACAATCACTACGTTTACCAATCGAACTTGGATCGTTTTGGCCGGCCAGTTTGGTATGGTAAACGCAACGGGGTACTGGGATCGATATGAGAAGTGGGCTAACTCGGCCCGTTTTCCCCGCCAGTCTTGAGATTTCAAATCGATGTAAACCGATTCAACTTGATACTTAAATGGATTGCGAATTAGTAAACCAGGCGATCCGACTCGGCTGGCTAGAATGTTCAGATCGGCCCGAGTTCATATCGATCTGAGTTGGATTGGTAAACGTAGTGTATGGGTACCGGCGAGACATTTATAGACCTGCCGGTAGATAGCAATGTGGCAGTAGAACACAAAAGTCTTGGGCGAATTTGTTTCGTGAAAATTTAAAATAAAAAGTATCCGTAGCACAACGTACTCAAAAAATAAATCTTTTTGCCTCGGAAGTATCGAGAAGCTTAAAGTCATTCGTGTTTGACGCCTTTACTGAAAATCACCGCAAAACAAAATCGCGGTTGCTGTAATCTAAGCTCTCTCCCTCTCAAGCGCACTCGAGCGCATATCAACATTATTCCCGAGGTACGCTTTCCAGTGCGAATGGTTCGGAAAAAGCGAATGGAAAGCAACTGCGCAGTTGTGATGCAATATGAGCGGCGGACTCAAGTGATGGAAAGAGTTCAACGTTTCACTCGGCGGGCGAAACGGCGAGTTCCGAAGGTTTGGCGTCGCGAATGATCGATCATTTGAAACGAAAACAGTTATAAGAAGGGTTCCCAATTCTGAAGTATTCAAGAATTCGCAGTTTGTTTTGCTTCCGGCATATTTATTCTACATCGTTCACTAAAATCACTTGCTGTGGACACTTGTTGCTCGTCTTCATGTTAACCGTTTGACGTTTTGGCTTAATCTTTCGTGATTCGTAAGTGCTATATCTATAAAACTGTGCTTGAGTATGATAAAAGCTGGTTTTACAAAACTTTTGACGAATTTGTAACAACTTCTGATGCAGAATTTTGCGGATTGAACGTGCATTCGAAAGTATGGAAGGGATGAATGGGTAGCCCGTGGAATTTGGGCGCAGTTAAAAACAAATTTCGGTGAGTATGCGTAATTTAATTTAACTTCTCAACTATCATTAATGCGGCCGAGAGTTGGTACTTAAAAGCACCTACTGTACAGACGAACTCTTTTCTTTGTATAAGGTGTGAAAAAATGATCATGAAACTTTTACCTTGAGGACCAGGAGTTAAACTACTATTTTTTTAACTGAGCGTGTTCACGATTACACTGTAAGATTTGATTTTACATAAATCTTTTTTGGGATGGAGCAGGTTGCATATTATCATTTTCTAAAGTTAACAAAATGCTTCTTTTTTAAATCTTTCGCGGAATATTTCACCAGAAGAACCGAAATTTCGTAATTCGATTAATATTCGCATTGATATTTGCCAAAGCTGAATTGCGTGCCTGTTAGAATTCCGTATGTTACAATAACTGATAAGTTGCATACACGACGACAAATGAACTAACAATTCTCGCGTCAGTTAAACGAAGATATCAACGTGCATGCAATGTGCGGCTCCAAAACAACAATAATATCAACGTGCATACAATTTCGACTGCCTGGCATGACAACTAATTTTCTTTTTATTTAAAGTTTATATAAACTTCTTATTTATTTTAATTTTCTTATCAAAGTAAACAGTTTGTCGATAGAATATTCAGTCAGCTCTTTCCCGATACCGATATGAAATTAAAATAAACCAAGTTTAGCATGGCTTACAAATAACCAATCCTGAACGTGATGGATAATTAATATGGTGGAACGCTTTGAATTTCTCCGAATTTTGCTAATGTCTATTTTCCACCATGTTAAGCCATTGTAGTGGGCTTGAATGTTGGTGAATATTGGTTTCTGCTATGTAATGTATGTTGATTATAAGTCACCCCTGCCAAACTCTCTTTAAGTGGCTTGCAGGGTAATATGTATATGTATTGGAGGCAGTTTCCAAAGTGATCTTACGGCCCTACGCCCAATAACTCTCTTGTGTTTTCTATTTTACTGTTAGTCGATTTACCAATATATCCTCAGACTATCTCAGGGATCTCTGGATCAAGCTCTACCGTCCTGACTTTTGAAATTTTAAGCGCAAACCTTTTCAAGGTTTATATGCATTCCACCGTCTGAGCGGGGCGGACCAAATTGCCTTAGCGTCTTTTTATTTAATTTGAAAATAATATGATCAAATGTTCCAACATTTTTAAGTAGTCCACTGTTATTATCTAGAAATATGTTGGAACTTTGGTTATCCCAGTACGCTAAAAATATGTCTAAATGCAGCGTGTCAAGCCTTGCAAGTTTCTCAAAAGAGCACGGGAGTAGTCATCATCCAACACTCGTGTTATTTAGGTCTGCCCTGTATGAGTTGCCTTGCACCTCTGAGCAGGGGGAAAGGATGGAAAGGGAGTGCGGGGGGAAAGGGGAGTCATTGCGCTGGCAGCAGCCTCCCGTTTGGCGACCGAGGGTCCTCCGTTTGGCGTCCCGTTTGACGGAGGCTCTGCTGTCCTTGAATTGGGCCATTCACGGTGCCGGAAGTGAGATGCAGCTAAAACCGCTGAAGCGATCGATCATCACCTGGAAATGCACTTGGGGCCTCCTCGTAGAACCCCTGTCCCATTGCTTCTACCCGAACTCTTTAAGTCTCTAGAATTGATCTCTAAATTTCCATCTATTTCATGGAGACCAAAGGGACGTTAAGATGGAATCTGTTTCCAAAAGATAAGAGTGGAAACTGAGATCATTGCTGCCTATTATGGGTCCTATGCATTCTGTTTTAGTGCGAAAAATAGATTGGTCGATTTAGTAAATCAGCACGTCTGCAATTCATTTATTATCATCAAATCTGGGAATTATCGTTACGTTATGTGTGTGATTTCCTTCCTCAGACACCAAATACTTGAATTTCAGCGGGATTTCACCCACATATTTAAATCGTCACTACACCATCCATTACTTCTGTGGCATGATTTACTTAAGCGATATGATCGTTTCGCGGAAAATATCTATCGTATATATTTTGCTCTCCTAAGGAATGATCGTTTTAGATTTTTGATACCCAAGTTCTGATTTGTAAAACTCTCTCCCATTGGCCATTCAATCCTAAGATTGGTTGACTACAGCCCTCTACCCTTCCCTATCTAATGCTTGTTCCCCTACCTCCTGATATCTCTTCCAATACACTTTCCTCCTTATTTGGTCCATGATCTTATTTCTGAGTCTTCCTCTAGAGACTTTTCCGTCTATCTTGCCTCAATTATGTTCTTCAAAAGCCCATTGTGTCTCAGGGTGTGTCCAATCCTTCTGGTTCTTTTTTCTTTACGGTGTTCCACATCGTCCTTTCCTCTTCTGCTCTTCATTACACTTCATCATTTCTTATTTATTCCGTCCGTTTTATCTTCAGCATCATCCTCAAGCACCAGGTTTCGAAGCTTCCGATCCATAGAGTGCTACGCTCCACACGAATGTTTTACAGCGTGAATTCACCCACTCATTTGTAAAATATGACTTGAATTTTAAGTTGAAAAGTTAGTATCTAAATAAACAATTTTTCTAATAGAATTTTTTATGTATATTTGGTAAGTAGTAATTCCCTGCAATTAGTGGCGAATCTCTAAGCAATGCAGCGTATACCATCTTAGGCTCATGGCCAGGTTTTATTTCTGATTAGCGGTAATCGTAATAAGATGCAACCTCTTTGTTAATTCGATGTTGAATGAGTGTTTGCGTTTTGTACATGACATAAAACTGCCTTTTGATGAAGTGATTGAGGGAAAAATTCTTTGACTTCGGTTTTACATGCCGAGAAAATATTAAAATCGATATTATTGAACTGGGTCTGTATCTAAATATTTCCATGCGAGTCGCCGCGAGGGATTTTGGCAGAAGATTTATGTCCACCAACCCTTATGAAGGAAACGAACAGGAATTGGGAAAGGATCCAGAGAAAGATGTCTCGTGATAAATGTGTGCCTCACACACCGTGCCTCGCAGTGAGTCATAAATGGCGGGAGGAAATTTAATTGCTTACACCTATTCCGGGATGTATCTTTCGGATTGTATCAATCATTTCAGCTCTTGGGATGTTGTGTGAAATTAAAATTATATCCTCCGTGGAATCCTGAGTTTCCTGGGATCTGAATTTTCCACTCAAGACACTGATTCGGACCTGGCATTTTTTTCTGTTAACATAGTTGCTTGTGATTGTCAGAACATCTGGATTTTAACACTTTATTGCAGCGTATTTGGAGAATGTACTTGCATGGCCGTGAATCCTGGACTATAGCTGCTGCTGAGCAGAAGAGATGAGACAATGGAAATGTGGTTTTACCGAAGAGTGGGGACGATAAAATGGAGGGAGATAACCTCCAACAAACGCGTCAATGGCGCAACGGGGCGCGCCTTAACTTCAAACATATCGTGGGGAACACTCATACAAAGCATATGCGGTACAGCATTAAAGAAACTAGGTTTTGTTAAGCGTATATTAGGAAGGTCCCCGGATGAAAAAGTCAAAGATAGATCCTAATTCGCTCTGGTTAGGCAACACCTCTAATACGCCGCGAGCATTTGGGACTCTGATCATAAATATTTAACCAAAAAATTAGCAAAATACAAAGAAAAGCAGCACGCTTCGTTAAAAACTGCTACGAACGAACATATAGTGTTACACAACTGTTAGAGGGATTAAGGAGGGAGCCCCTAGAGACTCGGAGGCTGTACGCTAGGCTTAGGCTGATTGAGATATTCAGAACTGATGTGTTTCAGAGCGACACAGAGAATATTATCTTGACACCTCACTACATTTCTTGGTCCGACAGATGCAATAAAATGAGAGAGATACTCTGCCGAACAGATCGATACAGAAACAGACAGAGACAAAAACTCGTTCTTTCCGCGCACAATAAGTGACCACAATAAAACTGAGCTCCTCCAATAATACTCTCAGGACATTTCACCATTTTACCTCGAAAAATTTTACACCTTTACACGGCTGGTAACCTACCACCCCCTGCCACACGCACATGCGGCGGCTCGCTGGGTGGTATATAGATGTAGACTGCACCCGCGCCCAGGGTTGGCTTGAGTTACCACGGGGGAGGGGAGTTGTAAGCTCGAGGTTAGAGATAAAGAAATAAATGAACGTATCTTTACATACATATGCCTCCTGTAAATGTGTAGTTTTAGTAGACGAGAATGCATGAGCCGCGTTAATTTAATGCTTCAGTCGCCGGAGCCCTATCGCCCTCTGTATTCCTTGAACCAGGGCCCAAACGTGCCTTGTCAGACCGCCTCCGACGAAGAAGTCGCAGGTCGCAGTTAAGAAAGGTGATTTGAATTAATGTGGATTTAGTTCATTTATTTGAAAGACGAGTTGGACAGAAAAGGACAATATGAAAACTCAGCGAAGGAGGAGAGACGATTGGATTGGCTATCGATTACAATAATGGAAGGGGAACTAATAGGAAGAATCACATAGGTAGACTACAATTACCATATTCCCGACACGGCATGAAGGATTTCTGAGTGAATTATAATAATAAAAATAATAAGTTATTTGTCTGAGGTTCTTACGAAGAAGATATAAGCTACGTCACAAAGATACAAAAGTATAAAGAATATTAGCATAGGAGGTACACAAATAAATAAATGTATATCATAATATCACATATGTTACAGCTAATATATAAATACAGTATTTTAGTTGCACATCTTCAATATTTGCGTAATAGAGTAACAAACATATTTAAATTGTTGTGTCAAATAGGTATTCATTAAATGAATAGTAATGCTTTCCCTGTGGAAAAAATTTCACTTTTTTTTAATGACTTATGTGATTCATAGTTTTTAAATTTTGAGAAAGTTTGTTATGTATAATGAAAATAATGGTTTCCGTAGAGAGAGCTGATTGAAGATCTGCAGCAAATCAACCTTCGGATTGATGACTCCTGATAATGATACTATAATAAGAAAACCGTTAACTGGAAAATACGAGAATTTCGAAAATGTGTGTCAGTGGAATCTAGTGTTGTGATGGGGAGGATGCGTCTCCCACTCTCGATGAGGAGACGGGATGTGTACGGGAGAAGGGGAAAGGCAGTCTGACTCAGCTGTCTCAACTGCTGCATTTTGTTTTGAGTACACTCATTGTCCTGTGCAGCTGTTCGCCAGTGCGAACTAGAGACGATGATACTTTTAAAACTTTTCATCATTGGTAATAACCACGTTGGTCAGATTGCGTAACATTGCTGAGATTTTGCAGACAAAGATGTGTAATGTTGACGGCGTTAACTTTTGTACAGTTGTAAAAACCGGAACGCTGGTCACAGTAAAGAAAGTGGATTTGAAATAATTTGAATTAAGTGCATTTGTTTGAACGAAGCGGATGGAGTCAATTGTAGCTTGTATTACGTTATGTGTAAAATAGGTCTTAAAACTTCATCATGTTGACGAAATATGAATAACAAGCTTCCCAAGACGAAAAACCGATTCTATGTTTCATATTTCCTATTTTATTAAAGACCGTTACTAGAAAAGACCCACCCACTGAGTAACTAACTGAGTATTCTCTTCTTGAAAAAATTCGCTTTGATGTGCACGAATTTCCCCGCCTAAAAATGATATTCATTGCGTACAGAATTAATGGTATCGGCAGTAACTTGGTGGAAACCTGATGATGTCGCGCAGCGACGAAACCCGGGTCGTAAGAACGTGATAAATCATTTGTGGAAAACTAAGTAATTCATCATTTCATTCATTGCCTATATTTTGTCATGCTGATCAATACGTATGAGCTACGAATCGTTACATTTTTGACGCGATCTGTGCGTCGAAACTCATCATATTAAAAAAATTAATCAGGGCACAGCCGTACTATTTTCAATGGGAGATGACTTTTTTTGTTTGCCAAGTGTCTTGAAATTTAGGGTGACATTTTGATATCGCTTTTCTGATATATTTTCTCTCAAGTGAGGCCAAATTCTTTGAATCTAATGAGAAGCGATATTTCGCTCAAGCTACATTGAATTTCAATTGCCTCAGGCGTGACTTTTTGGAATTTACGCAATATTTTAAATGAAGTAACTTTTATTATTCCACATAAATTATATTTAAGACGACCAGGGTTTCGACAAAGTTACTTCATTGACAACAACATTAAACCTTTATTGATAAGTTCTGCACTATGCATTTTCTATATATTTCAAGACGATTCGTTATGCCCGTGATCTGGAGTTTGCACCTTATGATGTAACGTCGTGGTGTCAAAACGCGGATTATAAAATCACTCGTAAATGCGTGAAAATGTGCTAGGACCCCATTGGAGGTAATAGAAATCTCTCAATTGTCGGAAAATGGATTTCGTTCGCGGCCGGCATTCACGTCTCAGCTCGTTGCGTTTGCCGGGTGAATTATGACACGCGGAGGCCGTGCTCTCGCTGCATTGCGCATGAATCATTTAATCGGAATGCTCTCTCTTGAGCATTGCATCACCTACTCTATGGCAGGAAATGTGAAACATAGAATTGGATGTTCGCCTTGGGAAGCTTCATATTCACATTTCGTCAATATTATGAATTTTTAAGAAGTGTTTTACATTTATATTACATTTATTATCGTTTTGTTCTTCATGTGAGCACATATTCCTTGGAACATGTAATATGTCGAGTTCCAACGACAAATTACATCCATTTTTAATTTTCTTGGCAGATAGTCTGTTTTCATCTGGGCTTGAGCTGTGAAGAGCTTTTCATTAGCTTGAGGGCTCCCACGAAAATGCTCCTCAATTTTTTTTTACCTTGTCGTACAATGATTTTATTGCTTTCAGGCCACTTTGAACTTCAATATTAATTGGTTCTCAGGTTTCCGCGGAGCTGAATTGTAGATCTCTCTATGTTTTCCGGGATTTCTTCCGCGTCAGTTGTTTGTGGGACAACAGTTTCAACTTCAACAGCTTCGACCTGAAGATGCTGCCAGGACTGCCAGCGAAACTGTTGTCCCACAAACAACTGACGCGGAAGAATCCCAGAAAACATGGAGAGATCTTCAAGATTAATTGTGTGGGCAAAACAAGGTAGATGAGCCCATCCAGTCAGAGGCACCACTGCACTCATCTTTGGTGTATTGTCTGTCACAATGGCATGCATGTTTTCTTTGATACCCCAATCATTGGCAACTCTTACAATTTCGCCTGCTATTTTATCTGCAGTGTGGCTGCTCTCCATTTTGAAACACTCCAATAAGTATGAGTTATTTTCTCATCCTCCCGAAATAAAATGGGTTATCACTGTCAAGTAGCTCTCATTCGCCAATGATGTCCACCCATTGGCAGTCAATGTAACGAACTGTGCAGAAGCCAAAATTGATCTTATAGACAGATCAGCACTTTCATATTTCTGAGGTAGGAGTGTCCTACTCAGCAAAGCTCGCCTGGGAAGCTTAAATGTAGGTTCTAAGCTGGCCATAAGCTTAGTGAACCCCTTATCTTCAACAATGGAGAAAGGCTGCATGTCCATGGCTATCATATCTAGCCCTAAATCATTAATTTTTAGCTTATTTATTGGAATGGGCCTCACCAAGAAGCTAGACAATGATGACTGCCTGGTAGCATTTTGGGTTTGTATCACAGGGATGCTACACACTGAAATTGATGTGCTCTCCAATGGGTTGCTCAGCGCTGTATAGGATGTATACGTCTACGTAATACTGTCCCTGGGTTCTGGGAAATAACAGTCCTCACTATTTCCTTTTCTGACTGCGGAGCCCTTACTGGAACACTTGCAGCTTTCTTGGTCGTATGTTCCTCTGCCTTTACAGTTGGGTGTCTGGATTTGAAGTGTTTCATCAGGTTTGATGTGGTTCCACCCTTATAAGAGAGAGTTTCTTTGCAAAAATCGCATTTGGCTTTATCACTTGACAATGCAGTGAAGTGAAGCCATGTGGGACTTCTCTTCTGCCCTGCCCTATTTTCCATATTTAAACAAAAAAGTCTAAGCAAATATATTTTTCCTTGACTTAAAAGTTTTCTCTGGCAGGTCTATTCCCAACGCCTGATGCAGAGAGACTGAGGAGGGCTACCAGGGAAGATAAAGATGACCCTCTCCCTGCTCTCCCCCAAGCTATAACGTTCCTGAAACTTCATTATTGGATTTTTTTCAACCAAACAATTTCACAATTGGTAGGAATAGTCTCGAAACAGTCGAGATATTCATTAATTGCTAAGAATAGATGACAATCGACTCATTATTGTGAAACTGTCTCTCATATCAGCTGCGAAGAGAGCGCGTTGCCCTACGAGCATATTCTCCCTCATCCTCCCTCTCCAACTTCGGCGAGGAAGGTCTTGTCCCGTTCCGTTTGTCAATTGCCTTCCCGCACAGGGGGCGTGGTTCGACCGTGCTGTCACATCGACGTCAACTCGGGACTTAGAAATTTTTCGTCTCCGAGGTGGTAAGTTTTTTTTGGACAGGAGAATACATATAATGGTGAAAAGGTTCTGAGGGTATATTGCCCTCCCGTCTCTTTGAAACTGGGAGTTGGGGTTAGGAAGGATCGCGGAGTCGTCTTTATTGCCATCGGTGATGGAAGAAGGTCGAGGGGGGCATCCGAGGCATCTGTTTTCGGTCACTTTCGACTGAAAGCGTACTCTGCATCCACCCTGACCGGGGGTGGCTCGATGAAAGGTCCCCTCCGAGGTTCGGTTGCTTATCGGGGCTTTCCCCCGGCAGAGCTAAGAGTGGGGGCTTCTTTCCTCCTTGCGGGACGGGGGCTATATGCATGCCGAAATTCCTATGAGGCGATCTTTCGAACGATTTTATTAACATAGATAAATTATAAATTATACGACTAAACATTTAATATATAGATAGAATTAAAATTAACGTATCGCGGCATACGTTCCATAGTTTGAGGCTCAACTATGTGGAAGTTGAATTTCAAAAATGAAAAAGTTACTTGGTTTTCTTCCACAGATTTATAAATCTATATCATATCTATAAATCTGTTGAAGAAAACCAAGTTACTTTTTCATTTGTCTATCGCGGCATCGTGAAAACTAAAGGGATAATTACAGTCAGAGGAAGTAATAAATACATACATGAAAGTTGATTGGTGTAGGTATTTTCATTTTTCATCGTTGTCGACGTGCGCTGCCGTATAAAATGGTAATGTATCGGCCCAACACCACCATATCTACCTAAAATGGTGTTTTCGGGAATTACTCCGTCACACCAAAGAAAAAAAATGAGGTTCACCATTACCTCTGTCTTACTGTTGCGGATACATGTAATATCTACATCTACGTAATACCCTGCGAGCCACCACGAGGGTGTGTGACAAGAGGTGAAGATCACCAAACATGCACTATTGACGTGCAACTAGGATATTTAAGGGAGACATACTAGATAATAGGGTCACATGCAGCTAGATGGTTAGTATCTACATAATAAGGAAGGGATTATTGGTTGTTATTACATGCATCATGCACTGCAGACTACTCTAACTATATTTCACCTACATATCCCTTTGCTACGCTGCCTATTGTTCTCTCTTATGGTACGCGGGAGAAATGACATTTTAAATCTATCGGTATGAAAATCTATCTCTCTAATCTTGTTAATCTGATCAAACCTAGCATAATACGCAGGGGTTCTTAATATGTATCTGACGTCATCTGTGAACAAATCGGTTTCGAATTTACTTAAACTGTTAAACCTAAATTTTAACCTGCGTTCTAATAGTAATTCCCATCCTTGTTCTTCTATTAAACTCGTAACACTTATATAATTATCATAACGGCCTTTAACAAATCCAGCGGATCTCCTATGCACACGCTCTAATTCTTTTATCATACCTTCCTCGTACGGATCCCATATACTAGCGGCATATTCTAAATGAGGCCTAAATGAGGGAATAAGGTATATAGGAAAATTGATGCAAAATGCCTACTCACAAAAAGTTTTCCCTAATGGGAAATTTGTTCCCCAGCACATCCTCACTGCTGTCTCAATGGGGTAACCACTTTAGTTAATTCATAAATACCAAATAGTAAGGTAAGAATGCTTCACTGAAGTAAAATTCAGGATAAACGCAGAACATTTGTAATATCTAAAATCAAATGTTTTTTTACATCGGATTGATTCACTGGTAATGAAGCAATAATCCGATAGATCCTTACATGGATTTTTATTTAATCAATTTTTAATTCACGATTTTGAATTCATAATCAATTTTTCAAGTTCGGCGCATCCTTAGATGGACACGCGTCCTTTTGAATATTCTAAATGAAAAAACTCAAGATTATAAATGATCTCATCCGACGTATTACATATCATTGTTTAGCTGAGTCCGAATAATTGCTCGAATCTACCTTCCGAAAACGCATCCAATTACTCATTCGAAACCACCAACCCAAACGAGTTCAATTATTTCTTCAAGTTCAACCAACTAAACGAATCCAACAAGCACAAAAATCCAATTTATCATTGCTTAATCGAATCCGATTACCCATTCCAATTCAACTACCCAAACGAATCCAAAGAATGTTACAACCTACTTCACTGAATACCCAAACGAATCCGATGACCTTCGAATCCTGGTACCCAAACGAATCCAAGGAATAGGTTCTACCTACTTGACTGAGTACCCAAGCGAATCCGAATACTTTCGAATCCAGGTACCCAAACGAATCCAGGTACTCTAACGAATCCAGCGAATATGTAGGTACTGCCTGCTTGACTGAGTACCCAAACGAATCCGAATACTTTCGAATCCAGGCACCCAAACGAATCCAGGTACTCCAACGAATCCAACGAATAGGTACTACCTACTTGACTGAGTATCCAAACGAATCCGAATACTTTCGAATCCAGGCACCCAAACGAATCCAGGTACTCTAACGAATCCAACGAATAGGTACTGCCTACTTGACTGAGTACCCAAGCGAATCCGAATACTTTCGAATCCAGGTACTCCGACGAATCCAACGAATAGGTACTACCTACTTGACTGAGTACCCAAGCGAATCCGAATACTTTCGAATCCAGGCACCCAAAAGAATCCAGTTACTCCGACGAATCCAACGAATAGGTACTACCTACTTGACTGAGTATCCAAACGAATCCGAATACTTTCGAATCCGGTACACAAACGACTCCGATAGTTCACTCGAATCCAACTACCCAAACCATGGTACTGCCATGACCCAAACGAACCCAACGAGTAGTTACTCGAATGAATCTGAATGCTGGCATCCTACAAGTAACGAAATGTAGTGAGTAACGTATAGATTTAATAATCAGTACTCGTTACATCGGATCTTGGTGGGTAACGAATACAAAAGTAACGAATAGTTACTATTCGCCCGTCACTATTTGAGAGAAAGTTGGAGGTGTAAAGGCGATCGCTTCAAAAGCAGTTGTGATGAAAAGATTGTATCATTGGAAAATAACGAATTAATTGAGTAAGCAAAGGTACGACGTTACTACTGTTTAAAACTAATGAAACATTTTTAAAAAAATTCAAATTGACCTTGGGTTGTTGAGACTTTGACTGCTGCATAGGCTCAAAACAAGAAATATCTCCAAGGAATAATTCTTCCAACTTTGGACTAGGGTGTTGTGGTAATATACTATTTCCCGTCAGGTTTTGATGTGCTACTTGTTGTAAATTCGTTCATGCATACTTAACTCATCACGCCGTTCGGCGCAGTTTCCTCAGTCGCTCAGTGAAAGATGTTAACTATATGGTGATAGACCTGTAAAGCTGACTTTCAATGGATCTACGAAATACCGTGCAAGTCACCACCCGGGTGTGTGGCACGGGGTGATTCCACGCCTTGCATGAAGCCCTCATCACAGCTGAAATCAGAACCGCGCACGTTCCGCGACACTCCAGCCGCAGACCAAAAGCAGTCAGGATAACATTGCGCAGTCTTACCAGAAACTAGGAGAGTGCTACATGGACGAACATGCAACCATGCAATACACTACTTAAGATACGACTGCTGGTTATAGTTTATGTGACAGATAAATAGTTCTACAAGGTAGTTAATCATGCAAGAGTTATATCATGCCGGAAATAGCATGCGAGGTTAGTAACTAATAATGATGTTGGGATATTAGCACAAGTGCAAAAACCTATTTTATCTAGTCAGCGTCAAAGTATCCCAGAACAGATCTATCGCGACTGTTATGGTCCCTTTTTGTTCGCGGATATATATTGGTTCAGCAGTCTATTTCCTTAATCTTATGACTGTGATCGTTTATATTATAATAGTTCATCTCCTTGGCAATATATGGTAGTTTTTTAATAAGGGGTAATCTAATACCAACCAGCCTGCATAAACAGTTAATTTAAATCATTGTAACATTTTTACACCAATGATAATCCAACCAATTATATTTCCTTAATCTTATGCCCTTGATCGTTTCTACCATGATAGTTCGGCTCTAGCAAAGAATTCCTCCTTACTGTACTATTCTTACGTACCTCTTATGTACTTGCGAAACTCATTGCTTTGCTTCATGCACGTACTCCTAAGGTTAAGACTTGTAATATATCTTCCCTTGAGAGTATCTTCCACAGCGTTCACCCTTGACTTTCTCGGTCCACCCCTTCTTCTTTCACTATTCCCTCCCCTGTCATAAATCTGCGTTGGTATTCCTCTCTCATCCATTCTCAAGACGCGGCCAAACCAACGAAGGGCACTTGTATAATTCACGTCCATTACAGAAGCACGCAATCCACATTCTTTTAGTCCCCACTAAATCCCAGCCATATCCATTCTGCTTTGACTGCAAACACAAACACGCGGACTCGCCATACCAATTGCTTTCAAGATACGCTTGTGCTTATCTTGGCGTATCCAAGTTTCACTTCCGTAAATTGTGGTGGAAAGGAGAACACTTGTGTATTTGTGCTTTGAAATTCATGGTTTTAGAAATTAAAAAGACTATACTTTCCAATGATGACTTCGTATCGATGAAGATGTATAATTTATCGGTCATTTCCATTGGGAAAAATAGGAGTTTATTTCTCTCCTCCAACTGACCTACCTTCAGTAAAGTCATCCAACTACTTTCTGCCAAAGCAATAAACATATGCTTAAGGAAAAGATTTGCTAAATGATTTATTTGGAGTGTCGTACTTTAAGGAGGGTAATGGACAGTCCAGGGGAAAGAGGAGACGTATCTAGAGGTTTTTGAAATGTGGCTATGGAGAAGAATGGAAATATTAAAATGGAGTGATAAAGTGAAAAACGAGGAAGTGCTGGCAAGGATGAATGAGAAAAGGAATATGTTAAAATCTACATCTACTTATTACCCTGCAAGTCATACGAGAGTGTTTGGCAGAGGGTGACTAATCACCCACATGAACTACAGTTAAGAAATTTAATTTCACCAACATGCACCACACAATGGGTATACTACAAATGCTACAGAAACTACTAAAATAAACTTTTGTGTAACTATGAAATCGTAACACAAGAGCCATGCAGGTAACATGCAAACATGGAGTTAGCACTACTCGGCAGATTTAGAAACGTGCATACAGGGGCATATGAATTAATCATCTACACTGCCTGTCAACAAACAAACTTCAAAGTCTCAACGCAGTCTACATCTACATCTACGTAATACCCTGCGAGCCACCACGAGGGTGTGTGGCAGGGGGTGAAGATCACCAAACATGCACTATTGCCATGTAAGTAGGATATATAATGTAGACATGCTAGAAAATAGGGTCATAGTTTATTAGTTACTACAGTAGATTGTTAGTTATTGCAAGTAATTGCAGTAGTTATTACAATAGAATATTAGTTACTACGGTATAGTACAGGTTAAAATCTACATAATAAGGAAGGGATTATTGGTAGTTATTACATGCATCATGCACTACAGACTATTCTAACTATGTTTCACCTACCTATCCCTTTTGCTACGTTGCCTATTGTTCTCTCTTATGGTACGCGGGAAAAATGACATTTTAAATCTATCGGTACGACAATCTATCTCTCTAATTTTGTTAATATGGTCAAACCTAGCATAATACGCAGGGGTTCTTAATATTCTCTTGTTAAACGTATAATGGGAAGGTCCTCGAATGAAAAAGTCAAAGAGAGATGCTACTCCGCTCTGGTTAGGCCACACCTCAAATATGCCGCGAGCATTTGGGACCCAGATAAAATAGATTTAACCCAAAAAATTAATAAAATACAAAGGAAAGCAGCGCGCTTCATTAAAAACTGCTACGAGCGTACATATAGTGTCTCACAACTCTTAGAGGGATTAAGGTGGGAGCCCCTAGAGACTCGGAGGCTACACGCTAGGCTTAGGTTGCTTGAGAAATTCAGCACTGATATTTTTCAGAGCGACATAAAGAATATTATCATGACTCCTCACTACATCTCTAGGTCTGACAGATGTGATAAAATATGAGAGATACACTGCCGAACAAATAGGTACAAAAACTCGTTCTTTCCGTGAACATTAAGCGATCAGAATAAAAATTGAGCTCCACTAAATACACTCCTATAATACATGTCACATGTCATCTCCCAAAAACTGACATCTTTACACGGCTGGTGACCTAACTCCCTCTGCCACACGCCTATGCGGCGGCTCGCGGGGTATTATGTAGATGCAGATTATGTTTTCTTATCGATCCCTGGAAAAACGACGTTTTAAACCTTTCTACTCTGCAATCTATTTCCCTTATTTTATTCTTATGATCGGATCTATCGCTGTACGTTGGAGTTGGTGAGATATGGTAAATTTCTTCTGAAAATTAATCGGTTTTGACTTTACTCACGAGATAGAGTCTAGTCGACGGTCTGAAAGCGATTCCCATCCTATAAATAAGAAAGATGATGGAAAACTGTTCTCAGGGAAGATTGCCTGCCGAAAAGAAAATTAAAAGGAAAGATCGAGGGAAAGAGAGGGAGAGGAAGATGAAGAAATAATATGTTGACTGATATTATGAATGGAAGGAGTTACGATGAGCTGAGGGAGGAAGCACAGGATAGACGAGCATGGAGGGAGCGGGAGGACAAATTCACCTTAGAAGAAGAACTGACCAGAGCCTTACTCATTGTTCGCTTTGGAGATTGTATCGGGCTGTCGGCACATTTACAGTTGAAATTTGTTTTGATCTATGTATACGATATACGTAATCGCTGAACGTACGGGGTATTTCTTCACACTGTTTTCCGGTGGAGCATACGCATACCTTCTGGACTGCCCTCGTAACTCTCGACAGATCCTCATCCTACCGTTTTGGGACTGAAAGTTTGTTCCAAAATAAAACAATCGCTGTGTAAACTGCGTTGTGGCCTATGTTTACATGTCACTGACCTACGTACAGTGCACCTTCCATTCCTACTTTGTAGCCAATCAAACTTTCGGGGGAATAAACTTTTTTACCATCCCCTCGCCTCCATTGTTCACCATCTTTTTTGTTAATTACTTGCCTATTATTATGTATATATTTATATTTTTTATTGTCTTTTCGTGAACTCTGAGGTTTTTTACTTTAGTATTTATCTTAGCTTACCGTCACAAAAGTATTCGAGAGTTTTTACGCTCTTACCATCTTCTTGGGCTGGTTTTAACCTGTTGTGGGATTTGTTCAGCACGGATTAGAGATATGATGCGATAATTTTTCTTTTTTACTGCATTCATTTTACAGGGCTCATAATACAATAAAGAAAATAGTGTTTTTTACTCTACTGTACTTCTACTAAAAGTTACCGATGCTAATTGTCTTTCCTGATGGTAAATATATAAACTGCTGATCCCCCGGTGGCGACATTGTCAAGTCCTCGCCTGCTAAACCGAGGGTCGCGGGTTTGAAGCCCGCGTGGGTGAAATTATCACTACTCAGGGCATGGGTGTTTGTGCTCGTATGTAACTGTTGTTATTCACCCTATATAAATTGCTCTAATGCACCCTATTCGGGGCAATTAAGGTAAAATAAAAATCTCTACTCCTAATTCTGTATAATCAGTTTTTTTTACCTTTGCATCAATGTATTGTCTGTATTTCGTGGTTAATATGCATTATCTGTATCATTTTCTCCCTCGTGGAAGTGGTGACTCCGGGCTCAGTCTCGCCTCACTTAATGAAGTCATTACCCTTTTATATGTCTCCGTCCCTTCCCTCTAACCCTAACTTGGCTGACTCCGTGGCGTAGCGTCTCGCGCTTTCGTCTGCCACCACTTTTTGCGACCGCTTAAACGTCTCGTGCAGTTGTGCGTGTGTTGCGTGACCCCGCAGCCCTGAATCTAAGAAACCGCATGTATTCGGGGCCAACGTCCGAACACCAACGTTGCCTTTCATTAGCGCAAGAGCTCTCGTCCCCATCGCTAGGCCGTCGTCGGCCGCCACTACCGCTTGGACTAGCCAGCCGCGTTCGGTGGTCGGATTCCAATCGTCGGTGTCCGTCCGTGTGGCTCGGTAATGGGACACGTAGCATTGATATCGGCGGTGTGGATGTGGGCGCGGTGTGGCGCGCCATTTTTTCTCCGTCCTTTCCGGGTGAGCGTTAGGGACGTGGTGTCGGAGAATGGGCGGTATTGGGAGGTGGAGGCGGTGGAGGGAAGGCTGTAGGAAGGAGGCGCGGTCAAGGGGAACGCTTCCTCGCGGGGGAATGGGAGGATAGGGAGAGATGGCAGGGGGAGGGGGGTCACCGCTTGAAAAGGCCGCGCGTGGGACGGTGCCGCTGCGAGGAGAGGCTGCTGTTTGAGTCCGACTCCCGAGGTCCGACCGGCGCGACCTCTCGGGGCCGCTCGCGCAAATATATATATATTTTTTCTCGGATTCCATTCACGAAAACGGGAAATTTGATGAGCGCTTGCGTCACGGAGTTCGCGTCGAGGTTCTTGATGACTGCACGCTATTGCTAATAAAAAAAAGTGGGGGCTTCATTCCGCGCTAGTGATGGGGCAATTCCGTGTTTGTCTGCGCGCGGTATTGCCTAACGCACGAGTTCGATTGCGATTGGACATTCGGGGAATGATGTAATCGACTGCTGAGGTGCGAACCTCTCGTACACTTACCGAAACTATCCGGCGGTAAAAGCGGCCCAATTTTTTTCTTTTTTGCAATGTTGACACTCAACTTTCGCTTCATCATTGTAATCTTGGTGTTAAAATTGACGATGTATGATCTCCTAGTTTCCAACAGCTATTACGTGGGAAATGTACTATTTTTTCGGTCTTTTAAATTAATCTTTCTTCTCCACGACTTCTAAATAGCTCTGCTTATGTAATCTTCTTATTGTTTTATGCTCGCACTCAGCTCTATCTAGCTCTATTTTTTCTATTTATTTATTTATTTATACACTATTATTTATTCTAGCTCTTTTTTCTTTTTATAATCAGCTCTATTGATTAACGTGGATCGACTATTCATTTTTCGTAATTATTTTCTGAGTGAACATTTACCTTTTGAATGCATTGGCAGTACTTCGTGGAAGTTTCGCCGATCTTAATATGAACGTTCTCGTCAATATATTGTTCTACGAAAGTTTTTGGTTAAGGCTTCAGATTTTGAATTTTGCGAACGAATTGCGCTTGTGTGACCAGTGACTGTCAAAATGTATGCACAGGCTCACGCTGTTAAACTCTTGTTTATTCATTCTTATCCAACCAGGAGTCACCAACCTAAAACTCTCTTGCCCTAGACCTTTCCTTCAATCATACCTACGGAGTGCCAGACCTCAGACTCAAGGAAAGTGCTACTCTCTCAATAGCTGCGTGGTCATTGAAAGTTGAATCCATTTTAGGCGATACGAAGAGAGAGGCTACTTTCCCTTGCGTCTCCTAACGTGATGAATGAGAGGTTTCGTCAATGCATGCGTCTACACGACTAAATGACCATACTTTGTTACCATGCTAACAAAAAATCTTATTTCAGTAGTCATGTTATGCATTTAAATTTATTTATTATTAAATATCCCTAATTATAAATCGTCTCACTAACTTATCTCTATTTGTGTGCTAGTTTAAATATGGATTGGACGGAGAAGTACGCCAGGAAAATAAGTTTGCAATCGATTTACTTTACCTTAACTTCTGATATATCGTGGGGATTACACATACAAAACATATGTGGTGCAGCATTAAAGAAACTACGTTATGTTAAACGTATAATAGGAAGGCCCTCGGATGAAAAAGTCAAAGAGAGATGGTACTTCACTCTGGTTAGGCCACACCTCGAATGCGCCGCGCGCATTTGGGACCCTGGTAAAATATATTTAACCAAAAAATATAATAAAATTCAAAGGAAAGCAGCGCGCTTCGTTAAAAACTGCTACGAGCGTACGTATAGTGTCTCACAACTTTTAGAGGGATTAAAATGGGAGCCCCTAAACACTCGGAGGCTACACGCTAGACTTAGGTTGCTTGAGAAATTCAGAACTGATATTTTTCAGAGCGACGCAGAGAATATTATCATGACTCCTCACTACATCTCTAGGTCTGACAGATGCGACAAAATAAGAGAGATACGCTGCCGAACAGATAGGCAGGTACAAAAACTCGTTCTTTCCGCGCACAATAAGTGACCTCAATAAAAATTTAGCTCCACTGCATATTCTCCTATTGTACATGTCACCATTTCATCTCCCAAAAACTTGCATCTTTACACGGCTGGCGACCTAACATCCCCTGCCTCACGCCCATGCGCCTGCTCGCGGGATATAATGTAGATGTAGATGAGATGTAGATTTACAATTAGGGGGTTATGTATTCCCGTTCGGTTTGGATACGGCGCTCGAATATGATAAATAGATGTAGGTATAAGAAATGCGAAATTTTATAAAACTAAATAAAACTCTTATTACGACTTAGATTTCATTCAGTTACATAATTCGATGATTCTGGTGATAGTACAAAACACGAAAACTTAGGTCTTTATTGAATGTTTAATTATTTGTTGATAATTTCGCATATTTTTATCCACCTGTTATGCTCAAGTTCATCGCAGTATCGCCGGAAAATTCTGCATTCGCACTCATACTTAATAAAAATGATATAGTGTTGCATGAGGAACCAGCTCTGAAGTCGGACGTGTAACTGTGGATATAGTCTTTTATTTCTGCATTATGCTTGTTCGTATCTCCGTTTTGGACTGATAATTTAACATTGGAATAGAGGTTTTCAGGGTGTAACGACTACTGGATGCTATCTACATCTATGAAATTCCGTGCAAGCCACCCCTTGGATGTGTGGCAGAGTTGATTCCATCCTAGGCCTGCAACATTCATCTCATTTCATATCAGAACCGCGCACTTTCCCTCTGCCGCTGGGCGCAGGCCAAAAGCAGTCCGTATAACAATAACAGTCAGACCAGAAACCAGGAGAGCGCGAATCAGGCTAAAAGTCTACCATGCAACACTAGTTATGATACAACTAAAGTTAGCATTATTAATTAATTAATTAACTAATTATGCTATTAATTATCAGAGTCCTACGATGTACTTAACCATGTAGAAAGCTAAATCATGCCGGAAATTTCATGCGAGGTGAGTTGCTATTAATGGTCTTAAGATATTTAGCACAAGTGCACAACCTACTTTACCTTGTGAGGGTCGCAACTATTATGGTTCCTTATCGCACATGGAAAGGTGACATTTTCAATGTATCGGTTCTACAGTCATTTCCTTAGTCTAATACCTGTGAACGTTTCTACCATAATAGTTTGGCTCTAGCAAAAATGTTGAACGTCCGGAATAAAAGAGGTTACATCGAACTTCCGTAAAAGATCTTTTTATTCCTTCGATCAGATACAAGTACCCAGCCTAAAACATTCAGCATTTCAGTAACAGTGCTTAGTTTATCGTAACAATTTTGAAGGAATTTAGATGCTCTCCGTTGAATTCGATTTATATCTAAAACTAGTCCTACTACGTAAGGGTGCCATATGCTATGATACATTATGTTCACTGGTTTAATTTCTCCTTTATGGTTCGATAATTCTGACGTGGAATTTTTTCCTGGACTTTCAAGAGCACCCAAGGAAATTAGTTACTTTTTACATTTACAATTTCGCGGAAATAATTTTGCCTAATCATCTTTAATTTCCGTAAAGTTCTTAAAAATGGCAGCGTATAAATAATGTGCTAAGTGGCGTATTTTGAAGTTGGCAAGCATGGAAAAAATCTTCCAATTTTGAGGATATCATGATCCAACGTAGTTATTCTTAGAATTATTAGCCTAGTTATTATTTCTAGTATATTTTTGGCAATTTCGCGGAAATATTTATGCCGAATCATGTATAATTCCCGTCAAGTTCGTAAAAAGGATAGAAAATAAAGAATCCGATTAGTAGCGTATTTTGAAGTTCACAAGTATGGAAAATAATCCTCCAATGTCAGGTACTCGGAAAGCCTCGAGTACTCGAAAAATGTGAGTACTCGGAAAAGGTGATAAGAAAGTGAACGAACGTTGTTATTTTTCAATCGTGAGGCCTCATGTGGAATATACTGCCAGTGTATGGGATCCTTTTGAAGTGGGATTGATATCAGAATTAGATCGCGTGCAGCGAAGAGGACCTAGGTTTGTAAAACGATGCTATGATAAGTTTACTAGTGTGTCTGGATTGTTAGAAGAATTGGGATGGGAATCGCTATCACAGCGTAGATTAAATTATAGGCTTAACCTCCTAAATAAATTTCAGGAAAACCATTTCTCTGACGACGTGGAAAACATACTTTTATTCCCCTCGTACTACGGCAGATTAGATCGCGCCAATAAAATTAGAGAGATAGATGGTAGAACCGATTGGTATAAAATGTCATTTTTTCCGCGTACCATTCGGGACCATAACAGCTGTAATCGTCGTCATTATTAGTGCAAATTGTTATATTAGATAGACTGTAGATCTTTTTCTTTACATTTTTTACGTTCTTATTTGTGCATGGTGTAAATATTGATGTTCTTATTTATTCATGATATTTTGAATCAGTAGTAGTAGTCTTTGTATCCCTTGCATGTTGGAAAGATTGACGATGGAATGTTTCTTGGTTAGTAGATTTTAATGGGCGCGTTGCATGTGTGGTACGCTGGTTCCAATGTAGTTTCGGTGTTCTGCCGTATAATTAATGTATGCCTGGCGTGGAAGCACCCCATGCCACACACCACGCATGTCTCCCTTAAATATCCTACTTGCATGGCAATAGTGAATGTTTGGTGATCTTCACCCCCTGCCACACACCCTCGTGGTTGCGCGCAGGGTATTATGTAGATGTAGATGAATGTTGAGGATATCGTGATCAAGCTGCAGCGTCACCCGGAGGTGCACATTACACAATAAGGAAAGTTAATAGTTACGATTGATCAATTCCAGGATACAGATTAGGTTAAATAGGTTTTTTCAGTTGTGCTAAATATCTCAACATGATTATTAGCTACTAACCTCGCATGCAATCTCTGGCCTGATTTACTCCTGCTTGTTTTAGTACCTTGTAGCGCTATTTATCTGTCGTATTAATAATACCAGTAGTTGTATCTTGAGTAGAGTACTGCATGGTAGCATGTTCTTCTACGTATCACTCTCCTGGTTTGTGGTCTGATTGCGTACCGTTGCCCTACCTGCTTTTGGGCTGCGCCTGGCATCCGGGGAAACGGTTGCGGTTCTGATTGAAACTGGGATGAGTGCTGCATGCCTGGTGTGGAATCACCCCGTACCACACACCCTAGTGGTGGCTTGCACGGCATTCCGTAGATAGATAGATTACGGCGAAAAACCAGGAAAGTCTGCCGACTTGACCGGGTATCGAACCCGTATTTTTCGATATCTCGCCACATGCTTTAATTAGTTCATCTAATGAGGCTTCCTTCTCCGCTGTGTCCACCTCTTCGCTTAAGCCGCTTTACTCGGTACATTTTATTGTACAAACGAATGTATCATAGAATGTACAAGAAACTGAATGGAATTCGAGTAGCATCTATTTCCCGTTAAGTCATTCAGACAATCATATAATTTGCCGCTTTACACTGTTCAATTTCCTTCATGAAGGAATTTGAATTAATATGTACAGTGTAAAGCGGCCTTTTGACTACAAATTTTACCGCGTCAAAATGGTTGAATTTCTTTCTAAGCTGCAGATAGTGATTGAATTATCCCGTATTGTATACCATGTATATACAATGTGTCCCTTTATGCATAATTTGTTTTAATAAAACTTGCCGTTCTTTTGTTCTAGTCTCGGACTTTTCATGCGGTAGGTAATGGCTCTCTTACGCTCAGAAAGAACATTTGGCAGAAGGTGGTGTAATTGTGTGACGTGAGAGTTCGATCTCGAAGCTCGCACGATGACTTTCCCCAAGCCTTTTAAGTGGTTCTGACCTTTTCTGGAAAGAAATGGTCGCAGCCGATTGATGCTGGAAAGTGGATACCGCGCGTCTTTCCTTTTACACTAGTGACGGTGGGAATTTCGCGACGGGCCGATGAAACTGTGGTCGCTAGGAATTGTCACGAACCACTGTGTTAAAAATACTTTGCCATCAATTTTACTTCGTGTTTCGCTGAGGCGCATTTCCTGATTCTTCATACCATTTTATTGGCATATCAGGGAGTTAACGCGCTTCGTTGCGGTAAGGCTTTTTTATGATAACAGTAGCTCATTGAATAGATAATAACGAGCTTATCAGCTCACCTCAATAATTTTCCCATGAATATTTTTAATTTCCTACTCCTGTTCATGTGACTTGAGCTGAAATTCTTAACTTTGGCACTTATTAATTCTCAGCATGGGACTTTGGTTAGTCATCTTTCACATTATTTGGATGGACTTGCATTTGGGATGGATTCGCCTTGGCGAATTCTCGATCGTGTCTGCCTCTTCGTATCTTGGAACTTGGCTGTCTCCTTGACTACTAGATTAAATCAGCTGCAGTGTTACATAGTTGTCATAGTAACCTACTTTAGTGTTGTGGAATGCTCAAATTATCTATGCTGCTTGATGGTCGATATAATTGCGTGGTGAGGTATGCATGGTGTGTATATACCGCTCTTAGTGTGATAACTGCTCTTGACATGGTCATTAACTTTATAGACTTCAGATGAAGATGAGTTTAGGATTGAGAAAAAATAATTTAATTGACCTGGTCATTTATTAAAATGTTCATTGTAGTAACCTCCCAGTTTTTGGTTAATCATGCTTTGTTCTCCCGACTACTTTTTGGTCCGCAATTAGCGGCTTGGGGAGCATTGGACCTTGAACTGAGAGGAATTTAGTACTTGTTGCGTGAGGTTACTCCTTGTCACGAACCGTGGAAGTGATTGCACAATACTTCGTAGATGTAGATTAACTTAATGCATCTTTGTGGTGCTGTGGTGCAATTTAGTGATGCTTTCTGTCCTGTGATCTCTTACGATGTTCGTCGATGGTATCGGGAAATTGAAGTTATATTGGTGTGGTGACTTGATGGTACTGTTGTCTACGGTGAATACAATAATTACACCCATCAGAGTATCACAATTTTATTTACAACCAATGTGCGTTGATAAATTAGACTTTTTTGGCCTATTCATCGATGAAAGTTGTCAATTGTAATTTGTAATCTTATTCCTGTGATTGTTCCTACCATAATATTGTGGCTCTAGCAAAATATGTTGAGCGTCCGGCAAAAAATAGTCCACATCAAACTTTCGTAAAAGATTTAACCTATATTTTTCCCTTCGATCGGATAGAGGTTCCCACCCTAATTCCCTCAACAATTTTGTAACGCTACTATGTTTTTAACATAACAATTTTTAACAAATCTACATCGTAACGGTCCCATATACTAGCGGCGTACTCCAAGTGAGGTCTCACGACAGAAAATAACATCGTTCCTTTACTTTCTCGTCACATTTTCCCTAGTATTCACTTAATAAATCCAAAAAAAGTATCTTTTTGTATGTATATGTAGGCCACTTCGAGAAACCAAGAGATATATCAGTTTTTAGCCGTGTACGGATGACAGTTTTTGAGATTTCGCGATTCTAAGTAGGCACGACTCGCAAAAGCGTCCCGATTAAAAATGCGATATTTACGAACTAATGGATGTAAAAAAATTACAACATGTTTTCTAATATTTTAGCATCAAGTTAGACGTGTCGCGGTGGCCGGAATACTTCAATGTAAGACTTCATCCGAAAATTATTTAAAACGGTGATAAAAATTCGGTCACTCAGGGAGTAAACCTTACGTAAGACCTCCTCCTGTGTTAGACCACCTCACGCCTCTACGTAAGACAACTGAAAAAAAGCTCTATTAAAAAAACGTTTTACTTAATGCTTGAATGTTCCCATAAGTTGTTAAACACGAGGAAAAAGTCGACTGTGTCAAGCAACGTTCAGTCTCGTCTTCACGGAAGGATAGTGCGAAAGGCTTCGTGCAAATAATAAATAGAAATGAGAAACACCTGAAGACGCTTCCGTGCAATTTTGAGCTGCAAACGCAGCCAAACAATCGATGCAGATTGCGCTTGGAGGGAACGACCGCCACTTCCACCCGCGTTAGCCCCTCACACCTTTCCTTCTTTCGCCATTGGTCAAGATGTCTCGGTCGCAACTACAGGAGTGGGGCGACATTCTTTTAATACGTTATTGTTCTCTATTAAAAGCGGCATTCAGTCACTGCGTTGTTAGCGGTTACTTGCTGGAAGTGATCTCGGAGTCATTGTGGTGGATGAGTAACCCCCGCGCTTGCTATGAATATAGCCTCTAATGAAGGAAAGAGGATGATGTGAACTATTCGAATAAAACATTTCATACCTCAGGAGTGTCTGACTGGCCTGCTTTGATCAACATCTACACATAATTATTACCCTGCAAGATAACACGAGGGTGTTTGGTAGGGGGTGACTTATCACTAACATGCACTACAGTGAAGAAATATATTTTCACCTACATGCACCACGCTATGGGTATTCTACAAATGATACAGAAACTACTAAACTAATTTATGATGTAACCATGTTAACGTGACACAAGAGTCATGCAGCGAGCATGCATAACATAGTGTTAGCGCTACTCGGCTAATTTTTAAACGTGCAATCGGGTGCGTATGAATTAATCAGCCTCTCCACCTGTCAACTAACCTACTTCAATAGTTTTCACACGGGAATTATGGCCTCTTATCGATCGCGGGGAAGACGACGTTTTAAACCTTTCTATTCTACAATCTATTACCCTTATTTTATTCTCATGATCTGATCTACCGTAGTATCTTGGAGTTTGTAAGGTATTGATAACTTAATAGTATTGAATAAGTAAGTAAACTGAGTAATAAAATAAATTAGTTGTAAATTTACGTAAAAGATTGCGTCTAATTTTCAATCGACGATCTGAAAACGATTCTCATTTGGGTTTGTTGCAAGGGGACCTTTCGGACCTCTCGAGTCTCTTCGGTTCGGACCTTTCTCTTCTTCAATCTTTGGTCTGTCCAAGATGATCCTTCCTCTGGAGAAAGGCTCTCTCAGGTAGATGCGATGTCAATAGTGCATGTTTGGTGATCTTCACCCCCTGCCAGACACCCTCGTGGTGGCTCGCAGGGTATTACGTAGATGTAGATGAAGAGGTCAGTAACGCTAACAAGATTATCATAACGGCCTCTCACTTATCTTGCTAATCTTCTCTGCACGCGTTTTTTTTAAGCCTATCTCATAAGGATCCCAAATGCTGGCAGCGTATTTCAAGTGGGGTCTAACAAGGGAGAAGTTACCGATTTCTCTAATTTTATAGTCGCACTTTCCAAGTACTATTTTAACAAATCCCAATTAACGATTAACGAATTAATCTTTCGATACGCTGCAGGGCGGTACATTATATTTGAATGATTAATAAGGATACTTCGATGATTTTTAAATTGTTTTCTTTTTATGAAAAACGTACTTTTATCAAAATATTCTTTCCTCGCCCTGCCACTCACCCTTGAGGTATTATGCTACACTCGCAAGGTATTATGTTGATGTAGATGAATCTCAAATCTCTCCTACCCTCATTAATGTCTGCGCTACCCAATCATAATGTTAATTGTTGTCTTCCATATCCGTTGCATATGCGTCGTTTTAAGGAACGTCATGTTAATATAGAGGCATTGTGTCACCGTGATAGTACTTTATAAATGATTGTCTTCTCAGAAAATAATTAATTTTCTTGCGATGATTTCTCTTGGAATTACTTCGAATTGTCACCAAATTTTATGGCATTATTTAGAAATAATATGGCCAAGAACGATTTCTCACAATGTTTCTGAATTCTTTTTGTATTTATAGACTTTAAGTATGCATTGTGCTTAGCAGAAAACTGGCTTTATGTACCATTAAATCAGCAATCCTTATATGATTTATGTAATATTTTACTATTACCTGAACTATTTTTATACCTATGGCCATTGCTAACTGCTTCCGTCGAGTAAGTTACATGGTGGTATGTTGAATAAAAATCACGCTTTATGTAAAGTGATGAATTATTTTGACGTATTGAAGAGCAGTGAAAAGCAGACGCTGAACAGTGCGTCATATTAAATGATGTATCAGTGTATGCTATGCGGCTGTGAGCGCGGTGGCACCCAGTTCACCGATTTCGATTTATTCGGAGCAGAAATCACTAATTTCCTAGTTCTTATGAATCTTAGACTTGTTTTCTACTTAATAAACCGACCTTTCTTAACACTCATTTTAGTAAAGTGACACTCAAAAGATAAAAGCTTGATACATTCTTGAGTCCTTGAAGTTACTCGTTTTGTTGGTGTTTAAATTTCTGATAAGTACTTAGGGGTCACAATTACTCACGACGTATCTTGGGGAAAACATATTCGGGAAATGTGCGGTCAAGCATACAGGAAGTTAGGCTTTATCAAGAGAGTACACGGAAAATGTGATGAGAAAGTGAAAGAACGTTGTTATTTTTCAATCGTTAGGCCTCATCTGGAATATGCTGCCAATGTATGGGATCCTTATGAAGATCCTTATGAAATGTATGGGATCCGTATGATCCTTATGAAGGGCTGATATCGGAATTAGATCGCGTGCAGCGAAGAGGAGCTAGGTTTGTGAAACGATGCTACGATAAGTTGGCTAGTGTGTCTGGACTGTTAGAAGAATTAGGATGGGAATCGCTATCACAGCGTAGATTGAATTATGGGCTGAACCTCTTAACTAAGTTTCAGACATTTCTCTGACGACGTAAAAAACAGACTATTAACCCCCTCGTACCATGGCATAGTAGATCGCGCCAATAAAATTAGTGAGCTAGATTGAACTGATAGATATAAAATGTCACTTTTTCCGCGTGCCATTCGGGACCATAACAGCTGTGATCGTAGTCATGAATAGTGTAAATAGCGGCATCAGCTAGATTGTAGGTCTTTCTTTTTATATTCTCTACGTTCTTATTTATGCATGATATTTTGAATCTGTAGTAGTAGTCTTTGTATCTCTTGCATGTCGGAACGATTGACGATGGAATGTTTCTTGGTTAGTAGATTTTTAATTGGCGCGTTGCATGTGTGGTACGCTGGTTTCAATGTAGTTTCGGTGTTCTGCCGTATAATTTATCCATGCCTGGTGTGGAAGCACCCCCTGCCACACACCCTTTGGATGGCTTGTAGGGTACATCTACATCTACATCTACGTCATACCCTGCAAGCCACCCAAAGGGTGTGTGGCAGGGGGTGCTTTCGCACCAGGCATGCATTAATGATATGGTAGAACACCGACATTACATTAAAATATGGTATGACGTAGATATACGAGATGATGATATGGTCACCAATTCCCTCGACACTGTCAGCCTTAGTCACTTGATGTGGTAAATTTGTTGCCAAATAATACTCTCTCGACGTAGGTTATTAACTCTATAAATGACTGCACTGGATTTCGATTTCCTGTTCGTTATTCCCTCATTAAAGGTCCTGTTTAAGGGTACACTTAAGTATTTATCTGTACTTACATTGAATGATATACATGCCAACTGGTATTCAGATGGCTCATCCTGACTTCTATATATGAATATTATTGTTTACCTGAGATCATTATAATTTTTTCCATCAACCCCGGACACGGAATGTTAGGCTTTTGTCATCGGGTATCATTAATTAACAACTGTGGACGGACACACACGACCAGGCCATGTGTGGGTAGAAGTCTACGTAGGCCGTAATCGAACCCGCGAACTATTATGTTCGCAGACGAAGAGTGAACCCCTCGCCTTATATGCTGGCAATAACGTGTACATTCGCCTATCCACTGTCCTTCAAATATGCGTTTGTGTTTTCACTTATTCATCCGCCGAAGCTTCTGATTAAATGTCATCAGAACGTCGATGATTCATAATTAATTGTTGTGAGCATTCACTCGTTTCTTTAAAGTAAAAATGTATCACAAAGGACGACATTTCTTCCAGTTGGTTTATTTTGATAGACATTTAGGTCGGTGTGAATTTTTTCGCGTCTCATACAAGCCTTCGATGAATTAAACCTGTTATTATTACTGTCATTTGTAGTTAATATGCGCAATCATGCTAGAGTGACGTGTATGAAGCTTCATCCATATAAATTATTCGGAGATATTATGAATTAATGACGCATATGTTGATGGAAATAAAAACCTACTGTATTCCTTGGGTTGCTAAACGCTCTGGTATTCCCCGACCGTGTTAGGACTATGGGAATAATTTAAGGGTGTAAAAAATGATGACAATACAGCATTGAATGAGTGTGTATGAAGAACCTACTACATCAGTGTCTCTCCTTTTATAGATATAGGTAGTTTTTATTATGCTAGTTATTCTTTAAATTTCAATGCCCATGTGGGTTTCGTTCTCTTCACTCTCTTCAAATGTTTCTGATTTCATTAATTTCCTACTCTGTGTTTACAGTAGGTTCTAATCTACACAAATTATCTTTGCAGATGTTCCGGTTGCGCGGGTAGAAAGGGGGTCGAGGGCCTCTGGGAAAGTATCTATTTCGATTTTGGACTCTGCCTGTGACTTCGATTGGGATAGCGTAAGTGTCGGTGGCAAACTTTATGCATGTTGGTTTGTTAAGGAACCACTTACGGATGCCTTCGAAATAATGGCTCATCAAAAACAAAACCGATGTCTCACAGTAAATTTGTTATTGAATTATGGCTTAAAATACAGTTGTCTCTATATTCTGCTCGTTACACTGTCTTCATCGAATTGTTTTAGTAATTCAGATACAATAGTCCATTTTCAAATGAAATGACTACCTGTGCATTTAAAAAAATGTGAAATTAATTGCAAAATCTCTCAAATCTGAGACTATTCTCCGCACAGTTTCCTTCTGTTTCTTGCAGTTTTCTCTATCAAAAAGTTCTTTTAAGTAAGTTTGATTAAGGTAAAAATGTTTATTTCAAGTAAAAACTAAACACGAAAGAAATGTTTTAGGTAAAAAAAAAATGGAAAAGAATTTTTTTATATTTTATTTACAATAGAATCTTTTCAGTATCTCACCTCTGTCGTAATTATATCATGATGTAGTTACATCGATAATGGGACGCCTGGACAGCAAGGTTTTATTGATTAGAAAACAGCATGGGTTCAGAAAGAGCCGGTCTTGCGAAATCCAATTAGGTGTTTTTGTTCATGATATTTTAGTTTCCGGAGAAGGTAACTTACAGGTAGACGCAGCGTTTCTTGACGTTAGAGAAGCGTTTGACAAGGTTCCCCACTGTAAGTTACTCGCGAAGTTAGCATCATACGGAATAGACAGTAGTATAGTAGGCTGGATATGAGACTTCTTACATGAACGCGTTCAAGGAGTGGTATTAGATGGTGTCTACGTCTACATAATACCCTGCGATCCAGCACGAGGGTGTGTGGCAGGGAATTAATATTACCAAACATGCACTATTGACATGAAACTAGGATATTTAATGGAGACATGCTAGATAATAGGGTCACATGCAGCTATATGGTTCGTATCCACATAATGAGGAAGGGATTATTGGTTGTTATTACATGCATCATGCACTACATCTACATCTACATCTACGTAATACCCTGCGAGCCACCACGAGGGTGTGTGGCAGGGGGTGAAGATCACCAAACATGCACTATTGCCATGTAAGTAGGATATATAATGTAGACATGCTAGAAAATAGGGTCATAGTTTATTAGTTACTACAGTAGATTATTAGTTATTGCAAGTAATTGCAGTAGTTATTACAATAGAATATTAGTTACTACGGTATAGTACAGGTTAAAATCTACATATACACTACAGTACATATACATATACACTACAGACTACTCAAACTATATTTCACCTACATATCCCTTTGCTACGCTGCCTATTGTTCTCTCTTATAGTACGCGGGAAAAATTACATTTTAAATCTATCTCTCTAATCTTGTTAATCTGATCAAACCTAGCATAATACGCAGGGGTTCTCAATATATATCTAACGTCATCGGTGAACAAATCGGTTTCGAATTTACTTAAAAGGTTTAACCTAAATTTTAACCTGCCTTCTGATAGTAATTTTCATCCTAGTTCTTCTATTAAACTCGTAACACTTATACAATTATCATAACGGCCTTTAACAAACCTGGCGGATCTCCTTTGCAGCCGCTCTAATTCTTTTATCATACCTTCCTCGTACGGATCCTATATACTAGCGGCATATTCTAAATGAGGCCTGAAAAGTGTAAAATAGCTTCTCTATCGTACTCTCTCATCGCATTTGCCTAGAAACCTTTTTACGAATCCTAATATACGGTTTGCTTCACTAGTTATTTCCCTGATGTGTTTCCCCCATGACATGTCTTCAGTGATGGTGACGCCTAAGTATTTAATTGCATCTACGTTACATATTTTGTTTTCTTTGGTGTAATAATTATTCCTGCGAAAGCTATTCTTTTTCCAAAAGTTCAATATCGCGCATTTTTTCAAAATTAATTCTAGCTGCCGTCTATCACACCAATCATCAATCGCATCTAAATCCTTAGCTAAAAACTGTCTGTCTTCTTCATTTCTAATTTCCTTATACACTACTGAATCATCGGCAAAAGACGGAGCTTGCTATTTTTTACTACTGTGTTCAAGTCATTTACGTAGAGAAGAAATAAAATTGGGTCTATCACGCTTCCTTGGGGAACAACCGATGTAACTTTTACATCGCCTGAGTTGACACAATACCTCATAAGTATAAGAGTGGGCCTATCACGCCTCCATGGGGAACAACCGATGTAACTTTTACATCGCCTGAGTTGACAACATACCTCAAAAGTATAAGAGTGAGAATAGGGAACCAAGGTGGTATTACGCGGAGGTTAGAGAATGTTTAAAACACCAATGAGAAGCCACGCGAAACTAAGAAAAATGAAGGAAAATGTAGGTAATTGCGACCCAAAAAATACCATCGAACATTATAAAATTTGTAAAGCAGCCGCAAAAACAGCTCTTAAAAAAACGTTTAGTGAATTCAAGAGAAAAGTACTTGGAGAACAACTAGAGGGAAATCCGAAAGCATTTTGGTCATATGTTAGGGAAGTACAGGGAACTAAAAAGTCAGCGGTTAATTCCTTGAGATAGATTGTCGTGCCGATAAATTTAAAATGTCATTTCTCCCACGTACCATAAGAGAGAACAATAGGCAGCGTAGCAAAGGAATAGGAAGGTGAAATATAGTTAGAGTAGTCAATAGTGCATGATGCATGTAATCACAACCAATAATCCCTTTTCTTATTATGTACATACTAACCATCTAGCTGCATGTGACCTTGTTCTCTAGCATGTCTCTCATAAATATCCTAGGTGCATGGCAATAGTGCATGTTTGGCGATCTTCACCCCCTGCCACACACCCTCGTGGTGGCTTTCAGGGTATTCATCTACATCTACGTAATACCCTGCGAGCCACCACGAGGGTGTGTGGCAGGGGGTGAAGATCACCAAACATGCACTATTGCCATGTAAGTAGGATATATAATGTAGACATACAAGAAAATAGGGTCATAGTTTATTAGTTACTACAGTAGATTATTAGTTATTGCAAGTAATTGCAGTAGTTATTACAATAGAATATTAGTTACTACGGTATAGTACAGGTTAAAATCTACATAATAAGGAAGGGATTATTGGTAGTTATTACATGCATCATGCACTAAATTACTGCACTAAATTACATGCACTAAATGTATTACGTAGATTAGATGTAGATGATTGTTGTGCATGTTGGTGAAGGTTAATTTCTTTCCGTAGTTCATGTTGGTGATAAGTCGCCCCCTATTAAACTCCCTTGTGATGGCTTTCAGGTTAATCAGTAGATGTAGATGTGCCTATTGAGTAATGTATTTTGCTGGAAGGTTCTCGTTCATTGTAGTGCATGTTGGTGGTAACTCACCCCCTGCCAAACACCCTTGAGGTGGCTTTCAGGAATTAAACATATGTAGATGTTTGTGTAATGCTCTTTAGACATGACCTAAAAGAGAGAACTCTTAGTATTTTCCACACTTAAAACTTTAATTCCCGACCCAGGTTTCGACTGCCTCGCAATCATCATCAAAGGCAACCTTTGATAATGATTGCAAGGCTTTCGAAACCTGGGTCGGGAAATAAAGTTTTAAGTGTGGAAAATACTAAGAGTTCTTTCTTTTTAGTCATATCAGTAGTGTCATTCCACAAAGTTATGCCTTCAACCATTAAGTTAAATCTCTTTAATTGTGATCCTTGTGCCAGGTTCCTGTGTTCGGCGATGAGCGGCAATGACAGCTTCGCGGCTCCTCCCCCCATCAACCCCGAGTACAGTCTCCCCGGCGGGGACCTAAAGAGGAGTTCTAAACTGGTGGACTTCTCCCGGGAACGAAGTTTCGTGATGAAACCGCGAGGGACAGGAAACCTGCATCACTCTTCTTCCAAAGTAAGTGCACTTCTTGTGCAGACATACAAATGTTTCCATGGCAAGTAGAAAACAAACGAAGATTACTTCAGCTCCATCGGTACTTCGACTTTTCTGGCAGTTCGTGAAGATGGGCTTTCCAGAGTGCTACGGGTACAATACAAACACTAGAGACCGGTGCTGTTGGATATTCTGCTGGAAACGTTTCACCCGTAGCTGCAGCTTGAGCAGTTGCAAGCCGCTCACATTTAACTTACTTCATTCTTCCTCATTAATGGCACTTAGCTCACGTTGATCAAAAGTATTTTCATTGTATTTGGTATTAAGTATTTCGTTTATTAAGTATTTGGTATATGTATTCCGTTTTTTGTAGATGCTGTCGGACTTGCGAAAGATTTTTATGCGTCTTTTGTGCATGCTTATTGTAGGTGAGAAGTGGACTCACAATCACCCGTGGATTTTAGGTAATGACAAATATGTTACTTCGCTTAAAACTCGTCGGCTGCACTTGCCGTGAAGTATTTTCAATTTCTTTTTGAATGAATAGGGTAAGCTTTGTTTTTCCACAATGAATTTAATGACTTACGACCATGGTTTCGAGGATTCACGTCATCATCAGGTCCATTACAAAGTTTACCCCATTCATTCAAAATATTTAGCAGATTCCACAAAGTAACGTCGGAAACCACCAACTTTATTAAGTATTTTCAAACTCGGAGGACATTGCAAGGGAACTAAATTGCGCGAGTATTAATGTTTTCGAGTAAAGGTGAAGTTTTTTATGCCAATTATCTAGTTAACGTAAAAATATCGATAGTGTATCGACTTTCAAGAGCGCTAAGCTAAAACAAAATACGAAGCAGAATACTAGCTGGCCAAATACGAAGCGTTAATTCGTCTGTCATGGCATTTGATGGTAGTGTGGCATGATTGATTTTCTTCACCAATAACGTTAAGGTCAGCACGTCCATCATTTAACTTAGTGAATTGTGTTGACCTATAATTTCATACATCATTTCTGTCGTTTCAAAATATTCTGCTCTCCAACACCCCTTCGAATCTATCCGATATCTTCAATGAATCAGTCTGCAGTCGATTTTGGCAGATTGGTGTTCCATAATACGAGAGAATAGTGAAAACCGGTGTTTTTACGCGGTTAACTTCATTTTTCATCCATGTTGATGTCGTTTTTTGTATACAATATAATAAATAACAAGAAAGAGCAGGATTGCCGCTTTTTGTCGGTAAATACAGGTACTACGTAAAACTACCTGATTTATCGGCTATTAACACTGCGAACATGAGGTCCCACGTGTTTTTATGTAGTTATAACATTGTACGGATACAACTCATTCTGTCCTAGATATTATGCAATATACCATTACTTAAAGTTAAGCAAAATCTCCGTTAGAGATTTTGAACTTAAGGCCGCCTTTTTTGTTATAACCAATATGTTTCTCTTAGATAAAACACATAAATACGTATGCTACTACAAATATACTCACAGGTTAGATCAGTCGTTGGGGGATGGTACCGATTTCAGGCTTCGTAATCGTCACTAATTTTTCGGTTGTAAAGTGTGCAAATTCAGTTTTTTTCTTTAGGTGGCAGTACACGAGTACCTATATTTAAAGTCTGAAATAACAAGTTGATTTCATGTTTTTGTCATGATGGCCTATTAAAGTCAAATAATCACGAAAGCTGAATTGTTCATCTACAGCTACATCTACGATATACCGTGCAAGCCACCACTAGGGTGTGTGTCACGGGTTGATTCCACACCAGGCATGCAGCACTCATCCCAGTTCAATCAGAACCGTGAGCGTTCCCCCGAATGCCAGGCGCAGGCCAAAAGCAGCCAGGACAACAGTACGCAGTCAGACCAGTTACAAGAAGAGTGATACGTAATGCGTAGAGTTACGAGTGCGGGTCCCTCTGCCCGTTCGCCCACTCTGAAAGCCACAACTTCATTCACACCCTCCCCTTAGGCTGTCATAACACCCTCCCAGTTTCCCTTGGCAGGACACCTTCCCGATTTTGCAGCAATTTTCCTCTAGAACCCTGCCAAGAGCCATAAATCATTGGCCCACGCATTGACGAGCAGTTGACCATTTTATTTATTTTTTGAGAGTCGCCTGTGAATTTGCGTAGGAAGAGAGCGGCGGAGCCAGAGGCATGGTTGATTTTTTCCGATGAATTTTAACAGTTACGATCTCTGATTGACATGAAACCACCGATGTCGGCATGTTCGTTCGCTTTAGAATGTTACTGGCGAATTTTCTCGCGGTTGGAGTCTCTTAGTATTCTCAGGCACGGTAGCAAATAGATCTTTTTACAAAGTTAGAAATAAGTGAAAAAATAAGAACCGAAAATTTAATTCACGAAAAAATAAGCACCGCGATTCAGATATATCAGTAAAGTCGCACAGTAATGATCTTAATTACATCCAAAGCTACGAAATATCGTGCAAGCCACCAATCGGATTTGTGGCACGGGGTGATTCCACACCAGACATGATGCCCTTATCCCAGCTGAAATCCGAACCGCGCACGTTCCCCCGGAATGCCAGGTGCAGGCCGAAATCAGTCAGGATGACTACGCGGTCAGACCAGGAACTAGGAGAGTGCTACACGGACGAACATGCTACCATCCAGTACACTACTTAAGATACGAGTATTGGTTATAATTACTGCGACAGATAAATAGTCCTACTACGTACTAAATCATGCAAGAGTTATGTAGTACTGGAAATTACATGCTTGGTTAGTAACTAATCTACATCTACATCTACGTAATACCCTGCGAGCCACCACGAGGGTGTGTGGCAGGGGGTGAATATCACCAAACATGCACTATTGCCATGTAAGTAGGATATATAATGTAGACATGCTAGAAAATAGGGTCATAGTTTATTAGTTACTACAGTAGATTATTAGTTATTGCAAGTAATTGCAGTAGTTATAGCAAATACCTGCTCGCGTATATAAAACAATGGCATCAGACATAGCGCCTTACTTAGAATTAATATTTACCAAATCTTTAGTAGATCATGTAGTGCCTAAGGACTGGAGAGTAGCAAATGTCACACCTATATTCAAAAGCGGCGACAGGGAAGACCCTAGTAACTATAGGCCTATTTCTCTCACATCCATTTCCTGTAAGGTATTTGAACACATAATCGTAAGCTCCATTATGAGTCATTTAGATAGGGAGGAATTATTAATAAATAACCAACATGGATTTCGAAAGGGTAGATCTTGCGAAACCCAATTGGCCCTCTTCGTTCATGACATCTTGCTCTCGGGTGAAAATAATGTCCAAGTTGACGCGATATTCCTCGATTTTAGGAAAGCTTTTGATAAGGTACCTCACGTTAAGTTGCTCTCAAAACTAGAAGCATATGGAATAGATAAAAACATTATTGGTTGGATTAATCAATTCTTACATGGGCGGGAACAAAGGGTTGTCATAGACGGTATCATGTCAAACACAGTTAGCGTTACATCGGGTGTTCCTCAGGGAAGTGTGATTGGTCCACTTTTATTTCTCTTGTACATTAATGATATTAGTAACGTCGTTAAAAGTAAGCTTAGACTCTTCGCAGACGACGCGGTTGTGTATAGGGATATTAACAATTCCGAAGATAGCGACTCGTTAACAATCGACCTACTTGCTATTCATGCTTGGTGCGAAAAGTGGCAGATGGAACTAAACATAAAAAAGTGCGTAGCAGTCAGCTTTTGGAAAAAGAAAAATTGGCCATTTAGGGCATACAGAATTAAAAATACAGAAATTATTCACGCCGAGTCTGTTAAGTACTTAGGAGTCACAATTAGTCACGACCTATCTTGGGGAAAACATATTAGGGAAATATGCGGTCAAGCATATAGGAAGCTAGGCTTTATCAAGAGAGTACTCGGAAAATGTGATGAGAAAGTGAAAGAACGTTGTTATTTTTCAATCGTTAGGCCTCATCTGGAATATGCTGTTAGTGTATGGGATCCATACGAAACGGGCTTGATATCAGAGTTAGATCGCGTACAACGTAGAGGAGCTAGGTTTGTGAAACGATGCTACGATAAGTTGGCTAGTGTGTCTGGACTGTTAGAAGAATTAGGATGGGAATCGCTATCACAGCGTAGATTAAATTATAGGCTTAACCTCCTAAATAAATTTCAGGAAAATCATTTTACTGACGACGTAAAAAACATACTATTAACCCCTTCGTACTACGGCAGATTAGATCGCGCCAATAAAATTAGAGAGCTAGATTGTAGAACCGATAGGTATAAAATGTCATTTTTTCCGCGTACCATTCGGGACCATAACAGCTGTGATCGTCGTCATGAATAGTTCGAGTATTGACAATAGGCAGGCAGTTAATATTTCTCATTATATTCTCCTCTTTCTTATTTATGCATGATGTAAATAATGATGTTCTTATTTATGCATGATTTTTTGAATCTGTAGTAGTAGTCTTTGTATCCCTTGCATGTTAGAACGATTGGAGATACAATGTTTCTTGGGTATTAGATTTGTAATTGGCGCTTTGCATGTGTGGTACGCGGGTTTTTAATGTAATGTCGGTGTTCTACCATATCATTCATGCATGCCTGGTGCGAAAGCACCCCCTGCCACACACCCTTTGGGTGGCTTGCAGGGTATGACGTAGATGTAGATGTAGTTATTACAATAGAATATTAGTTACTACGGTATAGTACAGGTTAAAATCTACATAATAAGGAAGGGATTATTGGTAGTTATTACATGCATCATGCACTACAGACTATTCTAACTATGTTTCACCTACCTATCCCTTTTGCTACGTTGCCTATTGTTCTCTCTTATGGTACGCGGGAAAAATGACATTTTAAATCTATCGGTACGACAATCTATCTCTCTAATTTTGTTAATATAGTCAAACCTAGCATAATACGCAGGGGTTCTTAATATATATCTAACGTCATCTGTGAACAAATCGGTTTCGAATTTACTTAAAAGGTTTAACCTAAATTTTAACCTGCGTTCTGATAGTAATTCGCATCCTAGTTCTTCTATTAAACTCGTAACACTAATACAATTATCATAACGACATTAAACAAACCTAGCAGATCTCCTTTGCACGCGCTCTAATTCTTTTATCATACCTTCCTCGTAGGGATCCCATATACTAGCGGCATATTCTAAATGAGGCCTGACAAGTGTAAAATAGCTTCTTTCTCGGACTCTCTCATCGCATTTGCCTAGAACCCTTTTTACGAATCCTAATCTACGGTTTGCTACACTAGTTATTTCCCTGATGTGTTTCCCCCATGACATGTCTTCACTGATGGTGACGCCTAGGTATTTAATTGATTCTACGTTACATATTTTGTTTTCTTTGATGCTATAATTATTCCGGGGAAGGCCATTCTTTTTCCAAAAATTCATAATCGCGCATTTCTTCAAATTTAATTCTAGCTGCCATCTATCACACCAATCATCAATCGCATCTAAATCCTTAGCTAAACACTGTCTTTCCTCTTCATTTCTAATTTCTTTATACACTACTGCATCATCGGCAAAAAGACGGAGCTTGCTATTTTTTTGCTACACTATTCAAGTCGTTTACGTACAGAAGAAATAAAATTGGGCCTATCACGCTTCCCTGGGGAACACCCGATGTAACTTTTACTTCGCCTGAGCTGACACCATGTAATACTACCCTTTGAACGCGTTCATGTAAGAAATCTCCTATCCAGCCTACTATATTACTGTCTATTCCGTATGATGCTAACTTCGCGAGTAACTTACAGTGGGGAACCTTGTCAAACGCTTTTCTAAATTCAAGAAACGCTGCATCTACCTGTAACGCTGCATCTACCTGTATAATAATGATGGTAGCATACTAAGATCAAGTGAAAAACTTATTTTACCTAGTCAGCGTCAAAGTATCCTAGAACGGATCCGTCGTAGCTATTATGGTCCCTTAAGGTACATCTACATCTACGTCATACCTTGCAAGCCACCCAAAGGGTGTGTGGCAGGGGGTGCGTCCACACCAGGCATGCATGAATGATACTGTAGAACACCGAAATTACATTGAAACCAGCGTACCACACATGCAACGCGCCTATTAACAATCTGCTAATTAAGAAATATTCTGTCTTCAATCGTTCCAACGTGCAAGGGGTATAAGGACTAATACTTCACATTCAAAATGTCATGCATAAATAAGAACATCAATATTTACATCATGCATAAATAAGAGAGTAGAGAATATAATGAGAAAGATTTACTGCCTGCCTATTGTCAATACTCGAACTATTAATGACGACGATCACAGCTGTTATGGTCCCGAATGGTACGCGGAAAAAATGACATTTTTATACCTATCGGTTCTACAATCTTGCTCTCTAATTTTAATGGCGCGATCTAACCTGCCGTAGTACGAGGGGGTTAATAGTATGTTAAGGTACGTGGAAAAATTACATGTTAAATATATCGGTTCTGCTGTTGTGGAAGCACCCCCTGCCACACACACTTTGGGTGGCTTGCAGGGTATAACGTAGATGTAGATGCTGTCTATTTCCCCAATCTTATGCCTTCGATCGTTTCTACCATAGTAGTTTGGCGCTAGCAAAATATGTTGAACTTCCGGAAAAAAATAATGCGTATACATCAAACTTTCGTTAAAAATTTAATGTACCATGTTAAAGATTTGATGGGCCCATGCACTTAGTGGTCGTCAATTACCGTAGTATAAAAAAATCGCTGATTTTCACCATCTCATTTCGAGCATGGACGCTGATGCAGTGATAGGAATAGAGTTGGTTGTCGAACGAAATTGCGGATGCCGAGATCTTTCCAAAATCGTGTGCAATATGTAGAAAAGACAGACCAGTGAGAGGATTAGGAGGTATTTTTATTGCTGTCAAAGACGAGATCGACAGCAGAGCCGAGACATTTCCTGATAATGGCTTAGAAAGTGAGTGGTGGTCTATTAAATCCTCGTCAAAAAGAATTTTCATTTGCGCATATCACAGGCCACCCGATACAATCAATAGCTCACGTTGGAGTTGAGAAAACCGGTTCAGCTGAAAGTGGTGATTAAGAACGGAATTGGTGAGTAGATCAGCAAGATTCGTGAAAGGCCGTTATGATAGACTCGTTAGTGTAACTAACCTCATGCAACAACGTGGATGGGAAATGGTTTCAGACCGTCGATTGAAAATTAGACTCCATCTTTTATGTACAATTAAAACTGAATTACTTTCTGACGAAATTATCAATACCTTACGAACTCCAACGTATATACTACGGTAAATCAATTGAGAATAAATTGGAAATAGATCGTAGAACAAAATGTTTAACACGATCTGGTTATTTGGCGGATTTTGAAGGTAAAAAGCTTATTATTATTGGTTTCTTTTTAAAAAAATATCAAAGTTTGCCGTTCTATTGACGATACATGGAATACTTTCATATCATCACACGGATAGCTATAAATAGTGAAACACCAAATAAAATGAATAAGGTTGACAATCCCAGCCTTCCCAGCCCACGCTTCAAGCACACGCTCTAAATTCCTTTCACTGCGTAATAATTATAATGTAATGTATCCATAACATGCACACATTAAAACAGCAACACTTAATTTATGGAAGCTTTAGGTTACCCCATAGATCGGAACCTGTGTGGGGGTAACCAAATTACCGTGCAAAATTTCTATAGAAAAAGACTGATAAGATTAGTGTTATACATGGTACTGTACAAACATTTACGAAATTAAATCACAATATATTGTCGCATGAAATGATTTCATGTACTTTTTAAAATAATAATTCAATATCTACATCTACGTAATACCCTGCGAGCCACCACGAGCGTCAATCTAAGCATAGTATGCACGAAACCATACCAGACCGATTTCAGCAACCAATGCCCCCGATCGATATATCTTGTAGCGGAATTGTATCCTTACTAAATAAAATTAGCCCGAACAAGTCCTCAGGTCCTGATGAAATTCCAGCTCGTGTGTATAAAAAATTAGCTCTCGAAATGGCTCCGTATCTTATAATAATATTTAATGAATCCCTCGAAGAACACGCGGTTCCCAATGACTGGAAGATAGCAAACGTGACCCCAATTTATAAAAGCGGAGATAGGGGACAGCCATGTAAATATAGACCAATATCATTAACGTAATTATCATGTAAAATTAAAGAGCATATAATAGTTACATTAATAATGGGACACCTCGACAGTCAGGATTTATTGATAACAAACCAGCATGGGTTCAGCAAAGGACGGTCTTGCGAAACTCAATTAGGTCTTTTTGTTCATGATATTTTAGTTTCCGGAGAAGGTAACGTACAGGTAGACGCAGCGTTTCTTGAATTTAGAAAAGCGTTTGACAAGGTTCCCCACTATAAGTTAGTCGCGAAGTTAGCATCATACGGGATTAACAGTAATATATGGTAGGTTGGATAGGAGACTTCTTACATGAATGCGTTCAAAGGGTGGCATTAGACGGTGTCAGCTCAGGCGAAGTAAAAGTTACATCCGGTGTTCCCCAGGGAAGCGTGATAGTCCCAATTTTATTTCTTCTCTACGTAAATGACTTGAATATAGCAGTAAAAAATAGCAAGCTCCGTCTTTTTGCCGATGATGCGGTAGTGTATAAGGAAATTAAAAATGAAGAGGACAGTCAGTTTTTAGCTGAGGATTTCGAAGCGATTGATGGTTGGTGTGATAGTTGGCAGCTAGAAATAATTTTTAAGAAATGCGCGATAACGAACTTTTGGGAAAAGAATGGCTTTCCCCGGAATAATTATTGCATCCAAGAAAACAAAATATCTAACGTAGAATCTATTAAATACTTAGGCGTCACCATCACTGAAGTCATGTCATGGGGGAAACACATCAGGGAAATAACTAGTAAAGAAAACCGTAGATTGGGGTTCGTAAAAAGGGTTCTAGGCGAATTCGATGAGAGAGAACGAGAAAGAAGCTATTTTACACTTGTCAGGCCTCATTTAGAATATGCCGCTAGTATATGGGATCCGTACGAGGAAGGTATGATAAAAGAATTAGAGCGCGGTGCAAAGGAGATCTGCTAGGTTTGTTAAAGGCCGTTATGATAATTGTATTAGTGTTACGAGGTTAATAGAAGAACTAGGATGGGAATTACTATCAGAACGCAGGTTAAAATTTAGGTTAAACCTTTTAAGTAAATTCGAAACAGAGTTGTTCACAGATGACGTTAGATATATATTGAGAACCCCTGCGTATTATGCTAGGTTTGATCATATAAACAAAATTAGAGAGATAGATTGTCGTACCGATAGATTTAAAATGTCATTTTTCCCTCGTACTATAAGAGAGAACAATAGGCAGCGTAGCAAAGGGATAGGTAGGTGAAATATAGTTAGAGTAGTCTGTAGTGCATGATGCATGTAATAACAACCAATAATCCATTTCATATTCTTCACCCCCTGCCACACACCCTCGTGGTGGCTCGCAGGGTATTACGTAGATGTAGACGTAGATGTAGATGTAGTGCATGATGCATGTAATAACTAACAATTATCCCTTTCGTATAAGGTAGAACGTTGCATGTTAGAACGATTGGAGATACAATGTTTCTTGGGTATTAGATTTGTAATTGGCGCTTTGCATGTGTGGTACGCGGGTTTTTAATGTAATGTCGGTGTTCTACCATATCATTCATGCATGCCTGGTGCGAAAGCACCCCCTGCCACACACCCTTTGGGTGGCTTGCAGGGTATGACGTAGATGTAGATGTAGATGTGACCCTGTTATCTAGCTGTCTCCATTAAATATCATAGTTGCATGGCATTAGTGCATTTTAAGTTATCTTCACCCCCTGCCACACACCCTCGTGGTGGCTCGCAGGGTATTAAGTTGATATAGATGCAGATGAATATTTTAAAGCTACAATTTTCAATTCGTGAAAAATTGGAAGAGAGTTGTGAATTCGGTTTTTAAAGGTAACTGTTCTTATTATTCTTTTCATTACACACTAAGAGCGTCAGAAATTCGGAATGGTATAGATGTTGATCACATGCTCCAGTTTACGAGGCTTGATGGACTGAAGGTCATTGGGAACACACCCCTGGCGTGCGCCTGTCGGAGAGTAGTGGAATGTATGCCCTCCACTTGGTGACCTTGAGACAACGAAAGGCAAACCACGTGTGGAAGTGGAGACGTGGAGTGGTGTCTAATGCACTTCTCTTGGGGCCCGTAATCTTTGGCAAGACCTTTTACGGCTCAAGTTTGACGAAAAAAGAGCTTCAAAGACGTTTTCCCTGTACCCTGTGACCCCTTACACTTCCCTTTTGCCTTCACCCCCTCCCACTCTCTATCTTTGCCTTTGCCCATGGCTTGCCGCCGGATTTGGGAAAGAACCCTTGCTGTGTGGAACTTACGCGTGGTGTGTCCGCCAGCAAATGTGTGTGGGCAGCTGAAATGACCCATAGGAGGGCGTCTGGGGTTCATACTAAAGAATGCTAATCCTTGCTCGCCTTTCCTTCCCTGTGGTGGAGGACGGACGGAAGGGAATGGGACTCGGCAGGGGGCTAAGGGTTGGGTGACGCCCATCCCTCCTGAAGCGAATCTCTCGCTGAGGGATTACTCCTCGACCATATTCTTTTTAGGTGTGTCATTAGACATTCTGCCTTTGTGGGCGTTATCTGCCGACTTTTTCCGGTGAACCCCTATTCATTAATCTTTCCTACGAACATGCTACTGGGGACATGGCGTTTTAATGCTGACATCACATTATTTCCTAGAATTTTCAGTTCCCCACTTACCCCTCAGACCTTCGACAAAAAAGGCGATTGAACGGGGAGACGAGAATGGTCCAAAATTGTGTACAACAGTTATTCCGTAGGTGACTTTGAGAAACTCGATTTTCGCATGACTTACGGCAGTGCAACTCATACATCTATATCTACGTAATACCATGCGAGCCACCACGAGGGTGTGTGGCAGGGGGTGAAGATCACCAAACATGCACTATTGACATCCAACTAGGATATTTAATTGAGACATGCTAGATAATAGGGTCACATGCAACTATATGGTTAGTATCTACATAATAAGAATGGGATTATTGGTTGTTATTACATGCATCATGCACTACAGACTACGCTAACTATATTTCTCCTATCTATCCCTCTGCTACGCTGCCTATTGGTCTCTTATGGTACGCGGGAATAACGACATTTTAAATCCGTTTTACAGTTAATTTTTCTGATTTTATTCACATTATCTGATCTATCGCGTCGTTAAGAATCGACTTACTTGCTATTCATGCTTGTTGCGAAAAGAGGCAGATGGAACTAAACATAAAAAAGTGCGTAGCAGTTAGTTTTCGGAAAACGAAAAATAGGCCAGGGAGGGCTTACAGAATTAATAATACGGAAATTATTCACGCCGAGTCTGTTTAGTACTTAGGGGTCACAATTACTTACGACATATCTTGGTGAAACATATTCGGGAAATATGCGGTCAAGCATACAGGAAGCTAGGCCTTATCAAGAGAGTATTAGGAAAATGTGATGAGAAAGTGAAAAAACATTGTTATTTTTCAATCGTTAGGCCTCATCTAGAATACTGTTAGTGTATGGGATCCATACGAAACGGGGTTGATATATGAGTTAGTACGCGTGCAACGATGAGGAGCTAGGTTTGTGAAACGATGCGACGATAAGTTGGCTAGTGTGTCTGGACTATTAAAAGAATTAGGATGGGAATCGCTCTCACAGCGTAGATTAAACTATAGGCTTAACCTCCTAAATAAATTTCTGGAAAATCATTTCTCTGACCACGTAAAAAACATACTATTAACCCCTTCGTACTACGGCAGATTAGATCGAGCGAATAAAATTATAGGGAAAGGTTATAGAACCGATAGGTAAAAAATGCCCTTTTTTCCGTGTACCATTAGGGACCATAACAGCTGTGATCGTCGTCATGAATAGTTCCAATTGTGACAATAGGTATACAGTAAATCTTTCTCTTTATATTCTCTACGTTCTTATTATGTGATTATGATATTCATGATGTGAATGTTGATGTTCATATTTATGCATGATATTTTGAATATGTAGTACATCTACATCTACGTGATACCCTGCGAGCCACCACGAGGGTGTGTGGCAGGGGGTGAAGATCACCAAACGTGCACTGTTGACATGCAACTAGGATATTTAATGGAGACATGCTAGATAATATGGTCACATGCAGCTAGATGGTTAGTATCTACATAATATGAAATGGATTATTGGTTGTTATTACATGCATCATGCACTACAGACTACACTAACTATATTTCACCTACCTATCCCTTTGCTACGCTGCCTATTGTTCTCTCTTATAGTACGAGGGAAAAATGACATTTTAAATCTATCGGTACGACAATCTATCTCTCTAATCTTGTTAATATGATCAAACCTAGCATAATACGCAGGGGTTCTCAATATATATCTAACGTCATCTGCGAACAACTCTGTTTCGAATTTACTTAAAAGGTTTAACCTAATTTTTAACCTGCGTTCTGATAGTAATTCCCATCCTAGTTCTTCTATTAACCTCGTAACACTAATACAATTATCATAACGGCCTTTAACAAACCTAGCAGATCTCCTTTGCACGCGCTCTAATTCTTTTATCATACCTTCCTCGTAGGGATCCCATATACTAGCGGCATATTCTAAATGAGGCCTGACAAGTGTAAAATAGCTTCTTTCTCGTACTCTATCATCGCATTTGCCTAGAACCCATTTTACGAATTCTAATCTACATCTACATCTACATCTACATCTACGTAATACCCTGCGAGCCACCACGAGGGTGTGTGGCAGGGGGTGAAGATCACCAAACATGCACTATTGCCAAGTAAGTAGGATATATAATGTAGACATGCTAGAAAATAGGGTCATAGTTTATTAGTTACTACAGTAGATTATTAGTTATTGCAAGTAATTGCAGTAGTTATTACAATAGAATATTAGTTACTACGGTATAGTACAGGTTAAAATATACATAATAAGGAAGGGATTATTGGTAGTTATTACATGCATCATGCACTACAGACTATTCTAACTATGTTTCACTTACCTATCCCTTTTGCTACGTTGCCTATTGTTCTCTCTTATGGTACGCGGGAAAAATGACATTTTAAATCTATCGGTACGACAATCTATCTCTCTAATCTTGTTTATATGGTCAAACCTAGCATAATACGCAGGGGTTCTTAATATATATCTAACGTCATCTGTGAACAAATCGGTTTCGAATTTACTTAAAAGCTTTAACCTAAATTTTAACCTGCGTTCTGATAGTAATTCCCATCCTAGTTCTTCTATTAAACTCGTAACACTAATACAATTATCATAACGACATTTAACAAACCTAGCAGATCTCCTTTGCACGCGCTCTAATTCTTTTATCATACCTTCCTCGTAGGGATCCCATATACTAGCGGCATATTCTAAATGAGGCCTGACAAGTGTAAAATAGCTTCTTTCTCGGACTCTCTCATCGCATTTGCCTAGAACCCTTTTTACGAATCCTAATCTACGGTTTGCTACACTAGTTATTTCCCTGATGTGTTTCCCCCATGACATGTCTTCACTGATGGTGACGCCTAGGTATTTAATTGATTCTACGTTACATATTTTGTTTTCTTTGATGCTATAATTATTCCGGGGAAGGCCATTCTTTTTCCAAAAATTCATAATCGCGCATTTCTTAAAATTTAATTCTAGTTGCCATCTATCACACCAATCATCAATCGCATCTAAATCCTTAGCTAAACACTGTCTGTCCTCTTCATTTCTAATTTCTTTATACACTACTGCATCATCGGCAAAAAGACGGAGCTTGCTATTTTTTACTACACTATTTAAGTCGTTTACGTACAGAAGAAATAAAATTGGGCCTATCACGCTTCCCTGGGGAACACCCGATGTAACTTTTACTTCGCCTGAGCTGACACCATCTAATACCACCCTTTGAACGCGTTCATGTAAGAAGTCTCCTATCCAGCCTACTATATTACTGTCTATTCCGTATGATGCTAACTTCGCGAGTAACTTACAGCGGGGAACCTTGTCAAAAGCTTTTCTAAAGTCAAGAAACGCTGCATCTACCTGTACGTTACCTTCTCCGGAAACTAAAATATCGTGCACAAAAAGACCTAATTGAGTTTCGCAAGACCGTCCTTTTCTGAACCCATGCTGATTTGTTATTAATAAATCCTGGCTGTCGAGGTGTCCCATTATTGATGTAACTATTATATGCTCTATAATTTTACATGATAGTGACGTTAATGATATTGGTCTATAATTACATGTCTGTTCCCTATCTCCGCTTTTATAAATTGGGGTCACGTTTGCTATCTTCCAGTCTTTGGGAACCGCGTGTTCTTCGAGGGATTTGTTAAATATTACTTTAAGATACGGAGCCATTTCGAGAGCTAATTCTTTATAAATACGAGCTGGAATTTCATCAGGACCTTAGGACTTGTTCGGGCTAATGTTACTTAGTAAGGATACGATTCCGCTACAAGATATATCGATTGGGGGCATTGGTTGTTGAAATCGGTCTGGTATGGTTTCGCGGAAACTATGCATAGGTTGATTAAAAACACTCTGAAAAAAGTAATTCAAACAATTTGCCTTATCTAAACTGGAAGTTACTATTTCGCCTCTATCGTTTTTCAAGGAATTAACCGTTGACTTTTTAGTTCCCTGTACTTCCCTAACATATGACCAAAATGCTTTCGGATTTCCCTCTAGTTGTTCTCCAAGTACTTTTCTCTTGAATTCGCTAAACGCTTTTCTAAGGGCTGTTTTTGTGGCTGATTTACAAATTTTATAATGCTCGATGGTATTTTTTAGGTCGCTATTAGCTACATTTTTCTTCATTTTTCTTAGTTTCGCATGGCTAACTCGTTGGCGTTTTAAACATTTTCTAACCTCCGCGTTGTACCACCTTGGTTCCCTATTCTCGCTCTTATACTTATGAGGTATATATCTGTTGACAAGTGACCGTGTAATTTGGAGGAACTCTTTCCATGTATTGTCTGTATTGCTATTTTTGCTAATGTTCTCGAATTTTTCAAAAGATGTCTTTAAGTCAAGCCTAAATCCGTTAAAATCTGCTTTACTAAAAAGGTAAATCTTTCTTTTTAATTTAAAATTTTTTTCAGTGTTGAGGGAAAATTTTACGTATACTACCTTGTGGTCACTTATTCCATCGATATTTTCAACTTTAATTACTTTTTCAGGGATGTTTGTGGCAAGTAAATCGAGAACATTTTCCCCTCTATTAGGCAAAGTTACTATTTGATGTAGTGCGTGTGATGCGAACAGGTTAAGCAATGACTCGCAGATTTCTTTGTCCTACGGTTCTACAATCTACGGTTTGCTACACTAGTTATTTCCCTGATGTGTTTCCCCCATGACATGTCTTCAGTGATGGTGACGCCTAAGTACTCAATTGAATCTACGTTACATATTTTATTTTCTTTGATGCAATAATTATTCCTGGGAAGGCCATTCTTTTTCCAAAAATTCAAAATCGCGCATTTTTTCAAATTTAAATCTAGCTGCCATCTATCACACCAATCATCAATCGCATGTTAATCCTTAGCTAAAAACTGGATGTCCTCTTCATTTCTAATTTCCTTATACACTACTGCATCATCGGCACAAAGACGGAGCTTGCTATTTTTTACTACTGTATTTAAGTAGTTTAGTAGTAGTCTTTGTGTCCCTTGCATATTTGCAACAATTGACGATAGAATGTTACTTGGTTATTAAATTTTTAATTGGCGCTTTGCATTTGTGGTACGCGGGTTTCAATGTATTTTCGGTGTTCTACCGTATCATTCATGCATGCTTGGTGTGGAAGCACCCTCTGCCACACACCCTTTGGGTGGCTTGCAGGGTATGACGTAGATGTATATGTAGTTGTTCACGTGCTTGTTGGTGATACCTCACCACTAGTTAAACACCCGTGAGGTGGCTTGCAGGATAATGTGTAGATGCATGTGCAATTGTTTGTCAAGTTAGTTAAGACTTTTTGTCATCGTTTTTGCTGCAACCATGTACACTGGACACATTAACTTGAAATTCGATCGATCCGTTGGGTTTAAGATTGCGCTCACAAATACTGAAACACATTCAGTTCACATTGGATAATTCATTTTTGTATTCGTTTTATTTAATAATTATCATAGGATAGAGGGTAGGGCAGAGTGTACGTCAGCTAATGGGTCGAATCAGGTACCATCGCGAACAATATTTAATAGAAAAAATACCCAAGAAAATGTTAAGACTAAAGAGAACAGTAAGAGGCCAGTTTCAAAAAATAGCAGTAATGTAACTTGGAATATACCTAAGAAAGCGAGTTGTAATGAGAATACACTTTCCGGGAATACGCTCACTGATAAATCCTTTTCTGTCGTGGTAGTAAATTGCCGTAGCTTAAGGAATAAAGTAGCTGACTTTTACCATCTAATTGAAACTACTGACGCAGACTTAATTATAGGGACGGAAAGTTGGTTGTGCAACGAAATCGCAGATAATGAAGTATTCCCGAAAAATTTCACAGTTTATAGAAAAGATAGAGTGGAAAGGACCGGGGGAGGAGTTTTTATTGCAGTGAAGGATTGTTATATTAGTAGGAGGGAGTCATTTTCCGACGACCAGGTAGAAAGCGTATGGTGCTCCATTCAAAATCCTAAATCAAAAACAATCTATGTGTGCGCATATTACAGACCACCAGATACCCATGTAAGCTCAATATTAGGACTCGAAAGTCAACTCAGTAAGTTAAACACTCAAAAAAACGACTGTCATATTATAATCGGTGGGGATTTCAATCTTCCGTCCATAGACTGGGACACTTACAGTTTTATCACTGGGGGAAAGACAAATACCTTTGTGAGTCACTCCTGTATACATTCACATCTCACTCACTACATCAATTAGTCACTGCTCCAACTAGAGGGAAAAATACACTTGATCTTTTAGCGACAAATATTCCACACATGGTTGTAAACATAGGTACGGATAAGGGAATAAGCGACCACAAGATAGTTAAAGCTAATTTTTCCGTGAGCATGATCAAGAAACATAATCCACAAAGAAAAATCTACTTATATAATAAGGCTGACTACGAAGGCATGAAACGAGAGTTGCAAAAGTCATTTACTAATTTTCAAAAAATAAGTATCAACAGTAATACTGAGGTTTTGTGGAATACTTTCCTCAACGTTACACGATCAGTAGTTAGCAAATACATACCAAGTAAATGGAAAGGAGCCAATGCAGAGCCTAGGTGGTATAACGCGGAGGTTAGAAAAACATTAAAGCACCAAAGAACATGTCATGCTAGGTTAAAAAGGGCAAAAATTAACAAATCCTCCGAAGAACTATACACAGTCACCGAAAATTACAAAATATCTAAACTCTTAGCAAAAAAAGCGTGCCGAAGGGCGTTAGCTGATTTCAAAAGTAAATTACTGGGAGAACAATTGAAGGATAATCCCAAGGCATTTTGGTCGTATGTTAGGGACACTCAAGGAAATAAATCAACAGTACACACGCTTAAGAATATCAATGGGGAAAAGCTAACCAACAGTCTACAAAAAGCCAATTCGTTAAACTCATTCTTCAAAAGCATTTTCAGTACTTATACACCACATCTCTTCGATCCTCAGCCTGTTAGTTCCCAAACATGTATGCCTGAAATTATTATAAATTGTCGCGGCATAGAACAGCAGCTAAAAAATATCAACCCCAACAAATCCCCCGGTCCAGATCAAATACCTGCTCGCGTATATAAAACATTGGCATCAGACATAGCGCCTTACTTAGAATTAATATTTACCAAATCTTTAGTAGATCACGTAGTGCCTAAGGACTGGAGAGTAGCAAATGTCACACCTATATTCAAAAGCGGCGACAGGGAAGACCCTAGTAACTATAGGCCTATTTCTCTCACATCCATTTCCTGTAAGGTATTTGAACACATAATCGTAAGCTCCATTATGAGTCATTTAGATAGGGAGGAATTATTAATAAATAACCAACACGGATTTCGAAAGGGTAGATCTTGCGAAACCCAATTGGCCCTCTTCGTTCATGACATCTTGCTCTCGGGTGAAAATAATGTTCAAGTTGACGCGATATTCCTTGATTTTAGGAAAGCTTTTGATAAGGTACCTCAGGTTAAGTTGCTCTCAAAACTAGAAGCATATGGAATAGATAAAAACATTATTAGTTGGATTAATCAATTCTTACATGGGCGGGAACAAAGGGTTGTCATAGACGGTATCATGTAAAACACAGTTAGCGTTACATCGGGTGTTCCTCAGGGAAGTGTAATTGGTCCACTTTTATTTCTCTTGTACATAAATGATATTAGCAACGTGGTTAAAAGTAAGCTTAGACTCTTCGTAGACGACGCGGTTATGTATAGGGATATTAACAATTCCGAAGATAGCGACTCGTTAACAATCGACCTACTTGCTATTCATGCTTGGTGCGAAAAGTGGCAGATGGAACTAAACATAAAAAAGTGCGTAGCAGTCAGCTTTTGGAAAAAGAAAAATAGGCCAGGTAGGGCTTACAGAATTAATAATACGGAAATTATTCACGCCGAGTCTATTAAGTACTTAGGGGTCACAATTACTCACGATCTATCTTGGGGAAAACATATTAGGGAAATATGCGGTCAAGCATATAGGAAGCTAGGCTTTATCAAGAGAGTACTTGGAAAATGTGATGAGAAAGTGAAAGAAGGTTGTTATTTTTCAATCGTTAGGCCTCATCTGGAATATGCTGTTAGTGTATGGGATCCATACGAAACGGGGTTGATATCAGAGTTAGATCGCGTCCAGCGAAGAGGAGCTAGGTTTGTGAAACGATGCTACGATAAGTTGGCTAGTGTGTCTGGACTGTTAGAAGAATTAGGATGGGAATCGCTATCACAGCGTAGATTAAATTATAGGCTTAACCTCCTAAATAAATTTCAGGAAAATCATTTTACTGACGACGTAAAAAACATACTATTAACCCCTTCGTACTACGGCAGATTAGATCGCGCCAATAAAATTAGAGAGCTAGATTGTAGAACCGATAGGTATAAAATGTCATTTTTTCCGCGTACCATTCGGGACCATAACAGCTGTGATCGTCGTCATGAATAGTTCGAGTATTGACAATAGGCAGGCAGTAAATCTTTCTCATTATATTCTCTACTCTCTTATTTATGCATGATGTAAATATTGGTGTTCTTATTTATGCATGATATTTTGAATCTGTAGTAGTAGTCTTTGTATCCCTTGCATGTTGGAACGATTGAAGATTGAATGTTTCTTGGGTATTAGATTTTTAATTGGCGCTTTGCATGTGTGATGCGCGGGTTTTAGTGTAATGTCGGTGTTATACCCTATCATTCATGCATGCCTGGTGCGAAAGCACCCCCTGCCACACACCCTTTGGGTGACTTGCAGGGTATGACGTAGATGTAGATGTATCATATATTTGTACAATTTTATTATTGAAATGATATTTATCCAGACGCTGTTTTCTTAGCAAAGAGTTGGTTCAATTAAATTGCACCTAGAACTCTAATGATGGTATATTTGGTCGATCGCTTTCACAATAAAATTGTATGAAATCTTTAATCAGCACAAGCAATAATTATCACCTTCCTGATGGTTGTTGGCAGCTTCTTTGGGAGGATGAAGGTAAAAAAATCCCACACGAGTATGGGAAAAATTTGGTGAAATTTCTATCTCGGCCATTGAGGTGAGGTGAAAGTTTATGGCATCTGTAACGTAGGCATATTTTCGTGTGATAACGTTTTGAGTTTGTTTCAAAAATTTTCCTTAATAATTTCCCGTAAATGACTTGGCCGAAAATTTATGTTTTCAGGTATAAATATTTTTCAAGCCATGCGTGACAAATTAAATAATGACCGTTATATATAAGACTCTTAGATCAACGTTTAAATGGACAAGCCATCTAAATGGTGTGAAGGGTGTGTGGCAGGGGGTGAAGATCACCAAACATGCACTATTGACATGCAACTATGGTATTTAATGAAGGCATGATAGATAATAGTGTCACATGGTTAGTATCTACATAATAAGAAAGGGATTATTGGTTGTTATTACATGCATCATGCACTAGAGACTACTCTAACTATATTTCACCAACCTATCCCTTTGCTAGGCTGCCTATTGTTCTCTCTTATAGTACGCGGGAAAAATGACATTTTAAATCTATCGGTACGACAATCTATCTCTCTAATCTTGTTAATCTGATTAAACCTAGCATAATACGCAGGGATTCTCAATATATATCTAACGTCATCTGTGAACAAATCGATTTCGAACTTACTTAAAAGGTTTAACCTAAATTTTAACCTGCGTTCTGATAGTAATTCTTAACCTAGTTCTTCTATTAAATTCGTAACACTTATACAATTATCATAACGGCCTTTAACAAACCTAGCGGATCTCCTTTGCATGCACTCTAATTCTTTTATCAAACCTCCCTCCTACGAATCCCATGAACTTGCACCATATTCTAAATGAGGCCTGAAAAGTGTAAAATAGCTTTTCTATCGTACTCTCTCATCGCATTTGCCTAGAACCCTTTTTACGAATCCTAATCTACGGTTTGCTACACTAGTAATTTCCCTGATGTGTTTCCCCCATGACATGTCTTCAGTGATGGTGACGCATAAGTATTTAATAGATTCTACGTTAGATATTTTATTTTCTTTGATGCTATAATTATTCCGGGGAAAGCAATTCTATTTCCAAAAGTTCATTATCGCGCATTTCTTTCTCTCATATTTTATCAAATACTCTCAGGCTGTAGAGGTTTGCAGAATATGCGCTGATAATAATACATTGTAGGTATCAATGAATCACCGTCCCACACATCCTAATGGTGGCTTTTCTGGCCTTTCGTAAATTTGATGTAGTTGAAGACCATGAAGACTAAGCAGTCATACAGAAAAAGTTATTAGCTTTTATCCGAAAACTTCTCTTAAGTCTTGTGTAGTAGGTATAAACCACTCAAGTTGAACTACATCTACATTTGCGAAATACCGTGCAAGACACCACTAGGGTGTGTGGCACGGGGTGGTTCACACCAGGCATGCAGCACTCATCCTAAATAGACTGCAGAACCGATAATTTCGAATTTCATTTTTTCCGCGTACAATAAGGGACCACGGTACTATCAGGACGCAGGTTAAAATTTAGGGTAAACCTTTTAAGAAAATTCGAAACAGAGTTGTTCACAGATGACGTTAGATATATATTGAGATCCCCTGCGTATTATGCTAGGTTTGATCATATTAACAAGATTAGAGAGATAGATTGTCGTACCGATAGATTTAAAATGCCATTTTTCCCTCGTACTATAAGAGAGAACAATAGGCAGCGTAGCAAAGGGATAGGTAGGTGAAATATAGTTATAGTAGTCCGTAGTGCATGATGCATGTAATAACAACCAATAATCCCTTCCTTATTATGTACATACTAACCATCTAGCTCCATGTGACCCATATTATCTAGCATATCTCCCTTAAATATCATAGTTGCATGTCAATAGTGCATTTTTGGTGATCTTCACCCCCCTGCCACACATCCTCGTGGTGGCTCGCATGGTATCACGTAGATGTAGATGAAAGCGTATGGTGCTCCATTCAAAATCCTAAAGCAAAAACAATTTATGTGTGCGCATATAATAGACCACCAGTTACTCATGTAAGCTCAATATTAGACTAGAAAATCAACTCAGTAAATTTTCCACTCAAAAAAAAGACTCATATTATAATCGGTTAGCTTCGGTCATATTATAATCGGTTTCAGGTAGCTTCTCCACGTTTCAGAGGAGAATACACCGCTTAAGGAAAGTCGTCAAGTTAAGTGGTTATTGTATCTTTAGCGAGCTATCACTTGCCATTAGAACATTAAGTTAGCTTCATTACAGAGAAAATGATCTAATCATTCCATAAATAAAAAAGTAACAGCCACTAACCGTAATACTTTGGCGAGGTGTTTTCTGATTCATGCCTGCCATTTTACATCAGAAATGGTACGAGTATGCACGCATTTCTGTGTGCAATTTTATTTTAAAAAATGAGGAATTTCTTATGCACAGATCTCGTTATAAAATTAACAGTCTGTAATTTGTATGCTTTGTCTACTATTTTTCAAAGTAATTCAATTGCTTACCTCAGAAAGCTTTACAGAATAGCCAAAAAATCTCCGGTAGTAATGGTATTTTCAGCTGACTGCGCGAAATTAGTGAGTCAAGTTGTATACTTATGGATGTTTTTGTACTAATTACCGAGAATTTCTATGATTCAAAATTGTGATTTAATATGGTTGATGTACCAATGTTTACCTCATACTTATTAATACTGCTTAAGTAAAAAAAATCTGAATACGGTCTCTATTATTTTCGTCTTTCAGCACATTCTCTTGCAAGCGTTACTATCTCTCGCCATTTTTTAGCGTACCAGAGCATACCAGAGTGTGTTCGGTCTCGGTGAAAGCATGGTTAACCGAATTCCACATTTCGAATCCCTTGAGCCATACCCGTAATCTTTGGCCATACCCCTTTGCGACCCTTACCGCCCCTTCGACCAACCCAGTGGTCGACTGGGGTTGGAGGAGGAGGGTATTGTGCTCTGCAATTGGTGGAGAGACCGGAATTGGGGGAGGGAGCTGCTGAGGAAGGTCTCCCATTGTCCCATATCCATCCTCAGTCATTGCTTACTTGGCCTCACTCTCACTCGTTCATTCACTGGCGTGAGACCCATCCGTCTGGTGTCGTAGCGAAAGAGTTTCCCTGCCATAAACCGTCATTTGCGAAGAATCCCTTGGGTGAGGAGGTCGAGAACCGCTGACGTCCCAGAGGAGATCTCACTCGATCTTACCACCTCTTTCGCGCGGGATCCAGGAAAGCTCGGAGTAGCTTCTTTTGAGGAAGGCCGTTCTTCTGGCTAAGACCATACCTTCTGGTGCCATCAGTTTGTTGCAGCTTCTTCCGGATTCATTTTTGGGCTGTGGAGATTCTCCAAATGGTTGTCAAAATGAAGTCCGTCTCTTGGGATGTATGTATAATTTATTTATTATTTTCTTATTTTATCATCACATTTATCATTCCTGCCAGAAATCGTTTTCATCTAGGTCAGTGCTCTAGTTTGTTTCCGCGGTGAGGTATTGACAACATTATTGAAATGTTTACATACTTTGTAGATAGCTTTTAATTATATGTACTTGACGCGTCTCAAGCCTTGTTATAAGCACGTCGAGAAATTACCTGTCCAGCTAATCGTAAATTGGGATTTGTTACGCATTATTTAGCTAAAGCGATGCTCGAGTTTGAGAAATCGACTACTTCTCCTTGCGAGACCCCATTCGGAATACGCTGCCAGCATTTTGGATCATAATTAGATGAAAAACCGAGATTTATCTTTACCCTGTTTGCTGCAATACTACAAATAATCATAGCTCCGTCAATGCCAATATATTTTCTCTCGACATTATTGTCTTACGTACTCAATATTTGAATGGATTGGAATGTTTACCATTTTGTGTAGAATAGTATTATTTCAGTATTTCTCCACTGTCGTCAGATTATCACGTGTTGCGGATAGGTTAAATGATAAAACTCAAATTGACATGCCTCATTTTAGAAAAAAATTGACTTTCGCCAAAGAAAAACGGCATAACATTTTTATAATGGTGGCTGAGGAGCCAGGCCCCAGGATTGTAGCTTTTAACTGCCAATATATTTAGAAGTTATAGTAAAGTTTAGTGTTACGAGTTTAATAGAAGAACTAGGATGGGAATTACTATCAGAACGCAGGTTAAAATTTAGGTTAAACTTTAAGTAAATTCGAAACCGATTTGTTCACAGATGACGATAGATATATATTAAGAACCCCTGCGTATTATGCTAGGTTTGATCATATTATCAATATTAGAGAAACAGATTGTCGTACCGATAGATTTTAAAATGTCATTTTTCCCGCGTACCATAAGAGAGAATAGGCAGCGTAGCGAATCGATTACTAGGTGAAATATAGTTAGAGTAGCCTGTAGTGCATGAGGCATGTAATAACAACCAATAATCCCTTTCTTATAATGTAGATACTAACCTTCTAGCTGCATGTGACCCTGTTCTCTAGCATGTCTCCCTTAAATATCCTAGTTGCATGGCAATAGTGTATGTTTGGTGATATTCCCCACTCTGCCACACACCCTCGTGGTGGCTCGCAGGGTATTACGTATATGTAGACGTAAAGTTCATTCAATATTTTGGAGTGAAAAATTGGCCTTTCTACACAATTGTGTGATTTGACAAGGAATAACTTTAAAAAATAACCATAAAAAATGTTCTATAGTGATGCGTTGCCTTCCATGTCCAACGGCTGTAAATTTGCGGTGCGGCAGTGTTTGGGGCATTAAGACAACAATGATGACCTTGATGTAAATCTAGTAGTTACATGAATAGTGTCTCTCTTCGTTGTTTCGAAGAGGTACAGATACTTTCCAAGATACGTTTAGTGCCGTTTTTATAGTCTCTTTAATGCTACTCACCCCTTTGAACTGGAATGGGATTCGTTTTCAGACCGTCAATTAATAATTAATCTACGAAATACCGGAAATTGGACTGAATCATTTTGTAAAATTTAAGCCAATACATTTTCTGTCAAAGTTATTAATATCTTACAAACTCTAACTTACTATGGTGGATCAGATCATGGCAGAAAATAGGGAAATAAAATAAAAAATAGTTTACGATGTCGTTTTCCCCGAAATCGATGAGAGACCATAATTGCTGTATTACTTCTACGTATAATATCATCCTACAAGCCTTCTTAAGGGTGTATTGCGCTCAGGAAGGACTAGTTGACTGGCAGTGTACCCATTAAATTAATTGATGTGTTCCCAAACGCATGTTTCTTAATCTGCCGTTAGAAATTTCTCCTTGGGCTGCAATGTGGCTATAATTGACCTATCCGAACTGGTTAGAATTGCTACATCGTTACAATTTGAATAAACATTGATAGGCGAAGACCAATTAGTTCATCATCCATATATTTACTGACACATTTTTAGTCCAATCTGATAGGCTAATGGGGTTAACCTTTTTCTTCGTTTTCTATCTGTACTTTTCGGTGTATTATGTTTTCTTGAAACGAAGACATTGTAGTCTGTAGAGCTGGAGAATTAAGAACCGAGCAATGCCAGGAGCTGGTGGTTCATTGGCATTTAACTTGTGTATACATCTGTTGAAAGCGAGCTCAAGCCGGAAGTAGATCTCAGGATGGTCATGTGTGCTACCCAATAATCGTCTCAACTATAATTGGTGGCTTAATAGCTCAGCGTTTGATACTAACTCTGGGGAGGAGATGTCACTTGATGCCAGCCTCCTCGACGCCTTCCCCATCGGCTTGTTGCGTGATATAATCAATATAATACCTCATGTCATGGTTGTTACGTAATGTATGGATGGTCACAATTATGTGTAATCTGTGTAAGTGGTCAATCGATGGACCACTTACACAGATTACGCATAATTGAATTGATTAGAGATCTTCATCTTTCCCATGTAATATTCGGGGGAAAGAAGCGCATATGTTCATGTCGTTAACAAGATTAGTGGATGGGAACGAGAATTAAATCGCGAAGGTGATGGTGGGTATAGCGTTTATGTGTGAAGGAATTTAAACTGCAATTCGTCTTGCCAAATAGAAAGATTCTTTGAGCAATGCATTTTATGGTACTCCTAATTTATCTATCTCAATATAATTTCGTCTCAGACATGGGCGTAGCCAGGATTTGCTATGCTAGGGGGGGCAGGACATCATCCTATACGGCTACGTATGGCAGATTTGGTATGACATGTCTCGTCCAAGGGGGGCAGCTGCTCCCCCCTGCCTCCCCCTGGCTTCGCCCATGGTCTCAGGCATGATGTAGTGGAAGGTTTCAATATTTCGAAGATTTTTTAATCACTTCCCTCAAATAAGCGTAATTCAAACTAAGCATTTCGTCTCACCTACAACATTTGTTAGCCATCATCAGGTGACCGTATGTCATTTACCAGTGACCCGAATATGGCTTAGTGAATTGTGAAGCGTGCTGTCAAAATAAGTAATTTTTAGGAATAGTTTATACTATTCCACGTGTGTAATATATCTCTGTTGCACGTTATGTTAGAAGAACCGGGATGGGAATCGCTATCACAGCGTAGATTAAATCATAGGCCTCCTAACTAAATTTCAGGAAAAACATTTCTCTGACGACGTGAAAAACATACTATTAACCCCCTCGTACTACGGTAGATTAGATCGCGCCAATAAAATTAGAGAGCTAGATTGTTGAACCGATAGGCATATATGTCATTTTTTCCGCGTACCATTCGGGACCAAAACAGCTTGATGGTCGTCATGAATAGTGCATTTAGTGAGATTAGCTAGTCTGTAGATATTTATTTTTATGTTCTCTACGTTCTAATTTATGCATGATGTAAATATTGATGTTCTTATTTATGCATGATATTTTGAATCTGTAGTAGGTAGTAGTCTTTGTATCTCTTACATATTGGAACGATGGAATGTTTCTTGGTTAGTAGATTTTTAATTGGCGCGTTGCATGTGTGTTTCACGTGTTTCAATGTAATTTCGGTGTTCTACCGTATCATTCATGCATGCCTTAGCACCCCCTCCCACACACCCTTTGGGTGGCTTGCAGGGTATGACGTAGATGTAGACGTATGGCGTGTGCAACTGAGCATTGGTTTTGAATGGCTCACCTGGTTATTTTTACTTATTTTTTGGCTTGGCTATTATTTGGCTTATATTTACTTATTTACTTATTTGAATGGCTCACCTTATTTTTTTCACTCAAACGTGTTATTGTGAAATGTCGGTTACCGTGGCTAGGGAATGAATGAAGCTAACGCTATGGCGCTCTTTTATGAATATTGTTCGTTATTCAAGACAAATTGTCGCTATGGCCCTGGCTGTGGCGGCGTGAAGTTCGAGTATGAGTCCCGCATGATGTTTTTTCTCATTCGGACGTAGATGAGTATTCTTTACAGAAAGCAAAATGACGAAACCTACTCTTTATGGGCCGCATAAGAGAGATTTAAATGTATAAAAAAGTTGTCATTGCATTTGACGTGTTGCTATTCTGTATCTCTCGCCGGGGCCGGAATAGAGGTTTAATTGAGGCCCGGGGCTAAGTTGAGTAAGGATCTGGCTCCTAACTCACCTTGACGCGGAGCTACCGATGAATTAGAGGCTCCCGTGCTATGTAGAGCCAACGTAAATTACCTTGAATGAATACAATCTTTTCAGTACCGATATAAGTACTGTGCACTGTAATAAAAACTTACTAAAAAGTTAATTTCCTCATGTAATTTGATTTAATAATTTCACACAGAGTATAACTCTGCCTTCCCTTCACACCGAGTATAACTATAGAGGAAGGTATGATAAAAGAATTAGAGCGTATGCAAAGGAGATCCGCTAGGTTTGTTAAAGGCCGTTATGATAATTGTTAAAGTGTTACGAGTTTAATAGAAGAACTAGGATGGGAATTACTATCAGAAGGCAGGTTAAAATTTAGGTTAAACTTTTAAGTAAATTCGAAACCGATTTGTTCACAGATGACGTTAGATATATATTGAGATCCCCTGCGTATTATGCTAGGTTTGATCATATTAACAAGATTAGAGAGACAGATTGTCGTACCGATAGATTTTAAAATGTCATTTTTCCCGCGTACCATAAGAGAGAATAGGCAGCGTAGCGAATCGATTACTAGGTGAAATATAGTTAGAGTAGTCTGTAGTGCATGATGCATGTAATAACAACCAATAATCCCTTTCTTATATGTAGATACTAACCATCTAGCTGCAAGTTGCCCCTTTTATCTAGCATGTCTCCATTAAATATCCTAGTTGCATGTCAATAGCGCATGTTTGGTGATCTTCACCCCCTGCCACACATCCTCGTGGTGGCTCGCAGGGTATTACGTAAACGTATGCCGAAATTGCACATAAATAGTTGAGGAAAATGCCCCCCACGGAGGCCCGTGATGAGACGTCCCCCGACCAAGTGAGTCCCGTCCCTTCTTAATCCAGGTCTGTTACATGTTGTCACCTTACTTTTCCGAGGCAATTGACCTTCGCTCAAAGAACCATTAGTTTTCATTTTGGTAGCTTTGCATTATGAGATGATCATATGCCATGTTTCCAAAAATTGTAGTTACCAGTCTCTTGTCTTGCGGAAAAAGCTTCTGGGCGTGTGGTGCTCCATGATTTTCAGCGATGTCGGCGACTAACAGGTATATGTGAAGTATTGGCCATTGGCCCAAAAATTTGTAGTCACCGGTCTCTCGTCTTGGGGATAAAGCTTCTGGTCGTGTGGTACTCCATGGTTTTCAGCTACGTCGGCGACTAATAGGTATATTTGAAATATTGACCATTGGCCAGGTTTTAGTGGTTTGACTATCCACTAAAATTCGAGATGTGGGTATTAAGGGGGAATGAATGGGATGCTGAGAAGGAAGATGATCTCTTTTGGGCACTGTCAGGTGGCATCCGCCCCCATTTTCCGGCATCGTCCACCGGCCTAGTCTTGGTTCCGGGTTATGAAAAACACTTCGGAGATTTTATTAGGCGTGTATGCAATATATTTTTGAGGAAAATTTTCTATTTCGTAGGGTGCGAATTTGCCTTCTTGAGCTTTGCTCTTGATGTCCTTTTATACATTTCTTTTAAACGTGGACCAGGGAGTTTTCGAAACGGGGCTGCAAAGCGATATATATCGCTTAGTTGTATTGTTCGGCTTGGCTTTGGCGCGTCTGTTGGCGTCTCGTTAACCGTGCTCTGGCTTGATCGGCATACAGGAATGGGAAATCAGTTTCAGGTATACACCAACGGGTTTTTTGAAACTCTATCAGGTATAAAAGTGGTGCACATCTGTATGGTAACAGTATTCTTGATCGTGAGCGATAGTGTTGTGGTTTTACATAAAAGTGTAGTAGCTGATATCAGATTAGGATGGTGGAAAGTAATGTATGAAAATTTAAGAATTTTGAGTTAGTATATATTTATTGCAATTGAGGACACGGAGGACCATGGAATTTAAATGTTTGCTTGTGCTGTGTAGATGTACTCAACAGACATTAATTATCATGCTCCAATGGCTACGAATGATTGATCGCACATGTGCAGAGTCAGCACCTTGTTTCAAATTGTAACATTTTAATGCAAAGAATTATTATTTTACTCTCTCTGACCCTTTTTCCGTTATCTTTTGTTTCATAATGCCGTTGTCTCTGATGAGATGGTCGTTCATTTACCTCTGAAGCATACAAAGTACATTATTTTAACGCTAAATGTTTGAAAGTTCCGGTTGACATCTAAATCATCGGATTTAGTCGTGAGGCCTGTTTAGCTTTTCTTTGTGTGACATCAATTTACTTATGTAGGTAATGTTTTAGTTAGACATGTAATTTACACTCACTGTATCTGCTACATGAAATCAAAACCCAACCGTGGTGTGGCTTAGTCGGCTTCCGTGAATGAGAAGTCTGTGTCATCTACCAACTGGTTTTTTTAAACTGTCGGATAATTCAGCGTTGCATTTCTGAATGGTATGTAAAGTTTTCCCCACCGTTTGTGGAATGAATTACTGAGATGCTTGGAAGGCATCTGCAATGTATCCAATAGCCTTCTGTTTATCTTTCAACTGAAGAATAGTTTTGTGCGGTCCTTATATATGTTATGCTAGTTTGGAATTTGGTTGCTAAACCTATTTAGGACGCGCGAAATACTTATATAGAATACCCGTTTGTGAAGCCAAGCGTGGCCATAATATTGATAAATTTCTTGGAATAATTGGTAGTAAGGCTTGAGTGATCAACACATGTTTGTTTGCAGCTCATCTTATTATGAGTATATCATCATTTGGTAATGGTATTAGAGGTACATCTCGGGGGGTTCTTGGAGTAACCACTTCCCCCAGTTACCCTTATGGAAAGATATTGTTGTTTATGGTAGTCTTAATTATTTGACCTGACTCATTTCTATTAAAACAGTCGCAGATATATTGCTTATGTTAAATGCGTCACCAAGGTATTTTGTGTTATCATTACCTTCAGATTCGTTGGAAATTATGGAGTTTTGGCTTTGTTCACCCAAAGTATATGTACTGTTTCACAGGAAAATTATCTTTAAGTAGTAATATATTGTTGAATTAAGTATTTATGAGCATTTCTGAACATTCAAATGAAAACAATACATGGAAATATACACTACTAAGTCATTACATCTGTGCGCTACTTTGCTCACTCAAGTTGCTATTCGGAAATCAGTTTTATCCTTGCATAGACTTCTGGCTTAAATTATGGATTAATTGTATTTTTCCTTGAAAAAGTCACTGTAAATTTTTTAAATCTTAGTACGTGACTCATTCATCATGCATGCACTATTTACAGTTTTATTTATTCGGAAGGGCTTTCCTTATGTTTTTCTTTATGATTTCAGCCTCGTCTGGACATAATGGCGACACAGCAGCAGCAACTGCCAGCTCAGCTGAGCCCTAAGAAAAGAGAAGGTGGCTCAACGAAAAAGACGAAACCTACTCTTGAAATATATCGTCCTCCAAGTGAGTAGCGTAAAATTATTATAAAATACTCCATTTCGTATCATAAAATACAATTTCGTAGGTCATCAGCATGTTGTTTATACATACAAAACGTAACCATATTAAGGAATTTTTGTCTTGCAAAACTTGTTTTGAAGATACATATGAGGTGGAATTGATATTATTGTTGATGAGATTCATGAATTATTAAAAATAGTATATTACTGAGCAAGGGTGGGAAGTAGGACTTCTTCTTCTAAGGTGAATCTGTACGCAGAAAGGTTTTAATGGAATTGCTCCCTTCATGCTTGTCTATCCTGTGCTGCCTCCATTAGCTCTTCAGAAGTCCTGCCATTCGTAATATCTGTCAGCATATTATATCTTCACCTTCCTCTCTCTCATTCCCTTGTCTTTCCTTATAATATTATTTTCAGCAGATTTTCCTCCGGATGTGCCCCTTCCAGTTAGCCTTCCTCTCTCATATTGATTTCAAATATTCCTTTTCTCACTTCTCCTTTCCAGCACTTCCTCGTTTATCATTTTATCGCTTCATTGTGTGCTTTCCATTCTTCTCCATTGCCAAATTTCCAATCTCTCCTGATATTTCTCCTCTTTCATCCTGAATGTCCATACTTCTGCTCTTTTAAGCACAACAACCCAATTAAAACATTTAGCAAATCTTTTCCTTGAGCTTATGTTGATAGATTTGGCTGAAAGTAGTTCGTTGACGTCACTGAAGGCTGCCTTTCCCAGCGATATTCTACTTCTTACATCCTCCGTGCAACTTCCATTCCATGTTCTAACTCTACCTAGTATCTAAGGATGAAGTATCTAAAGGATGGTGTTTGTTATTGGCTTTTTCCATCATTTAGAACTCCTTCCTCTTTTCCTGTCTTCATTACTTCAGTTTTCCCGATGTTTACCTTCATTCCAAAATGTTTGCCTACCCTCCCACCATTTCTTGTAACTTTTTCTCACTCTCTGCTATTACTGCCTGATCATCTGCATATTTTATATTGTTCACTCTTTTTCCTCCCACAAGGATTCCACCTACATCACCTAAGGCCTCTTCAATTAATTCTTCAGTGTAGATATTGAATAGAGCTGGAGACATACAATAGCCTTGTCTTACTTCCCTCCCTGTGCTGATCTCCTTATGTCTGTCTTTATTCACTCGTATCAATACTCTCTTTAGTGATTCTTCTATTTCTACTTTCTATTCCCAAGTTTTTCATGATCCTCATTAGAATACTCCAGTTCACCCTGTTGAAGGCCCATTCATAGTCAATAAAACATGTATGTATATACCTCTGTTCACGTCTATGGACATATTTCATAGGACTTACATAATATTGCCTCCCGAGCTGAGGGTGAGGGTGGCTAAAATCCTGATGGTGAAGTTCTGCAAACCCTACTAATTGTTATTTATTTCTATGGAATGACTAAATTTTCACTTTTTACCCCAATTTTTGCAGTAATGGGCTAACAACTAGGAAAAAGGCAATGGGATGCATCTATAATGTTTTGAATCAGTTTACAGAGAGTTTTCGCTCCTCAAAAATGGTTTTGTGGCATTTGGAATTTGTATCAAATAGAAATTTACTATTTTTCATTGCATTCCCATTGAACACCATCATTTGAAGTTCAATTTCTGAGATAAATTGTTCATAGTTGTGACATTTTAATTCACATCAGATAGAGAAGATGTTTTTCTATTTGTATCCAGAATACAGAATGAAATATTTCTATCTTCTCTTAGTGGAACTACCTTGAGCTAATATTTTACAGATGAGGAGGTAATCTATGAATGCAGTATGAAAATGTATTATGATAAAGCTTTGTTATTTTTATTTTCAAGGTAAATGATAATCTTTTGTCTATACTGGGAACATATTGTATGCACCTGTATATATTTACATTCACCATGGACTTGATTAATAAGTGATGCAGTTTGGTGGAGTTTTCCCCACCAAAGATTTAATTCTGAACTTCCACTTGTCAGTATAATTGTTTTGTCAACTTTGCTTACTTGGATTATTCTAAGGGGTTTGTTTAGGTTGTAAGAACTGGGCTAGCATATGTCTTTGTTGTGTTCTCTTTGGCATTGACTTTAATTCTGTTTCATAAGTCAGTGAGTTGATTGGTGAATTTTATATACCCTGGTTTCCAACCTTCGAACCTTAACTGTGTGTTGTGTTGCACTATTGTTCCTTTAATGTCATTGTTTCTTTTAAATTACTGATAAGATAATATTATGTGAAAATATTGTGTCAGTCTCACCAGATGTATATTAGAATTTTGTCTTCGAGGTATTATGATTGCTTATGTATGCTTTACTTGGCCAATGCTATCTGTAAGCTGAATCCTTGTAGCCAGTGAAGGGTGTTTTAAATTTATTCATTTATTATTAGCTCCTAATTGTAATGCTTGTAAGAAATGCCCTGGTAATGGTGTTCTGGAACTCTCATTTGCTCAAAGGCCTTGAGAATAAATAATATGCATTATGGTACAATTTCTTGAGATTTTTAAGGGCATGTGAATTGTAATATCAATATTTTGATATAAGATATTAATGACATTTGTAAGTTTATGATACCCATTCACTTTTTGGCAACTATAACTCAGCAGGTTGTTAAAGCCATGCCATTTGAATGTCGTATGATGCTTAAATCACTGTTGACTGAATCAATAATTACTTTAATTTTTGTTGCACCCTCCGGAATGTATCTGTGAAGTGCTCACTTTTACAGCAAGGACAGCCACTGAGCTGACGCAGAATGGTTCTGGTGTTAATCAGCTGAATGTGCATGCCAAGGAATTCTCAACAGGCAAGGGCCATCATCAACCCAAGGGTGGGATTTTGATGTCAAAGTGAGTAGCATTTGGTGCATCTTGTAGTTTTGTGTGTGTAGATTAAAAGAATGTCCTACCGGTCCTTCAATGTTTAAAAATAATGAATAAATATCGATTGGTATGACTAAATATACCATTAGAAATTTTTGGGGATAGGTTTTCTTGTTGTCTGGTTGTATATTGGTTACCTGACTACTGTTTATTAGCCTTTTCGTAGTATTTTTTAAAGCTTTTCACTTTGTAATTATATATGGCTGATAAAAATGTACTATTTTAGAGTAGAAGAGGATATGTATCTTTTCCTATGATCAAGTATTTCTGTTCAGTGAGAGTAATGCCAGTAGTAGAGTTAATAGACTCACTGTGGAATATTAGTCCTGTGCCATTTTAGTTACATGGCTGTAGCTCTACATTGAAATTTTAACTTTTCATTGTTCACTCTATCGACCTCCATTGATATAGGATATTCTCTCGAGGAAAGGTCATACAGTTTTTTTGCAACTCTGTTGAAAGACTTCTACTGTGGCTCTTTTTTGGTTTTGTGGTCTTTGTGACGTTCAGTCATCTTCAAGCAGTAGCATGTGGATATTTGTGGGGACATATTTTGCATGGCAGGTCATATAGACATTGGTGCGATGAATAGAGGCAGGGGAGTGGTGCTTGATGGTGTTTGTTATGCCAGGTAGTCATGGTTGGTCGTGAAGATGATGACAGAATTGCAGTGGCAGTGTGATGTGAATTCGGGTTCTTAATGTCATTCTTTGCCCTGATGATGGAATGAATTACGTTCCGAAACGTTGGTCAAGAATTGCTGTCTTATTACTTGTACGACCTTTCCCCGAGAGAATATCCCATTTTAACTAATGTTATAATTTTTTAGACATTTGTTAATTTTCATGTCTTTAATAGATTTTCGAGTAATAATATGGTTGGTAATTTTTTAACTCTTGTCTTTCCTTTATTATGAAAAGTATATTTGAATATGGTGCTTGAATAATTCTGCTATTGCTCTGAAGAAAGTGATAGGACTCCCTCATCTCAAAAGATTGCTCACCTTTATTCTTGAGCAGTGGTTCTCAATCCTCCCTTGGTAGATCATTCCGTCAGTGCTTTGTACCCCTTGCTGTAGCTTGTTGGAATCCTTCATACTCAAAACTAGTTAGTTGGAATCTGTGAGGGAAAGCACTATTTTTTACATGCCCCTGTGTCATCAAATGCATACCTTAATGTGGAGCAAGTTTCAACATTCACCGGCAATAGTGTCTTCCTCTTGTTGACTTTTTTTCAATGTAGTCAGTTATGTCTCACTTTTATGGAGTAATACAATATAATACTTTCCCAATTAAGGCAACTCCAGCAACTAGGGATCAGTGATTTAAGTGACAGTGTGGAATCCTACTGAGAAAAAATTATTTGCCTTGACTGGAACTGAAACATGGATTCCACTGTATTATGCTGAGTGATTTAGCCATCTCAGCTACTGGGGCTTCACCCTGACCTGTGAATATTTTGGGTTTCAAAGGAACAAGTGGTGGGTGGCTCCATTAAGGTAATGCTGGGGCTATGCTAGGCATCCTCAAAATTTAAATGCCAGTGGTGTCAGGCAGTCACCCCAGATTACAGCACCTCTTGAAGGGTGCACATGCAACAGGTTGGGATCTGCTTGGGAAAGCCTCTGTTTTTCTGTTCATTGACTACCAACAAGAGGGATTGACTAGAATGGTGTTTTGTAAATGTGCTGTCATGGTGTATGCGTCCAAGTTTTATTTTGGGTTCTTATCAAAACTTATGTTGCAGGTCCAGTGGCAGTCTTACTGTGAATCCTAGTGGCATAGTGAGACCATCGTCATCTTCCTCGTCTTCGTCCACTTCCTCGACTGGATCGTCCATTGTGGACAAGCCAGCCAAGAAGAAGGGGTCCTCATCCCTCTCTCTCTCGCGGAGTAGTGGAGACCTCAGGGCCCTCCAGCAGTCTCCCCAGAGGAGCGTGCATTTCTTCGCTGGAATTGGAAATGAGGAAAATAAGCAGAAGGTTGGTGCCGTCCCCATGTCATTGTTTTAATTTTCTTTTCACTGAGATGAGACTGAATTCCATGAGGAGGTCATTGAAGTCTTTTGAGAGCCTTATATGCATCTCATAAATCCTACTGATTTTCGAGCCACCTCTATTTTGGCACTGTTCCTATAGTTGGTCTAATTGACAAGTGTATTTAGCCTCTCCCCTTTGCACTCTATGTTGGTGTGAGACTAGGTTTTTATTGAAAAAGTGCATACTTTTTAGTCAGGAATATTTATATTTTTCTTGTGAATATAATTTTTAGTTTCTTCAGACAGTAATTCTTGTGCTGTTTTCTCATGGGAAGTTGAAAAGTTCTTTAATGTAAAAAAGTAAATCACTCAACTGCTTTTTAAACAGCTGTTATATGCATCCACAGAAGGGGATACTGTGGTAGTTGATCCACCAAAGATGATTATGTTTGCAAGAAATGGTTTCTTTTGTGTCTTGCTGTCAGTAACTGCTTGACTTTGTTTCAAACTCATTTGTTATTAAATGTGAATAATGAGGCTACATTATAAAATACTAAGTCACACGTGGATGGTTTTCTACCAGTTCCTTGAAAATGTTTCTGATTTCAACTTCCTGTAAAGTTTATGGTTATTTATTGAAGTGAGCCATGTATGTTAGATATTACTGAATATCAGTGCATACATTACAAAGTATTCAGTTGTTCATGCTTGAAGACTGCAAGCAAGAGCCTAACACCAGATTCCAATGGCTTTTCATGCATGTGACCTCTATCTACATTTCAAGAGTGGTAATATATAAAGTTAGCCCATGCAAAACTTGTTAAAAGCCTATGCTCGACAAATGTATCAGTTTTTTTTTAGATTGACCATAAGTTTTTTAAGATTATTGTAGAGATTTTACATTCTCTTGTGAGGAGAGAATTATTTTTAATTTTACATTTTATCTTTGTTTTTTGAGATGTGAGCAATTTGTGTTTCAGCATTTAAATGTTTTGAATTTGAAATCAACTTCTTTAGATGGGAAAGAAGCAGCTGTCTCATCTGGCACATCAGTCAGTGGCTGTGGGCTCTGTGAAGAGTAAAGAGAGGGGGAGACAAGGGCGTTCACATGCCATGGCATCATCCCAAATTGCTATTCAGCCTAGTCCAACTCTCCCCAGAGTTGCTAGTACCTCTTCCACTCAGGTTATTCTAAGTGATTTAAACACTGATGAGGCTGGTGCATGAGAGATGTAACTGACTGAGATATTAGTGGCTAACTCCTTCATAATTTAAGTGCATTTTCTCTTTTTGATGGGAATTGCAAATTAACATATTATTGATGAATAATAATAAAATAGTTGCTTTCTGGGGAATAGCTTCTTGTGCTGTATATACTGGAGTGTGAATTTTTGGCGCATTAATGCCAGGGTAGGCTTAAATTCAGATAACTGAGCTTACTTGCTCATCATATCTTCTATTCTGCGTGATTCAGGATTCTTGAAGGATGTACCAGTGTTGTGGGTGCATAAGTTTGTTTGTAGGGAGAAGCTGGTAGTGAGTATACTTTGTAACTCTACCTTTTCACTTGGAAGAAGTAATTATCAAATGGTCGTGTAGAGGTCTACAGTTAATAGGAGTTGAATGCAGGGACTTCCTGTGATCAATTTTCCGTAGAATCTTTTTCCATTTTGTATTATCTATCTGGAATATCCTAGCTACAGTCCAAAGTTTCTGTTAATTTTAAATAGTATTTTGAAGGAGTTGAAAATGTTCATGATTACTTGGTAAGGTGGAAGAATATGTTGCAATGCAACCTTTTGTTGAGTGGCTAGAGAAGAATAGATTAGCTGAACATCAGATGATATGACTAGCTTATGTTTAATTTTTTTTTGGGAGGAAGTGTGCCCTTTCAGAATCCGTGTCTGAAGTGGAAGTTAGTTGCCTTATCAACACAGGAGAGCTGATCAAGGAGTTCCAGAACTTATTTTTTAAATCAATTTATAAAAACATACAACTTATTTGATGTTACTGCTTCAATTGACATGCATATCCAACACTTATCCCATAGGAATTTCCACGGCTGGAAGCATTAAGTGTGTTTGAGGCAAATGGTACAGTGTCTCATTGTTCTGTTCCATGGGAATTGACCCTTAAGTCAAGATGGAGAAGTATTGGCATAGGATTATGAGGGAAAGCTAATCCTGGCATTACACTGCTTGCAGTGTTATATGTCAACATCTTGGCTTGATGTTTGAATTGATTTGTCAAGTCCTATAATCTCCATTAGGTGTCATTTGGATTGGTCAACTCTGATGAAAACATCCTATCAGCCACTGAGAGCGAGTATATGCCCTCTGCATATAAATTTAGCTTACAAAACATCACTTGTTCAACACCCTAAGAATGGTCAGCAAATGTAGGTTTTAGGCTAGAATCCCGAGAAAAGACAATTCAAACATTACTTGGATGTCCATATTGGATCAAACTTAACCTTGCAACGTTGGAGGCATCGTCTTTCTCTTGGTGTAGATGTTGGCATTGATCGTGATGATCAGCCCGTAGTACCACTCTGGCCACATTTCAGAAGTCTGCCAAAGAGCGAGGCTATATATTGAACTTTTGTGTGATTTTAGGTCGACTTTCTTTGGGATCTTGAGGAGAATGTAGGTTGTTAGTTTATACATTATTTTTGAAATGGCCTTGTTAAACAATAGAAAGGTTTAAAGTGATAGTTAGTTTGCGTTGATAAAAGCGCCGTTTTGTTCAGCCTACTGATATGGCAAACTGTTAAAGAAATAGCTGATTCATATTCTTTTTGGGTGTTGCATGCCATGCTATAAATTGCTATTTGACATATCTGCAACATCTACCATCTAAATAAAGTCCAAAAAGTGTTTTAGTAACATTAATGGAGGGTTCTTGGTTGTACTCAGCTTACTTCTTACTTTTTGACTGCTGCCACAGTGATATATGCCTGAAAGAGGTGCTAATTAGTCAATCATACCTCTATTGGTATAATTGTCTGTTTTGTTTGTTATGAGAGGACAGTGCTGCATAATTTGACCAATGTGGTTGTATACATGTGGCTGTAGCACTTTTTATTACAGCTTAGCTGTGCATGAAATAAGCTTTGAGTCAAAGCAGTAACTATTTGTTAGGCGTTTATGGCAAAGAATGACTTATTGCTGAGTATGTACACATTAAAGACAGTGTAGTGCAGAGTCTTTTCAACTTCAAAATTATTACTAACCAACATTAACTTACAGCTTTGTGTTTTGCTGTACAATTTTTTTGTGTTAATGATGTGTTTGGTGATATATTTTTGAGTTTCTTTGATTAACCCATATTTTGTGTTTTCAGATTTTGATGCTATTCTCATTATCTTTGCCAAAAGCAACAACTTTCTGGGAGATGGGTTTTTTCATATGTGTTTCGTTAACATATTTGTCAATTCCAAAAGTGTGGCTGCTTTGATTTCTTAACAAATTCTGCCAAATAGATAGTATACTTGATATTGTCCTATTGGCCTATACATGGTCAACACCAACAAGCCTCATTGAATTATCAGAAATTTATCAGATATATATCTGGGTCATTAAATTTTACTTGTGGTGTGGAACATTTACATGTGAGAAAAGTTACATTTGACTGCTATGTTACCCTTTGAAAGTAGTAAACACATATGGTTTGTAGTTTGAATTCTATTTTAGGGTCATAATAGGTGTTGATAAGGTATAATGGTGAACTTTTTGAGGTTTTACGTGGAAATATTTTGTTTTTTTTTATGATATCTTATTTATTTATCTATCAAAGTTTATTTTAAAATTTGACTTTTCATTTGGATTAATTTTCATCAGGAAAAGCTTGCTGAAGTATGCACTTAAAATTATTGCTGCTGTAGATAAACTTTGAGAATAGTTTCTCCAAGTAAATTTGGTGGCTTGTTGGTAACCCAGTTGTGATAACTACATGATACCACAAAAATGATTCTTTTTTCCAGTGATTTGAATAATGTATTCCCCCTAATATTATATTTTCTTAATACCTTGAGGCAACTGAAAATATTCTTAATAATAGTACCGTGATGTTAAAAAGGGGATATGGGTTGCTTTTTTTAGATATGCATCAAACTCCATCTTTTCTGAATTCATGTCGCATGCCTTTTGGTGGATATCTCCTGCATAATATGTGTTGTACCTAGTAGAACTTAATTATCCTAATCAATTACAGAGATTACAATTTGTTCAAAAGATGAATCTATTCATGTTGCATATATGGCTCTTTATGAGGCATATAAACCCTTTGATGAAGTCTTTCATATGTAATGGAGCATTCTACACAGTAGTGTCCAGAGTTGGCGATCCCCCTCAAACACCTCCCCAAATTCCTATTTCCCCCCTAAAATTCAGTTATTCCTTCCCGCTGCCTTGTTTTATTTTTTGAATAAAAATTAAATATAAATAATATCATTAATCATTTAATAAATAGTATCATTAATAGGTAATATATAATAGAGAAGAATTTAACAATAGAACAAAATGATTATTTTTCTGTGGAAAATCCTGTCTTACGTCTTTTTATGTATAATATATTATTTTTTCCCAATCTTACTCCACCTGCCCCAAAAATAATATTTAGAATGCCTCAGATTACGTTTGTCTATCACCTCGTCCGGATTTTAAAATTTGATTTTTTTTATTTGTCCGCCTATGTTACTAACATAATTTTTTAAACCCTCCCCCAAATTTCAATGTCATAACTTGTGCCATATTTTCAAATCGACTCACTGTATTGTGCTAATGGTCCACATATTTTCCCCTGCAATCTTGGGTTATATCAATCGCCATTCTCTTAAAACTTAATTGTACTGAGCTTTACTTGTTGTTTTCATATGTGATTCTTTATTTCTTAGGATTAAGAAATACTCAGGGCTAAGACATTTTGATTTCATGAGAGACCATTGTGTCGCTTAAAACATGGGAGTTGAGTGAAAAATTAGTGATTAATTTGCATGATGATGACACCAATACTTCACAGCTCTAACATAGGAGACATGCCAAAGAGGAGAGAGAAAATGTGCCAAAATCAGGATACACAACACACATGCCATCTGGTGTGAAACAACACTTTGAAACAAAAGAACACCAATATTCAAAACAAATATTGCCAACACGTTGAAAATTTTTACAATGTGAACTGTGGTACTACAGGATGTATTTTTTCTAATGACAACATGTTCTGCTCTTTATGAAGCTTATTTTAAGTGTCGCCATCTTTTCTCTTCTCCAGAGCTACCCTGTTGTTGGTCTCAAAAGAAGTAAAAGCATGAGTGCTGCTGCTGACTTCATGCCCTGCAGTGAGGCGCCAAACCTTGGTCCTTTCTCACCTCATGTGCAGGCAATCATTCGTCATGCCGTTCAAGGTGAGACTAATGTACTTTTCTAGATAAAGTATTATTTTACAAGTGTTATTTATTTGATTCACTTCGATTTGTCAGCTATGATATATGAACAAGTGCTGTGTATTGGTTCTATTTTCAGTCAAGTTATTTTTCTAATGGCAGTTCTCACTATCATGACTTGTTGAAGCCACTCCAATTAGAATAATGTAATGTTACAGTGCTGGAATAAGTATCCCTTTTTGTTGTGTCTTTTCCAAAATCTAGTCATAATTATGATGCCACGTTATAGGAGTGGGGTTATTTTTAAAGTTGACTAGGTATGTGTGTGCATTTCACATATTTTTGTTGTCGAACCTAGCCCTTTGACTAATAATTGCATTTTAGTAAGCATGTTATACATTTACATTGTACCTTACATGTTTCATTATTTTTCTGCATGCTGGCAACTTGTTTAGCCTCATGATGCGTTAGTTTCAAGTTATTTGTAGTTGGCATGGGTCTTTCAAGAGTTGTTTACTGGCTTATCATCAATTTTGACTTAGTATAATTCGTGAATTCCTTGATTACCACTGATGATATGTATGAGTGGGAGAAAATATGCTTACTTATGATACATGACTGTTTTAGTTTCTCAATGTGTCCATTTGTTTTGGGGCAGAGTTTTGTTCGCTTTTCTTATTTTGGTGTCTCTTCTATTGCCTTATGCTGTTGAAGCAAATTTCTATAATGCTGTATTACTATTAGCAAAATGTGGATATTGATGTTATTTAGATCATTGTAATGGGGAAATATTTCATGTGCTTCTTATATTGTGGAGTTCCCTCTCCTTGTAATTCCTTGGGTATTCAACCTCCCTGGTTTCTTGCTTTCAGTGTATAAGTATTCATTGATTCTAAAAACTTGTTGCTGGTGTCATGGAGAAACAATGCCATAGGTGTTTGAATTGGGAGGAGCCGAGAGGAAATTGACATGTGGATTGAAGCACCCTAAAACTTGTCCATAACCTTACTGTTATCTATTTCATAATTTGCTCCTGTGCTCAGTTTTTTCAAAAGTGTGGCCACGTTGAGTCATAAAGATGTTGTCTTAAAGCCCATTGTGTGAAGAGGTAGATAATCTAGTGTCTCACTCCTTCCGTTCCCCTCTCTCTATATTTGTGATTTTGGTTATATGTTGGAAGAGCTCACTTTCCTCTTATGCCCTTTCTTAAATTTAATGGATTATTTTTCTGTTGGGGGCTCTAAACCTGAAATGAAATTTCTCTCTTACAGATCCCAATGATCTACCAGCTCGTGCACTAATGGAACTTGTAAGGAATATATTCGAAAGGATTGCTGAGGACAGGAAGTATGCTTTACCTGCTGCACAGCTGTGTATAAAAATAATTGAGGTAAGTCAGTCTGCCTTTTTCTTTCAGTACATAAAGTATCATAAATAGGTAACAAATAAGCAAAGACAAGTGAGCAATTGAGCATAGTTAACAAATAAGCAAAGACTGGTTACAAATAAGCAGAGATCTACAGTTTTTTGAAGGGTGGAGGCTTTTGTAGTTTGTTCTTGATTTTGACATATTGTCAAATTTATAACAGCTAGGCGATAACGTACATGTCCCAAGATTTATTCCTTTCTACTTTATCACTACCAGTAATAAGAGTGATCTACCAGTTCAAATAGGTTAACTTGGGAGATATTAAATATTGTCTGGCATTGGACAAATCCCGGAATCTCTGTATTTCTTCCTGCAAATCTCATACCTTGCTCCATTGTGCCAGTAGATGATTTTTTTCTATCTGAAAACATAATTTTTGGTATTCCCCTCTCTTCATTACCCAACATCCTCCACACCTTCAGCATCCCTTTGCTTACATCCTGTTTAAGCATGCACTTTTTCCTTCTTGATCTCCTCCAGAAGTTTCACATTCTTGCACACCATGCAGTAATTTACTGAAATTGAGTACTTTTTTTAACTGTATTTTTCAAATTTTCCATGAAAGATCATAACTCCTGCTTGCTAAACACTCAACTTGATGACTACTAGTCACCAAGATGGTGGTCACTGCTTAATTGAGATTTCTTGGAATGTTCAAGCATCTTGTAAAAAAATGGTATCATTTTCCCAGTAGTTGTAAATATAATGTGTCATAATAATCTCTCTCTCTATTCTAGAAATAGATTGCTTCTTGTAATAATTTTACATTTTTCTGTTCATTGCTATTTGTACACAGAAGGAACATCAACAAGAAACATTTTTGGAGAGCTTACTGAATACGTGCTTGCAGTGGTATCGCCAGAGAGAGCAGGAGATGCAACTAGCCATGAAGGGATCCAGTACGTCCCCTGGGAGTGCAACGAAATGGCTCTCTTTCCTCAGCTTTTTGAATGAAATGTATCAGCAGGTAAGTCAAGAAAATATGGAGGTATGGGTGGATTAAGTAGTAATCCTTACTATGTAGTGGCTGCTGACAATGATATCTGGTAGTCTCATCTAGTCCAATACTTTATTTGGGTAAAATTTCACGTGGTGTATAAATTTGAATCACTTCAGGGAGAAATGGAATAGGGCTGCTTCTTCTTGTTTGTAGTCTTTGATTTTTTAATTTATATCTAAAAATGTTTCTATATGTTTTAATATTACAGTAGAGCTTTGGCTTTCCGTTTTTGAAATGACCACAAAATGTTCAAAATACAACAAAAGGAATTGTAATTCCTCGTATTACCTCATTTTAAAGCGTTAATTTTAAGAAACACAATTCGTGCTTTAATATGAAGTAATAATTACATGTCTGGTTTCTCACTTAAAATTATGTTTGAATGCAGCGTAATACAATTTCATGCAAATTACTTATTTTTCATTTAACCAATGAAACAATGGCGTTGATTTTATTTTTTGTGGTCTCAATCTATTCTTTGTCCAACAATCTTCGTTAAATGCTCTTACTATCATATTTTGCAATGCATAAAGAATGAAAGTTCCCTGTTTGCTGTCAGATTCTGAATCACATATTTCGAAGAATGTACTTGGAATACTCTCTGTCACTCTCTGGAATGAGGTACAGATTTACTCCTCGATGGACATCACTGTGATTTCCGGGAGTGATCAAAATCTTATGATAGAAAGGTAGCTACTTTAATTTTTTTAAATTTCTATCCACCAAAAGGATTCATCTTATATGCAGTATTTTTTGTTTTATTCATGGCCTAGGAATCCCATTGCTAAAATGCAGTTTTTCCGTGTAAGTTCATGTAAATCTAGCATTAGTTCCAATTAAATTAATTTCATGTTTCTAAGTCTGGTCCTCAATTTCGTTTATTGGCAGGCATTTGCTACATGCATGATCATTTTGAACAATTTCTACTGTATTGCACTTCTAATTATATTATAGGTAAATCTAACGACTTGGTTGACAACATAGTGTGCTAGGTGAACTGATTATGTCGTGAATGTCATACTGGATGTACAATTAATAGGCATGATCGGAAAATCTAGTTCATTGCATCAGTTTTATTGCTTTGAACATGGGCATACTCTGATTCATAAACCTTCATATGATTTCATGGTGAATCATTTTCTTAGTGGAAGGTGGTGGCTGGTAGAAGGTGTAACATATCTTTGTGGATCACACAGTTGAGTTTTACATGTTCAGGCATGAAATTAGAATTTAAAATAGAATATCATTATATAGGATGGCTAGAGAAAAATCTCATCAAAGGGCTTTGTAAGCTAGTATCATTTTGCTTACTTGACTGCCCTCTTGACCTTCTTATTGCATTTGAAGATAGATTTACATGTTTTCTGGCCAGTTATAGTTTTTTTTACGTTTGTTGAGTTCTGATCTGCCAGAGAGCTGATCTGTTGACTGTTTGACAGAAAAAAGAGTTGGGAAATTTCGTTATTATTTTTAAACAGTTAATGTTAAGGCTCCAAAACTACTGCTATTAAAATTGTTTCTGTCATTTACTAATATGTTACATTATTTGTTTTTCAGTTATTTGCTAATATTACCTCTCAATATCGCATTTAATATAGAATATCATTATATAGCATGGCTAGAGAAAAACCTCATCAAAGGGCTTTGTAAGCTAGTATCATTTTGGTCTTATGCTCTGATGGTCACTATTTATTTGAATTTGATTCAAAGTTAATTATTTGGGAATTTTTATTGATTTATTTATTTAGACTTTACTTAGGGAGTTGGCTGATGTTTATTTTGCTCTCCAGTATTCATCTTATTCCACTCCTAATGTAAAACTTACCTTTTGCAGCTCAAGAGAAGAGAATTGCAGCTTCAAACGAAAACTGAGGGTGTTGCACCTGATATGTTTCTTCTGGGCCTTATGCATGGGTGCCTTATTTCATCCCTTGATACTCCAGCAGCCCTAAATTCTCTGGCTGAGGTAATACCAGTTTGCTTCTACCATCTCTCTCTATATTGAACATGAGTGTATAGAATAGAGTGTAATAGGTCAGTCACTTTAGTCTTGCTAGCTGTTGAAAAGTTATTGCAAGAACGGTTTATGCTGTTATGACCTTTGTATTATTGAGTAACATTTTATCTCCGTACAAATATGAAATTCATTGTGCTTGCCCTGTCTTAACCTACATGCATTGCATTTGGTTTTTATTCTCAATTATGCCATGAGTATGTACAATTCATCATTCTCTGGACTGGGGTTCCAACCCAAATCGTCTGATTTCCTGTTTCTGTCCATGCAAGCATACGAGACCCTCAAATTAGAAGTAGTTTATCTCTTTAACCTATTATTCCATTGCAATGAAATGAGCTTAGTGTGGAAGAATGGGTATGAACAATTTTTTACATTTATTTACTCTTCATATGGGATTTCAATTGAAATCCTCTTCGCTGCCAAAAATTGGTAGCACTTCTTTGAATGCTCATTGCTTGAAACCTGTCGTACAAATATGCATATGACCATTGATCAGGTGGAGGCATTATAGGGAGAGTGGTAAGCCTTTTTGTCTCTCCTCTTGCACTGCAGTCACGGAGTGGGTATCCCTGAGTCACTACGAATGTCACCATAGATACTATGCAACTTTCACTTCCTGGGGTGTCATTCTGTAACTCCGAACCGATCAGTGCAGGAGCCTTTTCAGCCGGTGGGACGTCACACTGACTACCATGGTATTCTGTATGAAACCAATTGGTGTGCTGAGGAGCTTCAGTTGGTAGATCCTACCAAAACGCTAAAGCTGTCGGTACTGTGGGGAATCAATTTTGCACTTAAACTACGTGTAACGTTAATGCATGGCGTAACGTGCTTATAACTGGGTATGAGGGCTGTTGAGGAGTAATGCAAGCTTCAGCAAAACTTAAGGGCTCCTAACAGTTACTTATATGTATTGGTACTTACCATGACGTACGTGCAACAGCACCAAAGCAAAGTGTTCAATGATATACTTAGCGGCATCTACACTTCTCTTTTCTCTCATGATAGTTTTTACTAGTACTCATTATAGTAATTTTACATTCAATTTTGTTCCACGAAGACACTAAATTAATCTTTCATGGCAAGAGCACACAGGAATATCATTACCATACACACGAATATAACCTGCGAATATTTCTTAATCATACCCACTAATGTGGACTACATGGCCATTTTATATTAATGATCATACTGCTCAATTAATTTCATCTATTAATTCTAACCATCCTCCGAGGGTTTATGCTCCACTCAGAAGCTACTTCTTTGGCTTGTAAGACTAAATATATACAATGTGGGAAAATGTCTGATTTCCATCACACGTTAATATGCACATACATACTATAATACAGTAGCAACTTGATTCTACGAAGTTGGCGGGACTGAAAAATCGGCACTTCGTATTTTCGAACCTTGTTAATAAATCGTGAAAAATATTTCATCCTTTCCCCCTGACTTCTCTGGCCTTTGGAAACATGTGAAAACAATTTTTAGTTGTTATTTGTGAAAGTATACGAAATAATGCCTTTATATTATAAGTTAAATGTCACAAACGTTCGTGACATAACTATCACCTCTTAGTCCCCTATGCATGTGATATTTAGTTGGCAATCATTTTTGCAAAATTTTCGCCCAGTTTAGAAGACTTATATAAAGCAAGTTGTGCTTTTGAATGAGACTCGAGCTTTCTTAATCTTCGACTAATCAGGACATGCAACTGGTATGGGCGTTTAAAGAGGCATTCATTTCTAACATCTACGTAACTAAGATGGTAGCTCGCCCCATCACTCTTCCAATGACCCTTTCTTTATCGCTCAATCATTGGTAATATGAGAATAGGACCCAGTCCATTTCAAAAATCATTATCAGGTCATTCTTTGTGGTTTCTTACATATCGCCTGGTGGAAATGCGAACTTAAGAAGAAATATTATTTCGTTCCAATGACTACTTAACGATAAATTGGGCGTGATCCGGACATTTTCTATATGTTTATCAGCTTGGAGTATACCAAGTTTCCAGTTCTAAATAGTGAGATATTTTGGACAGATGGTATATAAATGTGGAGGTCATGGAGAATGATACCGGTGAAAATAGAACCTCAGATCACTAACGAATGCTTCAACTGCCGCCCAGGAAATACCTTCACTTGCAATCATGGCACTTCACCACTCCATTTCTTATAGATGTTTCTTACATCTTTGCAGTTGAGTCGGTAGCTGGCCCGACCTTGCTTCCAATCGCCCAATCTTTAGTGCTCAATTATAGGTAAAAAGTGCTCAGCCCATTCTTTCCCCATCCGGCCCATAAAAAATTCTTCTCAAGTCTTTATTTGTGGTTTCTTCCATATCGCCTGAAGGATATACGTACTTTGAAGAAATATTGTTTCGTTCCATCCCATACGGTTTCACTGCTCATTGAAGTTTTGAGTAAGAAACATTAACTCATAACCAAGTCCCTTTTCTATTTGATGATTCATGCTTATAGTTCTATTCTGAAAAACATTAAACCAGTAAATAAATCAAGCGATTAATTTTTATACTTCTATGCATAAGCTCTTCACATTGTAGGTGTTATGCTGAACACCTTTTCACTTAATGGTGTCCTTTATGCCAACTTTGGTAAGCTAAAACATGAAATATATCATATTTAAAAAGTGGTATCCGAATCACTCCACGATTTTTGGAACTTTTTATTCCCAATGATTTGGAAGAGAAACTTCATTCTAAATGGGTATCGCGGAGATATTCCAGATCCAGCGGTCTCCATTCCATTTTTTGTCATTTTCTTTCCCTTTTGCAACTTACGCCTTCTATACATGTGGAGCAATATACGAAAACGAAATTAGATTAACGGTTTGAGGCCTAACTGTAAAGAGGTGGGGGTCACGGAAAAAATCTGCCACTGCTGAGGCTGACTTAACTCCTCTCTGTGGTAAAATCCTGATTACAACAATAAGTTTCTCACAGATTAGTATTTCCATACTTAGATCCTTCTAAAAGTCGGGTGATGTGGAAATAGAGCGTATCAGGACCCAATTCATGCCCATGCTGTGTCATATCCGCATATTAAAATAACAAGGACTCATTAAGTTACTCATGCCATCACAATGATATCTGATTTAATTGGTCATTTATCATGTGGAAATGAGGGACAGCAGTTATGTTATATCAAATGTAATGTATCAAGGCCTGGTTACTCATTGAATTCACTGTAGTAATTCATGGATGAAAGTTGGTTCCAGATTAAAAGCTCGTAGAGTTACCCCAAAACATCTAGGAATTAAGTTAACACGTTCGCGGCGAATGTGAAATTTGCCGTTTTTCCCCCGTGGGCGTCAATTTTCATAAAAATGAAATCAATCCAATAATGTTTTTTATTAATACACACTACTTTGGTATGGTTGAAAATGATGAATTTCAACAAATTTTGGAAAACCAATGCGCCATTATTTAGTAATTAATTAATCCCCTTCTGTGTATGCAACCACGTCTTACGCATTGGATTTTCTTCGATATAGGTTTACGTTCACCTAAAATACCTTCAAAATATACGAATGAGTGATGTTTTTAGACATGGAAATTGTTGAAATATTTTATGTACTCTTATAATAAATTCAGCATGAAAGCATTCATCAATCTTTTGTACCGGAATAATTCGGTGTTTCATAGTTTTTAGCAACTTTCGAATTTTTCTTTTGAGCCTTCACTAAACCCTTCTTATTTTGCCATGATGCCTTGGCTGATTTTGACGGCTTTGGAAACAAAATGCAGCGGGAGGAAAACGCGTCTTTTCTATGAAAGGACTAAGCTGCCTTCCCACTGCCATTGGTAGAGGGTCAATACTAGCCGACGGTCGTGAAAACGATTATCCCAAGTACCCACTGGGAAAACCTCTACCCTTATGACGCTGGCGACCGACGGCTCAGTCGGTAGCGCCCAATACCAAACAATGGCTTTCCCCTTCTCTCGCCTTTAGGGGTGGACGTTCCCTGGGATTTCCTAGAGGCTCGCGACAGGCCTAACCGCACGTGCCCGACGCTTAGCGAAGGCGAGAGCCGAACACATTCTGCACCCACCCTCACGCCTCCTACGAGAGGGGTGGTGGTTGGGGCGGAACCTTTGAATCTATATTTTCCTTTCTCGGCGAGAAAGAAACCAAATTTTTATCCGCATAAGCGAAGCTTTGCATCCAGTTTTATTGCAGGCAGAGCCGCACGTGGGTTCAGTTGTTTACGTTAGCAGGCCGCTTACCCACAATTGGGTGTTGCAAGTAACCGTTAGGAGACCAATCTCCCGACAGTTTCGTTTTGGACGAACCGTGTGCGGCATCCCTTCTCACAAAGTGACATTGTCGCAAAAATGTAATCCGCACGTCGAGTTTCAAATTAGTCGAGCCGAGCGGAGGGCCTAACATGTACAATAATGAAAAAAGTTTCCTTGCATTACCCGTGGGTGGGAAAGCCTTTCCATCTTCCACATTGCACTGCTCTGAAAAATAGCTTCTTCGAAATTCTTTCGATGGTTTATGGTTGTGCAGCTGTTCAGTGCCTCGTTCATCCCTATATCCTTCTACCGATATTCTAACTTATTGGTCATTGGACGTTTTCTACCCCTCCCTCACCCCCACCCACCACTAGCTCTCTAAATATTAGTCTAGAAATTTTTTGAGAACTCTCAGTCTTGACTAATATACCTACGAGTGACACACGAGATATACAAGTTTATTTTGCTGAGTTTCTTTTGGAGAAGTGATTTTTGTGAAATCAGTGATAGAACAAAATTGGAAGAGATGGGTGATTCAGATGCATCTCAGTTTAGTTCCTCTGACTCCGATGATTCTTATATTCCATCCGATTCCGAAGAAGACAGTGATTCTCCGCATTCAGAGGACGAAAGTGGAGAAGATTCTTCATCTGAAGAGGAGCATGTGACTCCATCGTCAAGTTCTGGTGAATGGGGAGACTGCACCAATACTACGAGAAGATTTACCTTTTCTGGTAGTATTAGTTTAGGCGTGCAATTGGACCTTTCAGATCCGGTGAGTATTTACAAACATTTCCTGAACGACGAAGTGCAAACACTTATAGTGGAAGAGACTAATAGATATGCAAGTCAGTTCATAGATTCTGAAGTGATTAGCCGACGATCTAGGATGCAGAAGTGGAAAGACACAAATAAGGGTGAAATACGAAAATTCGTAGCCATCCTGATTGCTATGGGTATAAACCATTTACCCAAAATGCGGCTATATTGGTCTCAGAAACCATTATACGGAAATGACTTGATCAGGAATATCATGAGTAGGGATAGATTCGAGCTCATATTGAAATGTTTTCATGTCAGTAACAATGCTGACGTTACGGCCAAAACTGATAGATTAGCCAAAGTTAGGCCACTCCTCGACCTACTCCGTGGGATATTTCATTCCACGCTCACTCCTGGGGAAAATATTGTAATAGATGAATCGATGGTACCTTGGAGAGGTCGACTACATTTTAGGCAATACTTACCAGGAAAGGCTCATAAATATGGCATCAAATGCTATAAGCTTTGCAGTCCAGACTCATTCACGCATAATCTCCTGGTTTACGCAGGGAAAAGTGAGGTGCCCGAGACGAGGGAGAATGTTGGTCATAGCCACAAAGTTGTGCTGCAGTTGACCGAGGGACTTTTTGATGCTGGACGGACATTGTACATAGATAATTTGTACACTAGTGTGGGCCTTGCTGAAGATCTTTTGGGTCGTCGAATATATGTTTGCGGCATCCTGCGGGCGAATCGGAAAGGTAACCCACTAGAGGTTCGTCAAAAAAATTTGAAAAGGGGGGAAATTATTGCTAGGGAAAATGGAAAAGGCGTCAGAATCATGAAATGGCAGGACAAAAGACCGGTGATGATGATTTCCTCTAATCCCGAACTTAGTGAGATTTTGGTTCCAACAAAGTCAAAATCTAAGCGAGGGGAGATAAAAATGAAGCCAAAGTCAATTGTTGCATACAATAGTGCTAAAAAGGGGGTAGACATTTCTGACCAAATGTCTGCATACTACACTTGCATTAGGCGATCCCTCAAGTGGTATAAGAAAAAAGAAGGCACTAGAATTGCTTCTAGGAACATGTATGGTCAATTCATGGGTGTTACACAATAATTATGGCCAAAATAAGAAAATTGAAATGCTGCATTTTCGAGAAAAGTTATTGAAGGACTTTTGAAAGATGATGTTGACTATAGTGAGGCCGCTGGAGGAAGTGTTCCCGCTTCGAAGAAGAGGAGGTCCTTACCAATCACCTAAAAAAATACGAAGGCCCTATAAGGACTAGTCGGAAGAGATGCCTCACTTGCTATGAAAGAATACGAAAAGAAAAGGGAACAAAAGAACCAAGCTCAAAAACTAAAAAAGTGAACACATATTGTGAGGAATGTGATGGACATCCTACAATGTGCTTGGACTGTTTCAATAGAATTCATCATTGACATTTTCAAGAAAAATCAGTGAATTCAGCATTATTCTTTCTGTTTCTTATTTTTTGTTCTCTTTATGGTACGAAATAATGTTTGCTATTTTTTGTTGAAAATAAAATACTGATTTATGCGTCCGTCAAAATGTCTACGGAAGTATGACGACTCAACAAAATGTTCAGTGAAGTAAGAAACTTATTTTTGAGCAACTGCAATTTTTTGTTGTGAAAATTTGTGTTCCTCCTTCAGAAAAATTGTTTTGATTCCTCAAATTATGATATCCACACGGAAAATGGCATTTATTTATTCTGAATTTTTGGTATTTCGGTTGGTATTTATGTATGTGTTTTTGCGTCAATCTTCTATTCTGTTCATGGTATCAATAAAAATGTTTTCTTCATTTTTGATTTTGTTGTAAATAATTTTACCGATGTATGCATCCCTCTAAATGTCTACGGAAGTGCAACTATCGTAAATATATTCAACAAAATGCTCAGTAAAGGACGAAACTCAACACTTTGAAATATAAAATAGCTATTTTTTAGTGTAATTTAGTGTTTCCTCTTTCAGGAAATTTTTTTGTAGTATAAAGCTATGAAATCTACATAGACAATGGCATATATTCATTCTGTATAGTTGATATCTCCGTTTGTACTTATGAATGTATGTTCCTTCATTTCATTATAATAATAGTTTTGTAGTGAGTTTTTAGTGTTTGAATTGATAATAAAACCTAATCAGTTTTATTTAGTTTATTTTTACAAGTTGTTTATTTATGACGATATGGGAAAGCAATATAATCGAAATGGTGAGTATAGTAGTATTTTGACGCACGACACAAGGAGGGGAAGCCTCTTCCTCGTATGGCCATCTTGAAGTTTTATTGAAAACGACAATGCCATTTCTAGCGATGTATAATGCCTCGTAAATAGTAGGTACATAGTAGTAAAGCATTCTTCATTGTAAATGTAAATAAAAACAAACAAAATTGATTTAAATTTTCATATAATTTACAAAGACGTTGTAAGACCGTAAAATTTAGCGTCGTTTATTTGCCGTGTCGTAGAAAATAATGGCACAATAACGGTTCAACTATGTGTAGCTCTCGACTACCTTCAATATGACTGCCATATTCTGTACTTTATATGAAAATGTTGTTTTACTATTGCATAAGATTTATAAAACTGCTTACGGAATTAATACGATTGAGAAATTCTAACGAGACACACGTCGCCAAAATTTTTCCGACCCCTGTAAACTATGGGTAGGCAATCCGCAATACAAGAAGTACGTATTTCAAAAAGTTGTTACTAGGAATCAAGTTGTTACCAGGTGTTTTAAATTTAATTTTTTGTAGTTAGTTATGCCAAAAACTGAAAACATTTAACATAAATACGGATAAAACACCATAAAAACTGAATCTTTACTTCACTGCCCATCATTTTTCATACTACCTTTCTGCAGGCAAAAAGTTCGGATTGGCATCAGTAAAACAACTTCGTGGGCGATGAAGGACGTTTTCAGTCCGTCCTCACAGGCATACGTGGACAGAAACCCCTTTAATTCTTACGGCAAGCGTGACCACCGGTGGGTCATGCCGCCCTGAGAGCTTGGAAACCCATGACCCACCGGTGGGTCATGACGCCCAGGGGGATAGGCTAGCCATGACTCACCAGTGGGTCATGCCGCGATGAACGTGTTAAAGAGTCATTGTGATTTTATTGTAAATATTTCAGTTTTCTGGTGTAATCATGCGATCAACTGTATTTCATAGGACGATAGTTCACGGATGATGGCTTCTTCAGGTCGAAGTGTCTTAGTGGTTTATCATAGGTCTTATCATCTAATATATAAAAATGAATGTTTGTTTGTTTGTCTACTATGCGTTCCAATACCATTCATCGATTACGATGAAACTTTGGGTAGTTGTTGTGCATGCACTCGCAAAGGTTTCTGAATTATTTAATCCATTGTACAATACGTGAAGCGTGAGTCATTTCAAAAAATGAGTGTAAGAACGCGAGCTTCTCAAACAACCGAGGTACGACAAGCAAGCAATGAAGCAGATCGTTTACGAGTTGCTGAGTCACGTGCATCAGAATCATATCAGTGAAGCATAAAATAGCGTGCATCAGAGTCACATCAGTGAGAAATTATTTCGTTAGAAGGTAGGCAATTTATTTGTTCATAGAATAAGATTTGGTGCAGTGGTCTCTTTGTTTGCTTTTTTTAATTCTTGCATTTGTTATTCATATACTCTTCGCTTTTTCCTTAAATTGGATTTTAAAGCTCTTAAATCTCTTTTTTTACAGTACTTTAAGAATAGAATATTTTATTTACTTGGAAAGCGCAGCATAGGAATGGAATGGAAACTTATGCCTTTATTTGTGCGTTAAGAATTCTTGTGTAGGTACGAGGAATTCATTGGAATAGGTCTGAAATCCGTTTTGGGACCGATTTTGAATCCATAAAATGGCATTGCAACCCATTCCGGGCCCAGCTAGTACATTATAATGTTACATTGTTGAGCCACTCCCCGATTGGGTCATCTGTTTCAAAATTTGAAATAATGTTTTAAATGCAAAATTATATCAACGGGGATGGCTAAACCCTCGTTCTTGGAAAATGTTTTCTTTCTATTGTATCATGAAATATGAATAATGGCGGGAGTAAACGCAGGCTTATTCATGGTGAAGCCATGGATGTTAGCGATAGTGACTGCGACTAGGATCCCAGACCTATTTTCCATCATTTTATTGTGTTATTTCTTTGTTCGAGCACTCAATAAATTTAAATTGCCGCTAATAGCGTATGGCATACATGGTGCTACACATGACTTATAACCAAGAGAGAATTGTTTACATCAAGGAAATGAAGCTAACAGTTAAAACAAAAGTAAATAAGGGAAAATTCCCTCAAGCTGCCATTTTTCCTGTCATTCGAAATCTGAATTATCCACGACTTAAATTTGATAAATTGTTATGTGACTCTGGCATTTGTGAGAGATGAATGCATTAAAATTCACACATTTTATACGATTAATAGATTGTTTGGCAACGCTGATTTGTTAGGAGTATACGTTGGCGAATAGAGAGCTTCCCTGACGCGATTTCCCCCATGGTTCGTAAAAATAAACTTAGTTTCTCTTTGGGGACTAGGTCCAAGGTTCATAATTTCGAAAATTTCATATTTTCGAACAGCGCCATTTGCTTTGTAAAATCGAAACTTTGTATTTTCGTGCTTTGTATTATTGAGTTTCTACTGTAAATTGGCATACTTGGCAAATCATTTGGCATATCTTCCTCTGGAACGCTTCATGTTCATAAAGAAGCTACTTGCAATGTAATTTATATATAAAGCCCTTATTTTTATGCACAAATAAATATTGTCACACACTCAGTTCATATAAATCTTTATTATCCTCCTTTCTATATTACTGGCTGTTGTTTTCGATGATAACCGCGATAGCATTAGGCAGATTTATTTAGTCATTTGTTTATTCTATCGTCTCCTTTGTTGGAATTTACCATGTGACAGTTTAAGTTAAATGTTGTGTTTTTATTATATACTGCTACATTAGACCCAAGACTTAAAATGAGTCCTTGCCATGGGGACAGATATAGCATAGGTCACATCACTGTTTTGTTTGGAGCTAATTGCAGGTACCATTAAGAGACTAAAGCCCTTTGTTTAAGGAGAATTTAAAAGTCTGAATTCTTTTAGAAAACTTTAGAGATGTAAGGGGCACTATCATGGCTCTTCATAATGTCATCTCTCCCATAATAGTTTTCATTTTGCATAGTTAACAATGATGGAACATAGGAACATTGCCTCTTAAGCGAGGTATGCATTTTGGATACCAGTAGCAACATCATGGGAAGAATCATGATTGCACCTAGCATCTCAAAATTAATTGTCTTGACCTTTTGGTTAAATAGTTGGTGCTTTCACCAGTTTAACTACCAAACCATTCTCTTCAGCTGTGGATATTTACAGGACTTAAAAGCAACAGGGAAAATTTTAATGCTTGCCGTGTTAAATATAAGCTGTTTTTTTCACAATATTTAATTCTAAAAGTTGCATTTAATATAATTGTTCGCTCTATAATCTTCACTGGCACCCCTGTATGTCACAGTACTCATATCTGTGGTTACAGTTATCCATGAGAAATTCCGGTGGGAAGTAAGAAATGAGAACTTCTTGAAATAAACTACCCCAAATTCAATTGCATACTAATTTTGTTGTTGTTCCAACATGTCTCAAGGCCCTAAGTATGTGACTCTGGCTAGTACTGGCTTAATCTATCATTCCAGCCTGCTAAATACACACCAGTCAAACAAAAAAGGTACTCAAATGAGTCTTTGTTTAAGTCTCTCTGAAATACTACCAGCTGGACAAATGACATCCGATATTTTTATTATTTCTTTGAGAATTTGATTTGGCTCACTGTACATGCATATGCTGACTGGGCTCTATATCTCCCATAGAATTGCCCTTGAATGGGCCTCCCATGGAACTGGGACAATTAGTTTTGTATTTGGCTTCTAGGTGGCAGGGAAATGTAGTGGTTGAATGTTTATGTAATGAAGCCGGCCATCCTCCAAAATTCTGCTAGCAGAATTTATTGAAATGATGGAAATTCTTTGTAAAATTGAGAATATTTTGGTCTCGGGAACGGAAATGTTATTGTGTAAAATCAAAAAACTGCATGATTGAAATGCCCAATAGTACCCTCCTGGACTTCACTGTCACTGTGCACAAGTGCAAACTAAGGGAAATCTAGGTGCATAAAGTTGGAGGTTTTACTCTACATATTAATTGTAGCCTTTTCTTATTTTTGTTTCAGATTGACTCGATTTTCATAATAATTATGTGCATTGGCAGCGACCTGGAGCGTGAGCAACCGCAGAGGATGCTTTCTCTCATGGCATCTGTTCGTGATGCTCTACTGTCTCTGGATATTATTCGTGTTCCGAAAAACAGGAGGACACTGTTGGAGTTGATAGAGGTTCGTGCAGCCAGTTGGAAGCTTCCAGCACCAGCTGTAATGTACTACTACCCATCAAGCCAAGAGCACTGATATTACTCTTAAGCCCTTACTAATTTATGCAATATTTACTTTTTGCTGGAGGCACTTTACTTCTCTCTTACATTTTACACTAGTCTTTTTACTTATACAAAGGTGTATGAGGTTGAGAATTATTTTTTGAGGTAGGAATGGATTACATTGTTATCTGTTATGGAACTTTCCATGCACACTAATGAAGTTAATGGTTTAAACACTATTTTAATTATTGTGCATAACATTATGAGAATAGTTAATGTTTGTATGTATTTCTCTGAAATATCTTAATTGACAAGATCCCAGTTTTTTTGAGGACATAAAATTTTATTTATTGGAATCCAAGCTCAATGCAGACATTTAGCTTCAGGTTTGTGGCTTTCACGATGGGTTTTAAGTATTCATTCTGTGTTTGATTTTTACATTTGGATGTGTGCTGTTATTGCTAAGGTGTTCTCTAATGAGGAAATCATGTTTAATTCAAATGAGGGTGGAATTCTTTGCTGATATGTCACACATTTGTAAGTTGCGTCATGTTCCTTGATTCTTCTCAGAAATCTCCTGCATCAGTTGCATTTTTCTATCCCGACTGATATTTTCTACTAAACTAAGCTTTTTATTAGAATTGTATGGGGCTATTTTGTGTGGAACTAATGAAGTCACTTGCCAACCATATTATTATCACCAGAGAAGTCTCTCACTCTACCATCCCCATCAGTTATGTATTTGGTAACTGAATGATGCTGAAGTGCAGGTCTAGCACATTGCACTAAGTTTTGCAGTTCTGGTAGTATTCCTCATGGGCTGCTTCCGTGGAGCAGTCCATTAATGGAAATCACTATGAGCATGCTGGATTTTTTGTGCTGTTTACTGCTATGATGTTCCAGGAATTGGACTTCCATTTTAATAATTTTGAGCTTTAGTCCACATCCTACTCTTGTAACGGCACTATGAATTTCATGTTGGGATGAATGTTTGGAGAGTTTCACCTGGGGGACATTCTTGTGCTTTTTTGTTTTTAGACTCGCGTGAGTTTCATGACCATCCAATTTCCTCTTGTGTAGTTAGCTTATATTTCCAAGTCCTGAAAATGTCTGTATTGGATTTGTATTCCTTTCTTTTAGCATAATTGAATGCCTATTATTTTTCGATTGGAGAAACGTAATGGTGTATTCATTCTTTTTTTAACCATCAAGATATACAGTTAATCTTTTAAAAAGATTAAGATGGATGTATTCTTAAATTTCGGGAGATATATACAAAACTAATGGTTAACTTGATCATTAGGTAATATATTTTTTATTTCTACCTCTTGATTAGTACAAGCATAACTTAAATATTTATTTATTTAAACCCCTGAAAAAATGGTTCTACCAAAGGTATCTATTTGTTTGTGAGGATTATTGCTGGCTAAAAAGAGAATTTTCCTTCCACAAGTTTTAATTGTGATTACTTTGACATTGTTGTTGTTTTAAGTTGGGAGGTCAGTGGTTTTATTTTCTCCAGTATCTTTGTATTGCCATGTATGTGTTTCGTCTGTGGATAACTTGGTGGAGGAGGTCCAATGTTTAGACTAAGGGACCGGGATCTTGCATCCAGTTTATCCTTCTAATTTATCATTTTATGTTGTGAGTGTTTTGATATGAATGCAATAATTAAAGTGAGAATTTTATTTAAAATGTTGAATCCATCTGAAATACCCTTGATCGTTTTTGGGTAATACGACTTTGTGATACAGCAAACTCTCTTGGACCTGATCAGTTTCCCATATTTTTTAGTTTGCTTCCAGTTGTGGCATTATTGTAATAAGTCTTTTATTGCAGCTAATTTCTTGAATGTATAAGTATCTATATGGGGTCTGAAAACTTAACAAAATTAGTTTTTCACTGGTTAGCAGGAGCTATTTCTTTACGAAAAAAACCATCGTGAACCATTTGTGCCGTATTACATCTGGCATTTGTGGTTCTGCTTGCTTTTTGCAGAATGAAAATTAGCTAGAACGGTTGTTATATTACATTGAGTATTTTTTTCTATAGAAATTGTGATAATTTTCTTGTACTCCTTTGTACTAATTTTCTTTAAATGTTGCTGCTGTGACATTTTTAACATTGCTCAACAAAAAAAATGGTTGTAACCCATATGCCAGATATGTCGTTTTTGTTTTTTTTATATAGCATAAGTGCCTCTCCAGAGCTAGCTTGGTTCTCTCATTTTGGGGACATACGTAGTTTCTGTTGGCTTGAGTTGATTATTCGTTGGTTCATGTATTTGGTTACTTTTTTAGAGATGCAGATATTTTATGAGTGAAGGATTATACGAGCCTATATGTGAGTTCATATTAAGCCTATATGTGAGTTCATTGAGGAATCATTTATTATTTATGTATCTTGTTAACAGGAATTAATTGTTAGTTACTGGTGTATGGTTATTTCACTCAAGATGGTAACTATTAATAGTTAAAACTCCAATTCTATGTGCCTTTTGTGTCATTAACCATATATAGTATTTGAACAAGCAATTAACTGAGTGATGAATCTCAATGATAAATTCAGTAAGCATTTTTAAGTGATGCTGTGTATTTTTTCACGGCTAAATAAGACTTATGTGATGTGCCTTAATCGCAACTCTAGTGCCAATAAAACTTTCCATGTTTATTCATTGGCCCTTTTTCAAATTTATATTTGAAACTAGAGAAATTAGGCTGCTATAACGTGTGCCAAACGTATTTTATGATGGTTGCCATGGCTCATACCCTTTGTATACTCATTGTTCAATGCAAATATTGTTGAAGTCAGAAGAGCAGTCCCATGTGACTGGAGAATTGTAGTTTTGGGATATATTTTAAAATTAGTATATGTACTACAGTTTTGTATGACTATATGCTTTTAAATTGTTTTATATTTTATAAAGTGTACCTAAATAAAGTGTACCTTAATATTCTGTCATTCTCTTTTGGTGTAGTTATCTATGTACAGTGAAGCCACTCGTATCAAGCTAACACCCCTCTCAAAAACCATTTTTCAGCAGAACTGTAGGTGGTCGCTTAATTTAGGTTTCACTGTATGTGAAAATCAAGTTTATATGCCTTGAAATTTCCCAGAAGCAACTAAATTATGAGGAAATGAATGCCAAATGTATAGGTTTTAACAATACTGTTACTTTTCCATTTATACCAATCAGCATCAGCCACCCGTTCATTTGCATATTATATACTCCTAGAAACTGAACCCCTGTCAAACGACCACCTCTCTAATTGACCAATAATCAGCGGAACCGTTGGTGGTCGCTTTCAGGTTGCATTGTAATACTAATGCCGTACCTAACTTTGAACTATTTTTGTTTGGGGTTTGTAATTGTGTCTTTAAAATTATCCAAGATAAGTTCTCACTTACTTAATCACTTTTTTAGATTTCATTGTGAGGTTAAGTTAGTTTGAGCAAAATATCATTTGACCTAGAAATCAATGAATTTGGTCTCATTTTAAAGAAAAATATCTCACCCTTCTAATGTCACCAAAGATTCAACCCCTTACCACTTTCTTTTTGGAGTTACTTGTTACTTGCCAAACATACCAGCCCTTTAACATGGTAAATGCTACGTGTATGGCCTCCAGAGAGACATTATTTCCAAAGTGAGGAGTAATTTCTGGCACTTATATGTCGTATAAAAACTAACAGTGTAGTTGGTATGTTTTCTCAACTATTTTTGGAAATTAATCATATTGTCACTGCAATAGGTTCTTGGGTATCACAGAAAACCTTCCGTTTTGAAGGAGTTACAAACACACCATGCGAGAGAAATGAGTCAAGTTAAAGACTTATTTACATACTCTCATTTAATTACTTATTATTTCTGTCATATAAAACTATAATATTGCACCATTAATAAGTAATATTTTATTCGTGTCCTACAGCTGGTGAAATTAAAGCGTATTGTTTGAATATAGTCCCTATAATGACTAGGGAGCTATCTCGGACTACCTTAACCTCAACCTAATCAGTGGTTAAAGAAATACGGGTGAATTAAAGGGATCTGGGTTCGAATCCCAGACCTGGCAAATGATTTTTTCACTGTGAATTTCGCACAATTGTGTGATCATTAGCGGATGACTTTGTTGAAGTAATTGCACGGCTGGTTCCTTGGTTCTTTGAAAATGTCCAAAGTAGACGCCTTTGTGTTTAAAGTTGAGATTTACCCCGTTGACTGTGCCACTTGTGTACATGTACCTCGGGCATCATATGCACGGTACCTGTGAAGACAACTTGCTCCTTAAAGCCCCCATATGTACAGTCGAAGGAGATGCCTGGGTAGCTTAATTGGTTAAAGCACTTGGCATGTAATTGAGGGCTCTAGGTTCGAATCCCAGTCAAGGCGAATGATTTTTCCAGTGTGAATTTCACACAATTGTGTGATCACTGACGAGTGACTCCGTGGAAGCAACTGTGTGGCTAGTTCCATGATTCTGTGAAAATTTGCTTGGTTAGTTCTTCATTCAAGTCAAATAAACCAACATTCATGCTGTTGTGTCTGTAATGAGCAAGCATAAAAATGATGAAGCTTCAACAGTTCAAATTTCATGAATTAAACCATTTTATGTTTTTAATTAGATGATTAAATGTAAGTTTGTGTTGTTCCTCTCTTGCTTTATAAAAATGAATTTCATGCCATTGGAACTATTGCAGGCTGCAATATGATCAGCATTTCCCTGGAAACCAGCTTAATAATTCGTGATATCTAAGTAGGTTCCATTTCCAATATCTTTGCGACTGATAGGCAGACCTAAGTTTTTTGGGGGTGAGGGAAGAGGGCACATGACTTCTCAAAAGCAACCAGAATGCAGTAGGTTGTGCTTACCCCTTGGAAATTCTGTCACTCTCAGACCTCCGTCGTGTTACCTGTGTCACCAAACTTCCATTGCATTCCTTTGCTTGGTGTGCCGTGGTGGTCGTCCTTTGTTCTCACCTTTTAACCACATTTTTTTATTAACCTAATACATTTCCTTCTTTTCTCCATGACCCCACAATATTTCCTTTACATAAGTGGAATTATTTTTGGCAAATATATTTGCTTAACATTAATTGGGTATATTTTTAAATTAAACATCTACTTTAGTTGTTCCTGATTGAGTTTAAATTGCCCAGCAGGGTTAGTTCGGAATGATTTTATTGTATGTTATTTCATTGATTTAATTATATAATAGTTAAATTTAAAAGTAAATGAGTAAAAATTTGTAATGTAAGTTAGAGCTTGGTTCAAAAACAGATAGCAAAGTTTTTTTTAAATATTCAATAAAGTATTAGTAAATCTAGTATTAGAATATTTGAGGTGTTGGAAGTTTTCAAGGTTTTTGATTTTACTCAAAAGCAGTCGATGAACCATAGAACCATGATCCTAACCTCCCTTTCCCAGTCCTGACCTAAGATGCCTAAATTCAGCTTTTGTGTAAGGAAAATAGCAATTTAAGATAGTTCTCTTAGCCTCAGTCTGTATCATACCCCTGCCACCATTCCCTCTAACACACACTTTACTAGACTCTTGTCTCAAAATATGCCCCACCAAATCTACTCTTTTTTTCACAATACTCTTCCATAGTTCATTCCCCTTGTCTCTCACTCTCTTGAACACCTCTTCATTTTTAACTCTGTCCATCCAACTGATTCCCAACATTCGTCCATTACACCACACTTTTAAAGCATCCAGTTTTCTTTCTTCCTTTGCAATAGTCCAGGTTTCACATCCGTATAGAGCAATACTCCATACGAAAACTTTTCTAAATTTTTTTCTTATGTCTATGCTGATGTTTCATGCTGTAAAACGTTTGAATGAAAGAGAGAGAATTTATCACATGGATGATAATAGCATGAAGCAATTAATGGGCGTGAAGGGCATTGAGTTCAAATAGCATACAATTCCGTTGTATTTTAGCTAGAGAGCTTGGCGAAAGCTTGTAAAAAACTCTTCGTTATATCACAGGAACAGTTAGAAATCAAGAAAATTACTTTCATTTTTAGACTCATTTTAATCAGCTTGCTTCACAGAAAATGAGTTAAACCTTTGTTTGTTAGAGTAATTAAGCAAATAAAGGTTATGAATTTGTTTTCAAGAGTCCACTTCTGAGACACTGATGGAGATATTACACATCCTTTCTACGACCCTTGAGACTGGTCTACATGGGGAGTGAAAAGGATGAGAACAGGTTAATCCCATCAACCGTGGCCCCAGCTGAGCCTCCTGCCCTTCCCAATGGGCCACGTGGTGGATTGTGGAATGTTATAAAGAGGGAATTATTTGTTTCCATTCACATATAAAGTCTTGAGACAAAACATGGCAACGTCCACCTCTCTCTCTCCCCGCCTCACCTCCCTGGTGTCAAAGGCCCCGCCTCCATACCGTGAAGCCACTTGAACCGTTGCGAGCACACATGAAGGGCCAGCTGCGAATATATTTGAGAAAGATAATAGTGGCTGGTGCATAAAAATATGAGAAAACAGTTTGTTTTGTCGCCTATAGACTTTCATCATGTAGCTAAAGCTTTAAGGTTTTTCTTTGCCAAAATTAGATTAACAATTTTTTAACATTAATGACATAACACGAAAAGTATTATTGCATAAATAATCCTATTATGAAATGAAGAAAGTGCATTGTTTTTGAGTATTTATTTAATGATATGGTTCTCCTAAATAAGAAGGACATGAATGAAGCTGGAATAGAAATTTTTTTATTGAATATTTCTTTAAAATTATTCTACTTCCATAACTCTGGGGGATGACATGGGGGGATGAATGATATTCCTAACAGAAAAGTGACTTATTCCATTGTGAAATTTGTCTTGTTTTCCATAATAGATATTTAAAACATATATTTCCTTTGCAATAGGCACCGAACTATGATTTGATCCTTCATGTTGAAATACATGTATAGATCGGAGAAGCAATACCATGTAATGACATTAAGTCACTATTGTGCCATTTTGAATGACTGGACTTTTTCCATGCACTTTTAAAGGATAACCATTAATGCCTTTATTATTGAGGGATTATAATCTGGTTTGTGTGGATATTTTGTGTGTACACTACTTAAATGTGAGAAATAAATCATACCCATGTACCCCATTGCAATGAAATGTAATGTCTACAATATTTAATCATACTTTTCCACAGTCAGAGATTTATATGAATTAAATTCCATGAATTTAAATTAGGAAAGCTTAAGACTGATTGTATGATCTCTGATTAAATATCATATTGGCATAATGACTGAGGTAAATGTGCTCTTCCATTGTTAATATTCAAGTTAACTAACTGAAAATCTGTTATTATTATCAAATCGAAATCAGCATGAAGGATACATCATCTACTTTTTGTTGTAAACCAGCCATTCTAAAGTCGACTATGGTAGAGAGCCACTATTTAACCTTTTAACGCCTAGAGTGCCAATATTGTTATGCTGTTTGGTGCATCTCACTGCCGAAAGTGCCGTTTTTGGCCCATTACATTTAAAACAAGGGCTGATTTAAATATAGCAGGGAGTAACTTCAAATGATATAAATCCGGCGTTTAAAGGTTAATTAGTCATTCAGTGATTAAGGTATTTTTTATAATGAGCAGCAATCTTAATGTAAGCTTAAATAGTGTAATGTGAAGGACACCATCATTTTGATTTGAATGAAAGGTGTAAAGTTATTTTGTCTTCAAATTTACTTTAAATGCAATGCCAATATATGTTCAATGTTAGGAGTATTCTGTGCCCGGGAAATATACACATTTTTTATGCCGCATAGTTATTATTCCTCTTCAACTTCTCTACTATATGAGATAGGTACCCCTCTTAAGTCACTGATGTGAAGGATCATATTTATTCTCTGTCCTTTAGATATGTAGGTGAATTATATCATGATATATGCATGTAAGATAATTTTTATGGGCTGCTCAAACTTTTCCAATATTTTTGGCATAATTCTCCCAGTTACTTAACCTTTTTTATCTTGATGATAGCAATTAGTTGATTTAAACTTGAGGAACATTGTCACATAGGAGTGATTAAATTTTTTCAAATTTCAATTATCTTAATTTCATATTTATTTGGTACTGTACAATCATTAATTTTTTCCAATTAGTATTCTATTGTTTCTTCATCACTTTTTCCTACTGAAGGTTAGCATCCATGAAAGTTATAACTTAGGTATAACGTATACATAATGTCAAGTACTTTGACATCAGGTCGAGACTATTATGTGTAAATGTTTTATGTACATATTGATAGGCCTTTAAATTTGGAGAAAAGCCATAGTTACCTCTTTTTAAGCACACAGAAAGAAGGAAATGCCTTCTTAGTGGCTTGCAAGGCAATATGTTCTCGTAGAATTGTATCAGGTAACTGTTTAATAATTGACAATACAGCTTGCAGCTCTAAATTTCTAGGAGACTTAAAAGACCTCAAAAATCCTAGAAATAATGCTTTAAACCTGTAACATTTCATTTTCATATCTTTCTTTGAATAGTATATGTACATTCATATAAACTTGTGCTTGTTTGGTAGGTTGGAAGACAATTGAAAAAGTTAATGCATTACTAAAATTTACAAATGATATCTTATGGACACATACTACTGTATTATTTGTTCCTTGCTGAGAATTTTCTTTGGAACAACACATATTATCAGTTACTCTCAGAATATTCTTCAATTTGGCTAGACCAATATTACAAACTTGATCCTGGTTATTTTCAGTTTTACCCTAGGTTAGCACGGACATCGTTATCGTTGCCTTAGATGCTCTTGTAATGTAATGACTTTTGAAATTATTTTGCAAGTTTTCAAAGAAATTGAATGAGCATGTATCAAAATTTAAATGAGGGGAATGATGCCTTGGTGTAATATGGTTGTTTTTTTTAAGCCAAGAGGTCATATCTCTCATTGTCACACCATGAACACCTTTTGTAATCATTACTCTGCTTTATCACTCATAGGTAATACTTAATCTAATTTTTTTCCAAGGAGTGGTTTTGTTAGATAATTTCGATTTTTTCATTTTCATCCAATTTTTAACTGCCAAAAATTGAATAGGTTGTTTATAACTTTTTAAAACTTCATTTATAATGTGGGTTTGTGATACTTTATGGTCTTCAAGCTTAATGGTGTAGGTACATATTATATTTTGGCCATTTCAATCCAATATTAGTTAATAAAATTCTCACTAACAGGAAATATATTGAATACACTTTTGGGCTTAAATGATGCTAGGTGTGCTCATTGCTGAAATTCCCCTCTTGTAAGTGCAATGGAAAAAGAAAACAGAAAGCTAATATCATTGAGAATGAAATATGTCTTCAGAGAATTTTTTCATGTGTTTTGTGAATTAAAGCCATTAATATTTTGAGTTTTGCACTGTGCTGTATTGAGGAACATTGATATTTTAATGGTTGACTTTACTACATATTAATGAGAGAGTTTGCCATTTAAATGCCAGTGTTTATCAACATTACCCAGTGCATAACACCTAAAAACTTAATAAATAATGCTGGTGAAAACTTGTCAAGTTATGAAAATTCTTTGTTTAAGTATTAAAAATGTGCATTGAAATATTTGTTCCTTCCAGCCTCTGTAAAGAGTCCTTACATGTTATTTTTGTGGTGTAGTATTATCAAAGTTTTCATAATAGTTAGTAGGTTACTCAGTGGTTCTCAACCTTTATTTGCTGAATACCTCCTTTCAACATTGTTTGAAATATCATTCCCCTTCTCTTTTAAATAATTTGATTCTGCAAATGAAAATAATTCATATGTTTAGGAATTGATTTCAACAATAATTTATTCTGCAGCTTTCAATGAACTATAATCAATATTGCAGAATAAATCAAAAACAAACTGCACTTTAACATATGTCACATACTCTAAAATCCATCAAATTTTGGTGAATAGTTGTTCCAAGGCCCCTTAAAACCCTGAAAAATTGCTTCCCCCTGGAGGCAGTTTCCCACTGGTTGAGTACCTGTGATGAAACTGAAATAATTTGAAGTGTATGGCAGTGTTTGTGCATGAAGAAAAAGAGTGACCATAGTGTGTGAAGGCCAAAGGATTGTCTGGAAATAAATGAGACCATAGAATGCAATATTTCCTCAAAACGTACACTGTTATGCACTGTCACAACAATTTTACAGCTGTTAACTTTTGTAAACAAACCTTAACAAATGTTTTAGGAAATCATGTCATGCTAGATGCACCGACTGGAGACATTTATGGTTTCATCCATAGTTTAGCAAGTGTCCCATTGTTGTACTCCTCATGGCTTGCATAAAAGCAACACAACTTGCTCTTTTGACTCAATGGCCAAAGGAAAAGGCTCTCTCTGGTTCACTTGAATCTTTTTGCAAGCAAGCGCTAATTCAATTCAGTAAGCACTGGTCCCCATTATGGTGGCCACCTTGGGCTGAGATTGCCAAGCTTTCAGTATAGATTCACGCATTGCAGGCTGCACAGGATCCTCTTGAAGCTTGTTCCCGTACGTAATCTTGCAGACTGAATGGTGCACTGGTGTCACTGGATATGCCATTGGGGTGGCTGGCCGAGGGTGCGGCTGGTCCCTCCTCTGGGGTTCTGCTGTCATCAAGAGCGCACAGCCTCCTGAAATATGAATGTGATTGCCTCTGATTTGGATATTGTCTTCATCTTTGGTGGCATGCTTACATGAATGAATGACCTTTTTCTGTTTAAGGCTCTAGAGACAACTTCTATGCTCAGTCTTTTGCAGTCAATAAGATACTCTTACATATTTATTTAAACTAGCGGAAGGTACCCGTTGAAATTCAACGATGTGAAGAACATTGAACTTATTTCATAAGAAGCCTGAAGAATACCGTCATTTGAGGAGTTCATAACCCATCTTGTATGTCGTGTTCATTTGGCCACTTTGGCCTATGAACAAGAAAGTTTCTTCTATGGATTATTATGCCTGTATGTTTAGGGTGTGACAAGAATATTTGAACACCAAATTAAGCTTACGGCTAGTGTGTAATGAAAGTATCATTGTAGTCATTTGGGGTTGTGTGGCTTACTTAAGAAGAGTTCTCGATGATTGAGTAAATGTAAGTTAACTGCACTTTAACACTTTTAAACATATATAAATAACTCATAACGTTTATGATGTGGAAATTGGTCTAAAAACAGTTAGCAATCGTAATGAGAGGCAGACAGTTCCACTGCATGTAATACATCTGAGTATTAAACGATAATAAACAATGCTGTGTTTTGTTGATGCTACAGAGGGATTATTATCATTACTATTTGCTTCACGTATTCTTGCACATTTTATTGCGTATACATGCAGTGTCCCAAATGGAGCTATTTGAGAATAGACATTGAAGAGTATACTTGTAAATATGTGTTGAATTTATCTATTACTCCGGAAGCAATCTATCATATTATGGATATCATATCTTGGGACTCGGGGCCCTTCTAATATAGAATTTCTTTCTACTTGCTATCATGGGCCTGCAGGAAAACATGATATTTAAATGCTAGAGGCATGAATATCCTTTTAAAATCATCTCTGGTCGTTAAGGATATATGCTATTGTTGATTTCAGAGAAAAATGTGAGATTCAGCTCAAAACATGATTTTCTGATAAATACAAAGCGTAAAAGAAAATTGATTGAAAGATTTAAAAACTTCACTTATTCAGCCATCCGATTAAAAATATCCCAGCCCTCTACCTTGAGTGAAAGTACTTCTAAAAATCAAAAAATAGAACCACTGCTCCGAATCTAATACTTAGCATGGACCACCAGGGGGGACTTAAGGGGCCCTTACGGCTTATTAGTATAGCTTGTGTTACGACCAGATATATTTTCTATTCACATGACAAATTTCTGCTTAATCGGTTGGGTAGTTTTTGCGTGATGGAGCAACAGACAGACACCATAATAATATTTTTATATATTAGGATGATTCTTAAATTGGCCGTCTTATGGACCTAAGGTTATGTTATCTTTTCATGACTTTAAGTTTGCGGAGACATCAGAGGTGCTCATCTTTCTACTTTCACTGCAGATTGTATTGTCTCTCTGAGCTTAAAGGCTCAATTTCCATAATTTGTTAATGTAATTGTAGGTTAAGCAAATAACTTTAATGCCATTGCTTATTCTAGGGCTTAAGAATCCAATTTCCTCCCTTTAAAATGATAACATTAATTAATGTTGATTATAATTTTTTTCCCACAAAAAGCTGTAAAAACCACCGAGCATTTTATGAACTGGTGCATTATATTGTCTGGGACATAGAGTGCCAGGTGGTAGTAGGAAATTCTCAGTTCTACCAATGGAAAAGTTCTTACATGGCCAGAATATCTTAAAATTTTCTCTTTGTAAGATTGCTGTAATTGTGTGCAATCTTGAGTGGCTGGTGTACATTCTTGTCAAATAATCAATATTTTCTGGAAATCAGGCTTCAGAAAAGGAGGTTGGAGACTATTCAAGAAGTAAAGGGTGAAAGTTCAAATTTTAACTGCATGCTATTGTGCTTGTTCTCATGGACTTTTTTCTTTATTTGACTTTGATTAGAAGTTTATTGAATTTATGTATAGTCACAGATTTTAAACCAAATTAAACTACGATAAAATAAATTCCAGTAATAGTTATGTGTTAATTACTTTCATAGATTTGATTACCCCTGAAATAACAAAATTATTAGTAATATATACTATTTATCATAGTGTACTTATGTGTAATAGTATTTTTTGCATTCATACACAATATGCTGGATAAAGAACTCTGGGGATCTCCAGTAGGTCTTCCAAGTGACATGTTAATGATCAGCTTGTTTATTATCCTATAGGCTGAATGTTGAGAGGTCGAAATCTGTGGCTTAATATATATTGATATGGAACAGTTACTTGCTTACTGAATCTCATTTCAGTTTCTGTTTTCTCTCCTGCTAATTTCTTTTCAAAACCAGTGTCCTACTCCTGTTCATAGAATACCCAAGATCTCACTTGAAGTTATGTATTATCATGTTGATGAAGCTTTGATCAGGATTCCATTCCCATCTGTGAAGCACTTAGAAAGTCGTTTTCAAGAGTATTCAGCATATGTAACAGAAAAAAAGAGGCTTCAAACTGAGATGTAGTTGGAAGGTATGTGACCTATTGTAGGAACATATTTCTAAAGTGGCCAAATTTGCCTCTTGAACCTTAGTATTCCTAGGGTGGCAGAAAAGTCAACCCCCAAATTATGGGAAGGAATGGGAGGCTCTGACTTGGTTAATATCCCAAAACAGCTTCATCCCAAGGCATTCCTGTTTCATCTTAAAAAAATATGAAATGGTTCTGAATATTGTCCATTTTAGTATGGCTAGGACTAGATTATTTATTAAGAGTTTTATACTTGAGCCTATATTTTATTTTCCCATTTCATACTTTTGGCATAGAACATTCCTCATTTATTTGATGGTTTGGGCATTAGGAGAATGGAGTTACTAAACTAACTCTCCATGTTTTCACCTCCTGGCCTTGCAGACAACCTTATCCACTGCATCACCAAATTTATGTCAGCCTTAGGGGTTTAACTTTGCATATTGAAAGAGTGATAGGTGTGCTATTTTGTGAAGTTAACAACATAAGGATAAAATAAAATTTCATTTTCTTAAAATTTTTTATACTGCTTCACTAAAATTATAGAGGGGAAAAACAAAGTGCACCATTATTCGCAAGTGATGGTCAGTTGAGTTTTTTTTCCAAAAAGATTTAAATTTTCCATAATGTCAGTTGAGATTGTAGGAATCTTATATTCTGACAATGAAAATATAGCAATTAGCCAATTTGCATGTACAAATTAGACTTATTATGACGTACATGGTATTCATTTAATGACAGTTGTTTGTCAGACCTATCTTTTTTCAATGTGCACACCAAGGTATGTATTCATAAGTCTTTGGATGTGGTAATCTCTGTGAAACTTATGTGAATCAGGTAAATGGTTGGTTGATTATTTTTGGGAGGTGACCATTGGTGGAGTTCATCTAAGCATCTTATGAGGATAGGTGGATAATTTCATAAAGGTAGGTAGCGTTTTGGGGAATGGACGAAGGGTGGGAATAAACCTGGCATTGGCGTAAGCCTGCTCTAACAAGAGGCACCAAAAGATCCAAAGATAAATATCCCATCCTCCAGATGAGTACTGCAGTTGAAGTACTCTCCACAATACATACAAGTAGGGATTGAGCTGTATATATTAATGCTCTGAAACATCCACTACAGCTGAGATTCCAAATCTGACCCTTGGGATGGGAAGTCAGTTCTTTAGCTTCCACCCCAACTCAATCCCCATTCAGTAAATGTAATATATATATCATATATGGTTTTGTTTATGATATTTTTTCTAAAGATATAGGTCTAGACATTTATAAATTATTGTAATGTGTAAATCGTGGGAAATAAACATCAGGCTTTGTCTGAAATATCCTTGCATATCAGTACAGCTGTGATTGATGAGTAGTAAAATACTTTTTACTAACCTTGCCACTGACATGAAGGCAGCCTCCACATTTAATCCTGTTTTAGCTGAGGTCTCCACAAAAGGCACTCCATATTCGCTTGCTACCCTGCTGCCATTCTCCCCAGATACTGCTCGCTCATCTGCACTACAATCTGCTTTGTTCCCTTTAATAAATATGTACAGTGAATTTTTAAATGATGCCTTGATGATGGATGTGGATGAAAACCATAACTTTCTTAGAATGTATAGCTCTCGGGTTTCCAACTGGGTGATGGTGGTTTTTGGCACCGACGTTTTGAAGGCGTATGAATGAACGAGTCATCAATTGGATCATTGTGTGGCCGCATGCATCCGAATCACTGACCAAGTTCCTCGCTCACATGAACGGTATCCACCCAGTGATCAAGTTCACCATGGAAACCAAAGCAAACAACTGCCTACCCTTTCTCGACATCCTCATCGAGAAGAAGAAGGATGGAAGCCTGGGACACAGTGTGTACAGAAAACCCGCACAATCCGACCTCTACCTAAACAGGAGAAGTAACCACCACCTGGTACAAAAAAGAGGCATGATGACCACCCTGTTCCTTACAGACAAAACAGTGTTGGATAAAGACTACCTTGACGCCGAAATCAAGCACTTGAGGTGGACCTTTCTTGCCAATGTATATGGAGAATGAGATATCCAGATGGCCCTGACAAGGGCCTTGAGGGAAAGGAATGGAGATACGACGGGAGAGAGAAAACCAAAGAGTAGAGCCAGCCTTCCTTTCATCCCCAGGATATCCAACTGGATCACCAGTATACTGGCAAAATACAAAATTACAAATATACATAAGCCAAAAGGTAAACTTAAAGACATCCTGGGACCACCAAGGATGATTTGGGATTAAAAACACCAGGCGTTTACCACATCCCATGTGAATGCGGGAAGGTGTTCATCGGCGAAACTGGCCGCTTTATAGGAAAGTGCTTAAAAGAACATGAAAAGTGCATCAGACTCTTCCACCCAAAAAAATCCACAGTAGTGGAACATAGCCTCAAGAAAGGACAAAGGACCAATTTCAAAGGGACCGAGATCCTTCACTGCACTCCAAGTTATTGGGACCGGATTGTGAAGGAGGCAGTGGAAATAAACAGCCCCAGAGACAAGATCAACATAGACAGAGGTTTTCAGATCAGCAATGCTTGGTAACCAATCATGAGTCTCATAAGAAAAAGAGCAGGAAAAGAGGGCCAATCAGAAGCAAGCTAGCCCATCCATAGAGCATATATAAAGTGACCAAAATATTCACCCTGAGGATGATGGCAGACTATGCCTTCGAAACGTCTGTGCCAAAAACCACCATCACCCGGTTGGAAACCCGAGAGCTATACATTCTAAGTATTCACCAGGAAAGCCTTAAATCTTACATAACTGTCTTTTTTGATGAAAATAAATTTTTCATGAATAATTTGTGCTAATTGCTAATGATTTTCCTTGATTGTGATTTATAATGCATTCCTTTTTTATAGACAGATAAAATGTAAAAGAATCAAGGAATAGGTCAATGGATTTTTCTTTAATGCCTAAATGATTATTGAACCAAATGTAGTACAATGTAATTGCATCATTGTTGTCAGTTAATGCAGTCACTGAAACTATTGGAGTGCTTTTTACTTTCCTCATTGGGAAAACATCAAATTCTTATACTTGGGAAATTAAATTCTATAAGGATAAAATTTACTAGTATTTTTCTAGCTGATGTAATGATACTGCTTACCTATGAGCATGATGGCCACATCATCAGTGGCATATTCTCTTATTTCTCCGAGCCAAGCTCTTATGTTATCGAAGCTTGTTTTGTTCGTGACATCATAAAGCAACAGGAGTGCTGAAAAAAAATACAAATTCATCAGTACCACATATATTCATTTGGCACAATATTTCATTTATTGTTCTCATCCAAATTTTCAATCATTCAAATATTTCCATGTTATTAACGAGAATTTGTGTAAGATCCAAGTTGAATGCTAAAGATTGTTAAGGTTTCTCAGTAGATCAATTGTGTATGTTAACCATTTGCACTTTTAGCTCGTGGAAGCGGTCAGGCTACGCATGTTTATTTGGAATCAAGACATTTTCAGTGATTGAGAGACAAGATATGTGAAAAAATATTTTTTTTTTATTATTTGAAAATGTGAAGGATTTTAAGTGGGATTGTATGGTGAATATGAGTTGAAACTCTCTTGATAGTCACAAGGAAGCTATTCTGCTTACATATGTTTGCTGTGAAATATGTTATTGGCTTTTATCAAGGTAGAGTGCTTTAATTTTTACAAAATGTAAATGAGGGTGGCTCAACAGAAGAAAAATATTCTCTAGGACCATGATCTTATTCTAGTCCACCTTGTCAAAGCCTTTAATTGCGTGTTCACCGACCTATTTTAATTAAATGGCATTATGTAGTTAAAAAATACAAAACAGACTGGTTTTCAAATCTCAAACAGAAACGGCTATTTAATTATGGCTTTAAATCTTTCAAGACAGGCAATTTTTGAAATTGAAATAATGAGAAAAAATTTTCTTCATTTATCGTGGATGAATTTGTCCCTTGATTTTTCAGCTTTTACTCATATTTATTTCTTCAACTTGTTTTTAGTTTTGAAAATCTTAATACCACCACTTTCATTGAAAATGCAATGTAAAAGATTTATTAAGATTGTTTATGATGATTTTTAAAAATGAGACATCCAAACGTGCAAAAATATTTTATTTACATGAGATAATCTTATTATTGGAAGTGACTTACAATGATTTTTCAGAGGTGAATCATATGACAAATTTTGTTGGGCTAAGTTCACAGTTAGAATCACCTTGTTTGTCTTTCCTTTGTTAAGCAAAATCAGATGTAATCCTGCTGTGTGTGGGGATTGAATTTATATTTGACGATAAAAAATGAATGACTAGGACTCTTTGTTGTAAGAAAGTTTAGGCAAATGCTGAAGCTAATTGAAAAGGCACGATGGAAATGCATGTAATGTAAAAGTAGTTGGCTGTAATCTATTACAGTATTATTGGCAATTGAAGTTACGATTTGAGTAAACTATTAACATGAAAAGTGAAGGATTTTATCTTGAAACATTATTGATCATTAACATTAAAAGTGAAGGCATTAATTACTTGTGATTCAAATTTGAGATTCTTCCATTATTGAGCCACCCACAGTTCCTATCAGAAAAATAGACACTTGGGGGATCGAGTTGGTGTGGTGGCTGGAGTACACGATAACCATACGGACGGCCAGGGTTCAAATCCCAGCAAAGGAGGATGTTTTTCAGAGGAAATGCAATCCCTACTTGAGTGTCTTGTGGAGGGCACTTCATGTAGAGTACTCCATCTGTCGGATGAGATGTAAAACTGTGGTCGCTTGGTGCCTTTCGTTAAGAGCAGGGCCAATGTCAGGTTTCTATCCACCCTTCCTCCTATACCTATCCCCTATGGTGCAAATGACCGTAGCTGTCAGTTGCCTCCCCAAAATCCAATCCAATAGATTTTGCCTTGCTTAAAGGGTGGCAAGATGCTGATAGGTCATACTTTGTTTTATTGAGGTTTCAAAACAGGATCCCTTGGGATATAATTGTTAATCCTTATTTCCTTTGGCAACATTCTTTTCATTCATTTCTTTGAGTTTGTGACCAGTCATCCACTTTGCCACTTTGCTTCTCTTAAATATCAACATTCACTAAAATAGTCACTCCTTAACTTCCTCTACTCACATATCTCTCATTGGATGCACGTATTTGTCACCCTAGAATTTAATGTGGCTTCAGTAATCAATCTAAGAGAAAATCTTCTGAAGAAAGTGTGATTTGTGTAGTGGAAATTTTTTATGCCTCCAAAAGTCAATCAGTCCATTAATAACTTGGATCGACAGAATTGAATGAAGAGTTTTGCTATCAAGAGAGTTTGGAAAGAAGAGGGAGTAAATAGTAGGTACTGTCTGATGTGGAACCTACTGTTGGTGCAAAAATTATGTAGACTCGAGTTTGAACACTGATTACAAATGAGCCGTGGTACCCACATGAATGCAAATTACACCAAATTTTAGCTCGTTTTATTTTACATTTAACTGTAGTTGCCGATTATTTTTACATTACACTCGATTTTTTATTCCGGTGAGAACTAAAAAAGTGCCGGTTTTTGTCCTTTTCAAACGGAACGCTCTCTCTGACATTTAATAGTGAAGAAACTTGAAGTTTAATCGTGATGAACCCATAGTAATTTGTAGGAAAAACATATTGAAATGTATCTTTCAACGTTCAGTTCTTTCTATTTTGCCATAAAAAAGTTATTAACAAGTTTATGAAACAACGTTTTCTTGGTTATGAAAAGTACTAGAAGCAAGATCTGGGTCTTGTTTTGAAGCTCTTTACAGCAGTATTTAATAACAATTACCATCGTAAACTCACGTTGTGATATTGGTTCTTAATGAGTTAATAAACAACCGAGTATTTTAGCGGACACAAGTCAGCGTTAAGGCGGCCGTTTTCGGAAGAGGGGTGGTGAAAGTTTGAGCCCTGTTGAAATGTGCGGGTTGCGGGCCGTTCATGTATTGGAATCTCTTTGGGCTCATTGAAGAAATTCAGTGCTTCGAGAAAAGGCCCTTATGAGTAAAAAGTGATGGAAAATGGTTGGATACTAACAGAACACAATTGCTACCTAAAATAAAATTCATGAAATGAGCGCGTGCAGCGATTGTTTTTGCCCTTCGAGGCAATGCTCAGAAGGAGCGTATGTGTAACGGGTTATGCCTGCAACTCACAAGTTAATTATAACATAATTTTTGCACCGACAGTAAATTAGCATGCTTACAACGGAGCATTCAATCACTGAGGTAATTCAATGAGTGATGATAAGAGCAAAGTTGGAGGTAGTGGTTAAGAAAGACTGGAATGTATTGAATGTTGAAGACTATTGGAGTTGTTCAAACTCTTAGGCTGTGGAAAAGAGGGAGGAAGATGAAACTTCTGGACTACATAAAAATTTCCAGAAAGCATTAGAAGCTCAGGATAGGAATGGTGGGGGATATCATTTCATCACCATTGGAACACATAGGTATAATGGAAGGATTTGTTAAGCTTTGTCAAATTTTAGGGGTAAAAGTGAATTTTTGAATTTATACTCACCATGTGCATCTCTGTAGTATGCGTGTGTGACACTGCGAAATCTCTCCTGGCCTGCTGTGTCCCATATCTGCAGTTTTATACTTTTGCCATCCACTGTAACAACCTTATTCTGAAAGAAACAATGTATAATTAACATTCTCTTCTACCACTGAGTGATTTTTCATTCATCGTACGATTTTATTATTTTGTAGGTGAGGAAAAATTCAATTTTTATGCATCTCAGTACCAATTAATTAATTGGTGATATAAATATTTATATAGAGCCACATCATATACTAATGGAGCAAAGCTGACAGCCAGCTTGCTGTTAGAGCTTCAATACAGTTGAAGTGGTGAACTATTTTTTGTATATTTCAATTTACCTATGTTATGCCTATATAAGTATTTGAAACTTGTAATAGTTGAAGACTGAATTTCTTTGATTGATTCATTATTTGGTTACCAATTTTTTGGTCATTAATTAAATTACAAAATACCATCATTTGTGCCCCGATTTATATGAAGTTGTGTTAAATATATAAAATAACGAGAGTCACTAGTATCTCCGCTAAGTATCAATTGTAATAATTAGCTTTCGTCTCTTGCGTAGCACTAGTTCAGTATTTGCCCTGCAGTTTATGCAACCTTACATTGTCATAGTAGATGTGCTTGCCTATGCGACAGGATAATAAACTCGATTACGCGCGCCCACGCGCGTCATTATTAACATACGCGGACGCGGGAAAGCGACGTGATTCCAAATGCTCCACAGGAAGGCGACGTGATTCCATTTGGAATCACGTCGCTTTCCTGTTCCTGTGGAGGCCAGATGGAGTCACGTCGTTTTCCTGTGTCGAGCGTCGATTTTTTCAAATGGCTTTCATTAATTCATAAATTTATTTTATCTCACCACATATTATCCCCTTACTTTGATTATATCGTTTTCTGCATGAAATACATACGAAAAAATCGACGCAGGAAAGCGACGTGATTCCATTTGGAATCACAGGACCGGAAAGGGTTAATTCGTGTTAAATGGCTGCTCAAATCTCCTACGTTTGTTTAATTGGAAATGTTAGTGTAAGCATATTCTACTGAATGAAAAAATAGCTAAGATTTGATGTTGATGAATGCCAGTTAACATTCTGGGGTCCCGAGATTGTCCTCGTTTGAGACATACCTCTGTGTTCTGGAGCCCACGGGTCATGTCGCGTCATGAACTCGGAATGCCAGCCCATTCAATCGCGTAAAGTAAATGTTTTATGATTTTTAGATATATGATAAGTGCTATTCCAGTGGCTCAAGAACTGTGATACAAACAAAACAATGAAGGCGCCCTATAGGTCGTTTTTAGTGAAGGTCTCCTGAAACCATCATATATGTAGGAGGCTATCCGGGCGAAATTTATGCACGGTCTTAAAAAAAGCTCCACGGAACGGGAAATCGATATTTTTCAGGTTTGGCGGTAGGGAATGCATTTACGAACTTCTCAGAAAAGTAGAGATAACGTTGTTTTCCACAGTAATGGATATTTAAGAGCGCTATCGGTCTTAGTATTTCACTCTCCATTATTTGAAAAGGCTCATAAAACCTATATTTTAATTAATCACTGAGTTTGGATGGAGAATGTTATACTTTATGCCATAAGAATGCTAAAATAATTCTTAACCACTTTGATTAAATCCCTATTTCAGATTAATATATTTTAAGTAAATGTTTATGGTGTACATTCAGGATATTTGGAGAAATTGATCAATGTACCCCTTTAAGGAGATATTTTCACCTTATTTGCTGTGCTAATTAGGTAGCTCTATTTTCGTGTGAAAATTCGACCTTCATTCCCACCAATAGAAGAAACGTTTTACTTCGAATATAAAAGTGCCAATTACGGAGCACATTATCAAATTGAAGTTGCAGGATAAAATTTGATGGCTAGGAATGTAATTTATGAAAATATTGATTTCTTTGAAATAATAAAAGGACATAAATTATAAAGGGAAAAAATATAAAGGGAAAAAAGAAATGGTACTGACTGATCGTTGGGTGCATAAAAATATAGCTCTGTGACGTACAGAATTCAGTCATAACCTTAGTATTTATTGGATGGTGTTATAGTTGTATAGAGCCACAGACATTGAGCGGAATAACTTATAAATTGTAGTGATATCCGTGATGGGACAAGAATGTAATGAAATAGAAATGAATTCTCATGAATGCTTTTCAAATGGTTCTTTACTTTGGAGTAATTTTAATTTCTCCGAGACTACTTGTTACAATGGATAACTTTGAGTACTGCGAGTGAGTGGCAAGTGTCACGTTTTAAACTATGAGTTGGTACTCTTTGATTTGGGAATTTTATTTTATAACTAAAACATGCTTTGAAATGAAGCGTTAACTGGATTAATATATGGATAATACTTGTGGACATATGTTTTCAGAAATAAAATTAATAATGAAGATGGCACGTCAGATCTTTGTTGTTGCATTTTATGGTCACACGTTTTCGTAATAATTTGTCAATATATCATACAAGCGTATGAATTTTAATGTTTTACAAATTTAGTGTCATTAATTTCATTTTGTTGACGACATGAAAGCGTACGGTAATAGTAATTGTTCATGAAACTGACTCGTCCACAATCCATTGATTTCTACCTGAACTTATATTTTTTAGTTTGATTTATTTATTTCATATGAGAAAACAATATGGTAATCCATCTAGCTGTCATTTACCGCTAAGGGATTGCAATTCATATTTTTGAGTACTTTGCAAATTAAAGAAATTAGTCATAGATATTCTAATTGAAAGTTAGCGATAATCAACCACAGCTTTTTGGCGGTAGACTCGTATGTAAACTGTCGAGTGAATGAAATGGAGTTAGGAAAGATTTTTTTCTGATAAAGATACTGAACTTGCAAATGTAAAAGTGGGGAAATTTAAGAAAGATTGTTTTTGCAAAAGTAGAACTTACTTACAGTAAATCCTATTCCAACCGTTGCTGAGAAAGTTCCCGTTTGGAATTTTCCGGTATCAAATTGGACAAGAAGCGAAGTCTTCCCGACACCACTGTCACCCAGAAGGATTGTCTGCAAAAAAAGAGCCATTGTATGTTGATAATTCATAATTTAGAATCAAAACATTTGTTATGTAATTAAAATAAGTCTTTAGACTTATATCTGTAAAATTTCAAATGTAAGTGAAAGAATTGAACTAAGCCGTTAGGAAATGATGAATACGTTGACTTACTTCTTAAAAATGAAAAGAGGCATAAAGATAAAAGAATTTGTTTTATGATATCTTTTTCACTTAATTCATATACTTATTGATATTGGCATATGATTTCATTCCTAAGATTCGTATTTATTATGATCAGAGAACGGAAAAGACATATTCAACAAATTATATTTGTCTCAATACGGTTCTTATTTTTGTTGCATTTTCCGTGTTATCAGTGGTCGCAGATGTCCTGATAAATATGTATTATTGTAGGAGTGTTGCACATACGAATTTGTTTTAATAGCTACCTTTTTGTGGTCTATAGTAACTAAGTTACTGTCTGATATTTATTTACACATTTATCAATGATCCGTCCCCTATTTTAAGTTGAAACACCTGAATGTTTTTTTTTGTAGAAACTTATATCTCATTAGAATGTTCTAGCTGCACTCTTTTACCAAAGCTCTGATTTAATTTGTGACATCTATCTTGATCTATTTTTTCTCTATGTCAATGAAATTTGGTGTTGCAACTCATTTGTTCTGCTATCCAGGGTTGTATATGAAAAATTCTAACCTGAAAAATTTATTTATTTTAAATGACCACGGCCTTAATCTTCTTCAAGTCTATTTTAAGACACTAGTCAATGAATCTCTTATATTTTTTCGTTTAGCCTTACTTATTTGGCGTAATTAAAAATAATATAATACAATTTATTTGATTCTAAGAATTTCCTGTGCATTCCGATTACACCCGGTAGTATGCCGAAGACGGAGGGTGAGGAGCGCGAAAGATGAAACCGGTATTCTCCTTGACCTAATTTTAAAACCTACTTTGGCGTTGTAATTTTAAGTCTTGCGTGGCTAAGAGGCTTATATTTGGTAGAGCTATTCTACACAGCGGCTGCATGTTGGGTTACGATTGAGAAATGCAGGGAAGGCTCGTATCAAAGATTTGTTTAAAAGAACTCCGTGCTTAACTCTTTTAGCCGAATTTATTTTCCCTTACAAGACAATCTCTGGTAGCATTCATCTGCTTTAATACTCTCAAAACGTTTATTCAGAACTTCGAGGCAAAATATTTTGATAGACATAGCGGAGAATCTGCTTAAATCACCAAAAAGAAAAATGCATATCGGGGCATATTATGGAGGTCATTTCTTTTAACATTTCAAAATCCGACCCGTATATATTGGGTGTGGATCACTGGAAATTTCCGTTTTATGTGTATACGTTAAACTACACTTGAATTTTGGATAGCCTTCTACTGAATAAACTCCATTATTATTATTATTATTCATTTTATCCTTCTTCGCTAGTTATCACCTAGCTTGTGATCATCGAAATTTTATTGAAGTTTTTGATGTCGCAATTTAATTACAGTTATGTAGTCGTCCTAAATTTGATGAGCATATGATTAAATCCATCAATTCTTTGTATGCAACTACTTCCATGCGTAAGGATCAAAATATCGTGGCGTTGAGGGCTATGGACGAGTAAGGAAATTCACCTTGTGTCCGGCTCGCCATCTAATGGGTGGAAAAGCAGGTGTGTCCTCTCGAAGGGTGACTGAGAGTGATTTGGGTCTACTTTTGGTAATTTGCTGGTGCTATCCACGTATGCATGCAGATAGTAAGGAATTTGGGTCGGAGTTTGCCATAACATCGGCCGGGTAACGTGGGTAACATGAGAAAAATTTGTAGATTTTCTATAGTGAAGCATCCGTTGAAATAGCAAAATTTACAACTATCACGTGGATGGTGTGCTTATGAACTTGATTCATTTTTCAGCTGTGAAGGCACTAGCTGGCTAACAGAGTCAAAAAATACCCCTACTGCTTTAGAGTTAAGGACACTTGATTGACTAGGATTTTTAAATACCATCCAAAATCTAACCATAGGGCTCAATATGTGCCAAAATACCTTTTAGCCATTTTACCGCCATAAGGGATCACCACGGCAAACAAATATTTTCGAAACATCCTTTCAGAAATATTTCTATGGAATTATTTTTAAAACGTGATTAATAATTTTAGTAAACGTTTTTTGTAATGTAATCACTATAAAAATTATGACATTTTATGTGTATTCCTTCCGCGTCCGATCTTTAAAATGCTTCTTTCTCAAAAAAATTACATTTGACAACAAAATGTTTATACGGTTTCTTGCACTGCTGAGTCATAATTTTAGAGGCAAAATCCAATAATGCCCCTGTCTCTATAGCACTGGGACAATTTTTGACCATCTCATCCGGCTCGAACCTTTAATGTGAGGAAGAGAGTTGTATCGCAGCGGTTATACTAATCTCTTAAAAAGACGGAGGAAGGTGGCCTAATATATTAACATTTCTTGTTCTACATAACGGCAAGAATGTTCTCATTTTCGTGCGACGGAGTAGGTCCGAGGTATCATCGAGATTGCAATATCCCACATATGGGTGCTTGGCTCTGGGTCTAATTAATTGGCTATCTCTCACCAAACTTGCGCAACTGCTGTGACAACAGACATCCGTGAATTCTCGTCATGTGCCCTCTCCGTGTTCAGGCATTCTCGCCTACTCTCTAAAATTCTTATATTCAGACAAGCGTATCCACTGGTGTCAGAAAATGACCGCTAAGATATGAGACATTATCATAAATAATAGATCAGACGTGAATCAACCTATAACCCAAGTTTAAGTGTGGTGAGAGGGGAGGAGAAATGAGAAGAACAGCTGCAGTAATTCCTCGTTATCAAGAATCTCAGGGGAACAGAAAAAGAATTCGTGTTAGCGACGTCGTAGGAAAAAGTAAAAATAGGCTTGCTGATACTCTGACATTAATTATGGCGCATTTACATGCATACACACCATTCTCTCTACATTCATTTTTCTTTTCCAGACTCACAAAAATATTCCGCTGATAAATTGTAATACATATTTTTAATTTTTGTATCAGCAGAACTAATCGTTTTATTTTCGTTACCAAATTTAAACCATTGGACAAACAATTTAAAAGAAAACTTTATTTGTTAGTTATTTTTAATTCATAAATTTCTGGACTATGCACTATATAACAATTACTGTTGGGCTTTAAAAAATTATGTATGTTTTTTTTTGCCAAAGAGCATGGCGCAAATGATTGCTACATTCATGTTTAACTGTCTTTAAACTGCCTGAAAAGGTGCTGGAAACATTTGTTGATGCCGCATTACGCTGGAGCACCTTGAGTGCGGTCATTACTGTAAGCTTAAGATGGTGTAGAAGTCGGTAACTGGTATAAAAATCTTCAAAGGGAATCGATCAAGTTTAAGGAGTATATTTTAAGTGGTAACTTATTTGAGGATTTCGTCATAGAAAGATTAGAAGTGAGGACTGTTCTGGTGCCCACAAATGAATTGGATTAATACCCATTGTGCTGAATTCTGTCCACACCCGGCGTCTTCTCCATTCCTCATTAACACAAGTCTCATTTTCCAAGATGTGTACACCACAGTTCTCTACCCCCATTCATACTTCGATGTATTTTGCCGAAAATGGTGTAATGAGTTTATTCAATTTGTCTGCTACATTTATGTTGGGCAATGCCTACAGGCTGTCATTCCTTCGAAAATGCTTGAACACTGTAGCATTGGCGTTGATGCATTCAAACAATAGCGTATTCAGTAATTCGGGGGCTCCAAAACCAAGGGGGGTGTGACAAAATTGCATGGCATAACTATGATCACGTAACTAAGGTGTCACGGCGTGCAATCACGAACGCTTCTATATTATGCAGTATGAAAACCACTTAAAAATCTCCCATAGCATCCCAATCGAGTTTTATCCCCGGAATATTGTTGATCGAGTTAAAAATCATAACTAGAGACGCCGAAAACGACTGAAACGATTTTGCGTATTTTTTTCTTATAGCATCCATCTGAAATCATACCTGAAAAATCTCCGAATTTCTAGTTTCGACTCGGATATTTTTTAAACTGAAAAAATATGCTAGCCTTGACTCACATTTAAAAAATTCCACTTCCTCTGGCGCGATGTTGTAGAACAGCATTTTCAAATGATACACAAAGGATATCGTAGTGTCTACTTTATTTTCAACTCGTACTACACGAGTTTCAACTGACTATCAGTCATCATCAGGTACAACTAATCTACCAGATTATTTGTACCTGATGATGACTGATAGTCAGTTGAAACACGTGTAGTACGAGTTGAAAATAAAGTAGACACTACGATATCCTTTGTGTATCATTTCAAATTCAAAAGCCCCATATTAAATTTCTATGGCAACCTCGCTGCTACCGACAATGACGTTCCACTTTGACACTTAATAACATATGTTTATATTTTGCAAACATTAGTAACAGCCTCCAGACGTTTTAGACTATTAAAGTGAAATCACCTATATAAAACTTGTTTAAATGATATTTTTATCAAAAAATAGCTTGAGGTGTAATTTTCCCATAATTTTTGACAGTTTATTAGCTAGTTAGTAATAATTAACGTGGCTTATCGAAGAGCGGTGAGGGAGGAACTGACAGTGAAATTAAAACGATTAATTTGTCTACCGCGGTTTATTCTCTGCGACAGTAAATGTTAGTAGCTTGCCCCACCTTGTGCACTGGTCGTTCACGTTGTTGACTCCATGACTGTCCGTTGGAGATGCCATGGTCATGTAACTGTATGATGTCCGCCGGTGGTTGATAACCCTTGTAGCCAGTCGGTGATGGCGTCATGTTGGCCAGGGCCTCGCCTCGTCCTGGAGACAGTCTATCCACCTCCGGCTCAATGAACACTGATTCATCGTCGTCATAGTCGTCTTCAAAGTCTTTGGATAAGCTCCTTAGTCCTGCAAATATGTTGAGATATAGCATCAGTGAGTGGTAAGTGAAACTATTACCCACGATTATATCATTTGATTTAAAGACATTGCTTAAATTATGTTTTTAGATGGTTAGAAAGTTAAAATAAGTATGCAAATGCATTGGAAAGTGATTGCTTCTTTATAGTTAATAGAACTAATCTATAACTATTCCCTTTAAAAAAATATAGTTTCGTTTTACTAGAGTTGGATTAAAAATGGACGAGAAGCTCATTTAATAAAATTTAGTGTGATATTCATGCTATCACAGTTGAGGAGGAAATTGGGAAAAACGCCAACAGAAATTGGTAACTAGCGATAAAAATTTGTTTACGCCATACGTTAATGTGTTAAAAAATACTGAGTTTTGGTATAATAAATTTGATGACTTATACGAGTATCCTTCACTTTATTCGGAAATGAAAATATTTAAATTCAGTAGATAATAAGGAATATGCCATTCCCTATTATAAATAGTTGAGCCATTTTGTAAGCATTTTATGGTTATTACCAAAAGTTCATACTCTTGAACATCTGTATGCATAGAATAATACATTTTGTTTTAGAGAAAAATGAAATGAATTATAGTTTTTTGTCTAAACAATCGAGAGAAAATATAAATAATACTGAGTATTTGCCTAGAAGGATGAGTTATTTTAAAAATTCTTTGAAATATAATTTTAGAGCTGATAGCATGATGACCAGTAGGTATTGATTTTAGTTTCTGTTTCGGCATGTTTTTATATTACTAAGAACTAAATAAGTTACTAATATAATAGAACAATTATTATGGATTTATTCTGAGGTTAGGATGTACGGTTAAAATCTTAGTCTTCTCTGCTTACAAGCGCTGTAACATTTCATTCGTTAAACGGAGATAGCGCTTCATAAATAAGGAAATGATGAGCATTGGTGATTAAATTCGAATTGGGAACTCTAAAAGTCAAACATTTCGTCTACTTAGCGTGATTTTGAGAATACCTGATTATCCTTTCAAGTTACATTGAAAAATATTCGCAGCGTTGGGTAATGACCTAATCTTCATCATCAAATTCACGATTTTGTGTCTCATAATATTGTATACACCGAGATCAATCGTTTTACCGTTGAAACCAATCTTCCATTTTCTACCATACAATCTAGCGAAACTCAATTCAAATCCACGAGATGATCAGAAAACATACTCTTTGATAAGCCATTACGATAGAGAAATGCCAAGATTTATCAAATAAATTCACGGTAGATCTTAATTTATTAGCCGAAATGTCACCGAAAATTGATTCCATGCTATCAAAGTTTGGCCAACAGTCATCTAGAACATAATATTTACCAACTCGGAATCGTCTCTTTGGAAATGCAGAGTGACATGCTGGAGAGGAAGAATATTGGAACAGACTAGATCGATAAGGAATCGAAGCAGAACTGATAAGTTTTGACGCTATGAAGAACAAGGAAATCAAATTTCCCTCCGCTGCCTAGTGGAAACTGACGTACACATCTGGGCATGATTGCTAAGAATCATTTTCAGTTATTCAACAAATAAGCTCCATTTAGAATTGTATTTTTTCATTTTTGTCACTTAATTAAAGAGTTAAATTAGATTAAACTTCATTGAAATGATATAAGAGAGGAAGGGCAATATGAAGAAAAACTATGGTTCCTTCCCTGTCTTGAAACTTTTCATAAAGGTTGACGTAATAAATTGTAATAGGTATATTGCCACATGCTACCCCCTCGATAAATAAACGTCAATAAAGATTTAAATCACTTCTGCATCTTGTTGGCTAAATTTATCCTTCGTCAACAACACTATTTACATTAGAAAATATTTTTTACTAATCTCTTAATCTTTATTGGCACGAAATCAGTATTACTGATTTTTTAATGTCATTTCTATAATTTTAGAATAATATACTCAAACATGTGAAAGGATATTTAATCAAGTTTAAATTTTGTTTATGATTTACAAAAAACAAAATATATTTTATTGTGAATTTATTAAAGCTTCATAAACTTATGAGATAGTATAACTGATAAATAAGCTAATAAGCACTGGCCAAAACTCGTCAGTATTAATGAAACCGCAAGGGAGTCTATTGAGGCCATCTCTGTCAACGGTCGTTTCAGGTTAACTGAAATTCGATTCGACCATTTGCCTTAGAAATTTAAACTATCAACGCAGGGCTACAGTAAGTCAATAATTTGAGTAAAGCAGTCCCATTTAATCAATCGTATTGAAGCTCTGGTGTGATTTTTTCCGGAAGCGAGGACGCCAGATACAATGTTACCCAAGAAAAATGACTTATGAATATTAAATATTTGCTCTTACAGGAAAATCATGCGGGAACTACCCCAAAAATCTTGGGTTATTTGAAAACTACGAAAAATTATTAAAGATTGAACAAAGATCATGGAATATTGTCATATATCTGGATACTCATCCCGGATAGCAGCTTTTTTTGTAAAAACCTTGCTATGCCAATAGTGGCAAAAGTTTTATGCGTACTAGCACATAAAAATGTCTTTGGTGTGGTCGAAACTATTCCATTGAAACAAAACGTCTGTGTTCGCATGAAGCTAAAATTTACCACGTTTTATATGAATTAAGATTCATTGGAATTAATATTCGATTGGATTCATTGCATCCTAAATTTTTCGTGATAGTCGATGTGCAGAAGATGACGGTAAATACATAAAAATGACAAGACTATGCCAATGAAAAAGGATTGGAGAGATTTTTGCTAAGGGTTTAGATCTTTGGCGTCCTCTCAAGATTTAGAACCCATGAAAAACCTTATATTTGGGGGAACTTAAGGAATTTGGAATCGTATATGCCCAGGAATGTCTCGCAGAGCCCAGTCTATGTGGGTATTGACTTTTCCACGTGTGCGATAAGGTTTGGGGGTTCACTCAGCGCTGCCATTTCCCCTCCACCTCACGCGCACATGAAATTACGGGTTTCCGATAAACGCCAGAATGCTTACCGACCGAGAAAACGGGCACTTTTTTCCTCTGGCCCGTCTCCCAGGGTTGCTGCTGCCCCTGCGACGCCTGGCCCTCCTTCCCATGCTCCGGCGACTCGTAGCCGAGTTCCTCCGGGGATTCGAACACGTCGTCCGACAAAACGTCTTCTACAGCCGTTGCCATGGTGTCGACGCGACAATCGCCACTTGTCTACACACCCTTTGTCACACTCAGTTTCTTAGAAGTCGCACGAGAATTTTTAAGTTGCCACACTGTTCAGTTGTATTACTGCGTTTCGCTCGGTGTTTGTCTTTTCTATTGAGAGGAACATATTCACTACCTTTTTAACACTTATATGCTGTAGATATTCCTGTTGTGCGCTTTTTGTGAATGAGCATACAATATTTTTGAATTGCTTGGTTAACTTTAAATGGTTTTTCCAATATTACCCAAAAATAATATTCAGGGGTTTGATCACTTTTTGCTAACTTGGAGTAATAATTTGTGTTCAAGGACCTGAGTATTGTTGAACGCAAATTTTGCTGAGACTGTACTGATTTTTGTATTTTTTTAAAATCCGATCTAGTTAAGGAGAATTATTTTCGAATTTTCGGCACAAAAGCTGTACATGAAAGCTACTGACACACAAGCCGTACAAATTAATGAGGAGTCGATAATATATCACCCTTAGCTAGGAGAAGATTCCTCTTAAGAGTTCTTTGTACATGAGGTATGCGTGGCAAGTGATTTTGATGATTTCTTTTTCTTGACGATGAGTGACGAAAAATAGTAATCCTCAGCGATCAATGAGTAAGGTTGAAGACTAGAAGTTCGATAAGTCCGTTCGTTGTCTTCCTTGTGTCGCAGTTTCTTGTCTTTTCAAGGTCCCTTTGCCCTTTCCCTTATCTGTGGTGTGAAACCCTCCAAATATTTGGCTGTGGGCGTATTACCCGTCTTGAAAGGTTGATATAGGAGTGCTGGTCATTTGGTCCGGGTTTGTTTGCCGAGAAAGCTGTCCACTAGACTCCGTCTTTACACAACTTTCAGGGAGCAGGCGACATGTGCCTGCGGACGATGGCCTGAAAGTAGAAATAAAAATGTCCCATGATTATGCGGAAAGGTTGACACGAGACTCAAATGCTCACTCTTCCGAATGTTTGATTTTCCTGAAATAGCGAGTCGATCATTTACGCTCGAGTGACAAGACAAACATCCTAATGACCTCGTCATTCCAGTCTTCTAAATGAATGAATGCGAGAGGAAGGAATGAGTTTCCCCTAGCGGAAACATTTGGTGGGATGAATTGCGACTGGGATTTGGAAGGAGAGGAATTCTTTAAAGGCGACCGTTTTTTATGAACTCCATAGGCGCGTTGTCAACTCAATTGTAAATGACAACTCTTTTTCGCGAGGGATTCCGCGTGTTTGCCGAGCCGACTCGCCGCGTGAAACGTCTAAATTGGAGCGTTTAAGAGACGCACGGGGAGGGATGTCGACGAGGATTAACTACGGACGCGGAAAATCAATCGGGTTTGTTCCCAGAATGGCAGTTATTAAAGGGCACACATCAATTTGATACCCCCCGCACACTAATAGAAGTAGGTAATGGAAATTGAAATGGTCACGTGGGTGGTTTAGCGGAACTATTTTATTGACGAGGATAATAATTCTAATATGCCATCAGATAAGATGCACGACTGCTTTCGATTGTTTGCATGCTTGCCATGATAAAAATGGCCATTCAATGAATATCCTACCAGCTGGAAAATTTATTCCATTTCTCTACCGGAAAAATGGAGACATTTCTAATCATCATGATAATTTATCTGCGATTTTTTCCTCATGCAATAAACATTATTATAGCTTTGACGTAGATTATTTAAAAGGTTTCATCATATTCCCTGAGGAGGGAATTTAGAATCTATCGCTCATGGATTAGGCATGTCATTACTCTCGTCTCCGAATTAGTCCGTTCACTGAAAACAATATATGCACCATCTAAAATTCAAAGTTGCTGCATTGCATCTGATCAATGTTGTATAGTGCAAGCACTCTAATTAATCCTATACCTTATAGATGCACCCCCTCTGACATCAGGAGGAATGCAGAAAATAAAAACTACGGGAATTCAAGTAATTTTTCACAAGATTGATGCACGCGAGCGACAGCTGGGTCCAGGCTTTGAGAAAGTAGGGCACCAGGGTTCGAAAAGAGTCCCGCTTCACCCTCGACCCGACAAGTGTGCCTCGTGCGTTGGGAGACCCGTGTAACATTTTTCCATAACGACATAGCCCGGCGTAGTAAATAGACCTTTGTGACTCCCATGCAGTAGTTATGAAAGTGCTCACTGGATTTTAAGTTTTGATTTATTTTTCTAAAACGGCTTACGGATCTACAGAGTCGTTTGGAAAAGTGTAAGGATGCGTTTACAGTCACATTTCTCGTTTACATATTTAAATATTTCCCAGAAATCGTCGAAGGGTGTAATATATTTTGAAGCAGCATCACTTGGGACTCGCGCAGATTTTTTCGCGCCTTAAGTTTTTTTCATTAAGTTGTTTTTTTAATAATTATGTTTTACGTGTTTTTAATTAGCTTTGGAATTTTAGGCAAGAAATTAGAGGCAGTTCAAATTATGATCATTTCGTTATTGTCGTGAGGGCAGGTTGAAAGGGACGATAATTGAACTCTATAAACACTCCAAATTGATTTTAAAATATTGCTAGCTTTACAGAGCGTGGTTCTGAAGTGGATTGGATCATTCTTAGTTCAAATTGAATCATCAAATATTAATTTTCATTTTATCCTAGGTAGAGGAGATTTTTTCCATAATTTTCGGTTTGTATAGGCATTCGTCCCAAAATTCGAATATCCAATAGTATTTCAGCTGCTAGCTCTAAAGATTTATTTTTTAAATTTATATTAACTATCTAATCAGCTATTTCAAAGGTAGTTAATATTTTAACTGACTTTTATCCACATCTTTCATATTAGATTGGATTTCAGTAGCAGCTGAACCTATTTCCATTCAATTTCCGATGGGACATCCTTGTTGACCCAAAATCCATTTCCAGTCTTTGAATCGTTCAACCCGGATGAGGCCTGAGACTGGAGGGGAATTTCGTTTTATTCTCTAGCCTTCTGCGGTGCGGAAGAAGTAATTAGAGGTCTCAGCGGCGAGAGAGGTCGAGGAGAAGGGATTTCCTCCCTTAATTATCCTTTGTCGGAATATTGAGAAACGAGAGTCGTTTGATGAACCAATTTGAGCGAGCGCAGACTTGCTTCGGGTCGTTAAAAAATGTTGTCACTCCTCGCAATAAATTACGAGACATGCGAGATGCCGGAGTGGAATCAGGGAAGCCATGTGGATGATATGAGTGTGTACACGTCAGGTCCATTGCTGATCCATTGCTGTAAGTATTTAAACATTATAACTACCAAATTGTACTCATTTTATGAAAATATTACTGCAGTTGTGAATGAAAAAGTAACTCTTTGCTTTTCGATATAAATTTAATATAGTACAATCGTGGTTTCGACTGTATGTCATCTTCAGGTACAGATTCAAAATTGTCCTCACTTATATACATGGTCAAGCGGAGGGAGGAAGGGGGAATGGGTAGTACAGATGGAAAGGGAGGGAGGTGTGTGTGTGGAGGCACAATATTAAATTTATGTGGAAAAACAAAGCATTACTTTTTCATTCACAATGATCAGTAAATTCCACAAAGTCACGCCGGAAACCACCTGCATATTACTGCAACTTAATAACAGTGGCAGTATCGGAGAATTACTTTCGGGCAATTCGGAAAGGATTAACCTAGTCTCACATTTTTTGATGAGGTAGGACCTTTTCATTTCATATTAATGTATGTATATAAATTGTTTGTTAATTGTACTGTCCGCAGTCAGTTTTTAGTTGACTTTCTTTAAGAGGGGTAAAATTATACGCTTTTTTAGTAATTTATAGCATATATCGTAATAACTATCGCTGCAGTCGATGCAACTACAGTCCTCAAAACATACCTTCCTATATTACAGATATACAACTGGTTCTGTCATATTTTTGCAAATCAACGATTTTCTTATCCATATGCGAGGTTTTTCATTGAGTACAGTATTAATATTTGCCTGAAATTGGAATGGAAAGACGACTCATGAAATTGATTAAAATATCAAGGCTCAGTAAAATTTTTCATTTACTGCCAGCGTCTCGGCTAAGTTCAGAAAACGCTCGTCGCAAGTCCTGATTCATTTTGTTTTCTTTATTTTAGATAAGCCGCGCTGGATGCAATCCCACGGGAGATAAACACGCAGGAAGCAAAGCAAACCCAAAATAGGACTAAAGTATCGCTATCAGTTTCATACGAGCAACAGTAGCCTCAGAATTTTAACTCCCACCCTCTCTCATATCCCCAGTTCGTAGTACGTTTCGTCGGTTGGCTGGTTACTTGTTGGAAGGTGACCAACAACAGAGGTCATTTACACACATATGAGTTGGACGGTGGGATCGTTAGGAAAGGATCATTTGAAGAATGATGGAAGAATGGAGGGAAACACGGCGCCAGCATTAGCAAACACTCAACGAAATTCGCCACAGGGGTCTACAGTCTGATGTCCCCAGAGAAACAAGGAGTACTAAACTGAAAGTGCTCTCAACATGACACTAGTAGTAGAGATTACGCGGAAAAATGTCTTGCATTCCCGGCATTTTAACCGTAGCTTTCTGTTTCTTGATGGATCTTAAAGATATGAAGCTTCTATCTTACCTCTATGGATTTTAGCCCTTGGAGTGCTCTCTAAATGGACTCATGTTGGGCTCGCAATTACTCTGGAAAGCCTCGAACTTTGGCAGGATTTGAACCCTGACCTACAGCATAGGGAGCTAGAACTCCACGCTTCCGTCCACAAACTACCCTTGGAGCCACCCCTAGGGCGTGTGGCGAGGGATGCCAGGGGAGCAGAAAAGGGAGGGACTAGGGAAAAGGAATTGGGGAAGGGAAGGAAAGCTAGCACCCTAGCTAACGCTCCAACCTTATTCCCAAACTACATATCTGCGATAGAGAAAAACCCCAAAACGAAAGAAGTTCACTGTCGAACAGATTGATTCAAGGATCAATGCTTTCCGCCCACCATTCACGACCGCAGCAAATAAACTCGGAGCTAAAAATAGGTCGGGGTAGATACTTAATTCTAAAAACCTAAGATACATAATCCTATCATAAGAGGTAGGTGATGATAGATATGGATTGGATAAAGAATGTATTCTTTCCGCTCACAATTCGCGACTTTTGCGAGATCAAGAGGTCGGTGTGGATAATTAATGGTTATACCAGATAATAAATCATACAAGAACATAAATCATTATACCAAAAGATATCTGACTCTACCCAAAGTGGACGGTGTCGATAGATATGGATTGGTTAAGGAATTTCCTCTTCCCGCCCAGCATTCACGACTACAGCCTACACTACTACAGCATTCAGAGCAAAAAGTGGTCGATTTAGATAGTAAATTCTACCAAAAGATATCTGGTTCTACCGAAAGAGGTAGGTATTTATGGTCGTAGATTGGTTCGAGACTTTATTCGTCCCGTTCACGACTCATGGCGACATTAAGCGCAAATAGGACTCGGTGTGAATAATCCGTTCTTACAAAAGATACCTAATAATTTTTACCAGAAGCGGTAGGCGTAGATAGGTGTATCTCCCCGTCAACTTTCGTTTCGTGCAATCATGCGCGAGCGAGTGATGGAGAGGGCTCAAAGACGATCGTGTTACAGCAGTTCTGTTCTCGCGTCGCGGAGAAATCCCTAAACGAGGCGCGGCGTTATTAAATGGTATGTAGTGTCTCGCGCTCGCAGATTGCATGGCGACCCCGCGAACGGAAGGATCGGACGGGCACCGAGCATGCGCAACCAAGCGGGAGAGACGACGAAATCGAAGGCCATAAGGACAGCGAGAGAGAGTGTGTGCACGCGAGGGGTGCACCAAAAAAAAAACATGCGTGCGTGGACGTGCTCTTACCCGCTGATGCGAGATCATCACGGCGAATGACGTAGCCGGCCGAGTCGGGCGTCGCCGCCGCCAAACTCTTCCAGTCGCGGTCGCACTCAACACGACGCTCCCTGGCCCGCCGTCTTCCCGAGGTAGACTACACCTCCACACCGCTCAACGAGGATCCTCCCCCCCTCCTCACGGCTGTGCCCTTCCCCCTATCTCCACCCCCCTCTCTTTTCCCCTTCCCCTCCGCCGTCCCCCCCCGCGAAACTCTCGCTGATATAGCGGAGAGGGCGGCGTGACGTCATTACTCCAGGAGGCGCTATGCGCGCAGGAATCAATGGTGAGGGACGGAGGAGGCTGGATAGAGGAGGGGAGAGAGGGGAAGGGAGGCAGGGTGGAGGGATGTGAGGGGGAAGGGTACGGCTAGGGGTTGGAAATGGTTTTTGTGGTGCGAGTGGTTCGGCACGGAGGCGGGAGCATGAGGGGCTTGGAAACTCTGGGGGAGAGGCAGCAGGGGTTGTCTCACTCGTTCAGGGGCGGAATATGGGGTGTGGTGATGCAAGTTATACCCATCCCTCCCAGCCCCCTGTGCCACAGCTCTTTCTAGGGTGTGTATTGTTGTGGAGAGTGGCGTAGACGTTGATGTTGGAGGAAACTGGTTTAATTGTGGAGGAGTTTAATGGTTTGGGGGATTGGGGAGAGTTGAGTTTTGATTCTAGTAGAGGGAGGAGTTGAGATGGAGGGAGGGTGTGTTGGGGTTTAGGATGCGGGGAAGTGAGGCTCTCTTTTCCACGGTTGGGATGCCTCGGAACGCGGGCGAAAATCGGCGGTGGGAAGTCGTACAGCTGGAGAGAAATTTTTTACGCCCCTATTGAACGTAGGATTGATACATTTTGCTTTTAAACTAACCTCCCTCTCAGCTGTACACCGAAGGAATTCGATTCGATAAGGGTCTTTCTCAGTGATCGAAAATAAAAAGTAGTTATTGATGGTTTCACCTCTGTCATGGTCGAAGTCACATCCGGGGTTCATCAAGGAAGCGTGATCGGCCCTCTTTTATTCATTATTTATATTTGACCTAAGTTCTCGAGTTAGCAGTAAATTAAGATTATTTGCATACGATACAGTTATCTACCGTGAAATAAGTGAAGATGCGGACTTTAAAGTTCTGTCATCGGACCTTAACAACGTTCATTCGTGGTGCCAGGAGTGAGGGTTAGCATTGAATATCAGTAAACGCGCCACAGTTCACTTCCTGCGAAAATCATCCCACAAATGCTATATCTACACTGAGGATGGAGTAAACATAAATTCTTCAGATACAGTTAAATATCTTGGAATAACCTTAACTTCTGATGTATCTGGACAACACACATACAAAACATATGCGGCACAGCATTAAAGAAACTAGGTTTTTTTAAGCGTATAATAGGAAGGTCCTCGGATGAAAAAAGAAAAGAGAGATGCTACTTAACTCTGGTTAGGCCGCACCTCGGATACGCCGCGAGCATTTGGGACCCTGGCCATGAAGATTTAATCAAAAAAATAAATAAAATACGAAGAAAAGCATCACGATTCGCTGAAAGCTTCTACGAGCGAACATATAGTGTCTCACAACTTTTAGAGGGATTAAGGTGGGCGCCCCTAGAGACTCGTAGGCTACACGCTAGGCTTAGGTTGCTTGAGAAATTCAGAGCTGGTGTGTTTCAGAGCGACACAGAATATTACCATGACGCCTCACTCCATTTCTAGGTCTGACAGAAGCGATAAAATAAGAGAGATTCATTTTCGAACGAATAGGTACAAAAACTCGTTCTTTCCGCGCACAATGAGCGACCAAAATGTGAATTCAGCTCCACTAAATACACTGCCATAACAAACGTCACTATTTCACCTCCCAAAACCTTGACCCTTACATCTTTACACGGCTGGTGTCCTAACACCCCCTGCCACACGCCCAAGCGGCGGCTCGCTTGGTAGTATGTAGATGTATTCTCCGCGAAAATATCACTTCACTTCACCGGGATGGGAACCCGGATCTCCTTATTGTCGGTCTGGCAGTGTTAGCCATTCGTACCACCAAGCCATCTGTGCTCAAGCGAAGTAGCGGGAATATGTGATAGTCGGACGATTTTTAATGGCGCATCACTCCCCGTTGGTGTTTACATTTGCAATTACGTGCGTAACTCCGATCCATATCAATTGTGCATTTCGCTGTATTGCGGGAACTCTGTCAGAATTCGATGTGATAAACATTGGCGTCGCTTTATGAAAGATTATCACCATTCATTTTCATTTGAGTATTCTACAAGCTGATTGGTAGGTTTTTGGACAGTTTTTAATCTACTGGCATATCGTCCATTTTGGCTCCTATATATGACCTGCCATTGGATCCCTATCAACGCACTAAAATAATAAAATTCACCACGTGATACTTTCAGTCTATATTTTGAAATTAAATTCACCAAAGTGTCATAACTATACACTAATTCTAACTCAATGCCAGTCTGAAGTTGTGGTAAACCTGAGCGGTGAATTCTGAAACGTCGCGATAAAGTATCCCTTAGTGAATAAGGATTGAAGAGATATGAACTACTTGGTGCTGTGGATAATAGCTGACTATTTTTGAGATCTAACAGTTACTCTGTAAATACTAGAGAGGAAATTTCTACTACAGGAAGTGTGTAAGAGGCATATGAAACTTCCATCGTGAGTCTTTTCTCTGCTGTAAAGATCTGTTACTGTTAATTTACAGCTACATTTTTTGGTTTAATACCTGTTGAGAGCCTTAGGGATCAGAAGGTATGATCTAGATAGATTGATGTGGATGTTGATGTAATAACGGCTCATGTGTGGCCTTTGAGTTGGTCCAACAATGTCTCCTTTAGCCCGTAGGCTTCCGCGGATGCAGTGTTGACTGTTACTTTTTACGGGATTCATTCCGCGATGTATGTTTTTTGAAACAACAATATTTCGCTGGTCCTCCTGCCAGCTTCATCAGGTTAACTGAACTGCTTTATTTGTCTCGCTCGTCTTTATATATAAGTCTGGACTCCCATTGTTGCCGGAATATGAATTTGAAAAAATTCGTTTTAGACTGTTACTCAACTTGTAACCGTCTTCTCGGTTGACGTTCTCCGGTCTCTTCGCAATTTCTACAGCCTCCCTTATTAATCTTGGGTAATAGCGTATTTCCCTAGATATTAATCTTGTCTCCTCAAAGTTGAAATTATGAGTGGGGCCGCTGAGATGGTGTTCGGCTATTGCAGAAATGCGGTAATTATTATTTTTAATTGCCCGTTGATGTTCTTGGAGGCGTATTTTTAGGGCTCTGCATGTCTGGCCTACATATGATTGTCCACAGCTACACAAAACTTCATATATTCCTCCGTAGAGGTTCCGTGGAAGCGGGTCTTTGGCTTTCCGAAGTACGTCCCCTGTCTTCGTTGTGCACGTGAATCTGCTAGCCACGTTATACCTCGACAGAACTCTAGAGATTTTCTCCGTCGTTCCAGACACATAAGGGAGAGTGGCATATGCCTTAGGTTTCTCTCTGTTTTCTGTCGGGTCCGTGGGATTTTTATTTCGGACCCCGAGAGAATTTAGTTCTTCTTTCCGTGCCGTTTTTAAGATGTAGTCACGTCGGAAACCATTTTTCTCAAATGCCCTTATTAAGTGCTGCTTTTCGCCGGCGATGGAATCGGCGTTAGAGATCATAAAAGCTCGATGATACAGCGTTCTCATGACTGAGACCTTGGGTAATACGCTATTATCCAAGATTAATAAGGGAGGCTGTAGAAATTGCGAAGAGACCGGAGAACGTCAACCGAGAAGACGGTTAAAAGTTGAGTAACAGTCTAAAACGAATTTTTTCAAATTCATATTCCGGCAACAATGGGAGTCCAGACTTATATATAAAGACGAGCGAGACAAATAAAACAGTTCAGTTAACCTGATGAAGCTGGCAGGAGGACCAGCGAAATATTGTTGTTTCAAAAAACATACATCGCGGAATGAATCCCGTAAAAAGTAACAGTCAATGTCTCCTTTATTTGTTATTAAAATGATTGTTATTAGCGCAATTTCTTATCCATAGATGATATTGTCGGATCTTGGTTTTGAAATCCTTAGAGTGCTTATAGTACTTGTATCCGTCTTCTAATTCATTCCACTTTTTTCACCTCGTATTATTATTAAATTGCCATAGAACGATATTCACGAAGTGCTAAGAAGCTAATTGTGAATTTGTGTAATTAAATTTTGAGAGGAATTCAACATATCTGTAGATCGGATAGTATTTAAAAAGTGTGTAATTACGTCCCGCGTGTAGTACTACATTTTTTATCCATTTCATTATGATTACTGGTAAGTAAAACCGGTAAGAGGTGATTATTTACGATCAGTAGACTGTATTTACATTTGAACTGCCGTCTTTCATCTCTAGAAAGCGACTCAGTCGAAAAAGTTGTTTGTTTACGGAATTCTAGGTAACAGTTTTTGGCGACGAGTCGAGAATCCATAATGTTAATTCATGATGAATTAATTCGAGGTAGTGTAACAGTAATTGATCCAAGAGCCGATATTTTAAGTATCGCTTCGGAAGAGGAATAGGACAAGACTTCCCTTTGACGTGTTAATTTCAATTGCGTGTGTAAAAGCAGATTTATGTCTAATAACTCACAAGATGAGAAAAATATCGAACATTTTAATATAAAAGTACAATTTTTATATCTTTCCTGACTGATATCACTCAATTTTTTTGCAACATTTAATGGCACATGACGCTATTTTGACCGCTCACAATTCATCTCAATATACTCCCTCTAAGTCTTCCTTTTTGGCGCCGAGTCAAAAATCCATAATGTATATTCATGTTCTCTTACCTCTTTTGAAGAGGGTGGTAATTTCGTGTTTCAAGCATGCGTTCGGTGCCGGTGGAACATGAAAAAAGATATATAAAACACATTCCTTGGTCTCTGAGTACAATTTTCAATTAGCACACTCGGGACAATGTCACATTGAGTGAATTATATCGGGGTCCCAGCGGTGGAAAGTTAATTGGGCCTCCAGATTTCCATCTCTGTTTAACGACGGTAGACTCTTAATGGATTTTTTCGAGCGAGTTGAGGAAAAACCCACGGGCAAATTCATGGATGCGCTCTACGGTCACATTAAAGAGACTAGGGTCAGTCCAGTGAGTGATATAAATGTCCTCGGACGAATTAGAAACAGAGAGATATTAGAGACTTTGCATGTCTCGGCCAGACCTTGATTACGTCTCAAGGTTCGAGGACTGACTATGAGAGATTTTACACGCGACGCGATCAAAATACAAAGGGGAACCATGCAGTTCGTTAAAAACTGCTGCGAGCGATCAGAAAGTGTGTCACTGTTAACGCACGGGCCGGTATGGAGTCGAGCTGTCTCACTCTAGGCAAAGGTCACTGAAATATTTTACACCACTCGAGTTTTGGGCTGATGCGGAGAATATTTACTTTTAACTCAGCGTTTTTTTTAGTAGAATAGCCGAAAGCGACTGAATGAGAATTGCCTGCTGACGGACAGATATGTATTAGTAATATTTCACATTGAAAATAAGAACATAACATGATAACATTAGATTCCACGTCATTCGGCGAGATATTGTGGAACATCATATTGTGGCATTGCGTAGCAGATGGGTATCGTCCTCTGCCTTGTGTCGTTCATTTGACCAATCAAGACAAACTTGGGGCTTCAGGGTGGTCCATTGAGGTACATGGAGAGGGCCCTTACAATGCTTACTAATGCTAGAAGCTGAAGCCAGTCCGCCATCTTCGTTGACCCTCATATTTCTATAGCGCTTTCAAGCCTACGTAGTAATTTTGCAATTTTACTAAGTTTTCCATCGAAAACTTACCGGAAACAGGCATATATTTACTTCTTTCGTATGCATTATCCGCAAATACATTGTTTATTTATTTAACCCTTTCCGGTCCTGTGATTCCAAATGGAATCGCGTCGCTTTCCTGCGTCGAGCGTCGATTTTTTCAAATGACTTTCATAAATTCATAAATGTATTTTATCTCACCACATATTTTCACCTTACGTAGATTACATCATCTTCTACATGAAATACATATGAAAAAATCGACGCTCGACGTAGGAAAGCGACGTGATTCAATTTGGAATCACATTTGGACCGGAATCAAATTTGCACCGGAAAGGGTTAAATTAACAGTATTCCGCATTCCCGGAGAAAAATAGGGTAAAATTGAGTCGAATCGCACAAATGCCCTACCTATACTGTGGGTGAAGTAAACATAAAATCTTCAGATACAGTAAAATATCTTGGAATTACCTTAACTTCAGATATATCGTGGGGAACACACATACAAAACATGCGGCAGAGCATTAAGGAAACTATGTTTTGTTAGGCGTATAATAGGAAGATCATCGGAATAAAAAAGCCAAAGAGAGATGCTACCTACTTCGATCTGGTTAGGCCACACCTCGAATACGCCGCGAGCATTTGGAACCATGGTCAAGCAGATTTATCCAAAAAAAATTAATAACATACAAAGGAAAACTACGTGCTTTGTTAAGAACTGCTAAGAGCGAACATAAAGTGTGTCACAACTTTTATGTGATTAAGGTGGAAGCCCCTAGAGACTCGGAGGATACCTGCTAGGTTTAGGTAGCTTGAGAAAATCAGAAGTGATGCTTTTCAGAGCGACACAGAGAATATTATCATGACTCCTCTCCACATCTCTAGGTCCGAAGGTATCACAGAAGCGATAAAATAAGCGAGATACATTGCCGAACAGATAGGTGCAAAAACTCGTCCTTTACGTGCACAATGAGCGACCACAACAAGAACTGATCGCCACTAAATACTCTTCCTATTATACATGTCAAGTATTAACCTCCCAAAAACTTACATGTTTACACGGCTGGTGACCTAACACCCCCTGCCTTGCCTAACACGCCCATGCGGCGGTATTATGCAGATGTAAAATCTATAGCACTAAGTAGCGAATATATGTTCAAAGAGTTATTGGCCGCAAATTTCAAACATATGGTTGATGTTCTTACTTTACTTCCGCTAATTCGTCCATTCTGTCCTGCCGTATATCGGAAAGTAAGCATGGAGCAGGGTTAAACAATATGGTTGTATTTTCGGCTGTCGGGCTTCAGTTTGATGACGAAGTGTCCTCTCCATACAGTCAATGGGGTAGTCAATCACAAGTGGTTGTTACTTGCGCTATAGCGACAAAGGAAAGATTAGAACGTTTGCTTAGTAACGATAGAAGAATCGGCATGGAATCAAAACTCACCGATTCATGTTTTGTTTTATCTCTACACAAGTCTTTAACCACTTCATTCATAAATTAATGGCAATACCTTCGTATTAGATCCCTAAATAGCTAACTGTAAGTGAAATTTATGAGTTAACTGAGACCATGGCTGGCGAGAGTCTGTTCCCCAAGTGAGTAATGATATGAGGCCATTTAGATTACTGAAATGAGACCTAGAGATGTAGTGAGGATTCATGATAATATTCTCAAAGTTGCTCTGAAAAATATCAGTTCTGAATTAATCAAGCAAACTAAGCCTAGCGTGCAGCCTCCGAGTCTCTAGGGGCTCCCTCTAAAAGTTGTGAGACACTATATGTACGCTCGTAGCAGTTTTTAACGAAGCGCGCTGCTTTCCTTTGTATTTTATTAATCATTTTGGTGAAATCTCTTAGACCAGGGTCCCAAATGCTCGCGGCGTATTCGAGGTTTGGTCTAACCATGATATACGGCCATTTAGATTACTGAAATGAGCTCAGAGGGTTTCTCGGACCATAGTGTGGGTGCTCATCTACGGAGACCGTTATCTGGGTTTTTACTACTGCTGAGCTCACAGGGCTTCATTTAGATACGGGTCTTGGAGTCGCCTTTAGCAATATGGAGTCAGTGGGAAACTGCTGATATGGGATTCTATGAGGCGGTTGTTGGTGACCGTTGAGATGAACACAGGGTGGTCACTTGGGGATGCCGAGCCGTGGTTACTGGGTCACGAGGAAGAAGAAGAAGTGGATGAGCGGCAGTATTTAGAAGCCGAGTTTTAGATGGTGTAGTCAAGGTAGTGATTGTGAATGGTTGCGAAGAATAAACGCCTTTTTCCGAAGTGTCGTTCCCTAAATAAAACCTCGACGGACCCTGAAGGGGACCTCTTACATAACTTAAGCGGCAAAGGGGCTTAAAAGGGGCTGCAATTTTCAATTCATTAGAATTGTGAAGAACATTGATTGAACAAAGAGCAAAATTGAATTTAAAATTGAGGGAACAGTTCTCAGAAGAAGACCCAGGAACAAGTTCATGGACCAAATAAAGAGGGCTGCCGTCAACCAATCTTAGGATTGAACGATCAATGATGATGATTGGTTGTGGGTGAATTACTTTTGCCAATCATTGCATTGACAAATAATGTGGTACAAAGTCACTCGCATGGGTGTATATACACCAAGGGTTGAAATTCACTATGAAAAAATCATTTGACTTGACCGGGATTCGAACTGGGGTGCCCCAATTGCCGGTCAGGTGTGTTGGTGTAATTGGATTAGTTGACTTTTTTCAACGTGGGCGATCGCAATTTGCCATATTTGTGTGGTGCCTTGCGTTATATTCTTGCCTTAAATGTTAACTGGCGTACAGTTTTTCTTTTCCATGCTTCGTTAATGTCAAAAAAACTTAGTGAGACACCAATTTATTAAAATTTCGCATTACTTTAAATCCTTTCTCTCTTCATATTCCTTTTACTGTTCCCTCTCCATTTCACGACTAGTGTATCTGATGCCCCGTTTACAATCCTAGCTTACTACGATGGTATCTTTCAACCCTTGTAACTATTGCGTAGTAAACAAGTTTACTAGAGTTGGCGCTGACTTGCGTTCAACGTAACTCTGACTAAACTGCACAGGTCTGCCGAGGCATTTCCCTGACGGGACAACTCACTTCAATCAGTATAAATAACAATCGATTTAAATTGAATGCGCTATTGATATGTTGAACAATAAAATATCAGAAATGTTCATGGCATAGGGATTGCAAGGCGACCAAGAACGAAATCGTTCGACGCCCCAGTTTTGAAATGCAATCATTTTACAAAATTAATAGCAACCTTTTTCCTGTTAAAGATACAGCGCTAAAACTCTCAAAATGTATTTAATATGTATTTATCTACCATGGACTTAAATACGGTTGACATAAAATTACTTGTCTTTGAGTTACGCATTATTAAAGTCGGAGCTTTGCTCGAACACCGTCAAAAGCCGGTACTTTTTACGTTACACCCGTCGTTCAAAATATGCAAATGAATTTTAAAATTTTAATATTATCATTGAATAACACAGAATTATATAAGAATAATTATGATGTGATTAGTTTTTGTGTAGGTCTTCTAGTTATTATTTTATTAGTTCCCAAACTCGAGCGCAAAGAATTTCTGCGCAGACAGTAGCATTCGAGTGACGAGGGTAGAAAGCTAGCTATGTAAACGGGACACACCTCATACGTTACATGTAGAGAGTATAGATGGTAATTATGTCTGTTGCATAACTTTTCGACGGGTGGCTTCCTTTACACCACCTGACCCTCGCCCTTGCAACGTCTGGGAAGGCAGCTTGTGAACGTAGGCTCGGATGATTGATCTTCTCGGTCGATTCTTCCCTCGGGGACTGTCCACGACGCTCTAAGGAGCATACATCGATGATGCAATAATGATATTTCGGGAAGAAATGGAGATATTTAACTCCCGGACGTTGATGTATGAAAATGCTGGAGAAAATACGGGGAGGGGGGACACGAGTCACGCGATTTTCTTCTCCTCCTCTCATTTATGACCGAAATAAAAATTCAGAGTGCGCAGGAGGCATGGGCGACACACATGTTCTCTCCTGACCTTAGTCACACGCTAGTGTCAAGAGCCGTGCGGGGCGAACTGCGGGGATTGGGTCGGGAGATTGAGAGGGGACGTGACAGGGCATGAAATGGATGGGTAAGGACGGAAAGTGACGCGGTGCGGTTGGAGTAATTTGCCTCGAAATCCGTCATGTGTTAAATGGGAGTTTCCCAATTAGAAACCATTCATTTTGAACGTAATGGGTGCCGAGTTTTGCTACCATGTGATAAGGGCTAGTTTCCGCTCGCGTTCGTCTATTTTCAACTGTTTGCCGCTTCCTCTCATTGAGTATATACGCGATTACATAACTGCGATAATTCACGCTTGAATTATTCCAAACTACCTTCTATTTATGATGGATAAGGACCGTCAAAGAGAAAAGCGCAATTAAAATAAGTTGACTAAGCTTATGAATAAATTAGTATACATATGAGTATGGATAAATGAGAAGTAAACAATTTTCAAAATTGTATTGTTGAAACAAAGGCCACCATTATGAATTCTTAGGTTATGTGATTCCTACTGTAATGGCATTGAACGTGTTTACTGACTGTCTATATAACTAACCTTCAACTACGCTGTTATCTTGAACGAACTTAAGGTTTCCAATATGTGTGCCTTTTCCATTATTTTGCAGATCTTTAGTCGATAAAATGTTTCATGTTACGCCGCTGAAGTATTCACATTTCATTGTTTATTATTTATCGTTTCCGATTCGCAATATTTCGTAACCGGAATCGATTTTAGAGACACCTCGATGTTGGAGAGCGAAAGGAGCCTCCGGATAAGGTCTTATACGTGCGACATTGATTGATATGGGGCATTTAAGAATTGTAAAATACTTCAATTATAGGTATTCCGAGTTTTATGAAATTTACTCGGTCTGCGCGCAAAACATAAACAAAACTATCGCAATGAATTTTCTATCGAATTCTAAAACTCTCCACTTGCGGAGTCCGTACGAAGAACTGTTCCCTGTAAGCACGTACTTGGACAAATACGCCTTCAAAATCGTTGGATGTTGTTAACTCGAAACATTGCTCAGATGTGCAAGCATGAACCCAGAAAATCACATATATACATACACATTCAGCCATTCCCTATTGGAGTTGGCAGAGGCAAAGAACTTTTTTGCTGTAGGTCATCGAAAACTAATTCTATTATAATAATGTCCTCCATAATGTCCTATGTTTTCATGCTTATTAAAAGCCCTCGTAAAAGAGTTATGCAAAGATTCGCGAATTTGCTTCTATTACACTCATGCATTTCATTAGCATTGTTCGAAAAATACTGCTATCAAGGACGACATATACCACTCATAAAGCTCCTCAGTGAGTACATGCAATTTCACCCTTGGATGAATTTTACCGTGCTATCTACTAAGTATGGTCCACTAATCTAATTAGATGCTATTTAAAATACAAAAGGGTGTGTTTGTAACCGCTTAATAGTTACAATCACGCAGCATAAATATGCAACTTTTATTTTTTTCTATTTTCAATTCACAATCAAATTCGTCTTAATTTCTATGATTTTAACACATATTGACTTAAATAAATGCAGAAATTTGGTCATAACTAAAATAATGATTGTATCACCATTTGCTTAGCGTTTTCTAACCATGCAATTATAAGGGAAAATTCTTTTCTTATAGACAGTTTTTTTTGCGGAAATGGTATTTACAGTATTTGGAAAAACAATACTTTTTCCTGTGTTTCTCCCGTTCTTCTATTACACACCGTGTAATTTCAAGCCAATTTTGAAGAATGAACATCGTAAAAAGCTCAAATGTAGTTATTTATGTGAAAAAGAGGGCATATTTTATTATAAATTTGCTACATTATGAACTAAACGACACCTAAATATAAAGATAAATGACTACATTACCCGGGGCGAAGTGGAGATTCTTAGAGCTCCCTCTTCCACACATGTCACGTGGTGATTAACATACAAAGTTTCATTACACCGTAAAATTTTGTCATCATAGGATAACGCAATATAAAATAAAGCAGCACCATGCTTGCAGAGACAGAAGTTTACCTGCTTTATATTAATCAGAAGAAATATTTATTTACGTTCGGGTAAGATATGAATTCATGCCACTCGTTATGAAATTTATGCTCTGCAAATTAGCATGACTATGTATACAATTAACCAAATTAAGAAAAGAAGATACCTATGTTAGAAAGAATTAAGCATTTGACTCTATTTCTTAACTTATTAAGAACCCACAGCAGGAAAACATCCGCAAAAGAAGGGGATGGTGGAAAACGTACGAATTTCTCTTGGTCCCACGTTCCAGTCATTTCACGGAGTGACCATCTTGAATGTCTCTTTGGCATCAACGGTGGGCATTCTCATTCAAAGGAGCGCGTCTGGGTCTATCAATTTAATTATGGCGTCAAGCGGATCGGCGGAGGTGGAGCGGTCGGAGGCGCGTTTTTAAAGCCTCGTCTCCGCTCCGCGATGCGGCACGAGCGACGTGTTGGTGTGGGCTGCACGTCTCTTTAAGGTGACCATGATCGAATCCGGTGGGGGTTGGCAGGGGGGGGGGAGCGGCTTGAGGAGGAAAGGGGGACTGTGGTGTGGGGGATGCTTACGTGTGGTTTTGGATGAGGCAGAGAGGAGGAGGAGTAGGAGGGGCATATGTTGCGAGACAAGAGGATGAAAGGGAAAGTGGTCGGTTTGAAGAAGGTGAAGAAGAATTGAGGCGGTGGGAGAGAAAAGGTTAGGTTAAGGGGAGGAATTCCGGGGGAGGAGGTGTGCTTTCATATTCTGTGGGCGGAGCGCGGGGGTGGGAGAGGGATGAGGCCGTCGGGGAAGGCGAGGAGGGGGTGGGGGCGGTTCGTTAAGGCATGCGGGGAAAGATCGCAGCTCATCATCCGGGGTTCGCTCCGATTTTATGGCCGTGCATTATACGCGTGAAGGGGGAATCGACCTCTTTTTTTATGGCTTTCGAGGGGGCCTGACCAAAGGCGAAGTCGAGGGCAAGGTGAGAACCGAGGAACACCAATTGATCAAGCGCTTGTTGAACTTGATTGTTCGGGGCTCGTAACATTTAAACCAATTTTCACGATCTATATAACGGGGATCCACCTTTAAATTATGTTACCCTCACGAGACTTTGTGGTCACTGTTTTTTTGTTTGAATTCTCCAAGTAACATGGAAGGATATTTTATGCAAATGTTTGCTCCTATTGTGTGCATCAATAACTCACCACAGATAGATTCGCCCGAGCGAATGCATCCCGTAAATATTGAAAGGGTTTCTCATTATCGTGCCACTTGACGAAAAACGTGTACTCGGTACGTGTACTAAACGTCTGATTACTGACAAATCACAAAACGAGCATATTCCCCAAGTAAAAATTTATTACGACCTGGATTTCGCTAATTTACAGCATCATCAGGTTACAGCATCACTTGATGATGCTGTAACCTGATGATGCTGTAATAAGCGAAACCTAGGTCGTAATAAATTTGTACTTGTGGAATTTGCTCGCTTCGTGATTTCTCAGTTATATTTCGGTTCCACAGAATATCGCCGGAATCTTCAGAATTTAAACGTCTGATACATCAACCCATTTCCTATTTCCCTATTTCTCTCTCCTCAACGACTGGTTGTTTATCGACACCTGTCGTTTGCCCTTTCGGCAGGTCGCCGAGTTTTATCTAACTGCCAATCAGAATAATTAAATATACTTTGCCCAGGAATGTATTAATCAGCTATATTTACGTATTTCCTCTTCAATATATCGTTTAAGTCTAATACGAAGACTAGGGTAGTTAAATGAAGTAATCAAGGGGTCACCGTCATGAGATTTCAATTATTTATCATGCCGGGCATTTTCATAGAAACGCGTGACCTACATATGAGGACATAATAAAAGTCATTTCGTCTTATTTTTCTTCCTAGAAAACTAAATATTACTTAGGCCCTTAGATAAGAATTGGTGAAGGAGAGCGATAGGTACAATTCCCCTATCGTACATAAATGACATTTTCAAGAAAACTGATTTGAGATGCAAATATTTTTAGGAGTCAAATGATAACAAAGGGAAGGCACCACGGCGTCTCGGTTTTACAGCCATTTAATTTAAAATTAGTTTTCGAAGTCAAAATGTAATTAATATAGCTGGCGCTGCGGTCGCCTCTTTCTAATATATAAGTATTCACTAAAAACATTTCTTCGTTGAATAATCCTCCTGTTTAGGATCGTAATTTTTCCTCAGAAGTTAACCAATGCCACTAATGAAAGCGATGCATTTTAGTAGCCAAAATCCCCTCAATTAATCGTAGTGTAGCTCAAAAAACAATATGGTCAATTCTTCGATGCTTAATTCTCACAATAATTTCGAGACTCGCATCTTGTTTATATTTCTTTTTTAGCATGAGTGAGAGTCGAAAATTAGTAATTAACTAATCTCCAAGAAATATTACATCTTTGAGAAAGAACTGTTATTTGTGAATTTGTCACGATCCTCGTAGAACATTGCTATTGACTCGGAAGAATGTGCATGTTCTGTTTGTGTGAAACCCAGTCTTGGGCAAATTTGGAGGTTTCCGGATATTTTTTTTGTCATTTCATAGAATTGAAAATAATCAAAACAATTTTTTTCCACGCGAAATTTAAGTCGACCGTAGATTCAACATTAAAGTATTATTATTGAGACTAATCTCTCAGATTGTGTCTTCATGGTTGGAGAAGAGGTGGAATGACGAAGTTATTGACGATCAAGGATATGAATGGTGGAGCTCGCGTATGGGTTAATTCGCTGAGGAGAGTTTTGAAAGTAGAATAAAGTCTCCAAATTAAGTCCTAAAATATTCTAAAAATACAGGTTGCCAACTTTGTTAAATATAAGTAAAATAGTTGGTTCAAAATCTCTGATTTGGCCAGTCTTTATCACTGTTCAGCAAAGAGCGATTTCTGTCTCCTAGCTTCCATTAGGTGCCTAATCGATAGACGGCACCTCTCGTGCTATTTGCTTGACAATTTGAAGTTTATTCCCTTTTGTTCAACGTTTACATTATTGAAGTTACTGATCGAGAGCAAACAAACACAAAAACACCATATCAGTCTAGTATTTTAACTTTATCTTTGGAAAAAAATAAATGTTTCGTCAAAGTAGTATGGTTATCTAAGGGCATTGTTGAAGGATTCCGTCGGGAAAAGTTTTAATGATTTGCAGGAATTAATTCCAAGGAATGTTAATCTGCTCTACCGTGTGGGTCTTTGCTGCTGGATTTTACGTGTTCACGGCCCGTGTAAGAATGGATAGCATCTTGTCGTGATTTCTTCTTGAGGAGTTTGCCAATAAGGGTCTTTTCGTTTCCATTGATATGAGCAATATTTTGATAACATCAAGTTCTCTGTATCAGTCAAGACATTAGAGGTTAACCCATGAAACTTCTTGTGATATGTGACAAGTTAAATGCGTCAGTGGTGGTTGGAGAATCGTGGAATGGTGGAAGCCAAGATTGTGTCTTGTCGGTAAATGGAAAATTGATGGGCAACGTCTTTTACAGTGATTTTCGAGTCCGGAAAGTTGATGCGCTTCATGCCGACTTCTACTGAAGTGGATATTGCTGTGGAGGGAGTTTTCAGCTATACGGTCTAATTGCCTTTAAATTCTTGTCCAGAGGCGACATCAACGGCGGTGGCGCTAGTCGTAGAACACACTGTTAAGGTAGTTTGAGCGAAATATCATTTAACCTAGAGAGCAATGAATTTGGTCTCATTTTAAAGAAAAATATATCACCCTTCCATTGACAAAAATAATTCAACCCCTTGCCACCTAACTTTCTGAGATATTTTCCAAAAAATACCAGCCCTTTTAATTCTTGTGAAATCTTTTGGTATCTGCGATGATTTTTTTAGAGCAACAGTTTGGCCGTGCTAATCTGCCGGCTTCGTCAGGCTTATTGTAAACAATAGTTGTTAATGTTAACAACTATTGTAAACAACAAAATTATCAACAACTATTGTAAAAAATAGTTGTTAATAATGTAATACAACAAACACTGTTGCTCTAAAAAAATCATCGCAGATACCATAAGATTTCACAAGATTTAATCATGAGCTGCGAAAATTTACGAAAAAAGTTTACCAGCCCTTTTACTTGGAAAATGGTACGCTTATGCACTCCAGAGAGACCTTATATTAAAAATGAGGCTTTCCCTACATTTAGATCCCGTCAAAAAATCAACAGTATGTAGTTTGTGTGTTTTCTCAACTATTTTTGAAAATAAATCATTTTGTCACCGCAGTAAATTCTTCGGGATCACAAAAATTCTTTCGTTTTGATGGATTTTCAAACGTACCGCGTGAAAAAAATTAGTCAAGTTGAAGTCTTATTTAGATGTTTTCATTTGATTACTTACATTTCTGTCATGTAAAACTATTTTATTGTACCATTAATAATGCAATATTCAATTGGTGTGTCTTATGGTTGGTGAAATTAAAACGTATATATTGAATATGATCTATATTATGATTAGGGAACTATCTCGCTTGCACTACCTTAAGAAGATCGTTTTTGTTCAAGTCTTGGTACTCACACCAGCGCTAACCTACACATTGGATCGATCAGCAAAATGTGAACTACCCTTCTACTACGATTCACTACCCCGATCTACTCTGTAAAGGTGTGTGGCAGAGGTTATAAGAGCGCAGTGCATTAAAACACAGGGGGGATAAGAAATTGGAATGAAAGGGAAGGTGATGGCAGAGGGGAAATGTGTATTTCCGCTCTAATCTGCGTATGCGTAAATTTTGCGAATGGTGCGCGGGGAAAAATAATTCCCGTTTGGCAGTCTCACGATTTTAACATCCTACCACACATTTTTCAGGTGCTTGTGCGACATTGATTAGATGTAGATGCATTCTAAGTTCCCATAAGCGTTGTGTTAAACTATGTTTATAGCTTTGGTGTACAACTAAAGCTCGACCGATCTTAATATTTCTGGTACCTTTTGTTTGGAGTGGTACTTACGAAATTTTTTGGACGCAGAACTTTCAATAGGTGTTTCTCCTTTTATGTTCATTCGAGGAAAATGTTAACGAATCTTGTGGCTTTCCTTTGATTATTGTTTAGTTCGCGAAATTTTGCGAGTTTTATCTGCCGAGTATGAAACGCTGTAGATGCGCTCTAGCTTGTATCTTTCACAATTAATCTGATGTTGATGCTGCACTCAGAAATTAAATTTCGTATGCTTATAGGTCATAAGCTTGTGCCAACGGCGAAATAGAATGAATGATCATGAAAAAATATGGAGTTATGCCACTGTAATGAATGAAATCGAAGTTTTGCAACCCAAATCTATAATTATAACTTTTGCAGAGGCGTTGCATTGGCTATACGTACTTTTAGCTCAATTATCCATTATAATTCCGATATAATTTTTTGGCCAGATAAATATGATAGTTTTTATGAAAAGTTTTTTATAAATCAGTGTCACGGAATGTGACGAATATTGAGCGGCAAAAATTAATAAAAATAAAGTCTTTTTGGTTTAATTACGTACTCCTGTTCAGGTGGTGAAGTAGAAGATTGATAGTACTTACAAAAACTAAATAATAGTTTATTTTTCAACATGTAGCTAATTTTGAGATCGCATTTCTCGCCAGTTTTTTGTCGAATGCAATTTTTGAATTTCAGTATTTTAAAAGAGAGATTTAAAAGGAAAATGGAGCTCTAAGAGTACTCTGTGGACCTATGAACAAAGAAAAGAGGAAGAGGCTAGCTAAGTGTTATATATGGAGTGTGGCACTATATGGATCAGAGACTGGGATAATTAATAAGAAGTTGGAAAAAGACTAGAAGCCTTAGGGATATGGATATGGAGGAAGATGGACATTGAGTGTTGGAAAGAAAAAGTGAGGAACGAGGAGGTTTTGAGGAGAATAGGCGAGGAAAAGACTGTGATGGAAACGATTAAATGAAGGAAGAAGAACTGGATGGAACATTGCCTGAGTACATACTGCTTGCTAACGACAAGAATGGAAAGAATGGCGGAGGGAAAGAGAAGAAGGGGAAGGAAAAGAAAGCAAATGTTGGACATTATAAAAGCAGAGAGAAAATAGGTGAAAATGAGCAAATATCTTGGCGAAGATTAGAGTGGAAGTGGAGTCCGAGAGGAAACGAGCGGATTTAGGTAGCGAAACATGAATGAATGAATAAATACTGTGATGCAAGTTGACTTGTTCCATATCTCGATTGGCTGTACAATTGAGCAATCCAATCCGATCTACTTTCCAGTTTATTCCCTTCAATAATTAATTATAGGCAATAATAAGATTATTGAATATTTGGTCAGTAATTTATTTAACTTACAGCCAACGTATCGCCAAATCATCCTCACGGCTTTGCAACACAAAACAAAGAGACATGCAGCCAAGTATTTTATACAAATATTAGTACAAAAGTTGAAGAATCGAAAATTTTGAGCGTAATATTGGACAATAAAAAAGTATATAACAATTCCAAACAGTAAACAAATATGTAAACAACCAATAATTAAATTAACATATGCCATTCATGCAAAAAATATATGAATGAATAAATAGAGATAAAATTAATAATTGACAATTTTCAACACATAATCAAATATAAAATGAAAGTTAACATTTGTATTGAATATATTTATTTTTTAAATATAAAAACAAAGAATCTTATTGTTATCTATATTTTATCGGTCGAAAAAGTTATAATTGATTTGTAATAGAGTTGAAGTATTGATGCAGACTTTTTCTCCTACTATAATTCATACTCCAGAATTTCTAGAGCCTTGAAATGTTCTCTAGTGACCTTTTGAGTTTGAGTATCGATCCACGACGGGAACAACTAAACGTAAAATAGGAATTAAAATGCTATTTCGGACGCCCGATAATCAAAAATTTACCACGACGTAGTTTTACTTGAGCCAAACCATTACTACCTTGAAACGGTGAATATAATTCTGTGATTGCAAGCCAGTTAATTACAATTTATGGGTTGTTTACTTCGGCATTCTTCGGATGTTATCTAAAAAGTACTTTAAATGTTCCTTCTCTTGATACGAGAGTCTAGTGGGGTCATTATTATATATTTGAGACCTCAGGTGCGTGACACTGGGCATTGACCTCTTTCGTTCTTGTCGGTTTACCCGCCAAAATCCTTTAATTCCGTGAAGAACGGGTTCCCCTTAATTGGGTGCTATATCCTCAGCTAACTGGCAATGAGGTTAATTGGAAATGAAAATATTAACCAGGGGCTCAAGTTTTTCGTACAATTCGAGCAATTGGTTGACCTAGGTTAACGATGACTGAAAGTGCCTCTTATTACACGCCAGTTGTTGCCGATTTATGAAGTTTAAATCATATTTATAAGCTTATAAGGGCATAGAAATGGCTACCGCTGCCAACAAATCAAAGTAGAGGAAATACAGGGTTGAATTATTGAATGATATAGCAAAATTACTTTTTAATTGAAGGTCGTCAAAAATATTTGAAATGGGTAAAATTGCACATTTGTTCAAGGCGTAACATGTGCATATCATAGCAAACCTTAATCAATTTATTTTTTATAGTTAAATAACGTTTTTTGAGTCATGCTTGCAACTTTCCTGATTGCTCAATACAAGTTATCTACTACAGTTCAGTTGTTGTTTTTACTTGTTGAGAATAGATATTGAAGAGTATACTTGTTGATGAAATTGTTTCAGGATTTTTAGATTGCCCATTTGAAACTCAGCCCTACTTCAGCTACTTAAAAACCCCAACTTCGACTATATCTACATATCACCTCGCTAGCCTCAGGTAGGATGTAAGGCAAGGGCTTGCCTAATGCCTACCCAAGCCAATAATAGGAGTGGTAGAGGTAAGGGAGAGGGAAAGCATATTATCTCCTCGTGATATTAGTAGTAACCTCCTCAGGTTCTTTGAAAACTCATAGGTTTGTTGAGGTTGATGCACGCTAGCATTAAAAAAATTACTCCGAAGAGCAATCGACTTTCACATAAACACTATGCGTAAAGAAGAAAATTTAAGGTGATCTAAATGGAATAATGAATCAAAATCTTAATTATATGAAAAATGTTCACTGTCTTTCAAATTATCATTTCCGTGGTTGTGTTGCCCTCAATCTGCTGAAAAATTTAATAGAAATCTGGCGAGATAATAAATCATTAAAATTTAAAGCTTCAGAAATGAGATTAAAATTGACGTTTGACTTGCGGTGTTTATTAAAACGGTTTGTAAAATATTATTGCGTATTTTTTTGTCTTTCTGGCTCTTTAGTCTTCCTCTAATTACGCTTCAACTTTATACCCACATGAATTTTTTCCTTGATTGTGTCGGACTAGCGACAAATTTTGTGCGCCGAATGATTTCAAATTTAACAATTAAAAAAGTGTGTTAATTTTTTTTCGGGGAATCTTTTGAAGGATGCCAATGATCCATGGCTCATTCAAGAGGTTGATTTCGATTCGGAAACTTTGGGAATTTCATTTTGACGTGCTTGAAGTTTGAAACTCTTCCTTGAGAGGATTAATTTGGACGATTCTGTGGAGGACCTTAAATTGATCTTTACTTCCCCGCAATGCGAAGTCCTGAATCAAAGCTTCCTGCGGGATGATTTTGGGAATTGGGAAGTTTTTCTATGGGGACCTGTGATTCCCGATCCGACGCTGTAATGAGTATTTAATGAATTTTATATTTCATCTGATTTCTTCATTACGATGTTGCCTGCGGTATTAAGCTGAAGAATATCTATCGATTAGTTGCCGTAAGAAAAGGAGATTCTCCTGAGGGGACCAAATGACTATTTTATGTGAATATATTCTTTTTATACTTTATCAATTAGTACTCTTTTGAATTCTTTTGTGATACATTTCATGTGCCTTATTCTATAGGCATGCTTAGTATTTATAAAAGTATGTAAATTTGAATTATTAGTGATATTTCTGGAACTACAACTCTTTTTGCCATTGGGTGCCATATTAATTCATTCGAGAGAAATACACTTTGTAAACAGTAATGCTCGTATGTCTAATGATTAAATTTTGATATCAACCTACCGGAATAAAAAAATATATATAATGGTTTTTTTAAAATTAGAAATTAAAGGTAGTTGTACGAGGTCTCCCTCAGGGTCCGTCGAGGGTCATTTAACGGAACCACACTTCAGAAAAAGGCTTTTATTCTTCGCAACCAATCACAATCACTACCTTGACGACATCATCCAAAACTCGCATTCTTAAGACTGCCGCTCATCCCCTTCTTCTTATTCCTCATGACCCAGAAACCATGGCTTGGCGTCCCCATGTGACCACCATGCGTTCATCTCAATGGTCACCAACAACCGCCTCATAGGATCCCATATCAGCAGTTTCCAACAGACCGCAGATTGCCAAAGACGACTCCAAGACCCGTATCTAAATGAAGCCCTGTGAGCTCAGCAGTAGTAAAAACCCAGATAGCAGCCTTCAAAGATGAGCACCTACACTATGGTCCGAGAAACCCTCTGAGCTCATTTCAGTAATCTAAATGGCCTTGTATCATGGTTAGATCAAACCTCGAATACGCCGCGAGCATTTGGGACCCTGGTCTAATAGATTTCACCAAAATGATTAATAAAATACAAAGGAAAGAAGCGCGCTTCGTTAAAAACTGCTACAAGCGTACATATAGTGTTTCACAACTTTTAGAGGGATTAAGGTGGGAGCCCCTAGAGACTCGGAGGCTGCACGCTAGGCTTAGTTTGCTTGATTAATTCAGAACTGATATTTTTCAGAGTGACTTTGAGTATATTATCATGAATCCTCACTACATCTCTAGGTCAGATAGATGTGATAAAATAGAGTGATTCTCTGCCGAACAGATAGGTACAAAGACTCGTTCTTTCCGCGAAAAATAAGCGACCACATTAAATACTGAGCTCCACTAAGTACACTCCTATAATACATATCACTATTTCATCTCCAAAAAAACGTACACCTTTACACGGCTGGTGACCTAACACCCCCTGCCACACGCCCAAACGGCGGCTCGCGGGGTATTGTGTAGATGTAGATATCATTCCTCCCTTTAGAAACAAATGAACATACAAATCCAAGGGATGGCTCTCGCCAGCCATGGCCTCACTCAGTTCACTCAGAAATTTCACTTACATAGTGAACCTTTTTTCTAACTAATTCTTAGGATCTACGAGGAATGAGAATAGCCGGAGGACTTCGTGAAAACAGTTCTGAATCCTATCCCGAAGAATGCGAGGAGTACAGAACAATTAGTTTGATATGCAACACATCCAGTTTTACTTAGAATAATCAATGTAGGTCGGGAGTAAGGCCAATTACTACTTGGGTGATGACCAGTTCGGGTTCCGGAAGGGATGGTCAACTCGGTAGGTGATTGCGTTGATGAGAACACTCGTAGAAAGAACATTGCGTATAACTGGGATGTGTTTGCTTGCTTTGTGGATACCGAAAATGCGTTTTTAAGGGTGAATTTGGAAAAAATAATTCAGATATCCGGTAGAATGGGATTAGATTGGCGAGACAGGAGACTAATCCGATAAATATGTATGGCCCAGAGGGCACAAGTGCAAGGCTGACATGAATCAGGATGGGTAGCTATAGGTCGTGAGGTAGGGCAAGGGTGCCCGTTGTCGCCATTGCTTTTTAACAATTTTGCTGAGGAAATGACGAGAGAGGTATGAGAAGAAATAGACACGGGGATCAGAGTAGGAAGGCAGCTGACAAAGTCGGTTAGATTTGCGAATGATCAGGTAGCTGGTGAGTCGATCTTCAAAGGGGATTGCAAACTTTAGTAGAAGTATTAGAATTTCAGTGCTGTAAATACAGATTGGAGATTAACCATAAGAAAACAGAAGTAATGAGATTTTCCAGGACAAAGAAAGTGACACGGGTCATAGAAGTTGGAGGACGCGAACTGGAGCAAGTAGAACATTTTATTACCTAGGTAGTACTCCAGAAGTTAGTGGGCACAGCAGCAAAGACATGCGGAAGAGAATAGCGTTAGCTAAGGATGCGTTTAGTAATAGAAGGGATCTGATGATGAGGATCTTGGGAAAGGAATCGAGGAAGAGGCTGGTGAAGAGATTGATATGGAGCGTAGCGTCGTATGGGGCAGAGACGTGGACCCTCATAAAGCAGGATGAGAATAGGCTGCAAGCATTTGAGATGTGGGTGTGGAGAAGAATGGAGGTTAGGAGGACGGAGAGGAAGACAAACACGGAAGTGCGCAGTATGCTAGGAAAGGGAAGGAAACCTCTGAATGAAATCCGGAATTGGCGGGGTATGTGGCTGGAAGAGGTGATTTGGGGCGATAGATTGCTCAATACTGCAAGCGGGGAAGGGAAAAAAGAAAATAGGTTTATGGACGAGATGAGGAAATTTAAATCGCATCCCGATGTGAAAAAGAAATTGTAGTAGATAGGATCCTGACAGTGTAGAAAATCGGTCGGAGTTTCTCTGAGTTTCAACAAAATCTACCTTTAACCGGTAGAACTATTGAAGAAATGGCTTTTGTGACCGTTTTAGCTGTAAAAAAATACCCATTTGTAAAATTCCGTCAATCTGTTGCTCCAGAGTTCTTGTAACCTAGCCTGATTCAGCCGACTTTTAAGATAGATCACCAAAATAGTGTTATCTCTGCGTTTTCTATCCCGTATCTCCAAATTAAAGATATAATCATATCTGTGATATAATATTTCTCGCATCTCTTCTCTAACTTTCTTACTTGATAGCTATCACCCTCTCCGTTTTCCGGGCAGGTGAAGACTGCAGGGGAACTGTTTTACCACTGGAATAATTTCCCAAAATATACGCCATCGAATTGTGTTTATTATTATTATTGTGATGCTTCAGTTAGAAGGAAAATAATTTCGATTTTCTCATTTAGATTTTGCATTATTCATTGCAAAACAGCTGCATATATCCTTGAAATTAGGGTCGATATTTGACGAAATTTCACCCTCACTCACCATCGATACCTGAGAGAGATAAACTCGGGCAATCCTCCGGTGATATTGAGGCCTTTTGCCCATTCTTTGCATCACAGGTATGTATTATCCACATCTACATACTACTCTGCAAGCCGCTGAATGGGCGTAAGGCATGGGGTGTTAGGTCACCAGCCGTGTAAATATGTAAGTTTTTGGGAGGTGAAATGGTGACGTGTATTACAGGAGTGTATTTAGTGGCGATCAGTTTTTATTATGGTCGCTTATTTTGCGCGGAAAGGACGACTTTTTGTACCTCTCTGTTCGGCAATGTACCTCTCTTATTTTATCGCTTCTGTCAGACCTAGAAATGCAGTGAGGCGTCACGGTAATATTCTCTGTGTCGCTCTGAAACACGTCAGCTCTGAATTTATCAAGCAACCTAAGCCTAGCGTGTAGCCTCCGAGTGTCTAGGGGCCCCCATCTTAATCTCTCTTAAAAGTTGTGAAACACTTTATGTTCGCTCGTAGCAGTTTTTAACGAAGCGTGCTGTTTTTATTTGTATTTTATGAATTTTTTTGGTGAAATCCTTATGAAAAGGGTCCCAAACGCTCGCGGCTTTTCGAGGTATGGCCTAACCAGAGCGAAGTAACATCTCTCTTTTATTTTTTCATCCATTTCCTATTTACGCGTAACAAAACCTAGTTTCTTTAATGCTGTGCCGCATATGTTTTGTATTAGTGTTCCCCACGTAATGTCAGAAGTTAGAGTAATTCCAAGATTTTATGTTTACTCCACCCACAGTATAGGTATGGCATTATAGTAAAATCTATGTATGTACTATGTAACTCACAGGGCGAAGGAGCCTTATTCCATGGCGAGGGAGTGAATAGTGTTGGGTGGTTAGCGCCAACAGTCCCAGATACGCTCCCAAAACTACAACATTACCCACATCTAGTAATATTCTAGGATAATCTAATTCCTTGATAACCACACTTTGCATTCTGTCTTTGCTGTTCAGAGGATTACCCTGGGATTGAATTTAAGACCATCTGATCACAGAACCATTACACAAGATTTTTAAGAAATTCGCTTGAATTTAAACTCTTTTAGAATGAAAACGCCTGTGCCACTTTTCATCCAATTAGCTGTAACATTTAACTCATTCATTTTCGCCTTGTTAAATTGTGAAGAAAATTTGAAATTTGTTCTCTAATTCGTACTATTGCGATGGGATCAGGACAATCACCCGCTTTTCGCCTATTATAGCCAGTGTGCAACTATAAGCTGGTAGTACGTTTCCGTATGAGTCTCACATGCCTACCTTTGGGATGGACGAACTCTGTGTGGCTCGCCGGTAGAAAGTAGAAAACTGTGGGGGATTAAAATAATATACTACTGTATCGAGCTAAATCCGAATAAAAATTAGTGCTGCTTGTGAAAACCGGCCCAGTCAAACCTGATTTGTGTAGGAGATTGCCAGAGGAAAATAATATTTTTTTGGAACAGAAATACATATATAATCACGGAACTTCGAATTTCCGTGCCCATAGGCTTTCGACTTTTTTTCAATCCACAATTTTTATTCCAGTGGTGGCTTTAACGAAGGGCAGAATGGGCCCTGGCGCTTAGAATACCTACCAAGCCAAGATATGAAAATATTATTCGCATAACCAATTTTTTAATTGGACTTGGGTGATTTTTTATCGAGTCTTCCGAGCATATTTTGCACGCAGGATCGAAAATCTTGAATTTATGATTTTATTCGCGCAATTTGCATGTATGATTTTTATTTTTAACATGGAATTTTGCATAGGAGCATGATCAAGCGAATATTACAAATGCTAATAACTCTTATATATTTAAAGGATTAATATCTACTTTTGGCCAACTTTAGCTCTGTCGCCATTGGCCCCAACCACCAGAATTCGCCACTGGCTGATTTCCTGCGAAGTTTCATATGAGCGTCTGGCTCGAAATCCTTTCCACACCATACCACGGAGTAGGATACAGTAGGATACTCCGTCAGAGCCACCTAGAATAGACGTGGCTCTGACTCCGTGCAACATACGACGCGAGCGACGCTTTGGATCGCGTGAAATTTAGGCGGTCGAAGCCGTCGAAACATCGCGCCGCGATCATTTGTTTCTCTGGTACTGACGTACTGGCGCGGCGGGTCTGGCGGCGCTGACGGCAGCAGCTGCCCTCCTGTCGATGCAACGTGAGTTCGATGTATCGCATCGATTCGTAATCGTTCGTTCCATATAGTTGTGCCGTTCGCATTGGTAAATATTATTGTTTATGTTCTCTGAATTTTAGATCATCAGTCCTGCGGTTTAACATATTATCAATTCTTATTCTATAATGGTGATTATTAATTAAGAAGAAGCAGTAGTTTTATCTGGGTGTACCAATTCATTGCTTCCAGATTATTCTACTTTCCAAAGAGTGTGTGACATTTCGTTTTCTAATTCCAAATTATTCGTTGAGTTTTTCTGTCCCTTGGAACGTGATCTTGTAGTATGCATGTTAGTTACAATATATAAATGCTTTGTGTGTGTCCGAAGTGAGACGTGCGTAACTTATCGTCAGTGTAAAAACTGTTTCTAGCGTCTTCATCTGGTTGTGCCTTAGAAAGCGACTAGTTATGGTATTATTCGAAATGTAATCGTTAAAAATTTCCCCCCAATTTGTTTTATATCCTTTGATTGTGATGTTTCTGTCATGTTAATACATACTTTTCATTATTCCATGTTTGTCAACAATTATTCACGTTCAACGTAGTCAGAATGGAATTATCAATGGGGGACAGAGTGTACGCAGCAGAACGTATAATGAAGAAGCGTGTCCGAAGGGTGAGTTTTTCCATCTCATTGATTTTGAGCAAATGCTATTTACCACTAGCATGAAGCATTTCCGCAGTTTCTGGCCGAAAAATAAATACATCGACACCTATTTTTTCCCAGGGCCGCGTGGAGTATTTCGTGAAATGGAAAGGATGGAGTCAAAAGTGAGTATTATATGAACATATTAAGGTAATTGTTCGCCTTATTGTACACATATAACACCTAGTATCCCCGGGGAACTTGACAAGCCAGTACCATTACAATAAGCGAATTTTGAAGCGAAAAAAATTCAAAATGTGGCGGTCAGGTCACTAATAACTCAAGTCCACTGATTTGAAATTATACTCGAAAAGACCCACATTCAGGTAATCAGATAGATTCATGTGCATATCAAGCTGCATGTTTCCATCAATTAGCAATTTATATTCGCTAAGATGTGTTATAATATATATGTCTTATAATATAATATATATGTTAAGGGAATTCCAAGATATTTTACTGTATCTGAAGATTTCATGTTTACTCCACCCACAGTATAGGTAGGGCATTTGTGCGATTCGACTCAAATTTACCCTACTTTTCTCCGGGAATGCGGATTACTGTTAATTTAACCCTTTCCGGTGCAAATTTGACTCCGGTCCAAATGTGATTCCAAATCGACAATAATATTTTTGTGATGACTTTCACAGGACTGTGGTGCATTTGTTGATATTTAATTCTAACGCCCACCCCTGGCACCACGAATGAACGTTCTTTAGGTCTGATAACAGCTTCAAAGCCCACGTCTTCGCTCATTTCACAGTAGATAACTGTATCGTCGGCAAATAATCTAAATTTACTGCTAACTCGAGAACTTAGTTCCTTAATATGTATAATGAATAAAAGAGGGCCGATCACACTTCCTTGAGGAACACTGGATGTGACTTAGACCATATCAGAGCTAAAACAATCAATAACTACTTTTTTTTTTGAGCACCGAGAAAGCTCTTTATCCAATGCACTATTTTTCTTTTAACTTCACATGAATACAATTTATAAATTGAGTTTTTTGTGAGGAACCTGGTCGATGCCTTTTTGAAATCCAGGAATATCGCGTCGACTTGCTTAATCGATTCACCTGATTTTAGGATATCATGAAGGAAGAGCGCAAGCTGTGTTTCACAGGACCTGCCCTAACGGAATCCATGCTGACTGCTTTGTAAGAAGTTGTGATTATCCAGGAATGTCATAATATTACTAACGACAATGTATTTGAGGATCTTTCATAAATGTTAACGATGTGATGTTAACGATATAGGCCTTTAATTTCCTGGGTCACTTTAATTTCCTTTTTTTAATATTGGAGTGAAGTTGGCTATTTTCCAGTCTTGGGGCACCTTGCATTCGGATGATGATTTGTTTAATTTGATTTCTAAGAATGGTGCAATCTGTGGCGCTAACTCCTTGAGCTATTCCTTCTGGACTTGGGGACTTGTTACTTTTAATCGAGCGCAGTTGATTAACTATTCTATCACGTTGAATTGTTATGTCAGCCATTGGCTCATTAAAGTCGGGAATGTCTGAATTGTGTCATCCTTAGTGAATACACTTTCGATGCCAATTTCGACAGTGCCAATTTATTAAACCACTTGGTTTAATAAATTGGCGCTGTTGATGATGTTGGTGACCACTTGGCCATTGGTATCCAGTAAAGACTTGACTGTTGAAGATTCGCCCTGGAGTTCTCTTGTGTAAGACCAGAATGACTTGGGGTGTTCGTTTAATAATTCACCGAGGATTTTTTCTTGAAGTTTCGTAGAGTAGCGTGCATTATTTTCTTCGTTTTTGAGTGTTGAGCAACATATATTTCTCTCGCTGCAAACTCCTTTGTTTTGTTCCGTAACTCAATAGAATTTTAATGTAAATTGTGTAGTTGTTATTATTAGTAGAAATTGTTATTGTTGATAGAAATAAGTTTTTGGCTCCATGTGGGGAGGAATTACAATTTTTGGGTTCTTCTCATGTTGCAGTATGGGAAGAATTCTTATTTACTAGAAAACTGCGGAAGCCTCTGTAACAACTTTTGTAAATCATGATTAGTGTCTGGGTGAGACACTCAAAGAAGTGTAAAAATTCTTGAAAATATTTTAAAATAGGTTTTTGGAGTTTTTCCATCATTATTTTCGAGGTTTGCTGTGAGCTTAGTCGTTAGGTTCATCAGTTAAACTTTGAGGTCGGAGGATAATAGTTACTCGTAAAAGATAATGCATTGTAATGGTCCCATTGGCCACCTGGATTTAGGCTGGGGGAGTGTATAAAATATGAAACCATGCACTCTCTCCTGCATGAGATGCATGTGGCGAACCATGTCACCTGTCTTAAAAAAGAAAGGTGCCAGTGTAGGGGGTCCACTAACACGTTTAATTCTTGAACCCTTGCTTTACCACTAGGGGGGGGGGAGGGGGTTAGGTAATAAGGGATGAAGAGAAAGGAAATTTCCCACGTCTAGACCCACAGGGTTGGAATGACTTGCTCCACGACACAAGTGATTAAACTCAAACAACATATATTCAATCCATGAAAGCAAGTACTACTCACAATTTTCACAATAATTTGTTGAACAAAAAATACAATAAGCCCTAACACACTAATGAGGGATGAAATGAAGGTTATGAATGGATGAGTGAAGCAATTATTACACTTATCGATTACTATTACGAGCAAATCTGATGGGCACCCAGGGAAAGGCAAGTAATCCTTTTTCTCCTTAGATTTCAAAGAGACAGACAAAATACATGGGTGCAGATTTGATAAACAGTTTAAACATTCAATGAATTAGGGGTATTTATTTGTCCTTCCCTTGGAGATTGTTCCTAAGCATGTGAGACAACACACAGTTTAGTTGTTGCATGGCACTTAAGCTTGTGATCTGGAAATGCCACTGAGTGAGCTTGGGAGTAAAAATAAAAGGGGGGAGAGACATGTCGGTGGGCAACGATCTTACATGATGGCAATTGATGTTGATTCCGGCAGGGATACAGTAACTGGGCACTGTTGAGTCTTGATAAATGGCTTCCTGAATATAGGGATGTGTGGCTGATGTCTGCACAAACAGTACGTGATGCTTCTGGTGCAAACTGATGAATTCAGGGGTAGATGCATTGACTCTTTCAGTGCTGGTGCTACTCAGCTGTCTCTATTCTGGTTTCCAGTCTTTTGCTGTGATCGGTCAGAGCTTCCATGTGTGTGTTTGGCGGAATTCTTAGTCTTCTTCTCTTGTCTCTGTAATGCCCTTTTGTACCCTCTGGCACCCGTTGAGGGGCAGGACATCTTCAAGGGAAGTGGGGGGGACTTGGAGTAAAGGCATGGATGGGTTGTTGACGTCATTGTCCTTCCTCTGATTGAGTTGGTGGTCAACAAGTGTCTCCATGCAGGAGTGCACCATTATACCGAATTCTGCTCTTATGATGTTCTTTATGTAATTTATGGCATGAAAATACAATGGGAAGCAGCGTGCTTCGTTAAAAACTGCTGCGAGCGTTCATACAGTGTCTCACAACTTTTAGAGGGATTAAGGTGGGAGCCCCAAGAGACTCGGAGGCTACACGCTAGGCTTAGGTTGCTTGAGAAATTCAGAACCGATATTTTTCAGAGCGACAGAATAGAGAATATTATCATGACTCCTCACTACATCTCTAGGTCTGACAGACGCGATAAAATAAGAGAGATACACTGCCAAACAGATAGGCACAAGAACTCGTTCTTTTTATGAACAATAAGTGATCACAATAAAAATTAAGCTCACTAAATACACTCCTATAATTCATATCACCATTTCATCTCCAAAAAAAACTTACATCTTTACACGGCTGGTGACCTAACACCCCCTGCCACAAGACCATGCGGCGGCTTGCGGGTTAGTATGTAGATGTGTATTCATTTACCCACGTCTGAGGGTAAAATCATTTATTACTCATGGATAATCACCGATGCAATTTTCAACTATTCATTTTGAGAAGTGAAATGGTCTTCTGTCAAAGGTATTACAAGTATCCTTATGCCAGTTCTCACATGTTTACTCAGTAATTTTATTTCTTAGAGGGGAATCGCAGCAATTAAAGCTCTGATAGGAATTGGTACATTCATCTTTTGCATGTTGGTGGCAGTAACTACTAGTCAACCACTTTCTAAATCAAATTATACTTTTCCCTTTGGTCATGCCGATTGATGGGCCACTGAAATCATTTGTCATATTTTGACTACTTATGATTATGATAATAGTTCATGATTATAACCATAGATAACACAGTTTAATCATTTTTCACATTCAGTAGTGCAGTTTTTTGTGCACATTTAAACAATTATCCTAACAACAGCTAAATTATTTAGTTATCTATGTAACGTTTTTGCATATCCACGATGAAAAACTTAGGGGCAAAAGGATGCTGCCCATTTTTTATGAGCATTCTAATATGCACGTGCATGTAATATTCGGATAACAGTTCATGACATATCTTCCCTGGTTAAAGCGATAACAAACTAAGAGTCATCTTTTCCCCATTGTAACTGAGCAGTAGTAGAAAAATGTTCAGTATACTCATATGCATACTCCTCGTAAAAGTATAAGTTAGAAATGAACAATCACAGCACATTGCTACGGCCCAAAGGAATCTCCTCTTCAAAGATGTCATAGTGTTAATGCTTCTACCATGTTTAAATTTGTGAACCTTACATGCAGATAGATAAATAAACATTTAGTTGGGTCAAAAGTTTCATCTCTTTGTGCTATTGAATTTTCATGGATTTTGGAGTGGGAGACTATCCAGCTTAATTTCCAAGGTGTGGAAGAGGTTATCAAGTATTTGCAATTCTATCAGCCTCTGTAATGTCTGCACATGACCGCAATAATTTGTCCTTGAGAATTACACTGGGATTGACATGATGGATGAGCATATTATTTTGATTTATATTTATATTGATTATTAGACCAGTAGTCAATCCATCCCCCTTCATTCTCGATGACCAAGTCATAGAAACATAGAGTTATCCACATTTTGGCATCATCTCACTGGTTCCCTTTCGCACTCTTCCTCCACCATTTCCCATTACTCATTTACATTATGGAGTCTAATTTTTGTGCATGGAATTTCCATCAAAATGAATGCCCAAATGATTTCTATGGGGTTGAGGTCTGGGCTTGTGAAGCCCACTCCAGCTAGGTCGCTTGGTTTGTTTTGAACCACCTCCTAACAATATATTTGAGTACCTGTAAGTTTTCCAGACTGTAGACGAAAAATGAATATTAATAAACATTTGAATGAACATAGTCCTCAAGATAGAGGACAGTTTTATGAATTCAATTAAATGATAGTGAGAAATAGGTTTTTTCATATTTAAACTATAAATATAACTTCAGTGGGTGAGAGTAACAGGCAAAGCACCCACTCAGGCATTTCTCTGTGCGAGATATTTGCGTGTAACATACTCGGCAACTATTTTACCCCTCGTGGGAGAAAGAAGAGGGCTAGTAAGATCATTTTTACGTCAAGGAATAGTGGAGAGACAGCTGTAAACTTTGAAATATATCTCTGTTTGCTCTGTATGCTTTGCTTTGCCTCATTTCAATGAAGTTGTAATCAGTAGGCCTGAGTGAAGTTTCGACGCATCAGGGTAGTTTGCTGTAGTGAATGACTTATGTGTTTCAAATAGCTGCTCCACCAGAGAGAAAAGGCTCTTTGGGCTTTGAGAAATGAGGAGGCTGGTCATATACTTGTGAGTGAGCAAAAGGAATGAAACGGCACTTCTTTTCAGTGAGCTGAAAGACTGACCTCCAAATCTTGTTCTTTGGCAGAAAAGGTATCACGTGTGATGCAGGGAGAAAATAAGCTCTTATTTTAGGCAAATTACTCCCAAATTAAAGTCATGCGCCCTTTATACATACCGAGTTTGGATGGAATAGTCTTGATGGAGCTTTGCATAAATGGAACAGTTTGTTTTTGAATGGAAACCTTTTAGGATTCACAACAGTCTCACAAGGTTACTTGTTGCTTCAACTCAGATTTAAGTCAGCCAACCACATAACCCATGCAGGATGGAATCTGATGGTGTTTGATAGGAAGGGTCTTGGTTAATGTGGGAAAATCTGCCAACTAATGCTTTCTGCTTATATGCCAGTACGAGTAGCATGCTTCTTCCTTTCTTTGTAGTTTTATTCAACATACATGGATTCTGTCACTGTGTAATATGATAGTAATTTGGTTCATAGTGCATTAACCCAAAGGGATGCAAAAAAATACACCAAAAGGATATGAACTTCCTCTGAAATTTGCCTTGAAAAAAGATAGCTCGGTGGTTGTTACTGGATGACAGTTCTGAACAGGGGTCATGGTTCTTCATAATGGGTTCATTCATATTTTGGTTATTTTTTCAATTGTGTTCATGTTAGCAAAAATGTGATCATCTTTTTTAAAAATATCAGGTGCTTTATAGCGATGGAGTGCATTCTCAGGACATTCACTGTGAGCTCTGCCCTTCCAAAGCTGCTTGCCTTGTGAATGATAATAACGACCATGGGAAGGAAATAACCATGGTCCAACCCCAGGCCAAGACATTATTGAGATCCAGATTTAAATCCTCGTCTTGTAAAATGATTTTATGTAGCAAATTTTATCTCTTTGGCATTTGTAAAATTTTAGATCATCAGCAAGTCGATGCTACTAAATTTTATATTCATTCATATCCCAAACATGAGAAGATTCATATAAAAACACCCTTGCAATTAGAAACTGGCAAAATAAAAATATATGCTACACACATTTGTATATGTATGCCAAAAATACTGACTTCTTTTGCATGCTTAGTGGATTTGTTCTATACCAAGTTGAAGTAAATCATCGCGAATACTTTTATGCCATTGGTTGAAATGTAAAATCACTGTCATAATGTGCACCATTCTCCATAGAAGTAAACTTACATTGGCCTAGGTAGGGGGTCATCTGTGGATTTCCCTCGTGGGGTGCAGGAGTTCAGTGTTACTTTCTAGGTGCTTCATGTTTCTTTCTTTTAGAGAGACTTGTTACAGACAGTAAATGAGAGAAAAGGCTTGCTCCCATGTCTCCAGAAGTATACTTACTCCATTTTTGGGAAAAAGCAAGTGAGATACTTAGGCCCATTATGTTATTCTTGCCGCACATATTTCTTCCTTGAGTTGTGCATCCCACAACATTGCCTCGTGTTGTTCTCTCGTGGCCCATCATAATGGTCCTATATGTCGTTGTCTCATGTCATTGAACCAATTGGGGAAAATATTTTCTTTTCCATAAACTGTAAAAGTGCAGATTGTCTTTTGATTAGAAATTTAATTGTGTTTTTCTTAAACCTGCATCTGTTACTGCTGTTTTGTGGAGTGAGCAATATCCCTGGATCCATTGTGTTATTTGCATTTTGGATAGAGGTTACCCAATCTTCCTGTGGAACTGAAGCTGGTTTACATTGACTAATAACGGTGTTATTCCTTGTATTGCTGAAGATATGAAGTGGGATATATCCTGAGTACCTAGTAACAAACCCAGAATGTCCTCTCTCGAAATGAGCTTGAAAATAGTACTGGTATTTCTTAGCCTTGGCTTGCCTATTTGAGTTTTCAGATGAAATTTTAGATGCACTTACTAAATTAATTCCTCTAAAAGTGGCAGAAAACAGACATAGATCAAATTATTTGGCATCATGTTAGCTCTGAAAAATATAATTAATGTATCAGTAACTTTGGGAATCCATTGTTCAATGGCGTTGGGAAATATGGCTTGAAATCATCATCAGCCGTCATTTTTCTGAGGATTGATTCTATTAACTGGAGCTATTAGGACACCTTTTTGTCTGTTAACCATTTTATTTGTTACTTGAGGCATTTTCTTTATGATCATGAAAACAAATTTATTTCTTTGAAAATGTATGAATTTTTAGAATATTTGGTAATTGAGATTAAAATATGTTTGAGGACCATTGGGTTAGTGCCCATTATGTGTTATTGGTAGTATAATTTTTGAATGAAGCTTGAATCTAAAGATAGTAATTTTAAAATTTATTTTACAGTTTTTTCACTGGTATTTCCCTCCTCACCTTTTAAAAGGTACATAAAATCCTCAGCATTTTTCATTTTCTTCATCAAATGCCACTTTGTGTTAGCTACCATGCTTTTAATCTCACTCCAGCTGGGAATGGAGAATCTTTCAAACTATCAATTACCCTTTTACCGCAGAGTATTAGAGAACTTCATATTCTTCACTATTTATGTGAATTGTAATTGAACTTCAAGTGACTATTCATGCTGAATAAAAAACACTTGGTAATCTCCCACATAATTATTTACTGGCACTATGCGTTTCACCACACTGTGGCATAATCACATGTGGTGTTCTTTGGTTAGGATCTGTGGGAGATTACCAAGTGTTTTTAATTCAGCATGAACATAGACAACTTCCACCGAGTACAGCCTGATGCAGTTAAATTTGTTCATGTGACTATATCATATGCATCCTTAAGTTGCTAAATCCTTTAATTAATGGGGGTAAACCTCCCATTTACAGGAGGTATAAATGGAAGTGAGTAAAAATCCTTGAGTTATACAGTTGCAGGTCCTTATCTACCTACTATATTTCTCTCTTTATTTCAGTATATGTCTTACCCCTCTTTATCCCATTCTTAAAACATATTGTTTTTTACAGTTGCAAGCCATTATCTCAGTATATGTCCCACTTCTCTTCATCCCATTAATGAAACATATTATTTTTCCTCTCTTCCCTGCTCACTCAACATTCTTCCCTCTATTGCAGCCTTCAGCTCCCCTTTACCTCTCATTAGCTCTTCTGACCATCTCTTCTCCCTCCTCCTAATTTCCTCCTAAAGTTTCCTCTACCCACCCTATCATGCTAAGCACTACCTTGTTTGTCTCCCCCCATGTCCTCAGTACTTTCTTCACTCTCCTCCACATCCACATATTGTATGCCTGCAGCCTATTTTCATCTTTTTTTCAGATTCCTCATTACTGCACCATGCAATGCTACTGTGCCTATTATACTCTTGCCCTGATTCTTTTTATGTCCTCTTTCAAGGCCCCCATCATCAGCTCCCTACCATTGGCAAATGCGTGCTATTGCCCTTTTAGTATACTTGCTATTGTGTCCATTTCCTTCCAATGTAATACTTCCCAACTAATCAAATTATGAAGTCTTATATTTATAGCAAATTAAACAAAGTGATACTTTCCTTACTGAAAATGATAATGGTTGAGAGAGTAGAGGCAGTTTCACTTCCATGTGTAACTGCCTCTATTGATATCTTGAAATCCTAAATGGTCTGTCGTACTGGTGTTGGTATTTATTAGGTGGTTGTTGCTCCTTTCAGATCACTGCTATAATTGCGTTTAGTCACCAAAAGGTAGTTTGAACAAGATATATTTTCATGTGGAATTCAATGAAATTCACCTCATAGAAATAGAAAAGGTATTCAGAGATATCTATATCCAATGATAACAAAATACCAGCCACTTACGTCTCTCACTTCAGAGTTTTTTCCAAAAAAATTCTGGCCATCTTTCATTGGAAATGATATGAGTTCAAATCCCAGGGAGGATTTAAAAAGTGAGGAATTTAGTGCATATATTCAGTCAGAAATTGATATGTATGTTGTTTGTATGCTTTCTAAAGTATTTTTCTCTTTTTAAAAATGAGTCAGTTGCTCATTGCATTAATTTTTACAGAATCTAATGAATATCTTTAGTTGTGAAGGATTTGGTGGGAAAAAATATATAAAGGCTATGTATATTTAGTAAAATTTTGAGAATTTCAAAAGAGTAAAACCAAGTATTGGTATCATTAATGTTGTACTATTTACTTCATGCTCCTTACAGCTGCTCCAATTTAGAAATCTAATTTTTACCTGGTCTCCACTATGATTGGGGAAAATCTTGATCAAACCACCTTCATGATATTATTGACATGGCATGTTTTTTGTTGTATACTGCATTAATTATTGTGTATGTATTTGTGGAAACTAAACTTAATTTAAATTGTTTAACGAAATTGAACTTAAAATGTTCTGTAAACGTTTTGAAAATGATTGTCTGTCCTTGGCTTTGGTTCATTTTCCCTAGTGGTGAATTAGTTTTTCTGGTACAGCTGATTTAAGCAAATGAAATTTGTTTCCAATATTGAGTATTAGCCAATTTAAAGTAATTTTTTGCCATTTGTGTCATTTCACTAATCTCCTCTTCTGCTGTTTTTTCATTATTGTTGTTCTTTCATTACAGGTACAGTACATGGGAACCAGAGGAAAATATATTGGATGGCAGGTTAATTGACATGTTTGAGCAAGGGTAACTATCACTTAATATTTTTGTAGATACATTTGTTACCATGTCAGTGAATCAGGATCAGATTTTTCTTATCCATCCCTAGTGTAGATGGCTGGAGGATGTAATAAGGGGCAATTGGTTGCTCAAGAATGTGATTGATGGAAGGATGTTAGGCAAGTCGGGAAGATGAAGAAAGAGTATAGGTTTCACGAACAGGATGGAGAAGGGTAGATTGTATGCTGAGGAAGAAAAGGAAATAGTAGAGGGAGATAGGTCCCGGAAAGTGTGGAAAACCTGGAGGAGATTCTCTAACATTCAACAAAACCTACCTTTACTGGTAGAATATTTAAAAAATTAAGTTCAGTTTTCTTGCCATTTTACTGTTTACTGTTTTTTTAGTCCTTATATGTATGTCCACATAATATCGACTAGGTTTCTGGCTTGATGGGTGGGTGATTTAGCAAGAAGTCATAAAATGGCATCACTACTACAGGATCTAAAATTATTGGGTGAACCAATTTTTCCTTGATATTCAGTAGAATCGTGATATAACGAAATTTAAGGGACCAAAAAATTAACAATTTCGTAATTGTGAAATTTGCTATTGTGAAGCTAATTTCTTTCTCATCAAAATAGATACTCTATAGCTTTGTAGCTTGAAAATAAAGTATCAATCAAGTCGATGGTATTCATTGTAATAACTACCTTAGAAAGTTATTATTTTTATTATAACGATAGTTAAACTATTATTTGTTGTAAGTCAGAGTCGAACCTCTTCGTGGGTCAACTTCATGGAGACCATCGTGCCATAAAAGACCGCATTAAAGGTCACTATTACTATTAACTGTCGTTTTCCGGCATTTTCTTTTTGTTACGTATTAAAAACATGTATATAAGTATGTAAATTGAATTTAACGAAACTATAAGTAAAAATGTTGCCTCATTTGCAGATCATTTATCGCTTATATGTCTCCGCAAAGTACGATTTCCGTTTCGTTCTATTCTATTACGTGTTATATTTATTTGGTAGCACAATAAAAACTAAAGAGCTAAAAGAAATACTTCACAATTGCATTCACGTTCTTATTATGTCTACAAAAACACCGTTTTGGGTGTTATGAAATAGGTTCATCAATGCTGTGGGAAGCCTGTGTATTATTACTACACATGAAAAAGACGAAAGATCGGCAAAATGGTTATGCACGAGATATCTAGAGAAAATAATAAATAATCAACAGTAACAGGAGAATGAGTGAAGGATATCAATATGTTGATATTATTTGATAGTAATGCGAGTTGAAAACTTATTCCTACCGTTTGACGCAGTTAATCACCATGTTAAAGCGGCAATAAAAAGACGTTCAAGTCCCTTATATACATACCTGAAAAATGTTAAAAGCTGTAGGTACATTTTTGACGAAACCTTGTATCAACTAGGAAGTCTTGAAAAGTAAACATTGTGGGCACGATGTCAGCTGATGTAAACTAAAGCTTCCATCTTCACTTCTTTGTCTGCTTGCTTTCCTCTGGCTTAAATGCGTTCGGCCAAGCAAGCACTACGCTCGTGCGAACTGCGCCACTCGGCACTGGAGTGGCACTGCCTGCAGCTCGCTAACTTAGCGCTTGCTTGACTGAATGTAAACACTGGGTGCATTTTGCCAAGCAAGCACTAAGCTGGCTAACAGCGCTACTCGCCACTGCCCAAGGCCATACGCCGGCTTCATAGGTTTTATACTGTCGTCCTTGGGGCCTTCTGCTCCAAAATCTGTGAGGCCCACTTAGGTCAGTGTTGTGGATCTGTTATGCTTTCCCTCACCGACATCTCATCCCACAGAAGAATACCATGCCATTTCAGCGAGGGCTTTTGTAGTAATCTCCTCCGGAATAATTAAAAAAATTGGGCATCCAACCCACAAGAAGTGTCAATTAGTTGTAGGTATGCTTGGTAATGGCAATAAATTCCGGTCATGAATGAAAACATATCCAGCAGGTGATTTTATATGCAGTAGCATGCAAACAAGGATCCAATCCTCAGATTATCGTCTCCCTTTAGGACCCCTCCTTTGTGAAGCGTTCACTATTTTTTCCAAAGCCAAAATTTGGTCTTTAGGAATATTCATTTCACTCAGCTTTGACAGCACAGACATATTTTCTGCCTCCTTCATAGACTTGTAGGTCTCTTTCAGCTAATCTATACGAGCCTTTGCCCGAGATGATGCTCGTCCATTATTGGCTCGTTCTTTACGAAGAGCCATGGAGGCCAAGGAGCCATAGTTTGGCCTTCTCAATACGACCAAGCTAGTTTGCCTCTTGGTCCTTAAATTTATTTGAAGAAGTGTTCTTCTCAACTGCTGACAAGTAGGGCACACATCTCCATCTATCACAGACAATTTACAGCTTCGTAAAACACACCTCTCATACCATGTATTTCTAGCGGACAATGTGGGCTGGATAACTACCAGTGCCACAAAGTAGGAACTACTTCCTCAGCCTCAAAGGGTCGCGAGTTCAGCCCGTGGGATAACATAGGAACTTGCCAGACCTGTATATACGACTGTGGTTGGCGGCGAGAAAACAAATGAAAGGTGGTAGGCCTAAAATAACATTTGCACTGCAGTATTTACATGTCATCGGAAAAAGCAACATTTGCCGACCATTCGCGGCAAGTTGGAGGGGAAGGCAGTTCCCGGCAGTGCCGTAGCTAGAGTGTGTGCTGCCCAGGGTGGCCCTGAGTTTAGCGGCCCCGGTCCCACAGTGCCGCCCACGGCAGACCCCACAGTGCAGCCCCCTTAAAAGGGCGCCCCGGATGGGCCGCCCCGCTTTGCCTTCCCACCTAGTTAGACCACTGCCTCGAACTTTCGCAACATTTGCATCAAAGATGCATGCAAGGGAAAAAGAGGAAGTGTTGCAAAGCTGCCATGTCGATGTCAATGGAGCCAATTATTCTCGCTGGATATTATCCCGCAAATGTTAGCGGTCTTGATGGCAACCGTGCACTTGACTTTCTCTCCCACCTCTTCACTTCCTCGAGGTTCAGTGGACCTTAAAGCCATTGACGAATGAAACTTCATTGATAATTGTGATGAATTGACAAATTTTAGTCCAATAATTGTCAACAGTGCACATCTGCATTCGAAGCCATGGATTTGCGAAAATCTGCTGAATTTTCGAAGAAAAAAAATATGACACAAGATATATTTAGCGATTAATATGGAAACAGAATAATTTTGGCCTCCTTCGTAATTGTAAAATTTTGTAAATACGAAGCTGTCCTATACTTTTTCATGTAACTTTCGTTGGGACCGCAGCAAGTCAATTGTAATACCGAAATTTTGCTATATCCATGTTGGTTATATCGCAGTTCTACTGTAGTTGACTTATCATTAACATTGAATGCTTAAAAATTGATTTTTTATGTATGTATTCATGGTGAAAGTCAGCTGACATGGGCGATGGTTTTGAATGCGACATGTGGTGGTGAAATTTTTGTGGATTATAGCCTATGTCTTTTAGTCTACATGTAGAAAAATGTCTCTGACATAATAATTATGAAGTAATGCCATTCTTTCATTTTTTCTCATTTAAAGCTAATTAAATATAAGCCATTAGTTCCCTAATGCACGTCATCTTAAGAAATATTTTCTGAATTTTAGATCTAGAGTTATAGAACATTTAAACATAACATTCATATCTCATTATATGAGTGCCAGGAAAGTTGTTTCATTAAGTTATGCAATTTCATGCAATTTTGCCTCAGTAATTCTATTTTGATATTTGTTGTATGATGTTGGTGTTGGAGAAGTTCTGCTGATAAAAAGGGTGTTTTGTTTTTCTTTGTATTCTGATAGGGTGGATGTACAGTAGCAACTCGAAAATACGAACTTAGCCGAACAGAAAAATTCACACTTCGTATTTTCGAACCTTTTTAATAAGTTGCAAAAAATATTTCCCCTTCCCCCATGACTTCTCTGGTCTGTGGAAATGTTTTGAAATGATTTATAGTCGTTATTAGTGAAAGCATTTGAAATTATGCATAAATGTCACTAATGTTTGTGAAATAACCATTAGCTCTTAGTTTCCCATGCATCTTTAGTTGGCGATCATTTTCTTAGCAAAATTTTTGCCCAGTTTAGAAGACGTATATGAGGCAAATTCTGCAGGATTGTCACACAGTGTTTGTCTAGGGGATTTGACATTGAAATGTTCAAAAGTATTCTCCTGGCATCATCATGATTTAGTAAAACCTGATGTGTCGGGATAAGCATAAGAGTTGGCTTAATATCATGAGTATGGGGTTCTTGAAGAGAGTAAATGGTAAAATTAGGATGGATAGGATTGGGAATGAGTGTGCTGAACAAATGTGTGTTGAAGTTCTGTTTAAGGCTTTTGCAGCGAGCAGGTATTCATTCTATTTCTTCTTCTGGGATTTGGCCGTGTCGTTGTTTTTCTGACAATGTTTCTCTACCTATTCTGGAGGTGTCTTCAGGTCATCTTTGACCTGATGATGCCTCCAGGATAGGAGGAGAAACATTGCCAGGAAAACAACGACGTGGCTGCATTCCGGAGGAAGAAATGGAACAAATGTGTGTCGAATTCTCCAATTAGACATATATGGAAGGAGGGTGTGTTGTTAGTTTGGCCATGTGAAGGGAATGAAGGAGAATTGAATAATGAAGTATTTTTTTTATATTGAAGTAGAAATGTGTGAGAAGGGGCAGACCCAATAAGCCTTGGGTTAATATGGGGAAAGATACTCAGCAGAGCAAGTCTGAAGAAGTGGAGGACATGTATGAAGCAATGTGCTAGTATATTTACTGGTATCCAGCGAGATGTTGTGGAACATCATCATGAATTTCATAGAAAAAACTTTGTAATGTCCACATGGTTATTTATTTGTACAATGCATTTCGACACTTAATGTGATCTAAATAAGGACACAAGATCTCTAATCTCATCACTGATGGCCACCAATGCCGTTTCACCCCCAAAATTTTGGTGTTGGAAGACTAAGGACAACGTCTGGATGCAATCGAACTGTGGAAGATACTCTGCAGAAGGAAAAGAGGAACCATCCTAATGAATGATATTGTATTTCAAAGTCATTCCCCTATACTCTCTCTCCCACCCCGAAACCTTGACCTAAACCTTTCCAACCCCCACCTTCCCCTCCCCTCTATCCCACGCCCCTACTTCCCTGAAGGATATATAATGCTGTCCTCCGTAACACAAATTCATTGTAGCTGATGATGGTCAAAACATGTTGTACAAACAAATAATCGAGTGGACATTACAAAGTTTTTTCATTAAAATTCAATGTGCTAGGTTAACCAAAGCAAAAGAGGGATGCAGTAGTATAGAGGAAATCATTAAAGCAGAGTCAGCCGTGCTGAGTAGTCTAGATTTTGACTTTTTTGACTGTGCTTAATGCCAAAGACTACTGCACGATGGGTATGTGTTTAAGTGGAGTTAAAAGTTAGTGTGGGAATAGAGGATTGAATATACACAAATATGAAAATTCGTTGATATGTGAATGTGTTTGGTTGAAATTTCAGTTTCTTGGACCTTCATGTGTCATACAAAAAATTTGCTCTTAACATTTTCTTTTTTTCCCTTGCCATAATAGCAGTCAGCGGGAGCGTGACCCTTCTGCTAGCAAGAGAGGTCCCAGGAGGAGGGAGACTAGTCGCTATTCAGTAAGTTATCAGAGGAAAAATCATTTGCCTTGACCATGGATGACATGAGCATGGATCCCATGGTATTGTGCCAAGTAATTCAGCCAATTTAGCTTTCAAATTTTTTATATGCATATAGTTTATTCATGTTCACAATTTCAAATTTACAAATTAAATGTTCTGATAATTGAGAAATCATGTACAATACGAATCACAACGACGAATGATCCATTTGGATGAGATATTTCAACATCATAGGTCCTTATCAGCAATTCTTTGGTTATCAACCAGTACCTACCTAGACTTACAAATAGTGTGCTTAATAACAAATGTAGTGCAACCTTTCTTTTCTGTTTATTTTAAACTTCTCTTGCTGATTTCTTATTTTTTATTCATCTCTTTGATTGTTATATAATTTTGTCAGTTTTTAGCTAATAATAAATTACTAATAAGATGTTAGTTGTAAATGAACTTTGTATTTATGTATTCTTGAGGTTGGCTTTGTGAAGTGTGTTACTGTTGGTAGTCCTAGGAGGCTCAAATCTTGTCATTAGGTTTAAGTTCCACCTAAAGTCAGATAATTTGTTAAGATGGGATATTGGTTTATAGGACAGCATTTTATCAGTCGTGCTGCTGGCAGTCCTAGGAGGCTCAAATTTTAGGTTTAGGTTTATTTTAAGGTATTAAATTAGGTTTATTTTAAGTTCCACCCAAAGCCAGATAAGTTATTAGTAAAGGGAATTGGTGTATAGGACTGCATGTTATCAATTCTGCTGCATTTCTCTTTTAACTTTAATTTTTAATGCTCTAAAATTGGACAAAGGAAAACTGGTGGAAAGGGCAATGCAAGGAATTGGGAAAGCTGCAGAAAGGAGAAGTGGGTGGGCATTATACTTTATAGGAAAATTATTATCAAGTGGTAAGAGGGGCAAATGGTACCAAAGACTTAGAACAAAAGAGAGAGGATGGAGCGAGGAGAAATTCAAGATTGTTGGAAAGAGTAGGTGTAGTATCTAATGACAGTGAATGCACTCCAGTTACCTAGAAACAGAGGATGAGGGAGTACTACTGTTGGCATCAAAATGATGTACCACTGTACTTTGAAAATTTATATCTTGGTCTGTGTGCATGCTTAAGTGTTGCACTGTACATAATTTCAAGGATAATTTCATTGCAGTGTCAATTATATTTTTTATTTTATGACAAAGTCAAACTTTAGTCATGCCAGTGCAATAATTTACTCTCTGCACCATAAAATTAGCCGTTTTGCCATTTTCATGAACTGAAGGGCACAGGTATGGTGGCTGACAGTAAGTCAGGGTAGGCAGCTATGGGTGGTGGTATGTAAGGCTTGGATGCCCGTTATCGCCTTTGCTTTTTATTATTCATGTTAATGAAATGGTAAGATAGGCATGGGAAGAAATAGATGTGGGAATCAAAGTAGGAGGGCAGCTGACAAAGTCTGTTATATTTGCAGTAGATCAGGCATTGTTCAGTCGATCTTCAAAGGGATTAAAGATTTAGTAGATTCTTTAAAATATCAGTGAGGGAAGAACAGAATGAAGATAAACCATGGAAAACATCATTAATGAGATTCTTTTGGACAGAGAAATAGAGGCCTGTTAGAAAAGTAGAAGGACACAAACTGGAGCAAGTAAAGCATTTGAATTACTAGGGTATTATGCTAGAAGAAAATGGATACAGTAGGAAAGACATAAGCCAAGATGTTAGCCAAAGAAGCATTTAGTAATAGTATCACGCGCTACCACGCTACAGTTTAGCCTGCGGATAACGTCCAACGTCCAGAGGAGAATAGGGTTCTGAATAAAAGAGATTACTATAGGTAAAACAAAAAAATCAAACTCTTTAATATACTTGGTTCATTAATACACAGAATTGAATTTAGAGTGGCGAGCAACGGCATTGAAATTACATATCATCCCATAAAAATCGGATTTCATAGCACAAAATTGGTTATTATTCTTGAGTATACAAATATTCGAAAAGCATAGCCAGTCAAGCACAATTGCATACAATAGGGTGGAATGGCAAGTTAAGAGATAATGGGAAAAAGAGAGAACAGTTACGCAATAAAGTACTGGTGGAATTACCACGTCAACTCCCATGTTAATTGACCAAGCAATTTGGCCACGAGGGCAGAACCTACACAATGTAAATGAAGGGGGGACAGAACGTTAAACAATCCAAATTTAGGTAAACAGGTTTGCCCCCCAAAAAAAAACCCATATGAAAAGAAAAAGACATCAATATAAAATGAAACTTCTCCCCTAGCCCACCTTAGCCACATACTTTAACACAAAAAGCACTAACACACACAGCCCTTTATACTGGGGAAATTCAACTGAGTTACAAGAGAGAGAGAGAGATGGTTGTCCATCGCAGGCTGGAGGCAAGGAGAGAGCGAGCTTGCGAGACCGTCCTTCTCGACTCCGCTCTACGATGTTGCCATCTTGCTTCTAGCGGATGACGCCTGCTGTCTGCACTCCCGGAGGTGCAGATTCCACTGTGCAGCGGGATTTTCAAAGGGTGGTTGTTGCTAGGCCGGTCCACTAATCACCCGTCCTTCAGCAAAGGTGGTCAGCCAAGGGCCATAGGCACGGGGAAAATGAAGGTTTTTAGGCAGGGGTGACCAGCCTTTGCTTAAATCACCCGTGGAGTCCATTGATGTCACTGGAACATTTCTCCCACATCATCTTCTCACTTATACTCCTTCATACAAAATATGTGACTAAGGTGGACACACAACAAAGATAATAAATTAATTAACCAAGCAAAATATGGGGTGGACCTGGTAATCCTCTGCCAGAGTTTAATTGTAATACAAAGACAATAAAAAAGAAAACTGTGCTCTTCTGCCTTGACAAGATAATTAATGCCATAATACATTCATTTACAAAAAACAAATTGACAACAAAAAGTGCTCTTTTGCCTTGACAATGTAATGAATGCCATTATACATTCATTTAAAAAAACAAATTGACCACAGAAAGTGCTCGTTTGCCTCCAGCCAGCCTTGGAAGATCCCCCTTTAGGCGAGTTAGAAAATCTCGTGTTACAACAGATGAGAGCTGATGAGGGGGATTTTGGATAAGGTTACAATGAGAAGGCTGTTGAAGAGCTTGATATGGAGCGTATTGATGTGTAATGCTCAAACGTGGGCCCTCAGGAAGGAGGACATGAATAGGCTGCAGGTGCTTAAGATGTAGGTGTGGAGAAGGATGAAGAAGGTGCAGTGTATGGAAAGGAAGACAAAAGAGGAGGTGCTCAATATGGTGGGTGAGGAAAGGAAACTGCTGAGTGAAATCTGGGTCAGGCAGGGTTGGTGGCTAGTAGAATTTATAAGGGGCAAAGAATACTTAAGACTGTGATACAGGGAGGGATGTTAGGCAAGTGAGGAAGGGGTAGAAAGAGAATAAGTTTTATGGGCAGGATGAAGAAGGGTAGATCATATGTTGAGGTGAAAAAGGAAATTCTAGAGGTAGAGAGGACCCTGAGATTGTAGGAAACCAGGAGTTTCAGAACCAGAACAGTAGAATTCTTAAACAACAAGAAACCAATTATATACACTCATGCCCCTTGGTGCACCAAGGAGTCTGTCTTGTCTTGGAGTCTTAGTGCTATGAAAGTTTACCCATGGCAAGAACATGTAATTAAGAGGATGATAGGATAAAGTCTCAATAGTTAGGAAGGTGAAGTGGTGAATCTATTTGTTTAACTGATCAAATTCAATGTGAGTTCCTTTATGCTTGTATAATGACTGAAATGTATTACTTTCAAAAGCTGCTAGTTAAGGCAGTAAAGGTCACTTCCCATTAATTGTGACAACTTAGAATCAGAAAAATGTTTTTTTTATCGAATATACAGATATACCTCAAGAAGTGTACCAGGCATAATATACCTCCACAAATTTTTGGACGTTTTTAATGAAGCAGAAATGCCTGTTCTCTTCATCATTTAGGATTCTTCTGCCGCGATTGCTGCCTCAGCAAATGGCCAGGCATCTGAGGAAGGGGCAGATGATGTGGAGGAAGTTACGGAAGAGGTTGCACCTAGTGCTGCGGAGAGCGAGGTAGAGAGAGTGGCTTCGCCGTCAAACCTGGAAGACTCACAGCAGAGGCGGAATGTGGGTAAGCAGCCTGCCCCATCGAGCCCTTCACCCCCGCCTGCTTCTGCACCCACATCATCATCATCATCTTCATCCTCCACCACATCAAATCCATCTCCTGCTACTACTTCATCATCGTGCACTGTGCCCATCACTGTGGTCACTTCATCTGGCCCCTCGTCTTCTGTACCCACGAGTGCACCAGGTAAGTGCTCCTTCTGCTCTAGTTGAGCATCTCGAAACGTTCCTATGGTTGATGAGTGAATAGCTGAGTGAAACCAGGGACTGTGAGGTGGATGGTTGAGCTGAGCAGCTGGCCGGCCTAGTTTCCACTCCAGAAAGGCAAGTGAGGCTTTTCGTTAAGGATTCTCTGTGTGCTACAGCCTGAAACCTCTTGTCCCTGGGTTGGAACCAGGTTAGGAAAATCATAGGTCTACTCATGTGAGCTTTGTTTTTTGTGGATCTGGGGTTGCCATGAGGATGGGGTAAAAATTCTGGACATCTCTGTACCATGATGACGTTGGGAATTGTTTGAGATATTTAAAATTTCCATAGTCAAGTGCAAAATAATGTAAAATATGCATTATGTTCATGTGTCTTGGATGTTAATATCCTCAGTTTTTAATCCAATCATGTACCATAAACGCCCAAACAGATAAATGGTGTTTGGTTCTCTGCGTACTCTCAACATCGGTATAATGATGTAGTTCAGTGCTTCACTGGTAGGTGGCAGTGAACTACGTCATTATACCAATGTTGAGAGTACGCAGAGAACCAAACACCGTTTTTCTGTTTTGGGCTCAAGTTAACGTCCAGGGCTCAAGTAGCCCGCGTTTACAGTATTTCTGAATGTGGCATTTGTAATTTTTTACTTCAGAAATTAGACAGAAATCACATTTGGTAATTACTGAGTGCTTCAATGTATAATCATGAAGTTATTTCTCAAAGTCATGAGTGAAACCATCACTTTCATATGATTGCTGGATGATTCCACTATAACTGCTGTATTTATACAATGTTTTCTGCTGGTATGTACAGTGTAGGTGCCACTTATGTGACTAATTCAGCATTGCAAAACTGGAAATGAGCTGGTATATGTTAAAAACAATTTGAGTTGAGTGCAACAGACTTTCGGACTAGCTTATGCTAAAATTAGTGGGTGCTGATTTTTAAAAATCCAATCAGAAAGCTTTTTTGTGTATGCCTAAATTTGGGAAGTTTATATTTTTTCTACACTTAATAGCAACCCTGGGTACATAAAGCCAAAGTTAAGAGTGCCTGTTTTATCCTGTCATGCATGGCTCATTTTTTTGTCGGTGGTGCTCATGAGTGCTTAAGCTAACATTCATTAATAATTGTTTTTGTATTTGACTTATTCATTGGTCTTCTCCTTTACTATAGAATAAGGGTCAGCAAACTGGTTTGCAAGGCACATGTAACCTTTGTTTACATACATGTGGCCCAGAAGTAAAATTCAATGATGTAAGTCCAGCGATAGGCTAACAGACAAGTGTTCTTGAGATATCCACCACCTCTTGTCGTTGTAGGTGGTCACCTAGTTGCCTGAAATTTGGGCATGGAAGTAAATTTACTCGAGCATTTGGCAATTTGGATGTATTTCCAATAGAAATATACTAACTAATAATTGAATAATGCTCCCAAATAATTAAAACTTCATAGTAAAGTGATTTTTTCTCCTTTTAAGGAAGATATGAGTATGAAAGCTCGTTATAATATTATTTCAAAGTTTACTTCTTTGTAATAGTTTGTAATGGTTTCCAAAATAAGCTGAAATTGTTGTGATTGACGGGTTTGGCTCTTCTGTGTTTGCAGAGTTTGCTGACCCCAGGTGTTCCATGTTTAAAAGATTTGCATGAATACTATTTTGAGTTCATGGGCTGTTGATTTGTCATTAGCTTTTCAATGTTGAAACTTCATTAGAAAGGTTTTTACAGTCGGATGATTTTTCGATGGTTTAATGGTTTCAAAAGGTATTAGTATCCTGCTTGTGTGGACTCATCGATCAGTCACCAAATATGGAGATTACCTTTTTGGTTTTTGTGATAAATGATGAAGAAAGCGCATTTAATGGAAATACATCATGTTGCAATCATATTGTATGCGGGACATATGCCAGTCGCATTGTGACAGCTGGACATCTCTGAAGCAAACCATGGTACAATCTATTTGTTGTGGGTGAATGGGGACCCATTTAGCTGTCAAGCTACTCTGAATAGTGGAAGCTCCCTGGGAACATAGACTAGTGTGCTAGTATGGGAATCTTTATCTGCTGGCAGTGATGAACTTTTTTATCTTGAGAAAACTGGTTTTGACCCATGTATTGATTGGACCCAATGGACATCTTTAACTGTTAACCTGGCTCATATTGACTTCATTGTTCCTGGCTCTTTTGTACATATATGAGGGGTAGCTTGGTGGCTAAACTGCCTTGCTGTTCACTGATTTCGTGAAACCTCAGAAAGATTGTTAACTGCTTCAAGTTAAGCAGAATTATGTCTCATCTTGCTCAATGTGTAATTATTTATAGAAATCACAATAATAACTAGTGGATGGAATACTGCCTCCATTATGAGAAAAGACAGCTTTATTCATGAAAGTTGATTTCAATTGAATTCCCTTTAGTGGTTGTATGTTGATGTATATCACTACTTGCTGGGCATCATGCTGCTTTCAATTTTCTCACAAATTATCCATAAGCCTTTTGACCCAAGTGAACAACGAGCATTTCAATTTGATGATTGCACAGAAGTACTTCTTGTTAACAAAACATTTGTACTCCTAGAGTTCCATTGGCATTCATGGAAATTATTATTCCATTATGAGTAGAGTTTTCTGCTGGTTTAGGTGGTTTTAAGTGGAAGACCGTACATATCTCCCAGATTTATAAAGGCCTAGGCACGGCTAGATGATTTCTTTCTCGAGCATGGTGTATGTTGTATTCCTCTTCATTCCTTTCATGAAGCATGAATTCTTGCCTCCCCATTCCTACTTCTCCAACATTCTTCTCTCAATAATTGTTTTCAGTATCTCTTTGTCTGTCATTTCCTGTTCTAACCACATCTTCTGCTTCCTAATCTCCCCCAACAGTTTCCTTTCTTTGACCATCATGCACTTTCTTTTTCAACATTATGATTCAACAGAAATGCTCTTAGTAAATTTTTCTTTATATAAATGAATGTTTGATGCATTATAATATGGAATCCATTAAAAGTGAAATTACGTTATCAACCACGTACATTTCTGACTGAAAATTTTCAGGTTAAGCCTTTTTTTATCGTTTATGAATGCCAAAATGCCCTTAGTCATTCACTGTTTCCATGTTGTTTCGATGAATAGGAGTTAGATGCATGTGTCCACTAAATTCATGAAAAGAATACCCATGAAATTCTTTAGCTCCTCCTGTTCATTTAGCAATAGGCACAACACGTTCTGCTGTTCTGGCTCTAATGTGAACATTGTAAGGAAAGCTCAATAAGGGAAACCTAGGTACAGCTAGAGGAACAAAGGGAGGAGAGATGTGGGCACAAAAGTAATGGTGCTGAGTGGAATCATTGAAACTAAATTAGGTGATGTAAGGGGAAAAATAATATCCTGAATGCAACTATCTAGTGGTGGTATGGGAAGTAGGAGAGGAAGCCATGTGGTGAGGAAAGAGTAGTCAACTGAATGGGGGTTGCAGGATGGCATGGCACTACTTTTATGGCAGAGGAGGATATGATTCAAGCGTTCCTTGATTGCTCAAATTTTGTGGGAAATATACTGATGAGGTAGGTCTGAATTCAAAGATGAAGATTGCAATACACTTTTGCGGCCATCTCATGGCCTAGTAGTGCAGTGGCAAAAATGGTTGATTTAGGCTCAAATATCACTTCTATCTCTTAAATATGGTTGCATCATGTGTATTTGAAAAAAAAACTTGCAACATAGCTGCATCATTATAACCTACATTGAATTGTGAAAACCATAGTTTTTTATCTTTCAGGAATCCATCTTGGCAGCGGGAATGCCGATGGTCTGCAAACAAATTTTTTAGTGATTTAGTGTGTCCCCCTATGTAATCCAATTGTTTTGATAAAACACCATTAAAAATCTCTAATGGGTTGCTTACTGTGTGTATTTTCCTCCCTTTATGTGATAGGTATTGGTGCTTACCATCTTAGTGTAATCTCCTCAAATCTTTAAATTCATGAGAATAATGAAGCACTTTAAGTATTGCATTTTTACATTAGGTTTTGAGTTCCTACCAAATAAAGCAGTGAAGTGTAATTTGGTTTTTTGAGCCTACATAATTGAAATAATATTAAATTGCACCCATGAATTGCATATTAATTAAATTGTCTTGATAGAAGCACTGATCTTAAAGATAGACTATGGGGGAAAGAGTACAATTTCATGCCAGGGAAATCTCATCTTTCTTCATCATTTACACAATCATTAAAAATGAAATGTGTGGACTTCTATTAATACATAGAGAGGTGGAGGATGGGTCGTGGTAGTGAGTACTACCTTCAGTTACCATGCTCTGATGGATAAGGTCATTTCTCACTAACTGTCTGCCTATTGTAGCCAGCGGAACAGCACTCATGATGAATGGGAGGAGCACCCGTTTGGATTTGAGCCAAGCCCAGCAATCCTTAACAACTGCAATCAAGTGGGAACTGGTGTTTCAACAGTGGCAGGCTCTTGCCCTGAAAAAAATTAAGCCAGAAATTTTGTTCTCCTTGATGACATTGCCCTCTTTTCTTTGTAGTGACATCAAATGCCAAAGGGATGTCTTCAATGTCACCTCAACATTCACCAAGGAGTGATGGAAGTGTAGAGGCCACCATGAGTGGTGCAACCAAGAGGAAGGCTGAGGTAAAATAATGCTTTTCTGCTATCAATACCTTATCCTTACCTTGATTACCTTTTTCCCTTGAGATTTATATGCATGATTCCCCATGCTGAAAGTCTGTATTTGACTCCCTCATGGCTTATCAAATCTGGATTGGTATATTTGCTTAGTTTAGAACTTATGTTTGGCATTTTATCATTGTGAAATATTCAGGGACTATTCTTTACAGCACAGCTTTGTCAATGACATTGTACAGCTTTTGTAGTCCCAGTTGAGATTTTGTGATGGCTACAATTGTAGTGTACCACACCACTTTAGTTGTGTTTAGGTTTCGACACAAAATCCTGTTTTGTCACCATCTCTGAGTTAATGTTTTAACTACAAGTTTTTTCTATGGCTGTGAAAAGTTGAAACTTTTTACCTATCTTTTGAAGAAAGTATGCTCCTAGAACTGAAGAGTAAATTGTAAAATCGCATTATAGTATTGTTATGAAGGCTTCCGTGATTATCTTGTTTATCAGTAATTTTTGGGTTTTCCCTGTGTTGAACCATTTTTATGGACAACTGTTTCACCAGCATTCCAGTTGGCTTCATGACCAATCATAAGCATGATCAATCAATCATGCTTATGACCATACAAGTTTTAAGACCTGATGAAGCTGACTGGGATTCTGGCAAAACTGTCTTCCATAAAAATGGTGCAGTGCAGGGAGAACCTGAATAATACCAATAAATGGTGAATGTAGTCATTAACACATTGAGTGTTAGGGTCTCGGACTTGTGTTTTTGAGGGGTCATGGTTCATGGTATGAGTCAAACGTGACCAGTCTTCTCATATTCTGCATTTTATTCCTCCCCTGGTGACAGCTTTTCATGTTGGCTCCTGCACTCAAGGTGTTAAGTGACTCAGCAATTGCAATAATGAATGCTGCAAGCCTGACAAGGAACACTCGTGAAGTGTCCTTCACTGATTTTATTCAAATTTGGCAAGATGGTTGTATATGGCAGTAAGTGCTTAGTTAAATTTCCCACTGTGAGCTGAGATATAAAGCGTCTGAAATATGGTGCCATCTACCAATTTTCCTAGGAGGCTCATAGGCCTGTGGCCAGTGACACTTGCCATTATTTCAAACAGGTGGCTGAAATGAGCACGTGCTCATGGCCAATCCAGTTTCTGCTTGTGAGAGGGATTTCAAGTGAAGGCATATGATCATGCAAGGGGAGCCAAATCTTAACAACCATTTCCTGTGTATTGAACATAACTTAAGCATCAATTGGAGCTCATGAAGCCAAGGATTAAAATTAGAAAATAATATTATCATTTTCATATGCCGGGAGAAATTCCATGAGGATTTTGACTCCATCCATTTGTAAAATGTCAGACTGTAGAACTGATGCTTTTTGTGCCAAGCTCTTTGAATAATTATGATCTTCAGACTTTCTTTTTGTTTTTATTTTGCTATACTACCATCATGCCAAATGAAAACAGAAATAGTTGGGGTTCTTTCTTTTAATATTCCTTGTGAAAGCAAATATTGCATTGAACAATGAGTAGATCTGTTGGAAGTTTTTGAGTTAGGAGGGTACAGTGGAATCTCTTGCACCTGATGCTTTCCCTAGGACATCATAGATAGTGTTTGGGATTCAACAGGTTTAACTTATATATATCATCATTTCCTATTGTGATTTCACTGAACAAAGCTGTTTGGTCAACAGGTTTTTATGGAAGTTTCTTTTATGTGACTATAGCTTTCCATACTCCTATGCAATTACTCAGATGTGGAAGCTGGTGAGTACCACCAACCAATTTATTATCATTGAAATTGCCATTACGACTATTGGATGATGCACAGCATATACCGTTATGTAAAGTGTCCTTTTTGTTAGAAAGTGTCATTCTATGCACTCATTTAACTATGACAATGACACTTCAGTTTTTATCTTGCAAATATAGTGAGGGTATCCTGGATTTAACCTTGAGCTTTGACCTAAGCTGAGGGACATCTGAAATGAGTTTTATTTAATTCAGCTTGTGTTATAAGGGAATAAGTTGTTTCTAAAATTTACCATTAGTTCTTCAATGTTCCCAAGAACTTATTGTTATCTAGTGTTGGTCTCCAAATAGATTTATCTACATTCAGGGTCTGTTGAATACAGTTTATTGAACAAAACACAGTCTCTCCATTTAGTTTAAGTGAGATGTTTCAGAGTCAGAGTTTTTCCTTGCTTAGTTTTCATTTTGTCTTGAATCAGTGAGGTGGCTAGAGCTTTGCTTCCTCATGTCAATGGCTTGAGATTGAATCCTGGCTGTCAGAGATTTTTCTGTGGAATCTCAGACCACACTGAGAAACAACCAGGTAGTTATTTTACAATCCTTTATGACATTAAGCTAATGATGTGAAGGCATTTCTGTTAGAGTGCTTTTACAAATAACATCAAAAAATTGCTTTAAAACCTTATCAAAGACCTATTAAGTTTAGGGAAACAAAAATAAGTATTTTTTTGCAATTAATAAAAAGATTCAAAAATACCAAACTCGAAAATATTAAGTGCAGATTTTTCAGTCCTGCTGACTTAGTATGAGATTCTGTTGCATGTGGAGAGCATCTGAATTACAGCACTCTTTCAGTCAAGTTAGGCATTGAGCTACAGGCCTTTGTATGAGTGAATATGTAGCTATTAGTGTATTCTTCTTGGTCCCTTGGTGGATGAAGTTACACTATACCTGGTTATATATACTATAGTTAGAGCTTGATGTAGTGTAAAATTCACTCAGCTGGTTAATTTAAAGTTTTTATTGAGAGGCAATAATGGTCCAGGAATACCAGTCATTATTTTGCTCTTAGCTAGCTTTATGTAATTTCAGCATGCATTTTTAATTATTTTTCATCATAAGCTATGTATAAAAATTCCAAAAGAAAATTAAAGTCATTCTTATTTCAGAAGGCCCTTGCTAATTTGAATCTGGATACATAATCTACATCTACATGTACATACTACCCTGCCACTTGCTGCATGGGTGTGTGGTAGGGGGTGTTAGAACACCAGCCGTGTAATGGTGTAAAAAAAAGAGGTTTTGGAAGGTGAAAGGGTGAAGTGTTTTATGGGTGTGCTTTAAGTAGAGCTCCGGTTTTATTATGGTCACTTATTGTGTGTGGAAAGAACCAATATTTGTACCTATCTGTTTGGCAATGTATCTCACTTATTATATCGCATCTGTCGGACATATAGATGCAGTATGGCATCAAAATGATATTCTCTGTGTCACCCTGAAACACACTGTTTGAAGTATTAAATTAATCATCAAAATGTTACTTTATATTAAAAAAGAAATAATTTTGCTGTCATGAAGGAGAAGTTTATTTACACAACACTTGGAATTATAATTTAAAACAGACACCAACAAGATTTGTTAGTGATATAAATTAAATCTCTTTTTATATTAATCTGTGTCTGTGAGCTGAGTTAATTAGTTAAAATAATAATATTCAACAACACTTGTTCTGAATTTCTCAAGCAAAGTAAGTCCAGCACACTTCCTTCGATTCTTTAGTGGCTTCCAACTTAATCCCTCTAAAAAGCCTTCTATTCCTTGCCCCACGTGATCAATTTATTTGTTCCATATCCCTGGATAATGTACTTTACGTGATCTAGTGAAATGTCTCGCCCCAACCGACAGGATTAGCAAGGGCCTACTGTACTTAACCTAATTTAGTTGATTTCTGTATCACTGAAGTATTGTTTGGTGTAACCTATTTCTGCCTTTTCTCTGAAAGTAGGTGGTTTTGACTGGTAATACTGGAGGACCTGAACCTGTATGCAACCCGGTTAGAAATCATCTGCAACATTGTTTGGGAAAGCATGAGTTCTAAATGGTGGATCTGTTATTAGATTTCCTACTGGGTTCAAGGTTCCATGTTGGCCAGTGTTTTGGCTTACGACTCAGATGTCACCTTCAGGGCTGTTAAGTGTCAAGTTGGAGGTTTTGTTGCCTTGTATGCCTTTCTTGCCTGTTCAGGTTTCACATGAATCTTCATTGCTGACTAAGAAGTTTTGAGTGTTTCTCATCTTTTTGGAATGGTTGTTTTTAGTGTATTGTTGCTGTGATGAGTTTCCTGGTATTGCTTAGAAATAATCCTGAGTCCTGATTGAGATTTTATTTTTTCTATTTGAATCTTGGTATGATACTTTTCCTGGCAGTCCCAGTATTCAGAGGAGTGGGAGAATATGCTTGCTTCATCAATCTACATGAAATGTATTTTCTACAATGTACTGTCAGATAGTATCTTCAGTGAAGGTTAATTTTTGAAGCTACTCTCTCAGCAATAGGGCAAGTTCAGTTCCCAGCAATACCTTTCTATTTAGTTCTCAGCAATACCGATACTTTTTTTTTTACTATAATATGCCAAAGATGGCGACTTATTAAAATGACGGGTAACAACAGAAACTCCTCCCCCTCAGTGTCAATCAATCTTGTGAAACCTGACAATGTGGGAATAGTATCAACATCTGCGTATTACCGTGTGAGCTGCTGCGTGGTCATGTGGCAGGGGATGTTATGACGCCAGCCATGTAAAAAGGTTATAAGGAGGTAAGAGGTGAATTGTATTTTGGGGGTTTATTGAGTGGAGTTCAGTTTTTATTATGGTGACTTACTGTGCATGAAAAGAACAAAGATTTGTACCAATCTATTAGGCATCATTTATTTATCATTTTATTGCTTCTTTCAGACTTAGAGATGTAGTGTGGCATTGAAATGATGTTCTCTATATCACACTGAATCACATCTGTTCTGAATTTATCAAAGAATCTAAGTCCAGCATGTAACCTCGATGTCTCTAGCAGCTCCAATGCTAATCTCTCTAATAGCTAAGATACACTCTTTGTTTACTCATAGTGGTTTTTTACGAAGTACATAGCATTCATTTGTGCTCTATTTACTTCTTAGATTAAATCTTCCTGTCTAGGGTCCAAAAGTGAGCATAATTCATAGCATGATGATAGGTGGTATATAAGGTGACAAGACCTCTAACTCAACTTACATCTGCCCTGAAGACAACTCTGTGTAAGACATCCAAACATTGACCAGCATTAAACTGGGGGGGTGGGAAACCCAAGAACAGTTTCTTCATCTAGTTTGCTGGGAAAGTACCAGCTCTTACTTCACAAGTTCTTACACATTGCATTCCCTTGTCTCATCTCTAAAAGGTCCTCTCTAAGGAGTCTGGAAAGATAGGAGTCACCATCAGCACTTGTGGTGGTAGCAGCACCTCAGGCAAGGGAGTGGGGAGTGGCCCCACATCGCCCAACGCATACTCGCAGCAGCAGCCACAACAGCAGCAGACGCACAAGATGCCCACCTCTGCCACCACCACGCCTCCCCCCCTCGGCTCTCCCTCTGGCCTGCACCAACCACCTCCTGCATCCAGTCCCCTCGGCTCCAAAGCCCAGGGGACCACACCTCAGTCTCCAGCATCACTGACTGCCCAGCAGCCTTTATCCCCCTCCCAGAGGCTGGGACCACCTGCTGCTAAGATGCCCAGGCTCACCTTGGAGCATTCAAATGTATCTCAGGAAGGAAATCAAAGCAGAGCTGTAAGTTTTCATTCTCTCCTTCCTCTCCAGTCTTCTGTTCTTCTAGCAATCTAAACATTTCGAGCTTTTCAGCTCCAGATCTCAGACTGTCTTGAAGTAAATTGCTTGATTCTATGTAGGATGCTGTATTTGTGGTCAGGGAAGGATTAAGGTTGTTGTTTTGGGGGAAAGGGGTGGATTGCTACTTACTTAGGGGTGGATTGCTACTAAGGGGGGTGGGGGTACGCAGTACCTTATGACCATCATATTTCCCATTGTACCAAATATTACAGGGGGTGGCTGCCACTCTTGAGTCCTCCTTAGTCTACCATGAAAGATATATTCCCAAGACCATCTAGAGGGAACGGAAATTACTGAGAGTTGAATATGTAATTTTCTATCACCTAAGTGCAATCAGCTTACCATATTAGGCAAATAACCTTCCCAGCATTATTTCAGTGGGTGTTTTTTATAAATTAAAACCATTTCTTAGAATGTAAGGAGAGATTTAAATTGAAGTACTGTTTCTTAGTTGTACTTTATACAGTGAATTTTTCCTATGTTGCACCATATCATAAGGAGTAAATATTCCATTTTCATTTTCCTTACTTATCATAGTCTGTATATGATAAAAGGTGTAGGGTTAGGCGTGGTATGAATATTTTGGTATAATTGAAGTTTCTATATTATGTATTGTGTATTGTAATTAGTGAATGCGTGACATTGGTAGAGGATCAGTGTAATGGAACTGCATTAAATGTGACTTTTTCTACTGGACTTCAGCATCATTTACAAAAATATTTGTATTCTGATGAAAGATCTTTGGTTTTGGATAAAGATTTCTTGGGTCTTCCACCGGGTGAGCAGGTCCATGGGGCCCAACGTTTCGGAGAACGACTTGTCCTCCATCTTCAGGGGGGGTTCAGCTTCCGAACCGGGCCATTTGTTCTCTGAAACGTTGGGCCCCATGGACCTGCTCACCCAGTGGAAGACCCAAGAAACCTTTATCCATCAGATACGCCAGGAAAATCTGAGATCCTTCATCTTTGGCTTTACTTGCGTATCTACTGGATTAATGTTTCTCAGGTACTCCTTTGGGTAAGCAGGTCCATGAATCCTGATGTTTCAGAGAACAACTTGCTCTCCATCTTCAGGGGTTTTGAATGAACCCCTGAAGCCTAACCATAACCATCTGGAGCTGAAAAGCTAGTAGTAAGAGGCTGTGGAGTGCAATTAGCTTGTTGTTGGAAGACTATTGTATGTTTTGAGTATTTTGAAACGGTGAATCAGGAGGAATGTGGAAAACTAGAAGTCATTTTAGATAGCATGATCAGGAGTTAATGTGAGGAGCTGAAGAGGAAATACTGCTGGGCAAACAACTATTTTATGGGAAGAAATGCCAATGAAACCTCATATGAAAGGTCGTGCAATTGCAATGTGCAAAATATGAGAAGGATGTGTTGAAATTCTGGCAATGATGATGGTTTGAAAGTAGATAATAGTTTTCCATGCAATCCCAGCCATCAGTATTTGACTAGCCAAGTATTATTATTGTTCTTATACTTCAAAGAATAGTTGATCCATGTTTTTCTGTTCTTATGAGTTGTTTATAAGTATAACTTAAGTTATAAATGAAATTGTATTTAAAAATGGTAACTGATGCCTTCTGATGAAAAATGCTTTATTTTTCCTTGGAAAATTCAGGCTCCAGTTCTTCAGAGGAGGTTTTCAGCATCTTCAGCAATAAGTTCTCACACTCCTCATCCAAATGACACCTCAAGTACAGGACGGAATTCAGCTCCAACACTCTTATCCCCTGGAGAAGGACCAAATTCTCCCAATTCTTGGGCTTCCTTGCCTCCTGGAGTATTGGCCCCAGTCACTGGCAGTTCCTCACAGCAAACAAGTAATCAACTGAGGCAGATGCAAGTGCTATCTCCAGGGTCTGGGAAAAAGCCAGGGCCTATTTTTGTGGGTAAGTCTGGTATTCTCTTTAAATTGTGCATTGCTATGAGTGTAAAGATATGCATAAAAGGAGAAAATTAATATAATAGCAAGAATACTTTACAGGATTATTAACATTTTTTTATTTTTATCCAGAGTTGCGCTGTGCAATGCCAGTTTTTTCTTCTTTTTCCTCCATTTTCCCATCCTAAATTTTTGCTGGGCATGGTATCATCTTAATTCCCAGGTATCGACTGTAAAAGACACTGGAAAGATTATTTGGAGCTACGATAAAGAATAACCTTCAGAAATAGAGTAATACCTCTCACTCTGAAGCTATTTGGCCAGAATATTTTTTTTTAAGATATTGTCATTTATATATTAAATCAAGCATAAGCTCCTTCTCCTGCATAAGCTGGAAATTAAAACTTGCAGTAATGGCTCACATATTAATATTATAGTTGCTGATTTATGTTCTTTTAATTTCAAATCATTTGAAGAAGAAACTGGAGTTGTTCACTTCCAGAATAAAGTGGTTATATAAAATGAACTTAAAAATGGAAACTCAGCTGCATCATATGCAAAGAATGAGAGGAAACAGTTTTCCGTTAATAAATATGTGGATTTTTAGTGTGTAAATGAATTTAACAAACTTTCATTCCGTTGTTGTGGAACAAGATATGTAATCCCTGATATTCTGTATACTCTAACGCTTTCCCATTCATGGTTTGCCCTTCTTGTCTGGCTTTTCAAGATCTTAACTTCTTTGGTTGAGTAGGGATACTCGCATATCAAGCTGCAAGGTATTGGTTTAAAAATTTAATTCGCCTTGTAAACTGTATTGTCTGTGATAGTCTTCTCCAATGTGATACCTGAAAGCACAGAAGTGTTTAGTGGTGAATGAATGCTGAATTGCCTACTCCATTATGGTAGTGAGAGTATCGATTTTTAATTGTCAAATGCCTGCCTGGGGATTAACTTTTTCTTGTTTTAAATCATCACACTTTTGGAATCCTTTTTGCTTTTCCATTGTATTCTTTCTTGTTGTCTGGCTCTTTGCTTCTATCCTTTACAAAGATTGTGTCCATAATTCTCTTCTCCTTCTTTGTCCATTTGCAAATTTAATGCATCTGATCCTTGTCTAATGTAGCTCTGTGATTTCTCATATTTAGTCTTTATTATTGTACGGCATCTTGCTTTAGCTGGCTGGTTTGGTGTGATGTAGTTGTGTTTTGTTTCTTTGCTTTGGTCTGATTATGTAATCCAGCGAGACCATTTCTGCTGGTCTCGGGAAGTATCGAACAGGGTGTCCACTAACTTGGAAACCTGAGAAAGTTCATGGAATTTCATCAATCATGGTAAAGTTTTGGAAAAAGAAGCAATTTTGTGAAAATACCTGGAAAACTTGTTAATTTAGCGAGACATACTTTATGTCTGTAAAAGTAACCCCAGAGAGCATATATTAAATTGGAGAATTTATGACAGAAACAGAATGAGCCTGATAAAATTGGCGTTGAATATGTATTTTTTAAGACACTCTGGCTAAGTGATGGGTTTTCAATATGGTGGATTAACCTATAGGTAGCATATATCCAAAAGGGGGCTTACTATTCACAGCGGAGAACTTTCTTTAAAACGATGTATGTAGTATACAATTTAAATCTTATTTAATGTTCTCCAGTCACCCATAATATTATATTTCCACTTATAAAAAAAGCTTGTATTTCAACAGCAACCATTATATACACTAGTGTACTGATTACATTTATTATATTTACCTATGAGAAAAATTTACCTTTTGTGCTAATGTCATTGGGACCAGTGACCCTCAGTGGTCTTGAGAAAGACCTCAGGAATTATAGTGCTGTCTGTCTATAAAATATATAGTTGCTCATGCTAGGTTTTTTATTTTCATGCGAGTTTGAAATTCTGGGGGTCACGAGGAAATGTAGAATAATCAGCACTGCTCAGATAAGTTAATACAAAAGTATAAATTGTGCTGTGGAATCCTAGAAAAGTCATGGAGTGAAAAAGTTGCATACATTGGACGCCCTGATCATAAGTATCTTATTGGATTATTGGGAGGCATACCTTGAAAGGGGAAATGTAAGGTGGTATGATAGTAGTGTAGTAGTCTAGTCCCTGCTATTAATATTATATGCTCTGAATTAGCATTCAAATATTATGGAAGGTAATTGGTCATAGGGAAATGGAAGACTCAAGCTTCTGCCTCTTGGCTGACCAAAGCTTTGATAGGATCATGGATCCCCTGTTTTCGCAGTGGAGGATGTTGTATGACTTTGCAGTTACTTCTGATATTTTGATAATTGATTTGTAAAACAGTCACTTGATTTCAGTGAATAGTGGACCTTTTAGTGGTGTATCTGCCTGTTTAAATTGTTAGCTTATTCACTGTAAGACCATCCATCAAGACACATCCATTTCTGAATTTCCTAAAGGATTTTGTTGGGCTATAAGTTGGTCATGGTGGAAGAAAGCTGATGTTGTATTTTGTTCCTCCTGTCTGATGTCAGGTGCATCAGCTCCAGTGCCAAAAGAGGCAACCGAGGTTGGTGCTGCAAACAGTATGCAGAACCAACCGATGAGCGCTCCAAACCTGGCTGATACTAGCCAGGTCCCAGCAACCCCTGCAAAGCTGCTGCAGCAGGCTCTCAATGGGGATAAGATGAAGATCAAGGAAGGCAATGAGGGTTCGTTTGCCATTAGTACAAATGAGTATGATGCAAGGAGTGTTAGTGGGGGTGGTGCCGTGGATTCTGGTGGTGGGGTCAAGAAGGGGTCAGAGGCTGAGGTCGCAGGGGGGTACGCCATTGAGGAGGAGGGAGGGGAGGAGTGGGAGGAGGAAGAGGAGGAGGAGGAGGAGGAAGATGATGAACCCCCTGGGTGTGATTACTGGCATTCTCGCGTTCCCTCTGCGGACCAAATATTCATCACGGACGTCACCGTGAATCTGTGCACTGTAACGATTAGGGAATGCAAGACCAAGTCTGGCTTTTTCAAGGAGAGGAGATTGGGTTTGGAGGACTTTCAGGAGATTGACCCCAAGGACATTGTGGGGAGTGGTGACATGCCGGAAGGTGGTAGTTGCCTGGACACCACAACGACGGCTGTCGAGAATGATCAAGTGAAGTGAAGTGGTTCTCCGATCTGTTGTTTCTGTGGGTTTCCCCCCTTCTTCTCACTCGCTCTGTCCTCCTTCCCCTCTGCGACTCGTACCTTTCTCTCAACCCATCTCTTCCTTCATCCTGTCTCTACCCCCTCCTCCATTGTTGAGTTGATATCGTGCCTTTGGTCAGCTGTTCTGGTTACAATCACGCAAGATGTTGAAAAGGTTAATACTGATTGTCTCATTCTAATGAGAAATTTCTTCCTTATTTATTTCTACTCTCTTGTTGTTTCCCTTGGGCAATGTAATTTCTCTCTGTGTGTCCTGGTAACTTGGTTTTTGGACTCTGGGAAACAGTAATCATGTGCTAGTCCTGGTTATTTATTGAAAGTAACAGAACAGAGCTTGTTTCAGTCATCAGCAATAATTTTATAATAATGTGGTGCTCGTAAACATTATGTTAAAATTAGAACAGGTTTTGATCTGTGACTTTTGGATGAAGCTTGTTGGAGATCTTTTCAGTACTCTTGCATTCCAGTTTATTTTCTGCCAAGGCACTTCTTTCTCAATTTGAAATACCCCTTTGTATATTTTTATCTTATTCTAATCCATTGATGTTCCATGAAATTTAGTTTCTTTCCATTTCTTCTACAAATGGATATTAAATCATTATTATTATTATCAATTTTGTCTTTTGAGTACTTCAGTCTATGATATTTAATTGTGTACTATATAACAATAATAGTATGTAAGAATGATTCTTTCATGTTTCTAAATATATTGAGTTGCTTCTTCATCTTTCTGTTCATAGAGTTGTTTTGCTATTTTAGAAGACAAAGTCTGCTGAAAGAATTGTAGAATCCATTTTACATTGTGCTGTTTTCTATATGATTCTTATAATTGCTCATAGAGTATATTGATGGATCATTTGTTATATCTACTTGGTTCTTATTGTCCAGTGGTGATTTATGCTTGTGGAGGTTAATGGCATTCTATAATTGACTGTCTTATGTCATTAGTTCACTAATGCAATTTTATTGTGTCCTCATTTAATTTATTTTATAGTTCGTTTAGTGCCAGTGAAAACTTATGAAATCATGTCTGAAATATGATGAGGGTGATTTGTAATGTATAGCCATTTATGAGGATTTCTTTTTTTGCTGACATAATAAATGGAAGCATGATCGCAGTGTGTTGGTAGTTAGTGACCTCATTTTGTGTTAATTTCTTCATAAAATTGGGAGGAAGAATCATATTCTCTCCACTCTGGTGAATTTTTGTTCAGTTCTTACAGTGTAATGCTAACTCTTCAGGCTGTCTTTTATCTTGACTGGATATTACTGTTGAATATGTAGGGTGGCATTTTGTGGAGGTTTGCTGTTTACATCATGGACCATTTCTTATTTTCCATTATTCTAATGATATACAACTGGCGGTTTTTGTCTCCATTCTGCATACTTTAACATTTTGTGACAGGTGCTGATAATGGAGCAATTCCATAAATGCCTTAGGTCATCTCTTGTTTGGAATGATTCCATTACTACTGTACAGTTGTATCTTTTTGCATTCATAATCTAAATATCACTGTTGATATCATGGTTGGTACAATATGTTATCTGTTGTGTTTCCATACCTTTCATGAATGATTCTTGGAAAAGAAGGAACCTACCTCTGATTAATCATCGGTTCATGTTTGATAGCAGATCATACATAAGCATGAAATGCCTACTATGAAAGGAAAACTGCTGAGGTATTAGTTTTGAGTCTTTTGAACTGTGGTCAGCTTTCTTCCACTGCATTTCTGTCAAGAGATTTACATCTATTTACACAGAGCCTTATCTCAGATGGAGTGAAAGTTATGAAAGTTCTTTCTCCCCTCAGAATCATGTTCTTACTTAAAAGAGCTCAGGTAGAAACTAGGTACATTCTGTAAGAAATAGTTCGGTTATTGGTCAAGTGATAAAAAGAAGTGTGGTGCACTTTGTTTTCCTGTGCATTGTTTTATATGCTAGATTACTACAGGGTGCATTATTTTAATAACTGTCATTGTTTTTATCTATAATTTTGTAATAAATTAATTTCATTGCTAATTTCTGCATTATTTTTCCAACATGTACTTAAGTTTCACCATTGGTGTAATTATCTATTTATTTTTGTGGCATTATTAGCCCATTGATGTTTGTTTTAATTTTCATAGTATGTTTGAGGTAGATTTTGATAGTTTTAGCCTTATAAGTTTTTTTTGTTAGTATCCTAATTCTATCTTGGAATTAAACTGGTTTCCTGTTCACAGAATTATGAGCTGATGAAAGCATTTTGAGTTGTGTCACTTTTTAATGGGAAAAGAATGGATTGTGAGAAACTCAAATTTACTTTTGTGGCTTCACATTATAAAAACACAAAACACAAATATGTGTGTGACTGGATTAGTTGTGTAACCCTCCTAGTGCTTTCTTCTGTGAGTGGTACCAGCAAGAAATGCTTGGGTAATTAAATAATATGCACCACCTTAGGAAAAATACTCAAGTCATTCTTTTTATGTCAGTTTGCAGTTTTTTTTATTTTATGTATATTGAATTATGAAACTTCTTTTTCATCTTCTGAAAAAATTAATTTTTTCCGTGCTATAAAGTTAAAATATATCTAAGTATGAGCCAATACATCAGCCTGTCACATTCAAGAGTTACCTTACCTCTTACACACTTGGAATTACCTTAACTTCAGATATATCGTGGACAACACACACAAAAACATACGTGGCACAGCATTAAAGCAACTAGATTTTGTTAAACGTATAATAGAAAGATCCTCGAATGAAAAAGTCAAAGAGAGATGCTACTTCGCTCTGGTTAGGCCACACCTCAAATACGCCACGAGCATTTGGGACCCTGGTCATAAAGTTTTAACCAAAAAAAATAATAAAATACAAAGGAAAGCAGCACGCTTCGTTAAAAACTGCTACGAGCATACATATAGTGTCTCACAACTTTTAGAGGGATTAAGGTGGGAGCCCCTAGCGACTTGGAGGCTACATGCTAGGCTTAGGTTGCTTGAGAAATTCAAAAATGATATTTTTCAGAGCGACACAGAGAATATTATCATCTCTACACTATATCTGTAGGTCTGACAAGCGATATAAGAAGAGATACATGCCAAACAGTTTTGTATAAAAACTTGTTCTCTCCTCGCACAATAAGGAATCCCAATAAAAATTGAGCTTCACTAAATTCACTTCTATAATACATTTACTGTTTCATCTCCCAAAAACTTAAATCTTTACATGGCTGGTGACCTAATACCCTCTGCCACACACCGGTGGCATAGCCAGGTTTTGGGTCTAGGGGGGGCAGAAAATTTTCAGGGGGGCGCTGACTCATATATCGCCAACAATAATCTGCAATGCCTCATTAGCCAAGGCTTGACTGATGTCATTTTGTATGGACGGGCTTAAGTAAGTTTCATTGTTTTGAGCTCTTGCTGGTTATCCATTGATGTATCGTACTTTGCAAAAACTCTCACAAGCTATAAAAAATGTCCCTCGTTACTCTCGACATTTTGTTGTAAAACACATTCTCGATGGCCACGTAAAGGTAGACCTTGTTTCGAAGGATACATAATAATATCAATTAATCGTTTCAGTATTTATGTTTTTTAAAAATCATTTCATTTTGGGCTTGATTAAGCTTTACCTTGATTGTACAATATTTTTTGAATCTGTATCTTGTAATTAAAAATGTTTTCCGATTGGTGTTGGCCTTGGGTTTCTTCCTGCCATTTTATTTTCTCTGCCCCTTTCTTAAAATTCGAGACACTCATGTTTGGATCTGACCAATTATCATTTTGTCTGACTTGTTTATCTTCAAACAGCCAATGAGAAACATAACACGATGTTACCCCTGGGTGAATAAACCAACCAGTCTCTATTGTCTTCTTCACCCGATGGAAGTTTCTTTTTTCCATTCCTTGTAGAATCGCCTATGACTGTCATTGTAGTCAAAAGAGTCGAAAATGTCACTAAGTCCAGGTTGACACGAATCTATTTCAACAAAGTTCGAACTTAAGACGGGCCAATCGAAATGTTACGAAACAGAAATGGGTAATCAATATTGATATTTTCAATCGAATTATTACTGTCAGATAAGAGTCCACTTTCATCTCTGTCTGGTAAATGGTATCTTTTCTCTTCGGATAGCCCAAGGTTTTCGCAAACGCCTGCCCAAGTCCTTCCCCCACTGGTGTTGCAGACATTATCACCGATTGCGATTGCAGAGTTATTCCTGCAAAGGCCTGACCCTGACGCCTTTGGCGAAACTGGATGCTCTGAGTGCATCGTGTCATTCATATAGTGATAGAAATAACTTAATAATAATAATTGGTAATGTGCTGAGTTTAAAGCAATACAATTTGCAGAATTGTCTGCGTACACAGACACTACAGACAGTCCGTAGTGACGCGGCCTCATGAAGTGTATGTATTTTAATTTCAACAAAAACATATCATGTATGTACATTGTACATGAAACTGATGCTTTCAGTTTGTTGACACAGTAGTTTATGTTTGAATCGGGAGACGAAGTTGTTGTTGCAGATGATACCAATGAAGACTCAACTAGTTGCTAACTATCAGGTACGGAATTTTGTGATGATCTAGCGGTCGAATTGACATCTGTTAATGCTGATGTTAAATTTGCACACGTTTTGGCAATGTTTCGTTTATCTAAATCTGCTTTAGCTTTGCGCCCTTGAGCACCATTTTTTTACCTTATCCAGACATTACATAAATATAACACTGAAAAAGTAAAATGTGCACACACCATGCGAGATGTGAACTCTCGACCTAACTCTGACAGTCATCATGGTCAACCCTGTTGTTGTGGTGGGGCGGCGAGAGAAGAGAGGGTGTACAGGGTAGGTACCTACTCTACGTGATGCACATGGTAGCCAGACTGAGTGACTTAAAGTTGACTTTTCTAAATTACGAATGCACAAAGCCAGTTCAAACTAGACGTGGGCGCCATGCCACCTGCTGAACTCATGACCGGCGCGAAATCGGTGCAATTGCGATCATTGTTAGTCAATCTGCCGTGACGCATGGCAGTTGGTGGTGTTTGCTTACTTTGTTGGTACCTAGCACCCAGAAGACAGGGACTCTTCCCTCTTCTCCATTTCTTTCTCTGAATGATGTAGCTTCGACTGAGGACTTTAGGTCGAATGAGATCGTTAGAGTGGAAACATTCACAGACTTAGGGGTGCCAGAACACAAGGGAACAGGGGGGGGGGGCACCTGCCCCCCCCCACGTCCTTGTGGGGGGGAGCAAATGGCCGCCCCCCACAAGGGCGAATGGCCCCCCCCATGAATGAATGCCCACCCTCCCGCCCCCCCTCTGGATACGCTACTGCCACACACCCATGCGGCCGCTCACAGGGTATTATGTAGATGGAGAGGTTTAAATATTTTACAAAAGCTTGTACATATATTGTATTTTCTTCATCAATATGGCCATCAATTATCTGCATAGTCTCAGTAATAGTCTCAGTCTCAGTAGTCCATCTGTTACATCCCACTAAAGGACTTTGATGATAGTGGGATAGTTGACATTTTCAATGGAAGCATATTCTTGACTTATACAATGGAACTCAAAATGGTCATTGATATCGAGAATGGGATTTTGTATCCATTTTCTCAAAAATTGATTTTTCTTCGGGGAAAGCTAAGTCTTGATACACCCTTGTGTTTTCATCACTTATCTTCTTGTTGATTGAGGGTTGTTTTAGCCCCTCATCAAATGCTCATTAGACTTAGCTGAGCTGGGTTTGGCTCATCCTCTGCTGTTACCTCTAGGATGAGTTAGCTTGGGCCTTCGTGGGTCCTTGCACTGGGAAGTCACTAGTGACATCTGATGAACTCATTTGACGTTGGGTCCTCATCAGTCTATTCACCATACCTCGGCCTGGAGACAGGGGATGAGGTATAGAAGGTACTCAATCCTCCTCTTCCGAAGACAACTTGCTAATAGGTGACTGGTGCTATCTTTGCTTTAGGCAGAGGTAGGAAGCTTTGCCCTCTTATGTCTTAATTTTGATTGGCTGGGTTTTCGGAAAAAAAAACCTCTTTAATTGGGAGACATGTACCGATTGGACCACCTCATCCTGAGCTGGCCAGTTCAGGTCACCAACATTGGGAACCAGGAAATATTAAAAGTTTTTGACCACCCTGACATAAGTTCAGCAGATTCCTATTTTGGGGTTGAACTGATATCATGTTCCGTCTCTAGAATATTGTCAACCTCTTCAGAGCAGTGTCTTGTTCTCATGAAATTTCACTGATTGGCCATTTTCTTTCTTCTCTTGCAAAGTTTCATTATCGCCCTATCCCATTGCTCTCCCATTATTCTCTCAATATCTAATATAAAATCATGTGAGATGTTCCTGTATTGTTGTAGTGAGGTCTTTTTTTTGCCCAGGAACTGACGTAGTGTTATGCATCCAGTATTCCTTTGGTGTGTTGAAGGCAGGGGCGATCCCAGGGGGGGATATGGGAGATAAATCCCCCCCAAAAATTTTGGGTTTTTATAAAACAATTTTTACAACTAGGCGTAGTTATTAAATACAACATTAAACACTTTGATCACTGATCTGAAAAGTATTGTTATTATTATGCTCATTATTATATAGATATAATGATGTAACAGTTATATAGTTTTTTTAGGATGACTGAAAATTGACATAATTTAATGGTAGTCTTCCCCCCCTTCCCCCTCCGGAAATAAATTCCTGGGATCGCCCCTGGTTGAAGGTGATGATTAGGGTGCCTAGATTGTCATCCCATTTCATTTGGTCACCATGTAGGTAGGTCCTAAGGGAATGTTTAGATTCGTATTAAACCTTTTAGCATGGGATGACTGTTGATGGTGGGGTCGAGAGCTATGTTTTTACTTTAACCCTTCAGTAGGCATGTGGTCCACAGGGGTGGCCCATAGTGTTTCATTTCTGTGCCATAGGTTGGCATAATACGAGGTGTGTGAGGAAAGTAATGAGACTGATTTTTCATTTACCAAAGTTTTTATTTTTTTCAAACAACAATGTTATGCCCTTCAAAGTAGTTCCCTTGGGCAGCTATGCACCGGCGGAGTCGTTGTTCCCACTCTTAGTAGCAGCGCCGGAAGTCTTCAATTGGTATGGCTTTTAACTGGTCGGTCACAGTCTTTTGAATGTTCTCCAGAGTTTCAAAATGACGTCTTTTTAAGACATATTTCAATTTCGGGAAAAGGAAAAAGTCACAAGGACTCAAATCAGGTGAGTAGGGGGGTTGAGGAACAACATAAATGCGTTTTGAGGTCAAAAATTCACTGATGGAAATGGCCATGTGACACGGGGCACACGTTTCTTCGATTGTCCTTCTGTTTAGTTGTGAGGTTTTTGTGTGGATGAATCACTGGCTTGGTGTTGGACTTCAATTTGATATTGTACTCAAATGGTAATGTTCCAATCGCTCTAAACACTTCTCTATAATTTTTCTAAATGAACTGTTGTTTACCCATCCCAATCGTATCAAGTCTCTTGATCAACTGTAGTGCCTTACAATGTGGTAATCCCAATAAAGGTATGGCATCAACCATGAAATGTAAATTTCTCTTCAGTGCTGGGTCTTGTGTAACTGATAAATCAGCTTCTCCTATTGATTGGTCTCATTATGAAATCTCCATTTGATGTCAGCAGGGAAGTTGACTCTTTTATTCCAACTTATAAATCATCAACCATCTTCTTTGGTATAACATTTACTTCAGCTCCAGTATCCATTTTAAATTTAACATATGATTTATTCACTCTTCAGTCAATGTACCAAGCTCTTTCATTGCTCTCATTTTGTTTCTGAGCAATCTCGGCAATAAAGAAATTGTCTACATCTAAACTCTAATCAGTCTCATTCTCTGTCTTGTCCTCAGTTACCTCATTAATGGCACTTTTCTTGCACACTTTAGCAAAGTGATATCTGCCTTAGCATTTATTGCATGTTTGTCCTTATGCAGGACATTTCCTAGGTGGATGAGTGTGTCGACAATATTTGCATTTCATTTTCTGCTGGGCGGTATTGGTCATGAATTTATTTTCTGATTTCCAATGTTTTTTTTTAACATTGGGAAAAATATTCTGTATCTCCAAGAATAAATATTAAGCTGAACTTTAAATTTTGACACAAGCATTTTACTCATCAGAAGTCATATATTTTATATCCTTGGCTACTGTTGGCTCAATCTCTTAACAACAAAATGTAACTGAATCAACATCTGTTTCAAAGGCATTTGATGAGTCAGCTGCCCATCGAATGCCTGTCAGAATTTGCTGTGTTGGACTTGGATCACACCCTCTTTCTTTTAATTGGTAACCATCAAGGAAACAGTATTTACTGTTTACTTGCATCATACAATAGCCCCTGTGAGTTTATCATTTTCCTATCTCCCTTAGTTAGATCTGTATTGTGTTCCTCTCCTTTATTTTTGCTCAAGTCTTTTCTTTTTTATCCCATACAGTCTACTTTTTATCAGATGCTTCTACAACTATTTCCTCTTGTTCATCCTCCATCCTTTCAAGGTAGCTCTGGCCTCAGGGTTACTCATTTCAAGTTTTTTGAAAACTTGAATGCAGCATGTAAGATTTCATGGTTTCCCAGTGAATGATACTGATGAATTCTTCTCAGCATTCCCACCAGGTTAGATTTTCCATAATGCCCGATGTTTAACCAGGAGACTCTCGTATCATCTTCAAGGCTGTGGATCCGCACGATCTCAGATATTCAGTTTATACAATCTCTCTCCTCCTTTGTAGTCTCAGCTGATTGCCTTTTTTAAGATAGGGTTCCAGGATTGACTGGGATGAAATCCCTGTTCCAATTTGGCATTGCTGGTTTGGAGCCGAATCTCGATGGCCTCTTTGGTTATTCTATCCCAATAACCGTTGGTTCTACTGAGCATGGTAGTTTCCCCCTAATGTATGGAGTGGTGTTCTTGTATTCAATAATTCACCAGAGGGGATTGCTCTAGCTGGCCGAGTCAGAGGTCTGCTACCTTGAGACCGATGGGATCCTTGGGTTGTGCTAGATGATTCTATAATTTATTGGGAAGGACATGGATTGTTTTTATATATTCTCCTGAGGATCTTGGATATCTTCCCAGATACACGTGATACATGAGGTAGGCAGGCCTTGGCATGGGCTATGCCTCCTTTCCTTGTGCATCTTTTTTCTCTAGTCTAAAGTACCTTTTCAGGGCCCTGGGGAACGGGTAGCTGAGACCATGTTGAAGGAGAGAGAGTAAGTAAACTGTACAACTGAGACCGTTCACATCCACAGCCTTGAAGATGGTAGGAAAGTCTCCTGTCAAAATGTTGGCCGCTATGGAAAATCTAACCTGCTGGGAAGCCCAAGAAGAATTCATCAGTGTTGAATGTAGCATCTTTGAAGCCTGTTTTATAATCTGGGAAGAAAATAAAACAGGAGCCGTGGGCAAATCTTATAGCCTGCTTGGCACGAGCATGCTTGAGCGTGATGCGGTGGTGATGTAGAGGAAAAACCCAAGCCCGCCCAGCAAGTCTGCTGAGTATCTTGCTATGTGCTCGCCCTGAGGCTAGATACTTTAAGCTACTGGCTACAATATTCAGACAGGCTTTGGCCCACTTCAGAAAAGAGAAAGTTTGCTGAAGGTCAACCGTGCAGTGCTAAAGGATGCAAAGTGTGCTAAAGCTAAACCCAAGCCCGTCCAGCAAGTCCGCTGAGTGTCTTGCTATGTGGTCGCTCTGAGGCTAGATACTTTAAGCTACTGGCTACAATATTCAGACAGGCTATGGCCCGCTTCAGAAAAGAGAAAGTTTGCTGAAGGTCAACCGTGCAGTGCTAAAGCAGGCTTTGTCTCCGCCAAGGCCCCATTTCAGCCACGGCTAGGGTTTCCAGGATAGTTTTATATAATTTAGCGTTGAAAGTGGAGTGCACTATGAAAATTGAAATTGGAATTACCTTAACTTCTGGTAATGTCCTTGCCTGCTAACCTGAGGGTCGCGGGTTCAAGTCCCGCCTGGGTAAAATATTATCTGCCCAGGACATGGGTGTGTGTCTCGTCCGTTGTTACTGTTGTTCACCCGACGTAAAATAGCCAATGGTGCTGTATTCGGGACAGTGAAAATAAATAAATAAATAAATATCGTGGGAATTACACGTACAGAACATATGTGGCGCAGCATTAAAGAAACTAGGTTTTGTTAAACATATAATAGGAAGGTGCTCGGATGAAAAAGTCAAAGAGAGATACTACTTCGCTCTGGTTAGGCCACATCTTGAATACGCTGCGAGCATTTGGGACCCTGGTCAAATAGATTAATAAAAACAAAGGAAAGCAGCGCGCTTCGTTAAAAACTGCTACGAGCATACATATAGCCTCTCACAACTTTTAGGGGAATTAAGGTGGGAGCCCCTAGAGACTCAGAGGCTACACACTAGGCTTGGCTTGCTTGATAAACTCAGAACTGATATTTTTCAGAGCGACATAGAGAATATTATTTTGACTCCTCACTAAATCTTTAGGTCTGACAGATGCGATAGAATAAGAAAGATACACTGCCAAACAGATAGGTACAAAAACCTGTTCTTTCTGCGAACAATAAGTTACCACAATAAAAATTGAGCTCCACTAAATACACTCCTATAATATATGTCACCATTCCATCTCCAAAAACTTACACATTTACACGGCTGGTGACCTAACACCCCCTGCCACACGTCCATGCAGCAGCTCGCAGGGTATTATGTAGATGTAGATGAAAAAATGAGTAACTTCCTCTGTGATATATTTATTATGACTGTTTTTGCCTTTTTCAGCAATTTCTGGTGCTGTAAAAAGTGAAACCAGTCATAATAAATATTATTACGGTGGAAGTTGCTCATTTTTTCATAGTGCAGTTATGTTCTGTTTCCACTCTATCAGCCCTGAAACCACAGATTATGTTTGAAAGTGGCGATTTTGACATGGGCTCTTCTGAAGATTGCTCAGATTACTGCAGTAAAGCATCAATTTGAACAGGAACGCATATTCAAGTGTTGATCTAGTTCTATTTTTAAGAAGTGAAAAATCCTGAGTAATTAGGTTAAAATAAACTATAAACGTCACACAATCTATTTTATAAAGTTTTTAGCAAATTTCTGCCCTCATGGGAGTCAAATTGTGTTAGTTCCGTGCAAATGACACTGCAATTGGCTTCTATAGAAGGATATAGTTGGTCATTAAAAATGTATTAGTGGAATAATCTCCTTTTTTGGTCCTTAATTTTGGTTTTAAATAGGTAAACCATTTCATCAGCGGAAGTGGAATAAATAAAAATGTGTAATCCAGTATTTGTCTTGTCTCACATTGTCAAGCTGGAGCCACCTTAATCTCTGTGTTGTGAATTATCCTCTTCTTCTTACTCTCCCTCACCATGTTAAACAACTTTGTTATTCTCGATGCAGTGGCACTTTTCTTTCTTTTTCCTTTATGTTGTCCACTCCCAAAGAATACCTACCACATGATCCAGCCATATTTTGTATGAATAGAATAGAATATTTTATTGGTCCAAAGATTTTACATTATAAAATGTAGGACAAGTCACAAAAGGAAACAAGCATGTATATCATGAACTTTGTACAATATGAGCAATTTCAACAAGTACATACATGCATATTGATATTTATAAACAGGCTTCTAAATCGTCCTTGACACTGTAATAACATTTATCTAGCAGGAAGTTTTTCAGCTGCTTTTTAAATGAACCCCTTGAAGGGGAATTTTTTAAACTGGCAGGTAGATGATTATATATGTACTTTGATGGCAGCAGGGAAAGGGCTTTTATTATACATAGCAGTGGAGTGGCTAAACATATGAATATCCACACCGTGGTGTGTTTTGTACCCATGTATCTGGGCATTGATGGTAAATTGATTTTTGTTATCCACCAGGTATGAACATAAGTATAAAATGTATAAACAAGGAAGAGTTAAAATTCTTCACTTCTTGTAATATGGTTTACAGGATTCCCACACTGGAATATTCGCTAAATATCTAATAGCCCTTTTTTGCATTTGGAAAACTTTATGGAAACCAGGTGATGCCTCCCAAAAGATAATACCATAGGTTAAGTGTGTCTGAAAATACCATAGTGGACCATTTTGAGCACATCCAAATTTACGATGCCAGCCAGATTTCTCAAAATATAATGACGTTTTGATAATTTGGAGCATAAGATATTAGTATGGATTTCCCAACTTAAGGACTCATCGATTGTCAGACCTAAGAACTTGGTGCTGTCCACTCTTTCAATAGATTGTCCATTTATGCCTAAGGCCAAATGGGGCACATCTCTTTTTTTACTGAATTGGATGAAGTTAGTTTTCTGTATATTTACTGATAGTTTATTCTCCTTGAACCAATTTCCCACGATTTTAAGGAGCTATTCAGCTTAGTTTGTAATAGTTGGGGATACTTGTGACTTACTGCTTGGGTTGTCTTGTCTGCATACAGCACTATATTCTCCTTTGAAACACTATTTGGTAAATCATTTATATATATCAAGAATAAAAGGGGTCCAAGGATGCTGCCCTGAGGCACGGATTGTTGTCTCAAGGGAGGAAAAGTAGTCTGACATCACATAATCATCACCAATGCCCTCAATTGCCACTATCTGTTTTCGATCCTTAAGTTATGATTCTAACCATGTTTTTGGAATGCCCCTGATTCCATAACGTTCACATTTTGCTAGGAGAATTTTATGGTCCACTGTGTCAAATGCACGAGATAGATTATTAAACACACTGACTGGGTACTCATTAGAGTCCCAGGATGTCATAATCTATTTTAAGAAACTCAAGAGAGCATCATTTGTACTTTTACCTTTCTGGAAACCATATTCCTCAGCATGTAAGATTTTACTTTTGGTGATAAAGCTTGTAATCCTGTCTCTCATAATAGTTTCAAAAATTTTAGAAAAGTTTGATAGTAAGGAAACGACGGTAATTGTTTATATCGTTCTTGTCCCCTTTTTAATGAATCAGTTTGACTTGAACTGTATATGTTGGCAGTGCTGACCATTTGATACACAATTGCTCCCTATTTGTTTTTGTAGGTTCAGGGGAACATTGACTAAAAATTTGTTTGCAAATTCTGCCACTTGTTTGGGTTCTGATAAGCTAATATTTTCTTCGTTTCTTAATGTAAGATTCTTTTTTCTATTAACTTTTCCATCAATAACACTATTTACTATTTTCCATGAAGTTTTGGTTACATTACTCGATTTGTATATCAGTTCATTATAATAGTTTTTCTTAGCTTCCACCAGAAAGGTCTTATATTTTTTTTACATGTTTGGAATTGTTTTAATAGTCTGGATCTTTCTGCCAACTTTTTGATTCACATAATGTCCTAAATTCAGCACTGGCTGCTTTTACGTCATCAGTCACCCAGCTTTTACTTCTATTGTTAGGATTTATGGGACTTTTTTCCTTGGGAAGCACTCTTCAGATTAGCATTTTGTATAAAATAGGAATACATTTCTTGAACATCATTTAGCTCATATGACAAATCCCAAGGCATTTTATGTAGCTGTTCATTAAAATGATTTACTCTGTCACTTGGGTAATACCGGCGATATGCCTTGTATAGCAAGTTCTTAGTCTTTGGGATGTACTCCAATTGGTTGTCTTGGTTGTCTTCATGGTGAATAGCTCTGTTTAGATCTTTGGCAATACTCGTTTAGTGTCTTATATTCTCAGATATGAATTTATTTGCCCTCAGAGAAAAGTATATGACTCCTTTGGGCTGATAAGTTGGCAACATTTATAAATATTTTTGTGTGGTTAATTTTTGTTTTGTGAATTTCAGTTACCTTCAAAATGCAGTCTTTTGTAAGGCATTATAATTCCTAAAGTTTCAAAAATAACCTTAGTTGGATGAGTAAATACATGTTTGTGCAAATTATGAACAGAATCAATGAACACAGCTTTTCAAGATTATTTTATTGTATACAAATGAATGCATGAACTCTTTCATTAGCAATATTATACTGTGTGAAGAGGCAAGTTGTATGTATGGTTGTGTGATTGTCTGAATGACTGAAAGGGAAATAGAACATGCGCTAACTCCATTTATTTTCATGTACATTTCATGATACATTTGTTTGTACTATACAATGTTCCATGTAAAGTGGTCTTAAGATGCAGAATACAGGTCACTGTCCTAGCATACCCTACCTGACATGTGCTGCCTCTAAAATATTATTGTAATATTTGCTAACTATTTGCATTTTGTATCTTGATTTCTATAATCAGGTTCCACCATGGTGATTGATCAGGGCATTTATTCATATTTTGGCAACTCCAAAGCCTATAAATGAGATATGGTACCATAATATCCCAAATGTTGAGCAGTTTCTTGTCACCTCTGGTCATCAATATCAGCACACATGTCTCACTGAACCATCTGGTAAAGAGTGAACTGATGGGCCTGCTTTTGGTTTTTCCATAAGAAGAGGTGGGTATGAATATGGTCTTGGAGACTGAAACATGTTTTATTGTTGTACGTAATTACAACTCTGAGCTTGAGGGGGATTGGGTTGGAGTGGCGGTTGGAGTTTTATTTTCATATGCAATTAGAACTCTGAGCTTGAGGGGGATTGGGTTGGTGTGGTGGCTGGAGTTCTGGCTAACCATACGGGTGGCCAGGGTTCAAATCCCTGCAGAGGTGGATGTTTTTCAGAGGAAACCCGATCCCTACTTGAGTGTCTTGTGAAGGGCACTTCAAGTACAGTACTCTGTCTGTGAATGAGACGTTAAACTGTGGTCCCCTTGGCACCTTTCGTTAAGAGCAGGCTAATGCTGATGCCGCGTTTCTATCCACCCTTCTCCCCTTACCCATCCCATATGGCACAATTAACCTTAGCAGTTGGTTGCCTCCCCAAAAATCCAATCCAATCCTCTGAGCTTGATGTCACTTGTGCCCAAAATACTTTTTTGAATAATCTAGCACAACTATTATTATCCTGTTAGGTCTATAATTTCTGCAAATTTCTCTATTTTATCTTGTGATTGTTCTCTGCATTATTGCTGTTTTTGCTAAATAAGTCAAACAATCGCTGAAAAACACTCTGCTTTGAACTTAAGCAAAATATTTTTAGCCATTTATAAATCTTTCTGTCCTTTGCTGATCTTGATCTAATTCTCAGACTAATCCTACTTCCATAAGTACCCATATGCAAGCAGTACACTCTAAGGAGAGAAAAATAACTTTACTCTCTCACCTTTGCCTCAAATTCACCCATTGTTCTTTTAATACATCCCAAATCATGATTAGCATATCCACAGACTTCCCATACATGGTTTCCCAAAAGAATTGTTTGGAAGAGGTCTCACCTAAGTATTTAATCGACATTTGATAATTTGGTTTGATTATAAAGTTACTGTAGTTGACCCGATTATTTTTTTTCAAAATTATATAACCACACGTTTATATATAGTTCTTTATAACTGTAAAGTATTGCACCAAGCATTCTTAGTAACCAGGTCATTATAATGCATTTCTCTCAGACACCTATGCTTCTGTGAGCATTGTCTATTAATTGGTGAGCATTGCTGGATACTACAGTATGTCGTTAATTACATAAGTAATTATTAGGGTCCAATAAAACTTCCATAGGTACACCTGATGCCACTTAAAGTGTATCAGAACTAATGCTATCTAAAACTACCCGTCCTGTCACCAAAGAACTCTTTAATCCAACATATTACATCATCATGTAATCCATTCTTGATGGCTACAGTTAGAAAGTCGGAAATGAGCACTTAAACGAAAGCAAAGGGCGTAGTCAAATCAAAGTAAATTAATTCATCAGGTTGTAGTAACTCTGTAGTTGGAAATTATAATCTTGTTTGTTACAGAAATTACATTTCTTTAGCCTTTCTTCGTCCCATTTACTGTTGGTAAAATGTTTTGCTACTCTCTTGACTAAATTTTGTTCACACCTGCATATTAAAATGAGCATCAAATAATCTTGTGTAAATCACTGGAGGTACCTACTTCAAAGAATTCAATGCATCAAGTGGTGCTAGCACTCTAATTTGCCAACCTAGCTTTAAGATGGGAAAAATAAAATTGAGTGCCAATTTGAGGGCTGAGAGAGAAAGGGATTTAATAAATAACCTGGTTAACACCTTTAGTTTTATATTAAGTATATATTGTGTCTAAACTATGTTACTCGCTTGATAATCAATGAATTGTGAATTATGATGGTATGATGTAATTATGCATGGGTATGTAAGTGAACAACATATGACTCCAAGAGCAGAATCGGGTGGGCTAAAAATTTCTGAGTGGTAACTAATGACGTTGGATATCAACAGGTAATTGATGGAATTTTGAAAATCCGGAGGAAAGTCTTACCCATAGGCTCTAATGATGACTTTTCTTACTACTTGAAGTACCAAACAATCGTGGAGACATACCTGTTGTTATTCCTGATTGATGAATGCGACTCAAATGGGCAATTTCCTCCAAACAAACTATATTCATTTGGCAGCATTTGAGCTGACCTGTCGTCACCCTTTTGGGGGTTTGATGAGCAAATAATACAGTGCCAGAGATTATGAATTGTTTTTGACCTGTCGCAGTAATTCTTTTGTTAGCCTAAAACGCTAGTAAAAATAGTATTCCCACCGTCTAGAAAACCGTTGACCTTAGGACCCCTTAAAATTTTTTTATTTAAAAAAGGCTGAAGCCACGCCAGGGTTATCTCGACCCTCCCCTAAATTACGCACACTTGGATTTACTTCGATTGCGCAGACAATCTTTTGCACGTCAACCTCCCCAGCAACAACTAGGTAAATATATCGTTATTTAAAATTTCATTCTTCTCAGAGGAAAATGTATCCTCTTATATGGTAACGTCAATTGATTTGTTTTTTTACCCCGTAAAATACTCTAAAATTTCGTAGACCAACTGCTGCACTGGGTGAAACGCACGATTCCCAAGATATTTTTATAGTCATATTCCTGCATAATTTTTGCTGAGAACTGATAAACAGAAACGCGCATTTACCAGCAATACAAAGGAACAACTCCGTCATGTTTATCGTGGTTTTAGCGTAATATGCGCTAATTAATAAAAGAGCTTTGCTTTCAGTTGGGTTGGAGCCGTAGTTCGCTCCTTGTAGTGGGATTAGTGATAATTAATGAAAACATTTGTCGATTAATCGGATTTAGAGTCATTTACATGGTGTTTTAATTAGGGTTGGTATGCTATTAGAGGAAACGGTGGGTTTTTAACGTCAGGAGGAATTTCTCATTTGTTTTGACCTGGTAAGTGACGAGATAACCACCTTAATTTCGCTTTTACCGGTCCCCACTCCTTGCTCATATAGCACGGCACTGAAATATCTCCCCTCTCGCTAAGTACACCCATTCTCGCCCGACTCAGCCACGCGTGCTCTTAACCTCGGGTTCTTGGCTTTGCCCGCGCGACAAATGCGCGTATTATTCAGGAGCCATGACGACGGGTAGCGCCGCCTACGGCGCCTGCGTCCACTACCTCTTGTTGAGTTAATTACTATTGTCGACTTTTCCCTCGCGTTGAATACGTCCGCTTTGTTTCATGAACACCAAGCGGGGTGATGAATTACGGAGCAACCTCATGCATTCCGAATTCGCGTCACCATTTCGTCCTTAATAAAAGAATGACGATCTCGCGCATATGTCCATTCTGCTTCTCGTTCGCGTCGCACACCGCAAGTGGAGGTGTTTGGCTTAATGGCTTAGCAGACGGCGATTAGGCATAATGGCGGTTCTTCATGATCGTGGTACTTCTTTGTCACTCTCATTTGGAGGACATCAGAAGGAGAATTGCGTTAGTGAGGAAGGTACACAGCAGTATGAGGGAGCTGATGTGGACGTTGAGTTAGAATGTAAAGAAAAGGTCGACGGAGAATTTAATATGGAGTTAAGCATTGTAGGATGTCGGAAATTCGACTCGAAAAAAATAAGACGAAGATGTAATGTTATTTGGAATTCGAGGTATTGCTGTGAAGGAGATAGTGGACATTGCTGTGGTCCCGAAGGAAGACGAACGTTGAAGTTCTTGGTTTGGTAGGTAAGGAAAGGAAACTTCTTGAGGAGATTGGTCGAAGGCAAAGCTGGGGGTTAAGAAAAGTAATGAGTAGTAAAGGAATGCTGAAGGCTGCAATTGAGGGGTTTATGTTGGCTAAGTGGGGAAAGAGAAGAAAGAGAATCGACTCTATGGACGGGATAAAGTGAGGTAGGACGTGCACCGTGGTAAAAAGGAAATCGGGGGTCCGCCTGTATAAACCTCGAGGTTCTTTACTGTATTCCATTTCATTCTACCTTAACCAGGAGATAACCCTAAAAATAATTTGGAAAGTGGTTGGCCTATTCTGTGTTATTATCTTCTTTTTTGCCTTAATCTGAACAACCTAAAAAGTGCACATAATATAGATGGCAATTTTTGTCTCCCTTGTAAATAAAGCAGGAGGAGCTGTGGATGGAAACACTTAAGCAGTTCCTCGAAGACGAGTCCTTACATTTGCCGAATGAAATCATGAGATGAGACAAATATTCTAACGAAAAGTTCTCGTGTTTCCTGATTTGAAGTGAAATATCTGAGGTACGTAAAAACTTAAAATCTTTTGGGATCAATTGCACCATACATTGTCAACGGCAAGGCGTCAAATATTTAGGAATTTTTTCATCGATGGTCGCCTTCAATGTTTATTTAAATAATACTGTCATAGTAATGATTGCTTTATATCCTGATCACGACGACATCTTTTATCTGCTGATTCTTTTCGCATTATCCTCGATATGGGTTGTAGGAGATGTAATTATGCCACATTTACATCTCAACCGACATTTTCCCTATATCTCAGTGATTAAATATTGTCTATAATTCAAGCTTGTAAATAAGTATGTTTCGATCTATTACGCCAATAGCTAATCACGGATACTCAGTGAGGCCGAAGGTAGCTTCACGTTGAACCTCTAGTACTTTATCCATGTTTAACCCACTCAGCCTAGAGTTTTTATCTATTTCGTGGACGAGGCCACGGGCTCTTTGGTGGACTACTTATGCTCCGAGGCTACCCTAGCAGAAAAAAAAGTGTTCATTTAATGTTCTTTTTATGTTCATTTCATGTTCCACTGTTCTTTTAACGTTCTTTTTGTGTTCTTATATGTTCACAATTTTATCCCGATTTTATCTGTGTTCTTTTTATGTTCATTGAATGTTCTTTTACTGTTCAATCTCGTAAACTCGTAAAGAACATAGCTATGTCTCTTTTATGCTCATAAAATGTTTGATGGTGGTACTATCAGTAAAATAAGGTTCATTTCTTGAAATCCTGCTCTTATAGAGTATAGAAATCAATAATTTCAACCCCGAATCCGAAATGGCCTCAACTCATTCAAACACAGGGGTAATGTTTGTGTTACTGGTAATAGTGTAAATTCTTCTCGTCCTCCAGATAGCTCTGGCTGCAGAGTGAACTGTAGGAGATGTTTTTAGCGTAAATGTTGCTTTTTATGTTATTTCCATCACGATAAAAAAGGTGTTCTTTTAGCGTTCATTTTGTGTTCTTTTAATGTTCATGTAGTGTTCAAATTATGTTTCTTTTTCTGTGTCAGTATACTTATTCATTTGCCTACTTTAGATTACCAGGGAAACGGAGGGATTGCTTGTGTTTTAACTAAGTACACTACGAGCACAAAAGACCTTGTTCAACTAGTCCTTGTGACTTATCGTGTTGACCCTTCTCGTGGACAGGACCACCGACTTCAGAATTTCGTCAATCTATTCCCATCGTTAACCTCAGGTCAGACCTGAATGGGTGTTCTTTAATATTTCTTTCGCCATTGTTTTTGACCTAAATATTGTGAAAAGCGGTGATATTCTGGAACATGGTTTTCTGCTCGAGAGAGAATAATTCTCGTCCGAAAATCTACTGGGTGGTTGACATCTCTTATCCTTATGCGCATACCGGAGCGGAAGAAAATATTGTTGTTCCGATCGCGAATTGACGTGAAGTGAGTTTGATGGTAAAGGCACGTAGGAAATGGAGGAAGGATGGAGAGAAACCTGGCGGAGGCATTACCCTTCTCATGACGAAGGGCGCCAAGGGGTCCCTGACTTAACGTCCCATGCGATGGACTACTCCTACTACTAACTACTCCTACTTAGTGCTCTCTATGAGGCGCTGAAGGAGGAGTGAGGATTTCACTGAACAATGCCGAAGCACGAACCGGGGTCATTGAGATGGGAAGCTATTTATTTAGCCACTTCTGTATAGGTTGGAACCTGCTTAGGACGGAATTTCGATAGACGTGTTCCATTGTGATGGAAACGGACATTGGCTTGTACGAAGCTTGATGATCCTGATATTGGTTGACTTAACGATGATCGGCTAAGGTTTCGGATACAGAATAGATGCAGGGTCTTGATACATAATTTTTGATGACCGGAAGTTGCCTGCACCATCAACGGACGATGTGGGGGCTCTTGTCAAAGTCTTAACTTTACCGTCACGCTTAACTCTAAGCTACACTACGGCAGCCTATCAGAGGAAAGCTAGATTTTTAGTAGGTACTTGCACACTTTCATTACCGGGTTGTTCGTCTTAATTTTTAACTATGCAATGAAACATAATTAACCTAATTTGAGTAATTATTGCCGCCATTTTTTGCGGATTATTTTCATTTTGATAATAAAAAAATGAGAATTAACAGCTACTTCGCAACCGTTGTGAACGGCGCGGCGTTCGTACAAACGGTCAACATTTCGTGCTGATACTCCCGTCAGTTGTACCTAATACTATCCTCCTTGAGGATGAGGTTGAGATATACGCAGTCTGATTTGACAGAAACGGACGGTAGTGTTCGCGAAATTCGTTGATTGTTATATAGTGGAACTAATTACGATGACTGTACGCTAACGGCGCTAATGAAAGACGATGAGCGAACCTTGTCTTAGCCATTTTCGTCAGGCAAAGTCAACGTCAGACCATCAGAGTAAAGCTCTTGTCCAATCAAGTTTCATTCCAAGTTTGTACGTATTACCTTTTAACTTTACAGTGATAAATTCCCAGCGTTCATGCAGCATTATTAGTCTGTATTTCTCAGGATACTTGAAATTTGATCGAAAAAATTAATATACACAACTACTTCGCAGTAGTTAAGAGCCCCGTTTTCACTAATGATCAGAAATTGGCGCTGATTAATTCCGTCAATCGTAATGAATCCCTCCCTGACGTGAAGACGACGGAAAACTGAACTCCATCGTTCGTTTCCGTCACCTCATTTGATGTCGATCGTAATTACATTGTAAAAAGAAGACGACGGAAAACTCTCCACTGTCAGTTTCCGGCACGTCGGGGTTACGTTGCTAATCGCAATCTCGCTCTGAACCGTCGTTATGTGAGATCGGAATATGGTGTAGTCCGTTCCGCACTAAACTGAGAGAATGGGCTCTTGTAGAGATTCGTTTCCTGAGTAAATCTCCATGGGCCTTTGGTTCGATACTGCAAACAGCACCAGGAAAATTAACTTAGCGACATTTCTGTACACTTACTGTAAATATAGGAGCCTTCCAAAGAGCAAATAAGTTACCGTGAAAAGTTGTTGAATATAGCGGAAGAAGTAATGTGATAAGCGAGGATGCTGATTAATGTTAGGACTCAATCTCGAGCAAGTAGTGCATTTTCATTACTTAGATAGCACGCTAGAAGAAAACGGACATAGTAGCAAAGGCATAAGGAAGAGAATAGCGCTAGCTAAGGAGGCGTTTAGTATTAGAAGGGAGCTGATGACGGGGACCTTGGGTAAGAATGTGAAGGAGAAGCTGGTGAAGAGCTTGATATGGAGCGTAGTGTTGTATGGAGCAGAAACGTGGACCCTCAGAAAGGAGGACGAGAATAGGCTGAAGGCATTTGAGATGTGGGCGTGGAGAAGGATGGAGAAGGTTAGGTGTACGCAAAGGAAGACCAATGAGGAAGTGCTTGAGATGGTGGGCGAGGAAAGGAAACTTTTGAATGAAATCCAGGATAGACAGGGTAGATGGCTGAAGGATGTAATAAAGGGTGATAGGTTGCTGAAGAGTGTGATAGAGGGAAGGATATTGAGCAAGCTGGGTAGCGGAAGAAAGAGAATGGGTTTCATAGATGGGATGAAGAAGGGTAGATTGTATACTGAGGCGAAAAAGAATTCACTAAATGGAGATAAGTCCCTGAATGTGCAGACGACAGGAAGGAGATTCTCTGACATTCAACAAAACCTACCTTTACCGGCAAATTACATTTAAATAATGATATATATATATAAATATATTTTAGGGTGATAGGTTGCTGAAGAGTGTGATAGAGGGAAGGATGTTGGGCAAGCAGGGAAGAGGAAGAAAGAATGGGTTTCATGGACAGGATGAAGAAGGGCAGATTGTATACTGAGGCGAAAAAGGATATACTATTGCGAGATAGGCCCTTGGAAGTGCAGAGAACCTGGGCGAGAATCTCTAGCAAACAACAAAACCTACCTTAACCGATAGAATACTTTTAAAAAAATAACGAGAAGTCAATAAGGTCAATAAGGTGGCGATGGGTCCTCGCCTGCTAAACTGAGAGTCGCGGTTTTACTCTTGTTTTTAGGCTTGATAGAGTGCAATCGGAACTTAACTAAGTATGAAAAAATAGGCAACTTCCACTGTGATGAAACTTATTCCGACCGGTTTCGCTTTTTACAGCATCTTCAGGTCAGGTTCAGGTCTGGTCAGCACCAGAAGATGCTGTGAAAAGCGAAAACTGTCGGAATAAATTTTATCACAGTGGAAGTTGCCTATTTTTTCATACTGAGTGAGGGTCGCGGGTTCGAGTCCCGCCTGGGTTGGTTTTTCACCACCCAGGCATGGAGGTAGGTCAAGTTGTTTTGTCCCGGTCCCTGGAAAACCTGATTACAGGCTTATCAGCGTATTGGTATTACACGTTCACTATTTTTTTCCCCCTGCCACACACCCTTTGGGTGTCTTGCAGGGTATGACGTAGATGTAATGGTTGGTTATGTTGCCTTGAGATGAGCATCCAGCGTAAGTTTGGCAACAGCGTACTCCATGAGGCCCGCGTTGTCAACTAAATGTGGAACGTTCTATAGAGTGGTTGTTTTCAGTACGCATGTGAGTAGGCTTGTTCCAGGAGTCGATTCATCGAATTCATCGACTATGGTTTTACTCATCGCGTGTCATCATCACAATGAATGTCATCGATCATCGATGTCGATGAGTCGATGAATTAACTGACGTCGCTGAGTTGATAAGTAAACTGACGTCAATGAGTCGATGAATTCACCGATGTAGATGAGTCAATGAATCCATCTCCATTAAATAATAATTATTTATGTTGCGTCGCCCGCCCGTGCCTATCCCTACCTTTCCGTCGGCGATGAATGAATTCATCGACTTATCGAAGTCGGTGAGTTAATCGACTCATCGACGGCGATGAATCCATCGATTGATGAATTCATCTGCCCCGGTGGCGGCGGGGTAAAGTCCTCACCTGCTAACCCGAGGGTCGCGTGTTCGAGTCCCGCCTGGGTGGACTATTCACTGCCCAGGACATGGGTGTTTGTGTTCGTCATAGATATATTAAAACACTAGGCTGCGTTCGGGTCGTGCGCACGAAGGAGACGGAGTGACCCCAAGAGGACGGCCTTCTGCATGCGGGCTGCAGGTGATTATTATTATTAGTTACTTTAGTAACATTCCCCTCCGAGTCCTTGGCAAGCATCGGGTTTCATTGCCGTCATAACAGCCGAAGACTTGAGAGCGGTTGGGCAGTTATCGCAGCCACGTCCGACGCCCATCGGATTGGTGGCTACGCTGCGGTTGGGTCGTGCGTACGGAGTAGACGGAGGGACCCAAGTATAACGGCCTTCTGCATGCGAGCTACAAGTGACTCCGCCTGTGCCACGCAGGACGGAATGCACTTGATGCTCTCTTGCAGCGAGCCCTAACGCCCAGCTAACTCCACCAAGCACACCTATGATAAGGATTACCAGTTTAACTGAGTGTCCTGGGTACATTTTCCGAAGCTCAAACAGCAGGTCTTGATATTTCGTCCTTTTCTCCGCCTCCTTTGCATCCACGTTCGTTTCAGCCGGGGCCGAAAACTCAATCACGAACATGGAGCGTGAGAGGTGGTCTAGGAGAACGATATCAGGCTTGGTCGCCTCCAACTGTCTGGTGGTAGAATATGAGTAATTCCACCAGATGGTGCATTTATAGTTCTCCATGACGGACTCAATATCTCCAGGGGCATGCGGCAGCACAGGAGTATTGTCGATGCCAAAATGGCATCGCAGATGAAAGCATAACACCCGCAAGGCCGCATTGTAGCTAGTAATGTACGCTGACTTGGCGTAATAGCTACAACCGGAGAGAAGGTGGCTCAAAGTCTCCGGCTGGGATCGGCACGCCCTGCATCTCGTGTCCGCAACCTCCGTCTTGAATATAATGCGGCGGTACACGAGTGTGTTTATGACACCATCCTGGCATGCGAGGACGAAACCCTCGGTCTCTGACTTTAGATCAGCGGAGCGGAGGAAGGCAAACGTCAGCTCCTTCGATAGCCTATGCTTGTCCATGTTTCGATAGAAACATCTATGCATGGGCTTATCGGTGTGTTCCTTGAGCAAGGTTTTCTGCTCTGCCTTTTTAATTTCTAGCTTAAGGATGTCTGCTTTCAACGACAAGATGGACTTATCATCGTCGCTACCGTCTGATTTCGGGTCAAAGTCCATACCGGTTTCGTCCGCTGCCCTCTTGGCCGCCTGGAAGAGAAACTCCGACACTTTCGTGGTCTTTTACCAGACTGAGCAGGGGGTCTCTGCTTGTGAGCACTGGGCATGCTGTTCCAAGGACAACTCTGTTGTGGAGACACTCCAGGCTCAACAGACCTCTACCACCTACACTGCGAGGGAGATACAGTCTGACAACGGAAGATTTCGGATGAAGACTTCGATAGATGGTCATCATCTTTCTCGTCCCCCTGTCGAGGTTCTGCAACTCGTTGACGTTCCATTTCATGCATCCGAAGGTGTACAGCAGTGTGGGAACCGCAAACATGTTCGTGGCAAGAACCTTGTTCTTGCCAGACAGCTCAGAACTCCAGATTTTCCTGAGAGTCTGTCTGTACTTGGCGGTGTCTTTCCTTTACTGCTGCAACCTCCTGCATTTGGCTTTGGGGGACGCCGAGATATTCATAGCTGTCATCGCCCTCCAGGTGGCGAATGACGCTCCCGTCAACGAGGTGCACGTCTTCCTTGTTCTCCGAAAATCTTCCTCTCGTCAGGTGGATGGATGCACACTTGTCCAATCCGAACTCCCTCCCTATAGCCTCACTGTACTCCAGTACGGTGTCCAGGGCCACGCGAAGGCCTTTTGCATTGGAAGCGTAGAGCTTCAGGTCATCCATTTAAAATAAATGTGTGATTTTTTGCTTCATGTCACCTTGCACACCGCACATGTATCCTTTCCCTTGTCGCAGCCTTAGCGAGAGAGGTAGGAGGGAAAGGCAGAACAGCAAGGGGCTCAAGCTATCGCCTTGGAAACGCCACGGTGGTATGATACCAACTCTGTCGAGACCGACCGCTTGCCTGCGGTCAGGACAAAGCGCGTTCTCCAGAGTGGTATCAGGCGTTGGATGCAGGACACTACCTCTGGGTGGGCTTTCATCAACTTCAACTTGGCTACAATGAGCTCATGTGAGGTGGTGTCATACGCCTTTCTGTAGTCCATCCAAGCCATTGATAGGTTGCGCTTACGCTAGATGGCATCCTGGCGTATGCATCTATCAATGAGCAGCTTGTCCTTACATCCCACTATTCTACGCTTTGAACGCCTCTGCTCGTACAACGGCTCCCAAACCTGCTGGACCTGGTGGAAGATAAGGTCGCTCAAGATGGAGGTGAACGCCTTGTTTACAGTGTTGAGGCAGGTTATATGGCGGTAGTTCTTAGGATTGGACAAGTCTCCCTTCTTAGGTGTCAGAACCGTGCGTCCCTCAGTCAGCCACTGTGGAGTTTCTTCTCTACCCGAGAAAAAGGACGTGAAAATTCTGGCGAGATGTCGGTTGGTGGAAGTAAACTTCTTCCGCCACCACCAGAGGTTATTCACGGCATCCATTCCAGGAGCCGAGAAATTCTTCTTGCCAGTGAAGGCCTCTCTGTGACTGGAAGAGGTCCATCCACTTCATGTAGGTGGCAGTCGCAAAACTTTTGAAAGAGGCCTAAGGCCGGAGTGTCTCCGTTGAATGGCTTCGACGTTACATAGATATCCTTCCAGAAACTTTCTACCTCTTGGACGGGTGGCGTAGATTCGACGACAGACTGAATTGGTCGAAAGAGACGGGACGGGTGAAGGAGGACGGTTGAGTTCAGTCTCACGGCCTTACTCCTCTTCAGGAGCTTTCTCCGGGCCGTGGTGAGTGCCCGAACTCTATCAACCGCGTGCTGCTTCACGGTGAGCAGCACATTCTTGTTCAGTGTGTGATGGTGAAATCTGAGGCTGCGTGCTATGCGCCGGACTTTGGGTGTGAAAGCCCGCCCAGATATGATGTACTCCATCACACACTGAATCCTCGAAGCCTGCCGTCTCGCCAGCGTGATCTTAGCCTCCAATTGTTCCAGCCGTTTTGCCGCTTTGTCCTCCCAAGAGGTGGGCATTTGGGAGTTGGCCATTATTTTGGCAGCAGCGTAGACCACGCAGGTGACCGTCCAGAGGTCCGACGTCTCCGTTAGGATTTCGTCGATAAAACTACTCAACCTGGTAAGGACGTTAGTCCGCAGAGAGATCTTCCGATGGATATCTCTCTGCCTGGTTTGTCCTATATCATTAGTGATTTCGATTAACAACCGCGTTCGGAGTTCAGAGTCGGTCTGATCTACTTCCTCCCTACTTGTCGGCGGTACCGACGGTGCAGTGGCTGTCAAAACAGCTTGTGGAGAGACTGTTCGTGTCGGGGAGGGTGGTCTGGCCGGTGGTGTATTCCTCTGAACACGCGGATGTTGGGGAGTTTCCTTTTTACGCAGGTGGTTGGCATAGTCGCGCAGGCTCTGCTGCGAAAGGTGGTTATGTTCAGGATGCATCTCACACCAAAAAGAGTGCATCCTTACCATATACCCCCTGCGATTGGGCTCGCTGGCAGCATAGCATGCAATGAGGTCGCCCCTTAGGGTTTCCGTCTACTCCATACGAGCTCCCTTCTTGGTGGTATTTTTATCATTGCCACACCCAACTCCACTAGGGCCCCCATCCGAGAGGGGCCGGTTGTGGGTGGCACTTCTGGTCGTCATTCGCAGAACCAGATGAAACTGCATGTGGGGTGGTTGGCCCCACATGCAGACGTCCACCATTGGCCGGCAGTCGTTACCAGGTACGCCACGAGGAGGCTGGTGGTCCGCTTTCTTACCCTAGGTTATTATTATTACTATTATTATTAGATACTCATCGACGGCGATGAATTCATCGACTCATCGTCATCTATGACAACCATCGAAACCGAATCATTTCGATGATTATTTTCATCGACCCTCGATGGGCAAATGCGTTCATCGCACAAGCCTACATGTGAGCACTAGTTGTGCTGGTGTGCGTCAGTTTGAATTTTTTGCGGGCGGTAGGGGGGGATGTTAGGTGGGGGGGTGTTAATGAAGTGTTCGCGCCGAGGGAGATGGAGGGAAAGGCCGTGAGTGAGTGTTTGGCTGCTCTTTGGGGGGCGAGGGAGGAGGAAAAGAGGCCGAGAGAGAGAGGTGTTACGAATCTGGTGAGTGCGTTTTAATAATGTATGAAAGCAGTCGGGCGGGCGCCCCGGGGCGGGGCGGAGGGGGGCAAGTGAGGGGGCGCTTGGGGTGGGGCCATGAAAAGAGAAGCTTCACTCTCTCGCAAAAGGTTTTCAAGGGGGGGGGGAGGGCCACCATGTCTTCAAAGGGCGGTCGGAATATAGAGAGGGGAGGTGGTAGTGGGTGCGGGGGGACGTGTTGAAGGATAATAGCGGGTTGGGGGGGGAGGTGTAGGGGTTTGCCCCCCCAAACCCCCGGCGTGGGGATGGTGCTATTCGTTCAATTGAGGGGGATTGTGGGTGGGATTCCCTTGCCGTAGCATCCTCCCTCTCTTATGGAGGGATCCAGAATGCGAGAAGAGCTCAGGGCGCGATGATTTTAAGTGCAATCAAATGGCGGCGGCCCTTATGCGAATGGGGCCATTTGACTGGGAGGGTGTGAAGTGTGAAGAGCGATTGAAGAGAGCGCGTCAGACTATGTCGACGTCGCGGAGCGGAAAAAGTGGTTTAGCTAGGAACGGACTCATTCTCTATTCATTCGGGAAGTGTGAGAGCGTGGATGTAAACAAATTATTCTGCCGAACAGGGGAGGGTTGGTATGTTGTCGTGGCAAAGCAACCGTGCATCCCGACGCCTTTTCTGTTTTCATTTTTTTCAAGAGTATTTATGACTACTATTATTTATTTATTTGCTTATCACAGTGAACGTGGTCAATGCGCCGGGTAACAACGGCAAAACTAGAGTTTTTTCATTAAATTTATTCTCGTCAAGTATTTTAATTTGAACAGGCAAGAAAAACTTCAGTACTTGAAATAGCTCTAGTTTATCACTGTAGTATTGTTAAGTTCCGCCAAAAAATGGAGGAATGTGGTGATAATTAATATAAAACAGTTAAATACAATATTATTGAAAGAAAAAAATTGTATGTTGCATATATGTTTTACATCCCCTCCTAATTGAAAACACACATAGGAAAAGACTCATAAGAGAGCGTATTGGCACAATATTTGTGGAACCTATGCATTTCCATATTTGAAAATAAACACTAATGCAAATTTCCACACTTTTATTTTCGTCACCGACCATAGTTTCAGCATATTATGCCATCATTAGAGTACATTACTCAGAATGTGCTGAAAACATGGTCGGTGAGGAAAATAAAAGTGTGGAAATTCGTGCAAGTGTTTGTTTTTAAATGAGGAAAAGGCTTGATAACTTGCCCAGTAAGGCTGTTCCACCCTATGATTCCCCTCTTTAAAATTAACACTTGGCAGAATTCGTCTTTTGTTCCGTATCTAATTTTGTAAGGGTGATAATGTTTGCTGATGTAACTCGGCTTCTCCAGCTCGTACTCCCGTTGATAGTTCTAAGCATGCGCACTGCATCTTTAGAATCATCATTAGTATCGCCGTTCTTCGCCATTATGCTCAGCAAATCCCTGGGCGAGTGAGGTAGAAGTAGGGGACCGCCGCCATAAATCCCTTCTCGACCTCCTCCTCCACTCGGCGAGGATTCGTTCTTAATTTATTAGACTTAAAAGCATTTCGAGGCAAGCGCTCCCTAGAGGTCACACCCCAGTAATGTCTGAATCTCCCGCTCTAAGCTCCCGGCGTTAATGTCGCTGTAACAGACTCGAGAAGTGATGTTTATAGGGTTGCTCCGGCAAAGCTGTGGAAAGTGTTGACTGCAGCCATGAATTACTCATGTTTGGGAGGCTGCTCGAGGGATCGTGCCCTCTCGCATTTGTGCACCTCACAAAAGGTCGTCTCACAAATGCCTATTACTTTCGGGTTTAGCAATCCACCAATCTCATTACGAGTCCAAAATCCCTAGGATTGAAATCGGCCGCGATGAGTGTTAGGTCTGCAGGGTTTTTTGTCCTACAGTACGTTATTAATTTGTGTGTAAATGTTAGTACCTATTACTTTGGTTTTAAATCGGGCGATCTCGTCCTAAAATTTGACGTACGAGTAAGCTGTGAAGGGAAATCTCCCGATAATATTTATGGAACAATGATGTATTTCCAATTATTGCATAAACAAATGATGTGGTACGAAGTCACTCGCCCGGGTGCATATACACCAGGCTTGAAATTCGCCACGAAAAAACCATTTAACTTGACCGGGGTACGAATCCCGGTCAAGTCAAATGATTTTTTCATGGCGAATTTCAATCCTGGTGAAACATTGATGTTTTTACACTTCGAAGCTCAATTAACTCTTGTTCTTATTATGTGATCAAGGAAACTTCACTCAAGCGTTCTCACCTTAGATGTTTTTCTAGGCATATATAAATAGATAGGTGTATGGTTATATTTACGGAGTTATTGACACATCCTCTTGTTTTCCCTATGCAGAATATGTATGAAATAACCTGCTTGATGTACTTTCTTGCGAACTATTTTTCAACTTCACGTAACCTGAGTTTTAACGGTTGAACGAAATGAGTTGTTTTTCCCCTGAATTCCACTCTCATCACCTAATCAGTTCAGACGTTTTTAAACTTCAGGTATTTGCTTTCAAGTTTTATTTTTTTCTGTTCATATTCAAATTTTTTCAGTCACTTGTCGCTTATTAAAAAAAATTAAAATCATATATTAATGTATAGGGTTGAGCCAAATATCTAAAAATCATTTTTTCATGCCTAGTTTGAAGAAACTGGGTACATAACATTTGCGTCACCGCATTGAAATGTATTCATTTTAATTGAAGGCTATTAATTAATTAAAATTAAATCGATTATTAAGGCTATTAATTAAATTAAAAAAAAATTAAATCGATTGTGCTTCTCGTATGAAAAGTAGGAAACATAAATTACTTCGCTTTAGTTATATCACCTATCTAGCATGTCGCAAGCATTTGGGGTACTGTACATACAAAAAGGTTTAACTCACGAAATTAATAAAAATCCTGGGAAAGGTCGCTCATTTCGTTAAATACTAATACGAGAGAGCAGTATATCAGAGCCGACGTAATGAATAGTTTGGTTGTCGCCAGAGACTCGAATTCCAATCACTTGGTTAAGTTTATTTGTAAAATTCACATCGTATTAGTTTCTGGGTGAGTTGTCGGATTTTGTCGCCCCGCACTGCATATCTTATAGTGATGGAAACAATAATGTAAGACCTACATCCTACCCTAGTGATAGGTAAAGATTTTCGTCTTTCCTCCTATCATTTATGACTCACGAAATAAACTGAGCGAGGAATTTTAAGCCCACTATAGTCCTACGAAAGCTTCTAAGAGCCTTTCACTTCGAAGTTGACAGGATTTCATACTTTTAGCAACAATATGTATAAAATTTGCATAGAAATAAAATTTATTCAAAAACATTGAAGAACAAATCTGATATTTTCGTCCAAAATTGCAAGATTGTTGACTGTAAAGCAACAGTACTTAGCTTGGGGTGGTTAGATTTTAAATTGCCGAAAAATGCGACTTTTTGAAAAAAAATTATATTAAAGTGTATCAAGGGAACAAAACTTAAATTTTAACCAGTAGACGTAGAAAAAAATAAACTTTCAGGTACATTTTCCTGCAATTAATTCAGTCTCCTACTGTTTAAGTCTGAGCATCTTAAACTCGAGTTGGTGCATCGAAATTTTATTTTACAGACTGTAGACCTTCCGTTAGCTCGCAATTCCTCTTTAAATTTATTTTCTTTCTTTGTGCATACTAACCGATTCATCCTCGCCTTGTAGTGCGGCAGGTCATAGAATAGTATTGAGGTGTCGTAATATAAATAGCAGCAAAATGATATGAAACATCTAGTCTTGGAGTACGAGAAATATTTCATGAGCTTCTTTAATACCGTCAAATATTTAACATTACATTTTTTGTTACCTCACTACCTTTAATGGGATATATTTTATCTGCTATTATTATCTCAATGTTTGAAACATGTTAAGTTCTAATTATTTCAGTCAAATTTATCCAAGGACTGCTGATATTACGAATTTAATTCTGCTGGGTAGTAGCTGCGGGATTTTTAAGTTGCCTGAAAAATACTGTGCACATAATTTAATCGTAATTGATGCGTTTTTGAGACTTAAATGCGCTTACAGCTATATTGTATTTTGATTGTTTCCCTCATTATTTTTGGCTGTCTATGAAAGGAAAGATGAGTTAGAATAAGTGGAACGAGGCAAGATTAGATATGTTGAAAAAGAGAATGCTGGAAGACCTACAATCTATGGAAAGAATAAGCCATTTAAAAAATCGGTGCACAGTTCCAATATGATTTTAATACTGTCTACCAGTTTGACGTCTATAGCTTCAATTTCAAGACGAACAGTTGGTCGTGAAAATGGCGCTATAGATGTCGAAACTGGTAGTCAGTGTTAAAACATAGTGGAACTGTACATCGTTTTTATTATGAGGTATTCCTTCTCGTCGTTCCACAACGTAACACCGCAATCAATTGATTTATCTCTAGAAATCTTGGTTTATGGTAAAATATTTGTAGCATTTGTAACATCGGTAGCCTATCTTTAGTGTAGTGCATGTTTATGAAAGTTACATATTCTTTATGGTGCATGATGCGGATAACTCACCTCATGCCAAACACCCTTGAGGTGGCTTGTAGGGCTATATGTGGATGTAGAAGCTGCTGACATCGTGTAAGTGACTATTGACTGAGAAATTGGGATAGGTATGGGTGGGAAGGAATGTGGGAGTAGGAGAAGGCAGAATCAAAAGAAGGTAAATCTAAAAAAAAGTTACTAAAAGTTGATTGTACACTCTTCTTTCCCCAAAGGTAATGTGTAGGTGTAGATGCTGCTGATGTTGAGTGCGTGACTATTGACTGTGAGATTGGGGTGGATGTAGATCGGAAGGAATAGAATAGAATAAACTTTTATTAAACTCTGGAACAGGTCCTCTGGAGCAACAATTGTTTTTAATCGCTTTTATTTAACTTCACTTGTGTGTCAGGGTCTTGTGTGTCAGGATGAAATTTTGTAATCAATTTTAAACTAATTTTCTGACTAGCTAGATATGTGAAATTTTGCACATTGGTTCATTTCCGGTGACAATACAATAATCAGCCATAAAAAAGTCGAAAATAAAATGAATATTAAAGAAATGTATTTTAAAAAAAATAACTTGTTATCCTGTAGTGTATGCCTTGCTACTTGTGTGTCAACCCGACGCAGTAAAAATATTGCTGAGCGTCCCATCGAAGACAATTTTTTCAACCCCTAGAAATGGGTGTATTTGAATGAAATTTAGTTAATTTTTTTGTAATTTAATGTAATCTGCCGGTAAAGGTAGGTTTTGTTGAATGTCAGATCATCTCCTCCCGGTCGTCAACACATTCAGGGACTTATCTCCATTTAGTATATCCTTTTTCGCCTCTGTATTCGATCTACCCTTCTTCATCCCATCCATGAAACCCATTCTCTTTCTTCCGCTACCCAGCTTGCTCAATACCCTTCCCTCTATCACACTCTTCAGCAACCTATAACCTATATTAACCCAACAAACACCCTTTATTACATCCATCGGCCATCTACCCTGTCTATCCCGGATTTCATTCGAAAGTTTCCTTTCCTCGCCCACCATCTCCAGCTTTTCCTCGCTAGTCTTCCTTTCCGTCCACCTAACCTTCTCCACGCCCACATCTCAAATGCCTGCAGCCTATTCTCGTCCTCCTTTCTGAGGGTCCACGTTTCTGCTCCATACAACGCTACGCTCCACATTAAGCTCTCCATCAGCTTCTCCTTCACGTCCTTACCCATTGTCCCCGTCATCAACTCACTTCTATTTCTACAGCTCCTCCACGTATTCTCGCCATCTTTCTTGGATATCTTCCTGCTCGGTTAATGTTACACCTCTCTTGTCCTTAATCATTGGTACCGTTTGCCCTCGCTCACCTCCTGATAGCAATTTTATCCTAGCGTATACAGCACCCACTTCCCCTTCCTTTTGCAGTTTCTCCATTTCCTCGCATTGCCTTTTCCACCAATTTTCCTTCGCCCGATTGGTTATTCGCCGTAGTCGGATATTTAGCTCCTTGTATTTCGCCTTACCTATGTCGGGGCTGACGTTTTTCCAATTCTTTTTCTCCTCCATTTTTCTAATCAAAGCAACAGTTATATACGATGAAATAGCAGCGAGGTAATTAACAGATGAATGTGTTCAAATCAGAAAATAAATGGAGCTTAATAACAAAGAAATCGAAATTCAAAACCAACTACCCTAAGTGAACGACAATAACTGCACATTTCTTATGATTGAATTCAATGATAGGTATAGGAATAATACAAAATAATCTAAGGGTAAAAATCCTATCGTTACAATACGTATGAGACTTGAAAAAACATTTTAAACAGTTGCAACAAGAAAAAAAAACATGAATGGACCATGAAAAAAAATCGTCTAGAAAAAAATAGTAATGAGAATTCAATAATGAAAAGGCTAAACTATTCAGGAAAGCATTCTTTAAATAAAATTTCATACAATTTTGATTGAAAATTTGCCTGCGAATGAGATTTCCTCAAATCTATTGGAATAGAATTCCAGAGTTGTGAGGCGGCCTCGACAAACGACTTGTGAAAGGTAGAGGTTCGGTGGGATGTGGGAGTAAGAAGAGGCGGAATCGAAATAAGGCAAAACAAAAAAGAAACAAGTTGCCTATAGTCGATTTTACACTCCTCTCGCCCCAAAGGAAAAGCCTATCTCTATATTTTTGAATGCCCTACTTCCGTTAGTACTTTAGAATGTATCTTTATTCTGCAATTTAGAATCCTTTGAAAGCTGTCCCAGTCTCTTAGTTCATGCGGTGACATATTTTCTCTTCTCATTTCCAAGGAAAGGAACGTGAATTTACCGTAGGAATCAGTGCGTAACTATGATAGGGACTTATTATTCAGAATCCAAATCCCTGTCTGTCACGAATCATTCGCCAGTTCATAATATATTCATTCATCTGTACTGTGGAGCTGCGTGCATTAATTATGAGATCAGTCGAGCTCGATTGTCGTTTAATGCGTGCGAATAGCTGTGGTCGGTTTTTCAGCCGGAATCGACGAAAATGGACGTCAGTAATTTTGCCAGTTGCCGAGGAACCCAAGCGGACGACATTGCCGGGCGAGTGAACCACGAGCAATGGTTCTGAAATATGCATCACTGCATAACAGTGGTGCACGAGGTAATAGTCTAAAATATAGGGGAAAAAATGACTGATGTAATTCCACTCCGCTGTCCGGCTCCGTGTCACGTTACTAAAAATTGGTCGCAGTGATCGGATTTGAGTGAAGTTTTCGCACTCGTTTTTATCGGAAAACTGTCTTTTTTCTGAAGTGCCTCACTATTTATTTACATTCATTGATTACTTCCATTTGGAACGCCTTCCCCTTTTAAAATATACATTTTTAACGTGATCTTTTGAAGTTAAATGGTCTTTTATGGAAAAGTACGCTCGGTAAATTACATAGTGGTGTGAATAAACCAAAGCCCTCTGAAGTGCGTCTCGTACAACTTAATTGATCATGTGCACTTTATTTTTTATCATCGTATTTCATTATTTATTACCATTTGATGCTACTGAAATTAACCTTTCTTATTTTAAAATTCGTTAAACGTACTAAAAAGCAATGAATGAAATATATATAAATATAAAATGACTGGTAAGACTTAGGATAGACTCATGCATTTTCCGTGGAATGAAATTCCATAGTTTTGTGTTTCACTTTTATTTTTCAGTGATTCCACTCAAATTAGATCTATTGAGATATTTAAGAAATAGATTTATCGGGGTGGTTGGCGACGGGGTAAAGTCATCCCCAAACCGAAGGATCACGGGTTCGAGTCCCACCTATGTAGGTTTTTCTCCTCTCAGGGCATGGGTGTTTTCGTTCGTCTATTTTTATTATTATTCACCCGATGTCACTAGACCAACTGTGCTGTTATCGTGGTTGTGGGAAATAAATAAATATATTAAGTTAAGTTTAACATTTCCTAGATCTATAGAAATTATTTGTGGCCAGGAAAACCTTAAAATTCCGAAAAGTCGAAAAAAGAAATATATTTCTTCTTTTCTGCAAATGCGTGTTAAAATGGGGTAGTGATCGGTGCAATATTTCTTTAATTACAGCTGAGGCTAGAATATTGATTTTATTTTTTAAACTGCGTGTTAAAATGGAGTGGTGATCGGTGCGATAATCCTTTAATTACAACTGGAGCTAGAAGATTGCTTTTATCTATGCATTTGCGTGTTAAAATGGAGTAGTGATATTTCTTTAATTACAACTGGTGCGAGAAAATTGGTTTTGTTTCTTTTACTTCTACCTAAATTGCACTATTCTATCGTCGCACTTTACGATAATTTTTTTTAAGGAATAGAAAAATTCGTATTCCTTGTACTTAAGTATCAAGGGAAATATTACATGGTACTTTTTGAAAGTAACTGGAACTGCTAGCGAGCCAATTAGAATGATATAATGACTGTGTCAGTAGGTTGAAATTTCCCCTACCATTTATCACTTTCTTTGCTCATGGTATTCACCCTACATATTTCCATTCAAAAAGTTTATAGAATCGTTCACTTTCCTGTGGAACAGTTCGGAGAAAATTATTAACCGCAACCAGATCTAAGTCAGAAAAATTTTCGATATGTCGTTGTTTGTACCTCATAATGTCATCCTTACTGTCAAATATTTTGTCAACCTCCATTGCTAAATTGTTCTAAAAAAGATAAATCTTCTTTCGATTACTTGAGCATGGGTCATTATGGAATTTTAAAGAAAATTTTTCGCATTGGCGCCTGATCGTAGGAAAACTCTTGCTATGTCTTCCGACATATATGTAAGAGCCAGTCTCTACTTCCACCCACGAAAAAGTCTATCAAATGAGCTTCATGGTGAAAGCTTTGATTGAATAATTAAACAGGATTGAAAGCAGATGTGCCAAATTTCCTCAAGAAATATAATGAATGAATGCAACTGGGGTTGAAGTCTTTCCACACTGCAAGCTTAGGAGTTGTTATGTATTGGAGACATTTTCTATTGGCGCCATTTGTGTTTAAGTACATATTCGCTTGCCTCGTGTTTCACCGAATAATCACTAGTGCCACCTTCCGATGAACTTCGGCAGTTGTCCGCCATTCTTGTTAGTGTACGTTTCACATGGCAGTAGTCTCACGAAAATCCGGAGCCGTCACTGTTTGTTTAAGTCCTTTTTGTAATTCAAGTGTTGAGATTCACGTGAACTTTACTTTAAGGTATTTCAAACATAAAAGGAGTTATAGAAAGCTATAGGGGGCACCCATTTTTCATTGGCGAACCTGGCGTTATTATTAAGCTCCTAATTACATACATGGATTCGGTCGTATAATTAATGTTCGGGAGACAAGGCAGTAGAACTAATAGGTATCATGATCAATAATCATCAGGTCGAAGATAGATTTGTTGTAGCTCTTCACTTGACCATCATTTCGGCCTAAAAATACATTCCTTGGCAATCCTCTACTCATACAGCTCTGATAATTTACATAATGTATTCCATTATTAGTCTCCTGAAATTCTTCCCTTTTGAATCTCGTTCCATTATTGTTTTCAATAGGCTGTTGTGTCGTCAAATGCGCCCAGTACGTTTTTCTCTCCTTTTTTTGAGTTTTCCTTGTACCCATTTTCTCTCTTTCTGTGTCGTAGGAACTTTTCCATTTTGATTCTCTCCGTTCCTTTGTTGTTTATTATTTTTAGAGAATACCGCATATTCATTCCTTCTAATCTCCTTTGCTCTGCAGTTTCATTTTACTCACGTTATTTAAGGTGCTCCACGACGAATGTTGGCCCAATACTTGGCTAATGGAAAATTGGTGAACCGAACCGGGATGAATACCCTTTATACCCACACGATATTCGTAACTACCATTTAATTCATCATAATTTCACGAGTATCACATACGTACTATTTTGAATGCAGGATAATTGGTTGGTATTCAAACTCCTCTCACCACACGTACCTACTCGTCGCGGCTCACAGAGTCCAGCTTTGGATGCGGATGGGACGCTCACGTTTGGTTGCCGAGAGCCATCCCATGACTGACTGAAACGGCGCATTGCGCTATAACGCTTGTTATGGAACTCAAGACGAGGAGATTGATTCCCGTAACGCACACACTCTGTCGGAATAAAAAGCCTGCCTCCCTCCCAAAAATGCCGCCAGAAAAAGGGTTCAAAGGCGATAAAACACCCGGGATGCTGGAATAAATTGGTCCAGCGAGGGAAAAAAATAACGCCGTCCATTTTCGAGAACACCTTTGGCTTTCGGGAAATGCCCGCGATGAAAAAAAGTGCGGATGATCAAAGATTTATGCGGCCGTCCTAGGGAACACGGGAACGGCAGCCGGGGGATAAGGGGGAGGAGAGGAAGAGGGGGAGGAGGAGGGTGTAACGGGGTTTCGAGAAGGGATGTGGACAGGGTGAGAGGGGCGGGGGAAGGAGTGGGTGGGGGCCATTAGCCACGGCTTAGTCTCAAAGCTGCTCCTTCAAAGAAGCATTATACCCGAGGCAAACAGAGAGGCGTTTTCAGGATGCTGTGGGGGCTGGGGGGGAGGAGGAGAGATAAAGGAGGGGAACGCCAACGTCTGTCCGTCCTCCCCCTTCCCCCGCCCCCTTCCTCTCCACGCAGTCCTATCCAAGGAAGGTGGGAAAAGAGGCGAGGGGAGCGGGGCATAGTTAGTTGGGTTATAGCTCCGACCAATCCGGGCTTTCTTCTCCGCCTCCCCCGACATCGGAGGGCCCCCGTTTGAAGTCGGCATCGTAGGAGGGGGGGGATGGTTGGCGGGGGGTGTGGAAGTTCTGGATGGAGAGGACGTGGGAGGAGGAATAGCACGAGAGAGAGCCCAGTTTCCCGGATTATGCAGATTGACACCGACGTGCGAATAATTGGAGGATCCCTTTCTCTGCCGAAATCGCTACCCTACTCTCTCTCTCTCTCTCCATTCTCCCTCATCCCCTCTATCTGTATCCTAATCCTGAGGAGAATCGGCTAGGGGTCGCCACCTCTCCCGGAGAATCCGTGAAACTCCCGGAATTGAACAGTAATTTTGAAAATTTCCTGCCTCCCGGATGAACGTGTTTTCTTCCTTCTCGACAAAAAGTAATAATTGATTGAGTTTGCATTGTGTCCGTTATTCTCCTGTACTACAGTTTATAACTTTAGTTCATGGATTATTTGATACTAATATGACAAAGTATGTTTGAATAAACTCAACATTTTACGGTTTAAATATGTTCCCCACGAAAAGCAATCTCATTAATACATTTGGATTTCCTTGTATTACGGTTCATTTACTTTCACCAATTCCAAAGGATATAATGCTCGTTATTCCATGAAAGATAATTTTTATTACACACACCTATCAAATATTACTTATATTCTAATTTCAAATGTATTGATGGATAAATGAGTTCGAATATAAATACAAATTGTAAAAGGTATATTTAAAATTGTGCTAAAATGATCATGACAACCATATTTCACAGGTGAAATGAACTTTATATTTCAGTTTGATTGATTGTTGATATTAAAAATAGTAACAATTTGCTCATCTACCCGCCGCATTATGGTAGGCATCATCGCACGTACTAACTTAATGTTGATGGCCAAAGAACAATGTTTGTATTAATTCTTGGGTAAACAAATCAATTAATGAATGAAATAGATAACATGAAGAAGTTTTTGAAGTTCACTTTTCTCATACTTTTTAATCATTAGTCTAAAATCAAGAGGCTCGTAACTAAGTTAATAAGTTATTTTAATGAAGTAAAACTCGCGATATTCTAATTTAAAGTATTTTTTAAAGTAATTGGATTATTTTAAATTTTCATTTGTAATTTTGGTTTAATTTATGTAAAAGATTGAATTTCAGTTTGATAATTCGAATTCAGTTGATTGGATTGCATATTTTAGGAAACTTATGTCCATATATATATATATATATATATATTTTTTTTTTTTTTATCTTTTACTTTTTTACCACGTTACTAATTTTAACATGAATTGAGCGTATATTTTATTTCGAAATGGCCTCAGGTTTAAGTGGAAAGAATCATTATGAGTCAGACGTGAAAAATGAGAAGATTTCTAAATTAATCACGTTATATTAATTGTTTGATGTGTTCGTAAATGTGGGGTACACATTCATAGTGGTAGTTATAGATTTAAAAAAAATTTAATCTTCAGGAATTTTCACCTCGGAAAACTTAGGTACAACTCATGGAATATAATTTATATGAGTTGGGAGGCTTAGTATCAGCTCCGTCCTGTTCCTCTGTATCTCCACCTGGGTCCCCATCCTAATCCACCCACCCTAACCATCCTCTCAAACTTTTATCTACCTTCCCGGTGACACAACTTACATTTGCCCCTTTGCGTCACATTTTTCACCGGATCGTCGCCTGTGAACGAATGCCTCTTACTCTCCATCGAAATCCACCATTTTTTTAGTTTCTTCGCCACAATTTATGGATAAAATTTAAGTTTGGTTTAATCCTACCTTCTTTGTGTTGACGGCACTACGTAACCAGTCAGAATCGAGGTATAGTAAATAGGAGTTGCCCATTTTCCAACTTTCGACGCAGCTTGCGTTGCCGGGGTTGCCAGCGCTTTCTGGCCTTTATTTGTTGATCTCAAAATACGTTCCTGAGGGACTGTGGATCACATTATGATTATTGTAAACTCTTGACTTTTGGCAGAAGCGCGGCTAACGTAACCCACCAAACACATTTAGTATATTTCGTATGACATTAGAGACATGTAAAATTGAGAATCACCATTTTGCCCGTCGTTGTCTAAGTTTACTTACAGCTATTGCCTTCAGCGCACTATTGTCAATACCTCTCGCAAACCTCCATTCCCTTAAGCAACTCACCAATTAATAAAAGTACCTAATTGGCTCAAACTAACGCATCATTGTATACCACCTCATGATTTTTTGATTGGTTACAGCCCCTGGTATGAACTCGGGGTCTGTGACATGGCCGGTTACTGGTGTGGCACAGTTATTTCCAAAAGTGTTACGAAATCTGTGTGTCAAAGTAGTCATTCAATAGGCTTTTCAGGAAAATTGCTGATTTTATTGACTCCATTAATCGCCTCATCCTTACCCAACTCATTTGTCCCAATGGATTTGAGCTGTGGGTGATGTAAGTAAACAAATTGTGGATGCATGATCAACCACTCGGAGATTTACTTACTAGATATTGGCGTTATGATGTGAAGAAATATGACTTTATTTACTCATACTGACTTATGATAATATACACACGTTATTTTATGCATTAGGTTTAGTAAGTTTTATGCAGCTTTAGTATGTATAGCATACATTTGTGGCACTTAATCCAGGGATATGAGACGAAAGTTATAGTCACACGATTTTCGCATTGAAAAAATGGAGGAGGGTGATATTTGGTGGAATTCTGGAACGATAAGCGTGATGAAAATAAATCACTTATTGCTACCCCATTAAGGTTTATTTCACCAGTCGACTTCAATTTTAAATGCAGTGGCAATTGTATCTTGAAAATTTTTCATTAAATGTTAAAAGTCGATGGGTAAAATAAATAACCCAAGTAGAGTTATACGAAGTGGTTTCTTTTCATCATGCTTAATCGATTTCTGAATCCCTTCGAAATTTTCAAATGATGAGGTATGCCGTCACGCGCTTAGTAATTAAGGAGTACACCAAAGTGAGTTGAACTCTTCGTGAAAAAATTATTTATCCCTTAAAAAAATCATGTTCGGGTAAAGTTAAGTGGTTTTCTTATGGCGATTTTGACTCCTATTAGTAGAAAACTTTTGAAAGTGTGCACTTGATAGCGCAGCATGTCATTTTTTAATTTCACAATGATTTTAAAATCAGTTAAATGGCATAATTTTTAAGATAACATTGAAGTAGAAATTAGCCGTTGAAATCCATAATCCAAATAAAGGGAATTAAATCACTTTTGGTGTACATCATATCCCGTAACGGAATGTGCCTCACTGACTTTAGTAGAGAGTTTTATAACTTAACACTTATCAAGCTGTTGCGTTGAATGCAGGACGACCCCTGAGTTCAGACCGTTTATACTATTTTACATTATTTTTTAGAGAACTCAATATGAAAATCACTGATGATCGGGGATAAGTATTATATTTTTCTAGAGGTGGATATTTTTAGCTTTGTTTTCTCATGTTTTTTGCTAATCGCTGAAAAATCTTGCTTCAGCCGTTATTATAGGTTAGAAACAAACACGAATCATAGAACTTTGGTCGACGTAACCTTACCGATGTCGTATTTTCTCATTAGCTTCATGCAACGTAACATTGCGACATTAGCATGCTGTGTGTTATTGGATTATTAAATTCCTTCGGTATTAAAAGTAATCTGGACTATATTTTTAATCATTTTATTACAATAACTAAGTCTTTCTTCCTTTTAGTAATTAGATACCAAAAAAAATATTTAAATATCGCACCAAAGAAAAACAAAAGAGCGATGATATTGCTGATAACGTAATCGGACATTCGCGTATGTTGAGTTGCCTCAATTTCAACATGGATCTCATTACTATAGATCATGGAGCTCACAATATCCATGCAACCAGTCACTAGACGTAGATGTACGCTATTGTACCGAGCGAATCTTCTAACCCCCTATCTATCCGCGAGCATTTGGGACCATGGTCAAATAGATTTAAACAAAAAATTAATAAAATACAAAGGAAAGCTGCGCGCTTCGTAATAAACTGCTACGAGCGTATATATAGTGCCTCACAACTTTTAGAGGGATTAAGGTGGGAGCCCCTAGAGACTCGGAGGCTACACGCTTGGCTTAGATTGCTTGATAGATTCAGAACTGATATTTTTCCGAGCGATATAGAGAATATTATCATGACTCCTCAATAAATTTCTAGGTCAGACAGATGCGATAAAATAAGAGATATACACTGCCGAACAGATAGGTACAGGAACTTGTTCTTTCTGCGAACAATAAGTGACCACAATAAAAACTGAGCTCCACTAAATACACTCCCGTAATACACATCACTATTGCACCTCCATAAACATTATCCCTTACATCTTCACACGGATGGTGTCCTAACACCCCCTGCCCCACGGCCATGCGGTGGCTCGCAGGGTAGTTTGTAGATGTATATACCAAATCTCATCCAGGATTTTCGTCCCTCACCTATTATACCAAGCACTTTCTCGTTTGCCTTACTTTCCGTCCACCGCAACTTCCCTACCCTTCTCCACGCCCACGTCTCCAAAGCATGTAGCCTATTTTCGTATTCTTTCCTCAGAGCCCACGATTCCGTCCCACACAACGGCGCACATCTCATTACACTCTTCACCAGCCTCTTCTTTACATACTTACCAATGGTCATCACATCAGCTCCTTACCGAACGTTTCTTTCCTTACCGCACTTCTCCACCATGATTCATTGCTTCTATGCCCTTTTTCTTTTAACGTTCAGCCCAAGTTATTGAACAGTTCTACTCCTGCAGAACAGCTCCAAAACACTATCCCTTACACCTTTAGACGGCTGGTGACCTAACACCGCCTGCCACCCGCCCATGCGGCGACTCGCGGGGTATTACGTAGATGTAGGTGTAGATATCTCCTTCTTTTCTGCTATCTTTCTCGTCTCCTTTCACACAAAAATCCTTTGGTTGGAGAGAGGGAATGTGGGGTGGGGGGAGGGAGGGAAGGGCGGAGGATAGAGGAGTCTGGTGTATCCATCTCCCTGACAATCCCTTTGGACCCCTCGCCCCCCACCCCCCTATTTTTCTCCGCTGTCCCTGTGAAAGGAGGGATCAGATTGAAGTGCAGAGAGGAATGGAGATGGGGAAGGTACGTACAAAGGATACGGAATAGGGTAAAGGTAAACTACTGACACGCGGTGTGCGAAAACCGTATCTACTTTTCCCCCAAAAGAAGAACATAAAAACCTTTTATTCCGATCCGGCACGCGCCGCCGTGCGTTTCTTCCCGAGTGGGAATTAACGATTCGAAAAGGTAATTCGGAAACGTAGGGGGAGGAATCGGGGGGAGGGGTTTGCTTTGATTTTGCTCGCGGGGACCAATGGTGTCGCTTTCAACAATCTATAGTGATGCTTCTCCATCTCTTTTGAGTGTAGGCACGCGAAAAGTACGAGAAAAGGTCAATTTTGATCTCAAATTCAGCTGAAAAACGCGCATTTTTTACTTTCTACTGCTGTCATGGCGATTTTGAAAGTGCTTTGATTCAGAGAAGAATCATAATAGCGAGAATGAATAATTTAAAAAAGCGAACAAGGCAGGTGATTAAATCCGATGAAAAGCTCAGAGGAATATGCGTACTGGTTGAGCATTTATTGACCTAGTGGAGTATACTAAGTGTCACTTAAGGTACTGAAAAATTTTTCTTTACTTTATTGATGCCACCCTTTCGATCACCATTAAATATTTTATACTCGCACTTTGAAGACAGCCCAAGTTGTAGTAATAACTGTCAATTTGATTAAAAAATGTGAGAGAAGTGTGAGGTTTAAATTTTTTTCATTACAAATTCGCCGTTGTATTATAGAAAAGCGGTGAAGATCAAATGGACAGTCAGAATTACCGACGAATAAGTCTTGCGTTAAGTTGGAGACAAAAGAATTTTGATGACAACTCTGAGAAGTACAAAAGTCACAATTCTTGGATACAGTTTGCAGCATAATAGCCTGTAGAATTCAATTATATATGCATATCATCAATCCCTATTTAGTTGATTCAGCATTGAATTTCCTCATAGCTAAGATATTTCTCAATGAAAGTTTCAAATACTTTGGAAGTGCAGTGGAAGAAAATGAAAGAATTGATAGAGAAATAAATGAAAGGGGTAGGCAAGCAAAAGCATTTCAGAGAAATGTCTGGAGCAAAGATGTCCCACAAAAGAGCAAAGGGATTACCTAAAGAAGATACTATGTCCCCATCCTGAGGTATGCTTCAAAAACATGGACAATGAAGAGAAAGGATGTGAGTTGATTGCAGGCATCATTGGTCGTTCAATCCTAATATTGGTTGGCTGCAGACCTCCACCCTTCTCTATCTAATGCGCGTTCCCTTACCTCCTGGTATGCTCCTATGTACTTTCCTCTTTATTTGAACTGTCCATGAACTTACTTCTGGGTCTTCCTCTGGGGACTTTTCCCTCTATTTTGCCTTCAATTATGTTTTCACGAACCCATTGTGCCTAAAAGTGTGTCCAATCAATTTGGTTCTTCTTTTCTCTATGGTGCTCCATATGGTCCTTTCCTCTTCTACTCTTCTGTACACTTCATCATTTCTTATTTTGTTCGTCCATTTTATCTTCAGCATCCTCCTTCAGCACCTGGTGTCGAAGGCCTCTAGTTTTTTCTGTTCAGGTTTTCCAATTGTCCATGCTTCCGATCCGTAGATTGCTACGCTCCACACGAATGTTTTCACATACTGTTTCCTGGTTGGTAGTCGCATCTTCTTTGAGCACAGCAGTTATCTTTTTCCCATTAATGCCTTCTTAGCTCGGGCTAATCTCAGCTTGATGTTCATTGTACTTCTTTCGTCCCACGTGATGTTGCCTCCGATATAGGTGAAGGAATCCACTTGCTGTAATTTCTCTCCTCTCAGGGTGACTTCTATATTAATTCATTGGAGGCATGTGAAATAAAATTCCATGGAACTAGAGCAGGAAGAACCTAAATGTAGAGGACAATGAATTGAAATAATCAGGAAGATAGTTCAGGAGGAACAGCTTTAGGAAAGGATAGAGACCACTTGGCTGAAATGATTTGGGCACATAAAGAGGATGGTAGCTGACAGTATGCCGAGGAAGATGCGTGAAATTCAAGGCCTCGCGGCCTCGTGGAAGATCACGGGATAGATTTTTGTAAGGCGTGTAAGAGAGCGTAGAGAAAGGGAAGGAGAAGATTGGAGAACAGTGAGAGAAGAGAAATGATGGGAGGATAGAAAAAGGTGGAACGAATACGAAGCAGTCCCGGCTGGAAACTGTAATAAATGATGATGATAGTGATTCATTCTGCCCTCTTAATTACCCTGCAACACGCTTTTAAGAATTCAGCCATCGCTACGCTTCATTCATTTCTTTATTAAGTTGAGAAGTTTGAGAAAATTTTGCACTTTTGTCTCACCTTTTTGAAATTCATGCCATTTATTCATACTGAGAACAGAATGAGACCTACCCCCGTCAATATGCTACTGTTGGGATCTAGAAACCTCTTTGGAACTCAATTCTTAAGATGTGAACAGTTCGTTAGCTGTAATGTAAGTAATGAGTCTGACTTATTACTTTTTTCATTCCATAGTAGTTCACTTTACCCTTACAATCACCCTCATCCCAAGTTTTCCGATACTTGAAGAAAATCGCTTATACCTATCATGTCCTTTCACTTTGTTCAAACCGTCTCGAGCTCAAGGGCTCTAAAATGCTCGTCCTTGCATAGATCCTTAGAGGTTGCTTCTACTTGGAGACAAATTTTCTTGGATGTTGAAGTGGGAATTTCTCAATATTGTGTTTTCTGTGAATTTTTCAGGCTAGAAGGTCATTGTCAGATTCTCGCTAATTTCCAGCCATTGAGAGTTATGAGCGATGCTCTAGTTTTTATGGACTTGTATCATGTGTGTATAGCCTCAGGAGTAAAGGTTCTGGACAACCTGTTTATGTCACAGGAAAGCATTTTGTTGGGACATTTTTTGTATATCGGTGTTTTATTTAATTTTCCCTGGACGGCAGGGTGAAAAATCAAACTCATCGCGAATTTATTCACTTTTTGTGATCTTATTAACTATATGAGCACTACTGATCTATTAGTGATTCAGCAGTGGAAGTAAATTCGTCATTCCTATGAATTTACGTCCAGTATGTATTTAGCCATCTTCAAGATAGGCTTCTTATCTGTTAGCAATACATTCAGTATTTTTGCATTTCGTTGAATTTCATGTTTCATATCATTTTATACTAGTATAGAATTGCTTTCCCTCTCGTATTTTATCGTGTTTTTTCGAGTAATCACGACTTAACATCCTCATTTAGTATTTTATAGCTGGTTTCAATTTGATTTAGCAGTTCAACGCCCCGTTACGTTGTTGATAAGGTTATCGTGTTAAGATGCGAGAGAGATGGGATGAGGCGACACATAGGCTCTTCTTCCCATATTTTGCTCGTAATTTTTTTAATTTGGTACATTAAATGATGCCGATCGTAGGAATATTTAATGGAGTTCTCCGCAATATTACGGGAAAATTATAGTGTGAAGGGAGATACGTCTTGAAAAGTAAATCAAAGAGATAATCGGCTTCAAGTGTAATGAAAAAGCGTTCGGATATTCTGCGGATAGTAATTATGCCCCGCTTTGCTAAAAAACAGTAACTGCATCATACTGAGTTATGATTAATTTCATGCTAAAATGTTCACCTTCGAGTCTTCGATTCATCATCTAGTTCATCTTCAAAGAGATTTTAATTTAGTTAATGCCTAGATTGTCAGTCCGGAATGAAGATAAATCATAATAGAACTAAAATAATGAGATTCTCTGGAAAAAAGACATGTAGTTACTTTTATCTGCCCTAGAAAACTGAAATTTATACTGTAGATACGATGAAAGCTGAACAAGATACTTAGCAAACTGCTACAGATATGATAATGTTGTTTAGTTTTTTGTAATCCTCAAGGTTGAAAATAATACAATCAACTCTAATCTCAATATATGTAATTTTATCAGCTACTCTCTTTTGGCTTAGCAGGGCAGAATTGCTGTCTCGCACGTTATGTAGCGTTGCTATCTCTCTTTGAACGGATCAGCTCTTTTCACCAATTTTTCATTAAATGAAGAATAAATTAATCACTGTAGCAGCTTTTTAAATCCTTAATTGTGGCAGCAGTTGACAGACAAAAATATATTTTAATGAAAGAGAATACTATATTTTCTTATCATTACACTGAACATCTCGAGATGAGCCTCTACAGTCCTTAGTTACCTACGTCACTGGGCCATGCATTTATGATATTGTTGTCCCCTCCGAAAAATATTTTTGATGACGGTACCGCACACTCTATTCCGTGCAACATTCATTTTTTCCTCCTTTTTCCTCAATCATGGTACACTTTTCATACTCACATCTTTACCTAAAAATACAGGCTGTGGTATAATCGGACTGAACCCAGTGGCGTTGTTAGGGTTTTGAGGAAGGGTCAGACCGCCCCGGGCGACTTATTCTTGGCACGGGATTTTAGGCATGTATAAATTATTTTTTAATTAAGAATAATAATAATTTTTATTACTCAACAGTTTCGGTACAATGTTGTGAACGAATGTCAATGAGATATAGGCAGCTTCAAAGGTCACAGACCTGTGTCAAAGCTGTCTTCCGTAAATGAAATTCATTGCTGTCATTGATCAAGAATATATTCAAAAGCATATATAATAATAACAAAGACGATTTCATTTTAGCCCAGTTGTGAACAAGAAAAGCAGAGGCACTAATAATAATTCATCTTGTGTATGATTTAAGGCTTTCCCGGCGAATGCTAAGAATGTATTGCTCTTGAGTTTCCAACCGGGTGATGGTGGTTTTTGGCACCGACGCGACGTTTCGAATGCCTCATGACGATTGACCCTGAGGACGATGGCAGACTACACCTTCGAAACGTCGCGACATTTCGAAGGCGTAGTCTGCCATCGTCCGCAGGGTCAATCGTAATGAGTCATTCGAAACGTCGCGTCGGTGCCACAAACCACCATCACCCGGTTGGAAACTCGAGAGCTATACATTATAGTTCATCTCGGTGATATTAAAAAAACACTAATTATTAAAAGTTATGGTAAATAGGGTACTTGTACATACATTACAGGCATCAATATTGCTCTTCTTCTTCTTCGGTTATCAACCCATGGGCTGGTTGGCAATAGCACGCCATTCCGCTCTTTGCTCAACTTGCCTCTTCATTTCACCATATGAGACGCATCCGGAGTCATTGATGATCTGCTAGCTTAATCTAGGACGTCCTCTACGATTTATCCCCTCAATAAAACCTTCAGCTATTAATTTTATAAAATCATTGCATCGTAGAATGTGACCCATTAGTTTAAGTCTCCTGGTCTGTATCTGTCTCCAGAGACTTCTATTTTCTTGTACTCTTCTCAGCACTTTCTCATTGGTGATTCTGTCCCGCCAGCTGATTTTCTGCATCCTTCGATAGCACCACATTTCTAGGGCCTCTAGTCTATTCTTTTCATGTTTCCCGATAGTCATAGTTTCCTCTTCATTTCACATTTCATAGCAATATTGCTATGTACCAATAATTGTAAGAAGAGGGAAGCTAACGGCTATACCGTAGGTCATTACTTACTACCATTAATCACAAATAATTCTTTAGGAATCTTTATATATTATCAGAATAACATTAATTTAAATACGTAATAGTGTCATGGTACAATAAATTATTTGGCAATAGAAAGGTAGAAAAGTACTCATTTATGTAGTTTTTTAATTGGCAAATAAATGAAATATAATTATTTTTTTCCCGAAACATAATTTTCAAATCTTGTCTTTTAGGTTTTATAGATATTATTACAGAGTATGGTGCGTTATATTTCCCGAGTGAAGGGCGACCATTGGTAGAGCATCCTGGGGCGGCTAAAACTATAGCTTCTGCCACTGGCTGAACCGGTCATTTTTCGACAACTCGATCTCGTGCCATACGTGCATGGCACATCACACCACATTAGTGAAGCTAAATGCCACGGCATCATAAATTATTTGGTATTAGAAAGCTAAAAAAAGTACGCATCGTGGGGCGGCTGAAACTATAGCTTACGCCACTGGCTGAACAGGTCATTTTTCGACAACTCAATCTCGTGTCATACGTGCATGGCACGTCCCACCACATTAGTGAAGCGGCGAGCGAAACTGAAAGCGAAATGACCGCTTAATCAGAAGCCTCGCCAGTAGGAGGGGGATAGGGGGGGAAGCGCTTCGTCCTGTGAGCGTTCACTCGTGAACCCTGCGTGGGCGAAACCTCATCGTCACTTTTCGCCGGGAGGGTGGTCGGGCTGGGGAGAGAAAATGGAGACGCAATCATTAGTACGTCAAATAAATATATCCGCGGACGAGCCAGCCTTTCCCGCTTCGCACTGAAAGGCCAGCGGACACGCAGGGAAATCAGGCGAGCCCATCAACTTCGTAAAGGGTGAGAGAGCTTATGTCGGTCGGCTAGCCGAGAGGCCAGATGCAGAATAAATAAATGTCTTTCGCTTGGTTGCCGTAAAAAAAACACCAGAGCCGATTTCGAGAGGGATGTGGATGGGGGAATCCAATAAAATCGCAATTTGCAATTAGTTTGGGGCGGCGCGGTGGGGGGGGGATAATGCGATAAGTACGCCCCTGAATGCGACGCAAAACTATTCTGAATGGCATATCGCCTTCGCCAGCGGTTCCTCGAGTGTGCTGCGCGTGACTTTATATGTATGTATGTATGCGGTGTGTGTGGGTTGGGCTGGGAAGGGGGTAAGGAGGATTTGTAAGGGATTATGTGGGAAGGGAACGGGGGGAGGAGGGGAGGGGTGCTGCCGAGAGAGCCTAAAAGCGGCCTAATTGAGGCGCATTGGATATCAAGGGTGTGGAAGGAAGGGAAGGGCCTTCGGTCGAAGGGGTCCATGGGAAGACATGGGTGATGGGGGGGGGGGATTCGCACGAGTGAGCCCGAAGTGGTTTCTCCGAGAGGGGTCACTCATTCATTCGTCGGTTTGGCGGGGGAAGTCGGGGGGGCACGTGTTCGGGGAAGGACGAGGATTGGACCGAGCGTGCTCTGAAGGGGGAGGGGAGGGATTCAGGGGCCAGGGAACGAACCCCTCAACCCTGTTCCCCCACGGGGGGAGGAATAGGGCAATAAACACGTAACGAGATAATGGACATGTGCTACATCCCCCTTTTTCGCCCTTCTCTTGTCTCTATCCTCCCCCCACTCGCCCCTCTAACTGAACCAATCTCTCTCTCTCTCTCTGTTTCCCTCCCTTTCCCCCCAGGGCGCGCCACAATTACGAGTTAACCCCGCGACATATCCACTCAACTTGCCTCCTTGCCAAAACCAAGTCCGACAATAACACTCAAATCAACCAACCCACTTCCCCCCCAGAGTTCCCATCTTTCACATCCGCTCCTTGTCCCTCTTCCCAAGATTCCTCGCGTCTCTCCGCCCCTCGCCCCGTTCTGCACCCCGCCCTCTTTCCTCCCCCCCTCTCCTCCTCCTTCGTCTTATAATCCCATTTCGCCCACTCCCTTTCCCTCCTTCGTCTCGGGTTCCAAAGCGAGTCTTTTCCTATAAATGCGCTCTTTTCTCTCTCTTTCTCTCTTATCCCCGACCACTCCCCGTCCCTCCCTCGCTCCATTACACCCATCCCCTTATCCTTATCTCCCCCTTGTCATCTTCACGGTCTCCCGGATTCGACCTCTCCTGTGCGCGCGCTCATCTCTCCTTTGTTTTGTTTCCCACACTCGTCCCCGCGGAAAACCCAGCGGCGACGCTTCTGCAAGTTCGGATATCGACAATCGCTTGCTATCGTGATTTTCTCATGAGGTCTGTAGCTGAAACTAAATGATGTCTAGAACACGAAAATATACGTTAAAATTTCATCTGGGCATCATTTGCGTTATTAAAAGCTGCTTACTTTTCAACATTTATCCAAAGGAAATTGTAAGACAGGCATGAGAAGAACTTGAGGCGGGAATTGAAGTAGGATAGAAGAAGTCTGATAAAGTCGATTCAATTCGGGGACCCTCAGGCGTTGGTTAGTGGACCTTCGAAGGGACAGCAAGCTTTGGTAAATGCTTTAGAAATGCGATGTGGGAAATTCGGAGTGAAGATAAACCATTTGACAACATTAATAATGAGATTCTCTAGGACAAAGAAAGCGAGGCTGGTCATTAAGTTGGAGGACACAAACTCGAGCAAGTAGTGCAATTTCATTGCTTAGCTAGTACGCTAGAAGAAAACGAACAGTAACAAAGGCATACGGAAGAGAATAGCGCTAGCTAAGGAGACATTTAGTAATAGAGGGGAGCTGATGACGGGGACATTGGGTAAGGGTGTGAAGGAGAGGCTGGTGAAGATCTTGATATGGAGCGTTGCGTTGTATGGGGCAGAAACGTGGACCCCCAGAAAGGGAAACGAGAATAGTCTGCAGGCATTTGAGATGTGGGTGTGGAGAAGGATGGAGAAGGTGAGATGGACGGAAAGGAAGACTAACTAAGAAAGTGCTTGAGATGGAGCTCGAGCAAAGGAAAATTTTGTATGAAATTTGAGATCGGTAGAATCGGTGGCTGTGGGAGGTAATAAGGGGCGAGGGATTGCTCAAGATTGTGATAGAGGGAAAGATGTCGGGCAAGCGGGGAAGAGGAAGAAAGAGAATAGGTTTCATGGAGGGAATGAAGAAGGGTAGATCGTATGCTGAGGTGAAAAAGGATATATCTACTAGAGGTAGATTGGCCCCTGAAAGTGTGGAAAAATGGGAAGTTATTCTCTGACATTCAACAAAACCTGCCTTTACCAGTAGAATACTTTTTAAAAAGAGCTGCTTAAAGATAACTTTCTATGTGGCCGCCATCAAGCAGTTCGTGGCATAGTTTGCTCGTACCCCTAGATATTCCTCGCCGTGAAAGCTGATCGCGTTAATTGTCTGCGTAGTCCACGACTTTAGTTTTCTTTAAATTTTCATTAGTTCGTGCGACACTCTTCACCAAAATTTGGCATTATCATTGGAAAGAAAATTGAGCGCTTTATTCGTTATTCTTAAGTTCTACTCTGTAGAAGAGTACCAAGTGTTTTTATTTCATATGAATATTAACTAATTCCAGTCAGTCCTGCCTGAAGCAGTTATATTTGTTGTAGTGATTTATGAATTTCTCTGAGACTTCTCGTGGATTTTATGAGTTAGCGATAGCAAGATGTTTGAGTTCACTATTTTGTTACTCCGAAAATAGAAAAATCTCTAGATACGCGCAAATTAGGAGTAAAATATATTATCTATATCCTCAAAAAGTATTCTCAGAAAAGAAGTCAGCTGGGGATTCAACGAACAGCAGAACAAAACGTGCTTTTACCATGGATTAATCGAATGTATATTCTCCGATTAAGTCTTAAGGCGTACACGATTATGGCTACTCAGTGAAATGTTCGTACGCTTTTCACTTTAAAATTGCTGGGATATGCAGGTATACTGACAAACTATTCTGTAGTTTATTTTATTGGCTATCGCTCTTCAATCATTTGCGATAAATTAAGCAAATGGTCTATAAAAAATCACAAAATAGCCACAAATTATGTGGAGATGACTGGCTGCCAAACTGACTGCAGAATTTTAGTATATTCGGTGAAGAAGTTTCAACAACACTTTAAATGGCTGACGCATATTATAATGCTCTCCTGGTACTCTTCGCGTCGTTACTCAGTAACAGAAATGTAGAAAAAGCCGTTCCTGGGGACTGCTTTTAACATTTCCTAATCTTCGCGACTTTTGAGATCTTAGTTTACGCGCAAATCTCAGGAATCTGATTGCTTCAAAGTAACTAGTCTTTACGAGTACGAAATTTGTTCGAATCCCTGTAGCCGACATAGTGGCAATAGGATGTGACCTCTCTCTTAACTCATTGTCACCTTCGTAAGCTGGTCACTGTGGAGTCGTCACCTCATTGGTGGGGACTGCATTTCACCATCATGATAACCCTGCTTTGATGAAACTATTGCCGTGTGAGCCAAACGAAGCTGTGTCCTTATCATTGCACTGAGATAACAATATGGATTTCTGTTTTTATAAGTTGAATCCGTTAATGTAACGGTAAAAGTATTAATTTGAATAGATTTACGCGTGAGTTGAAAGCACCAAAGGCGCAATTTAATGGTGGTGACATTTTCGACAGTGTTTGAGTTGCTTTACCATACTTGTTTAAAGTTGCATTCAAGACGGTAAATAATTTTATATGGTGTAAAACGTTCAGAAATGAATTAATTTGCCCAACGAAAGCTGCTTATTATAACATACGTTGAAGTACATCTGGCCAAGAGTTGGTGGCATTTGCTAATTGGGAGTTGAGAAATGAAGAGAAATCTCTCTCTAAGAAAAATGTTTGTATGGTGGTAATCAAAGTATGATTGAGTTGCTAATTTTCTATACATATATATCGGCATCTTAATGTTCGGACATAGTTAATGTTCGGATGCTATTCTTTAGTGACGATCATTTTTCATCTACATTGCCTCCTGAAAAATCACCTCAGAGGTGTTTGGCAAGGAGTGATTGTTAACCAAACGCTCCACTTGTTACATACCGCGAAAGTATGCTGAATGGGGAAATATAATATCCGGGGCCAGTAACCTATTTGCAGTCGAAAACATACGTTTTCGATACTAAAATGCTACGTGTTACCAAAATGAATAGGAATTACCTCACTGAACTCAGAAATATTTTCAGTGTGAAGTTTGACCTTCTGTATTTTTCCCCTATGTTGGCAAGTCTTAGCTGCATATGAAGGTCAAGATTGAAATCTTTGTACCAGCTTTGGCACCAACGTATGGAAGTCATTCTGTTTTGATAAAATAATGTATGGGTGCTTACTTTTATACTGGAAATCGGAACTAGAATCAGCGCCGAAAACTGTGAACCAAAGTTGGAACTATTCGATTCGAAAAGTCGAAATAATTCGATGCCTCGGAACATGTGGCTATGCGATGCTAGTTCAGATGAATAGTGACACTGTATAGGAATTTCCTAAAATACACAATTTGAATGAACTATTAGTACCATATTAAATTAGACAATTTACGTGATATCTATTATTAAAAATTCTGTGCAAGCTCCTGTAAAACATTTCTGCAAGTCCCAAGAGAACGTTTTCTCGATTGTAGTTCCCACAGTCCTCCATAGATTGCGTGGAATCCAGCTTTATCACCGTATTCTCTCGAAACACACTAATCACCTGCTTGTCTGTGATTGGCAGTTGGATCGAAGGATTGGATACAAAAATTACTTCCGTGCTTGTTTCTGATTTCAGTACTGATGATCCTCGGATACAATTTTCAGCATACCGGGTTCAGTTCAAGCGCTCAAGTCCCATCATCACTTCTTTCTCATCACGAATTTCTCACGTGCACATCTGGATCAACACCACTGATCGTTTCATCCTGAGATTGGTTGACCCTCCATCCTTCCCTATCTATTGCTAAGTCCCTTACTACTTGGAAGTTCTTCTTATGTAACTTCCTCTTAATTTGATCCATGCATTTTCCGTTGGCCTTCCTCTTGGGACTTTTTCTTCTATTTTTCCCACAATTATATTCTTCTCAAGCATCTTGTGCCTCAGGAGATGCCCAATTCATTTGGTTCTTCTTTTCTATTGTGTTCTATGCGGTCTTTTCCTCTTCTACCCTTCTGTGGACTACTTTATTTCTTGAAAGTGATGGTTCTACTGGATGGATGACTTTGTGGAATAACTCCATCATTAAAGATTGGAACACTTCGTAATTTCCACATGAGATTCTTGTTTTCATGACCCAGGTTTCGCCGCTGTGCGACATCATCAGGTGTGACCATCAGACCTGATGATGTTGCACAGCGACGAAACGTGGGTCATGAAAACAAGAATCTCCTGTGGAAATTACGAAGTGTTTCAATCTTTAATCACTTCATTTCTTATTTTGTCCGTCCATTTGATCCTCAGCATCCTCCTCCAATAACATTTTTCGAGTGCCTTTAATCTTTTCTGCTCTGATTTTCCAATGGTCCATGCTTCCGATCCATTGAGTGTCACGTTCCACTTGAATGTTTTTAGGTACCGTTTCCTTGTTCGTAGTCTTATCGTCTTTGAACACAGTCGTTAGCTTGCCGTTATGATCGCTTTCTTAGCTCGTGCTGTTCTACGCTTGATGTCCGTATTGATATATCTCGGTAGACGCATTAAAAATGCCCCTGTCCGACCCGTGGAGACCTCTGCTTCTATGATGACTCGTTCTTTGTACGCCTTGCTCATGTTCCTCATGCATTTGCTCCGCATTTGCCGCGGCCTCTGTCACCAAACGTTCCGGACCAATGGACCCGGGTTTAGTTTCTCCCTCCCCTTCCCCCCCTCCACCTTCCCAATCCTCCCCACCACAATCCTCTTTCCCCTCATCTCCTCTTTATTCCTCTGGGCATCTCTATTCACCCCCACCCTGCATGTACACACGTTATGTGCACCTATGTATTTATTTACATTTCCAGCTTCCAAAATCACACACCACGTGCCGCCTCTCACTCTCCCTCTCTCCTTGGCGACGTTCTTCCTTCCCCTCCTCCACCCTAATTCCCCCACCCCTTATCTTCTTCCCCTCCCTCCCCCCTCTCACTCTTGCTACACAACAACTTTCCATAATTCATTTTCGATGAAAGCGATAAATCTGAAAACTTCCCTTCCAGGAAAAATACGTCGCGTTGCCTACGTCGTTGGATTTCATATAAGCAGACCCTACCCTCGTGAATGGTTGCTTATTTTTCTTGTTTTTTTTTCACATTTTATTTCTGCAGCGAAATAGAAATTGTATCGCATTATTCTTTCAGATAGTTTCCTCAATTTCTTCCGCGTTTGTTGTTGGTTATTCCAGAATTATGGATTCCATTTACAGTCATAAACACACTCAAGAAAGATTTCGTTTTTTTATATGATATTTTTATATTTTATATTTGTATTTTTTTTCACAACATTATAAATTGGCATTGAAACATCTCACATCCGTTTTGGCAGATTTCAGGTTGATGCTGTTTGTGGCAGGGAATTGTTATCTGGCAGCTCAATTTTTCTTCTAGAAATTTCGAAATAGAATGTCAATTTTTCCCAATGATTTACGCTAGCATAATTCGTGATATTTATTTTCGGATGAACACATTTTCTCGCGCTTGATTCCGAGCGGTATGCTTTTGTGCCATGTCGCATTACCATATGTGTTGATATGTATGATGCTGCCTGAAGCTTTCTTGGTGGCTTCGGGTGAAATAATTCCTCGCATCCACTCCTAGTTTACATTTACACGAGGATAATAGAAAACCAGCCTTAAACATGAAAGGCATCCGATAAAGAATTTGGGAGGGATGGTTCATCTTTGTTCGTTCAACCCTAAGATTGGTCGACTGCAGCACTCCACTCTTCCCTATCTAATATTAGTTCCCTTACTTCCTGGTAACTTTGTCAGTGTATTTTCCTCTTTATTTGACCCGTTAACTTATTCTTGGATCTTCCTCTTGGGATTTTCCCCTCTATTTTACCTTTTACTGTGTTCTTCACATACCTATCGTGCCTCGAGGTGTGTCAAATTCATCTGGTTCTTCTTTTCTGTATATTGTTCTATATGGTCCTTTCTTCTTCTACTCTCCTGGAAACTTCATAATTTCTAATTCTGTTAGTCCATTTCATCTTCAACATCCTCCTACAGCACCAGGTTTCGAAGGGTTTTTAGTCTGTTCTTGTCTGCTTTTCCAATTGCCCACGCTTCCGATCCGTAGAGTGCCACGCTCCACACGAATGTTTTCACTTGCTGTTTTCTAGTTTGCAGTCCCATATGCTTTGAACGCAGCTGTTGGCTGTTAACCACGAAGGCTTTTTTTTGCTTGGGCTATTCTTTGCTTCATACCCGTTGTACTTCTCCCGTCCCATATGCAGTACTTCCGAGATAGGAGAAGGAATCCACTTATTCCAATTTTTCACCTTTGGATGGATGGATTTCTCACTTCTGGAGAGAGGATTAATGACGGGTGTATTATCAGAATTAGGGCCTCAAATCCTTTATTCTTTCAATTGTTAGGGGTATAACTTAGATACTGTTATAGCGATGATTTTTCAACGATGGCATTGGAGTTATTTGTTGTAAACTAAAACAATTCTACTTCATTACCGTTACTAGAATTTTCAGTGTATTCAACAGCATTGAGACTTGAGCGCAGAAATGATGTATCCGTAATCATTGCCAGAATCGAATTCAAACTAAAATTCCTAGTTACTCATTGATGTACCTTTTTTGATGTGATGGGCGAATAAGGCATGGGAAGGAGTCGGATCAATATTAGAAGGGTGATTAGGTGGCATCGTGGAAGGTGAAAATATTCAAACATAGCAGGTGGAACGTTGAAATTGCCACTAGAAAAATTCGACCGGGACCGGGAATCGAACCACGGACCTTTAGTTTGCTGGACCAATGCGCAGAAAACTACGCTATCCAGGCTCCCTGAGTCTCGTGGCAATGTTTGCGTATACAAGGGAACTATATATTTATCCATTGCGGTCCATCCAAGATGCCAACATAAGGGAGAAGAGGCCTTCAGAGAAGCCACACCCAAGCGATAGTATCCTTCACCAGCACTTATGCCGTGCTTTGCCATGTGAAAATATTCTAACATAGCTGGTGAAATACGGTGAAATTGCCGCGAGAATAATTCAGCCTGGACCGGGTATCGAACCTCGGATCTTTGGTTTGCTGAACCAATGCGAAGGCCACATCGCTCTCTTCTCCCTTGCGTTGCCATCTTGATGGACTGCTAAGGCCGAAAATCTAGTTCCCTTGTGTCCACCAAAATTACCTCGAGAACAAGGAAGTCTGGATATCGTAGTGGTCTGTGCATAGGTCCTGCAAATAAAAGGTCCGTGGTTCGATTCCCCGGTCCAGGCAGAATTTTTCTTGGCGCAATTTTAACGTATCGTCGAAGGTAATCAGTTCTGTGAAGCTGGTATAATGAGAGGAATAACGAAACTTACATCGACGCATCGCAAAACTGATTTCTTTGTTACATCCCTGAGGCACCAGTAAGGACCTGTGGGCCCGCTGCTTCCCGGTCCCGTGATGCACCCATACGTGTCCCATTATGTTTGGGGGCTCTGTTTGGAATGGCAAAGTGATTATCATTCATCTGGATCTAAATCCTCACTCATCCGTGCTCAGGTTCGCAACCAGTTTGAGCTCGATCTAAAATATGCCAAAACTGTCGCCCAGAAGGCGATAGAAAGATTTTCTCACATTATTTGCAATATCTGGAACTAAATTAGCGAATTAAAGTGCTTTCACTTCTAGATACGATATGCCCCATAACTTCATGATAAACTGATTGCTTCTCCATTTCTCGGGTTTCCACCCCGTAGGTTGCTTTTGAGACAACGCGGCCTACATGTTGCCCAGACACTTCGACCTGAAGACGCTCGTTGGAGCACGGGCGAAACTGTTGTCTTAAAAACATCTTACGCGGTGAAAACCCGAGAAACGAAGCATTCATCTGACCGCCGCGGAAACTTACGATGGAATATTCATGACATACTGTGCGAATTTGGCATTTGTGACCTCGCTTGGCATTTAGTGAAGTGAATGTAACTCTTCAAAATAATGCAACTTTTGTTCAAAGATAAATTGATTTAAAATTTGCTGGAACTTTGTCATGTTCCTGGAAACTTTTTTCTTGCTTGAAAAAGAGAATTTATGGGAAAGATAGGCTAAATGGTATAGAATCGCGTATGTTATAATTAATTAAACGAATGGTGCCAGGAGAACTCTGTTTATGGTGTAATTCTAGGCCAAATGATAAATATTATTGTTAAATATAAATATAAATATTATAAATGATATTTGTTTCTGTAATTAACAGTATATTTTTTTAATTTTGTGGACATCTGAGCTGAAGGCTATTAAAAGCCATTTAATTTCCATTGTAAACATTACTATTTCGTGCATCGAAGGTTAATTATTTTGTTTTAGATTTAAAGGTGATGATTGAGGGTATAATAAACTCTAGATTCGAGTGACAACCGTCCGATCACCAGTAAGTCCATCAAAATCATGACCTCATAACCGCTGTCATCATAGACATCATTATCAATATGAGTCGGAATTCAATCCTTTCAGACGTAACCGTGTGAACGTCCATTATTGATTAAAAATAACAACAATAACTATGTTTCAATCCACAGAGTTTTTTTATTGGTACAACTAGTTTAAACGCTAGTGCGTAATTTTCAGGTGCCTGTAACTGAAGATGAGGCAGTAGCCATACTTGAAGATACCTGTACCTGATTATAACGCAGTAGCGTTGAAACTAGTTTTACCAATAAAAAACTACGTAGATTGAAACATTATTGGTATTGTCATTATTAATTCAATATGACTAGGTTTTATTCGTCCATATTCTGAAGTAATTTCACGGCTTCTTCTGGAGTAAACTAAATAGACATATCCTTCTATGATACGCTCTAAAGATTAATACTATTTTTACATTTACATATTCACCTACCGCATACATCCTTAACGCCAAAACTATTCTTCCGATATCGCTTACTCTTAGCTTTTCAAGGCTCCGCGTTAACTCCATTTACTAGTATTCACTTTCAAAGCTTGAACCCTGATCCAATACATCCAATTTTTATTTTCTAAAATCTCCCGTTCGAAAATTCTGCGGAAAATTCACGTTGAGTATACTATCCATTGAGCTGTAACTGAGTATCGCGTGAATCTTGCTTCATCGCTTATTTATTCGGTGTTTTTATTTGTAGCGCAGGCGGCAGTATGGGGAGGGGAGCAATCTGATCGTGAAAAAGATATCACAATCATTCTCAAAATTGCTGAAAGGGGCGAATTTGAGCTTCCGGATGACGATTCCCTCTATCAGATCAGCTGCCAATCACTCTCGCACTCACTCATCTGTCGCTTCAAACGTCTGTATCTTCCTTTCTCTCTCCACATCTCCCGATCCCATATCTCTCCCCATCCATCTAGATATCTCTGCACCGCACAGACACAGGATACAGCTCTTCTGTCAAACCCTTAATCCCTTTTCACTCCCGGGGACCTCCCTTTCGCTTCCCCCCACGCCAACGAGTTCGGCTCCCGGCTGCTGATGGCTCCATCCATTAGATCCGCCGCTTCTGTAAAAAGAGTTCCCATGTGAGAGAGATTCATTGCGCGTAAAACTCATTTTCACAGCTGCTGGAGGTTGTTTGTTTTATCGATGCTACCGTGTCGATGGTAATCGTCATGGTAACAAAAGGAAATGCCGTGAAGGCGTGAAAATTGTTTCATGTATCTTTCCATTTCGTCATAGCAGCGTGAGGAATTTGAAAAATTATAAAAGTAAATAGCTCTCATTGATTTAGAATTTGAAAATGCGCATAAGCAAGCATTCCCCACCCTCCTGAATTGTTTTTGTTGTTTGTCTGAATTGTTTGAGGAGGTGAAAGTTGCAGTTCATTGCTTACGTTTTCATATAATTAATTATCTCGGATGGATATGAAATATTTTGAAATGTTTTTGGCAGAAGAGAAAAACTTTGCTTACAGAATGGGTATAAGGTTACTAATAATTATATTGGCTCTTGAAAACGGTATCTGTCTCGAAGTGCCATCATGTAAATATATATCTTTCAATGCGGTGCCAGAGAAATAATGTAATAGGAGGTGATTATTAGTCCTTTGCAATGATAAGACAAGCGTTGATTTGAACATGTTTAATACTTGCAATTGTGGATTAAGCATACTAAAGACACGCTTACTAATTAAGTACGCTTTATATTGCTGCGAAAGTCATGTAGTGGTATAGATGATTTGTTACTATGATATTATGTCAAAATATTCCCTATAATTTACTAGTTAATTCCTTTATTTTTTTACCATGCATTTTTGGGTAACACACCATTACGTACTCTCCAATATATAAGGGAAAATGCAATTTTGCCGTTGCTGAATTTTCTTAAGTATAAACTAATCCAGTATTCAATTAATGCTTGCGCTGATGTAATAATTAAAAATTAATACCTATATTATATGGGAAAGAGAGTTCGCTCATTGAGCCCGGGAAATTTAACTCAATATCTTATAGAGGATTTATTTCTTCATTGGAGTGTCTCCGAGTATTTTGTTTGCTTGTTGTTTCCTCATTCGCTGAATTGATTACCTGCAGATGTGATCACTATAGCGATTTTTTCTCCTCTCCGTCAGTCCCTCTTGTACCGCACCTATTTATTGTTGTCGTCGCTGCCTGCATGAGTCCACTGGCCAACTTTTCCAAAAATATGGACTACTCATTTCATCAGGGCGACAACAGTGCTTCCCTCCATCTCCAAGAGTCTGGATTTCCTCCCATCTATTCCCGATTTGCCTTTTTGAGGAGATCATGTTTTCAAAGACTCCAACATAATTACTTCAACACTAAAATTTTAGTATTCATTACTATTAGTATAGATGATACAATTAGAAGACACATGAGAACGCTCGTGGGGGATTCGGCGTCGCTTACGAAAATTGTTTTCTTAAAATTAGTTGTTTACCGCTATGTAATGAAGATAATGTAGTAGAACTGTCCAGGTGTGATAAATTATTGATCGTTTCCTTTGATTAACTCTCTGATTAACGCCTGCTCTAATATATTACATGTACTTTTTGTTCTTCCTTTATTCCAAGTATGTGTTGTTGACTGCTGATTGACTCTTCTTCTGATGGAATGCCTTCTTTGCTTGGTCCATTCAGCTCACAGTATCTTTTGAAGAAGACAATTCATGGAAAATAACGGATGTTATGATTTTATCACCCATATTTCGCAAATTTATATTTGCCTTTTCTGGGCTACAATGAATTTATGGAGCTCCAAAAAATTTGGTTTCGTAACTATGCAGAAATGTTAACATTTAAAAAACACTTTACGAACCAGGTAACATCATAAACTATCATCTCAAAATATAGGATAGGAAAACAAAAACGTAATTGCACTCACTTTTGAAAAGCGTACTCAAGCGTACATGTTTTCTTTGTGAAATGTCGATGATTTTTTTTTCTAAAAATAAATCACCGTTTCTTATGAAAATGTTATGAATTCATTGTAGCCCTGAAGAAGCAAATTTACATATGAGAAACGTGCAATGAAGTAATAAAATTATTTATCCTCAAGAATTATATTCCCCCGAGAAAAAAATGATTTATGAAAAAGAGGTTGAGAAAATACATCGGAATAGGTTTATTTATTTTATTGGAGTGTTTCCGCTGTTATTAGTCACAACTTGGAATCTGCGTATATAAATGGAAATGTTAAATATAGCGTAAGAGCAATCGTATGGAATACTAATGAAGTGGACTGTATTTTGATTATTAAACGACCTTTTAATAGTGTATTCAACCGTCTATGTGGTACGGTTACAGATCAATAATTATCAACAAATCAGCAAAATCAACAATACAGGCGGTTGATTAGTAACGCCATAAAAAGAAGTACGAAAGCTAAGATACGATGTCAGGCGCTAACAAGAGAGATGATAAATATATTGTTAAACATTTATATCTGCTCGACCTCTCGCCAAAAAAATGTTGATTCCTTTCCCTAACGACGCATTTCATCGCAGAGAGGAAAAAGAGCGAGAGAAATATTTATTGAAGTTCACGAAGGGAATTTTCCGAGAGGCCTCCAGAAAATTATGGAGACCCAACGTCTTCGCGGCGCGGATTCTTTAGGAGAGGGCGACGTAGTGCGTTGCACGACGGGACGGGTCGGTCATGGGTGGCATCTATTTCTTCGCCAAATATCCTGGAAAGAGCTGGGTGGTAACAAGGCCGATGCTCGTCCACGCTTCTTTATGGGTCGTCAGTTTTATTTGCGGTCAGGGCAAAGAAGAGGAGAGTGGGGAGGGGGTCGCAGACGTGACCAAATATTAAAGCAAAGCGAAGGGGAGGGGCAGGTCGGGGGCGTCGGTTGTTTCGGTAGCCCCACCCCCCTTACCGCTCTTTACTCTTCCCTGGCATCCTCCCCTCCCCCCTGCGCCGTGGCTAATCCCCAACTCACACACCCCTGTGGCATTGGGAGAACCATAGCCTAGTCCCTTCCCGTCCTATCTTCTTTCATACGAGGCGGGGGCCGGAGTGAATTTTGATATCATCGCTCTCTTAATGGCCAACACCATAACCTTCCACTCTCTTGATCCAGCTCGCGCACTTACAACAATGGCCGCCGCCATTTTCACCCTCCGTGTCCCTTTTCCAACGGCTTAAATCCCTTTTCTACCCTCGCACGCTCAGACGCCCGTCTCCCATTGTTGTGGCCACTTTATCCGAATTCAGGGGGTAGGGTGGGATCCCTCGTGATCACATGAAGTAAGTGTGTGCGTCTGTAGGTATATAAATACGTGTATGTACGTACGTGGTTGTGCATGTGCGTACGTATTCTTATGTGCTCGAGTATGTGTGAGAAAAATACCGAAAAACGTGAGCGAACCACGTGGCCATTGGAGTGGGGCGAGTGTCAAAATCCATTCGGAAAGAAACGCTCTTTAGTTTGCGCGGTTACCTAACTTTGCGATTGGAAACGCACTATAAATCAAAGAGGATGAAAAAGAAACACGGCTCGGGACTATTTATCCCGAATGAATGGGAACGTAAGCGCGTCGTACTTAATGCTGTCTAGTTCGCGGCGTCTTTCATTCATTTGCTTATCCATTTCCCGTGAATCAATGCGCGTCCACATTTGGCATGGCTCGTAAAAAGTGAAGGGTTTGGTGTAACATGTTTCGTTTCCTCCACTTCAGTGATGCCTTAATTATCTCCATTGGGGGTTCTTAATTAATAATAAAAATGATACGTACTTAATATTCGAGTGCACGTCCGAAGCTCAGGAAATTTGACACAAAAATGAATTCAATTTCAAATTAATGTGGATTGATTTGAAACGAAAAACATTCACAATTTTTTAAAATTGAATTAAATTAAAAATTTAGTCAAATTTGGATTTTAAAAATGAATTTACGTTAATTTATGTACGTATTACCATTCCTTAATTGACTTAAGTCTTTCTTTTGTCTCTGTCATTTTTTTGCGAGGAATTCTCGGCTTAATGTTATTTACATTAACTTAAATGGATTTATGATCACAGTTATATTTAATATTATTTAATAATTAGCGACATAATAAGTGTTGTGATACAAAAGACATTATTTTTATAATGATAAAGACGATGAAAGCTCCGCTCTGTTGCGGATTATATATATATTTGACAAGAAATTATTTTATGCTCGAAGCGGCTAAATTGGAGGTTCCGCATTAGGTTGAAATGATGAGGCAGCTTCATTGTACCGGAGATATGTGTGTGTTGGCAATTTGAAATGAAAACTAGCGGAAAATCAATCACCTGAGGTCCTTCACATGGAAATAATGTTCCCTATGCATTGGGCAATTATAACTTCTATCTGATTTTAACGGAGGAAATATCTTCCAATTCTCTCTAAACTAACTTTGACTTGATTATTGTGAGTAATGGCCAGTTGTAGGAACAACACATGTGTATTCTATAAACCTATGGGATCCATAAGCCATGGGAACCATTCAATAAGTGTTGCAGAAACATTTGACAAGTTCATTGGTTTCATAACTAATATGGCATGGAGTTGAGTTCCACAAGTGGGCAAGATGGCGGATGCGCAATGAAGCACTTGGAGACATAATTACTAGACGAAAGAGCTGATTAGAGAAAGTTGACCATTTTGCTTACTCTTGCTGACTAATTATTATCTGCATTAGCAATTGTTTATAGGCTAAACTTTCATAAATTTTATCTGGCGGTGGAAGATCAGATCAAATATTCGAAGCTATAAACTATTGGTAAATAAATTATATAACTAGTAGATGTGTTCCTGCAACCTGAATGCTTTTTGGAGATCTACAACCTCATGAATTCCATTACTATGTCCTTGCAAGCGGCCATTAATGGCTTAGTTCCCTTCAAAATAATAAGCTCCCATCTTACACTGATTGATTCGACCACCAAAATAGGAGCAATATAGGCACCAAGATTTATAGCTTTAAACACTTCCCGTTCTCTCGTACAATTCGTAGCTGAGACAGAAACTTGGAAAAAAAACCTATTGACCTACATCTACCCTGCGAGCCGCCGTTTGGGTGTGTGGCAGGGGGTGTTAGGACGCCAGGCACGTAAATATGTAAGGGATAAGGTTTTGGGAGGTGAAATGGTGACGTGTATTATGGGAGTGTATTTAGTGGAGCTCTCTTTTTTACTTTGGTCGCTTATTGTGCGCGGGAAGAGCGAGTTTTTGTACCTATCTGTTCGTTAATGTATCTCTCTTACTTTATTGCTTCTGTCAGACCTAGAGATGTAGTGTGGCGTAATGATAATATTCTATGTGTCGCTCAATAAATACACCAGCTCTGAATTTCTCAAGCAAACTGCACTTTAAATACATTTATCAAATACTGAATTTCTCATTCAAAATGCGTTGATCCATACACACACTCATGTATCAAATAGTTTTTTATTTCAAGTGGCTCAAATTGCTTAAATGTCTGATTTTCTTATGCTCTCTTCATAACGCCTATACGGAGGCTCTTGGGATTTATCTGAGAATTCCTGGGAAATCGGTTTGGTGTGGTGGCTAGAGTGCTGGCTAACCATACGGATGGTTCAAATCCCTGAAGAGGAGGATGTTTTTCAGAGAAAATCCGATTCCTGATCGAGTATTTTGTGGAGGGAAATTCTATTATTAGAGTATAAGTATACGAGTATAATATTTACTTCATAATTATTACAGCTCCTGGACTCCAGAAAAATTTCGAAAACAGTTTCTATTATCGCTAAGAAAAAATATCGGTCATACTACTATCCAGAATCCATATTTAGAGATGCTTGGAACTTTTCCACGATTATTTTAAATTTAATCAGCTTATTTATAATTGTGGAAAGTACGAAAAATCTTTTAATGTGGATTCTAATATAAAATTCTTCCACTAAGTGACGCATGAAGGCGTTAAGTTTAATCAATCACACTAGCTTTAACGGATGTAGAAACAAGATCAAAATTGTTGAGGATTTAACTAATAACAGTCCGAATGTTACCTTTCGAGACGAGTTCTAACTCGAGAGCACATTATGGAAATAATTATTTAAGTAATAATATTCTTTTAAACAATCACGCTTTTAAAACGGAATAAGGAATATAAAATAATTTCTCCTAGCCCCATAAAGATTTGTAACACCATACAAATTCCTAACCCCATATGGAATGTCCTGAAAATGTGCGATTTTGAATTTTAATAGCTATGAAAATACTTGTAAGATTTAAAACGAATAGTGTGGGTCGCATAAAATAGATAACTGATGCATGAAATGTTCATTTAAATCACTAACAATTTTATTGTACTGCAAATGATATGAACTGTTGTGAGAGTTTTCTCTACGACAGCTACTCCCTACACTCCTTGCTATTATCCATTGCATACGCCCCCCGTTTTTCGTTTTAAATCTTACAAGTATTTTCATAGCTATTCAAATTCACGATCACAAAATTTCAGGACAATCCGTATGGGATTAGGAATCTGTATGGAGTTATAAATCTGTATGGGGTTTTGAGAAATCATTTTATAATTCTAAGTCCGTTTTAAAAATGTAGTTGTTTGAAAAATGTATTATTTAAATAAGTATTTTCTGCGTTTTAGTCTTGTGTTATCATATCTGAAATGGGAAATGTTCATACCTATCCACTAATAGAATTGTACAGTTCAGCGGATAATACGAATGAATTCGTCAATAGTATCGCATTTGATGACACAGGCTCTTGTGCTCCGCTTTTTCCTCTGGTGCCAACTTTTTGTGCACCCTTTTTCCCCTGGTGCTAACTTTTATCATTATTTTAGTATTATTACTATTATTTAGCATTATATTATATACGTATTATTATTGCATTGTCATTCAATTCTGAGCCATGTTTAAGTTTCAAGTATCTAGCTCCTCGAGAAGTTAGTTTAATATCGATGACAAAATTTGTACCCACCAGACAGACAGACAAGAAAGCGAGTTCACTAAGGTGAGAACGAACTGATACTGTCAAGATATCCCGTAGGTGCGGGCACGTGCTCCCGTGTGGTGGCCTTGATATGACCCCAGACGGATAAGCACCCTTGAGCCGAAAATCTATCCAGATCCAGTGGCCCGTGGCCACCTCGCCATTCTCTGCCGCCCCTGACTCGACAGGGAAACCACATCCAAACCTTCAGAGAACGGATCCAACGGCTCGGTGGGTCGAGGGGTTTAGGGTGAGGGGTAGGGAGTGCTGGCGTGTTGCGGTCCGCCATTTCGTCGTGTCTCGTTGTTTGAAGGCGCTACTGTGAGACTGAAGGACTCGGGAGTGGAGGGACTGGAATGGGGGAGGGGAGGGGTTATACGGTTGCAATTTCGTCCCATCGACTTCCCTTTAGAGCCGTCTCTCCCTTCTCGCGTGCTCAATTAAAAGCTAAGCAAGCGTCCCTGCTTTGCGGTCGACTCACGGAGAGCTCGACCAACCCCCAGGCAGCCAGTTGCCTCCTCCTCCTCCAAGATCTCCGGGGGAATGCTAGAGAGTAGGATGAGATGGTTTGGGGGAGGGGGCTCTTTGTTCCTTAGACGGAGAGGGGGTTGGGGTTGAGTGGAGGGGAAAGGGGCGGGGCTGTGCGCAGTCGCCCTCTTCATCTCTCCACTTCGGTAAGACTCGCGGAGATGGAGCATTTTGAGATGAGCTTCGCGCAGGAGTCCGCTGCTCATGTCTGCCTGTTTAAACCAAGTGTGTCCGGAATTTTTCATTAACTCTAGTGATTTTGCCTTGCTCACTTTTATCAACAATTTAGCACCTTTCACTCAAAAAAATAGTGTATTTAAACACTATCAACAAATTAGAAGTGTTCGAGACGTGGATATACTACAATCTCTATGATTCCGTGGACGGCTAGAATGACAAAGAGGAAGTTCTTTCTTGTTGGCAAAGAGCGCGAGCTATTCAATTAAGTTAAGAAGACAACGGCATATTATTGATATTCCATGGCCATTTTCCCATTTTTTCACACTCCAATAATCTAACTTCTCCAATTATCTAAGTTTCTTGAAAATTCTTAATTAAAACTCCATTCTGTACTTCTTTCAGTTTGGGACATCTCACTGTGTCTGTCTTCCTTCAGAATCATCTCGTTTTCGTTGCTTCCAATTGTATTTGGTTTCCGTCGCTGCTATCCACAAAGCATGCTGATCCATAAAAATGTGCCTTAATGAAGAGGTGTCTTACTTTCAAGGTTGTGGTGCTAGCCGTGAGCAGACTACTCTCGCAATTAACTTGGCAATTTAGTTGAGGTTGTGCTCTTTCTAAACCCGGAGAATATATGCAGGAAGTGTGCAAGGTAACCCGTGTTTTATTCCTACCCTCACAAATTTTCTCCGCTCCCCTACTATAGATTCGGACTTAAGACTTATACAAAAGATAAAATAGGGTGATATACACAGGGATTGAAAGTTGAATTCTTCATTTTCTACCACACAATTCGTGATCACTACAAAGCCACCTAAAGTAGCCTATCACTTTAATTATGCAAATACATCACCTACAACTTAATTTCACCATCATTGATTTCCTTTACAATAATTCGATAACGGCCGATGTTCCTTCTCCAGCAGCAATCAAGGCGAAGCGCGGTTAGGAACCTATAATTATTGCTGTTTGTTGAAATATTTCTGACCATAATCGTTTTTTATTTTGAAATAATCGCGCAGTATGGTGAAAACTGATATCCACATGAGAGTAGATAATAAATACGGAGGGGATCGGGTTGGTCTGGTGGCTAGAGTACTCGCCTACCACACGGGCGGCCAAGGTTCAAATCCCTGCAGAGGTGGATGTTTTTGGGAGGAACCCGATCCCTACTTGAGTGACTTGTGGAGGGCATATCTAGTTAAGTACTCCGTCTGTCGGATGAGACGTTAAGCCGTGGTCCCCTTGGCGCCTTTCGTTAAGAGTAGGCTAATGCCGACTATCCACCCTTCCTCCCTTACCTATCACCTATGGCACAAATGACCTTAGCCGTCGGTCGCCTCTCCAAATATCCCATCCAATCCAATAAATACGGAGGCTTATCACACTGCGTCTGCCAGACTTGATTCAGTTTGCACCAACGGTTACGAAAGCTGTAAACTTCAATGAGGACACTTAAGTACTTTTGCTGAATTGTGTGAAATTCATAGTGGAAAAATCATACGCCTGGACTGAGAATCGAACTCAGTTCCCTCTATTTCGCGACGAGTGCACCTAATGTATGAAAGCCTCTAACAGAAAATTGTGCGAATTTCACACAATTGTGTGATCACTATCGGGTGACTCCGTTGAAGTTACTGCGCGGCTAGTTCTGTGGTTCTTTGAAAATGTCAAAAGTTAACACCTTTGTGTTTAAATTGGGACTTTACCCCGTGGACTGTAGCGCTTAGCACTCGCATACGGGTAACTCTGGCATTACATGCTCGGTACCTGTGAGGACAACTTGGTCCTTAAAGCCTCCATGAGAGTCACAGAGGAAGAGTACGCCTGGGGAGCTTAAATGGTTAGAGCACTCGGCGCGAAATCGAGGGATCTAGGTTCGATTCCTAGTCCAGGCGAATGATTTTTCAGCTGTGAATTTCACACTATCGTGAGATCACTAGCGGGAGACTCCGTTGAAGTTACTAAGCGGCTAGTTCCGTGGTTCTTTGAAAATACTTTTGCTGAGAAATGATGAGAGTGACTAAGAGAATAAAAAGCTATTCAACCTATTCTGACTTTATACAGCCTGTATCGACGGTTGTAAAAGGACTACTGGTAGACCTGTTGAAATCAGTACAGTCGAACACTGGCTAAGAAAACACGTTCTGTATCTAATTCAAGAAGAGATCAATTGACAGGTATTGTCAAATTGAGGATTAATGCAAATTTCCAATGAAAGCAAAGGAATTTCGAATCATCTCCATGCATTTCCGTCATGCTGGTCACCATCGACAGGTGACACATGTTGTTACATCACGCAAGTGTAAACCAGGGTAGTTCGATTCTATTTATCCTTGGCTCTATCGATATGGGTCTTCGCAACCAATTCCACCACACGGTCGCCATTTGTGTGCTATTTGAGTATTTACTGCCATAACATTCCCAAGTATATGTTTGAAAATGCGGCACAAGTTGTCGTTTGAATACTAATGCACTACCAAATTAAAAAAAAAAAACGTTCAACAGCCTCTACTATGCTTATGGAGAATACAGAAAAATAGGCTCATTAATGGAGGATTTATATACGCTGCGAAGGCCTTTATCGAAGAGAAACACAATCGATATTGAACGACCTTGGTGTAAACGAGGTTTGAACTCTCCCTGTCGATGGTCAACCGGGTAATGGAAGTGTGTAGGAGTCACTATTTCCTAGCTTTTATTGACAATATCTATTAATTTTTAACTTAAACTTTTTCCTCTGTCAAAACTATCATTTCGACTAAATTTTTGGATGGGCTGTAGTATCCCGCCTCCGAATACCTCCTTCTTGAACTTTTGCTAAATATGTGGTACAATACAGAAAACAGAGTCACGCGTGCACTTGATGGAAGTTAGGTTTCCTTTCAAGGGATTCAAATCCTCTTGGGACGTTTTGTCCAACCAGATTGCCCTCTCCCGCCCCCCTCCTCGAACCACCGCAGATTGATAAAGGGCCCCTGGATCCATCCGCAGCATCCTCCCCCGCACAACTGAAGACTCTAGACATCCCTTTGAGGCTTTGTGCGTCCCTCAGATCTCTCTCCCTGATTCTGAAATGCTCTCTTCCTTGACGCCTTCCTCCCTTCGATTGAAAGTGCTGCCGGCGGTGGCTCTGGGGACCCAACAGACCTTCCTCCCCCATCCTTACAAGACCAACGCGTCGCGACGCACCGACGCTGCTTTGTAGCTCGAATATTTCCCTACAGGTGGATTTGGTAAATTTTCCCCATAGGTGGATAGGCATTGGAAAAAAATTGAATTTCGATCGGTGTCGTGTTTTTGAGCTCGGATTCCAACACGCATTTTGATTACGAGGAAGTAGTGATGTGTCAGAGATATCCAGGTTGGTATTCAAGGAAGAAGCTGTTTGAAAATCGTAAATTCGAAGCGAAAAGGGAAAACCCGGAAAAAGCTGTGTTTTAAGCATTTTCTGAGAGTTATTGAGATGGATCTGAACGCCTGTTCAAATGCGCCCGTCTTTGTTCTCTATTTTCAGTTCCTTCTTCATATGAATAAAGTTTTGCTTCAACACGGTATGTTTTTATAGAAAAAAAAACAAAAATTTAGCTTTAATAAAGAAAAAAAAATCATACATTTAGCATAAATAAAATTGATGTTTATCCCTCTTTATACTTAAGTTCATTGATTTATTGTAAATTCAGCCGCGAATTTTAATGCTAAAATATGAATTCTTTCCCGTTTTTTTCAATGTCATATTTTTCAATTACCAATTTAGTTCATTAAATGCATGCGAACACTATTTGATCATCCGGGCATTTAGTTCGACATCTAAATACTACCCTTACCCAGCGAGCCGCCGTATGGGCGTGCGGCAGGAGGTGTTGGGACACCAGCCGTGTAAATATGTAAGGGATAAGGATTTGGGAGGTGAAATGGTGACGTATATTATGGGAGTGTATTTAGTGGAGCTCAGTTTTCATTGTGGTCACTAATTGTGCTCGGAAAGAACGTGTTTCTCTGTTCGGCAGTGTATCTCTCTTATTTTATCGTTTTTGTCAGACCTAGAGATGTAGTGAGGCGTCATTATAATACTCTCTGTGTTGCTCTCGACTAATCATGATGATACATTGTAATACAGTTGTGTGGTTTCGATAGTAAGACCGAAATATCCTTCTGACTACTTTTGTGCCAATTTATCTTTCAAGTATTATATATTCACCATTGAATGGCATTAATTTGTGAATTAACATTATTTTTCCAAATTGCTGATACTACTTTCCTATTTTAAAGCTCGTTTATTTGATAGAAAATTGGACGAAAGTATGGATGCCACTGTGAGGTGAGAAGCGCGATCGAGAAGACCAGAGCAGTGCATTCGTAGTAGGATCGATGCGAGAGATAAGTGTGCGTACTTTTGGTAGTATGTATTTCGCTCCGGGCATTCTTCCGCGCACCCAAGGAAGACCTTTAGAACAGTAGTACGTAGAGCTTGCCCGTCCATGACTCGTCTCCTGTTTTTCTGTTGTCTCATACTTCATTCCAATGAGATCATTTGTCCTCCCTTATTTTCTTCATCAACGCATTTACATCATATTTCCCTCTCGTGGTAGTTTACAAATTCTCTCTCAGAAAGCTCACGACTAACTTTAGAAAATTCCAGCTATTTTTTAAAAATTAGCCCTTCTCCTTTGGATTATTAATGCTAACATGCGTTTAAAATTGTAGGTTTACCTTCATGCCTTGTTTCATGGCATTAAAAAACTCTTTGTTCACACTTTACCGCTCATTTTTTTGCCTGATGATGACTCTGCGAGCTAAAGCGCGAAATAGAATGACAACTCTTCAGGAAAAGTGTGAATTTTGCCTAACTTAACATAGACTCCTACCTCTGCATCATGCATGTATATGTTGAATTGTTAACTTTCAAAAGTTATTAACCATACTGAGGCTAGTCAGTAAGTGGCATTACCCATCCGCAGTGAGGGGTCGACGCCGAGGCTCGTATTTTGAGTTCGGGTCCGACTTAATGAAGGTCGACCCTTCCACGGGGCCTCGAGAGCAGGTGAAACTTGTGCGGCCCCAGCAAACGGATTTAAGCCGTTGAATTTAATTTTTTTTAGTACTGTGTAAGTTAGCACCTTGGTCGAATTTTTTTATTTATTTAAAGAAAAATAGTCCACGTACAGCAAAATTGCCAAATAAAAGTGTATTAGCTAGTAACAAATACAAAAAGACACTCAGATAAACAACAATCACAACAAAAATAACAACAAAAAACTTAACTTAGACGATCTGGAGTTGTCGTCCAAGTCTGTTACTGTCTAGGTTTGCTGTTAACTTAGGAATCGAATATTTTAGTGTTCATAATAAAGTGGTGCATGAATAAAAAAACACGAGATAAGGGTAATATTTTTATTTTGTGAGTCTCACACCATAGAACTTTTTGTCTGTGCCAATATATCAGCACCTGAGGACGTTTAACTATCAGAACCTTGAGTCTCTGAGGATATTATACAGTTGTGTACCCTTTTAAGGTCAGTTCTTTGAATTTTCAACATTTTTGCTGGAAAAACCACGAATACTGCGAGTTGAAACGCTTAATAGAATTAAAACTCTTAAGGAAAATTGTTAATTTTGCCGGACTTAGTATGGATTCCTTCCTCTTCATCAAGACTGCATAACTTGAATTTAAATTTTGTTGTGACCGCTGTGTAATCTAGCACATTGGTCGAGGTATTTTAATGTGCATAATAAAATGGTGCATAAATAAAAAAACACGAGATAGAGTAATATTTTCTCTCAGTGAAGTTCACGCCGTGGAACTTTTTGTATGTGCCATTATATCAGCAGCTGAGTACGCTGGCATATCAGAACCATGAGTCTATAATAATAATTTGTCTTTATTATGAGCGAATTTGGGTCTGTATAGTCCACTCTTACATTTAACTCATTTGACGAACCCAAACATCCATGTCCTGGGCACTGAATATTCTACCGAGGCGGCATTCGAACCCGCGACCCTCGGGTTAGCAGGCGAGGACTTAACCCCGCCGCCACCGGGGCCGACAAAGCTTGGAGCAAGACAAGGTAGCTCTGAGGGTATTATACAACTATTTACCCTTTTAAGGTCAGTTCTTTGAATTTTCAACTATTTCGCTTGGAAAACCAGGTCTACGGTGACACCAAGAGAGAGTGCGTGAGAGAGAGGTGGGTCGTCTCGACTGAGCGAATTCAATTTTCTGAGGGAGGGTGGGTATGTGGCTGACACCGTCGTTAAGTCACTCGGTGTATTTTTCACAAATGACTCTCCGCACGCCGCCTCGTCGCCCCTCGACACGGCCGTGGCGAATTGCCGACTTTAGCACTTCAGGTCGAGCCAGGGATAGAGAGGGAGAGCCGAGTGATCCATTAGTCCATTTCGTCACGACCGAATGACACCGTGGCGATTTCATGACCGACCTCTTGCGGTTGGAGAGCCGTGGGTCGGCAGAGGGACAAGGAGAGCCCGTCTGCAGCTTCCCTGGAAGACTTCAGAGGAGGGAGAGCGTTGTTTCTGGAGTCTCTTAGCGAGGACCGAGGCTTTGTTCTGTCCCGCATGTCGTCCGAAGCACTGTAAAATCATCTATGGGCTCGGAGTATAGACAAGAGAGGCCAAGTCGGTTGCTATTGGAGGCCAAGTTGGTTGGTACTATTTTAAATAATGATTGTCACGCGCATCCGCCATGTTATTTCGGCCAAATGCATAGCTATCTACTGCCCAAATTATTTCAGAGGGTGCATTAATTTTTTCATTACATTAGTCTCATTTGTATTTTTTGATCAAGTGAGAACGTGCTTGCCATTTTAATGATCTCGTAACCAGAAGGACGGTAATTTTGCGTATTAAGCTGGATAAATATGATATATTCGTAATTTCAAAGGCCGGTAGAGGGACAAGAAGAGACTGTCTGCAGTTTCCCTGAAAGACTTTAGAGAGGAAGAGCGTTGTTTCTGGATGCTCTGTGGCGAGGACTGAGGCTTTGTTTTGTCCCGCATGTCATCCACAGCACTGGAAAATCATCTATGGGCTGAGAGTATAGAGAAGGGAAGCCAAGTTGGTTGTTCCATGTGCTATTTTAAGTAATGATTTTCGCGCATCCGCCATGTTATTTCGGCCAAATTCATAGCTGTCTGCTGCCCAACTTATTTCAGAGGGTTCATTAATTGTTTCATTACATTAGTTTCATTTGTATTTTTTGATCAAGTGAATACGTGCTTGCCATTGTAATGATCTCGCAACCAGAAAGACGGTTAATTTAGGGATTAAGCTTGATAAATATGATATATTCGTAATTGCTGAGGATGGACAATTCGTCCACGTGGGCAGTATACTTACAAGACCGTTGCTATGAACTCAGTGATTATTGACCAATTGCATGTTTGGAAGTCGTGCCAAATAAATATTGTGTGAAATGCTTATTGAAACGTAACTTGAAGCGGGGATCTGTGGGAAAGAAGAGGGTATTTTTGCGTTTCAAAAAGAATGACAAAAAGTTTAATAACCCGGCAATTTTTGTATATGACGCATAATTTCATAGTCAATTCCTTGTTCAACTAAGGAGATAGTGAAGAATATATTGCAAAACCCTGTTCATAACTAATCCCACGAACTTGAAGCGGGGATCTGTGGGAAAGAAGAGGGTATTTTTTGTATGTGAACAATTTTATTAAATAAATAAATAAATAAATAAACTCAAAAGGTATTGCTCAAAAGTAAAGGCTCTTCCCTTCGCTGAACTTGTGTTTTAGAGTGAATCAGGCTAAAAATGAAAATGAGGCGTGATGCTCACACATTGGACATTCCCAGTTTTCTTTTCTCTTTGAGAAGCCATTTTCTCTCATTGTTCACCGCTACTTAACTGACGATTGGCCACGATGGAACACGCTAAGAACATGCAATGAATTGCATAAAATATTATGATAGCCATTATCGCTTTTGGCCTCTCCTTCAGTATGTACTTACATATTATTCTGCGCTATGGGGGTGGTTTCCTCCTCACCACCGCTCCCGCTATTACCGCTCCATTCCTTCCCATCATCCTCCTCCCCCATTTCCACCTCATTAAGGATGTTATGGTTCCCGGCATAACCTTTACATGAGGCGACGATAAATCTTTGAGGACCCATAGCTCGTCGCTTTTGTGGGCGACCGCCGGAGCGAGTAACGCGGGGCGTGTCCAATGGATTGCGGCAATTGCCCCGGCCGCCCTTCCTCCATCTCTCTCTCACTAAAAGCCTCCCCCGCCGCCCCCCGTCCCCCAAACCCGAAACTCTCTCCCACGCTGTCCCCCGCGTCTTTCTCTCTCCCATTCCCTCGCGACGATTCCCCTTCGGCACCACCTTCACTTCTTCATCCACCACTGCGTTACACACGCTTCATCACCACCATCCTCGGCGTACGCACCAACGTAACCTGCCGACGTGCACTCGCGCTACGTCTTGAGTTCGGGCGGGATCACGAGCGAAGTTTTCTGGCGTGATGCCAACGGACGGTGGCACTCAGTGTTCCATTGTTTTCTCGTCGAGGAGGATTGTATTAGGACCAGTGAGGTATAGCAGTCGCAAAAGAAACTGGAGCTGCGCCGTGGACGATTTTGGGACATTGACCTCAGAACTTTTACAACCCTGCCTGGCGGGGGATGATTGCTGTAAATAGCGGAGCGTCAGTGAGCGAACCTTTTCTAGTTGCTGCCAACCTTTGCGCCTCGGTAAATTCCATGAGTCAGAGCTACCAGGATCCCGGTTTGCTGCATTATATTCGTCCTACCACTCCTTGAACGTGACAAGGAAGTGTACGGGTAAAGAAAATGATTGCATTGAAAGCATTGATGAAGAAAAACCACTTGCTTATTAGCCTTGTGTGTGTGTGCCTCGTACAAAGTAGTTTGGTTCCCCTGCCTCGTTCTCAGCCGTCCCCTTCTCTACCTTCCCCTCCGTCCGTTCACTTCACTCCCTCCACTTTACCTTTCCCCTACGCCGCGCAGAAGTGCGCCAGGTTCTTTTGCTTTTGCTTTATCAATACTTCTCTCTTTATTGAGGTATCAATACGCCAGTGATTAGGACTAACGGTTATATCAACGGCCATTTTTTTATCATTTTTGCTAACGGAGTTGAAAACGAATAGATAAAATTCTGTAACTGTATTTTCTATATTTTAAAAACTTACTATAAAAAGTCCGCTAATTTCCCGTTTACATTGCTAGCTTTCTACGCTTGTAACTCGAATGCTAGTCACCGTCATCAATCCAATGAACTCTAGCTTGGTGAACAAGTTAACTTGGATTGGCGCTTTTCGTTCGTTTTCGTTCAAACGTGAAACCTTTACTTGCGTTCGAATTACTACGGTAAGAAGCAGGTAATATAAATGGAGCATAACAATACTGACAAATAATGCTTTGATAAGGTCCGTTATATTTCATTGTAAAGTTAAAAAACAATATCGACAATCGGGAATTGAAAAGTAGTAACTATCTTAATCGTAAGTAGAAACAAAAATCTCTCATGTGATTGGCTGGCGTTGACGGGGCGTAGCGGAAAAAGTAAGGCTTTTACCAGGTCCCATTAGATAGAATGCACTTATGCCGGCGCTTCACCCATTGCCGGAAACACATATGGAACTCGTTCTTTGAGATGGCTCTTAGCTCCTTCAGCGTTGCGCTTTTGATCTCATCTTTACTCGCAAAACGTCGACCCTCATTTATGTTTCTTCATTTTGAAAAAGATACGCAACTTTACACTCGTGTCCGTGAAATAGGTATAATGTAAGCCATTCGTACTCAGAGACCCACCTTTTAGCCACTTCTATATTCATTCACCGTCAGATGCCAGCGCGTAGAGTGGTCGCTACTGACGACGTCGCCTACGCTTGCATGTGAACAAAGACGCGGTTTCGGGCGAAACTGGGCGCACTCTTTGCACGAAACGCATGCATTTGAACAGGGCTTTTCTTCAATTTTGGGAATAGAAGAAAGTCAATTAAGAAATTCCCGTTATTTTTTAAACCACCTCCTGCTACTTCATGAAGTGATTTGGGAATGAACGTTTAGTTCCTTTGCGCAGCTGTCCTAAAGAAATTCGGTCTTGATTTGAAAAATGCGTATTGATGGAGCAAATGTCGCAAAAGTTGAAATTCTTCTTGGGCTTCGATCCGGTCGAATTATCAGTTTCCGATCAATCCTAATTACCAGTGTCTAATCATCGGCTCTGATGATGATGCAAAAATCTTTCATCGAAACGTTGGTAGTATTGAAGATGGACCGCCTAACCAAGACGTAAGCCCAAGAAGAGTTTACTTCGATCATTTGCTGGGAGAAAATCAAATCCTAGCTATAGTTACATTTTTAACGGATTGCTGCAATTACACATGCCCAAAAGAAATCGTCGTTTTGATGACCGGCTTCCATGCTTGGCATTGTCCGAATCCCGCGTCTCTTTGAATAATGACGTTCTGGCAACAACCTCCTTGAAAAGTATGGCGGATTTAATCATCAAATGGTTTCCACCTGATCTAAGAATCACGTTGTAATTCCCCCAAGAATTTACGCATACGAGAACCTTCACACCAAGTGTAAAGAATATGGAATGAAGATGAACAAGAAGAAAACAAAGTAAATGGTAATTGGAGGAATAGGAGTGAAAATTAAGATCAAACTTCAAGATGAATGGATTGAACAAGTGGAGAGTTTCAAGTATCTACGAAGTATGATAACTGAAGATATTTATAATGTAAGTAATGGAGATAAGAAGAAGAATAGCAATGGCAAAAGAAGGGTCCCAATGGGAAAGGAAATTGATCCGTGGAGCGTCGAACAATGAATTGAGGAAGAGGCTAGCCAAGCGTTATATATGGACTGTGGCATTATATGGATCAGAGACTTGGACAACTAAGAAGAATAATGAAAATAGACTTTTCACTATAAATCGGATGTCAATGCTACGCCCTGGAATTAAATTTCGTATGCTTATAGGTCATTGTGTCAATGTATAAGATTGTGTCAATGGCGAAATAAAATAAATGATTATGGAAAAATATGGAGTTATGTTCTGTAATCTATGAAATCGATGTTTTGCGACCCAAATCTATAACTATAACTGATGCATTGATTGGCGTGACCTTCAGCGCAATTATGCATAAATTGGATAAGATTTTTCGCACAATAAATATGATGGTTTAAAAAAAATATTATGCTTGATCAGTGTTACATGTTGAAAAGAATATTGCGATGCAAAAATGAAAAAAATAGGAGTCTTTTTGGCTTAATTATGTATCCCTGTTCAGGTTGTGAAGTAGAAGATTGATAGTACGTACGAAAAATAGTAGTTTCTCTTTCCACATGTTGCTAACTTTGAGATCTCATTTCTCGCCAGTTTTTTGTCGAATACAATTAATTAATTTTAGTATTTTAAAAGAAATATTTCAAAGGAAAAGGAAGCTTCTCTGTGGCCAGATGAACAAAGAACTGAGGAAGAGGTTAGCTAAGTGTTATATATGGAGTGTGGCATTCTATGCATCAGAGACTTAGACAAGCAAGAAGTGAGATGAAAAAAGACTAGAGGCCATAAAGATGCGGATAGGGAGGAAGATGGAAATAGTGAACAGAAAAGTTAAAGTAAGAACTGAGGAGGTATTGTGGAGAATAGGCGTGGAAAAGACTGATGGAAACGATTTGAATAAGAAAGAACTGGATGGACATTGCCTGAGAAGAGATTATTTGCTAACGACAGGAATAGAAGGAATGTTGGAGGAAAAGCGAAGAAGTGGAAGGAAAAAAAGTGTCAGACAATATCGAAGTAAAGGGAAAATACGTGAAAATGAAGCGATTATACGAGAGAAGATTAGAGTGCAGGTGGAGTCCGAGAGAATACCTGCCGATTTAGGCAGAAAAACATGAAAGAATGATTATAATGCTGTGATGCAAGTTGATTTGCACCCAATCTCGATTGACTGTACAATCGAGCAATCCAATCCGATTTACTTTCCAGTTCACTCCCTTTAGGCTCATTAATAATGGGGTTAAAGTATTGATGCAGACTTTTTATCCCACTATTATTCATACTCCAGGCTTTCTTGAGCCTTGAATTGTTCTCTGGTGGCCTTATAAGTTTAAGTATCGATCTGTAACGAGAATAACTTAAAGTAAAACAAGGATTTAAATGCTAATTTTGAGAAGGGGAAGGAAAACAAAGAAAATGTTTGGTTATATCAAAGTAGAGAGAAAATACAAGAAAATAAATCGATTATCTGAGAGAGGAGTGGAGGTGAAATCCGTGAGGAAACAAACCGATTAAGGCAGAAAAGCATGAATGAATTAGCCGCGGAAGCACCGCAGCGAACCAATCTTCAGATTGATGTTAGCTGATGAAGATCCCTTTCCCCCACCCCTGCCCGTCATTCTGTGCGAATAGAGGAGGAGGTGGAGGGAGAGATCGCAGACTCAACATCAACGGAATGGGCCGCTAAAAGAGTCTTGGAGTCGCATCCGAGTCGTCTAATGGTCGGTAGTGCTGTTTGCGAAAGCGACAAAGGGCGTCTATTGCCGACCAGCCTTTGCTGCGCGTCGTAGCAACGCTGAGGTTTGCGATTTCCCTAGATGGAGGGAGGCACGGTGAGGACCATGTACGTAGAGACATCGTAGAGACGCTCTTTCAATGGGGGAATCCGAGCAAGGAGCACCACAATCGAAATGAGTGATTCGGAATGGTTGATGGCCCGGGCCCCTCCCACTGCATACTCCTCGCTCTGGCGCTTCTCCTCACTAACACCTATTGACTGCTCCCCAACGGTTGACAGAGCATGTCCAGGTCCCCGGTTAGTGGGGGAGTTATGCGGGGGAAAGGGAGAGGGGGGGGGGGTAATGTGACGTCTTCCCGAGAGCAGGATGATACGAGCGTAAGTGGAATCGGACGAGCGTTTCCCGCCGTCTCCATTCTGTCGCGTAATGTCTCCCCGATACAGCAAAAGGGATGAAACGACCGAACGAGTAAAGATATATATTTTTATATCGCTTCCTCTACACTTCAATCTTCCTCAATTCTCTTGTGGTTCCATTGAGAACAATACTTACTCTCAATTTGTTCCATTGGATAACAGTCCATCGATACACGAATCCACCAAAAATGCTGACAACATTAATAAGTACCTACATATATACCAATCACGCCGATCCATTCCGGGGTAGGCAGAGTCACTAAGTTTCACTCATAAATACATATTTGTACACCTAACTCTGCTTCAATAATTTCCTCCATACAGACCTATCCTTGCAAACCTCTTTTGCTTCATGTACCCTCATACACTGCTTCATACACGCCCTCCTGTTTTTAAGACTCCTAATATTCCTCCTTCTAAGAATTTTCTCTACCACATTCAACCACAACTTTCTCGGCCTACCTCTACCTCTCGCACCATTCATTTCACTTTAATATATATGTTTCGTTATTCTACTCTCATCCATTCTCTCAACATGGCCAAGCCAACGAAGCACACTCCTTTCATATATGTCCATTACTGGAGCATCTAACCCAATTCATTTATTACCCACTCATTCCTGACTCTATCCATCCTACTTTTGCCGCAAACACTCCTCGGATAAATCATACCCACCGTGTTTAGTCTACCCTTATGTCTATCCTGACATACCAATGTTTTACTTCCATACAACAAAGTGGGGACAAGTACACTTTTGTGCACGGCGATTTTCACTTCCTTGGACAAACACTCATTCCTTGATATGCTCCACATTCTACCTACCACTTTCCTTCCAACTCTTGCACGTCTCTTTATCTCCTCATCTATCCGTCCATCTTTCGCAAACATCTTACCTAAATACACAAAATCATTCCTTTTTTTAACTACTTCACCATATTAGTAAAAATAACTTTTATACTCCACTGGTCAGTTCACAGGTCAATAATTTATTGCACTATCCGGATTTAGATGCCTGACATCATCTTCAGGTGATCGTGGACAAGTAAAGAGACTTTATTTCATTTATTTATGTTGAGAACATGCTTCTTCGCACACATTTATTCTCTTCGAATCGCCTCCTCTATCGCCTCCTTTCACACCGGACGCCCAGTTTAGAATAAAAACTTTTGGATAATGATCAAGTAGATGAACTTGTAGTCAGAGCATGCATTCCATAAACTTAATACCGGTCAAGTTTACCCTTTTTACTCGCTGTAACCGCGATGAGAGAAATTAATGACAAGTTTCCACACTTGAGTCGTGAAGATCAAACGGGTAGAGAGTGAGAGTTTCAAACGAAAGGTGTAGCTGCGGAGACTCAGAACCGCACTAACAATGGAGACAATTTTGGGGAAAGAACTTACTGGAAGAAAAGTCACCTTATCACTACAAAATTTCTATTCAGATTACAAATCTGATCTGTTTCATCTACAAATTCCGTTATTTCTCAGGTAATCGATGTTAAAATATAGATATTATGCTTGAAGAAGGTATTCACTGGTAAGTGGTGTAAGTGAGAATAAGTGTACTTCAAATTAAATCATTGCAACATAAACTATACAGCGCAATGAGAATACTAACAAACGTTACTGTTTTATTATTTTTCTAAAGCTTTCGCTTTTCTGAAGCTTTTTTTCTAATGGCAATTTCATCGCTATTTACTTGCTCGTCGCGATGCCCTGGTGAAGGTGACGCTGCGCTCCGTTCACACTGCAAAAGAACGTTCGTTGGTCCGTACGACGGTATTCTGAAGGAGTCATGACGGGCAAAAATGAGGATCTAATTGTTTTACGCCCTTGATATCGAATAAAAATACTTAAATGAAAGTTCCACACAAATTTATTATCTGACGACGTTAATAATATTTAATGAATACTAAACATACTACGGTAGATCAGACCATATGAATAAAATTCAGGAGGTAGACTGCAGAACGGACGGGTTTCAAATGCTGTTTTTTCCGTGAACGAAAGGAGGCCATAACAGATGCGTTTCACTAGATTTGTCGAGTGGGAGTGCAGTAAATCAGTTGATCTACCCTCCAACACTTTGATGCTTATCTGCTACCTAGAACTTACAGCATGTATTGCATGTTTCCGGTATAATTCTTGCAACTTTGTGCCTTTATGTAGCTGCAAAAAATTTTAATACAAAATCTTATAATAACTTCATCTAAGGTGAATTTATCCACAGACAGGTTTCAACTGAACTGCTCCCTCCATGTTTATATATCCTGTGCTGCCTTCCTCAGCTCTTCGTAACTCCTTCCATTCACAATACCCGTCGACACACAATTTCTTCGTCTTCCTCTCCCTCTCTCTCCCTCGATCTTTCCTTCTTATATTCTTTTCAGCAGGCAATCTTTACTCAGGACGTGTCCCATCCAGTTTGCCTTCCTCTTTCTTATTGTTCTCAAAATATTCCTTTTCTCACTCGTCTTTGCCAGCACTTCCTCGTTTCTCACTTTATCACTTCATTTTAATCTTTCCATTCTTCTCCATTGCCACATTTCAAAACTCCCAAGATATTTCTCCTCTTTCCTCCTGACTGTCCATGCTTCTTCTCCATAAAGCACAATACTCCGAATAAAACATTTAGCAAATATTTTTCTTAAGACCACATATGTTGGTTTATTAGGCTGAGAGTAGTTGGTTGACGTAACTTAAGGCTGCCTTTCCCTGGGATATTCTACTTCTTATTTCCTCCGTACAACTTCCATGTTATATCACTTCCCAGGTATCTCAAGGATGGCATTTGTTCTAGCTATATATTACAAGTATGCAAATTTACATACGAATGAGGATGATAATCTGGAATATGCCAAATAATTGTCCACCACTGAAAACGGTTTTGAAGCCCCTTTTTCGCCAAAATTCAATAGTTAACTGCAATCCTACGACGGCTCAAAACTCATCGGGAAAAAATTACGTGATGAACAGATGACTGGCAGAATCGTCGATTCACCCTCCCATCTCCAGCTACGCAGGCAACGTTGAAAGTTTAAGGATGGACAACTCCCAAGGTTCTTGTAGTTAACTATGAGAGCCTTGGGAAACTCCGATGCCGACGGAGTCTGTCCTGAAGATCTCGCTTCTGATTGGCTATGCAGTATGCGGCAACGCAATAAACGGATATGTGATAATGTCACGGCGACGGTCATGTACGGGATTACGACCGACGTTTTTCGACAGAAACAGACATTTTTTTCACGTCGGTGAAGTTTGTTTATTGTTATTTATTGGAGCCAATAACAATAAACTTGACGATGGAAGACGTCGATGGTCGAACGATGGTGGCCGAAGAGATAAAGGGCTCTTTACTCCTATTGAACTCTTAATTTAAACGTATCTTAATGGTTTGTGTAATGTATTCCACTTTTGGTCTTCGAAAGTAATTCTTCCCATTCATTTCTCCTTTCATCATCGTATCATAGAGGCTATTTTGTCACAAAATATGCCTAGTAAGTTTGTCTTTTCCTCTCCTCAGAGCTTTCGTTGAATCATTTTTATCTGCAATATTTTATTAGACTTTCCTTCAGTGATTCTCGTCATTTCTTTGGTATTCATCATTCTTTTCATCACTGGTTGTTCAATCCTAAGATTGGTTGACTGCAGCCCTCCACCCTTTCCTATCTAATGCTAGTTCCCTTACCTCCCGGTATCTCTTCCTATGTACTTTCCTCCTATTTGGTCTATGAACTTATTCCCGGGTCTTCCTCTGGGGACTTTTCCCTCTATTTTACCTTCAATAAGATAACCTTCTTTTATGGAACCTTATATCCATTGCGTAGAGACCTCCACAAAAGTAGCCAAAATGGAAATTTCTTGTTCCTTGTTTCCTCCAAATCTCCAAGAGAAATAAATCTCTGGGACAGTGTAGTTGTCTGCGCATTGGTTCGGTAGGTCAAAATTCCGTGGTTCAATTCCACTTTTATTCTCGTGTCAATATCTACGTTTTTCCTCTCCGTCTTTTCTGCTGGTATGAATATCTTCCGTATTAGCATCCAATTTTTTCGCCTAGCAGCAGTTGCCCATGTTTCACTGCTATTAAAGAGTATGGTCCGTACACATGATATTAAGTGCTTAAGAAATGGTTGGGAGCACATGTAATGGACTGATTCATCGAAAGTGGATAAACGTCGGTTCCTAACGCAAAAATTCGATTAAACTTCCATCTTCGTATGTAATTGGTAACATTCCACATTTCTCACCTACGTTGGGACGATGAATGTTAATTTTATTGATATTCCCGATCCCTTTCCTCTTTTTAATAAGAATATACCCGAAGTATCAATATTTCTTCCAATAATTGTGAAAAACTTTAATGGATATGATGCATAAACTTATGAAAGTTGGATTGGGCAGGGAATGGAACCAGAATCTTCCAATATCTCGTCGAATTCTCAGCCGCAATTCTCAAATACTCCCACCAACGTTATGTTTGTCAATTTTATGTGTTCCCGATTCTATTTTTCCCATAACTATGCATGATCATACTATAAATGCATGGTTTCACTTTTAATGAGTGGGCATACATCAGTCAGTCAATCAATCTATGTGTGCGTGGCGGTATTCCTCATCTAACAAAAATAATCCAAAGGAAAAATCAAAGGCTTTGCAAAGTAAAAAAATCACAGATAGAAGTAGCGGAATAAATCCAAATTTTCGGTGATACGAACCCATTTCAAGGACGGATGAGTTACAGCAGTTAACTTCTTTCATCTGAGAAGGTTGTGCTTCAGTCTCGCCCAAATTTTATTCATTCATTGAATGAAGCGAACGTTTGTAACTTCCATGGTTTATTAAAATATGTACGACCGGTTACGAGAGTTACGCCATCATTGAGTACACTTCAGGGAATGTACCTGATGGTGGCGTAACTGCTGAAATCGGTTGTACATTCTGTAATTAACTGTAGAAGATACAAATTACGTCTTATTAAAATGTCGACCTTCCACGGTTTAAGATCTTCAGCGTTTGAATGGAGGTATTCATGGCTGTCATCGTCCTTAAGGTGACGGATGACGTTCTCGTCAACGAGTTGCGCGTCTCCCTTTTTCTCCAGATATCTTACGCCAGAGAGGTTGTAATCGTTGTAATTGAACAGTTCGACATAATCTCAATAGGTAAGTAAGGAGTTATTTGGTCCCATCACGAAGAGTTAAAGATTTTGGTGTATTTCAACCACTCGCAAACACCTCACACAGCTTTCTCGAGCGAGTTTTTTTATCCGGAATATTGGTGTTGGAATTGAATATCGTAAGTAGAGAGGCAATAAACAATATATTGGACACTTAATATATTAAATTATGCTAATGATATGTGGGTTAACTTTGTGGAAGTTGATGAGTATGCTGATAAAAAATACTGTACTCTCCACACTTTTTATCTCTTATGACCGGTTTCTTTCCTTTCGTTCTATTGTTCCTTTCGTTCCATATTCTCTTCAGTTCCAAAGTTCCATAATTTCTTTCGTTTCATAGTTACTTTCAGCACATAGGTCCTTTTGATCCATTGTAGCTTTAGCTTCATAGATCCACAGAAGCTTAGTTCCTTTCGATGCATAGTTCCGTTTGCATTCACGTCATGCATAAATAATACATTATAAATAAAAAGTGTGGAAAGTGCAAAATGTTTTTCAATCAATATACTAAAGTTATCCTTGCGATTGCGTAAAACTAACAAAAATCTCAAACTGTTCGTTGTTGTACCACATAAATCGTTAGTTACGTGATCGGGATTCTTTCAAACAGTTTAAACACAATCCCCGCAGGTCGATGGTGGCACAGTTGTCCGATCTGAACTCCATTTCTATAGCCTCATTGTATTCCAGTTCATTGTCCTGGTTTATTCTTTTCATTGGTCCCAAGATTGGTTGACTGCGACCCTCTGTCCTTCCCTATCTAATACTAGTTCCCTTACCTCCTTGTACCTCTTCCTACGCACTTTCCACTTTATTTGGTCTATGCACTTTTTGCTGGGTCTTCCTCTGGGGACTTTTCCCTCTATTTTACCTTCAATTATGTTCTTCACAAATCCATTGTGCCTCAGGGCGTGTCCAATACATCTGGTTCCTCTTGTCTGTACGGTATTCCATACATTCCTTTCCTCTTCTACCCTTCTAAACACCTCATCATTTCTTATACATTTCCGTCCATTTTATCTTCAGCATCCTCCTCCGGCACCAGGTTTTGAAAGCTTCCAGTCTGTTCTGGTCTGCTTTTCCAACTGTCCATAATTCTGATCCGTAGAGTGCCACGCTCTACATAAATGTTTTCACTTAATGTTTTTTAGTTTGTAGTCCTATATGATTTGAACAAAGCAGTTAGCTTTTAACTAGGAAGGATTTCTAAGCTTGGGCTATTCTCCGCTTGATGTCCGTTGGACTTATTCTGTCACTCGTGTTGGTACTTCTGAGATAGGTGAAGGAATCCACTTGCTCTAATTTCGCTCCTCTCAGTATGACGCCCTCATGCAGCTTTTTATTCCACATACTAGAATTTTAGTCGTCGTCTTATTTATTTTCTTGTTGTATTCTTGGAGAACTTGGTCCATTACGTATAGTGACCTTTGAAGATCATCGCGATTTCCAGCTATGACTGCGAGATAATGTGCGAAGTGGAGCATGTTTATTCCTTCTCCGTTTATCTTTATTCCGCTCAGCTCAGTTTCTTGTGCTTCACCCTGGTTTATTATCATTATTATTGCGCGCGAAAGTGCGCACAGTTATGCATCTCTTTGCGTGATTGCCCTTTTGCAACTCTCCATTTCGGCTCTACATTAAGCCTCTCTCTCTCTCTCGACTCCCAACTCCTCTTCTTTCGGCTTCCTCCTCCCATCGCTTCATCCTCTCCCTCCTCCTTCAATCCTCCCCTTTTATTTTATTCCATCCCTCCCACTCTCCCATCCCCGCCCACCACCCCCCGCATCCCTCGGGATTCGCGGGAAGAGAAGCGTGCTGCTGGCGACGGCGGGAGCGGAGGCAGCGGCGGTGGCGGCCCACCGGATACTTTATATTCATGACCGCAGTCGCTCACCCTCTTCCCCCCCCCCACGGCATCTCCCCCCCTGCCTTTCTGCGCAGCGGCCAGGATTTATGCAAGGGGTTCAACCCCCCCTTTTCCTCCCCCGAGCCCTGGGGAGGACCTATAGGGGGAGGGACGGGGGTAAGGGCGGAAGGATGAGAGTGGAAGGAGAGGGCAGTGATGGGGAAATGTTTTTGATAGCTATTGAGGCTCTCTTTTCCCTCTCTTCACCCTCCCACGCCCATTTTTTCTCCCCTCCCCCATCCTACTCTCCTCCTCCTCCTCCTCTCCCTCTTTTCCCCCACCCCACCCACCCTTTAAATAAATTTCCGCTTCTGAGTGCAACTGTTTGTCGTTGCGAATGCCGACTATGCATACGTCCTCCCTCGTTTGATTCTGTTCCGCCGCTCCACTCTCTCTCCATCCATTCCTCCTCCCCCCAGCCCTTCGGAGTTGAATCACGGCCACCCTGCCTCCTTTTTCCGGCCCCCAACCTCCCACAGAAACCCCCTTCATCTGGACCCCCATCTACAAACCCATCCACCCACCTTCCCCCCATTTCCTGCCCTTAGCCCTTCGGTGGGTGGCAGTGGTCCATCCGGGGATTAGCTTCGGGAAAAGGGAATCGATTTCGGAGCACAGAGAGGGTTCAGAAGAAAGGTTTTTTCTCCCCATTGTGCCTCTCTCTCTCTCTCCATCCCCTGAAACCCTTTCCTGCCCCTCTATCCCTCCCGTTACCCCTGCTAGAGAAGGAGTGTAGTCTCTGTTCCCTCCCACGCCCCACCCACTCCTTCCCACTATTCCTTCTCCTCCGTCTCATCTCGCTTCCGATTAGAGATTGGTCGCTCGCGAACGACCTGAGCGAGTCTGAAGTAACGGTTCCGTGAACGGAATGACCGAGGAACGACTGTTCCTATAGTTCCTTAGTTCATAGCGGTTAATAGAACCTTTTGGTACATAGTTCCTTTCGTTCTATAGCTTCTTTCTTTATTTTCAGTTGTTCAATAGTTCCTTTAGTTCCATAATTTATTTCGTTTCATAGTTACTTTCGGTCCATAGGTCATTTTTTCATTAGTTTTTTTTGGCCCTATAGTTCCGTTTCTTCCTAGTTCACTTGAACCCCCGCGCCGCAGCGTTCCTTCGTATCGGTCTCGGTCGTACCTAATCCTTCACTCACTAGCCTATTCCTTGGTTCCTTCCGTTCGCTATCTCTTGTTCAGTATCTCATTTTAGGTCCTAGTGTCAATATTTACAAACCCTCCGCATTTACAAAAATTCCGTAACTCGAGTTTGGCGTTAAATATTTCACCACCGGCGCTGGGGATTTTAATCTACTTTCGCAGGCGTGAAGCTCGTTCATTCAGACTTCATTGGTGATATTTTCTAAATTTTCAATTATTGGTCCGGGCGATTGGAGTGACCTCGACGTTTCATCTTCGAGCATTGACGCAAGTGACTCCCAAATTCTTTGAATATTTTGTCACTGTCACGGGAGAGTACTTATCTGAAAGGCATGTTGATTTATCTTTTAAGTTTATTTATTTGAATAGAGAAATAATTTTTTCGCTATATTTTTTTAAATTGTGCTTATTTATACGAAAAACAGAAAAACATAATTTTCGGAGTTCTCTACAAAATTGATATTAGTGTGGATCGAGGAAAAAAATATCTAACTATCGACTTCTGAAAGGAAACAAAAGGTTCATTATTATTCTAAATTGGAGAAAACTGTTTAAAAATATCAGTGTATGTCTTATGTTTACACATTGAATCTTAAGTTTCAAAATATTTTGAAAAAAGTAAAAGTGAAAATAATATAAAAATTCGTTTCCCCATAAATTAATCTTCTCTCTCTTGAAATCTGGTTTGGATTGGGAAGATTAGCTTTCGCCGGCATACGAAGATTATATCTGACAAAACTGTTCAGTTGTGTATGCATTTAGTAAAGTAGTACACAATCTACACCTTAGGCTAGACCGCGTTTTTGAAATTGAGCGACTATCCGCAATGAGAAGAAACTTATTTCTGTCTTGGGTTAAGTGGCTGTTAATGAGACTCCAAAAGTTCATCTGCGAATACTTGTTGTCTAATGAGTAGCACTTAGTTTTCTTTATAGCGGCGTCAGTAGGCTCGCTCTGCTGGACCACGCTCGCAGGTGAGCCCAGTACAAACAATTGAAATTCCTAGGTGTCCGGCGAGAGTAAGCTCGTAAAGCTGCTAAGACTAACTTCGTTTAAAGATTCCATTCTCTTCCTCCCCATTTGTATCATGGCCTTTGTACTGCAAAGCGTATGGAGATCTTACCCGACCTAACCTTCGGCCTCCCTGCAGCGTGTCACTTGGTAGAATCAGCTAGTGTGGTTGCTACATGCAAGGTGCAAAATTTGCGGCTACATGCACGCAAACCCAGGCTCATTTGCTTCTCTGCATGCAGTGCTGATATTGTAGTTTTGTAATAACTTGTAACTTTTATATCGCCGTGACCGATTTTTTTGTTTAATGCATTTTTCATTTTTCTCCTTCAATTCCTTACGGTTCATAAGTAAAACTTTGCATTATATCTACATCTAAATACTACATGGGCGTGTGGTAGGGGTTTTAGGACTTTAGCCGAGTAAAGTTGCAAGGAATGAGGTTTTGGGAGGTGAAATGGTGACGTGTATTATCCTGTAAAATGTTGGTATTATTATTTTTTACCTTTTATTTTATTCAACATTCTTAAGCGTCTTCATTTCTGTGTATCAATTATTTTTACTCTTTTATTAACTTCTACTTTTTAAATCTCAAGTACAAATGGATAATATAAATACGCAGCCATCAAAAATATATGGACGACGAACGAGTGATACTTTCATTTTCTCCTTAAAGACATACGTAAAACCTTGCATTAATTACCATGTAAGAAGTTAGTACCATTATTTTTTTACCTTTCTCTACATTCTTAAACGTAGTCATTTCAGTGTATCAGGTATTTCGACTTTTTTATTTACCTTTACTTTTTTAACATCAAGTAAAAATTGATAATAAAAACACGTAGCGATCAAAAATATATGAACGACGAACGAGTGAAATTTTTATTTTCTCCTTGAAAGCTCAAGTTTCATGAATAAATTTCTCACAGTTGATAAGTAAAACCTTGCATTAATTATCGTATAAAAATGTAGTATTATTATTTTTTACCTTTCATTTTATTCAACATTCTTAAACATGACCGTTTCGGTGCACATCTAAGTTTTAATTTACATTCTACTTTCAGACATCTAGTACAAATGGACGATCAAAATACACAGCGATCAATAATACATGAACGACGAACGAGTGAAATGGAACGGGTCCGAAAAATGAACGATAGAGAGTGAACGAGTTCCCAAAGATGAACGGGTTTGAAGATCTCTACTTCCGATGGTATACTTCCTGTGTATGTGTGTGTGTATGTATATACATGTGCGTGTGATAGTTAGGGGCACGCCCCCAGAATCCCTTTGCTCCGAGATTTAAGCCACCGAGCTCCTCGAAAAGAGATTCTAATCACGGAGTACGATTAAAGGACGCATTCGCCCTTGCAACTCCGTCCTGTACCCCTCCTCCTTCCCCACCCCCACCCATCCCCTCCCGCCTTCCCCCACCCACTTTAATCCCGACGTGCCTTTCCCCTTCTCCCCCCCCCCCCGTACAAGATTTTTTATTCGTTTTTTTCTGTCTTTTTTTTGCCTTCGTTCGTACGCTCGTCGTCTCTCGTCGGGTCGGGTGCCTCCTTTTGTGCAATTGTCGTAATAATGCATCGATCTAATCGGACAAGACGAGGCTCGTCCCCTTAAAACTCCCATCCCTTCCCACCCTACTCTCCTCCTATTACTCCCTGTGCACGGTAAGGTTCCGCTTTTGCGTTTCCTGGGCGCACAACTCCTTCCTTCCAAACAAATTCCTGATTTCATCTCCCGCCCCCCCCTTCTCCCTCGCAATAGGGAGAGGGAACTTAGACCCTACCCTTCCCCCTCCCCACCAGTAACTCCTCTCTCTGTTCCCTTCCTTGTAGGCGATCGGATTTTAGTTTATGGAAGCTTTTAGTCGTCGGCATGACTTTTTTTCACTTAAAAAAAGGGATTCGGAGGAATGAATTGGCTGACGCTCGATATGGCGTTCGTTTATCCTTTCCCGTGTCCTCCTCCCCCCTCTATACCCCTTTTACGATTCCTCCAGTACCATCCTCCCCCACCCTTTTACCCTCGCCTCCATAAGTCACGTGATCTCCATTTTTGTGCCCACTCTGGGCTTATTTCCTTCGATTCATGTTTGCGATCGCATCTATCTCTCCGGATGGATGACGTGAGGAAGGATCAAACGGATGGATCCCTGCTACTTAGTCGACGTGATTTTTCACTCGAAAGAGGATTATGAAGGATCGCATCGTTGGCACACGGTAAGGAGAGGTAGTAAGTCGATTTTAATCACCGGGAAGATATTCCACAATGCTGTAATGGCATATTTCAGTTTGGATATGTATGACGAAAAAGAAAAATCTCTTAGTAAATACCGCACTAAAAAAGTTTATTCCCGACCCAGGTTTCGATTGCTTAGCCATCATTTTCAAAGGTTTTTGAAAATGATTACAAATTTGAAAATGATTGCAAGGCAATCTAACCTAGGTTGGGAATACAAATTTTAAGCATGGAATTTACTAAGAGATTTTTCTTTTTCGTCATGTCTGCGGTGACATTCCACAAAGTTACGCCTTCAACTATTAACTTTATTGGATATGTATACTTTCTCTTTTCGCGGAATTTGAGGCAAAAGGCTTTTTGTGATCGTCATAAATCTGTGAAATAATGGAATCGAGATCATACGTGTGAATAGCCACCTTGAATTGGAAACCTATTCTACATTACTTGTAACATAATAAATGAACGCCATTGTAGTTTGCCTGAGTGTATGTGCGCTCAAAAGGAAGAAGGGGGTTAGAGAGAGCTTTGGTATGGTTGATATTGCTAGCCAATAATAGTGCAGTAAAGAACAAACAAGTGAGGGTATTTATGCGATTAAATTGCGACAAGAATATTTGCTTGTCGCCGGAGAGGTTAGCAATTACGATGAGTATTAGAGAGAGAGAGGAGAGAAATTAGAGGAAGTGGATTCCTTCACCTATCTTGGAAGCACCATCACGTGAGACGGAAGATGTACATCGGAGATCAAGCGGTTGATAACCCAAGCTAAGAAGGCGTTCGTGGAAAAAAAGACAACTTCTGTGCTCAAAGAAGATAGGACTACAAACCAGTAAACAGTACGTTATAACATTCGTATGGAGCGTAGCACTCCATGGACCGGAGGCATGGACCATTGGAAAAGCTGATCACAAAAGACTAGAAGCCTTTGTAACCTGGTGCTGGAGGAGAATGTTGAAGATAAAAATGGACTGAAAAAATAAGTAATGAGGAAATGTACAGAAGAGTAGAAGAGGAAAGGACCATATGGAACACCATACCGAAAATAAGAACAAGACGAATTGGACACACCCTGAGACGCAATGGGTTTGTGAAGAACATAATTGAAGGCAAAATAGAGCGAAAAGTACCCAGAGGAAGACCCAGGAATAAATCCACGGACCAAATATAGAGGGAAGTTCATAGGGAGCCTGGAGGTAAGAGAGCAAGTATTAGATAGTCAAGGGTGGAGGGCTGTAGTCAACCAATCTTAGGATTGAACGACCAATGAATGAATTAGGGAGAAGGGAGAGGGCACTCGCTCTCCAGGTTTCGAACAGGGAGGTCGCAAAAGGCCTTCTCTCTGCATTTTAACGGTTGACCAAAGAGTTGAAAAGTACTATTACCCTGTGCACTTCTTGGTGCAAGAAACGGGAGTTGGTGTCCAAGATAGCTGACCTCCACATGGGACGAGAGACAAAAGGGAGCCGTAGACATCCCGATAAGCATCCTAGCTATGTCCTCGAATCCAGAGATCCTGACATGCATATCGTATAGTCCTAAAGGGACGCTTTTTAATTATGATGAAGGATATTTTGTTGATCCAAAGGTATCTTATTCAACTTGTTATGCGCAATATAGAATCTGTGAAATATAATTAACCTGTTTGAGAGAAAGAAGTAGTTTACGTTTAATAACTTGTTTGGTCATTGCCTATTACCTAATTTGTTTTGTTTAAAGTAATGGTAAAGGTTGGTAATTTGAGAATTCCCAGTAGCAAGCGTAAATCTATGTGAAGTTTGTGTGAGTGTGAATCTGTTTACAATTTGTGCAAGGGTGTTTTATTATTCTTGATATTAAATTGTTATAAAAGGTATTTTATGTGTATGTCTAATGCTTAACCACCGAATAGCCAGGCCGAGATGAGGAAGGGTAAGCACGATCATCGTAATGTTACCTTATTTGCGCCAAACGTAGAAAAACTTTAGATATAGATATTAAGAAGAAGAATCCTTAACATTTGAATACATTTTGACAACCAACATGAGGCCCGATACAGAGCATCATATTATGATATTACATTTTGGCGCCCAACGTGGGGAATATGCTATATAGATGGATATTTTTATTACATACTTAATATGTAATTGAAGCTTTTATCCTCTACCGACAATTACGGGAAATGTTTTCTTCCGGGAATTCTTCTTTCTAATTGCATGAAGTTAAAAGGAAAAGCGTCATATTTGTAAACAGCTCCATATTGTGGATAGACTTGAATCCATTCGGGATAATTACTTATAAGAATATTAATTTTAGGTCTTCCTCTCGACAGAGTGGTACAGTAATTAAAGGACCTTTAATTGGTTCATCAGATGTTCCAAAGGGGGCCGAGCCGGGTCGGGTTTTCATTAAGCATTTCGCGGAAATTAAATCTTGGGGGCTACGTGTATCGTTTGTATTACTGCATCGAGAAGCAGCGCTCGCTCTGTCAATTTCCCAGTTTCATTCTCCCTTCCTCGGATATAACTTCCGTAATACACTTTCAAAATGTTTCATCATCTTCCCAAATGAACCTTGGAGCCGTGGGAACCGACGGTGTGTACTGGAAAGTTATTTTTCATGGAAGTGACAGGAGCAATCCCCGAAAACATCGCGCCACCTGTAGTCCCTCCTACACGGACAGAATAACAATGGGTAATCGAATGACTTAGAACAGTGGTTCAGAACCATTTTTATACAACTAAAAATTTTCTGTTTGTTCTCGCACCCATTAAAGTGATAGGTCACACTTCATTGAGTAAAATTTTATTTAAGAATAACGGCGAAGGTGACAAAAACAAATTTGTTTATTCAATTATTTTAGAATATTTGAACAGATATGAAAGATGTGGGAAAGAAACAATATTGCAACAAATTAAAAATAGAATATATCTCGTAGTAAAAAGTTCGTAATATAAATAGAAAAACACAAATATTAATACGTATCCCCTGGAATGCTATCTCCACATTCTAGGGCTACGAGCAGGTTGGAATACACTGGGGTAGAAGAATGGGAAAGGGCGTGAGTTTCTGTTGGTAGATAAGGAGGCAGATGGAAAAGTCACCCTTTAATAGAAATTGTCGTAATATTGTTTCGATGGAGTAATAATATATGATAAAAATACTCGTAACTTAAATGTAAAAAAGGCTCTAAAATCATGGCTAGTAAATAGGGAATTTAATTGTTATTTTTATCGTTGATTTCAGAGGTGTTAATAAGTAAGATCGTTGATTGTCTTTGTTTAACACTTTGAGTACTATTTACGTAATTTCTACGTCGTCCTATATTTTCTGAGAAGAACAATGGACGCACTAAGACGTCCATGGAATATCGTTATTGATTGGCAGCTGGACGTAATGGTATGGCTGCAGTCTTTTTCGTAGACATACATATTACCACTAAGTGCCAATATAAATTTTAACCGTTAATAAAAGTTCATTAACCTAAATTTAAGATAGCATTCTTTCATAATCCAGGTAAGTTTATAAAATCTTCAGTTTTTCTGAAAGGACCTTCAATATAAAGCTCAGCACGTAGAGTGCTAATGTTGACGGGATTGCTGCGAATGACAATAAGATAGAGACTCGCTGTTTTATGGTACCAGAACTGGAATAGAATTCACGTAGACTGATGTCAATAATTTGATTTTAACGCTTTGGTGAAGCAATATCGACTTTGTAAGGAATATTCATAATAGAAAAAACAGCCCCTCGAGGAATACCGAGGGGCTTGCGACGTTGTGAAAATAGAGGGAATGCTGAAGAGGGTAATAGAGGGGATAACAATGGGGAAGAGGATGGATGAGGATAGACATTCTGGACGAAATGAGAAGAGGAAGACGATATAAGGAGCTTAAGATGGATCTAACGACGGATCACTTATTGGAGGGAAAGCGGAACGATATGACAGAAATTAGGAGGTTAGGATACCTAAGTACTGTCCAAAAACCGATCAATCTGTTTGTATAACATTGAGATTAATGAAATGAAATACAGAGGCTAGATGAAACAAGATATGAATGCAAGATCTACGAGGGCGTATAGGAGTTAGTATGGGACAGGGTATAATGGATCGCTTCGCCTTTCAATCAAACGCTCCGATGGCTAATCATAAAGAGGCTTTCATTTCAACTATAGAGTCCCTTCCAAGTCTTCGTTTCAAATGAGCATGTCTCTACCATGACGAATTTTGGTCGCGTCATATTGTATTGCTATAGATATCTTGGTGCTTTTCATAAATATATACTTGCTATGCATGCTATGCGAGGATCATTAATGATTGTGGATGTGCAAGCGAAAAAAAATGCTTCTTCTTCTTAGAAAAAGTGCAGCATGTGGTAGAAACAAAGGATCTCGGTCATGCATTTATAATGTAAATTGGTGTGAAATATGGGAAAATATAACTATTTACTGTACCCCAAAATATTTTTTTCATCCTCATGACAATTTTTCGGTCTAAATATTATAAATATTTACGTAAAGTTATGCTAAGAAAGACCCTCATCTGCCCTGGTTATTCGGGCCATCAAATATGGGTTAAAGACATTTTAAAGATGAGATTGGTGGAATATTAGTACTAGTTGATATAAATCTACTTAATCTGGAGTATATTAGTTTTCAGCCTGCTACTACTTTATACAGGTGAAGAATTACAAGTACTTACAAAGTGATCATGAGAAAGAATTGCAGACCGAAATTACGGTAACATTTTCATCTAACTCCGATTCAAAATTCAATCGCTGCTCTAAATCGGTTCATAGTCTAAACACATACCTACCAGAAAAGCTTTCATCATCATCACCATTGCCTGCTTTGTCGTTCAAATGGGAGTAAATGGATCGCTTTAACGCCCGGACTATTTTAAAGGTGATTGTATATATTGGCTGTACTTACTTATTAACTCAGCAGTTAATGTCAAAGGAATATAAATTACATGAATTTCAAACTACTATTGTAATACTTTGGTCGACAGGTCATGATGATTTTGCATATAAAAATTGACCATGTTTGATTTCCTTTTTAGTGGCGCAGAAACGATTTATATGACCAAGGCCCAGGTAGTCACATCAGTATAAACCCCTGATTTAATTTACACAATTTATTCAACCACATTCATCATTAGCAGAAACACCCAACTAAAAAAAAAAAAAAACAAATTTATGTGTTCATATAGTCTGCAATACTTCTACGCATTTTTACTTAATCATTAATAACGCCATTCGTATCATAGAGATTACGAGGAAAAAATATTAATAAAAGATATTGCGATAGTAAGTTAAGCGAATATATATTGTTCAAACGCAAGTGACTCCTAAGATTTAAAACTTCGCCTCAACCCCTCAGTCTTTCATGAGGAAATATTAAAAAGCTTTTATTGCTGAAGACATATGCGATGCATTTCAGCTTTTCCCCTAAGATGACTCATTTCTCTCGACAAACTTCCTATTCTTTATACTAACGCTCTTCCTACCATTCTTCTTGGAGGAAGCACATTTCAGCTGGCCCCCCAGTCAGCCGCCAACTTCTCTCAAGATTACTCACTTCCGCCGCATTACGAAAAGCACTCCACAGCTTCCCCCCTTCCATTTTCATTCCTTAGCTCCTCAACCTGCGTAATTCATATTTCTTGTTCGTAAGTATCTCCATTAAGAAAATTTCCGTTTTTCCCATTTTCAGGTTTAAAATTGTAACTGTGAATTTTCATTATTATTTGCTGTACACCTGCCATTTTAGGTAACTTTCCACCGCCAGATTTTGAATGGATGAGAATTCCTGGGCTACCTCAATTTTCGTTCTTCAGTTGTTTCCGGATGAAAGCTGCGGTCGCGCAGCCGTGACGTACGGCACCGCATGGATTTGTTTGTGTTAGTGGAACTGGAAGGAAATATTTATTCTCCCCTTTGGATTAATGTGTAATTAAGAAGATGGATGACTGTGGAAGTGATATTTTCTTGAATGTATTCGACGATGACCATAATAAGAAGGATTCGACCGTATGTTACATTCTTTTGGTTTTCGATGATTGTGTTAAGATTTAATTTTGAATGCTACTGTAGGGTTTTGAAGTTTAAGTTTTGTCTGTATGACCATCGAACCCTTAGAAGATATATTATATTGATTTTGTTTGCTGTCATACTTTGCAATCACGTATTTACGATGCATGTTGCATGCTAAACGACTCACGTTACTCATTCCCTTAGGGGATTTTTGAGCCACGGAAATGATTAATGTATAGCTTTGCTGAAGAGTATAATTAGAGATTTTAGCGATGTGTATATACCCCTTGAGATTGATGTCTTTTGTCGGTTTTCAGAAGGCAACATCAGAGCCCAGACCTTCCAAAACATTTGAGAAGAGGAGTAAAATCAGTGCTGGGACATCCAATCTATTACCACCAAAGAAGCCAAATATACTTGAAAAGCCTACGAAAAGGAAGGCGGGAGCATTGGCTTCCCATCATGGCGCTAAAAGGTTCAAACCCGATGGTAAGATTAGTGTCAACAAACCGTTTAGAAATAAAGAGAAGGGCGCCCACCCGAGGAAACCTCATCGAAAAATAAGTGAAGAAGTTGCTATGAAAGATAGTGAATCTAGCAAAAAGAAGGAAAGTGAAGAACAGCCGGACAATGATTCATTATTTTCCACTTGCAAATTTTCTGATCTCGAACTTCATCCACATGCGGTGAGTAGCAATCGATCGATTTTTAATTGTTTCTAGAAAGGGGTGACAATTTTCTGTTCATTAAAATTTCCAAAAAATTTCAAAAAAAATAAAAAATTAAAAAAATGTTTTTCCATCATGTGATTGAAACTTGGAGCTATTCTTTTGAGCTAAATGTTGATGATTTCGAGCAGGTGGCTAATCTCCAACAAACTCTTGGAATAGAGAAGCCGACTCTGGTGCAAAAGTTAGCGATTCCGGTTATATCAACAGGCCGTGATGCATTAATAAGGTCTCAGACTGGCAGTGGGAAAACTCTAGCGTATGCTGTTCCATTAGTTGAGGTAAGTTGAAATTCTTGTGTCTCCCAAACCCTATAAAGTCAAGTGAGCAAAATTCGACATTCCCATCTTCTAAGCTCATTTACTTATATCCACCGTGCCTATATTCGATACTTCTTTGAGAATTTAAAATGATTTTTCTTTGAACTGTTGCAATTATTTTTTCTGTAGTCTCATTAGTGTACTGATAGGGAAGGAAAATCCGTTCTCAATGCTAAATATATTACATGCCCCAAAGAATGTGTGATTGCAATGATTGGAAAATGTATAAACGTCTTGGCCCATAAAGATTTTAGTACCGTTGGAGATATCTTTTATAGGTATTGTTTGGTTATCCTGCTATTGTATCATAACTATGCTGAATCAATTGCCAGTAATAACTATTGGAACTGATATCTCTACAATTTCAGATTATAAAACAAGGGTTAAGCTCTAAATGAAGTGGTTCTAAATGTTACTGGAAATGGCCTTTCATATTTCTGTCGATAAGCTTGTAAATTACCTTAATTTGTTTTTAGTAACTCTTTTGGACTAATTAATCGATGAGAAATACATCGCAAGTCCCTCAAATAAAAGTAATTAAGAAGAAATAACTATTCATCAATTTGAAACTGAATTAAGTTTTTCCATAGGTATGAATGCTTTGTTAGGAATTTAATTGCTGGCACAAATGTTCAACGTTAAAACTAAACATTTCACAAAAATCTGCATTAAAATATTTGCAAACACTGCTCCTGATTAAAAATTTAGGTAGAACTTCGGAGTAGGAAGGAATATTTTGAATAAGATAAGAATAAGATAGAACTATTTCACTGCCAAAATTATATCCATTTTCTCTGTCAGTTGGGTTTTACATCTTTTTCTGGTTTGCCTCCCTTAAAAATTTTCTCAAATTCATTTCTTCTAATTTTTCTTAGTTTGTCAACTTCCTGCCCCTAGATTGAATATTAATCCATCTTTTTGATGCTAATGCCTGAGTCACACGATCATTTATTCCGTCCATTTTAAGGGATAGCTCCAATGATAGTTCAAATGATCGTGTGACGCAAACAAAGTGAGGGATGGCTCCAGCGATAGGGCTCCCTATCACTTTTCCTGTCTCTGGGCATGTCCCTTCTTCCGTCTCTGGGCATGTCCCTTTTTCCGTCCCTGGAGACATCGCTGACTCCGCCATTTAGCCAATTAGAGCGCTCGACTACAAAGAGTGACTCTGATGCCACATTCGGCTTTCTATGAAATGAGAGTAGTAAACAAAGAGGCAAAGCGGCCAAAAGCAGTCTATGCCGATGGAAATCCTCCATCGTAGCACTCCCAATCAATTATAATGGATTAACAATAAAGTCAATGGATCATAACATTGAATCAGTACATTTTTCATGCTGCATTGATGTAAGAGTGAGCAGTGGAAATGCCAAAATTATGCAAAAAGGGATGGAAAAAATGATAGAAAAAGGGACGGCCAAAATTACCGTGTGATTCAGAAAATGATTGCTCAAGCTATCATTGTCACGGTCCCTGAAAAGTTATCATTGAAGCTATCCCTCAGAGGGATGGAAAAAATGATCATGTGATTCAGGCTTAAGATGCTTAAGACTACATTAAAAACCTGAGTTTATAGGGGATAGAATACCCCTTCCATACAAACTTGAGGTGGCTTGTTTGGTACTCCGTAGGTGTAGAATAGTCTTTCTTGCCTTACATATTTCAAGGTATCAGTTAATGGAAAAAATTATGATACCGGGTTTAATTTGTGTTTATAAGGTTTTCTTTTCATGAATATTAGTTTTTCAGGTCTGGGCACTATATTCTGTGCTTGCTTACTTAGTGTTTTTTTAAATGTTCCTTGATAAGTGGGATTTGCATAGTTAAATTCTTTTTCCATTCTTTGTGTGTCTGTAGGCTCTTCATTCCAAGAGGCCAAAAATTTTACGCTCTGATGGAGTGATGGCCATTGTCGTTGTTCCAACAAGGGAGTTGGCTTTGCAAACATATGAGTGGTTTTTAAAGTTGGTCAAGGTAGGATTATCATTATTATTACATTATTGTTTTTTGAACTAATTGCTGAAATATTTTAATAGATGTCTTTCTGTGTTTCGAGCTTTATCATGATTTAGTTGTGAAATAATGTGAGCAGATAATGAAATTGTTATGCTTTGCATTATTGCATGTTCTAATTCATTGTCTCCTAATATTTTACTGAGGAAGTATTTATAACTCGATGGCTTACGTGATTTCTAAGCCCTGAATTATTATTATCTTGAATGAGGCGAGTGGTTGCTAATTTTTGTTCATTGTCAGTCATCAATCCAAAGATTGAATTACTGTCATCTGGCACATCTTTTTATCTTAAGTTGTCTTTCATCATTTGCAGAGTGGTTATTATTCTTCTCTCCTTACCAGCTCATGTAAGATTTCTTTGTCAATGATTCTCTGCACCCCTTTGATTTTTACCATTCATCATAAACTCTACATCTTCGTTGCATCCAATATCTTTTGCTCTGAAGCTGTGATCATGCTGGAATCCTCACCATATAAGAGCACACTCCAAAGTATTCCAGAACGAAGTGCTTGTTTACCTCCAGGATTGCATTAAAAGCTGTCCAAAGACTTCTCTTCTGGTAAAGTGTCTTATTTGCTTGGGCTATTCTGCTCATAACCTCTCTCTTGCTTCTCCTATTACTGGTGATTCTGCGTCCCTGATGGTGAAATTCTTGCACTTTTGCGTTTCTTCTAAATGCCTCTTCAGTTATTCACTTCATACATAGTGCTCTTTCTCGCCCTTAATCCTATATTTAAATGGACTTCTCTAATGGTTTGTGGACACTATCAGTATGCATAGACAGCTATTTTTTTGGGTCATAATATGTTGTGTGTCATGTCCTGATGAGCCACACCTTTCAGCTCTCTTGAGGTTATGTGCAAAATTTTGGCATCATTGTTTCATCTCAACTATCCTCTCCACTCCCTTGTTAAGCCCTTTGTTGCTTTCATTTAGATTTCTTTGATGGCTGAAGTCATTTGTGCTTGCTTCTTGTCATTTGCTGACCAGGGCAAACAGCAATCATCCATTCTAATCCAAGCCCATTGATATTCAACTTTGGTAATGGAATGGAAACCGGTATATCCATGAAGGCATGCACTTGCTTTTGCCTGCCCGATCCACTCATTTTTCACCTCCTTGATGTTAATTTTTGTGCTTGTGACTCACAATTACATAGTGTCTATGCAAGTTATATTGATCACCTATTATCAATTACATTTTCTCCGTATCATTTTAAAAGCTTTTAGAATCTAGTGTCCAGATATGTGTTTCCCTGTGACCAGCATATATGGCAGGATGCCTCTCACACATTACAGTTTTTAGGTTTCACTCGTGAAAGTAACGTTAAAATATGTTCGGTCTACTATTTTTGAGATGCATATGCATGAATAATGTTATCAGTTGTGCAAAGATAAAATATTTATTTCATGCTAATTTTTGGCTTGTGTAATTAAGAAAGCATGCATGATACATTTAAACTAGGAGTTATTTAGCATTTAATGGAATTAATACATTCTTCTGATCAATGTAATAAAATCTCATTTTATCTCTGGATGCTGAATGGTTGCTTTGAACAGCCATTCACATGGGTGGTCCCTGGATACATTGCAGGTGGAGAAAAACGAAAGTCTGAGAAAGCACGCCTTCGTCGAGGTGTGAACATCCTCGTGTCAACGCCAGGGCGATTGGTTGATCATATAAGCCACACTAAGAGCCTCCAGCTTACTGATGTAAAATACCTTGTTTTGGATGAAGCTGATCGTATGCTGGATTTGGGTTATGAAAAAGATATCTCAAGGTTAGTAAATGATTTTTTTCAGTGTAGAACTTTTTATCTCTTCTTATACTTAAATTATGCTGTAATGCCTTGACCTGCACATTGATTTGCCAGTGGATTGTGTGCATATAAGAGTAATGTGTTGATCTTGTTCTAGTAACTTCAAGCTAAATTTATGTCCGTATTTTTGTATATTGCGGCACAATAGGTATTGATTAAGGTTTATTGTGAGTGTATTGGTGGTGGATGTATTTTAAGTATTGCTGCACATAAGGTATTGTTGAAGGAAGTTTGTGTTTATACTGGTGCCATTTGCCTGCATAGAGTGTGAAGTGAAGGAGTTGAAACTTTGTGTGCTTGTAGGTTGAAATGTTATAAAAAAACTTTTTATATGTGGTTGAGGAGGAGACATAACCTTTTACGACTTGTTCATCGAGACCACAAGCTGAGTGTGACCATCATGTATTTCTAGGATATTACCGCTGATGTTGTTTTCCTTCTGTTCTTAAAATAAGATAATTTTATTTCTGGACTACGGGCCTCATAAGTTAGCTAGTAACTTCTGATTCAATCAGTTCAATTGCTTGACAAGAGAGTGTTTTTGCATTTTCATTTTACTGCCTAATTTACCTCAAGAGATAAGAGGTGTTGTTTAAAATGGTAGAAGTTTATGCTCCTATTTTCCATTGTGTTCACCTAATGTATGAAAGAGATTCTTGTTGCTTGCAGAAGATGCCATTTTAGATATTGTTGTAACGCTAGTGGGCTGTAATGAGATGTGCTGCGAATGAATTTAGTATGCTGTGATAAGGTTACTCACTGTAAGGTTATTTTATTATAAACTGTAAGATTATTCACATATCACCTTGAGAATTATTGTTGCAGTATCTTGCCACAGCATTTGGAAAACTCTTTGTAACATCAACTAAAAACTAATAGTGCATCTTACAGGACACCACAAACTTCATAATTGGTATGTGTGTTGCTGTGGAACTATGTTTTGAGGTTCTCACATCATCATCAAAGGTGTGATTTGTAAGTGCTCTGAGAGATGTTTTTATTGAAGGATGAGCATAGAGGTGCGGGTAGAATGGAACATCATTGCTGAACATTAAAATGTAGGTTATTGAAGTTAAGGTTTTGCTATAGATTCTGTCATCGCTACAATTGCACATGTTGTAAGAGAAACAATTGCACTTTTCCACAAATTGCTTTAATGCGTACAACGCGTTTCGGCTCACGGAGCCATCATCAGGTACAAGTCAAAGTTACATGAGTGTACATCACATATATACATTTTCAGAGGAAGGGGGGAAACTTGAGGAGGGGGGGGAGGAGGAGGTAGTAATGGAAAAAACCTGGGAGAAATCAGGAAAAACCAAGGGAGGAAAAGTCCTTTCCCTTTCCGTTACTACCTCCTCATGCCCCCCTTCTCTGGTTCCCCCCCCCCCTTCTCCTCTGAAAATGTATATATGTGATGTACACTCCTGAAACTTTGTCTTGTACCTGATGATGGCTCAGTGAGCCAAAACGCGTTGTACGCATTATAGAAATTTGTGGAAAAGTGCAATTGTTTCTCTAATAATATGAAGAACTTCCACGATATCTCGCCTGAATTGTACATGTCTTTCATTTAGGGAGCGAATTAGGGTCAATGGATTGAAATAGGTAAAAATAAAACTTTGAAAGGTTTAATTAAAGTACTTGTACCTTTACATTACTCACCACTTGAAAGAAAGGCGTGTGGAGTTCACCTAAGCCTTAGAAAACATGTTAAAACCAGGAAATTTGGATGTGCTATGTGAATACATTCACAATTGGCCTGTGGTGGATAATAGTGGAAATTACTGTGCATGAATTTGTGTCAATCCAGCTATACCTGTATTATCCAAATACACTGTATTAAGATACAGTGCAACCTGCCTCTGCAGTCACCTCTCTAAGTAATCAATTTTTTCATGCATGGAATGAAGTTCCAATATGTATTGGCAATTAAATTTCCCTCCCTTCAGCGGTCACCTAAAGTGGCTATTGTTCCATAGTTCCTGTGGTGGCCACAAAGTACAGGTTTTACTGTATGTATATACATAATTTTTTAAATGACACTTCTAAACATTTTACCATTGGTTTATTTTCCAAAATTTACTATTATTTATATGTGTAAATTTATCATTGTAATTTTTATTAGCCTCTTCAATAATTTATTTGTCTCCTTAGCATAGTCACTGCTTTGAGCAAATATCAACCGTGGAACTGTGCCAGTGAGAATGACGAAGATGATAAGAAAGAGAGCTGGAATTCGAAGCAGCTGCCCAGGAGACAAACCATTCTTCTCTCAGCCACCCTCACTGATGCTGTCAACAGGTTAGCAGGCTTAGCACTCATGGACCCAGCCAAAGTCGAAGCCTCTGGTGGTAACCCTGATGAAGATTCATTTGTCATTCCGAAGAACATTAGGCAGTGGTACATTACAGTGCCTCCAAAACTCCGGCTGGTCACATTAGCTGCTTTCATCGTATGGAAATGCAAGGTTGGAATTGTTTGCATCTGGAGAATTCTTGACTCATTATGTATTTGTCTAATGCTATAGTGTGTGCATTAATGATATCTTATGTTTTCCTACTTGGTCAATTTTATTATTATTTTGCTGTACATGTAATTTATGCAGTGAATTTTGAAGTGCAGTGCATTATGCAGTGAATTATGAAGTGTAATTTTGCCTTTGATTCCTCCATGCTTCGATAGATGACGGAAGAGAAGAAAATACTGGTGTTTTGTGGCACTCAAGATATGGTTGATTATCTTACTGATCTCTTGGCTTATGTGCTTGGTGCTCCAGCATCTTCAAAAAAGGAAATAGCCATTGATGATGATGACGATGACGAAGAGGTTGAAGGGGAACGTCTTGCCGATGTGGAATTCTTTAAACTTCATGGAAACATGTCCCAAACTGTATGTATTTGATTCAAAAATTCATTTTACAAGGATGAATTATTATTACAATCTATTTAAATAGAATATCTGGAATTATGAGGTGCGTTAAATTGCTATTATTCCACAGTACTGTTATGTAATTTGTTATTTTAAGAATGTGATGTGTGGGTGGCGAATCCAAGACATTGAAGATTTATTAGTTCGTTTCTATGTTTTCCAAGGTGAAATGGCTTTTGAGGTGAGTTTTTTTTCTGAAATCTTGCTAGTTCCTAATCCAATGGAAGTCCTAAGAAGTGTTCTCCTCTATGCTCAATCTACCAATGCACAAGATATTGCATAGTTTGGGCATGTAACTGCATTATTATGGCATTTATGTTTTCCACTCTAGAAGTGTCAACCATTTTCTTTTTGTAAGATTTAAGGCTTTCCTGGCGAATGCTTAATATGTAAAATTCTCGGGTTTCCCACTGGCGTAGTCTGCCATCATCCTTAAGGTGATAATTTTGGACTGGAGGGTGTCACTTTTTATAAACTCTGTGTATGGGCTCAGCTTGCTTCTTATTGGGTTTCTTTCCGCTATTTATCTTATGGATCTCGTGATTGGTTTCCACATATTGCTTATCTGTAAACCTCTGTCCCTGTTGATGTTGTCTCTGTGGTTGTTGATTTCCTCAGCCTCCTTCACAATATGGTCCTAATAACTAGGAGTGCTATGAATGATCCCGGTCCCTTTGAAATTGATTCTCAAGTCTGTGTTCTGCTACTGCTGATTTCTCAGGTTGAAAGAGCCTGATGCACCTTTCATTTTCTTTTTCACTTTCATCTGAGGAATCTTCCTATCAATTAGGTTGTATGTGCTGACCATAGCCTTTTTTTAATTTATCATCGATCCTTGTGTCGCTTGGTGAATTGAGGAGGTTAGGGGTACAGGGAGGTTTTCCCTACTCAAGGGTTTGCCATTTGCGAGCTCATTCGGTGCCGGAAGTAGCTCGCGGTCGGAGGGTCCGGAGCACGGATTAATATATGTGTATAAAGGCAGCTCACGCTATTAATATATTAATAGCGTGAGCTGCCTTCCGCATCGACCCCTAAGGAGTCCGGTAAAAGAGGACTTGATAGATTCCAGCGTTGAAGCGAGAGGGCGCACCTCTCGACTTAAGTGGCATGTCATCTTTCTTGGAGCCATGACTCGGGGACTATGGGGCAGAAATTGCAAGTACCTAAGATGAAGCGTATCAAACGTATGAGTTATTTGTGGTGACTGATAATATATCTGCAACTTCGAGTGCCCCGCAGTCGTCAGGAATGGCCGGAAAACAGCCGAAAATGACGAAATTTCTAGTTTAAGTACGACGTGGTACACATATTCCTTATCCGATTGCAGTGATATTGTGCGCACCTTTCTCTCGCCGAATGACACTAGTTTAGCCCGCAATTTCCTGAATTTCTATCCCAATTTATTTTCCCACAAATTAGCTGTTTTACGTTCATGCCGTGCGAGTCGGAGTTAGCGGAATGTCCGCCGGATTGAGTTTAGAATCTTGAAAGCAGTGGTGTAGGCATTAGTTTTTATTTTTATTTCTTCCCCTATATGGTTCGTAATACACGATTTTTTTTGATGATGTAAAAGAAGGTGAAGTGGATTGAGAAGCCACGGAAACTAGAAAAGAAAGCATAATAAAACATCCCTAGCATTATAACGAAAAAAGAAACCTGGGGATGAATGTAAGTAGGAGAGGATTTTTTGAGTGTGGATGGGTATTTTTAATCGGTACCAGTCTCATGATTTAGATGATGAACTTCAGTTTTTTCCAGTTGTTATCGATGGGTGGATCAGGTCAAACGGACGGAAAAAAAATGCCATTGGAATGCTCCTGCGAAAAACGTTTCAGTAAAGAACGGCACACCAAGAAAACACCAGCGAATTTGAAGAGGCAAGCTTATTAGACTAACTCTGAGATATGGTGGACTACTTTAAAAAAATGTGGAAGAGATGTTGAATAAAAGACGTCACTAGGTAGACCTAGAATGGAGTACATTACGTAAATGATAAGGGATGTCCATGTAAGAAATTATGAGAGCAGTGCGGTTCTATGTGAAGGGAATGGCATTTAGAGCTGCAAAAAATAAATCTGCGGACTGGTAACTGATAATGATTGTGACTCTTCATTCAATTGCCTCGCACCATCCTAATTTCATTTTGGTCTCAAAATATCCTTGACAGTGGTGTTTTCTGCGGCGAAGTTTTGTCTGGGTAAACTATACGGCTGCCTACGGCCCCAACCGCTGAGGCAGTCCCGGTTGGGGACGAAATAGTACACTTTGAGGATATAGTTTCAAAAAAAATTTCAAATTTTTACCGACGAAGTAAAAAATAATTCACGGCTAATGTGTAGCGAGAAATAAAAATTAGTTTTTTTTGCTAAATTACCACAAAATCTGTTAAACGTCTAGGGGCACTGTGATTTAGAGTCTTGGATATTAGAAAGTCGTGTTATACCCGGAATTAAACCTAAGAGGAGTGTCATTAATCCTCAAATTTATGCCGGAGAACCTTCCTGCGCGTCTGTTTATTTGTCTGAAATGCAGGGTCCTTAAATATTTCTTGTGGTCCACCCTCGACATGCTGTACATGGTCTAGATAACTTCATTTTATTAAGTTTGCTTCAATATCCAGTCCAGTTAGTCGCTACGGTTAATCTATGCTTCTTCAAATTTGCACGTTAACATTAATTTTGATTTAGTTCGCAATAGGCGTATGACTGGTAAGTTTCTAGATTTCATTGGATCCTCTGACACGTGACGACGTTAATTGATATTGATGCGATAAAATTCATACGTGTTGGAGTTTGCTTTTACATTTTATTCTCCGTACATTAGCTCAATATAAGTCAATAACCTAATTTTTATTTAACAAAAAAATTCGGGCTAGATAACTATTTTTTTTCAAATAACTTGCAACTTTGAATAACTCGAGAACTGACTTAATAATTTGATATTTTGAAATGCCGGCTCTTCCTCAGTGAACAATGTGTGTTACTTCATCCTAATGGTCGTTTATTTATTTTTTAATTTTACTACCCGAATACAGTGCAATTGTCGGGTGGATAGCGGCAACAAAATACGAACACAAACACCATGCCCTGTGTGGTGATAATTCTACCCAGACAGGATTCGACCCCTTGGGTCTATGGAATTAGTCCGTAGAGGATTACATAGTTCCTGGAAAAGTTCATGGTACTACGCATTGGACGATTTTGGGATTTAAGATACGGAACTCTCAAAATGCTGGGAAATGGGAATAGAATGTCGTTTAGTGTGGAGGGTTTGTCAGGAAGACTTTTAATTGCTGCTAACACAAGCGCCTCGAGAAGTGAGTTGACTCGTCACCATTCCATTTGTGGCCATGGGATGTGCCATCCCATTTACACTCGTCTCACTATAACACTTCAAGATAGGGTCCCTGGTTCAGCCATAGCGAAAGGTGATTTTTAACCACTTGCCTAGCGTTTAGGTGCGCAATTTTCATGAAGTGGTTTGGTTCCCCTGCTTCGCTCTCTCTCGTTGCCTCGTCCTCTTTCCCTCCATCTTCTTCTCCCCCACCACTTTTTCCTACCTTCCTTGCCGCGCAGGTCTGCGACTGGAACTTTTGCGGTAGCTGTAAATCATCTCGGCAACCTCATCCTTCTTAAAAACGCTTCTCTTGCGTGGATTTGCTCATGGTGAGGGCTTATTTGGAAAAAAATCACCTGGAATAACTCTTCTTATTGGTAGGAAATTTGCTCCACGCACTTGGGATTGATAGCATGTGATAAAATGTCCAACAGAAAACTATTAATTAAACTAAAATCTTACGGTTTAGCCGTCGATGTAATTTCCTGGATTAGAGAATTCCTCAGCGATTGCGTATGGAGGGTTGTATTAGACGGTGCCATCTCCAGTGAGATTAAAGTCACTTCGGGTGTCCCACAGGGGTGTGTCATAGGTCCACTTCTATTCCTTCTGTATATTGATGTCTTTGGTGAAGTGGTAGAGGGTAAACTCCAACTATTTTAGACGATGCTGTAGTGTATATGGAAATCCGTAGCAATGATGATAAGGAAGCGTTAACAGTTACATTGTAGCTTAGTTTAATAGTTTCTGTAGCATTTGTAGCATACCCATAGTGCTTGTTGGTGAAAGTAAGTCACTTCACTCTTGTTCATGTTGGTGGTAAGTCACCCCCTGCCAAACACCGTTGTGGTGGCTCGCAGGGTAATAAGTACATGTAGTTATTAAGTGTTATGAGAATGATAAACTTAGCCGGTTGGACAAGCTAAAGTCAATTCGTCGGAATTGAAACTTTTTGACGGCTCCAGCTATCCTGATTGTTCATGCCTCACTCATGTACGACTGTCTATTATTCCGGGTGTGTGTGCATTGGAGCGTGGATCGTGTGGCCATTTGAGTGATTCGGAAACGCCAAATGGCACCAACGCGCTCCAGGGCCCTCGACTTTCAGCTTGATTAGGTTAAATGTTTCCGACCGCGTGATTTAATTGGCGAACTCTTTTGAAGAGAGGTGCCTTTATTTGGAGTCGCATTAAGTCGCCCTTTTCCGCTGTACCGGGTAGACCAGCCCGCGGGGCGCACGCATGAGGCGGGCATATGCGTCGGTGGATCACCGGTGGCTGAATGGCGGGTCAGTGTGCGTGTAATGCGTTTGTTCCTCCTTCCCCACGCCTCCCTCTCTGACTGAGTCACACTTGAACTGAATCGGGGGATGAAAGAAGAGAGAGGGTCGGGTGGGGGGGGGAAGGGAGGGGTTAGAGTAGGGGACTTGAAGCATCGGGTGAATGCCCGCTTCCTCTCAGTTGTCACCTGGATAAATGTCACTCGTATCCACCTCCCCCTTCCTCTTCCTCTCGTACATCAGTCGACTTCTGCCCTTTATTTTCACACCTTCCCGAAAAGGACACTTGGCGCGTCATGCTAATGGGCACCCAAGGACGTTTGATATCGATTGTATCCTTCCTTCGATGTAGGTCTTGGCAACCATTTCCTCCGCATGTCCTCCATTAATGTGCTATTTGCGTATTTACTGCCGTAACACACTCCAGGAAATATCTGTTAACTGTGAATATACGGGACAAGTTGTCATTTCGAATACAAATGCACTGCCAAATCAACAAAAACGTCGAACGACCTGTAGTATGCTTATGGAGATACAGGAAAATGGACATTGATGGACACCAAGGTCGTTCAATATCGAGGGTATTCTTCCTTCTTAGCAATGGTCTAATCAATAAAAACAAGTCTGCCATTATTGTGCTTATTGTTCTGTATTCCCCAATAGGGTAGTATAGGTTGTTCAACGTTAGTGTTTATTTGGCTGTGCATTAGTATCCGAAATTAAGACTTGGGCCGCATATTCACTGATTTTCTTCGGTGTGCTACGGCAGTAAATTCACAGTGAGCACATTAAAGGCGGCCGTGTGGTGGAAATGGTTGCGAAAACCCATATCGATGGAGCTACGGATAAAGCGAAACGAACGTCCCTGATTGACACGTATTCAAACCTTCGCTAAATCCTTCATCCTCATTTACTTTTAATGTTGATTTTCCCCCAAAAGTAGCGCAAATTCTTATCAAAGGTCAACCAATAAAAATACGTTCTTTAAAAAAAAAACCAAAGTGTCTATAATACGAATATCATATCTTATTCCGTGTGCGCTACAACCCGCACCATGGGTTTTGGCCACTTCGACAGTTCACGCACATCTTCAAATTTTTGCCAGATCCCTCCTGTTATTAATATTTAGTCACCGTAAATCATTCATAGCATCTGTAGCTCTATTCAGTAAGTCCATCGGGTGAGAGACTCCATAGGTGCCGACGTTTCGATGGCCGAGTCGTACATCGTCTTCAGGGCAGAATCCATCTTCTTCGGGGCATCGTCTTCAGATTCGTCTTTCGTTCATTCTGCCCTGAAGACGATAGACGAAGCCATCGAAACGTCGGCGCATAAGGAGGCTCTCACCCGGTGGACTACCCGAATAGAGCTACTTAGCATCACGCCGGGAAAGCCTCAGATCTTACTTCATACATGGCATCATCTCTTCATCCTTTCCTTGGTTTCCCTCTGGACCTCTTTCTATGCAGCGTCCATTCATTAATTTTCGTTTTCGTGCCTGTGGCCTCGGTGGCCCATCCATCGGATTCCTGGTGACATAATACAGCGGACTATTTTTTTCTTGCCTCATCTCTTCACTGAAGTCAACATTTCTCTTAATTCTCCATTCACTGCCTTCTTCCTACGTTGGTCCAAAAATTCTTCTCTCTCTGTACACGCCAAGGCGAATTATTTCGCATTTTGTGTAGTTTTTCATTAGGCTACGTGTTAAAGTAGCATTTAAGATAGCGAGAAACTATATCGGTACCATGCAGATGTTTTTCACTTTAATTTCTATGTATTGTACTAATAAGTACTCGTATGCAAGGTTTCGCGAAAATCTGTCATTGGTTATTCAATTCAAAGGAGATTTTTGTTCCAATAGAAGAGAATTTCGGTAGATTATAGGGTATTAACCCTTAAAAATCCCACATCTCATTATTATTTGATTGGAGTGATTTTGTTTTCTTTACCTCCTTATAATTCATTGGTTGTTCAATCCTAAGATTGGTTGACTGCAGCCCTCCACTCTTCCCTGTATAATGTTAGTTCCCTAACCTCCTATATTTCTATATGCATTCCTCCTATTTGGTCCATGAATTTATTCCTGGGTCTTCCTCTGGGGACTTTTCCCTCTATTTTACCTTCAATTATGTTTTTCAATAACTCATTGTGTCTTTGGGTGTCCAATCGAACTGATTCGTCTTTTCTGTTTGTTGTTCCATGTGGTCTTCTACTCTTCTGTACTCTTCATCATTTCTTATTTTGTCCGTCCATTTTATCTTCAGCATCCTCCTCCAGCATCAGGTTTCGAAGGCTTCTAGTCTTTTCTGGTCAGCTTTTCCACATGTCCATGCTTCTGATCCATGCATTTGAAAGTGCCACACTCCACACGAATGTTTTCACGAAAATCGCTCCTACCACCTTGAGGCGAATCGGGGGATCCTGGCAAGAAAACGGCGCTACCTGCCCGTCTGACTGCCGAAGAAGGCGTATGACATTCTTCTCTGTTATCATGGTGGCAAAACTTCAACGAAACTCACCTTCTCGAGTAATGGCCAAATTCAAAGGTGATTGATTTATACATGACGTTTACGTGAGTTGGTTTTCGTGTCGCTTCACCGTATCGAGTGCGACACCATTGAAAATGGTCGATTATTGTTTGCAATTTGCTTTTCTTTAACACGCATTGGTTTCGTCGTGTCATCAAATCTTGCTGCCTCAAATCAACCCTTCTCCCACCGTCATTCAATGGCGAAAATTTGTTCAGCGACGTAATTCAAGTGACAATATTCTATTTTTTGTTACATGTATTTGTAAGTTTAAACTATACAAGCACCAAAACAGAATGCATTTAATCTTTCTCGAACGATTTGGTTAAAAAAACTTTCTACAAGCATGTTCGCGTGCTTCTGTAAGTTTCCTTAGCAGACAGCAGAAAATTCCGCTCGGCTTTGGAACCCAATGATTATGTGAATATTATTTTGGGTCGTAAACATCGATATTATTGAGTGGTTCTGAATCGTTTGTTGTTCACATGCCTGGCGATCTCTCTGCGGACTTCATCTTCGTTTTGCGACAATTTCACCTTCGTCCCTTGTTCTGCTTTGGGGATGCGTGATTATTCGTGCAGCCTCAATTATCCTCATTTCCCGACGGCATTAAGTAATATTTTGTTCAGCGACGTAAATCAGGCGACAAGGAGATATTCCGCTGTTACTTTCATTCGAAAATGTTAAAAAAAACTTTATCATAAAATTATCAATTTCAGAAACGATTTTTATCGGCTTCTCACGGAAATTGTGACTTATAAGGAAGAGGTGTTTCTAGTTTACTCAATTTTATATGCGCCGAAAGGTGAAAATCGGATTTTATTTTTCCTACTGTCATTAGAGTGAGGAGATGAAAACCACAGTGATCTTGAACACCTTTCCTGGCGTAGTAACCAATTCCGTGACGTTTGGATTCCATTAACTGTTGTCAATAAAGTAATTTATCGCAAATTATTTTCGCCAAATATTCTGCTTTTCTTTATTAACGCTTTTGTCTTTAGTAGAGTACTTGGCGTCCAAGTGCTCTACCTTAAGCCGGGGGGACCTGGGGAGAATGTGATTTTGTAGTGGCGGAAGCATTACGTTGGCTTTGTGGTTGGTTCCACACCCTTTCCATGAAATACTGTCCAGGGCGTTAACCAGTGTCTGTTTTGATCGCTCTATATTTGTTAGGGGTAGAGTAGTTCATCCAGTAAGTCCACGTGCCACGCTTAAAAGGGTTCCGCCCAAACTCTTTCTTCGGACATTTATCTCTCATATGGTTGCTCTACCTTCAGGGTCACTTAGGTATTCCAGATTTTCTGAAAACTTGAATGTAGCATCTTTGAAGTGCGTTTTTTAAACGGATAAAAGTGAAGTAGGGTTTCCGGGCTAGTTTTACTGTTATTCGGCCTTGAAAGTGGGGATTTTAACATGCGCTGTAATGGAGATTGCTCATATTACAGCAGAAAAACATCAATTTGAAGGAGAATGTATATTGAGTCTTTGGATGAAAACTGTGTAAAAGAAGGAAAAGTCCTCGGAAACGGAAGGAGAATAAAATATAGGCATCTTACCACCTCTTTTATCAAAGTTTTTATCGAATTACTGCCATTATTGAAGTCAAAATGGGGTAGTAAGATACAAATGGCGCTGCAGCCTGCTTTTAATGCCCGGGTCATTTGATTCAATGTATCCGTAGCTCTATCGATATGGGTCTTCGCAGGCATTTCCACCATATGGCAGCCTTTAAAGTGCATACTGAGCATTTACCACCATTGCATGCCCAAGATAATCTGCGAATATGCGGCGCCAGCCATCGTTTCTAACACAAATGCACTGACAAATCATCAAAATTTCTGTGCTATGCCTATAGAGAATACTCTAAAATAAGCACATTAATAGCGGTCTTGTATGCGCTGCGAAGACTTCTATCGAAGGAAGAATACAATCGATGTTGAACGACCTTGCTCTTGTGCAGGGTAGTTCGATTCGATATATCTGTTACTCTGCCGATACGGGTCTCCGCAACCATTTTCACCACGGGGTCGCCATTAATGTGCCCACTGAGCAATTACCGCCATAAAATACCCTTAGAAATGTGCGAAAATGCGAAGTAAGTTATCATTTCGACTAAACATTCGCTGCCAAATCGACAAAAAAAGTTTTAAAACCTTTTCAATTCTTAAAGAGAATACTCTAAAATTAGCGCAACAATGGCGGACTTGTTTGCGTTGCGAAGACCTGTATCGAAGGAAGAGTACAAATGATATTGAACGACCTTGCTCTTGTTGTCGGACAAATGTGGCCACTATAAATATATTCGTGAAGTAAAAAGTAAATTTTGTTCCTTAGTATAGGTTGTTGTACCTTAACTTTCAATAGGTAACCCATTTCATCAGCGAAATCAGACCTTTTTTTCCCTTAATAAATAAAAATGAACTTAGTATTTGTCTTGACATACACAGTCAAGCCAGAGCCACTTAAAGTGCTTAGTTTCTTGTGTTACTTTTTAAGTTATTATTTGCATTGCGAAATGTTGATAATTTGTGTCCTTTCCCAGACTTTGGATTACTAAACGTTCTCTTTTCTTTCGCCTGTCCTCTTTATTGGACTCACTCCATCCTCACGTTGATCCTTTAGCATTTTCATCTAAATCCGTTATAAGCCTTTCTCTTTCGTATCTCTCACCTAAGTGGTTATCCCCCCTTTTCCTTTTTTTAATCGTAAATTTGCTTCTTTTTTCTTCTTGTTGAATTTGCTTGTATGTGCCCTTAAATTTATGTATTTTCACCTGGCCAGTATGAAATGGCACCTTTGCCGTTTATGGTTTTCTTTCTATTAAATAAAAATAAAATAAAATAATTGTGATATCATTTTTGGGTATTTTGCGATGTTTAATTATTTTAAAATTCGAAGTAGAAGACTCAGAAAAGTGACTGTGCCTTGCGATAGCATTTGACCCCTAAAGGCATAGTCACTTTACTGAGTCTTCTACTTCGAATAAGCGATAGCATTCTTCCTGATTCTGTGTCAGTCTCTTCACGGCTTTAAAACTTCCAACAACAGATATCTCCTCCTCTTTCACCTTCCTTCTCTGGCATTGCCCATTCTTTCCTTTCCCGCAACTTTTCCTCATCTATCACCCCCTTCCCTCTGCTGCGGAAATTCTCCGAGATATTAAAAAAAAGTCAATAACTGCGGGTAACATATACCTTTAAACCCTTAATAAATCACTTCAAATGTAAGTCACTTTGTCCAACACTTCCTCCTGTCCATAATAACTATTATCAGTCTTCCTCCGCCCTTATTGTCCAATATTTTTTTCTCCATCCAGTCATAGACAACCATTCGCCTCGCATCCACCTTCTTGGCCTCGCCTGAATCTCATTCAGAAGTTTCCGTTCCTTACCAGCCATAACAACAACTTCCTCGTTTGTCTTCCTTCCCATAACCCGCACCTTCTCCATCACTCTCCACCGCGTTTTGGTTTTACAAGATCATAAGGATTCCCTTCAAGAGAAATCAAGTGACAACAGCCTAGAAAGATCAGCAGAAGATTTTGGCGTTACAGCTAATGTCACACTGATTTTTTGCAGTGCTGATAAGTTTACACAGCCAAATTCAAAGTGTGATAGTTTATTCATGGATCCATCTAAGTTTACGGCAAGTTTGTTAAGCTATTTTCTTCAGTTTTTTGGCTTTTTTGACTAAAGCTCAAATTCCTCTGTTGATCCCATCTCCCGTCGATTTTTCCCCTTTTTATATTCCCTGTTGACCATGGATTGTTGAAGGGAATCATTTATGACAATCTCTGGAAGAGTTCATGGAAAATTTGACTACTTTTTGTGCCACCGGTTTGGAAAACTCTCCATGATATCTAAAACTTCGTCTCTTTTTTTCAGGATCGTACGGAGGTTTTCAAGTCTTTCCGTGAGGTTAAAGCTGGCGTTTTGTTTTGCTCAGTAAGTATTCACATTCCATCCGTAATATGTGGTCTGTAATTTACGTTTCGTGAATGTTATATTTGAGAGTTTCATGTTCATAGTTCTAGCTGTACAACGGCACGTAGCGTAATGGTGATATATTTTGTTTTTCAATATACTTCGCGTAATATTTTCCTAACTTTTGTCGAAAACAATGTCCATATCACTGCGAAATGCCCATATGACATGGTACATACGCAGTCTCACGCATGGGTGCTAAGACACGCAACAAAGGAATGAAATTCATTATTTGAGAATCCATAGCACCTGCCTGACAATCAGGAGATCCAGATTCGCATCATGATAGAGTCAAATTATTTTTAAAGGTAAATCTTATCCCTTGGTGCGTATTTTTGTTGGATCCTGTTTCATTCTTGAATTTATGGTGGTACTTGTTCCACCTGACTGATGTACCCCTCCCAGTAGTCCCCACCCGGAAATGCGATTGGGGGACTATTTTACCTCCGGAATATTTGACTGGGAGGAATTTCATCATGTCATATATAGTTATAATGCAGGGCTGCATCTTCTAGGGAGATTAATGTGGTGGTTTTCCCGTTGCCTTCCACATCGCGGTACCCCGGCCGAGTCCCGTGAACTTCACTCTCTCTCGACGCTGTGGCTGTTGATACCTGTCCGATCTTGGTCTGCGCTATCAATGCTTTCTGCTGAGACTCCTGCCTCTCTGTAGTGGAGTCTAGTTCGGGTAGCGTGAATAAGTTGGTTGGCCAGCCAGGATAATTTTTTCCGTCGCTTGATCTCGAACCCTCGAAACCGGAGTCGAACACGCTACCACTGGTCCAAACCAGACCCCCCACTGGTACTTAGTACCTGTAAATTTCTTAGTTGTGGGAGTTTCATCCACACTTATCACATTAAAGAATAATTATGACTCCGGGAGCTAATGTCTTTTTTATAGATAATTTTTTACCTCTTTTGTGGCGTCAAATCGGTCGAGTATTAATTTTTTTGTTACGCTTGTTTGGGTGGTTGACGTGAACCGTGATCTGGACCGTTTCTCCTTCAACTTCCTGCATTCGCCGCCAATGACATTCCCCAATTATAATAAGCCACATACTCTTTTTGAATAGCTTTAAGGAGGCCGCCGTACCCTGAAATCCTTGGAAACAGTAAAACGTCAGATGAGCAGTTTCAAACAATAATTTGAAATCAACTCACCGAGGAGGGGAATGAGCACCATTTTAGTAGATTCCAATTAAATCCTTTGTTTATTACGACCAAGGTTTCAGCACGTTGTGTCACTGAGTGTGACCCAAGGTTTTTTTAACCTAGGTCGCAATGGACCAAATATTTTAAGTGGAATGTATGGTGGTACTCATTTAGTTAATTGTTGAAAAACGTCATTATAAAGGCAACGTCCTTGAAAACACCGGTAACTACCCTTCTTTTGGGCATTATATTTAGCATTTTTCTTCCATTTTCTGGGATTTAATTCTGTCTCGAAATCCTTCCGGATTGATTTGACGAAATCACGTACTTGGTTCGGTATTGTTCTTTGAATACCATGCCTTTCAGCTTCTGAATATGTAATTGCTGAAGAAGAATGGGAAAGGGAAGCTACTGCGTTCCCATTCTCCTTTCACCAAGTCCCCTCCCTCTCCTCTCCACGTAATTACTCAACCCGTGGCCCTTGAACGACAAACGTGTTCTTCGTTCGTGTTCTTAACGTTCTTTCTTATCTCAACAAATCACTAACCTTTTCAATAAATCCCCCCTCTCGACCCTACCAGCTGTGAAGAAGTATATAGTGAGAAGCCCTATTTGGGAAGTCTTCCGGGTGGGAAACTACATAGGTGCTGGAGTTTCGGTGGCCATCGTCTTCCGGGCAAAAACACTGCGCTGAAGACGATGGACTACTCGGCCATCGTAACGTCGGCACCTATGGAGTCCCTCACCCGGTGGACTTCCCGAATAGAGATTCTCAATTTCTCACGCCGGGAAAGCCTCAGATATTACTTTATGTATTGAGAGATGTTTTTATAAAAAATCATCTGATGATGACGATCAGCCATCGAAAGTTGGGTCGTGTCTTTTTTATATGATACGTGGTATTGTAAAGTTTGGCGATTAAAATTAGAATTAGAATAGAAAACCTCGTCTTTTTAAATTGGGCTCGTTTTCCATAATAAGTTCACTAAGTCTATTTCCATAATAAGTTTAGTACGTTAATTTCAAGCGCATCCACCTCTCTGCAGTTGTGAGGTCATATCCATGAATAAACATCATGGATTCAAAAGTTTTGACGCCGTTGTATTAGCTACGCTGTTGGCTTGAATTTTCCTTACTAGTTCATAGTGGCTAAGAATACCGAAAGAACAAAATATTTTCCGACTTTGCCAAGCATAGATAGCGTATTGTTGTAAAAATTTTCATATCGTAATCGCAGTTATTTATTTATTTTATTTTATTTGAACTTATATTACATTTATGTTCCGTCAGACCGTATGGTCTGTCGATGGGAAATGCATAACAATGGCATAGAACACAATAATTTATAATAGGTCATAAATATGCAGCTCAGGCTCATTATGATTGCCTAGGAACACATTTGTAAGTTTCCTTAGTCAAAGATAAAAATATGTTCCATAGTATATGCGATGAAAGAAGCGTTCAATTTTCTTGTTTTTCTTTTAATAAGAGTTGAAGTTTTGAGTAGGTATATTTCCTGGGCTTCTATGCTTTCTCGATGGAAGAAACAGTTAAGTTTTATAAATTAAGAGTAGTAATTTCTAATTTAATTATACGTCAGGTAAACTCACTATTATGATGCATTTATTTTTAGAATATTTTTTTAGAATTAGAACTGTTGTCTTTCTTTAGATATCGGATTTTCGACTCGGGTGACAGAATTTTGACACGGTTTTTATGATTTTTCGGTGGGGCAGTTAATGAACGGGAAACAGTTATGCCTTGGCAACAACCATACCCTATACCCAAGACATAAAATATTCAAAATCGCGATTTTTCCCCTGAGAAACGGGAAACTATCCTTTGTTTCGAAAATAGGAATCTCGTAACTCCCTCTTGGAAAGAGCGGCTAGAGATAATTTTGCCTACTTCCGTCCCAATGCAATTTAATAGGTTAACCTCTTCTCATGATGATCTCATGGCATCCGCGCTGAATCACGTGTCCTTTTGCACTTCATTATCTCCCATCCTTAATGCAAACTTCTCAGTGTTCTCTTCCTAGGTCTCTTCAAACGGTAGCCAACTAGCCGACTCATGCTTCGCCGCAAAACTACTAATGGTTGGGCGAGCTTCTCACGAATGAATGCGCTGTTTAGGAGTCCTCCCTTGTCTTGACGCAAAAAAATTAATGCTCCCTTAGTTAATAGTAATGAATCAGCATCCTTTTCCGCTGAGGAGAAAGGCTAACCTCCCATTTCCTTCTAGTAATAGAGTTGCTGCATTGTTTCTTTTTGGTAATGGATCGTGCTACTGCGTGTTGCTAGTATACCTCTTTTAATATTCTGACAATTGTAGTCGTAGTTATTCACGATTGATAGTCTTTCCGTTTTAAAAATCATCCGAGCAGTAATAAATTTTCAACGATGAGCATTGATATTTCAAATCCGTTTCATTTACGAGGGAAGGCCTAACGGCGAATCGCGATTTAACTTCGTGTAGTGGAAGGAAACCAAAATTTTTGACATATTTTCGGAAAGGCGTCCATGAAGCCGTTGTATTCGAGTTATTTGCAGTCAGAAAATGTACAAAATCCTTTCCGGATATAGCCCGCTCTGCACAGGTTAGCACTTTCTATGTGTATAAAATAATTTTGTATGTATGGTTGCATCAAATACTACGTTTACCAATAAAATTAATCGTCGACGGGCTTACTTTGTGGAATTTTTCCATGGTTTGGAATGGAGTAACTAAGTAATCTTCCACACAGTTTATTATCCTCAACCGGTTTCAACGCAATAGCGTCATTTTCAAGAGGCTACTAAACGACGAGGCCATCACTCTCACACATTTATACCCTGAGCCAGAGGTGGGGGGGAATTAGGAAAAGAGGTTGGGGTGGGAATTAAGGTGAATATATGCAAGCTTACTGGGGGGAAGCAAGGTCAGTATTTTGAAAACTCGGTAGAAGGAGGAGGGGGAACTCTTACAGACAAAAGAGGTGAGTTCATTGGAACAACTTCGTTTATCATCTTCTCCTTGTACAACCTGTGATATGCCCTTATTTCAAAGCTTTCCAAAAAATCTAATTTGGCACCTTTGTCCCCAAAATGTAACACATTCAGATTTAAATAAGAAACATGATCATTATCAATTAAATGCTTTGCAAACATAGACTTACAATCGATCAATCAATAAATTTTTATGCTCCCTAATTCGTACATCGTCCTTCAACAGAAATCACAAGAACGCTGAAACACTCCAGAAAATAGCTGTGGTCTGATAGGCAAATTGTATGGTTCACCATTTTCCATGCTATAACGCGTACGAATTTTTGGCGTAACCTTTCTAGCGGGTCAAAACTTGCTCTCTTTTAATAATTCCATCCAAATGGCCCTATTTTTGCATTTTTCTTTCGCTTCTTTTACATTTATGCTTTTCTATGTACGCAGTCGTAATTTTGGGACTCCTGATAATCCTCTTGTTCAGTCTTCCACATTCCACCACATCCAGCCATGACTTACTCGTAATAATGGTAACGTTTCAAATAAAAATATTTGGAATAACAAAGTTACAATTTTACACTAAGAAAATTTCAACGTCAGCACCTTTTGATTCCGTTGAACTTCGAAACCCGGGTCACTTCAAATTAAAACACGTGAAATAACAAAGTTACAGGTTATAAGTATGTTAACAAATTCCATAAAGTTACGCCTGAAACCACCAATCATGACTTTCTCGGTTTACCGCTATCTTTTACTGAATTTACTCAGCTATGATATATGTATCTGCTTCGTTTTCGACTATCATCCAATCTCTCAGTATAGCGTCTCTAAAGAAGCACCCTTCCTTCACCAATGTTTACTTCTAGGACATCTTTTACCACACATTCCTCACCTCATTCTTTCACGACCCACTCATTCCTAGCCTCATGCCTCTACGTTCGCCGCAGTTACATCTCAGGTTCCGCCCGACTTCCACTTGAGTTAGCGTAGAAGTAATAGTCAGCATATGCGGTGTAGATGAACACCATACCTGCTTCCAAATATTGACGACTAGCTTAAGCTGCCACCTTCGGCGGCAGTTAAGCCCGCGTTTGTATTTTACTCTCAAATAAAGGTCCGCTTTCTTTTCCCTTTTCATTGCTTCTTCTCCTTTGAATAACCTGATTGCTAGTTACCTAATTGAAACAGTTGCCCAATGTCCATCTTCCGTCGTCATAATTCAGCAAGTATGTAGAGCTATACCACAAACATTCTTATCCTAATAGCTTTTATGCCACATATTCATGTAGACATCAGAACGCAAATTCGCCGCGTTCGTTGCAAATTCGTCGCAGTCGTTCGGTCTCCACTTTTCCAAACTTCTTACCACGCGTAACAACAATAACGGGCCGTTAAAGGTGTTTATGTAACAACTTACACAACGTAACAACGGGTTTACTTTCACTTTAAACAACGATTTAGAACTGGTGTATAAAATAACTGTTTATCCGCGGTTTGAACGATAATTGCCCTTCAAGCACACAGTAGTATAGAGGCGATCTCGATAGGTCTACAGGTAGCTCCGGTGCTTGCACTTAACGGTAGTTTCTTCAAATTTTGGAGCAGGGACTTGAACGTATTGTTGCTTTGGTTTCATTGTCTCAAAAGCAATCGGGCGGGGATCGAACCCTCGATTCACATGCTCCAGCGCAATCGTAATAACTACTCCGCCACCCACGCTCTGGCCATGTCACTCTGGCTTAACTTATAGTTCTCTATGCATAAATCAGGTGTTGCTAGATCTCGGTCACCTGCAACTTTGTATGTGAAATTCCAAAAATTTTCCACCCTGTGGCTCAAAACTAACACATCTATAAAAAAATTACTTCAGACATTGACTTATTCGGTACATCTCAAGTCTGCCAGCAGCCAATGCCCAAATACTATTATGTTGATCATACCCTAGTCCCATTTAAAGGACTTACTGCGTAGACGTACAGTTCCTTAATGCCTTCTGTCCATGCATGGAATTTAAGCGAGCGTATTCATAACGGTTCTCGACCGGATTCTTGTTCTGGCTGTGGAAGAAACTTAACTTCAAAAACTATGTTGTGTTACGTGAAGCCGTCATTTGCGAAGCTTTGTTGCAAACCACACAATAATGTATCATAAATCCGGCACGAATTTTGTCCGACCACAACTTGGCGTATGCGACTAGAAACTCCGTATTGGTTCGATTTCCGGGTGGGGGAAATTACCCATGCCTTTTCGTATATCGTACCTTTCGTGAAAAAATATACATATGAGGCAGTATTGTGGTCGCGGTTACCTCCGTCGGGATCAACGACTTCAGCTTCCTGTTGTGTGGATCTGTGTCGTGGCCAACGGACAGTGTTCACCTTCTTAATAATATATATAAGTTGTCGTTTGCGTTATGAATCCCTCGCAAGAGCTCGTGGCAGATGCAGGGTGGACTATTTTGGGGGTGGGTGGTTCCGTTTCTCATAAAACGGTACCTGCGGGTGAAATGGTAGTAACCGTGTGCTTTCGTGTACATGACTTGCGATTGTCGCATTGAGTCACTCTAGGGAGAAGTACACTTAACTCTATTGTATTTAGATTTATTACAATTTAATTTTTATGACCTCATATATAACAGTATAATTGTTTTAATTCAAGATTTTATATAAAATTTGATCAAGAGAATATTACTATTTGAAGCTTGATAAATTTCACTCTGAAGAGTTGTCGATAGAGTAATTTCTCACTCTTAACTTGCTAATCAATTAATTTTAATATGAATCTTAATTATAAGTCACCTATTTCGAGCTATTAAGTTGAACGATTCATTGTTATGTTGGTTGCGTGTAATCTTAGATGAACCGGTCGAGAATTGGTTTGAGAAGCGGGTCGGATTATATCTAATTTTTTCGCCACTTAGAGAAAACATACTTTCACATTGCAAATATTCGTTTTATTTTTCCTTTCATGTCACTAGCAATGCCTGTCCAAGGGTGGAAAGAATCGTATTATTTTTATAATTACTGAACTTCTTTAAACTTGTATTTATTTTTGCCATTCCTTTAGCCGAAGTCTTTATGCGAACTAGATTAGTTTGTCACGCGGTAATAAGGCTAAGACCAAGTAAAGAAGATACATTTATGTGGATGGGATTACTGTGATACCAGCCCGGAAAGAGAAGTATGATAGGAGGCCATGCCCAAGTTTCATGTTTCAACTTATTTATTCACATCTTACCCGAATAAAATGAGTTTCGCACTTAGTACCATATTTTCTTCAGCTTCGCTCTCATGTTTTCACCCCTTTCATTATTATGCAATGGAAACGTTTGCGCATATCTAATTTGTAGCTGCAGCAATTTTAATTATTAATCGCTGAAATAATGTTTAAAAGATAAATGAATATCAATTAATAATTATCGAAAAGGGGAGATTTCACTTGGTGGAAGGACGTCATAATGATCTAGATAAAGTTTGTGACTTCCAGAATTTATTTAAAAGTTACCGACCGGTTTCGGCAGTCAAGCCATCATCAGTTACAAAATCTCTGGTTTCAGTCTTATTTATATGTTTCAGAGGATCATGGGAAACACTCAGTTTTTGGGGGGGAGGTCATGGGGGGAAGGGTGCACAATTGTTGGTGGAACAAAGTGAAGGTGAGCTGTGGTATGAATCATCCGGCACTCAGGACAGGACCCTAGCACCAGATATAAATGACTGAAACGAGAGTGTTGTAACTTGACAGCCGAAACCGGTCGGTAACTTTTAAATGAATTGTGGAAGTCACAAACTTTATCGTTCATTCAATTTTTAATTAGTTTTTAGCCGTTATTTAAAGCATTTAAGTTCCTTTCGATATAGTTGCCTAAACACACCAACCAACCTCATTACTATTATGATTGTCCTAAACTATTTGTGGACCCCACAAGTCAAGGGGTCTAAGTGACATTTTTGAAAAAAATAAGCTAGGTACAGCTATGGGATGTGAAATTATTCATCTATTAGGTGGCAAAGGGATCCAAGTGATTTTCTTGATAGGTGCTGCTTTCTAGGGTAATGCCTCTTAACTACTTAGTGGGTGGTACCAAACATTTTTAACTTTGACTTAAGTTTTCTCTAAACAATGGTTTTGTTACTTAGACCCCTTGACTTCTGGGGTCCTCATTTATGATTAAGTTATTGTCTGTACTTATAATTTCTTTCGTATACCCATGTATTTCGAATTTTGTCCGCAATTTTGTTGCTCTCCTTCGGGGACAGAATATTTTGCATATTCCTTAGCTTCATCGCTTTTGCCAGGTGTATGAAGTATCTCCTCGAAATTACTAATTCCTTCTTTTTGACCCATTTATTGGACTTGCAGTGATTGTAAATGAGGCTGAGTTAATCTTGAAGGTATGCCTACATAATGCATTTCAATGTCTCTTAATATTTTCGTTGCTAGGCCTAATCCTCTTGTCAGACCATACTACATTTTAGATTCGATCACGGAGGTGATGTGAAGTAGGTAGACTTAACGAAAAAAGCCGTTATCTCTTGGTTTTTTTCGTTGGCTTTTACTTACGTGCGTCTCAGGTTTAATGATGCATCGCTGCCTCATCGGGTAAAGAAATGGAAAATGTAGGTTCAAATGAGGATGTGGAGTGGAAAGGAGGTTGGCTTCTACCGAATTATCTTCCCCTCCTTTCGCTCCAATATTACCTCCATTAAACAATGTATTGCCTAATGATCTCCAATTTATTTTCATAACTGCGATGCAACGAAACCTGGGTCATACGTTAATTAGGTGGAGCTTTCCATTTTGTTCAGTCACCACGTCCTAGTATTTCACTTCAAACCAATCGAGATCGAAGTTGATGTGTGATAAGCAATGAAAGAACCCCTATAGCTGCGTCCGCAATTGTCTATTAATTCTAGATGTTGAGTCAAGGCATCAAGCATTCTTCATATTGCAAACTCTTTGATAACTGTGCTGAAATGGAGCGGCCATAACTATTGTGATCCTGAAGAATGCTATCTATTGGAATATTAGCGAACGTTTCCCGTGCGCTCATTGTTCCATTCATCGTCGTTCGTATGCGCTAATGTATTCCGTTCTACGCTGATTTCAACACATTGCATGGTTAGCTTCGTAAAGCTTGTGGAAAAACATAATGAATATTGTTTCTTAATATTTCCTTGGAATCCAAAGCCGCCGATCTTTTATTCATATGTCTGTATTCCTCAGATATTCCTGTGTTTTCGCCGAGGAAAACTCATTGCTTATTTCTTATACTTGATGCGATTTGCACTGGAACTTGTTTAGACTGTCCTTCGAGTTTTCTTTCCCCCCCCCTCCTCGTCTCGTCTTCGCTGTCGCATCAGCAGCGGAGGGGTAGGAGGAGGCTTCTCTCAGCGTCCCGGGCGCCTCGCCAAGGGGCTTCGTCCCATCCCACCCTCCCGATCCACACGATCACCTTTCCGAACCCTCCACCACCTGAAACCCACCGGGCGCAAGGCTATACCCTTGATGCACTCCCCACTACGACTCTCCCCGTCTGCCTTTCCCGGTCCCTGTATCTTCCCTCCTCCTCCCCCACCTAATGGCGGTACCCCGTTGATCCAATTAGGGACCGCGGCTGTGAATTAATGTGGACTGCTCGACTGGGAATTGATGCCTTCCGTTCCTTAATGCGCCTCTTTCTTCTCCTTACTTTATCCACCACCTCCGTCCGGCCCTCGAAAGTGCGCCCTCCTCTCTCCCGTCTTACTCCCTCCACGTTGAACAGCCAATCTCCTCTCCTCGTATCTTGGGCAGACGGGCTGTAAAAAAGTCTTGAGTTTTTTTTCGCTACATCATCTAGTGGTACCGTATAACAATCTTGGTTGGTACTAGTCAATGATTTGCGTTCTATCGCCGCCGGCCCTTGTGGGTTTATAGCCTGTAAACACCTATTATGAGCCCTCATGAAATGCTGGTGCGTTGCCGTGATATTTACATTGTGCTTGGTTACTTTTTATTTTTATTCCCTGGGACACAGTTTTCTGCTACATTTTATCCCGTTTCCTATTCTGATTTTATCGTATAATGTCTTAGTATGTTTTTCTTTGAGAGAGTAATAAATGTTATTACCCTCTGTTGAGTATAATTATATGAGGTTATGTTTATCTTGGTGAGCTGTTTTTATTGCTTGAAATATAAGACCATTCCAAAATTTGACCGTAAAATTTTAAGTGTTTGCCTCCTCACTTCTTCGCTTATAGCTTGTTCAGGCTACATCTTTGGAGACATCAACACAGCAGCAAGGCAGCCAGAATTAGCCAGTAGCTGTCGATGGCTTCGTCAGGTCATTTACAATAGCAAGTGTGCATAATCTGTACTGTCGTTCTGGGACATACTTACAAGTTGATTTTCGGAATCTTTAATAACTAGTCAACCGTTATGGACTTTTGAGTTAGTATGTGCATTGAAGTTAAACGAAACAGTAGACTTTTTATGGGCCATACTTCTCAAGCCTGTCTCTCTCTCTCTCTCTTATGTTGGTTTAGGCGCTCGTGTATAAGTGAACCATTATATTTTTGGAGTTTTAGTTCTCAACTTCGCAATTTTGGAATTGAAAGACGACTTCGTTGAACACGTTGAAATGTCTTTCTGTGCCCTCATAGTACTCATGAGGTCCACCGTATGGGCGTGTTGCTGTGGGTGGTGGGACACTATCCTCAGGGGAGGTAAGGAACAGTTATTGGGAGCAGCAAAAGCAAAGGTGACGGATCTTGGGTGAAACATATGGTGTCTCGTTTTGTTTCTGTTGTGGTCCTTTGAAGAAGGAATGCCCACACATCCTTCTTTTGTTTTTCAATACCCCCCATGCCATTCCTATTCTTGTGCTCTCTGATTTTTTCTTTAACCTTTGTGTTACCTCCATGTCTCCAGCTATTCCCTACTCAATCATACCAAAAGCTGTATTTCTGATGTGGATTCGCTCTTGGTATTTTCTGGCGCAGTGGGCTGATGGGTAGGTCTGTTGAGGCGTATCGAGACGAGACCTTGATAAAACGTAATAATTCATCTAACTTTATCGTCATAAAACATTTCTAATGTTTGCCAAATATATCTCTTTAATGCATTTTCCCTCGTAATTAGGTTTTTATCCTTAGGGTAGGTTCGAAGTTGTGGTAACGTTCTGTTACTTGTCTTGGTCCGTTACATTTACATATGCCATGATTTTATTCGTGTAGAATTGAGTTCATAACCGATAGCCTGTGTATCTTATCTTAGGGAGGAACCTTTATTTTAGTCATACCAGATAAACTTCCTTGATTTTCACATTATTATAAAGTAAGACATCTTCAATCGAATGGTGTAAAAGTATTCATCTACATCTACGAACTATTGTACTACCTCTAGGGTGTGTGGCACGGGGTGATTCCACACCAGGCATGCATTACTCATCCAAATTCAAATCAGAACCGCGCACGTTCCCCCGAATGCCACTCCATGGCGAAAATTAGCCAGGACAACGGTACGCAGTCAGACCAGAAAACAGGGGAGTGATACGCAGAGGAACATCCTACCATGCAGCACACTACTCAAGATAAAACTACTAGTTAGTATTATTAATGCGACAGATAAATAGCTCTACAAGGTACTAGACATGCAGGAGTATATCATGCCGGATATTGCATGCGAAGTTAGTATCTACAATTCATGTTAAGATACTGAGCACTACTGAAAAAACCTATTTAGCCTAGTCAGTATCCTAGAACTGATCTATCACAACTAGTATGGTCCCTTATTGTACGTGGAAAAAATGACATTTTAAATGTATCGGTTCTGCAGTCTTATTTCCTTAATCTTATTTCTGTGATCGTTCCTACCATAATAGTTTGGCTCTAGCAAAATATTTTGAACGTCTGAGGAATGACTTGCGAGGTTAGTAATTAAAACATAAAAAGTGATGCTGTTAATATATTTAGCATAAGTGCAAAGACCTATGTTACCTAGTCAGAGTCAAAGTATCCTAGAACTGATCTATCGTGACTATTAGGGTCTCATATTGTACGTGGAAAAATGAAATTTTAAATCTATCGGTACGTCCGGCAAAAAACAGTCTACATCAAACTTTCTTTAAATATTTAATCTATATTTTTCCCTTCGATCGGATAGAGGTACCCACCCTAATTCCCTCTACAATTTTGTTACACTACTATGTTTATCATAACAATTTGTAACAAATCTAGCTGCCCTCCGCTGTGTTCGATCTATATCTGAAACTAGTCCTACTTCTTAAGGGTCCCATATACTAGCGGCGTAATATATTTCTGGGTCATCGGTCATTAAAGGAAGATATAATGGCTTAGAAATAATGAATTTTAACGATGAAATACACTGCTTAAATGGCAGTGCGACAGCATCTCATAGAATATTGTTTTTATTATAATTTCCGCCCGAATAATATTGTTCAAAAAGCTGTATAACATGCACTAGATATTGAGACGTAATATATTTTTTCAGCTTTGGTCATCGATAATATAAGACCAGTATTTAGGTATAAATTAGAGACTTCCGATATTCGTCCTAGCAAATAGCCACGTACTGTGGTGAATGTGGAAAAGTTGCTAATGGAGATTCTTGCTGTTTACGTTGTTTACCAAACTTTTTAGCAAAATACTGCTAAATGAGACATTTTAATAGATATTGGAAAATGTTTTAAGCCTAAATATAAGTATACCCTGCCCTCAGTCCGTTAAATGATCATGATATCATATCTTTCCAAGATGGCTGTGGAGACTGGAGTCAGTGTAATAACTGGTTTGTGTTACGAGATAAAAGCTTCTGTTTAACGCTTTGTGCTATATGATTTTACCCTTAGTGGTATATACATGAAATTTAACAAGTACACAAGGTAGTGTGGTAATTACCAAACTTTGTGACCTCCGCAGATTTATTATTACAGGTACAACCGGTTTGGGCAGTTACACCATCATCAGGTACACTGGGCTGATGGGTATATCTGTTGCGGCGTAGTCAAGATGAGACCTTGTTTGATCGAAATAACTTATCTCACTTTTTCGTCTTAAAAAGTGTGTACCTGAGTATAGCGTAACTGTCAAAACCTGTTGTACTATAATTCTGTGGACGTCACAAAGTTTGGTAATTACTACAATGTTGGCCTTCAACCAAGTAAAAACTTCAACATTTTAATCTATACAAGGCAGTACTAAGCCTAAATTTACTAGCAAATATTGCACATCTAATGAGACTAGTACTTCGATTCGCAGGTTCCTCATTAATCGTAATTTCGGTCGTTGAAGTCTCCGTTTGTGCGCCATGTTTGCCACCGTATGGAATTAATGTTTTACTTGTATACTTCTTTTTATGTAAATCTATGTGTTTCAGTGAAGAGTGCCGTTGATTTCCACCCAGCGCCTATTCTTCATGTACTCGATTTTGAAGAGTTTGAAAAAAATACTCCCTTGGGTGTCTCTAAATATAAAATATTCATAGTGATTTCTCGAATTGCAAGTTGAAAAGGCAGAGTTCCTAGAATTCCAAAAGAGTGAATCAGGAAAATCTGCTGGAAAAGAATGCCATCGATTGATGGCGAACTGAATGGCGTGTTGGACTCTTTTGTCATGCTCGCTGTAATTACGGCGCATACATTTTGTTATGCTCGCCGTAATTACGGCGCATACATTTTGTTTGAACTCTTCGTCGCAATTAGTCTTTTCCGGTTTTGAAGTAATAGTGGAAAATGACCCGAAAAGATGAAATGCTCGGCGTCAAACGTATGGCGTTTATGGCTTCATAAAATAGTTAATAGCTGCGCATTTCCATATCCTTGTGAATGAGGATATGTATACCGTGGGCTAATTAAGCTAAATTAAGTCACCCGCTTCCTTTGTGCTCGCAAAATTTTCATAATTACTGGCAAACATCCCATTTTTCTTTTTAAATTTCGGCTGGCGCATATAATGAACGTGTTATTGGGTCCGTTTCAAGTATTAAGTAATTTGCTCTTTGCATGAAATTAACTGTTTTTTTGGAGTATTTAAAGAATTTCACGGTGCCTGGCCTTGTTTGAAATTGCGAACGAGGATTGTGTGCTTTTCATGTGGCTGATCAGAATCTTGAATTTCCGTTGGGCTCTTAAAAGTTCTTGCTCATGTTCAAATTAAGCAGGGGTTTTCAGTAGAAATATTCAGTTCTGAGACCGTTCATCTCGAATTTTCTCCGGCGCTGTTGGCCCTTCGTTCGTGAAGATGATTTTCGTTCGTGTCAAGACGCCCGAACTGTTTTGAAATAGCGTTCTGTTAATGGTTGTGTGTGGCTTGTAGGACCCAAAGGATTTCGCCCCGCCGACAAAATGTTCCGAAATGAGTGGACAACGTTACAAATCACGGCGAACGTTTTACATTCGGTTATAATTCGTGTGCATCACTCCGCGCATCGGATAAAATCGAAGATGTCTGAAGGGGTCGGTGGGTGGCCGATGGCGGCTGGGAGCGGGTACGTCGTGGAGCGATAAGGCGGCCGGCCCCTTCGCCCCGGGAGCGACTCTTGGGTTTATTCACAACGGGGGAACACGGGTTTGGATGTCGCTGCCAAATGGGAGAGCGTGTTCCGGGTCAATTGGGGAATTGGTGGATGCGGGGGCCGGGGCGCCCTCGTGTGTGTTTACCGCGCAGCGGGGGGCGGGGCAGGTGGAGGCGGGGGGGCGGAGCGGGTGGAGGCGGGGGGGCGGAGCGGGACGAAAACGGTCGGAGGGAAGAGCCACGGGAAGAGGCATCGGAAAGCCTAGAGAGGAGATAAATTTATTGATGGGCTATTTGGAATCGATTCACCCTCGGAAGTCAATATTGTTGGGTTGAGTGAAGGGATATGGGCTGCTCTGGTGAATCAAAACGCTCGGTGTTCGTTGGAAGTTCGAATCAGGTTGGTTTGGTGTTTGTAGGAGTGCTGGATTCCCGTGTAGAGGACCCATATTCGAATCTTGGAAATTACTTCAATTAAGGTAGTTTGAGCGAGATAGATCCCTAGTCAAAATGGAGATCGTATTCGAATTGTACGTTTTAATTTCATCAGCTGTGGGTAGCATGAATCAAATATTGCATATTAATGGTGCAATCATATACTTTTATATAACAAATTATAAATAATTAAATAAAAATACCTGTATAAGTCTTCAACTTTACTCATCTGATTCGCGCGGTACGTTTGAAACTCCTTCCCAACGGAAGAATTTTTTGTGATCCTGAGGAAATTACTGTGATGGCGATATGGTTTATTTCCAGTGATAGTTGAGGAAGCATACAAATTGCATACACTTATTTATTTAATGAGATCTTGGTGTTAGAAATTCCTCAGTTTTTAAAAATGGGGTCTCAGGAGTACATGCACGAACCATTTCCCATTTATAGAATAGGATAGATAGATAATAGATAAAAGAAAGGATTTCGTGGGAAGTGTAGGGAGGGTGGGTAGGCTCCTGGCATCGACATTAGCCTGCGCTTAACGAGAGGGCTTAGGGGACCTCCGCTTAACTTTCCATCCGACAGGTACTGTTACTGCTAAACACTCCATGGTAGAAATCAAGATTTCCAATGAAAATCTCCGCCACTGCTGGGATTTGTACTGGCGCCATCCGGATGAGAGGTCAGAGTCCGCACCAATTCGATCCTCTGAGTCAGATATGTGTTGATTGGTTGATGATTTGGGGGAAAACGACGTCAGAGGATTTAGCGCCAGTATGGGACTGGCCTTGGATGGAATTCGTAGTATGGAATTAGGGCTAAGAGAAGCCCGTTGTTAGTATTGTGCGGCACTCTTTGTGCAAAGGTGGCCCGAGTTAAACGTCCCATCCGATGGAAGACTACTACTCCCGTACTACTTTTGAGTGTTCTCCTCGAAACACCCAAGTAAGGATCAGAATTGCCCTGCAAAGTCTTCGCCGCTAGTGACAGTCATTCCTTGGCATCTTCTCGGGATGTAAAGCCAGCCGCCTTGCCAACCTGGTCTCTGGATATAAAAGAATCCACGCAAAGTTAGCGACATAACTTTCGCTATGGAATGAGTATTTCATATATTTCCTCTGTGGATAGGGTGCTTTTATCTATTATGCAATTAAATATTAGAAGCTGACTAGTCATATTTTTTTGAGGTGGCTTTACAAATGGAAGTTGACCTCTGGAAGTGGCAAGTGGCCGATGTCTCGATATATACATCTCTAATTGGAGGGCATCGTTTTTGTTATGCTAATCTTGTGTTCTCCCTGTAAAAGAAGTAAGTTGGCGATGTAAATGGCTGTGTTGAAAATTACCTAATTTCGTCAATCAAATCGTTTGTACATCCCGCTCTTTGTCTCGATGGAAATCGTAACATTTTAAAGTTTTATGAATTACAATAAATACGTATCTACACTTAGAATGCATATTTAGTATGAAATATGTTAAATTTGTTTTTATTCCAGAAAAGTGCGGTCTCGGCCTGTAAGTTATGTCTAACCACAAAAGCCATTTCCAGGCAAAAACAAATATTATGTTTATTAAAAATAACTACTTCGGAAAATTAATTTTTTACCTACATTCTAACTCTCGCTCGTGGTCATATGATCAGGATTTCATTGGAAGAGATGCAATTTTGTCGCAGAGTCGTAATGCTTCTGGCAAGAAAAATTGAAGCTATTCTGTTTCCCTGCAAATCCTCACCCAGGTCGATCGGATAATGTTTACACGGCCTTAGGACCTAAAACTCCGTGGAAGTCTGTAGTTGCACATATAATGTCTACTTGTTTGCGACTTGTAAGGGTACTGCTTTTGGAATTATCTTCCAAGGGTAGAGCTTTATTCCTTTAGAATCTTGGCAAGTGATTTCCAAAATTATTTGGCTAGCGATTCGCCGAAAGCAGAGACGTCCGCATTCAAAATTTAGAGGTCCGAAATTTCTCGAGGAAGGCAGAACCTCAAACTGTCTTCTTTGCCTTCGCTCTTAGCCACAATCGGGAAATAGTCTTGAAAGGTCTTAAAAATATATCCTGCATGACTCTATGTATTTGCCTTATAAATCGTAGAATCTTACTGGTTAGCGAGGTGGTTAAATTCCTCTATCCGTTGCGAAAGTGATGGTGCTTTGCCGGAATTACTTTTTCTGCGACCTCACAAGTTTAGTTTTGTGTATTGAAAGACGGCCAGAAGTTCATAGCTGCGGTTGTATTTTAAGGGTAAAGGTGTGCTCTTATCCGGAAGTTTAAGTGAAATCACAAGTTAGGAAACCTTAAAAGATTGTCTTCGGCTATGTATAGCCATTCATGGAAAAAGCTCAGTAACTTAGAGACTTACTTCCATATTTTCAATTCTGTGTTGGTGATCTTCTTCAGCTTTATAAGCATCTTTTATTTCATTTTTCAAACGGCCGCATTCATTGATTCCTAAGCAGGCTACTATCGGCTCAATAGCGCTCTAACTAGTGGTCAACTAACAGAATGGTATTCATAGACGGCTACTAAGGTTAGCAGTGCCAAGTGTGCTGCGAAGCTGATTCTTAAACACACACTCGCCTAATTTAGATGCGTCACTAAGTGTGGCGGTCTGTCGCAAGCGATTCAACTCAGATGATAACCTGAAGCCATAACGGAGATTTGGCGAAAATACTAAAGTCACTCGAGGAATTGCTTTTCTCACGGCCAGTCTGGCGGATGCGGCTTGTAGTATTGCTGCTGGATCAAACTCAACATTTTAATTATTTGCTATTAGCCTGCGACGCAGTGTTGATGTACTCAGTTTTGTTCAACGAAATGTTTGGGAATTGTTTTATTCAATGAAAAAGGAAGAGTTAGTGCGGTGATTACTGTGGTTTCGAGCGTCGGAAGGCGCTTATCTACTTAATATTATTAATATTTAAGCTACTTAAAATTATACACTCCGCTACGATAGTGGCTATAGAAGCGTACTAAGTTAGTAGCACTGGAGAGGATCTATGAATACCATTTTTAGTAGGCGACGAAGTGCTGTAAGTAGGCGACTAAGTAAGTGTTTATTTATTTAAATTAAAAATCATCCGTATTCCCGATGATAACTATTGTAAAATTGGGTAGAATCCATGGCACTAAGCAGCCAATATATGCCATAAGTGTTACTTGCCTTAAATTTCAAACAGATGGAGGATATTCTTGCTTTACATCCTCTAATTCGTCCATTCTATCGTGCAATCAATTGAAGTGTAAGGAAAGAGCAGGTTTAAACAATAGGGTTGCTATTTCTGTTGTCAGACTTCAGTTTGATGATTTAGTGCCCTATCCATATACCTTAATGGTTCAGCCAAAGGATCCGACTGCTGCGCCACGTGTATAGAATTGCCGTATTTTGACTTCAAATACCGCAGCAATTCACTGAGTAATTTAAGAAGTCGGTGTGTAGATTCATGAATTTTTTAATTCAATTTCCTAGGACTTTTCGCTTCTAATAAACAGTTTTAGTTTAAAGCTTATATGTGCCTTCTACTTCAAATTGACGCTTTTCTGGTGTACTCCGAGCAATCTCCATTAGTGATCACGTTAAAAGCTTCACTTTCTAAGCTGAATTACTGTGAAAATTGCCCGGCAAACAATTTTTTTTCGTCTCAGTTCATGGAACGCACTTCAAAAATGCTACAATTCTTTTTTCAGAATATCTGGAATAAGTGAGCCCGAGGCCGGATCCGCCTTAATCCTAAATTTCCACCCAAAGCTTTTATGTGCCATATACATAATTCTCTTCCAATTCGCTGTGATTGTTTTGGTCAAGGACTGCCTGGCCTTCGCAGTTGGCTCTTCCATAAAACGCGGCCGATGACCGCCGTTCCAAACCGCTCACGGTGTAAAGCGGTCTAGCATTTCCGAGGCGCTTTCTGCGTACAATATTTTTGGGTCGCTATCTGGCGTCTATGGCTGTGCGAACTATCGTTGGGACGCCAAAACTCCTGCCGCCCCGTGCAGTAAAAGTTGCTCATTAGCCGAGATTTACAAGCAAAACGTTTTATAGACGTGTGAATCGAAGGAGTCGACCGAGAATTCTCGCTAGTTTTTGATAGTGATTTCTCTCTCTTTTTCTCTCTCCGTTGTTGCGTGACGTATCGAATAACTTTGGGTTTTATGTTAAAGTGTGCCGTCGTCGTGTTGCGTGACTTCCGGAAGCCCTGCTCTCCAAAAGAGAGTCGAGTTATTTACAGTGGAAGTGACGAAGGTTGCGGTTGATGCGGGGGAGGGGCGAAAGGGGCAAGAGGGGGGTCGGGGGGCGGCCGGCCGGCCGACGGGGGGTTTCGGAGTCCAATGGGTGCGGTGTTCAGGGTGAGGGGTGACGAATTGGACCACTGCCGCCGTCCTGGCGGCCTGGAGGAGGTACAACAGACATTTGTAGATGCAGATGATAATATTTTTCATCTAGGTTTAGCGCGGCAAAGAAATAAAAATTTTTTAATAGACACATAAACCATCAATGATTTTTGACTTCCCATTCCGTTTCAATGAATTTTTGCCGTACACTCTGGAAAGACTCTTATGTAACAATTATAGGTTTTGAAACAATTAAGATTTATAGACTCTCGAGGCAGATTTGCACGGTATTTTGTTGTACACACGAATTTATCATAGAATGTACATAATTGTGAATGTAAGTTATATTTCTTGTTCAGTCAGTCAGATATCGTACAATTTGGCGGTTTTGACGGTATACTTTTCCTCGTGAAAGAGTTCATGCATTCGTTTGTTCAAAAAAGGTACCGTGTAAAGCAGCCGTAACTCGACTATCATTATTATTTGGGCAATCTACCGGTTAGGGTAGATTTAATTGAGAGGGAGTTAAACTAAAAGAAATAAGGGACGTATTGGACACACCATGAGGCACAATGCGTTCGTCATTAATATGATTCAGGTAATAATAGAGGGAAAGGTCCCAAGAGGAATGCCTAGGGGTAAATACATAGACCTAGCGACTTCAGAAAGTAAACAAGAAGAACTACCAGGGAGTAAGTGATCTAGCATAGTAAGCTAGGAGTAAGGTCGAGGATTGAGAGCTGCAGTCAGTCCACCTACGGATTGAATGACCGCGTAAATGATCAGCAGTGAACAGCATGAGGAAGCTGAATAGCCAATGGAGGGATAAAATAAGAAATGAAGAGGTCTAGAGAAATGTGGAAGATGACCATACAGAACCATTTGGAGCTCTGTTACGAAGGCTTCCGCAGTTTTTTCGTTTATTGGTATTTTTCGGGTTCTCCCCGCCTCATCAGGTCCTGACCTGATGAAGCCGACTGGAATTCCGACGAAACGGCCGTCCATAACAACGGTGAAACGCAGGGAGGACCCGAAAAATTCCATTTAACATTTGGATCTCTATACAGGAAAGAAGAACCAGATGGATTGGACACACCCTGAGGCGCCTTGGGTTTCTGGAGAATATGATTGAAGGAAAAATAGGTGGAAAATTACCTAGAGGAAGGCCAATGGATAAATACATATGAAAAATTTACGAGGAAGATAGAAAGTACATAAAGAGAACTATCAGGAAGTAAGGGAACTAGCATTTAGAATGGAGAGCTGCAGTCAACCGATCTTAGAGTTGAATCGTCAATGGTGATGATGATTTTTTTAAACCATCATTGCTTCATTACTGACATTGCGTTATATGGATATTTGGTAGCATTTTTAACAAATGTTGATGTTAAAATTGTAAGCCATGAGCATTTTACTGCCATAGATTTTTATTGGGTTTCTGTTTTATTTAAACACTAAAATTAATATGTATTATACGACTAATATCGTTTTATCTCAACGGAATATTCTGTTATACGTAATTAGTTGAAAGCATTAGATCATCTCACTTGTTTATATTTATTTGCTCCTGCTTTTTAAAGTTTTGGTATTCATGTCTTTTTTCCCTATTCATTCTTTAGTGCCGATCTCAGAGTTGAATGACCGATGGTGATGATAATTTTTTAATGATCCTTGCTTCATTACTGACATTGCGCTAAGTGGGTCTTCGGTAGCGTTTTAAACGAATGTCGATAACAAACTTGGAAACAGTGAGCATTTAACTGATATCGATTTGTGTTGGGTTTCTGTTTTATTTAAACACTAAAATTAATATGTATTATACGACTAATATCGTTTTATCTCAACGGAATATTCTGTTATACGTAATTAGTTGAAAGCATTAGATCATCTCACTTGTTTATATTTATTTGCTCCTGCTTTTTAAAGTTTTGGTATTCATGTCTTTTTTCCCTATTCATTCTTTAGTGCCGATCTCAGAGTTGAATGACCGATGGTGATGATAATTTTTTAATGATCCTTGCTTCATTACTGACATTGCGCTAAGTGGGTCTTCGGTAGCGTTTTAAACGAATGTCGATAACAAACTTGGAAACAGTGAGCATTTAACTGATATCGATTTGTGTTGGGTTTCTGTTTTATTTAAACACTAAAATTAATATGTATTATACGACTAATATCGTTTTATCTCAACGTAATATTCTGTTATACGTAATTGGATGAAGGCTATAGAACACCTCACTGTTACCCATGTCATTTTTCACTATGCATTCTTTAGTACCGAGATTGCGCTAAATGGGTCGTTAGTGGTATTAGAAAGTGAATGTTGGTGTCGAACTTGGAAGCCGAAGAATATTACGGGGAAGTGTCTCTCGAGTAACTGGCACGAGGTATTATTGTGACAGGGGGCCATTAATATCGTCAGTCTCTTTCTCCAATCGGTTCACCGGTGCGCCGCCGTCTGGCACCTGGCCGTGTTTGAGGAGTTGGAGTGGCACCCCCGCGACGACGGGCGTCTCAGGAATTAAGCCCGCGTCGCGGCCGTAAGTCCCGGCGGGGGGAACGTGATAGGTCGGACGACGCTTCGGGGGACCAACGAATCCCTATCATCTCCCGTGCGATAGCTTTCTCCTCCTTACCTCCGGCACGCCCTGTGTGTATAGGGTTGAATGTGGGCGGGCAGGGGGAGATCTTTTATTCGTGTCGTCGTGGACTTTATTTAGACTGTTTTATCGCCGCACAGCCCATTCGAATTCCCCTGAGAGCGCGTGGAATGCTCGTAGAAGGTTTGGAAATGGAGAGAGGGTGGAGGATGTTTATGCTTTTTGAAGGAGTAGTGGTCAACCAGCTGGGTGCCTCGGGACCTGGATCACAACCCCCCCCTTGCAGACGTCGCTTGTCCTCATGTCATCCACAGTACTAGCCTTCAAGATTCCAGTCTGCCAGGGGTGGTTGAGAAGGAGACGGCTATGAGATTAGGTGTGGGGATAGATGTATCCATCGGTCAACATTTTACACAAATATATATCGTCGAATTGGCTAATTGGACAAAACCATTGGTAAAGATGAGAATTGATGGAGCCTTAGGGTAGTACCTTCCAACGCGTGGAATCCACTCATTAGGGAAAACCCATATTTGTCAGCACTCGACGATTCAGGGGCTTTGACGACACGGTTTCGACTTTAGGTCGAATCCCTAGAGACTCGAAGGCTGCACGCTAGGCTTAGGTTGCTTGAGAAATTCAGAACTGGTGTTTTTCAGAGCGACACAGAGAATATTATCGTGACGCCTCATTACATCTCTAGGTATGGCAGAAGCGGTAACATAAGAGAGATAAATTGACGAACAGAAAGGTACTAGAACTCGTTCTTGCCGCGCACAATAAGTAACCACCGTAAAAACTGAGCTCCACTCAATACACTCCCATAATACAAGTCACCACTTCACCTCCCAAAACCTTATATCTTTACGTGGCTGATGTCCCTACACCCCCTGCCACGTGCCCATGCGGCGGCTCGCAGGGTAGTTTGTAGTTGTAGATGTAAGGTAGTTTGAGCGAGATAGTTTCTTCGTCTTAATGGAGATCATATTCGAATTATATGTTTCAGCATTTCAATTATACGTTTCTGCAGCTGTAGGAAGCACGACTTTGATATTGCAGTATCAATGGTGCAATAATAGACTTCAGTACGACCGAAATTCTTCGTAATTATATAAAAATATCCATATAAGTATACTTATCTCATTTTATTAACATTCAGAATTCATTCATAACGGAAAGTTTATTACGATACTGAAAGAAATATTATGGTGACTATTGATTTACTTTCAAAAAGAGTTGAGAAAACATACAAAATACACGCTGGTAATTTGATGTATATTTGTTAGAAATTCTTCATTTTTTAAATGATATCTCTCTGGAGTGCATACACGTACCATTTTCCGTGGGAAAGAGCTGATATTTGTCGTCAAAATAATCGGTAAGTAGTTAGGTAAGGGGCTGACATTTTGGAATCTTTGGAAGAGTAAGATATTTTTCTTTAAAATGAAACCAAATTCACTGATTTCTAGGTGAAATAATATTTAGCTCAAACTTCCTTAACTCAACTTTTGGATGCTACAACTCCTTCTAAAACTGGAACCCCACGTTAACAAGTGGAAGCTAACTGCGTTGTAAGTAGTCTTTGAGTAAGTGAGGCATGTACCACTGCGATATATTAGAACGTACTTCGATGGTAGTGTGGAGAGATAGAGCAAATCGGCTCACTTCTCGACCGCGGTTCACACCTCTTCTTGCGTTTCATTTCCACGTGACTTTGGCATAACAACTGGTGAAATTTAACGTACAGATTAATCCAAATTTTCTGGGAGAGCATAGGGATCTTGACTCTTAATCAGGCGTTTCGGTCTTCCAGTTGACCATCGACGAGGAGAGTTTCCGAGTCCAAATGTGACTCTCGGACGTGGAACCTCACAACGAACCAGATAACACGCACGTGTTGACGAGATTTTTAACTCGTAGTTTCATATCGTATTTGTTGATGGTAACCTGGCTGGTCGAAATACTTGCAGAGGAGTTAAAACTCCTGTTGCTTTTCCTGACAATTTAGTTCAATCATCCAATTTAAGTTACTTGTGAATTTATTCTTTTCTGAACTGGTTAAATCCTGATCACTTGGCTGCGAGCGGGGATAACAAATCTAAACAGCAAATCATTTTGCCGAAGAAGGTATTAAATTTTGATTCGTAAAAATGTAATTTTATTTAGAGAAGAAAGCATTCAAGGGATGTGGTATACTGCGACCGGATCTTTCTTCAGAGGTCGCTTCGGTAGTCCGTCGTTATCTTTGCACGCTCCACGATGGTTTATTCTCTCTCAAGCGACCTCTCCACTGGTGCGTGCCACTAAATTTTCCTATATCTACACCCCTGATGATTCGTTGCTTCTCTATCTCACGGACAGTGCTTTCAGTGAACGTTTGTGCAGTCTCGTGTGGACCGAGAAAATAATGGACTCCTCTCAGAGCTAGAAGCTGCTGCTGTTGATGGCGATTTCGGCCACCGTCCCAGACTCGTCGTTCGTCCGGCAGTTGTCTCCTCCTCCGGCCTCCAGTTCCCTACCTCGCCTTTCTCCCACCCCCGAAATGGTCCTCCCGAAATGTCGTCTGAAATTTAAGAACCGTGGAATCGTTCATTCATCGGAGTGGAGCCCTCAACCTCTCCTCTCTTGCCGTGTGCCTCCTCCTCCCCCTTATCCGCTCTCCCGTCGCACGGAAAACTATGCAGTCTGACAAAAAAGTCTAAATGTTCGTGTTAAAGGTGCTCTAACTTAAAAACGATGTAACCAAATTTTGGATAGCTGGAGAAGTTTTGTACAAGTACAATTATTTTTTGGTTGAACCGCGTCAGGAATTTGCCGAGCCAACGTTTCTTCTCCTTTGCCAGAGACCTTGTCAAGGCTGAATGACCTTGATATGTCATTCAGCACTGACTATAAAGGTCATTCAGCTATGGCGAAGTCTCCGTCATGGGGGCAGAAACATTGCGTCGGCAAATTTCTGACGCGGGTTACCCACGAAACCATAGTGCTTGGCATACATGGACCGTGAAAGTTTTAATAATTTGACGAAGTTAAAATTTTTAATAAGCTTTTATGAGCAGATATATGTGATTGCGTACGCGTTCAATTAGTGATATCCGTAGATAAAAGTGGAAAAATTTCATCATGCCGATTAATTTTTTTTGCCGATTCATTGCTATTCTAACACGTAGCCTAATGGCATATGACGGGCATTTCGTAATAGTTCGATCAAATGTGTAAATCTTTTCTTCTAAACGCGAAATAATTTATTAATTGTAGTTATAATTGTTGCTAACAATATCAAGGCCAAATGCAACATTCGAAAACACCATATTTCCTATCAATATCGTCTAAATTTCAAGTACCGCGCTAAATACTGATAGTAGGGTTTAATTAAGACAAAAACTGAAAATATATTTCTTGTATCACTTCTGTTAAGGCTGCTTTACACGGTAAATTTTGTTGTACAAACGAATGTATAAGCTCTTTCTTGAGGAAAATTGTACTGTCTAAAGCGGCAAATTGTATGATTGCTGGAATGACTGAACGGGAAATAGAATCTGCCCTAACTCCAAATGTACCGAGTAAAGCGGCCTTTACAGCCTGCACGGCGAGTTCCAACGCATATTTAGTGACGCTAAAATAAAGTGTGATCTCATAGACCCACGATTTCCACTCCAGCCACCTTAATGCATTATATTGTGCCCAGAAGCTTGTTTTCTCCTATAAATTTATCGATATAAATCCAAAATTTTGTCGATTCGATTCACTTCATTCTATGAGAAATTACTCGCTGTTTGTTGCGCGTAAAATCCACTAACCCTAACGTTTTTGGGCGGCTTGGTGTTCTGTTCATTTTTATCGTTATTTATGGCGATTTATGAATGAGAAGGACAGGTTTATTCGTAACAGTTTGTAGGATGCGATTTGATGCTAAAACAAGTTTTTTCTTAAGGCCGCTTTACACGGTACATTTTATTCTACAAAGAACTGTATCATAGAATGTACAAGAAACTGAATGGAATTAGAGAAGGTTCTATTTCCCGTTAAGTCATTCAGACAATCGTACAATTTGCCGCTTTACACGGTACAATTTTCTTCATGAAGGAATTTGTACATTCGTTTGTACAATAAAATGTACCGTGTAAAGTGGCCTTTAAAGTGTGAAGTTCTGATAACTGCTAACAGCTAAAAGTGACGTTCAAAGCTAATGGCTCGATTGAGAATGGAGTGGGAACATTTTATTCTCAACAATGAAGTCATCACTCATTTACTCATGTATTAGCTTAAGCTGCCACCTTCAGTTTTGCTCTCGCTTTTGAATACACTTTTGAATAACCTCTTTGCAAGTTGCGTAATGGAAACAGTTGCCCCATTTTATATCTTCCGTCATCATAATTCAGCTAGCATTTTTGAGCTACACCTCCAGTATTCTTTTCATAATAGCTGTTATGTCACATCTTCATTTAAACACCAGAACGCAAATTCGTCGCGTTCGTTGCAAATTCGTCGCAGTCGTTCGGTCTCCACTTTTCCAAACTTTTACCCCGCGTAACAACGATAACGGGCTGTTAAATGGTGTTTATATATAACAACTTACATAACGCAACAACGGGTTCACTTTCAGTTGAAACCACAATTTAGAACAGGTGTAGAAAATAATGTTTATACGCGGTTTGAACGACAAGTGCCCTTCAAGCACACGATAGTATAAATGCGATCTCCGTTGGTCTACAGGTAGCTCTGGCGCTTGCACTTAGCGGTAGTTGATTCAATTTTTGGAGCAAGGACTTGAGCGCTGATTTGGTTTCATTATGTTTATCTCATGACGAAACAAGTATGCAGGACTGTCCTCGGAAAGACCAAGATAATTGACTAAAAACAAAGAATGTTTACCAAAGTTTAAGTCTAAAGCTTATCATCAACGATCGTCTTTGGAAAGACAATTGTGACTTCCTCATTCTTTTTCAACTCGTCGAAGATCTCGGTCACCTTCTACTTTGTTTGGAATATTCCAAAAATCGCCCACCCTACGGCTGAAAACTAACACATCTATAAAAAAATTACTATAAACATTGACTCATTCACTACATCTCTAGTCTTTCCACAACCAAAGCCCAAATACTATTATGGATTATAATATTATGTGGATGGAATGGATGTGGATAATAATGAACTTACGCCGAAACTTACACCGAATGTGGATAACAATGAACTTACCGGATGTGGATAATAATGAACTTACCCCGAAAGAAGTATCAGCTGCTTCTTCCAGCAGAATGAAAATTTTGAATGAATACATCAGTGTAACTTTTCTATCTGTAATCAACATTTTGTGTGCTTTAAGTTTGCTCTTACATCATCTTTTTGTTTACTTTAATTGTTTGACTCATTGCCGACTTGGTTACTCATAAGGCTCATGTTAAAAATTTGACTTTTTCAAGTAAGTAAAGGTAAAATAAAATTATTTTCTCCTAAGATGAACCGTATTCAATCATTTTTCTCGTCCAAATCAATGCATACCACCATTTCGTCAAAATCGTTAGTCGTTTTCTAAAATAAAATTTAACGCACACAGATTGAGCTCAAATGAATCGGCAACAAAACTCGGAAGAGGAACGCGAATTTCTCATTCCAATGCTAAGACATTGCATTTGCTCTTTTTAAAGCAACACGAAAGTTAAAACGAAGTATTCAAACCGCTAATTGCCTTTCTTTAAATAAATAATTTATTTAAAAAGTCGAATTTCCTCGTTTTAACGCCTAAAAATGCTCGACTTCTTATTCTCTATGCATAAGTCAGGTGTTGCTAGATCGTGGTCACCTACAACTTTGTATGTGAAATTCCAAAAAACGCCCAACCTACCGCTCAAAACTAACACGTCTATTTAAAAAAATACTGTAAATATTGACTTATTCGCTACATCTCAAGCCTGCGTACAGCCAACGCCCAAATACTATATATTATTAATTATTATTTATAAATAGTTGTATAGAAAATATTTAATCTAATAAGCTCGAATAATAATATATTTAATATTTAATTTAATAAGCTCGAACCTGTCCCGACTCATTACATTCCGGTATAGTGGTTTCTGTGACCAATATAGCCGCATTTTGGGTGACTTTTACCCATCGCAATCGGAATGACTAAGAAATTGCGTATCTCGAACTTCGAACTGTCTTTCCATTTCTGCATCCTGGATCGTCGAGTAATAACTTCCAAATCCATAACCTGCCTTGCGTATTTATTAGGCTTTTCAACTACTAGAATTTGAACTTCATTGTTCAGGAAATGTAAACACTAACTGGATCTGAAAGGTCCAATTGTACACCTAAACCAGCACCACCAAAAAAGGTAAATTTTCGGGAAGAATTTGTGCAATCTCTCATGCACTGGAACTTGACGAAGATGTGACACGCGCTTCCTCTTCCAATGACGAATCTTCCCCGCTTTCCTCTTCTGAATACGGAGAGTCACTGTCACTTCGATATCGGACGGGATATACGAATCATCGGAGTCAGAGAAGCTAAAAGTGATGTTTCTGAATCTCCCATGACTTCTACCGATATTCTGCCACTTCAATAAAAAAAATCACTTTCCAAGAATAAAAACAAAAATCATGTATCTCGCAGGTCCCTCGTGTTTCAACCCAGACTGATAATTGTCCAAATTGTTCGAGAGTAATATTTGGTGAGTTAGTGGCAGTGGGAGAAAAAAAATTTTCCTACGACAAGGAAGTTAGAAAATTGCTAAAGAGCTATTGGTAGAGACTGGTAGGAATGAGCAAGGCACGTACAGCTGCACAGTCGGAAATCATCAATAGATTTCCGAAGACGCTATCATTCAGAGTAGCACTAAGTGGAAGATCGAAAGGCTTGCCCACCCACGGCCAATACAAGTAAAATGATTATGTTATGTAACTGTACAAGGCCTCTCAGCAATAAAACTTTAAGCATCGTCTTCGCTTACGCAGATGAAAATATTTCAGGAGCTGGGGTTCTCACGCGCCGAGAAAGAAAAATATAGATTCAAACGTACTGGCAAGGCTATGACCGCCGCCACCCCTCTCATGAGCGATCTTCGGGTGGTAGGCCCTCGCCTTTGCAATCGGTGGGACACGTGCCGGGAGGCTGGTCGCCAACCTCTAGATAAGGAAAACCCAAGATATCTGACTCGTGATGGCTTAAGAGAGGGTAACCCATTGTTTGGCGTGGGGTTCCAGCGGCTGGGCCATCCAGTGCCTACCTCACAAGGGTGGAGGATTTCCCGGCGGGTGCGTAGGAAAATCGTTTTCACGACCGCCCTCAGGTATCCTGACCCTTTTTCATTCGAAAAGACCCAACTGCCCTCCCGCTGCATATTGTTGCCGAAGCCGTAAAACCAAAGGAGGGAATTACAGCGGAAGAAGGATTTAGTGAAGGCTAATGAAGAAACATCCGAAGCAGTTGACAAAAGCTACAATGAACTATTTTATTTTTACCGAAAAATCAATATCATGACAGCAATCGTGTTCTATTTCTCAATGGAATCCAATGAATATTTCATCTACTTTCATATCAAAAAAATATCGCTGACGAATATATTCTGAAGATATTTTAGACGAACGTATAATAAATACACAACATGAGCAGTGTTGGCTTACCCACAAGGGGAATCGATTAATTTCTCGATATTGGACTTTCAGTTCTCCCGGATTTAGTGAAATTCGTCATTTTCAACCATACCAAAGTCATTGTCATCAATAGTAAACACTATTCGAACAACATCGTTTTTATGAAAATTGCCGCCCACGGGGAAAAAGGCAAATTTAGTGTTCACCGCGAACGTGTTAAGGTGTTAAGGCTCTGCTATAATTGTTTCTTCAATACTGCCCTATCCTCGCATACCTATTTTCTTTTTGCCGTAATCATTCACTGCTTAGTAGACGCTCCCTTGTTCTTAAGATAACTACTATTTCTCCTCTTCAGGGTCTCTTTCAGCACATTCACTCATGACTATCTCGGCTAGCCATTCCTTTCAGTAGCATTCCTTACTGTATCATACATTTTATTCACTATTCGGTTTTCATCCGCCCTCAGTATGGCCAAAAACACGCTCATTTGAAAGTTTTTTTCTTATGTGTCTAGTTATTATCCAAAAGAATTGCTTGTTGTGTTGATATTCCTGCCCATGATAAATTTTGCTAAATTAACGCTTTTGAAAGGAATTTACGTTTCCCCAAGTGTCAATGTTCTTCGGAAACATCACGGATGCGTTCAACAAACAGCATTTGAAGAAAAACCTTTTTTTGCCTATTATTAATTTGTAAAGCCCCGAGTGCACGCAGCACCCTCTTCTTGCCAGCCCTGCCCCATAGTGCGAGAAATTTTCTCTAACTCTTTCTTTGCCCGAATATATTTCAGTTTTATACAAGCACTTGAGCGAGATATGATTTCACATAGAAATCAATGTATTTGATATAAAATCCGAATTATTGGGAAATTGAGTGGAATTTTTGCACAATACAAATAGTTATGGGCAATTTTCCTCAAAGATAATATTTATTCGAACCCGTGTTTAAATGTTTATACACCATCATCAGGTCCTGATGTCATCAGGCTTGTACATCATCATCAGCTGATTGAAACCCGGAAAGTAAATATTATCTTTGTGGTAATTGCTCATTTTTATTTCTGTACAATGAATTTGACCCCACCAGCAAGAAAACTATCTCACGTTAACCAAACTATAACCATTTACGATCTTACTTTATAAGATATTTGCCCAAAAAACAGCTGTTTTCCTTGGGAAATTGTGTGGGTACGCATTCAAGGGAGACTTTAAAAATGAGAAATTTTACCTTAAAAAGTGAGAAACGCATAGAACTCGTCATAAATAATGACGATGTGCGGTTTTTATAAAGTCTCTGCTTTTTCAAAGATAAACCAAATATTCAACGCAGCAATTTTTCTCAGAAACGCAAAAATAACATCGGTTGTGAAGGCTTTTTGGGCATACGGCGTGAAAAAAAATGAGTCAAGTTTAAGTCTTAAGTGTGTATTTTGTCAATTAATTAGAATATCAGTCTCATGAAATAACGGTATCGCGCCATTACTGCTACAATTTTTACTAAATGCCTCTTACAGCTGCGGAAATTTAAATGCAAATTCGAATATTTTCTCTGTTATGTTTGGAAAAAATACTCGCTCCAACTTCCTTTTGTTCTTCGGATCTTTCGACTCCCTCATTCTTGCAAGGCGGTATTCTTAGAGGATACGGGAGTGGAGACCTGAAGAAAACAAATCCTTGCATTGATGTCTGCCGATGTCATTAATCCCCCTCCTCAGAACTTAAAGATTTTAAAGAAGTGCTCAGTAAGTCGTAAGTGCCTCTGAAGATTAAATTTTGCTAAATTAACGCTTTTGAAAGGAATTTACGTTTCCCTAAGTGTCAATGTTCTTCGGAAACATTACGGATGCGTTCAACGAACAGCATTTGAAGAAAAACCTTTTTTTGCCTATTATTAATTTGTAAAGCCCAGAGTGCACGCAAGCACCCTCTTCTTGCCTGCATGATGCTCTATTTTTCAGGACAGAAATGAGAAACCCGGTTTGCACCGCAAGTGGTTCCAGATGCAAGTCCATTAGTTGATTCCGATGTCACCTCGAAAGTGTATATTTTTGCCTTATTTTCTATGCATTAAGAGAAAGCCGGGGGAGGACATCTTATGATAATTGTATAAATAATTTTGTCTGCAAAATTTGTTAGTGTTTTTGTTGTGTGTTGATAGGATCTAGGTTTCTTGGATTGTGTGTGTGGATAGGATCTGTCAAAATAAATAGGAGAAAGACTAAAATCCTAGTATGCGGAAGAGAGAAGCTGAATGTAGAAGTCACCCTGAGGAGAGATGAATTAGAGCAAGTGGATTCCTTCACCTATATCGGAAGCAACATCACGTGGGACGAAAGAAGTACAATGAAAATCAAGCTGAGATTAGCCCAAGCTAAGAAGGCATTAATGGGAAAAAGATAACTGCTGTGCTCAAAGAAGATGCGACTACAAACCAGGAAACAGTATGTGAAAATATTCGTGTGGAGCGTAGCAATCTACGGATCGGAAGCATGGACAATTGGAAAACCTGAACAGAAAAGACTAGAGGCCTTCAAAACCAGGTGCTGGAGGAGAATGCTGAAACTAAAATGGACGGACAAAATAAATGATGAAGTGTACATAAGATTGGAAGGCGAAGAAACCATAGTGAACTCCATACAGGAAAGAAGGACCAGATAGATTGGACACACCCTGAGACACAATGGGTTGGTGAAGAACATAATTGAAGATAAAATAGAGGGAAAAGTCCCTAGAGGAAAACGCAGAAATAAGTTTATGGACCGAATAAAGAGGAAAGTATATAGGAAGAGATACCAGGAGGTAAGGGCAAACTAGCATTATATAGGGAAGGGTGGAGGGCTGCAGTCAACCAATTTTAGATTTAAACAGCCAATGAATGAGGATCTAGGTGGTTCATTCTAATTGCAAACGGTGGATTACATTGATCCTGGGTTAGGAATATAAAATATAACTCGAAATAAAATGGGATAAAACTCAGTGAAGAAATCATTTTCTTGACCGTTGTTCGAATCGACCGCTATTCAGGTGGGTTGGCCAGTGTAACTGTGTGTAAGTAAACTGGGTAACTCTACTGACCGGCTATTTAATTGAAAGATCCGTGTTTGAATCCTGATCGAGTCAAATTATTATTTTCGCTGCGAATTTCCTCCCTTTGCTGTGTAACCTTCTTTCCGAGCACGAGGCTCCATGCCATGTCATTTGTGCATTTCGCAGTGATGTATTTTCGAGAGAAAAAGTCTGAGCTTTGGCTTTCTCGGCGATTCGATAACACCGGGGAGGCTTTCGTGAAATAATGTTCTTTTGCCCAATAAAGATTTTTTGATGAATTATAATGTCTGACCAAAAATATGATGTGCGAATTCTTTGCTACCCCTCCACCCTCTTTTAAGGACGTGGCGTCCCGCGGTCTGGACCTTCCGCTTGTGGACTGGGTGCTCCAGTGGACCCCGCCGCCAACGCCCACCGACTATGTGCACCGAGTGGGGCGGACGGCCCGGGGCGGCAACACGGGTGCGGCCCTCCTGTTCCTGGCTCCCTCCGAGGAGCCATTCCTGCGGGACCTCGGCCAGAAGGGCATCAGGTGACGGATATATATTTTCTTTACCTCACTAATTCAAGAGTATGTTTTCTTTTTTTGAGGTTAATCCACAAGAATATTAGATTGGCAAAGAGACATCGAATCCAAAAAGGCGTGATAGCTGCAAGTGTAATAAATGCCATGAAGAAAAAAATACGCCTGTACCGGTAGTCGAACCACGGACATTAAGCTTGCTGAGCGTATAGCCTGACAAGTAGAAACATCAATCCCTTACCAGCCTTAACTCCTATTTTAGAGACACGAATAACTTAAGTTGTTTCTCATTCAAGTTTAGCCGTAAAGCTTATAAATATTCATTTCAGTGTTCACATCAAATGCGATCTTTATCTAAACTCACACTTATCGTCTATAGTTCTGGACCTAAACCTTGGTTCCAATGCGTTAGACGGTGTTTGTATTCATTTTAAGGTAGTCCGAGCCAGATAGTTCCCTAGTCATAATAGAGACCATATTCGATTTTTTTTAAAATTTCAACTGCTGTAGGACACATGAATTAAATATTCCATTATAAATGGTGCAATAATTATAGTTTTATATGACAAAAATTGTAACTAATTAAATGAAAATATCTAAATGAGTCTTTAACTTGACTCATTTTTTTCACGCGGTACGTTTGAAACTCCATCAAAACGGAAAGTTTATTTTGATTCCGAAGAATTTATTGCTGTGACAATATGATTAATTTTCAAAAATAGTTGAGAAAACACACTAACTACACACTGTTGATTTTTTGACGAAATCCAAGTTCGGGAAATGCCTCATCTTTAATAGAAGGCCTCTCTGGAGTGCATATACGTACCATTTCCCATATAAAAGGGCTGGTATTTTTTCGTAAATATCTCGGAAAGTAATATGGTAAGGGGTTGAATTTTTGATGTCGTTGGAAGGGTGATATACTTTTCTTTAAATGAGACCAAATTCATTGATTTATAAGTAAAATGATATTTCGTTCAAACTACCTTAAGGAAAGAGATTGCCAGCTGGAACCCTAACATGGGGTAGAAATAACGATATTTCTGTCTGTGTGAACTTGTGTAGAGACAGTCGACAAATTCGGTTCACATGAAGAGGATAGTGACCCACTTGCCTTGCATCGTGGGGCTTCAAATGGAAAACTTATGGGCCCTATTAGAATATAATCTGGTGGGAATGCTGGGAACCTCCACTGGAAAACCTAAGGGCATATTTTCCCGAGAAGTGGTGGAGTATAACTCGAAAAATTGTATTTTTGGTGTATTTTCCATGATATGCACTCCGTTTATGGGAGCTAATTGTAATGAAGTTAAAATTTTGTTGCTCATAATTTGATAATTAAATGTTTATTTCTTTTCCGATCGTCTTTTGTGTATTATGTGGATAAAAACTTTCCTGTGTATACATTTTTTCACTCATCTAATTATTATTCTTTATCGTCGACATGGGAAATTTGGGGACTGCGTACAGCAGAAATACCTACAGGTGTCCGTCTCTTTGCTCACCCTGAATGTTTTTTGATTGCAAGTGCTCCTTAATTATTATTTAAATTATATAATTGTAGTATAATCTCCTCTACACTTAATGAAGGGGACGAAACCGATTCGTATAACCTGTTGTGCTTAATAGTTGATATTCAAAGGTTAATGTGGTGAATATACGTACACTTATTGATTTTGATCATATAAATACAGTAAGGTTAGAAAAATAATAACTGTAAATCTCAAATAATATATTATTTGATATGACAATTTTCTTCTGCACTTTTCTTTTCAACGATTGCGGGCAGCCTTATCTCTTTCAGTGTTCCTTAATAGTTTCGTTCGACCAGTTTCTTTTTGGCGAGGCTCCGGTAAACTGAGATCTACTGAATGTTTTTTTTATCAATGATGGAATTTGGGGGACAAAATGTTTGATTTTTGCCTTGCCATTTGCTGGCTTGGAAACCTCCATATATTCTGATATTCTTATATAAGTATTCTTTCTATATCAGGCCAAAAGAGGAGAGTATAGATCGGTGTTTAGAAAATCTCTTGGAGGTGGGACTCTCCACAGGAGTACTGAATGTTGTAAGTACCTTGTCGATTCATCATTTCATGTGCATGAAAATTCATTGACTGGAAGGATTCAGGCGTACTTCTTTTTATTTTTACGTACTATAGTCTTTTGAAGTTAGGCGTTTTCACCTCCCATTTATTTGGGATATGTACTGGTTATAGTTTATGTTGGCATGGTTTATCTTTTTCGCACGTACCGTGTTTTTTTAATAGAGGAATATTTGACGGCATCGCACAGGGAGCTCAGAACAGTGCTCCACCAACGCCTTTGCCATTGTCTCATCGATGTCAGCACTTTATATTGTCTATGACTCCTTGCGTATTACTTCCCTCCATGATTATGTGGTTTTTTGACAGTGTTTGAAATGAAATATGACTTTCAGTCGGATGGAAAATACCTCCTTGTACACTGCCGTCACTTTTTATCTGCAGATCAATGCAATTGTGAGTGAAAAATTCATTGGAATGGACTTGAACTCGAGCGCAGATGCCTCGAACATGGCGCTTAGTGGTCTTAACATTTAAGTTCTCAGGCGTCCTCTTCCTCTGTGAATTTTATGGTGGCCAAAATTAGTGAATTATTCTTACGGTTCGCTAATCTTCATAAATTCATAGGTGGAATAAGGCATCTTTGTAGCGTACCTAGTAACACTAGGCTCAATATCGAGGGATCTTGGTGCGAATCCCTGTCTTGGCGATTACCTGTTTTCTCTGTTTCTCAAACCTAGTTGATCGCTGTTTGGTGGGTCCATCACTGGGCGGCCATTTCGCTTGTATTTTTAAATGTTTTTTTCCCGGTCGGAACAGCAATAATGACAATTTATTCTATACTAGATCAGAATTTTATCATTTTTGACCTCTGCTGCATACTTTGTTCGTAGTTCTGACTCTGTACGTTGCACCTTATCTGTTGTCAGGAGGAGTTTCCGCTGTCCTTCGTTCACTTATTGAATGAAAAAACCTCCCATGAATAATGTGAGAACGAATGATTCCGCAGTGTTATACGTTGAACTCCTGCATTTTCCGAGATCAACTGCCTCGGTTGCTGTGGCAATGACAGCAGTTTCTCTGACACTACTGCCAGCGTCCTCAGGTTGGAGATCTTCAGTCATCTTCGACCTAAACACGCTGGTAGTAGTGTCAGCGAAACTTTTTTCATCGCTACAGCATCCAAAGCGGTAGATCCTGGTAAATGAAGGGTTTCCATAAATAATATTTGTGTCTCAAATTTATATTTTGCATGATCAACGCCTAGGTGTATTTGTCGTGTAAAAGGTTTGTGGTCGAGTATTAGTGTTCTGTATGCCATCCTCGCTTTATTTTGTTTCGTTGACGCCAAGTACTTCCCTTTCTTTCACTTCGCCTGTTAGCACGACGTGGACTCGGGGGACTCGGCTGCAGTTGATCTTCAGCTTCAATTTGAGAACGCAGTCCTCAAGAGAGGCGATCTCCACCAGTCCGGCTGCAAAGGTACGTTCCAGAGAGAAGTGGTGTCTTAGAAAGTCTTTTTAAGATAGTTTAAAAAAATTTATTTCGTGAATGATCTGCGGAATGTAGTGATGAGAAATTTTCTGTATCGTTTTCATAAGATTTCCGGATGACTGTCTGATATTTCATTGTTCTAGGGTTTTTATTTTCTCTTGTTGAAGCGACATTTGTACCCGTGTTTGGTTGAAGTCAATGTTTATCGAATTGAAGATTTTCCCGAGGATATGACTCCGGTTACATTGACTTTACATAGCTAATTGTTCATTTAAAATTAATTTAGTGAGAAGTAATGGCCAATTTTCGGTTGACTACGAATAGCGTTCATATACATCCGTGAATTATAAGTCAAGGTGCGACTGAGGATTATGAAGAGCCTTGCCATTTTAAGTGTGTTTTCTGAAATATTCTTTTACTGCAAGAGCACACACTTAAAACATATGCGGCACAGAATTAGAGAAACTAGGTTTTGTCAAGCGTATAATAGGAAGGTCCGCGAATGAAAAAGTGAAAGAGAGATGCTACTTCTCTCTGGTTAGTCCACACCTCAAAGACGCTGCAAGCATTTTGGACCCTGGACAGAAAGATTTAACAAAAAAAATAAAAAAATACAAAGGAAAGTTGCGCGCTTTGTTAAAAACTGCTGCGAGCGAACATATAGTGTTTCAGAGCTTTTGGAGAGATTAAGATGGGAGCCCCTATAGACTCGGAGGCTACACGCTATACTTAGTTTGCCTGAGAAAGTCAGAACTGGTGTGTTTGAGAGTAATACAGAGAATATTATCATGGCGCCGCACTACATCTCTAGGTCTGACGGAGGCTATAAAATAAAATAAGAGAGATATACATTGCCGATCAGATTGGTACAAAAAATGCGTTATTGCCGCGACTTCTAAATGACCACAATAAAAACTGAGCTCCACTCAATACACTCCCATAATACACTTCACATCTTCACCTCCCAAAACCTTATCCCTTACATCTTTACATGGCTGGTGTGCTATGATACCCCTGCCACACGCCCATGCGGCGGCTCGCAGGGTAGTATGTAGATGTAGATGATGGGACTGAAATTAAATCCAGAGGATTCCTGTGTGCTCCTTTTGAGATCTTTTTGGCTTCCTAAACCACTACCAAAGTTGCGTGAGCTTTCGGCCTCCTTCATTTTCTGGTGAAACCTGAAGGCATCTGATACCTGATATGGATGATTAGCTTGCCGTCTACTTAGTACCAAGTCGTCTCTCATACCTGTCAGACTTGATCTCAGACGGAATGCTGTCGTTTCATTAGTGTCCGTAAGCATTTCGGCCCAAATCAGAGCGGGTGGAATTGAATAGAATAGGTTTAATTATGCTGTGGGTTTCCCCATAAGAGCAAAAAATAGAAAATACATAAAATTCTGCTTTGAGTAAAGAATAACACAAAAATATATACACCTGGCCCACATCTCACAGTGATGAAAAACAAAAAATTCACAGTTACAGATAATTAACACTAAAAACAATGGAAAATATAATATCAATCACCAAGAGATAACGAAAAACCAATAATTTGTCCGATCGCTTTGGAAACGTATACATCTATAACAGGATACATATTTCTATTATTGGCATATATGCTGCATATGGTAATAATTAAAAAGTTTTTCCTTAAGAACAGACAGCGAGGAAGAATTTATGGATAATGGCAAGGAATTCCAGAGATTTGAGCCCGAGATGAGAAATGATTTAGGATATGTATTTGTCTTAGGTAAGAGGTAGGAGGGGTAAGTTCTAGTGGTTCTAAGAACAGAGACCGATTTGGATTTGAACATGGATAAGAGATAGACTGGTTATTTATTGCAGAAATGAGTGAAGAGGAATGACCCGAGTAATTATTTCCTCCAAGAAGAGGTTTTAAGCCATGACAAGTTGAACGCCAGGATCGTGATGTTCCCATATGATTAGTTCATCAAGAGGGGGGACATAGAGTGATTTAACTTTTTGAAATGAGTCTGATAAATCTTGCTAGAATGATTATTTTTTTTCGAATTATCAGATCTTTTTTAGCGATACTTTCTCTCGTTTTCCGAATTTTCGCTCCGGATGGTCGATCTTTTACTGAGCCCGGTATTGTTTTTGCTATTTCAGCAATAGCATGGTTTATGTAGGTGATTGTGAAGACATAAGTTCCCCTCGCCTGAAAACAAATGATTATGTTGGTTGTGAAATTCCTGGAGTTGTTTTCGTGCGTCAAAATATAGAACATATAGAACGATGATATAAAAGTGATAATTTTAAGCCTGACTCGACTCATCATTGATATGAAAAATTTAAGTTAATTTCCTACGTTTTGGCTCTTATGAAACCATATTTTTATAGGAACTTGTACCTTCGAAGATATTGATTGCTTTTTCCTCTATTATAGCAATGTCTTTTTACATAGATTGAAGATATCATACGCTTCCCATCTTTCTTTCGCTAGCCTACACGTCTTTCGTTCGCTTCTACGCCACTTACCCGAAGGAGTCAAAGGAGGCCTTTTCCGTCAACAACCTTCATCTGGGCCACTACGCCAAGGGCTTTGCACTGAGAGACCCTCCGTCGGCCATCGGGGTTGCCGTCGGTCGCGCCATTCGAAGGGGTCGTGCCGCTGCTGCGAGGGGCGGCAGCAGGGGTGGCAGCAGGGGTGGCAGCAGGGGTGGCGGAAGGCTGATGAATGCCGAACGGTGAGTTGCCCTTTACATCTTCCAATTCGGCTCCCGACAGCGTTTACTCTCTTTCTGCCTGAAGAATCGTTGGTGATGTCATTTGTTCGACGAATAATCATCATCAGCTGTAATCAATCGTGAGAGAACTCACCTGCAGCTTTCCACTTCGCTCTTATCCCAGCTAAGTGTTTATTCCCATCGCAATTCCTCATTGTAGCATCCCTTGGGATTTTTCTGGATTTCCCTTTATCCTTACTAGCCTCAAAATTTCACAGCCTTGACAAATTTCGAGGATAGTAGGACTATACACGGTATTCTCCTAATTTTTCAAAAAGAGCGAATGCCTCGTTGTGTTCCAACCTCGCAGGCTGTGGCGCTATGCCCACATTTTGGGCTGCTTCGTTACATTGTATGCCCGACAGTCTAGAACATCTTTTTCCATTAAAGCCTTCAAATATCCACTGGGAAGGACGCCTTAATTGGCCTGCGCTCTCGGCGCCATATTGAAGGATCCATATTTGAGTCCTGGTTAAGGCGAACATTTTTCTCAGTGGATTGTCGCTCTTAAATAAATTTCGCTCTTTCAAATTTATTCAACCCTATCATTTATCTTTCTCCGCTTGCACTTCTCAGCGAATTTTTCTGAATTATTTTTCACTATATTATAGTTTTCTGGTAGCTGATATGCAGTTCAAATGGAATCAAGGCAAATAAATAAGCTCATGTTTAGGTTTTCAACTTCTTTTCAACATTTAATTGTGTCTATCTCTTCCTTTTATAGTTGATCTTGCCTAGAATTATGTGGTCACTTGACAAACTTTTTCTGATGGTGTCGTTATTGTGTTTATACCTTCCTTTGCCCTTGTCTCGGACAGTAATTCTTACATAGTCCTTAATGCTTATTTTTATGTGGCGCAGAGTATCGGATGCTGTTGAACGCGACCGTTTTGCCCTCGCTAACTTTGTCTGGTGTAGCATTTGGAGGGAGGGTCGTTTCTTAAGGAATGTGTTCATTGGAGGAGATTAATGGCCGAGGGTCAAAAATGTATTCCCTTCAATTGGACGAAACCTCTTGTATTGAAGATTGCTTTTCCATCGCTAGATCAAATGCTCCATTTTTTGTTGTCTTCTTATATCCAGCTCTTCCAACTTGTCCACTTTGTTCAGTTTCTACGATTGGTGCTAAATATCCGGGGTGAAGTTCACTTCCACGTTCGTCCTTCTGCAGATGTCTCACCAAGTGTGATTGGGGAAATTTTTCCGTGCAGGAAACTTGTCTTTCGTGCCTCCGCTCACGTTCGGAATGAATTCCCAGTTTGTCCTATATAATTAGCGTCACAATCCTTGCAATTTAGTCTGAAAATCCCACTCTTTTGAAATTTATTATTTTTTATTTTTTTTTGTTGAGGAAACATCATGAATTATTATTTTTTCTGTGAAATTCCGCTGTTTTCTTCTAACCTTTCACGCTTTGCCGCGTGGTCTTCACGTTATGCTAATTGGGACGTGTGGTAGAGCTGCCACATCGACTAAAAAACATCGAGTAGTCGATTTTTCGATGTTTATAAAAGTACTCACCACTCACTCAATTTTCATCGGATTATTTTACTACTCGATGTTTTCGATGTCTCGGCCTAAAAACATCGAGTAGTCCGATACATCAATGTCGATGTGGCATCCCTAACGTGTGGTGTTTCTTTTTCCGTCGGTGCGGTCATCCGTGGTGGCCTGCTGTTTATCCTGGCACAATCAGGAGGCGACGACCGTCCAGCATCAAGGGATCGGACGGTAAACCCGACGGCGCGGGCCGCGAAGGCCGATCCCAGATGCTGCTCGTGTCCGAGTACGCCAGCGGAATGGACGAGCCCAAGAAGAAGAAACGCAAAGCCTGACGCTGACCCAAGTACGAGAGTGTCGATTTGACACTTTCGGTCTAGGGTCGGTGGGACAGTGGGTGTCATCGGCTGCTCATCTCCGTCGTTTGCCGAGTCCCTCATCATTCTCCTCACCATAAGATGAACAGCCGTGTTTAAAACACACGGATTGGCGTGCAATGTCCGGGGTTGAAATATGACGGGTGATCTTTGCGGTATCCTCCCCAATTCTCTTACGAAATCGAGGTGAATGCGGATTTATGCAATTCATACATCATTAAGGCATATATCAATGGGTATTACGCTGTTAATTTGTTTTAGTACATGGCATATTTTTTTTAAAGGTAGTACCCTAAAAGTTTTGTTGAAAGAGGGTCGAATAACGTGTTTCAGCTTTTGATGCATCTTGCTTGCTGTCGCGATGTTTATTCTGTGAATTTAACGTAGTTCTGATTTCGAATTTACCATTACATTCACATCATCCGGAGAGCATCTTAAATCTGAAATTAAGGGGATGGACATTGACGAAGTAATTACGGTGACCTGTATTGAGCGTTTACTCAGTGCTCATGAAGATGAGCTTATGCTGTACCTGAATTCCAATGAACTAAAACTATGAGCAATACTACCTTACAAGATTATGAAGTTTAGTCAACGGTTGAATTAGCTGATGTCCTTCCAACATTTTTTTAGTCAGTTGCATTCCTTATGTGTTCTTGATTTCGTTCGCTGTTCTGAGTTTCAATGGTTGCTTCCTACTTGACTTAAGGAGGAATACGGTCCCTTTGGACTACCTGTCTATGTGAAATTTTTATCCATACGAAATTATCAGCAATATTTTGATGTAATTGACGCAGTGTTATGACAGATGCTATCGAATGTGCCTCCTCGCAGAGGTATGGTGGGAAAATCTGTACATGAATGTGATGATGAGAGAATGTTTATTGTTTTTGTTTACTTATGAGTTCATGTCATATAAATATATGAAACAGGTTTGACAAAAATTTACTGTTCCTTCAATCCTTCGCGATTATTTATTTGTCATGGCCGCGTCTTAAGATGTTATTAGATATCATTCACTACGTTTACCAATCGAACTAAGATCGATCTGAACTCGGACAGATCCGACAGTCTAAGCCAGCCGACTCGGATTGCCTGGTTTACCAATGCGAGATCGATTGAAATATCGATAATTATCGGTTCATATTGATTTGAAATCTCAGATTAGCCCGCTTCTCATATCGACCCCAATAACCCGTTGCACTTACCATACCGAGCTGAACCGGCCAAATCGATCTGAGTTCAATTGTTAAACGTTATGAATAATCAACTTTTGGGACCTTACTTGTTTTTTCATTGAGCGTGTGTTTAAATGTATCGTATCGTAAATTCGGTTTTTAAAAGAGAATAAAACTGATGAAAACTTGGCAATGTCCACTGGATCCAGTGGACATTGTCATGTTTTAATCAGTTTTATTCTTTTAAACAAAAATTTCCCGCAATATCTCGCCGGACTTCGTTGAGTTTATTCGGTTTTTATTTTTTTCTCTTCATCGGTGCAAGCCTTGTCTGTTTTCTCAGGCCCAATTCCTGGTTCAGGGTTGTGTTTTAATTGTTTTTCACGTCGAACGTGGAGCTTGGATATCACTAGGTCAATGCTTCGACCTCTTGAATATCAGTCGTGGAGCAGCATATATAAGCACCAACGCATATCCACGTGCTAGTCCCAGCTTCTTGTGAAGTGTTTTTTAACTTCACTCGGAGTAAGTTTGAGCTACTAGTCGCTGAAATGGCTAAATTCAACAATCGATTTACATATATAGATATCTCCAAGAAATGTATCAGCACCTCTTCTGTTTAATACCTCGTGCATAACTGTTAAAACATCGTTACATGCCTGATGTGCAATGAGAATGTACTATTGAAAGAATTTCCAATAATTGTGGAAATGCAAATTAACCCACATGTAGGGCCGGTTCGCGGGAGAAGTCAAAGGTTTGGTAAGAAAACGACTTGTTCTCACCGACACTCAAGCGAGACTGCCTTTATTTCCTTCTTTTACAAAAAGTTTTCCCCGCAGAGGTCCACCGTCTCTCGGGCCCCCCCTACCCTCCATTCAAGCAGGGATTTCCCGGGGCGCCGGCCGACTTCGGTTCCCTCCGTTTCAGTCGGCTCCAACCGCTATACCACATCTAAATACTCGCAGTTCCATGCGAGCCGCCGCAAGGGAGTGTGGCTGTAGGTCTATGACGGAAGTGAGGAGAAGGGAAATAACTGGGAAATGGTAAGGGTGGAATATTTTGAAATGCTGTTGATGAATTGGGTATTTTGCTCGTATTTTGTTGTTATCATTGGTTTGTTAGCGGAATGAAGTCTTGTACTTATGTATTTTACTTGGCATCTGTCTTGTTTTGCCGCTTTTGTCAGTGTAGCAGATGCTGAGTGAAGGTAAAACGATTGTCTTAATTCCAACCTGACATTATGGAGATCTGAATTTTTCCATTAAGCTTTTAGAGGATCTTCAACTTGGGACAACCTGGAATACCTGTAAAAGTTATAGAAAATTGTAATGAGCCTGGAAATGTCACAGGAATTGAGAAATTAATTGGTCCTAGTCAAAATATGATTGTTTGCGATTAGTGAGGAGCACAACTTTAGGCTCAGTTGGTGTATTGGGAAGTTTTTAATCCCCTCTCTGAATGAAGCAAAGGAGAACTTACTTGGTGTTTAGCAATTAATTATGCCCCTTAGTGAGGGCGGAACGGAAAAGGTGAATAGAATGTTTCACGTGCATGTGAGGTTATCAAGTGTGCACCATTTGATGGCCAGCGCGAATAACGCCCAGAGTATGCAAATGGTGGGCTATCCGTCTCCAACTTGGATGGTGAGCTCACCTTCTTGTGTTGCCTTGTGGTTGATGGGACGTGAGGCTTATATGGGATCCGAAGAGAAGCTGGCTTTCCGCCAGAACGATAGTGATGGTGTTTTATTTGTTGGAAAACTTTTATGTCTTGTGCTGCAATTTTTGCGCCTTATGTGAAATTCTTACCTACGAAATGGATATTTTCCCTTGAAAAAATGAAAATTCTATCCTAGATAATCTGTATAAGTCTTAGTACTTTATAATTCATGGCCATTAGCAAACCTGTTTTTGTATAAAGTGAAGCCTACGTGTTTAATGAGGTTCGCTACCTCCAACAGCTTCGTGGCACATGCTCGATCTGGTGTTTTTTTATTTTATCGATAGGGTGAAATAGGAAAGGCCAGGCACGCTCTTATTGAAGAAAGTTATCTTGACAGCCACTGCGAGATGCGCTACGTTAGACACGGAAAGTCAGCCGATACAGCCCGGAAATCCTTCAATTAAATGTCATGGTTGGCAAAAATGATTCGCGTCCCAGTATTCGTTTTTTGCGACTGAGTACGAGTGTCTGGAAAGAAGAATGCAAAATGCTCTCAACTTCGTATGAACTCCTTAATATTACGGGGCAGTGGAATACAAAACAGCCTCTCTTCCCTTTCGTATTGGCAATTAAGTGCTGAACAGTAGTTTCCATCCAAGATGATATCGCTGTTGAAATACAATGATTTAGCTTATAAAAAATTGAAAATTATCACTTTCTTCAAAATCGAATGATTAAAACATATTTCACCTCATGGATTCTCCGTTTATGTGATTCCCTTCCCCATACGTCATTGGACGTGTTCACCAATATGTGTCCACCGGCTGCATGTGTATCGACTACCCTAAAATCTTGGATGCACTCCAAAGTGGTATTTTATATCAGCTTCTGCGCTAAAATTCGTGCACCGTGGGAGTGCTTTTATTGGAAGATTATGCGAGGCAAGCGGGGTACACCACGCGAAGGCCACGTATCTGATCGTGAGGTGTGTGCAGCGAAACCCTCGAAATTATTCCTAGTGGTATGTAAGGAGTCATGTGGTACGAAAACGAATAGTGGGCGTTTGCCTGAGTCGCTCGAGTGACTTCTACTCGAACATGGCAGCCGAGCGGTCAGTAGCAGTCGTGGAAGCGTTACCCACTCGGGTTATAGTGAGTGAAACAATGAAAATGGCATGCTGCTTTCTGACATATCAGATATATTCAAGCTTCAATTAATGCATATGATTGTGTTATCCGGAAAATTTTTAAGTTCCATGCATAGGAAAGAGCTGTCATTTATCCTAGGTAATGTATTTACCTGAAATGCGATCGCTTCGCCGGTAAAGTAATCAAGGAAATGATTTTGCCGGGAGATAAATGAACATTCTATTTGCGAAGAGTTTTGAATAATTTTTTTGGTATCTTTCTAATTTTGACTCTAATAATGGTTTTGTATCTAAAAAAAAAGGTGTTATAAAACTTATATTTTTACAAATAAAATGTTTGCCAAGTTTGGTTACCATCTTGAAAATTAAATGATGTGAAGAAACTTACTATAGGAAATGAAAATCAATTCTCGAAGAAGACTTGGGCTAGTTTTACGTCGTAACCGTTGAAGCGCCCAAATGCCTTGTGTCGTTTTAATAATAACAGCAAAAATTTATCTGATAAAAAGTTAACATAATCTCAAGAAAAGAACTTTGATATACTTTTAAACAGTTAATTCTCACACTACGGCCTAGGTTTCGTCATTATGTGGGTATTATATAAGTAATATGTACGACTTAAGTATTGTCGTACGTAGGTCGATGTGGAGATTAAATAGTGTGAAAATATAACTAAGTTCTTTTCTTGAAATCATGTTATCGATTGATAAATTCCACGATACACCGCCTGCTTCTTTAAACTTTTTATCTGGTAAAATGCTTGCTTGGCCATGATTCGGTATCTGAGGAGATGCGATCCCGTGGTCATAGGACAAAAATACTTCAAATCATCCACCGTACCTCCTCCCGAGGTATTGTAGGACCCTTGCGAATCGCTTTTCACCCTTGAAGATTGAATCACATGGAGGTGGAAAGTTAATATTCGGTCGGCTATAATTGCGCGTATAAAGTTTCGGCACTCGTTTTCTGGGGCGAGTTTGTTGTGTTCCCACATGGCTTGCTGTTTGCGAAGTCAGGCTCGATCTTTCTCGCCTTGTTTGTCGATTGACGAGAGGGGAGCGGCAGAATCGGATGCGCAGGGCCCAAGAATGGGAGAGGATCATGGGCCACTGAATAGTGGGGGGCTTGCGGGTGTCGATAGAGGGGGGAGGAATTCTGGAGAGGGAGTGAGAATGGAGGCAGTATTACCAACTTTTCGAAACACATGGCACGTTTCGGTTTTAAGAAGTGATCTCTTGCCGAGAAAATGGGGGTAATTTCGTAAAAGTGGAACTCCGTGGCTAGTCCCGGATAGCTTAAAAAAGTTGAGAAAATGGTTGTCTATCAAACTTCTTGGGCGGAGGGAACAGGAAAAATCGGACAAGATCTTGAAGAGAAAATCGTGTGAAAAAATATTTAACTGAGTGGTCTGTCTTGGAACCCTAATCTCTTACATTCGCAGGCCCCTATCTCCTCAAAAGATCTCTTTCTTCACCTCAGCATACGTCCTGCCTCTCTTCACCTCGCACATAAATTCTCCTTTCCCTTCCTTGCTTAACCAACATCCTCCCCTCTTGTCACCTCCTTCAGCGTCCCCTCGCCCCTCATTCAAGCACCCCCTTGCCTCTCATTCCAGCACCCCACTCTGCCTTCTGCAGCTTCCTCTCCTAACCCTCCTTGCCGAGCTAGCTCTCTTCCGCCATCCTTTCCGTCCACCGCACAGAACCTTTTCCATTCTCATCCTTACTCGCATGGCAAACGTCTGCTGCGTATTGTCATCTTTTATCCTGTATTAACGTCTCTGTTCCTTGCTGCTCTACTCAAATACAATAACTGTGACAGAAGCGATAAAATAAGAGAGATGCATTGCCGAACAGATAGGTGCAAAAACTCGTTCTTTCCGCGCCCAATAAGCGACCAAAATAAAAAATGAGCTACGCTAAATACGCTGCCATAATACACATTACCATTTCACCTACCAAAACCTGATCCCTACATCTTTACCCGGCTGGTGTCCTAACACTCCCTGCCAGACGCCCATGCGGCGGCTTGCAGGGTAGTATGTAGATGTAAATGTGAAAAAAAACTCCATTGTGTATTGCTACGTCCTAAGTTACCGTAATTTCATCCGATCATCTGCTCTGAAATGGTAATTTAAACACAATTGAAACTCTGATTCCCGCTCGATCACTGAAGTATAGAATCTCTAAGCTTGGCTTGATATTGTATGTGTGATTGTCCAATCCGTCCAAGTCTTCTGGGTCCTGTCTGAAAGCGGCAGGTTGTAAGTACAAAGCAGCTTCGACTAGAAAAAATAGCCACGATGGAACCCTTAAATAAAATTACTGGTTAGGATTGGTTGCTGTACCTATTTAGCTTTTTTTCAGTGTTTCATATTTAAATGGAACGCTGTGTCCGTGGTGTTTAGTGACAACTTTTGCGCGACAGCATGACTGTCAAGGTATGAATACGATGCTGAATGTTGCCTGGTGGATTCGATTTGTACTTGTGTTAATTAAGTTATCATTGTTACCTCATATATCGATTGCTTTCGCTTGATAAATCTCGCGTTGTTTTATCTGCAGGAACTAATACATTTAGTACCCATGAATTTAAAATAACTATAAAAATCAATACTAGTATGTTCACACACCTACTTCGTGATAGTTTGTTTGTCTATGTGGCCCTCCCTTGGTTTCGAGTTTGATCGTGCTTTACGATTTCCCCTGACTGCTTTCTTATCCCCGGGTATCAGCTGAGGGACCGTTCTAAGTTCAGATTTGAACTGGGACGGCACTTCTTACCTGGTGTGGAATCACCCTGTGCCTCACGCTCTGGTGGTGGCTTTCACGGTATTTTGTAGATGTAGGTTGTAGGACGCAAACTGGAGTTGTTCTGTAGGGGTAGAACTGTTCAATAACTTGGGTTGAACCTTAAAATAAAAAGGGGATAGAAGCAATGAATCGTGGTGAAGTGCGCTAGCGAAAGAAACGTTCGGCAATAGCAAGGAGCTGATGTGGTGACCTATGGTAAGTATGTAAAGAAGAGGCTGGTGAAGAGTTTAATGAGGAGTGCGCCGTTATGTGGGACGGAATTGTGGACTCTGAGTAAAGAATACGAGAATAGGCTGCAGACTATGGAGACGTGGGCCTAGAGGAGGGTAGGGAAGTTGCGGTGGACGGAAAGTAAGACAAACGTGAAAATGCTTGGTATAATGGGTAAGGAACGGAATCCTGGATGAGATTTGGAGGAGCCAAAGTGGGTGGCCGGTAGAGGTAATGGGGGGTGAAGGGCTGCTCAAGACCGTGATAGAGGGAAGGATTCTGGATAAATGGGCTAGGGAAGAAAGTAAATAACCTTTATCTACATCTACAAGCTACCCTGCGAGCCGCCGCATGGCCGTGGGGCAGGGGGTGTTAGGACACCAGCCGTGTAAAGATGTAAGGGATAATGTTTATGGAGGTGCAATAGTGACGTGTATTACGGGAGTGTATTTAGTGTAGCTCAGTTTTTATTGTGGTCGCTTATTGTGCACGGAAAGAACAGTTATTGTATCTATCTGTTCGGCATTGTATCTCTCTTATTTTATCTCTTCTGTTAGACAGAGAGATGTACTGAGGCGTCATGATTATATTCTCTGTGTCGCTCTGAAACACACCTGTTCAGAATTTCTCAAGCAATCTAAGCCTAGCATGTAACCTCCGAGTCGTTAGGGGCTCCCACCTTAATCCCTTTTAAGTTGTAAGACACTTAATGTTCGCTCGTAGTAGTTTTTGACGAAGCTTGCTGCTTTTATTTGTATTTTATTTCTTTTATTTTGTTAAATCTTTATGACCAGGGTCCCAAATGTTCGCAGCGTATTCGAGGTGTGGCATAACCAGAGCGAAGTATCATCTCTCTTTGACTTTTTAATCCGAGGAACTTACTAGTATACGCTGAACAAAACCTAGTTTAATTAATGCTGTGCCGCTTATGTGTTGCAAATGTGTTCCCTTTCGATGTGTGAGAAGTAATTCCAAGGTAATTAACTGTATATGAATATTTTTAGTTTACTCCACCCACAGTGTAGATATTTATGATATTGATATATTTATATAGCTAAGGTAATTTATATAGGTAAGGTAATTCCAAGATATTTAACTGTATCTGAATATTTTTAGTTTACTCCACCCACAGTGTAGATATTTATGATATTGATATATTTATGGACTAGCTGAAGAAGGGTAGGACTTACGCTGAGATGAATAGTGAAATATTATACGTTAATTGAGCCCCACACTTGTAAAATGGAGAGAATTTTGACTGACTTCTTATGAAACCTATCCTTACCGGTAGGTTACTCAATAATAACAATACTGTACCTATACGCAGCGCGAATCATACAAACCTTGAAATTTGGGAGCGTTGGCTTCCCATTTGTAGATTGAAGGGTCGAGATCTCGGAGCGAGTGTTGAACGAGTCGAGAAAGAGGCGGGGAGTGGGCGAAGGGAGATAAGGGTGGAAGGAAAATGGTGTGGGGCAGGGAGTGTTGTGTATGGGAGTCGGGATGCGCGCAGGGCCGCAGGGAATGCTGGGAAGGGAGAGGACGTTGGAGAGGGGGGGGAGGCAGTCAGTCAGTCAAGGGGACGGCTTGCGCAGAAAACGGCGCGTGGAAGACCGTGCCGTCGGGGGTGTGAGATGGAGGGTGCGGGATTGGAGAAGATCCTAGGGTTTCAGCGAGGGGAAAGAGGGTGGGATGGGGGGATAGGGGGTGTGACCACTCATGCGGCACCGCAGGGGATTGCTTCTGGGAAGGAGGCGTGGGGGGGGGGGAGACTATGCGCTAGAGAGGAAGTGGAGGGTATGCGGGGGTGGAGGGTCCCGTGAGGGGGAGTGAGAGAATATTAATGGGTTAATGAAAGGAAAAGGAAAGAGGGGATGAAAGTGGCGAAAGGAGAGACGGGGGGTGGGAGGGATGGCTGGAGGGGTTGGGGGCGTGGAGGCGGGAAGGGTGAGTGGCCGGGTGAGGAAAAGGGTAGGAAGTGGTTGGAAATTGAGAGAATAGAAACGGAATTGCAGATAAACGGAAGGAAAAGGGGGGTAAGGAAGGGGGAGGAGGTTGTAGATGGGGCGCGAGATGGATGGCAGAAGACTTAGTGAGTGAAATGGCGACGGGGGGGTTGGCGGGGGAGGCTAGGAGAGGCAGGCGGCAGGGTTCAGTGGCCACAAACTGCGAGAAGGAAGAGGCGGAAGTGGAAATAAGTAATTGAAGGAAGGGAAAGGGGGTGGTGGTTGTGGAAATGGGCCGTGTTTGCTGGCGGGGTAAAAGCGTAAATTCAATGAAATGAATTATATATAGCGGGAGCAGCAGATGAAGGAGTGGCGGCGAGAAGGCGCCAGGGGAACGCCAAAGAGAAAGAGAAAAGGAATCGGACATAAATCCGGAAAAGGTCGCAGGCACTCTTGGTGCCAAACTCTGCGAGATGTCGTCGTACTCTTTTATGCCCTCGGCTCCTGGAGAATGTTTTCTCTCGCCGAAATTGTCGTAGAAAACGCTCGGCGCTGTATGTGTAAACAGGGAAATGGTGCGGACAGTTATTCTCCCAATGGAGCTGAATGCCCCTCTGCAAGTTTGTGTTTGGGTGAACCTCGATCGGCATTTCCCCGGCCGAAGGAAAGTCTACTAGTAGTGTGGTTTGGTGTGGTGAACTGAAAGCAGTTCTCCGATGATTGAATCGAGGAACGCGATTACAGAGCTTTCTCCGGATGCCACCGGTCCTACCGCGAGAGTCTGCGTCAATCGGTGGGAAGGTTTGAATCGGAGATATTCGGAGCTGCGAATCAAATCATACTGCCAGCAGTGACTTCTAGCGATACGGTATTTCACTGTTTCTCCCAAAAGCGAACTTTGAGTCTATCTGGTTTATGCTTGCTTTATGGTGTGAAAGGCTGCGGGTTTTGAGTCCGCCTCTTATTTTTGCTTCGAGTTCCTTGTTACGAAGCTCCGAACTGATCATCTATGTTAACTCTTTTTTTACTACGAGCGTTAATTTCGCGTTAATTTCAGGTAAAATGTTCGATTATGTATTTGCTGTGGATAATGACTTGGAGAAATCTCAAGTGCTAAAAGCAAATCTTTTTGTAGCAGTCGGGGGGGTATCATTCTATGCTGTGATTTGATATGTTGTTGCAAATGACAGAGCTTTTCTCATCCACAGCGTAATTTAATAACCTATTTAGCTTTATTACAATGCTTATATGCAATTAATTCTTACAAATGACAAAATAATACGTGCACGCCTGACGATTAAGGAATAAGAAGAGATAAGTTTTTTTTTAAACAACGCATGAATCATGAGGGATCGAAGGCTTGGATTTAAAAGCGCGGCAAACACTCGCTCCGAAAGCTTTTGCTCAATGCGTAACGCCACATCAGGCACTGACATAGCCCTAGATTTTGCGTGAAAGCGTTTGCGTCTTCGGGTAATCCTAAGCGACTGTCAATGTGCATGCGATATTATCTTCGGCGCGAGGTCTTGAATTATCCGACGTTCGTGAAGCCCTCTCTCCTCCTCCGCCTCGGAGATACAGGTAATGATTAATTGTTGGTAACATGCCCTTTCCGATGAGAGTCGTTTGCTTACGTACACGTATTTGGGATTTACGTTACGTAACCGGCGGGCTCTCGTTACGTATTTGGGATTTTCGATGGAAATGGCCCGATATTTTAAATTTTAGTTGAAATTTGTTTTTCTCAACCTTTTGTATAATATTGACATAAATATTAGATGGGTAATATCTGTCTTAGTCGGTGATGACAGGCCTTGGTTTTGTGTTTGATTTTCAACAGAAAAAATATCTGCATAACAAATGTATGTAGATACATTCAATTCATACACAAGATCTTTCAAAGAATACTTCAAGAGCCATGTGGAAGCAAAATTAATCTCTCGAACGTCGAATGTGGACCAAAATACAACAATTTATTTATAACCTCGACCTGACGTCTTTTGACCAGATGAATGATCATTATTCTTGTATTGCCAACAAAATTACTGCATGAATAAATTATGGTTTTTCGATGACGATGACGAAATATATTGCTAGCCACAAAGTCAGTGCGCTAGCACATCGGAATTGCGAGATGTATTGCGCGGAACTTAGGGTTTTAGCTCAAAATGTCCGGCAGTTGCCGTGGACCCCCTGCATGAGCAACTCAAATAATGCGTAATTTGCAGTCTTGGCCTCGTTCGTACGAAGCCTAATTTATATCACTCGAATGATTAGTGTCAGCGTCAGAATGAAACATTCGTTACACCTCCTTTTACACCTAAGGTTCCTCCTCCTTACATAGTCCTGGTATCCCCATTTCGGTCTGATTTTAAAAGAGTTTCCCCACGGCTGTGTCGAAACAAAAATCTACTTAATTCAAACTGTTTTATTAGATGTAGAAACCCTGATGTCATTGAAGTCATGCGAAGCTTTTTCAAAGTCGATATTTAGTTATCATGACGTCAGATTATTCCACGATTGTATTGCTGCTGAATACTTATCCTACCGTCACAGCCGACTGCTCATTTCTATGGAATTGCCGTATATAGACTTCAATTATGGCAGTGATGAGGTAATAACTCAATAAGTCGGTGAAATGCCTATATTTTATTGTTATCCTTTTTCTCGGAAGGTCTTACCGCTCATGAAGAGTTTTCCACGAAAATGCATTTATATTAGATGAGGAAATACTAATTTTCTCGCGTTTCTCCCATTTGGCAACATGTAATTTCATGTCCTATTTTCAAGAATAATACTGAGGAAAGTGGCGTGTTGTTGCCGATATCAGATAGAGGGTGCATATTTCTACGAAAAACTATGATATGGATGAAATGGTATTTAAGGTAGTTTGGGCGAAATATCCTTTCCCCTAGAAATCAATGAATTTGGTCTCATTTTAGAGAAATATATCTCACCCTTCCAATGATAGCAAAAACTCAACCCCTTACCACACAACTTTCGGAGATATTTGCCAAAAAATACCAGCTCTTTTACATGGTAGATGGTGCGTGTATGTACTCCATAGAGACATTATTCAAAAATGAGGAATTGCTAACCTCTAGATCTCGTCAAAAAAGTTAAATGTGAAGTTTGTATGTTTTCTTAATTAGTAATGAAAATAAATCATTGTTACCGCGGTTTTTTTCACGAAGACGTATAATCTACCGTTTTGAAGGACTTTCAAACGTACCGCGCGAAAAATAGTCAAGTCAAAGACTTATGTAGATATTTCATTTAATTACTTACAATTTCTGGCATCTTTAACTATATTTTTGCACCATTAGTAATGCATAATTTAATGCATGTGTCGCGCAGCTGGTGAAATGAAAACGTATTATTCGAATATGGTCTCAATAATGATGATGGAGCTATCTCGCTCGAACTACCTTAAGCAATGTAACAATGGAATACGTATTAATACGTAATTAATACGTATTCACGTTAAAACAGTAAGCGTCTTATCTTTCCTTTCTCCCTATTTTGACACAATGTTTCTTTATCAGTGATTATTGGTCACCCGATTCTTAACGACGGGACGTCACGGTGTGAGCTGGTGTGAACGAAGTTATTTAAAGCTCTTGTGGTAACCATCACTCAACCCCCCCCCCCCCCTCCCGGTGAGACCTGGGAATTAGCGTTTTGCTCTGTTCCTGCTTTCGGGTGTCGTGTGGAAAACGCTCGAAGCTGACGTCTTTAGGGAGAGGTGTTAAATTACGTAAGCCCTTTGACCTTTGAAGCAGACTAATGGCTGAGTTTCCTTTCAGGCTTATGCGCAAACCTGAAACAACGTTGCCTCTATTCGGGGGAACTCGGGCAAATTATTATTCGCTGTAAGTCGAGGCCGTTAGGAAATGAATACTTAAGTAAAGATTTGACTATTTACTGCACTTAGCTCTGGGAACTAAACCATTGGCTCATAAGGTAAATTAATTACCCATCTAACTATGAGTTTACTTGTAAATGCGGATGTCCTTTTTACGGGTGATAGCTGATGTAATTAAGGATCGTAATGAGCCTCTTTTTCTAAATATTCTTGATAATCATGCTGCATGTAAATATTTTAGCTGAATTTTCAAGCCAACATGTTTTTGTACTTCTTGTGGAATTCAATATGATGATCGTGGTTAGGCGAAACAGGCCCGATGTTGTTATCTCTGTTTAGCGTCATTCTCGAGATTAACTAGTCTTTTCGTTAACTTTATTTTAATTGAGAGTTAGAGTTTTTGTATTACACATCAGACTGTTTGTTAGTGGACGTTAGCGTTTTTGAAAGACTGTATAACATATGTTTTTATACCGAGAAAATGTTTAACCAGAGATTATAAAACATTGCCTTATTATCGTCGGATAAAGTTATACTTTTTTGCTTACATTTGGCTAAATTTGTGTTTATATATTAAAAATATATTTGAATAATGGTGTAAATTGTGAAATCCTTGGCTGTTGATCGAGTGGTATACTTCGATGTGATTTTGATTTATTAATTTTCCAAGAACATTTCAAATTGGTTTTCGACTAAAAACTATTACTCTTTGGCTTATCCTTTTCGAACGGAATGTCTACTTTTATTGCTCGATGAGCTCGATGAGAGGCCCGGTGGTTTATATCAAGTATTAAAAAACGGAAAACCCCGCGCCTATTCATTTGTTTTATGACTGGTATAAAGGCTGCTTAAACACTAAATGGACGTGCGGAATAACTCGATGATGATGCTGAACCAAGGAGAAAGAGGAAAGTGGAGGTCGATGGCCGAATGAAGACGACAGAAAGACAAGATATTAACCGTTGTTTGATCCGTTCGTAATTTTGAAGCTATTACAACTTGTTCGAAGGATTGAAGGTAATTGGGCATTTTTGTATTTCGTAATGAAAGCAATTTATTCAAACTGACTGTGAATAATTTTAACGATTGTTATGACTCAATTGTAATTGAAAGTTTGGTTATAAATTGAAATGTCTTTTTAAATGTGGTCGATCTTGGGTAGGGTTTTGCCTTTGCAAATGTGTTGCAACTGGATCGGCGTCCCGCTTGCGTGAAGGGTTGCAAACTACGTGCTTTCCTCCCTTATTTACACAGCGTCGTTTTTGTCAGAAAATATGCAATTACGGGAATTAAATAAAATATTTTATTTCCATGGTTCTATTATCCTTTTTGCTTTGCAGTTCAATGTACCTGTCAAGTTTATTCAGTCCATGAAGTCAGAAAATATAGCGTATGACTCAATCACTACTTTTAACAATCGACCTCAGATCGATCTGAACTCGGACCGATCCGAAAACTACAAGCGAGCCGACTCGGATTGCCTGGTTTATCAACACGGACTGAAAACATCGATGGTGAACAATCGAATTATCTTTTGAAGCTCGGTTGAGCCGATGTGTAAACAAGTGCAGAGTTGGAAATTTTCAGTCCGAGTGAACGAAATGCCCAATGTGTGCCGAAGTGCTACGATATCATCAATGTCACATCATCGCCATTAATGAATCTTACTACTACTGGTTACAGCTCACGCCTTGAATAATAACGATTATATTTTGTCTCCCAATGACAACCAAAAGAATAACGAGGAGCGCCACAGACCCGCTTGTTCAGATCGATCTGAAATCTCAGACTGGCAGAAAAGCGTGGCGACTCGCCCGGATTTTGATTCCACTAGCCCGTTGCGTTTACCATTACGAGTATGAACCGGTCAGATCGATTGGTAAACGTGGTAATGTCTTTAGTGGGCCGAGGGCATATCTGATAATGATCACGGACTCTTTTTCTTGTATCCCTGCGGAGTACGTAAGAATTTTGTTAATTTTGCCCACTTTATTTGGCGGGTTAGCGTTTAATATCAATCCGATACTCGTAAACGTTAGAATTATGAAGTGGCATTGGAGTTACAATTCAGTTGGTCGTCTGCGAAATACTGTACTTTGTACTTTTAAAATTTATATAAAGAAGTTGCCGTACGTTGGTTAAGAAAAACCATTTAAATTATTTTAATTTTATCGTATGTGAAGTGGGTTGGATTAGCGTAAATGAACAGATCGTTGTTATTTTGAAGGATACGACTAGATATACCAAATTGTAGAAATAATTCTTAAACCTCTGAAATTAGTTTTTTGATGAATACATCAAGGCAGTAAATCCGTGGAAAGCACGAAGTAGTGAACAAGTTTGATAATATTGCTCAAGTTTAGATCTTATTCCCACGATCGTAAATACAAGTAAAGAGTTTTAAAAGAATTAAGTTTCCTCGATTTCAAGTTTCCTCGATCCCACGATCGTAGTTACTTGCCAAAAAAGTTACTTAAAAAAGGTGGGTTCAAATTGCTTTACGCGCATCTATCGCTTAGTCTTATGGAAATACTCGTTGGTCCTAAGGTTTTCGTGATGACACTGCGTCTCTGCGTCATTCTTCGACTTGAAGACACCAGTATAAGTACTGGCAAAATGGTTACCTGTAATAATACATATCAAGGAAGAAAACTGGAAAGATGCAGAGACATAAAAAAGAATACTATTTGACCCCAGATTTTTGGAATAATTGCGAGTTGTTCTAATTAGGTGATTATTTTCATTTTTCACTGTTTATTATATGAAGAGTAATGTTATTAGATGATAATGTTAGTCTGATGTTGAGACACCTTCTGCCCTCTAGGTGTATTTTGTTAAACTCACTATAGTTTTATTCATAATTTGTGTGCACGATCCATCGTATATTAATGTATTATAGTGAAAAGAGTGAAACTAGGTTTTGGACTTGGGCTACTCTTCACGTGTTGGAAGAAAAACTCTTCAGATTTATGCTGGCTTTACTCAGAGGTACTCGTAAGTAACTGATAGTTGGCGCGAGTTTCTCTTCGATCTCTAGGGAGTAACTTCCTATGTGAAACAGTGGAATGTCTCGCACTGCACTACCAGTTAGTCTCCCGTTTGTAATTGATTTGCGATCGACTACGGATAACTCGCTCTGGAGGTTACTTGTGAGGTAAGTTTCTAACATTTTCCAGCTAACCTGGGATGAAGAATACCGTGTTCGTTGTAAACAATGTCGATTGACTTGATTTCATTCGAAAATGTCTGGAGGAGATTTAAAAACAGCCCGCAGTAAAACCCAAGCTTCTTTGCTGCTAGGGATAATCTGCAGTGAGTGTTCCTTTCAAGATATTAGTGAACCCAATGTCTTATTCCACGAATATGTTTTAAATGAGCACTTTTATCCAGAAAGTGGGGCACACTGATGCGCCATTTCAATAGAATAACCGTTAATGTCCCAGTACGCCTGTCTGATATCTCAGGCATGACAAGTGAAAGGAAATTTTGTTAAGTAATAATAATCGGGTATTAGAAAATAAAGAGGTCGAATTTCGTTTCCTGTGCATGAATGAAGATATTCGCCACTGGCAAAATGTACAATATTATGTATAATTTTGTTTATCTTTGTTTAAATTTTCAATTATGTTCAAGACATATCGCCAAATTTTTGTTAGTGATATCTTTATCTGCAGAATTTCAATGACAGGATGATGCGACATGTAGACCGAGTTGTGTATTAACTCTGTAGAGTGCATCTCAAAGCAGGACAGTTGTCCTTAAGGGGTACCGAAATTCCTTGTAATCTTGTATGTGGTTGTGTGTATTTGAAGCTATAAGTCTAGGAATACAATTATTATCTAAAATATTATACAGCCATATATTCTTCGTCACTAGAGTCAGACGTTTTGCAGTCCCGATCCATCCGTCCAGCTACTCCAAAATTTGCGCTTGGCTGGAGAGGGACTGGAGGTTTAATATGTGCAGTCAAGACGCTAACCAGTTGACTCAATTCATAAGTTTGGTTACCAACCAGCTACGTTTCCGTGGAGTAGAGGGACCTAATACAGTCAAAATTTATTAGTAGCCTAAATGGTATCCCACGCCAAGAACGTAATGCGACATCGTATCATATGGGTGGGGATATTTTACATTGTCTTCCTTAGGAATGCTGTCCCGACAGTTGGCGATAATCGTCTGAAAAGGTTTTGTCATTTGCAACTGCGTCGTAGAGATCATGCGTAATAATGGGCGTTCGGGATTTCTATTGTGCAGTCCTCGTAACGAATCCCTTCCGGTCCATAAATCTGACCTCGCCCACCCCCCAACTCAACTGCCTTCCCCCCCTCTTCTCCCTATTGATAAAAATACATTCGCTCTGAATTGCCGATCCCCCTCTCTTCCCACGTCTCTCTTTCGCTACTTCGGAATCACTTATAGGACCTTAAGTGGCGGAACCTTGGACACGTTTCCGGGATTTGCCTACTCTCGCTCCAGTTTCCGACTTAGCGGAAGTCTACTTGCGTCGTTTAAAAATAGCTGAAGGTGGTTTACTTTGATTTTCCCTCATGATATTTGAGGGTTTCTTCAAGCACGATACCGTGCCTCGAAACTGAAGGCGATTTTTACCATTTTGGTGTATAGAGGGGGCACTACGTCATCAAACTGAAGCTTGACAACCGAAATAGCAACCATATTTAACCATGCTCTCTCCTTACTTTCCTATAGCACGACGGAATGGTCGATTTAGTAGATGTAAAGCAAGAACATAAACTATCTGTTTGAAATTTATGGCAAGTAACTATTGAAACATGTATTTGCAGCATTTGTGCTATTGATTTACTCTCTTTTACCCTAGTTTTCACCGGGAATGCGGATTATTATTGATTTTAATGAATAAACAGTGTATTTACGGAGATATTCATGCTGGTTTCTTGTAAGTTATCGATGGAAAACGTAGTAAAATTGCAAAATTCGTGCGTCAGCCCAAAATTGCCATGGGAAAATGAGGATTAGCAAAGGTGGCGGAGTTACTTCAGCTTATAGCATTGGCCAGCATAGCAAGTGCCCTCTCCATATACCTCAACGGTATTTACGTTCCTCATGAATTTCCCGAGCTTTATAGTAAGATATTAACATATTCGTTCCTATCTTTTTGAGCAAAATTTGATGTTCTTGCATAAATCTCATGTGACTAGGTATATTTTCAATACGTTTTCTTGCAACGATTCGCCATTCGCTCTGTAAAAATTTGGCCTTGGGCATGGTACAGGTTTTGTGACTGCTAATATTATTCATCGAATTTTAATCAAACCCAACACCGATCCCTCGTCCTGATTCTTATCCAAAACCTTTTGTTTTTGAGGAAGGTGGATTAACTGATTAACGTTACAGCATTATATGAATTTACTCTTCAGTAGCCCTTAGATTTAAGCAAAAATGCCTGCTGATATCAGCATTGTCTTCCCAAGGGTGAAGCTAAAAACAAACCCTTTACTAGTTTACTGACTTCTGTGATTTTGAACGAAATATTAGTGAGCGCTGAATGGAATTATATTAGTACTGATAAGAAGGAAGCCTCGGAGAATATAAGTCGCTGTTTTATTGCGTCGTTTAAGCAGGATAACAAATTAGGCCCTTGAGTATAGTCAGAACCATCCTGCTGCGGTTGGGAGATGGCTATGCGACCGCTTTTCTAGTTAGTTTGAACGAAATATTTGTCTATTCACAAAGAGTCCCTTTTGAAATCTAAGCAAATTTGGAAGTATGACTTAAAAATGCTAACATTTATGACGCAAACACTATGTTTAAATTTCTAAAACACTGTTCTGAATCAACTAAATAAATATTCGTGGATGAGATTTTAACTTTGCTAATTTTTTCTCGCCATATACTGATAGCGCATTCGTAACCGAAGTTTCTTTACGGTTCTGTAAAAATTACCGTGATGAGCTAATGATTTTTCATGAAAAATAGTTGAAAAGAAGATAATATACACGGTATTAAATTTCCAACCAAATTTTTTCTGTAGGAAATACCTTGTTTTTTTAAATGAAGCCTCACCGGAGTGCATAATCGCAGCTTTTCCCTTGAAAAATTGCTGGTATATTTTTGGCAAATAACGTGAAAAGTGATAAAAGATCGTAGGCCTTCCCGGCGAATAATATTAGTAAAATCTTCTCGGGTTTGGCCCAGGGTAAGGCTATTAAAGGCCAACGTTTCGACGAGAAACTCTCTCATCGTCATCAGAGCCAAGACATGAAACTCTCTCATCGTCATCAGAGCCAAGACTGATGTCGATGAGAGAGTTTCTCGTCGAAACGTTGGCCTTTAATAGCCTTACCCGGTGCCAAACCCGAGAAGATTTTACTAACGTGAAAAGTGTTTAGGTAAGTGGCTGATATTTTGTTACTAATGGAAATATTATATATTATTCTTTGTAATTGGAGCATATTCTTCGTTATTCAAGATAAATGATATATCGCCTAAACTGCCGTAGAAGTCTCAACGGAAACACACTTCACAGCAAGCATAATGGTTTCCTGTGGAACTAATAATACCATGAGGAAGATAAAGACTCGTACTCCCTCGGAATCAATAGATCGTTCTAAAGACTAAATCATTAGCATTTTGCGTCCCACAAGGAGATCGTCTTTAGTTTTCTCATTCCTTCTTTTTTCTTACTCGTTTCCTCTCTCCGCCGTCGTCTTGCCTTCGGGATGGCGCCACCGTCGCCTAGTGCGCGTCCGTACGTAAATACGCGAATGAATAAATGCATGCGTATTAATGTTGGGAGGAGGAATAAGAGACAGTGGGGTATGGAGAGAGTGTGAGGCGAGCCCTTTGAGTGAGAGAGATTTGTGAAGGGGTTGAAATTGGAGGGTAGTGGAGAAGCAGGAGGGGGAGGGAGGGAGAGGGTAGCCCGGGAAACCCTGGGAAACCGTGGCGAAGGGGAAAGGTGGGGGGTGGGGGAGATCCTGGGAGTCCATTTTCGGCACGTGCCATACATTTCTATGGAAGTGAGAGTGCGTTGATTTGTTATGGTCGCGTGTTTGGGGGCGGAGGGAGGGAGGGCGAGAGGTGGGGCACCCGAAGCAATTCGCTCGGAAGCACGTCCCCTCGCCCCATTATTATGCACTCGAACGCCGCCGACGGGGGCAACCGCCCCCCCCCCCCCTTTCCTTTTCATCTTTCCCCACCCCTCTCCCTCCTTCCTCCCCCCCCCGCTTCCCGTCCACCCACCCGCCAAACCAACCCTTGGACCTTACCCCTCCCGAACTCCCATTTACTTACGCACGTACACATTATGTGCGCGCCTATTTATACAAAAGCATAGATATGTATACATATGTCTACATAAATATGCCGGTTCCTTTGTAGCAAAAGTGTACCTATTTTTATTGTCTCTGATCATCGTTTGGCCCCTAAACTCGAGGAATATTTTCCTTCCGGTGGAATTTAAAAACTAACGATAGTGGATTCGGATACAGGTTTATAGACCAAATATTAATCCCCTTTTGTAACTTCTATTGATTGTTCCAATGTGCAACGAAACTTTTGAAAACGAAATGCAAATATATCAGCCTTCGTTTTAAATTTGCGACAATGTTCAATACATTGGAAAGCTACATCAATTAACAGAAATATACTGACCACTGAGCAATTTTGGTTTTGGAATTAATCATCTCAGATACCTAGACCTCCGTGCTCAACACTAGACAAAAAGTTCGAAAGTCTTATAAAACAATTTTTCTAACTATTTATTCCATAAATTTCTACCTTACCTGTTTGTTTTGAATTTAATTTAAATGTGAAGATCACCTGAAAATAACGAAACATATTTAATTAAAAATGTGTCGGCCATCTATTCATTAAATCCCTTAATGGGATATTCATTACAATAGCTGTATTCTATCCAAAAAAATGTATGAAGTATATCGGGATTAAGTGATCTATAGCATAACCTCATCTGTGTTTGTAAGCATACTCATTACCACATTCGACGCCCAAGTCTTGCGTTGAGACTGAAATATAATTTACTAGCATTACACTGGAATAGTTTGCTAGGAGAAATAGAATTTGGTCTTTCAGTTAAGAATAATTCATTCCAAGGTCTCACTGTTGTAGGTTTCTTTTTTCATTTTTGAGGCTTCAGTATGAAATGTGCCGCCTTGATATTCTCCCTGATTCAATGTTATTCCAATTCTGTGGGCCGAAATTATTTTCTATAATTTTAATGTCTACTTATCTGAAATGTTTTGATTTTCTTTGTGGCCGTGGGATAACTCCATCATATCTAGAAAGATTTTATGTTGGTAGCCCAACTCTGCCCGGCTAATCCAAAAGACAGTTTCTGATAAAATTATAAATTCTGAGATTAGAGTTTATTTTGCTATTTTCTGTCGTGAGGATTAAAAAAAAAACAAAAAAATAGATATGTAGCTGTTTGCCAGTTATCACGTCCAGCTTTCACCGTAATTACAGTTTAAATTTCAATTTTCTAGGCCAGATAACAGTAACTACAAGTTTTTCTCTTGGAGAATACCATTACTTTTGTTCTTTCATGATTTATCTTCTCTCCGGACTAAAGATCTAAGTATCAACTAAATTATAAACTCTTTGAAGATGGACTAGGTAATGAATCGAAGACTCAAGGGTGGCATCTTAAACATATACAATACATAAACAATAACTCAGAAGCAACAATGAAGCAGTTACTGTCTTTTAGCTTAGTAGGGCAGGGCAGAACTGAAAGTGCCCAAACATCTGAGAGTGATTCAGTGACAGCCTGGTGCAGCTTTTTATATGTAAATTGAAATGAAATAAAAAGGTTGTGAGCATCACGCTCGGGGCCAAAAAAATGGGAAAAAAATGTTTCACGAAAAATGATTATACTCCGATTGCCTCGTCGCCTACGTGAGAGGTGTCATAATAATGATCTGCTCGTTTATATGTGATGCAGTGGCACTGACCAACAAATGCAACAAAATCAAAAATTTATTTTGAGTTTACTCTTATTTCTGTTTCAATGCATAATTTCGCTAACTTAATAGGCTTTGTATTTAGATCGCCGAGAACTTTTTAGCGCTAATATTTAAATTTGTGTGTGCATACCAGCGCTAGCAAATAGGTGTTGAGGCTGAAAAATGGCAAGAAGGTAAATCATCCGACATTTACCGGTAGATGATGCAAGGAGATGCTTGTGTCCACGTCGTGGGACTCTTCAGGGTGACATGCTACTTGTCAGCTAGAGGAGGTCACCACTTATGTGCTTCCCTCTCTTATAGTTGAGAAAGGTGTGCCTGGATTCAAAGAAAATTTCAGTACGCTATACCTGTCTCTTTTTATGTGTCTACCATGGGCGCTTTGCATCCGTACTATGTGCGCTAAACTGTCTCTTGTTGAACGCAGAGCGTCATCTGTTCGCCTTTGTGTCGTCGTCTCCTCTAGGCAGATTGATGCGCGTCTGCGCCGTAGCTTTCTTACGTTAGCAAGTGCGCTAGCGGACAAAGCTTGTGATAGCGGAATATATATAACAGTATAAACAAGCATGTAGCAGTGTCTCAGATAACAGCAATGATTGATTAAGAACAAGGAATAATAATTCGGTGTTTTATATGTCAAGAGATAAGTGTAATAATTTCTTTATAGAAGTTGAATCTCGCCTCGCCATTTGGTTAATACTTCGTGGATCGTTCCTATCGCTGGCTTGAAGTTAAGATCGTGTGCTTGTATCGGATGAAATTTGCACTAATCTGCGCAAAAGGTAAGTGGGAAGAACCTTTTGTTTGAACTACCGCGTCTTCGGCTTTACACTAATCCATTTTGTACTATGTCTGGTTTACGTTTGTCGCATGGTGACGTAGCCTTTTAGTTAACTGAACGTTATTTGAGAGTTCAGATTTTGTATTTTACAAGAAACTGTCGGTTATTTGGCGTGAGCATTATCGATAGGAGAACGTATTAACTTTGGTTTTCATTACGAGGAAACATTTAACCGCAGTCCGTATTGAATGATAAAAACTTTGTAATTTTCTGCATTTAACAGTGCGACCGGATTCACCTTGATAAGGCATCTTTTGGTGCTATCTTTTGGTGTAACTCGTCATAGTATTAAATATAGTGAGGAAAAGTTCAAGCTTTTATTATTCAAAATGTATATTTTTCACTGCACGAGGTCAAGTATTTAAGGTGGAAGGTGGGAGCCCCTAGAGACTCGGAACTAGATCTGGTATGTTTCAGAGCGACACAGAATTTTATCATGACCCCTCACTACATGTCTAAGTCTGACAGAAGCGATCAAATAAGAGAGATACACTGCCGAACAGATGGGTACAAAACTCGTTTTTTCCGTGCACAATAAGCGACCACAATAAACAATAAGCTCCACTAAATACACTTCCATAATACACGTCACCGTTTCACCTCCCAAAACCTCATGCCTCACATCGTTACATGGCTGGTGTCCTAACACCTCATGCCGCACACCCATGCGGCGGCTCGCAGAGTAGTATTTAGATGTAGATGAAGCCTGAAACAGTCGAATTTCCCATTTGACCAGAGATAATAAAACCGGGCTGTAGTGTCCCAGGCGGCTCTTCTTCTATTTCTAACCTCTCTGTCCATCCCTAGACTCTCGCTCTTCGTCCTCTTTCTCTCTGAGCACTCCGCACCAAATTCCCCGCAGCATTACGCACGCAGCCAATCTCCATCAAAGGGGGGACCCTCCTCTCCGTACACCACTACCCCTCCCGCGCGCACACCCTTCCCTCCTCCCCCGCCAAAAAACCACCCCCAGCGCGCCAAGTCCCCGCCGCTTTTGACGCAAACACTTTCGCTTGTTCTCTCACAACCCTCTCCGCATGCTCGCCATCACCCTCCGAGCACGTGGCTGCTGGCCCTTTTGAGGGTCACCTCTTGAGGTGGCTTGTGGTCGTCGTCATTGGATTTGATTGTTGCTAACCAAACAGTATCTTATCCCCACTTAAGTACTCCAGGGTGAGGCGAGTGTCTCCCTCTCTCGCACGGCGATTGCCCTGCCCCCTCGTGCGACCGTACAGCACCTCCGAAAGCTCTCTTCCCCGTTTCAAACACCCCTACTTTCAACCCCTCTGGCTTCTATAACTCTACTCTCCCCAAACGTCGCCTTCAACCGGCTTTCCGGGTCGGAGCCATTCGATTTGCCTCCCGTTAACAACTAGCTCGTGTCGAATGGGGTGCAATTATTCCGTGGTTTCCTCCCCTCAGTATTTATGAGTATTTATGTCCACATTAATCAACGACGCACTAACTCTCATCAATTACGACGCTTAACGGCAGCGTAAAGTGGACGGACGTGACTTCGATATTGACGCGGCTATTCCTGCTTCTGTGCAGACGTTTGCCTTGGCATTAGTTTCTCGGGACGAAAGCAGGCCCTAATTTATACCCAGAAAATTCGTCATGCCTTGCTCTTAAACCATATTGGGTGGGTTATGTTCCTAAATCAAGTTCCGAAGGAGGCTGTCAGGTAAAACACTCGTCAGTCTTATTATTAAAAGGAAAAATTGAATTAAACCGTTTTAGATTTAACTGACGCCTTCGATCTCGGTTTCCCGGGACGTGATTTACAACGAATTATTATGTTGTGTGAGGAAGGTGGAAATAAGGTTAGAGCAGGGAAGTCAGCGGGTTGTAGAGTTGAGTAAACACTGGTCTACTCATACCGCTGCGCTTGGCTCTTGTCAATCATAGCATTTGACATTTCAATTAGTGAGGGCTATGCTGTATCTAGCATTCAGTCGGAAGTACTTCAAGATATAACGCTGTTATAATAGCCTCCTTGTTGGGATTTTTTTTATCCAACTCAGTCCAGTCTCCGTCGGATCACAAAGGTTTCATGTTAGCCAATCATAAATGGTTTTATATTATGGAGTTCTTAAACGGCTGGCAACCGCGAGAAGCTAACTTTCCGATGTAGTTTTCTCTCAAGAAATATTATTGCATTTTCGCAAGCAATAGAATCAACTCTGCACTGTATGCTTACCTGCACTACCTATCTCTCAAGAAATGTGAATAGCATTTTGACCAAAAATTGAATTAACTGTGTGCCAAATAATTTCCCGCCATTCTACCGAATGAACTACTGCATGAAAATTTTGCTACCTTAAGCTTAAATATAGGGAGTGTGAATGATTTTCCTCTTTCTTTGTAAAAATTTTTCATATTATACGTATGGTCAATTGGTCCTAAGTTACAATTTTCTACTAAAATTACTTGAAGGATACAAGAAGATACTTGTGTTTTAGGTGACTTCTGATTGAATACTCGGGAGCTAGAATAACATAAGGAATATGAGTTTAAGGTAGAAACCAAGAATATCATTTTTCCTCTAGGTGCCCTATGTGCCTCCGTCCTAGGACAAACTTTTTTGCAGTGGTAGGACTTGCATATCCTAGCTGGACTGGTGGTAGCAACAATAATTGCTCCAGGTGGGGCCATCCATCTGTAGAAAGAAATGGTCAGAGGAGAATATGCGAACAGAGATGGGAGGACGTGTACCAATTTTCAATGCACATCCGAACTCATCAGATTGTCCGATAAAGTGCCTTGTGTAAAACTGCATTCCTGAAAGCAATCGAGCTAGCAGAAAAGGGCCGGCCGGAGAATAAGAAAAATCAAGCATTCCTTCTTCGACATTATCTCCAAAAATAATAACTATGCGGAACACCACTCGGTGTAAGAGTAAAAGATTTGGCAAAATGAAAAATACGATATGGTAAAATGAAAATATATTAGTGGTTCCAAACGTCTACATATTTACTTTATTTTTCTATGTTATCACCATTTATAAACAACCAATTTGGATCTCGTGGGATAAGCTTCTTCAAAATCTCCTCGTACAGTTGCCCCAGATTTCAGAAAATCATCTGCTAGTTCTCTTTGGTTCATAACTCTTCTAGAATCGTAGAGGCACAATCCAGTTCGTGAGGTATAGAAAGAGATGATAGTCATTAGGCTCGAGGTCATGGCTCTGATGGGGAATGATAAGAACTATTTATTTGAATTTTTTATTATTTTGGTTGGGTAGCGGGCTTCACAACTGGTGGGATTGGCTAATAAAGCACTCATCGTAATGCAGTGTCACGAAGAGACGAACAGAAAGGTGAACTGATGTCTATGTGGCGGTATAATACCCAGTAGACCAGTTAAAACTGATGCACTTGTGCTAATTACTGTTGCCCATTGCTATTGAACGAATATCATACTCGTGTAATCGGGCATTAGCTACTTTATAAGAGAGATTCGCCGTTGAACTGATAGGATTGGGACTTCCTTAATGCAGTTTTACTCGAGGCATTTGATTGCGCAGTTTGATGTGCAGAAATTGCAAGAACGAAGACATAGAATTAGGGCAATTATTTGCTCATATGTCGTTTATGCATTAGTGCGTGCGTTCTAGCAATTCACCGCGCTTTGCGCGACGCAATTTTCAATGCACATCCGAACTCATCAGATTGTCCGATAAAGTTCCTTGAGTAAAACTGCATTCCTGCGTGCAATTTGCTGCTAGCATATGACCTGATGGAGATATTTCCCAAGGAAGCCAAGTATGTATTAGTCTACCCTTTCATTATTTTAGATGAAGGATAAGTGCTTTGGTGCAAGGGGAACGAAAATCCGTGTATTTCGCTATTGTAACCAAAGCATTAAGAAGCTATGAATCTCGGAAGCTTGCTGACCTCACAGCTCAAGTGTTTCTGCCGTTCAATATCATTCTGTGGGTCACGTCGTGATTCCTTACAATGTAGCCGGTCAGGTTATGGACGTGATAGGGATCTGGGAGAGTGAATATAGCCTCTGGTTTATTCATCTGGCTCGCATTTCGGCTCTCCCGGGCGGGAAAGTAAAATGCCCCCCCCTCCTTTCACACTCACTCATTCTTCCATCTTCATCGATCACCTCCCTCCAGACATTTGGAATCGTCACCCGTTTTTTTATCTCTGGGAATGCCCTGTTTATGGTCGGATTTTTGAGATTTGTATTTTACGATTGAGCATTTTGTTTGAGGTGTTTAATGAGGTAAATAAAGAGTTTAACCGATGCTGGTCAGCTATCAACTGATAGGTATCATACTGTGGGCAAGAACTGGGACAAGATATTTTATTCATTTGAAAAAATATTGTTACAATCAGTCTGATCGCGGCGTTGAAGTAAAAAAAATGGAAGAAAAAAAAGAGGAAAAAAGGTATGATAAACCCGTTAAAAAAATACATACTTTTTCCTAAAGATTTATGCATTCTAAGGGTATTGGATAAGATTTTAAAGATGTCTTCAAGTTACTCATTTCATTCTTTCACTCATCGGTTCAGGGAGGTGTGTTTTGAAGTTGGTTGTTTGTTTTCTGCCTTATATTTTATGGCTATGGTCTTTCCTTCTTAAGTATCGGGGTGTATCGAGTCCTTAAGTAAATCCTCTTAAGTAGCCTCTTCTTTTTTAGCTATCTATAAATTCTACTGAGTCTATTAGTTTTTCTTTGTGTTGTGCTCCATGGCAAAATTTTGAGGACTTCAAATGAAAGCGTAGATATTTCACAGAATACATTTTTATTGTTTAAGTTTCGCTTCATTGGTGCAGGAAAGAAACTTCTTTTGTTGGTTACATAATAAAATGCCAATTGCTTATATTGTAGTAAAGCTGGTTGAGACTTAACTTGAATATCAGTGGAACCACAATTTTTTTTGTTGGAATCCTGTTATTTTCGAATATCCTATTGATGACGGAGAAAAATAAGTTTTTAATAAAATCATTTTTATGGCGTTTTGGGCCTGATTTCTCTGGGATTATTATTATTTTACCGATGGGTTTTTTATTGTTCTTGCTATAAGTCTTCATACCGGGTCAATCTATTGACGTTCCGCGAAAACCCCGAGTATTTTTATATTTTGTACAAAAAAGTGTCTAAAATCACCCCTATAACTACGAGAACTGATTTAAATTTCCTTTAGTATTCATCTCATCGGACAAATTGTTTTTATCAATCATTCCAGGTAATAGGATCCAACTTCTGAAATTTCCTCACAGATGAGGTACAAAAGAACCTCCAGAATAAAAAAAGCTTTAAGACAAAGATCTGTAGCGTATTACTGAATGCCTCATAATTCAGACGCCCTTTTATCAAATGTATCTTTCATTCTTTATTTTTTCTACCTCCTGGATTTTTTCCATTGTACGTTAATCTGCCTTTGTACTGATCGTTTGCTATAGTCTCAATCACTTTTCTTTGTTCTGTATTTCTTCGTTGATATCTTTACAATTGTTTTCTAGCTTTATTATATTTTTGTAATATTATACATTTAATTATGTTATATACATTGTAATGAAGGGACTCAACTCCTTTGTGTTCATTTTCTGACCCCTCACGATAAGTTAGTGTGCATAGTGTTGTTTTCATAATTTACTTATAATGTAATTTGTTTCCTGATCTTAGAGGACATCACGTCCTGGATTCATTAATTCATTTTTATTCATTCATTCATTTCTACTCAAACACAATCATTAGAGGGAAATTATACCCGCTTAAGTTCTTCATACCTATCTCTTCCGTATTGAGTGGAATTCCTATTCATCTCTTTTTTTCCACCCTTAACCGATGGTGTAGTTGGGAAGTCTCCGATTGGAAAAGTTACGGAGAGAAGCTGATTCGCTCTAAATTAGGACAAATCTTGAATACCCTGCAAATATTTGGGACACGGCACGTGAATATTTAATTTGCGAAATAAAAAAAATCTTGTCGCTTGGCTCAAAACTTTTACTAGCGACCTTGAATATGTTACACAGCTGATGGAAGGACTTGGCAGGGAGCCAATAGAAGTACGGAGTCGGCGCGCCAGGCCTAAGTTGCCGGAAAATTTCAGTTCATGCTTCATTTTTATACGGAGGATATTATTTTGACCCCGGAACATTACTCTAGAATTGATTGAACTATTATAAATGCATCGCAGAACTTATTCGTTCAAAAAATGCTTTCTTTACATGCACCATAAGGGAATGTAGTAAAAACAGAGCCTGACATGAGAATTAAATAAGGGAAATAGATTTTAGAACATAAAGGTTTAAAATGTCGTTTCTCCCGCGATCGATAAGAGACCATAATGGCTGCATTAAGACTTTGAATTGACAGGTAGTGTAGCTGATTAATTTTTATGCACCCTAATGCATGTTTCTAAATCTGCCGAGTAGTGCTAACACCATGTTTTGCATATCTCCTGCATGACTCTTTTTATGTCACGATTTCATTGTTACATTATGGATTATGTTAATAGTTTCTGTAGCATTTTCAGTATACGGATGGTCTGGTGCTTGTTGATGAAAGTAAATTTCTTCACTGTAGTTCATATTGGTGATAATTCACCCCCTGTCAAACATTCTTGTGGTGGCTTGCAGGGCAATAAGTAGATTTATATGACACTAGGACACTCCGTAACCGTGCAAATCCCGTAAGTGCGCTCTTTATTGGTCCATTTCTACAACATACTCTGTAGGCCATCTCTAGGGTATGTGGTGGAGTGGTGAGTTTTCCCTAATGTGCATTACATTATACAGTAAGTCCTCGGTATGCATCGTTTTGATTTACGTCTGATTGGATATTATGTCCATGCTGACAAGGGTCGTCGGAAAATTTTTCCTGTTTAATGCTAATAAAATAGAGTGTATGTGCATATGCTTACGTTTTTTGAGAACTGAGACATGATCATCCTATCTGAAATAGCAATTTTTTCCGGGATAAAGGCAAAAAACAGAATTTGAAATTAACGCCTTGATTTATATTTGGATTAAAGTGATCACGAATATCTGGATCCGTTTGACCTTGTTTCGACTTAGGTCACTCTTCTGCAACACGCATCTCCGACGTAAATCGAGGACTTACTGTATACTAAAAACCAAGGGTAGGCGGTATTTAGATGACGGGACCCACACTTTGACCATAATTGGTCCGAATTGACCATCCATTGGTCCGGCGGGTCCCCGATTTGATGACGTACTCCGGCAGACCACACGACGTCTACCCATATAGGGAGCCGGCGGATACTCTATCCCAAAGATTTGGGCAATGAGCTTCGCCGGTTCTCAAGAGATGTGTGGTAAGTTTTCGCGTAAGGGAGACTGGCGGCGACTCGTCCAACGTTGTTGGGGGAACCCAACAGCTACGAGGACTGCGGGGAGGCGGAGTCCCATTGTCGTCCTTTTGACGTCAATCCGCCTCATGGTGTCGGCCTCGCAGTGGTTGTGTTTCGCTAGCCCTTTCTCACTCCCATTACCCCTTTTCCCACTGCCACCTATTCCGCCAGGCGATAAGCGAAAGCTTCTAGACCGGGGGGTGTGCTTTAAACCCAGAGAGGTGACTCGTAAAAGATGTATACTAAAACCATTAATAGAAACTATCGCTTATAATTCATCACCAAAAACGTGAAAAGAGATAGAAGATAGAAGTCACTATTTCAAAAAAATATGCATTTTACAAAATGCTTTGCTCTAATTGCTGTAAATTCCATGGAAAACTAGGTATAAACGCCCTTGGCAACTAAATAAATGCTCAGTAATACAGCAATAACACAGGAAGTATGCCAGGAGTGCCGCTAGTTTTTACTAAGTAGCCGATTAATATACGAGAATTACAGAGAATATTAAATAGTTACATACCCAAATGGACAAACCTCTTATCTAAGTCTCAGTGACAGCTTAATGAATCAAATAAATGGCAATTTTTCACTAGATAAGGTTGAATACGACCACAGTTTCGATGCACTGCGTCATCATCAGGTGGTGCTTGCTATTAGAGGTGCTTATTACCTGATGATGATGCAGTGCATCGAAACTCTGATCGCATTAAACCTTACCTAGTGAAAAATTGCCATTTCTGTGATTCATTATGCTGCACTTCCACCATATCACGCCTGACACTTCTCTTTTTGTCAGTGACAGCTATTTTGGTCTCTTATCGTTCGCGGCAACAGTTAAAATGTCAAATATCTCCGTCTTGTTGTCTATTTCCATAATTTTATTCTCATTATCTCATTACAGTATTTGGGTTTGGTAGGATGCTCTTCACGTAGTCGGATATGAGATTGGATTGGAACTTACTTAAATGATTGGTTATAAATTTTAACCGACTGCCTGTTAAGGAACGCCATCCTAGTTGTCACAGGGGGCTGGTGGCAATAAGCGAATACCATCCCAGTTGCTTGTTTTAGATGAAGCAATTCGACATGGTTTGATTAAAATTGGGCATGACTCACAACACGCTGGCTATTTTAAGTAGCAGGTAGGTTTCTTGTCGTCTTTAAAAGTGTGGGATTTAAGTCAGTTCCAATCCGATCTGATATCCGACTACGTCAAAAACATCCTACCAAACCCGAATACAGTAGATAAGATCAAGAGACATAGATTATGGAAATAGACAGCAGGACGGAGAGATTTAAAAAAATGTAACTTTTACCACGAACTATAAGAGAACAAAATGGCTGCCACTGAGGCTAAAATAAGGTGTTTTTTGTAAATGGTAGATAATCATTTCACTTTCTCTCTAATTTTTGTGTATTAATCGGCTACGTGGTAAGTGCTAGCGGCACGTCTCGCATTCTCCCTGTGTTATTGCTGTATCCCTGCGGATTTATATAGTTGCCAAATGCGTTTACACTTTGTTTTCCATGGAAATGTCAACAATTAGAGCAGATTATTTTGGAGAAATGCATCATTTTTTGAAATGGTGAAATATATACCTCATTTCACGTTTCTGGAAAGAATAAATAGCGGAGGTTATAGTATAATGTGTAGTGCATGTTATGGTAATTTTTAGCGAAATATCATTTTTCCTAGAAATCAATGCATTTGATCCCATTTTAAAGAAAAATATCTCACCCTTCTGAGAGTAATTAGGGATCACAATAAACCTTCCGTTTTGAAGGAGATTCAAATGTACCGTGCGACAAAAATGAGTCAAGTTAAAGACTTATTTAGATATTTTCATTTAATTACTTAAAATTTCTGTCATATAAAACTGTATTATTGCCCAATATAATAATGCAATATTTAATTCCTGTGTCCTACAGCTAGTGAAATTAAAACGTATAATTCGAATATGGTCTCTATGATGACTAGGGAACTATCTCGCTGGGACTACCTTAAGGAAAACTCACCACCCCACTACATATCCTAGAGATAACCTATAGGGTCTGTTGTAGATATATACCAATTAAAGAGCTCACTAAGGGGAGTTGCACGTTAACGGTTTGTCTACGTAGGGCTGATCTAATTTTTCACATCGCTGTGAATGCAGATGTGGCAGATACATGAAAAATGTAGAAATTATATAGCTGTGTTATTTTATTGAAACAGTCAAAACCTCAGTGGATTATATTGCTCCTAAAAACCTTGGGATTTTTTTTAAGGAAGCAATCACCAAATGTCAATGTTTTTTCTCAAAACTTGCTCACATTTTTCGATTACGGGAAGCCTCTGGACCCCTCGAATCGATTTTTCCTTTTGATGAGAAGTCCCTTCGTCGTTTATAAGTCGTTCATGTCGGCTTCCTTCGGCTCGGATTACAACTTTCACAATCTTTCCGGCTTCTTCTCCTGTGAGGAGCACTTTGAAAAAGCAATCAAAATCATTAATGAACCCCATTACGCCAATACCATTTCCCTCGCATTCGTAATGCCGACATCAAAACATTCCACCCTCCCCAATTTTTAATATCAAAGCTTCCAATTACTCGTTTATTTTTTCGTTTTTCTCCGGAATGAAACTCAACATCGTCCTCCCATAAGTCCCACGCAATCTTCTCCTTCTCCAATATTCACCCTCTCCACCGATGCCTTCCATTTGCACCGGCGCCCCCTCCTCCGCTCACGGACTCCCCCCCTTCCCGCCCCCACGCGAGACAAGACCCCCTCCCTCTCGAGTGGCGAGCAACTCTCAAATGCCTCGCTCCATCGTCTCTCATTTTTTTCTCCTTTCCAAAAATTCAAGTCCAAAAAACCTATCAAATCCTCCTTCCATCCAGTCCACCTCCCCCATCTCCACTTCGTCTGTATCCATCTACATTCTGCCCTCCTGAAAACTGCTAATATTCCGCCATCTCATCCTAACGTGTTTCCCCTCTGCCGCTCCGCCACTCCCTATCCTTTTTAAATTCGGCCCCCAATCGTGAGGGGGGCGGGGGAAAGGGTACTTCACATCCGAGCGGATAAGCCCAGCCAACCCCTTCCCCAAACCCTTAATCCACCCTTCCCATAAGCCACGCTTCCCTTTCCCCTCCTCCCGCCGGTATCCCATCATTTCCCCCCCCCGCCACCCACCCCTCCCTCTATCCCATCTCTCACCATCAAATTCATTATTTCCCTGTCCTCCCCGCAACCCCCGGAAGCTCTCTTCCCCCCCCTTTTTTCGGATACTCAAACCTTCCCCCGATACCCACCCCTTGTGACGTCCCCTGCTTTTTCGCTCCGGCGGAATTTTTTCCGAAGAGATCGGCTCTCTTCTCGTACATCACGGCCGAAGTCGATGTGGGGCCTTTGAAAATCCGAATTTCTTTCCCCCTTTCAAAAATATTCTCGTGTTCCCCGCTATGGAACTTTTTGGATGCTCAATGTATAACGCCTTTGTCTCTCCGTCGCAAGCATCCTCCCTACTGCTTGGCTGATTCCCCAGTTCGGTTCGGACTAATTTCTAAAATTTCGAATGCTACTGTCCGTTCTTTGTGTATCTCTCTTGGAGTCACCCGGTCCAAAGGAGCGTGGGCCGGTGAATTACGTTTCCTTTTGGAAACATCCAGGAATTGGGTACACTTTTTTAATTGAAGTTATGTGGTGAACAATAAGTGATGGTGACATGGTACGCTTTTTGTATAAGAATTTGTCGCTCCTGTAAAGTTATGCGACCATATGCTTCTTGGACTTTCAATTTTTATTGTTGATTGACGTGAAATTCACGCATTAGTGATACTGTTAATATGGGTTTTGTGCACTAAATCAGTCAGCTGGGTGGCTGAGATCTGGGATTATCGATCGAAGAGTATATTGGCTGTCAGACCAATAAAATGTGTCACATAATTCGAAGGTTTCAGGCTAAACAGCGTAAAAATTTATTATTTTAAGTGAGGAAAAATTTTTTCACGCAAAGACGTAATCTTCTGGTGCAAAGTTAATTGTTTAGTGATTCATGCTTTTATTTACTTACACCTGAAGATGACGCCTTTGCGTCAACACTAGCAAGGTAATTCGATATAGATTGTATCTTTCCTTCGATATAGGTCCTCGCAACCATTTCCACCTCATTTCCGCCACTACCGTGCTATTAAGCATTTAGTGCCATAACATACCCTAGGAAATCTACGAAATGCGGGTCAAGTTGTCATTTGGAATACAAATGCACCGCCAAATCAACAAAAACGTCGAACAACCTATGCTATGAAGAATACAGACAAATATGCTATGGAGAATGCTATGGAGAATACAGACAAATATGGACATTAATGGCGGATTTATGTACGTTGCGAAGACCTATATCGAAGGAAAAACATTATCGATATTGAACGACCTTGGATACTAGTTCTGCGTTGTACCAACTATAATTAAAGTATGTGTAACAGAGTATAAAACCAGGTCCTTGTGCCGAGGTTCTTCTGAACATTTTAAATAAGTTAAAAGTCTCATTGGGTTATGGGTGAGACCTTATTTTTTCTTGCATGATTGACAGGAGAAAGTTTTTTGCCCAACTATGAATGGCATCAGTGTTCGGCTCAGCCATTGTGCCCCAAATAATTATTTACCTCGACTCCTAATTCTTAACATACCTTGCTGAGTGATGGTGTAAATTAATCCACCCAGATGTACTTCTGCCGTGCTCACTTTCGTGGGCATTAGGGAAGCCCGATATTCAAGACTGCCGGGCATAAACTTCCAGCGGGCATACGAACCGTGGGCAATGCACCAGAGACTACGAGATAAAAACTGAACGCATGTGCTCGTGAGTGCGAAAACGCCTCTGGGGATAAAGTGGCTTTATTTCTACCTCGGATTCTCGTATTCCATTTCCCTTCCTTTCCCTCTATGCATTAACTTCGCTTGTACTTAATAGTGCTTGATAGTTGGCGCTAGTTACTACGGAAAGAAAATTAAATGATTCACGTATTCATGTAAAAGCACTGACAAAAGGGTAAGTCCTGAAAATGACAATCGAGGATCACTTAGCTTGCGCCCGTAAGCGTGTGTGATAGGCTGACAGATGATATATCCTATGGGCAATTATCTAATTGCTATCTCATCAAATAGATAGTCGAAGAATTCGCCACAAAACCACAAAGAATTCAAATTCAAAGAAGAAGTCGCCACAAGTTGCCATCGATCTTGCTTGAAAATCAGCTTACTGGTACTACATTGCATGTAGGCCAACGTCATATTGATGGATGCTCATTTCTTAGAATTCTTGCAGGATCATCAGTTAAGGGAGATACAAATATAAGACTGCTACTCCTTAATCTTGGTTAATCCACATCTACATGCTACCCTTAGAGCCGCCGCTTAGGCGTGCGGCAGGGGGTGTTGGAACACCAGCAGTGTACAGGTGTAAAGGAAAAATTATTCGATGAAGAAATGCATTTTAGGAGTTTTTTCAGTGGACCTCAGTTTTAACTGCAGTCACTTATTGTGCGTCGGAAATATGAATTTTTGTACTCAATTGTTCGGCAATGTATATTTCTTATTTTTTTGCATCCGTCGGGACGAGAGATGTAGTGCGGTTTCAAAATTATGTTTCGCTCTGAAACACACCTGTTCTAAATTTCTCTTGTAAACTTAACCTTATGTGTGGTCTACGAGTCTCCAGCAGCTTCCAACGTAATCCTTTTGTCCCATATAGCAAATTTCTCCCGCTATACTTAACGCCCTGTGAAAGCCACTCATCTGCTTCCATTTACGAGCCATACTGCGCCGCACTAGAGACCGCTTTTTTCTCACTCCTTCATTGCTTTATTTCTCGCAATGCTTCTACTCGTGGTTGGACCGGAAATTTTAGATAAAAATCAAAATTGTTATAATTTTGAATTATCCTAGGAAAAATTGCCAATCAAAATAAAATTAATTGATTTTGAGGCGGTACTTACATGAAACAAAAGTAATATAGGGAAGTAAAATTATTGTTATTATTATGTCAAAATACTGTTTGATTTCATCACATCATAAGTTCATAACGTAAGATTGAGAATGCTATTTTAATCGTTAATTTTACGTTTTTAAGGTCTATTGGCAATGCTTATCATCAACTCTTGAGCATAATGAGAATCACTTTCGATTTTTGGTCCATACATCATCCCTTTACGAGTGCAAGTATGACAAGCTTCCAGTAAACTCGTCATTTAAGGATTATGAACGCTTCCCGCAAGTTTTTCTGCGGGTACTGACTTTGGTGCCAAGTAACCTTTTTCCAGTTTAGGATATTTCCATTGTTTCCTATTTAGAAAATTTCTAACTGATCATTCAAAAAACCAGTATCTTATCTTTTTGGATCAAAGCAAAGTACTCAACTTCATATACTCATTCTAGACTATGTATATTACGAAGGAAATGGGACGTAGTGACTTTTCCACAGTTTGACCAGATAGCGGAAATACTTCGCACAAAATTAAGTCTTTGTTGTCGTAGAGGGAGCTTTCCATTTAATGTGTTTAAGCTAGTGCAAATCTGAATGCATTAGCGCACTTTAGGGTACATAGTCGGCCATGAATGTAACGATTTGCGCTGGCGAGGCGCTGAGTTATCTGTCGGTATGTGGCATTCCGTAGCTTTGCAAAAGTTACGTCCGAATAATTGAGTATAGTTATCGATTCATCCAGAAACGTAATCTTTTAACCGCAGAGTTATTTATAACTTGACATAATTCATGTTTGATTCCTTTGCGGAAAGGACAGCAATCATGGGTGCCATTGTCTAAGTTCCTATATTGTTTAGCGCTATTCAACTCTGCTTCCGATTTTGGTATGAACTTTGACCATGTATACAATAGACATTGGTCATTGGGTAATACAAGAGACAGGGCCATTGGTGGTTCTTCCTGCTGCCAACATGTTTTGGCGCGCTTTACGTCAGCGTTGGCATGATTTCAAAATACCCATTCTAATGTACATTGACTGAAGCGGGGAATATTTGCTGCATGACGTGCTCCCATGTATATTATTAGTAAACGAGTAGGCAATGAATAGACAGCTCACAGAAAAAGATTATGTTGGAATAGGTAGTTATGGAATAGGTAGTTATGGAATAGGTAGTTATAGTTCTCGTAGAGTTTCTGTGCACTGGAGAGTTCCTCCAAGCCTAGCTGTCCATGGTAGATGAGCAGCGATTGGCTACCGGCGTCCAATCCCGTAAATCGGTTCTCAGCTCAGTGCGCGCCGCGTACGAATACTGTTTTAATACTGACTTAAAGTTTTGTTTATTTATCGTGTAATCACGGTGACCTGCGCCGATGGGGATTACTTTCTAACCTCACTGCGATGACTATTGCAATCACTGCAAGTTTTGACTCAATATCTATAGTAGTTTCTCGTCCAGAGTATTTCTATTCTAAAGGCCCTCGCGGCGGCGAGGCATAGCGTTCGTTTTCGCCGATTCTTTTGGGTCGCCTCTTACAGTATTCGTACGCGGCGCGCACTGAGCTAAGAGCCGGTTTACGGGATTGGACGCCGGCGGACAATCGCTGCTCATCTACCATGGGCAGCTAGGCTTGGAGGAACTCTTCAGTGCACAGAAACTCTGCGAGCACTATAGTGTTCACAATTATGATAAGTTGCACGTCCGCAACTCTCGTGTAATTCCAGTATTTCAACCTTCTATGGGTTGACAAGCTTACAAGTACGATACAAATTGTAGAGAATTGACACAATTTAAAATTTCGGGATATATTTGAGTCGTAACGGATCGTGCACATTAGTCCTCACCGGAATTAGGCTTTTTCAACCGCCACTAAATTCGATATGCTGCGAGCTTTATGAACGAACCTGAACTAAATAAAACTTAATATTTTCTCAATATAGCATGCAATAATAATTGAATTAGAGCAGGGGCTATTTTTCCACCGTGCGTCCATTCATTCGCGTATTTGTTCTGGCAATTCACCGTTTAACACGACGCATTTTGAAATACACGTTCGTACGTCAGGTTGTGCAAATACGTGCCCCGTGTAAAGCAGGCTTTAGGGATGGAGTCAGCCAACTCCGCGACCCAAAGAACTACTTTTCAGAGATGTAAAGGTAAGCAACCATAGACAGACGTAAAGTCGTTCGGTACATTCATTACATACATAAATCGCCTATCGCGGGCGACAGCTACGAGAGTAAATAATAACATCTCGATCAAGGTTTGCAGACTCACGCCTTTTTTTCCTAAGCAGCCTATTGTGTACCGTTTCTTTATTCCCGCAGGTTTATTACTGAAAGAAATCTCCAGAATGGACACAGGAATCGCAAGAATATGTAAAACCATGTCAATATATCATGACCAGATATTTACTTCGAACAAGGATTACCTCTCCTAAATGTCTTGATATGATCATCCCCTCTACTAAACCAAAACACATTTCCGTTTAATATAGGTAAACAGTAACCTGACAGACCCAGAAGTTATGTCAAACCCATGGTTAAGGAAGGAATGGCAACATCTGTTTCTTCACTAGTGATCATACAAATAGTTCACTGTTACACAATTAAAGGAAACCTCATGAAAACCCATTAGGTCTATGAAGTCAAGACCTGAATTCCCCTTGCCACAGGAAGAATGCTAAGGGACACACATAATGAATAACTTCTCACACATTTTGGGTGAAAAAACACAGACGGCTGTGCCCTCTGACTTACGAGGCTTTTAGTAGCAAATATTCAGGACACTCACAGTTCCCAGATGCATGAAAACAAAATAATTGAGTCAATACTGAATCATTTCCATGATTATCTGAGCAGTTGGAGTAGAGTGCTCACGAAATTTTGACAGAGTAAAACGCTTAATAAGATAAATTTAAGGAGTAAGCAATTATGACTTAGTCGCGAATTTTTGAAGCAGCAGATGAATTAGTTCAATTAACATAATAAGCACGTCTGAATGAACACAATATGCATTAATGCAGAGTTGAATTACAATGCTGGAGCTCTCGTCCTTAATATGAGACTATTTTTTTCTAACAGACGGGACGAAGGCTTAGAATTCTTAAGTCTATTAAAGTTCTTAGTCGTCAAAGTTGAAGACCACAAGACATATCACATTTCACTTCAAGTTTTTCCAATACGTTCTTCAACGCCGGCATAGTTGCGTCAAATCTTGAGAAAAAGTGAAAAGTATCTCCTTCGCTACTTTAATGGCTTAAATCATACATAATAACGATAAACATAGTACAAACAATAAGGAAAAATTAGATAAATCAAGTATCCAAATCAATTATGGCCATTGCTAGCTCGAAATACCAACTGCAGCAGCTATTAATTTAAAAAATATAATAATATCGCCCGTATTAAATACAATTGGTCAACTTACACACACATGATACTTATATTACACTTGCATATTTCATAGCGTGGTAGCACTAAATTGTTAGATTCAAATATAAGCCATTGTTTTAAAAAGGAGACAATTTGTACTTACCCATGAAAGGAAGGACCACATTTTCTGTATTTTTCTTTACAATTGTATGTAGCACAATACCACACCATTTTGCTGGGTTATTCCACACTGTATCTTTTACCGATACGCAAGTGAATGCACCTCGAATATCCAAAAAAGGTTATTTAATTATGAAATTGCAATGAAATGCTGCCAACCCCCCTCTAATTTCTTATCCAACACGTGCAAAACGACAGCGTTTCCTACCAACTACTACGTCACCAGCGTTGCAACACCTTGACAACAATCTCTCCCATTGCTGCAGTACGCAGATGCCACGTCTATTTCATACATGGTCGAAGGGTTTGAGGCACTGCCTTGTACGCTGGGTTTAAAAATGATATATAGAAATATGCGTTTCGTGTTGCGAAGTGAGTTGCGCACAAGAACGAATGGAACCGCACAGAACGTTAACTTACGCCCAGTATTTTGTTATTGTTGTGGACAATCATACACAGTCCTTCAAAGCAATGATGAATTATCGGACAACGAAGGGGATCGAGTTGGTGTGGTGTCTAAAGTATTGGCCTACCATACCAATGACCTGGATTCAATTCCCGACGAAGGTGGATATTTATCAGAGGAAACCCGATCCCCACTTGAGTATCTCGTGGAGGGCACTTTCAAGATCGGTACTCCGCCTGTCAGATGAGACGTTAGTTTAACCGTGGTCCCCCTAGCACCTTTCATTGACAATAGTTTTGTTGACTAATGCCGACGCCGGGTTTCTCTCCACTCTTCCTCCATTCTCCGATAAAAAACCTTTCCTTACCGACATACTCGCCCTTACTCAATGGCGCAAGTGACCTCAGTTGTCTGTCGCCTCCCAAAATAACTAACTAACAAAATATGTTCATAGATATCTTGTCGGGCAAAGTCTAAACTAGTAGATTTCATTAGGCCGGTGAGTTAATTATTATTGCTAAATGCTTTGATAGGATATCCAAAAAGGCCCCTTACGAATGGTCGAGTCGCGCATATTTCAGCGTCATGACTCATAAATTGCTGAGTGTGCTTGTAGATATCGCAATAATTTTTAAACGTTCTCATTTGGCCTCAAAATTTATAATGTGAACATTCATAGCGGTGAGGGAGCTTATAACTTAAGAACATCCCTACGCAGCTCTTGATGTTAAACTCATGTTAACAGGATGGATGTCATCAGCCCAGGATTTTAATTAATGAGTGAAATATGAAATGAGATTAGGGAATAAAATGTCCAAATGCATTCAAAAGAAAGAGTTACATGAAGTCTCAATGATGACTAATGGAATTAATGGCTCTCTGATGGCTCTATTGATGACAGAAATATTACTTGCGAAATTATTGGTCCAGAAATTCGTCTAATGCCTTAGAAAAGGCAAGTAAAATCTCCTAGTCCGTGCGGAATTTGAAATTGCATCACATTGAACAATCAGAATGCCCTAAATATTTCGATGTATCCGTAGTTCGCCACTTTAAAAGTTTTCGCGTTACCATCCTACCGCGAGGCAAATTCACTTTTCTCCAGTCCTTTATCATTCATGACTACTATTTTTCATAGCACGTTTTCTGAACTATTAATGGGGCATATCCTCTTTCTAGGTTAGCTTTTGAACTAATTCTTATAGTTCTTTTTTGAGGGACACATTATCTTTTTTCTTAGACTAACTGGAAGTTCATAAACTTTCTTCGATTCCGTGTAATTTTCTGATAACAATGGCATTTCTGTTGATGAACCAAAGATTGCCTGTAAAAGCCATTTCCATGATTTGTTATCATGAACTTGAATCCCAATTGACTTGATTTGAGCGCCGATCACATTTTTTATTCTCGCCAGTCTTGGTTCACTGAACAATCGCAGTTCGTACCGCGCTCGGGTCGCTCCAAGACTAAGGTGATAAATTCAGGACGTTTTATTGACTTTACTGGTTGTAGTGAAGTTTCTTGATGAATAAAATATAGTTTACAATGTACTTCGCGTTCCCTTACTTTATAAATTGCGTAATGTAAGCTTTTCATTAATTTCCATGAAAACTTGACCTCAGAGTTGTGCGGAAGTCGGGACTATGAATGGGCCAGAACAGATTTCAAACGAAGCCGGCTGGGTGAAGAATAATTCTTTTTCAGTTCTCATTACGGCTGAAGTCTCTCAAAATCACTGAAGAGAGAAAAATGATGGAGAAATTTCCTGCAATATCGACTTGGATGGTGACCTCCTTTTTAATTTGGGCTTTGCCTTTTTGACTCTTTCAGTAGTTCCTTCGTAGAGATTACGAAAGGCTCAGCGAAAGTGTTGACTAATAGTTCTTAATTGTTCCGTAATCATTTTGATCCACATCGAGGCAAATGTTCAGAGATTGTAGGGCATTCACCACTTGGTCATTACTTTCACCACAGCACCTGTTTGTCTTTGTGGTGAGCCTCTTGAGATTTAATTCATGCCCTTCCAATACTCTTCAGTAGTACCACCTTATTTCTCACAGCCGCATCATAATGATTAGACCCAATTGCCCACATGTTGGATATAAAAAAAATGACGGAGTAATTTTAGGTGTGAACGAGCGGCCGGTTTGGGGGCGAAAGGGTTGAAGATTTTGCCGGAAGATTGATCGCTTCGAGTGGTCGCGGACGACGCCGACGCGGTTGAAGAGGGCGGGCGTCGCCGGGTCGAGTCGTTAGCACGGCGGAGCGGGAAATCGGTGGAATGCAGCGCCAGAAGCCCTTTCTGGCTTCCCCTTTTTGTGTGTGTGTGTGTGCATTTATATGACACCAATAAATTCATTACACCTTCCTGCGTTCGACGTGTCCGGAAGAATGGGGGTTAACCTACTTGGCGTTTCATTCGGTTCTCCCGTCGACGGGTCCCGTCCCTTTTTGATTGCGCGGGTAAATTCCCATTGTGTTGCGCGGGCTTCGAGAACTGCGAGGGATTTGTAATGAGCGGGGGATGAGTATTGTGGAAGTCGGAAAACCTCCTCCTCCCTATCCTCTCGTCCCCGTCCGTCTGTCTGTCTGGCTGTTTGATGCCGCACCGGAATTTCCCGGCAGTCCCAGGCCGTAAATTCGATGCCCCCTGAGTGCCAACAACCATCTTCCGGTTTCCATGGTTTCCCGGACTTTTTTTATTTTCACTCGCGGCGATAATATTTGATTCCTATGCCCTTGTGGTGAAATTTGTTGGCAGTCGCCTGCGCGTTTGGTGACGTCAAGCAGAAGGTGCGCGTGTTGGAAGACTGAGTAAGTTCTCGAAGTGTCGAGTATAATGAAGGTAGAACACAGGCGTTTCGGGAGACCAGTATATTTGACTGAATATAGCGAAAGCGCCTGATGAGACGTTCCCCATGTCGATACTGGGCAACGTCTGCGGCGGCGATATCACAAGTAGAGATGTATGTACATAAACAGGCATCAAATAGTCCTTCACAATTTAACTTCCAAGGCGGACGAACACTTCAGTAAACGATCGGATTGGTATCCTTCCGGTCGTTAATACATATGGAACTCCATTTAACTTAAAGAGCACTTTCTAATAAGTGCGTTCGACTTAACTGGGTGGGAAACTGTGAGCAGAACGCTTTACTGCAAGGTTTACAAATGCGAGACGCTGACTTAGGTCGAACTTGGTGGAAACAAATTGTAATCAATAAAAGCTCATTATTATCCTCACTGAAATTTTATGCTGATAATGTTTAAAGCTACTCATTGCCATTGTTGAGGATACCCTAATCACCCTAATAAAAGTAATGAATAGCTAAAACCATTAACAGCATTATGTTTTAGTGTCGATAATGCCAAGCTATTGTTTTTATTAGCTGTAATTACGTTGGTAGGAAAAGTTACTATCACGATGAGTCACAATCATTGAGGTGTGTGGAGAGGACACTACGTCATCAAACTCAAGCCTGACAACTAGATTGTTTAACCTATCTCTCTCCTTCCTTTACCATGGATAGAACTACGGAATAGACGAATTAGCGGATATACAGCAAGAATATCAGCCATCTGTTTGAAATTTAAGGCAGTTAACTCAGCGGACGTACATTGGTTACTTTTTACTTTGGATTCTACTCGATTTTACCATAGTTTTCAGCGGGAATGCTTTTAATTATTAATTTAAATAAATGAACAATACACGTAAGAAGAATACAGATCAAAGAAGTAAGTACATGCTTATTTCTAGTAAGTTATCAATAGAATTCCTAATAAAATTGCAAAATTTGCGACTTATCCCGAAAACACTATAAGGAAATGAGGGTCAACGAAGATGGCGGACTGGCTTCAGCTTCTAGCATTGACCATCATAGCAAGTGCCCTCTCCATGTACCACAATGGTCACAATATTCTTATAGTGTTCTTAAATTATCTGTAAAAACTCATCTTAACTATTGGATTCAGAGACAATGAGTTGATAGCTGAAGTGAATTAATGATTGACCATTCTGAGAATGTAAATGAGGATTCGCAACCATAGGACGCCAGATTATCATACGCGGAGACTACCATACTCCCCGCGGGGAGCTTTAAGGTAGTTTGAGCAAGATATCATTTTACATAGAAATCAATGAATTTGGTCTCATTTTAAAGAAAAATACCCTTCCATTGACAACAAAAATTCAACCCCTTACCTCATTACTTTCCAAGATATTTGCCAGAAAATACCATCGGTTTTATCTGGGCAATGGAGCGTGTATGCACTCCAGAGAGACCTTATATTAAAAATGAGGTATTGCCTACACTTAGATCTCGTAAAAAAATCAATTTTAAACGAACCGCGTGAAAAAAATGAGCCACGTTAAAGACTTATTTAGATGTTTTCATTTGATTACTTACACTGGGTGGCGATCGTCAGGGAAAACCTGGAATTGTCAGAGAATTTTGAATTTCTGGTGGAGTCAGGAAAAGTCAGGGAATTCTCGTAATAGTCAGGGAGAAACTGGAATAGGTATCCTCGTTATTTTTCTACCATTACGTTTATGGGCCAGTCTTTCCCGCCCTTTATATCTCCTACTAAAACTAACGTCCGTTGCTGACGTGCATGGAATAATCACCATCAATTCGTGGAGTATTCAGTTGTGAATCTTGTCAGTTGTGAATATTAGTTATTTAGTTGTGAATCAGACATACAATATATCCCTGTAGTACATCCTCATTGCGATGTTTGCCTAGTTGTATTAAAAATCATGATCACAATGTATTACGCTCATCACAAGGAATCCGAGGCTATGTTGTTCGGAAAATTGTACCTAGCGTTTTTTTTAACTTCCGAAACTCAGGTCAAGAAGTAGCTGGAGATCACTAGTAAATACATGCTTGCAGTTCTAAAAATGCGAGACGATGATTAGAAAATTTCGATTTATTTAAAGCTGCCGTAGAGAATTTCATTCAGCAGAAAAAAATATTCCAATAATAGTTGACTTTTTGGTGATCGGTCAGGGAAATTGGTAACTCCATCAGGGAAAAGTAAGGAAAAGGTCAGGGAATTTGAAAATTGGACATCAGTAGCCACCCTGATTACGATTCCTGTCATTTAAAACTATATTATTACACCATTAATGATGCAATATTTTATTCATGTGTCCTACACCTGGAGACATTAAAACGTACATATCGAATATGATCTCTATTCTGATTAGGGAACTATCTCGCTCGCACTACCTTATAAATTTAAAAAAGCAATTTTTATCACTCCATATTTTGCAGGCCTGTATTATTGAATTAGTCAAAGAGGTGTCTTTTTTAGATGAAATCTTCTATTTCCACAGTTCATTGGTATTAGTTGTTAGTTTCGTTCTTCAAATCTAAACGTTATGAATGAAGGAACGTTTCTTAAAACCGTGAATCAAGTCTTGGAAATTGGTAGATCCTTAAATGTATGATCTGTCTGAGCTTAAGGCCCTTTAGCTAGAGACAGATAGCCTCGGTTCCATTTTTGATTGGTAGGCCATGGGATATGGTGGAGCCAATGAGAATCGCGCATTTCGAACGAAGCGCGGCACCAATAATTGTAAACGTTGCTTAGTTACAACGATAATAACGCCACCTTTACTCTTAGTACCGGGGGACCGAGCTTTTCTCGGTAGACAATATGTATCATTGACTTTTAAATAATACGGATATCTATATTTTGCAAAATATTTCTTATGTATTTTATCATAAATTTCAAAAATCTCATTAATTATCGCCGACATAGGTTTACTCGAAAATAGAAAGTAATAGAACGATTATTTTATTGTGAATGTTTGCGAAAATAATAGTCGCGCCCATTCAGAGGTCTTCCACGTAGCATTCGAAGAAGTAAAATAAACGATTAAATAAATGAAGCGTGGCTGCGCAGCCAAACAAATTTAATCGAAGTCTCTGTCAATGCGTTTCTTATGGGAATTTGGGCTCTCATTTCTGCATAAAACAGATTTTTTAGGTAATGGAACCTATCCCTATCGATATATCGTACCGAAAAACTGTAAAAATTTCAAGATTCTGGTAGATCGGATATCTCTTCTAGTAGTTTCTCCCTTGCCATTGTCCTGCCTATTGTGTACCTTAAAAGTCCATTGAATCTCTGGGTTTCCCAAACTCCTGAATTCTTCTTTCCCGAACAGGGCTCCATATGGTCTTTCCCCATTACGTTTCCTCTTTTCGTAGGCTTTCTTTCCGATTCGTCGGCTTTTCCAGAGGGCCATTTTTATGTACCTATTCTACATTTCATTCGAGTATGGCTAACTTGCTTGCACCGATATTTCTCGCTATAACGCCAAAAGAAACTTAGCAACTGTTAAAAATTATAAAACTATTACTAGACCATTAAAAATTTATGGAATAAAAGCTAGAGAGAAACAGCTTAGATTAAAAGAAACAATCCTTACTCAGAAAAACTTGAAAAAAAAACAAAAAAACGAGTATGCGGTAACGATAAGATGAATGCTTAATAACAAAAATAAGCATATGGATAACGAGCGAAGAAATTTATGGAATAACCTCATAAACAAAATAGAAGTCAACAGGATAGGAGAAATTTTGTGAAATCAGTGCCCAGAAGGATATGGAAGTTCCGAATGATCAAGGAAGAGTTAAAAAGAATCTTAGGATATTAAATCCATAAAAAACAGGCATATGCCTTCCATGAAAAGGAGAATAAGTTTTCTCAACAGTTTGATCATATTGCTCCCAGTTTTTAAAGGCATCAGAGTACACAAACACCATACGCAATGAGTGGAGGACGAGTACTTTTTACTTTTATGGCAATGTTCAAGGGAGTGGAGCGAAAGTTTAATTTCATATGCATTAGGGTAAGAAGAGTTAAAGAGATGTAATGTTGTATATTTAAGTGGGCTAAGTGCGGATTCCTTCACACCAGTGGAAAAATTTTTTCCGTCACTTCTAATTCCCGGATTTCCCCAAAATTTACGTCGCATAAAAAGCAAACCTTGGGTATTTGCAAAATATTTTTACTTTGCTAATATTTAAATCCTACTATAAATAGGAATCATTCAAACCTGGCATGCTTTAATACTTTGTCTGCAGAGGTGAAGATTGTCACAGCAGTATTTCCAACCTCTACGTTCTTCTCCTTTGTATTGCTGTCCTCTAATTTTCTCTTAATGGCCTAATATTGCCAGTTATATGATAACTTTTCCACGATTAAATAAGCATTTCTTCATCTCTTCACTCGCCAGATTACTAGGTTATGGTCCTTTTACGGCAAAAAGTCGTTGCCGCAAACATGTACCTGCGGTTTATTTTTTAAGAATGAGAAATCCCTTGACAAATGTAGTTGATTGGGAGGGTGAAGTCTTCATACAGAATTCATGTTGAACGGTTTATATTTTTATTAAAAAAATATCCCTCGAGTAAATTGGTAATTACAAGCCTAAATGTTGTAGCTGCGGCAATGTAGGGACATGTATTTTTTAGAAAACTATATTCCCCGAGTAAGTTAATGATTACTAATGAAGGAAAGGCTTTGTTGGATTTATGGATATTTTCACAAGCATTTTTATGGATAATTTTTACAACATTAAATGCTTACTTCATGTACTGAGAGTTGATCTCCTCCAGAGTTTCCTGCTACTTTTGTTATGAATACTACTTTCTAGGAATTTAGAATCTAATTTTTTGTTTGCCGGACGATTCTATTGGCCCGTATGTCCCTGTAATCGCGATAGGCTGCTAAGCCAGTCATCAGGTTTTCCAGGGACCGGACCAATAGAACTTGACCTACATCCATGCGTTTATTTTTTAGGAAAGAGAAATCCCTTGACAAATATAGGTTATTGGGAGGGTTAAGAATTTATCTAGAAATCATGTTGAACGGTTTATCTTTGTATTATTTTTTCGTTTTAGCGTATCACTCTGGATTACTACCATCTCACCCCGTTTCCATCTCTTGGTACTTTTAAGTTTTGGTATGATAAATAAGTCAATATTATGAGCAATTACTAGTTTCACTCACGAGGTTGGCTGTAGTTTTGGCATTGACTCTTCAGGCTGTCAACTTATTTTATGATGAGATACATACACGCCTTACGACATACAAAGTTTACTCAGTTAGGAGTAGTTGCCAAAGTTTTCCGGCCTGCAATCTTGATGCTTTTGTGAAATCAAGGAGAATGGTGTATTTAATTATTTAGGAATCACATCGGAACGTAAAGATAAAATTGATTAAGTTACTTTCTGCCCTCATCTCTCGAAGAAACTAGTCCAGAAGTGTGGGCCACTGCGACGACTATCCCTGAGTTTAAAGACGAAATGACATAGGAAGTAGGTTTGTTTCCTTCAAAAAGATCGTTCATTATTGCCTAATTAAACATCACACAATTTCAATTTGTAACATATATTATTTATTAGTTTGCCATTGCTAATTGACTAATTTCAGTTATTACCATAAGGAACTCGACATGGCACATCTCGGTGGTATGTATAAACTCCATTCCTCATTTCACAGTGGGGGCTGACGGCCAATCAAGAGGAGAACAAAAATACAGTAAATTAACCTGCATCAATTAATTATGTCATTGGATCACGCTATACAAAGTTTACGCATTTAGGAGTAGTTGCTAATTTTTTCCGGCATGCAATCTTGATGCTGCTGTGAAATGAAGAAGAATGGTGTATTTAATTATTTAGGAATCACATTGGAACGTAAAGGCATTTTGAATTTAGCTGTTCGATTAGAAAAATATAGAAAACGCAGTAAGTATGAAACACAACGAAGGTCGAAAACAGTCGAATAGATCAAGAACAGAATACGAATGTTGAGGGTTAGTGGCTAAAGTGGCCTTGCAGGTATGATTGAAAGAGGAGGAGGAATAGATCAAGCGAAGGATATATTTCGATCGGAGTATTATACACGGGGGCTTTGTTAAGAAAAGGAATGCTGGAAGGTGGTTGATGTGAATCTTGGAAAATGGTTTGGATTTTCAATTTCATCATGAAAATAGGAATTGTTTTCAATCCAAGCATTCCTTAATCTTCAATAGAAATTAGTTTTCTCTTTGCTAGTATGTAGTACTTAGCTTATTAGCTTCAGTCTTGTAGTACGTCCGTCGTATTGCACTTTAAACTATGTACCCCGTTAGACCTTCTCCAAGTTTCTCTTCATGGGCCGATATCCACCTCATGGTGTGTGACTCCACTCTAGCATACACTACTCGTCCCAGTTCGAGGTCGAATCCTGCATGAACCCATGCCCGCTTGGAACAGACCAAAAATTAGCCCGGAGAACAATCCACGACTAAAATAGAAACTAGGAAAGTCCAATGTTGGCGAACTTGCAGTACGTGGGTTAACATAATAAAACTGATTAGTATTATTAATACTTTTACATTTTTTTTACTACGTGGTAGTATTTAATGGGGAAAAAATCATGTGAGACATTTCAAGTGGTGTCAGGTGTTAGCGATAAAAATAAGTTATGAAACACAAATACGAAGTATAGTCTACCTAGCGTGTTAATTGGTTTTTTCGGGTGCAAATGTATTTAATCGATTCATATTCAAATGAATAACTGTAACTTTGTGATTCCACATTATTTCATTTAGATAAGATTCGAGTATCGATGTTCGACATTATCTTTACGTCATTCCTAATCAACTGAAGCTGACACTGGACGTCGAAACCTGGGCTGTATTTAAATGAAGCAATGTAGAATCTCAGGGTTACGGTTTTTCGTTCTACCTAGAGAGGGTTTATGGAGAATACTGATCTCAACTACTATGGTCCCTCATTGTCCGCGGATAAATTGATGATGAAACGATTAAAAAATTATGTCTACATCCATTAATCGTACCATTGCCGACAGTACCCCCCTCTCTGTCAAAGCGCAGATGACCTCAGTTACAGACCGCCTCTTTAATTACAATAAACCAGCCTTGAAAGGAAGGCAAGGAATGACTGCCATTGTGGAGTGTGTCATCGGCTCATTTTTTTCAACCCATTGAGAATTTGATATTTGAATTGCAGTGGTCACATGAAAAAGGAAAGATAAGTTATACTTAGCGACGGTTATCCTTCCTCTAAGTAGTTGTTTTTGGAAATTTGATAAAAACACCCCGTAGTGCCTGAACGAAACTCGTGGCGTGGTAAGGGCGATAAATCAGACGGATATATTTCTGTACGGATTATCATCATCATCATCTGGTGTTCTGTCTGCTGGCAGGTCCCGTACACCACTGCTGTCTCCATCCGCTTCTGTCCCGAGCTTCTTTCTTTGCTTTATCATAGCTGATGTTCTTCACCTGATCCACCAATTTAATTCTTCTCCTTCCTCTCTTTTTCTTTCCTTCAATTGAACCCTCAAGTGCCACAGATTACGGATGAGATCACAGTACGGATTATATTGGTCTTTATTTTCTTAGGCCTTTCTGTATAAACCCCTTTACAGGCAATCATTAAACTCCAGGGAACAAGTTCAAAGTCACATGAAAACAATGGCCCCGACGAGGCGCACAAACAATTTTTTTCTACTTTTTCGTAATTTATCATCTAATATTGCGAATAGAGCTTTAAAGTTGGCATTTTTGAAATTATCTCAACGAGGCTCACCAGATAGAATTGAAAAATTTGACGTTTTCGAGAAAAAAATTTGTAAATGGCTGTATCTCGCGATATATGTGAGACATAAGGGTCAAAGTTATATGAAATAAATTGTCTTGACGAGGTACACAAATAGTTTTTTTCTAATTTTTTTCGTAATGTCTTGCATAATAATGCAAATTGAGTGCAACACTATCGGGTTTAACGAAGCAATTTTTCTCATTTACATCATTCGTGACATTAAATGGTGACATTACCGCGGAAGTACACTTATGATTTGTATTTAGAACTGCTTTATTATTTTTTTAACTGTGGAAATGTTCAAATTTTTTTCCCCTTTCTCAGACTTAACGCATCAGCATTATGGCATTATATTCCTTTTGTCCTGGAATAAATGAACCGTTTCCATTGTGGCGAGGGGTGTTTCTGCTTGGAAATATGAAAGGTTGCTGCCGGAAGTTTCTCTTTCAGTCGGCGTTGTTTTTTTTCCTTCTGAAAGAGCTGGAAATGCGGCGCCACCATCCTATTTCATCCTCATCCGACTATCATTTTTAAAATTACGTAATAAGGAGCTCTCGCCATCTTGTTCCCCGGCCGCCAAACTCAGTCTGTCTCATGGGAGGGGAAGCAGCAGCCTCTGAGGAGGTGAATCCTCTGAAACAAGTGCCCATGGCTCAGCCGTTGACCGCCTTGGAACCTCCTCGTGCCTTGTTTCCACCACTGACGAGAGAACCGGCGTAAAAAAACCCACAGGCATTCCCATTTATTAGGCGTTAATGGCGCTAGCTCTGTGCTGACCTCTTCTTTCATACCCTTCGTGCAAGTTTGCACTAATGAACGCTTGCTCTATACTTGCAATGTATTGTTACATCATTACATTGTTATTGTATTGTTACAAGTGGGGCCAGAGTAAGGTGGTACATGTGACATCAGACGTAACCCTTGGATGAAGGATAACTTGAATGGTGTACAACTTGATTGGGAATCAGATAGCTTTCAGACCGTCGATTGAAAATTTGACGCAATCTTTTATGTACTTTCAAAACAGATTTATTTTCAGACGAAGTGATCTTACCAATTTTAACATACTACGGTAGATCAGACCATGAGCATAAAATAATGGTAATAGACTGTAGAACAATAGAGAACAAAATAGAATGGTTAAAAATGTCGTTTTTCCCGCGATCGATAAGAGACCATAATGGTTGCGTTGGGACTTTGAAGTGGGTTAGTTGACAGGTAGTGTAGCTGATTTGTTTATACATAGTTACATTATAAATTATTTTAGTAGTTTCTGTGGCATTTGTAGTATACCGATAGTGTGGTGCTTGCTGGCGAGAGTAAATTTCTTCACTGTAGTTCATATTGTTGATGAGTCACCCCCTGCCAAACTCTCTTGTGGTGGCTTGCAGGGTAATAAGAAGATGTAGATGAACCCTTTGAGGTTTTTACTCGCTGTAGACCGGATACTGCATATATTTGGGTAGTTTATATAACCGAGCTTGTTTTATGTACGTAAATGATAGATGAAAGCCGATAGTCTTTGTTGCTATTCAGGGCAAAAATCTTGTTTCATAGTCAAAATTTTGACGTGAAAGTATGTTTTTGTGCTTGCCCATCGAAAAGAAGCTCAATTAATGGCAAAATGTCGAATTTACGCGGCGATTTTTCTTCCATATAAATTATCGCTGGCGATTAAAATTTTAAATCCCCATTAATAAGGCCAGAGACGAGATTAAATTTTATAACAAAGGATCATCTCTTCTGCTTTAGCTTTTAAGGCATAGTCGGCAGTCGTATCGCGTCAATCGTCACTTTCCTGTAAATAGTCCTGACGACAACTTTTCTCGTATGTAGCATCTCTATTGCATCGTTGCTCGCGGTGAATTCCAGCGATCAATTGAAAAGAAAGCTGTTAGTTTGAAAGTAAATCGGAATTCATGCACCAATGAGATATTTAACGATTCCTGCATCCGTGAGAATGGACCCGGAATTCGTGCATCCTTGAAATATTTTACAATACTCGGAATGGTTTCCAAAGCATGAGACACTATTCCCTGTGTATTAAATAGTGGAGCAGTGTGCCTCAAAGCTCTTATGTTGGTTTCAAGGTGAGTAGAGTAGAGTTATTATTATTCAAGTTTCCTTAGGTAGGATTTGGGAACTACCTGTGTGTTATAGTCGTACTGAATTCCATTCCTACGTCGATATCGGTCCACATGGGTGAAGAATCCTGTGTCTACTTGAGTAGTGAAAACTGTGAATCACTCACACGAAGTATTGGTACTTCGTAGAATTGATTTATGAGCATCCTGCTGTCTCATCGAGACAGCATTAAAGATGTTCCACTGAGCATACTTGTTCATGATTAATGTTGAGAGCTAAGGTGTACCTTTTCAGGATTGTGTTTCCTCAAGTGTGTTCACAAAGCAACTCTGCTATTGTTGTATAGGTTTCTACATGCATTTTTTCAATAGGTTCTATACCTCGTCTTCTGTAGTTTATGAGGAGGAGAGGTTTGGATAGTATTTTTACTAGTCCCATTTGGTCATCCGTTGTAACTCATAGTTATTGTTTGAACTCGATTGATATAGAATGATTGACCGGCTCATCGAAACTTACTAACTGAGCCGCGCTAAGGCTCGGATTTAATCTTAAGGACGGACTGCAGCAAGATGGCGTTCTTTGCCCAGAAATTCATGGTTACCAGACTCTATCGATAATCATATTTCATTAAACTTGATATTTGTGGTCAGTATTAAAGAGATGCAAAGAAGATAGATCATCGCTAGAGTATGTTTTTCTTCTTCATTATACAGCCTTCAGTAGTTAAGTTACTTAAAACATAGCTATCGAGTTTTTACCTCCATGCCTCCATTCCTTGTAAAAAATGAAGTGGTAATCTCTTTTCAAGTTTCTGTTTTTTAGGTCTTTGATAGATAAAACGTTTCTTCGATTTCTAATATTTTATGTAATTCACATATACTCTCAGACAAAAAAATTCATAGGAATAACAACTAAATGGATGCGCTTATAATTTTGATGCTTGGAGTATAGATTCAGCATCTCTCTGGAAATGATTGACAGGTAAAAACATTTGATGAAATAATACGGGTCAATTGTGAAGGATGGAAAACTAATGATCTAGTTGGGAATTAAATAGTTACCTGAGAGGGCAGTGGGGTGTAGCGTTGCAGCAAACCAATCATTAAATTGGCATGCGCTGATGACTTTTTTCGGTTATGCTTTGGCGAACTATATTACTATCGCAGTAGAAACTTAAGGTAATGAGAGATCTTCTGAGAATAGATAAGCAGAAATGACTGTCTGTTTCAGTTTCTGAAAGTAGAGTATCAGTAAATGGAATTGCGGAGGACATTATATATATCAGGTGGAACAGCCCACGTATAGAGATGGGATTTTTGGAAGAAAATGGATTTTGTTGGAAGAACGAAAGGCATAGAATTGCCTCGGACTGACCGACTTATTGTCAAAGAGGGGAATTGTTAGAGGGCTCTAGTTTAAGGAAGTAAGCAATGTTTATAGCAATTAGAATCATGAAATCCATCGTTGTTATATTTAGACAGATAGATTTAAAAAATGGAAAGGGTAAGTTTGGTAGCGATAAAGACGAACTGGGAAGTTTGATTTTGTCGATGAAGACAGATGATATAGAAAGGAAGTATTGTGATAACTCTGAGGCAGTGATACGTCTGGAAATTTCTACGAAAATAATGGCATTGTGAATGAAGAAGTAATGCTTTGTTTTTCCTCATAAATTTAATGTAGTTAGACCATGGTTTTGACTTAACGTTATCTTCAGGTACAAATTCAAATTCGTCCACACATGTATTCATGGTGTGTGGACGACATTCACAATGATCAGTGTATTCCCACGCCGTAAACCACCAAAAATAATGTCATTTAAAACAATCTTTCCCGGTGTTTGTTTTCTATACCTCGTGATTTTGGTAGTTTCTACCTTATTACCTACTATGTCATCATAGTTGAAAAAAAAACTAAATCAGAACGACACCAAAAGAAAAACAATATTAAAACAAATATTTTTTTACATCAATCAAGATTGCTATATCCAGGAATATTGCAAATCGAGGTTTTTGTTATTGGTGGCATCTTAAAAAACTTCACTCTTGCTGGAAATTTTTACCAGACAGAATCATATTTTGTTAGATTTTTTTGGTAATCCTCCTTAAACAGTGTTGGTGACTAACTTAAAAGCTACATGATGTGGACTTTTCCATATGGTGCTTCCTATGGGAGGGACAAGCAAGACTTATTTTTGTTCGTAGTGTTGATGCTAGGAATGTTGATATATGTTTCACGTATTCCATTATTAACGGCCTCTCGCATGGCGTCGAAATTATGATGTGAGGGTAGCTTCAGAGTATTATATTTTTGAAATATGAAATCACAAGATGCTATTGATGATGCCTTACAGGCCATCAGCACCAGTCGAAGTATTTCTCTTTTAATTATGAACCAAGAATACGAATCAGAAATTATCAGTTTCCAACGTATGTACCATCCATTGAACCTACCGAGTCCTCTTTGTCTTACGGTTCCAAGTAATGGGAACTATAAAAGTATAAACTTCATACTTTTCCACGTATTTTTTCTGAACTGCAACGCGTTTTGATGTGTTATAACATCATCATCGGGTAATGCTTATCTCAGCCCGCACAGTAATAGGGACAAAAGACTGCTATGGTTGAAACACTTTGAAAATGCAATCCCATTAAACAAATCGTCCCACATCCTCTCGCCCTATGGAGAATCGTATCGTTCCAACTGTGGTGCGCCAGTCGTCTGTCTCTTTTTTTTCTCGAGAGGCGCATTCCGACGGTCCCACTCCCGTCCCAGAGCCACCGAAATCATCTTCTCGGGGGGAGGGGGAGTGGGGAGGTGGGGCGCCTGATCGCCTGGGCGACGCCAATCAAACGGCCTGATAGGAAAATGACAGATTCCTCGGCCGAAACAAGAGACGAGGGCATTTTATACTCCGTATACATATATATACATGTGAGGAGGGGCGGGTGTTACAAGAGGGGAGATGGGTGGTTTCTTGTGCTGCCCCCTCGCGGGACAATTGCGTGGCGAATCGGGAAGAAGAGCGAACAATTGCGGCCCGCTTTGGGGGGGGGGGGAGTGGGAGGGACGGCGTATTAGGAGGAGGCGGAGGTGGTTGGGGGACCTCGCGGAACTTGATGGCGGGGTGGGATGGGGAGACCAGGAAAAGTGCGTCGAAGGGTGTGAGGGAGGACGAATAAAAGTGTGTAGGGAAGGATAATGGAGTGGAAATGATTGAAGTGGAAAGGATGGAGAAAGAGAGGGAGAAGCGTGATTATGGGGGTTAGGGGGAGGGGAGGCGGTGGTGTAGGGAGTGGGGTGTCGTCGCTGTTCCACAATGGAAGCCGGAGTGTCGGCAGAGGTCCGCCACGGACACGCTCCGGGGAACACGGCAGCCAGCGCCTTTCACACGCGACGGGGAGCAGCGTAAGCTTCGACCGGCTGAACCCGTGTTTGTGTGTGTGTTAGGGGGTGGGGTGATAGGGAAGGAAGGAAGGGATTCGAATGGAAAAGGGTAAGAATTGGAGTGAGTAGAAATAAGGCTTGGAGTAGGATTGCCAACTGCCCCGAATTCCCTGTGAAGACACCAGAAATTGGTCCCATCATTGGTCGTTCAATCCTGAGATTGGTTGACGGCTGCCCTCCATCCTTCCCTCTGTAAAGCTACGTCCCTTACTCCTTGGTATCTCTTCCTATGTAATTTCCTCTTAATTTGGTCCTGAAATTATTTATTTTGGGTCTCCCTGTGGAGACTTTTCCCTTGTAACGTCTGATTTTTTAAAATTATTATGTTTTGATTTTGTTTTAATTTAAGTTTTTTGTTTAAATGTTTTAATTTATTTTAATATGGAAATATATGCTTGATTGTTGAAATGTTTGAGGTTGTGAAGAGGTTTTTTTTTTTGAAGAAGAGAGGGGATTGTTGGATTTGGGGAATGAGATGGACGGGAAGCTGAAAGGAGCTGCTCTGTAAAAGATTGAAGAATGGAAAATAAAAAGTGGAAAACGTGTTGTTTTGTTGAGTAGACATAGTCCGACGCTACATCCTCTATCTTACCTTCATTTATTTTCTTCACAAACCCATTGCGTAGATAGTTTCCTCTTTAACTGATCCATGAACTTATTCCTTGGTCTTCCTCCGGGGACGTTTCCATTTATTTGTCCTTCAGTTATGTTCTTCACGAACCCATTGTCTCTCAAGGTGTGTCCTATCCACCTGGGTTTTGTTTTCTGTATGGTGTTCCATATGGTCCTCACCTCTTCTACTCATCTTTAAAATTCATCATTTTAATTTTTGTTCGTCCATTTTATCTTCAGCATCCTCGTCTAGAACGAGGTTTTGAAGGAACCGGCTTTTGGTTTGGATTTAATCTTTAGGACTGACTACAGTAGTGACAAGGGCAAGGTGGCAATCTTTTCTCCAAAATTCATGGATACCTGATAGTATTGATAATCCTATTTCATTAAACTTGATATTCGTTTGAACAGAACCAGTCTGTTCTTGTCTGCTTTTCCAATGGTCCATGCTTCCAGTCCATAGAGTGCTACGCTCTATACTAATGTTTTCATATACTGCTTCATAGTTTTTAGTCCTATCTTCTTTTAATAAAACAGTCGTTTTTCACTTTCTTAGCTTGGACTACGTAATCATGGCCTGGTGATGCTGTACTTCTTCCGTTCCACCTGATGGTACTTCCGAGATAGGTGAAGGAATCCACTTCTATAATTTCCCTATCCTACCCTATCTAATGCTAGTCTACTTACTCCCTAGTAGTTATTCTTATGTATTTTCCCTATCATTTGATGCTAGAAGTACTTGGACTTTATGGTGGCTAGAGCGCGAATCGTTAGTCGATGAATGCACATTTGGATAACTTTTCAAGCAAGTTGAAAACAAATTCTTGGACCACACTTCGCTCAAGTACATCAGTTCATATATTTGAAACACCATGCATTTTGTAACATAAATGATGCAGGAGTTATATTTCTATTAAATTTAGTCTCAATTAAACGTCGTTTTAACTTGGATTTACGGCGCGGAATACAAAATTGAAGTGAAAATCATCTGTAAATACTTGTTATTCGGTATGCTACCTTTATATGTAATATGAGCCATTATAATTAAAAGAATGGTATTTTTTGCGTTTAGGAGAAAATCTTTACTGATATCATCGAATTATTTTAAAATATATATCAAGTACCTGGTCAAGGCTACGAGATGAAATAGCATTAATCTGCTAAGAAACTGAATCGGAAAATGCAGTTTTTTTCGGCTTCACCTTTACATTTTATTTTTAAATTTAGTTTATTCTTATACAATCTTTACATAAACGAATATCGCTCCAATCACTTTAAGACTCGAGTAACACGCGCCTGTCTACGAGCTCCCAAGCTCCCTGGTGGTGGTCTCCTGGATGACGGATATGCATGCATGGGAGTCTAATTTCCGAAGCTTTTATTGAAAAATCGGATCAATACTTAATTGAGTATACTTGTCAATCTCGGAAAAACTCGGAATGGTTTACGATGACTGAAGAATAATCTGCCAATTATACAGGAAGTAAGCAATCACAATGTGAATGAGAGACGGAAGTCAGATAGAAGCAAAATATAGCAAAGGAGTAAGACAAGAATACAACCTCTCACGAGCACAGTTCTCCATGTTCTTGAAGAAGGCCAGAGGAGTAGCACAAGACATTGGATTGAGCTCCACTTTCTTAGGCGAGATATCGTAGAACAGCATAGTGAGTAATGAAGCTCAAACGATTTCGTACTGTCTACTAATTTTTTTTTATTTCACCTCTTACAACGCGTGTTTCGACTGACTAGCAGTCATCAGTCTTGCCTGATGATGACTGCTAGTCAGTCGAAACACGTGTTGTAAGAGGTGAAATTAAAAAAATAGTAGACAGTACGAAATCGTTTGAGCTTCATTGGATTGATCGGAATAAAGATAAGCGGAGAAGAAATAAATATGCTCCGCTTCGCAGATGAATGCACAGTCTTAGCTATAAATCGCAATTATCTTCAAAGGTCTTTAAACGTAACTGACCAAGTTCTCCAAGAGTACAACGTGAAAAATAAATCAGACAAAGACTAAAATCTTTGTATACGTCAGAGAATAGATGAATGGAGCACCATGATAGGAGAGAAATTAGATTAAGTGGATTCCTTCGACTATCTCTAAAGTACCATCACGTGAGACAGAAGGCACCGCAAGAATAGGCCAAGCTAAGAAAGTGTTCATAATAAAAAACTGCTGTCTTTAAAGAAGATCGAAACTCAAACGAGGAAACAGTATGTAAAAACACTCGTGTGGAGCGTGGCACTCTATGAATCGGAAGTATGAACCATTGGAAAAGCAGACCAGAACCGACTGGAAGCCTTCAAAATCTGGTGATAGAGGAGGATGATGAAGATAAAATGTACGATCAGAAATTGATATGATGAATTTTACAGAAGAGGAATGGACCATATGGAATACCACACAGGAAAGTAGAACCAAATGGATTGGTCACACCATGAGACAAAATAGGTTTGTGAATAATTGAAGGTAAAATAGAGGGAAAAGTCCCCAGAGGAAGACCTAGGAATAAGTTCATGGACCAAACAAAGAGGAAAGTACATGGAAAGATATACCAGGAGGTGAGGATACTAGAATTAGATTGGGAAGAGTGGAGGGCTGCAGTCAACCGGTCTTAGGATTGAACGACCATTGAATTGAACTTGTGTTAAGCAAGTCGAACGGATTGAGTTTGAAAACAGTTCAGATAGGTGGAGATTGACGTGTTAGATGTCAGCAGCGGCCTTGCGCAAAAAAAGGTCAATGATCGCCCCTCAGTACCATTTAGCATCCTCTCCAACTCGATTTCCTTAATATCCATTTTATCCTGAAGTAGGAATGCTCTCTATGATTTAGGAAATTTATATTCTGTTATTTTTAAAATAAAACTAATTAAATATATTTCATTCATATCATCGGAATTTAGGTATGAGAGGTAATTTTATTGACATAATTGTAAATTTCTAATTTATTTTGTAGTTCTTTACCATTATTTTAGATGGATGGATGGGATGGATTATTTTAGATTTGGATGGATGGACCAATTATTGAAATGCTGCATATACTCCCAAGTCTCTAGGCCATAAATGGTCCACGACGCTAGATGACTAAATAGATCCCCTTGATTGCTCGACGAAACGACCGATAATGGAGGCCATTTGCGCCGTTGATTATGGGAATGGAGAAACGGTGGAGAGAAATCAGGGGTCCGGATTAGGACTCTATTATTAGCTGGCAACCCTAAAAACTCGGAACTCTTTTATTAGTTGGCAAACCAAGGTACAGAGGGCGCCTCCCCTTTCCACGACTCTTCCCACCTTTTCTTTAGATGGCGCTTTGCATGTTTTCTTCTTCATGGTATGTGTCAGTCTCTCGCATTCGGAGACGAACGCCACCACCGCGGCATGTAATACTTTCCGAACATAAAAGATACTCACCCTCCTCTTCGCCCTCCCATTTAGTCCGCATTGACCAAATTGGGAAGTGAGAAATAAGATTAGGGAGAAGGGGGTGGAATGAATAGGTTGTGAGGGGGTTCGGGTGTTTTTCTCCCGGGAGACAGAGGGTAGTGGAGGATTGATGGGAGAAGGATGGGATGGGTGGGGAGGTGGTGCCCCCCGCATTGGAGGAGGGGAAGGAGGAAAGGGAGTCTCCGAATCGAAAAGGGCACGGGTAGAATGGTCCCCCCCTTGAGTGCCCCCTGACACTAGGGTATTTCTACTTGTTTATTGTATATATTGTACGTCTAATTGGCCAGTTGTAGGAACGAAACATATGTATTTCATTGAGTTATGGGACCCATAAGCCATGGAAAGCACTCAGTAAGCATTGCAGCAACATTCGATAAATTTATTGGTTTAACAATGGCTTCATAACTTATTGCATGGAGTTATGAGCTCCATAAGTAGCCAAGATGGCGAACGCGCGATGAATCGCTTGTAGTTTTAATAGCTTGATAAAATAGTTATTTTGAGACGAATGGCCTTTATTTTGCTCTCACCGCGAAATTATTATGTGCATTTGCAATTTAGTATAGAATAAACTAATCTAAATAACATCCAGCGAAGGAAGGTTCGATGTACAATTCGAAGCAATTAACTATTGGTTGATTAATTATGAAACTGGTAGAAGTGCTCCTGCCACCCGAATATTTTTGCGAGGTCCTTATTTTCATGAATCTCATAGCTATTCATTCCGTAATAAAACGTTCATTCATTACATAAGTCTACATTCAACCCTTAATTATTTATTAAATAATTTAAAATGTTTGTTTTATTACTCCAGCCTAATTAATGCTGAAATTAATGTTGAAAAAAAACTGGAGAGTATCTTTCGTTGGCCTTGAAGGAGGACCTGTGTTAAGTCTACCATGAACTGGGCATTTATTATGCTTTATAACTCATTTTCAAAGACAATTCACCTCTGCCCTCTCCCCCTTATTTTTCTAATTTCCTCCCCTTTCGTGGTTGGTGTCCTAATGTACCTTGACCCGTTCCTCTGCGGCACCTCACTGGGTAGGGTGCAGTCATAGACTACTCTGTGAGCCGTCGCAAGTGCGTGAAGAATGAGCCTAATGGGTGTCCTAAATAGTCCTGTCTTTTTCTGCTCTCATGAATGTGGTGACTGCGTGTCTCTATCTGTCAATGCAGTGTTTCACAATATTCTCCTACTCTCAAAGCTCTCTTCACTCTTTTCTGGATCATTCCTCCAAGATTCCACGCGTAACTGTTTGAAGTAATGCCTTCGTCATACCTAATCTGGTGCTATGCTATAGATTAGCTTCTGAAAAGCTTCAGGTCCACTTCATGTGTCAGCTGATGAATGTGATATAAAATTTTTATCGATAAATATGTATTGTGTTTTTTCTATTAAAATTGTTAGCATTGTAAACTTTTACGTGAGTGTTGTTTCTCCTCAGTTTCCTAGATTTAGAACAACCTCAATCTTTCACAGAGAGGTAACAATTATTCTTAATGAGCGAACGCTCTTGTTGATACTGCTCTTGAAAGCAACAAATGATGTTATTAGTTGCTTAGGGGGCGGTAAAGACCCGTATACTGAGCTTTGTGTGTTAGACTAACACGCTTTCAAGGTTTTTTCTGATATCTTTTGAGGATAATAATTTTGCGTAAATTACTCATTGCGTTAGATCTCAAATCAGAGCATTCTCGTAGATGTAGATATCTTTCGGGAGCTTGGAGGATTTTTTTGGTGGAGGATGATGGAAGATACGGACACAGGGATAAGGATGGGCGGGGAGGAGGGTTGCCGAGAGAAAAGTATGAGATTAAAAGAAAATGGGAAGTCGCGGAATTGGAGGGGTGGGGGAACGTTCCCATGCATTTTAAAATTCTCACGATTATCGCTTTCTGTTCCCGAGAAACCCGTTGATAAAGGCGTGTGTGTCTTTTTGATATAGTTTCTCTTTGGTTATCGCGTCACATCATCGGCTAACCGTTTCTCTCCTCTTTTAATGGGTACACACACCTCCAAGGAAGAAAGTCGGAAGCCTTTCGTAATTTCCATTATGGCTCGGAATAGCCCAGAGCGTATGAGGTCGCTGGTCAAAGTTAAGTTCGCGAGTCAGAGTTCCTTAATTTTCATTCGCAGCGGTTGACCGTAGTGTAATTAATATCAGTTTAAATGCAAATGCACATCCGGTTAGAATGGATTAAAGGAGAGAATGAATGAATCTGTGTCTAAGGATGCAGGTGTGTACTCTTTCCACCGTATTGTATGGGAGAAAAAGTTGAGTGTGCCAGAATAAGCATAAGAATATGCTAAATGCTGTATGGAGTATCTTATATTTTTTTATCGTTAACAGTAATAGGGTTGGACTCAAGACAAAGGCTAATATTCTAGTGTGCCGAAAAGGGAATCTGAATACAGCAGTCACTCTGAGAGTAGAGGAATTAAATCAAGAGGATTCTTTAACCTATCTCGAAAGTAACGTTACGTGGAATGGAAGGAGTACAGCCTCATCAAGTGAAGAATAGCACAAGCTAAGAAAGTGTCCAAGGTTAAAAGACAACAGCTATGTTCTAAGAATGTAAGACTACAATTTAGAAAACAGTATGTGGAAACATTCTTGTGGAGCGTGGCACTCTATGGATCGGAAGCATGGACCATTGGAAAAGCAGACCAGAACAGACTGGAAGCCTTCGAAACCTGATGCTTGGGGAGAATGATGAAGATAAAATGGACGAACAAAATAAGAAATGATGAAGTGAACAGAAGAGTAGAAGAGGAGAGGACCATATGAAACACCATGCAGAAAAAAGAAGCGGATGGATTGAACACACACTGAGGCGAAATGGGTTTGTGAAGAACATAATTGAAGGTAAAATAGATGGAAAATTCACCAGAGGAAGACCTAGGGATAAATTCATGAACTAAATAAAGAGGAAAGTACATAGGAGGAGATACCAGGAGGTAAGGGAACAAGCATTAGATAGGAAACGGTGGAGGGCTGCAGTCAACCAATCTTAGGATTGAACGACCAATAATGAACAGGGATAGGTGTGGTTAAGAAAGAATGTCCCGGTAGTGGGCGCATATGAAAAGAGCGGGCTTGGTTAGCTTGGTCCCGTTGAGAAAATGGATAAACTTACAACGTAAAAATAGATTTATCCTGACGGAAGGGGCAAATTTATGCCATGGGAGTGAATGGTGTTAGAGGAAAGGGTAGACCGAGGAAGTCATGGCTGAATGTGGCGAGGGATGCTGTTAAAAGAAGGAATGACCAAAGTCTTAAGTACAGCAGGGAATGCAGAAAGAAATTCATGAATGTAACTAAATGAAAACAGGATAACTAGGATAGGGCATTTTGGAGGAAATAATGCAAGCAGAGTTTTTTACTGGCTTATCTAGAAGAATTATACGTTTTAAACCGTACTGGCTGTAGTGATAGGGAACGGCTTAATGTGCAGGGGTTTATGTATGGTTTTAGTGATGACCCTAATCAATGGCGCCAAATAATACCTAACATGGTCATTGTGCTGAAGTTATTCGTTGACTTCTGATGAAATGCTCTATTCTTTTATGCATTTTTCAGGACATGTATTTTAGCTAAGTTTTTACATTATCTTGGTGATAGGATATTATTTATTCATGCTATAAAATCACTTTTTGTTGCATTTACTGTATTTTTTAATCAGAAATCTCAGTCAGTGACTCTGACTTCATTACCGTACGGTTGATTATTTTTAGTTTTGCTTGCGAGGTTGTAAACTTTGAATGCTATATATTTATTGACGGTACGAAATTTTGTACTAGAGCGGACTAAATGAATGACAAAAGAAAGTAAAATAATCCAAAAGCCACATTTTTTCCAGACATGCTAAAATGATTTAAGGTGGACGATATTTTTCCGGCTATCCGGCAGGCTCCTCAGGATAGGCGACCTTAAGAAGCCTGCTGGATAGCCAGCGAAATATCGTCCTCAAGATGAAACAACGCGGCGGTAACCCCCAAAAACGAAGACTCAATCTTCATCAGCCAATAGCATTGGGTTTAAAATGCGTTTTCACCTATTTGGATTCATTTTGATGTATCTTTCTTTCATTGTCTAGCATACAGTCCCCTGGGTATGTATTGAGTAATGAGGGCGACATTTTGCATCTTGGTTGGTTAAATTTCTGATGTTGGGGTTTTGCCGATGCCAGTATGAATTACATTTTTCGTATTTCTATAGAGGGATTCAATGTTTTAAATAAATTGAGTGTCCTCATTTTTTCCAAAGCCAAAGCTTCTCTAGATGTATGCTGTCGAATACCTTTTGGTACTCGATGAAGGCCATGTGCATCTCCAGATTAAGCTGTCTACGTTTTTGTATTACGTTTCAAAGAGAAAACATCGTCTATGGATGATCGTCCTTTAAAAAAATCCTGATTTATCTTCGAGGAGCAGAACTTCTGAAATAGTTTGGAGCCATTCATTGGATATTTTTCTATATATTTAGTAAGCTGCATTTAATAGGCTAATTCCTTTGTAATTTATGGCTTATCTCATCCACTTTTTTTAAACATGGGAATTATTTTTCAATTTTCCATTTGTCTGGTATTTCGAGGCATGTCCAGCTCATACAATACAGATTTAGCAATCAGGAATGTAAAAGGGGGCTGCCATACTTGATTGATTCAGAATTAATATGTTCTACTCCCGGTGATTTTACTGTTTTTGCTTTCTTAAAAAAGTTTGGTACTTCTGTCATATTGATAGGATCTAAGCCAGATGACTCCTTTTTCATGAATTAAATAATGTGAAATGAAACTGAAAGCTTTTTATGTTTATTAACGTCAATTTTATATTTATGTCTTCTAAGATGCACATTTACTTAGTCTTGTTTGAAACAGTCATGGTTTGCGGTGCTTTAAATCTAATCGCCCATGTGTGAGAGCTTGGAATTATATTATTTTTCCTTTTACCTTACTGCAGTTTTGAGCTGAGAAAATGAGGCTTCTTTTGAACAGCTGTCAGAAATATATTTGTTTTTGCCTCTAAAATGTGCAAGTTTTTGTTAAAAGTGTACATTCTGCGTACTTCGAGGCGAATTGCTCATTGAAACTTTAATGTGACCGTTATGTGCACAGTTGTGTTACTTGGTGGAACTGCATTACTAATGAAGTGAAAAGCATTTTGTCATATCAACGTTCTAATGTGGAATTCGCTAAGTGCTTTTAGTTTCATCGCCGTCTAATTGTCTCTACCTTAAAATATCATCGCTAAAAGATTTTCAACCCGCCACAGAGGTATCGAATCACGATGTGCTTCTCAGTTCAGCTCATGCGGACATACCTACCTACTCTGATTCTGAGTGGCAAACCATTTGCTTCAGCCTTCGGGGATGAACGCCCGCCTCTAATTTACTCTGAAATACTCCCGCATCTTTTTTTTATATCACGATAATAGTTTTAATCCGCCGCCGAGTCCAGGCGGATGGATAGCGGTCCCTTTAATGGTGCGTTCATTTGCTCTTTTCAATTTTTTAACCGGGCGCGTTTCCTCCGCGAGTCTTTCGCTTTAGACTTATACATAAATAAATTGACCTCGGGGGGCTATTCAGCGGGGGGAGAGGGAGGAGCGTTCTTTGTCGACTCTGGGCCTTTTGTGCAACACAATGGCGCCCGTTTATTACACCTGATGCGCTCCTGTTCCTGCCTCCCGTTACCGCTGGAAACGGCCGCCCGCCCTACACCTCCCCTCTCCCCCTTTGCCATCCCCCCTCAACCCTCTCCCCTCCGTATCTCCTACCCCTTCTTCCCCTCCCACACTCCCCCCACACCCCTTCTTTGCAGTGGCCTCATTCCCAGCAGTCTCTTCTCCAACTTCCCGCTCACCTTTATAAGTCTCCTGAAAACGCACTTCATCGCACCTAACCACCTGTTGTCCTGCTAAATTCCCTCCTTAGCGAGTACTACTCCGTGCCCAAGAATCATACGTCTTCTCGAAACATTATACCAATGCACTTCTTTTTTTAATGCTCGAATGAGACAACCGTAGTTATCCATTCATGATGAATCAATACGAGGATGAATTTTGCTGGTTACGTGCGGAATATGACTTAAAACCTCCTTCCAGTTTCGACACCAAATATCCTTTTCTAGTGAAACTTTCTAACGAAAACGATCATATGCAATGCATTATAGTATTTGTGAAACCAACAAAGTTAATCCTTATTTTGATTAATCATGGAGGAGTTCAACCAATGCGCTTCAATCATGTTTATTTAAATTATATTAGATGTGAATTACGCCGGTGGAACAATGGAGCCTTTCGCTCCTGGTTATTTTCTGTAAAAGACCTTGTTATAGTTTATATTTCACAATTCGGCCTTGGGAAACTAAGTGGAAATGAGCATTATTAATAATTTGAGTCCCATGATCACCAATGTATACTGCATATCAAATTTTTGTTGCAGCAAAAGCGGCAAAAGTACTTTTAAAATTATTTTAAATAGTATAATTTGATATAAAATCTACTGATTTTATATAGAAAGTATTGATAAGTAATCAACGCTGACGGGACCATGTGATGTAAACAAAGCCCACCACCTTGGCTTCGTCTTTCCCGTCATCCGATTTGCTGGCAGGCATTGAAGGCACACAGTAGAAGGCTGAACTTCTAATTTTCAATTACACAATTATGATGGCCAGTGTGTTGAAACGCTATCATGGAGGTTTCTTTGCGGTCCAGAAAGATGATTACAAATATTAGATTCATGGCTGACCCAGTGTTGACGGAAAATAGTCTAGGACTACAAGACCCCTTTGACAGAGTATCGCACGCTAGCTAAAAGTAGGTACTGGACTGCTGGAATTACCGCTGAAGAGAAAAAGCAAATAAAAGTTTCCGAATCCATCTCTCAGCCCGCCGTTCTCCAAGTTGATAACCTACTCATCGAACGAATATCGAGATTTTGTTACCTTGGCTGTAACATCAAGGAGGACTGGGATCGTTCTCAGGTGATCGATTGTCGGTTTGAAGAAGCCAGAGTGACGTTCGTGCCTATGAAACTTCTGTCTGTTATATGGAGAAATCTTAGCCTATCGTTTAAAATGTGTATCCTTCAATATTTTGTTTTTTTTTTAGGAGGCCTGGACCCTGAAAAAGGCCTTGAGGGATAAGATCCAATATTTTGAAATGTGCCCCTGTTGACGCATTATAGGGATCCATTGGGTGGTTCATGTGTCAAATGAGGGAGTCCTTTTCAGAATGAGTTGTCCAATGGAAATAACTACGAATATTAAGCATTATATGACAACATCTTGGACGTGTAGTAGGACACGAAGATAAATGTTGTCTTTTCCAGTCTCCTCTCTCCAAGGGTGAAGGAAGACAGGGCCCTGAGAGAAGAATTTCCTGGCTTGCCAATCAGAGAAATTGAGATGGAGTTGTTTGAATTATTCCGAACTGCATTAAGAAAATCAGATATCGCCATGACGATAGCTTAAGTCCTGAGAGGATATGACAGGAGAAGATGAATGACTCTCCTTGAATTTGGTGACCTTCCCTGAGCGTTGATGAATGTTTAGCGCTGCTGGTCTTGAGAGTGTTGCACGTCTCTAGATTATAATATATGTATCTCGCGTACAAGTCCTTACTTGAGAGTGAGAACTGAGCAGATTATAACGTCACAATCTCCTGTGTCGAATTCTAAAGAAAACGAGCAATCTAAAGTAACCTCACAGCGTGAGAAGAAACGATTCTAAACGAATGTCTCTGCAAGAAAATGCACAGTTGACTTGTACAATTACGCTGATTGGTGCATAGGTAACCATCGAACAGATGAAATTCGCCATTAAAAAATCATTTATTCACATTTATATAAGATGTTTTGGTGGTTTTACTGCTTATAAAGGAACCTCATAAACAATTGGGAGATTTGAGATCTGATCTGAGTAAAGTCGGTGAATTTTTTCTTGGAAAAATTTATCCCTAATGTGTGAAGACTATCAAATTTAAAGAGATAATTGTATTATAAGTATTCCTTATTCAGGAAAGAAAACATGAACAACTGCAGCAACGGAACAGAAAAGTCATGACGCTTTGGAAATACGGTGGGCTTTATACCAGAATGATGAACGTAACACTGAAGCGGAGAAACAGCAATGAATGTCTACCGAATTTCAGGGGAGATAATTTCTTCGATGAAAATATTTATTTCAACTAGGCTGTCTTAGATATGAACTAAACGAGCCATTTTACAAGTGACCCAGAAGTCTTGCTCGCTCAGAACACCATGGTGTTCTGAGCGATTTTTTGTTTAATAATAGATTTAATTAAAACAAAAAACTTTGCGTTCATGTCCTCATTCGAGATATCTTCAGATTATAGTGAAAATATTTCACCACACTGATTTGATCTTCTGGCAATTAATTGCTTTATCAACATGTCACCGTATGACCCATGGCTCGATTTTAGTAATCATTCGATTGTCATTCTGCAGATTTCTTCTTATAAATAATGCTTCGACGCAAAATTATGCAGTTCTTAATGGTTCTTACAGTTGTTTCCAAGGAATATTCAGCCGTCACACCGAGTCCATTTTCGAAAGCAACATTTTTTAATGTAATTTCGTTACTTCCATTCCGTGCCGAACACTCATGATACAACAAACTTTAAATAGAGAGTGAGTCAAAAATAGAATTATTATATCATTACTGTTACTATTTATACATTAGACACTGTACATACATTGAGTTCCAACGCCTAAACAGATGTACTGTTGTGAAATGCACTCCCAAGATTATTTCGACTGATTTAAAAATTACGGAAAAAGCTGTAGGAAGCATGAGTTCCATCGTAAATGGTGCAATATTATACTTTAATATGACTCAAATTCTAAGTAATTAGATATAAATATGTACATAAGTATTTAATTTGACTCATTTTTCACGCGGTACGTGTAAAATTCCTTAACAACGGAAGGTTTTTTGCGATCCTGAAAAAATACTGCCGTGACTATATGATTTATTTTTAATAGTAGTTGAGAGAACTTAAAAACTAGGAAAATTTAATTTTTTGACGAAATCTAGGTGTTAGAAATTCCTTTTTTTAAAATTTTATCTCTCTGGAGTGCATACACGTAAAATCTCTCATGTAAAAGGCATGGTATTCTTCGTCAAAAATTTCTGCAAGTAGTGTGGTAAGGGGTTGATATTTTGGGTCATATATTTTTCTTTAAAATAAGACTAAATTTAATGATTTATTGGCAAAATGATATTTCGCTCAAACTACCTAAACTGTGGATACATCATGTACAAAACTTTAAAGTCCAGAACTAATATAAAACACGATATTGATTTAGCTGGAAAAACTGATTTTGGAGTATTCCGAGCACACTTGCCTCATCGATGCGCGTGCACCAGTCCGTGCACCACCTCTGACATCAGATACTCGGAAAGGTGGGCGCATGAGTTGGACTCAGGGTGGTAAATTTGAGGAAAGGAAATTAAGCCGTGCTCGGAATCCCGTGGCAAAAAATCTCTCCTATCGGACCATTAATCACTCGAGCGCACATTTTCTCAAAAGCCGACTCGCCAGATTCATTCGTATTTTGACGTAGAATAGAAGATTTATTAATCCCTAAGTTTTACGTAGTAATAGTGTTAGTATTGAGGTGCTCAACAGCTGAGGTCATTTGCGCCTTTTGGGATCGGTGGGAATGAATCGGGAGAGTGACAGGCGGGGCAAAGGGAGATGGATAGATAACCGACTTTATTTTAAACGGGGCGGGTTTTCAAGACCACTAATAGTCTTCCTCTCTCTCTCTCTCTTTCTCCGATGCTGCAACCATTTAAATTCCAATGGGCTCTCCCGAGCGACATTAAAGCTCTCTACCACGAACACACTGTGAGTGTGTATGCGCTGCGGGCAAAATATGATTAGGAAAACATCTGTATAAAATTTGATCCTCTGGCGAGAGAAAATGTGGGGCATTGAAATATCCAACGTTAACAAAGAGTGCGTTCGTCATGTAGTGATGCTGTCGCTTAATTGTCTACGTATCGCCTCTCAGTTCATTATAAGGGTGAGTGGTAGGGGGTGACTGTCAAAGTAGGAGAGGGAACAGAGAAAAAGGACTGAGGAAATGGTTGTTGAGCCAATCGTGACGGAGTCTATATGGTGCCAAATCAGTATACTTGACTGAAGATGACACGAAGTGTCGAAACCCGGGTCGTGTTAATAAATCTATAGTGGGGTATACAAAGTTTTATTTAATTTACCATGAATTACTTCCACAAAGTCAAGCCTGGAACGATTTCCTTTGCCAGTATCCTTGAGTTCGCTGGTGGCTCATCGCAGCATATATTAGAAAGGGATGAAATTATCCATCAAAAAAATCACTTGACCTGACCGGTAATTGAGTCTGGGTCTCCCAGTTTACTGTCATAGGTATTAGCCGATTGTACTCCCAAAATACCTTATTTCAAGGCGAATTTTGGTGTTTTAATTATGAAATTCAGCAATCTCACGTATCTAGTATCAATTTGTAATACATTAATTATAAATAAATTCGAAATAAAAATTGTGCCCTATGATGACGCTTTTAGCATCGAAACTTGTTGTACAAATGAATAACCGAGGGGATATTACAAAGTTTTTTTTTTCTATTAAAATTCTCTATGATGTTCCACAATATCTTCGGATACCGTTGGCTATATTTTAATATATAGAATGCAGATTTAAGGGGTTGTAAGAGGATATGCTTGTTTTTTGTTAAGCAATTTATTTATTTTTAATCTTCCAAAGTATGAACTGTGAACCGGACACGACTCAAAAGCGCCCAAATACCTTATCTTTATCGGGGCTGATTCTGTTCAATGCCGTTCACTCACTCATATTTGTTCGTTCAATCCTGAATGGTTGCCCACAGCTCTTCATCCTTCCATGTACAATGCTAGTTCTCTTACTCCCTTAGAGTTCTGCTTCCGTTCTCTCTTCTTTATTTGGTTTATGCAGTGGACTCTCCCCTTTGGACTCTTTCCTCTATTTTCCCTTTAATTATATTCATTGCAAACACGTTTTGCCTCAGGGTGTCCAACATATGGTTCTTTTTTCGCTAGAGTGCTCCATTTGGTTCTTTTCTCTTCTTCTCTTCTGTAAACTTCTTCATTTCTTATTTTGTCCGTCCATTTGATCTTTAGGATTCTGGTCCAATACCAAAAATTTCTAAGTATTTCTGCTCTTTTTTCCAATGGTACATGCTTCAAATTCATGCTCCGCCCCACAAGAATGTTTTTAAATGCTGTTTCCTCATTCGCAGCCTGTCTATTTGAACGCAGGAGTTGCTCTTTCACCATGAACGCTATCTTAGCTTGAGCTCTTCTTCGCTTTGCTTGGGCAATGTCTGTTGTACTTCCTCCACCCCACTTGGTGGTCTTTCTGAGGTTTCTGAGGGTCTTGCTTGCTCTGCATTTACATTGCATCTACGAAACACCGTGCAAGCCACCACTAGGGTGTGAGGCATGGTGTGATCCACACCAGGCATGCAGCACTCATCCCAGTTCAATCAGAACCGCGCACGGTCCCCCGAATGCAAGGCGCAGGCCAAAAGCAGTCAGGACAACGATACGCAGTCAGACCACAAACCTGGAGAGTGATACGTAGAGCAACATGCTACCATGCAGCACACTACTCAAGATATTTATTTATTGATTTTATAGTTTGCCCAACAGCATAATTAAAGGGCAAACTCGATGCATACAAAATATATAAATATACACATGGATATACACAGTCACAGTCATTATAATGTATCAAGTAAATCGAATTCAATAATTATAATCCATCAATAACATCAGACAGAGGTTTACAAAAGTTGTGTCTTTCTTGAAACAGATCAAGTTCATTACAATATTTATTATATTTCTCACACATTCTATTTAATGGTGAATTTTTGGCGTAATCGTGTTTTAATTGTTTAAATAAAACAAAGACTTGGGTCTCAAATGAACATTTTAAGCATAAAATTTATTTTCTCCAAACAAAACTGGCACTCGCCAATTTTTATAATGTCAAAAAGTACATGAAATCTCTAACATGTCATCTCTTTTCTAAACTTTGTCAATTAAACATTTTACACAGTGTTTTATATGATACGCGATTCTCTTGTAACGGGTAGATATTGAAACAAACAAAATACAAGTATCTAAATAGTTTCTTTTGAATTATCTCTTTGATGTATTTTTTGAAATATGGCGCCCAAACCACTGATCCACATTCTAATTTACTTCTAATGAAAGAAAAATACAGCACTTTCAAAGCTTTACACGATTTTATGTACTTTAAAACTCTGCAAAAAAAACCCAAAATTTTACTGGCTGACAAGGTTTTGTTCAATATATGAGGTACAAATGACATTTTTGTGTCAAACTTGACTCCCAAATCTTTGACTTCATTAACTGTGTTTAAATTGTGACATTGCATGCTGCATGTATACTTGATTGGGTGATTTTTCCTTGACAAATACTGAGTTATACATTTTTCATAATTAAAGTGTAAGCGATTATAATTAGAAAGCATATAAGCACTTTGAAGCCCCCAAGCCTTCTACAGCTTCCATTATGAGAGACAGAAATAAAGCCACGCTAATCGCGGATGGAGCGTTTTTACCTGTCTGCACCGTTGTGTAGTACTAACTAATTTGCCTAAAAATTGTAGTATTTATTACTTTAATAATCCTTGTGATCTAAAAGACTCATTAAAAGATATTATTAAACAATTTCCCGGTATGAACTTAATGTTTCAGGCAATGGGCACCCGGGTGTGTCCGCTTAGCACATATACTTTGACGCCATTTTGTTTACCTATGAAAAGTGAAAAAAAATTGCCAAAAAAAGCCAACATTTTTAGTTCAATAGGTAAACAAATTATTTAAGGACAAGGAAAGATAATTCAAGATAATAAACAACCCCCTATAATAGCTATAAACACTATACCTATTATACCCTTAATTATATTTCAACCATCGTCTCTAATCCCTTTAGAAACAGATTTTTTATTTATTTTTATTTTATTTTTGTTTATTTTCACTGCCCCGAATACAGCACATTAGGCCATTTTACGTCGGGTGAACAACAGTAACAACGGACGACACACAGACACCCTAGAGCAGAGACTCTAACCCGCGACCCTTGGGTTAGCAGGCGAGGACTTTACCCCGCCGCCACCGGGGCCGACAATAGTTAAATAGCCGATAAATAGTTATCCCCAATAACAAATAAGACGAGCAGTGTAACAAATGCTGCTGGTGGTTAACAAATGCTGCCAGTGGTTATTTTGCTTTTAAAGGAGTTAAACAATGGAATTCCTGAGGCTCAGATGGAAAATTTAATTATTACTGAAGTTAAAAGCCAGAATATGACAGGGTGGGCACCCGGGTACCGTAAGGGTACATAAGGGTTAAAGCGAGGGGTACGCAACTTCAAAAACAAGTGTACACCGCATTTCCATTTCAGCCATTTCTGTCCATTTCTAACCATTTCCATCCATTTATGTCCATTTCCGACCATTTATGTCCATTTCTGTCCATTTCGGTCCCGGTGGCGGTGGGGTAAAGTCCTCGCCTGTTAACCCGAGGGTCGCGGTTTCGAGCCCCGCCTGTGTAGATTATTCACTGCCCAGGACGGGGGTGTTTGTGTTTGTCAAATGGTATATTAAAACAGTGGTAATCAGGGAAACGGGTAAGTTTTAAAGAAATTATTATTATTATTTTAAACCAATTCCATTCATTTCTGTACATTTCTAACCATTTCTGTCCATTTCTATCCATTTCTGTAAATTTTGCGACCATTTTTCAGCAAGCGTACACCATTTCTCAGAGTTGCATACTCCTCGGGTTCCAGTAACCTGCCAAGCCCTTTCAGATCTTACCCTCGGGGAAATTTTGTCTTTGGCCAGTCCGCTCATGTAACGTCTTCATGCGAGCCGTAAAAACTCCCGATCCTTCTCCTTGAAAGGAGAGTTCGAGTGGGCGCCCTCGTCGGCCATCTCTTCTCCACCGAGTCCTCTCTTAGAAATGCTCTTCGCGTAGCTCCCGCACCGCACACACCTCCCTCGTGAAAGCGTCCTCCGTCCATCTATCCGACCATCATTTATCGCGTTTCCCCATTGTCCGAAAAATCCAACTCCACTAGGACCCGTCACGAGGGAGAGATTGAAAGAGTCCGGGGGTGACATATAGGTATGAGGGCACCATTAAGGGAGGATAAGGGAATTAAATGTTGGGAGCGAGAGATATAAATGGTCATTTTTTTACGGTACACTACGTGAGTAGAATGTGGTGGTTAATTTGTTGCCTCCCGAGTGGTTTCGTGAGAATTGCGGCCGCCACCATATTGATGACACACCGTGGGGTGTAATGGTTTTTTAAAACCCCCTGTCAGACGCTCATCTTCCGAGCGGCGCTTCCCCTTATAGGGCGTGGGGCAGGAGGGCTGGGAAATGAAGTGAGCCCTTTGTTTTCCGCCGTGAACCTCGCCCGAATTACAGAATCCAAATCGATCATCCTCCTGTTTCCCAAAAACGATCGTTAAGTAATGGTTCCCTCATAATTACCAGTGTGATTGTACTTAATGGCATTCTATGGGCGCAAAACATTTATCACGTCTTTTAAAATCCAATCAAGAAATTTATTTTATTCGAGGCCATAGAATTTGTTCCATTAGGGTATGCCTCTGGCGTCATACGGTGGAATCGTTTTGAGCAAAACGAAAATTAGAGACATGAAAGATATTCTATACTTCTGTTTGCTAATGAATGACAGTGGTTTTGGTTCAATGCACCATTGTCAAGGTTTTTTGCACGTTAGTAAGCAGGCCTACGTACCCAATTATAAGACGGGGAGGAGGATCCGGTGGGGACAAAGGAGTGGGGGGGGGGGTAATTTACTCCATCTCGAAGTTTAACTTTTCATTAATATTTTTAAAAAACGTATGCTGGCATCCATACAAATCGGCTCCATAACTATTCTCTCATTTCTGGAATCCTTTTCATCCTGAATATTTCACTCTGCTATCTTGGTTATAGCTCTCGCTTAAGTACCTGCACTGTACATTTGACGATTCTTGGGCATGGCCTTCGAAACTTTCAAAATCCTGTGAAACGAGGAGGGAGGTTGTTTATCGTGTAGGTTCGGAAAAACTATCTAAATGCTTTCAAACACTAGCACTTCAACTTTTCAATTGCATTTCAATTCCTAGCTATTTCAATTTTTTCATTGTGGCGCAATTTTATCCGCGATTTATTTCTAAGGGCTCGTCAATGCTACGGAAGGAAACTTTAGCCCGCAGATTCATCCTGCTTTTTATAGAAGTCGGTTCTGATTTTTAGTGAGTCTTGCGATGCAACAATATTTAACTTCAAGAATCGGGGTGAATCGCCTTACTTACTGTCCCGTTTCGACTCACCTCACAAAGAGACCTGAAGAAGTTTTTCTCTGGTAAAGTCATATCGACGGGAGATTTCAACCGCTTGCCTTACGTAAGTGTGCATCTTGCCTTTTTCGCGCGGTAGTTAGGCTCCTTATCTCAATCTCTCTCGTTGCCATGATCACACTTACAGAAAAATCCTGCTTGTACTCGTAACTTATTCTCAGAATCATGTGGAGTGACATTTCGCAGAGTTACCATTCTCGGATGGCTCGGATAGTCAGTCCCAAATACATTCGTGAATGTAATACATTTGTATAAATTACTTTAATTTTACATTGTTATATCTTGTCAAGTACGAGAATTGTGACAATAATCATAATTATCAAATAAGAGATACGTCATAAAACTTAGGATAGGGGTTTTTTAGCACTTAAAATATCTTGAAGTACAAATTAATATTTGCATGTGCAACAATGAATCTGACTATTAATTGATTCGTTGTTTGCATTTTAAATCTCCATTGGCTGCCATGTGACCAAGATTACACCGGCTGCGATGCGATTTTTCGCAGAATCGATATGCTACTTCCCGGTCTATTTTCTAGTGTATTTTTCTTGCAAGTGCGAGTCCCGGTCGATTACTACCGCTATCGATCTCTACCGTCATGGAAGTCCGTGCTTACCCATCGAAGTGTCGATTGTAGATGACTTGCAAGGCTACTGTCATGGAAGTGACTTCCATGTATAAACCGCCTTTGATTCCTTAGAAGACATTTCGAATCAATTGTGCTACTGATATGTACTGAACTGTGATGCCTAATTCGATATGGTCTGAAACGAATGGAAAGCTGGTGCGCCGCTGTTATGCGAGTTGAGCAGCCCATGAGAGCGAATGTGAAGCGCTATAAGTGATAATCATTACATATTCCTATCATGTACTTTAATACTCACGTGTTTGATCATAATCACGGAACTATGCAATGCCACAGATAAGAATGGAGCGGTGCAATTATTTCAATCATAATTCTATTTCAATTTTCTCCAGCTACCCGCGTGGCAATTAAAAAGACTGAATGAGCCAAGTTACATATGCGTATTGCTTTCCATTAAATCATCCTAACCGTATGATAATAAAGTTATCTGTGACAGTCAGCTGTCGAGAATTGATTAATTTAGTATTCTTATCCACCCAGCATCCTTTTGATGCTTTGCCGTAGGTAAGTGACGGTGCGAATCGAAAATTTCAAATATTAATTTTCTTTAATTTACCTTACTGATTACGCAACGGAAACAATATCTCGGGGAGCTTTTTAGCACAATCATTGCTGCGGTGCTTGCATAAAATCAGTGATTAGGCAAGTTTAATGGAATCATAAGCCTAGTAATGCCGTACTGAAAGAGATTGGGCAAAACGACCATTTTAATCGTAAGATTTCTTTTATTTCTGTCTGAGCTGCTCATGTCGGCAATTATAAAGCCTTAATGAGTCTCGTTGATTATTATTATCTTGTGTCGGAGAACTTAATATGTTCAATCGAAGCCGTGTGATTATGGATTTATCTGTGACAATCAATCTATCTTGCGACCGCGCGGAGAAATATCTCAGAGTGCTCGGAGCTCAACTCCACGTGGTTGTTTCGCTTGCCTGTGTTTTTATTTAACCTTTGCAGGTTGTTTGTATAATTTTGCATAAAAGTTTACATAAGTATACTTATTAGGGATTGATTATATATGAAAGTGAAAAACTTGTGTGTTATAGATTGGGTTTTTGTCAGTTCAATGATATTTTAACGCGTAGCCGTATGAAATATGGGATATATTTGGTAATAATTCGATTTCGTGTGTACATATTTACTCTAAAACGCGATAAAATACATTTCCTAGTATTTGCATTGTCGCTAACAAATATCAAAGTTAAAGTTTAGCCCAGTCCAATATTTGGTTACGACATTCTCAATGTAATTTCTTATGAATTTGGAGTAGTGCGACGAAAACTCTTGTCAGAAAAAGTTTACTTATGGAAAAAATCAAGTAATTTTTGTATCATTTTCATTACTGTTGTGTGAGTTTCCATTACTGTGAGGTGAATTGTAACACAGCATAGAATAGAAAATTAAATCAATTATTCCGGGGAAATGGTGTCCCTAAGGAACATATATGATTATACATATCTTTCGAGTCAAACAAATGTTACAATACAATACAAGATATATGAAACGTATAAATATCACAGAATCTGACAATATTAAAAAACGGCAAAATTATAAAAATTTGTACAGTGTGACACCTTATTTAGTCCAATTGAAGTAATATTTCATGATATTTGTTGTTAGATTTATTTGTATTTTCAGATTTTTTTACGTCTTCTGACAATTGATTCCATACTTCGCAAGAAGTGACATAGAAATGTCACTTCTTGCGAAGGGGTCTTCATTGGGTGTGTTGGACGTTTATTTGTTCTAGCATTGCTTTGTACATTCCGGTGTAAATACATAATTAGGCCCATACATAAATACTCCAATGAAATTTGGGAACTCGACTCCATGTTGTTGTTTCGCGTGCCTGCGATTTTATTTAACGTCTTCAGGTGGTTTGAACGATTTGGCATAAGTATACTAATTAGCGATTGCTATATGTGACAGTGCAAAATATGCGTCGTACCGATTTGGGTTTTTGTTAGTTAAGTGATATTGTAACACGCAACCGTATAAAACGTATGATATATATTGCAATATATTGATTTTTTATTTACATATTTACCCCTAAACGCAAAATGACATTTCCTAGTGTTAGTATTGTCGTTAACAAATATCAAAGTATATGGTTATCCCAATACTCAATTACGGCAATCTAAAAGTAATTTCTTCTGAATTCAAGCATCGTGTCGAAAGCTCTGGTCAAAACAAGCTTTAACTAAGGAAAAAATTAAATGTAATTCATGTATTATTTCCATAAATATTTTTGAAGTGAATTGTAAGACATAGATTATAATATAAAATTATATTTATTATTTCGGGGCAAGTGTGTACCCAGTACAGGATTCGATTACGACATTCTCAATGTTGGCCCCCGTGACGGCGGGGTTGTGTCCTCGCCTGTCAGTCCCAGGGTCGCGAGTTCGAGTCTCGCCTGGGTGGTTTTTTACCACTGAGGACGTGGGTGTTGTTGTTCGTCTATTGTTAATTGTTAATCACCTGATGTAAAAAGCCTTTGTTGTGCTGTTTTCGGGAGTGTGAGTAAAAATAAATAAAATGGAAATGTTATTTCTTCTGAATTTTGAGCATCGAAACGAAAACTCTGGTCAAAACAAGCTTTAGTTAAGGAAAAATTTTAATTTTATTCTTACGTTATTTCCATTACTGCCTGTGAGGTGAATTTCAGCGGATTGATAGATGTACTATAATGAAATGTGGTCCAGGAATTTTTCTCCTATTTTTCTGTAAAAAAAATCATTAAAATCATTTCCCAGTGTCAGTATTGTCTTTAACAAATATCAAAGTTAGAGTTAAGCCCAGTCAAATATTCGTTTACGGCATTCGCAATGTAATTTCTTCTGAATTCCAAGTATCGCGACGAAAATTGTGGTCAAAACAAGTTTTAATTAAGGAAAAAAATTAATTCAATTCTTGTATTATTTCCAATACTGTCTGTGAGGTGACAGCACATTAATAGATGTACTGCAATGAATGTGGCCGAGGAATTTTTCCTTTATTTTCTTTTTTAAAAATCATGAAAATGAGCACTCAATGACCCACGATTACCGCTCCGGCCACCTTAAATGGAATCGACATCCACGAGTCCTTCATTTACCCGCGTGGCGGCGTCGGCTCTCGCCAATTCCACTCTTCGTTTGTTACAACCTCATCCCCTCCTCCTTCACCCTCCCCTTCATCTCCGTCTTCATTATAAAGCCTCTTATATCCCCACTCCCGCCGAAACCCATTGTCTTTCAACCACTACGCCCCCCTCCCCCTCATCCCCCACCCTTTATCTCCGCCTCTCTCTCCGGGTCCCATCACTCACCTCCTCACCTCCTTCTTCACCCCCTTCCCACCCCTCCCCCTTCTCCTTTCGTCATTCGCTCCCGGGTTATCCCGCCACGTAGTCTTCAAGTGGCAGCCGACGCTGCCGGGACTAATGCGCAGGTGAAACACTCAGTTAACCCCAATCCTTTCTCGAATTACCCAATATCTCTCGTATTTCGAATGCCCATTGCCGATCGTTTTTAAGGTCAACCGTTGAGAGCAGTCGGTAGATGTGTCAGTCATTATTTTTTCATTATTTTCGGTGTACGTACGCACTCTCCGAAGCGTTTTTGATTTAATTGCGCGGACTGTTCTTCAGGTGGTGTAAATAATGGCCGGTATTATTGTGCTGGGGAACTCATGGCCGAATTCTGTTTAGAGGAACATCCACTTTCGTAATTGGTCTCCTTACTTCGATCATTTAGTTCATTTCCATTCTGCTGGCTTAAATCAATGTATTATGTTGCTTATGGGCATCATAAGTAGTCAGCATGAGTAAATGAACTCGAAAATATTCACACATTAAATCCTCTATCAAGTTATTATTCCTCGAAATGGTCCATTGCACATTCCCCAGCTTGGTTACCATGTAGCTCATAAATTTAAGTCCTCAATAGCATGTCCAATTATTAATGAGAGCCATAATTTTATTAAATATTTCTGCAGTGGATGTATTACAAATACCTTGACCTCTTGTCTCATAACTATGTTGAATATATATGTATTATTTCTACAAGCGGTTATTAATAGGAGGAATTTTGCTGTAATTTGTGGCCTCTTTTTGCGATAGTAAACAAGGGGAAATAGGTAGAGGCATCCCTTCTTATCGATACGATCTGTGCTAGTTAATTTTTCTGTGCGATGTGGCTACCCCGGAAGTCCTGATAATCTGAAAATCGCACGGCATGGGTGTATATGGTAATATGTAGATGTCATGTACTTTTATATTTGAACCACATGTCAATAGTCAAATGCTGAATCCCTGGGATACCACGCGGAACGTTTACTATAGTGAACACTTTTTATAGTTTGATATAGTCTCCAGCTCTATAGTCTACTCTCCAATCTTTGTATTATATGTAAGAGTCAAGCATTTCTCTATCAAAAGCATTTCCCCTTGCAAAAAACTTCAAGTATATTCGCTACGAAAAGATAAGAATTGTCCATTTATTTAAATGTAAACAAAACTTGAAGTTATTCTTATATTTTTGCGTCGCACTCTAAATTCTATATCGTTATTACTGGGGATCTTTGTTCCCCTGACGATTTGTTTGTGGAATATTTTGTCGATTAATTTGAGAAACTTTTTACTAGTAGCGAAACAAACAAAATACTGATATTCCGATAGATATTAATGCTACACGACCTAAATATTGAATAATTTATAAAGTTTCATTTTTATATTTATGCCTCTGGAGTATTTATTTCCTAGGAAGTACAAAAGAATCACACCCCAATATATTTAGTTAACCCTATTAATATCCTGGAAATATAATAGCGAGCTGACAGCCTATCTGTGCGCTTTTTAATTCATAGTGTTCAATTTTTAACATGCTGTGATAATTTCAAACTTTTTAATTAGGATACCGTGAAGTAAATATATTCCATTAGTCCTCAAAAATATTAGTTTCGAATCTAAGACGTTAAGGTCACTTTGCAAGGTACATTTTATTGCACCTACGAATTTATCACATATTGTATAATAAAATGAATAGCATTAGAGCGGCATAAGTTACAGTTTAAGGCTTAACTATGTGGAAACGCGACAAATTCCACTTTTTTCTATTTTTACCGGCCATGATTTCGACATGCATGCATGTCATTTTCATTTGTTGATTAGAATATTCAACCTTGAAATGACATTGTTTGTCGAAACCATGGCCGGTAAAAATAAAAAAGCGTGGAATGTAATAAGAGAAAAATTATTTCATGAATTAGAACAGGTTCCCCTTCAGTCATCCAGGCAATTATACAATTTGCTGCTTTACACGATAAGCTTTTCCTCATTGTTCATGCGTTCGTTTGTACAATAGAATGTGCAGTAGAATGAAACGACCTTTAAAGATTAGTAAATATTGAATGACAATTTGTTTTTGTAAATTACTCTTGTGGTAGTTAGGGGGGTAATAAGTGATTGCATGGAATGTGACTAACGGAGGGGGTGTGAGGGGAATAGGGACATCGTACCGGAGAGTTTTAACGTTAATGTTAACACCGGATAACTAATCGCCAACTGGCGTGCTTACCGCGTTTAAAATCGCATCCGATGCATGGTGTGTTATCTTATGGCATGTATTGTGTTTCCCTGTTTCCCGCACAACAGCCAGATGGGTATCAAGATTCCCTTAGAAAAGTCCCGCTACCTCCATTTATCATGCTCGGCCCTTTTATTCTTAAAGAAGAGTCAGTTAGGCCACAAAAGAAGGCCACCGCCAATATCGTCGAACATCATATCCCATGTTGAGTGCTTGTTTGGGAAGGAGACTGACAGCTGATGTAATTTCCGCCATTAGGTATATTGGGTGGTAAGGGAAAAATTACGCTCTGAAGATAGGAAGGACGGAGGGAAACCTGGCGGCATCACCATTATCCTCCTCTCGGTGAAAGTCCGAAGAGAACACATTTTTATGCTCATCCATCAGGTGTAGCCCTTCGACTGAAAGTGCCCTAAACATGAAACCGTATTTAGGTAGAGACTAAACTGAAAAATCTACTTCTTCCGGGATTGGAACACGGGTTTTGGCTGTTCAAGCCGTTACACTTGCAACCACGACGACATGGTTGCAATTACGTGCGACAATATCGCCTCGTTCTTTTGTGAAAGTGATGGATGAACTGAGTTGATTGTTTAGTGTATCTCGGCTGAGTGTTGGTAAAAAATGGGAGGATTGAAGTAGAGACGAAAAGGCGTGTGAGTGCAGTTTGAAAAGTAGTAGCTGAAATATGGAGATTATCATGGAATTTATGTTTGCATAAGGAATCAGAGCGGATTGCAGTGTACAAAAAGTATTCCTTCCCGCATAATTTTGTAGCAGCAAAACTTGGGTGTATCAGGATAAGCATTGGATTATACTAAATGCCGTGGGTTTTGAAGGAGTATCGAGTATATGAGTAGTTATAAGATGTTATGAATGTGGCATATGATAATGATACGGCTGGTGTAGGAGTTAATGAGGTCTTGAGTGACTGATTTGAAAGAAAATAGGTCGTTATTCGGGGATACGTATTATCCCCGTGGCTATTCAATGTTTTTACGGATAAATGTTGTGAGAGATGTGTGTAAGGAAAACGTCGGTGTAAAAGCTTGAGATATAACCGTGCGAGTCCCATTGTACGCATATGATACAGTATTGCTTTCTGAGACCAGACTGGATTCACATTGGATATCGAATAAGTTCGTTGAAGCAACGAGGAGAATGGACTTGAGAATAATTACGTCAAAGACCATATTTAGCAAGTAATTATCGTTGATAGGGAGAGGTATTAGAACGATTGTATAATGGCGGTATAAAATGAAACAATAAAATTAGTGGACGATTTATGCATCTTGAGTGAATGTTTGAGAAGAAATGAAGAGAGCATAAGGTGCGCAAAGTCAGGCATGAACGTGCAAGAACTAACAAAAACTTTGCAAGTTTTACGTAGAATATTTATTGAACGATCGGTTTCGTCGAATAGTCGACATCATTATACTCATGATGATGTCCACTATTCGACAAAACCGGTCGTCCAATAAATATTCTACGTAAATCTTACAACATTTTTGTAAACTCCTGAACATTATGGAAAAGTTTTACAAAATTAAAGCTGAACCTATTGAATCAGATATTAAATTCGTAGGTAGCATGAGGAGCATATCTAGGAGTGTATATCCCAGTGGCTAACCAATGTCTAGGCGAGCATAAATCGCTGTGTACTAAAGTGTACTTCTCCCGACATCATCATGCAGCAGCGAAACCTGGGTATGTCAGAATACGCATTAGAGCAAGCTAAATGCTGTGGGAATTGAGTACCTCAAGACGTGATTGCGGTAAATGCAAAAGGGATTGAGTCAGGAAGGAGAGGCTGATTAGAGAAAATCGAATGAATGTAATGGATATAAACGAAAAGAGCGAGCGTTGTTGGTTTAGCGATGCCCAAATATTGTATGAGAGTCGAATAAAAATAGCAGGTTCATGGGAGAGGAGTGAATGGTTTAAGAGGAAAGGATCGGCCGAGGAAATCATGGGTGAATTTGGTAAAAGATAGTCTCTAGAGAAGGCATATTAGCAGTGTTAATTTCAGGAGAAGATAGGATATATGAGGCAATTTTTGTTAGTAACCGAAGCAAATAAGGTCTACAAAGATCGGGCATGATGGAATGAAATACTATAACTGCCAGTTTTACGGGCTTAAACCGTGCGTACATTTGCACATCATTCACAGAACTTATCCTGTGTGCGTCGATGATATACGAGGGGTTATGTAAGGGTGAATGTTTATTCCTTTTACATACATTTAGGCCAGTGTAAAATTTCGTTGTCGATACTTCGAGATAGGTCAGGTCGAGTAGAGCTACCAGCGAACATACATTTGCAAGTAATTTACAGTACTTTTCCGGAGTGCGTCGATGATATACTGGGGCTGGTTCCAGCGCGACTGGGCCAAGCACCTGCCTACAACCGCAGCCGCGTTCGGAGAAAGATGCATGGAAGAGATAACTTTGACTCATACTAGTGTGGTGGGGGCAAGGGGAGCGACCTCCCCTGAGAGTGTGTCGAAGCATTTGCAGAAGCGTGGACGACAGCCACCATATGTGTTTCCGACGCTCTTTTAATATCTGTGTTAAGGGTCCGGATCCCGGTCTCGTAGACGCGGCGGCTTTACACCCTTTCGTACTCTCTACCACCTCCTGCCACCCCTTGTTCTTCACAGATATCCCTCACTCTTCAGTTTCCCATTACCTCACACCCTCGTCCACAGCCCAACTTTCCTTCACACCTCCTCACTCCATAACGCATTTAAGACTGTGTGTGGTTGTCCTTCCCCTTAAAACACTCACCCCTGTGGATGCTGCTTGCGCCCCCCCGTGGTGCCAATCTCTTTCTTTCTCCCACCCTTTCGTCTGCCCTCCCCCCCCCGTCCACTTCCCCTCCATCGCAACCCTCTTTCTCTCTCCCCCCTCACCGCCCGCCCTCCCGGCTTCGTGTAATCCTAATGGCCCCCAGTCAGTGAGGCGAAGGATTTCACGCCTCCCCTCCCCCCCTGCCGTTATTACCGGCCCCATTCACTCCCGCCTCCCGCCCCATTATTCCAATTCCCAATTAACTATTTATCATCGCTCACTCTCTCTCTCTTCTGGTCCGCCTCAGTGGCGCTAATTATCGCCCCAAGTGGAAAAGGGAATGGAACAAGGCGACCCGTGGGTGGGGGGGCGGGGGAGGAGGGGGGAGGTTTTGAGGGGTTGGGGGAGATTAATGGCGGTTTGCGGGGAATATAAGTCGGGGCTCCGGTGTCGGCGGAGTTGAGTGTGTATGTTGGGGAAAGGGGAGGGTTTTTTAGAAAGGTATGGCGGAGGGTAGGTGGGGGGGAGGGGGTAATGGGAGTGAGGAGGAAGGCGAAAAGGGTCCGAAGATGGATAGGGTGACGGGGAAGGAGGTTGGAGAGAAAGGGAGCGGTAGGGTTGGGGGAATTCCCGAGGTCGGCGGTGGGGATGTAAATAAATAAACAAGTAACTCGGCAGAACTGAGATGAACCAAGAGAAAAAAAGAAAGTAAAAGAAATAAGTTCACGCCTTCGATGAAAAAAAGAAGCGGACACACTTATTTAGGCACACACATTAGGTGATAGAGGTAATAAAATATGCATTTTTACTCTCTCTCATCTTTATGAAGACGGGACCGGGTTGGTTCGGGTCGCGATATTTTTTTTCTCTTCCACGCATGGCTTCCTCATCCTCACGTCGCACCCGCCGACATTCCCACCTCATTCTTTTATCCTTAAAAAAACCCCCAAAATCGCATTTGAATACATCGTGCCTCCCCCAGGATGTGCAGTCGATTTGTAATGCGATAATCGAGTGCAATTCAATGGGGTTGCTTCCGCTGAATGGCGACTTATCGTCTGCCCCCTTTGGTCCTTCGGGCCGCTTACATTTCCCCTACATCAAGGCTCGTTTAATTCCACTAATATATACCATTCGGCGCTTCTGCTGCTGTAATGAAATCAGTCGCTTTTAAATAGATGGGCGTCGAAGTGTAAGATTTAGCTTTCAGTGAGCTGTCTTTTCCACCGCTGTATAGAATAGGGACTCATAGCTCTCCTTTACCAGATGTTCCTTTGGATGGAAACGGTATCAGTTCGAATAAAATGTATGCGTAGTAACATCAAATGATGTTTTTTGAAAGCTTTATTTGATTGTTAAATTATTTTTGTTTAACATTTCGTCGTAAGTGTTTTTAATTTTGAAAATGTGACATGCAAAGTATGGCCCGTAGCGGATAGCTGGCATCAAAATGTCATATACCCATGACAACACTTAGAACGCGGATTTTTTAGGGCTGTAAGACCCCAAAATGCGATTTTTTTTCTTGTCATTGCGTTAGCGGCGGAGCACGTCGATTGACGTGCTCCGCCGCTGACGTAGAAGCGATACCTCATCAGTAGACGTGGTCCGTAATCGACGTTTAAGTGGACAACATGGGGGATAATTGGCCTTTGACACTGCAGTTTCATGGTTTATTTTATAGATTCAAATCAGATATCGGCGCGATTCTCAGAATCTACGGTATTGTGTTCCATCTAGTGACTCGTAACAGATTCTTATGCCCGTAATTCCCTCTCTGACCACCCGAAGGTAAACGAAACTTTTTAAAAAAATCGGATCGAAATACCCTATGAGGTCGCTTAGTACCTACATCTTACGGTAAAATTGTTCTGTAACAAGGTGAACCTGCTATTGATGCCCTATCTTATTCGCCTTTATTATGCCTTATTTATGTAAGTCACCATTGTGTAACCTATTTTTTTTAAAGGATTTTATCCGTAGCATCGTCCACAAGGAGCGATTACCTTTCAAAGATTGTCGCTTGTAAGCGAGGCATTACGGTACTTTGGAAATTTTCGAGGAACTTCAATAGGCCGACCACGAGCTCAAACACAAGTCTGCAAAAAAATATTGCTTCTTTTTTCGCCTTGCTTGCCTGAGGATTAATCTGATGGGGAAAATCGTTACCTCTATTCTAAAATGGTGCTAAAAAAAGTAGTGCGTCGTCGTTGGTTGTTTGGTCGTTTGAGGAGGCGACAAACAACTGAAATCATCAACACCATTGAGAACAGGTGGATTAATTACTTTGGTTAAAGTTATTCGTGGAATGAAGGACGTTTGGAGAGAAACCCAGCGTCGGCATTAGCCTGCTCTTCACGAGAGCCGCTAAGGCGACCACAGTTCAACGCCCCTTCCGACGCTCTGCACTTGCTCTCCACAAAACACCCAATCGGAAGTCAGTATTCTGCGTGAAACATCTCAGCCTCTGACGAGATTCGAAACCGATTCCAACAGAATAGATAGCCAGCACTCTAGCTAACTATTGACGCGATCGGTGGACGTAGTTGGTGAAAGCAAATGTTTTCGGTAAACAAATGTAGCCATTGCCAGGTTGTTAACCCTTCCGCTCTCATAATTTTTTGCATTTATTTACTCTTGAAGAAATTGCGACTTGTTTTGGAAAGTTTAAGCAACTTGTTTTTTCTGTACGCCCGTACATTTATGTTGTTGAAATAAAATAGTTACATGACCCTATGCAGTATTTATTTTTTAAGCTACTATTGAAACATGAGAGATTTTAAATGAGCCAACATAACGGCCAAATAATTGTTTTAAGAACATAAGAGAGTTCTTCAAGAGCCGATATTTTGGCACCTTGCGCTCTTTTTTCTGATATTCCGGTATAACGATCGTCCTGGTACAGGATTATGGTGTCGGAAAGAGAGATTCGTCACATGCGACAATTTTCGGCACAGATGGCCTGAAGACGATTTCCTAACGAGAGTTAGAGAATGGCACTGCGAAGTCGCTAATGACTTAACGATGGCTGGAGCACAAGGCGGCGCGGACGTTTTGTGTCACTAAAGGGACTCTTTGAGCAGAAAACGAGGCGGATTCGGCTCAAGTGATCAGCGGCTCTTCCGCCGGCTCGTTTCCTTACCTTTTTTCTGCCAAAGGAGGTGGAGAATGTATTGCGAAGATTTTGGCGAGGGGGTGGCCGGTCGGGAGGGGGGGGGCTATCCTTCGTGTGCGCTCGGGAAGATAATAACGAAAGTTAAGAGCCTTTTCCTCGGCGAGGTCGGTAGGCGTGAAAATACACAGTCACATCCATTACTCCAAATGGTTGAGCACTTTGTCCGTCCGCGGCGCCGCTGGGGCAAGAAAATGGAGTGCTGCCCATTTCCATGCGGGCCAAATGTGTTCATTTTTCTGTCGGCAAGTTTCTTCGGATAGATAATCATGGCTCGATCCTAGGAAAAGCTATGTATCTGAGTTTCATCTCACTAACACTTCCTGTACTCATGGCTACCGTGGCATTTATGCATCCTCGTTTAGCTTTGAATCACTCTTTTAGTATATGTGCTACACATTTTTAAAATGTAGTACTACGCATTGGTTGGTCTAGTTAGACTAGGCTAGATTTTACCCAATAGATAATGGTAGAATTGTAGATACAGTAGAACAGCAAATGTCGTCCCTACTTTGTGCTACCACCTCTTTTTTGCTCTCATGAGCGCAATTGAAGCATACTGATTACTGTCAATGATACCCAAAAGGAGTAATTCTGTAATCATGGAAACAGTTGGGTTGAAAGGAAGCTTTCGTACCAGGATTCAAGGGGGATAAAGTAATCATTAAGTGGGCATTATGGAAGAATTTAAGCTTAACAGCGAGTTATAAAAATTTAAGCTTAACTTAAGCGAGATAGACGCTGGATTAATGTGGCGATTAGAGTTCTGGCTTCCCATCCCTAGGGATCTGGTTAGAATCGTGACGAAGATGGAGATTTTTCGAAGGAAAATACGCGCCATAGATGATGTTTGAAATATGGAGGGCTGAGGGTTGCAGTGGGTCGAGTGCGTTTTTTCCATTTCTTGACCTACTATTTTATAGGGTGGCTAGGATGGTATATTTTTTAGTGCAAAAGGAACCGAGTCCAGAGTTAAATATTTGCCTCTAAGAGGCAGAAACTCTGGAGAGCACTGAGGGCAACCGATTAATTGGAGGAAATTTGTTCGCGGTTTCCTCAAGACTTGGTTCGTTGGAATTAAACATGGAGCACTACATTATAGGTACAATTATTGTTATTATTTTAAATTAATGAACTGGTAAGGGTTGGTTTGAATGCAAATCAGTAAGAATCCTCTGGAGTTCACAAATGGAGGCCCCTACTAACGTATTTTGTTCCCATGGTATGTTTTTGCTCCTATGGCTTATCCTGCCTTCATCTCTTGTAATGCCTTCTCTAGTACGCTATCGGCCATCTCTGAACTCAGGTTATCCTTATCAATTGTTCTCTCATCCTCCATTTCCAGGCTTACAGGTCTATTACCGCTGTTATTTAGCTCTTTTACATACTCTCTCCTGCCATTTTTAATATCTTCTTGTTGATTAAATGCCTTTCTGTTTAGTCCTAAACTTTTGGTATTGTTTGCCCTCACATACCACCCGATAATATTTTTACTTCAATGTATAGCGCACACACTCCCTCCTCTGTTTGTTTTCCCAATTCTTTGCATTGCCGTATCTACCAGTTTTTCTTCAACCGATTGCTCTTTCAGCGAAGTTTATTATTAATTCCTCTTACCTTCTTGGGCCCAGTACAGTTTAACATAGTATTTTTAGACGTACAAATTCGGCCCCGGTGGCTGCGGGTTAAGTCCTCGCCTACTAACCAGAGGACCGTGGGTTGGAATCCCGCCTGGGAAGAATATTTCTGCTCGGGACATGGTTTTATGGCTCAGGACAGGCGTTTTTACGTCAAATGAGTTAATTGTAAAAGAGGACTCTACAAACCTAAATTCGCTCATAAGTAAGACACGTTATTATTAACATTAAATTCGATTAGTGAAAGAGAAATCCAAAATGTTAGTAAAAGAGGAGAATTAAAAGACTCCTTTGTATGATTTTAACCATTCAGGTGACTTTCGTGAGGAAGAACAGATTTTCAATTTGTAAACGCATATGTGTTGCCCGAGGCTAAAACTCCAAGTGCAGTTTGAGCGAAATATTATTTTACCTAGAAATCAATGAATTTGGTCTCATTTTAAAGAAAATATCTCACCCTTTTAATGACACAAAAAATTCAAACCCTTACCACATTACTTTCCGATATATTTGGCGAAAAATACTAGCCCATTTTACGTGGTAAATGGTACGTGTATGCACTCCAGAAAGACATCATTTACAAAATGAGGAATTTATAACTCTTAGATGTCGAAAAAAAACTAACAGTGTGTAGTTTTTATGTTTTCTCAACTATGTTTGAAAATAAATCATATTGTCACCGCAATAGGTTCTTGGGTATCACAAAAAACCTTCCGTTTTGAAGGAGTTTCAAACGAACCGCGCGAAAAAAATGAGTCAAGTTATAGACCTATTTAGATATTTGCATTAAATTACTTACCATTTCTGTCATGTAAAACTATATTGTTGTACCATTAATAATGCAATATTTAATTCATGCGTCCTACAGCTGGTATAATAAAAACGCATAGTTCGAATGTGGTCTCTATTATGACTAAGGAGCTATCTCGCTCGGACTACCTTAAACGTTATGTAGGATATTCCCTCGAGGAAAGATCGTACAAGTAATAAGACAGCAATTCTTGACCAACGTTTCGGAACGTAATTCATTCCATCATCAGGCCTACAAACAAACATGGACCCTGAAGGTCAACCACAAAACATCTCAGAACAACCCTATATATAAAAATTTAAAAAAATTCAGCGTTGTTTTATTTGATATACCATTTCTATAATTTTTATATATTGGGTTGTTCTGAGATGTGTTGTGGTTGACCTTCAGTGCACATGTTTGTTTGTAGCCCTGATGATGGAATGAATTACGTTCCGAAACGTTGGTCAAGAATTGCTGTCTTATTTCTTGTACGACATTTCCTCGAGAGAATATCCTATATCAATGGAGGTCGATATAGTGAAAAATGAGATCCCTTAAACTTTCTTAAATTACTTACACTGTAGATGTCAGAAGCAAAAACTATACATCAGTACACAATCCTGGTGTGCTAAGCGTGGAGGATGCCAAACTCTTTCTTCGGTGGCTTCGCGGCGTGTTAAGAGAAACTGCTCGGATGAGTCGGAGGGGACAAAGCGGAGAGGGGAGAAGTCTGCGGCGCCTCTCGTGTGAGTGTGTGCCAAGTGATGGAAAGGAACGGGAGCAATAGTCTTAAGCCTTAATGTCAGCGAGGGGCGGGGAAATGAAACAGCGGGGAGGGGGGGAGGAGGAAGGGGAGGCCGGAGGAGGGGGAGTTGAGGGGAAACGGGGCGCCAGACCGGGGGAGGGGGGGTGGGAACGGTGCACGGAGGGATGGGATGGGAATAAGAGGTTGCGGATGACGGATCGTGGTGTTGGGCACTTGTTTACTGGTTCCATCAATCACTGGAGCGGGCCGGCGTGAGAGTGCCCCTGGCGGTCCCTTTGAAAAGTGCTTTTCAACCCCTCCCCTCTCACGGAAGGCGCAAGGGAGTGGGGCGGGAGAGGGTCCACGGTCGGCAGTCCCGTCGTCCCCACTCCCCCTCCCCCCAGCGCAATTAAGGCCCCCCACCCCTCCTGCCCTCCACCTCCTCCGCCCCCCCGCGACGGACGACCCCCGGACTCCCGCCATCGCGGGGGCAGCGAGGGTTGACAGCCGCCGCCGACGCTGTTGAGCGACCATGTGTCGATATCCCCCGGGGTGCGGAGACGGCTCCCGGAGTCCCGCCTGTGCACGCTCGTATTGAAATCAGGATAATATGGTCTTAACGGGCTCGATAAGCTAATTTGATCGGGCGCGTGAGGTGGCTGGAGCACTTGCTCTCCTTGCCTAGGATCCGGGTTCGGAACCCGGAGGTGGAGGATGTTTAGCGAAATCCTGATTCCTACTTGGGTGAAATTTGAAGGCAACTTTTTAATTCGAAGGTTTCAAGGCTTTTCAATGCGGAAATTCATTACATATTTAAGTGATAATGATAACTTGTCTCTCGAGCGAATTTAGGACTGTATAGAGTCCTCTCTTACAATCAACTCATTAGACGAACACAAACATCCATGTCCTGGGAAGTGAATAATCTACCCAGGCGGGATTCGAACCTGCGACCGGGTTAGCAGGCGGGATTCGAACCGGGTTAGCAGACGAGGCCCGTGCCCCGCCGCCACCGGTGCCGACGTGTGAGGAAGGAAAAAGTTGTATCTTTCTGCTGATATTTTATTACTGTCGGTGCAAGGCAATACTAGTTTCTAAGGGTAAGCGTCATCTCCAGGGAAAAACTTAATGGTTGAGGGCGTAACTTTGAGGAATGTTACCGCAGACATGACGAAAAACAAAAATCTCTTAGTAAATTCCACGGTTAAAACTTTTATCACCGACCTAGGTTTCGATTGCCTTGCAATCATTTTCAAAGGTCCCTCCCTTTCAAAGGCAATCGAAACCTAGATCGGTAATAAAAGTTTTAAGCGTGGAATTTACTTAGAGATTTTTCTTTTTCGTTATGTCCAGGGACAAAGTTAGTTGTTGTATATGAGTGTAAATTAGTTATTTAAATATCAGTGGAAAGATAATCGTTTTTTCTCTCTCACTCAAGACAACTTTAAAGCTAGCTATTCTATCATTCCCGATCCAAAACGAGTCCCAATGTGCCATTGACGCACTTTGAAATTACCAAAGTACAATGAAGCATTAAATTGTAAGTAGAATTCGTTCGGTTTAAGTGCTTGTGACGATATGAACTTGTATACTAAAGGGAATCTCACCACCCAAAAATTGAATCGATTTTGGAAAGTGACTTCTTTTTGTTATGGTCGTAATTGTAAGTGTGCAATTCTCATTGATGCCACCACCCATGTAATTTCGTATTTAGTTTTGAAAATACTTTCGATTCATACTGGTGGGCAACTGTATTGAAAAGAAATAAACAATACATTTCGTTCAGTTATTAAATAATGTTATCCTTGAACTTTTATATCTTTATCAATGGGCTGATGCGCGGTATTTGTGATAGAATGTGTAATCCTTACCTTATTTCTTCAACACTCTTTACCCTAAAGTGAGTGTTCTCTTTTTATTGCGCATATATTTGGTAAAGATTCTCCAGGAAATAAAATAAGATGGTCAAAATCTGTAAGTTGTATAACTGATCGTCTTCGCTTAGAACATACCAACACATTTAGCCTATGACGTCATAAGGCTGGTGATACCTCTCACTGAGTCGGCTCATATGTTATCACGTTATGCACGCTGGACCCCACCAATCGTATTACAAGGTCTCGCTTTTTTTCTTGAAAAAGACAAATTTTTGCTCGTTTTGCAAAATAATCGCAGACCATGTAACTCACAAATCAAGTATGTGCAAGCTTAGCCGAACCAACTCAAGAAATCTTCTGTATATGTGTCTAGATCAGTTATCTTAAACGGCTGCGACCTAATATGGCATAATTTTTATGTAGCGGTAATAATTTGCATTCATCAGGGCCAGATGTAAACCTCTGATGAAGTCTCACGCGTAAATTATGATCATGATAATTAGAAGAAATTCTCATTTACGTAAAAATTCTTAATTTTAACTGTATTTTCAGTCAATATGGCTAAATGACTTATTTAAAATAGTCATTAGCGAAATAAGATCGTTTAATTCCAGTTGGGCACCAGCGTTAAATAGACAAGTTGTACATCTTCCATGGGGTAATGTTGTGGCAATGTAGAAATTCTACCTTCGCTAAACATAGCAGTACTTAAAAAAAGCATTGGGTAGTCTCGTTTTAAGCGTTGATTCATACAGGGTGGGGCAGAATGGACTCCCTGATTTGACGGGTGAATTGTAAAAAAACAAACAAAGATAGTTTTAAAACGTTTTTATTTCCCAAAACACATTCAATGCCATTTTATTTTCATTTGGATTTGAAAATTAGTTCATCCAGGTGACGACCTTGGCGAGCGATGCACATATTGAGTCGTTCAAAAAAGTTTTCGAAAACTCTTCTCAGCATATCTTCTGATATTCCAGCGATGACATCTGTAATTGCCTCCTTAAGAGCTTCCAAGGTCCTTGGTCGAACTTTGTAAACCTCAGCTTTGAGATATCCCCAAAGAAAAAAATCGCATGGACTCAAATCCGGGGAGCGAGGGGGCCATGGAACATCGCCTCGTAAGGAGATCAGGCGGCCGGGAAACTGTCTTTGCAGGATTTGGCGTGAACGAAGGGCGGTATGAGCCGTGGCACCATCCTGTTGAAACCAAAAGGCTTGTGTGTCATATTGCTGACCATACTCTTCCATTTTAGGTTGAAAAAAGTTCTCCAGCATGTCACAATAACGCTCAGAGGTAACAGTAACAGTTAAACCTCGAGATTCAAAAAAGTAAGGCCCAATGATGCCTATGGAGGACACGGCGCACCAAACTGTCACTTTGGGGCTATGAAGAGGTCTTTGGTGAAGTTCACGAGGATTTTCAGTCGCCCAGTACCGAAAATTTTGCTTATTAACTGTGCCGGAGAGGTGAAAATGCGCTTCATCGCTAGACCACAGAATAGCGTCGGGTTGCACAGAGGTTAAAATTGCATTGCAAGCATCTTTAAGTTTCACCCAGTCTTGTGGACTCAATTCTTAAACGACCATCATCTTGTAGGGGTGTAAGTGAAGGTCAGTGTGTAAAATTCGCCTTACCGTTCTGGGCGATATTCCAAGGGCAGCAGCATGTTTCCGCGCAGAGCGCGATGGAGACTGTTCAATGGACGCTCTCACTGCCACGATGTTTCCAGGTGTCCTCGCACTTTTAGGTCGCCCCGCTGGTTTTCTAGGAAGTGCATATCCTGTCGCCCGTACACTAGTAATCCATTTCCTAATGGTTTTAGCATCAGGAACCTTGTCATGACGAGCCAAACCAAACTGCCTACGAAAAGCCCTCTGCGTCGCCACCACACTATCATTGTTTTTAAAGAACGTTTCCATGACAAAGCCTCGATGCTCACCAGACCACTTCATGGCGACTACTGAAAATGGCGTCGCTTCCCCCACCTAACGCCACTACTCCCACCCCGCTAACCCACCTGCGCGCTCTACAGTGATTGTCTGAAACTAGGGAGTCCATTCTGCCCCACCCTGTATTTTATTAATCTTCAGGTTACTAATTACGTCTTTTTATTTCCATCATATCCACGCTATTTCATTTTTGTTGGGGAGATATGTCAATTTAAAAGTCTTTTAAACTGATATTCCAACATGCTGCCAAAATGTAATGATGAGGATTTCATCTGAAAAAAAGATACACCTTTTTCATTAAAGAGCTACAATTTATGCTTTGAAATGTCTTTACTACGAGTTCCCTGGGGTTCACTGGCTACGCTATGTCGATATTCTCTGGGACTTGATCTAATGTCTCGGTGGATTTAAAAATAATTAACAATTACTCATAACATTGTACTTACTGTGAGGAAACGAGGGAAATGAAGGTAATGGGCGAGAAGTATTTTAAAATACAATAAGAATTGAAATACTTGAGCTCTGGTTATATGTAAGACTTGTGACTCTATAATGTAACTAATATGGAATATACTTCATCCGTCATAACACTTTTTCCGAAGAGTCCAACTTATTTTTTTTCCTTCTAGGTTGCCATCTAATTACCTATTATTACAGGTCGGATTAAAGGTTGCAGGTGCCTGGGGCTACCGATTAATTTGAGGCCCCAAGCTACAACGTTTAGCCACCGCACACAGCGTTCAATGAATGCACGGTTTTCATTAGGTATTCATGGGAATTAACAGACCTACTATTATTTCTTCGTAACTCTGCATTTCATACTCGTTCGACGGTTAGGTTATCATTCCATATTTTTTGTTCTACCTGCACTTCTTTTTCCACCAGTTGCTCATCTCGTGCTGCTTTTTCTTGCCCATACTGTATAATTTTGCCGTCTACTGCCAGTTTTAAAGAGTTTTAGCAGTTGTTTGTTTTTTTCTTGTGGTGGATATTGTCATGTTCAGTGATTTTCCTATGTTATTGAATCCATGTAGCAACCTCAGGAGTTCGTTCTCATTAAACAGATCGCTTTCGGAATTTGGTGGGGTTACTCATTCAACCCGCTACTATACTCAACATTATCATGGAAGAGATTAATTGAAGCAAGGAAAGTATGTAATTGTCTTAGTGATTACAGAATGGGAGACCGCAAAATTGCAGTCGTTTGCTCTGCCGGCGCTATGCTAGTGACAAAACGAGAAACGAAGTCCGACTTTCATCCCTTGATTTTGGTTGATGAGCTTAAGAGATATTTCTCTCGCTGATCTCGAATCTAGTTTTATATATTTAAAATATGGGAAACTCAAAAATAGGAAATCAATGGAATAGAATAGAATTTGTTCCACATTTTCGAAAGGAATTTTACATTTCCGGTCGCAAAGGGAATTGATCAAAGTACATGAAAATCGTAAGCAAACAAACAAAACAACAGAAAAAGTTAATCACGGAGTCAGTAATTGATATAAATTATTACATATAACTAGTTTTACGTCTTCATATGGCGCTAATCCTCTCTTGAAACATTTATATTTGTAGGAAATTCATTGAATACCTCACAAAACAGATTGTTCTAGTCGCAAATAGTCCTCGCCATAAAGGAGTTTCTTGCTCTGTTGGAGGCAGATAAGATTGCGCTCACCTTGCACTAATGTTCGTGACGACCGTAATAATTCGGCTTCTGTAACTGGACACTGAGACTATAGTATGCTTCAAGACCACAAGACGCTTTGTAAAAGGCGGTAAACCTTGCCCTCTTGCGGATACTAAGATCCTCCCACCCTTAGTCACTTAACATCACACTCACACTTTCACACATGCTATGCTTATTTTTAACGTACCGTGCGGCTTTCCGTTGAACAGCCTCAATTTGATCTATTAAATAACATTGATAAGAATCCCAAATTGCACGACCATAATGCACGACCATAAGATCCCAAATTTCACGACAAATTGCGCCTTATGGGACGTACTAGTTTTAAAGAAGCTATTTCTTTGACTTTTGTAAGGCTCAGCCTCAACACAACAAATTTACAGCGTAGACTCCTAGCTTAAGTAACAAAGCCACATGCATATTTTGGATGAGGAAAGAACTGCCTAACGTGAAAGTTTTCCATCTCGTTTATCTTGATAAGAAAACATGTTGTTGCTCGCTGATGATGTGGTTGACATGTTGCGCTGCGTGTTTCTTTTATAAAAAATTCAGAGAAAGGAGCATTTTGATGAAAGGAGTTCCTAAGTGAAGGGTTTGGTTCATCGCCTGAAAAGAAAGTATCTCTCTAAATGGAGAAGCCATTTAATTCCCGCTATTAACTATGGTAATTATACTGAAGCTACGTAACTTTCTTCAAATTGGAATTACACCTGCTGAAAATTAAGTACTACTGTTCGTACGAAAGGAATCACACCAACTTCATGTCTATAAAGTGGGAGATTTATATGCAAACATGTTGGATGAAGTAAAATGCATTGGGTAACAACAAATTCAGACCTAGTGTGAAGAATAATCTAAAACAATTTCCGCCGCGTTGCTCAACAGAAAGTAGCATTGATGAAATTATCAATCAATGTTATATTTTCAATTAATTGTGGGATGGTCCTTGGATAATACAGTGAAAAAGAGATGCTGCTTTGCTCTAGTTAGGCCACATCTCGAATGCACTGAGAGCATTCTCTAAGGAAGATTTAATTTGCGAAATTAAAGAAGTACGATACGATACGCTTCGTTTACAACTACTACTAGATTCACTTTCTCCCTCTTTGTCTTCCGTGTGCATTTTCCATATTCCATTTCTTTTTCATGGCTAGTTTACTGACATCCCCGTCTCACGCCTCGCTGGGTCGTTGGAAGGTGTTACTGTAAAATTTCAAAAATAAATGTATGCCTTAATGGTGGCAGAGTAAATTCAGAGATTCTGTTTCCATGGATTTGAAACATTATGATAAGTAATAAGTGTCTATCATCTATGAATGGAGAGAATCAAGTTTTTATCGGAATTTATCGGAATTGCGGTGTTTATTCAAAATTCTCGGAGCCATTGTTTTCGACAACCACTCTGATCGATTTACATTTGTGTAAGTAATCATAGTTTGCTATTAATTTTTTCGCTATCCAAAAATTTCGTATGCATTATTATTAATTTGCAATTTAAATACTTCGAATTTGTCCAAAACGAGGAGCATGTTTGGTTATGAAGCATCAGGTGGCTTCAGTTGCCTTAACCTCATGGGTTCTCGTTGAGGAGAAAATTATCATAATTACTTTTTGCTGATGCATTTTAATATTTACACTTAAATATGTACAAATATTTACTTAACTCACTCATGCAATTCATAAATACCATGGAAAGATTATTTACGTAAACATTCCGTTTTAATTTATAGGTATTTAAATTCTGAAGTATTTTTAATTGGGATGAAATTGAAACAGCTACCCGCAGAATATTCAAGAGTCATTTGAACATTACCTTGATTTTCATTTTATATATTATGTAGTAAATCGAACAGCATGTGTTTCGAAAGGAAAAATCTAATTAGTTGAATTAAAGAGCTAATGTCTTCGTGCAAGAGTTCAATGTGCGTGTTTTCTGTAAGTAAGCGGTGCGAATTCAAATACCCTTGTGCACCTCAGCAAGAACCTTTTTTTAGTAGTCCGCTGGTCAGACGTGTGCCTCGAGATTTAGAAATATACTATGAAGTTGCATGAAATTTTTTGAACGGACAGCAAATTCATCTCTAATGCCGTTTAGGGATAAAATCTCTTTGGAGAGTCGCTGGTGTTGTTACCACCCATTAGAGACCATATCGATTCCTTTTATGAAGAGTACAAGCTTATGTTGGGTCGTGATCGGTTAAAGTAAGTGCTAATTATGGACTGAAACACTAATTTTCTGTGCTCACGTTCCTATGAAAAAATGAAATTTGGTGCAATTATAGTTTCCCGGCCGAGAGAAAATTGAGGTCTCGGAACTTCAGAACCCTCGATGAGACAAAAATTGAACCAAGATTAAGCTTTTTCAGTGTCAATGTTGGGTGATGAAAAAATGTTGAGACCCCTCACCAATTAGATACCTTTCGATGAGTCCCATAAAATAAATGCCGAACCGATTGATTAAATGACCATTCTTGTTCTTGTAAACATATGAGAAATATTGTAGGTTTGTTGCTCCAAGCTCTCAAGTTCATAGACAACAGATTTTATTAAAAAATTATTATTTTGATTAATGGTGTCCAGTCACCTTTTTTCTTACCTATCTGGCAGACTTGGGTACGAGTAGTGAAAACTTTTTTTCCCACAGAAATCCATCAGCCAACGGAATCCGTGATATTTCCTCTTAGAATGTGCTTCAAGAACAGGAGACATGAAGTGCACATTGATGGTAGTTTTCTCACATTTTGAAAGTGCAGAAATCGGGAGACGTCAGTGGTTAATATATTCATGTTTCTGTGGTGAAAGTAAGCCAAATCCAATTTTATTGCATTTTTGTCAAATGGACACACGGAATGAGGGAAACGACTTGGTAGTTGTGTTATAATGTTGCGTCTGCGTTCTAATACAAAGTATCCTTCTTCCTCGTCGGGAATCCAAATTTGCCCAAGTTTTCACGGGATTGCAATGTTCATAAAAAATCCTCGGGACCATTGTTGTCGACAACCACTCTGATCAAATTATATAGCATCAGTTTTGTACATGGTCATACGATAGTTACAATTTATTTTTTCGTCATTCAAAAACTTGCGAATGAAATAAACAAAAAGATTAAAATTCTACCCATAAACGCTGATTAAACAAATTTTATGCCAATTACTTTATGTTATGAGTTTTTTTTGCCGAAAAAGTGAGCAAATCATACGTTTTAAAATTTATGTAGTTATTGTCTACCCTTGATGATTTCACGTCGACATTTTGTGGTTGCTGTGATTCAAAGGCAAAGGAAGTAAAACACGTAGGTAAATTACAAATAGCAGAAATATGGGCTATTACACATTTATAATCCACCCTATCTGATGACAGCATAGTGCAACAATCTCTCCATCATCATCACACCCATATGCATTTTTTACCGTTTCTTGAAAGCTATAAAAAGCGAATGGTCATAATTGTTAACTTGTATTTTTCATCACCAACATGAAGAGATATTACTCATCTAGATATTTTTATATAAATATTTTTCCTTAGTGATTACTTGAAAAACCAAATTGTTGATGTAACAGTGAGCCAATTATGTCGCATTTTATTCATAATTAGCTTTACCTTAGTCGAATGGCAAAAAAATAAATGTGTCACTCATTTAGCATGCTTTCAATAAAAATTTTACAGTTTATTACATGTTCTGTAACGTGAGAAAATGTCAGAATCTGTTCACGTTATGAATCATCTTGAAAAACAAAATTAAGCGCATTATTAAGGTCACCGCTAAGAAACCCAATTTAAGAAGCTGTTGGAATAGATGGCATATTTTTTGGCGGTCGGCTTTATCCGGCGGGCGTCGGCGGTTTTTTTTATCTTAGTGAGAAAAAACCGTCATAATTTGAGAAAAACTTATAACCGTCTTAATGAGCCATTAAATGTTTTTTCTAATAAAATAAATAGATTTAATCCTAGAAAATGTTTCCTTCAGATTAATCAAAAGGCTTTTTCTTTACGGGAGTCAATGCTTCTGCCGGAGAGAGAAAAAGTGTTTCTCGCTGTCCTTATGTGATTGAATTATAGAATGAAGAATTCGTTGTTCGAGCGGGTAAATAAGCAAACATGCAGTATGGGTACTTATGTGCAATATGGGTACACTCCTGGCATGCATCTTTTCTTACTTATGCTTCCTCCACATTACCCCCGCGTGTAATGGCTGCCATTTGTTCTTTATTCAGTCTGCATATTACTTCTGTGCCATTAACTAACAGTTCCATGTTATCGAATGTAGGGAATATTGTGTGGAAAATCATTCTCAATGCTAATGAAGCAATTTTATGAGGGCTGTATTGTTTAATTCTCATTTCTATAAAAACCTCAGATCTAAAACAGCTTCTCTTCTTCTCCTGTTTTTCCTGAGTCCTATTTAGTATTTTTGCTCTATTTGCTCTTCATTATTCGTTTTTCTAGGAAAATACTCCATACTCTGCTCCATCCTCTTGTACTAAATTCTATTGATTTTTGATACAGTAAGGCTGATAGTTGTGATTTTTTTTTAAATTTCTTTTTTTTTCCTACCATGTGATGAGGACAATTAAATTTTTTAAAGCTCGTTTTAATGCTCAGATGAACAAACGTCACAGGTTAATTGCATAGGTTTGTTCTGGCTCCTTAATTCTTAATAATCAAACAGTTGGATGGCATTTCATCGATTATAAACGTTTCTTTTAGTGAAGCCTTTTTCTGCAGTTTTGAATATCGATTTCATAGACGAAATGGGATATCTTTTTCCATCTTCTTGTACAGTGTATTTCAGTATCCTCCTATCTACTGATTTGCCGCTGTGAATTTTCCCCTGGTACTTTTTCCATCTCTTTGCCATTAATATAATTTTAACGATACCCTGATTTTATTGACTTCATATGACACTAAATTTGATGGAACGCTCTTTGAAATAACATCTTACAGTTCTGTAAGAATATTCAAATATTTCCTCAGAGAGATCGCATTCCATATTTTAATAAGTATTTGATTAATTCCCCTCTGAATTTTCTTGTTTTAAGGATGATCATAATTTTTTACTAGTTTATACAACTACTTTATTTCTTCTGTTTTTTCTTCTTCACCAATTATACCCAGTACTTCCGATGTAACCGACGGCTTCCGATCCCTATTTTTCTCCTTCGTTAGACACTGCTGCTGCACTTTCCGTACTCACCATCTCTCTTCGATTGATTTTGCATTGCCTTCACGCTTATGCTCTTTATCTCTGTATAAGTTACTCGAATGGGTCGATTTATGTTCTTCTCCTTCAGTCCTTTAACCTGTTAGCGATTTAAAATTGACCTTTTTGTACGTGATACGTGAAGTTTTTCAAACTGAAGTTCTCATGATGTTATCATAGCCATTATCTATGATGAGAAGATCGTCTAAAACCGCACCACGTTAGCTCTTATAGTTTTTGTCTCGATTTCTCGGTCGCATTATGAAAAGGCGTGGACAATTTGCACCCTGTTTAAAATAAACTGGCATACAGGGACTTAGGCAGTTTTCGAACTTGGCAAACGCATAGTTAACTGGCAATCAAGTTATCTTGATCCCAAGGCAGACGGAGTAAAATCCTCAATTGACACTTCCGTAGCCAATGCACGATGGAAGAGTCATCATGCGGCCATCATCTCGTAAAACATACGAACGGTGTCATCCGTGTCCATAATATTGGTGAGTGATTGAAGTCGATTAATTCTTGAAAATATCTCCCATTCTTATGCGACAATTTATAAGGTAAAATTATTTTTCAAATTTTATTACTTATGAATTAAATAATTCATATAAGTATGTCATAATGTGGCGAATGATGATTATGCTTCATTGCTCAGGGCTGCTAAAGTGAACGACATATCGCCCTCTATATTTCACCACAATCAACGCCTTAATGGACAAAAAGGCATTACAATGTTTTTTTGCTTTTCGGACAAAACATGAAACAGTATATTAATGTATTACACTCCGAACAAACTAGCTGTAATCTTCAACTGTGACAGATAAAATACATGCGTTGTAACTAACATAATTCAGTTGAAAACAAACTCTATTTGCACCAATGGTTTATCGTCCCCCTTCTTTGATGAATGGAGTAACACCTCTCCATTGCTCAACGTTATTAACAATTATGATGATCGTTAGTTGAAAGTAATGCTGCCGATAAAATTATGGCTACCCATGAGTACCTTTCATCATTATTCACAGAACTATCAGCTACCAAATACTTCATCAATGTATTCATATTTAAAAATCCTTTAAATATAGCAATGTCATCATTTTTCCGCAAAAAATAATAAATATCTCGCAAATACACGCATTTATGATAAAATAGTAGCCATTTGAAGGTTTCTTTACTTCTATTTTCCATAAATGCCCATATTATCATACCCCGAATCATAACTTAACACATAGTAAGGATAAAAAGACTGCTTTTTCATTTACTCGGTTTCTTTACTGTATCTGGACAATATGGCGTCAGCGGTCACTTGAATTTGATGTCATCTCCTACCAATGAGTTCTAGGTACCAAGGGAAGATTGCTCGATTTGCCAAGTTCAAAAATGGCCTTAGTACCTGAAATTTTCTCAGTGCTAGTCAAAAAGGATATTGCTCTTTCATTTGATGTCAGTGCATGGTGACATATCATTTCCATTTTGTCTGAATTAAGAGTCCAATTGCGTTAGTGAATAGTTGTTTAAATCTCATTTAATGTGTTTTTTCACTGATCTAGAGTCTCCTTTCTCATTCAATTTATCTCTCTGATGGATGATCACTATTCTTCAGGAAATCATTTTGCACAATGAAGTGGACTTCTGATTTTCAACGCAACGCCCGCCAGAATACTAAAGCTACTGCCCAGAAAGGAAACATTATTGCATAAATTATTCGTAAATCTGAAATGTAAAATTAATCTATGCAAAATACAATTTAACTAAGAAAGCTTCGGATTCGTATTAATATCTCATATGATTGGTCCTGTGCTGTTGCTCCTGCAAAATAACCTAAGCAAACAAGTGCGTTAAACTGAAAAACACCCAAGATATTTATACTTTATATTTCTGATAAAATTAGTTGTTCCTGGCTAATTTTGATATAATTATATGTTACTCATTAAAAATATGAATGTTTAATGCTTACATTTAAAGTACCACCCTTATATTCGCATGGGTCACATCATCAGGCCTGAATATATGAACTATTTTACGGAACCACCCGTCCATCAAAACTGATCATTGAACCATGCATTGTTTATTGGTATGATGACTATTCGTTTCTAATAAGTTTAAAAGAGACTTGCTTTAGTGGAGATAATTCAATTTACTGATTAGGTACTGACTTTGTACCTGAAAATGATCTTAGAACTGGAACGGGTGGCATAGGTGAAAATATTTCTTGGCTAACGTCTTAGCTTGGTATTTTTTCTGTGTATCTACATTTGCGCTGCTACTTAGCTAAATTACAGCTAAAATAATTTCTTAGTACGTGGACGAATTACTTGAATTGCGCATTCTTACTTCCTCTCCAAGTCTCTTGGGTAAGATTAGTTACTAGTGTCATTTGTAACCCCTCCCCCTCGTGGAGTCAACTTCTTTCCGTTTCTAGTCTGCGTCATTTTTGATATTTTATTCTGACTACGGGAGTGGAACTCATTGCCAAGACTATCGCTGCTGTATTGTTTGATATCTCGCAGCGATAGGAATGCTCTGCGCCATTGTCAGGTGGCCATGGAGAAATATCCCACAAATCTAATTAAATTGGAGCTGGACAGGCCATCCTTTCCGAGAATGAGAAAGATAGAAAAGATTATCTTTTTTATGGATTGCCTATGAAATCTCAAGAAACAGGATGGCAGAAAGCAGAACAAAGAGTGATAAAACAGCAAATGGGTGTTGATTAGCGTGAGCCAGGGCTAGCAAAGATCTTAAAACACCTCAGCCCAGTGTTGGGTGTATAAGGTGTAAATTTTATCTAATGACATCAATGGATTTGAATTCGATTATGCATGTATATTCAATGAGTGTCTTCGAGTACATTTAACGTGGTATAGTTTTTGATATCATTTTCTCGTGGCTTTAGGGAAGCATACGTGGTTATGGTGTTTACGCTTGGAATTAGGAAGAGCTCACAATTTGTATGATGTCTCTCCACCGTGTATTCATGTCTATGTTTCTATTTTTATCAAAAATCGATTGTACTCTGCAAGATTTACGTACTTTACAAGAGGATAGAACATTTTGCTTTCGATTTATTTTTGACATGAGCGTTATCGATGGGGGAATGTATGAACTTCGGCTTTTATAAGATGAGGACATGGGTTTGGGTTGGTGAGATGGCTTAGAGGCGTTTGCAGGATCCCTGGCCTTAGTTACCGATAGTGTCACGGTTTCACGTTGCATAATAATAGAAAACCTTATCTATGACCGTAGCTAAGGCTGTAACCATGCAATGCGCTGACAGTTCGAAGACCGTTTACTTCCCATTCCACCCACCGGTGTTCGAACCCAGGCGTTGGCGTAGGTTTTGCAATTAAATCCCGATCTCCATTTTGATGTGGAGCTTCGTGAACTATAAGCTGTAAACTTATTGGCTCCTGTCGTTAAGTTGGTTGGGACGACTTTTGATTGTGTGCAGATCATCGTTAAATCTTGCCTATATATCTATTCTCACTAGAGATATCTATGTATGTAAAAGTAAGAAATTATATTATACGAACTTGATCTCTTTGCAATTCAATGCTATTTTACACGTAGCCTAATGACACACATGGCACACATTTCGTAATGATTCGATGGCATACGCAAAGATTTTCTCCTAAACGCAAAACAATATATTTCTTACTCTTATAATTGTCGGTTACTTATGTGAAGCTGTCACGCCGATTCTGAAATTTGACAAAAACATATTTCCATGTACAGTAAGTCCTCGGTATGCGTCGTTTCGATTTATGTCTGGTTCGATGTCACGTCCATGCTGACAAGAGTCGTCGGAAAATTTTTCCCTGTTTAATGCTAATAAAATAGACTGTATATGCTTATGTTTGCGTTTTTGGTAACTGAGACGCAATAATTCTATCTGAAATAGCTATTTTTTTCCTGGATAAAGGCAAAAAACGAATTTAGAAATTGACGCCTTAATTTATCGCGGGATTACAGTGGTCACGAATATCTGGATCCGTTTTACGTTGTTTCGACTTACGTCGCTGTTCTTCAGCACACATCTCCGATGTAAATCGAGGACTTACTGTAATTTAGTCCAAATTTTGAATACTTTGCCGAAAACTCTTGTCTTTGAATTCGTCAATCAAGGAAAAAATATTATTCTTGAAACATATTCATCGCTGACACAAATCGCACCAACCACCACAAGTACATACGTACATACCAATCACGCCGTTCCCTTCCGGGGCAGGCACAGTCACTCAAAGTTTCACTCATAAATGCATATTTGTATACCTAAGTCTCCTTCAATAATTTCCTCCATATTGACCTATCCTTGCAAACCTCTTTTGCCTCATTTACCCCCATGCACTGCTTCATACACGCCCTCCTGTTTTTAAGACTCCTAATATTCCTCCTCCTAAGAATTTCCTCAACCATATTCAACCACAACTTTCTCGGCCTACCTCTACCTCTCGCACCATTCATTTCACTCTCATATATCTGTTTCTTTATTCGGCTCTCATCCATTCTCTCAACATGGCCAAACCAACGAAGCACACTCTTTTCATATAAGTCCATTGCTGGAGCATCTAACCCAAACTCATTTTTACCCATTCATTCCAGACTCTATCCATCCTACTTTTGTCGCATACTCCTCACAACCACAAGTAGTTAGATAATAAGGCTCGAAGGGAGATAATGCATGCTTGCGATTACGCTTCATCTTTGCACGTAGCCGACTACCTTTTCCAGTCGATCTCCAAATGGCGTGGACGCCCCCCCGCCCTCTGCCTCCCCATACCTCTCCACCTTCAATCTCGTGCTCTCCACACGAAGGGATTTCACGTTCTTTGCCCTCAACGGAGAACACCAAGCGTCTCGACTCCCCGCTGAATTATAAGACTTATAAAGGGTCATTGGATCCCCTACTCCTCTCCTCCGCCAGTACGACGGTGGAAACCAGTTAAAGAGCTCTTGAAAGGTTGCTGGCGAGGAATGATCGCGTCCACCGCAATCAACGGAGGCAAGGGACCGGACGACCGGCCCTACCCCGGCTCACTTCTGCCTTCTCCACCCTCACCGTGGTTGGAGTGCTGGTCTTGAGTCATTGAGTGCACATTACCATAACTTTCCAAGTCAGCGCACAAAATGTTTTGACTGCCTTTCACTGCCTTCTCCACCTTCTACTTGATTGGAGTTGGAGATCTAGTCGTGAGATATTGAGGTGGTTTGAGCGAAATATCATTTTACCTGTGAATCAATGAATTTGGTCCCATTTTAACTAAAAATATCTTCCTCTTCCAAAGATACCAAATATTCTACCTCTCCCTCACCTAACCACGTTTGATGTGAAATACCAGCCCTTTTACATGGGCAATTGTAGGTAGGTATACGCACTCAAGAGAGACCATATTTAAAAAATGAGGCATTTCTAACGCCTAGATCACGTCAAAAATTAACTATGTGTAGTTAGCAACTATTTTTGAAAATAAATCATTTTATAGAAAAACATCTCACCCTTCCAAGGATACAAAAACATTAACTCCTTACCTTAGCTCAAATTGGATGGGAATCTCTTTCAGAACATCGCTTGAAAATTAGACTCAATCTTTTATGTGAATTCAAAACCAAATCATTTTCAGAAGAAGTTTTCAACATCTACGATTCCCAACATACTACGGTAGATTAGTTCATGACAATAAAATAAGGGAAGTAGATTGTAGAACAGAAAGGTTTAAAACATTTTTTTACCGTGATCGATAAGAGACCATAATGGCTGCGTTAGGAATTTGATGTAGGTTAGTTGACAGGTAGTGTAGCTGATGTATTCATATACACCATAATGCATTTTTTTAAATCTGCCGAGTAGTGCTAACACCGAGTTTTGAATGTTCCCTGCATGACCTTTGTGACACATTTACATTTTTACATTATGGATTATTTTTGTAGTTTCCGTGGCATTTGTAGCATACCAATAGAGTAGCGTATGTTGGTGAAAGTTAATTTCTACACTGTGGTTCATTTTGTTGATGAGCCACCCCCTGCCTAACTCTCTTGTGGTGGCTTGAAGGGTAATAAGTAGATGTAGGTGTTACGGGACTACTTTTCGATATTTTTGACGATTAATACCAGTCCTTTACATGAGAAATTGTACATGCTTGCACTACTGAGTGACTTCACTTAAAAAATGAAGAATATCTTGCACCTAGATCTTGTCGAAAATTATAAGTGTGTAGTTTGTATATTTTCTCAACTATTTTTGAGAATAAATCATATTGTCACCGCAGAAATTTTTTAGAATAAAAAAACCTTTCGTTGTGACGGGCCAGCGTGAAAAATGAGTCAGATAAATGACTTATATAGAAATTTTAATTAATTACATAAAATTTCAGTCATATAAAATTATATTATTATTATGTATGAATGAAATGAAAATGTATGATTCGAATACGGTCTCCCTTATGATAAGGGAACAATCTCGCTCAAACTAACTAAAATACATCTATTTAATCAGAGTAAATCACCATAATTGAAGTAATATAAAATGATACCAAATTATATTTTAGAATTTCATATTAAAATTAAATAAAGCATGATTTTTTGGCACAGAAGACAGATTTATATATCCTTCGTAGAGGTAGGGATGTGGGGTAGAGCGAAGGGAGTGTTAGGGGGTTCAGGAGTGAATCAATGGTTGGCGAATTCACTTTGTGGAAGTTGTTCTTCTTTAAAATGAAACCACTTAGTGTTAAAATGAAACCACTGGTCGAATTTAAGAAAAAATATATTGGTGGAAAAAACTAAGTGGTTTCATATTAAAAAGGAGAGGATAGGTTTAGGTCAGGGTTTCAGGGTGGAAGAGAGAGTATAGGGGAATGACTTTCAAATTAAGGGTGTGTCGTTCGCAACAGACGGGTCCGAAGGAACTGGTCCATGGATTGAACGGAAGGACCGAGGACCTTCTTCGATGGAACGACCGTTCTTTTCAGTTCTTTTTTCTTTTCGTTCATCCGGTCCTTTCGGATTGGATTGGAAATTAAGGGAGGCGACCGACAGCTAAAGGCATTTGTGCCATAGGGGACAGGGAAGTAAGGAAGGGTGGATAGAAACTCAGTGTCGGCATTAGCCTGCTCTTAACGAAAGACGCCTACTAAACGTTGCAAAATTCCGTCACCCGAGTTGGAAGACTAATATCTCAAAGACGGCTCATTCGATTTTGAAATAAAGTACAGCAAATCAAAGATTGTTTATTTCTGCGTTTAATGATGGTATACAACTTTTTTTACCGTTTATTTTGATTTCAGTGTGTGCTTAAAAACAGAATTTTAGCGCATTTTTCCGGGTACTGGACGGATGCGTCGCACTTACGGCTTCGTAATAAGGGGACCACGGTTATAACGTCTCATCCGACAGACTGAGCACTGCAACTGAAGTGCCCTCCACAAGACACTCAAGCAGGGATCGGGTTTTCTCTGAATATCATCCCTCTCTGCAGGGATTAGAACACTGGCCGTCCAAATGGTAAGCCAGTACTCTAGCCACCACTACAACCCGATCCCCCAAGTCCTTTCGGTCCTTCTTCCTTTTCGGTATATCGTTCCTTTTGGTTCGTCGTTCCATTTGGTCCGTCATTTCTTTTGCTCCTGTCTTTAAGCGGTACGATGTTTTTCAAAGCACTGCAAATATTCATCCGCTGATGCTAGCGGTGCCATTAGCAGCACGTTTTTTCTTTATGCGAATGAAACCTTTTTACCTAACCATGAAAAAAGTTGGTAATATTACCTTCCATAAATGAAAATGACAACTTAGTAAAATTCCACCAATTTATTTTCAGGTACGACTAGTTTCGTCGCAGCGGCGACATCTTCAGGTACAAAGTCAAGGCACAAAATATGGTCCTTATATACCATCTAGGTTAGGTGTTTCGTCAGGGGAGGAAGAAGGTAGGTGGAAGGGGAGGGGGGGGGTTGCACCCGCTCACAACACCACATTACATACTTGAGGTTTTACCCCTCCCCCACCCCAACCCCCCCTCCCCTTCCACCTACCTTCTTCCTCCCCTGACGAAACACCTAACCTAGATGGTATATAAGGACCATATTTTGTGCCTTGACTTTGTACCTGAAGATGTCGCCGCTGCGACGAAACTAGTCGTACCTGAAAATAAATTGGTGGAATTTTACAAAGTTGTCATTTTCATTTACGAAATGAACTTCCACAAAGTTAAGCCTGAGATGATAGAGATTACCTTCCATCTTTTATTTCATACAATATTCTTCATTGCGGTACCGTCATTACGATAAACTATGTATTTATAAGTGTTTTTACATTCTTTAAACGCAAAGAACACATTAAAAATTAATGGCCACCTATTAAAAAGGAACGGTGAGGGAGTGAAAAGAAACGGGTCCCAAAAAGGACCGGTCCAGAGTGAATGCAATTCCAAAAATGAACGGGTTAGCCCATCTCTTTTTGAATAACAGTGCCATGGATTAGATTGGCTCCTCTTTTCCTTCTTCGGAATATCTCCCACTGTTCGAGTAAGTCCAGAAGCCGTCCTTCGTCTTTCAACTCCAGAATTTAGGAGGTGAAACTGCATCGGTGGCCTTCATTGACGAGATGTTCAGAGAGATAGTTCATTGATGAGAGGAAGCCAGTTAATGTTTGTACCTGATGGTGTCGCTTTAAGCGTTGAAACGAGTTGTGCGAATAAATAACTGAGTTGGCAGTTCAAAGTTCCTTTCTTTTAACTTCTCGATGATTTTCCTCAATATCTCGCCAGATTCCGTTGAGTATAAATACATCTTTGCGATGACTCTTGTTTGCGGCACGGAATTCGAAATTCAAGCGAAAATCGTATGTATTTAAGTGTTTTTGAATTTGAGGAGAAAAAGCAATGTACGACTTTGTAAAGCTAAGTTAACATTGTATAATAGATAAGTTTAGTGTCTGAGCCCTTAATCATTCAATTATTGCCTGAAAATATAAAAAGAGAGAAAGTTCTCACAATATTTCTTCTTTTAGCTAAATCATGGGTGTTCACTCAGTACAATATTGAGACCCTGGTTGACGCAGACGTATAAATTAAGCATTGTATTATGTATTTACTTGTATATGCACATTTCTTCCGGTCATAAGAATAGTACGACTAATGTTGGAGGTTGTTGGTGAAATATAAATATTTTTTGTATGACCAATTGTTAATTACCTATTTGGTGGCCGCGCATGTCTATGTTTATTGAAGGTAGTATTTACACAGGTAGCCTTACATTACCTTAAAGGCTACCTAAAGCTTCATTTCTTTATGTTTAAAAGAATTTGCATATTTTTTCTTTTCTTTTGCTGGAAGTATTAGCATCCTAATCTTAATCTTTTATTCGGCGTGTTACCGTGATATTTATACGAAGCATTTCAATTGTAGGAGATGAGAGAAGGTTAGAATCCACGCATCATCCCTGGTCGTTCACTCCTAAGATAGGTTGACTACGGCCCTCCACCCTTCCCTATCTAATGCTAGTTTCATTACTTTCTCTTATTTTTCCATGTGTGTTGACTTTCCCTCTATATTGCCTTCAATTATGTTATTCGCAAATCCATTGTCTTAGGTTGTGTCTAATGCGACTTTTTCTTCTTGTATATGTCTCAGGGTGTGTCCAATCCATCTTGTTCTTCTTGCAATCTATGCATATGTCATCGAATTATTTCGAAAGATGTGTCAAGAGTTATAAGACTGTTTAAATAGCAATAAATTACCAAGAAAACGTTTCGGTAATATTATAACAGGAACAACAAATGTTCATTTCCTCAGATAATTATTATAAACGACGCGTTTCAGCGCACAGAGCACAAGTCTCATACCTGATGATGGCTCCGTGAGATGAAACGCGTCATTCTCATTTAAATATCCTGTGGAAAAGTGCAATTGTTGTTTCAGTTATAATATGACGAACTTCCACGATATCTCGCCTGAATCTGTTTCAATAATTCTGTAATATGCAATTTTTTTGTCTTTATCCATGCTTATTCCTAAAAACAAGTACTCCCAACTTACACGCAAATCTGTACACGAGCGGAAATCGCTCCAACTGTATTATACCTTAAGACTCTTTGAGGGTCATGGATCCCCTCCCCCACTCCACCCCCGCCGAGGAGGAAACCAGTTAAAGAGCTCTTGAAAGGTTGTTGGCAAGAAATGATCGCGTCAACCGCACTGAACGGAGGCAAGGGACGACAAGCCGAATGGTCGCGCCGTCCCCCAGCCTTCTTCTTCTTCTTAATGTACGAAACTCGTGAATAGAACCCCCGATCGCATAGCAGGAAAACCCACAAGGGCAGAACGGGTGGGAAAAGGAGACGGGCGTGTCAGGGTGTGGGGGTAGGGGGAGCGCCGTTGACGGGGGCGGGGGAGGGGGGGGGGAGGAAGGGGCGTGCAACTGAAATGTGGCGGCGGTAACTGAGCTGGGAGTCGCTGCCACGGCATGCCTCTCTGCGGTCAGTCAGACCGATGGCGTGTCGGGAGGGTGGGAGGGTGGCTGAGAAGCAGGCGGGGGGAAGTGGCGGGGGTGTGGCGGTTTGGCGAGTCTGTGTGTGGGTAGGGTTGCCAACTCTCCCGGAATTGGATTGATATTTAGAGAAAAATGACCACGCTTCCCGTCTCGTGGCGTCTCTCTCGCGCATTTGCTCAGCAAGGCGTTTATCCTCCGGGTGCTGTATAAGGAGGTTAGAGTAATTTTTGTTTACGTAGAGATTAGCCTCTGGATACCTCTGGATACTGTGAACCTCTGGATACGTGTTACCGTTTTATTTATTTATTTTATTTATCTTCACTATCCCGAATACAGCACAATAAGCCAATTTACGTCGTGTGAATAACAGTAACAATGGACGAGACAAACATCCATGTCCTGGGCTGATAATATTCTAACTCGACTCGAACTCGGACTCGAACCCGCGACCCGGGTTAGCAGGCGACGACTTTACCCCGCCGCCACCAGGGCCGTTATTGATATTCACTGTTATCAGTGAAAAAAATCAATTTTTAAAAACTAATATATGAAATTCTTAACACGTTTCCCTAATGTACATGGCATGCATTTCGTAATAATTTAGTTACATTGTCACATATTTTCCTATAAACGCGAAAAATTAAATTTTCTATTGCTATAATTGTCGCTACCTAGTACCACGGGGTCACACTGAGTCCAATATTCGAAAACAACGTATATCATGGAAACTTCGTCTAAATTTATATAGTTTGTTAGAAGTGAAAACATTTTTTTAATTCCATACAATTCTTAATGCGTTTGCCTAATGTACATGGCATACATTTCGTAATTATTTAGTGACATTGGTATATATTTTATTATAAACACCAAAAATTTTATTTTTGATTCCTATAACTGTCCTTGCTACCTAGTACCATGGAGTCTCACCGAGTCTAATATTCGAAAACAACGTATTTCATGGAAACTTCGTCAAAATTTTTATAACCGCGCCATAACTCAAGTCATAATTTGCTTTACTTAAGGGAAATATGTAAATTATAATTCTTGTATCGCTTCGATCACCACATGTTGTGTTCAAACCCATAAACAGATGAACTTTCGGGAGATATGCTCCAAAAATCATTTTTCGATTCATTGAAAAAAAAATTTTAATGCGTGCTCAATGGACGACGATTACCGCTCCAGGTATCTTGAGGCTAGTCTACTGGGCGAACTGTTTGATTGTTAATTCGCTTACTAAAATTCACTGATATATGCGTTGAGACGATATGCAGTGATACGCTTATCAATAGTACTTGTAGTTTCACGGGAGATTCCAGACAGATGCAACTATTTCGATGGTCGAAAGCTCTGGAATGGCTCGCTTACATCATCCAATAGCGCCTAAGTAGGGATGCTTATTCTTCAGAATTTTTCTAACTCGGGAGTATTCGATGATTTTTCTGGTCGTTAACGTCAATATGACCTAAAATGAAACAAATTTGCCAATACTGCGTTAGAAAACCGTCATACTCCCATGGATTATTAGCGGATCAACAAATCTAAGCAAGCAATATTTTCATTGTGCGCTGATACCATGCGTTCGTTCACGTGATCATGGGATTGAAAAGAAAACATCTCTTAATTTACCCGAATTATTATGTGCATGATTTCATGCGTTGAATTTTATGTTTTACGCGAGGCGTGAACGTCTAGCGCATGATCCTTCATATGATTGTTCGCCGTGTAAAACAGTTGACGAAAAAGGACAGTTAAGTTGTTAAAGAGATATTCTTGAAAGGTTCGAGAGGTTTATAAAAATTTTTGAACGATACTTTTAACATTTAATAAAAATATGTCCGCTAATTTCTAAGGTCATGCTAAATAAATTGTGCGATTTCCCCATAACCTTCAGGGGCATTAAGGTGGCTTATTATATAAAATTTATGTGTTTATTTTATTAAGTTTCCATGTATATTTGAACTTTATTGACTCATATGTAAGAGGAGGTCAATCCAAATGTCTAATGCGTGTAAGTTTTCGACTCTCATGCTCAAACCAGAGAGTTATATAAAGGACGACTCTCAAGTGATGGGGTAAAAATGGAGTCATTGTGGTTCAAACGATGAGGCAGAACTGATCCTGTTTATGAATAATTGTCACTTTACTTGCAATTTGTTAATACATTAGTTACTTGAAAAAATGAGAAATGCTCATATCATAGTCGCAATTTGTTATGAATTATATCCCCCGTATTCTTTTTTCTTGCTGGACTTATTCCTGTTTCCGGAATTGAATCTTGTGATCTACTCAAAAGAGAGGAACGAAAAATTAAATCTATACCTGAGCCTTTCAGTCGGAGACGCTATAAGGGACTCAGTCAAGAAGGATTATATCCGCCAATAACTGAACTAAAAATGTAATGGCTGTTAAATAAAGGAGCAGGAAAAATCTATGAGAGTCTGGAAAACAGATGAATGAGAGCAGAATACTAAAGACTTTAACCCTTTGAGTGCGGCATGATGTGATAACACGTCATGGTTGTCTTTACGCGATACACGTTTACGTTTTATGGGAATGCGTTTAGTGGTAAGGATATTAGTCAGAGAATCACTGTGATGTTGGAATTATCGACGTAAAGGTGGAACGCTATTGAAGACACATTAGTAAAAGGCATCACGAAAATATAAGTTCAAACTCAAGTATGGAGCACAGCGTTTATTGCTCGTTGTGGATGTAATATGCATGTCAAATGGGGGCTTTTGAAATTTAGATATGGAGAAGGGTGAGATGAGTGCTGTGCAGCTCAAATGAGGAGGCGCAATATGTGATTGAAAAGGAAAGGATGGTGACACAAGAAAAATTTTGGAGGAAGTAAAATTGGCTGGATTGCGTATTCAAAGGAAACGAAATGCATTTGGGTGTAATGGGGGAAAGAATGTGTAGAAGAGGAAGGAGGATGATAGGCATATTCAGCGGTGTGAAGAGAGGAAAAAGATACGAGGAGTTTTCATAGGATACTGGAAAATCGATAGGTTTACGATTGTAGCCCTAGAGAAAACTTCGTGCTGAGGAGGAGATTACTGAGAGGTCTGTCCGTGGACCGACCATAGTTTTGCATTGACGTGATATCACGTCAAGGATACCGTGAGTGTTCCCGCTCCACTAATGAATGTTCACTAGGCCCGCTAGTGAAAGCTGGTACACCCTAGTGAATACTGGAACACATCATGATACCGTGATATCACGACCAGCACCAGCATAAAGACAACCATGACGTGATATCACGTCATGCCGCTCTCAAAGGGTAAATAAGTTTGTTATTCGGAATCTCCCGGGTAAGGAGAATGTATCTTACTATTGAAAGACCGAGGAAAACATGGACAAAAGAAACACCTACTAATTTTAATGCCCTGATTTTGAACTGGGAATGAAGTACCCCAAATATGCCATCGGATAAGAATAGGACTTCTGCTATTTGAGCGAGATATCCCTCCTCATGACATGTAATTATTTTGACTTTACTATTAAGAAAGATATAACACCCTTATGAAAGTACCGACATATTTTACTTAAATTATTATTGTTGAGATATCTTTCTAGTAATAAAGGCCGCTTCCCTCGGGGCGTAGCACAAATGTGCCCTCGAAAGAAACACTGCGTAATATTTTAGCAATACCTGACGCACACATCACGTTATGAATAAATTGGTGCGTGGTTCGCGTGTTTCCTAAATTATTATTTACATTACGTTTCTTACCGTAATACCTTTTAATAATCATCAGTAGTCTCTCCATTGCGCCAACTTCTTTATTCCTGCACGATTCTTTTTTTTTGGCGTCCTTCATAATACGCCTGGTGTACTCCATTTTTGGTATTTCTTTACACTTATTGCGCAACCGGGATTGTCCTATTTAGGTGACTGTGTCACAAAATGTGTCCAGTACGTTTGTTCGTCTTTCTTAGCAGTATTTGTTTTTTTTTTATTTTTATCTCTTAATCTCTTCGTAAGAATTCTTCATTATTGACTCTCTGTTCATTTGATCTTCGTCATTATTTAGTGGCACCAAATTCCATTGCTTTCAATCTCTTTTGATCTCCGGCTGTTATTGTCCCGCATATATTAAAATGAAAGAACATATTTAAATTGTATGTTTGAAATAAGTTCTCCCTTGCGTCCACGTTTTTATGAAACTGCAAAAAAATATCTTCTTTTTTCTGGGATCTCTCCGTGCTCGGGGTGAAAAATCAAATTTCAAAGCTATAAATATGTACATTTAGTTTCCTGGAAGGTCAGGCGTAAAAACAAATTAGTGCGTAAGTTGTGAAACTATATTTTCTCTTGGCGTTTAGATACTGATTACATCTTGAAATAAAATCCATAAATATTGTCCCTTATGGACAGAATTAAACCTGACTCAAAGCACCTTAAGCTTACTGGTCACAATTTTCGTTGCGTGTACTTTTGGCATAAATGGCTGATGCACATAGGGAGAAATTAACGGCAAATCTAACTACGGTGTTACAAAGAGGAGAACATGAAAATAAATGAGACGAAAACTAAAATCCTGGTATGCGGAAGAGAGAAGCTGAAGTGATGTAGTAGCGTTGAAAGTATTTGTACCAATAAAGAACTCTGTGGATTTAAACATAGATAATATTGCCATTTTTTATTCAACATTGGACTTTCATGAGATTACGCCTAAAAGGATTGAATTCCGAGAAGCTGAATGTAGAAGTCACCCTGAGAGGAGAGAAATTAGAGCAAGTAGATTCCTTCACCTATCTCGGAAGTACCATCACGTGGGACGGAAGAAGTACAACGGACATTAAGAAGGAAAGGACACTATGAAACCCCATACAGAAAAGAACTATATGAATTTGACACACCTTGAGGCGCGATGGCTTCGTGAAGAACATAATTGGGGGCAGAATAGAGGGAAAAGTCCCCAGAGGAAGACCCAGGAATAAGTTCATGAACCAAATAAAGAGGAAAGTATATAGAAAGAGATATCAGGAGGTAATGGAACTAGAAATAGATAGGGAAGTGTGGGGGGCTGTAGTCAACCAATCTTAGGATTACAACCAATGAATTACAAGGAGCGCAAGAAAAAAATCAGCCTGACACCTAGCGGAGAATAGCCCAAGCTATGAAGAGTTCATGGGAAAAATACAACTGCTGTGCTCAAGGAAGATTGGACTACACACCAGGAAAAGAGTCTGTGAAAATATTTGTGTGAAGCGTGACCTTCTATGGATCGGAAGCATAGACCATTGGAAAAGCAGACAAGAAAATACTCGAAGCCTTCGAAACTTGGTGCTGGAGAAGGATGATGAAGATAAAATGTACGGACAAAATAAGAAATTATGAAGAGTACAGACGAGTAGAAGGGGATAGAACTGTATGGAACACGATGGAGAAAAGAAGAACCAAATGGATTGGACACACCTTGAGACACAATGGGTTTTTGAAGAACATAATTGAATGCAAAATAGAGGGAAAAGTCCTTATGAGAAGACCCAGGAGTAAGTTTATGAACCAAATAAAGAGGAAAGTATACACATAGGAAGAGATATCAGGAGGTAAAGGAAGTAGCATTAGATAGGGAAGGGTTGAGGGCTGCCGTCAACCAATCTTAGGATTGAACAATCAATGAATTATATGGAGGGAAAGAAAAAAACTCAGTCAATTCAAATAATAATGAGGAGATGTGGGATTTTTAAGGGTTTATATCCTGGAATCTACCGAAATTCTCTTCTATTGGAGCAAAAATCTCCTTTGAAGCAACGATTCAGGAGTTGGCTACACTAGCCGTGAGTGGGGAGAGAGGAAGAGAGAGACGAAAGATTTTGTGCGGTGTTAAGGACGATACGAGACGGTGATTGGGCAATGTCGGTGGGTTGGTTTTAGTGTCGGAAGAAGGAGAATGGAGCGTTTTGTGGTCGTTGGCGGGGTTGAAGGGATGGAAGAGGAAGCCATATAGGGAGACAAGGGGCAGGAGGTTGGGGGCGGGGAGAGTGGGGTAGGGAGAGAGGCGGTGGTGGGAGGGAGTTGGCAACAAAATACTCGTAATTTGGTGGAAAGAGGGGAAACCATTGAAATGGCGCAGAAATGACGACGCCCAACCGGCGCAAAAACCGCCAATGTGGCCGCTTGTTTTTTTCTCAAATCCCATCTCGCCTTTCGCCTCGTCCTCGCTTTCAAGACTCTTGGGCAGTGGGAAGAGGGAGAGAGGGTTGGGACTAATTTGGAGCAGTCCAGCGACGGGTGGTTGCGTAAACGATATAGTTTTTGGCGTAAATCGAAAGCTATTAATTTCAGTCATTACTTCCAGTATTCGCGCGAGACGCCGTCGTGAGCGGCGTGTGGCTGTTAAGTGACCCTTGTTGACTTTCGAAAATCTCATGAGATAAAAAAAGGAGATCATGGCTGATTTTCCTGTGAGTGAATGGTATTGATATCCGAATTGTTAGTGTTCATTGTTGCGAATGTTTCGCGAGTACACTTCCTGCGGATTGCTGCACAAGTGCGAGAACAATGATTTTTTTAAGAACACATAGTTTCGAATATTTCGCTGATACATTTCATGTGGCTCGCTGTACAAGTGTAAGAACAATGATTTTTTTTAAGACGAACATTGTTGCGGATATTTTGTTGGTACAGTTCCTACAGCTTTTTATACTAGTGCGAGAACAATGATTTAAAAAAGCACATTGTTGCGAATGTTTTGCAGGTATGTTTCCTGCGGATCGCTCTATAACTGTGTGAACAACGATTTTTTAAAGAACGCATATTGTTGCAAACATTTCGCAGTCACACTACTTGTGAAGTAATCATTTACGATTGTAGCACCCAATCAGTCGATTGGAACGTTAACTTTTGATAGCTTTGTTGTTGGAACTAATTTCACGCAATTTTTGATCCAGCGTATGACCTAGCATGCTCACCGGCACATGATATTGAATACGAAATCTAAAAGTGTTGGATCCGTCTCAGAAGGCTTCACTCTATCGTTGAAATAGAACTGGCATGTAGAGGATTTTTCCTTCGGAACGAACAGAATTGTGCGATGATCGAAGCGTTGTTTTTTTCATTTGAAACACATTTGCGATAAACTTTGTATACGTGTTCTTATTAGGGATATCTATAAATAAAAATGTAAAATGCTATATTTTACTGATTTTTGTAACAATAATAATTTCATTTCAACTTTTTAGCTAAGAAACAGCATTTCTTTCACGCAAACTAAAGACCTAGGGTCCTAGGTTGCAAATTCATTGTCAGTGGCAAATCAGTGATATTTCAACGCTTAGCTTTTTAGTACTTGAGATCGATTTCGTAATAATTCTATAACATCTATACAGGTTAATTCTGAACGCAAAATAATGCATTCTTATCATAATGATGGCCAATAACAAATATCAAGGTCTCACCGAGTGAGATATTCGGAAATACGTATTTGAATAAAATTTTTGCCTAAATTTTAAATCGCACACCGATAACTGTCAAAAGCTCAAGTCACAACATGCTTTAATTGATGCAAAAATGTGAAAAATAAGTTCTTGTACAATTTTCATCTCTGCGTTGATGGTAAACCCTACCGCATGAATAGATGTACTTAAATGAAATGCCGTACCTGAGTTTTTTCGACTTAATCATAAAATTATTTAAATGTGCACACAACGGCCCACGATTACTGCTCAGCCACCGGAAATAAACAATTTTATGGAATCAGGCGACCAAGACAACATTTTTATTTATTGTGTTGCCTTCACGGCCAGGAAATTTACTAATAGCCGCAAGGAGTGGCATAGATGGCGCTGATTTCAGAAAGTAAAGATCTCTCAGCGATTGGAAGAGTCAACGTGATTGGTTGACGGCTGGATTCCGTCCAAGATAAGAGCGTAGTTGAAGTGTGCTAATTTGGTTTAGAAGGAAATAAAACTTAAAAAGAAATTCAACTTAAATTAAACTTTTTTTACTGCCGTATAGTTCCAACAAGAGCCATCATCCTGGATTCTACTGTCAAGTGATTCCTTTCCCCAAACGACATTGGTCGTGTTTACTGATTGGCTGCGTTTCTCGCTATCAACAGCTATATTATCTTGGACGAATTATAATGAGTCCTAATAAAGCGAATATTAACCAATAATAAAATGAAATAGTAGTTCAGTAGATTTAATATATATCTTTCTTGTTAGTCACCTTACTGATTTAGTATCAATCAATATCAATAAGTTATTGTACGAGCAAGTACCTTCAAACTGGCTCTTTAAAAAGTGTCGTGTTAAACGGCCTTAAGGAAAAAAGGAGGAAAATATATCATAGTATATTCCACAATTTAAATGTTTATTGCCGACCCAGGTTTTGACTGCGCTGCAATTATTATCACATTATCGAAGTGTTGTATAGCTTATTATATCACCTTATTATAAAAGTAATAATGATTGCTGTGCAGTCGAAGCCTCGGTCGGCAATTGACATTTAAAGAGTAGAATATACTAAGATATCTTTTTGTCATTTCTGCGACAATGTTCCAAAATGTTATGCCTTCAACCATTAATTTTAGGCCTTAAGGTAATTCGAGCGAGATAGTTCCCTAATCATAATGGAGACCATATTAGAGGTATAAGTTTTGATTTCAGTAGCTGTAGGAAGCATGAATTAAATATTGCATTATTAATGGTACATTTTACATCTACATCTATGAGATACCGTGCAATCCGCCACTAGGTTGTGTGGCACGGGGTGATTCCAAACCAGGCATGCAGCACTCATCCCAACTGAAATCAGGACCGCGCACGTTCGCCCGAATGCCAGGCGCAGGCCAAAAGCAGTCAGTTCGCAGTAGACAATTCGCGGTCAGAACAGAAACTAGGAGAGTGCTACGTTGACGAACATGTTACTATACTCTTCAAGATACAATCTCTGGTTATTGATATTAATGCGACTGATAAATATTACTACAAGGTGCTAAATCATGCTAGAGCTGTATCTTGCCGGATATTTCATACGTGGTTAATTAAATTCTTATAAATGACTGAAATTCTAATTAATAAAATAAAAATATCTGTAAAAGTTTCTAACATGACTCCTTTTTTACGCGGTATGTTGAACATCTTTCACAACGGAAGGTTTTTTTTGATCCTGAAAAAATTACTGCGCTGATAATATGGTTGATAAAACCATACCTACGTTCTGTTAATTTTTACGAGATCTGGTAGATGACATTCCTCATCTTTTGAATAAAGTTTCTCTAGAGTAATAAGAAAGGAGTGAGCTCTTATGGCTTGAATAATTTAATTGGGGTGAAACTCCAAAAGCCGTGAACAAAAAAGTGCCCTTTTTTACGGATTTTGGAGTGTCACCCTAATTGAATTTCTCAAGAGTGGATACATGTACCATTTCCAATGTTAAATGGCTGGTATTTTTCGTAGAAATATAGAAATATCAGAAAGTTGTTTGGTAAGGGGTGTGATTTTTCAAGTAAGAACCGTTTGACATGAAAACAAAACAATTATACTTAACAATTTTAGATAATTTTAGATAACCTGTACCTTAGTCCACTTTTCTACATAATTTCCACTAATATTAAGGCACTTATCGCATCTTAGAACCAGCTTTTGAATCCCATCCTTATAGAAGTCTGCTGCCATGATTTGTCAACCACTGTATCACGGTCGTTTTGACCTTATCATCTTCGTCGTGGCGCTGACTACCCAAATGCATCTTCAAATGCAAACACAGGTGGTAGTCACTGGGCGCTAGATCGAGACTGTCCGGAGGGTGATCAAGTTGTCACCCAGTCAAATGATCCGATGAGATCTTTAGTTTGATTAGCCAATTGTGAACGGACATTGTCTTGGAGCAAAACGACCCCTTACTCAGAGTACCTTGCCTTTTGTTTTGGATTATCGAAAGGCCCTAGCCCATTTACGTACCATTCCATCGCTCATAATATTTTTTCCATAAACTTCACTGAACTGAACGATGGATTTCAGCCGCTTTCACGCCTATAGCACCAAGAAAACGATTCGCAGCGCGTATTTCTCAGTTGGCGGGATTCTCAATCGGCGGAGGCATTTCAAATACAAACAAAAGTTAAGTCAAATGTTTCCGCAATTACGTCTGTAGCTTCCTAACAGGTATAGGAACAGCGCGGGTGCGCCAAATGCCGACCGCAGCACTGCAGTGGCCGAATTACAAAACGGTACTCACTTAAAAAACATGCCTCGTATTTTTGTACCTGTGGAAAAGTAAGATTTATTTCTTTTAAATGAGATCAATTAATCGATTTCTGGGTGAAATGATATTTCGCTCAAACTACCTTGTGGAGGTGGAATTCTGTTGAAGCCGGGTTTCTCTCCACCCTCCCCCAGTCGAATAACCCATGATAACCCATATAATCGAATAACCCATACCCTACTTCCTACCTACCATTCCTTTTACGGCGAAACAGACCTCGGTCGTCTACCCATATAACCAGTCTGCCCGGGAAATATCCTGCCGCCACGGGTCGAAGCCGGATCTGCCGATTACACTGCGGGTGTTGTGGCCATTGACGGCGCGGGTCCTGCTTTCACTGCCCCCCCTCTCGTTGTCCTCTCTCCGCAACCGCAGAACTGTTCGTGCCTCGGCCGGCGCATTTTTTTGCGACGCAGTCCCTTTCATTGTCCGAGCCATTTTTCCAGCGATCAAGCTGCCATGTCTGATGGGCCCCCCTTCCCAATTGGTTTATTCCTCTCGTTGCCGTGGCGTGAAAGAGAAGAAATAAAATGGCAAAAAGATACTCCATACTCAAAGTGTTTGAAAGATTTGTCAGATGATTCAAAAGTTAAAGAATGTATTTTAAATCTCTTTGGAATATTCCCGTGATTGTGAGGAAAGTTTTGCAACTCTGTAACTAAAGTACCTGGGGACATAGCTTTGCTCGGTACCCTGATTTTGTTAAATATTTTTTATATTAACCGGAAATTGTATTACTTTACTAATTCTTTAACCTTTTGAAATATTTTATCATAAATAAAAAATCTAATTAATGATAACTGGAGTAGACTTTCCCAAAGTAATAAGTTAGAGAAAAATCATCTCATATATATCTATATTTTATTAAAACAATCACAAATACCTCAATTAAAGTACTGTATCTGCCAATAGTACCGATATCATGCACCAATATCTATCTGTAGTAAAATAGTGTATCTACCAATTGTTTTTTGTTTCTCGACTTCGAATATACCCCTCTATCTTGACTCAGATATTACTCCAGAGCCACCAATAATTTTCCTCGGTGTATAGATATCTTTTTTTCCCTCCGTTTATTGGCATAATTTCGGGTCTGAATCACTTTGCGAATGATAAATATTTTTTGTGATGGTGTATGTAAAAGTAAAGGAGTTTATCTCGTTTCATTTTTCGAAAAACCTGAACTTTGGTTTGGGTGTCGTTCAACCTCTCCCCGAATGTTATATGAGTAGACATCATGTCCGTTTTGCACCCAGCTCTGGGTGTTCAACATCCAGACCAAACCACAGTTTCCTGTGGTGGTGGCATAGCATCCTAGTTGTTGATTTTGGATGGCTTCAAAGCGTCGTTTCAAATGAACATGGAACTAAGCATTTTAGGGAACCTTAAAAGTACTTAATGGAAGATTGCCTGATCAATCGTTCCCCGTGCCAATCCGGAACGTCTGATACTCGCAAGTAGAGGTATACACTCAGGAACAAACATAAAAAAATTCTTCACAATCCGACGTCCCGGGTGGACGAACTCAGTTCATTCAGCAGGACGATCTAATAGGAGTCCCTCCATTCGACGCTGCCCATGGAACTCCAGTCAACTTTTAGAACTCCATCTATCACAGGCGGAACCCTTGAGAATAAGAACGCGCATTGTGCTGTTACAGGTCCGTTTAAAACGCATCCATTTTGACATGACGTCGTTAATTGTATTGAGCTAGTCTGCACTCCTCCCTTTATAATCCGATGGGTCGTCCGTTTTCTTTTCAGTACACCGTGAGTTCTAAAGGAATCAGGCTGACTCGCTCTGCAGGCTAGAAGTTGCGTGTGCTCTTTTTGAGCTGCTTTTCGTGAAAAAGAGCCGGTGAAACATTTACATCAACTCAATACTTTGCAAGCCACCTCCTGGGTGTGTGGCACGGGGTGATTCCACGCCAGACATACAACTCATGTCCCAGTCCGAGCCCTACGCGACCCTCAGGCCACTACACGCGAATCAATGAAAGGATTAGATCCGTCCACCCCGTAGACAATTTTCTCCGAGTGCAACTCTCATTATCGTGTTCCTGGGTAATCGTTCCCGTGAGAGAAAACAGTGAAGTTCTGAAGATTAGACTTTAGCTGCTGTTGATTTGAGGTGGTGCAGTTTCCGAGATTGGCCGCAGAGCGAAGTACTTGTTGAGAGTGAAATTTCCCCTGACCGGGAAATTAGACGGGGAGAACTCTGCCGTGACCAACTTTGACCAGTCGGCATAAAATGATAAAAGGAGACCTCGCAACACTCCGGTATATAAGACTTCGAATATCTCAGAAACAATTTATTTGCTCCTGAAAACGCTCGCTGCACCGCGGGTGAAACGTTGGGCTAAAAATGCTCGATTAGCAGCCAGTCTCTAAAACTGTACCGCCACCAAACAGTGAAGTCTTGCAAACGCAGGATAAATTGGTCAGTCCAGCAATATTCTGGCTGTTAAGAATTTTATACAGCACACAGCTAACTAGTGTCAAATGAACGCTTCCACTCAGCTGCATGTGTTTTAATCTCCCTGCAGTCACCCCTCGTGATGTGGTTGGTTTTGGTGGACGCAGCACAGTAGGCGTGGACGATCTCATTTATGAAAAAGATACCTACTATTTTAATGAAATCCGACCGCTCAAATGACTATGGGTGAGGAACAAAAATTTTCAAGTGTGTTGACATGAGAGTGAGAAAAGCTCTATGACACATAGTCGGACACCATCCTCTTACGGTATCGATTGATGAAGCATTGTCAGAGTGTAGCATCACAGTCTCATGATGACCGACAACTGTTCACAGATGGAAGTAATGTGGTGACATTTCACGTTGTGGCGTTATTTGTTCGGGCTTGTAATTACTTTTTTAAGTTATTATTTCACTTAAGGAGCAGTTATGTTCTGTTTGTACGGTTAGTTGTGAGGAGTTTGTTGACGGAGACGAAAATGAAAATGGTTAAGCGTGTGAGATGAGGGTGGGGAGCTGTACAAGATAGTGGAACGCAGTCGTCTAGGTCCTCCACGTCGCGAACGTCAAGAACTTCGGTGACACACCAACAATGCTTCTAGTTCTAAAAGAAACCTACTTACTGCTCATTTTTCACTCCACATACACCTTCATTCGTCTTAACTCCTTGCTCGTGTTTCAGAGAGGTAGATGGTCCTGTAGCCCAGTGTATTCCGACGGAAACTAAGAAACGTGGCGACGATGGATTTACTAGCTCTTCACTCATGGCTTTGATCTTTCATCAGTCCATATCCTCTTCTGGTATTCATCATTTCATCCGCTTTTCGGGTGAGTTACATTATTTTTTTATCGTTGATAATTTAAGATTTCGGGCTGCTCGTTTATTTTACTGACCGCATATCGGAGATCTTTTACCGAGGGCTCAGGTTCAACATTCAGCAGTTGTATAGCTTTTTAGTGGAATCCAGATCCATAAAGGTATGTCTTGTGTGTTGGGCGCTTTTACTCAATCCTTCAGATGGAATGTTTAACTGTGAGAAACCTTAGCGTCTTACGTTAAGAACAGCCTAAGGTCAATTTCGGGATTCTATTCTCCACTTCCTCCACCCCATAGTTGATTCTTTCTTTCCCAACCCACTCACCTGTATTTGGTGGTTCATATGGCTCAGATTTTGATCGCTCGCCTGGATAAACTCTATTACTCTTGACTAAGGGAACTTGCGATAAGTATTTGGACCAGAATCCTTACAAAAGAAATAATTTTCTGGAAAATAAAAACTCCTATTGTTGAAAACAAATCTATGATGGGGAGGGAGGATACCAACTTATTCAGTTCGGCTGCTTTAATGTCGGAAATATCCGTTATGTGATGCGGGAAGAATAAAATAACTTAGGGCATCTTTAGGTCTTGGATCATCATCGCCTGAAGGTTCATCAGATTCATCTTCACCTGAAGATGAATTAAAGTGTAGAAACTCGGGTCGTGTTAATAAGTCTCAAGTGGAGAAAAAAAAGTTACTTTATTCTTTCGTAATAGATTACTTCCACAGAGTAAAGCCAATGAACATTTCCTTGTTTGATGACTTGACATATAGTTTATAAAGTAATGTGATATAATTCAATAAACCAGCGATATATATGAAGTATTTATCTTAATAGCCAATTAAAGGAAAAGGAAATTAATTCCTACGCCTGCATTTGCTAGCCGAAAGGCTGACCGAGGATATAAATATTTTTTGTATAAAATTGGATATTAGTATGTAGCCTTTCTACTGAAGTCGATAGCAAATTTAGCTGTATTACGACATCACCATTTCAAGGGATGGTGATGGTGCATATGGCTTCGATTTTGTTCTCCGGTCTATATAAACTCTATCACTCTTGACTAAGGCAAGTCGGCGTAAGCATTTGGACCAAAATCCTCAGAAATATGAAATATTTTGCTGGAAAATTTTACTGTTGACAACAAGTCTTGTTGCCACTACAAAAGTGATGAAATTCACCATGAAAACATCATTGACCAATATTCAGGCCCGGATCTCCAACTGAAAATCATATTTTTGACACAGCAGCACCACTGATTTCAGCGGGTATATGTACAAATTGGCAAATGATGTCAAATTTTTAATTCTGACCAGCAAGAGAGGAAAGTGATATGCTTCTGCACAGATTATTCTTTCCAAGCTATCAACTGCCATTCTAGAAGTGGTGGTTGTGGATACTAGGTCATGAATTCTAACGCTTAGCTTTGAAGATACATTTCATTGCATCTGTCGAGTGGCATTTCTGTCTGATCTTATGCTTCTTCCGCCTTCTGGCATTTGTATGTTTTGTGTGTCGCGCCCCGAAAGCGATAGGGCTGGCTCTCTTGGGGCAGGTTTCTCAGCGAAAAAAAAAGTTCGCACGAGCGACTACGAGCGAGATGTAGAGCTTCGGGATATACTTTTGTAAGAGGCGTTTTTTTTCTCCCCCAAGCCTTTCGCCCTAATTTCATCCTTGAAAACGGCCGCTAAATGGGATTTCCATCTTCTTGTGGCTAATGGCTTTAACTGGCTGCAAATGTTGGCGCTTGGGAGGATCAGAAGGCATGGGAAAGGGTAGTTGGAGGGAACGGGATGGGGCGGGGAAAAAGAGAACGTAAAGGGGGGAGATGGAGGGAATCTTCATAACGCCGTCTCGTTCACTGCTTCGGACTGTTGCCTTCTACTAGGTGTACCTCTCACAAAAATTTCTGGCATTTTTACTGTGGATGATTTTGGGACTTTCATAGTTATGTGAAACGGGGAAAGAAGGTTGTTTTGTGTTTAGGATCAGTCATAAAACCATTCTCATTGCTGTCAACGCAAGCTCCTCCAAAAGTGCTTGCTTTAAAGTGAATTTTTTGGTGAATTTTCTTTTAATTTGGAAGATGATTTATTTAGCATGGGCATAGGAACAGCCAATATGCTTATCTATTCTCCCTCATGCCTATTTCTCCTTGAGACAGGTGTTAGGAGATAGAAATATATATAATTTTCAACATAACCGATGTTATCCCATTTTAGAGTGTTTTTTGAGAGCGACTCAGAGAATATTATCATGACGCCTCACTACATCTCTAAATCTGGCAGAAACGATAAAATGAGAGCGTTACATTACCGAACAGATAAGCACAAAAACTAGTTCATTCCGCGCACAAAAAGCGACCACATTAAAACTGAGTTCTACTAAATACACTCCCATAATACAAGCCACCATTTCACCTCGAAAATCCTTTACAATTTTACTCTGCTGGTGTCCTAACACCCCCTGCCACACGCCCATGTGGCGTCTCGCATGGTATTAGGTATGCAGATATTTATTTGTAATTTACATTTTATGAACGGCAAACGTGAAGATATATTAGCTTTACGAATATACTCCCCTGATTCAAGCTTCACTTCGTGGAAGTTTATAGTATCGATAAGGAATAATATTGTATTTTTTCACAGATTTAGAATCTTAGGAAATTATCTTGGAAAAATCTGTGGAGGGTACAATATGATCCTCATGGTGTAGATATATGTTTATGCCTATTTTTCTATTGGTAAATAATGGACACTCAATATGGCGGAAGCGGCTTCACCTCAATCACGGCCGAGTATAGGCAGCGTCGCCTCTGGTACCTTAATAATTATTAAGCTATATATTCATATTCAATAAGTATTGCATAAAAATTCGATAAATTTATTGGTTTTATAACTTATGGCATGGATTAAGAGTTCCATGAGTAGCCAAGATGGCGGATGCACAATGAACCACTTGGAGACTTAATTACTGGATAAAAGAGTTGTTTGGAGACAAATGACCAAGTAATTTACTCTTTCTGACTAATTATTTGTACATTAGCAATTGTTTATAGGCTAAGCTTTTGTAAATTTTATCCGGTGGTGGAAGATTAAATCAAATATTCGAAACTAGTAACTATTGGTAAATAAAGGCTGAATCATACGATACTTGACCTTGTGCAAAGCCGAGGATACTAGCGAGTACTGGGTTTCTAGTACGAAACCTAGCATGCTTGAAATCTTATTAGGAGCTATCACACGATACTTGAACTTGCACAAGGTCTGTTTAGTAGATCTTTGATCTAGTACAGTTGCGGAAGGAGTTTGACGACTGAAATGGATGATTTCGAACGAAGACGATGGCTTTTAGCCGTTGCAGCTCCTCAGCCTCAAGTTACCCAACCTCAAGTCACTCAAGTTACTCAAGTTGCCTCAGGTACCCAAGCCATCGTGTCTTGTTGTGAGGTTTGAGTTGTTTATTGGATCGCGGGAAATTGTAAGTGTCACGAGGGACTATGGAGGCGCTGACATCAAAAATCGACGATCGCATTGCAATGAGCAAAGGTGATTGGTCGGCGGCTACTAGATCCTACTAAGAGCAAGTATGAATCTACCGCACCAATTATGAAAACAAGGATACCCGCTAGTATGCTAGCGATAATGCAGGATTTCCAGTATGCTTGATCTGTATCACACGATACTTGACCTTGCACAAGTCCTAATATGCTAGCTAGCATCCTCGGACTTGTACAAGGACAAGTATTGTGTGATTCAGGCTTAAGTTATGTAACTAGTAGATGTGTTCTTGCAACCCGAATATATTTACGAGATCTATAGCTTTATGAATCTTATAACTGTTGATTCCGAAACTAAACGTTCTTGTAACCGGCCTTTAGTCTTGATTTCAAACACTTGTCTATTTACCAAGCGTGTCTATATATGCCTCTTGCCTTACGCGCGAAGTCAATCGGTTCATCTGCCTCTCTCATGCTCTTGTTGCCTCCCTCTATTTCCTGTCTTTCTTCTGCTCTACCCCTTGCACTTATTTCTAACTCCCCTCTTTGCTTTGGTGGTCTGAGACGGGAACTTTGGTGGAAGCTAAGTCGTCGGCGAGAGAGAGAGAGGATAAAGAGGGAGAGGGAAAACGAGGGAGAGGAAGAGAGAGAGAGAGAGAGAGAGACTCGTAAAAGAGAGCGCTTGGAGGAGTGAGTTAAACCCATTCGCGGGAATCTCGTTAAAAGCTGTCGTGCCTTCCGGAGAAAAATGCCTCTAGTAGTCTGCACCCTTTAATTCGATTTACAGTCCTTTGAAAACTGATGGGATCGTTCCCGGCGTTAGCTTCCAAATGGTGCGCATATCTTGTAGTGGTGAAGCGTATTTTTGACTGCATTTGAGGGTAAAACTTAACTTACACATCATCGGATACTCTCGTCTTTCAATTAATTATCTAAGCCTGCATGGTACCTCGCAATCCATGTCAGTGATAATGACACACATGTATTGCTGTGAATTGAAAGCTTTAACTTAGTAATTTTACATAAACTTTATTAAAGACCTAGGTTTCGACTTATGAAGTCATCATCAGGTCCTGGTGATGACTTCTTAAGTCGAAACGTAGGTCGTTAATAACGTTTATGTGGAATTACTACAAGTTGTAAGTTACAGCTTTCATTTCATAATGCTAAGCAAGTTCCTCAAAGTCTCGCCCGACACAACCGGTCTGATGGCATGCTTTATTGTTTAAAGCTGCTTGTTTGGTGGATTTCTTATTCTTATTTCTTTAGCGCCAATATTAATTTGACAAGCAACTTTTTTTTGCAAATTATTTATTTTCAAAAATCACTCTCTGTCAAAAAGCGCTCTGTGTCATCGAAACTATACATTATCGAAAAGAAGGCATATGACGTTGGAGCGACGTGTTTTCTGGTAAAGATCAACTGTTTTCAGTATATTTGATGATGAATTGAGGTCAGACAGGTAATTCATCCGGTCAGCAGATTCATGTCTTCCTAGGAGAATGAAGGTGTCCGGTGGGATACCCGAGAGACCTTTATTCATCTGATTCGCCAGGAAAACCTATATCAATGCATATTTGATGATATATTCTGTTTTTCATTTCTTTGTGAAAGAGCGAATTTGTATGTTTTGATCTTGCCCTTCAACAAGCGCTCGCAGAGCAGAAATGCGACACGGTGCAGCGACGTCAGATCACAGAAATTCCATGTTGCGGATAAAATATTTAATTATCTTTTATATTAACATCCGCGTTTGATGCATTATCATATGGATGATAGATTTGAGTTTATAGAAAAATTTTCTTCCATGCGCAATGCTTAATGATGAGTAATAGCTTTTATGCATGTCCACAATTTTTAGGTCATTATTCCAAGCGAAATTATAGCAATGGAATCCTGTCTTTCATTTATCGTTCATATATCACATTGAAACCAATCCTATAATGTAGTGAAACATACTCAAAAGGGATTAAAGCCCATGAGAATTAGGTTGGGGGGCGAGGACTCTATTCCGTCATCATTAAGGCCAAAATTATGTGGTAGATACTTCGCACGTGAATAGAAAAAATAATAATTACAGAAGTATACCAAACAAGCATTTGCTGTGTAATATCTGAATATATAGTGTAAAGCAAGCTGTATAGCATCTGATGGAAGATTCTCAGTGGATGTGACAAGCAGGACAGCACAAGCGAAAAAGCTTTTATTAAGAAGAAAACTCTCATGACTTCAAAAAATGTCTCAATACAAACCCGTTAAGGGGATCGGGTTTCTGTGGTGGCTAGAGTATTCGCCTACCACACGGACGGGTTCAAATCCCTGCAGAGGCGGATGTTTTTCAGAGGGTCCTTAGTGTCTTGTGGAAGGCACTTCAAGTACAGTACTCCGTCTGTCGGATGAGATGTTATGCCGTGGTCCCCATGGTGCTTTTCGACGCCAGGTTTCTATCCACCCTTACCTATCCCCTTTGGCGCAAATGGCCTTTGCCGTCGGTCGCCTCCCCAAATATCCAATCCAATCCAAACCCGTAAAGACTTTGTGAAGAGCCTTGTATAGAGTGTGTGCACATACAGCTCTGAAATTCGGACCTTAAGAAAAAGCATAAAGGAGCAGATTGGTGGAATTTGAAATGTGTTGCTGGAGAAGAATGCTAAAGATTCCATGGATAGAGAGAGCTATAAACGTTGAGGTTCTGGAATGAGCTGGGAAGGGGCGAACATCACTAGGTTCAATCTCAAGGAGAGAAGGATGGATCGTCTGTTGCGGTACTCTGACTGGATGACGGCCTTGATGGAAGGAATGGTGGAGGGATGTGCAGGAAGAGGAAGACCTAGGCAGGAATTCCTGAATGGGATTGGGAGAGGGAGGAGATAACCAAGAAATAAAGAGACTTGCTCTGGAAAGAAAGATTTGAACGCCCACCTACCTTAGGGTTGAGGAGAAGAAAAAGAGAAGTGCAAACAAGCCATTCATGCTTTTGGTACTGATTAGGAAAATAAGGTTGCTTGATGCTATCGACCAATTATCTCTCCTCTGCACCAAAAGCACGGATTCTTCAACACCCCACCGGAGGATGTTACTACACATAACTCGTGGATGAATTTAGAATCACTAATGGTGTACGGGAAGAAGGCATTTTTTTACCTAACAGTTCGACAGTGCATCTCTCGTTTTTTTTTGCTTTGCTAGTGATGTAGTACGGGGTTAATATCACTAGAATGCCCTCACTTAACGCTGAAAAGCGCAAGTTTCGATTTTTAAAAAGTACGATGAACCTTAAGCAAAGATAAAATGAGAATAACTTGGGATTAAAACATGTTGACGAGAGAGGAGCATAGGTCACGAGAAAGAATCAACTATAGGAGCTTAAGAATGTTATAAATTTAATAAAATTATGGATGTTTGTGTGCTGTGTTTTTGTGTGTTCTATTAAAGGAATAAATCTTACAGGCTCATTGAATGACTTTGGGGACTACGTGTGAAAAAGTTACTGTTCTAAATGAATGGAAAACATAATGAAATATTAAAGTTTGAAAAGCATGAGAATCAATTACTGTCTTCATATAAATTGCCCCCGTGGATTAAAATTTACATTTTTATTAATTATTCTTTTTTTTGCGCGTGCTTTTATAACTGGACTCTTTTTTTTTGTAGCAGTCTTAGTAGTGTTACGAGTATTGCAACATGCCACTCCGCTATCCGCCAATTGTCTGCAGCTCTATATATGAGGAGCCACCAAGGTCTTCGTCGAATATTAGGATGATCAGAGTTAGGAGGTTAAGGATGAGGGCTATAGGGATAAGGAAGATAGGGATAAGGATGATGAGGACCTTGGGAGTGGCGTGGTGGTTGGGAAGCGGCAGCGTGTGCTGAGTGCGTTATGGCGACCGGTCGTGTCTTCCCAGCGGGGAATGTTATGTTATATATTAGAGAGTATTGAATATTAATAAACGTAATGATTATCTCGAGAGTTCGGCGTTATTCCTTTTGGACCGACCGTTACATTGTGTTTCCTACAGATTTCAGAAGTGTGATTACGCAGATGTTTAATTATGTGCGACCACGAGGTATTCATGGATTCCCACTCTAAAGCACTTGCATCGCAATGCAACTCTGTTTCAGCATTAGGAGAATACAATGCTAACATTGGCTGCACAAAAAGCATTCGCTTTAATATGTCAAAAGCCTCCATTTCCTTAGCACCAAATGAAATGAGAGAACCCTTTCTTAGCAGGTCAAATAAAGGCTTAGCAATCAGTGAGTGATTTGGGATAAACCTCCGAAAATACTACGTAACACTCAGAAAACTGCAGACAGCCCTATCATTCTTTGGAGATGGGCACTTCACAACTGCTTCCACATTTCTAAGATCTGGCCAAATGCTATTCTCATCAACATAATACCCCAAATACAGGAGTGACTAGTGTAAGAAGCTACATTCATCAATATTTTTTACTCCTGTTTTCTCATCACTGGACAACCTTCTGGGACTGGAAAAAGGAGGCAGCTTGTGCCTCAAACAGATTTTCATCTCACATTCAGTCATAGGTGCATGCGACTGAACCTTTCCCATGTCATAAGTTCCCAAAATAACTTGTTTTTACCTTTTCAGAATCAATACCAGAAATATCTGGAGAGATAAGAACATTGTCAATTAAATTTTCCTCACTCATACAGTCAATATTTAGAATTTCATTGGCAGAACTGCCAAGTGGAAAAACTTCCTCTTGCCCGTTTCCCGAAAGAAATCTTAAATCAGGAGGAAAAATGAAATTTCTACCCAAAATAGAGTGGTACACCATCGTAGAATCTGGAACAACAAAAAATTTGGGGGGCAACAACATACAATTAATTCCACAAAAATTCATTTCACTACTCACCGTTTCATAGAATTCAGAAGGAATAAACTTAGCCTTGATAAGGCTAATTGGCGATCCATAATCCACCAATCTATTCTTTTCGTGCTTTGACCGCCCGATACCGTGTTTCCTACATATTTATTGATGTTTTAGAGATATTTCAGTTTTTCTCTATTTTTTATTTTCTGACTGGACTATACATCGTGCCACCTATTCATGGGTGGTGTCTAATTTCTTAAGGAATAAAATGATAAGAATACGTACAGGAACCCCGTTGCTAAATACACGGTGCTCGAAAGATGAAAAGTTGTCAGCATTAGTTATCACCGTTGCGTTAAGACGAGAATAAGCCATGTGGGTTTTGTTAAGCGTTTTGGAATTACTTTCTGTCTAATTTCTCTCCAAGAGGAGATATCTTGCCCTGGAAACATGCTTAACGCTTTCGAACTACAAAAAAGGAGTCTAGGTTGTTTCAAATTGAGCAAGCCGCGCAAAAAATTAAATTATATTTCCTTAGGCCGAGATCTGAAACACCTAGAAGAAGAAAGAGATCCATTAACTTGTTCAATTGCCTTGAAATACATTTTCGTGGTCAATAGTTGTTTAGAGTGTTGGCTAGGAAAACAGAAGTGGAATTTTCACGACTCACGAAGAAGTCAAGCCAGGTTAAAGTTTCTTTCGATTGTGTCTCTGATGTCTAAAATGGAGCATTAACCGCTGTGTCCTACGCTATTGAGTTAGAAAAAATAACTTCGACTCCACTGCGTGCGTGGATTATCAGGCTCAGGCTGCTGAATTAAATATTTAAGAATGCAATACGTTTATTTTTGGAGTTTACGATACTTCTAATTAACATGGAACTCCACAAAGTTGAACCGAGTTTTATTTCACTTATTTGTCTTCCATTAAGTTGAACCTATTGGATAAAATAACGGAAATAGAGTTTTCAGTTTTTTTAACAGCTTGAGTTCCTGTTAAATACGAAGTCGTCATGGTGAAGCCAAGGAAAATTATAGCAACATCTGTGGTTTGGTCACCTTTTTCATTAAATCCCAATAATGTTGGCACAGCTAAGTAGTAGTTAATATAACGCGAGGCCATTACCATCAAGGTTTTTTGAACCCAAGAAATAGTTGAGTGGAGATGAAGTTATCCGTGCAATCGTAACGGTGAACGCGCCTGAGGTGCGACCAAAGAAATCCAAACACGATCGACGGAAAACAAAAAAATGCTACTAATGGGGATTATTATCAACCATCGGCTTTTACGAGCATTTATAAAAATATTATAGACGAATTTATATGCAATTAGACCTGGTGCCTCAGCAACGCTAGCCACGCATCCATTTGTGGTAGCTTGCTGACTATGTCGTAGATGTAAATGGGAGCTAATCGATCAGAGAAATGTCAATAATGGACGCCGGAGGGCGTTTCTGAAAGCACCTCCCTGAGAAAATATTAATCGGTTGCATTTATCCCGCGCGCAAAAAACTTGAAAAATGCGAATGTATGAATGGACTCATGATTGGATTTTAATTGGAAATAATTCGGCATTTAGGAGTAGTGATGGAGAGTATGAAAGAGAGAGAAACAAAACATGTTTAAGTGATTTTGTAACTCGTCGCGTTTGTTAGATTACGGAAAATTCTGTCTTTATTTCAGTCTCTACACACCGTCGCTCCCATTCGAAAAATACGATCATAGGTGTATTCATTGCAAAGTTGGGCATTTTTTCTTAAGTTTTCAATGTTTTTTAGGGAATTCTTTCAACTTGCGATTAATAGCAGATCACTTCTTTATCCTAGAAATTAATTTTTTTCCTCGCTGTAAGGACAAATTGACATTACATTATCTGAGTACAATTACTAACTAAATTTATGTAAATATTTGCGATTACTCTGGACTTTCCTCTAAGTTTCCACTTAATCGAGTAATATTTAATTAAGTTTATTAGTTTTTCAGGACAATATCAATGGCTTGAATGAACACTTTTTATTTCGTAAAACAAAATAGAAATCGTAGCATCTTAAGTCTTAACATCATTACACTAAGCGTTTACAGTAAGTCCTCGATTGACGTCGGAGATGCGTGTTGAAGAAGAGCGACGTTATTCGAAGCAACGTATAACGGATCCAGATATTCGTTGCTACTTTAATCCAAAGATAAATCAAAGCGTTAATTTCGAGATTCGTTTTTGCCTTTATCCGGGAAAAATAGCTATTTCAGATGGGATGATCGTCTCGATCTAAAAAAACGCAAGCATATGCACATATGCTCTATTTTATCAGCATTTTACAGAGAAAAATTTTCCGACGATACTTGCCAGCATGGACGTAACATCGAATCAGTCGTAAATCGAAACGACGCATACCGTGGACTTACTGTACTTAGCAATAATTTGTCATCAGAGAATTCAGGCCATTTTCAATCGCAGAAGTGGTTTGGTAAACTTATAACACCAATTGGCCGCTGATGGCAGTAACACAAGATCAAACTGAGATTTAAAATATTCGTGGATTAAAATACGACCATGTTGCTATTTGTCTAATACGCATAGATTCGCGTGATTATATTTGGTTCTACTTTATACTTTGAGACTACTATCGAATCTTGCGCTTTTCAGCGCTAAGTGAGGGTATGATATTAACCCCGCACCATATCACCAGAACAGACAAGAACAAAAAAATGGAGAGGTACTCTTTCGAACTGTTAGGTACATTTATTCCTTCTTTCCGCGCACCATTAATAATTCTAAAAAAAAGAGACTCTAAGACACTCTGTCAATATACAGATCACTTCGTCCTTCTTATCTTATAATTTTTTTCCTGTTTTTTCATTAGTGGTGTCCCAAGATTCTCTGCCAAACGTCCCTATGGTGTATTGCTTGGCAACATGTTTATGTAACTGTTATGCTTTGTTTTGTGGACTTCATTCTATCTCGTATCCAGTCCATTCGTTTCTTCCTTTCTTTTTAATTTGAGCTTTTTCCCTTTTTTTTGCTGCTTTCTTCATACTTTACCATTGTTGCATCATCTTGAGCTTAAAAATTCATCTTTGTCAACAGATTCTTTAGGTATTTTTTCGTGCAATAATTTTTAATAAACATTGTGGTTGATGAAGTCAAATTCTCCGCACGGTTATTTTTACGTTCTTTTTTGCTGAAAGTTTTAAGTTCAAAACTTGCAGTAGCACTTGACTTAATTGACCTACCTCCTTCACTACGTACTCATCAGTCTAAAGATAAACAATGAGTCCTAGCGGTATCCATATTTTTCATGCTTGGGCAATGTTCGCATTAACCTCCCGATTCTGAATACCATCATTTGATTTATTTTTAATTTGAGTTTCCAACATGATTGCATCCAATGATAATGGTGGGGAGCAAACCTTTCCCTTGTCATAGGGTTTCAAAAATGGATAATAAATAATAATTGACGTCAGTTTTTGTTAGCTACTCAGTACCATGACGTGGGACGGAAGAAGTACAACTTCACAGTTCTACCATCTTATGTGTGTATATACATAGTCTGTACACAGACAAAAATCGTTCCGGCCACCTTAAGTTAGTTTAAGCGAGATAGTTCCCTAGTCATAATAAAGGCCATATTCGAATTATATGTTTGATTCACCATCTGTGGGACACATTAATTAAATATCGCAATGTTAATGATGCAGTTATACACTATTATACGACTGAAATTCTAAGTAATTAAATAAAAATATCTAAATAAGGCTTTAACTTGACTCATTTTTTTCGCTTGGTACGTTGGCACTCTTTCAGAATGGAATATATTTTATGATCCCAAAGAATTACTGCGGTGACAATTTGATTAATTCAATAAAACAGTTGAGAAACATACAAAATACACATTGTTAATTTTTTAATGAGATTTGGGTGTTAAAAATTCCCCATTTTTTTTAAATAAGCACTCACTGGAGTGTACACACGTACCATTTCTTATGTAAAAAGCTGGTATTTTTTGCAATAATCTCGGAAAGTAATGTGGTAAGTGTTGAATTTTTTGTGCCATTGGAAGTGCGAGAAATGTTTCTTTAAAATGAGACTAAATTCATAAATTTTTAGGTGTTAACTAATAATCAATGTATTTGGTCTCATTTAAAAGAAAAATTTGTTAAGGTGTTACCTAGAAATCCATGAATTTAACTAGACCATGTCCTAAAAGACCTAGAAAAAAACAAGTCCAAGATGAATTGATATTTCGCTCAAACACTCTGAAATGAAGTGCTCTCAATGGAGCACCCAAGTGAGAATTGGGATGACGCTGAAAAATCTCCGCTCACTTGCCGTAAAAATAAACCCGATCCCGAAGGGTGAGAATTGGGAGGGGAAATAGAGGGTGGTGAGGCGAGAGAGGGGAAGGTAGATGAGGTAGGAAAAAGGGGGGAGGGTAAGGAGGGCGGGGGGAGCGCAATGCATGGCGAGCCGTCAATAGCGTGTGGTGCGCGCAGGATTCATTCTCGGGCCGCGATTAGCAGCGGCCGTCCGTTACCTGAGACTGCGGGAGACATGCGATAGAGAACGCGAGCTGTGGCGAGAATTGAAAACAATATTGTCATGTTACTATAATCAGGGTAATCTACTGGTCAAGGTAGGTTTAAATTATTGAGGTAGATGTAACAAGCAGGACGTGGTCAAGATCTACATACTACCCTGTAAGCCATGGGTGAGTAGAAGGGGGTGTTAGGACATCAGTCATTTAAAGATGTAAGTGATAAGGATTTGGGAGGTGAAATGGTGACGTGTATTATGGAATGGAGTCGAGCTCAGTTTTTATTATAGTCGCTTATTGTGCAAGGGAAGAATGAGTTTTTGTACCTATCTGTTCGGCATTCTATCTCTCTTGTTTTATCGCTTGTTTCAGACGCATAGATGTAGTGAGGCGTCATAAAATATATTCTGTGGCGCTCTGAACTTCTCAAGCAATCCAAGCTTTACCCGAGTTGCTATCGGCTCCCAACTTAATCCCTATAAAAGCTGAGAAACACTCGTCTGTAGCAGTTTTTCACGAAGGGCGCAGCTTTTCTTTGTATTTTATTAATTTTTTTGGTAAAACCTTTATGACCTGGGTCCAAAATGTTCGCGGCGTATTCGAGATGTGGCCTAACCAGAGTGAAATAGCATCTCTCTTTGACTTTTTTACCCGAGTACCTTACTATTATACGCTTAACAAAACCTATTTTCCATAATGCTTTGCCGTAAGATGAAACCTGACTACCAAAATGTCCACGCCATTGCTTTCCCCTATTCTTTCCTTGCTTGTCTTTTGATAGTACGGACGAGTGATCGCATTTGTGACTATAAATCAAGAATGTCTACCTTCTTTTGAAAATTCACGGGAAATTAATTCTTGAAACACATGTAAGTTTCCAAGAGCGACGGATTTGACTCGATATTACCATGGTGTTTCGCCGGGGGTAAGGATGTTATTAATTTTAAAGAAGAAAAAATTACGCATGAAAAGTTGATTTTTGGTTGGAGGTTTCCTGCGATACTTTGTGGAATTCGCTAAACATTTTGAATAAATAGGGTAAACTTTGTTCTTCCACAGTGAATTTAATGATTTACGACCATGGTTGCGACGATTAACTTCAATTTAATTTTTAAAAACTTTAATTTAAGTTAATCGTCGAAACCATGGTCGTAAGTCATTAAATTGATTGTGGAAAAATAAGTTTACCCTACTCATTCAAGTTGATTTTCAAAAAGTAAATACATACTGATTTTAAGTGAGCCGTAGGTGGAAAGCATTGTAAAATTGCAAAATTAGTGCGTCAGCCTGAAAGCGCTGAGGTTAATTCTGGGGAGGGGGGAACAAAATTAGTATGCCAGCCGCGCGCACGTTACAGCATCAAGTAATGGTAACTTCAGGTACCCCCCTGTCCATTTACGTCAATGGCTGAAATAGCAAACAGTACCAGTCCTTTAGAGCAGTATTTCCGAAACTTATTCGAACCTCCGCTCCCTTCATTCCACAAATCTATACCCAAAGCCCCCAACCGAGATATTTAAAATCATAGGGTACATGACCATATCAGGTAAGTTATGACAATTAAGTTAAAACAACATTGATTAAACTAATGTTATTTCAAATCCAATGGATAGGTAGTTTATTCATTAATATTTTCTTAGGGTGGTGCTATCGGAAACACCCTCTGGCGTTCCGTTATTGACATTTCTCTGATCCTGCATTTAGCTGCCATTTAAATCTACGACATAGTCAGGAAGCTACCATAAATGATCATGCGGCTAGCATTGTAGAGACACCAGGCCGTATTGTGTATAAATTCGTCTAGAATATTTTTATAGATGCTCGTAAAAGCTGACTGTTGATAATAACACTCATTAGTAGCATTTTTTTGTTTTCTCTTGATCGTGTTCTGATTTCTTTGATTGAATCAGTCCTCTAGAGATGTATATCCGAAACTTTTGCGAGCCTCTGCTCCCTTAGTTCTTCAAACCTATACCCAACCCGCACAAACGAGATCTTTACAATCATAGGCTACATGATTAAATCAGAAAATTTAAGAAAATAAAGTTAAAAAAGTAAGAATTTAACTAATTTTCTTCCATATCTGATAGATAGATAGTTTGTTCATCCCCGGAAATTCTTGTATGATGAGGTTTGGTCAGGACCCAAACTCTAGTGCCCCTGTCGCCCCTTTCATCGGAAGCATGGACCTTTGGAAAAGCTGATCAGAACAGACTAAAAGCCTTCGAAATCTGGTGGTGTAGGAGGATTTGAAGATGAAATGGACGGACAAAATAAGAAAGGATAAGTAGTGGCCAAATTTAATGGCATTTGAAATTCCTGCAGAGTAATACGTTCTTCAAAACGTTGGCAGACATAGCGCCTATTAGTCCGGTAAAATTAGGTTACGACCCGGACAAAAAAAATTACCAAGTGAAACCTTTTCCAATGTCTTTGGAACTTCCCAGGATGACTCTCAAAAAAGTCCCAAGAGCTCCTGACTGGGATAGCGAAGTTATCCAGGAAAACCTGAAAAAACCTGGAGATTTCCTGGAAAATCCTAAATTTGTTAAAAATTAAACTAGAGCAGTGATTTTTATATCATTTTGTCTGGAATTTAATGACAAAGGCAACCGAAGTCTTCAATTTCACTGCTGACCCACTGAAAAATATATAATCCAGAAAAACTTGGAATTTCCTTGAAATCAATTCATCACGCTCAATTTATCGCCGGATTTCACTGTGCTCTGTTATTTCATGATTAATGGCACTGCGAATAAAGCTAGGCACATTCGGGTCGTCACTCAACCGAGTCAAGATTACAGGCTGCCTGGAATTTCCCTAGAATACGCATGGAATTTGATTGTCTTATCCAGTGTTTTTCTAAGAAGGAAAGATTCTCTGATATAAGTCTTGAGCAGAAAGGATGAACACAGACTTGAATTTGTGTCAAAAACTGCATTTATTTTTGGTGGTCATAGACATTGAAAAAAATATATAGTATGCTGCGATATCGCAATGTTATTTAAACAACAAAAAAAACAACAGCAACAGGAATTGGTTACTACACCAACTTGCGTCGTCTCGCCGCTGGCTCGTCGACATTAACAATGCTTTATGAAGCCAAGACAACAATTATAACACAATCCTTCCCTATTTGTGAAGAAGGTAAGGGTATAAGACAGTAAAATGTACCGGTTGGTGATCATGAGGCTGAAGATCGTCATAGGGATCATCTCTGTCCTATACTTGGATACCAATACCCATGTCCGGAGTCAAGTCGTTGCCGTACCGGCCTCTGTGATCTGGATCGTGTTGAGGATGGGTAAGTGCCTTTTGTGTGATTTTGTGGAGCGTCCTGAAGGTGAAATTTTCGTGGCAAATTTGTCCATTGTAATTTAGAATGGGTGAATGGATGAATCCCTGCTATTGTGGCCCATCCGCATTCTCTTTAATTACAAGTACTTCCATTTACTGTTTCATTGTGGTAGAAATGGCTTTGGTACAAATCAGAAAAGCAGTGCAATATGTCAGGATACAGTTCGTAACCTCTTAGAAGGAAATAGTTCCGTAACGCTGCATGTCAAATGTCGTTAGATCTAAACAAAGCACCCAAGATCTCCCTCCGTTTCTGAACCTGAGCCGCAGAAAGAGAGAAGATCATAGACTCTAGAATTCGCTTTCATGTTGCTTTGTCTGTTCTGTGATAATTCAGAGAATTCTGCTCATCCTAATCGATCACCTTTCTGTCAAGTTGGGACTTTAGAAGTAATCGAGAGCATTCGTGAGCAGACGTTCGGTATAGATGGAAGCAATACATCGACGAACTCTACCGAGGGCCGGAAGAAAACTTAGTAAACGACGAGAATGAGGTTGACGAGGAAGATCGGGGCCCACTTATCCTGCGGAATGAATTCGATAGAGCAGTAGAAGACCTCGAGAAATACAAAGTACCCGGAGAAGACAACATCAATGGAGAAATCATCAAAGCGCTCGGAAGTAAATCCAAAGATAACCTGTACGAGATACTTAGAAATAGCTACCAAAGCGGAACACTTCCAAAGGACTATCATTGGAGCGTGATGGTTGCGATACCGAAGAAGACAAGGACAGAGAGATGTGAGGAGCACCGAAGCTTAAGTCTACTGTCCGATGCATCAAAAATACTAACACAAATTATAGGCCTAAGAATAGAGAGGAAAATTGAAGAAAACCTCTCAGAAAATCAGTTTCGATTGAGGAAGATCAGGGGTACCAGGTAGGCCATAGTTTGCCTGAGAGTAATCGTGGATGAAAACAATATATGTGAACAAACAATTATATGCCGCATTCATGGACCTGGAGAAGGAGTTGGACAACATTGAGTGGAACTAGATTCTCAGAGTGCTGAAAAAACTGGGAATGGATTACGACGACAGAAGAATTATCTATCAACAATACAGGAAGCAAGTCGTTACAATACGAATGAGAGACGGAAACTAATGAAGCTAAAATTATCAAAGGAGTATGACAAGGATGTAACCTCTCATCTGCACTGTACAACATGTACTTGGAGGAGGCCATACAAGAAGCGCAATAAACTGGTCTGAGAGGAATAAAGATAAACGGAGAAGAAATAAACATGCTCCGCTTCGCAGATGATATCGCGGTCATAGCTGGAAACCGCGAGGATCCTCAAAGGTCACTAAACGTCAAGGACCAAGTTCTCCAAGAATACAACATGAAGATAAGTTTTTTCAGGTTTTCCTGGATAACTTCGCTATCCCAGTCAGGAGCTCTTGGGACTTTTTTGAGAGTCATCCTGGGAAGTTCCCGAAGACATTGGAAAGGTTTCACTTGTTAATTATTTTTGTCTGGGTTTTTCGGTCAAATTCAACTAATTTTACCGGACTATAATCAGGCTTCTTAATTCACGTTTTAATTTTCGGAGAATACAATCGTTGCGACCATTGTGATCCATGCGTGGTGGATACAAACCTTGCGTTTACATCTTTAATGGATCGCATGGGCTTAACATCTAGTATCCTAGTATCGTCCAAAAATTGCCGTGAAAATCTAGAATCCTAGATGTAAGATAGAGATCTACATCTACATACTACCCTGTGACTCCACATGGGCGTGTTGCAGGGTGTTTGGACACCAGCCGTGTAATCATGTGAGGGATAAGATTTTGGGAGGTGAAATGGTGACGTGTATTATGGGAGTGTATTTATTGGAGCTCAGTTTTTATTGTGGTCGCTTACTGTGCGCGGAAAGAATGTATTCTTATACCTATCTGTTTGGCATTGTATGTATCTTACTTTATCGTTTCTGTCAGACTAGAGATGTTGTGTGTCGTCATTATAATATTATCTCTGTCTCTCTGAAACACACCAGTTCTGAATTTCTCAAGCAAGCTAAGGCTGGCGTGTAGCCTCTGAGCCCTGAGGGGCCCCCACTTTAACCTCTCTAAAAGTTGTGAAAATGAGACTATATGGTCGCTCGTAGCAATTTTAACGAAGCGTGGAGTTTTTATTTGTATTTTATCATTTTTTTAATTAAATCCTCGTGATCAGGGTCCCAAATGCTCGTATTTGAGTTATGGCTAATCCAGAGCGAAGTAGCATCTCTCTCTTACTTTTTCATCCAAGGACCTCTCTATTCTACGCTTAACAAAACCTAGTTTCGTCTGTGTCTTCCCCACGATATATCAGAAGTTAAGGTAATTCCAAGGTATTTTACTGTGTCTGATGATTTTGTTTACTTCAACCACAGTGTTGGTATGGCATTTGTGTGATGACTTTCGGAGGAAGTGAACTGTGATGCATTTACTTAGATTTAATTTTAGCCCCCACCCCTGACACCACGAATGAACGTTGTTCAGGTCTGATGACAGTATTTCTAAGTCCGCGTCTTCGGTTATTTCACGGTAGATAACTGTACGTAACGTCTGTGCATTTGTCCGGCTAGCCAAAAGCAGAATTTTTATCGAGACCATGTCTACGACTTTCATCGCCATGTGTGCGGCAGGCTTGAATATCTGCACACGGAGCCTATTACCCGGTGGAACACCCGAGAGACTTTTCTGCACCCATGATTGTTGCGTCGGAGCATCGCACAACAACCTGTTCTCCGCGCCCGTTGTCGTGGCGTCTCTTCCCACCGGACCGGGCGTGGCGGCCTTACCTTCCCACTCCCCTCTGCCCGCCCTCCACGGTCCACCGCCGATGGCCGTGCTTCGGTTTCCCCGGCTCGATTCGTCGTGTCGCCCGAGGAAATCTCTCCCGTCGTCCCCATCTCGCCTCTTCCCATGCATGCGCCCCACTCCTCTTATGCAAACCCACCGCATTCCAGTGAGCCCTGGATTGAGACGTTTTCTTTCCAGCAAGCTTCATGTTTCGCCCATTTCGTCCAATCGGTCGGCCGGGCGGGGGTGTGCTTATGAGAGCGAGCCAGGCGGACAGACCCACAACACCCTCCCCCCCTCTACCTCCCCCCCGGCTCGCCTCCCTCTCAACCGTCCCATCACCGGTTTTGTAACGCCCTCGTGGGCTCATGAATGGCAATCCGCTCCTGGCGTTTGGTTACATTGATCGGGATGTTTTATCAATGAAATGCGCGTGGGAATAAAACCATTTCCAGGGCATGAGAACGGCATCCGTGACTTCTGGGACCGGTTCTCTCCTTCGCCCTTTTAACACCGTTGGTCTAGACGTGTTGAAATGTTTTTTGAGGAGGGAATTGGGCGGGGATAAACACTCAGGGTTCAAGGCGAGGGTGTCGAACCCTGCCAGTATATTCCTACATAGCATGTCTTCATATGCTTGATATTATTTTCAGGGCGGCAGACGAGCTACTTGTCATCCTTATCATCTATCATTCAGTCCAAAGATTGGGTGATAGTTAACCTAAATTCTACTCTGGCCTCTGAAAACTCCTCAATGTCATTCCATATTTTCTGGTCTTCCCTTTTCTTAATAGAAAATTAATGAAATTCAAAGAAAAGTTGCACGCTTCGTTAAAAACAGCGACGACAGCAGCATACATATTGTGTTTCACAACTTTTAAAAGGATTAAGGTGGGAGCCCCAGAGACTCGGAGGCTACACGCTAGGGTTAGCTTGCTTGAGAAATTCAGAACTGGTGTGTTTCAGAGCGACACAGAGAATATTATCATGACGCCGCACTACATCTCTAGACGTGACAGAAGCGATAATGTAAGAGAGACTAGACAGTAGAAAGACTACTTGATCTTTCTACCGTCCAAGTTTTCATAATATTTTCTAGTAATCTAAAAATTGTTATGACAGTTTAAGAATGGTAATCCACTCCATTATTATGACAAATCATATATTCATTATATAGAAAAGGCTTCATATTCCCTTTTAGCTTATGTGATCGTCCCTTGATCTTTCTCGTAGGGTATTCCTTTATATTGTATTCATTACGAATTCTTTGTCTCAAAGTGTGACTTGTCTATCAGGATATCGTATTCCTTATAGCGCTTCGTATATTTTATGCTCTAATACTCTTCTGCAGGCCACAACGTTTAGATAAAATAGATTTAATAAAAAACAATTAATTACAAAGAAAAGCTTCAAGCTTCGTTAAAAACTGCCACAAGCGAATATATTGTTTCACGGCTTTCAGAGTCTTTGGTGGGAGCCTTTAGAGACTCGGAGGCTACACGCTAGGCTTAGCTTGCTTGAGAAATTTAGAACTGGTGTGTGTTTCATAGCGACACAGAGAATACTCTCATGACGCCTCACAACATGTCTAGGTCTGACAGAAGCGATAAAATAAGAGAGGTACATTGCCGGACAGTTATGTGCAAAAAATTGTTCGTTCCGCGCACAATAAGTGGCCACAATAAAAACTAAGCTCCGCCAAATATACTCCCATGATACACGTCACCATTTTGCCTCCCAAAACCTTATTCCTTACATCTTTACACGGCTGATGTCCTAACATCTCCTATCTCATGCCCATTCGACGACTCGCAGGGTAGTATGTCGATGTAGAATGTTTGTGTAACTCTTCTGCTTCATATTCCCTTTTTGCTTAAGTGATCGCCTTTTTGTCTTTCTCGAGGGTGTTTTCCTTTATATTATGTGCATTACAAATTCGTTATGCCTCATAGTGTGACTAGTCTCACTGGATATCGTAGCCCTTTTAGTGCTCCGTATATGTTCTACTCTACTATTCATCTGCACACCACAACTTTTCTAATTCAATGTCCATTGGATCTACAGCATCCACCGCTAAGTTCCGTTACTTTATTTCATCTACTGTTGCCTATTTTACACGTGATCATACGTAAGACCTTGTATGTTGGCTGGTACTTCATGCTGAGATCGGAATCTATTTTTCCATCCTGGAAGGTTTAAGATCACGATCGTTGAACTTGAACCGGCGAACACAATAGAAGCGAGGAAGTAATATACTCATCAGTATCGTAGCTCATGTCTATCGATAGTTTGAATTGACCAATCAGTGGCAATTTGTTATTTTTATGAAATAATCTATGCTAGGGGTAAGTTTACGTGGAGGCAGCTATTAATTTATAATGTTTCCTTCTTCGTCATAGCCTAAGTCTTACCCTTCCTAATCCCGTCCATAAAACCTCCTCTCTTTCTTAATAAAAGGTCGAGTCATATTTATCTACAGCTATTTTCCGGCTGTTAAATTACTAACTGCTGCAAGGATATATAGATGCGCTGATTTCTGGAAGTAAAGATCGCTCGGCGACCGGTATTGAAAAAATAGGCCTGAGAAGGAAGTAGCCATAACTTGATTGTATACGAGTCCGTGGAATATCAAGTATACGGGTAGAACAAACAAGGAAAAATAGAGGATAATAGAAGAGGATAACATTAGAGGATAGGCTTACGGGTATGGGATGATTCTCCAAAAAATACAAAAAAGTCATTTTTTGGTGATGTGAATTAACACCAGTTACATCGTTACTTAATTGGGTTGTTTTTTGCTTCCTGTGAACTTAAATGTCCAAAATAGAAACAACAAATAATAAAATTATTACATATACGTTGGCATCAACGAACATTTGATGTACCCAGTTATTCCTGAGGCTGTATCATTTCACTCTATACATATAATAACTGCCGCACATAATGATCTATCTTCTATTTCATGTGGTGGATATATTCAGTTAATCCTCGTTTTATGCTGAAGATTGTGCTAAAAAAGTATAACGAAATCGGAACGTCCTGAAATGGAACCAGATTTTCGAGACCACCCAAATTCAATAATTTACCAAGGCGTTAATGTTTCAGCTCGTTTTGGCCTACATTCAAAAACAGATAATTTTCAATGGCTATTTAAGATAGCATTGACATAATCTTCGACTAAAGCAAGGTTAGTGTTTTGATGAAGTATTCGTATCAGTCTTGGATTTTCGATTACTTGCTAGCTTGGACGTAGTATCCAATCAGACATTAATCGGAACGACGTAAACGGAGGACTTACTGTGCAGATTGAATTATTTACATTTGGCCACATCTATTTTTAACTTTGCAAGTTCGAAGCTGCTTAAAAAGTGTCAATAAATGCTTTCAATTCGTGTGTTCAGTGTTTTATAGAGCTACGCTGAGGAAATTATTTATCTCAGACTTGACGTTAACCCTCTATGGACGGAATAATGAAACATAAGCATGAAAAAATGTTGCTACAGAAAAAAATACGTATGTTGGTTTTTTAAACGTGCTATTTAACCATTTTCCAAAAAATTGCCATTTATGTTATAATAACATGGATTTTGAAATATGACGTATTTAGATTGAATACATTTAATTTACATTAATACTTTACTCAATAATGTTTACACAAGGTATACTTCAACAATATCTTCGTAACGTACCTTTTTTAAACTTTCCCAATTTTAATAAATAAGACAATGGATAAATTAGCTAAAACTTTTACTAAAACCACAGAGTTTGAAAACACAAGTAAAAAAATATAAGCCGGGTTTCGGCGCTAAGCACCATCCTCAGGTCTGACCTCAGACCTGAGGATGGTGCTTAGCGCCGAAACCCGGCTTGTATTTTTTTACTTGTGTTTTCAAACTCTGTGGGTTTAGTAAAAGTTTTTACTAATTTATCCATTATACTATTTATTAAAATGGGTTACCACAAAGTCACCAAAGACAACATTTTATTTTTCCCAATTTTTCCTTGACAGGTGAAACTATTTATTTCACAGCTCCATCAGGCACGCCATCGTCAGTGAACTGCGTCACATGTTCATATAGTCAAATTGTTTGACAAACCGCCGAAAGAGACGCAACTCTCCACATTCAAATTTTGTCTTTACTTACTTAAGTTTTGGCGTTACAATTCTGTCTAGCGCAGCAACTAAATGGAAAAACCTCTTGGAAAGCAGATATTTCAATGATTTTGAGACGTAACAAACTTATCTTGCTCGTATTGTAGAGGGTTTATGTGTATTCAGCTCATTCATTGGAGGCACAGGGACGTTCTGGATAAATTATCATAACGCTGGAAAAAATAGACTCACAAAAACATCGGAATGGAATGATTCTTTAAACGAGTAACAAAATAAAGAACGCACAGGGTAATTTGAGCAAACTTGGCAATCTTGAGCTGTAATACTCTCCTCTTCCATAGATTTGTACCGACTCTTGTGCGCGGCCATTAGTTTGCGTAACACGTTCCATCTCGAGCGTCTTCGTCGGAGATTCTTTGGACTACTGCCCCGACGAGACGAGCGGCTCTTTGGGTATATTGTGGTGAGTTTCGTAAACAGAGGACTTAATTGGATTCGGGGGAGGGGAACTCGAACACAAAAGGGTTTAATTAACAGGAACTCCTTCCGATCCCCACTGAAGCGATCCGAGAGCTCTCGCAAGCCTCGTTCTGAACTCATCCCTTAGCTCGTTCCCCCTTGTCTCGTATCCATGTTCTACCTCGTGGTCTGGACAAATTAATATTCAATTGGCAAGTTTTTATTACATTGTCTACAAGTTAATGACTTGGATTCATTCGCACTTGCTCGTTTACGTTTGAGTACCATACATTGCTTAATGTCGCAATGTGCATTATTGCAATGAACCTGTAAAATTCTTTTGGCTGAAGGACATATATTTTTACAAGGATCTATACAAAAGGCTGAAATAATTTTCATAATATAACTTTTCCTTGATGCGATCTTTTATAGTTTATCTAACAATTACTATTAGCAGATTTGAAAAATTACATTTGTTAAACGTTAAATAAAGTGTACCAAATGAGATTCTGTAACCATATGTCGGCTTAATTCTGCATATTCTAATAATATATATTTAAAATAATATCAGTGTAACACAATGTGTTAAAAGTTATTATTTTTACTGGTCAGTTATTAAAACAAAACTCTCTCAACTGGGAATTAATCACATTTGTTTTAATTGAGATAAAATTTTGATGTTTCATTACATTTTAAGCTACAGCTATTTAAGAACAATCTTCTAGGTACAATAGCACGGTTAATTAAGAGCCTGCTTCATTGCTAACTGGTTGTAGAAACATGATGCTGCAAGTTATGATAACACGCAGATAATTAGATTTGTGATCCACTAGCACTATTTCTAGTGAATGGTAACTTAAATGAATATTCAGGCTTAATTAATTAATATAGGTATGAGTTTCCGGAACAGTAAATCACAGTGGTTCGAATTCTTAGAGCATGAATAGTGACATCTAACCATTTTGCTACCGATATTTGCTCCGTGCGCCAGTATCGTTTGAATTTGCTTAGGATTTAGTTTCAATAAATGCAGTTTAATTTTTAAAATACTTTTTTAGGTTAGAAGTAAAAATATGAAATACATGAGGTATCACTTCTGCTTTCGTAGAGCCAGGTGAGTTATTTCAATCAAAAAGGTTTATTATGATGGAACATATATGCACTGACATGTTTATGAAGACAATTCATGTTTTCATACCACCAACACCGTGATATTCTGCGCTCAATGCACATCGTCAACTGTTATTAGTCAGCGCTGGCAATCTGTATACAACAAAACCATGTATTTAACTCGTGAAGATAATCTTGCAAATATCACTTCACCTAAACTTAAATACTATAAACAACGTATTACGTAGAATAAACTTTTAGTACTATGATAGGCTAATATAAACTATCTTTTACTGGTGATAAATTATATTTGGGTTTTCGTTCTCGCAATTTAATTTGCTTTTCCGCAGAACAATTGATGGGACGTAATAATCTTATTCGAAATCATGCGAATCATTCATATTTTCGTCAATAAATCAAATATTTACGTGTTGTTTTGCGCAAAACACTGTCAGGGTCAGATTATAAAAATAAAGCAAAATGTCAACAACTTGAGGGCAGCATTAGCGTTTGATAACATTCGTACACAGCGTAGAGGTCACATTATATTCATTTCATTATAAATTATTCTCGATTATATTGAAAGGGAAAAGAGTTTCTCCTACCTGAGAGCTGCTGGAAGCGGAAAAAACCCATAGGCTGTCCATGTCATCATGATCGGTGGCGTATATATCATACGTCTATTGCTGTTCGCTAGCGACAACATTAGAATACGTATATCAGCAATTGTCCCTTGTAAATCCTGGTCCCAGTCCTAAATAATTTATCTGAAGATGATTCCACCACATTCTACCATTCTACCACCACATCTCTCAAGTGTCGCAAAGGTATAAAATCATGGCAATTGTTGCAAATATATTCCAATAAATCGTCGAGATGGACATCTGGTACTTCCAGTCCGCAGCCATTTGTAAACAATTAGGAGCAGACCTAATAGAAGCATTGCCCATGGTTACCTTCAATTAATAGCTCTCTGCCTTCTAATAGGAGGAGAGTTCGTCTCTCGAATTGAAATCTCCCCTTGAGGAGAGTTAAGAGGGGAAGCTCACCTTCAAGGAGGATCTGACGATACGGGCCTTAGTCTTTTCTTTAACTTGGTACTTGATATTCAGAGGTCGAGTTATTTATATACCTCACACTAGACTATTGGTATGTTGAAGCTGGCGCCATCTGTTGTAAGAAGATGGAGAAAGATATTAGATTTTCATACCGAAAAAAATATTTAAATTGAGATTGTAAAAACCGGCCTAAGAATTTTTGGTAATTGTTCTTGAAATACATAAACGACTAAAACAAATCTCAGCATATTGGAAAATATATCCGAGTTATGGGCTGTCAGCCGAAGTGGAAGGTAGAGGTCTGGCTCATCCGTCCGTTAGCAAGCGTTCAGAAAAATGTTTATTAGATAAATCTCTTTGTTTTGTTTGTGTGATTTATAGATGTTTCCCGATGTACATTTTCTTCATTCGGTGATTTTATGGATGAAATACATTAATTCGTCGAGGTTTGAAGCCAGCTAGTTCTCGACATTAATTCTTGCCTGTTTGTCTCCCTTATTTGTTGAGCTATATCCGTGATGGAAATCTTGCTTCTGTCCATCAACTGGCCCAGATTCGTATAGACCCCCTCGTGTCCAAAACCAAAACCGCAGCCATCGGCCAAAATGTGAGGGTAGAACTCACCTGGCTCTATGCCCTAGGGTGCGTGAAATGAATATCTTCTGGGTGAGGATTCCCATCCCTCTGTCTCTTGTGGTTTACGAAGGAAGACCTGGTGCCCAGAAAATCATTCACTTGGGGAGCCGGGATCTCTTTTCATCCAAAATTCTGTTGACTCCTCTCTTGGCATATGATGACATGTTTTATATTATCTCCTATTTAGCAATATTCCTCTGCTCCTTAGAAATACCTTGCCGTCTTCCTATCTCGTTTATTTCCTCTCCGTTTATCTTATTTTCGCACAGTTCAATTTTTTGTACTTCTCTTATGGTCTCTTACAAATATATGATGAATAGTACTGGTGAGAGGTTGCATCCTTTCTTACTCTTTTGTTAATTTTATCTCCTATCTGACTTCCGTCTTCCATTCACATTGTATCGATTTGCCTACTGTATAGCTGGTTGATTAGTCTTCAATCGTCATAATCCATTCCGAGTTTCTCCAGAAGTCTGAACATCTTGTTCCTCTCAACGTTATCGATCGCTTTATCCAGGTCAACGAATGCAACATACAATGGCTTGTTCACATGTATTCTTTTTCACTACCATTACTTAGGCAATACTATCTCTATAATATAATAAATTTTCGAATACGATGTCTCTGACTTTTTTTGTGGCGTCCCATTGTTTTATATCTGCTACTCCATTCAAGAGAGCATTTATTAAACGGCAATTTTCCGTAGTGCGAAGCCTTTTAAAATCAGTATTTTTTGGATGGATGGATCAGAGATGATATAGATGAAAAGTTGTCGGGTGTGGCACCGCGTTAGGCTTTCCCTCGTAACATTTACAATTTCCCGCGATCAAATAAATTACTCAAACCTCACAACAAAACACAATGGCTTGGGTACCTGAGGCAATTGAGGTCGAGGAGCTGCTGCGGCTAAAAGCCGTCGTCTTCGTTCGAAATCATCCATTTCGGTCGTCAAATTCCTTCCGCGCGTGTACTAGATCAAAGATCTACTAAACAGACCTTGTGCAAGTTCAAGTATCGTGTGATAGCTCCGAGGAAGATTTCAAGCATGCTAGGTTTCGTCTTAGAAATCCAGTACTCGCTAGCATCCTCAGACTTGTACAAGATCAAGTAGCGTGTGATTCAGGCTTAAGCAATTGAAACCGCTCTTCGCGGTAGATAGTTGGGTACAACAATGACCGGCCAGCCCTCTGTATAAACTTGTCGCTTTCCCTTAAAATGGCGTTCCTGAAGCCGGACGACAAAGTAACATATTTAGCTGCTGTCAGCAAAATGGCAGCTGGAGGCAGGAGATTTTTACATAATCACTCAAAAGAGACAATACTAATTCTATCCTACTTTGTCTGAACACGGTGGTAGAGGATGGTTTCTTTGTGTTGCCAATTTTTCACATAGTAACAGATTTTCCGTCAGTGGGTACTTTGAACTCTAACCCAAGCGATTTAATGGCAAATGAAAGATGAAAATTCAATGGTTATCGAGTAAAGCTGCTGTTGAAACTCAAAAACGATATAAATGATGCGAAAACTCATTTTGCGGGTGGAACAGAAACGTAACAAAATTTTACAAAATTTAATCGCAATTAATTTCCCCCGATTTCAGGTGTGTATATTAAAAAATAACTGTGGTATAGGAGACAAATGTCCCGCACCTTGTGAAAAGTCTTTTATCTAGATTTTTGAATCATTTGAACAAAATCGGAATATCGACTTTTGACCGAAAAACCGGCGTTTCTAGTCAACTGTGCGACGTACGGAGGAGAAACGTATGGCATCCAGCCGGTAGATGGCACTGCCTGTCTAACATTGTCTACAGTCGCTGAGGTGTATTTAAAGTACACTATTCGAACTCGTTCAAAATATGTATCTAAATACGTAAGCTAATTACGGCAGAGTAATTACAAACGATATATAGTCTATTTTTGTAACCTTGACTGAAAAACAACAAAAACAGCAATCGCGGGTGTGACTTATCGACGGTCTTATGTCGTTTAGCGCACATCGTCGCAGCTTTTGATCTGTTTTGAAGTGTTGCCTCATGAGCAGGGAGGGAATGGGAGGCAAGTGCGCTGTATTGTTGGGAAGTGGTTAGCGCTCTGGAACGAATGGAAAACCTCTTCCTTGCACTATTTCTGTTTTGAAGTGCGCTGTTGCGAAGTAAGCTGCGCACGAGAACTATAGTGCTCGCAGAGTTTCTGTGCACTAGAGAGATCCTCCAAGCCTAGCTGCCCATGGTAGATGAGCAGCAATTGGCTGCCGGCGTCCAATGCCGTAAACCGGTTCTTAGCTCAATGCGCGCCGCGTACGAATACTGTTAGTGGCGACCCAAAAGAATCGGCGAAAACGAACGCTACGCCTCGCGGACGCGAGGGCCTTTAGAATATAAATACTCTGGACGAGAAACTACTATAGATATCGAGTCAAAACTTGCAGGGATTGCAATAGTCATCGCGGTGAGGTTAGAAAGTAATCCCCATCGGCGCAGGTCACCGTGGTTACACGATAAATAAACAAAACTTCAATCCTCTTCACCAACATTTTGAAAAATACAAATACGAAAATTGCGACTAATTGTCATAACAACCAATATTTTTATCCTACTCCGTGGTTTTCGCCGAGTCTTTTGGGTCGCCACTTACGGTATTCGTACGCGGCGCGCACTGAGCTAAGAACCGGTTTACGGGATTGGACGCCGGTAGTCAATCGCTGCTCATCTACCATGGGCAGCTAGGCTTGGAGAAATTCTCCAGTGCACAGAAACTCTGCGAGCACTATAACGGAAAGCGCCCTTTAACTTCTTACGGTGAGTAGTTAGATCTCACATATATCTCACTTAGGAGGCGAACTGGACACGTTCTATATTTCTTGTCTTACTCTTGTTTCTTACTTACTCTTGGGCCCATTGGAAACCAAGTAGGTCTTTTGCCTCGCCAACAAGCCGTCTCCAGTATTTCTGTCTTCTGCCCTCTCCAATCCTTCTCCCATTTTCCTTCGGTCGCTCTTTATTTCGTCGTTCCATCGCATTCTTCGTCTCTCTGGTGATCTTCCTTGTGGTCCTCCTTCCCGTATTCTCTTCATCATAGAATTTTCATTTCTTCTTAAGACATGGCCCAGCCACCTCAATCTTTTGCTCTTGATCACACTAACAATGTCTGGTCTGTTTTACAGCTCTCTCAGTTCTCTGTTTCTTTTTATTCGCCATGTGTCTCCCTCTGGGGTATGACCAAATATTCTTCTTAAGACTTTATTTTCAAAAGTAATGATTTTATTTTGCGACTGCTTAAGTGTCCAAACCTCGGAGCCATATAAAAAAACTAGTTGAGCTATTGTTTAAATATTCTTACTTTAGTGTTCCTCTAAAGAAGTTTACTATAAAAAAATTTATTATACACCAGTATGTTCTGTCTGCTGCTGCTTTTCTGTTTAGAATGTCAGCCCTCTCTCTGTTGTCATTTGTTATGTTTTCTCCAAATGCTTGAATTGGTTCTTTTTTATTTCTTGTCTACCTTTTCCAATCTAATGTCGTAGTTTGATTCGATGTGATTCGTGAATGCTGGTTAGATAGCGGTGATGAGAGCGAGGGAGAGGGGGTTAAAGGAACTACGGAGAAAGAAACCGGAAATTTCGGGTGACATTGAGGACACGAGGAAGAGAATCCTCTTGACATTGAGCGCCGTGAAGGAGGGTGGTTGGGTGGGGATGGGGGATGGAGGACGTGGCGGTAAGGCTGTGGGTAAAGCGATGTTTGACAGGCGGGGGGGAGGGAGGAGTATGGATGGCGAGGTGGACGGATAAGCGGCTTCATTGGAGCGGACCAAAGTCAGACGACGTGTTAAGTTTCTCTCACTCTTTCACACCCGTGCATCAGCGATGCCTACCAAAGTGAACTCACACTCACGGCAGTTGATAGACAAAACATTTTGAAGGATGGTATCTCGTGTTGGTTGATTTGGGAACCTTTTTGCAAATAAAGGTAGCATTTTGTTTCATTTTACCCTTTCATTTGATTCCCCTCATAGATTTTTTCAAGTACTCTCATTTTCATGGCCATATTTTGCTTTGAACAGTCAGAGCAAGTCGGGAACCGTTTCCAAGATGCAAAAGCATGTTAAAAATCAGTTTTAAAAATATGTTGAAACTTGAGGAAAATATTACGTCACAATCCCTCTTCACCTTAAGATTCATAATCGTTCATCAATCCGAGGAGTAGTTTGCTGAAAATCTCCAATACATTGAATTTCAGCCAACCGTTCCTGCTTAACTGCTAACGTCAGCATCATTCATAATTATCGTAATGTCTTCTGTTTTTGTAAAACCTCGATTATTTTTCATTGATTTACCCGCCGCAATTATTTTCAGAAGGATGGATAAATTGACTAATAGTGTTTCCTGCATGTCTGTAATTTCTGCTTCAAAGTGCGTCCATTAAGCTTAATTTCTCATAGGCTTCTTGTAGATTTTCTCCTTTGGTGACCATCTCTTCTTATATGATATTACAATTCTACATTGATTCCTGATAACTACCTTTTCTGTCCTTCCCATATAATCTTTCAAGTAACGCTGCCTCGCTGCGCAGTGGAATACTCTGATTAAATGCTTTGAAGAAGCGTTAATTTTCGATGAATTAATTCATAGCTGTTAGTGGTCAGACATTAGGGATTATAAAAATGGTTCACGATTATTTTATTGGTAAGATAAAATTAAATATTTCTCTTGGAAGCCTACGAGTTTTTAAATCACAGTCTGGTAATCAAGGGTTCATGATTTTAAACAGGATTTATTCAATGAAATGAGACATTTTTCGAATTTTTCATGTCTTCTTTAGATTAAGAATCTATCTTAATAAATGTTTTATTTCTACAATTTTTTTGGAAAATCATGACGGAGTCTTTTTTATTAGTTATGAATTTCTTTTGCAAAAATCAAGATTTGGTAGTGTATTTTGAAGTGCTGATGAGAAAATTTTTTCTCCTCGGTAATGATTACCTACATTTATGAAGGATTTTTAATGGGAAATGTATTTTCAATTTTTGTACACGATTTTCGGTTAAATAAATATTTTACTAATTTTAATGGACTGATATACCTATTAATAGGTATATACCAAATATAGTATATACCAAAATAAAATGGAAAGTTCCCTACGTATTTTGTTTCGTTTTACGTGTTTCTCTATTATAATTAAATGCAATCATTATCAACAATACCATCAATCGCTCGTCAATCTATCGTAGAACGAGTTTCATTCGATCGGATAAAATCTGGATTGTTATGAGGGTCAAGATATAAAGGTACGTGTAAAATAAAAAAATAATTGTGGAAGTTTGAAGTGGAAAGTCAAATGAAAAAGACATTTGATATCCTAGGGTTCTTGGAAAGTGAGTGATTTGGGAAAACGACGGATTACGACGCGACGACCCTTAAATCTTTAGAGAGCTTTGTAAAGAGTAAAATACTTCTTATACTTGTGGAGAAAGACAACAGTAACTGAATCCTCGGTCGGTGAAATGAATGCTGTATGGATATTTACAAAATATTTTCCTTTTTTTTGATAATGTTATCGATCGTTTATTTCCACTTGTTGTCGCTATAAACTCTTAACTTGAGCACTTGAAATAATATTTAATTAGACACTGGTGTAGCCCCGAGCGACTAATACCTTTACGCTAGGGATGAGTCGATTCCACTTTTTTTCGATTCCGATTCCGATTCTTTCAAATCGATTCCAGATTCTCGATTCCAATTCCATCGATTCTTATTCCTAATAACAGGTGGCATATTGATATACCAGTAGCGTACGACTATTACTTAAATTCAAGTATTGGCTGAAATAAAATATCAAAGACAATTAAGTCGCTCAAAAAGTATATTTATTAACTAATAGCAAATATATCCTCAGGTTATTGAGGTAGTACAAATTGATAGCCTAAACCCAAAATTACTGAGATAAATATGATGTGACAAATGAAATTTGATTTGAATATTTATCTATCTGGAAACGATGGAAGCGGAATCGACTTTAGGCGATCGATTCTCGATACCGATTCTAATCCAGAGAATCGGTGGAATCGAGAATCGACATTTGGATTCGACTCATCCTTACTTTACACCCATGAAAATAAATTCATGTGGTTACTAAATAAACGAGCGACCTATAAAGGTGCCCATCTCCATTCACAAGAGGGGCTCTTGTGGAAATCTGCGCTGCCTAAACATGCGGAGATCCTCGATGGTTTGCGTCGCCATGTGAGCTGATCGCGAGGAAGAGTGGCGTCTTTGTCGGGGGATTGTTCGGAGGGATCTCGTTGAAGTAGTCGAGGTCGTTGGCGTGAGTGAGTGAGCATGCGGATGGGAGGGGGGGGGGGAGGAAACCAAAGCGTTAGGCCGAGTGCGCAAGGGGGGCGGGAGTGGGTCGTGTTACCTCCACTCCCCCCTCTCACCCTCCCCCCAATCCTTCCGTGTCTCTGCGACCGACAGCCGGTGAACTTGCGGTGTACTCCGCACTCTAAATAGAATGTTACTTAGATGAGTGGAGGCGGGGAACGTGTTTTGCCTCGACTCGGCGTCGAATGGGGACGATCAGGGGACACGGGCGGGCGATTCTTAAGGGTTCCACGACCCTTACCCTTGCCTAACCGGTGGAGTATGGTGTAAATATTCAAATCCGCGGCGATAAACTGATTTATACTTTGGTGTTAAAGTTACAGAATGTAAACTGGATGAGATTAGGAAGAGGTAAAATGGGCAAAGGGTGGAGGTTATGGGTGGCGAAGGGTTGACTTGGTTGAGGGAAAGTTTTTAAGTGGCAAAGGGAAGTATCGATAATAGGTTTTCTGTACCTATTTATATTTTATGAAGGGTAGAACTTAGGCTGGGATGAGGAAAGAAACATTATGTATTAACATGGGCCTCCATTTGTAAGAAAAAACAAATGATTTTGTCTGACCTCCATTAACCTGGCCTTAACGATAGCCTACTTAATATGTAAAATCAAACAATTGATGTCGTCGTGAGAGAACGGTATACTTAAGGTTGAAAGGCCATAATTCCTTTCGAAAGCTAATTATGAGACCAGCCTATTTCTAAAAAAGAAACGATTTACATTTATTTCATGTAGAGCATAGTAAATTTTAGCTTCAATGAATGGCCGTAAAAATAAAAATCCAAAAAACTATTATTGCCCGTCGAAATAGGTTTTTGAAGTAAAAGAACAGAAAAATGCAAGGAAATTGAAGCCAACTATGAACGTATATAACACTAAGGTAACTATTAATAAACAGTGCAGTAATTGTGTGTTAATTGTGTGGAAAAGTGAAAAGGACGAGACGGAAGGGGAATGGAGGATTACCAAAACAAATTTTGGTGTGGCACCCAAAATGAAGACATAGGAGAGGTTGGCCTATGATAAGTTGGATTGAATATTGGACTGCGAAGAATGTTGGGTTCCTGGAATATAATCACCCAAAATTCCTCTCTCTGGGATTGGCTTCCACTGTATATAATTAGTGTGCATTAGGCAAGGACTTAAAACATGGAGATTGAGGGGGTCTAAAGATCACCTCATTGACAGAATTTGACTCGGATCTTGAGGACTTTTGTTGAATATAAATCTTGCTCCTCTTATCCGTATTTGAAGGGGAGCTAATCTTCATCATCCCAGTTTCGATTCTCATCGGGAAAATTTTCTTTAACTTGCTCAATTATTCTGCTCACTCTTTGATGTGCCGATAGACGCCCTGCATAATGTTTTCATCATGGGATTACATCGAAAAATATTTTTTCCTTTCTTGAATTGGTCCTAATGATGATTTCATTGCATATTACTCTGACAGTCTTCTTGATTTATTTACTCCATGGATATTTTTCAACTTCACAGCTCTGTCATGAGAGAACTCTGCGACAGTGAATCTGATTATCTGCATGTCTGATCACCGTTCGCTGTTTTTGCCCTTGGATACAGTCTGATAGCATTATGTGGTCAAACATAATCTGATTAAAATGGAAGGCATGTGAGAGTCAACCTCTCCGAAAGGAAAATGCTAAATTGCGTGTGAATTTTTTCATTTACGATCCCAGAACTTTTTAGTTGATGCAGAATGAGTTAACATATTTGCTTTTTTGTTTTCTGTGGAATGTGCATCTTTGAATAGTTTTCTTAATAATATAATTCATTGCTTTTGGCGGAAATAAGGCAAAGATAAGGATTTAATCTAATTTTAAGTCAATGAATAATGCACTCTTACCGCGCCACCATTCCCACGAAACCGTTCGCTGTAAAGAGTTTGCGAATGCTATTTTAACCAATGAAATAAGAACAGCTTCAGGTTTCAGGCTTTATTCCTCAAATTCTTTGTTAGCGTCCTTTTTTTCATTTATCTAGCCATACAACTTGACCTAACATACTCATGGGCATAGAATCATTTATTTAAGTATTTTATGTGTGAAGTGGCAATATTTTGACTTTATTTTACTCCACACGACCGCATGTAATAATGACCCTCTGTAATTCACACTTTCACTGAGCTTCTGACAAAAAATTTTGCATGTAATTTCATCCTCAAACGCCGTTTGATATGCCGAAAATAGCCGTAATTGACACCGCATTTTCAATTCGAGTGGTAAATTATAAATGAAAGCGTTCTGGCTCGATATGAGTTATTGAACTTTAAAGAGAATAAAAAATGAAGTGGCAGAGAGTGAGTTTGCGACACGTGTCGACTTAAAAAATGACGGGAATTGCAAAACTAAGGGAGACTCTTGATTCCGCAACCTGCTTATAACACCACGAAACCACAGTCTTTAGGCACAGGCTCACTTGGTGCTAAGCCCTAAAGTTCGCATACTCTGGGTTTGAGGGGCCAGTGCTTGTTGCGGTTTCCCAAAGAGTTCTGGCACCCAGAAAATCACGCAGATCAGGTTTAGCAAGATGCTGTTCATTACCCGGAACCCGTAGTCTGCTGGCTTGTAGTCCACTCCCTGACCACATGGTCAGCCACGCCACAAAACAAGTTGAGTGATCCTAAAGTCACTCAGTGATAAAAAATAGGCCCGCAGTGATATGTATTTACCGTGGGAGATTTCAGTAAAATTGAGATAATATTGTATTTCGTTCGCGGAGAGTTCTGTCCAGATGCTTACCAATCAATAGTTTAGGGACCCACGCACAACTGAAAAGTCTATTAGTTAATTCAAAACGGTTTCCTTTGCGTAGCAACATAAAGATACAAACTATACCCATTGTTTTTTATAGATATAAGTTCTAGGCTATGGACGAATGTGTCTGAATTGACAGTTATACCCTGAAGATATAATCAGCCGCGTTTAAGTACACTATTGTTGACGCAAGTTCCTGCCCACATGGCCAGCCATGCCACAAAGCAAGTTGAGTGCTCTTAAGGTGCGTTTACACTAGCGAGCGGCTCTAGGGAGTTATTCCTCGAGCTCCTCGCAGAAGGGTTTACACTGACCGCGATAAATCCCCCGAGTAGCTTCCGGGAAGCTCCTCGCGCGACCTTTTCTGGGGGCGCTCCCTCGATTTCTCGCTAGCCCGTTTACACCACTGAGCCGCCCGCTGCGAGCTATGGGGTCCCAGCTTATCTTCTCTCCGCAAGCCCAAGGTGCAAAAAGAATGGACACTTCTTGTGGAGGGTATGCGTGGTGACAAAAAAATTTGTGGGAAAGAAAATTGTCAACCTTTCGCAAAAATTAGAATTTCTAGGAAATTAGCGTCATAAAAACCATAGGAACAGAAGCGTCTATAGACGTGGTTTCGCTTCAGATCTTGGCTCCCCATTTCCACTTCTGATGACCAAAGTCGCTCTCAGAGCATGCTCCCTGAAAAGTGTGTTTTGCTTCAAGAATGCCTTCGAGAAGGGCGATTATCACTGCAGCAGCCACTGCCGTACTTTTGCTAAGGAGAAAGAAAAGGAGCAGGGTATGGGTCAAGGAATGGGTGCAGAAGAGAGTTCGTTTGGGAGCATATCACTCCTTACTGTCAGAGCTACAGGTTGAAGATACACAAAATTTCCTTGCGTTCATCTACATCAACATCTACGTCATACCCTGCAAACCACCCAAAGGGTGTGTAGAATGGGGTGCTTCCACACCAAGCATGCGTGAATTATACGGCAGAACACCGAAACTACATTGAAACCCGCGTACCACACATGCAACACGCCCATTAAAATCTACTAACCGAGAAACATTCCATCGTAAATCGTTCCAACATACAAGAGGTACAAGGACTAATACTACAGATTCAAAATATCATGCGTAAAGAAGAACATCAATATTTACATCACGCAAAAACAAGAACTTAAAGAATATAAAAAGAAAGATCTACAGTCTAGCTAATGTCACTATTTGCACTATTCATGACGACGATCACAGCTGTTACGGTCCCGAATGGTACGCTGAAAAAACGACATTTTATACCTATCGGTTCTACAATATATCTCTCTAATTTTATTGGCGCGATCTAATCTGCCGGGAGAAGGGACAAACGGGACATGACAAGCGACTATTTTAAACACACAGTTAGTATATCATTGGTAAGTGTGTGGGACTTGAAATGAAAAGTCTGGAAAATGCACCGAGCGGGAAATCAGGGATGGTATAATAGAGGAGTGGAAAATTAAAGTGTCTCAGTGACCAGACTCAGGCCCGCAGTGATATGTATTTTCTGTGTGAGATTTCAGTAAAATTGAGATAACATTCTATTTTTCGGGGAGATGGCCAATTATTTCTATGCAGATCCATCGAGAGGGTTATGGTAAAAAATACTAGCGGGAATTGGGTTGGTTTGGTGGCTTGAGTATTGGTTTACCATATGGACGGTCAGGGTTCAAATGCCTGTAGAGGAGCATGTTTTTCAGAGAAAACCCGATCCCTACTTGAGTATCTTGTGGAGGGCACTTCAAGTGCAGTACTTCGTCTGTCGGATGAGGCGTTAAACTGTGGTCCCCTTGGCACCTTTTGTTAAGAGCAGGCTAATGCCAAGGCCGGATTTCAGTCCACCCTTCCTCCCTTACGTGTCCCCTATGGCACAAATGACCTTAGCTGTCGGTAACCTCAGCAAATATTCAATCCAATCAAAAAAATGCTAGCCAGAGTAATCCTTATTCCCGAACTTTGCGTTGATACGGAGTGTGGTTTTGTCCAGATCGTTACCAACCAGTAGCATAGGGACCCATGTACAGCTAAAAAGTCTATTAGTGAATTCAAAACGGGATCCTTTGTGTAGCAAGACCCTGACTGTACCAAATGGTTATTCCTCTGGAAAATTCACTACATTTGTTCCAGGGTATGGATAAATGTGACTGAAGTAACACTTTTACCCTGGAGATATACGCATCCGCGTATAAGTGCACTGTTGCAAACGGAGGTTAAATGGTTTCGATGCAAATTTAATACTGGGCTTATGAGTTTTAGCTAGAACGTGTTTATTTTTTGGTTTCAATATATGTATCTAGGTCGGAAAAGGAAATTCATGGATTTTTCAGGCATACGTGATGCAATACGAAAAATGCGATAGCATAATCAGTTCAATCGATTTCGTTCTTATCTCCTGGACTACTAGTTTAAACTAGAATTATTGCGTGTAGAAGACGCTTAACAAGTATGGGAATGGTTTCAAAAGCAAAAAAAACCTCATCTATTTAGCAAACAGAAAAACAGCTCATCTTTTTCCATTTTCTTTGCTGTATTTCACTATCGTGACTTTACGGCTCCCTGCTCATGTGACTTCTGCGCTTACTATTTTAATGCTTGGTCCAAGATTGGTCAACCACTTCAAGCATGAAAAAGTGGGTTCTTCAAGACAATCTTCAGGAGGATCCATGACTGACGTTGAATAAGTCTGCGATTACTGCTTTAATTCCTAGTCCAAGATTGGTCGCCCACATCAAGCATCAAAAATTTAGTTCTTCAAGCCAATCTTCAGTAGGATTCACGACCGACATTGACTAAGTATGCTCCTTGAGAAGTTCCTCCTGATTCGTTTACGGAGCCAAAGCCACTTATATAATGTTTTCCGCCAAAATCTTTGAGCAAACTAATTACACAGAATGTGATTATTTTTATTGACGCAATTAAAGCATCGAAAACGGCTTATAAGCTAATTCAGTGATTGAAAATGTTACCTTCGCCTTAGTCATTTTTGCTTTTGGTACTTGGACTACTGGATAGTAGTATTCAACCGTGCCACTTTTCTCACACTATAATTTGAAATACCATGCATGGGAGAATGAGAGAACCGGAGATACACTGGGGGGAATCAATTTTTTCCAGGTAATATAAATGTTCGCGGAATACTGTCACTTAGAAGGGAAAACTTCGGGGAAATGTAAAAAAATAAAATATAGGGATCTTACTTCCTGATAAAAAAATGATATTATGGACATGTGAAATTGCAATGCGGTAGTTGTAAATAAATGGCGCTGAAAAAGTGATAACTTAAAGTATAATTATGGAATGATGTACATATTTTGTACATGTATTATGATTTCTATAGGTAACGCATTTCATTGGCGAAAGCTTGGTTTAAAATGATGAAAACATGGAACGTTGCAGGAGCATCGACTTACACAGCCACGGTAGAACCTACTTAATAATGAAATGGTGAAAAAAAACAGTGAAATAACGAATGAAATTTACGCTAATAAAATTTCCACGAGAGGGTATTTTAACCCTCACTTTGGACGTATTATCATATGAGAGTTCATCTCAAATATGAAGTGCCCTACGTTATAATTGTAATGGTGGAATGTAGATGACTCTGACGATGGTTACCAGATTGCAAGTAGGCTGGTTACGCTGTTACGTGCAATGGCGGTGGAAACAGGGCATGATGGGGGCGGGAATAGTCCATAGGTGGGAAAGAGAAGAAGCATTTTTGTGCCGCGGTTTGGCGTCCACGGGAAGGATGAAGGGGACGAAACCACATCCTCTTCGTCCGAGCCATCTGTTCGCCATCAACAGCGACATCGGCTGAATGGACTCGAGTGAATGCAGCGGTTTTTCGGGCACGCCGGACGAGCCGGGAGACACCGGAGAACCCTCTTTGCGGTAATGACCGTAAACGCCACCACTGTCCTGCGGAGACTGCTGCAACTAGGACGGTAACAATAGACGGGCGTAAACTTCCCCATCCCCGAGCTCCACCTCCCCCTCACCCCGTTTTCCTCCGCCACCTTCCCCCAACCCGCGTCATCAACCCCTTTCACGAAAGCCAGACTCTTTTACGGTTTTAAAGGCGAGGGCCATTTTCCTTCTCTTTCTCTCCATCCTCCCTTTGGAGCTGCGAGAGCGGGAGACCGCAAAGCCGAGGATCGGGTGTCCATCCATTGGGTGGAAGGCGGCGGCGCGAGGGTCCTCTGGTGTCGGGGGTTGGCATTAACGAGAGGAAGGAAGGAGGGACGTTTAAACACTTTTTAGGGACTTAATACACACGCGAGCTTAGACGAGAGAAAGGTCGTTTTCGATTCGAGCCGCGGTTTGGCCGGCGTCGTTCGGTTTAGAATGACTCTCTGCTTGGGCTCCGTCGAGACCCCCCCCCCCCTCTGTCGGGGGCGATGCCTGCGGTGCGGCGCGAGGCCTTCATTTCGTTGGGATCGAAATCAATCTTAATTGTGCTGCCCTTGATGAGCTACTTGCGAGGTCTTATGAAACTGGCGGCCATGGATACGTGCCCACATGAAAGTGCAGCGAAATCAACAACACACGAAGTAGAGCAATAGCAATGATAAGATAATTTATTCGTCCAAAGATTGAAGTGAAGCTACAATATAGGATACGTCATGAGAAAGTATACACTAATTATTAAAAAACATATACATACCCTGCTATAAAGTTCTCTGTAGTTTCCTTAAAATACTTCTACAGAATTTCTTAAAAAGTTCTGTCGATATTCCTTAAAGTATTGAAACGCCATTTTACGGAATTCCTTACGATGTTCTGCAGAATACCTTAGGACTGAAGGTGAAATTCGGCAAAATATGTTCTGCAGAATACCTTATGACGTTCTGTGGAATTCCCTACGACTCTCCATATAGGTCCTTAGAAAAGGAACTGGGTCAACGGAAACCTCACATATTTCTGTAGAGTTGCTGAAGTTCTACAGAACAGCTTGTAAGGAATTATTTTGCGCTGCAGAAAATAACTGTACAGAACATATATTCTGTAGAGTCAGGCTCTAATGCTCCGTACAGATCCTTAGAAAAGGAACTAGTTCTGAAGAAAAAGAGTCAATTTCTGTAGAATTCCTTACGTTCTACAGAACAACTTCTAAGGAATTTTTTAGCAGGGTATGCAAAGAAATAACACATTTTTCTCATAGTTTTATTAACAAAAGGCATAGTTTTCTTATATTATGTTTACTCACAGAGGTCTTATTTTACCTGCCCAAGTCATATTTTATCATTGATAAATTCAGACACGCTGTAATAATTTTTCTCAGTCAAAAAAGCTCTTATTTGCCTTTTAAACCAAGTCATGTCTTCTATATCTTTGTACTTCTGATGCAATTTATTGTATAGTTTTATTAAGTGACACGCTTTGTTACAAACATTTTTGGACAAACATCAGGCATATGCTATTTACGTGATATTTTACTTGATAAATAAAAAAATGGTTGTGTCATAATTTAACTTTTTATTGAATTTTGTTTTTATTTCGAGTGAGAAGTATTTTTATTTACGGTTCGCGGCGTTTTATGATTTTAATTTGTTTTGTTCGAGTCTGTTCCTTGAAATCCAAACCAATTTAGAGCAAGACTTATCGGTAAATATGTATACGTGCCGGTTTGTAGCCGACAACGCAAAGGCCCAATGGAAGTAGGTATTCCTTCGAAAATAATTATCACTGCCTAGATTCGAACTCGGGCCATCAGGATGGAAATCATTTTTTTCCTTTGTCTTTCATTTGTTGTAGTACCAACAAAGCGGTATTCTTACATGTGGGAGTCCAAATCCATTCCAATTCGCATTACTCCTCTCTTCCCAATCTCCAATTGCATAACTCTTCGTTTTCACCTCTTGCTCAAAATCTTCAGCGATTCGTCACTTTCCCACCTTTATACTACGTGATGAGGAACATGAAAACTAGTCCGAAGGAGGTGAAAGAGCTGGCATATTTTACTACCGTTAGATCAATGCTTGAGTTTGCCACGAATGTCTGGGATCCCCATGGTAAGGGGAAGGCAAAGAGCTTGGAAAAGGTTCAAAGGATGGCAGCAAGGTACGTTTTGGGGAGACAAAAATAGAGATAGTGTTAGCAGCATGTTAGAGGAATTGGGGTGGAGTTCACTGCAAGACAGAAGAAATGTAAATAGGTCATTGGGAATGTTTAAATGTTTTTCAAAGCATCCAGCCTGGTTGGAATTGGAGAAGAGACTAGAACCACCATAGAAGCACCAAATTTTGTGGGGAAAAGTGACCATACGCTGAAACTAAAATTAAGGAGGCAAAACACGTATACTGCCAAATACTCCTTCTTAAATCACGGGGTCCTTTTGAATGGAACCAATTACCAGAAGAACTCACAAATCCATTACCAAGGAATGTAAATAGTTTTTAAAAAATGTTACTCATAAATAACAAGTGTGTCTGATGTTTTATGTAGGAATATGTATTTTTTTAAAAACTTGGTCATTATTATTTACAGCTAAAATATGTTATATTGCCACCAGACAATGTATAATTGCAATATTAATGTAATAAATAAATGAATACTCATGTGGCCTAGTCTTTGAATTGTGCTCCCACTTTGAACAATGTGGTAATTGTCATCTTTATGACCCATTGTAGGACTCCTCCCAATGCATTGGCAAAGTTTTCTCTCAAAGACCCCTCAAACTTTCCATTTCCCTCTTTTTCATGACCTGAGTAATGACTGACGCCGAAGCGTAGCCAAATGGCATTCCCCGGAAAACTTTAATTGTAAATGACATTCGAGTGTCCCATGTTCCAATATTAAGAAACTGAGTTTGCCTCTAATCACTGAATGTTATGCAATTTTAAAATTTCAGGTTATTGTGCATAAGTTTGTTCTCACCAAAGATTATACGGATACATTCACGTGAAAGAAGTGTGGATAGGAAAGTTTAGTAATGTAAGAGTTGTGATTTGTAGGGCAGTAGTTAATGCAATTCGCAAAGTCAACCGGAAGCTGAGGTGAGGAGAGAGTGGAATGATAACAGTACGATTATTTGTGGAATGAGGATCGTGTTTACCCCACTGTGTTTAGTTATAGCTTGTGGGGATTCCTAGTTTGGCGTATTTTACGTGGGAAATCATTGTTTAGTTTTTAAAAATCTCAAGGTACAAAATAACAAAATCAACTCTAATCTCAAAAATTTTTAATTGTGTCTGTTACTGTATTTTGATTTAGCATGGTAGTATTGAGGTTACCAGATGGAAAGTTACACAACGAATATGTGGATGAGAGGATCCAGTTCTGGTTTTTCTTTTAACGTGGATCATCGAAACTGTACGAGTCAAAACAAATACTAAGTTCCAAATTTTTTCAAATGGTTTTAAAAATCTCAATTGAATATTGATGTGTCAGCAAGTAAAAACTAAAGTTAAGGCACAAAACATAGCAATTTTACCAAAAATTTATTTTTAATAATCGCTTTTTTTAATCCTAGACCCCGACTGCAGCGCCTTTTCTACAGAATTTCTTTTACTACAGTTATCATCTATATCTACATACTACCCCGCGTGCCGCCGCATGGGCGTGTGGCAGGGGGTGGTAGGTCACCATACGTGTAAAGATGTAAAATTTTTGGAGGTAAAATAGTGACATGTACTATGGGAGTGTATTTAGAGGAGCTCAGTCTCTATTGTGGTCGTATATTGTGCGCGGAAAGAACGAGTTTTTGCACCTATCTGTTCGGCCGAGTATCTCTTTTTTTCGCGGTTTTTGTTTTAGTTAATAATTAGTTTTCGCTGTAATTTGCTATTAACTCAATAAATAGGGCGGTTAGATTTCTATTCTTTTAATCAATTTTCCGGAACTTTTTCCTCCGTAAAAAAAATATTTCATGAAAATGGCATGTATATTAAGCCTGAATCACACGATCATTTTTTCCGTCCCTTTTAAGGGACGATATATGATTAATGATAGCTTTTCGATACGATACGTTTTCGATTAATTTCGAATTTCGGTTAAGATACATAAGTATACATAGAAGTTTTGAATATTTCATTGTATTATTGTGGCGGTTTACGCCGTCCTAAGCATGAAAATTCATTTTTTTCTGGAATTAGTAGTTTCGTGCGTGCGTGAATAGTTACGCGGGACCTCATTGTGTTTGAAGTTCGCGCCACTTTGGCCTACTCCGGCAAGGAAGTGGCGCTTGTGCGGAGTTTGAGTACGCAGAGCCTTACGACCGTTTCGCCCGTTTGGCACTAATTATCGGTCAAAATAATGATTCTAAAGTGGAAAAAATTTACCTTGTGGAGTCATTGAGTACAAGATATACTCTAGCTTAAAGGTGGGCAAACTGTTGATCCCTAGCTGCCGGTGGATATTACGGGGATATTTTTTGGTAGCTCGCGATCGTCAGTGAGTGTGTGCAATGAATGAATCAAACAATCCTCATTCTTTGGTTGCTCCCCACAGAAAATTCTTACTTTACGACTAGATCTTTGGGAGGGAAATATGCTGACCCTTGCCACAGAAAGTAGCCAGTCCTTGTTCAATGGGGAAACACAAAGTATTAAAAAAAATGAAGTTTTCCATTTCTAATGCCCTGCTGTGTTAAGTTCACTTTTTCTCCTCATACAACCATTCTTTACCCAGCCTGATTTAAATTCTTTTTTTCTCTCTCTCGTATTACATGAAATTTCGCGTTGCACTGTTATTACTTCAAATTTTTTGTTCATAAAGGATGGTATAACCTCCTAATGTCGTTTAAAACTATTCTAAAGAGCTCCAAGACAGATATACGCAAATGGAATGCCATCCTCTCAATTAGTTTGCTAATATTTTTGTGTTTATTATGATATGAAATAGAGCTCTCCATCGTGCTTCATATTCACTGATTCGAGATACATGGACAAAGGCTAGTAAGGCTGCGGACGGACTAGGTTACGCAAAAGACCGCAACCTTAAACTAATAAGATTTATTACTTGACCATAAAATGTGGCGTGATTTCGAAATTTCGAGGGCATCGGGAAAATCAATGAAATACTATATTTACCTTTTATAGTTTTTAGCTCTTGTGATTTCCATGTCATACTATGCAATCACGCTAGAGTTGCCACATTGACTAAAAAGCATCGATTAGTACATTTTTCGATGTTTATTTAAGTACTCACCACTGACTCAGTTTTCATCAGATTATTTAACGACTCGACGTTTTCGATGTCTCGGCCAAAAAACATCTAGTAGTCCGATATATCGATATCGATGTGTCTCCCCATCATGTCCATACGATGTCGATGTAGCATCACGCACTATCTATCAGGAAAAAATTTACTTGACGCGCTCAAAGCCTATTTGAATGTTGATATTCATTTTTACCTTGAAGTTTTCTTTTTTCAGCTAGGGATTACTTAAAGATAAAATCTGCGACCATTCTTGTATTGAGTAATGAGAAATAAAATAATTATCATGCTTACTACACGTCCTAAATGTATGCATAAATTAAATGTAATTTACCCTAATTTATGAACTCTAAAAATGCCTGTGGATCTCGAAAAATGATTTTAGAACTTACGTAGTTCATATTTTATAACTGAAGCATTGAGCCAGCAGAACAATGCCCTGCAGTTGGCAATACACGTCAAGTCATCGCTACACTCGTCTCTGTTATAGAAATTTCGTAAAACAGCCGTGATTTCAATCACTAATTACTATTGGAGCTCCAGTGACTCATCGCGGTTTGTCACATTGGTATGATTGGGATCGAGGGCTCTTAAGACTCGATTTCTTAAAGGCAGGACAATGTTGGTACATAAATTCATGTAGCTAGAGTCGAGAGACTGACATGGTGCCATTTTAGACCCGCGCTCTTTCCGCAGACTAGACTAAAGGGAATAAACGAGCGAGTGGAACACTGTTGGGACTCATTCTTCTGATAGACTAGCAACAACTTAGTACAAAAAAGCAACTTACCAGTTCATTATTTTCCTTTCTCCATTCGTCCCTTATTCTAAGCCGGTGACGTAACGTCCCTTTCCAAACACTACTGCGGTGGATCGTAGCATAGTGTAAACATAATACTTAATTACTCTATTATCGTAGGCAATGTACAAAATGTAGATGAAGGCCTTTCAAGCACTTCATTCCAAATCATTATATTTAATTTGTTTCCAGACTCTATGCCCTGCGGGCCTTTCTGCTCCCTTTGGAACCTTCGATTTTTTGAAGATGCCATCGATTGACTTCAGGTTTCACGGAGGCTGGTCCACCAGCCCATTCCGGGAAAGATTCTTATCTTGTGGTATATTTGTCAGTAGTCAAATACTTGGTCTTCCACATAATCGATTATTTTCATATCATTATCTTACTATTAATCTTGGGAACAGAGATTCAGGGCTGCATTAGATGTTTGTAGTTTTTGCCAAGTAGGTGAATTTAAAAAGAGCAAGCTGATTAAATTTTTCCGAGGCTGAATGGTTAAATTAAATGTAAATATGAAGGGATATCTACGGGAGCAGGAAGCCCTACCCCAATACTAATGAGTATTTTAGATGAGAGTGGATTTATTCTCGGAAGGGGAAACAGTTTTAGGAATGAATCTCAGAATTTTATAGCAAAGATAAGACTACAAATTTGAGAAAATCCCCGGTGTCACTTATAGGAGTCATGTTGAATTCAACATGTTTAAGATGGGAAAATTTGTCACATTACAACATATGATTTCCAATAATACACAAAGGATATCATACTGTCTACTTTATTTTCAACTCGTTCTACACGTGTTTCATCTGACTAGCAGTCATCATCAGGTACAACTGTTGTACTTAATGTAGCTGATGATGACTGCTAGTCAGTTAAAACACCTGTAGTACGAGTTGCAAATAAAGTAAACAGCACGATATCATTTGTGTATTATTTAAAAATGCTGCTCTACAACATATCGCCTAAGAGAGTGGTTTCTATTTACTTGATTTCTAACTGCCAGTCATAGTTTCGGCACAATGTTCCTTCTTTACAGTGTCCTTTACTTTTACTTGGATTTTTATGAACATTTGCCATACATTTTTTTCGGCGTTGAATTTCTTTCTCCCTGCCTGACCATCATTCGACCATGGTGAAACCTATAGAATACCCCTCTTTGACACCTCCCCGTCGCTCCATCTTCGTCGCAATTTCTCTCAGCCAATAGCTTCGCGCGAATCCTTATTTCAGATCCTTATTTGGTTCGCTGACCTCTCAGGAACGCTCCCGAATCGAGCGTAATCGGCGGTCTCCTTCTGTTTTTTCGAGCTTCATCTGGATTGATCCTGAATGTGTTCTTTCTTAAGACTGAATTCTCTCGACTTTTCTGGAGTCATCAGAAAAGATATAAAAGAGATGCCCTCTTAAGGAACTCAATTTAACCCAGAAGATCGTGTACTTACCGTGTTCGTAGTATGATAAAAGACGTGGAAATTTAAGTTCGTCTCATTTTTTTTCATATGTAGTGTCGTGCGTGCGCTGATACAGTGACAAGTGGAAACATCTTCACAGAAAAAATTTTAACGGTTGCTTTTCTCTGTGCGTTTCGTGAAACATAGCTTTGAGTTCGAGACGTTGTGACAATTTGCCAGATGATTTTTGTTACGTATGCGGCGAATATAGAGTTATTAAAAATCGTATGTAGAGCATTACAGACTATGTAAGACAACTTTATCTTGCGTATTTTGGCATGAAACACGGAGACCAGGACAAATCGTGGTCTCCTCATAAAGTTTGTGTACAGTGACTCAATGATCTACGCTAATGTCTCAAAGGAAAGAAGACTGATTTACGATTTGGAATTCCTATGACATGGAGGGAGCCGAAAAACTACTCTGATGATTGTTACTTTTGTTCCTGCCATTTCCGTGGGTATAACCGAAAAAATCAAAAGGTAATCTCTTATCCTGATAACATTCCATCGGCCATACCTCATGGTCCTGATGTGCCAGCGCCTTTGCCTCCAACTGAATTGCCAATCATCTCTTCAGAGTCTTCAGACTCAGAAAATGCAGAAGGTCAAGGCTCCAATACCGAAAATAAGCCCTCTGGAGGCGATTCACATCATCCCTTCTCTCAGGTTGAATTTAATGATCTGACTAGAAATCTGGGCTTATCAAAAGATGCAGCTGAATAGTTGTGCTCCAGATTGATGTAAAAAACTTATGGGCCTAAGGAACTTCTTTTTATTGGTACAGGAATCAAAAAAAGGAATTTTTAAAGTACTTTGAGGAAGAGGAGAACCTGTTCTAATGCTCTGATGTTCCTGGATTGATGAGCGAGTTTAATATTACGTACGATAAAGATGAATGGAGGCTGTTAATAGATTCATCGTAAAGGAGCCTTAAAGCTGTCCTTCATCACGGAAGCCAGTATGCACCTGTACCAGTTGGACACTCGGTGCATTTAAAAGAATGCTATGAAAACCTGGCTCTCGTTCTCTACAAAATAAAATATGTCGACCACGGTTGGACCATTTGCGATGATTTGAAAGTTATCTCCATGCATCTTGGTCAACAAGGCGGATATACAAAGTTTCCATGTTTCATTTGTGAGTTGACAGCTGTGATAAGCTCAACATTGGGTCAAAAAAGAATGGCCGAAAAGACAAAGTCTTGAACCAGGCACCGAGAATATGATTTGGAACAGTTTAGTTGATCCAAAAAAAGTATTTTTACCCCCTCTGCATATAAAATTAAGTGTAATGAAGCAGTTTTTCAAGGCTATTCCAAAAGATGGCGATTGTTTCAAATACCTGTGCAAAAAGTTTCCAGGTTTTTCTCTGTGTCAAACTTTCATGTACACATGCATAATATTTGCTTTTATGTTAGTTACCTAAATAAAAACAAATTAAAATAGTATGTTGGTAATTTTCTTCCAGAAACTGCACCATAATTTGATGTAAAAATTTTAACTCAAAGGAACTTTTTGTTATTCTCTCGACCAGAGCCGGCTTGTGCGATCTGTCAACTGTGGTTTTCATCCATTTAAACCTATAAAAAATATTTTATTGCTGAAAAATCAATTTGCCTCGCCACTAATCGATTATTTAGCATAGATTTTAATGGATAAAAATCACTGTTGCCAGATAGGACATGCAAAATGCAAATAGGATTTTTGAAAAAACACCGATATAGATTTTACAAAAAATCCTGACGTGATGGAAAAAATGGAGGTCATTTTCGAAATCAGCGCACCAAATAATATAACACTCAGCGAAAACTTCTCTTGTATTTTTCAAAAACTTCAATTTCGCAGGCCTGTGTAATTAGTCCTCTACGGATACTGAAAATAAATAAACTACTGCTCTAGCGCATAACATGCAATTCCTTGTTTCACTAACCACGGTAGTTTTTGCCGTAGGTATATTCGGTGACGCGCAACAGTTCAATTGATTAGGCAAAGAGGGTGATTTTGTGTTTTCCAGAGAGAAAAAGCAATGTGTTTTTATGTGATGTGTTAATTTCTTGAGACGTTCAGTGAAAAATATCATGAATTTCGTAGCCCCTGTTAACTGGCTGGGATTTAACGCCAAATGAGGCAAAATGATGTCCTGTACCATAAAGTACACTAATAACTGTTTTTTCTCCCGCGAGTAATTTGAGTGTTTACTTTCTCCATAAAAATGTCTGTTTTTGCAGAAAAGTGTCATAAATGAAGGGATCCAAACTTGAGGTCGGCTTGACACGTCTGGTTTGAAGGCCTTGCGTTCAATATTTTTCGTCGAAGTTTCATCGAACGGCATTAAGGGGCTCTTCTTTAAATCTTTTTCGGTCTTTCTGTTTTCCTTTGTCTTGTATTTTATTTCAATTCTCCTCTTTGACTTTCTTTGTCATTAGAATGATGTATTCCATTGTTGATCATCTTATGTAATTATTCCTATAATTTCTCCTGCCATATTGCTTTCAATAAGCTCTTGTACAGAAAAATGTGTCCGCTATGTTTGTTCCTCCTTTGCTTGGTTTTCATTATACTTTTCTTCAAGAAACGTGTTTTAAAGTGATTCTCTCTGTCTATTTGATCATTACTATTCTCCCGCACACCATTTTTCGATTGGATCCAATCTCTTTTACTCTGCAGCTGTTATTGAGGAGTGTATGCAAGTATAGTGAGTATATGCCAGAGAATGCTCTATATATATATGCTTAAATAAAGTGTTTGATCAGTTTTGAATATTAAGAATTAAGTAGGTTTTGAAATGCTACTTTTAAAATCACGCAGTCTCTGCAGTTTAGCATTTATCCTGTCAGCATAGCTTTATAATGAATGCCTTCGATGCAGTGAGACACATCATCTGAGAAATACTGGACTAATCTCGGAACCACAGCCTTGGGGCGCTTGGTGAAATTCTCTCCGCCCGGTGGACGGAAAGAGTCGGCATATAATTATGCGGAGGGACACAGAAATCATTTTAATCGAAAATGAATCGGAAAGTTGAAGATTTTTGGGTCCAATTCAAAAGTAAATGCTCGTATTGACCAGCTGCAGGCAAATGACGAAGAGGCAGTGCGTGACTCAGAATGGCTTCCATTCTTTCGTGCATACCTTTTCCTAGTTAATCGAAATTTGGAGAAATTTTAAAATTCCAACCGTGTCTGTGAACCATTTATCGTGAATTCGGAGATGGAAATAGTTGACTATTATGCCTAACGCTCAAAGTTTATGGGAAGAGTAAAATGATCTTAGACTGACCAGTAATTTAATTTTAACTACCACGGCTACTGTCGAACTTCTGGAATAATCTAAAATCGCCTTAAAATACCAGTATTTGCCGCTATTCGGTGTAGAAAAGTATTTAGTGATGATGTGACTAGATTATGGTATGTGGGCAATCCGATATATACCCTCATCACTCTCGCCGTAAGGGATTTTAAATTGCATTCAAAAGTCCATGCTTCCATTACGTTGCATCAAAATGGTAGCGGCTGAAGGCTTATGAGTAGTAACAATCAGAATTTAGGATTATGCAATCTAGATTAGTATTATCGGTAGGCAGTAATGACACCTTCTACCTTTCATCGTTTGACAATATACAGATATTTCTAATTTGAATATTTGGGTCCAGAGAAGTACCTAACTATCAGAAAAAGTAGAGCATATAAAACTAAAAGTTTTTATGGAAATGACGGTCGAGGTTTCCTTTTTATTGCTTCCAAAAAAGTTACGATTTGATGCCCGAAAGGTTTGACGATCATTCCGTGGAAAAGGGCCTTGTTTCATTGAGAATACTCCCATCTGTTGATCAGCCATTGAGAGAAAGAATGGTGTTGATCAAAAATGCCACTTTTTGGAACATGGGCTCCATGTAGCCTAAATAAAAAATTTGACCGTTAGGGCTTGTACATTAATGATTATTAAGTAAGGCTCACACACTCACGTAGAAAATAGGATACTGGTGGAGGAATGATACTACGTACCTAATTTAGTACGACAAAAAACAGACTCAGACCACTTTTGATCCTTCGGCTGAAATATCCAAGAATATCATGAGAATGAAATAAATGAATCGCGGATTTAGAATTGTGCTCATCTCGGGAGTCTAAAAATTTTTAGAATAGACCAATAAACTGAATTTCTGTCAAACGATTTAGTCTAAGAGCGTAGTTATTTTCTGAAACTACTACTGAAATATTAATGTAAAGCAGATGTACGCTCTTCTAGCTCATGAAACAATGACCTGTACGTGTTCGTGAAAAAATATGGGAAAAGTCCAATCTGAAAAAATTCCGGTTGTGCTCTTTTCGGGATTCATTTTAACTTAAGTGGATATCGTTATTGCGTGGATTGCCGCGGGTCGATCATTTGGCGTCTGCATTGCTTCTGGGATTTCCCCTTAATCGTTTTCCGTACAAGACAACAGTTTCGCTGATATTCCAGTCAGTTTCTTCTGGTCAAAAGCCTGACTTCTTGAGAATGGCGAATTGCTGTAAATGCAAAACTGTTGACTGGTAAAGTCAACGAACGCGGTGAAACATTGGAAGCCATGTAGATGCCAGCTTGGGTGTCTGAAAATTTTCATTCTTCGTCAAAATTGTCTCTTTATAAAAAAAAATAACTCTGTGACACAAATATGCATTACCCAAGCTGTTAGAATGGATATTTTAGATATAGATATTTTTTATTGCTCAAGTTTAGGTTTATGAACATGACTTTAAAAAAAAACAATTTGTTTTAGGTAGCTTCAAGGACCTCCTATCGGAAGCTACCACCATGACATGAGTGCCCAATTGCAAGACAGTAAACATTTCAGGTATGGTTGATATTAAGTACAACTAATCATCAAAATTTAGATAAATATGCCAGATTTAAGAATTAAACTATGAATAACCTAAATAATTTTCTCAAATAATAATAATAATAAGATGTTATCCTTTTTTTACAAAATTGAAGAAAAAAAACATTTATTTTTCTTTTACTCAAAAACAAAGTCTAAACTTTCAAGTGCAAGCAGCCATTCCTTGAGTTTTTTAAGAATACAATTTCGTTTTTATAACCTTTTTAAGTAGGTGGTAACATATTGTATATTTTAGTTCCAATGTGAGCATAACATCTTTTAAATATAGCCTATTACAGCTAACTAATAACCTACTGTACTGCATCTACTCGTGTGTATTTTACGCTTGGAAATGTGTGTCTGTTGTGGACTGAGTGGTTGTTTGTTGTAGAATATTTTACTCGAATTACCACTGTGAATGGGTTTGAATAACCTACTATAGTACATCTAGTCGTGTGTATTTTACGCTTGGAAATAGATGTCTGCTGTGGACTGAGTGGCTGTTTGTTCTAAAATATTTTACTTGAATTCATATTCATATTTTATTCCACACTTTCTACATGCAAAAAACTTGCATAGAAATTTTCACTGTCAATTAATGGAACGTTGACACCCCTGAGGAAATAAATTCCCCATTAATATCAAGTGAACACAAAAGCTACGTCCTCTTTCGGTTAAAATCACAAGGTGCATTTAATCGTCTGTACAAGCTGCGACAAGACTTGTATACTCTGAATGAGTTTGAATATCCTACAATACTACATCTAGTCGTGCGTATATTTTACGCTTGGAAATAGGTGTCCGCTGTGGACCGATGCGGGAAAACTCCGCCGCCGGGCTGCTGCCACTCTCTGAGACGTGGCGTCGCTGAGTGATATGAGGTGGGAGGATAGGATACGGGAAGGGGTTGTAAGCGGAGGGTTCGCGCAAGAGCAGCCACCGTACCGACTGAAGGGAGGAGGGTGTCGAGGCGTGGGGGGAGATGGACGGATCGATGACGAGGAGGCAGGCGACACTCGACACAGGGGGGGGAGGTGCAGGAGGGAGAGGAGGGAGAAGGGTGGTTTGAAGGCAGGGGATGCGGCGGCGCATCGCGGGGCAGCCAGCCAATCGCGTGCGGGCGAAAGTATGCGAGTGTAGGCGGCCGGCCGCGTGTGCGTTGGTTGGGAAGGGGGGGACGGAGATGGGGGGGTGGGGAGAAGGGGATGCGGTAGGCAGGAGGTTAGCCCTGAGGCTGAGGGAGCCGTCGACGGAGGAGGAGGTGGTAGTGGGCGTGCGTTTAAAATCTCAATTTCAAATCGAATCGGATTTGTCTGTCGCTCTCCTCTCAGCGATACGGGCGAGCACGCCTTCCCCCTCCCCTCCTTCCTCTATCTACCCCCCCCCCCTACTCCTCCCCCTACCCTACCCACCACCTCCCCTTCATTCCTCCCTAATCGATAACTCTGAAGCAAATGGACGAAGCGATGCGAGATGAGGAGGTGGAAGCTGTAAGAGGATTCGGCCCCGGGACCATTGGCCTCCTCCTCTTTTCCTCCCCGTCTTCCCTCCTGCGTGACAATGCTCCCTTAGTCCTCCGTGGCGCCTCTGTAAACCTCTCATTCCTTGCCCTTCAAATAAACCCTTGAACGAAGAGTATTTTTATGAGAGTAGTTTTCCGTGGTTATTTCCTTCAAATCATTATCATTAACCTTCAAGCTTGTAAGATTCTAAGATTGTTTGTGATAAATAACGCGTGATAATATTTTCTAAAATCTTTTAACGTACTGCCTGGTTTTTACTGCCTAAAGCTACTGTTAGCAATCATTATGTGTAAGCGTATGACCTTTTACACAACGTTGTTATAAAAAACCTGGCGCATACTACAACTAAAATGTTGATATTTAAATAAAGAAATGAATATGGCTTTATATCGTAACAAGAAGGATTTATTCTATGGAAAGTTTAACCTACCCATCGTTTTCTTGGTATGAGCACAAAACAACCTATTGTGTGCAACCTGATGGCACCTGTACTATTGGCTACCGGTCGCTGGTCTAACTCATCAACATCAGATGGAAAAAATACATAGCTCTAAGGTTTGACATTATAATCTCTGGTTAAGCATTTTCTCGGCCTGGAAAGCGATGCTTATTTTTTCTCCTATCGATTATACTCGCGTCAACGAAGTGGTTGTTTGTTGTTAAATATTTAACTCAAATTCTCCGGTAATATTAATTGATCACAAAAGCTACGTCATCTTTCGGTTAACGTTTACCAGAAAGTAACTTTGAAACCTTGCCTTACAAAGTTTTTGAACTAAACCCGATGATGACGTGTTAAACATCAAACCTTGTTAGAGCATCGAAACATTTTAGAAGCAGTTTAGATGAGAGGTCTATATAAAAAATTTACAAAACAGCCAAAACATCTGTTTGTCCATGTACTCCTTTCTCCTATCAGCACTACCTACTTCTCCGATTAAATTAACTTCCCAACTGCCTAGAAATTACTCTTGCACCAGCCGAACATAATTCCTATTCTCTAACACATTCCTGAAGGGTCCACGCTAGGCTTAGGGAACCAACGGATTTATCTTCACTAGTTCTTGCTCTAAAGTCTTTGCTTTATTTAGTCCTTTTGTTTGTTTGTAAGTTGAACCTTATTTTCATTAAAGATGTATGTACATAACTGCATTCTATCTATAGTGCGGAAGTCAGCATCAGATAAAAGAATATTTCAGAAATACTTGAATTAAAGCGGATAAAATGGCTTGACGATCTATATGACCCCAACAACATTCACTTCATTTTAAGATCATGTCATTCCATGTCATTTAAATAGAGGTTAGTTGGAACATTAATGAGTAAAGGTAATTCTGGGATTTTAACTTTAGTAGAAGCAGTTTTTTTTAACGTTTTTCACAAAGATGAATGAATAAAATTGCTGTATGTCATGATGATATATATCTTTTCATCTTTACCTACTTTACTAGGAGGCTACTGGAAACGGGTTTAGCTAACTGGTAGTGGAAATCAGTTGAAAGTGATGCAGTTCGTAATTTATGAACGGAAGTGAGCTAAAGAGATCTCAAATGCATAAAAAAATATTTTATTTGTGAAAATAGTCGAGGTTAAATGAGAGCCACTTCAAGACCTGAGGAGGTGCAAGTTGATGTCGTAATTATGGTGGTAGCCCTTATCGGTGTTTTGCGGAAAAGATGTGTATTTGCTAGTGGTCTCTCGGTTTTCCTCGAGTGTGTGTTTCTTCGTTCCGACATTAATATTCCTTAATAGAGCTGCCTTGATTCCTTGTATCCTTGGCATGAATATGGTGGGATCTTGGCTCGCTTCAACGACAACCATAAAGAGCTAACACGAGCGGGTTAAGTCAATTGTAACGTGATGAAAGCCTACCGCGGTGAATCATGGAACATATATGTTTGAGCTTCCTTGGCAGCTCACCAGTCCTGGTGACATATTTCCAGTAATTTGCGCGCAGGTAACGCAGAGGCTGGTAGCTTGGTAGTGTTAAAACCAGTTTAATTGATGTTTTACTTTTCGAACTATTGAGGTTCGTTGTAGGTTCCTTCATATTCCATGACAGATGTAATATTTTGAGCTGAGTTACCGAGTACTTTGTCCACTTTTAATGACAATCGAAACATTATTTATGAAGTATATTACTGTCGCGCCTACAGTAAAATGACACCTGCAGGCTGGCGCACGTTGTTGCTTCACAGCAGCTAATAGAAGCTTACTGTAAACCACAACGATCGCCTTTGTCTTACAGTTATTTGTAACATGGTAGCATAAAGTTGTTTTTTCAATCGTCATGAATACGATGTATATTTTTGCATTCAAATCTTCAACTCACCCATACTTTTTGGACCTCGAATCTGCAATGTAGGGGTACATTGATATAAAATCACCAATTTTTAGGAATGGTGTTTTCTTTCCACAAGGGTTTAATTTTTTCTGCAAATTGCTTGTTTGTCTCCAATTATTTTGTCGGGAGAATGCTTGACAGCCGATACAGGCGCTACCAACGTAAGCTGCAAGTCAGCTTGGTGAAATGAACAATGAACGTTACTACTGTATGGAGACTACTTCACGAGACATTTATTTCAGCTCTGAAAATCAAATCAAATTAAGAATATTTGAACTGGCACCGTGTAGTGGCTCAGTTTTATTCGTTAAATGCGTCGAATTCGATTCTCCACCTTGAAAACAGAAATTAGTTCGATATTAATGTTTCATTTGAGTCTCCATCAAACTACCAGTGCCATGGAGCGTCTCCAGTAAGTACTGGTGGTGGAGATAGAATGAACAAAACATTATTTTTCAGTAAGAATCGGTGTGATAGCGTGTTAGGTGAGTATTCCTTGTTCAGAATACTCGTTAAGTGCACTCTAGGACCACTTTAGTATCTTACCTTAAATTCAGCGAAGCTCCAAAGTTACTTTTAAAAGATTGTACTACTTTAAAGCTGTTTTAAAGAACAAAATCTTAAATTTCATCGGAAATTAATGGGGATTATCTGTGTGATTCGAAAAGAATTAATTAGCCATTCAAGAGCATCGATTCGGAGCATTCGTTAGCGCACCTATGCGTGCTTGTACTTGCGCTTTAACATGCATAGTGTAAACATGCCTTAAGGTAGTCCGAGCGAGATAGTTCCCTAGTCATAATAGAGACCATATTCGAATTATACGTCTTAATTTCAGCAGCTGTAGGACACATCAATTAAATATTGCATTATTAATGGTGCAATAATATAGTTTTATATGACAGAAATTGTAAGTAATTAAATGAAAATATCTAAATAAGTCTTTAACTTGGCTCATTTTTTTCGCGCGGTGCGTTTGAAACTCCTTCAAAACGGAGGATTTTTTGTAATACCCAATAACCTACTGCGGTGACAATATGAATAATTTCCAAGTATATTGGAGAAAACATACAAACTACACGCTGCTAGTTTTTTTACGACATCTAAGTGTTAGAAATTACTCATTTTGTAAAATCTCTTTGCAGTGCATACACGTACCATTTCACATGTAAAAGGGCTGGTATTTTTTGGCAAATATCTCCGAAAGTAATGTCGTAATTGGTTGAATTTTTAGTGTCATTAGAAGGGTGAGATATTTTTCTTTAAAATGAGACCAGATTCTTTGATTTCTAAGTAAAACGATATTTCGCTCAAACTAGCTTAAGTAAATAAGTATATTGTGAAACGGTCTTTTCACTAGCCTGTGGTGAGGTAACGAGAGAAAATCTTACAATGGTGTTTTATTGCAAGTGGCGTGGGCGAGGCACTTGGGCATTAATGTAAGTGGGGTGGAAAGGCCAATGTTTAGTGGATGGGATGAGATGAGCAGGCAGCGCCCTGGAAAAGGGGTTGCGCCGCGGACAATGACGCGGAAGGAGAGAAGTATGAGAAGACACTGGCGTCCAATCCGCCTTCCGTTCTAGTCGGGGGAGAAATGTATACCCCACCCTCTTCCTCCCATCCAACCCCCCCCCCACCTCCCTCCACACAGAAGCTGTCTCCCTCCCCTCATTTCCCTCCGCATCCCTCCCCACTCAACCCCTCCCCTATCATCCCTGTCTCTTCTTCCCCCTCCCCACTCTACCCCCCCCATCATCCCAATCTCTTCTTCCCCCTCCCACAAACCCCCCTCTTCTCCACTTTAACGCCTCTCCTTCCCCTTCCTTCCTCCCTCCACCCCTCCCCCGTCTCTTCCCCCAGTCCTCGCCTCATTTTCACCCGCCCTCCTATTCCATCTCCGCGCCTCGGGAATGGGAAATAGGTTTCGGATGGCGTGCCGGGAGGTACGACACAAGCGCACACAAGATGGAGAGCGGAGCCGTGCCCTGCTGGCCCTGCGCGTTATCGAACGCCTCTTTGAGATATCGGCAGCTCGTGGTGGAATGATCCTGAGGAGTGAGTCGGTGCTTTCCGTTCGCTATTCTGCACGTCTCACGTAGACGCGATTGCTTACTATCCATTACAGATCCAGCACATCGGTTGACGCCCTTCACAATAAACCGAAAGCAGAGTTAATCCGTTCTACTACGTGGGATTGCGCATTTTAAGCCACAGTTTACGATCGCGCGACGGTGTTTGACCCGTCGACGTTTTTCTCACGATTTCTCGAATTTCAGGCACCTAAACTCGACAGATTATTGGTAAATCTATTGTAAATATGGGACTCATTGTATGCACTCATAGCGATTATTTAATGAAATTAAATTACGGTCCTCACCTCCCGCGCCATCGGACGAAGGTATACGATGAAAAAACTTCGATAATTTTATCCGTCGTCATTTTTGTATTGTATATTAGTCAAGGCGTCAAGCGTGAGGAATGAAGAGTTCTTTTGTTACTCTTGGGTAAAAAGCTTACATTTTAAAGTATGTTTTTGAACGAAATAGTTGACTGTTCGCAAAAAATGTGAAAACCAACGCAACGGGATATGAAAACATTCGTGTGGAGCTCTATGGGTCGGACCATTGAAAAAGCTGACCAGAAAAGACTAAAAGCCTTCCAAACCTGGTGCTGGAGGAGGATGCTGAAGATAAAATGGACGGGAAAAATAAGTGATGAAGTTTACAGAGTAGTAGAAGAGTAGAGGACCATATGGAACACAATTCAGATAGGAAGGACCAGATGGATTGGTCACACTCTGAAGCACAATGGGTTGTGAAGAATACAATTGAAGAAAAAATAGATGGGAAATTCCCCAGAGGTAGACCCAGGGATAAGTTACTTGAACAAATAATGAGGAAAGTAATTAGGAAGAGATACCAGGAGGTTGGGGAACTAGCATTAGATAGGGAAGGGTGGAGGGTTGCAGTCAACCAACCTTTGAATTGAACGACCAATGGATGACGCAAAACATGCGGCCTTGACCATTTTTATCTGCAGAATTCTACCTACTAGGATATTACCAAACGTGTCACATGCAAACATGGTTCCATTCATCGTTATTCTTTAGCGCTAACAATATCTTGTGTGGAAAACTCTCTCCAGGTGGAGTTAAACGGTTTTTTTCTTGTGTAACTTTATTGAACTCATCCGATTTGAAATAAGAGTTAACTGCTTATTTTTATCGTTTCCATTACATCCCGATCTTGGTTCTGTTGTATCTATTTAATCGGATGTGCTGAAAAGAAAATTGTTACTCCAAGTTCGTTGAACTGCAGTGAGCGGATAAAGAATTATACAGGTGATGGAAAGACTGTTGGTATCTGATAAAGAATCAAGGGCAAATATCAAAGAATGAACGATTGGCTTCCAGGCCAAAGACCAAGTATGGATCTACAATCCCCTGGGTCGGCGTGGCCTGTCACCTAAACTTCAACGAGCGTAGGAAAGCCCGTATGAAGTCCTGAAGCGAATATACAATGTCATTTATCGCATTCGCAAACTCCCTCCAGGAAAACCTAAAGTGGTCCATTTAAATTGAGTTGCACCTTACAAAAGTGGCTACACAAGAGTCTTGAAAAATTTAGATCAGACGAATTTTAATCTGATACCGAGGGTATTATTTTAATCCTGTATTGTATCTCTAGACCTGATAGAAGCGCTAAAATGAATCGTTTTAGTGTTTTGTGTGAGAGGTCACTCATTCATTTGTCACAGGTGAACTCTTCACGCTATAAAAAAAATCTTCCTGATCTCTCTACACTATACTCATCATTCAAAGAGCATCTCAGTCCTTCGATAATAGTTTGGACTTCTCGTCGCTGGTCGGCTGATTTCTCTTCTTCCTATTCCTTCAGTAGTAGGATTTTCTTTTCCAATGACTTCTCGTTTTTAGGTGAAATGGTGTCGTTGACTGTTCTTTACGTTCGGTTGACCAAACTGCCATTTGGCAAGCCGTTGTTCCCCATCATTAAGCGTTACTCATCCGGCAAAATCCTTCCCATTCGCTCTGCGGAATAGATCGCCTTCAAAATTACCTAGGGACATCGTTCGAAGAAAGAATATCCTGTTTTTCTCCTTTGATATTCCCGGGTTTTTGTTTGCAAGCGAGGTGTGGTTGATGTAGAAATCGGGTCCCTCGGTTTATATTTGGATGTTTTTTTTGACAAAATATAAATCACTTGTCTTGGTTGTTACTAATAAGGGAATAATTTTGTCCAAGATTTTCTCTCCGCCCGGTAATTTTAAAGTCATGCAAAACAATTTTGACGCCCAAATATTTCCCTAGTGCAGGTGAAGGTTATGGCTTATGATCGTATGGTTCCAAGTTTAAGTAAGGATGCTTTCAAATATTTTATGACGAACATAAGCTAAAGGATATTCCGAGTATCACTCATTTGGTTGCATTGAGTGGTGACGTCGACAGTCGTCTTTTCCTGTAAGATGGAAATATTGTTTTCACTCGAGAGGAAAATTAAAAATATTTGTTAACAGAGAAAATAGTTCAGTTATAAAATTGCTCATATATGCCAATATTGCATTTTTATTTGAAAGTAACTCCATCTATCGGCAATGTTTATGAGTCACAAAATGGTCCTTTGTTTGTCGTGATTTGCTTTTTATTTTATTTATGTGATTAAGCGTCAGTACATAGTAAGAAATCAAGATGAATAGTTCTTGTTCTGACAGTGAAAGGATGTGTTTTTTAAGTTCCAAAGTGAATATATTTTTCTACGAAATATACTTTTAATTCAATAAATTGGTTCCTACATTTCTTCAGTCAACGGATTCAAGTCAACTTCAGTCGTGTGATTCAGAAAGATCTTAAAAATAGCTTTCTCGAACTAAAATCTGATATAGCAATCTTTACCTATTATTTTTCTGTGTTTCAAAGCTTATTCAAGTCATTCATTTCTTTAGATTTCGGAAAATATGGAAATCAAAGAGAGATACATCTGGCTATTTGGGTGGATTTCTCCATCTGTTCGCCCTTAAAATCCCCAATTGTTCAAGTAACATCACGTACAGGTTCATATTCCTGTGTATGAGTTTTTTTGCTTTTGCAATCCAGGGCCCGTTTCGTAATTTGTTTAATTTTTTTCTTTAACAATCCAGGCATCATGTCAATTTTTTTGTATCCAGCAGATCTGGCAAATTTCATCATTGGTTGTTCAATCCTAAGATTGGTTGACTGAAACTCTCCATCCTTCCCTTTGTAATGCTAGTTCCCTTTGGAATGCTCCTGGTATCTCTTCCTATGTACTTTCCTCTTTATCTGGTCCATAAACTTATTCCTGGGTCTTCCTCTGGAGACTTTTCCCTCTATCTTACCTTCAGTTATGTTCTTCACAAACTCATTGTGTCTCAGGGTGTGTCCAATCCGTCTTGTTGTTCTTTTCTGTGTTGTGTTCTATATAGCCCTTTCCTCTTCTACTCCTCTGTAGAGTCACTTCATCATTTCTTATTTATTCCGTCCATTTTATCTTCAGCATCCTCCTACAGCATCAGATTTCCAAGGCTTTTAGTCTTTTCTGATCAGCTTTTCTAATGGTCCATGCTTCCGATCCATAGAGTGCTACGCTCCACACGAATGTTTTACGTACTGTTTCCTGGTTTGTAGTCCTATCTTCTTTGAGCACGACAGTAGTCCTTTGCCTATGAACGCCTTCTTAGCTTGGGATATTCCCCGCTTGATGCCAGTTGTACTTCTTCCGTCCCACGTATATACTTCCGAGACATGTGAAGGAATCCACTTGGTATTGACCTGTTATTGCTTGCCCTTTTGTAGGTAATAAAAAGAATCGTGTTTGCACTCAAGAAAATTCAGCCTATGGTCATGACGCCTGCTGAAATCGACGTCGCTCTTTTGTTCCCGAGCCTTTTGGTTCCACTCGCTGCTGTGATCACTGTTACGTTTCTGGTGTGCAGCGGTCGATCCATGACTCATCCATGGTACTAAATAGGCGCACGAAATTAATTGAATTCTTTTTCAAATATTCTTAATGTGTTCTGAAATTCGTTTTTGCATTTGTTTTTTATCAATTTTAAACTGATGCGGCACTCATTTTGGGTTTTTTTTTGTACTTATTTATTGATTAAAAATGAACAGTGGGCTTTCTTTAGAGAATCCAATGGTCTCAGTTATTTCTTGTTTCTTCATTCGCCGATCGGTCAATGTCATATTCTGCACTTTCTCTATGTCTCCAATTGTGTTTACAGTTTTTTGTCTTAATTCATTTGAATCATTTTCAAGAGAGTTACAACTACGTTTATTACACGAGGTCACGCCCGAGACAACGGAACTACGTTTACTTTCAGCCATCCCAATTCTTTCGAAAAAGAAGCAGAAGGCACATCATTAAACGTTCCTATCATTGCATGATTTTCCATTGGTGATGATCCGTTTGAAACGAATAATTTCATGTCGGAAAGATATTGCAGTCTATCCATTTCAACAAATCAATTCCCTCAAAATCTATCTATTTTAAAAGACTGTTGAAGGAAAACTGTTTGACGAATCACCTTGAAGCTTAGCTAAGAATTTGGTGACACAAATGTCAGCTAAAAACAACAACGCTATGTAGTAGCCCATCAATCTCTGGGTAAGGTCTAGAACTTTTCACTCTGACCTCGTATATCGTGTGGCAAAACTGTAATGTTTCAACTCTATTTTTAATAGCAAAATCAGTTTCAAAATAATTGTATACTTCTAAGACATTACGGCCTATACTAATTGGTGGAAGATTGAATTTCCCCTTTATTGCGAGTTGAAAGTGACTCTTTGAGTTCGTGTCGTAAAATTGGCTAAATTCACACTCAAATTACTTATAGACCTGTGCGTCTTCTCTTTATTATGTACAACAACAGTCTTCCGTGACATCTGAATGCGTTATATGTGAGATCACATGGAAAAATGAGAAACTAGGTATATTTCTACTCTATACTCATACCATTTTGCGGGAAAATTGTTTAACAGATTCAAACTTACTATAGGAACTGAATAGTGATAAAATTCGTTCTGTGAATTATATACCTATAAATCGATTCACGGGCAATATCCGATTGACGCAGCACTTTCGAAGGCTGGTATGGTTTGTTGATAGAGTTCAATTGTGGCCTGGTTGAGTGCAAGGAACTGAAAAGAATTGTTTTTTGTTCTTCGGGAGAATTTAGGATAGGCTTAATCTTCCAAATTTTGCCAATTCCCTGCTCGATATTTTTTCTGATTCATTATGTGAATATAATATGATGCGTTACAAATTTACCACTGCTGCATTACAAAACCATCATGCTTTCATTGTATTTCTATGGTGATTTAAGCAATGAGAACGATAGAGACTGATCGAAAAACATTTTAATTTTGCTCGAATGACCATGGTCTTCCAATCGTGGATTTTTGATTTTTATCCGAGGTATTCGTTTGATAATTTTGTTAATTTATTTGTTCCTCGTATATGCACTTGCTTATATGGGTAAATATTACAAATTTCATAACGAGGGTCATTGGTTCCCCTAAGGATAACATCCTGTTTGGGATTAACCTAGTCTTCTTTGCCTGACAAAATCACATCTTTGTAGAAAATGACAAAAATTAGTCAATGTGCCGCAAATTACAAATTTCTTTAGATACATTATTTTTTGATACAAAATAATATTTAAAAAAATAAGAAAATGAAGATGGATAAAACAATGATAACGCCGGAACACACGAAAGATTCTGATTAGGATCACTGCAATTTAAATAGATAGTTATATTTTTATTAGATTATGATACATGAATAATGTAACATGAACCTTGTTGCAGGAAAGAAAATCCAAAGTGAATTAATTACAAGCAAACCTAACATGCACAACTTGATAGATTATTCGCCGTTGAAAACAATCTTACATGAAAATTCCGCGGTATCCTTCGATTTCTGCGTAAGTCCACATGGTGTCGCTGGCGACTGTTTCTTCGTCGTTTTGAGCTGGTAAGGTGTTTGATTGTTTCCTAGGGAGGAGGCGCACCATGGGAGAGGGGGGCTACCAGTAACAGCAGCGAGGCTTCCTCACCTGTGGTCACCGCGAACGCCAAAAAGGCGCCGAGGATTTTTATCTGAGCTCAGCGAGCCACCGATTGCATCAACGTGGATATTAGAACACCTTTTCTTTATAACTACCGTCCCAATGTTTCATCTAACGACTAATAAAGTAGCAAATTGGCCTTTATTATGCCAAATTACAGTTTATTACCTTTAGTGGACGTTGTGTTAAACGCAAAAGGAGGCAGAGGAACGAGACTATCTGTTAAAAACAGCCAGGGAATCGTTCTTGGGGGGATATATACCTATATGATCGGGATTAACGTGTGCGCATAAGTCGAGGAAGTCAAATAGAGGAGGAGATGAAAAGTGCTGAGCGTTGACTGGAGAAAATGATTTGTGTGAACGAGACGTAACTAGATATGGACAACGAGAAAAAAACCGATATTTGCAAAAAGTGATACGTATGAAATTAACTTGTTTCTAATTGCAATTCAAATAGATTTTTCCCTTAAATGTAGTCATTGTTAAATTTTTGCTTGTTTGGGGGTTGTAGTCGATTCTTTGAACATGTACGATAATTTCAAAAAATTCAGGTGATATTGTGGTGGAAGTTGGTTTGTAATAAGAACAATAATCGCACTTTTCCACAGATTTTCAGTACAATTACAACGTATTCCAACTCATGGAGTCATCATCAGGTGTTATACATTAGGTTTAGTACCCGATGATGACTCCGTGAGTTGTTGCGATTGTTGTGTTCATTAAATACATTAGAGATTGTTTTCTGTAAAATAATTTATATTATTTGTCGATATTTTGTCTGCCATGGATATTAATTTTTCTATCCTTTGGATAATTTTTGTCTCCGGAGTTAGATGCCTTCCTTCATCAGCTCCTTTGTTCTTAGGTTTATCTTAAGTTTGCATTCACCTTATCAGTTCCGTATTAATGCTAAAATTTTTCGAACTGTTTTTCTTTCAAAAATCTCAAGCAAATGTCATGGTTTTTCCGCCTCGAGGCATTATGATGTATCGCTATCGCCATAAAATAGCGATTTCGCAATGTAACTCTCCACAAGTCTGTATTTTTGTTGGTTATTAGATAGTTAATACCGTTTTTTACGTTTATTTTATTGTTTTAGCAATAAATCAAGGTGTTTTAATGCTAAAAATGTAATTCATCATGTCAAAAACATGCAATGCCATTAAGGCCCAGATAACACTGATGTAATGTCTTGGGGCCTTGAATATGCTGCCTCTGCTGGTTTTCTAGAATTGAATTTTTAGAATCTTTCTATTCTAGAAAAAATTGGTAGAATTTATATTGGTTTGATAGGATGAACCCTTATTGAATTGTGTGTTTTTTGTTTTTTATAGAAAACAAGTATAATCACTGCCATTTTAATGGTTTCTGTTTATTTATTTGTTTTCGTTCACATATTTCTTCACTGTTTGGATTTGTTTTTTACTTTTTTCTTGTTCAATATTAAGCTTAATGGAGAGTAAATTTTCGATTCCTCAACTTCTGTACTAGTATTTTTATAATTACCTAGCTGTATGTCTCTTTATTCCGTGATGCAAAGCCCTGAGTATGCCAATATATTTGGCGAAACGTTGGCTCTGAGTTAAATACGTGAAAGACCAAATATTCAAGAATCTCGTTATTATCTATATTATTTAGCGCTAATGAGGAAATCTGTTCAAGTGTAGTTGAAGTATTTCTAAATATATGTCAGGTGTCTTAATGCTACGCGTTAAGCCGAGGCATCACACCCACTCGACCAGTTGAATTCGTCATGATTTCCGACCCTAGATTTTTTGTTTAAGACCTACGTCAAAAATAGAAATTTTTAGAGTATATATAATAGACTTTTGCCAATGGAGGCCCGTATCTGAAATATGACAATTTTATCTCGGAGAATAATTAAACCACAGGGAAAACGGCAAGATATGGGGTATATTTTACAAAAACGATTATTATTATTAAAAAATTGTAAACAAATGGAGGTGTATCAATCCTTCTTCTATCAGAATGCTAAGTAGCAGCCGTCATGGTTGTAAGATAAAATCTGTAACTGGTTCATTTCGACAAGCTACCTGAATGGTTTTCGGACATGATATGCTCGAAAGGTGTCTCAAATAGTTCAGCCTTTTCAGTTCAGTTCAGCCAGTTCAGATCTCAGATCAGCGCTTCCTATACTTACGCGCTTGAGACTTGACCACATCTTACCGACGACTGTTGCCTTGAGCGAGAGTTACCCTGGAGTAAGATACTCCTGACGTCAACAGGCCTCGATCGGATGCGAGTGACGCCATCTATAATATTTTCTTCAGAACTATTCCTTAACGACGGGTAAGATGCGTCCCCTTAAAATAGAATTAAATTGCCCAAAAACCGAACTGTTATCAATTTTTTCCACTTTCATCCTTAGAAATTACGAATAAGTGAACGTATGCAGAGTTGTAAGCAAATTTGTATACATGAACAAAAATCGCTCCGACCACCTCGAGTCGAGGAGGACGGAAGGGGGAGAGGGAGAGGGGTGAGGAGTGGGGGAAGGGAGGGAGATTAGAAGGGGGGAGGTGTGGGGGCTTCGGGGGTCGTTGGTTGGCTGAGGCGAGGAGGAGTGGAGTGGGAAAAGAGGGGAGAATTACGAGGGGGGAGGAGTGGGTGCGAGTGGTGTGGGGCAGGACAGCACACACATCTCTTATGGTCGACTCCCGTGACTGACTGACTCCTCTGGTCGACTCGCTCACACAACCGACATTTGACTCGTATTATATTACCACCGCCTGCTGGCCTTTGCCACTCTATCTCCCCGCTGGAATCCGCGGCGACGAAGAAATGAGCCCGGAATTTTGTGCTCGGCGTCGTGCTGCTCCTTTATAATGCGCCCCAGCCGTAAACATACCCACATACATACGCTTATTGCATCCTTGATACGCAAAATCATACCGCCGATGTACATAAGTTCATTAATTTGCCTCCGCCCTAATCAGTGCATGCAATTTAGTTGATAAATCACGTCGCTCTTTGACTTGCCTCCACATCCTTTATCGCTATTAGCTCGCGTGAGTTATTTCTAGGCGTAAAATTGCCGTGAAGCACAACTTATTACGCCAGTAATCGGAATTCATTGAGGGAGAAACATTTGTATTACCCTCAACGTGCGGAGAGAATGAGTTCATTAATTTATGTCTCCGTATGGCGAACACTATCGTAAAAGGCGTTTGAGTTGAGGTGAATGAATTTTTCAGGTCTGTGTTTTACACGCTGATGTAGGGAAAAATCACTCAAAAACCCAGCAATTCCTTCATGTTTCATGCTGAAAAACTTACTGTCAAAATGTGCATTACTCGTGAGATGAATGAAAGCATATGGTCACGCCAGAAGAATGATTTGGTGTGTTAGCTTTGAAAAGCTTATCGTATTTTACATTGTGTAAGTGACTATAAAGTGTATTCCTCGTACATGGCTCCCTAGGTGTGGTTGACTCCGATGATAGTTGAATGTCATTTTTCGTAATATTAATGTCAAGATATTACCATATGACATACTACCAACTGAGAGTAGAAGTTTGTGTTAGTGCTCAAGACTAGGCTATAATAGTACCGTCGTCTGTTTACATTACCTACTATCATATTATCGCCATTAAAGGAGGGGTTACGTTTTGTAGAAATTTGGAAGGTTGGAAAATTCCGAGATAAAAGTTTTTCAATAGATTATAAGTATACATGCCACGTTCTTGATCATGGGAGCGTAAGTAAAATTTCAGATATGCTTTCATGATAACAATACAACGCAAGTTTGACTGAATTGGATAATTGTTTCTTAGTAGGTACGTCAAGAGTGTAAAGAGGTTCTTATAGGGAAGAGAAAATTTTAAATCAAAGTAGGTTATGTAATAATACCACGTCTTATCTTGTTTCTCTCATCGTCAATTGTATCGATTAAAAATTATTTTTATTTATAAATTATAAGGTCCTTGATATCAAGAGTCTAACGAGATTCTTTTGGAGAGGAGATAATTTAAAATCGAATTAGTCTATGTACTAATACCATGCCTCTTCTTTTTCTATTAGCGTTTATGGTATTGAAGAGAAATCATTTGGAAAATACAATACCTATGTCTATGAAATCTCCACCTATATGTCTTCCCTTCTCAAATTCGGCGTACCTACTTCTTCGTGTCAAACTTTGCCACGCTCTTTGTTATGCCAACTAGTTTGACATGGCAGCTGCCTTCAGAATTACATTCTTATGCAATTGTATCATGTTTACCTTACTATTCCGCAATGCAATGGAATTTTAAAAATGATTGTGGTTTCGGCAGCGGGAGGCAAAAATAGCCCTTAGGCTCTCGCCAGCTAGCCCTTGGGTCTCGGGGGGGTATTTCAACGCCAAAGGCTGAGCCGTGCTCGTATAGAAATATGATACGCTGCACGTAATTGTCGGGAGTTTTTCGCGATAAAGATATTTGTAAAAAAAATGCAAATTCCACTTTAGCTTAATTATTTCACTCGCTGGAAATTAGCGTCGCCCGTCACAAAGCTGTAATTTTTTACATTTTTCTCTTTTTAAATAATTTAAGCTTGTGCGTTAGTTCACTCTTACGAACCTTTTCATACGGGCGATCATTATTCATTCCCGCGGGGCGATGCTGTGACTGCATTCGCCACGTGCTGCACGGAGCGGCGGCTCGGCGCGGCCGGCGGTTTAAGCATGAATTACGGAGCTCTTTGTTGCCGCAATGGCCCTCCACGCGTGGAGAAACGGATCGAGTTGGATGAGAGGGGGGGAGGATGGGGGGATGATGAGTATGAGCAGCGTGGGTTGTGTGGGAGGGGATGAGGTTACGGGGGGTGGGGAGGCAGAGGGGGAGGGGTAGTGCAGCGGTGGGATGGGGTGGGGTTGGTGTTATAGGCGGCGGTTGAAGTTGTCCCGAGGCTCTCGGCTTAACGCTTAACTCGCGTGACTCTGTCTCTCTCCCCCACAATGGACGCCGCTTTTTGAGGTGAAAAAAACCGTAAATTGGAAGAGATTATATTTTCTTCGAATAGGATTTTAAAAGCGGGTCGTTGGAATTCTCTCCCTCTCTCTCTTCTTGAGACTCTTTCCCATGCTCCTGGTTCTCCTGACCCCGTATAAACGCGTCCTCTCCGGAGCGGCGCTAATTCCTAGCAGGCGGCGGCGACGACTCAACAATCAGCCGCCTCCGGTCGCTTAGGTCTCCAAAGATGGCGGCTCTCGACTCTCTCTCATGGAGGAGGAGGAGGGAAACTGGGAGGGCGTAAGAAAATGCTGAAAGGAGGAAGAGGAGGAAGGAAGATGGAGGAGATGATTATCTGTGATGTTCCGCTGGGCATTTCGGTCGCTGGTGGTGCTTGGAGCAGTGTAAAGACTCTGCCTGCTAACGCGCCGTAATATCGCACGTTGAACTCATAAGTACGCGAGCGCGTCTTACGCGGAAATATCGAAAGTCGCGCATTGATCATGGGCCGATAGAATCCTTAGACCTCTTAGTGCGGTGGACCGATATATCGGCTTTGGCATCTCGGGCGAAAAGTGCGGCGGGCCGATATATCGGCTCATAGGCAAAAAATTGTTTAACTTTAGCACACAAATATAATTGCAATTATTTTTTGCATGATGTATAAGTCTTTTTTTGATTATTACCTAATTCAATGTATACACATAATGAAAAACCTCTGATGGATATTTTAAATAATAAATTTATAACATTTATTTTCCTATAGTGATACATTTCATAATGTTATCCTCCGAATTTCTCGCTAGAACCGCTGGCAGGAGTCAGCACTAAGAGGGTTAAGAGGGCTTCCCTTCTTTCGACTGATTTCTTGGGAAAATAGAAAAATTTATTTGTATACCATTTTGTAGTCTACAATATTTTTTCTCTAAAGAAATTAGCTTCGAGCGTATGCTTAAATAAGTAAATGGAAAAACCAAATAACTTCAAATCTGATTAATAAATTCAAATTGAACATATTTATTACATCCAAATATTTCAAACACAACCATCAAAAAATGTCGAAGTAAATTTTAAATTGGTGGTAAATTGGTTGTAAAAATAAATTAAATTGGTGGTAAAGCTAATTATATCAACAGTCATGCTTTTCATTACTTTAAAGAGCTGAACATAAACAATTTATGATAATGTAAAATCAAGGTCAATTGCCTAGCCAGATATTAAAACACTTGCATTCTAACAGTGTTATTTTATTGAGGACGACCGGTTTCGTCGAATAGTCGACTTCACGAGGTCGACCAAGCAGAATTATGTTGAGTTAACTGTTTTTTCTTGTGTAACTGGCCATGAAGTTTAACAAAGTTGAGCCTGAAACCATTGAATTAGTTTCACTCGTATGTGATATTCAAATACTAAGCATTGCGCGGTGTAATACATATAGATTAGATAAGTCTGGCCTCGGAGTTTCGAAGCAACATGCGAGCTCCATCCTATATCTAACTCTGTGGTTTTCAGCTCCGGGTTTTGGAGGATCTGATGGAAAAAGTGAATGTAACTTTAAATTGAGTGTTAAGTATCCATTACGCGAGGCGGGGATCTTTTGTTTAGTACCCGAAATCAGGTTATCTATCTCTCAGAGAACATGTTCTACGGTATATCAGACTTAGGTACGTGTATTATCATAGCCTCTATACACGCCGTTAAAGAGATAGAGGTTCTGAGGTCTCTATCTTTTGGGTCTGAGGTCTCTATCTTTTAGGTCTGAGGTCTCTCACATATCTGGGGACAGTCGAGTAGAGTTGAAAGCTCATTGGTGCAAATCAGGACTTTAGTGGGAGCGTGAGGAGGAGGTCGGTGCTTTAGCTAAGCAGTAAAAAACCGAACTCTTCTGGGTACCAGGGCAAGAAAGTGAGACCGGAAATTAAACGGCAGATGGGCAAGCAAAAGGGAAAACTGATTGTACTGCCGTTGACCCTAAGTCATCGGTACCAATTACTCCCACTCTATTACAGTCTGAAAGAAACGCGTGTTCCACAGTCCTTACACCTCACGGTCTTGCAACTACTGTAGGCCTCAAAATGATGTATCGATGTACTTTGAAAATTTATATCTAGGGTCCGTGTCAATGTTAGTTCAATAATAAATACACCACTTTAAAGATAATTTTATTGTCATTTCAGCAATATTTTATATTGTGTGACAAAACAAAAAATGTTGACTCACCAATGCAATTATCGACACCGCGCACCCTAAATTAAGCAGTTTTGTCAGCCTCATGAACTTTGTAACTCAGCCTAGGGAAAACTACGTGATCTACAGCATGGACCTTCTACCAAAAGTTGCGAGAATTAATATAAATTTTAAAAATGGCAAGGATAAATTTTTACACACCATGTTATGTTGGTAATGAAAGAAAATGTTTAAACATTATCTAGTCCTTCAATTTACACAGAATCAAAAAATAAAGCCGCGGCAAAACTTTTTAATCTATTTGAAAATTTTCTATGAACCACAGTATGTAAAACTATTATTATTTGTTAATGTTAATAATTTCAATTGATGCCGCGTTGCCAAACTGGACGGTGTCGCGCGGCTACCGGTCCCACGGAGGCGAGTAGGAGGGATTGGTCCGGCCGTTGACGGACCAAATTTTAGTTAAGCGGAAAAGCTCATATCAGTAGATAGATTCTTTTTTAGGGCAATCACAAGGAATAATTTTCGTAAATTTTAAGAAATATTTGTCGACGAAGAAGGAGTTAATTTACATTTTAGTATTGCATTAACTTTGATATTCAGTATACATATGAAAAATGTACCTCGAGAAAGATGAATCTCGATAGAAAATACACGTAATGAACCCGAGAGCTGACATTAACGTTTATCAACATGGCAAAAAGAGGACTGCATGGGTTAATGTTTTACTACTGAGGTAAGAGCTATTTTCATTGTTTCAAATCATAATAATTACTCTAAAACCATTGTTTTTTTAGAAAGCTAGAGCACTGCCGGATTTTCAGGTAATCCTGTATCTGTGAATTCTCACTTTTATAATTAAGTTTCTTGAAACGTATTTGAATAAATACAATTGTGCGGTAGTCATGGCGGATTATCTTCATCTTGGGAATGAAAAAAGTTAAAGGACTGCTATCCTATGCAATGATTTAGTTCATGCGAACGAGTGGCATTTTCCTGATTACAAAACCGATACGGCATTTATCACCTCCTCCGCTTTGTACGGAAATTGTCGAAATAGGCTTCTTTTTTCTAGAATATTCTGGAGTCCTAAGAAATCTCCCATCTCATCATCCGTGTCATTCATTAGTCTCTGTTGTTATTCAAAATTATATGTGCCACTTCACACTGATAAAGGGAAGGCTCTAATCTAAGATTCACAAATGTAATGATTTCTAACTTATCTCCCTAATAAACACCACCGTTTCTTTCTTCTTGTGTTACTATTTTCATGCCCTTATTGTCAGTTCATAATCTCTTTCTCAGGCCTCTCACTGCGGATTTTTCTCGCCTTCCATTCTCCGCCGAGCTCTTTAACCGGGTTGTCTGCGCCACATCATTCACTGTTCTTCCCACGAGATCCTATCTACTTCCTAATTCTCTCTCTACCCGGTGACTCTTCTCTGCATTATTTACCATCGTTAACCACACAAGCAATGAGTGACCTTTTGGGAGTCAAGCTTATAACTTTGAGACATTTACCAATAAAAATATTTCTCTTGGCTTTATGACCTGCGGTTAAATATTTTGTCGGCATAAAAACCGATGATTACCCATTGATAACGCTAACTTTAACTAACTAATGGCCGGTTGCAAGAACATTTAGTTATGGAATCAGTAGTTATGATATCCATAAAGTTATAGATCATATAAAAATATTCGGGTTGCAATACACATCTACTAGTTACACAGCTCATTTACCAATAGTCAATAGCTTTGAATATTCGATCTAATCTTCTACCCTCGGATGAAATATATGAAAGTTTAGCCTATGAATAATTGCTAATGTTGATAATAATTAGTCAGCGAGAGTAAACACACTGGTTATTTATATCAAAACAACTCTTTTATCTAGTAATTAAGTCTCCAAGCGGTTCATTGCGCACCCGCCATCTTCGCTACTTATGGAACTCATAACTCCATGCCATAAGTTATGAAACCAATAAATTTATCGAATGTTTTTGCCGCACTTATTCAATGGTAGCCATGGCTTATGGGCCCCATAACTTTATAGTATACATATGTGTCGTTCCCGCACCTGGCCATAAGAGGCTGATGTTGGAAACTAATTCTAATTCTCAGTTAACATTAAGTTGGCATAATGGCGACTTCATCTTGCGGCTAAGATTAACCTTACATTTTAACACTGGACCGTGATTGATAGCCCTGGGGTCAGTGGCTTTTGTTTTGTAAATTAGTATTTTATTTTATTATAGCTCTTCTAATCGTAGGTGATGGAATATATTCCAAAGAGAAGGGATATAAGGAGTCTTAAAAAGGTAAGAGCTTGTATGAAATGCAAGTAAGGGGTTCAATAGAGGTTTTGTTAGATTTCGGGAGGGATTAGGGCAGGAAGGCAGTCGCGAAGACTGAAATGAGACCCGTGTCTTCCCAAAAAGACACCTTTATTGGCGTGAGATCATATACAACGAGAGACCATGCGTCTTTTCAGGCCAGGGCTCACATCACTATATGCCGCCTCCAGTCAGGTAGCTAGGTCTCCTCCACCTCCTTGCGCATGCTCGTGGCGTCAGGTCCGCCACATCAGATAGTCGTCTACTGGGTATCCTTCCTCCATGGTGCCCCGTTTGCGCGAATTCAAATATCGCCGCTAACAGTATTATTAAAGCTGGATCACCTTTAAAACGAGAATTACACTATTTTGACTGTGACTGTTCCGATACAGAACGACATGATGGACGTGTATGTTTACTGTAAGGTCAATGATATACATAGGCACATGCCTTTTCTGTTTGCTATTTTGCTGTCGTCTTCACCTTTTCTCACTCGTTTCAAGTAGTAAAGGTTAGTTTACTCCCGCCTTCGAGGTTGTAGGAATCAAATACATTGAAACGGATTAAGGTTAACCCTTGAAAGAAAAGGAAGGATCATTGTAATTAAAACCTAGATGTTATCTATTTCCCTCGTGGTATAACTGCATTTTATCTGAGAACGGTCATATTGGCATAACACTTAGTGTGTGAAAACATAAAAATGATTTTGATTATTTAATTTTGAATTAATTTTTTGTTCTACTTTATGATTAATGACATGTAATGTCCACTAAATCGAATCATTCGAGTCTCAGTGTGAATATTTTGTCTTTTGTTTTGCTTGGGCTAACGAGGACAATATATTACAAGGCTCTATTCCTTTCATAGGCTTCTAAAAATGCATGGTATAGGAAGCATATTGAGCTAAGAGGCAAGAGAGTTGGACAGAAATAGTTGCCCTATCTGCAACGTAGATGAGTAAATGCTATTCTGTAGTAGAGTAGCATTTCTGTGCTTTCGTCCAGACTAGCGTCAATCGATCAACTATTTCGAATAAATTGTATTTATGCTGCGCGCCAGATCCAAATTTGCCCAGGAACGGTACCTGCAGAATTATCGGAGTCTTCATTATATTCTAATTCAAAATACGGAATTTTTCCCTCTCGGCCTTTTTGGGAATTATCTCTGTTGCCACTGTCACGTTCTTCAAAGGTTTTCTCATTCTTGCTCCAGGTTTATGAATTCACGTCCATCAAATGCACTGTGATTTACTTCGTGCATGCCTCGGCTCAAGATGCCTAGGAATTGGAAGCAATTGCCTTTTACCTTGAGGTATTACACTCCGGCTTCTTTTTATCACTGGAGAATCATCCTGCAGATGGCTCGAGTGTGCCGTGGCATTGTGAGTGCGACATAGTTGCCGATGGTTTGTGTGTGCGCTTAGGTCATCAAGACTAAAAATCAGAGGTGGGCAACTTTTTTGAGAGTACGCGCCAAAATTGGTCAAATCTCTGGCACAACATTTTTCTGAGTGTCAGCAAAAGATTTTTGAGAGGAAATAATTTTATATTTTGATATTTGATTGATAATCGATTATGTAGACCATGTCAAATGACTGAGTGAAAAACAGTCCAGATAAGACGAGTCAACCTACCGCTTCCGGTGCAAGCAGCCGTTTTAATAGCGTAGCGAAAAATTTACTTGGTTTTTATTTCAAGGGTTGCTCCCTTGCTCTAGGGAATATATTTGCAGACATAACCCCTGGCGTGTCAAGCCGCTCAAAACTATATAACTGCATATAAATTAATTTATTATAACAATTTAAATATGTCGAACAGAGGATTAGTGTGTTGAAAAGGAATTTCTCTTAGAAGGCCATAGCTCTCATTTGTTCAATTTGATTAATCTTTAATCTCATTTAAAAGTTTGGTCTTTCATTTCTCGTTATACTTTTTTATTAAATTATGCCTTATTGTAAAATTGAGTTTTGATGCTGGAACAGAATTGGTTCCTTGCCATTTACCTTCGGATACTATTTAACTTGCTGTGCAAATTTTTCAGTTTTAACAGTATTTACCGAAATAACATGAATTGAGTTTCCGCTCTTGATGAAAATAGTGATATTGTTACTGACAGCAAGTATAAGAGAAAAATATTGTGCTATTCTATGTAAAAGGCACTCGTGAAGTTTTGATGGAAGCAATCTCCGATAACATAAAAAGTAGTTGCCTTTTTTATAAATAGTGAATTGGGAGAGGCATAAGAGGAAGGAATGGTACTCGATTTTTCAAATGATGTACTTACGTTTAATCACAAGGCTTTTGGTTGTTGGAACCCGGCTGCATGGTTCGATTTCTAAGGAGTGATCCATGACATTTAGCATGTATCTGAAAAAGTACACTCCCACTGTGGATATGTGAAGCTATGCTCTTGGCTATCAGAAAAGCCGCACTTAAAGTGCATATTAATGTATTATAGCACAGTCAAAATTGATAAATCTTACCTCGCTTAACCTTCTTGTTATGGTATTTACGAAAAGGATTATATGATAAATTTCTGATCTACATTTTTCTTCACTCTTGATGACCCACTGTGGGAGTTGGCTTTAGGAACCATGTCCAGACAAATTTGCAACATGAGGATGAGGCTTATGAAGTGGTATGTGAGACCGTGAGGATGGAAAAGGATATCAGTGAAAAGGAGGCCACAACGGCTGTGAGAGTATTGAAAAATGGGAAGGCTGCAGACATAGATGGGATATCCAGTGAAATGTTGAAGTGTGGGTGTAAATTACTAATTTGTAGGCTGCGTGAACTATACAATTTATGCTTACAGGTTTCTGTTGTTCCAGCGGATTGGCAGAATGCCATCATCGCTCCGTTGTACAAAGGGAAGGGAGGAAAGACCGAATGTAATAATTATCGGGCCATTAATTTATTGAGTATCCCGGGAAAAGTGTTCTGTAAAATATTAATCAAAAGAGTGAGGAATATTACTTCCGACAGGATATGGGGTGTGCAGTGTGGGTTTATGCCTGGGAGAGGATGTAGTGACCAGCTTTTTGCACTTTAGCAAGTGATAGAAAAATGTATGAGTGTCCGAAAGAAAGTGTACTGTGCGTTTTTCGATTTAGAGAAGGCATATGACAGAGTAAATGGAAAGAAGTAGTGGAAGGTTTTGAGAGACTATGGAGTGAATGGGCAGTTATTGAATGTTATGATGGCGATGTATGTAAGTGTACTTCTTCCCACTTTGCTATATGGTGGTGAAACATGGGTATGTCAGGATAGACATAAGAGTAGACTAAACGCCGTGGGTATGAGTTATCTGAGGAGTATTGAAATTAGTTAAATGCTCCAGCAATGGACGTGTATGAAAGGAGTGTGCTTCGTTGGTTTGGCCATGTGGAGAGAACGGATGAGAGTCGAATAACGAAACAGATATATGAGAGTATAATGAATGGTGTGAGAGGTAGAGGTAGGCCGGGAAAGTTGTGGTTGACTGTGGTTGAGAAAATTCTTAGGAGGAGGAAAATTAGGAGTCTTATGAAACAGTGTATGGGGGTATTGAGGCAAAAGAGGTTTGCAAGGATAGGTTTGTATGGAGGAAATCATTGAAGCAAAGTTAGGTGTACAATTATGTATTAATGAGTGACACATTTTGACTGTGCCTACCCCGAAAGGGAATGGCGTGATGGGCATGTAAGTATGTATGTAGTAAACTACGTAGATAAACAGCGATATTTGTAGAAAACTGCTACGTAAAGCGGTAGGCGTGTAAGAAAAGTGTAAGCACTACATCACGATATACTCTTTGGTATCTTCCGAGATGTTGTGGAACATAACTTCTGAAATAATGAAAGAAATTTTGTGATGTCCACTTAGGTTTTTATTAGTAATACGCGTTTCAACGATTACATCGTCATCATCAGGTACAAAAAAAACATTTTATTTTTATTTTATTATAGTTTAATTTTTTGTACCTGATGATGGCGATGTAATCGTTGAAACACGCAGTACTAATAAAAGTGGACATCAAAAAAATCCTTTAATTATTTCACTACATCGGGAGCCGCTAAAATCAAAGGTTACGTGAATGGTTAAGGTTATTTGAAAAAGAGTCACGTGATATTTCAGTTTCAAGCTTACTCTGAATATATTTTAGGTTTCATTAAAATTATAATTATTAAATCTGTAAAAAAATTCATTTAAAATGGCATGAATAGCTATGAGGCTGTAATTTTCCTGATGTCCTCACTTTCCCTTTTTCAAGATAAGGATACCCTTGAAAATGACTAAATAGAGCTTTGAAGAAATTGAAAGAATATTATAAATTGGCTTTCAAGCCATGAATCCCGTGTTCAAACTCCGTACAAGATGGATATTATTTAGTGGAATCCAAATTCCCTTCTAGTGTCCGATGAGGAAACTACTTCTGTTGAATACACTGTCCGTTGGATGCAAGGAGGTTGGAAGGAAATAGAGGCGACAAGAGCGCTCGTGCGCTGAGGAATGCGCGTGGCAGGATTGGGGGTTGATGGGAATGAATAGCCACGCCCACTACGCTCAAAACATTGTGCTGACCAGTGGCAGTAAATGGCCATAGTTGGGGAAACTGCGGCTGAAATACTGCTTTCTAATGCCGTAGGTCCATTCCTTCGAATTTTATTGGGTTTAATTAACTAATTACTGTTAGGTCAAACGTATACACGTACAATTTGCCGGTTACTAGCTTCATAAATCTCTGGTGTACATGGGTGCCCTGGTGCCGAAACGCCGTTCCGGTACTGCTTTTGGGAAGGAATTTTGCTGTATGAAAGGTTTTTTTCACGTTCAATGAACAAATTCAAGCTCGCCTTGCGTTAAATTTTGATGAACTTCTGTTAAAATACACATTTGTTAAAAGTTTTGTGGGATATGACGCGACTTTTCTTGCTTACGAGTGAGGTTTCCCATTTCCTTCCGTGGAAAAATGGTCTAGTCCTGGAAAATTATTCGCACTCTACCTAGATCATTCTGAATCCAAGCAAGATTTATATTGAATCATTTATAAATATAGACCTAGATCATTCTGAATCCAAGAAAGATTTATATTGAATCATTTATAAATGCTGAATGGAAAACTGTAATTTAAATGAATATTCTAAACACTTAAATACGATAAATATTTGTCAGCATGACTGTGTGTGAAACTTGATTCAATATCAGTTTCAAATGCAGGTGGAAGAGCATACATATTATCAATATTCTCTAAATAAGTCATGGAAACCCCTTATAAAATTGGTTAGACGGATAAGAATAAGTGCAAATGCGAAAGGTATATCAGTCACATCATCATGACGATGTCAACTTATTAATATTCACTGTGGCCAACTTTAAGCAATTAAATCGCAACATCCCAATTATAAAGCCACTATCATGACAAGATTGACTTATTAACATAATAACCTTCACGATAGCGAGCAGGTATCTGACAATATTAAAAAATTATTTTCTAGCCCTTCAAAGGCTTTTTATAGGCAACGGCATATTTAATCTCCATGTCTTTCACATAAGTAATGCCCAGAATGTAAGCACAAATTTACGCAACTGAATTAGTAATGACTATTAAATACTGCTATTAATTGTAATGGGATGTAGGTACTCTACAAGGCTCACAAACTTAACTTCTTGCTTCGCGTCGGTTGGTACAGCCAAACGCTGAGCATGTGGCCATCGTGATGATTAACTATAAATATTCCACAAATATCTCAGGATTTGTAATTACATTCTGAGAGGAATATAAAATTCACTCGAGAGATAAGGCTACACCAAACTACTAGCCGTTGGTTCCTGGAACCAGGTACAGTCGATTGATACGCAGAGTACAGTCAGGATCGTCAGAGAACCTCTCGGTACCGCATCCAAAGTAGAAGTGGTGGAAGCGGAAGAGTGGTGGACTGAAACAAGTGAAGGGAATGAAGCGCACGAGCGTAGCAAGATGGCCGTTTTCTTCCACGGGGGGCGGGCGGTCTTGTCGCCTCCATTGCCTTCCAACCTCCTTGGTTGGATGAGACTTTAAAATGTGGATCCATAGCTGACATATGCTAAGAGTAGGCCCATGCTAACGGAACACTTGAGGCGGAAATATAAAAAGCTGGTCAAAATCCCAAACTTTTGACTTTTTTGAATGAAGCAATGATACAGTGCGATAATTAAATATTCATAGAGAAAATAACCATTGCTGTTTATGATTTTAGTGTGTCCGATTGGGGTATCGTTATATCAGCTCGAGTCGTAAAAAAAATCATTTCAAACTTTAATTTGGCATTTCCCACGGCAGTCATATTATTACTTTTGCTCGGGAGGTTTTCAGCTGTTTTCTTTTATATTTTCAAATGTAGTTTTCAAATGCTCACTTGAATCTAAAGAGTGAAAGCAATAAATCTGTTTATACATATGTTATTTTTGTATGTAAGTACTTAATATTTTAGTGTACTATATTTTTTCATAAAGTTATAATAATTTCCATATTTGAAAATATGCACTCGTACAATTTCCAAACTTTTACATTCTTCACCGACAATGGTTTCAGCACATTATGCCATTATCAGGTTGCTTCTGAGTACGGAATGCCATTATACCCTGATAATGATAGCATAATGTGGTGAAACCATGGTTGGAGAAGAAAATTAAAGTGTGGAAATTGTACCGGTATTTATTTACATAAATGGAAATCCATAGATTCCACAAGGTTGTACCCATATGCTCTCTTATGTTATGATAATGTTTTCAGTGTAAAAAAATCGTTTGTGGGAGCCATCAATGAAGGTCTTATATGCCAAAAGAAAGTAAAATTCTGAAGTACAGGAAGTAAAATAATAAAAAAGAAAAATCTTGCCCCATCTAAACTTTGCCCAACTTTACTAAGGATGGGATGTGTATAAGAAGGTAGGACAATGATTATCTTTGCTCCATAAGTCAGGTTAAATTCCACTTGTTTAAGTGCATGTACAGATTTAGACCATGGCCAAGACCAAGTGGCTTAGACCAAGTGGCAAAATCAACATTTTTCCGGGTTGCGTCCGCGTATGTAATTGGGGATCACAACAGTTTCGTTATCCTGCTGGCGTCCTCAGGTGAAGGTTTTCCATGCAAAAACATTTGCATGGAAAAGAGTAATAAGATTCCCGCGCAATCACGATGCTGATCCATGATTCGACGAAGTATTGGTCGTTTTTTGGCGCCAAATCTTACCTATATATAAGAATGAACAAAAAAACCTCGATATCCTTCACCCAAGGACGCCAGCGGGATAGCTGGCAAAACTGTTGTGATACCCAACAACATACGCGGATGCAACCCCGAAAAATGTTGACATCATCTGATCAATGCCGCAGAAAACTGCGAACAAACATAAGTGGCATTCCTCTTTCGGACATATTACGAGAGAATGGTTCGTGGCGGCCACCAGTTACTCTTCTTACGTCGCAGCCGGAGCTTATGACTGCAGAGCGGAATTACTTTCAGCTATTTATTCTCATTTGGATATTTACAACTTCCTTCATTTTAGTTCACCTAAATCAGGAGGCCCTTAGAACCTTGAAGGCGGATGAGATACATAAATACGATGGTGTAAATAACTAACTAGACGTGCAATGTCATATTTTTAATGCCTTGTTGCCTCCAAGAGAGCAAGTAAGTCCTTATGGCGAGGACTTGTATTTGTGACTGGCAAAATTTGCCTTGTGAAGTATTCTATGAATTTCCTATTAATCTTGATGTCTTTCAAGAGAGGATTTGTGCCATATGATGACATAAAACTAGTTCCATGTTATAATTATTACAATTAGTGATTACGTGATTTATTTTTCCTGCTGTCTTGTTTGTTTATGATTTTTATGTATCTTTATCTACTCCCTTTGCCACTGGAAATAAAAAATTCCTATTGCAAATATAGAAAAGCTTTTAAAAAAATCTAGTTGAAAATCTGAACTCTCGTTGAAAATTCAATTATGCTGGAAACTATTTGTTCAATTTTTGTTAATTCACGAGGAGATAATTCGTTGAGTTTCCACCCTCTTATAAGCTCGTAAGTGCACTTCCAATGAATAGTACAGCTTTTAAAGGTTTTTGCTTTTCTTCTCTACCTATGTTACATTTACTGTACCCAAGGTGTCCGTTGTATTGGACGATATTTTCCGAAGGCGGCGTCTCGTTTCTGACTCGGTAGTACCCGTCACGGATGTTCCAAGTTATGCGAAAAGGAAATTATCCAAAGACACCTATAATCTCCTTTCAATCGATGAGTTAACGGAATGAGATGGAGACAGCAACGAATTTAACTCGCGTGTGTACGCATGTGAGTGGAATAAATGTTTATACTTGATCATTTATAATTAAAAAGTATAATGTTTTAGTGATGCCTTAAAAATAATTCCATGAAATGAATCTTCTTGATCTTTTTTTTGAAATTGCTGTGATTTAATCGGCGGTTTGCAGTGATATGATCATGATGATAGGTGTGTGATAAATAACTGCTTTAGCCGCTTTAGATTTTTCTCTTACCTGTGATTTGTTGCTTAAATTACTCTTGAAGAACTCTCTCCTTTGTAACTGAGATGAACTGAGAAAGGGTAAATAGGATAGGTAGGCTATCTTGCTCTAATTACTTGAAATATGGTTGATCAAATAACTATCGTGAATATTGTCTTACATATATGTTGATGTGAGGGATTTTTAAGCCCTCTTCCACTCTCCCCTGGTTTGCCATTTGTTATAATCTTTAATAGAAATGATCCGCTTACTCCGCTTTTATTTTTATTTGGGAAAGTCTTTTATAATTTGGAGGATACCACGAACTGGTTGCAGTAATCTCTTTATAAAGTCACTATCACTTCCACAATGTGAAGATTCCTCAGAAGGACAATCATCAGCTTTATCCGCACACGTCTAGCTCATTCAAACCCCTAAAACTTGCACATGGGACAGGAACACCTCGGTAGCTTTTGACTCAAGTACCCGGCGCGGAATTGAGAGATCTGGGGTCGTGACTAGTCCAATTTCGATGAATTTCATTCTGTGAAATTTGTACACTTCTACGTGATCCGTGTTGAAATGTGACAGCTTGTGTTTCCAGAAATGATTTTCATATAACAATGAGGAGTCGAGGGATTGTACTTCAAAAAATGATGTCAGTTTTTTGCACCCTTGAAAAACAATTGCGCATGTAACCAGAAAGAAATGTACTTTATTCTGTGAAATATGAATTCAATCACGCAGCGCTTGAGCCACAGATAAGTATCATAGATTGAGATATAGCCTCGCAAAAAAAGACCTCACGTAAGGTAATGACCCTGATTTAAAACTTACTTTGACATTTTTTGTGATGGTTGTGCTGAAATACTTGTATGTAATAGATATTTGCCATTTGAATTAATTAATTCGATTGGAAGTTGTTTAGTTTTTCAGTTACTGTTTTAAGCATACGCAGTAATCTAATTTCTTCAGTAAAACAATAGTGTCAACTACAATGGTATGCAAATAAATTTATATTTTTTCCCAAGAATGGTATGCAAATAAATTTATATTTTTTCCCAAGAATTAGGAATAAATAATTCCTAATTATGACTCTTGGTAGCATTTTATTAATTACTAATTATGACACTTGTGAACATGTTATTAATTACTAAAAGGGATAAGTGACATTTGGTGGCTCATATCCTAATTATTACTTTTGATTTCATGATACAAAATTTGTTGATTTGCTGAAGAGCTTTTGAGCCACTTAGTAATATTACTACAAAAGGCGACCGCTTTGCGGATAGGCACTTCCATTATTCAGAACTCTCATTTCTTCCCCTTTGGATACTATTTCATTTGATCTTACCTTTTTCCGGTCCGTTAAAAGCGTCCAAAGTGATTATGTCATCGTCTCCCGTAATTACTGAGTTTAGTTTATTGCACTTAGGACCTTGTGTTCTCCATTATTTCTCACCATCATATCGTGAGATCCGCGCGGTCTAATTGCCAAAGTTATAAAAATAATTCATGGATAATAGAATTTGGGTGGAATTAGGTTTATCAGGTGCTCAATCATCCTTCCAATTTGTAAATAAAATTGCAAAAATTATGAAGCTTCGGACAGCAGGTTTATTTTCTGATTGTAGTTGAGTTAGGCCTTAATCTAAAAAAAATTGTTTATTCGGCCAAATCAGCATGAGTAATTTTACTTTCTTTTTAAAAGATTGAACAAGGAATGCACTGAACAGCATAATTAGTTTGTCATTATTTTATTATTGGAGTAAACCAATAATTTTTGGTTTGAGACAAACACTGATAACATTTACTCACTCACACACACAAATATACATACATACAATCCTATACATATCAATTTGTATGCGTACGTATGTATATTACGTTTTATGTACACAGACGGGAGCGTTGACACGAGCTGTACGCTGCTTTTGCAGTTAACAGTTGTCAGTTTCGTGCACACTTTTAGAAGCGGGTGACACTTTTACAAATTATCCTAGCTCGCCTTGTCACGCAGCTTTGCTGCTAAGCGTTCAAGAAAACGTGGAGTTCTTTCCCGATCTCTGTAACACCCATTCTTCCCACATGTTCTTCTTCGAAGTAATGCAGCACATATTTTTTATCATCCAAAAATAAACAAAACAAGCTCATTAGCAGTTATTTCATTCCTTTTACATTGAATGCATGCTATTTGGTCCATGAAATAACACCTTTATTCATTTTTTTTTCAAAAGTCGGAAATCGTGCACTAGTTCGAACTATATCATCTATCTAATATAATGTCACGTCTTCAGGCCGATGTTGTTCCATTTCGAGACTCATTACGGGAGAAGTAAATGAAGAAATTGAAGAGAAGTCTTGCACACGCAATGGGAAGAATATTTCGCTCACTCTTTGCGGTAGCCTGGTGTTTTCTCGGCCATTCAATAGACGACATTTCACGTCATTCTCGCATATATTCGTGTATGAATCACTCTCATACTCCTCTCCTCCGGCCATGGCCTCAGTTTTTTTGAAGTCGCGAGTTCTTGGCGCGTCACAGAAACGGATAAATCCGTTTCAGACGAGCGCGTTAAACAAATTCCAGTTCAAATATGGCACGTGGTGTGATACAAAATATCAGCTTACCATTCGAGTTATGAAATTTTTTCCTTTAAGGGTACGCTTGTACCGACTTTGCAAACAAACGAATATATATTTTTCAGTAGCCAATAACAAGTAAATCGCGGAGAATTTTAAAAATCTTCAATAAAACTTTTAAGTATATTTTAGTTAATTTCGATGATTACGTACATTTAATATACAAATATTAGGCTTCATAATGTAATATTTTACAAAATTTCAATTTTTCTCCCGGGTGATGTCACGCTTGTGTATCTCGTATCGATGTCTAGGACAATAACGATGCCACTGATCTTTTGCATCGACGATATTCAGCACTGAAGAGTGAATGTATGGCTGAATATTGCTTTTAAACATGTCCACATAATTGATTTCTTGACTCACTCCTATCCGCGGCTGTAATAAATAATGGACATGATCGTGACGCAGAATTTCTTGATCACAAGTAATCAACCAGGAGACTAAATTCGTAACAAAAGTTTCAATCAGGGCACGTACTGGATGAAATCACCACGCAATCTGCTTGGGACCAAAAAAACATTTAACGAGGGGAGAGAAAAACAACACTGTTTGCTTACGCGAAACTAAAAGGACGAACTCTCGGTACAAGTCTATCACACATGAAGAACAACCCGCGAGCTTGTATTTTTTTCGTGTTATCGTCAGATGATGCCTTTCGCGGATGGTGAAGTCAAAAGCAATAAAACGTTCGTCCTTATAGAGGGCTATAGGCCACAGGAAAGGTCGGGAGGAGACTGTTCTGCCCTCATCGGTCTCTAAATCTTCACAGGATCGCATTGGCGTCCGTGTCCATCCCAAACTTGCGGTGTTTTTAACATCGTGAAGTCATCACCATAAATATTACGATCGACCACGCTCCCGGGCGGTGTAGGCCTAGAAACTTTGAGTTAGACAGCGGAAAACGACTTGCGGGCACTCCGTCCACACTGTTGCGGATGCAGGGGCTAGCCCCGGCACCCGCTTTCCCTCCAGAGGCGCACCGAGTTTCCCCCATCACCACCAACGTCCCTCCGAAGGATGCACCCGTCACGGAGAGTTGAACGCGGCAGCAGCACCAAAACAACGTCCGACCGCCGCCCCGGGCGAGCGGGGCGGCCGCCCCTGCCGAGCACACGGGGGCCGCCGCGAATCACGCCCTGCCCCCGGCCACACCGCCGGACGGCGAGGCCGGGGAGCGGTGGCACGGAGGCGGGGACTCCGAGCCCCGCCTCCCGTCCATCATGATGGCGACGCCGGGGGGCGGCGGAGGCGGCGGCGGGGCCGAGGGGGGAGAAGGGGTCGAGTCCCGCCCCCCGGACGGTGACGCGCCGGGGGCCACCGGGGGCAGAGTCCGGCCGAGGTGCTGCAGGTAGTATCCGGAGAGGGCGGAGAGGGGCGCCGCGGAAGCCGAGGCCGCGGCGGCGGCGGACGATGCGGCGGCGAGGGCGGAGAGACCGGAGGATGCGGCGAGGGGGCCCCCGGGGGCCGCGGTAGACGGCGGGGGCGGCGGGGGCGGAGGGTAGAGACGGTAGGGCAATGGCTTCTGGAGAGTGACGGCGGCCACAGCGGCCACCTGGCGGTAGTAGAGGTCGACGGCGGGGGACGAGGATGATGAGGAGGGTGCGTGATAGGGCCAGGCGGCGGCGTAGGCCCCCGGGGGCGGCGGAGGAGGCGGGTGGTGGTGGTGGGGTGGCGGCGGTGGCGGAGGGTGAGACGTGCCGTACATCCTCTGGAAGGCCACGTAGTTGCCGGCCTCAGCTAAGAGCTCCAGCCCCACGGCCGTCTGGCGCTTCCATTTGGTCCTGTTGGAAGAAAAGAGTGCATAACATTTAGCCTCATTTCGATCATCAAAACATACATACACACATACCCATTACGCCGTTCCCTTTCGGGGTAGGCACAGTCAAAATGTATCACTCATTAATACATAATTGTACACCTAACTCTGCTTCAATAATTTCCTCCATACTAACCTATCCTTGCAAACCTCTTTTGCCTCATTTACCCCCCATACACTGTTTCATAAGACTCCTAATTTTCCTCCTCCTAAGAATTTCCTCAACCACAGTCAACCACAACTCTCCCGGCCTACCTCTACCTCTCACACCATTCATTATACTCTCATATATCTGTTTCGTTATTCGACTCTCATCCATTCTCTCCACATGGCCAAACCAACGAAGCACACGCCTTTCATACACGTCCATTACTGGAGCATTTAACCCACATTCATTCATGACCCACTCATTCCTGACCCTATCCATCCTACTTTTGCCGCAAATACTCCTCAGATAACTCATACCCGCGGCGTTTAGTCTACTCTTATATCTATCCTGACATACCCATGTTTCACTACCATATAGCAAAGTGGGAAGAAGTACACTTTTGTACACGGCTATTTTCGCTTCCTTAGACAAGCACTCATTCCTTGATATGCCCCACATGACACCTACCACTTTCCTTCCAGCGTTCGCACGTCTCTTTATCTCCTCGTCTATTCTTCCATCTTTCGCATACATCTTACGTAAGTACACAAAATCATCCACCTGTTCAATTACTTTACTATTCGCCCTCATCATATAGTTATTCTCCCCATTCTCCTTATCAAAAACTACTACTTTAGTCTTGCACGCATTTACCTTCAATTCCATTCTCTCCGTGGATTCACAAAACTAATGTAGGAGCTTTTGTAATCCCTGTTGACAGTCTGAGATCAAAACAGCATCATCCGCATATAGAAGAAATCGCAAGTTTACATTTCCAATCAAAATACCGTCGTTTTCACTACATGTGTCTCTAACATATTTATTCATAAATGCATTAAACAGCCATGGAGATATTACGCATCCTTGCTTTACTCCCCGATTTATTACAAACCAATCACTCAGAGCCCCGTTTACTCTTACACTTGCCTTACTATTGTCATACATCGCCATCATAGCATTCAATTACTTCCCATTCACTCCATAGTCTCTTCCGGAGCACCAACCTGAGATACAGGGAGCCTCTTTCGACAATCCCATTTCGGAGCTTTTTATGCACTTAAATACATGAAAGCAAATCCCAGACAACATTGCATTACAGTCGTCTTGTCTACAATATATTCTTGATGGTATCATTGACCAATGTAATTCATTTTGCACAAGGTAAATCTTTTAGAGAAAAATTTCATTGAAACTAATTATAATGCTGATAATTCTTTAAAAACTATTCTAGCAGGCTATTTAGCCTTCCATAAATTCTGGTTTTATGACATACTTAATTGATTAGACGCGGTTGAATAAAATAATCTTAAAAAGTTGATTACATTTTTATTTTAGTCTTTTAGTGGATAGAACTATACAGCGAACACCGTGCATAAAAGGTTTTCATTTTTGGTTTAAAGTAAATATAATCAATAGTGTGAGAATGTAAGTAATCTACATTATTATCATGGTTCATCATTATCATATCACGAAGTTAATTTAAGTCTTTAGGATAAGTATACTAAGAGGAAGAAAACAGCAAACGCTTTAGTAAATTAGGAAAATTCATGTGGGCAGCGATTGTTCCGGGTTTCCATCCGCGTGTATCCATTATTTCGGACAATATTTCGCCAACGTTCCAGTTGGCTTCCTCAGGTCCACTGAAGTGACGATGCAGGAATTGGTCCTCTTAATATACACGTAGTTTGGCGCCAAATTTGTGGAGGTGTGCTCTCATTGGTTGGACTCTCTGAAGACCCGTTTCCACGCGCTGGCGAGGGTGTAGCCGTCTTCGCGGTTGAAATTCGCAGGTGTTTTTGCGATTTCAATTGCTTCCCTGATGACTCTTGGGTAATAGCGGCCTTCTTTATTCAATAATGAGGCGTTGTCAAAGTCAATGCTGTGGGTCGGTCCACTCCATTGATGTTCAGCCACCGCTGACTGGCTGAATTGCCTGTTTTTTGCGGCCCTTCGGTGTTCTTGCACTCGGCATTTCAGAGCTCTTGAAGTCTGGCCGATGTAGGAATTGCCGCAACTACATTTTATTTGGTATACTCCTCCATAGATGTCTTTAGGGTGGTGGTCTTTCGAGTTGACGAGGATACTCGCCATCTTGGTAACGCATTTAAATCTGGTCATGACGTTGTGTTTCTGGAGGGCTCTTGCGATTCTTTCCGTGGTCCCGGCGACGTAAGGTAAGATGGCGTGTGCCCTCGCCTTTTCTGTAGTACGGCTCTCTTCATAGGCCCTCTTTGGGGCCATCAGTTGCTGCTTCCGTTCCATCTTGCGGATTATCTTCAGGATGTTTTCTCGCCGGAAGCCGTTCATCTGGAAAGTTTCCATTAGATGTCGTTTCTCTTTTGCGATGGAAGCAGCGTCTGAGAGCGAGCATGCTCGGTGGAATAAAGTTTTAATTACTCCGGCTTTCTGTTGAGGGTGGTGATGGGAGTTCGCATGGAGGTATCGGTCCGTGTGGGTCTTTTTCCGAAAAAAATTTTTTTCGAAAAAAATTTCCGACCAATTCCTGCATCGTCACTTCAGTGGACCTGAGGAAGCCAACTGGAACGTTGGCGAAATATTGTCCGAAATAATGGATACACGCGGATGGAAACCCGGAACAATCGCTGCCCACAGTCAGAATCTCCGCGGAAGCCTACTGGGAAACTTTAGGAAATTTCATTATCGTTTTCCATTTTTATTGAACGATATGACAAAAACAGTATTATCATTGGAATTCAACTGTCAGCGTTTTGACTCGCGTGATTGGAAGTCGTTTCTCATGGGAAAAGTCTTCAGCCTCGGGTTTTCGGAGATTTTCCATTCAAAAATGAATCAGAAAAAAAGAGTGAAAAGGCAATTTCCACTGCTGGTATTATGACAATTTTGCCTCACATCAACTTAATAGTTTTGAAAAATGGAATCACTATGGGAAGCCTTGTTATCATCCCCTCTCATTTGCAAATTCTTCGCTGTCTCTTTCACTCAATGGCTTACAGCTTAATATAAGCTACATTTTGTTAAACAAGTGCGTTATATTTACGGAAAACGTAAGACCTGTTGCATCGAAAAATAATGACGAGAATTTTATGGTGAATAAGTTTGTGAAAGCTTTGAGTGCACGGTCAAGAATTAGAAAAATGTAGGTATTAATTTTTCTCTCGGGCGGTCGAGTAATATGTCACGAATATTAGGCATTTTTTTGATGAAATGGTTGTATTGATTTTTGTAACTGCTTGAAACAAATATATTTTTGAAACAAATATATTTGTGAAACAAAAATCAGAAAAATCATCGTCACATCCCTCACAGCATTGTAGAGCAAGGAGCACGTTGGTGAGCAAAAATCAAATCCACTTGTTGATAAGATTGCGACCTACCGTTAGGTGAACGAATAAATGTTTGCGTTCTGGCTGCCCAAGTCCCTCGATTGCCTGTGGTGCCAATGACAGCGCTATAACGCTCTCCCATCTGCGACATCTTCAGCACCTTGGAACACCCTCAATAATGTAATGAAAATTCCTTATGGCATGTCCCTCGACGAGATTCCGATTTTTGGTTCACAACCTCCTCTGAGACGTTACGTTAGATTCCGCTCAGCGTCAGACTAAGAGCTAATGGAGACTTCACTCCAAGTTGTTGAGATTATCGCAGATCGGAAGACATTTGCCCGCTTAAGGTAGTCTTGGCGAAATATAATTTCACGTAGAAATCAATGACTTTGGTCTCGTTTTAAGAACAAATGTCGCACCCTTCCAAATATACCAAAATATCAACCCCTTAACAAACTACTTTCCGAGATTTTCGACAAAAAATACCATTCCTTTTACTTAGGAAATGGCTTCAGGTATGGTACACCAGAGAAAGCTTATTTAAAAAATGAAGAATTTAAAACAACTAGATCTCTTAAAAATTTACCAGTATGTAGTATTAATGTTTTCTCATTTATTTTTTGAAATATATCGTATATTATTGTCACCGCAGTAATTTTTTCAGGATCACAAAAAAACTTCCGTTGTGAAGGAGTTTTAAACGTACAGCGCCAAAAAAATGAGTCAAGAGAAAGACTTAGGAAGATATTTTCGCTTAATTACTTTGATACTCAGTCGTATAAAAGAATCTTTTTGCTCCATAAAGAATTTAATATTTTATTCATACTTCCTACAGCTCCTGAAATTATAACGTATTATTCGAATACGGTCTCAACTATGACTAGGGAACTATCTAGCTCAAGCTACCTTAATCGCTCACGAACATCGGTAAATAAACGGAGATACGTTTGATAACTAGCCGGTGGATGGAATTCTTCAGGCATGCAATGGTCAAAACCGAGTGTTATGTCAAATGCATCTAAATTGTGTTCTTGAAATGGGGAAGTGTTCTTGAAATGGGGAAGGGGAAGTTCAAATAATTTGGAAAAAAATTACGCCGTCCATGTTTGACGCCTGTTCTAAAATCAACACGAAATTTGATGCGGTCATCAAAGCTTTTATTTTTTAGCCCACATAGACTTTGCTCCTGCGTTGGGATCACGGTTCTTTCTCTCGCGTTGTCGTTATCCAAAACGCAAACCGCTGCTGAAGGGTATATGGTAACTATCCCAAGTAATGGGTACATGGTAACTATCCCAAGAGTGTTTCAACAGATTCAGGCAAGATATCGTGGAAGATCGTCATATTATAACAGAAACATCAATTGCACTTTTCCACTGGATATTTTAATTTCAATACCAGGTCTTGCACCTGGTATGATGATGGCTCTGTGAGCTGAAACGCGTCGCACTCATTAAAATATCCTGTGGAAAAGTACAATTGTTGTTTCTCTTATAATATCCCAAGAGTGTATTCAACCAATTTGTAATTATTGGCTCAATGCACCTTGCAATGATTGGGATAATATTCCAGGTCATTAAAAGTTTCGTCTTCACACTCATGAACGCAGTGAAAATATAACGAGAACTCTAGTGATAGCGCCTCTGATCGGTGGTGAAGTGATCTGCTTAATGCGTTTGGCTCGTAACGAATGGAAAGCGAGCGCGGCTTCGTGTTGCGAAGTGAGCGGCGTACGAAAACGAATAGATGCGTGAGGATGCTGCAGTCATCGAGCGGGCATCTTTGAGCAGTGGGCTTTCTGAAAAAGGAGGGAGTCTTCGAATATTTCGGCCGCAGCCTGCTTCCCTTCCACTCCATCTCCGCGACATAATCCTCGGGGCGCTTGCTTTTTACCCTCCCCTCAACCTCTCTCCCCCGGCGTCCGTCCAACTGCGCCGACGCGCCAACGTACAGACAAACTGACTGACAAACGACTGCAGCATCCCGCTCCCAACCCCGGCTACGTGAATAAGCCAGCGCGTCGACCCCGTCGGCATCTCTCCGCTACTTCTCCAAAGAGGGTGATGTTGGGGGGGGGGGGGGCGCTTCTTTCGTGATTTTGTAGGCTCGGAGGCCTTCTGTTTCCCCTGAGGGTTGGACGAGTATCTGGCGTTTCTCATTGGCTAAACGGGATTTTCGGACTGCGTTCGCCGTATCTCCATGAAAATCCCTGACAGAACCCCAAGTTATTGTACGGGAGTTCTAAAAATTTTGTCATTCAAGGTGGCTGGAGCGGAATTTGTGAATCATTGAATGCACAATTCAATAAATTTTCAAGTAGATCGAAAAAAAACTTCGACCACATTTCACTTAAGGTAGTTTGAGCGAATATCATTTCATCTAGAGATGAATGAATTTGATCTCATTTTAAAGGAAAATAATTCACCCTTTTTATGATATCAAAATATCAACCCCTAATTGCTCTACTTCCCGAGATATTTACCAAACAATACTAGCCATTTTTCATTAAAATTGTAGGCACTCCATAGAGACAGTTTTTTAAATAAGGAGTTTCTAACCCTAAGATCTCGTCAAAAAATTCAGTGTGTAGTTTTTGTGTTTTTCCAACTATTTTTGAAAATAACAGTCACAGGATTAATTTTTTCAGGATCGCTAAAAATCTTCTGTTGTGAAGGAATTTTGAAATTACCGCGAGTAAAAAATGAGTCAAATTGAAGACTTACGTGAATATTTTTACTTAACTACTTAGAATTGCAGTCTTAGAGAGTGATATTATTGCACAATTAATCGTGCGACATTTGATTCATGCTTCCTAGAGTGGCTGAAATTAAAACGAAAATTCGAATATGGACCCCATTATGACTAGTGAACTATCTCGCTCCAACTACCTTAAGTACACGTAATTTTTCAGTGGATATCACCATGCGCGTAGCCAATACTCGAGTTATATTTTCAAATTTCCTTCTTAAATGAACTTTGCTATGAAGGGTTTACGACTTGGAATAGAAATTCAAGCGAAAATCATGTAAAGACGTGTTTATTATCCGGCATGGTACCTTGATATTTCTTAGTCAGCATTAAGACAGTTAGTGCTGAATGCCTACGCGTTGAAAAGCCTTTAACTGCTAAATCGCAAACTTTACTATTTTATCCACTTCTGCCTATACATATTACAAATAAATTCACGGGTGCAAATTTTCTCGCAAATCTGTGAATAAACGCATATCGTTTCAACTAACTTTAGTGATCAAGTGGTGCGAGTTGCCTTTTCCATATTTTATTTAGGTTCGTAGAAGCATTCATTTATTTGCGTTCTGTTTTATACGTTGGTTGTGGATGTCATTTATTTATTTATTTCACTATGTAATTTAAAAAAAATACACTCTTGACTTGCACAATTCAAGGTTTACACGGCACATACATACTTTGTGAGTTTGAGTCATACTGCAATTGCTATCGATATTCGCCTAGCGATAAGAATTCATTATTATCCCGAAGATTACTATCGAAATTCACTTCGTGGTCATACATTAATTTTCTTCTTGACATGGGATCGAAACTTAAAAAAACCGTTGATGTAAAGGCAGGTATCAGGTATTCAGCCTTCTCATGTATTCTGTGCGAGAAAAAATTATGGAGATACTAGGTTAAAGGCTCTAAGGCCGGCGATTTTTAACTATTCATTTATATACCCTCTCCCAAAAGCACTACCCCTTGTATAAGACAAACGTTTTTAATGTATATTGTTATTGTTATTTGGAGATCAGCTTTCGAGTTTCCCTCCGCGTGTTGTCTTTGGGTGACTTCTGCGCGTTTTCCGAAGGAAACCCGAAAGCTGATCTCCAAATGCTGAAACGCCGCAGAAACCTTCATACTATATGGTTATTATTCAAAGTATGCAGGGACACCGTGAATACGGCAATGAAACACATTGAAATTCCCATGTGAAAAATTCGAACCACGGTCCTTCGGCTTTCCGGACCAATGCACAGACCACTACGCTACCTAGACTTCTTAATCCATATTGCATTCTGGAAGGATACGTATGAACTAGATTATAATAGAAATCTTTTTTCATGGCAGTTTATATGTATTCCACCGCCGTATGTATACAGAGCTAACCGCGACTTTTACGCTGGTGTAGGATATACAGTCTTCATGCTGTGGCTTCCATGAAGCCCATTCTCCTTGCCTTGTCATCTTTGTTGAACCGCAAGTGCTTAAGATGTTGTTCATGTAGTATATCCTTCTATTTTGTTAAGTGTAAAATAGGAAGGTCCTCGGATGAAGTCGAAGAGAGATGCTACTTCGTTCTGGTTAAGCCACTACCCGCGAGCATTAGGGATCCTGGTCCTAAAGATTTAATCAAAAAATGAATAAAATACAAAGAAAAGCTGCGCGATTCGTTAAGAGGTGCTACGAGGTACTACTTCTAGTGTTCCATAAATTTTAGAGGGATTAAGGTGGGAGCCCTTAGAGACTTGGAAGCTACACGCTAGGCTTAGTTTGCTTGAGAAATTCAGAACTGGTGTGTTTCAGAGCGACGCAGAGAATATTATCATGACGCCTCACTACATCTCTAGGTCTGACAGAAGCGATAAAATAAGAGAGATACATTGCTGAACAGATAGACACAAGAACTCGTTCTTTCCGTGCACAAATGAGGCCATAATAAAAAATTAGCTCCACTAAATACACTCCCAATAAACTTCATCATATCACCTCCCGAAACCTTATCCCTTACATCTTTACACTGCTGGTGTCCTAATACCCCCTGCCACATGCCCATGCGGCGGCTCGCTGGGTAGTATGCAGATGTAAATGAAGGAAGCATGGGTAGCGTAGCCAGGGTGTCCAGCACTCTGGAAAATCGGGAAGACCGGAAAATCTCAGGGAATTTTATTTTCACTGGAAATATCATGGAAATCTCAGGGAAATATCGAATTGACTCTGGAATTTTCTGTGGTGTCAATATCTAAAATAGCAACGGAAGCAATGTGCCTTTTTCGGCAAGTTGCTAAGTCAAATTTTTCTTGCGTTGTCGCATTTTGCATTTCTGTAATCACCGAAAGTAGGTACTATGTTTTCTATATAGATTCATTGTGTTCTTATTGGTCATGGCCTGTAAATCAGTGGCGTAAAGAACGTGCCTTTATCGGCAAGTTGCGAAGTCAAATTTCCCTTGCGTTGTCGCTTTTAGCAAAATAAGGAAAAAAGTCAATTCCTTAAGTTTTATAAGTTGCTGATCATTTTATATCAATGGTATTCATACCAACGTCTGGCTGTAATATAACCTTGTTCCTGAGCACCAGCATGACAATGATTATATGTAAGATAGGGTGGTGATGTGATTTTATCCCAAACTATTGTAAAGTTTTGTGTTTATTTTCCTCCAAATATGCAAGTTTTAAAATAATCCTTACGTTTAATCACCCAAAAAACATACCGAACATTCTCTTACAATTAACGAGAAATAATCAATATTTCCTCTCGAAACAAATTTTTTTCTGGAAAACCTAGAAATCTCGGGAAATTTTCAAATGTCCAGCTGTTGGACACCCTGCTTAGTGCTGTGCGCATTGGCCCGTTAAGCCAACATCCGTGGTTCGATTCCCGGTCCAGACTAATGTTGTTCTCATGGCAAAATATATAGTTATTTAGTCATAAAACTTGCATCTGCTACTGTTCAACTTTTTATTCTGCACCCTAACCGCCCAACACGTCCGCGTACCCTAAGGGTAACAGGTTGGGAACAGCAGGCGATACGGGGACGAACCGCGTCTCTCCACCAGGGCAGGGGCGCATGGCCAAATCGAACCTCTCCTTACAATCGACGCATCACAGCGACGCACTTACCCGGCCCTGTCTCTGTTTGAAAGGTCAGTTGGGGGGAGGAGGGGTAAGGAGAGAGGAGGGGAGGGCCGCACGTGCGCAAATCATGGCCGCCGCCCCTTAAATCTCGCCTCTTCAGCCGACCGCCCCCTCTCCGCATCACTCACCCCCGCCCCCTCACCTTCCTCTTCCCCCTGCGCAGGCACCGACGCCGATCGACCGGCACCTCTCTCTGGCGAGAAAGAAGTCGCGAGGACAAGATAATGCAGAGCTGCTGAGTTTGAAGGTGGTTCCTCCTAAACAATATGTAAATCTGCTGGCTGGAGGTGGGTTTTATCCAAAGTTTGAGAAAATCCTCCAGATTTTCGTCACTTGCGTGGCCCTACCTAGAGCTAGTACTTCTTTATTCATCTCAGCATTCGATATATCCCTCGTCTTCCCTTTCTTGACTAGCCTAACATTCTTCACTCTATCTCGAACATTTCAGAGGGGCAAGTTTGTGGCATTTCTCCCTGCAGCCTTAGTCTACATTGGCGAGTATATAAACCTACACTGTAAAATATTTTTCCCCAAATTTGCTGAAATTCAGCAAGGTTTCCTTAACTAAAGTTGAACCAACTTTATAGCAAATCTGGAAAGCTTAAATTTTTAAGGAAGGAAAAGTTGCTGAATTTCAGCAAATTTTCCTGAAAGTTGTGAGACTGAAAGTATTGACTAAAAATATTAACCTAAATTTCGGATAGGGTTTTGCTCACAATAATAAGGCTACAACATAACTTCCTACCATATTTATTGAAGAGTTAAAAATATATGCTATTCAGCTTTAATTACAACTTTAAAAGCAAGTTTTTAAAGAGTGCTGGATTAATTACATATCAAGACAAAAAAATAATTCTCTTTTGCTTAGGTTTAAGAGTGGTTAAAAGAACAATGACCCAGTACACATTTATCCAAAGATTAAATAATTTTTAAATGTTGAGGGGTGAATAAACTGACAAGAATGATTATTAAATTAACGTCTGAGCTGACACAGCTACTGCTGAAAACACGCAGGAGCCCTGTAGCGACCCCTTCCGGAAGGGAACTCAATCATATCTGGCGAGACGAAGGGTATCATTATATCATTTCATTCGGATTTTTAGAGACATATAATGTATAGGTTTGCTGATGTCTAGGACTATCTTTAATGCAGGCATTTTGCTGAATTTCAACTAGTTTTGTATGAACTGAAAATTTATAGGTTTTGCAGTTTATCTTTCAGCATCGTGTCGGCATATGGCTGCAATGGGATGTCCAAGCAAAATCTCCTTATTGAGAGTGAGTGATAAAAAATCTGAGAATCATGTCTCCTCGCATATTCACCTCAGAGGAAATTTCATTAAGCTCATATTTAACTAATTCTGAATTTTTCATCTTTAAATCATACGAAAATTTTATCTTTCAATAATGATATGATGTTTTAAACTGGAAATTATTTTTCAAAAAGTCTCTAATGATGATAAAATTTCCTTCCTCGTATCAATGTCATTTTGTGGTAATCATCGATAAATGACTCCCTCAAAGTACCAAAATTTCAAGTTTACCTAAACATTTTACAATTTCTTTGCATTATGAGTAGTGGCACTTTTTAAAAATATTCATCATGAGCATATGTAATTAATTTGAACGAGTGATCGTAAAAAGTTTTGCATATATGGAACTAAAAATAACTCCACTGGAGCAAAAATAGTGTGCAACATATTATCACTTTTCACTCGTTTTTATTTACGGCCGACAAGTATAATTATTACTGTTATCAAAGTAACCTACCGGTTAAGGGTGGTATATTATATTGAGAGTAAGAAAAAATGCTCCAGATTTTCACACTGGAAGAACTTAAACTCCCTGTATTATTTCTTACTGGACTTCTGCGTTCGTCCTCATCTTGTATATGAAACAGATTCTCTCTCTTCCCCTTCCTTGCTTGCCCGACATCTTTCTCTCTTAAACGGCCAAAAGAGGTCCTTTGCCTCTCGCCATCCCTTCCAGCCGTCTACCCTGCCTCTTCTCGTTCTCATCTAATCTGATGATGCTCAGATTTCTTTTCATTCACCCTCTATATGAAGATTTTAATTTGATATCCCGCTGCGGCTACATGCCGGCACGATGCAAATGTGTGAACTTTTAAGCAAACGAGTGGCTTGGTAGAAGAGTCTCAAATTTAGTCCCCTCGTAGATTTCTGATTCCTCTTACGCCAGTGAGAAGCCCCCGCATTAGGTATTGAGGGGAATGTTATTTTCCGAAAATAAACGTAAATGTGAATAGAAATGCAGCTATAAAAATCATCTACTTCGCTGCATGAAATCCAAAAACTACAGTGCGTGGAATTATGGCTACTTAATTGTAATTCCGCTGGTTCATTCGTGAAAGGCTACTCCAACCCACTGATAAGTAAACTTCTCATGAACGATGTATTACAACACTGAATGATTTTCACTGAAATTGTTTTTTGATATACGACTTAGCTAGGTCAATTCTGCAACTAAACTCAAGTATCTAAACACAATTGAATTGACAGTGATGCCACTGGTATATGTCGTTGCTCGTAAGTTGATTTGAAAAATAATCCTCAACGAACGCCCAAGCTATATTTTCCCTCACTGAAAATTCCCATCTATTCCTCGTAGGACGCGGAGCGTGTACGTATACATACCTCCGGCCCAACGACCACATGGGCACAGCTGCGCGGTCGGAAAACACGCAGGGGCCCCGGAGCGACCCCTTCCGGAATGAAACTCCGTTCTCCCCCAATTCCCCCCAGTCGGCCGAACAAATTCTCGCTCTTATCTTCGGCTTTTCACGCTAATCGCTTTATTTTCCTTCCTTCCTTCATTTGTTCTCTCCAGGAGAAGAGAAGAGATTGGTAAGGAAATAGGGCAATCGCAAATGAACGTGGTGAGGTGGCCACTTAATTGCTTAATGTCCCTTCCGCGTCCGTGGGATAACCCTAACGTTTTCTCCTCACGTGACACTCTCTTGGAGTACAGGTGAGTTGCACGCGTCTTGGTAGGCGAGACTAGTAAGGACCTCTGCCGGAATTCAATGCCGGATTCGTAAAATGTACCGAAGCCTTAAATGATAACCTCTTTGTCTCTTGGTCTAAGGTTTTGGCGTAAACTGCGATTCCTGGGTAGTAATTATCATGGTTAAGCGATTTTTATTTCTGTACATACTTGCGTAAAACGTTGCACACTTTTTCCATTCCCGATAGGAATTGATAAAAGTGAAAACATTGGAAACGAATCTAAGGAAAAGTTTATATAACTATTGTTATACCTGCATAGTCATATGGCTCACAAACCTGGCCTATGAAAGAGTACATCAAGAAAGTAGATGGAGTTAGAAGTGATGAAGGTGATAATGTGGATGCTCGGCACAGCAGAAAGAGAAAAAATCAGGAAATGAATATCGAGAGAAAAAGCTTGACTTATTGCTAAATCAATGAAATCTTAAACTACATTAATCAGAAGACCTGACGACATCGTGGGTGAACTGACTTTGTATAAGAATGTATAAGGGTTAATAGAAACGGGCAATGGGGTTATGTTTTTTTGGTTGATTTCACTTTAAATCTCATTTGCTTGGTAGAACATATATTTCCCTTATATGCTCCAAAAACTGCCACAGGGATTGGGAAGCCTGTGTAGCATAGTGGTGTACAAATTGGTCCAGCAGTCAAGTGGCTCGATTCTCAGCTAAGGTCGGTTTTTCCTCATGGATTTTTTCGTTAGCATGTGCCATGGCTGGCAGTACTAGAATGGCGTAGAAATATGTCGCTGTAGGATTGCGTAAATATCTGAGTTGATTGTGACGCTTTAAAAAATAATTAATATTAACTCGGAGTTTATTCGTTTATTGAGTAGAGCTGCATAACTTTTCTAAATAAGCAGACAATCATCCACTATTTGGTAAACATTGTAGCACAGATCGCACACATCGTCACGTTAAATGTTAGTAAGTGTACACATATTGCTAGATAAAACTTCTCTACTAAAAGATAAAATAAATTAACAAATATACTGTCAGTTGTATGAATAACAAAGTTATTTTGTCCTCAAAGAATAAATAATTATGCAAAAAATACACTGCTATAAGAAAGTGCTCACTCTCCAACAATGGAGGGAATTCCGATGGAGATTTAAGACCAAGCAATGGTAAAATTGATCAATGGATTTAAACAGAAAAGGTCTCACCGCGGGCGTGTGCGTAGATGTGGATGAGACTTGTCAAAAACAGCGGCTACATATGAAAATGAGAAAAGCTGAGTAAGAAGAACGATGACAACTATATTCACCTATCCTAATGTCATCATTTCTAAAGCTCGAGGTTGGGAAAGGATGGACAAAGTTTGTCCTCGCCCGACCTCGACAACCGAGGCAAGTGATGCATAAATGTGCTATTAAAACATTAGGATTGGATTGGATATAGTATTGGGAGGCGACCGACAGCTGAGGTCATTTGTGTCATAGGGGACAGTTTGGATAGCAGCCAGGCGTTTGCATTAGTCTTGTCTTAACGAAAGGCTCCAAGGGGACCATAGTTTATCCTCTCATCTGACAGACGAAGTACTGCATTTTAAGTGCCTTCCTAAAGACACTCAAGTAGGGATCAGGTTTCCTCTGAAAAATATCCCTAGGCAGGGATTTGAACCCTGGCCGTCCGTATGGTTTGCCAGTGATCTAGCCACCACACCAACCCGATCCCCTAATAATATTAGAGAATTTCATAAAACATCACCAATGATGGCATCACATACTCACTAAAATGCTAGGAAATAGTTTTTTCCTCGTAGAAACATGTTTACCCACTATCCTCTCCATGTACTGGATAGATTTGTTTTGGCTGCGTCGTCCATACTTTCCTAAACTAGGTCGTTCATCCCGTCTTGTCTTAAGCGCCCCATCGTGTGGAAAATACTTGAATTACTTGATGAATGCAAAGGGTTTGCCCTGACTCGATATACTGTCTCTCTCAGTGTGTTTGGGAGCTAATTATCTCGCTCGCTCCCTTCCGAGAGCGGCAGCACTGCCTGAAATCACGCCCCCTTCGCCAGGTGCTATTAATAGGTCGAAAACGCCCGCAAATTAATTGTGCCGCCTAAATTAACCTCTCCCCTTCCCACGCGGCAAACGTGCTTCATTCTCTCTCCCCTCCCATCTCCAATCAATCAGAAGGCGCAAGGGGGGGAGAGGGTTGATGGGGGGAGACCACCCCCGCTTGTGCGCGTGCTGAGACCACGGGCAAACAGTTGAGGGCCTCTTCTAAGCCACAAAACACTTCCGCCAATCTCCCCCTCTTGATAAAAACCCTCCAACCCTTCAGCCATCCTCCTCCCCTTCTTTTTCTTCCCTACCTGCTGTCAGACACCCGAAAGCAGGACTCTCAACCCCCTCTCCTTGCCTCTGTAAATGCGAGAGCCGAGCTAGCTTCTGCCGTGTGCTGCCCCTGGGGTGAGTCCATCCAAATGTCACACTTCCTCCCCTTTACAAAAGAGCAATTCCGCTACCGTAAACGTGAAAATAAACGACTCAGACCTCGGAAAGCTTTCCCGGTCGTCTTGCTTCGGCTTTATGACTTTGAACTGCGTATAAACGTTCACGAATTCATCACGGTAAAATATCATGAGATGAATAAAACTTAGCAATGTCCAATGGATTTTTATTGGTACGACGCGTATCGACGCTAATTCGCCATCATCAGGTACCATCCTGATGATGGCGCATTAGCGTCCTGACCTACGCTGTCCCATTAATAATGTTCCACAATATCTCTCCGGACTTCGTTGAATTTATTTGTTAAATATTATGTATACTCTTTGTTATTGTTGCAATGTTACGTTTTATATAAAAACGAAGCAAACTTATTGACCATCTATGCAGAGAGGCACATCAATTTGGTCAACATTAAGCATCTGAAGCTTCTTTCACACAATTTACCCTTGCTAATAATGTACTTGAATTGATATTAGAGGAGGATATTTTTCAGAGGAAACTCGATCCCTGCTTGAGTGTCTTGTGGAGGCCACTTTAAGTGCAGCACTCCGTCTGTCGGATGGGATGTTAAACCGTGGTCCCCTTGGCGCCTTTCGTTAAGATAGGATAATTCCGACGCCGGGTTTCTATCCACATTCCTCCTTTACCCGTCCCCAAGGGCGCAAATGACCTTAGCTGTCGGTCGCCACCCCAAAATCCAAACCAATCCTTGAATTAATATGGCATAAATCGATCCTATATCGTGAGCGGTGTTTGCGCGAGAAAATTTTAATAAAAATTACCGTTTTCATTTATATAATTTATTTTATTTTTCAACGAGTTCCGCCAGACCGGAGAATAATGAGGAACCAACAGTTTTTTCTTGAAGATGCTTAAAGGCAAAGCAAGTTGAAACAATAAAAGATTATAATCGGTGTAGTCGTTAAGTTTTTATTGGAATTTCTCTCAATTCTGTGATGCGACACCATTTTTTTATAATACTTTCAGATATTTTAACCTTATTATTCCCCTAGAAAATGATATTTAACATTTGAACCCAATTGTTTAACCCTTTTAGTGCGGCGGGCCGATATATCGGCTTTGGCATCTCAGGCGAAAAGTGCGGAGGGCCGATATATCGGCTCATAGGCAAAATATTGTTTAACTTTTGCACACAAATATAATTACAATTATTTTTTGTACGAAGTATAAGCGTTTTTTTATTATTACCTAATTCAATGCATACGCAATAAGAAAAAATGCATATGGATATTTTAAACAATAACTTTATAATATTTATTTTCCTAGAGTGATACATTTCATTCTAGTTACCCTCCACATTTCTCACTAGAATTGCTGGCAGGGGTCAGCACTAAGAGGGTCAATGATCCACAAATTGTCTTTTCTAATAATTTAAATTCTTTCGGCATCACTCTTTAGTGCAAAGAATGCCTTAAAGAAAAAAGTTGAGCTTTCAAAATACACTGGACTATTTTTATCTCTCTTTACTTGAATTTGATGTAGTTTATGTGTCGACTGATACAAAAAAATCAATTGATCACGTAAGACTCACTACTTTCTTGAATTTACAAATGGGTAGTACTAAGTTCTATTACATACCTACTCTTACTTGCATTTAAAGATTTTTACGCCATTGCAACTTGGCTAAATATCATATTTGTGGCGAAAATTTGACATGCCTCTACGACCATGAATATTTGCACCTTCCACTCTGAAACTGAGAGGGAATCGGTGGAGATTGCTGGCTAAATCTGCCCCCGTCTAGTGAAGATGGCGCCCCATCCCATGGTCATGATAATATTAGAGCAAAATTTACTCACAACCGAAATCAACCGATTTTTTTAGTGTAATAGAGGCCCGCATGATTTAGTGTGCCCAACGGTATTTATAAGATGGATACAATATAATTTAAATTAAAGTTATTGTACAGTTGATAACTTGTTAAGCAAGTATTATTCCGGAAACAATGATTCAGTAAAAGTTAAATTAATAATTTCAATGAAGTGTTAACAAGTGCAGATTTTAGGTAAATTATTGTAAAACCAGTATAAGTCATAAAACTTGATGCGAACAGAACCATTCAATGTAGTTGGTCGGAAATAAGGGTATAGGTTGGTATCATTGATTAAAGAGTCGCAAAAGATTCGTTTCACAAATCTGCTTGCCCATTAGGATCCGTCATCGTCAGTCTTGAATGTAATATTACAGTTTAATTGTTGCACATCTCAGAGGAAAAAGCCAATGTTAGGTTTGAACGACCAATGACATCTTAGAGAGTAGGCAAATAAACAAGAACCGACCCGGTAGGACTTCGAATCTTCAAAAAGTTACATGAAATAGATAAGAGAGTTTTACTTTGCACTTTTTTTTAAACAGAGTTCTCCTTCGCAATTTAGTATTACTTACCTCAGTTTTCGTTGACATCGGTTATCGTCGTTTTTGGTTTTCGTCGATTTTTTCCGTGAAATATGTGTCTGGGTTTTCGTTGGTTGCCTCGGATGTCGTGCCCACGCAACCTCGCTTCTAAATTAGCGAAAAGAAAAGGCGACCCACGCGCTCTCATGCCCAGGGTGGCGTTGTTTTTCGTCGTGTGTGCATCACTCCAGGAGAAACAAACATTTTTTGTCCACTTTCTTATGCGACATGGTTCCACAGACTCTCAAGTTGGTCCAAGTGCCAAATGACCAAGAAGGGAAGTGACCCTAGATACCTCCTTGATGCCAAAGGTGGTCCTTATGGAGGCGGATTCCCTTTCCAAATAACAATATGTCCATGTCTCTCTACCCTTATCGCCCTCTTCAACGCTCCATACGCTGTCTTCCATAAATTCGTTTGTTTTTATTGAGTTTTTATTCATTTCTTATTGTTTTGAGAATTATAAAGTGTTTTTATCCTCCATAAAATGAGTTTTTGGTACGTACTCTGTGTGTATGAGACAAATTATTTGGATTTTTCATCGAAACATCTGGAATTTATTCTCTCGGTATTCATCGGTTTCGGAAATCGCCGGATGTTTTCGGATGAAAATTCCCATCAGGGATGGAAGAATTAAAACTGCAATTCCACATGATTGATAGATGTCATTAAATCTAATATCACGTGGAATTGCTGTTTTAATTCTTCTATCACTGATATCAAGGAATTCAACCAAGTAAGGTCCGAAACCATCTTCTACTTAAAATTTCTACTTACATACACGATGGTGAAAAGCAAATCAAATTTTAGTGTTTGAAATATTTTCAAGCCATTGATAACAGAACTTTTTCGAGAAATTAAATGCATATAAATCACAAATCAGCGTGCAGAATAGTTCCGGATAGTCGGCATCGCGACAAATTCTATATCTGTTACGAGTATTGCGCGTATTCGCTCTTAGTTAACACGTTGCAAGTTCGTTTTATATGGACACATGCCGGAAAAATGTCTTAGTAAATTCCACACTTAAAAGTTAATTTCCGACCTAGGTTTCGGCTGCACAGCAATCATTTTCAAGGCACATTAGCAATGTATCGAGAAGAGACCTGGGGAGGGGGGAAGGGAAGAAGGGGTTAATTGACGTCAGAGACATGCGTCACGGTGAGGTTCGGTCAGTGGGAGGTGGCTGGGGGAATGATATAAATAATAGAGGAGAGTGAGAGGGAAAAACACATTCATGTAGAAGTTAAACATTTTTGTTTTTAGGAGCATTCACAATTTCAAATTGTTCTAAGAAGTCCAATTTGGCCCCATTCCAGTGTGGAATTTAAGGTAGTGCGAGCGAGATAGTTTCCTAATCATAATAGAGATCATATTCGATATATACGTTTTAATTTCACCAACTGTGAAACACACGAATTTAATACTGCATTATTAGTGGTTCGATAAAATAGTTTTACATGACAGAAATTGTTATATAATCAATTGAAAATATAAATAAGTCATTAACTTGACTATGTTTTTCACGCGGTACGTTTGAAACTCCATCAAAACGGGAGGTTAATTGTGATTCCGAAGAATATACTGCGGCGACATGTGATTTATTTTCAATATTGGTTGAGAAAACACACGAACTACACACTGTTGATTTTTGGACGAGATCTAAGTGTAGGAAATGACTCAGTTTTAATTAAAGGTCTCTCTGGAGTGCATACACGTATCATTTCCCACATAAATGGGCTGGTATTTTAGGGAAAATATCTCGGAAATTAATATGGTAAGTGGTTGAATTTTAGGTGTCAATGGAAGGGTGATATATTTTACTTTAAAATGAGGCCAAATTAATTGATTTCTAGGTAAAACACTTATTTTGCTCCAACTACCTTAAGAAATTTTTTCGTCATGTCTGCGAACATCTTCCACAAAGTTACGCCTTCAACCGTTAATTTTATTTGTTTTATATACCATCGAGTTACGAGTGCAATGCCTCGACTCGATCGGCTACGGATGGTCAAATGAAAGCTCTTCACTCACGTCGAGGCGCGCACCAACACGAGGGAGCACCAGGAGAAATATAGAGATGGGGGAAAGAGGAGAGTCGACGTCTCTCCAACGGCGGTTTATATAAAAGGGGGCGGTTTGGTGGGGTGGCAGGGGGTGGAAGAGGAGATGGAAGGGGGATGGGGAAGGCACGCACATCTGCAACGATGTCAAATTGAGCCGGAGCACGCGATTCGAGCTCCACACGCCGCCGTTGTTGGATGTCCCATTTGACTCGTCGCGGGAAAGGGAAATTGGCGTGGTGAGGAGGAGGGGGAGGAAGAGGAAGCGTTGCGGTGGCGATATGAAGCAGCGGCGCTGGCGGCGGCGGAGGCCTCGGACGGCGCGTGGCGTGATTGGACGGAAAGGCTATGACGAGTTTAGAGGGATGGGATGAGGGGATAAGGGCAGGAAATGGCTGGGAGAGGGTAGTGGTGAAGAGGGTGGTTTGCGCGTTGGAAAAGGTGAGCGTAATTTGAGAGAAGGGACGGCTGGGGTAGATATGGCGAGAGGGTAGGTTGGAGAGGGAGAGGATGTGGTATTAGGATGAGACAGAAGAACGGTCACGCCGGACATTTTATTTCGACGCTCTTTTTTGTCGGAAAGTGAAATTTAGGGGAGAGTGAAAGGAGATAGAGAATGAGGACTCTCGAATTTATTCCCTTTCCCCTTTTATCTGCCGGAATGAATTCCTTTCTCGGACAAAAAATATAAATGAACCAATTGACTCTATCTTAGGAGGAAATTGAAAAATTCGGAGATAACGAAATTAATTGAAAGTGAAAGATGGAAATTTTTATCAACTTTGCCCGAGCAATTTTCTCCGGAGAACGCCATTTAAAGGGAGATAGGGACGCGAGGAAAAAATTACTCTGTTCTCTTGGGACTGTAATGCGTAAGTGGTGAATATAATGGAGAGAAATTTGGGCGCTACTCATATGAGTGGAAACAAACCGCTACTTTCAACAGTTTGCCCCTAATTATGTTATCTCGCGTGGTGAAAGATAAGGAAATATTTCCGATGAGCACGAATATGAAATGATTTTTGGAAGGAAGTGTAAAATTGGCTCTCATATTTACATGAGACTTAAAACGTAGGGAACCTTGATAAAAGTATGAGTCACCACGAACTGAAATGGAAAATAGATGGCCATTATTCAGTAAATAGTATAATAATCTCCCTTTACAGTTGGTTGGTTTCTAATTTTTCGCATGAGGAAGGACAGGAAAGAATATCTGAAGAAAAGATAAAAAAATTATGCTAAGGTAAAAGGTTTTCGTGAAATGATTCGTTGAAAGAGCTTCACTTTTTCACGGTAATACTCGCCCACGAAAATCAGCTATTATGTGTCTACGAAATAAGATGGAGCCTGATGAAGTAACGCATGGCTACTATATTGAACAGATAGTAGTGAAGTTTAAATTAAAAATGGGAAAGCATGAAATAGAGGCATATATGTTGCGGTGGATGAACAAAATGTGTCAGTCAAAAATTGGCCCCACCAGCTTCGAGAACATTGAATTGCATTCAGGATAGGACAGAAGGCCTCACATCCTGTAATAGATTTGAAGTAATGGATATGTGATATAAGTCAAGAGATAGGTATATCTATCTTTAGTATTTATCTTATACTATTATTATTATAGTCAAGAGTATATGTATCTTTAGCAATATCTTATACTATTTACCTCTCGCTAATAAGCAGTTGAGGATCTCATTCAATTTCCAACGATTCATTTTATATATTCATTCCATTGATTGGGATTGTTGAAAACTTTCAAGTAGCAAATTTGTACCTTATGGGAATGAACTGCATTGGGTTATTTCTAGTCATGAAGGCCGTTTGGACTTTCTCTAAAATATATCTAAATTCTGGTCATTTTAAAAGCAACGGAGGGCATCCGGGACTCATTTGCCTATTTTATCCTAAAAGTTAGGCAGTGGAAGCACGATTGCCTATCTTTCAAGGAACTGGCGCAGCTCCAATTGTTAGATCAATCTATGACAAGCTACATGCATCGATGATGGAGTGTTTACGTTGTCGCATGAAAATAATTTTTATTTTTCCAAATGTACCCAATATGAATTATCACAAAAAATATTTAAGCTGAGGATGGAAGACGTGGTCATCATCTGTAATCAGCTATGATATGATAGTGCTCTGATGAAAATGGCCTCCAGGGTCCGTGAAAAATTCGGGGAAAAGGCTTACCCCATAAGCTAATTAGCCATATAATAATTTAGTGCCTTCAATTTGAAACACGCTTACATCTTTCCGGAACTTTTTATTGGTAGTGGAGGATGGTGACATCAAAGACCAGTCGGGAGATATGAAAGGGGATTTAATGGAGAAATTGCTTTCTCCAATCTCGATGCCATGACTTTAATTGGTCCATACGGCGCTGGTGGATATGCGTGCTTTGATCCAACATACACATTTCCAAGAAAATGTAGGTTGGTACTTGACGGGGATGATTGATGCAATCGCAAAATCCTGTTCAGCAAGCTCGTATACCTTACCAAAGAGAAATTCTTACGTGATCTGTTCTAGGTCACCTTAATTTCATAGTTTTTCATGCAGTTTTTTTAATTCAATGTCTGCGGAACTTTTATCAACAGAAAATGGTACAAGGTTTAGGCATTGCCTAAAATTTCAGTATTTTACCTCGGTCATTCAAAGAATTTTTTTCTCATCTACCAAATAGAAGGAACTGATTTTAATGACATTTCATTGAAAAACGTAGCTGGAACTTATAAAATGATATTACATTTTAGACTAGCATATATTTCTACTTCGACCTATTATTACAGGATAAAAATACGCAAAAAAAGTACGCATTCATCATTTTTATTTATGCGTGCATATTTCGTAGTATGCTCGGTTTTCTATACATCCAATGAAATTTATGAGAAACTTTCTTTCCATTCAATTAATATTTTTTAACGGTTGAGATTTTTGCCACTTTTAATGAGGTTTAAATCATACTACTTGCTTAAGGTAGCTGAAAAAGTGTTGAAAAGAAGTACTGTCTAATAATCCTGATCCACCCTTTGTCCTAAAAAAGCTCAAAATTGGAATTATCAGCCAAACATCCTTCTAAGTAACACCCCTTGTGATTGACATATTGCTAGCTCCATTGATTGTCCCCATGTTGGTTACTGCAACGTGACCATCGACTGACTTCTTTGTCCATCGCTTTTGATCCAGTTTACGTCTTTTTTAAATAAATGTTTCTCTCCCGTATACCAAATTCAATCCCATTTTATTTTTCCCTTCTGGAAAAAGTCTTTGTTCTTGAAAACTCTCACTGAAGGGGCATGTTAATTAGACTTAATTGACACTTATAAGATATAAGAGATGTTTAATATTTTGATCATATGGAGGGTCTACATGTGTTCTCACGAATCGCTAAATTGTACTATATTTCTAAAGTCTCTAATTTAGATGGAATTTTCAGGAATCATGAAACACTTTATTCCGCGACCTTCTTGGGATACTAGAGAACATTGGAGTTACTTGTGATCCGCTCAAAAAGGCGGTGGGAGTCACTGTAGATTAAAGTCACTGTAGATTAAAACCATCAATGCTGTAATTCTCTGCAGAAATATTGAGTTTATCTAAGAGTTTGAAAGTTATCGTACAGTTGTGATTAACTCATTGATATTCGTTCATTTTTAACTTTATAGACTTCTTTGGAGATGGAATAATGACTTGTTTAACTTCCATGCAAATAGAAACAGGAAATAAATGCCTAACAAATTATTCCGTTCGCTTTTAAATAGGTATCTGTCAAAAAAAAAGAAGTATTCGAAATCACAAAAATGAAATGCGGTGGATATGTGACTTATAAATGGCAAACTGTTTTGGAATGTAATGGTCAAAATGTTACGTATAATTATTGCTAGCTTATTTCACTTACTAGGGGACTTATTGTGTGTAAATGTCCCATGAGTAAATGTTCCCTCGCGGCCATTGAGATAGCATATTTACACCTTTCCTCAAGATGGAATACTTTTCATAACTCATAGATTTTTTATAGAAATTAACCCTCATACTTACTTCAGTTGGAAACGCACTAGCTAGCCAATTCAAATAACATGGCTTTGAATACCTTTCGGAGTTCTCTCCTGTGGTACAATTTACGCCGTGGACGAGAAGATGCAGTTCGCATGGACGGCTGTCCCTCCTTGTGTCTGTAGACATTCATTTAAAAGTGTGTTGGTTTATGGGCGTGGTGGAAAATCTATCGACTGAAAATCCATGTACGAGTCCCGATTTCATTGAACAACTTCTAAATGCCATGTTGCAGAGGTAGATTTCTGACTGGAGATAATTTCATGGAAGACCATCATTTCACCTTCAGTCACTTCTCTTTATTCAAATATGGAGTAAATAGTATAGTTTAAGTATTTTAAAAAAGGTCCAATTATGCAACCATTTGGTTCGGTTTGGACCAGTGGTAGCGTGTTCGACTCCCGATTCGAGGGCCGCAAGTTCGAGTCCGAACGACAGAAAAAATTTTCCTGGCTGGAAATCCAAATTTTCTCATTTTCTCGGCTGAATGAATGAATGAACGAACGACTGCTGCGTTATATCTGTGACATGATGACATTCCTCCCAGTAAAAAATGATTGTATACTTAGATCACTGTATTCCTCATGTGGCCTAAAGATCGATAAATTTGAATATTTTTCGCAATAGGGAATTACGCAATCTCGCAATAGGGAGGTTTCAACATTTACCCGCGATCTTGTTCCGAATAATTTACTATTTTAATTTTCTCCTTCATGAAGAAGTGAGCACATGCAATGTGTGAAATTGTAGATTCATATGAAACAGTATATCTATTTATTAAAGCGCTGAGTTCGTGCTTAGAAGCTTATACATTCACCAATTTGAATGAGAAATGGCTATCCTAGCTTTAAATTGAGGCAATAACACTTTGGATGGCAGTCATCATAAATCCAAACTCAGCCACTTTTGTACGTATGAGCTGGATTCATTCCTAAAAACTGTGCTAAAAAAGTAGAGCTATGGACTGGGAACACGAATATTTTTTTTCAACTCGTGAAATGAGGAGAAAAATCACCGCAAATTCCTCTAAAATATATATTCAATTTCGTCACTTATCCGTGAAATTCATTCACGCGTCCGGGGGTAAGGGGCAACGAAAAATGTGGGAAAAAAATACATACAGGGAAAAAAGAGAAGGCGCCTCTTTATTAAAGCGCAAAGTACGTGTATTAGCGCTTATAAATACATCGCGTTGGATGAAAAATAGTTTCCGAGAGTCTTCCCGTGAAAAGGAAGAAATTCATGAGTGGGAGAGGGGGAAATTGATGCGGCTCGGAAGGCGCACACTGTTGGGGGTGGAGATGAAGGGGTGGCGGGGGAGAGAAGTAGGGGGAGGGAAATGGGGAAGGGGTGGGGAGTGATTTAGATGGCGGCCTGAGTGAGAGGTGGAGTGGGACAGGCCGGCCATTTTCGTTTCGTTTGTATGCACAGCTAATTATTCGGAACAAGACCCGAAGGTGGCGATATTACCGTTTTTATCAGTTGCCCACACCCTCCCCATACCTCACCCCTCCCAAATCCCCGCCCCCCCGCTGTTCCCCCGGCGTCCGCGATGAATAAAAGAGTGGAATGAATGGATCGGCAAAGGTGTATTCTGGGTAATTTCCTCTCCCCAAGGTGTTCTTGGACTCGGTTTCCGTTTCCGATTAATCTTTCCTTATCTGGCCGCCGGCAATCTCGGCTCCCTCTCTCCATGCCGCTTGTGTATGTGTGTGTATGTGAGGCGATGGGGGGACGGTGGGGGGGTGTTGGCTCTTCTTGGACTGGACTGGCGTGCCCCCATACCACGCCCCCACCCCCTCCCGCACCAGCGTCGTCGGCTCTTCGCCGGTCGATAAAACGCTTCGCTTCTCGGCCCGCACGCGAATAACTAGCCGCTTAATTTTCGATTAGGGGAGAAGATACGGGCACACTCTCCTCTCAAGACACTCCTCGATCCGCTCTCGGTATCGAGTGCTCCGTGTGATGTTCAGAGAAAATGACGATTCATACTCAAGTCTTTCTGTTGGTTTAGTACCTGTTGCAATTTCATTTCCCGTCGGATAATTGGTGTCAAAATAGCAGAGGGAAAAATTTAAACATCCAGTATAGAATTCTGTGTGTTGGGTAAATTACTGAGCATGCACTATTGAAAATATGTATGCAAGTAAAAATAGAATAATATATTGGTACCTGATTTACGCTGCTGTAAAAATTTTTATCAATATTTGACTTTGAGGAATGAGGATAATTTAGGTTGAAAAAATATTCATGTAAGCATATACACATGCAGACTATAGACTATATATATTAAGGTGACTATAGGGAAGAGCTCTCGATTTTCCTCCATAATGATTTATCTAAATATACCGATTTGCTTCTTCTACATCCATGCATTGCATCATATACCTGTTACACACGTTCTGCTATTTTAAAATCGCCTAATGCACCACTTTTTACAAAAACTTTAAAGCAGGAACAAACATCAGTATCATCCTATTGGATCGTGTACAAACGTAGGTTGCTATACAAATTTCATCTTTGTATGACGTCGGGAAATGAGTTAAATTAAATTATCCATGAATGTGTGCTTGAGCAATAAACAGTAGAATTCCTTTTGTTCGAAACGCCTCAAGAGGTGCAAGAGTTAATGAATGGGCGAAATTATAAAAGCATGAGGATTCTCCAGTCATTTACCTCATATATTTTGTTTGAAAGTTGGCGACTCAAAAGCGAATTGTTTTACCGATACCGATACATTTTCTACAAGCATGTACCCTTAGTAAAGCTATTGATTCATTCTTACTTCTCAACATGTCATTTCTCCTTTGGGCTAAGCTAAAGGAAAGAGCTATCAATAATTTCCTTCATTATGATCTATCTTAATATACCGATTTCGCTTACTCTACATCCATGCATTGCATCATATAAGTACCTATTACACATGTTTTCCTATTCAAAAATGCCTAATACACCTCATATGTACAAATGTTAGAGCAGGAACAAACATTACTATCACCTAAATTCATTTAGATGTTTATGAAGAAACTGTATATACTGGGTTTCAGTCATACAGGTGAGCGAAGTTCAGATTAAAAAATATCATCCTCCTGGATTGGGTTACGTATTTAGCTCAAACAAATCAAGTAAGATTTTTCTTTTTGAATGTCATCCATTTTTTCCGTATTTTCTCATTGTTGATGACTTTGTTGAAGTGACTTTTATCGCTTCGTCCCGCTGGGCTGCCAGAATTTCCAAAATGTTAAAACGGAAACTACATTTTATGTCCGAAAATACGTTAATGACATTTTTAATGTTTTGACCTTCACGCACACCTACTTCCAGATACGTAAGCAAATCAATACGTAGATCAGGAAAGATAATTGTATCAACAATCGATTATCATTCATCCGTCCCTGGTAGAAAAGAAAAGATACCTTTTACTGAATGCCGGATGGTGAAACCTGATAATCATCAAATACCTCCAAGAATATATAAAATTCAATTATTATGTAATTTTACTCCAGATATCCATCCAAGTGTTTGTATCAGATATAGTGTCTGTATCGATTTAAAGATTGAACTAATCTTAAAAGCGAGTTTTAGATCCATCTGATCGAGTTTCAAGCTCCAATAAACATGAGAACTAGACATTTGTGTAGTAAACAGTTTCACCCGATCAGATACTTATCATTTTTGTTTATTATCGTACTTCTCCCCCAAGGTTAAGGAGTCATATGTCAGTAATATTAATTTTTATGTGAAAGGCATAACAAGCGGAATCTTCGTAGTTTCCTTTGTCTGGGAATATTATGTGAAAGTGATATTGGCGACTAGATTGAAGGGTCACCATCGACCTCTTCGGTTAAAGGAACCCCAGTGAACTCTACATTTTTATGAATGATTAAAACTTATGACGGCGGATTTGATAATTTAATGATGTCGCATTTTCGATGAAATTGGTTGACAACTAATTAGTTTTAATACGAAGATTCTCTCAGTTTCTTTGATCAATTAATTGATTATACTATTGTGAAAAGAACAAAGTTATTCTAGTTATTCATTTAAAACAAACAACAACATAACTACGTATGTTCTGGTATTAGTATGTTAAATTTTGAGTATTGATATTGTTGCTAAAATTTTTACAATTTTTTACACTTTCCTCTCTTGAGTTTCAAGAAAGAAGACAGAAATGATAAAATGAAAATGCCATTCGTTTAAAGTTTACCACCATGTTAGTAACACATATTCATTGGAAATTTGGATATGAAGCCATAAGCTTAGTCCTTGTATTATGACGCAGGACATGCGTAAATGTCACTTGGATGCATATTTTTTCGTAGCAATTGAGATATAATCACAAAATGACATTCGATTCAATTAATCTGACCATTACAAATGGCACTTCGCCAACTTCTGCATCAAGTATATGCAAAATTAATTAACCGTAATAAACAATTTTTCATGCGAACGAATGTATGTCTCTGTAGGTACATCCCATGACTTAGGTAGTATAATTAAGATCGATTTTTAGTCCATTTAAATACTGAAATAGTGTAGAATGATAGTGCAATGATATTTCATTGCAATTAGGTATACTACAGTTTTTTTTAAGAAAGCCGCAACTGACACTCTTTAATTCATAGAGTGGCTCAAATTTTAGCATTAGGTTATACGTGACGAGGGCTTAACGACGAATTTATGAGGGTATAAGTTACGTCGAATATAATCACCAAAATTTCCGAGGAGTGAGATGACCTTTCCTAGAGTTCGTCTCGCTCTCTGACCCCTGGGCTTTCTCGAAGCTTTAGGACCATAAAATCCCTCGTATTTTCTCTCTCCTCAGATGGCCCAGGGAATAAGAAGTCGGGATTCGGACTGGAAAGCCGAGCAGTTTATTATCCTCGGGCATGAAAAACAGTCGTCTGACCAAGTGTGCGAACAGGACTCATGGAAGGATCACTTCCGGCTTGGAAAATCCCTCGCCCGCGATAACTTAAAACGCGAGTAATGCGAGGTATCTTTACACTCGGAAAGCAACGCTGATGTGCGTGGAATAATTTTCCTGCAGCGTTCAATAAAATCTACAATTTTTTTTACCGCTCGCCCGTTTTGCATTCGGCCACGGCATTCGGCGTTTACAAATGCGCACTCTCTTTTTCTCCGAACTTCATCACGTTTATCTCGTGTCGTAAAATTTCGCTCACTGATCCCTCCTCAGATGTTCTCATTTGCGTTTCCACGCCGATAAGAGCTCGCATATTCGCATCCTCGACGTGAAGTTTCATGCCCGGAAGGGCTAATTCTCTGATCAAATATTGCTCCCTATCACGCATTATGAATCCAAAGCTCAGCTTTTTGGAGGGATTGAGGTTGCTTGTGCCCTCCTCTCCGTCCTCCCAACCTCTCCACCTCCGCCTCAATGTCTGCGCATGCTCCGTAGCCCACTGACCTCCCCCCGCCCTTAACATTTAACCCGTCACGTCCAGGATAACCATTCGCTGAGATTTACCTCGGATCGGTGTGTTATTTTAGTGACTCACCGGCCGAAGTCGAATCATAGGTCAACCATGCCCGTGTTCCAATGTAAAATAGGAAGGTCCTCGGATGAAAATGTAAAAGAGAGATGCTACTTCGCTCTGGTAAGGCCACAGGTCGAATACGCCACGAGCATTTGGGACCCTGATCATAAAGATTTAGCCAAAGAAAATTAAGAAAATACAGAGAAAAGCTTCACACTTCGTTAAAAACTGCTACGAGCGAACATACCTATAGCGTTTCAGAACTTTTAGAGGGATTCAGGTGGGAGCCCCTTGAGACTTGGAGGCTACACGCTAGGCTTAGGTTGCTTGAGAAATTCAGAACTGGTGTGTTTCAGAGTGACTCAGAGAATATTATCATGACGCCTCACTACATCTCTGCATCTGACAGAAGCGATAAAATAAGAGGTATGCATTGCTGAACAGATAGGTACAAAAACTCGTTCTTTCCGCGCACAATATGCGACCATAATAAAATCTGAACTCCACTAAATACACTCCCATTATAAACGTCATCATATCACCTCCCAAAACCTTATCCCTTACATCTTTACACGGCTGGTGTCCTAACACCCCCTGCCACACGCCCATAAGACGGCTCGCAGGATAGTATGTAGATGTAGAAAATATTTTGGCCAAAAGATTAGAGCAGGAAGGTTTGAATGCCGTGCGACGGGCAGAGTTGGAAGGTAATTCGATTGATCGTCAGTCAATCACTTAAACAGATACGGTCTTTATACGGATGTCAAATTTAGAAGGTACATTCATTTGAGATAAGAAGGTTTGAAGCAATGGAAGTGTGTCCTTACAGGAGAATTATCAGTACTACATAGACGGAGAAGATAAAAAATTAAGATGTCTTAAGAGAAGCTGAGCAGAAAATTTGCATTGTATGAACTCTGGGACGTACAATAAAACGCAACCAAAATTTAATGGACATTTATTAGTAGAAACAGACTCCTGAATGATATAATGGAATAAGCAGCCACTGATAAGAATTACCGGAGAATACAAACTATGCATTGGGTGAGGAAATGTATTAACGACGGTACAATGAGAAATTTAGTCCTTAGTTCTTCGCTAAGCCCCGAATAACTATTGGTTTCTTACTGGAGATCAATGCCAGCTTTTCCTGAAAGATAACAAGTGTGCCACATAGATACAGAAAAATTAATCACTATAATGTGAACCACTTCAGTTAGAATAATGAAAAACTTGAGGGAGAAAAATTGTCATTTTGACGGAGAAAATCATTAATACGAAAAGTTGGGGAGATGAAGTATTTGGTGGAAACTCTGGGGAAAGAAGAAGCTGACTAATTTGACTCATTTGGGAAACAACTGTTCCTTTATACAATAAAAGTTGAAAGAAATAAATGGCAAAATGACCGAGAGAGACCAAGGATGGAATGCATTGGGCGAATAATGAGCGACGATAAAACTGAAGACTTGTATGATGGAATAAAATGGTAGACTGAGAGTGGACTGGCAAGCTGCAGCCAGCCAATCTTAATGCCAAGGACAGCTGTTGAAGGGTAAAAAACTGCTTAAGATGAAGAAATCGTCTCAATCCTGACTGGGTTAACTTATTTCCTCTTTGTTACTTTAAGGTGCTTACAATGAGTAAGCATTTTTAATTTATTTTCTTCTTCTTGCCTACAATATCAAGAAATATCCCTAAATATTTTTTCCCCTCACGTCGTTTCCATTAAGTGGATTTGAGAAGTGTATTCATAAGTGTGCATACCAAAATGCGACTCAGTTTTAGAGAATTAAGACAGCTGAGGTTCTTTCACAGGCATCATTATAGAGCCAAGGATTTGGCTGTGCCCCTCTTGATGAATGCATTCTTTTATTTAATGTCCGGGCGAAACAAACGGTAACTGTAATATCCCATGGCAATTCATTTGTTACAGTCCCGTGTTTTTTTGCTGCCGTTCTGTCATTATAAGTGGAACCTACAGAGGGCTTTCATTAGTTTCTGGATGAAACAATTTCACAAAGGAGAGCCTTCTTTATGTCGTTTTAAAATGTGCGACCGAAGATAAAAAAAACGAGTTATTTTCATGTCTCCCTCGCATTACCTTTGCCTCGCTTCTGTAACCTGAAAAACTTGGCTACTCAAATCACGAAAAACGAGAGATTAATTATGCTATTATTATTAAGAATTATGAGATATGAAAATGCTTCATAGCTTATGTCTTCTGCATGATGAATGAGCTTTATTATTGTCATTATGAATGAGGAGGGGTTTAATCAGCGTGCAGTTATGAAGTGACCCCAAGTAGCCGGAAACGGCCGGAACGAGAGCAATTTTGTATTTTTTTGAGGCGTATTTTTTTTGCCCAAAATGCGAGAGCGAACCCATTAATTTTTTAGCGTTTTGTTGCTCGGGTAAGCGCCCCTGTGCTGCATCTAAACGGCTAGTTGCATGGTTAAGTGACGCTTGAAGCTGTTGGCCAGAATCGCCGTCAGCATCTCACTATCCGTGCCTTCTGCAGTGAAGTCGCGCCTCCGTTTGTTACATCCATATGCTGGAGGTTCAGAGAATTTTAACTGCCTACTTGTTTGTTTACACTTTGTTTGATTATTTATATAAAACTGACTATTTTTAAATCTTCACTGCAAAAAATACGCTGACTTTCATACGCGGTACCCAGACGGACAGCAGATTTCCCAAGAAATTACCAACCTCAAAATTGGCTAATTTTCCCACACTTCTCATATATCCTGTTTGCCTTCGATTTTTATGCTTTTATGCGCTATAGTAAAAGAGAAAATTTGTGTAGTATTAAAAAATATAGGAATAACTAAGCCAAACTAATATTTGAATACAGCTGTTTTTGAGCTCCCAAAATACGTTACGTATCTATTTCTATAGAAACTGATTTGATTCGCTAAAATGATAAAGACAATATATAATGTATATTAAGGTATAGAGGGCATTTACAGGTAGAAATATGCTTGAATATTGGGTGACCCAATTGTTTTTCGCCCCAGCGTCTACCCAAAGGCCTCAATATTATGGGCGCACAAATTTATCTTTGAGGCGGACCTAATGGGACGTGTAACAACCTGGCTACCGCGTCCAACTTCAGCAGTCAGAATACTTCCTTGAAACATTATAATTAAGTTTATTCTTTTTCTTGGTCCCCATTGGTATAATATTAGTAACCTGCTTACATTCAAGTAGATGGCCGAGGAGTGTTCATGGAATAGCTCTAGGAGAGTCAATTAGGAACATGGACGATCGTAGAAAAAAATGCTGGTGAGAGCTTCATTAAAGAATACTGTCGTAGAAGCTACAGTTTTGGAGATAGAGTGAAGTACAAAGGAGAGGCATATTAAGAAAAAATGCATAAAAGAGGCGTATAGCTTCTGAATTCAAATTTAAAAACATATATATTGGGAGATATTCAAAAGCAAAATGTTATGTGTTCCGGTGGCAAAATCTGTCAATATTAGAGAATCGGTTGGTCAATAAAAATTAACTGAGGACAAAATATCAGAAGTTAGGGACTGATATATAGTGTCTGATTACTGTCACAGTCACAGCCAGAGTCAAGGTTTTACGTATGAATGTAACGCATAACCAATACTTCAGCCTTAACCTAAGTCGCAGCCAGGCTTCGTGCAAACGTCCCGTAATTTGCAAGGATTGTTTGATGTCTCTAGGATGGATTTGTTTACTGCAACGTGCAAGTACGCATGTACGTTAATGTCCACTGTTGGTATATCATGATTTGTTTACCGAGGGCTCAATTATCTCGTCATTTCCATTTTTTGTAGTTTTTCTATCTTCCTCTATCTTATTCACTGCCGAGCGGGTGTTGCTTACAGAGTCATTAAGTGACTGCTATCTCTTGTTTCAGTTAAAAGTAATCATAAATAGTAACCTAAATGAAAATAAGTTCGTTTTATCTCACTTTAAAATTTCCTGAAGTTAGTCATAAGTTACATAGTTGAATTTCGTCTTCAAATTTCAAATACTCGCGCATAGGTAGTATGTAAAATACGTAAATAATATTCCTTCATAATAGAAGACTATGCGCAAAATGACTACCATTCGTAGTCGTCCAATTCACTGCCTCACAAGACAATTTTTCCATTCATTCGCCTTGGCACCAACGAGGAGTTAGCTATTCCGAATGCGACCAAAATAGCAAAACAAATTTTATCTATTGGTGCGCGTGAACGTTTGCGTGGCGTAAAGGGTTATGGGACGATTAATGAGTTCGCTGTGCTCTCTCTGTACCATTAATTCTGCAGTCTTCGTGAGCGACACCGCGAACTGATTAAATGTATACAGCAAAATAAAGAGATATGATCCTAGGGTCTCATGACTGGAAAGCTTATGCTCCAGTAGTCAGAGTGCCTGACATATCTTCCACAGGTGAGTGGTTCTCATTAAGCGATTTAGTGTTCTCTATAGCTGTTGTTTCTGTTAAAAAAGACGTCAAACAAAAAAGTATTTTCCTGGATATTTACACACCCATTGCTCGGTTTACCCTTTATCTCATGCACGTACCCAGTTGCTGAAATAGGTATTGCAAGGAAAATGTTGGGTATTTCCCATCTGGCTTCCTTATACAGTAAGAGGCTTCCAATCAAAATGAAAAATTAACTTAATTATTTCTATAAACAAAACCATTCGCTTTCCATCTTTTTTTCCATCTTATTCCAACCCGAACTGCCCCGCTCACCGTGCGACCAAATATCACCTGACATTTGTGGTTAGCTCAACTGCAGTATGGAACTCGTTAACCAGTCCTGTTAAATTAATTAGATCTCTTAATGTATTTAAAAGTAAATTGTATCACTTCTTGTATTTGAAGTAGCTCTGCTATTTACCTTGGATTGTTGCATATGTACAGATAATCTTATGTGTGTCTCAAACCTCTGTTTTAGATAATATCTATTATAATTTATTAGCTCGGGGACAAATATGTCCCTTGGTGCAGAGAATGTTTATAATCAATTAGTCACAGTGTTCAATATAGACATGGTACATAACTGTAAACAAGACAAAATATGCCATATCATTAATAATACAGTTGTGTGTATAACCTGTTGCCCTTTTTATGATTGCATATGTAATGGCCAAAAAACATACAAATTCCAGCATAACTGAGTATAATTCTATGGTTTCTGTCAAAATTGTGTCAGAGGCCAAGGAGCCTATCTATTTAATTTTTCTCTCAATTTCCCTTTTTTATTTTGTTGAGTGTTACTGCATCACGTCACGTATTCACCTTATTGCCCTTAGGGATGTTATTCTCATAACAAAATAAAACATTATTATAATTAATTTTTGAGTGTTGAAATTAAATACAGTTGGAAAAAAGTTAGTCCTTAATAATTAAAACTAACTATTGATAAACTTCCACGCCGTCATCATGAAATAGCCTAACCTTTTTGGAAATTACTTTTCATTATTGTGTTTTAAGTCTTAGAATACCTACTTTTTCCAGACTCTCAATCAGTGCTATCCAATCAGGCTACCCAGATACATGAGATACGAAGCTCCAAAGTTGTGGTGTTAATAACGGAGAAATCGTCACCAGCGTAAAAAGTAGTTTGCTGTAATTTTGACCTTCCATTGACCTGCATTTAGCCCGCCCTTAAATCATTATACTAATACGTACGGATACCATGCAGTGCTAAATGTGCTTCTTATGAACGAACTTTTCTACATCAAAAGGGTATAAAAGGAACTTTATTGCATCATACGCATCAAGGTATCTACAAATCATTTAATGTTTTTAATTAAAAATTTTATTTAAGTTAAATTTTAATATTTCAAGGCACGTCTCAGAGCAAAAAATTAAATTGGATATATTTATTGAGTACAATATTTTGGAAATTATAACAGTTTTACGACTAATATAGCAGATTTAAAGGACAGACTGTGGCGTTGTCAGCCACCATGAGTCGCCTGATCGGCTCTGAATAGCTACTAAGTGTTGAATTTGAGTTGGTACCTAAATCAATGGAGCGCAATGCAAGATAAAGGTATATTTCAGACTAACTCACGTTCAGCTCCTCCGTACATGCTTCCTCATTCTCACAGCTCGTGACTTTAATGCACTTGAGAAGTTATTTTATGTAGACCTTTCTTCCTTACTTCATTCTAGAAGGCATTCCATAACCCCCGTTATTATTTTTTAGTGTGAATGTCTGATTCAATCAGCAAACTCCCTGTCTAAAATAAGTCGTATGTACATCTGTAATGTGGAAGCTGCCGAGCATCAAGTTACCGAGGATTGATGATTATCATGGGAAATTTGTCTTACTGAAAAATTACATAATTTATCATTGACATTTTGTTTTCCTGCTTCAGCGTTGCATATGAAAATCATTCTGAAGGGTACGATTATGTAATAGATCCATATTTTGCCACTTAGTTGCAAATCATAATTTATTTTCGCTAGTAATTATCTTATGTACATCTAAATGGAGATATAATTGTGGTACTTGTGGCACCTCATAAAATTTGATTTTGATTTACTCAATGTTCGCATTTGTACTTAAAATGCTTATTTTTTTATCATTTGCCTCTATGCATATTAACCTACCTTTAACCTACTGACCTTGGTTAACTACCAGCTTTGCGATCCATAGGTCGCGTGTACCAATCCCCCTCGGTTCTAGTCTCATTGTGTTCATTTTAAAATGAAGTTCTTCAATCAGACCATGTAGAAAAATCTTAGTAATATGTACACCATTAACGCAAGTATACTTCTAAATCTGTAGATGGTAGATAAAAGCATCCAATGCCCTATAGAATTCTCATGGCTGCGGCCATTGTGATTTTTAGATTAATCCACTTGATTAGTTATCTTTTGTCACTCTTTACCCCGGCGGGACGTGAATGAGAAATGTCAGGAAATGTTGATGGAGTGAAACGAAGCTGACGGATCTAATTCTTCCCGTGTATTTTTTTTTCAACAGGCTTACGGGGGACATATCTTTTCATTCCGTGATGACGTGACGGCGAGAAATGTGAATCGCGGGAGGAAATTGGAATCGGCTAGACGTCCAAAGGGAAAGGGCGGCGGATTGAGAAATTGTCCTCTGCGCGGGAGCGATCGGGCGCCGGACGTCACGTGACCCGGACAAAAGGTAAAGGGGTTGTAAAGTGTGTGTGTTTGTGTGGGGGGGGGCGTTATTGAAAAACCTGGCGATTTCGACGGAGAGGTGGAGTTGGGCGGGGGCGGTGTAAAGGGGTGGTTTGGGGGAGGGGGCGGTCGGCCTGGCCATGGGGGGCGGCGTAGCCTTTTCATTTGGCTGCCTTCTCCACGGGGGGCATGCCCGAACATTGAGCTCTTTTCGCTGTCCACGAACAAATCTTACGAACTGGTAAACCTAAGCCCCTTAAGGTAGTTTGAGCGAGATAGTTCCCTAGTCACAACGTAAACCGTATTCAAATTTTGCATTTTAATCTGAGCAACTGGAGGAATCATGAAGTAAACATTGCGACATTAATTGTGAAACATTAAACTTTTATATGACTAAAGTTCTAAGCAATTAAATAATAATACCCGCATAAATATTTAACTTGACTCTTTTAAATTTTTTTCGCGCGGTACCTACGTTTTAAACTCCCTTACAACTGAAGGTTTTTTCATGATTCTAAAAAGTTACTAATTACTGCCATGAAATTATGATATCTTTTCAAAAAAGCAGAGGAAATGCATAAACTACTCACTGTTAATTTTAAGATGAGATCTTGGAGATAGAAATCCCTCATTTTTTAAATTAGGTCTCTCTAGATTGCGTAAACTACCATTTCTCATGTATAATAGCTGAGATTCTTCGTCAAAAATCTGGGAATGTCAACAAAATAAAAAGTCTCCAATGGCCGTAAAAATTGTTACGGCCATTGGAGACTCTTTTTTTTGTTATCTTAAGAGACCGTAGAGCCCAACCTCCCTTGATTTTTCGTAATGTTATTTGGTAAGGGGCTGATATTTAGGTATTTTTGGAAGGATGAGATGTTTTCTTTGAAATGAGACCAAATTCATTTATCTCTGGGTTAAATGATATTCCACTCTAACAACCTTAAGATGACTCTGGCCTCACCATTTAAATAAAATGATTCTGAGTAAACTTAACACCCTCAGGCGTCATGTCGTGGAAATATTTTATACTTGAATCCATATTAAAACAATCCTTGTACTTTTCCACTAATATTTATTAATGAACTACGCGTTTCATAGCTTGCTGCATCCTCAGTTACAAGTTTTTACATGTTATTTATTGATAATTACAATAGTAACCAGCGCCAATAAGCAGGGGGGGGGGATTTGGAGAACAAACTAATTGGGTGGAAAGGCAGTGGAACATAGGTTAGGGGCTTATAAAAAGGGAAATTGTATCGGAAAGGAGTGAGGAGGGGTGCGGAAACAAACTTGTTGCTTAGGTTGCTTGACTCTCTAATAATTTCTATGATAATGTAAACAATTGTACCTGAGGATGCAGCAAGCTGCGAAACGCGTAGTATATCAATTAATATCAGTGGAAAAGTACAAGGATTGTTTTAATATCGATTCAAATACTGAACACTTAATTTTTTTCATTTGATTCAAAGTAATCCTACTTTCGCTGATAAAATGTGATACCGATTGAAAACCATAATTCGGGTACAAAATATGTAGGTATTTTCCGCAAATTTATTTTAAATGGACACATGTTTCCAGCTATAAAAGCCGACAGCAGCCCAATTTACACGGAGCTACCGAATTTTTATTTCAATTACAGCGGTGTTTCACGAATAACTTAAAAATTCGGTGGTAAAATTCCCACATCTTATATTTATTCTATTTATCAGAAATATTTGCTTCTTATAAACGGTTTTTTTCAAAGCTTTAATTTGATTTCTTGCTGAAATTGACGTGTTTCTACTCTAATCTCTGCAATTTCCAGTTAATTTCTCCACTTTCAAGGATGGAGTACAGTAAAACTAAACCTGAAAACCCAATTTTTGATTGACCTCAATTAATAAATTGTACTTCAAAGAAGCTAAATTTGAGTTTGTACAGAATTTATGGAATGATTGACTCCGAGACCGGAGCCACCTCAGATCTCAAATTGGTTTCAATTTTCTCTCCATGTTCCTATTTTTCTCTAAATTGTCTTTCATTTCAAGCTCATCTAATCTGAAAGAATATATTTGCTTCCCATGTATAACACATAGCAATATTTCCTACGGAATGTGTCGGGTTATGTTAAAAATATTGCCAGTTCCCTTGATTGCATCATTTTGTTTTCATTACACGTACACGAATACGTAAGGAAAATATTCGTGTGCGTGTATGGAGAACATATTGTCGTCAGTGGTCTCGATAATATTTGTTACTGACGAAAGACAATTAGTGTCCTTGAAAAAAGTTGGGATAAAACATTGCTATTTCTTCTGATTGCACCATAATGTTTTCGATAATAATTTTGACACGAATACATAATGGGAATATATTTTCCCGATGTTCATTTCGGTAGCATTTGTTTTTAATTTGTAACGACGTCTCTTGAATAAGATGTGGGATATGTATATCATCGCTCTTTTCTTTGATTGCTATACCATGCAATACCATACGTCTCCGTTTACGATTTAAATGCATATATTCCCGATTTCCATCTCGGAAAGTTTTTAAAAATGAAAACCACGCGAGTCTTTTGAAGAAAATGGGTTGATTATGCAAAGCATTGCTAGATCCATTTCGTTGCATCATTAAGTATTCATTATACAATTGTTCATATTCCAAGGGTATCTCCTCGGTAACCACTTTGCAAACATTTGGTTTTGACGAAATTCTCAATGTAAATTCTCATCTGTAAGGAGTTGGAGATGTGAAGCATTGCTACCTCCTTTGATTTCTTAGAGTTTCCATTACGTATTCATATACAAAGGTATCTGCACAGTAGCAATCTCGGAAGCATTTGTTTTCGACTAAGCGTAAACACAGCCTTCTTTTAAAGAAAAGGTGGGATATGTTAAACATGGTAATACCATTGATGGCATCATTATGTTTTCATTAAGTATTCGTTTTCCAAAGGTCTCCCCGTTGCGTTTCAAAGCGTGCAGAGGAGGAAAAGATTTTTCATTCCCTCTCCACGGTAGCCGTAAATATCAATGACAGTAATTAAATGAAAATTGTGTCTTGTGAGGCGGGAAATTAGTGCTTAATTAATCGAAATGGCCATTTTTCAAGCCCGTTAAATGGATTGATGTAGTCAGCGGGAATAATGACCTTCCTTGCCGATGAATTATAATGAAATACTGAGGCCAAGTTCTTGCGCTTGGCGGATGAAGATGCCCACTTGGCGATGTGCTGACAGAATTTTTCCATTCTCCGGCAGAATCCTATAATAGTTTTATTCTCAGTGGCTTAGATGTTGGTAGCTCTATAAAAATCGGAGAATAGTCGCCGTACGATTCAATCAAAATCTATATATCTCCTTGAGAAATTCGATACATTGACTTTTAAATTAGTGCCATAGATATATAAGTTGGGAAATAAATAAATCAAGTATATTGGAACCCATAAATTCAACGGCACTATTGAATCATTGCTAAGATTTTTCTACAAAGGAATGATAAATAAGGAAAATTGACAGTCGAAATGTGAATCACTCTTATCGCTAAGCGGTTATGGTTCCTCTATTTCTGTATTGATTGCATATGTATTAAGAAAAGAAAAAATAAACGAACGATAAGAATGAGATCCAGATTACATTATAGTTGAGTATTTGTCTGCATAATTTGTAAAAATAGGTAATGTGTTTGAACGATGGTATCATTCGTTGAAAGTGAGATTCATAGTTATTTCGCAGCCTTGTAAACTACGTGCAATAATTCTAGAGACACTATATCGTAGCGAAGCCTGTCGATCTTAAGAACCATTGTTCAATTAAATCAAATTAAAAGGCTTTGTTAATTTTCAGGTGTAACAACAGAAGTTCTTAAAGTTACCATCTAGAATCACGAAGCATTTTATATTAACCTAATTGTACCGCAATACATTCTTTCCCTAGTACTTGGAGAATTGGCACATTTGCTTTGAACTACGTTAATTAGATCGATATAATATTTTGTTGTTTTTACTCACATCTTTATTTTGTGATAAACTTGATGGCGGGTATTATGGGGAAAATTTTGTTTATTATTGTATGCGTCTATTCTCTGACATAAAATATTCCTGTAAGTGTCAAATAGTTTGACTCGTAACCGATTTGTGAAAAGCCTCATACACTTTTAATCGCTAATGACCTTCGGAAGAAATAATTGTCCTTAGTTGTTCTCAATTACCAATGCTATGAGAGTTTTTGTACCTATTATTTACGTGTCAAATATGCGCTAAAATTATTACGTCTTGTTGAAACCTTAAGCGCTGACCCACTTGACACAGAAAAGGTCACTCTAAAAATATGGGCAGTGAGTCAGGGGTCGGCTTGGTTATTGTCGCCATTTATTATCATAGGACGTATTTCTCAGTAAAGTGAGAATAGCCGAGCGAGTGTCAACTGGAAGTAAATTGTTTGAAGTGAAGGTTCTGGCCAAGTAGATAAGATTTTTAGGAAAGCAGAACGCCATAGCAATGCTCCATAAAGAAGAAGGTCGATGGTATTTAGTCATAAACTGACGTCGCTATTTCGCTAGGTAGCTGTAAAAATATTGATTTAATGGTTATGATTGGGATAAGATTGAGACTATTTTGTGTTTTTCATCAGAACTCCGTTTCCGTTTTCGAGATAGTCCCATGATAGAGGTCGTGAAATTAGTGAAAAATAATTAAGTTTTATTGTACCATAAGTGGTTTAGGGCGACTCGAATTCAGAAGGAAGGCCACTGATTCATGGTCGCTAGATATTATACTAAATGCCCTTGAAGTATGCCTATATGAAGGCGCTGTCATTTTCTAAGTGTGTAGTTCAGGGAAGGGAATCCAGAGTTGTAAAAAGAAGTAATTGAAGGTGGAGGGATCTGAAAAGGCCATTGGGCCAACTTTCTTGAGAACCTGGGAACCGGCGTTGAATAACTACTGCGATGAAGTTTTTACGTATCGGGCCGGTCAATTCATTGGCCTCGTGGGAATAGTTACTTGAAATGAACGACTCCGATTGATGGGGCCAAAACTTACTGGCATTTTCTTGAAAGAACATTCAAATATATTGTGAATGTCCGGCATATCTACTAAGTATTCTATCGCCGTTTTCACACGCCGCATATCTACTAAGTTTTCTATCGCCGCCTACACGACGAACTGGTCGGAAACAAGACGTAGGTCTGATGAAGATAAGTAAACAAAATCACTTTGTGTCTGACTTTTGTAAATTTGATAAGCCAACTTTTTTACCCATAGATAGTGAAGACAATGCAGAGTTATATTTATCTGGTGAAGAAAACAAAGTTGAATCTCCACGGAACTGAAGGGGTCTAGAAGTTTTTTTTTTTCATTTTTAGTTGCCTTTAAAGTAGATGATAAGCAACTGTATATTATTGCTTGTTAAATTTATGCAGAAAATCCTCTCGGGTGAGATTAAACGCGTTTCTACGCTTTTGCTTCATCCTCAGATGTAATCGAAAGAAAAACCTACGTGTGGATGAAAAACCCCCGTTGAGATACGTTTAAAAACTAATCCGAAGTTATCAGGAAATGGTACAAAGTGATAAATTTGATATATTAAAAAAGAGAGGTTCATGTATATTTTATAACACACTAATTAAACAGTAATCCATGCAGTAACCAACTGCCCATCTGGTTCGCATCACCAGCATGAAGAGACAGGACTAAAATGGCCAGTTATACATGAAGCCGAGAGACTTAAGCACGCTTTGAATAATTACACATTCCAACTAAAAATATACTGGTTCAGAAGACATATAAGACAATATCAAAACGTAATCCCGGGCTACAATACTTCAAACCTGAAAGGAAAGTGATTTTTCTGTCTTTAGGCCACCTGACAGGTTTGTATAACGTATATAAGAATGCTTCCTATTTGATCGCTCGCAAACAATTACAGTAAGAAGTGAGTAAATCTTGAACAGTCAACTCAACCACATAACTCATGAATTGGAACGGCAGCCTACTTCTAACTTAGACTTAATATAATGCTCGTGGTTGACGCTCTCTATTCGACTCTCATTTAGGGCAGCAATTAGCTCATTTGTCAGTTGGTTGCGCATATTTTTCACGGCCCTTTTCTTGCGCGGGCGTTGTCAGAATGTGAGGGTTATTTTTTAATAGGATACATGCCTGTGATACTTGGTTATTTTCCCTGTCCTGAAGACTTTAAGTACGTTTCTTTGTTTATTTTAATTTGGTTATGACAATGTCATTAATCGATTCGGGGAACTATATTGCATGTATGTATTATTTTAAAATATTTGTACCTTCTTGAACTTAGTATAATTGCCTGTATATTTATTTGACAATGATCTAACAATGAAGATCATACTGCATAGAATACTTATTAAATTCTGCTGTTATAAATTCAGAGGGTATTATGATTGTGACAGGAGATTAGTCGGGAGAGGAGACGTATTAGTCTCAATATGGCCCAAAAAACGGAAGATATTAATCTCCTCATCACATCCTCCAGCATAACTGTCTTCAGTGAAATTAAAAGTTAATTACAGCTTATTTATTTATTTAAATAGGTCGTAGCAATTAGGTAATTGACCTGGTGGCAATGGTCAAAAATATAACATAAGTAATGAAGTTGAATAAAGTCAAAACAGTATACTCCTTGTGAAACTCATGACTTATACACAAAAGCTCTTAGTATGCACTCAGGAGTAATTTAGCTCTTATTACCTTTCTAAAATGTTTAAATGTGTTAGGAAAGGTTTTTAAAATATCTTCAGGCAACTCATTCCATTCTTTAATTCCATGGTTTGGGAAGGAATTATTTAGTACATTCGATTTCTGTGGCCTGTATTTTATTTTGAATCTGTGGTCCTTCCTAACTATATAGTTGGGTTTGTCTAACCTTTTAGCGAATTTACCCAAGCCTTTTCCTCCTTTATCGATTTGTAAATCCCACACATTCTATTAACCTTCCTCAATTGGAGTGATTCCTACCCCAGTAAACCTAACAAAATCAAAACATAATCATAAAGTAATGCTCTTTAAGTTAGGTGATGCAAAAAGGACTTATGTTTCCGTGTGAAGAGACGGAGGGCTGTTTAGTTTGGCGAGGAAGAGGAAAATTAGGCGAAGTATTCGTGTGTGGAATGGAACCCTCCGCCACATGCTGCATACGGGTGACGGGCAATGTGTTGTGTGAGCGGACCACGAGTTATGGAAGCTCTGTTTCGAAGCGGCCAGATTCCTCACCCTTCCCGCCGAGTCACCTCGCGCTCTGTGTCCATCGCGATAAGAAAGGCACTCGCTGCATATTCAGGAAGTGCATTCGCCACACACTCCATCAAGTGCCCGTCTCGTCATTCACGCGAAAAATCACCGAATTCACTCCTCCCACCCGCTGGGGGTGTCACTTAGGGACTGGGCACGCTAACCAGGCATTCGGGTCCACTTCATACCATAATTCTATTTCTGAGCGGGAGTTGCAACAGAAGCATATTTCGCGACGTGAGTCCCGGATGATATACTGGAAATAGAGAATTGGGTGAGTTCATGGGTGAATTTGCGAGGTTCTTTCTTTCTTGAACGGCCGAAAGATATCTGATGAGGGAAAAAATGCCAGCAGTCTTCCTTGTGGGTCAGAAGTCACCTTTCCACGATGCTTGGCTTTTCTCAACTTTATGTCACATTTCTTCTACTTTTGTCTCTGCTATTGCTAAAATGTACCCGGCTAAACATACTATTTCTACTATAGTCAATGTATGAATGAGGCTAAAAGTGAAGTACGTGAGTATGAAGGCAATAACAAGCAAGAGCTGATGCGGAGGACATACAAATATTCACGGTTATAGAGCGGTAGAGTGATAGACCGCAACTTTTAACTGATATGATGGACCAGATATAAGGCAGGATTGACTTTTATGAAAGCATTCATCCAAACGGTTTCTTTAAGTGATATTAGGTTCTTAAGGAAACATTAAACTTACATATCTACACTGATAGTTTAAATTCCTATTTGGTTTCGAATTCTCTTTTGGATTACATGGTTATGTTAGTACATTCGTGGACTTTAACTGATATAATGGACCATTAATAAGACAAGATTGACTTTCATGAACTAGCATTAGACAGGGAAGGCTGGAGGGCTGCAGTCAACCAATCTTCGGATTGAACAACCAATGATGATGACTTTCATGAAAGCATTCACCTGAAAGATTTCTATAATTCATATCAGGTCTTTGTGAGAACTTAAAATTGTAAGTCCATGCTGATTGTTTAAATTGCCTATATGGCTTCAAAGTCTGTTTCAGTCTACATGGTTACGTAAATATATTCCTAGACTTTTTGTGAGTCCTCAGATCCTCATGGGTATTAGGTAAACTTCGAGTAAACTTAGAGATTAAAAACGATAAAAATATAGAAAATCCAAATTTGTGCTCGTAATCGAGGTAGAGTCTAACCTGCGAAACCATTCGAATTTGGCGGTAATGGAGGACGAAACACGAGGTACAACCCGAGAAAACTTAATTTCAAAATTTGCCGGGAAAGAATTAGTTCATGTATTTATTCTTATCGTTTATCTTAAGCGTTGAATTACAGGAATGAACTGTGAAACGTATAATTGTAAAAGACCTTCCTAGGAATACCAACGCAGTAAATTGACCCCTGGATAGTTTGGTATGTAGGTAGGGAGGACAATCAGGGGGTTAAGGTGGCTGGAGCGGTAATCGTGGCTTATTGAGAGCTCTTTGTAATATTTTTTTAAGAAAACCGGAAAAAATCCTTGGACTGCATTTCACTTTGCTGTATAAATTAACACGTTGGAACTCACCATGCCTGTCTGCAGGCAGTAATGGAAATGATGCAAGGATTGCATTTATAATCTTTTCATTAATAAAAGAAAGTTATGACGAAAGTTTACGGCTTGGCATACGAAATTTAGTCAAAAATATATAATAATGAATTGCTTTACAATATTAAACTTGGGTAACGCCTTGGTATTCGTTTACTAAATTTATAGTCATAATAAATGTATTATTTCGCAAATATAAGGCTTTATGAACATTGTAATTATTATGAAGCATATAGCATGGACATAGCAGCCAAATCCAAATCGGTATGATGCATTTTTACACTATTATCTGTGAATATTACTAATGAAAACATGCATGCACAGTTTCACCGAATCTATACAAAATTTTACGGCCACTTGAAAATAGTTTAAATGATAAGGAAGAGAATCGAGGGGCGCAGAGTAGATTGAATTGAAAATTTGTCGTAATGAGAGAGAGGATAAACGGTGCGAACCTTCTGTTTTGGTACCACGTCTTCACTTGCGTGTCGGTTAGCGAGAGCTTGGCCGCCAGCTCCAGCCGGTCCTGCACGCTCAAGTACTTCTGCCGCTCGAAGCTGCGCTCCAATGTCTGCAGCTGCGAGTCCGTGAACGCCGTCCGCGCCTTCCGCTGCTTCTTCGTCAGGTTGCTCCCGCCGCCGCCACCGCCTCCGCCGCCGCCTCCACCGCCACCGCCCCCGTTCCCGCCCCCGGCACCGCCCCCGGGACAGTGGCCGTTGGTGCCGGAGTGGTGGTGGTGATGGTGCGTGTGGTGGCCGTGCTGGTGTCCGTATGGGAGGCCCGGGGATTTGACGCCTTCGCTTCCGCCCGTTGAGTAGTTTCGGGACACGGGCGAATCCGAGAGGTCCTTGAGCCCTTGGAAGGGAAGAGAAAATGCAAACACACCATTAAAACAGAGCATATGAATGGGAAATATCATAAAATATACCATTTTTCGGCACGCAATTGTAATGAGGTTACGTATGCCTAATGATTCTGCATATTTTTTTCATAAACGCACAAAAAAATGAATTAAAAATGGACCCTATGTGGAATCACGAAGAAGTAGCATTGGGAACTTAAGGTACTAAAAAATAGCACGTCTACGCAATTGTTTAAGTCGCCTATTAGGTTTCAAAGTCTGTTTCGGACTACATGCTCATGTAAATACATTCCTGGATTTTAACTGATATAAAGATCAGATATAACACAAGATTGACTTTCATGAAAGCATTCATTCGAAAGGTTTCCTTAATACATCAGGTCCTTGTGAGAACTTCGGAATTGCAAGTCTACGCTAATTGTTTAAATCGCCTATTAGGTTTCAAAGTCTGTTTCGGACTACATGGTTATGTAAATACATTCCTGGTCTTTTTGTGAGTCCTCCAATCTTAAGAGATTGAAAACGATAAAAATAGAGAAAATCCAAATTTGTGCTCGTAATCGAGGCGAAGCCTAACCTCCAAAGCCATCCGAAATTAGCCGTAATGGAGGATGTGACTCGATGCTAAACTCGAGAAAAACTATATGTCAGCATTCGCTGGCCAACAGTTTCAAGCTTGCCTTTCTGGTGAATAATTACAACTGGAGTACAAAACAAAATGAGGAAGACAATCTTGTCGCAGATTCTTTAAAACTTGTCGTTCTTCATATATTCTGTATTGATTTATTTCTTAGACATAAAATTACTAGGTTGTGGGATCTTTTGCGATCGTGTTAGTACGAAAATCATCTGCCACGGTGAGACATGGAAATGGAGTTGATAAAACTTCACTGTGGCCAATCTCATGTGACGCACATCACAAATTTTAGTATAACGTTGACCGACATCAAAGAAGTGCTTAGTAAATTGAAGTCAGAAGCATTCTGCATTTTTACCATAAACTCACATAAAAGGAATAATAAATAGACATGATGTGGAATCTCAAAAGAGAAGCAATGGTTTTATGACTCACAGTTTCAAGCTAACCTGTCTGGTAAATCATTATAACTGGAGTACAGAACAAAATGAGGCAGCCAATTCTGACGCATATTCTTTAAAATTTGTCGTAATTTATATATTTTGGTAGAAATATTTGTTCTGTGTTTTATTTCACGTAGACATAAAATGTCCTGGCTGCGGGATCTTTTGCGACCGTCCTAGTACGGAAATCATCTGCCACGGTAAGACATGGAAATGGAAGCGATAAAACTCTTCAGTGTGGCCATTCTCATGTGAAGCTCATCACAAATTTTAGTGTAACGTTGACCGACATCAAAGAAGTGCTTAGTAAATTGAAATCAAAAGAGAGCTGATTCAACAACGTTGGGATCCGAAGAAAAAAGCGTCCGTCTTTGAAAACGCTGAGCATGGAGAAGGGAAAGATGTTGAGTGGAAAGTTTTCGGAGACGGAAGAAGAGGAAGAAAGATAGAGGGCGTCGCTTTTTTTACTGCCGGCCCTTGGCGTCCTCCCACCCTCTGCCATCTCCCGGAGCTCCGGAAGCGACGCCGAGTGGCTTTATTCGACGGGAAGAGAGCGGATTCCGCCTCATCTCCAAACTCCTCCGGCCGACTCTCCAAACTCCTCCGGCGAGATAAAGGGTGCCAAAGCCTTGGCGCCACCGTCGCGTCGGACGCACCACCGCGAGAATATTTATGGCATCCTCTTCAAAGTTCCCTCTGCAAAGAGGGTTTTCGGCGGCGGCGGATATCTTCCATTTACCGCACGGTTTTACATCCTTCCACCAATATGCTAGACGCGATTCGAAAGTGGCGATGTTGCGATGCGCAATTCGCGACATGCCGGAGATATCGCTTTGCGACACTTTTAAGTCTTAATGATAATTAATAACGATGCTGATGCTATGATTCAACATATTTTGCTGGAGCCAAACTATTATGTTAGAAATGATCACAGGCATAAGATTAAGGAAATAGGCTGCAGAACTGATCGATTTAAACTGTCATTTTTTCCACGTATGTACAATAAGGGACCATAAGAGTTGCGATACATCAGTTTTAGGATTCTTTGACCCTGATTAGGTAAAATAGATTTTCGCACTTGTGCTAAACATCCTAACATCATTATTAGTTACTAACCTCACATGCAATTCCCGGATTGATAGAGCTCTCGCGTGATTTATTACGTTGTTACTATTTATCTGTTACTATTTATCTGTCGCAGTAATTATAACCAGTCGTCGTGCCTTAAGTAATGCACTGTATGGTAATGTTCGTCCACGTAGCACTCCCCTAGTTTCTGGTCTGACCGTGCACTGTTATCTTGACTGCTTTTGGCATTCCGGGGGAAGGTGCGCGGTTCGGATTTCAGCTAGGATGAGGGCTTCATGCCTGGTGTGGAATGACCCCGTGCCACACAGCCTATTGGTGGCTTGCGCGGTATTTCGTAGATGTAGATATGCTTCAATTTAACTAATAAATTAAGCTTTTTTACATTTATATTAAACAAATAGCCTTCGAAATCTGGTGCTGGAGGAGGATGCTAAAGATAAAATGGACGGACAAAATAAGAAATGATGGATTGTGCAGATTAGAAGTGGAAAGGACCATATGAGACACTATACAGATATGAAGAACAAGATGGATTAGACCACACCCTGAAGGATAATGAATTTGTGAAGAACATAATTGACGGTAAAATTGAGGAGAAAATTCCGAGAGGAAAAGGAAGAAAGGTGAAAATAGTTTTGGTATAAGTAAATGGTTTGTGAAACTGAATAAGTTCATAGACCAAATAAAGGGGAAAGTACATAGGAAGAGATGCCAGGAGGTAAGGGAACTAACATTAGATAGAGATGGATGGAGAGCTGCACTCAACCCATCTTGACCGATTATTTACTAACGATGACCATGATAAAATGAAACTTCGACTAATTCTCGTTTCATTGTCATTACACTTTCTAAATTCCAAGTCGTATTTATTTGGATAAAATTGCAAGTATAAATTTAATTTTTACACTGCGATCTCCCACATTATCTTGGGAATCATTTGAATTTGTTCAAAAGGCCAGAAATAATACATAAAAGAGAAAAGAGAGGGATTTTTCATAAAAGTTATTAATTGTTTCAGCATTTAAAACATGTAGTCATAGGGTTCTAAACAATTTCATTCCTTACAAATTGTCCCACATTTTTACTGTGCCTCTCCCCATATCTTGAATATTTGACGCCGTTGTTACGCTTTCCTGTGGTAGTGTCCTCGCTTTGTTAACCAATCTAATGCTCTCCCCTCCTCACAATGATACCCCCAACCTCTCCTAAAGAGACCTTCCCCGTTCATATATAAAGCCATCGCACATCGCATGTACTTAACGCACGACCTCTGAAGATGATTCTCTAACATCGAAACGGATTTTTTATTTTTATAAAAAGTGTGGAAAATACGAAGTCATCTTTCTTTTACTATGAGCTGAGATCTGTTGTTTGGGAGTTTAATAAAAAAATGTGACTCATTAATTTTTGGTCAACCCATGTAAATATATTTACTTCGACCGGTATCAACGTTTACCCATCATTTTCATGAGGCCACTACGCCAAGGAGAGGTTAGTCTCTTATTTGTACAAAGAAATGGAGGAGGAAGGAAGGTAGGGAAATGATACAGGAGGTTATGAATTAATATCGTATTACTTCCTTCATTACCTTACCACCGATCCCCCTTCAATCTTACCGTTCATTGCACAAATAAGAGACTGACTGCTCCTCGGTTTATTTACCTCTTGACAATAGCGTGTCAATATTGCAACTAGTTTTGGTATAAGTAAATGGTTTGTGAAATTGTTAAAAGAGTACTTCTAACTACTTTGTATAATTTCCACAAAATTTACCCATAATCATCAGCTGTCATCAATCCGAAGACACGTATACTTCAACTCTTTTCTCTTTTTTGAGCTAAGTGCTTCGTTATTACATAATTATTTACTTAGTCACCCTCCGTAGTTTTCTGGACGTATTCTATTTTTGGTCTATCCCTGTTATCTTCCCCATCTATTACTTTATCCACATATATTTCCAGAAAGATATTTTCTCCTCTTATTCTTTTGAGTTTTCATCATGCCTCTATCCTCACCAATTATTCTTGGGACTTTTTTGTCGGTGATTCTCTCGGTCAATTTCATCAAAATCATTGGTCAGTAGCCCCACATCTCTGTTTCTTCCAATCTCCTTTCCTCCTCTACTAGTATTGTCCCGGCTTCACTGCCGTATAAGAGCATATTCCAAATTTATGTTTTATCGAAGTGCTTCAATACTTTCATGCTTGTGTTACCAGTTGCCCACAGCTTCCTCTTTCGCTCGAATGCTTTCTTTGATTGTACTATTCTGTTCACACTACCGGTCTTTCTTCACCCAGCGCCGTTGATCTAACTTCTCAGAGAGGAAAATGTTTTCACTATCAAGCTTTTTGCTGAGGATTTGGGCGATGATTCTATCTCCTCGATTGTTTTCAGAAATATGTGAGTACATACCTTACTTAAATTAATTTTGAACTGTCGGACGAAAACTTGTGGAAATGCGTGACATAACATTATCACAAAAAGTACTCTGTAAAGTTGCACGCTGAGGTTTTTTTATTGGATTCAGAATTCGGCAAAAATTTCACATTTCGATGAGCCTTGAACAAGATAAATATGTGCCAAAACTCAGGGTGGTGATTCATGAAGTACTTATTGTGGTAATGTTATGGTTTATTTATTTAGTGATCATGAATTTTTGCGAAGTTTAGTCAGCAAAAAAGACAAATTTCATCTTCTACCCTTACCAATAAAATCCGAAGTCGTCACACAAACGATATATTAGTCTTGAAAACTTGTATGGATAACGCCTGCCTTTGATTGTCCCATTTAATTACACCCTTTCCGCGTCGCCTTTTCCGGGAACTCAGCCCATTCGCTTTGGATGGCTTTTCTGCGTATTTCCCCGAACGACTATTTCGGGTTCGTGATTAAGATGATTGCCGTCTTTATGCTCGACAAAATTAGCAGAAACTTACTCGAGAGTATCGAAACATGTTAACATCCAAAGCAACTGTAAATGTTTCCCTTGAAGTTTTCTCAAAGTAAAGATATTCCCTAGCAAAACCTAAAGCTTAATTTTGCATCGTTTATAAACTTTTTGACTGATTTGATGGAATTCTTAAATGTTACGCGGCTCATAAAAACGGATGCAGAAATATTTCAAGATACATCTTACCATTTTTTTATCCACTAAAGGCACTCTTCTGAAGTTGGATCATATTCGATTTTAAATCATGAAATTTAACTGTCATCACAAGTTAACTTACGAGTCTAATATTGCAATTTTCATCTTTTAGATTGTTTTAAGTTTCTAATGACGCCAGAAGCTATGACGGAAGTGAAGGGTAAGGTCCGTTGTTCAAGTGCCCACCTGCCTGCGGACTCTTCCTGCTTAAGTTCCATCTTTTTAGTTTTCAAATTGCAAATGTTTGCGTTGAACATCTAAAGTGATCATTACCCCATGGAATCCCGATATCCTATTCTGACACCATACTAAAGTCAATTGTAAGCCCTCCAAACACAAACTTAACATCCTAAATACATTGTCTGACTCAGCATGGGCTCAATTTACTACTTATGTCCTGTAATAGCTTTATTGTGACTAAAATAGAACTAATCTTTCTCTGGGACCCAGATTTTAACAGAATCAAAGGATGCTTGACGAATAGATTTGAAAAATGCACACATCAAATCCAAGTTTTCCATGTCGGCCAATACAAGTTTTTCAATTTTTGCTGCGAGCTCCTTATAATATCACGGGCGAGTAAATTAATGTAAGAACTGACTTTTATCAATTTCACTCCATTTTCTAAGAGTAATTTTCATTTTCAAAATAACTTAACACTATTGGATGAGGTTGAGTAGAGTCACCGAGTCATGACGTGAAATTTTTGTGGTAAAAGAGTGATGAATAGTTTGTAACATGCAGCAAGTCATTCAATACCATGTATCGGAAAAAATGGAAGTTTTTGTATCTATGACATACACAAAATATCCGAAATGTTCTCTCCCCTGTAGCTTTCCCATGCATAAAGCGTAATTTAATCGTGAAAACAATTTCTTAGATCGCGAATTTTATCTCAAAAATATGTTTTCCTTTTCTTTGTCTCAGCTGGTAATTTGTAAACAGCTGTGATTAGCAATTATAAATCTTATAGGTGATCTTTATTTAAGAAAAGCTAATCGTGAGTATCCTCAACCTTCCTTTTATTCCTCGATAAGCTTTTTTGTTACATTCCTTGAATCGAAATAAGTGAAATTTTGTTGGTATTAATGCTATAGTTCTGTATATATCAAATAATGCTCTGGCGAGCATTGCCTTTTTATTCGAATGGCTGCTGTATCATGCGAAGCTTCCAGCTGAGTGAAAAATGCTCGGTTAAATCGCATTGCCTTCACTCTCGTTTCTGTCTTCAAAACTGTCTGAATCAATGGTTTATCTCAGCTTTTGAAGCACGAGAGTCTATTTGCTTTTATACTGCACGTGTTATATTAGCTCATTTATTTATACGTAACAAAATTCACCGAGGTGAATCCTAATGATGCGTGCCTCCGCTCCCCCGCAGTGGTCAGCCGTCGACTAATATTTTGCATGTCATCCACCCGGCTCTCGAAAACGTATCGTTTCGATATTCGGAAACGCTAAATATGCCCAATCGCGCGGCATGTGATTACCGGAGCACCGTATTGCTGTCACCATGAGTTCCACTGTTTCTAACAATCCTGGTTTCACATCATCACCGTTTCCAGCGGTTCGGCGGAACGGACACCTGAAACTGCAAACCTCCCACGAAGAAGCAAGCCTCCCCGACAAATATATCGTTCGGGCCCTCATTAATATTCATCGGCGCATCCCTGGCGGTCGTAATTCTCTCTCTTCCCACCCCCCCCCTCTCCCGTTCCACTCTTCCCTCCCTTCTCCCACACCTCACGCCTCACACTCCCTCTACCGGATTTATTCGAGAGCTCTTCGCCTCCATCGCCGCGCGCTGCGGGGAAGACGCGTTTTGCGTGCGGCCTTTGCATCGGGAGGGAGTGCGAATTATGCGTTTCCTGCGCACCTCGAGCCGGAGGACCCGTGCGTGGCCATTGCGTCCCATTCACCCTCTCGTCCATTCATGTGTTCACGTTGCTTCGGGCTCACTATTCGCAGTATCCGCGAAAGGTAGGTGTCTGGGCGATAGCTCCAATACGGCAGAGTTGAGGTGGGTCCATCTTATATACGTGTTATATAACACACTAGAGGTAACGAACAAACTAAAGGTGAAGACATTTCCGCCGTATTGAGAGGCTCTAGAACAGAGTGATTGCTCTGTGTGTCCGTGAAATGGGACGGATATTCTTAAGGTATATAAAGCAATAAAATAAGAGAGATACATTGCCGAACAGATAGGTACAAACACTCGTGCTTTCCGCAGACAGTTAGCAGCCACAATGAAAACTGAGATCCACTAAATGCACTTCCAGAATACACGTTACCCGTACACCTTCCAAAATCTTATCCCTTACATCTTTACATTGCCTGTGTTCTAACACCCTCTGCCACACGGCTATGCGGCGGCTCGCAGGGTAGTATGTAGATGTAGAAGCCCATTCTACAGTGCACTTAAGGCGTAAGAGAGCCGCAAGGCCCTGCTGTAAGGAAGATAGTCAAGGCCCATCTTTACGGCTTACGTCTTACGGCAGGCAAACTATCAGCCAATCAGACCGCTCCATTACTACTGCCGGTGTCAGTCACGGCCTACTGCTTTAGCATAAGTACTTTTGAGCTTAGAGGTTAATGTTGAATGTTTGTAAACATCAGGGTTAAAATTTTAGAAATTATTTTCGTAACCCTCGCATACAATTAGTATGCAATTCTATGACACGCAGAAACTATTTCGACTCTCATTTGTCTTCGATATCCTTTTCGATCAATTACGACTTACTTCAGCATTGGAGGATGACTGCTGTAAGGAAATCCTTACGTCTTGAGTGTTACGGCATGCATCTTACTGATAACTTCTATTGTAGAATGGGCTTTTCGACAAGTACTCTTTTCCTGCTTTAAAGTGAAATATATTTTTAATTTTTTTGGCTTAGAGGACGGTACCTGTAGAATAGGCACTCACTCGAATAGAGCGGCTCAACCGATCATCTCAACTGGGCTCAAGGACTGATCAGCTCAACCGAAACTACCATAAAATCTCGGTAATTCAACATTTGATGGGCAGCAAACATGTACATAAATATGTTTATGCCTATTTTGCAAATAGTAAATGTAAGGCGGAAGTGGCTTCACCTTGGCTTACGGCCGAGTATTGGCAGTTAAATAACTTCTGTCTCTTTTATAACTTTATTACTTTAACCACTTGTCTATAAGTGTCATGTATCGCAACTCAAATAGTTCCTCCATAAAATGAGTGAAACGTAAATTGGTTCATATACTGGTTACATTTAGAAAACGTTGTCCTCTCTCTCTCTGATATGAACAACCAAATGTTACCTTTCCACCGTAACTAAACTTTATTAACCACACCATATACGCTTTCTTCTAAATGGAATATGAAATTATATGGTATTAGCTGTGCCCGGCATGTATTGCAATGCCTTTTTCTGGGTTCAAAATATGCCCCTAAACGAATTTGAGACCCAGTCCAATTAATTCCTCGTACCTACGCAGGTATACGTAACGCACAAATGATGGCATGAGTTTCCATGCCATGCATATACTGCGGGTCCCAAGTAAATAAAATATTCTGTTGTTGAAGTAGCGCAAAAATGTAAGATTAAAAATTAGATTTTCAAGCTTAAAAATCCATTTTTTAGGGAAAAGGGAAGTGTATACGAAAATAGAATGCAAGAATTTAAAAAAAGCAAACAATAAGACCACTGCACCATACCTTATTCTACGTAAAAATAAATTACGTATCTTTTAACACGACTTATTCCCCACTGATACGATTTGGTCGGACTTGATTGAGCAAGTCGTAAGCGATTTGCTTCGTTGCTTGCTTGTCGTTCCTCAGAAACCTTCGCTAGCTCGTGCTCTGCAACTCACCAATGTTTCATCGTAATCTGATGAATGGCGTTGGAACGAATACAAGACTAACAAGCAAATATTCATTTTTATATATTAGATTAAATGCAGAAGCGGGAGAATCAAGGAGGAGTAATACTTTTCCACATAAGATAACTGCCTTTTTCTCGTAAGACTGTTAGTAACCACTGAAACTCTGGTTGGTTAAATAAAAATAACAAAGGCACATTATTTTTTATTCTTCATACATATTTACGTTTCATTTTCTGACTTATTGACCTATTGTTGCGATAATCGAAGTGAAAAATTCGGAGGAAATGACACTGCAGACATCCGACCTTGATGGTGTTCTGATATCGACCATATTGGGAAACAGTAGGAGAGAATTTGAAGAACAAAAGATGTGAAATATAATTTTAATGCCATGGGATATCTAATCTCTGTGATACGGTATGGAAATAGTTAAACGATCTATTGTAATTCAAACGCTTATCAAACAGGAAATGGGTTGAATTTAAAATACTTAGGGAAATTTCTAAAAGTTGACATTCCCATCCCACATTTCAATATCGTTCCTGTAAATATGGTGCCAGTGATTGTATTCTTCTTTTTAGATCGGTACTTTATTTATCTCATTACCCCCATTCAACCACTTATACCGTGAGATGAACAGATTGAAAAGCAAAATCATCGTATGCTGACTAAAGAGAATGAAATCAGAGGATCCAGTGAAAAAACTGATTATCCGTTTTGCAGTTACTCCCTTAAATATGCATTGGGTGCTTCCGCTCAGAGCACTCAAGCGAGCAAGTACTTCCGGCTGGTGGTGCCTGCTGATTCATTCATTGCAACCCCCTTTCCCCACCCCCGCACCGCACTCCTCTGTTTACAGTGTTTACGCAGTGGAGCCCATATACAAATACACCAATACAAAAGGTAATCATGCCTTTCGTCCCCCTGCAACCATACTTCGCGGATGGAATCTCTTCGTTCATTAGACTTAAGAAAATTTATCCCACTTGAAGTTGATTTAAGCGTCGAATAAAATGGAGTACATTTTTTTTCATTATAGAGAAATTCATTCATTCATGTTTAAAATTGGCAAGTTTCCTCACAGACTTTCCTCCACTCTTTTCTCTGCTAATCGCTTCATTTTCACGTATTTTCCCTCTAATTTGATATTGTCCAACATTTTCTTTCTTTTCTTTCCCCTTTTCCGCTATCCCTCCACCATTATTTCCATTCCTGTCGCTGGAAAACAATATCTTCTCTGGCAATGTCCTATCCAGTTCTTCTGCCTTCTTCTAATCATTTTCATTAGTCTTTTCCTCGCCTATTCTCCTCAATACCTCCGCTTTTCTCACCTTATCTTTCCAACTCACTTTTCCATCTTCCTACCTATCCACAGTCTAGGGCTTTGAGTCTTTTTTCATTATTCTTTTTATATGTCCAAGTTTTTGATCCAAATAATGCCGTATTCCATATTTAACACTTTGCTAGTCTCTTCCTTAGGTCTTTGTTCATCGATCCACATAGGTTCAAACTGAATAACTTGCTTTTCGCTATACGCCAATAGCACCATTATAAGCAAAAGTTTTTGCGCGTTTAATAATAACATTAAGGTTAATGTAAATATTCTTATTCATTTAATTAAAAATTGAATAAATGTAAGGGTTACCTACCATAACATCTCTGACCTGATCAGTGCATCACGTAATCCTTATATTTATTTTTTGATAAATGTATCGAAAAATTAAGCACCTACCTATTAGATTGTCTTTTGGTAACATTAGATATTGGTCACCTTTTCTCTAAACTTGATTTAATTTCTCTTCATTTGTTAAGCAGAAATTTTAATGAGAACTTAAGAATAAAAAGTAACCCTAGTTGTGTAAACGAGAGATGGGAGAAAATCAGGAGCATAAAAGGTATTAGGAACTAAAGTACGAAAGAAAATAAGGGAAGAATGGGCCACACAAAAAATTTTTAATTAAACGGAAGAAAGGAGAAAACGGAAGATGGTGGACTCAGAGGAAGGAAGGATAAGTTATAAAAGACTGAATAACAAACTTAGAAGGGAGACCGACAATGCTAAAGATATATGGAATTTGGAAATGTGTAAGGAAATAGAAAAACTAGAAAAAAGGGAGGGACACAAGTGAAACCGCTAGTTCGGATTTTTCAGCGTGCGTGTTATTAATTACTCACAGCTGTTTCACCAGCGTCTCTGCTGTCTTCTTCAGTCACTCCTGGCCAGTCGAAACGGTGAAACTGATGTCAATATTTCTCCTCCAAATCTTACTGGCCTCTTCCATTCTAGTCAATAATTAAGAATGATACACAGACATTCTATTTAGCGTCCTTTTATTCTCTTACCTCACTGTCTTCACTCCAAAACTCATTAAGAAAATCAGCTATTCCCTATTCCGACGCTTCATCCGCGGAGTTTAAGCAAGGGAAGCTTCTTTGGGCGGCGTATAACACCTGTTTCTGCCATTACCATCACTTCTGTGCGCTTACCTTGTTATATTAATTGAATCGTTGGGAAAGTAGTGAGTCTGGTATGAAACTACTTTTCTCTCCAGCTGAATGGAATCTTATATTTCGACATGGACGGCTACACACGGAAAGGATGATGAGCGATTCTTCAATTCGTGCGAATCAAGAAAATAAGCCTCATTATCTGCATTCCTGAGGGCAAGTTTTTATTGGGAAACGTTGGAATGTATCCTCCGAAAAAGTTGCCGTCATACCTATGACCACACTAAGTTGAACGAATCCAGCGCTTTTGCTCCTGATCCCGGATATAAAAGTGAATAAATTATAAAGGCTTATAAAATAGCTGTTAATGGTTTGCGAGACTAAAAGAGCAAGTCATTATTAATTAGATGAATTGATAGTTGGATGAACAAGTGCCCACATTTACATAGAAATCCTCCACATAATGAGTGAATTGATATAAAATGTGACCTGCCCTACGAATTTTGAAATCCTCTAGAATCATTCGTTTAAGTAGTAAGCTTGAAATGGCGAGGTAGACAACCAAGCCATGGATCCCAAATTTTAATTCGATTGCCTGACTTATTAATCTTTGTTTACATTCACGAGAATAAGTCCGCGATTACCCCATATGCGAAACCTAGCAACGTTACTCACCCGGATTATAATCCGCATCATTGGTCGCTGAAGACCTAAGATTGATTTACAGCAGCCATCCATCCTTCTCTGACTAATATTAATTCCCTTAATCTGAAAGTTTTTATGCACTTTTCTCTTTATTCGGCCCATTTGTTTATGCCTTGACTTTCTTTTTGAGATTTTCCCTTCTATTTTACCACCAATTATTTTCAGATTTTGATTGAGTGCTTGAAAACGAAGTGTGAAGCGATTTAGCCTAGCTTACGTAAACATTCATCACCATCACACTACCGGGGTGTGAATAACATAACTTGAGGTAAGATAGAGGGAAAAGTCACGAGGGGAAGACACAGGAATTAGTTCACTGAACAAATTAAGAGGAAAGTACATAGGAAGAGATGCCAGGAAGTAAGGGAACTAGCATTAGATAGGGAAGGGTGGAGGGCTGCAGTCAACCAATCTTAGGATTGAACGACCAATGATGAAGTAAACATTCATTTTGCTTGCTGGTACATGTTTTTGGAGTTTTTGGACAAAATCGATGTTCATCATGAATGGAGGACTTTGATCTCTTCCGTAGTGAAAAGAGTGCTGACTGTCATTCCTCCCGAATAAATTATTAGTGTTTTACCTAACCAGTTTCCTCTAAAACGAAAAGAACACGATAATTTACAGCTTCCAAAAACAAATTTGGGACGAAATGACTCCTACTTGGGCCATCTAACTCATGGATTTCGCTGTCCTTTCATAGTTTTCCCAACATATTGCTTCTGGGAATGTTAGTAATGATTTTTCACCATCAGATTTCTCCGTCAGCAATCATCAATGTGTAAAGTGGTTGGTGCAGATCTCCTCTCGATTCCCATTTCACCTGACCGCTAAATCCAATCATATTTATCCCAAATTTCCAAACATTGCATTTAACAAATAATGTGGTACGAAGTCACTCGCAAGGGTGCATACACTGGTGCATATTTATCCCATTCAACAACCCTCTTCTTTCATAATAAACAAGGGTAACTCAATGCATACTCGCAAAACTGGATAGAGGCAATAAGAATCAAAGTAACTTCCTGGAATTTATTTCACTTTCCTACATATTCCCCCTGTAAGTTCAGACACCTATCACATCTTTTAACAAGTCCTTGATAGCCGACAGAAAAGAAGTCTTTTTTTGCCTTCGCAGCCAAAAAGTAACCTTTTGGACTACGGCATCATCATTTTCAAAACCTTCGGCCACCCAAATGATTTTTTAGGGGCCCGAACAGATGAAAATCACTACGGGCTACGTCGGAACTGTACCATTGTATGAAATTCACAGTGGAAAAATCATTCGCCTGGACTGAGAATCAAACCCAGATCCCTCGATTTTGCGCCGAGTGCTCTAACCCATTAAGCTACCCAGGCATCATATTCCACTGGGAATGTAATTGGACTTAAGGAACAAGTTGTCCTCCCAGGTACCGTACATGTAACGCCAGAGGTACCCTATGCGAGCGCTAAGCGCTACAGTCCACGGGGTAAAGCCCAACTTGTACTGACTGCACGGTGGATGTTCCAAGCGTTCTCAGTGAAATGTTTACGACTGACTCTGATAATGAAATGCTGACGTTTGTGACTTATTTTTTTTACTTACTCTCGTATTTTATCCTGGGTCATCCGTTGGAGATTTTCTTCATTCGCTCAACGTTCAGCATTCATATGTGATTCCCATGTTTCAATTGCTTCTGCCATTCTGTTCCTCTGCGGCAGCCGACCAAGGTTCATAGCCATCTGTGAGTGTGCCCTACACATGTACATTATAGCTTGATCACCATAAAAGCTCAGTAAAGCATTTAAACTTGCGACCAACAGGGTACCGACTTGCACCAGGCTTTCGGTGATGCGATTTCCAACTTGGAAAATTATTTCAATAGTTTGTCTTTCATGAATAAGCATGTAAGTTTTCACTCCTCCGTTCTGATGACACAAGCGGAATAAAAAATCAACTTACTTACTTTGCCATGCAATTAAAAAGCGAAGATTAGGCAGAACAGCACGTGACTTTGGTAAATATGGCTGAAAAGTGACTTAACCTCTTGGAGAAGTACATGCTTTAGATTTAAAAAATATGATCATGAATTTAGAAAACAAGACAAGGGGAATTAGGAAACATAAAGCAGATACGAAACCTGACAAATCCAAAACTATAAGACTATTTGAGACCTCGGAGATAAAAATACCTGTGATGATTGCAGGCGGAGAAAAGAGTAAAATGTAAGAACATTATGTAAAAGCAGAAAACACCGGGTACGAAAACCAAAATATAAATGGAACGCACATATCAACATAATCAGTGGGCTACCAATTCGCATGTGTCACGAGTACCTTCTCATGGGTAAAAGAAACGTCCGCCGGCCGAAAAATAATGTGTTGCGTCGACCTTGACTATGTGAGACTATAATTGAAGAAGAAATAGGCTATAGAAGCCAACCATAAAGGGTGGAGTTAAAGTTAGCCTTGCTATTTGATGAAATTCGCTTTGAAACGTCAATAATTATGAGTTACAGAAAAACTTAACTGTATAACCCATAACGATTTGTGTTCCAACTTTTAATAACTTAAAATAACGGAACTGCAAACAGATGATTTATTGCGATATAAAGACCAAACTTATGACACTTTAAGCGTGTAGACAGGAAAAATATTGATGCGAGGAAATTTTATTTCCAATCTTGCATTTTTGCGTTCTTTGGAATTATATTAGTCATTAACTACGATGAAATCTACTGATTTGGATGATAAAGTAATGAAAATTGAAAAGTATTGACTCTACCGTAAGATGTAAATGGAGACCTTCGCCCAGTCTTCTTCTGGAACGGGATTCGCTGTACTTGCAGATGCTGAAGATTTTCATCCATCAAATATTTTAAAGATCATTTTTGCATATGGGGCCAAAGGTTTTAAATATGTTATCCGAAATTTGGAAAACGGGAAGGAATTTCCATAATTTCATGTGTTTCCTAAAAAATTGGCTATTTTCTCAGATAGACAATAAGTCTTCTATCTTGTAAAACGCAAGTACAAAATTGTAATAGGTATGGAGACATTTTGTTTATAATTCGAAAGATTTTGTTGCTTTTCTATAATTTTCGTCATGCTGTCAGCGCATTTTTTACGTTTAAAAAGATTGCCATAACATAGGTGTACTCTTCAATGCTATCTTAAGTTCACAATGATTGATTTTTACGCACTTTTAGTAGATTTTTTACGCAGAATTATTGATTTTTTACGTATTATTGTAAAAGTAGTAAATATTTTCATTATTATATCATTAGCTGCATTAATAATCGCCAGCTGCAATAGAAGATTGCTTGAACACAGTGTGGGGCTTTCTGTCCTCCAATCTTTTATTTATAGGCATTATTGAACTCATAATGGGAGCATGTTGGTATGGCCTTTATTCAACCTTTCTCCTACTGAATCCAAATAAAATAGATGAAGCAAGCCACAAACAAGACCGAATGACCTCGCTGGTCGAGGAATTGAATATCAGGGCGCGCGAGCAAGATAGTTCCCTAATCTTAATGGAGACCATATTCGATATGTACGTTTTAATGTCACAAACTGTAAGACCCACAAATTAAATGTTGCAATATTAATGATGAAAATAAAATAGTTTTACATGACGGAAATTTTAAGTAATCGAATGAAAATATCTAAATAAATCTTTAACTTGACTAATTTTTTTCACACGGTACGTTTGAAACTCCATCACAACGGGTTTATTGTGATCCCGATGAATTTGCTGCGGTGACAATATGATTGCTTTTAAAAAATAGTTGAGAAACACACAAACTACACACTGTTGATTTTATGACGAGATCTAAGTGTAGGAAATACCTCTTTAATATAAGGTTTCTCTTGAGTATATACACGTACCATTTCCTATACATAAGGGCTGGTACTTTTTGGCAAATATCTCGGAAAGTAATGTGGTAAGGAGTTGAATTTTTGATGTCAATGGAAGGGTGATATATTTTACTTTAAAATGAGAACAAATTTATTGATTTCTTGGTAAATTGATATTTCGCTCAAACTACCTAAATATGAGGCACAAGAGGTCGTGAGGTGTCGAATTGGAAGCGAAGCCCTCGAACGCGATCTTAATTTCATCCGGAATTAAATTCAATGGAGAAAGTTCCCCGAGCAATCCAAATCATCGCGCGGCGGCGGCGGCCGCTGTTTGATGAAGCCAACTCGTTTTGCTTTCCCTTCGAACGCCTCGGTGGCTATGTCTCACGGGAAATGGGGGTTCTCATCGCGGAATCGCTCGTCATAAACGTGGAAATTCTGGAAGAACGGAGAGCTGGAAGGGCATTAAGGGATTCTTTATCCTCTCGGGCGGAAACGGGAGCCTTGCCACGTGGTCCTGCGAGCGGGGCCGACGAGGAAGCAAGTGCAAACACAGTCTGGCGTGCCTAGGCACGAGAGTATTCTTCCCTCGTGGTTGATTGCGTGCCACTTTTCCTCACCTTCTCATAATTGCATCCCGTCTTTAATTTCATTTAGAACGAACCGAGATGCTGCTGGATTACCTCGTGGAGCAAACAAATTCGGGAAATAACTGGGCAAGCTAATCGTAAATTGGGATTTGTTAAAAGAGTACTTGGAAAGTGCGACGATAAAGTTAGAGAAATCAGCTACTTCTCCCTGGTTGGACCCCACTTAGAATACGCTGCCAGTGCTTGGGATCCATGAGGTAGGGTCCAAAATAGAGAACGCGTACAGAGGAGATCAGCACGAATCGAGAAAGGCCGTTATAGTAGTCTCGTTAGTGTTACTGACCTCTTGCAAAAACTAGGATGGGAATTGCTTTCAGACCGTCGATTTAAAATTAGACTTAATTTTTTTAGTAAATTCAACCCCGATTTATTTTCAGAAGAAGTGATCAATATCTTACGAATTCCAACGTAGTGAGGTTGATCAGATCATGAGAGTAAAATAAGGGAAATTGATTGTAGAACAGAGAGGTTTAAAATGTCTTTTTTCCCGCGATCGATAAGAGACCGTAATGGCTGCGCTGGGACTTTGAAGTAGGTTTGTTGACAAGTTGTATAGCTGATTAATTTATTTGCATATTTTTTGCATTTTAAATTATTATTAATTACCCATGCCTAATGCATGTTCAAGGAAAAACATATAAATCAAAACAACACCCATGAATTTCCATATAATGGATGGATGGATGAATCTAATGGATGCTTCTAAAACTGCCGAGTAGTGCTAACTTCATGCTTTGCATGTTCCTTGTATGACTCTTGTGTCACGTTTTCATAGTTACATTACTGATTATTTTAGAAGTTTCTGTAGCATTTTTAGTATGCGGATAGTAGTGCTTTCAGGTGCGAGTAAATTTCTTCACTGTAGTTCATGTTGGTGATAATTCACCCCCTACCAAACACCCTTGTGGTGGCTTGTCGGGTAATAAGTAGATGTAGATGTAAGTCACGAAATAAACAGTATCCATGTGTTAATTAGCCACGTTCACAACTTTGCCTCTAAAAAGTAACGCGTCACAAAGTTGCATTAGTCTTTAAACATAGTTCAGGTTTAGAACAGGACATAAAATTTGCAGGATTATGCTAATATGAATTCATTTTTCATATCTTCAATTTATTCAATGTATTTAGATGTAAAATAAGGTAAACAAGGAGCTGATTTCTTCTCTTCCTTAAAATTCTTAAAAATGTCGAGTGCAATACGTTGAAAAAGAAAATACGTATGGGATCCATAGACATGGCAACCATTAAAGACATGGCAACCATTCAGTAAGCGTTGCAAAAACATTCAATAAATTTTCTTAGTTTCATAAATGGCTTCATAACATATGAAATGGAGTTATGAACTCCATAAGTAGCCAAGATGGCGGAAGATCAATGAACCGCTTGGAGTTTTTATTATTACTTGATAAAATAGTTTTTTTTCAGTCAAATGGCCCGTTTGTTTACTCTGACTGAATAATCATTATGTGCATTAGCAGCAACACATAGAATAAACCCCTATAAATTTTATCCAGGGAAGGAAGGTTAGATCAAACATTCGAAGCTATTAATTATTGGTTGATAAGTTATGTAACTGGTAGATTGTTCCTGCGGCCCGAATATATTTATGAGGTCCACAACTTCATGGATCTCATAGCTATTGATTCGATAACTAAGCGTTCTAGCCACCGGCTATTAGTCAATCATCTCGCCTCTGAGCAGGATTCCATTTAAACGGGGACAATTTAGGCCATTCCTTATTTTTCTGTGATTCGAAGAGTTGTTCTAGCGGAGATTTCACGGACGAATTTCTTCGCGTAAGAATTGATATCAAGCAATGTCTATTTACCTTGTTCATGAGCAATAATTAAGATTTTTCTCTTCACATTCCATTCTCTGGTTTAATAAAGTTAGCATGTGTAAATTACATTTATATCGCGTGTGTATAATGGACTGAAAGTTAGACTATTAGGAAATATACTTTTAAGTATCATGGTTGATTTTACTTTTTCATCTCAAATTTTCATGTCAAAGTTCTAATCACTTATCATTCTACCTACACAATATGTTCTCGCAGCTGATTATTAGTAAAAGCTCAGACAGGGATGAAATATATTTTAAATTTCATGGATACATGTACCTTTTCTTCTGAACATTTTCAAACCATGAGTCTTATCTTACGATTCAATCAATACAAAGATTTGAAAGAACACTTCTCATTCTATGCTCTGGTTTATTGAAGTTGGAATGTAAATGAAATCTACATTGCGAGTGTATAATGGACTGAAAGTTAGACAACTTAGAAATACACTTTGAAGTATCATGAATGTTTTAACTTTTTCATCTCAAATTTTCAAACCTTTATTCTAATATCTTATTATTTTCCCCTTGCAATATGTTCCCCCAGCTGATAATGGGGCAAAAACTTGGACAGGAATTAAATTTATTTTAAATATCATGGACTTATTTAATTTTTCTTCTGAAAATTTTCATGCCAATATTCTTATAGCCTACGATTCAATCACTACGAAGATTTTTCACTTCACATTCTATTCTCTGGTTAATTAAAGGCAGCATGTGTAAATTACATCTTATAACGCGTATGTATAATTGGGGGAAAGTTAGACTACTGGAAATATACTTTAAAGTATCATGGTTGCTTTTACTATTTCATCTCGAAATTTCATGCCATAACTCTAATCGCTTATAATTCTCCCCTTACAATACGTTCCCGCAGTGATTATGGGAAAAAACTTAGATAAAGATGAAATATATTTTATATATAATGGATACATGTACTTTTTCTTGTGAAAATTTTCATACCATGACTCTTATCGCCTATGATTCAATCAATACAAAATATTCCCGCAGCTAATTTTCTTCCCGGGAAGAGGAGGAATCCAGATTGGTCTTAATTGCAGTTGAGGGCTATAATGCCTTAAACTGGAGGGAATTATGAGCTAAGTGTTTCTTCCTCCTATCCCTTAATTACTCCCATTTACAGATTAATCACGGACGTCATCCTTGCTCCACTTATTAAAAACTTTCTCGTGGCGCCACGCTCAAGAGCTTCCCTCTAGGCGGGGCTTACGTTCCAAGGAAGTTGAAATGAATGTGAGAACGTCTGCTGACAGATAATATTCGAAAATGTGAATTTAACTTTCTAAGTGCCCAAATCATGCAAGTTTGAGATAGCTCGCTTCACCAAGTGATCATTTTGTTCTTTTAAAGAACTACTTCTGTACTAGTACTGCTTCGAGCTCTCCTTCAGCCCAATCTGACTTGTCGGCAGTTGTGGTACTGACGCTACTATTGTTTTAAGGACGATTGACCGTGCTTAATAAGTGCTCATAACAAAGTAAGTTTGGAGTACTCTTCAATCCTCTCCGAACAACTTTTTCCTATTCCTTCGCGCTCGATGGCTGGTATTCCTAACACCCTCTGCCTCGCGTCCTGACGTGACGGGGACTTGCGCAACAATTTGTAGTTAAAGGGCTGAGCAATTATTTTTTGTTGGAAAAAACTTAATTTTGATTCTCATTTTCCTTAGATGCTATTTTCGGGGAGAATTTGATCTAATTGGACTTGCAATCCGAGTTACGTGACATCTCGGAAAATATTACCTACATTTGTGGGAGTATCAACTATTGATGAAAAATAATCTCTTCCGCGTGATTTGTCTATCAAGTCACGTTAAAATGTGTTGCAAGCGTACTTAATTTTGAATGGATCTAATTCCACCAATATCTTCTATGCCAAATTTCTGTCTTTGGCCGTTTTGAATAACTTAGACGTCATACTCAGATTATAAAGAAGTGAATTCTTACAGCTTGAATAATATAATGAGGGTGAAAAAAGGCTTTTTTGTTTACGGCTTTTGGAGCTTCACCCTTATGATATGTCATATTCCGAGTTTATTTAAATTGGATAACGGAGAGTCGAAGAAGAAGACGTCATACTAATAATTGAAACGTTGAAGCTGCATCAGCTAAATCAATGAAAGCCGATAATTGACGAAACATACTTTAGGGAAATTTGAAACTCATGATTATAGAACAAAAATGAAATTCAGGAAGCAAGTGAAAATGAGTTCCTGGCAGTTTCACTCCCAATGCCAAGGATGCGGAAGCTCAACTCGAAAGATTATTGGTGAAGGACTGGCTATTGTCAACTCCTGCCGTCTCATCTATCATTTCCTAGGACAGATACATGCTGATACTAAGATTGCTGCATTTTATTGATAATTCCGAGCCTACAGGCAGTGATAGACAGAATAAAATTAGGGTAGTTGTTGACTTCGCAAGGAGTGCTTTCAGGAATAAATTGAATTGAATCCCCATAAGGACTTGTGTATTGATGAAAGTTTGTTGCTTTTCAAGGGCAAACTAATGTTCAAACAATACATTCCATCTGAACGGAGTAAACGGAAAAAAATAGGCTGCCCTTTAATCAGTTAGGTATGAGACATATTAGCTCAGGATTTCTTCATTGTGTCTGGATCGCTCTCCTCCGGTATAGTTGATGTCATCATGAACACTATTTTGGCAATAGGCAAATAATTTGATGAAAAATTTCACCATAATATTTATTTCACGGTCTTTTATCTCACATTGCTTAGTGCCAGCCCTCCGGACTGATTTTATTAAGCCACAACGTTTTTTGATCATGATGTCGATTACCGAAGAGAGTGGCGGTGTGCTTAAGATATCATGTTGATCTTGGTGAAAGGTATCAGTGAGTGAAGAGTGCCTCTCTCTTCCGATTTTCTCCTCGTATGGCCTGTTAATCGCATCTGAAACCATGAACTGCTCTATGTAGGAGCACTCACTGGACTCTGTAGGCACTGAGTATTATCGAAGCCCAGTTTTTGGATTAAAATTCCTGACAAATGCTAAATACACACCTTCAGACACATTTATGTGGTAGTGTCTACGATTTCCAGTCTTTGTAAGGGGTTAAAGTTGAATATATGCAGTCGTAGCCTTCCGAACAACATGCTTTGGGTGTACTCATGCTGGGTGGGTGTTCTCATCAGCAAATGATGACTTGATCCTCTGTAATAATAATGCCCTTTTGCATTGATCATGGAGGTGTATGGAGAGGGAATTAAATCATCAAACTGAAGCCTGGCCACCAAAATAACAACCATATTGTTTAGTCCTGCTCATTCCTTACTTTCCTATGTATATCACGGCGGACTGGACGAATTAGCGAATGTAAAGTAAAAATATCAACCATGTATTTGAAATTTAAGGCAAGTGACTCTTAAAACATATTGGATGTTAGTGCTATGGATTCTATTAAATTTTACAATAGTTTTCATCGGTAATGGGGATGATTTTTTTTACATACATACATACATACATATCAATCACGCCGTTCCCTTCCGCGGTAGGCATAGTCCCAAAGTTTCACTCACAAACTCACATTTGTACACCTAACTCTGCTTCAATAATTTCCTCCATACTGACCTATCCTTGCTAACCTCTTTTGCCTCATTTACTCCCATTCACTGCTTCATACACGCCCTCCTGTTTTTAAGACGTTTAATATTCCTCCTCCCAAGAATTTCCTCAACCACATTCAACCACAACTTTCTCGGCCTACCTCTACCTCTCGCATCATTCATTTCACCCTTATATATCTGTTTCTTTGTTCGACTCTCATCCATTCTCTCAACATGGCCAAACCAACGAAGCGCACTCCTTTCATGTATGTCCATTTCTGGAGCGTCTAACCCACATGCATTTATTTCTCACTCATTCCTGACCCCATCCATCCTACTTTTTCCGCAAACACTCCTCAGATAACTCATGCCCACGGCGTTTAGTCTACTCTTCTGTATATCCTGACATACCCATGTTTCACTACCATACAACAAAGTGGGGAGAAGTACACTTTTGTACACGGCAATTTTCGCATAGAAAAGCCCTCCCTCTCCATATACCTCAGTGGTAATGACAAAGTAATATATAACTTATTTAGAAGATACGCTCTTCGTTTTGGTGCCTATTCTGATAGAGACCTTTTATGAGACATGAAGTTAGGGTTTAGACACAAGATGGGATAGCATTTTGCTTTGCAATGAGTCCGAATGCCGTATCTACTGGCCTGCTGCACTTCTCGGTCATTTTCGATATGCATATTGTACATTCAACTCTTTAAAGGTCGCTGGTTGATTTAAAAACCGCGTACATATATTACTTGAAGTAAAAAGCCAGTAATCCTTCGAGGTCATCCTAGTGTATAACTAAAATGAAAAGTGCTATTTTATTCTTTGAAGGACTCTCTACTGAATTATGATGGAATCCGTTGTTTTGCGTATCATTTTCTTAGGACCCAATTCAAATTAAAACCTTTTGATCTTTTGACCATCTTTTGGGAATAGTTTTTTCATATAAAGGGTTAAATGAACACGAGGATTTGGGTTCCACCGAACGCTCACGCTGATTCGGTACTGAAACGTTTAGTGCTGATATTGACAAAAATACTGTTTTTCTCATGGTAGTTGAATTATTCGACCACGGTTGTAATTGCAGTAATCTTGTTAATAATTTCTATATTATTACATTTAAATACGTATTGAATTTATCGCGTCATTTAAAAGAGTCATTTTTTCTGTTTCTGTTTTTGTGCAAAGCGTTGTCGCGCCGGGTATAAACGATTAAGAGGCTTCGCAGAGTAAGAGCGATGAGGTTTTTTTGTTCTACTCCTAATATTTTTGTTTTTAATTTGAAGTTTATTTTTAAGAGAAGACATCGTGCTAACTAAGGAAGCCTTATTTTTCAGTGCCGGAAAGGGAATACTGAATTAATATTTATATAAGTCAACGGTTTTAATGATTCAATCATTTAACTTTGTTCTTTATAAATGTAAAAAAGCGACAGAAACATTCTATCAAAGTAATAATGCATCCAACGGCTTCAGCTGCAAGTCACATACCTTATGCTCAACCGCCAGCCAATATGGCCTCAAGGGAAAGGAGAAATGGAAACATAAGTGGAGTTGAGTATTTTTTGTGAACTGGTCATTGAATTAAGACGTGATTTCTACGAGGTGATAAGACTTGAAGTTAATATATGCTTTAGATTTCGCTATTTGGAATGTTTCCACGATAAGTTTATAGCACCTCAACTTTCTAAACCACTCGCAGTTTCTCAGGTTAAATTGAGTCTTTGGTTCTTTAGGTTCCTCAAATCCGCAACAATTTAAAAGATAAATAAAGGCGATAAAAACGTTTTTATATTCCTTGAGGGAATCATTCCTGAACAGGTTTCTGCATGACTTAGTTTCATCAGATTAAGGGTAACGGCTATCCACGAATTTAGCATCAGAGAATTATGCGATCTAGAAGGAAACCATTTTAGATTACTGAAAACATTCTCGATGGACTTTAAAATTACATTAGCCCTTTTTTAATTGAGAATTTTTCGTGAGAGCTGTTGTTTTTAGCCAGATAATGTCCGTTATTAAAAGCCCAAGTTGAAAGATAAGTTCGTACACAGTTGTTAAGAAAACAGCTTTAGATAGCCGCACAATTTCGCGTTGTTTAATATTTGCAGAGATCCTAACTTTCTCTACTACGTAAATTGTTAATTCTGAGGCTTTTATCTGGGCAACTTCTCTCGCATATGCTTAAATGATCTTGCCTCTTAAGATATGCTAATTAGTTAGTGGCGTTCTTTTGAGCTTTAAATTTTATGTGAATATGTATTTTCCGCAGATTTGCATGAGAAAAATGATACCTCTTGACCAGTAACGGTCAAGGCAGTTGGTCCCTTTTCACCGCAAAATTCCCTCGGTTATGGTACCATTTGCGCGTGGCTGCGTTAAAATACTGTCGCGACGTTCTCCTCCGCCTTCTGAATATGCATCTCTGGTTAATAAACGCAAAATTCCAGCATTTTTGCCAAGAAGCCATTTAGTGTGAATTTATCCCCTCGCATTTTCATGCAAATCCTTATCCTTCATTCTCGTGTTCCAGCTCTTAATGCTTAAGAAAAGCTCATGAGCATGGGCTAATCAGCTCCCTAGTTACTCTTTAAGGAGCGAAAAGATTGACGGATTTATTGTAAATATATGCTTCATGAATTTATCGCATACGAATTCGTTTTCTCTCTCATAAAGCAAGAGTCTTAGCTCAAAATGGGAAAAGCACACTGCGAATTGCAACAACGTTTCTGTCATCCATACTTTGAATACAATTTTCTACTTTTCCACAGATTTTTATATAGGATGGTACGACGCGTTTCACCGACTTACGGCATCATCAGTACTGTGTTGCTGCTGTCGGTGAATGATGCCGCTGTATATTGTACGTGCCACTGTACACCGTTTGCAGTGTACAGCGGCTCGTATACGGTGAATGATGCCGCATTCTGTACACCAGGACCTGATTATGCTACAAGTCAGTGAACCGCGTCGTACCATCCAAAATAAAAATCTGTGGAAAAGTACAAAATTGTTTTTTATAAGTATGGATACCAGAAACCTCCACGAAGTGAAGCTTGAAAAAATATAGTGTGTATATGTTTCTTTCATTTTGATCCTTGTAATGAGCTCCAAAATATTGGTGGACATTTTTTTTAACGAACTATTATTGGCTTTATTTGCAAGGCCTACATTCATTGGAAATTTGTGATGAAATATTCTAGTGTTTTAGACGAATCTTGCTTCTAAAAAAACCTCACTTTTCGGTCGGGTAATTATTTGGATTGGGGTTACGGCTGTAAATAATTCTTTGTTGTGAACCCAAAAATCGTACATATTGAAGCGCACTGTGAAAGTAATTTGCCGATTGACTGAACCTTTTGTTTACTTATCAGTATATATTGATAAAAAGTTTTGTTTCTAATTGTTTACCCTCATTAATGTTCAATACCTTACTGAGGTCGTGACAACGAGGCTAATGATGAGAATTGACAGCTCTGGAATTCCTTCTGAGGAATCTCAGTGTTTTTACCTCTGAAACGCTGAGCATTTCCCAAATCTTGAAAAATCTATATTCCTTTAGGATGATTTTTTGCATATTTTTTTATTAAAACGTTATAACCAACCTTCTTTACCCAAGGCACTCGTGAAAAAAAGTTTTGATGCAAGATGATGCAACGCTATTTTATCAATTCTAATACCGTATTTGAATGGATTATTAACTGAGATGCCATAACTAAAGACAACATTGAAATTTATATAAAAGCCCTCAAGTTGCCAAAAAATTTGGCGAAACCTCGTCATTTAAATATAAAACTATTCACCACAGCTCGAGAAACGTCAATGATAGGTGCATATATTGATCGAGAGAAGTGCACATTTTAAGTGATGAGAGTGGAATATTATTTGCTTTTAAATTCATTCCAAATATTACAAAAGTTTACTTGAATAGAAATTTCGATTTCATTTGAAATCAACCACGTGATTTTTACTCGCTCGGAGACATATTTGGAGAGGCTGCACGGAGTTAAAGGAGCCTGCAGAGCCAAATAGTGGGAATTTATGTGAGTTGGTACGCGCCGTTTTGTGCGTCTTTATGATTGAACGGCGGATAACACCCCCTTCTATACGCCCTTCCTGGCGGCTCATATGCATGCGCACGTGCGATTTGCGAAATTTGTCATTCCGTTATCGTTTTTTCGAGTTAATTTTCTGGTCTGGTGAAGTGTTTTATCATTTGCTGTTATCCGTGACAGATTACGCGCCCTCTTCACTCAGAAATTCCAAAATGAATATCGAGCCGCTTTGACGTCGAATGACGTTTTTCGATATTTATGAAGTAGTACACGCACGATCTTTGTCCTCCTTGAATGTGATTTATGGATGCTCTCCTGACTTCGGTGCATACTTATTGACATTTCGGTTTGGAACACTTCGTGCCAGGGACTTCTCATCGTATTTATCGATAAAGTGTCGTGTCTTTGGTGAGTGGAACGGTTTTCAAGAGCCGTATACATCTTCTCTTACGAGCTAATGGACTTAAATTGATTGCCCGAGTGTGCCCTACAGAAAAAGGGGGTCTATGGCTTTTGAGGTTTCCCTTGCGATTTCTAAAGGGGAAGGGATGTCGGGATAGGGTCACGAGCGATCCTTCCTTGTATTCCTCCCACAACTTATTCCCTTATTCGGGATGAACTCGACTTAGACGGGATCAGAGTTTTGACGTCGCACTTTCAAGAATAAGGGTGCCGAGCGACAAGTGGGGGACGAGTTAGGCAGAATTATCAATTTGATGTGGTACTTGCCTCCCATTCTGAAAGGATTCGAATCCTGGCAATTGACGGTGATTATTTCGTGGACTACCGACCCCTTCTTGAGTGTTTATGGCGAGTTTTTCTAGTGCATCTGCATTCGTTTGAATGGGATGTCAAACTGGGTTCCCGTTTAGCACCATTCCTTGAGACCAAGTAGCGGAAAAAGTTGGAGCACTGACAATTTTTACGGAAATTTTATACGGAGCGATCTCGTGAAAGTTCGATGTAGCGACAGTGATTACTTATCTCGAATAATTCGAAAAAAATAGGTCTTGTATGCGTCGAATGCTACTCATAAAGAAGTGCTTAACGTTTGGTGATATTATTAGCTGCTATTCGAGAAGAATACTTAAAGTTTATATGTAAATAATTACCTTTCGTAAATAGGATACTAGAATGTGAAAGAGAGAAGCTGAATGCAGAACCTGAGAGGAGAGAAATTGGAGCATGTGGATTCCATCACCAATCTCGGAAATACCATCACCTGTGACGGAATAAATACAATGGACACCAAGCGGAGAATAGCTCAAGATAAGAAGGCGTTTATGGGAAAAAGACAACTGCTGTGCTCAAAGAATATAGGACTACAAACCAGGAAGCAGTATGTGAAAACTTGTAGAGGGTGGCACTCTATAGATCGGAAGCATGGACCATTGGAAAAGCTGACCAGAAAAGACTAGAAGCCTTCGAAACCTGGTGCTGGAGGAGGATGCTAAAGATAAAATGGACGAAAAATGTACGATATGATGAAGTATAAGGAAGAGTAGAAGATGAAAGGACCATATGGAACACCATACAGAAAAGAAGAACTAGATGAATTGGACACTCTCTGAGGCATAATGACTTTGTGAAGAACATAATTGAAGGCAAATTAGAGGGGAAAATCCCCAGAGGAAGATCCAGGAATAAGTTTATGGACCAAGTAAAGAGGAAAGTACATAGGAAGAGATACCAGATGGTAAGAGAACTAGCGTTAGATTGGGAATTGTGAAGTGCTGCAGTCAACCAATCTTAGGATTGAACATTCAATGAATGGATGAAGTTGGCTTGTAGTAATTTATTTTCCACTTATGTTCTCGGAAATAATCCTTTGTCATTTTTCCAATCGCCCTTTAAAATTAAACAAAATTATATCCTTAATGACATATCCTATGGGAAAGCTATCTTGTACCAAGCAGATTTCATCTAAAGGACGTTAATGCTAATATCCTCGCAAGTCTTGGTCTTGGATGAATGAATTTGTCTCTCGTCGACGTTTCGTTTCTATATTTCTTCATCATCAGGGCTTGAGATACATTACTGACATAAATTCATGTTCAGATAACAAAATAAGATAATGGTGATGTGTGCAGAAGAGTAGAAGAGGAAAGGATCATATAGAACACCATACAGAAAAGAAAAACCAGATGGATTGAATTCACCCTGAGACACAAGTGGTTTGTGAAGAACATACTTGAAGGCAAAATTGGGGAAACAGTTCCTAGAGGAAGACCCAGAAATAAGTTCATGGACCAAATAAAGAGGAAAGTACATAGGAAGAGATACCAGGAACTAGCATTAGATAGGGAAGAGTGGAGGGATGCAGTCTGCCAATCTTAGGATTGTACGACCAATGAATGAACCATTTTAATGATGATTGCTTACTTTTTCCTACCCCGTTTTCAATTTTCAATCATGATTTCTGCCAATCTTTTTTTCATTTCATCAATGAGTAGCCTAAGCGGTACGTTTTAGTTGCCTCCCCGCTTTCATGGTACAGATGACCTTTATTTTTGGTCGCCCCAAGTAAAGAAAGAGTTTTGGGCATGTTACGGAGTATCAAGCTTCTTTATAAAGAGCAAGTGTGGTTGACCTCTTAGCTGACCAGGGCGACCCGGGCGACCCCACACGATTCGGACCAGTCGGTCAGCGGCACCCCTCTTGGGGTCGCACACAAACAAGAGGTGTCACATTCCCATTGTCCCTTGAACCCTGGGAGTGTCCCTCGCCCTCCTGCCCCCCTCCCCCATTCATTCACCCCACTCAATCTCGACCCCTCCCCATAGTACACTGCGTCCGTCCCTTTTCGGACCACGGCGTCCACCCTTCACATTCTGCCTCCCATCATCGAACCATGTCTGTTTTTTTAATCAACGTTTGAAACGACTTTGCCTACCGTTAAGTTATTCTCGACTGATTCAAAATGTGAGATTTTTTGTTTAAATCATTACTTAAGGTTTATCAATTCCAATTGACCACTTATTTGGTGTGAGAAATTAGGTGAAAGAAAAAGGCAGCTTGATTTCGATATCTTGATCTCGAATTATATAGTCATTCATTTGCAAATCGTGTTGGTTCGGAGATTTTGTAAGGATTTGACACCCCGATAACATAAGGAGCTTTACAAAAATTATTTCCCAGAATTTTACTAACCAATTTTCTTTCAGTATAATTTACATTATATTCGTTTAATTTGAAACTATTATATGATCATAAAAATCAATAAAAATAAACAAAATCTCCTGTACTGTTAATGTACATCATATTCGTTTAATTTGAAACTATTATATGATCACTCACACCACCTTGCGAATAATACGCGTATGAATAACGATATTTCAAAGATAGCATGCGATTTTTGCCATAAAAATCAATAAAAATAAACAAAATCTCCTATACTGTAAATGGATGTGTCGAATCCAAGATCAATAAATTATTTCAAGAATTGACATTCTCAATTTCCACCGCTTAGAAACCGCAATGGAAGATGTACGGCGACCAGTTACGTGATCAGCTAATCAGAATTATTTAGATGAATGCCTTGTCTTTCATTTGGTTCTTCTCACCCTTATGGTGTCCATTGTGAGTCTTCTTTGCATTCTTTGACATAATATTCCTTCGATTTATTTTCAGAATGAGATGACATATATCTAGGTGTAACGATTCCAAGTGCTCCATTGAGTAGTCGATTCATGAAGGTTTTTAAACTTTCATGGCATTCGTGACGTATTTTATTTAGTTTTCATTTGATTCATTCTCCTATTTTTTAACAAGACACGTTCATAGAGCATTATTAAGAGTCCCAGGCTCTATTTCGTTGAGAAGGACGTAGAAATCATATCAGTATACCGTTCTCATTCTTGGGTCGATATGGAGGCTACGCCCAAGTAAGCATTTCTTCACGCGGCTGAGTGCAGCTTGGGCTCTTTATCTCCACCGAATGGACCCAGTCGTCTATATATACGGATGAGAATCATTAGACCGAGCTTTTGCCTCTCGTGTCGATGGCTGATGCTCGCAGTTGGAATGAAACGTCACAGATACCATATTTATACTATTTCAAATATTTTAAAAAATCAATCGTAAGAGGGTTCAGAAGGTGCCCTAGTTTTTTATATTTTTTTAAACTACCATACTATGGATCTTATTTACGGTTTTCCGAGAGGAATACGTTGTTTATTAGCTGTCCGTATTCTAACCTCAGGATATTCTAGTCTGCTGATAAACAGGGATTTTAACAAATCGTCGTCCACGGGTAAACACGCGCAAGGACATGCTTATCGTATACACATGTGTTGCTCATGGTTCAATGTTCAGCGAGACTATGTGAAAAATAATGTATAAAAAATATTAATTTCATGAAACTACTTCGGCTCATGAACACTCCATTCCGTAAGAATACTGATGTAGTGAGGCGCCCATACAATAGAGCTGATTCTATCTCCGTCAAATGAAAGGGAAAAATGTTAAATTTAAATTTATACCAATTTTGTACGGAGAAATTTTTCGTTAGGCAACATACGTCAATGAAAATTTCGCTGGTACAACTGATTCATGTTTTAGATATTATAATTCTCACGAGCAAAAATATGGCAGCACGTCTTTTTCGCCTTCTAATATTTTTTTGTACACGGATTCTTCTACTTGAAAAGAATCAGAGATTTTTGTGAGAGGCCAAAGAGTATAACAATAACTGAAGGAGGCAAAAATGTTGTCCTGGAGTTGATTCGTTTCATATCGCTCTTATTTAAAAATCACTCTTGGCGTGATAAGATATAGTTGACGTGACTAGCGGAGTTATAGAGCTAGCGTCTTCGTTTGAGCAATTTTTATTGCCTATCGCTTTGAATTTAATCGAGTTGAACGATCATGTAAATCTCTTTCGATTGCCAATCGATTACGCCGGTGACCATTGCTTCTTAGGTCCGAAAGTCCGTGAAATGTGGCGAAGGAGAGTCGTCATGTCAGAGGAACATTTTTGTGCAGACTATAAAGACCTCTATAATTTGAATTTCATTGCTTGTCAGAGAAGGCTTTTGGTGTTAAATTCTGGCAATAACATAGGCAAAAAAGAAAAACTTAAGGCTTTTGGAAACGACTGAAGTGCGATTTTAAACTTTATCGTCGAAGGTAGGCGATTTTCGACGAAAGTGAGAAAGCAGTAAAATGTGATACATTGATAACAAGTTGAAATAAAAGGGGCGGGTTATTTCCAAGTGTTTGAGTTTTGCGGGGGAAAATATCTGTGGATATTAACAAAGGAGTTTTATCATATTGAAAGAGAGGCTTTTAGGCTTCCACCTTTCTTTCATCTTTTCAAATGTTCATACCGTACCAACGCGGCCTTACTTCGCCTCACATCGTTCATCCCAAGATAACGAGGGACTGTACGAAGCGAGAGATGTGCAAATCATACTGTTATTTTAATATTAATAATCTCAGGCATCTTTTAGTCAAATAAAATTTATGGTTGAAGGCGTAACTTTGTGGAATGTTACCGCAGACATGGCGAAAAAGAAAAATCTCTTAGTAAATTCCTCACTCAGAATTTTTATTACCGACCTAGGTTTCGATTGCCTTGCAATCATTTGCAAATGTGAAAACTCTGCAAACCTTTCAAATTTGAAAATAATTGCAATGCAATCAAAACCTAGGTCGGTAATAAAAATTCTAAGTGTGGAATTCACTAAGAGATTTTTCTTTTTCGTCATGTTTAGTGAAATGATTGAAAGGTGTAGAATATTACGTTGTTTTTATAAATGTGACGTACACATTATATCTGCATTTCTTCTGCGGTAAATTGTCAATGAAAGCTAAGAGTGGAAATATTTAAGGGCTATCATGGATGCCAAGAGAAATAGAAAATTACCTTCATATCTTCGTATTTGTTTCATATCCAAGAATTTAGGAAAATTTTTTATGAGAGTTGGTGGAACAAATGGTCAGCGGCTTAAATTCAAACTATCATTTAACTGGCAACTAAGTGTATCTTTTGTCGTATTTTTCTGTTTTTAAAACTCTACCAGAAATTTTAGCAAGAGATTTGAATAGGAAAATGACAGGAATGTGGAGAAAATCAGAGCGTGTAAGGTAGCCAGACTAAAACCGAATAAAATCTGAAATATACGGCCTCATCATGCCCAAGTCATTGAAAAATAATATATAATTGCTGCAATTTTTTTCTTCCATCTTTTCAATGAGGTGTGGTGGTATCCATGAGTTCGGATATCGTAGGGGGCAAGTGTTAAACTAATGCTTTGCCTTGACTTTGCGAATTTTGAAAGCCCTTGCATTTTCAAGATTGAGAATAGAATATTGAAAAGTCTCTTAGTATCTTGTTCTGGTACAAAAAGTATTGCTTCCAATTCTTAAAAATGGCCCGCGATAATTTAGCAATAGTGGCTGTTTTGAAATTTTATCGGGACGATTTTAAGCTAACTAATATCCTATTGACTAAGTAGCTCTTCGGAATGTCGTTTTGCGTTAAGTTTCTTCTATTGTAAAAATGTATACCTCATGATTAAATGATGCTGAGCGGGTTAGTCATGAATTCAGTGTTTGACCATGTCGATATATGAAGCTTTCCCTGAGATATAAGTGAACCTTTGAGAAGCTTTGAGTGAGAAGCTTTGCATATAAGTAAAAATTTTGGATTGGCAGCCCTATTATTGCGTCTTTCATAAATTTTATACTACACGGCAGGATTTGCACTGCGCCATCGCATTGATGAGGGATTAAAAATAATTCGAACGCAGAAATCCATTCCTATTTCACTAGGAATAAATACTTATTAGGAGGTCATGGCGCGATAAATATTAGGTGTATTATTTTCTGAGTGATCAAAAGATTTCTGACATTTCTTCCATTGGCAGGTACTAAAGGATCTGGCGCTCAGCAGCCATCCGACTGAAGGCGTTCAAGAGTTCGATGTCTATCTCACGGCATCCAATCAACCTTAATTCCCACGAGCTGTTTTTTTTAGCGGAACGGAAGGCACACGGCGCCAGACATCTTGCCTCTGTGCGCGCACCTGCCAATGGCACCCCCCCTTCCTCGACTCCGTGGAAATGCCATCCATGCGATAGCGTATTACCACTCGTCTTATGGTAGAAATGTTTTCCTTTTGTCGCTGCTCTCGGAGAGATTTTTACATTGCTGGGATTAGTTTTGTGGTTAGAGCAGCGATCTACAATTTTAGGTACCCTATGGTACCCAACGGGGGATTCGCTTTTGGTGGTTTAACACTTTGCGTGCTGGGCTTCAAACTGAAGGTCCTCTCAGATAAATTAAGGATTTTACACTCTCATCTGGATTATGAAAGAATATTCTTAAATCTTGTTTAATGAACTTTTATTTACTATTAAACTTTATATTAGCACTATGTGGTCATATGTACGTCTACCAGAAAGACTCCAGCCATACTATTACGTCCAGTTGCCATTCAATAATGATATTCCATGGACGTTTTAGTTCGTCCATCGTCCTTCTCAGAAACTATAGGAGGACGTACCTTAACGTCCATAGCACTCAAAGTGTTATGGGTAGGCTTGCCATACGTCCCGATTTCGCCGGGACTGTCCGGAATCGAAGAGTCTATTCCAGTGTCTACTGTACGGAGAGATGTGTAGCGACTAACACTTAGCGAGAGACGTGCAAATCTCACGGTTAAAAGACATCATTATAAGCATCAGGAAAAAAGTCAACAGTATTATTTCGTTCGCAATAATCTCCGGCGTCACTTTGTGGAATACTTGAAAAGTGTGGAATATAACGTTTTCATTTAAGAATGTTTGACTGTTATTTCTTCGATGAAGCAGACATAATTTTTTCTCAGTTTTACATTTGTATGACTAACAGAGAAGCCGGTTAGAGTACTTAAATGTTAGAAGACTTTTGACACTGTGGAAAGTTGGAACATATAATCTTTTATTGATTTTTAGAGCATTAAAAATGAAATAGAAAAAAGCAACGAATTTATACCATCAGATATAACTAGAGACCGAAAACTTGTTGACTTTTTTATCTGCTTTGAGTGGGACTAATGCTGCTTCATCACTAATGACAAAGATTTTATATTGGGTTTTTATTTCGTGGCCCCTAAAAATTAATATAAATTCGAGAAGAAATTGTTTCGCACGCCAGAAGCAAGTCATCGGCGTTCCAAGTTTGGTACGTATGCCAACGGTTGCCAATCCCTGTCCTTTAATGCTCAGAGGAATTACTTGCCAAGGGCTAAGAAGGGTTCAGCCACTCAATTAGTAAATAGATTCTTACCCATAAATTCAGAATTTGGTTCTAAAACATGTGGCGATGGCTTCAAGTAATTATTTGTTTTGGTATTTAAATCAAAGAATGAATTAACTGTACGCCTTTAGCTTAAATTTTTAAACAGCGACTTGAGTTTGTCCCGCTTTTAGTCCCTTCGAAACCACATGACCCGATTTGGGTTCATCGTTATAAGGTTACCCTAATTAACGGTATGTGAATAAAGTTGAATAATGGTGATGCAGGTATGAATTTATGCGGAGAGGGGTCAATCTAATTTGATTTGAAAGGTAAATGAGTAACCAAGGGACGAGCCAGTCGGATAAGATTAGAAACCTCGGGTATAGTAGTTTATCTGTTTACTTGAAGAATTATTTCTTTTCTCGTTCACCTTTGTGGAATTTCTTGATCTTTAAATAAGTGATTTATGCATGTTTTCGCCATTAAATTCAATATCAGATCCATTGCGTCACATTAGAGTATATCATCATCAGCTGCTCCGCCTGATGATGTCACCAGTGTGACGTAACCGGTCACACATGAAATAAGGTTGTGAAAACATTAATAGTTTATGTGTCTAATGCTCCGTTAACTTTATTTATGCACTTGGCAGTGGAAGTTTTATGTGCATTTATAAAATGTGGCTTATCCTCATTTAATATGCATTCTTAAATCATCAGTGCTTTTAAAATAAAATAAAATGCTATTTGCTGTTTGTATTGGGGTTGCTGGATTTCATTTACTTAGACGGTACAAGTGAATAAACAATGGAACAAGTTGCTATGAAGTGAATGAAGAAGTGCTTAAAATAGGTTTAAAACCCAGAAGGAAATGAATTCTCCTGGAAATTATCCGACTGCCTACCCAGTGATAATTTTTACTACCGGAAATTATGGAATCTTGATATTGGAAGCAATAGGAACTCCTCCGAATAGATGCATAATGAGTGATATTACCATAAAATTATTTTCCTACTCAGGAATTCCTCGAATTTGCACCGTGTGCTCCATCCTATAATGGAAGCCACAGTGGAAGTGGATACTTGGCCAACAAATTTGGTTGAAACACCTGGCGCAAACGCTTCAAATAATGTATAAGATTTTCCGTTGAAAGATGAAACTTCTGCTCGAAGCTTATGGAATTATTTTCTCCCATGAAGTCTTTTGAAGTTTATTCTGTGCAAATCTGTATGGGTGTAACAGTTACATAGAAATCCAGTACGTGCGAAATAACTACGAAGATCTCATCTAAATGGTATCAAATTTTAATCGAATTAAAGAAATCAGTGCAGGAAATCTTTCTAGTTCGAGCGAATTCTGCCGTCGACGGAATTACAAAATGGCGGATGTTATTTGCCTCCATTCGTTGACTTTGAGATATCAGTCTTGAATGCCGAGGTCGCCTGAAAAGGTAAGAGAAAGATAAGCATGGTAAGATATGAGATGGAGACTGGAAAGACGATCACGGTGCACCTATTACCAAGTCGGCAGGAGGTACTGATGTATTTTGGGCGTAGGGCAGCATACTTCTTTACTGCTCTTGAGGCGCTCAAAGAAACTTGTAGCCCAGATATCATCACACATCTTGAACTTGCAGCTGTACAGAAGTCTTGTTTTGTTCGTGTGCTGCTAAGATGAGTTCTTGTTTTGAGTTCAAAATCCTTCGCTAAACTCATTCAAGTAGTTAAAAGTTGGACTTTGTTTGGAGATAAATTCTATTTTGTTCTATCCGTTGCTCGTGAGCGAGGGGTATGCAACTCTGAGAAATGGTGTCTGCTTGTTGAGAAATGGTCGCGAAATGGCTAGAAATGGACAGAAATGGATAGAAATGGGCAGAAATGGACAGAAATGGGCAGAAATGGGCAGAAATGGATATAAATGGTTAGAAATGGACAGAAATTGATAGAAATGGTCGGAAATGGACAGAAATGGATGTAAATGGTTAGAAATGGATAGAAATGGCTGAAGTGGAAATGCGGTGTGCACTTATTTTTGAAGTTGCGTACCCCTCACTCGTGAGTGAGGAAATAATCAACATTTATATTTTGTGACAATGTTTAATTAATAAGTAATCTTACATTCAGGACTAATTGAACTTCTAATTGGCGACGAGAAAGCTTCACTGCTAAGCTATACGGGCAACCTTTACGGTGTCTAAATTTCTCAATATGATGTCAACCGAGTACGTATAAGACTCTCATAATGATTGAATAATCTCTCATTGTTTTATTCTCTTTCTGTTAAAGCTAGTATTATAGTAGTGAGTGTTGTTCATCCAAAGATGTAAACCTTTGCATAGTATTCTGACAGTGAGTACGGTCGTTGTCTCATGTTATATTCAAGTTGTAACTGGAAAAATAGCATCGTATGGAGTTTCGGCTAATCTATTGGGTTGCAATTCCACCGCCCGCACCGGGCGGTGAGCATCAACACTGCAAGATACGCTTTGAGTACTCCGTTTTGTGTGTTTCATCGTTGCTATCATAGAGCTTTTTGTCTCGTTTAATAGAGGCGAAAATATTCAGTCGAAGAGAGAGAGAATTCTGACTGCAGTAATGAAAGATCCTGCTGTGGGATTGAGTATTCCTATGACGCAGGGATATATGAGCGGAGCAAGGGTATTACGTAGCTAATCTTTGAGTATCTCTCAAAGAAACAGATTTCCTTGGGTGCGAGGGGGGGGGGACATAGATTTGAATGTATCGAGAGCGCCTTCCCGCGCGGTGGCGAAACATCTCTTCTGCTCTCGTATCTACCTATACAGTGGAAGCGCGAGGAACACCGTTTTCCAATCCCCGACGGTAGGCGGCAGCAGGGGCGAGAGCATGAATTATGAATCGCGGTAAATGGAGTTCGATCGACGCATTAGCATCGAAACATTTGAGCAAAGTTCTTCCCTCTTACAAAAGCAGTCATTAACACGGAAATCCAATGGCGTTTTTCGATTTCAAGACTTTACGCGGAAGCTGCTAAGATGTGTTTCCTCCTTGAATAAATAAGCACCCCGGGGTAAGAGCTTTCCTCCCTTCCATCTATCTCCCCTCCTCCTCTCCCCCCACACCACCCTACTCCCCCTCCCTCCCTCCTTCTATAAAACCCCCCACCCCTCCGTGAAACAGTGTGTGGGGGGAAATGTACCAGGGGGCGGGGCACCTCCTGTCTCTCGGCCACTCCCCCCTCCTTCCTATCCCCCCGGAGACTTATTTTCCATGTAAATTTCGGGAAGGTGGGGTGGAGGCGTTGGGAGGAGCTTAAGTCCTTCAAGGGTGGAGTTCTATTTTTTTTTGACTTTTTTCGGGTCTCTCTCCCGCGCGCAACTGCTCCAGGGGAGGCGGCCCCATCCACCGCCACCATCCCTAATTCCGCCCCCTTACGCCGCCCTTATCCTCGTCCCTCGATGCGTCTTTCTTTTTATTCTCCTCGTGAAGCTCACACATCGACTTCGTGAGTCCTCGCAGGGACGAAACGAAATTATAAAACCGGCGACGCATTTTAACTGAGGGTAATCTCTCCATTTTCAGTCCTCTTTACTATTCCAGCCGTGAAATTTCGACATTAGCTGAAGAATGCCGGACGAAACAAGCTGCATTTATCGTGGCTTTCGTACGCATCATCGCGGAGGAAAATGAAGGGTTGCGCGCAGGTATTATTCAAGCTAATCTTTGGGATGAACTAACTTATTCCAAGGCCTCGAAAGATGTAAGAGAAGAGCGCGCAGTTACCTGAGTCAACTTGAAAACAGCCAGAGTGTTCGGACCGCATAGTAAGTCAGAACATGTTACAGATTCATATATCAGTAAAGCGTCTGCTAGTACATCTACATAGTACCCTGCGAGCCGCCGCATGAGCGTTTGTCAGAGGGATTTAGGACACCAGCTGTGTAAAGATACAGGGGATAGGATTTTGGGAGGTGAAATGGTGACGTGTATTATTGGAGTGTATTTAGTGGAGCTCATTTTTTATCTGTTCGCTTATTGAGCGCGGAAAGCACTAGTGTTTGTACCTATCTGTTCAGAAATGTATCTCTCTTATTTTATCGCTTCTGTCAAACCTAGAGATGTAGTGAGGTGTCATGATAATATTCTCTGTGTCGCTTTGAAACACACCAGTTATAAATGCCTCAAGCAAATTAAGCCTAGCACGTAGCCTCCGAGTCTCTAGGGGCTTCCGTCTTCATCTCTCTAAAAGTTGTGAAACACTGTATATTCGCTCGCAGCAGTTTTCAGCTTTTTGTTTAATCTTTATGACCAGGGTCCCAAATTCTCGCGGCATATTCGAGGTGTGGCTTCACTACAGCAAAGTCGCATCTTTCTTTGGCTTTTTCATTTTTCTTGCTCTCTTCCATACTAAAGAATTATTTAATTTTCATTTTTTTCTCTAATTATAGCCGGCGTATATATTGAATGCAACCTATGCTTTGATATTATTAAGTTCGGGAAATTGGAATTCACGTTCATCATTCAATTCTAATCCAGTCTTATTTTTCATGAAAATATCTTATAATTATGCACGTTGGGGCCCTGTTGGACCACGCGAAGTATATACAAAATTAGAGGCGTGTTACTAGATTTGCCTTTCTGTCTGACCACATTTTTTTATCCAGCTGACCAGGTGGTTCCGGTCCTCTTACGTTTTTTGGTTCGGCAACCTACCGATCGCTAATTTTGTCGAAAAATTTTCCTATCTTTGACTGCCTGAGATGAGTATTCTTTTAATAATATAGATTTTGTTCTGCCTCAGGGAGCCCCTATGAATGTTGTGATTGGTCCAAAACATCCTGATATTTATGAGTACTTTCACTCTTAAAGGTAATGCTACTTTGGAAAATATCCTTAAGGAACGATATTGAAGTTATCATTAAGTAGACCTCTTAATATTTGCAAAAAATTTCTTTTTCACCAAAACACATTAATATTTTTTGTGTTTTTGGACCACCAGTACTTTTGATAGGCGAGTACTCGTATCACAGTGCTCCTTATGCCTTGAATGAATTGTACTTCAAGTTTTAAGACAAAATTGACGAGAATTCTCAGGTCAAAAACATTTAATATTAGAAAAAATATTTAACGCCGGCGAAATGGTTTCAGATGCATTGTGATTTTGGTGGACTCTGTAGATAACCTTACGAAGATCATATCCCTCTGAGATAGATTACCTCGGAAACCCTTGGAGATGCCTTGGCTATGGAATAGATTTAGGCTGATATTTGTATATGATGAGGTGTATTGTATAAGTAAAAAATTATCGGATAAATAGTTTTTATAGTATAATGAAAATTTGGATAATTTTGTGGAAGATACATACCTGCATGAGATCATTATGAAATAGTCAACCGGGCAGTCATTTTGTTTAACCGATGCCTGTAAAAAAATATACTTAAAATGTATGACGTGATACTAATAATAATGAGAATTAACCGATGATTATGTAAGTTTTGGCTGCCTACTTAACTATACTCGTATCAAATCCTTTACCGGGAGACTAAACCTCGTTTTTCTTTGTTCAGTGTTTAACATCCTGTTTATAGCTAATGTGATTTTGAATTACACTGCAAGAATTACACTAATTTTATCTGGAATGATAAATGTACATTAATAATGTAGATGAACGCACGTTACCTCTCATTAAAGGTTGTATATCAGGAAATAAAGAGATGGAAGGAAAATGCACTATTTTTTGCTCTCGCGGGCAAAAATATTGCTTTAAATTCGCTTTTTCCGGGTCTGCGATAGATCCGGCACTGTTTTGCTCAATTTACGTGCTGAATGTTGACCAGCTAATATCCTAACCACTGGCAAATCAAGGCTTAAAGGATGCACGACAGCGGATGTTTTGGAGAAAAAACTGATTTGAATAATTGCCGTGGAACCTACCTTCATTTGAATGAGCTTTGATGGATATTCCAAAAATAACTAATTTAACTCCGTCGAATTTTTAATTTTTCCTGAACGAACTGCCATGTTCCTCAATGCACGGATTTCGTAAAATGCCCATTTCACTCGTTGGCTCATTTATTTTTCCGGCGATTTCGAAGCCAATGAAATATTCAATGCGATCCGCCCTATGCCCTGAAAATGAGAGACCGCGGGTCCCGATGGAAAGTGGATACAATTAATTGCTATCGATAGCAAAGGAATTAAATGAATCCACTCTTTATACCTCTAAAATGCGCTCGGCTCAGTAACAGGGACGTCATTTGGTAATGGAATGTGTAACTTTTACTGGGTATTTCCGATGAATTAAGGAAATAGTTTCCGTATTTTTATGTAAAAATCCAAGCGTTTATTAGTATTTCGGGTCGATTTATTAAGTCACTTTTGCGACCATCCAGAAACGCATTATTATGGTTATAAAATACTAATTGGGAGTATTTAATTGTATCACGAGCCCTTAGTAAAGGACGCCCTATTACCAACTTAGGTGAGTACTTCACGAATAATAATTTAACTGACCTGTTCCTCAGAAGCGTTGGCTTTCTGACAAAGTCACATTTTGAAATCAATCTTAATCATCCTTCATCAGTAGTTAACAATCTAAAACCAGTAAAGGCCGCTTTACACGTAACATTTTATTGTACAAACGCTCTTTGAACGTTTCAATAATAAAATGTATAAATGATCTACAGTAAAGAGATTATTTCATGAGGTAAATTATACGGTGTATGGCGGCATATTGTATGATTGTCTGAATGACTGAACGGGAAACAGAACCTGCTCTAATTCCATTCATTTTCTTGTACATTTTATGATACATCGTTTTCACAATAAAATGTAATGTGTAATACGGCCTCAAGAGAATGAGAATGTCGATAGAAGGTAAAATTCTGGTCTAATGCTTTAAATTTCAATTTACTTGAGTTGTTGCTGTGTGAAAATTATGTAAACGCTCAACAATATTAGAGAACAAATACAGGGATTCAGAACAGGTAAATTATTTGGTACCCGTGTTGGAGAAATATTTTGTGCATAGAGAATGAAATTTTGACGGACCACCGGGATATTTGTAATTGATAGTAATGGAATGAAATAAATCTTCGGCCCCTAAAATATTTTTGGAATTGCTACACAAATTTTGTTCGATGATGTATGTGTAACTTTATCCATACACGGGACATTTATGTAGTCACGCAAGCGCATGCCAATTGAAACAGGTCTTGAGGTTAATGTCATTCGCCGCGCGTTTTGATGTATCGAGGACCAACTCTAGTTCTCTCGGTGAAGGCTCTTAGCAAACAGTACCTAATGGCAGCCTTTTGACGCGATTCTAAGGGATCCTAATTCGGTTGAGGCTCCGTGCACATGACAAATCGATTCCGGTAGAGAGAGACTGCTTTCAAGCGGGCGCAATTCGAGTGCCTTTAAGGGGAGTCCGATACAACATGGCGAGATCGACGCTGCGCGTTGCGAGGCTTTAATAATTGTACGCAAATGGAATGCGGGATTGGTGCGGGAGAGGGGGTGGTTCGTAGAACGGAGGCAGGGAGGCGGAGGCACCTGCGCCCCCTGGGTCTAGAGGAGCGTATGGCGGCGGCGCGGGTGCCTCTTCGGGGCGATCCACGTCACGAAAGGAGCTGAAAGTTTGAAATATAAGTCTTCCGATCCCATTTGCATGTGAGCGCGGCAGAAATGGAGTCACCGCGTCCATTGCCAGACTCGGCAATTCATCCATCTCCATTGCGGGTAAAGTCACGTTAAAATGGTTCTCCGTTAACTCATTTCCGGCTTCGCCAATGGACGCCGAAATTATTTCTCGTCCTTTCCATTAAATAAAAAACGAGATTTTATAGTTATCTGGCTCGTGTTCGTGGCACCACTCCCACTTTTGTCCAGAAGTCATCCATGTAAGCCACTTTTGGCATCCGTGTGGAAGCATAATCCGCCGGTTGTTCTGCACAGCGCCTGCGTTAGTCAAAACAAATACTGGATACCACCCTCCTTTTACTTGCATGCTTAAAATTATTTTGCTGTTTTCACTGATGGCAAACCGTAATTATTAGAGAAACAAATTAAGATACACGATATTCCGAGTAATCTCTTAGTATGTAGTATACTGAAAACTTTTCCCAGCTGTAGCAGGAGACTAGAGCGCCATTTATATCGGATGTGCAACTTTTAACCTTAGTTTCGGTAGTTATTCGGTAGTCTTAGTTTTGTTAATTTTATAATAACTCGAAAACTAAGATGAAGTGGTGCCTTATTTTTCTTAGCATTCAAGTCTATGGTAAAATTAACTTCTCATCAAGCGTTTTCGTTAAACTTACTTGTACGTTAGCTGGAAAATTAATGTTGTTTAGCATATTTCATTCTTATATTTAATAGCGTGTTATTCAGGGTTTATTTAGCAAAAAACGTGGACAGGTAAAAGTTTGTTATTCTTTGAAAACATATGTTGCTATTTTCTTTTAAAGACATAATATGAATTAAAATTATGTCTTTTCCGCGGGAACCTTCTTATACATCTACATCTATATCTACGTACTACCCTGCGAGCCGCCGCATGGGCGTGTGGCAGTGGGTATTACGAGATCAGCCGTGCTAAGATGTAAGGTATAAGGTTTTGGAAGTTGAAATGGTGACGTGTCTTATGGGAGTGTATTTAGTGGACCTGAGTTTTTATTGTTTGCTTATTGAGCGCGGAAAGAACGAGTTTTTGTACTATTAGGTAATGTATCTCTCTTATTTCATCGCTTCTGTCAGACCTAGAAAGGTAGCATGTCGTCATGATAATATTCTCTGTGTGGCACTGAAACACACCCGTTCTGAATTTCTGAACCACTTATGTTTCCCAATCTAGATGCATCTGGTTACAAAAAACCCATCACGTCAATTAAATCAATTCATCGCAGTTTATTTTAATATTGTCATTTTCTTGAACACTCATTGCTTTGTCTTCCAAGTGGTCGCAGCAGAACACTTATCCTACTTGAACTCGTCTGCCATAAGCCGATCGTCAGTCAATTCATAAGTCCGTCCGTGTAGTCATTTAGCCTACGTCTTCATTCCGCCAAATCTAAAGGTTCATGAATGGCGCATGTTTAATTCAAATTTACCAAATGATTAAAAAATGTAACAACAATATCTAATCTAAATGAGGCTTTTCTTAAGCAATTTTTTTGTACGCATGTTTGAAATTTGAATAATTTCCTCTTAAATCTCACATTTTGTGAATCAATTTTTTTTAACAGTAATATTTGTTAGTAAATATTTTTCTTTAAAGGTTCTAAAAGTTTATACACATATATTAAAACAAAGTGTATTGACGAATGGAACTCCTTCTCGCCTGGGCACCTGAGTGTTCAAGATTCCATTTCTGTCAAAATTTAGCAGAATAATTTGTCCTTTTTCTCGTCGGATGCATTCAAAATACAATATATATTAAATTAAAAACTTAACCATAATTATGGGAAATTAGATGGTACTTGATCAAACAATCTGAAGCTGTTGTTTCCTCAATAATTTATCACTTTTCCGTGCCTGGTCTCGCGCGAACTTTTTTTACCAGGAGTATTTTAAATCAAGCTCTACTGCATTGAGTGAGAATGATAAGATAAACAGAACAAAATTCAGCACGTTTACGGTAATAGAAAAGACTAAAATAAGTGCATGATACATTCCCTCCTCCATTAGAATTTGAATTTACGTTCTTTCGTTCAGCATTTCTCGTGAATGTGATTCGGCTGGCCAAGCCAATCTTTCTGTTGCCAACCGACTTCGAATCGCCTTCGAATAAACAGAAAATGTGCTCTAATCATTGCCTGCCTACGAATTTTATATTTGAGGTGTCCACATCTTCATCTACGAAATACCGTGCCAGCCACCACTAGCGTGTGTGGCACAGGGTGATTCCACACTACTCTCATCCCAGCTGAAATGAGAACCGCGCACGCTCGCCCGGATTCCAGGCGCAGGCCAAAATCAGTCAGGATGACAATACGCGGTCAGACCATAAAATAGGATAGTGGTACGCAACGAACATGCTACAGTGCAGTATACTTTTAACCTTTACTGGTAAGTATTATTAATGCGATTAATGAATAGTGATACAAGGTAATAAGTCATGCAGGAGCTATATCTTGCCGGATATTTCATGCGAGATTAGTGGCTAATAAAGTTGTTCAGACATTTAGCACTAGTGCAAAACCCAATTTATCCAGTGAGGATCATTGTTACCCAGAATTGATGTGTCGCAACTATTATGGTCCCTTATGGTACATAGTAAAATTGACATTTTAAATCTATTGGTTCTACAGTATATTCCCTTAATTTTATGCCTGTGATTATGTCTACCATAATAGTTTGGCTCAGGCAGAATATGTTGAACGTTCAGCAATAAGAAGTCTACATCAAACTTTCGTAAAAGATTTGATCTATATTTTTTTCTTCGATCAAATCAGATCAGTATCCAAGCATATCAATAATTTCTGTAGACTGAATCAACTGAGAAATTTCTTGGATGTTTTATATTTTTTAAATGAGTCTTCCTCCTTTTCATAACTTCCCACTTCCTCCTATTTCATAGCTAAAATGCTGCCGATTTGCGTGGTTTAAAATAACATGCCGGGCGTGTGAGTTGGGATGCAGGTGTCGCCGCAGTAACAATAGGCCCTCCACGCTAGGTGGCTCTTCATTCAGAAGCTCCCATCTCGAAGAATTCCACCGGTTCTCTTTCATTCAAGACGAGGTGTCCGGCCGCCTCTGGCTGTCGGCGTGCAGTCGCTCCATCTCGGTCGTCGTCCGTCTCTTGTTTCGTGCAGAAGCGCCGCCACCCGTCGCTTCGGCGGGGACCCAAAAGGGGTGGAATCAGTATTCGCGCGCTGAGCCGTGAAATGGCGGCCGCTGCGCGCATTCCGCCGATCGCCGCCTCATCATCAGCGCCCAATTAACAAAGTCCTTCTCGACGGGAGGGCGGGAAAGGGATGGCAGTGAGCACCGAAGCGACACGCGCCACTCTGGGGCCAATGATGCTCCAAAAGCACGTCTCCCGATGCTTGGTTGTGCACGGCTTTTGGTCACTTGCACGAGCATTGAGCTATGCCCATAACTGTCTGTCATAGTCTTTAGATTAATATTCTTTCGATTATTCTACAGATCAATATTAATAAAATAATAAAAAACTAATTGTATTAACAGGAAAAAATAATAAAATACAAGGAAAAGCAGCACGCATCGTTAAAAGCTGCTACGAGCGAACATATAGTGTCTCACAACTTTTAGAGGGATTTCCACGGGAGTCCCTAGAGACTCGGAGGCTACGCGCTAGGCTTAGGTTGCTTGATAAATTCAGAACTGGTGTTTCCAGTGCGACACAGAGAATATTATCATGACTACATCTCTAGGTCTGACAAAAGCGATAAAATAAGAGCAATACATTGCCGAACAGATAGGTACATAGAAGAACTCATTCTTTCCTTTCACAATAAGCGACCAAAGTAAAAAAGAGAGCTCCACTAAATACACTTCCATGATACACGTCACTATTTAACCTTCCAAAACCTTATCCCTTACATCTTTACACGTCTGGTGTCCTAATAACCCCCAGCCACATTCCGATGTGGCGACTCGCTGGGTAGTAAGGAGATATAGATGGTATTATGTATGGTATGGTATAATTTATGATATGATAAGTTATCTGGGACATGGATCAGGTAGAAAGTCATTGTCAATGTTATAAACTCAAAGAAATATAACAGTAAACAACAAATGAATACGCTCATCATTCTCCTATTTAAATTATATTGCGTATGGTCGGTCACTTTTGCTGGAGAAGCCTGCAGCTGCATGGGTCGTTGAGCGAGGGCCCACATTAGCCCTTCCAGTTCGAAGGAGGGTCCAAATTAGGGTCTCAAAGGAGTGCGAAGCTATGTCTCGTGTAACTACTGTGGACCATGCGGTTTGTTATGCATTCCAAATTATGAAACTAATAATTTTGGGTTCCCATATCGCTCTCCTAACTTCTTTCCCTATAATCATAGTATCGATAGTTTACTTAAACTTTTCTTTCGCCACTGGATAAAATATTACATGCTTATTTTATGTTTAAGATTCCTTCGAACACAAGAAATACTCCATGGAAATAAATAATTTCGTTATCCGTCACATATTGTACCTCTAATCAAGATTTGCCTGCAAGCGGTACGTGACATACCAGCCACATGTTACTAATACGTAGAACTCATCAGTACTTATAGATTTAGAAAGTTTTTAGAATACTTACGAAACCGATAAATGAATTGAATTTTTCTGCGAGATGTATAGGACAAATGTCTTAATGCTAGATTCATGACTGCGTCGGGAGCTTTTATATTGTTCCTAAAATCAGCTATTACAATAAATTCAGTAAGAATAATAATCTGTATGAATCAGCCTATTCCTCGACCACAAAATAAGCTTTATATGCTAGGAACGTTGTGAGTTTAAAAAAATGAAAACTGAAAGTTTACCGCGATTACTTGTTAAGTCAGGTTAAGCCAACCTGACGAAAATCAAAGAAATACCTAAACAATCAACAATTAAATTAACTTTATTAACAATTAAACTTTTCTGTTTGGAGTTGTCATTTTACGTTGTTGCTGTTTGATATTTAGCTCTATGGTAGGTAAATTTTCAATTCCTCAGCTTTTTTACTAATATTTGTATAATTAACTGACCGTGTGTCTCTTTGTGTTTTGTTGCAAAGCCCTGAAGATATCAGTATGTTTCGCAAAACTTTGGCTGTGAGTTGAATATATTATTGACCAAATAATCAAGAATTTTATTACTATCTTTAGTAAAACTTTACGCTATGGTCATGTTGGTGATATGTCACCTCCTGCCAAACACCATCGAGGTGGCTTTCAGGGTAATGCGTGGATATATTTCAATGCTAGCTGCCAGATGCCTCCAGCTTCCTTCTGATGATATTTGCAGACTTATTTCCGTTGAGGATTCATGTGGGGAGGAGTGCCGAAAGCCAGTTTGAGGCCACAGTATTAGCCATTAGTCAACCACCGTAGTGAACTCGAAGCAGAAAAGAATTTCCAATTCAGACCACGATTCTTGGTCCGCATCTCATGTCCAAATATTTTACATGGGCCACTTTCGCGTGGCCCAGCCAGATGAATTACACACAACGATCACACATGGGTTAAATTCCTGGATCGTCGTAAATCACTCCATATCTGTGTGCGCGGAACCTTTTCAATTCGTCGATGGGACGCCTTCGTGATCATTTGAACGAAAAACGACCTCACTTTTTTTGTGGGTCCGCAGCGGTGACAACTTACGAGGAAATATTCTTGGCGCACTGCCATTCTTTGAGAGGGTAAGGTTTGGCATCGTTTGCTTCCACCATTGATTTGCGCCATTGCCTTGCATTATATCCTGCTCATGATTTTCATTTTCGTCGAGACACTGGCTCGCAGAGTTTTGACCGACTCCCAAAATTGACTGCCATACAAGTGAATTACGCTACTAAATTCCTCTAAATTGCACATAATCTATCGGTAAGCCACCTTTTTCTCACGAAATGTAGTTTCCAGACTGTGTGGCAACCGTTAGTGGAGTTTAAAATACAGTGCATTTAAATGATCAGTCAAAATGTCGCACTGAACCTCAAGATTCACACATACATAAGAAAACTCAGGGAATGCATTTCTTGTAATCAGTTTCATTGAAATTGAATTTTTAAAACTGATAAGTGATAGAGCCATTAACTAGTTTGGATAATGCCTGCCAATTAACCAATTGTATAAATGCTGTCTAGAAAAAGGTTGAGTGTAACTGAAGTTGAACTTCCAAACACAAAGAAGGCTAGCGAGATTAAGGCCTAAATAAAGAAGAAATATGGGTTATGATTCTTATACTCTAAATAAATGAAACCCACCATGGAATTATTTGAAAGAAAGCACTTGACTTTACCGGGATCGGGCCCGAATCTCCCAATTGCCTGTCAGGTGTGTTAACAAGTTACATCACTAAGCCATTCGAATTCAGACAGGCTATCAACCTCGTCTCCCGAGATATTATGTGAACTGTTTCCATAAACCCCCGCTCAAAATTCCCTTTCTACCAAGATGGCCTGGTGTTGTTTCTGGTTAACACATCCTACCGGCATATGGGATATCTGAATTCGAAGAACGGTCGAGTGTAGTGATTTTTTCATCGAACATATCATCCTCAATGTCTTTATCTTTGCAGTCTTGCGAATGTCAATTGTGTATTTCGCATTTATTTGAAAATTACCAGGTTTCTTGGGACTATTAGCCTTTTTATAAGTGAAACAGTTATGAGATCATTTTGAGAAGAGTTTGATAAGTTTCAGCATACTTTATCTTACTCATGATGACTTTAACCACTCCGGCATTATAACCAATTCAATCCAATGATTCTTTCAATGATGCGCAAGAAGATATGGGTAGAGCCTCATTCTGGATCTGATTATATTCCCACTCATTAAAAATGATTTAAGTTATGTAAAATAACATTACTGATCTTATGACAGAAAAATAATATCTAGGGGAGTAAAAAACAATCTTTTCTTCACTGAAACTCTATTTATCTGACATAAAAACTTGTTTTTACCTTTCCTCCATGAATAAAAAGAGGAGGATTAATGAGAAGATTTCGTCTTTAGAGCGAGACATATTTATCTTTTGGATCTCGCTTGGCAATGAATAATATCTTGTGTTGAAAAAACAACTAATTTGCGTAAATAGACTGGGTTGGTACTAATTCCATGCATTCCTTTCGGACATCACTAAAACTGAGAATCGGGAGCTTCAAAGAAAGCTTTGGATCTCGCTTGGCAATGAATAATATCTTGTGTTGAAAAAACAACTAATTTGCGTAAATAGACTGGGTTGGTACTAATTCCATGCATTCCTTTCGGACATCACTAAAACTGAGAATCGGGAGCTTCAAAGAAAGCCTATTTTCATTGTTCTCACACCTGTTTTATTAAAGTCTCAGCAATAGTTCTTTTTAATCTACGTCCACTCTTAATTATATCAGCGAAGTTTTTTTACGTATCACCATAGTAGTAAAAGGTATTTTTAATTTTAATACGGAAGATGTTATGGCAACCACATGAAGATCAGCTGCAAAGAGTCACGAAACCAGCAGAAGCCATGCAAGTCTCTTGTCTATGCTATTTTGAGAAGTGTGATCATATCTTCATACTCCACGTTTGGTGAATTATTGCAATGGTTAACTTAAGATAATGTTCTACTTAATGCGCATTTCAGCCACGCTTTTCTTTTCGTCAAATCGTTTTCGCCAAACTCCTTGGTGAGATATTGATGAGTACCAGAAAAACGGATAGGTGCTCACATTGTATCATGTCACCGTTAAATTATTTATACCGACCGCATATTCAAACTTTGCCGGGACTTGGTGAAAAAACTTTTTTCACTGATTCTATAGGCACTCGAGGTGCGTTCAACTACGTTATTAACAAATCAAAGCGGAGACTTTTGATAAGGGGAAATGTCTATAGTTCATGCGCCGAAAACAGAGACTATAGTTGGGCAAACCGAAAATTATGCATTCAAAACATCGCAACTCATGTAATTTTCCTGCGTAACTTTTGCGGAATAGCAGCGTTGGATGGATTATTTTCGCAACGAAACTAGCTTCCCTTTCGTGGCGCCAAAGATATGTATTCCTAATCAACGTTACATATACTATCATCATACCTGACCATGTAATTGTTCACTTTTCCCATAGATTGAAAAAGAGGAAATGTGGAACCATAAGTTTCCATAGCAGGGGGTATTATTGAAACCATTCAAATGCGAAATCAGCCATATTGAATGGAAAAATTGTGCAGTAAGTACGCCGATAGAGGTGATTGTCGCCAGCGGAATTGTAATAATCGGAAAGGCCATTAATCCAGCAAAATAATAAGCAGAAATAGTTTTTTTTACAATACTGCAATTATTATAAACATTTTACGTCAGAATGCGCGTAATAGCCATGTTAGGTGTATCATTCTTCGCAAAGACGACAGGCTTCACTATCGGGCGTCAACAGATCTACTTTCTTTAACCTATTATTTTGTCTCAAATTGGTCAGATTCCCGTGATTTGACATCAAATGCGTGTCTTCTCGAAAGCGGAACACTGTTGAGACTTAAGCATCAGTGGCGCTGGTGAGGTACGCTTCTGCGTGCGAGGGATGAGCGGCGATTGGTCCGTCATTGTCGGCGACGCGCACTGCATTCCCGCCACGGAAGGGGACGAGTCGCCCGCGGAAGAGGCGGGCGGTCGAGCGCGGAGCAGCGGGACAGGCGGCCGGCGCGGGCGGTCGGCGTGCTATCCCCAGCCCGGGCAAGGCCCCGCTCTATCCTCCCTGTCACAGTACGTATTCCAATTCATATTGAAGGTGAAAAAGAAGTACATTAACCCATTATATTTGAATCCTTATTGAAAACAATCCATTTTCACAACTATTTGTTAACAGTTAAACGTGCTACAGTTTCGCAGCTCGCTGTATCTTCGGGTACAAGTTTATTTATTGATTATTTCGATAGTAACCATCGCTAAGAAACGGGGAGTCTGGAGAACAAACTAATTTTTGGGTGGAAAGGCAGAAGAACATAGGTTAGGGGCTTGTGAGATGGGAACAAGCCCCTAACCCTATGTTCCCCTGTAAGAATTTGTAAGATTTTTGATTGAAATTTTCCATGGATGTATTTGGCCGAGATATGACGGACATTTAAAAAAGATACGACGTTTACGGAGGAGTTTCCCTATGTAAGAACATGTTTAAATCTTTAGTCTCGTAGAGTTATGCTTCAGATATTTAAAAATCCTGTGCGAACTCAGATCTTCTCATCGTGAACACAATAAGATGATGTTTAATTTTCTTTCCTGTTGACGTCTATTCTCTCGCGTTAAGAAATAAGCGTCCTTTAATTATTTTTGCCAAAAGTCTGAGTGCAATCATCGCATCGTAAATAAATCAACGTAGTTTGAATTTCGTGACATGGATCTGCCCACTTCAATGGATGACGTTGCGCTTGACGCAAGAAAAATTGCACTATTTCTATCTTGAATAAGAATAGTCTTCTATCTTGAGTAAGGAAAAGTTCAGAATCTCCCAAAACGCTACGCAAGCCTCCGCGCAAGGAGAACATCAATTTAGAGCCTCAATTAAGGTCAGCTTCATGAATTTGGAGATATTGGAAGCTATAAAGGATAGTTATATATTAGCCAGAGTCTCGGCTGAATTATTTGTGAAAATATAAGGAATCCATTCAAGAAAGGTATTGATAATATAAGATTTTCACGATAGCTTGATGGAAACTTTAGATAGTCCATGGTAGAAAATCAACGCACTTGCAACAACCATCGCATTAGATAACTAACAGGCATGGGTGCGATTAAAGAAATTCTTTTAATGCTCAGTGCTCCATTGGCTCCTGCCTCACATCTGCCCACGATCGATCTTGAAGTGTGCTGTCCAGTTCTCAGGGTCTTACGCGAAGGAAAGCAACTGCGTTGTTGTGTCGCGAAGTGCTTCGGGAACTGGAGCATTTGGAAATCGTCCACTGTCGCTCTCGGCACCACAGGAGGCCCGTGTCTCATTCACGGCCCGAGCGCCGCCGCCGGTGGACCGAGGAACGAGGCGGGAATGTCCCGCATGGCCGTCTGTCGGCGATCGCTCGCGTGTGTCGAGAGGAGGCGCCGCCCGGGCGTCCGCGGCGGCTGCAGCCGGCGGCCGTCGACGCCGCCCGGCGGTGAATGAACGCGGCGCCGCCATGTGAGGCGCCAAGGCTCCTCCTCTCCCTCCTCCCGCCACCACCCGCGGCTGGGGTCGGGGAAACTCGGCGGGCGGCGGAAGCGGCGTCACTTCCGGTCGGACTGGAGAGCGGCTGCGATGCATCGCGCCTGAGTGGATAACGTATAGTGGTAGGGAAACATGGCGGCAGTTGTGAATAAGGTGCTTATTATAGGAAGATACGTACAGTAGCATCATGCTTTTCTTCATTCTGTTTGGCTGTTTTACACAAGGCCAGCCTCAACCGCCCTCACTTGGCAGCGTTGGGAACTACGTGTTTCAGTTATACGATGAGCCAAAGAGGCATAGGCACCGCGGCCTGTGATGTCCGTAGTGGAAACAGGGCTATAGGTCTGCCTGTACAATATATGTTCGCTGCCTTAGATTTGGCTTGTTTCATTAGTTATGAGCAGAATATTCTCTATGATCTCAATAGCTGACTAAACTGACGATGTGAATGTAGCTCTATTTAGTGACAACGGCAGTTTGTGTATCATCTCTCTTTAAACGTGATTGGTGATTCTCTTGAACCTTCTGGATGATTATTTTGTAAATTTCGTACGGATCGTTCAATGGTAAAAATAGAGATAAACAGTTGAAGAGAATGACTTAAGAGTGCGATTATGCAATTTTCTACCGATAAACTTTTCCTTTTTTTCGCCAGGACTTCCGAGATCTACTCCAATAACAATCGAACACATTTTTCAATTCGGATTTCGAACAGAAAGTTACACATAAATTGTATTTCCTGTCCGACCGGATATTTTTCGATGTATGTCATTTTAGTCTTATGTAGTCTACTTCCTACTGATACTACTGAGAGTCTATCTAGAAAGATTTCCTACTGAGAGTCTGCAGTCTATGTCCGACTGAGGCAATGGGCTCCATGTAAGATTTTGAAGTTAGTGCGACCCGGGACACATCAGCGCATTTCAGTACGAATAGAAGATGATGAGTGACACTAGAGAAACGTTTGATAACCTACCGCTAGGTAGCATATTGTGGGTACACGATTGTTATAGCAAAATATTTCGTAAATGTATAAAAAATTCGTTCAACTTACCTTCTTAAGAGATGTAGGTTTTTCACCTACTTCAACATTGTGTAAAATTATTACTTAAATATATTTTACATATTTACTTGAAATAAACAAACAACAAGATTGATTGCGAGGATGGAAGTTCTTTTATTGTCCAGCGTACAATAATTCTGCTCTTGGTCTGTTTTGAAGCGCCCTTCCAAGTATGCGGCGCTTAAAGCGAAAGGAAAGCAACGACACTGTTGTTTATGAAGTGAGCAGCTCACTCGAGTGAAGAGAAAACGCACAATTGGGGGATATAATAAATAAACTTCTCATCGACCTGGAACTAGCGAGTTGCAAATTTTTCTAGCTTGTTCAGCCAAGCCTGTCACCTTCGTGTCTCCGAAGGCTCCTCACCCGCGCTTTAGTTAGTTCCACTAGTCACTCGTGGACACCGGAGATCTCTAGACTAAAAGGCTTTTCTTTTCCTTTTTAATTGCACCGGCACCCGACGCCCTCGTAGCGATGACGCGGCGTTTCTCGCCGTCGGGCGGTTCCGAGAACGGGCAACGCCGTGGGAGGCGTATAGGACGCACGTCTTCGGCGGGAACGTCTCGAAGCGCGGAGGATAGAAGACTCTTTGAGGAGAGAGAGAGAGAAAGCCACGTCCGAGCGAGTCGAGAAGAAGCGAGGAAATTAATTTGAACGCAAATACGCCTTCACCCGCCGCCCGCCCGCCCCCGTTCGGCTCACCCTCGGGACCGAGTGGTCACGAGTCATTGATTTGCGCCGCGAATCGATGCCCTTGTCAATATGGTGACTCTCTTTTGACGTTTTCATCGTTCTCCCGCCATAATTGAGACGGAAATCGGATGGACGGATCGTTTGCGGAAAGAGTTTGCCGGGAAACGCCCATTCAGCGGGAGGACGAAGCTTGCGCGCACCGATCTCTCTGCTCGCGCGAGTGAGCGAACGTTTTACATGACAATGAGGGGGGGGTCTCATTTTTTGAATGTGCAGAAATACGTCAGTGATCACACACCGGCGGTCGTCCCTTTGTGGGAACGCATTGATTATTTAAACGGGCGATTTAATGCACCATGGAAGTGAATGCCGTTCCAACGCTTTGATCGAAAATCAACGACGGGAATATTTGTTTCTCCACGGAGATATTTCAATTGCTTCTTTAGTAGAGAGATACAATAGGCACTCTGTCTAATTTTAGCATTGCATTTCAATATTTAAAAATCAGGTTATTTGCCTGTAAATAGATGTAACTTATCCTAATGATAAAAATTCCTTCATTTAATGAAATCATGTCTGTTTACTCAGTACAATATCGTCACTCTGTTTGACACAAAAGTATAAATTGAGCATTGTATTATGTATTTTATTGTGTATACATATTTTTCCGTGTATAATATTAGTAATACTATTGTAGGGGATTGTTGGTATAATACGTATATTTTTATCGCCAATTGTTGATTATCTATCTGTTGGCCTCGCATGTCTTTGTTAATTGAAGGAAGCCTTTACACAGGTATTATCTTTAAGGCTATCTAAAGCTTCCATTTTTATGTTTAAAAGAAATTGCATAAATATTTTCTTTCCTTTTGTTGGAGGAAATAAACATCAATTTCAATGATGAAGCGCTTTTCGCTGAAAATTAAAAAAAAAATTATTCTCTATTAAGGGTAACGAAGGTTCTTTGTAAGGATAGGTCAAGTGGGGAAAATTATGAAAAGGAAGTAAATTTACTGTAGCTAACGGCAATTAATGAATTTTTTGACCACAGTAACTCCGAATGGCTTCACGGATATAGATAAGTACGTATTCTCTGTTGAAAGCTGCTTAGTTAATGGCATTGCGTTGGTGAAGCATTGTTTTCACTCATTGTTTTTGCTCTGAATGTATGAAACGCATCTAGCGATATATGGCGTTCTCTAGCTTCCTTTCATTAATTGCATCGTAGGATTTGATTGCTTTCAGTAGCTGGAAGAAGATTCTAATGTCTATCGTCATCTTCAATTCATTACACAGCCGATCCCCCGACAAGGATATTGTGAGCAGATTACCGAATGCCAGATAGGGCATAGCACTTGATGCTACGAATGAATTGCATTAATGGCTTTCAAATGCCTACGAAGTTTTAGTCATTTAATGTCAAGTGCGGTATTCTGCGCATGTCTCTAGAATTATAACTGTTTGTCAGATTGCAATATGCAAGCGTAAATTGTTTACCTGGCTCGGAGGCTACACGATAGGCTTGTTTGAGAAATTCAGAGCCGATATTTTCAGAGTGAATATTATCATGACACCATACTAAATCACTAGGTCTGGCTGAAGCAATAAAATAAGAGAGATGCATTGTTAAACAGACAGGTACAAAAACTCGATCTTTCCGCGTACAATAAGCGACAACAATACAAACTGAGCTTCACTAAATACACTCCCATTATCCACGCCACCATTTCACCTCCCAAAACCTTACATATTTACACGGCTGGTGTCGCAACACCCCCTGCCAGATGCCCATACGACGGTTCGCAGGGCAGTATGTAGATGTAGAAAATATTTTGGCCAAAAGATTAGAGCGGGAAGGTTTGAATGCCGTGTGATGGGCAGAGTTGGAAGGTAATTCGATTGAATTCCGATCGTCAGTCAATCACTTAAACAGATACGGTCTTTATACGGATGTCAAATTTAGAAGGTACATTCATTTGAGATAAGAAGGTTCGAAGCAATGGAATTGTGTCCTTACAGGAGAATTATCAGTACTACATAGACGGAGAAAATAAAAAATTAAGATGTCTTATGAGAAGCTGAGCAGAAAATTTGCATTGTATGAACTCTGGGACGTACAATGAAACGCAACCAAAATTTAATGGACATTTCTTAGTAGAAACAGACTCCTGAATAAAATAATGGAATAAGCAGCCACTGATAAGAATTACCGGAGATATATATATACATAAAAATTAATCACTATAATTTGAACCACTTCAGAGTAAGGTAGAATGTAAATGTAGATTTATTTTACCAGCATTTATCAATGCCCGCTGTACTTGATTCGGTGGAAAGAATATTTGTAAGGAATAAAAAACACTCTGTTTTAATGTTTTTCCGTAAACTCCATCAAATCATTGACTGAGGGAAAACTTCATTCTAAAAAATGACTTGGCTAAAAAAAGTTTAGTTATTAAGATTATTGACAGGAGACTAGCTATTGAAGTTATTTGCGCCGTTGAAATAGGTGAGTAAGGCTTTATTTTACGAAATGAATGGCTGAAGTGTGTTTGTTTGGCGGCAAAATATCGGGTTAGTTTCCAATCTCTTCAGAGTTGATGGTTTTCTTTCCGCCGAGTTCAACAGTACAAGGTAATGCAATGAATATTTTTCCCGTGTATGATTGTCAAAATTAATTTATTTCAACCAAAAAAATATTGCCAAGTTGTTGCACTTGACGGAGAAAATATCCATTTAAGACGTTTACAATGTAGTATTTCCAAAATTTCTTCCTTTGTTAGTAGCCTGGCCTTTTTTGTCAGTCATTGTCGTTGAATTTCGAATAAAGAAAGCAGAACGCTTAACAATAAAACGCTGTCACTGAACCGGATTTGTGAGAGATGTGTGATTTTCTACATGAGGGAATCGTTTCCTTGAACACAATGGATTTTCTTGGTTAAATAAAGCTCTTGGTGAAATGGTTCCAAATAATGTTCCAGACCCAAAAGTGCCTTCTATAGCTGCGCAAGGAAAAATGACGTTTTCTCTAGACTTTTGTAAGTGTTGGCAATGCCGAGCATGCTTCTGTTTGATTTGAACGGGCGTAGTCGATGGTGGTATATTAGGATTGATTCGCCCTTATCGAAGCTTAAGCTAGGCGCTTCAAGCTATAATAAATCTCACTACTTAGATTTCAACGGCTGGGGTAACCCTACTTTAAGGATTAGGCCGCAGTTAACTTTAGCAAGACCTGTGCACTAAAAATGTATGTATGTACGCATTTGATAAAATAGCCCAAGTCACGCACTATCTTAATCGCAACTAGAGTGGATAAGAGCAAGGCGAGCTGATACCATTTTTTAGTCAACAGACAAACGATTTTCTCGTAAATATGAAACTGACTGATGGGTGAAGTTCCGCTTTATTGGATGATGGATGGACATAATGTTTTAAACTCATTATAATTATTATATACAACATAATTATTTATACTAAGTACAACCACTGCAAATTTTCATTTACATATGCATAAATTGATCAAACATACTTCTGTTATAAGGGTTATTAATTGTGGCGTGGGAATACCCTTAATACCACAGTATACTTCTTGCGAAAGTCATCACAGAAATGCCATATATAGCTGTGGATGGAATAAACATAAAATCTTCAGATAAAGTTAAATATCTTGGAATTGCCGTAACTTCTGATATATCGTGGGGAACACACACACAAAACATATGCGGCACAGCATAATAGAAACTAGGTTTTGTTAAGTGTAAATTAGGAAGGTCTTCGGATGAAAAAGTTAAAGATAGATGCTTCTTCGCTATAGTTAGGCCACACCTCGAATCCGCCGCGAGCATTTGGAATCCTGGTCATAAAGACTTAACCAAAAAATTAATAAAATACAAAGGAAAGCAGCGCGCTTCGTTAAAAACTGCTACGGGCAAACACATAGCGTCTCACAGCTTTTAGGGGGATTAAGGTGGGAGTCCATGGAGACTCGGAGACTACACGCTACGATTAACTTGCTTGAGGAAATCTGAACTGGTGTGTTTCAAAGCGACACAGAGAATATTATCATGATGCCTCACTACATCTCTAGGTCTGCCAGAAGCGATAAAATTAGACAAATACATTGCCGAACAGATTGGTACAAAAAATCATTCTTTACGCGCACAATAAGCGACCCTAATAAATACTGAGATTCACTCAATACACGTCACCATTTCATCTCCCAAAACCTTATTCATTACTTCTTTATACGGCTGGTGTCCTGACATCCCCTGACACTTGCCCATGCCGCGGCTCGCAGGTTAGTATGTAGATGTAAAATTTTTCTCGCTTCAGTAGAAGTAGCCATGCCGAATGTCTTTATGTTAGTCTCGAGACTGACATTCACGGAATCCAGTAATGCACAGTGGTAGGCTATGTGGAAGAATTTCTTCTGTGATTTACTTTATGATTGAGGATAGGGAAGAAGGTACTATGGAGTCAGAAATGGCATTCATAATCAATTTTGAGGCTCTCCTCTGTCATATATTACAGATGTATGGATGCGATCGCTAGTCATGCGAGTCCATCTCCCGCCTCGATGGTATTAAACGCTTAGCAGAAGTGTGAGTAATTTCACTGAGAGAACGGATAAGCCTCTGTCTCATCGCTTGAAGCATTCCTCGCCAAAGTGGCCCAAAGGAAAGAAAGCGAGAGGGTTATGATTCGTCGGGGGGGGGGGGATAGCAGTGGGTGAGTGAGGACGGGCTCCCCGCTTCGAAATTGGCTTAATCGCCTCGGCGGAAGGCGGCTCATTTCAAGCATCTATGGCTAGGGGGCAGCACAATTCAGCACTCCTTCCGACGACCAATGGGTCGCAATTTGAAGCCGCAGAGTGCCACCCTATTCGCTTGAATGTGAGAGGGATGAACTGTCACGTCACCTACGACACTACTCCATCGCATGCATATGGATTTGGAAGCCGTTGAATTCCGAGGCTGCACTAGTCGATTCCAACGGGAACCTCTGTTTTCTCATTTCTCCTGTGACAAAGCATGTTAAAGGGTGTACTTTCACTCACATTTAATTACATTGCGAAATCTTAATATCAAGAGCCGGGGGCGTATGGTGATGTAGCGAAATGTTTAAGGTAATGGGAGAAGAGAAACTGTGTTATCAAGGGAGACGTAAGGGATTTTAATCGGAATTTAGTTAGACAAGATATCATACGAATATGTTACGTTTAGAGGGAGTTTTTAGTTGGAGAAATCGAGACTCACGTGAAGGGGATACTAAAAATACTATATGACGGGAAAATGATGGTCAGGATTGCCCTGGTACCCCTTTTCGCTCACTCGGTTGATCACCTTTGAAGAGGAGCTCCCAGAACAAGCCAACGACTCATTTCATGCGACATAGACATTGCAGTTAAAGTTTTCGCCAAATTCATGATTTTGTAAACCAGGTCCAAGGCAGACTTAAGGAAGCTACTCTGAAGCTTCTGTTATGCAAGTGCAATGTAAGCTCGATGAGAAAAACTTGTAATTGGTTTGCTATTGTATTTTGGCGGCGCAAATGAAATGCTATTATACCTACTGCAACATATGAATGCCTTACAAGTTTTTTTTATTAGCAAATGGCAATGCTTCAAATTAACGAAAGTAAAGCGCTTTTAAAATCACCGACCACAAGTTTTCCCTTTATTGTTTCTCCGTGCTCCATATCTAATGAACTCTTAGTTCGTCCCTTTCTAATACTTTAGACGAGCATAAATCTCGATCCACAGGTCAGTGACCTTTGAGGCTGCCTAAAGTTCCTTAAAAATTGTAAAAAAACTTTTTGTGCCAAAAATTGTGGAGTAATAAATGAATTATTATTATAATTAGAAGGAATACTAAGTTAACTCGTATCAAATCAATTTCTAGGTAATTTTTTGTTCGTTCTTATACGTGAATACATTTACTCGATTGTAACTTCACTAAGTTTTCCCTCTGATGTTTCTCCGTGCTCCATATTTAATAAACTCTAAGTTTGTCCCATTCTAATACTTAAGACGAGGACAGCATTAAATTTTCTGAATCCAGATATTGGCTGAATCGCAGGAAGAAGCCTTTTTTGAATTTAACTTTATGCTTCACCTGGCCATTTAAACTTCCAAGCCGGCTCAATCCGGGCACATATCAGTTTTCTTTTCGAAGAACCCGAAGAAGCTGCTCGACAGATTGTAACGAGGAGAAAAACGGTTTATTTGAGACGACGCGTCTGTTGACGCTTTTTCACTCGGCCTCATGGGAGTTTCTAGAGATTTGATTCCGGTTATAAATGACGGGTTGCGTTTTCAAAGTTCCTCGAAGTGCGCGATGCGGAGGTAAAAAAAAGAAGTATAATATGAACGTCGTCGGATCACTTGAAATACACAATGATTTTGCTAAACGCGCAAATCGCTCCGTGGCTGAAGTTCTTGCGAACAAATTTGCCCCTCGGGAGCAAAACTTTGAGGGGGCTTTGACGGGGGGGAGGGGTTAAAAGGAGAGAGAAGCAGGCATTCCGCGAATTCAGCGGAGGTCCCCGATGTTGCCAGCGCCCGTTAATTCCCAACCGTCGGAAAGGATTGAGAGAGTTGATGAAAGGTTTGCGGACGGAAGAATCTGCCATTTCTTCAAATCGCTTCTGCTTGGCCCACTTCGGAGTCGGAAATTGGGATTGTTGGATTCTCGGGGTCTCTCCACGACGGAGTCCCAGTCACACACATGTCCAAAGCGGTCGTTTCTCAAAAAATCTAATTTGGCTCGGAAGGCGAAGCGCTTTAGAAGAGTTTTCGCCCGTTTTTCGTTTTGTTCGGCTGAGCGATGCGAAGTGAAATGCGTAACCATTTCATGAGCTGAAACGTGGTCATAAATAAATGTAAAATGGCATTAAAAATGAAGGCAGACAGATGTAATTACCGTATCTTATTATCTTATGGCTTATTTTCCATGAGGGAACAATGAGCTTTTAAATTGACGCTTGATCTAGATTGATAGAAAAAATTATTTCGTTTAAAGGAATTTATTTAATTGAAAAATTTTAAATTTCCAATGAAGCAAATGTAGTCAACGTTTTTAATTATATCCTTAATTTTTAGAATGAACAATTTGAGTGATGATCGTACCAGTAGTTCTAACCGTTGCATGGAATTGAATACAAAATAATATTCACTCTTTATTTCAAAGTTCCTTCACCAACTGCCACTGGCATTTCACTTGCCACGTTTGTTGAAGTCTGTTTTGCATGTATAAATATTTATCTCAGAGAAATTAAAGTCTATATTTTAGCCTGTATTTAAGCGAAAAGTAGTCGCAGCTTTGCTTTAAACTCTTTAAGTGAAGTACATTAAAGTTAATTTGCCACTTCTATCGCTTACACGTCTATTCGGCGTAGTCGGCCCCGGTGGCGGCGGGGTGAAGTCCTCGCCTACTAACCAGGGGGTCGCGAGTTCGAGTCCCGCCTGGGTAGAATATTATCTGCCCAGGATATGGGTGTTTGTGTATGTACTGGGTTGGCGGAAGAGGGGATGGTTCCCTCTCATCCAATCCAGGATAAATAATCAAAAATACTACTAATAATAATAATAATAATTGAAACGTAATATTTATTTACTACAAAAAGGCAGCCAAAATAAAACCAAAATAAAAGTTTGAGGTTGTGTGTAGGAAAATCCTAAGTGACCTCGTAACGTACCGGCTATGTTAAACATTCGGGTTATGGAATAATATACGGTGTTTCCCTTTATTTATTGCCAAAGAGAGTTATTTATCGGGACATTGAGAGATGTATTTCATTTCATTCAATATTTCCGCAGTAGAACTGGAAATATTCCATTGCAGAGGATTTCTTGCGAAAGTATGATGCCAAAGTGTCGCTAATGCCAACAGAGTACCTCATAATTACAATTATATAATTAAAGGTCCACGGAAAGTAATCATCCTTGCGCGTTCATGAAAGAAAGTGGCATTAAATGCTTTTCTTGAAAATTTTCAGGGAAACTAAAAGAGAAAATTATTACGCATTAACACCTTTAGCGTGCCTCTTCACTCATATATAATCGGATATTTTTTTAACATTTACTGCGTTTTGCTGGAGTCACATCTTTATAAAACTCCTGTAAAAATATGTACAAGCTTGTGAAAAATCGGTAACGCTTTCATTTCTAGTGCTCCATGCGTAATTTTCATATGCCGGTTCATGTAGGTATTTATTGGAATTACTCCACCGAAACAGGCTAATGCTGAAATAACTGAATTATTATGGTATCATGTGTGGACAAATGCAAGAACACTTGCTAATATTGTGCGAACATAAGGCAATCAGGAGAACAGTCCATTTCTCCGTTTGGCTTTCCCTTCTCTTTATAAAAATATTTTTTTAAAAACAATTCCCTTATATCATACCATAGTATAACCATAATATAAACAGCTGTTTAGGTGAGTAGTTTACGTAAAATTGACATTACTTGTACTTACTGACTACAATAGTGTGAGTCTCATTATCTCGCCAATTGGTCCATTGCCTTATGTATACCAAGCTGGCTTTAATACCAAGACAAATGCATTTACTCATATGCATATGAATGAATAAAGCTCTGTTAGGGCCAGCTATTCATACCAACTATAAGCGAAATATCGCCAAGGGTGAAGTGATAGTCACGAGGCAGCTGCGGTATCAACCCCTATCTTCGTTCATCGCTATTGCCTCTGATGATAAATAGTCGTGGTGATTGCATTATTTCGTATGTAATTTCTTGTTGATTGCACACCTTCAACACAATTGATGGATCATGTTTTTCATTTCTCTTGCTTAAAATTTCACTTTTTTAAACTATCATGACAGTTTTTGTTTATTGGAGTGCGTAATAAATGAAGTCTATATATGTAGCTGCATCCCAACGAAATTAAGATAGAATTGTGTTTCGATGACGCTGAAATAACGAAATCAGCTGGAAGTAAAAGCTCAGTTAAGCCTAGGGTTTGATCAAACGGGTTTGATTAGAGTCCATGTTTAGGTGAGGTGTTTCGGTAAAATTGATATAACTTGTATTTACTGACTAGAATATTGTAAATCTCATTATCAAACCAATTGGTCCATTGACTAATGTATACCAACCTAGCTTACATGTCAAGACAAATGCATTTGCTCATGTGAAACGTGTTTTATGCATCTGGTAAGTAACCTCATGTAAGGCATGTTACATAACATTTTCATGCCGACGCCTCATTTTTGTCCTTAATACGAGCGTGCATATCGCGTGCATTACAGGCTTTCATGAACAGAAAGTAATCGACAAATGTAATGAGATTTTGAGGTGATGGTAGGTTTTAAAGCAGCCTCTCCCTAAGATAACTGGTCACACTTATGTGGTGACCTTTCCCACTTTAACCAATCCACTCAGTATATTGGAAAAACCCTCGAATTTTATGGATAGGAAAAGGATAGCACATTCTCTAGTTATACTATAACTCGTCATGTTTGTTAGCTGCTCCACTCAATTGGGTCGAATACTTGAACTGTATTAATAGGAGGGGAATTAACTTTACTCCCAATTATTTTCGCCATCAATACTTATTTTAGCCATTTTTCGATAATTGGAGTGCCACCAATGTATCCACCAATTGGATACACGCCAATGAGATATTTTAAAATCGAATTCACGGAACGTTCAGCCGACAGCAGTCTGCTTTAATAGGTAGGTATATGGTAAGTTATAGGAGCACTTCATCAAGCGACTATTTGCAATCGATGAGCTTATTTTAAACTTTTCAGGTCTCACATAAATTTAATATAGATTTCCCACTTCTCAGTAAATTTTTTATTTAAAAAACTGATGAATAAGTCTCCTTAAATGAACCAAATACTCTTTTTTGATGTATCTATTTTATAAGAAACTTAAATAATTTCCAAAATAAATCAGTCAGCGGTTTCGGTTTTCTCCATTTATATAGGCTATAAATCTAAGCGTTTATTTTTCAGAATAACCTAAAAAAAGATACATTGGTTCAGCTATAAGCCACCCAGGGGCTGTTAACATTTAAATTGCTCCTCATTGAATTGTAAATATCACAATCACTTAGTCACTGGGCATTTTTAGTATTATCGAGCATGTGGTGTATACCTATACTACTTTTTGTCGAGATTCCGCAATAGCACTGGAAATATGTTGACGTGTACCTTGGTAAAACATTTGTAAAGCACATGACAGGTGTTTAACAAAGAGAGTAAACAATTCTAATCAACACGGTGTGAGAAATCAGATCACTTATTTTATGTTTGTATTTCCTAACGCTTTCTTCCTGTTAATTTTTCATTCATCTTGAATATCCGTGTGCATGGGTGTATCGCGGGACCAAGCAATGTTATCCCCTGGCGTTCGTATATGAATCGCCTTTTGAAATATGCACGACCGCCGGGTAGGAAGAATTCCAGGAAGGTTCAGATAATGCAGCGTTGATGGCAACTCGAGTCACGCCCTGATGTACACAAAATGAGGAAGATCGGTGTATCCGCATTCGAGGCTCGGTCAACGTGAAAGGTGTTTTACAAAGCTAATTTCCCGAATTAATGAACGCAGGAGGGAAATAATTGGATACGTTGGATTAGCTGACGAGCACAAAAGCAGCTGAACCCTGACTGCCATATCCGCGAACGGTTTCATAAGTGACATGGCGCCTTTCTGCCTATCGAAGGAAATGCCTCGCGAGAAATCGTTCCAATTTATTACCACGCTTGTGGAATAAATAGATTCAGCCGAACCTCGTATCATGAATCTCCTTCGTTATTCAATTCTCACCCATTCTCTTGGCAATTCCAAACCAAAGAAGCACTCTCCATCCGTATAGATATGTCCATTACTGGAGTATTCAAACTAAAATTCTTTCGTAACCCATATTCCTGTTCCCTGTAAAAAAAAGTTCAGTAGGTTATCTCACAGTGAATCAGCGTCCAATTAACTGAGTTTTTAAGCTTTTTAGGGAAAATATATTTTGTTTCATCCCTAGCCACGTATCATAATATAGTTGCATATTAGAAAGGAAGTGTTGAGAAAGGAAGAAATGATGGGTATTTCATGCGTAGACGCTATAGCTGACGAATAGCACTGTGAAATTCCACTTTTCCAGAGTCATCGCACAATTTCACGCCCGCGGACAGCCGAAAAAAGGATCAATAGGGTATCTTACGGTGAATCAACGTCCAATTAACTGAGTTTTTAAGCTTTTTTGGGAAAATATGATAGCTGTATGTGATTTAAGACACTACATTGCTCTTTTAGCGAGTATTAAACTGAAAATCCCCAATGTACTGTCACTCTCGTACCAATATCCAACTTCCAGTTGCTTATGATCGCAAAATGCTGAAAAAAGCTAAGTTTATTTTTAAAATGGAATAGCCTTATGCAAAGGTGCTGTGTCATTTTGTCATAAGTGCATGAGTTTAGGTTCCGAAACACGGTTATGAAAGGAATTAGTGTAGGCTTGGAGAAGATAGTGCTTCAGATTTTCAAGTAATTAAGAAGATTTTTGGTAGAGAAAAATTCTTTATAAACATAAAAGAATTATTTCCTCGAAATCTTCTTGGAAAATAATTAGAATTACATGCTTCAGAGAAAAATTATACTTTGGTACAAAAGATTGCTGCTCCTCAGTTCCATCAATTGCGTCACAGAGATAATGGGCATCCTGTCGAATTTTGTGCGGAGGGCAAGTATCGATTCGAAAAAATTGAGGACGAAACGAAAATATGCGCACTCTAATTGTTCGTTTAATCTCCGTTTACACGCAACGGCTTTCATGACCACATGTTCTGCCTTTAGAGGAAATATAATTGAGTACGTCTTTCATTCGCTTGCGTAGTTATCACTTTATGCAAATGCCATGGTAATCTGCCCGCTAAAATACGTGCCATATCCCGGAACTTCCTTGCAGCTGGAGTACGCCTTTATGCTGACGTTAAATTAATATTTTTGTTTATTGCCTCTATTATTGATAGTAATTATTACCATAACTCTTTCATGCGGAAACCTGAATTTTTATTAAAGCCATTGGGAACAATAATTTACGAACAAAAACGAATGAAGCACACACATCCCTCAGCGTACCTTAAGTGAAAAAATTCTACCGTGCATGGCAAAAAATTCTTTAATTATCTGCTAGAAATTCCCTCCATAGACCAGTAGACAATGTAATTTCAAGCCTGCTGGCTTATGACAGTATTATTGCTTGCGACAATTCCTTAACTTACCTTTTGGTTAGGAACAAAACTACCCGAAATGCCTCCTCTCTAAATGTGAATAAATTGTTTTACAATAAAAGAATAACTTGTTGGTATTTAATTACGTCGTCTTCCATTTTATAAACAATATATTAGCTCTAAGTAATAGACTTGACCAACTAAAAAGGGAGGTAACTCAGGTTGAGCCATTTAAGCGAAAACCATTGATATAATTCCTGTGGCTTTATTAGCAAAATCATCCAACTGCCATCACTAAAATTAAATGTGGCTCACCTTGCATTTATTAACGTATTGTTGGGACATAATGTAATTATTTAAGTGTTAGGCCTTTGCATTGTATTGGAGGGGGTTACATATACCGAAAAGACATTCTATACTATCGTAGATGTCAGTTAGTGTTCATATTTTATATGTACTATGTTTATATGTTTCACAAGGACGACAACGTGCGAGGTTTTTAAGTTATGCATGCGTAACATGGTTACATAGGAACAAAAGTCAAAATCATAATGGATTCAAAATCCATGGGTGTGGTATGAGAAAAAAGTTAGCTATATTACATGAGAAATCGGTACTTCACGATGATTTTTTTAAAAATCAATAACAAGATCGAGAATAACAGAGTAGCGAATCCCTCACGAGCTAACTAGAGTGGCTTCCTTATTTCTTGAACTATCATGATACACTGCATTTTGTACGTTTATGACTTGCTAATTTAAAGTAACATTGTTACGTTACGTCATTATGTTTTGCTCTGGCGTTATATTCCTAAGTTATGCCCTTATATTTCACGTGATTCTGACTTCAGACTAAATACTTTTTGCGGCGGCAAGTAGATGGCTCTGTTTCAACGCATGAGATGCATATCGTCGGAGGAGCCCACGAGATGCAGTTTTCATTGAGGAGCAAGAGACATGAAACGGTCGTATTTTATTCAGGAAACAATAGTGGTGCGCGTGGAGAGCTTCGACGGATGAGCGTCACGGTGAGACTAGGCGCAGAAACAAGTGAAAATAAGCGGGCGCTCGTGAGCGGGCAGGTGTCCGCGCTGATGACCGCGGAGGCCATCGGTGAGGACTGGTATTAGACGCTTTTTGCCGACTTCCAGCCTCGCGGTGACAGGTGCACGCTGTGTCTCTTTCTTCCCCTCTTAAATTTCTGCTCTTGTGACCCAAGATGTTTAATTATGGCTTTGAAATACTTCGACCCCGTCCTTTGAGGATATTTTTTCACATTTGTCATTGGCAGACTTATCATCTAGACCAAAATTTACATTTATTGGGTGATGACTATCCACCAAAATATTAAAATTTTGTCTATTATCCACAGCATAGGTCTTTTATTTTCCCAAGCGCCGCTTTTCCTTAAGTATTAATCGTTATAATTAAAAATTTCGTCCCAGTTATTTATTTAATGAGTTGCTAAGTTTGCAAAATAGAAATTCGCGTTATTCTGAAGGTTTAAAACTGTTATTTTTATGTTGATGCCTTTTTAATGCGATTGGCATATTCACGTTTATCACATAACACTCTTGCGTAAACTGTCAATGAGTAACTCGTAGCGGCAGACCCTTTCACTGAACGCCATTGAGTTTTTAAATATTTGGAAGCTTATATTTTTACGTGACCTCGTTAGCTGTGCAATGGTGGTCAGAGGTGAAGTAAATATCACGTTAACGGCTTTTATGGGTCAGCATGGGCTCTCGAAACCACAGACTACTTGGCATTTAGATGCGGTCGTTGCATTTAAAAAACTAGAAAGCAGTCAACCGGAATGAGTGTAGAGGTTTAAGGCGTATTATGTTGTGTACACTTACGCCGCTAGCTGCTGACGTTTGAACTGATTTGATCTTTGTGATTTCTTATTAAATATTCTTGTGGGTTGTTATATAATCACATATCTTAGAGGGTAGTTTACTTAAAGGGGAAACCGAGCTGCATGGCCGACACATTGCCATAAAATATCCTCGAAGTATACTCCATAATAAAGTCAAGCATATCGATGTTGTGAGGAGTCACTATCCATTAATTTTCATTTAATTTAGCTTAAATATTTATGAGTCTTGTTATAGAACACGATATACTCTGCAATCGAGAGGATGTTTGAGTGATTTGCTTTGAAAAGTAATTTAATTTGTAAAATACGAGTAAATAGATCAAATACGATAAATATTCAATCCATAGCCAAGCTTACCTAACCTTTTTCTAGGGTCAATGCAGCTTTTACGGCAAGTTAGGAATATTTTATAAATAATTATGTGTCATATAAAAAATAAAGCAAGTTGAGATTCATATTTTTACCAAAATTATCATTTTATGGGTGACTATTTTATATGAAAATTACACAGTACACAGCGCCAAGAGTGCATTACGTTTTTTTACGTGGATATTAAAACATTCACTTCACGGTTATTGTTGAATTACGGTCTGGCCTTTTTCATGACTAGAAGGCCGACGACGAAAGAAGAGTTTAACCTTCTACTTTCGTGGTCTGTACACTCGCTGCTTCACTGCTAAAAAGGTGGATTTTATTCGAATAGAGCATGCTTTGGAATTCCAATTCCTTTCGGTTTGGCACGACTACTGCCTTAACTATACTTTCCAAGTGTACGTTATAACCTGCTATTAATATAAAAATCATTGAATCCATGGTAATTGAACTCATGAATGCATGGTAAATTTATCATGCATTTCCATTAATTTGTTCCTGATGCACCCTCCCTCTTTATTGCATGGTTACGAAACATCTTTGGGTGTGCCGGGAGAAGCATGAGAGCGGGCTATAGGAAGTGCGCATGGGGTAACGAAGAATAATTCACGACAAAAGCATCAGGGATAGGGTTTACAATGAGTGGGTTAGGAAAGAATTTTAGTTTGATTACTCCAGTAATGGACGTGTATATGAAAGGAGAGTGCTTCTTTGGTTTGGTCTTGCCCAGGGAATGGTTGAGAATTGAATAACGAAGGAGATTCATGGCAGAGAATTACATGGTGTTGGAGGAAGGGAAAGTCTTGGATAAGTGAAGAGGGAGAGACTTTGAAGAGGAGGCATAGTAGGAGTCGTATGAACATGACAGCATGTACGTAGTAATGCATGAATATTGCAAGAGCAATGACTGTCTGAAAGGATAAGTACAGTTTTGAGGAAATCATTCAAATCGAAGGTATATTTCTAGGTCTACTGCCGAGAATCGAGCCCTTTCTGCTATGCCTATCCCAAAAAGAAACGGCGTGAATGGTGTGTTGGTATGATATTGATGTCATAACGTATACAGTCATCTTTAACTAATATTATTTTGTTTCATCACTAGCCACGTATCATAAAATAATAGCACATTAGAGAAGGAAGTTGAGAAGAAGAAATGATGGGTATTTCATGTGTGGACGCTATAACTGACGAATAGCACTGTGAAATTCCGCTTTTCCAGAGTCATCGCACAATTTCACGCCCGCGGACAGCCAAAAAAAGGATCAATAGGGTATCTTACGGTGAATCAACGTCCAATTAACTGAGTTTTTAAGCTTTTTAGGGAAGAAATGATAACTATATGTGGTGCAAGGCACTACTTTGCTCTTTTAGCGAGCATTGAACTGAAAATCCCCAATGTACAGTCACTCTCGTACCCATATCCAACTTCCAGTCGCCCGTCATCGCAAAATGCTGAAAAAAGCTACGTTTATCCTGAAAATGGGATAGTCTCATGCGGAAGGTACTGTATCATTTTGTCTCAAGTACATGAGTTTAGGGTCCGAATTGTATACACGATTATAAATTAAATTAGTGTAGTATTGGAAGTGATAGAGCTTCAGATTACAAAAAAATGTTAAGAAGATTTTTGTTATAAAAATATTTTTGAAAAGCAAAAAATAAACATTTTCTCCAAATCTACATGGAATATAGAAAGACGTTTGATAAGAATTGATGGAATGGAATGAGACTTCTAGCACCTGCCTGCTGGGAACTTGAGTGCATTCTTCTGCCGAGGTAATTACCGAGTTCTCTCGCGGTAATCCTTTCCGACAATTTTTTTAAGATAAGTATTCCCATTTTTGAGAGTCACGAACTTAAATACCAGTACTTCCGCACAAGATGCAATCTTTAAAAATATATCGTCAAACTTAGAGAACAGTCTTGCTTTTTGGCGGCAAAATAGTATTGGTAAAGTTAATAAGCCACGCTCCGTTCTCGTTCCTCTCCCTAACATCCCTCATCTTTTTTTCTAATTAGAGCTCTAATGCTGCTTACTCTTCAAAAACTCAGTGTTGGACGAAGAGAAAACTATATATATTCAGACTTGGGTGGTTGGGAGCCGATTTAAGCCGTCATTTTAACAAGATATGCTCAGTGTTTATACATCACCGAAACTTTTCAAGGAAGTATTTTAAAAAATCAGCGAATTCCCATAGTTATGTACGTTTTCAAAATTTTTGGAAGGAACATACAAAAATGGTAAATTAGTTTCTCGGTATTAATGTCGTATGCGGTGCATGGCACAAATAAATATCCACATTTAAAGCAAAACGCATTCTTTTTGCGTGGTGAGAATTCCTTGCAAAAATGCTTGAGCGCTCTTTATAAAAAAATTTTATATTTCTGCAGTTTTCATAGAATTCAAAAATTGTTTGTTTGGTTTTATTCTTACTGTTATTTTTATTTCCTTGAAAAGCACTTAAACATAATTATTCAAATCGAAAGAGCCAGTATCGTCTCTTTCAGGAAAGGAAGCTCATCGAACGTGATCGTGCACTCCCTCATTTTTATGAATTGGGATACGGGGGAGATATTACTGAAGAAAAGATCTCGGGCCTTTTTTAACTCGAGCCTCAGTACGCTTGCCGGTTGAATTCGGATGCCGTCAGCCGCGCTCCGCTCTTGGCGCAGGAGGCGCGGGGAGGCATCGGGTGCCGCCACTCACCGGATCCCCTCCTACTCGCAACATTCGGCCGCTCTCCTCCAACGGGAAACAAATGCGACTGCTATAGTTTAAATTTTTGAAATATTTTGATAAAAATTAACATGGGCTGTGACCACGATTTTTCATAATGCTTACGGTGGCGTAATCGTTATTTTTCAGTCGTACTCATGGGAGTGAAAGCGTGATGGCAATGCTTCAAACGCTGTCAGGTTCTATATATAACTAGTTTTCATTGATGGAGTTCGTTCTTTGGATAATAACTGCGATCCTTGCCCGTCTAAATCGGTTTAAGTTTTGAATAATGATAACGGCGAAGGGAAAGAAGGAACGGCGATCCCACCCCTGATTTCCGTCGCGCTTGCAAACTCATTATTGTTTAAGTATTTACGAAGAACTTTTAATTATGCCTGTTGAGCACTAAGTATAAATTGTTCCGGAAATCTTTGTCCAAAATCTGTTGTACAACTGCTGAGTCTGTAACTTTATGTTTGTCTTTAATGAACCTTCCCGTTAAACCTGGTTCAGTAAAATGTTGTATGCAAAAGAACTTGCTCTATTTACGTAAAGTCGTTATAAAATAATTCATGAAAACAAAATAAAAAACTTCTTCCAAAAATACACCGAGAGCCACTGGGTCTATAACAGAAGCTGATATGCTAAACAACGTTTTGGTCCTGCGGGATTTATAGATTTGAAATGGTTATGCCAAATATTCTACAAATGAGATCATTCAGCACTCCACTGGACAGAGAAAGGTAAGAGGTTCACTAATCCTTAAGATTATCTGCTTTCCAGCTGAACACCGTAAGTTTTACTACCAATATGAAATGTGCAGTAAAACTATCGCCATAAGCACTTCAGCTGGATACTAGTTCCTCAATGCATAGCTCTAACTACAGCGATGCGTACTCTGGTTGGAATGGACATACAGCGTTGGCTTCCGAAACATTGACTTTTCCTCTACTAAGGTTACCCAGAATATGTTGTCCATTTTTTTGAACTCCCTCTCGAAAATTGTTTTACGCAAGGTAAAAGACTTTTCAAGAAGGGGTTTAAGAAAATGGTTATGTCAAATATGTCATTAAATTTCAGTATTTAAAAGTTCGGCTAAAGGCAAGACGAATACTCTTCAGTTTGTACTTAGTGATTGCGTATACAGATGATATATGGGCAAGTATTTTGATATAGATAGTTTCTCGCAAATTTGAAAATCAGAAAACAATTCTAATTTGGGAAATTGATCATCATTTCGATGTTAAATATTAATATTGGATCTGACACATGGTTTCATTTGGTAATATCATCAAAATGTTCATGTTCATCAAAAAAATTCCCTACACCTGTAATTGTGGCATTAAAATAATTTTTTTGGCTTGATTATGTAACAGATATTATTTTGAGGGAACTCAGGAAAAAAATGTTAATGCAAAAATTCATGATTATTTCAGGTTTCATTTTCGTTATCTTGTAAATGGAGCTTAAAAATAGTGGAAAACTAGATCGGATTGCTGTCTTTCATAAAACATCACTTGCAGCCTATCACATTTTAATTAACTATTAAAGTCGACTACATAAAGTCGACGTATGTGAGCAATTACTTAAATAAATAAAAATGTTTAGAAAATCCTTTTTTTTCGTCTTCTATATTTACCGTAGCCTTTGGCACATTTTAAGATTAGCGCTATTTTTTTTCTCTCTTTAGGTGTTAGTTTTGGACAAACGTTCTAAATCAGCTCAATATTTACAGACAAATATCGTACATAATCTGTGAATTTAATATATAGCTTTTTCCTTCCACTTGTGGCAAGAATTTCATCTATATTTCTAGAGCTTGTGAATGGAAGATTGCTAGTGAACTAGCATCGGGTAAAGGCAACGCACCTTTGTAATCGCTCATCGAAATGCAGAAGTCATGTCATTTATCAGGGCATGAAGGAGTTAGTGACTTGAGAAAGGAAGCTTGAAACTCGATTTATCTGGGTGAAAATGATGTTGAGGTGATTCCTACAGTCAGAAAAATGTCTTCAGCATTAATAGTTAATTAATGACTCGCAAGTTACTGTATCCAAATTTCACATCGTGGTGAATATCTGAAAAAAGTTTTTAGTTTCCTATTTTTCTAGAAAATTATCACCATTTCGATGTTAATCATTAAGATTGGATCGGATAAATAGTGTATTTGGGTTATTTCATCAAAATGTAAAAAGTTTGTTCAATTTTTCGGTATTTTTCTTGTAAATGCAACAATTAAATCTGTGTTTGTGGGGTTGGAGTAATTTTTTGGCTTGATTATGAAACAGATATACCTAATTTGGAGGAAAAATGTATTTCGTATCCGTTGTTTCTCGACCCTTCAGCCTCTTCACTACATTTTGTCTTTATAATAAAGTCGTCTGTATTTCTTGTAAGGTTTGTCGACTGCGTGTGTTGATTTGCTTTAATCATACGCGTGAAATCACTCACAGAAATGCGTTTCGGTGAAGTATATTTAACAAAAATATTTGTCAATCCACTTGGGCATGGATTTTAACTGTAGATTATCCGCTCTAGCGTGGGAACTATCGTGGCAGTAGCGAAGTTATCCGCTATGAAGATAGAAAAACAAGCAAAGTTACAGTGAAAAAAATCCCTCGAATCCATAGCACTTCATTCTATTAAATTGTTTATTTTGCTCATAAATGTATCATTGCGTCCGTTCATCTTGTATTCGTAGGTTGTTACTCCACAGCGCTATATTAATCCACAAGTGTAAAGGCCGTTTTTCTCGTGGATGTCGACTCCCATGACAGTAGCAAGCGAGTGAAGTAGTATCTCGACGTGCATCGATACATGCAGCGCATTGTTATGCCTAACCAATTACTTCCGGTTTTCGTCTGATGAAATCTTTCACGGAAGTAAGCAATTAACATTGCACTTCGAAAATCGCCTAATTTTGAAAATCGATACGTTTGTATATCGCAATGTTGGTGTTCTACAGGCATTCATGGATTTTAAAATTGGAACAACTTGCAATAAATGCATAGATTCGTATCAAACATGATAATTTTTCTACATATTTCGGATTAGTCAGTGCTAGAACAGTCGTCAGTTTTATCTAAAATTAATATCTAGCACTATTTACAATTTTAAGCAAAGATAAATATTTACATATGCAAGAATAAGTTCTCGGGAAAATTAATGCGTTTTATTTACATTTTCAATCCCCGCTCGCAGTTTTGTGACCAGACTTTTACTGGTTACGATGCTATTTCATCGCAGAATCGAAATGCTACTTGATCGAAGCGAGCGTATTTCCCCTGTATCTGCGAACTTTGGTCGATTTCTATCGATATCGACGCGCTCTGACATCAAAGTCCTGGCTTACACACCGAAGCACCTTTAAAATCAATTCAAATGCTATTGTCGTGGAAGTACTTCCACGAGTAAAGCCTCCTCTTTAGCGTTTCTATCGCACAGTCTTCGATTGTGGCACTGCATTGTGTATTTTAGCCGGCCATTGGTAAAAATATGGCCTATTCGAAGGGAATTTTGTTTTACGCCGTGGTAGGATTACAGAAGTCCGCGAAGACTCTTGGGTGCCGTCACGATCCGAGGCAATAACCGCCTTCCAGGTATTTTCTGTGACCACATCTCTAAATATAACTCATCGCCTTTCGATGGCGCTGCCGCGGGAGAAAATCGGCTTTTCCGTCGATTTCCGCTCAAGTGAGCGTTCATGCCGGACAAAAATCTTATTCGGATATCGCATTCATTCTGCGATCGGAAATCGGGCGCAAACGAATAGTAATTTTGTTCGGCCACCCTTTGGTTTAAACAGCCGCAAAACTCTCTCTCAACGCTCAGTCGAACATGAATCCGGGCTTCCTCCCAGCCGAAGGTCGTGCCAACTTCAACGACATATGAATTCGCATGTGCGAAGCGAGGAGGAGATGACCTTTGGTCACCTCTATGCGTCTACGATCACAACCACGTATTTTCTGGTTGAAAAAGTTAAATTGTGAATCCTTTAGCTCAGAATGGACGTAGAAGACTCAAAATGGTTTGTGAAGTTTTGAGATGGCAACCAACAAGAGCGGAGTCATTGTTGTCATCAAAGACACACGAGGAGCTTTGCAAGGAAGGGATATTTTGGGTGTGTGGAGGAAGGTGTAAAATGACCCGATATCGGCGTCATCTTGCTCTTAACGGAAGGGGACCTAAAATTCACATTTAATGTGGCTGGAGCGGTATTTGTGATTCGTTGAGTGCACATTTTATAACTTTGTAAGTAAGCCGAAACACATTCTTGGTCCAAATTTCATTTAAGTTCATCTGCATTTACGGTGATATCACCATGCATGAAGTAGTATCAATGATGCAAGAGTTATAGGTGTTTAAAATAATCGACTCATTTATAACTTTACAATTACTTGGATTCACGGCACAGAATTGTTAATTTAAGTGAACGTCTTATGCAAATACCTCTTTTTTACTCAGCATGATACTTTGATATGTATTGGCCACAGTTCTAGTAATATGAAACGTATATTTCATGTTTAGGTGAAAATCTGAACATTCCTTCTGTAATTAATCGAATTATTTCGGAATGTAGCCCATAGAGACTCGGAGGGAACAGTCAAGGCTTAGTTTGCTTGAGATATTCAGAACTGGTGTTTTTCAGAGCGACACAGAGGATATTATCATGACGCCTCACTATATCTCTAGGTCTGACAGAATCGCTAAAATATGAGATGCATTTCCGAACATGTAGGTGCAAAAACTCGTTCCATCCGCGCACAATAAGCGACCTCAATTAAAACTGGGCTCCACTAAGTACACTCCTATTATACACGTCACCATTTCACCCCCCAAAACCTACGCGGCTGGTGTCCTAACACCCACTGCCATACGCCCATGAGGCGGCTCGGAGGGTAGTATGTAGATGTAGATGAAGTGTGGATAGAATACGTGTTAAAATAGCATTTTACTGCAAAACAACATCCAATTTAGTATTTTTATTCATGTAAGTTCCTAATAATTACATTTATGCTATGTTTCGCGTATATCTGTACGTGAACAGAAATTGCTCCTGCCCACTCAAGCGTCTCAGCTCGTTAACCAAGTAGCGCACGTTATTCGTATGTCTCTCGTATTAACAAGGAAGCTGAGATGAAAATTTCAGAGAAGGATATTCGTCATCGTCTCTTGAAATTCGTGGTTCAATTAAAACAGATAGTGAAAATGACGGTGTGTATTCTAATTGAGGAAATATGCAATCAAAAAGTAAATTTAATTTAAATATTGCCCTAAGATCGTCAATAAAACCAGAGGAATTGTGAGACTGTGGCATTCAATTTCCGTCATCCCGTAAGCATGCGCATGTTGTCTGCGGTTCCAAGTTCGAGGGCCTGCTATATATGTGTTTCAATTCCGAGTATAGAGCACTCATGAAAACCCGGAGATTCTTGAAAAATTAAGTGGAATTTTTATGTAATGACGAAATAAAGAGTTAAATTTTCCACAAAATCATATAAAATTTACTTCCGACCCGGGTTTCAATGTCAGTACACCTGAAGATGTTGTATTGACATCGAAACCCCGTACGGAAGTAAATTTTATTTATGTAGAAAATTGGACGTTTTATTTTTCAATTTGATGTGTCGTGTCTAGGAATCCCGGACAAGGGATAGGTGTTTACAGTAGTTTAACCTTAACTCTCCATGGCCACCTGAATGGTCAAAATGGATACATATTAGTCCAATTTCCTTTGCTTTTATTGACAATTTGGATTGACCTTTCTATCGATTTGATTAAACTTTAATAATTTTTCCCAAAAAAATTACGATTGATTGTTGCCTTACTCGACTTGAACTTCCTGGAAAATTTTGTTTCAAAATTGAGTTTTCATCAAAAAAAGACAAGTATAGGGAAGAAATTTAAATCTATTTTAAAGCTTGCAAAATCACAGGTACAGGCTAGAGCTATTTTAAGTTTTACTAAGTAAGTAAAAAAGTAGACATTTTTCTAGCTCTATCATGTTGTTGGAAAAATTTGCTTCTTAATCGAGTTTTTAACAAGAAAGACATATGTTTAGGGAAGACATTTAAATCTTTTTTAAAGCTAACAAATCCTCTGATACAGGCTAGTGCCATATTAATATTTTAGTAATTAAAAACGTAGGCGTTTTTCTAGCTATATCATGTTGTTGGAAAAACTTGCTTCTAAATTGAGTTTTCATCAAAAGAAGACATATGTTCAGGGAAGAAATTTAAATTTTTTCAAAGCTCACAAATTCACTGATACAGACTAGTGCTATTTTCAGTTTTACCTTTTTAAAAAAATCGGATTTTTTTTCTAGCTCTATCGTATTGCTGAAAACAAAACAGATATAAAAATGAAAATGTAAATTGTTTCATTCTATGAATGAATCTCCTCTAATGTTTATGACCACGGTGGGCAGCGATCAACACTCTCCATCATTGGGAGATTTCAATATTACCGTCTCTTTGTGATGTGATGGCCAGATCCCCCCGTCCTTTTGACTCGTTTCTCGTGCATTAAAAAAAATCGTTTCCCTCCCTCCCCATACTCGGCGATTCTCGGAAGATCCTTTTTGCCGCAAATTGGTCAAATGGAGCAAATGCAATCTTTGCTACTATTCCACTCCTCCCCTCTCTCTCGCCCCATTCGCCTCGAATCCCCCCCTCTCCACAATGTATATATATTGTCGGAGGGATGGCGGTTGCCACTGCTTCCACATCTTACGGTTCCGCATTGCGGCTATGGAGGATCCCTCCGATACTCTCTGCGCACCGAAGACTGAGGATTATCCCCCAACTTTTGCCGCAACAACGAAGAGAACCCCCGAAGGGATAAATAAAATATACCCGCGCTCGAGAGATCCGCCGCTGAAAAAGGAAGCGTAAGCAAGCGAAGAGTCGACGGCCGAGGTCTGGCAGGGGTGGAGTGACGCGGACGTAGTATATATATTCCCTTACATGTATACTCTCTTAAGGGGATCAAAGCGGTAGTCGACCTCACAAAGCTAAGACCGAATCTTGCCCAGCTGGGTGTCCATTGACGGCACGGGATCGCTGAACTATCCAGTAAGCGTATTTAAAGACTGGGTGAAATATCACGAATTGGTAAATCAATAAGAAGATTCTAAATTCGGAAATTTCCAACTTGCATAAAATCCATGGTTGGCATGTTTACTTTGTGCAAGTTGGTCATCTTTTAAATGAAAACACTTAGTTCTTTTCCACCATTATATTAAAAATAATTCGACAGGTTTCGGTCTTTTCAGGCCATTATTAAGATTGCAATGCAATCAGTCAGCAATTCTAGTTTGACTCTGCTATGGATGGTACACACTTATGCAAAAAAGAGCTTAAAGACTGATTAAAGTTAATGTGAATTAAAAATCAAATTGTTAAATCTTAATCTTCCTTCTCAATGTTGAGTTAAGTCTACTACGTACCTTTGGAAACGGTTTCTTTCTTGCTATCTTAGTCTTTTAGTCTTTCTCAGCTCCCTTCAAAAACCAATATTCCAAAACTTCCTTCATATTTGTTTGTTTTCTGAGCTTATATTGCTGTCGTACTTAAATTAGTGATACAGCTGAAGATTTTCTTGGTTAGTCTTTGAACTCTGCTTGTTAGAATTTTCCAATAAAACTACTATATTTTGAAAGAAGAAGCATTTTATGGATTGGCTGACTAAAATATCAAGAGTAAATATCTGATTTACGTGTATTTCCAATTATTTTCTACATATAGCTCTACTCAACTTTGTCCAAGCAAGCAAGGGTTAACGCAGCTTCTGGTGATGTACAAATATGTAAAAGTCAAAGTTTACTTCAAGTGGCCCTCCTCAGTGAAGGTGCTCAACAGAGAGTGAGACACAGCTACTGGGACGACTGCGTTTGAAGACGCTTCGGACTCATTGTTAACAAGGGTCCTTCGAAAGGTCACTTTCGACAACAAATGCTAGAATTGTTTCTTCACTATGGTTAGGCTACATAGTAGTAGCGCCTGATGCCACTTGGAAACCAGTTCAGGAATATTAACTTCGCTCTCAAAAAATACAATGCATTCTGTGTGTCTAATGCTAAGAGCGAACGTAAATAGTACAAAACAATTGAAAGAGCAAGGTTAGCATTCTCTAGAGAATAGGAGGTAGACGCTGGACTAGTATTGCTTGAAGAATACAAAGCCCACGCGCTTCCTCTGACACGTCTGTTATTTACCCTCATTCAGTGTCTTTAAAGCAGGTTAAAGCAAAAACATAAGAGAATTGCAGTGTTGGTGCATTTTGTTGAGACTCATATACCGGATAGACGTTTCTGTCCCACTGGTTCAGATTCAAGGTGTCATGTACAGGTAACGTTTGAGAATATCGGCCTTAGAACGTTTTACTCAGACTTAAATTAACTTTAGTTTTACGAAAAGAAAAGAAAGCTCTTCAAAGGAATTATGACATATAATTGAGGGGAATTCTTATGAAACTACTGGCTTAACAGAAGGAGAGAAATTGATCGTCGAACTTTCAAAACGGTTAATTGAATTACTGTAAGTATATCTCATTATCACTTATTGATGGACAGTGCCTCTGATTTCAACCATTTTCATTTGTGCCGCCTTCAAATACTGAAGTCTCCTGAATGGTTTCGGTGAAGACTGAAATGCCTTCGATATACATCCTCTGCCTCCTGATTCGGCAAATGTTTCGTCAGTTATCTCTGGATGAAGGCATCAACGATGATGTAACTTCAAAGCGTTTACGAAAACTTTCATCTCGATTTCCAGCATCGCAGAACACGATTTCACTCAGGAGATGTATCTAGTGGAGCAACTGATACTAAACAAATGTGAAGAAAATCTGGTCATAGATTTTGAATGCTTGGCGAACTTTCGGCGTCACTCATCGTGAAGGGAACTTTTCGTGCCCACCCTGAATTAAACGGAAACTACTGCTTAGTTATTTTAACAGCCATTGTCTTATTGAATCAGAGTTGAGGTACTTAATAGCGTTAAAATCCATTTTAAAGATCAGAGGCTAAAAATTGTAATATAAATAAAAATTGTAATATAAAAAACTAGGATGTAAATAAATCAGTGACCATTATAGCGAGTATATCAGAGTTGATCAGCATAAAAAATATCGATAGCTACATTGAAATTACTACTAGATAAAACCGGCCTGTCCCGAGAATCAAACCACGGACTTTTGGCTAACTACACATTTTTATCGTTGCTATTTCAATGAATTGCACCGCAGTTTTGCGGTAGACTGGAATCCCTTTATATTGGTTCCTATATCTTTTCCAAAACCTTGGAAAAATCTTGTATTTCATGCCTTTCGTATTAAACCACTTACATTTACTAGTATATTTGTAAATATTCGTGTATTGCCAGTAATGTTTCATGTGCTTATTAATCATTGCTTGCAAAAAGAAATTTCCTTAAAACCATCCTCATACTTAAATCACTGACGTGCCAACATTTAAAATTCAGCTTGTAGGTAGCGCTCACTGTACAAAACCTGACTGGTATTATAGGTACACCTCATACCCTTAGATCATGTTTATTCCTAGATTCACCATGATTATTATTCAAATGAAATGCATGTTAATTCGAGAAATATAGCATAATTCGCGTCTTGGATAGTGGCAGGTGCTGTTTTAGCCCTACAAATACGGGTATAGCACTCCTCTTCTTTCAGCTGCCTATCACCGTCTACAGCTGCAACTATCGTACAACTAGTACAAAGTAGCCATAGATTTGGTATTTTAATACCCGTTGCATTATATTTTTTAGGTCCTGGTTGAAGTTCCCGTTACGGCCAATGGTAAAATTGTGCTAAACATACACCAAGAACAGTCCTGAACTCGCGATTAAAAACACGAGAATATGCTCTCCCTATTGGACCACAATCCTCAGGGTGCGGAGAAAAGTCGCGAAGAAAAGGCGGAGAAAAGTAGTTTACGTCGTTGAAAAACGCAGGGTCTTTCCCGCGCGATGAAAAAAGCACTCTAGGTTCCCGAGTGTCACGGCTTGTTGGCGCAGCGAATGTCGGGAAAAAAGTCGCGGTTCACGCCGGCTTTAGGACGGGTCGGTTGGAGCCGGGAGAGCGTTGAATTGCACCCGCGATGGCTGCCTGGGCGACCGCGGGGTATGGACGGGATAACCCTGGGAAGAGCGAGCGGATCCCGGGCAGGAGAACACGAGCCCACAAAGTGCGGCGCCATCTTAAGCCGGTCCAAAGACCGTCTGAATTTGTGGAATACATCGATCGTTATACACGTGAGGATTCGCAGCATATTTTAATAATTAGAAGTTCACACAGTGAAATCCGAAAAAACATGGATTATTTTAGTGTAAATTCATGTTTACTCATATACTTCTGGTATATATTAGCTCGTATTATCCTGGACATTTGAGACCGCACAATTTATTTTAGAAAAAAAGCAAGTTTTCTTCGTATTACAGAGAACAAAGCAATACATTAACACGCTTTGTATTGGTTAATTGACCTAGAAGTTACTTTTTTATTTGGTGCAAGATTGAGCGAAACATACGGGAGAAAAAATATTTTCCCACATAATGTACCTAAATGCGATATTTATCTGACGTTTTTGATGGGGATCAAAGATTCTCAGGGAATGCAATAGCGTTAAAATTAATGCACTAGTTTATCTAATTATTAGAGCTACTGACTAACAGATAAAGTAGCTAAATTCAAGGTACGTTAATTCAATAGCAATATTTCTGGACGAGACTCAAATGGATGGAGTAAGCATGCGTTAAAAACGTATTTACGTCGAATAGCTTGCATATTTTTTTTCTGGAATTTCATTTCAAGGCTGGCTATTTAAAAAACAACATTATTTTTTAACTATACAAACGAAACGGAAGTCTGTATTTGTTTACACGCACATTATAGCCATAGAAGTCCGTAAAGGAAAGCCACCAACGAAAACTAATAATAATGCTGGTATAGGTACTCTTTCTCTTCTCCCTACGATCATCAACGGTAGTAGTACCTCCTCTATTGTGAAGCGATTCGAGAACATAAGTATATTGGAAAAAGTCCTGTTGAAATCCCCCGTCCCTTATGTTGCAGATCTCTTTCTGGCGTGTACGATGACCTTATATCAAATGAGCCACGACTTACAAACCAGATAACAAATAATTTGTTCTGAGCTCCATTTGCAAACTCTTAAGATGACCGCAGCGGGAAATACAATTTTCCTCTTTGGACATGAGCGCAAATATGCCTTAAAATGAATGACGCGTATTTGGTTCGAAATATCTCGCCTTTTGTACTTCATTTTAAAGTATACATCGAGGAAAATAATATCAAGTACCTGAGTAAAGAAGACTTTACCACCACATAGCTCCTCTACACCGAAAATGTTTGATTGTAACGCATACAAAAATAAACAACTCAGTACGTTCCACATTGTTACATCGTCAGGAAGACATGACCTAGGTTCCATCGGATCCTATCATTTTCATGGTTCATATTTATAGCTTTCAAAGTGACATGACATTTGTTGGCACCTTTGTCAAATCCTTTTTACAAGTTCGTGGCGTTAAGTCTGAACTTTTTGCTTCAATATGAAGAGATTTCAAAAAGAGAGTGAATACAAATAAGAGAATTAAGTTCCAACTTTTGTAAATGTATAAGCGGATAACATTTGAAGAAAATACTGTAAATTTATACGGAAAATTCATGACAGCAACTCAGGTTTTGGAAACTATGCCCAATATCAAGATTGAAAGTCTGTAATAATAGCTCAAGCCGCTGAAACCATGACCACTGTTAAAATAATTTCTGAGGAAAGTAAGGATTGCTTTTGCGATGTAAATAAAATCTTCTGATACAGTAAAATACCTTAAATTCTTACATATCGTGGGGAACATACATACAAAACATATGCGACACAGCATTAAAGAAACTAGGTTTTGATTTGCGTATAATAGGAAGGTCCTCGGATGAAAAAGTAAAAGAGAGATGCTAATTCGCTCTGGTTAGGCCACACCTCGAATACGCCGCGAGTATCTGAGACCATGATGATGAGAATTTAACCAAAAAATAATAATATACAAAGAAAAGCAGTACGTTTCGTTAAAAACTGCTACGAGCGAACATATAGTGTTTCACAACTTTTCGAGGGATTAAGGTGGGAGCCCCTAGAGACTCGGAGGCTTCGCGCTAGGCTTAGGTTGCTTAAGAAATACATAACTGGTGTGTTTCAGAGCGACACAGAGTATGAATGGCTCGCATCATGACACCTCGATACATTCTTAGGTTTGACAGAAGCGATAAAATAACAGAGATACATTTCCGAAGAGAAAGGTACAAACACTCGTGCTTTCCGCGCTCAATAAGCGATCACAACAAAAACTGAGATCCACTTAATACACTTCCATAATACATATAACCATTTTACCTCCCAAAACCTCATATCTTTACACGGCTGGTGACCTAACACCCCTGCCACACGCCCATACGGTGGCTTGCAGGGTAGTATGTGGATGTAGAATAGAAAGTGAAGCCTTTTTACTGTAGGTCTCAGCCGTTGAAGAATTGATCATAGTAGGCGGATTAACCAGTGGGTAACTCCAGCATTTTTACGCTCAGTTCATTACAGTCTCTCTTTCAATAACCCGTTCATTCGGTTATTGGCTTAGTCTGGCGAGAGACTCAACTTATGTAAGTTCTTTCTCTATTTATAATTGTATTTAATTTTATAAATTTCATCAGTGTCATCATATACGCGACCTTCAGTTATTGTGGGTTATGTTTTGTTCCGCTTCTTGTTATTCCAGCATATTCCAGTATAGCTCTGATCACTGCTTGGTAGGTATGTTTATACTTTTTTGATCAATGTCCCCTTCATTGCATACTCCACTTCATTCTCTTTTCTCCTCTCTGGCACAAATTCACCTCATAGACACGTGTGTTATCTTCTCCAATGCAAGATCGTAGATGAAACCATCATTTCCGATGCAAATCGGTTTCTGCTCTTCGGTCTTCCAACCGAAAATTCTCTGTGATGGCTTCGTAATATTTGGGCAATTGCGGCTGATACTACTAATCGAAATCATATGCATTCGCGGGGAGGGGAAAGCGAAAACAGTCAGTGTCGTTTGGTTCCGTTGCCGTCGCTCGCAGGTCGCATCCAGTGCGGGAGGAGCCGTGAGGACGACCGTCCGAGGAGAAGAAAGCAGCCGACCCGAGGCTGATGCTTTCATCGTGCCCTCCTCTCCTGTGAATCCCTCCCCCTCCCTCCTCCCCCCTTCCCCGACGGACTCCCCCACCCTCCGACCTCCTTTGTTTTCTTGCCACGTCACGCTGTTACGCGACTTTCTTCTTTTTTCCATTCTTAATTCGAGCATTCCGGAGTAAAATGGCAACGTCTCACCCCCCACTCCCCCCCGTCCCTCCTCGAGTAGGAAAAAGCCTCGGCGGGGGTGGCTCGTGGATGACCTTCATTTGAGTCGGGTGCATCCCAGCGCGCTAATTGATTGAGCTCTGGAGACTGGATGGAATTCTCATTACGAGAGAGAAAGAGGCGACTATGGAGACTCGAGCTAATGCCTCCCTCTTTGCCACCGACGCCTCGTATGTTAGTGGACACCGTGTAGTATTTGAAAATCCCGGTACGCCTTTTTATCGCACGGTGGTGACACTTGGGTATAACAGATGAGCCTAAGAGTAGGCAAAATGCAAATCATGAGGTGAATTCAATAACGTCCCTACTGAATAAGTTATTAACTGACACCTACTTTAGAACTTTTATGACATGCGCATCTAAGTGTATACTCTTTTCAATCAAAGATTTTCGTACTGTATTGTAGATACGTAAGTTAGCGCACAATAGCGTATGTTTTATCCGCTCTCATTCCTTTTGACATCTACATCTACATACTACCCTGAGAACCGCCGCATGGGCGTGTGGCTGGGGGTGTAAGGTCATCGGCCGTGTAAAGTTGTAAGGTTTATGAAGGTGAAGTGGTGACGTGTTATAGGAGTGTATTTAGAGGAGCTCGGTTTATTTTGTGATCACTGACTGTGCGTGAAAGAACGAGTTTTTGTTCCTATCTGTTCGGCCATTTATCTCTTTCATTTTGTCACTTCTGTCAGGCTTAGAGATGTAGTGAGGCGTCATGATATTATTCTCTGTATCGCTCTGAAGCACATCAGTTCTGAATTTCTCAAGCATTACATGACATGAAAACCTGCGAAATGTGGTAGATTGCGTTACTATATTTGGTACAGTTCACATATATTTCCGGTAAAAAGGTCAATTGAGAAAGAACTACAGTTTTTAGATTTAATAATGATGATGAAATCTATTGAATATTTAATTGAACTGGTTGACGCAAGCTAACACCATAGAAAACTATTTTTAAACTATCTCTTGGAATGTTTTATGTCTACTTGGAATGTCTCATTTCTACTTTATAGTTCTCTACTGAAACTAAGTAATGCAACGGTAAGCAAAAGAGGAGGCTAAGTACAGAGGGTACAGTTTATCTGAAAATGAGATGCATTCGCAGCAAAAGAAGGACTGTTAGAGTTAGGGACGAATAGGAGATGAATGTAAGTGGATTGGAAGCTTCGGTAAGAAAAACGCACAATAGAAGTATACCTCGTTGGTTTGGTTACGTCCTGTCAATAAATCAAAATCAAATAAGGAGTCAATCGTTTGAAACTAAAGAAAATAGCTATACCCGGACTGGGCAGAATGGAGGTTTTACTATAGCAGAGTGAGCTTTGCATCATACATTAAAGCTTTTGACTGTGCCTACCCGAAAAGGGATCGGTTTGGTGTGTATGTAGATATAAGTTACATAATGTCCAAGACTTTAATCGAAATATTTGCGCCTATGGATAAACTTCACTCTCTCTGACGATGGCGATTGGCCAAAGGAGACGACAGAAGGAGAATATGACAGGAATTTAGTCATTCAGTGTCAAAACTAAGGGGAGGTGCTAAGATTGAATAAAATAGTCGTCTTTCTAACTTTCTTATCAAATCTTCCTTTGGTTTCACGATCTTTACTTATATGGTAATGCATAACGATGAAACGTGACTTCTGACTTTGGCGCATCCTTTAAAAATAATCTACTTCTACTTGAAGTATTATGAATTGCAGCCATCGTCATTAAATCATTTTGCGTCTGTCCCTTAAGAAATCGGTACTAGACCCATGAGAAAACTTTTCAAACAATTTCAAACTTAAATTTTTTCTGACCCTTCTACAGTTACATTGTTGCATTGCTTCAACCATGACTGCATTTTTATAATCGTGCCGTATTAACTCCGATCAAAACTCATGGAAATAAGTACATATTGAAAAAATTATTTACAAATAAAAACATCCCAAAATAAGAATCATTAATGCAATTATTTTTGTGATCCTCAGTTTTCTCTTGAAATAAATAATTTTTAATCCTCGAAACAAACCCTAAAAGGCAATTAAATGTTAATATAATATTAATTGAGATCCAAGAATCTAAAACGAAATATCGAGGCAAATATTATTGTCTTGAGTTTACAAATATACTCACTTTTCTGGGGATTTCCAATTAAAAAGACGATAGCTCTAGTGTAGTTATTTATTTACAATGCAATCGCATAATTTTATTATGTAAAATAAATTATTTCTGACATAATAAGATAAATCATTTGGTTCTGGTCATAGAAATGGGACAAACTAAAACGAGATGAATTGGTTTTTAGAATATAGGTAGGTATACTTAAAAAATTATGCACAGTAATATTGTGCAGACTACTGCTACTGCTATGAAATACGTCTATTCCTTTCATATTTTCACGATACGTTTAGTGAAATATCAACTCACGTGAATGACAAAACTATGTTCGTTGCATCCCTAAAGGTGGAATTTCTCCCTTTCGGGGCAGGTAGGTAGAAGGTAGACAATCCTTAGCGTCGACGGGTAGCCCACACGCTTCCCATTAATTCCAAATTTCGGGGATATATGGCGTGAGCAACCCTCCATCATTTATGGATGACTATATGGTTCAAACTCTACTTAATCACATGCAATTTTAACCTAGATGTTCCCAAACAGAGGCAAGTGGAATGAAAAAATAACCTCAAATGAGATGTCTGTTCCGAGGGGCACTAGAGTGACCCTTATGTTTGATAACTGATTTTCCCTACAGTAGCACGTCCATTATTTACGAGGCCCAATATGATCACCCTCTCTAATGGCCCCCATTTGAATAGGTTAGTGTCGTACAGGATATTATTTTTGACTCATCAAATTGACGCGAGGAAAATTCTATTTATACCCACAGTACTGAACATGGTGGTCAGTATATCTTGCCTTAATGTTTCCGTCCAAATATGTGTGATAGGAATTTATTTCATAGCAAGATTAGGATTAGTTACCGTAATCTTCTAATGAAGTTATATATTCCTGAGGAATCGCCGATATTCTTGGAGAGAGTCCAGGTTGCGTTAGGGTTGTAACAATAACAAATGAGGCAAGACTATTTCATTCAACATAAATGAAATAACGGAAAATGAAATTTAGCAAACTTGATATTTGGTATGCTCAAATTTACATTTATTTCAAATTTTTGTAGTTTTTTTTCATAAGAAGAGCTTTATTAATATGTCATAAAATGTAGCAATTATGGTACGATTTCTTTACGGTGCAATATACCTCGGCTGTAGACGCCACCGTACACGTTCATGAACACCGTATCTACTCAAATCTAACTCGAAATACATTCCCAATTTCCTAAGCCCAAGTAAATCACTAGCAGTAAGCAGTGACTGAATAGAGGTAGAAAAAAGTGAGAATGTTTTTCAGCTTCCCACTTTCCTCTAGCTAGTCTTAAAATAAAGCTGATTACTCTCTCGGAGCTAAAGCCTCGGAGCAAAGACGAAAAGCACTGAACGATAAAGCTGTATTCATAATGACCTTCCATAAGTAAACATACAAAATCAAAATAGCTCTATAACGACTTCATTGATTTCATTATAATACAAATTTCTAACACCTTTTAGAAAAATTAGGTCATATTTACGTAATTATAATGATCCAGTCCATTGCTAACATCAACAGTGAAGTTTTCTGACGGTAGCACTGTGTTAACAGTCTGTTATTAATTCCCGTCAAGCTCTGGATAAGCCATGCTTGAATTGATTTGAAAGATAGCTATACCAGTCGAGGAATAATAATTGAGAAGTTTAAATGCAAACTCGAAGAAGGAATCATTTGGCAATGAAATGTCATGTTGGTTAGGTATACCACAAGGATTGTTTGTTGGAAGGAGTTTTCGTCATTAAGGGAAGCACATTAGAATATTTTATATGCATCGCTTGTCAGCGCATACATCGAATTCACTTTTCTCGCGCTATAATTTAGGGTAAATTCTTTAAAATTGATTCAGGATCATCAACTTTTATCAATGAAATCACTTATTTCATGTAGATTTGTGATTATTTAACTTGATAATCACTATCGCAAGCACCATAGAGAGCTGGATCACCGCCATGGAATTTTTATTAATCTGCAAAAAATGTCAGCCAACTATATTTCCATCATAAGTCATGTGTTTTGCTTGCACTTTTTTCTGAGCATTTTGCGACGAAACGAATAGCATGTCTGCGAGGATAGTCTGACAAACCTCTTACAAGGAATGTTGGCACAGTGCCCGATGCTAAGTTATTTGCTTTCCTTTTCGAGTGTTGCTTCGTACTAAGAGTCCTTATATATCTAGCTTTAATTTAAAATCATATTTCCAGCCTTCTTTTTGACGAAAATATGTGTGTGTAATAAAGTGGCTGGAAATTATGTAACATTTACCTCGGTCTACGGTAGAACTATGATTCTTAAAATATTGCATAAGGTAAGGGGAAGATAAAATCTAGCTTGAAAATTTATGTGAATACACATTGTTGCTCACATTTAGGGATGTGATCCGGTGCTATATTATGCTAAAATGTACGATATTATTTAGTTTCGCACCTCATTCGCTAAATCGCCCACAGTACGAAAAAGGTACGAAATACGATGCACTAAATAATGTCCGGTACAAAGAGACCCTTTTTATGGCGAAACGTTTATTATGGTTACGAAACGTTTTAGAAAGAGTCAAGTTTCGTACCGGTACGAAACTTTACTTGCCGGACGATTCTGTTGGCCCGTATGTCCCTGGAATCCCGATAGGCTGCTAAGCCTGTCATCAGGTTTTCCAGGGACCGGACCAACAGAAGTTGACATACATCCATGCCCTTCCTTGGTGGTGAAAATCCCACCCATTGATAAAGTACCGTGTCGTTCCGGTACTAAACTTTACGTTTAGTTTCGTACTGGATCACATACCTGCTCACAGTAATCAACATCCGAGGATATTTTTTTAAACTCCGATTAAATAATATGTCAATGATGTTTAGTAGGGTAAACTTTTACGATGCGTAAATATATGACACGACCTGGTAAAGTTGCTTGGGTGATGGCATTTTACTGTTTCTCTTTTTAATGTTACAGTCAATGGTTATCTGTGCAAACTCTTTTCTTTTTTCAATTTGGCATGACGCTTTTCATTTAAAGATACTAGTGAGCAGATATTATCAATGAAGCCAGCTTGATTGCCAGATGAGGCAGGAGTTTTCAATGCATGCACGGAAACGTTATTGGACACATGGTTATATTCTTTGCGCCTTTCTGCTTGGCACAAGGTCCTAAGTGATAACTGTGGGCTCCTGGTCGCAAAAGCATTGTCTTTTCGTCTCAATAGGAGACACAATTCCCTTCCGCCGAAGGCTTCTTTCCCACGCTGGTCTCCATTTTCAACAAGCATTCTATTTTCGACTCCGCAGTCCTATTTGATGGAGAACTCTTAAGTGAAGGGGATGATTCACGGAAATATAAATAAATAGAAAACGGTAGCCCACTGAAGAAGGCACATGTCATCCTTCTCGCTTATCGCGCTCAAGTAAATTGTATGAAGCCTAATTATTATTGAAAATTGACTGAATTCATTGGTGAACAATCATTGCATAGAGAAGTTCGTCCAAGATAAGATCGCATTTGACAGAAATGCAGCCAATCAGTAAATATGCCATATATCGTTTGGGAAAGGGAATAAGTTACCTAAAAATCCATTATCTTGGCCTTTGTTTTAGTAATACGATCGTGAATAATGTTAAATTTCGATTTATTTAAGCCGAATCATAATGTTTCAACTTCGCTAATATCTTGAACCGACTCTTTTCCATGTCTTTCTCTACTACCGATTACCACGCTGTGGAAAATTTCCTAAGCTCAGCAAAGTTTGAGATTTATTCTTTCCTATATAACTTATATCGACTCTACCTACCAAATGTTTCGCCATTGCTTCATCTTAAAGCGTGAAATAGTGAAAACAAGGCTTTTATCTTCTGCAACTGCCGGAATGAAAACCTATAAGCTGCATCCATTCCTCTCTGAACAGTCCAACCCGTTCTTAATTTTGTTGTGGACGAAAAATGAAATAAGTGGTTGGCTCAAAATGGTCACTCAACGATGCTATATCACAGTAAGTAAGTATCCTGTGTAAAATTCGACCATATTTTGTTTCCTAATGCAGATAAAGGCACTGCTTCTAATGAAAGCGACATCATATTATGTTTAAAACTTGACGTTACCATCATCTTGTGTTTCGGTAGTACTGTTTTACCCATTTATTTGCCCTCCTGTCTTTCTGCGAATTAGACGGTAAGTAATCAAGAGTTCATATATGTTGCAACTGTTCCGTGAAATGTTGTATGATATGATTACTGTGACATGTTCGTAAGTTGTGGACTTCTGCAATTCGGTATATATATTTGCTTGTACATTCCCATCTCTATCATTAGGTCCTCGTTCCCTCTCTTTTGTCCACGTCTTCCCCTCAGTCTCTTTCTTTCAAGCCTGCGGCATGTTGTTGTTGTTTACGGCTTGGTTGATATGTTTTTACTTATTTGATCAATGTCCCCTTCATCGCATAGTCCACTTCATTCTCACTTCTCCTCTCTGGCACAAATCCACCCCATAGACACATGTTTAATCTTCTGCAATGCAAGATCGTGGATGAAACCATCATTTCCGTTGCAAATCTGTTTCTGCTCTTTGGTCTTCCAACCGAAAATTCTCGGTGATGGCCTCGTAATATTTGAGCAGTTGCGGCTGATAAAACTTGTCGAAAACTTATGCATTCGCGAGGAGGGGAAAGCGAAAAACTGGCTCTGGTTGTTGAAAAGGGCATTGCGCGATTGATCACGCTGCGAATAAGTCTCCTCTAAGACAGTCACTTCTCCCTCGCTCCGCAGATATGTCCTCCATGCCCATTTGACAGTGCCAACCAATGATCAACCGTCTCTCCAATCGTGCGCTTGGGACTAAATGGCGATTTCATTGCTCGTATCGGAAAATGGCTGGCACGATAATCTTATTCCCGGCAAAAAAATGGCAATTTGTCGCTCGAGTACGAAATGACCAATGGTAAACGTCCGTTGGGAAGGCGTGGGTTACGCCCTCTGCTCTCAGAGCGTAATTACTTTCGGTTACAACGTGGTAAGTTTCCTACAAGCGTTTCGGGAATGTCGTTTATAGCATTGACACACACCTTCGAATTCTGAGGAAATACATATCACGGCCTTCATTATATTTCTTGATACAATCAAACGCTTATTCCGAAGCATGAACGGGAATTAATGAACACTTGAAATGGGCGCTGAAACTCGCTTGGAGAGATTTTTGGAACAATTCTGCTTCTATATGGCCGTTTCACTGTTTGAGTTGATTTAATGACCTATTTACGACCGGTTTTGTATTTAAACTCCGCCCATTTGCTAAGGAAAATCCACTTCCAGCATTATTAACGACTGCTTTTCTCATATCATCCACCACCCATCCGAGGCCCTAGGAAATCGAGTATAGTTTCAGAGCGTGCCAGTGACCTCTTAGAGGTTGTTCTTTTAATTAACTTGAGCGATGGATATTTTGTTATTTTTCTGACTAAAAATTTGGTAAATTTTAAGATTCAGGTTTGAGCTCTATTTTGGCTCAAATATTGGATTAAAATACTGATGTATTCCAATGTATTGATACGTCATTGATGTTGTATTTGACTAAATAGAGTATTGTTCCAGATCGTGCAAGTTACCTCTTATAGTTTGCTTTTAAATTCACTCGAGCGATATTTCTCCTAGGTTTCTATTTCTGACATAAAATTTGGTACATTTTAAGAAATAGGTTTAGGCTCTATTTTGGCTCAAACATTGGATGAAAATACTGTTGCAATCCAAATTATTGAAACGTCATTGGTGTGTTTGACTGACATTCAGGATATATTTTCGGAATTTAACTAACAAGATTTTAAGTAAACGGTTAGTCCTCATTAGCAAGTGCTGTGCCCCCAAAAAGCCGTATTTTTAGACGCAACTTTCTCTTATTGTTATTTGTCCTTTAGTCACATTTTGATAGATATTTCAAACAGTGACAACTAAGGATTCATGGTTAAGCTTATGTTGACTATTGTTTTGTTGCAAAAAAGTGTGGAAATTTCACATATTCTTTCCTATATTTCTCTCTTACTTTCTATCGTAAGTTAACCACTCACCCAACGTCAAGCCTCTGGTGTAAGGGTAATACGAATGAAGGAAGACTTTGTTATCCAAAGATGTGCACACAAAATGCCATATTTTTAGACTCAATTATTTCTTATTGTTAATTGTCCTTTAGTCACATTATGGTTGATATTTCAAACATTGACAACGAAGGATTCATGGTATAGATTATGTTGACTATTGTTTTGTTGCAAACAATGTGCGGAGATTTAATATTCTTTCCTATACTTTACCCGCACTTTCTATGGTAAGTTAATCATTCCGCCTTCAAGCCTCCAGTGGAAAGCTAAAACGAATGAAGGAAGGCCCACGAAATTCGAGCTTGGCTACATTTAAAAACCCGGGGCATTTCGCTGCCATTAGAGTGACCCAGGCTCCCCTAATGACTATCACCTGGCGCTGGAATGTGGCCACGCACTGCAATCGGAATATCGTGACGCACAACAAGAAGCCCGCCAGACTCAACGAAGCGTTCACGAAATATGAATATATTTCACACTTTGGAGCACAAGTCGTTAAAGGCTTACCAAACCGAGGTGGGTAGCGCGTAGTCAAGGGGCTGCGTATTGCCACGAATACGGACTCACGTGGAACAACAGAGGTAATTTTACCTCACCGGCACCTAGCTTTTCCTTTAGGCCAGCTATATTTCTACCCCAACCACATTAAGATGAGGTACTATCGCTGTGGTAAGAAGTTATTGCTATAATAATTCTGAGAAAGTGTTTTGCGTAAGTATAATTAATGATGACTCGATAAGTCTTTTTATTGACTAAAAACTGGATCCGATATTAGCGAGGAACGGTATTTCTCTACACATTTAGCCAATGGACATTGTTTTTCTGCCAAAATCTTCCTTCCATAGCTTGAGAAAAATATTAATTAGCCCGGACACTACCATCGATCAAATTTGGGGTGAATAGGATGATGGAATGGAAATCATTTCTTGAACTCAAATGAACCTTTTCTATTCCCGATGGTCGAGAGTGAACTTAGAATACGTTACTTCGACATGGTGACTGAATAGCCACGTCAGTGTCAAATTAAAAAGTTAGGCGTCCTTTTGTATTCCTAGAGTTAATAATGTTTTAGCCGGTTCTTTTTGTGCCAGGAGAAACTTGTATCCTATCTCATTAGCCAACTGTCTTTTTTCCCTCACTTTTTCATAACCTTCTTTAGTAATCCTGTGTATCTTTGGAGTAGTTTATCTAATTGATAGCAAATCTTTTCTGAATGGCCTCATGTTCTTACTGAAGATATATCAGAGCGGCTTTATTTAAATAAAATATTAGTTGTAGGTACGTCTCCATAGCGTTGTCATTATTTTGTTGGTGTTTGACATTAGCTTAATCTGTCTGTAGGTTTTATCAGGTTTTTCACACTCCCCTTCATGTGTGGGTGTTTTCCTGCTATGGGTTTTTTCGTCTTGGATATCTCCTTAGTTCCTCACATTTTCCTCTCTTTTTCTTTCTTATTTCTCTCCTTTCACACTTATTTCACGCATTTTTCTGATGAGGGATTACATGGAAGAAGGGACTGCATTATTTTCATTCTCGCCCCAATAAATACGCCTAATTATTATTAATATTATTTAATTCATGCTCCACGCGTCGCATTAGCTTTTAAGTTTTCCTCTAGGTCCACCCGCGTGTGCTTCGAACATGTTCACCCACAGTTGGCGATCGTATCGCCGGCCACTCGTCGACCGACCCAGCCGGCCGGACATCACGCACGCCCCGGCTTTCGGGCGTTCAACTCACCGGCTCTGAGCGCGGCGGCGACACCCCTCGCGGCGGCCGCGGCGTCCACGTTCCCCGGATGTCCCCTGGGCAGCGAGAGGTCCCTCGGCGACACCACGTCGCCTTCGTCCTCCGACGACGCCCCCGACGATGGCGAGGGGGCGGGTGAGGGTGCCGGGGACGAGGAGGGCGCGAACCGAGCCTCGGGGCCCCCGGGGCCGGCCGACGACGGCGACGAAGACAAGATGTCCGTAATCATGAAGCGGGAGCGGGGCTGGGGGCGCGGGAGAGTCGGCGGAGGCGCGGGGGGTGGCGGGGGCGGAGGCAGCGTGTAGGGGCCCTTGGGCGAGAGGGGCCTCAGTGGTGTGGGGTGCACCGGGGGCTGGAAGGGCCTTTCGGGCTCGTCGCCACCCCCGCGGGGGCTGTCCCCGCCCCCTCCGCCCCCGCCGCCACCGTCCATCTCCTCATCGTCGGCCTCGTCGTCGCCCCCGCTGCCGCCTTCGTCGCCGTTGCTGCGACCCCGGGCGGCGGCCCTCCGGCCCCGGCAAGCGCCCCGCGTCCTCTTCCTGGGCCCCTCGTGTTCCTCCTCCTCGCCCGCCACGCCCCCCTCCTCCTCTTCCTCCGTTTCCGAGCCCATCACCACCACTGTCATCCCGCCCCCGGCACCGCCGCCGCCACCCCTCGGGCCCCCCCAAGACACTCCAACGGGACCGCGACCCCCCGCGGTGTGCTGCGTCTGCGGCGGCTCCTGCGTCCACTCCCCCACGCCCCCGAGCACCGAGGCCACGGAGAAGGTGTGCCGGTGGACTGCGGGGGCCCTCAGAGGGTCCCCGGTGGTCTCCGGGCCCCTCAGTGCGTCTGATGCCCAGCAACGGGGCGAGAGCGTCGAGAGATGCGGGTACAAGTGGAAGGCAGAGGGCCGCTCATGCTTTGAGTCGCGCACCGGGAGACCTATTGGCTCAGCAATGTCTCATCACCACCGGGAAGCAGTACACACCGATGTTATAATCCGCCTTTTGGATGATGTGCAACCTTCCGTATTAAAACAGTCCGATTGGCACTTCAAATCTTCAATGTGACAGAATTTCGAGTTCTTTTCAATAGGTGGCTGTTATTCTCAGCGTAAGGCCACTTTGGGAAGCAGCGCTAATATGTTTTGTTATTATTTTTCAATTGGGAAATGGTATGCCTCCTGGTGGAATCTCTTCATATGTCGCCAGCTTTCTAACACCTAAAGCCGTACGTCTCAACAACAGTCAGTCCTTCGTATATTCGACACAACCGTAGCACACAATCCCACGGCACTAGTTCCCCTGTTCGAGTTTACACACTATAGTTGGCCACTGTGACGAAGCGAAAAAATAGTCTTTTCAGGATATTATGAAAATGCGGGGGTAATTTCGCGAGTGATTATCGGGATCAGTGCGTCATGTCTTCTCTTCAGAAAATTGCGGCAGTCTTCATGAAGAGCTTAGAGCCACTTAGCCGCTTGAAAAAACACTCCGGATGTAATAATTACGCACTGAATTAGGAGTTTCCGGTCGGGAGCATTTAAAGCTAATAAAACGAACCTTCACGGTTACCTTCTTAAGCTTCGTTGAACTCGGCGAGCACACCTTAGTACTGGAGAACTTTTTTTTATGGCCGACGAAGAAGAGGGAAACAATCCAAAAGGGTTGGCGACTCTCGTCTGCCTTATTAGCTCACCTCACACACGGTCGTCGTAGTCTTGGGAAGAAAAGCGTTTAAATAAAAAAAACTTGAGGATATTTTGCAACGTCCGCTCTTTTCTGAATACACTGTTTTTACAGATCTCCGGCCACCGTTTTGGGTGCCAACAGTCCAGCGTCAACAGTCACGATGAACAGACCGCGAGACAGATATTGCGTTCGCTTGACGTTCTACGAGTGTCCCAACGGATTGCTTCCGGCCCTTTTCGGCGAAAAAAATAACAAACACAGAATCGATATCGTCGCACCTTTTCGGAGTAAGGGGGAAATGGTACTTCCGTTTGGCGTGGAATTGTGGGAGGAGGAGGTTTAAAAAAACAATTGAACACGCTAGAAGAGTCCGTCCGCCAATGCACACTAGAGCACGCCGGGTTCACTGAGCCCACCACGGTCACAAGCCACGCGAAGCACGGGGCTGCAGCCTTCCAGCAGGATGGAGGTGGTTTTCAAGCTTTGTTTCCCTCTCAGCGGTCGTCCAACGAAAGGGTTTTCGCACTCCCTCGGCTCCTGCAAAGCCTTCTCCCGCTCTTCTCTGTCCGCTCACGCGCGCGTCGCCTTATTCGTCGGCGAATCGCCTCTGCATCCGATCTCTTCCCGTTCGGATGTTGTGTGTGTGGTCGGAGGGAAAGATGAAGTTGGGGCGTGGAGACTGGTGAGGGTCGGGGAGGGAGGGTGAGGCGAGGAGGAGGAGGGGCGGGATGAGGCTGTGAGGGTGGGAGTCTGCGCAATGAATGCTCTATGCCTTCCTCCCGTCTCGCTGAGGCTGCCGGGAAGCCCTCGAAGGCGCGCTGCTCCTCGACCGAGAACCTCACCGCTTGAAGCGCAGACGCGAACTGCCGGGCGTCGGAGGGATGGGGAGGGGAAGGAGGGGGCGGCGGTGTGTATGTGGTGAAGGGGAGGGCGGGAACGATGTCGCGGGAGGAGAGGAGCAGTTCAGGGATGAAGGGGTGAGGGTGTGTTATCGAGCAATTACCCCACCCGCCCTTCGTCGACAGAGCTGCCATCTTCTCGCCCCGCCCACCGATGCGTCGACCAATGGGGGGCGAGGCGACGCGGGGGCGCCCAGCGAGGGAGGCGGTGGGCGTGTCCCACGATCGGCCACGCCCACTCCGACTGGGAATAAAGGGCGCCCGATGTGCCCAGGCCGACCCCACTCCCTACATTTCCATGTACCCCCCCTCTCCTCCCCGGGGGAGTTAAACTCCCCCCGCCTCATATAAACCATCTCGGAATCTCTTCCATTACCTCCCTTCACATCTCTTTCCCCCCCCCACCCCATTTCGGGGGAGAAAAAGCGGTGGCTTTTCCGTGGCCTTAAGGACTGCTCTTAAACTCCATAAATGCGCGACTTCGCACATGCATTGAGGAGGATTCCCCATTTAGGACTCCTCATATATTTCCCCTCATTTTCTCCGATTGCCCCCCCCCCCCCTTCGCGTAGGAGGGAGGGAGTTATCCCCCCCTTCCCCTTCCCCCGGCGTCCTTACAAGGGTGCGGAGGCAATCAAGGGCCTCGCATGAGGCGATTAATGCCCCGTTGAATATGGAATCGAGGAAAAGGCTCGTGAAGACGCGTTTTGATGGACGCTGGTTGCGGGGCTCATTTATCCGAGGCATGACTTAATTGCGCAGCAACCCTCTCGCTTCCCAGAAAGCCAGTTCCCCCCCCTCCTGCCATTCCCCCCCACGATGGGAGAGGTGTGGAGACGAAAGACTCTTTAAAGCGAAGGGTACAAATTGCGTACTTCGCATCATATTTGCCCTGAGAAAATTTAATCTCACGGAAGACTTTACTAATCAATTACCTTCAAAGCCTAGTAGATAATGATTGTTTCATCATTATTTCTTTGTATGCCGCGCTCGCTCTCATGGTTAAATTCAATGCGCGTAATAATTCCTCTTACTACCTCCATTAAATAGAATATTTAAACGCCATAAATTTTAGCTCTATTCCAACGAATGAGAGGTGCAATTTTGGACCCTATACCTTGAGTAAATTAGACATATGAGCAACTCAAATTTTCTCATTTACTGGTAAGTTATCCAAGCATGAGCATTTTTTTAGGAAAATTTAAGAATTACGTACTAAAACTAGCTTCTCAATAGAAATAATTTTACCATATTAAATATACAGTAACATTTTCTATTATTGTTTCATGTTGAAGGCCAGTATTCGAGCCGATAGCTGGTAGAATTTATCACCAAATTGTCCGCACATTTTTTCTAATCAAGAGCCTATTCATAACCTACGGTCGATTAGATAGGACTAGGTTAAATTTTTTAATTATTTTCCATCTTAGTTCATCTCCGAATTTTCACGTACACACATTTTCCCTGAACCGGATATTTTTAATTAGAGTTCTGTAGTACCTATATTTATCGGAGCAAAAGCGTTCGCTGAAGCTTAGGATAAAATAAAACTGCTCTGCTCAAAGGCTAAAGGGCTAAAAACTAGGAAACATGTGAAAACACTCGTGTGGAGCGTGGGACTCTTTGGATCGGAAGCATGGACCATTGGAAAATCTGACCAAAAAAGACTGGAAGCTTTCGAAACATGGTGCTGGAGGAGAATGCTTAAGATAAAATGGACAGACAAAATAAGAAATGGTGAAGTGTAGAGAAGAGTAGAAGAGGAAAGGACCATGTGGAGCACCATAAAGAAAAGAAGAACCAAATGGAATGGACACACCCTGAGACGCAATGGGTTTGTGAAGAACATAATTGAAGGTAAAATGGAGGGAAAAGTCCCCAGAGGAAGACCCAGGAATAAGTTTATGGACCAAATAAAAAGGACAGAACATAGGAAGAGATACCATGAGGTAAGGGAACAAGCATTACATAGGGAAGGGAGGAGGGCTGCTGTCAACCAATCTTAGGATTAACGACCAATGAATAAATAATGATTATCAAGCTTTTGATTGCCTTTAGTGTTAATAGAACATAAGACTCCTATTTACTGCTTTAATTTTGTGTGAAGTAGTTTTTTTATGGTCTACGAGACCATAAATGGTTAAAGTCTATTTCGGCATATGCAGCTGATACGTCGAGCCAAAAATGGGTAAAATACGTACTTAAACATTCCTTCGGTTAATAAAAAATAACTTTTTTGTAAATCAAATCGGAAGTAAAATAATGCCTGCCCATTAGTATGCACGGGAGGACAGTGTGCCCAAGCAAGCTCTTCGTGATGCGACCGTGTTAGAGAAGGGGGGGGAGCGTTCGAGAACCCGACGTGAATCGCAAATGGCTTCGGTGGCCAGTTCATCCACCCACTTCTCATATCATCCCGAAAGTGTGCGCTTTAACCTTCTTTTGTACGGGCGCAGAGGCGTGGGAGACTAAATTTATGGCCGCTTATACAACGTCGCATCGTCGCACCGTCGGAAATGACACCTTGCGTTATTCACATGGCTCTTGTGGTTATACGCTCCGCGAGTGATATTCCGCTTTCGTCGAGAGCGACAACGAAAAATGGAACGGGGAAGATACACAACATTACTGCGGTGAGAAAATATTCGTACGAATTTACTTAGAGAGGTACTAGGCACCTATGGTGCTGATTCAAAAGTGGAGTGAGCTAACCGTCTACTTGCGTACAGTTACTTTTGATCACTAGTCATCAATATGAAGGCGATTTCCCATATCTCTTCTTTACATTCTCTTCTCTACCAACCGCTTCATTCCTACACAATTCTTCTCTTTGACGTCCTTTGTAATTATTCTTGTGTAGTCTATTCTTTGGCTTCCTCTCCCATAAATTCTTCTAATTAATTTCCTTAATTAATTGCTCACGCCATTGTGTCGTTAAATGAGTCTTCTCCTCCTCCTCATAGTGTTCATTATACTTCACTTCTCTCTATCTCTTCCTAGGGAAGCACTCCACCCGTTTAAACTTAATCATTATTCGTAAGTACTACGTGTCCAGAGCATCCATGCCTCTAATAACATATCTGTTATTGTACAGGCTAGAGAGGGGACAAATATTTTATCTCTAGAAATTCGTAGAAAATGTTCTATATCTTTGCTTTTCACTTCAAGTTCTATTTAAATAAATAGGTACTTCTGATTACCAGACGTTAATTGGAGGTACTGGCAAGAGAATTAATCACATTTAAGATCTAAAATGACTTAAAGGTAATATTAATTGACCGCAAATATCTTTGTTTTACTAACTTAGATGATTAGTTGACGCTGCAAAAGCTGCTGAACGAGTCGTTTTCATCTCAATTCTTTTGTTCTCATGATTTTAACGTTAGCGTTTTCAATCCATTTTTATAGAGGGGGTAAATATACCTGTAGAATTTTGTTATAAAATACGTTCTAAATCATTGCTTGTCATTTCAAGTTCATTTAAAGTGAATTGCTACTTCTAAATACTAGACATTAATTTGAGGTATTGGTAAGCGAAATCATATTATTTTAAACCTAACAGCACTTAAAGAAATATTTAACCATTGACCACAAATATCTTTGCTTTACTAACTTATGGCCCCTTGCAGGAACGACACATATGTATTCTATAAAGTTATGAGTCCCATAAGCTATGGCTACCATTCAATAAGTGTTGCAGAAACATTCGATAAATTTATTGGTTTCATAACTTATGACATGGAGTTACGAGTTCCATAAGTAGTGAAGATGGCGGATGCGCAATGAACCGCTTGGAGACTTAATTACTGGATTAACGAGTTGTTTCAAGACAATTGACCAGTTAATTTACTCTTACTGACTAATTATTATGGGCATCAGCAATTATTCATGAGAAAAACTTTCATAAATTTTATCCGGCGGTGCAAAATTAGAATAATATAGAATAGAAAATATTCGAAGCTATTAACTATAGGTAAATAAGTTATGTAACTAATAGATGTGTTCCTACAACCCAAATATTTTTATGTGATCTATAACTTCATGGATGTCATAGCTATTGCTTCCTTAACTAAATGTTCTTGCAACCGACCATTGGATGATTAGTTTACGATGCAGAAGCTGCTAAACGTGTCATTTAGAACTCAATGCTTTTGTTCTCATGATTTTAACGTAAATGTTTTCAAGCCTTGTTTATGGAGGGGGAAAATATTTTATCTGTAGAATTTCTTTTAGAAAATACGTTCTAAATCCTTGCTTTTCATTTCAAGTCCCACTCGCAGCCTCTCTGTTTGTACTTTCAGCTCCTCTAAACCCTTCCCATCATCCTCTCCCCACCAATTCCTCTCTCCGACCCCCCCCCCCCCTTTAGGCTCCACACACCCCCGAAATCCCATCTCCTACCCCTCCCACTCTTCCGACGCATCCACCTCCATTATTCCATCTCAACCTCCCTCGTTCCTCCTTCCCTCCCTCCCTGTCTCCCCCCCCCTCTTCACCCCCCTGCACCCCTCTGGTCCACTCGCAGAGCGCCAGCGCGACGCGGGGCGCGTCGATAAATCAGTGGCGCTATAGTTGTTTCCAGCGTCCGCCACCTCGCAGGCACTGGCGCGCGCGACGCCCGCCGAGGCGCTACCATTCTCCCCTCCGACGTGGCATCCGAAAAAGAATGAAAGCCGAAAAAAAAATGAAATTAATAAATGAAATACGAGACGGCGTAGTTTGTGTTTGTACGAATATACGTACAGATATGTTTGAAGAATGAAATAAAAAAGGGGAGGAAGAGAGATTTCATGCAATCCTTTTTTTATTCCTTTGGCGAGCTTCGCGGGTGAGATGCGTAACTCGCCGCTATTTGCTGCATAAACGTGCCATTATTCCCGTGGATTTGTGAAGGGGTGGCATTCATTGGTGGATGGGGAAGACAGGCGCGAGGGTTTAGGGGGGGGGGGAGGGGGTTCCTTCGTTTCCGATACGGTCATGCCCTCTCCTTCCGAGTCCCTTGCATCACGACGATGCTGAGTCATAGTGTGATCATGATGTGTGCGGGGGATGGAGTTAAGACCGGGAAAGAAGGGTGAAGATGCGGGTCCATACCGATAACAAATTCCACATCACCCCTATCGTCGTAGAAATTAAATTAAATTGTAAATTCTTTAATAATACGAATAATAATAATTTGTCTGTTGCCTCCAAGGCCTTTTCCATGCAGAAGCGAGCCATTAAGGCTATGTGTGGATTATCTATTCGCACCCTTGGTAAGCCACTGTTTTTAGAGTTTAAAATGTTAACTCTTTCTTCAGTTTGTATCCTTACCTGTGCTATCTTTGTTAAGAGATATCCACACCTCTTCCCTGTAAATTATAATTTCCATAACTACAACACTCGTAAATGTATTGACATACATCATCAGCATTATGCATATACTCTCTGTCAAAAGGGACCTCGCCACTCTGCCTATGAAATATATAATAAGTTCCCTGCTGAGATCAGGTGTATTTCAACACTACCATGTTTTAAAGAAAGGTTAAATCTCTTCTCGAGCAGAAAGTCTATTATTCAATTTGTGATTTTTTAAGATGAAGAGCTATATTAGGAGCTCTATTTGTAATTTGTATGTTTAATAGTATGTTTGTCTTGTATTTTTTTGTTTGTAATTGTGTTTGTCTTGTCTTTTTATGTATCTGTTTTGACGATGTCCATGGTATGTAAGATACCGTATGGAACAAATAATAGATGAACCAGTAATTGTATCTTACCAGAAGTTGTAAATAGTGTACTGCATGGTAGCATGTTCGTTTACGTGCATCCCAACTCACGTGCCTGGCATGCTGTTTAAACCACGCGAATCGGCAACATTTTAGTCATGTAAGAGGAGGAAGTGAGACATTGTGAAAAGCAGGTCTCATAAAAGAAAATATAAAATATGCAAGAAAGCTTTCAGTTGATTTAGTCTACAGAAATTACTCATCTGCTTGGTTACTGATCTGATCTGATCGAAGGAAAAGTATAAGTTACGAAAGTTTGATGTTGACTATTTTTTTCCGGACGTTCAACGTATTCTGCTAGAGCCAAACTATTATGGTTGGAATGATCATCGGAATAAAATCTAGGTAATAGACTAGAACCAATTGATTTAAAAAGTCTCTTTTTTCCGCGTACAATAAGAGACCATAATAGTTGCGATAGATCAGTTCTGGATAACACTGACCCTCTCTGGGTAAAGTAGGTTTTGCACTTTTGCTGAATATCTGAACATCATTATTAGCTATTAATCCTGCATGAAATAGCCGGCAAGATATAGCCTTGTATGAATTACTACCTTGTATTACTATTCATTATTTGCATTAATAATACTAACCAGAAGTTGAATCTAACCAGTAGTCGTAAATGGTATACTACATGGTAGTATGTTCATTTACGTAGCACTATGTTTATGGTATGACCACGTATTGCCATCCTGACTGCTTATGGCCTGCGCCTGGCATCCGGGCGAACGTGCGTGGTCCTAATTTCAGCTGGGATGAGTGCTGCATGCCTGGGGTGGAATCACCCCATGCCACACACTTTAGTGGTGGCTTGCACGGTATTTCGTAGATGTAGATGTCGTATTATTGTATTTAATTGATGGAGGTAGGCGATACTCAGTGCGATTTTGCAACGATAAGCAAGATGAACAAAAATCACTTTCCATGATTCCACTGACTTGTGAATGTTACCTTTAAAAAGATGCGATAGATGAGTGTTTCCTAAAGTTCGGAGCCCAGAAACCCAAACTTTGGAGCCCAGAACGGAGTGCAGGGGCTGCGCGAGTGATTCTCAGGGGGTCCGTACCCGGCAGTGATGAAGACGGCAATAATCGCGAAAAAAACTGCTAAAATGTTGCTTCCATCAAGCATTTTTTACTATTCTTTTAGAATTAATGGTATTGTCAATAACTTAGTGGAATTCCTTCATTACGAAATGATGAATAACTTAAGTTGTTAAATCTCGTGTTGCCAAATGGAGGACATAAATGAAGTTGTGCAAAGTGATTTATTTTTATCATGCTTGGGTAGATACTATTTTATTGTTTGCGACTTTCTTTTGTGGAAAACTATGTTATTCATCATTTTATCACTAATGTTTTGTTTATTAATATACATACCTACCGTTCATATCTCCTACATACGTACCTATAGTGTGTAATAAGACTCCTTCCAATATCTTAGATAGAGCTAAACACCAAATATTCCTTATGGCTCTAAGGGATATTTTCGCATCTAATAAGGCTCAATGGCTGAATAAGTTAGGGATCCGCTGCAATAAATGTTCAAATCGATCGGTGAAATGGAAGGCGTAAATGAAGTTGTACAAAGGGATTTACTATCATCATGGTTAGGTACTATTTTATTGCTTGTGACATTTATTCCCTCATTAATAGCTAAAGGCAACTTATGATGGTTTGCATAACCTTATCTTTGAAATGAATACATTTGTCGGAAGTGTGTGAGAAATTGAATGGAGATTTCTTTGAGTGAAATTCGATGTCAATAGACGAATAGACGCTAATAGAGGAATTTACTCAGAGTAAACATCTGTCAGTTACAAACTCCTGATACGATGCTATCTTTTGCTGAGAGATGATTTGGGGAGCTTTTCTTTTGGAACTGTTAAGGTTGAATGGATATTTATTGACGGCGAAACATTTATTTTGAACCAAACAGTAAGAGCGTAAAGAAAATTTATTCTATCCTTACTTTGTCAAAAATATCCTCACGCAATCAACTTTAATGTTCTCTGGAGTAGTTATTTTTCACCGTTGTTACAAAGAATAGTGGTTTTCCACATATCTGCCTTTCTTGTTTTACCTATATTAATGCACAGTGAAAAATGCCTCACTTTCCTACTGTAAAGAGGGTTTTTTTTTCTTTCTTCTTAAACGCTTTATTAAACTCAGAATCGCTCAAACACAGAATAGCTAAAACACAGGTAGGAAATTGTGGCTCTGAATTAAAAGGCATCATGAAATTGTAAGATTTATATCAGAATCTACCCCTCCACGCTCATTACTTCGTCCCGTAACCTCAGATACATTATTTTTTCATGACCCTTCTTTGTGGGTGCCACTTTCTTCCACTGTTCCCTTCAATATATACCTACATTCAGAATTTTAATCGGTGGGTATCTTTTGAGTTTTCCCCTCCTATTTTCACTATCTCATCTACTAAACGAATACTAGAGCCTACATCTCATTCAATCTTCATTTTTTGTTCTCAGTGATGCTATAGTTTGATTATTTAGTTTAGAGTGCTAATCTTACAAATGCGTCAGAATTCATTTAACATTTCCACTTACCAGTGTAGGCTGAAATTTTATAGTTGATGAAGCGATGTGAATCCCGATCCATTTTTATCATCCTATAATATTATTTTAAGTTAACCACCTTTTTTGCCTTTATTTTTTAATACTGTGCTCCAGAAGAAGTTAGGTTATGGCGTATACGTTACTTGAGAGTGATGGAACTCTCGCAGTTATGAAGACAGGTTGTTTGTAGAGTGGTGTCTTCCTCATTGACCATCTTTTTAATTGATCCCACTAATGAACGGTTATCGTGTGCTGTCCACACCTTCCATTCAGTTGGCAGCAAATCCAATGAATGAATCTTCAGTTACAGTCAAAATTTTAGAATCTCATAGTGTCCAGTTGGGTAAGGATGTGAAGAAGAGGCTGGTGAAGAGGTTGACATCGAGCGTAGCGTTGTATGGAGCAGAAACGTGGACCCTAAAATAGGAGAACGAGAATAGGCTGCAGGCATTTGAGATGTGGGTGTGGAGAAGGATGGAGAAGGGGAGGTGGACGGAAAGGAAGACTAACGAGAAAATGCTTAGTACGGTAGGCGGGGAGAGGAAACTTTTGAATGAAGTTCGAGATCGGCAGAGTAGTTGGCTGGAGGGAGTTATTAGGGGCGAGGGGTTGCTCAAGAATGGGAGAAAGGGAAGGATGTTGTGTAAGAGGGGATGATGAAGAAAGAGAATAGGTTTCAGGGACATCATGAAGAAGGGCAGATCGTATGCTGAGGCCTAAAAGGATAAACTTGACGAATAGACCCCGGAAAGTGTGGAAAACCGGGAGGAGATTCTCTAACATTCAGCAAATCATACCTTAACCGGTAGAATACTAAAAATGAAATTATGTCCAGTGTATTAAGAATTTTAGATCTTTCTCACACTTTGTTCTTCACAGAATCAATTTATGAAAACTATGAAGAATCTTTAGTTATAATTAAAACGATGAAATGAAAGATTCAACCTTTTTTATGCTTACCCAGCTCCTTTGATATCCACTGAATTAAAAATTCATTAATGCACCCGGAGGATTCCTGTTGGTATTGGTCGATGTGGATGAAGTATCTGAAGAAGCTGAGAGATGATTTGAGGAGCATTTCTTTTTGATGAGCAATTCGATGCGTGAGATTGCATTCAAGGGATAATTCTTTTAATGGAACAACCCGTATTCATTGGGTGATTTAATTATGTTTGTGCGTTTAATTATTTTAAGCCCGAATTAATTTGTGGCCTCTGAAAATGGAGGCAGTTTTTTTATTCAACGTCGGCGTTTGAATTGCTCAAGCGCCGAGGCCGTAAATATCGTTTACGCCGCGCATGGAGCGCTTGTTTTTTTGTGCCGCATTTGGCGAGAGATAGGAATCGCTTATTCCTGCGCGTAGTAAAGCGGTCGCCGCTGCACTCGGCCAACCGATCGCACTCCGACACGCCTCGCTGAGCACGCGTGCATCGCAATGAGACGTCCCCGCACTCCCGTGCCGCACGTCCGAGTCTTCATACGAAACCAAGCGTTGCCAACGGATTCCCCCCTTGCCCCCTTACTTACGTATGAAAATTGCTTCTCCCACGATAAAACCTATATCAAACGAACCTTCAGTTGAAAATTGAAGGTAATTTAATGAATAGTTCAACGAACTTCAAGTACAAATGAAAGGACAGTTTTAATTTAATCTTAATCCTTTGAGTAAATTCCTAACCGATCTACCTATAATTTCTTAAAGGTTAACTTAACAGGTTGATTTCCTAAAATATTACAAATTATGTTAAACTTCGATAGGGGATATATAAACTGTATATAGATATGACCGCATGGCTACATACTATGTTAAGTTGAAGCGCTTGAAATTAATCATTGAAGTATCATAATGATGAACACTCTCGGACTCTATTTTTATGCATAAATTTTACCTTTAATATCTATTAGTATATTGGTCGTCAACAATTAATTGATTCAAGGGTTTGGATGATACTCTAGAACACATTGTTCTTTCAAAGGTTGTATTAAATTTCATTGAAAAAGTTCGAGTATTTTCATGCTTATTACAGTAACTTAACTTGCCAATTTCCTTTGTTAAATCTGCCATTATATTTGTTTCAGATTATTTTTGTATTGCAAGTATATTTGGAATGTTTGTAAATTCATATTTTTTAAGCAAGGTGACTTGTAAATTTTACCATATCACTTAGCTTCTTTTTCTGCATCAACTGCATGTTCCATAGGACATTCTGCCATAGAGCAATTCATTTATATTCTATTCTATAATTTGACGATGTCATTTACATTTTAGAGAACTCAACTATCAATGATAGAATGGAACTTGAACGTGAAATTTGGTAAATAGGTGAACGGATAGGTTAAAAATGACACTTTTCCCGCATAAAACATGAAACTTTCCAATTAGGTTATTTTGGATCCGATGTTTTCGGGCTCCGGAAGCACCTTCACGTGGGGCGGAAGAAGTACGAGGCGCATCAAGCGGAGATTAGTCTAAGCTAAGAAGGCGTTCATGTTAAAAAGACTACTGCTCTGCTCAAAGAAGATAGAACTACAAACCAGGAAAACGTATGTGAAAACATTCGTGTGGAGCATAGCACTCTATGGATCGGAAACATGGACCATTGGAAAAGCTGACCAGAACAGACTAGAAGCCTTTAAAACCTGGTGCTTGAGGAGAATGTTGAACATAAAATGGAGGGACAATATAAGAAATGATGAATTGTATAGAACGGAGAAGAGGAAAGAATTATATGGAACATCATACAGAATAGAAAAAATAGATGTATTTGATACACTCTAAGGCCCAATGGGTTTGTGAAGAACATGATTGAAGGTAAGATAGAGGGAAAAGTCCCCAGAGGAAGACCCAGGAAAAATTTCATGGACCAAATAAAGAGGAAAGAACATAGGTAGAGATACCAGGAGGTAAAGGAACTGGCATTAGACAGAGAAGGGTTTAGGGCTATAGTCTACCAATCATAGGATTGAACGACCAATATGATGATGATGTTTACAGGTTGAAGTTAGGGGGAACCCACTATCCGATGAAGTAAAAACGGTATATATTTCCTCCAATATTTATTTTGTTACGACTAGTTTCGGGCTATCCGCGGCATATTCAGGTACGCCGTCATCTTACGCCTTTGAGTACCCTCACCACGTCAGCACCAGAATCAGCATGTACAAGTCTTTTGCTCGAAGATATGCAGTCTAGGCAGCGCAGATTTGGGTGAATGAGGAACTACAAACATAGTACGCGAGGAAGTGTAGCATCCTATATGGAGAACTCCGCCGCGAACTTCATTAGATTGATTGGTCTCTTGTGGATGACTTTGTGCGTAAATAAAGCAGCGAGATTTCTCATAACTTAAGGTTAGTCATCTCGGAAAAACTTGACCGACTGAGAAAACTTATTTCATCCCGCTTAGGAAATGTGTTACTTCATCAACTTCCTTTACGTTTCCTGGTAGAGCGAATGATTTGTCGAACGTTTGCAGCGACTCTTAATACAGTGAATAAGTGCCAAGGAAGTGGTGAATCTAACCATAGATAGGAATAAACTTTGTAACTTCAGGCATCACTTTGTGGAAGTATTTTATTTTCGAATTCGCATTGAAAATAAATAGGTATTGTACTTTTCTGAAGTTGACTGTGGAAAAGTACAATACTTATTTTCAATATGGTTTTGAATAGGTTAGGAATTTGCGCTACGCAAAGAAGGAATTGGTGTGATTAAAAAAATAAAATAAATTATTAATCGATGATGACATAGATGTGTCGAAAGTAGTTGTGCCATATTAAGTATTAGTGGAAGTGAATGATCTTAAATTTTCCCGGTGTATTTGCTGGATAAATGTCTGTCGGGTATTCCACTGGGTAATCAGGTCCATGTCTCTCGACGTTTCCCGAGGGTTTCAGAACCCCTGAGGATTCGGAGAACAAGTCGTTCTCCGAAACGTCGGGAGGTATGGACATGCTTTTCCGACGGAATACCCAAGAGACATTTATCCACATTAGTGGAAGTACTCACTGTGTCTGTATTCCAGGGATTAGGTCCTCTTATAGACAGTGTAGCTGGTCATTCCACGTGCCCTCAGTTGATATAATCTTATTTTGCTAATTGATCCAAAGGGTTGGTCAAAAATGATTCCAATCTGTACTTTACGCCTATATGTAATTGCGAAACAAATTACGAAGCTTCCACGACAACTACGCCAGTCAAAAAATACTGAAACCCACTAACTTATCTGTTTGGTTGAGGAATCCTGCTTTCGGTGATGGCCAGCTTTACCAAATAAAAAACGAAATTTAGGTAAAAACAATTATGCAGATCATTCCGCGAAAATAATTTAAATGAGCACTTTATCCAATCTCAGGAGCCAATTGCAGCGCCATGTCTATGAAATGAACGCATTTTGACTCAAACATCACAGTAATTGGCTAATTACCTACGAAATAACGTTGTAAGATTCGTGTATCTTATTTGTACTTGATTTCTTGAGTTTTTTTCCCTCTTAACCCTTTTCTATACTGTCTGTCTCCAGAAATATTCTTCACAACTGTGTGAACGGGACATTTTTTGGGTATATATTTAGATAGAATATCTCATAATAAAAACTATATACAGTTCCACTTTGTTGTTAATGCTGTCAACCGGTTTCAACTTGTAACAAGGTTCTACTAGCAATTTTTTTTGTGAAAATGACGCTATATATGTCGAAACCGGTAGACAGCGTTAAAAACATGGTGGAACCGTGCATCGATTTTATTATGAGTAATTCATTTTCGTCGTTCCTCAACGTAACGCCACAATCAATTGATTTGGTTATATATATTAAGATTTTTATGACACAAATAAAAAAATTGAAACAGAAACAAGAATGAAATGATACGCACCGATTATACAGAATGCAATACTGCCATCCGAATTAACATCCGATGTGTAATTGGCGTTCAAAAAGTAATAATACGATGTAGAATACATGCTACATGTGGAATTAACAGGTTATGAACTGTTTTCCATGAAAATGGAATGTAAATGATTGAAAAAATAGTATTTATCCTTCTGTTTTTCCCATTATTTCATTGAACTAATCAAATCCAATATTTGAAACTTCAAGTTCAGCTAAAGTGTGTTCAATAGCATGGAAATGTTGTTAGTAATGGAAAGAGGATAATTTTTCGATAATTTTGCAGACAATGAGTAAATGACATTTCAGTCATTTTTCGGTCGAACTGCCTTAACATCTATGTTTGCATCGACTCTTATTACATTGAATAGGTGCCAAGGAAGTGGAGGATCTAACCATAGATTGGGAAGTTGTACCATTGTCATTCCACGACAGAGCGACACAAAGAATATTACCATGACGCCTCACTACATCCCTATGTCTGACAGATGCGATATAATAAGAGCGGTTCATTGCCGAACAGATAGGTACAAGAACTCACCCTTTCCACGCACAATTAGCGACCACAATAAAAACTGAGCTCCACTAAATACACTCCCATGATACATGTCACCACTTCACCTCCCGAAATCTTATCCCTTACATCTTTACACGGCTGGTGTCCTAACACCCCCTGCCACACTATTATGCGGCGGCTGGCTGGGTATTATGTAGATATAGATGTGTACAGATGCTATAAAACCATCCGAATCAATATCCGATGCGTAATAGGCGTTCAACAATAATAATACGTTGTAGAATACCAGCTACGTGAGGACGGAAGAGTAAAAAAGATAAAATTTGTGACTTCTACGCTTTATTTAAAACTAAAGACGTTTATTGTGGAAGTTTCAAATGTTATATTGTTTATTATGACGTTCTTCCACCATGTGTAATCTTCTAGTTTCCATATTAGGACTGAAGAGGTTATTAACCGTTTTCCACGAAAATGTCTTGTATAATGAATGGAAAAATTCTATTTATCCTTGCGTTTGTCCCATTATTTTATTGAACTATTCCTTTCCATTATTTATAACTTCAAGTTTAAATTCAGTATTTAATAGAGTGGAAATGTTTTACATAATTATAAAAAGAGTGACTTCACCCACACGTAGTCGATGGAATGGGAGTCACCCACACAATAGTCGATGACATTAAAAAGAAACAGCTTGTGCGGTATGGTCGCATACAATGTATGACGAATGAGAAATTACCTAAGCAAATTTTTATAAGGAATCCACAATCTAGAAAAAAGAGTAAGGTCCAAAATTAGTCGGAGAGAAGGCATCGAAAAGTCAACAAGAAAAAAACAGTTGGCAGAAGACCAGTGGATGATTAGAGAACAGTGGCGATTGGGCATTGGATAGTGCCGTAGAACGTTAAAAAACCGAATTTATATGCATAGAAAGAGGAAGAATTTTCGAAAAGTTGGAAGACTATGAATGAAATGATATTTCAGTCATTTTACGGTAGAACCGCCTTAATATCTACGTCAGAAACGCTCGGATTCAAAACATAAATGGGTCTGAACGAGAGATTCCACCAGTGACACCAATAGCGCATGAAGAAACCAGGAATAGGAGCGAGCTCCAAATGGACTCGGACCTTGTCGTGTTTTTCTGCCTCCTCAACAGGGTGGTTTCCCTCTCCTAATAGGATGAGGCCCGTCGCAGACCTTGAGCCTCTTGACTACATCCGCCACCGCTCGCCGTCAACTGTCTCTAATGCCGGCATTATGGCCGATTTGCGGGACCATATAAGCGGCGCTTGTTTCACTGGCGGAGGAGTCAACTAATGTCCCGTATTAAATGTCACTCTGGATTCTCTCCGGGAGGGGAATGATGGTCTCAAAAGCGATCGAGAGGTGTGGCAGGCGTCGATGCTTCGGCTGCGGAGCAGAAATTCTCCTTCAGACCGTGGGCGGGCGCCTGCTGTTGTTGTCCGGGCCCTCAAGTGATGAGTGGGCGGAGTGGCGACAGAGCTGCCCTCTAGCGGTGTGCTCAGATCAAAGCGTGTGCTCCGACAAAGAAATTGGGAGGGGAGAAGCGGTCTTTGGAGTGGGGTGGCAGTTTTTAAAGCGAGTTGCCCAGGTAACGTTTATCCCATCCCTCGAACGGAGAGGATAATATTCCTCGGGGGCCCTTGAAGCCCATCAAAAGACGGTTAACAATCTTGCTGACGTTGAACGGGCTGGATTACGAAAACAAAGAAGGCTCTCGTCTGCCACAAAGGGGGAAACTCAGTTTAGCTCTTTTGATGGGACAAGAGCGTTTCATCCGGTTGATGGGGACTAAAAGGTGGATACCATTATTGCATTGTAACCACTAGCATCATTAGACTCGTGTCGAGTTATCTTTTATCCATTAAGAGTAAGTTAAGGCGTCTTTGACGAGAAATGTGGCATGATAGAGGAAATAGGTGGGTAAATGTGTAAGCGAATTTCTGAGAATAGGGACAGGGGCCATTTTTTAGACATACGTTCATGTGTGCGCCTGAAAATAAAAAATCATCCCTCGGTATCTTTTCAAATAGATATTTACCTCTACATCTACATAATACCCCGCGAGCCGCCGCATGGGTGTGTGGCAGGGGGTGTTAGGTCACCAGCCGTGTAAAGGTGTAAGTTTTTTGGATATGAAATGGTGACATGTATTATAGGAGTGTATTTAGTGGAGCTCAATTTTTATTGTGGTCGCTTATTGTTCGCGGAAAGAACGAGCTTTTGTATCTATCTGTTCGGCAGTGTATCTCTCTTATTTTATCGCATCTGTCAGACCTAGAGATGTAGTGAGGAGTCATGATAATATTCTCTATATCGCTCTGAAAAATATCAGTTCTGAATTCATCAAGCAAACTAAGCCTAGCTTGTAACCTCCGAGTCTCTAGGGGCTCCCACCTTAATCCCTCGAAAAGTTATGAGACACTATAAGTACGCTCGTAGCAGGTTTTAACGAAGCGCGCTGCTTTCCTTTGTATTTTTTTAATTCTTTTGGTTAAATCTTTATGACCAGGGTCCCAAATGCTCGCGGCGTATTCGACGTGTGGCCTAACCAGAGCGACGTAGCATCTCTCATTGACTTTTTCATCCGAGGACCGAGGACATATTGATTAAAATTAGACTTAAAATTAAAGGAGGGATAGGTCCCTGGTATCCCACGTTCCTTTATACCCCCTCCTCTCCTTGGTTTCCCGATGTTTCTAGGATTTTTCGTCATATCCTTATGCTCAGTTGTCTCAGCCATGGCTTCATGGAAATGACTCAACATTGAAAATCAAGTAACTTTATTATTCACATAAATTTGATTTGAAACCATAAGAAGTTGATGCTAGTTTTGGACCTTCTTTGGTTGAATTCCTTGATATCAGGAATAGAAGAATTAACCCTCCAATGCCAAACCACATACCATCATAAGGTGATGCTGATGAAACCGGTTGTGTCAATAAATCTAATACCATTTGGAATTGCAGGTTAATTCTTCTATACCTGGCCATAAGAAGTCTTAAATAAAAAAATCTTTAAAGTAATAACACTTCTGAAGTCTTTAAAGGTCTTTAAGAAGTCGTAAATAAAATTTGTGTGGAATACAAAGTTATTTCATTTGCAATATCCTTATGCCGCCTCTCTTAACCCCTACCTGCCTCATACTTCCTACGCCATACCTTCCTTTCAGGCATATAAATACGATGTCTCCTTTTCCTTGAGTGTCTTGTAGCTGATGATAACTCCGTGAGTCGAATTTCGTGGTACATTATAATTAAAATCAGCGGAAAAGTGAGATTGATGTTTCTTATGGAGGCAACATTTTACTATAATACGCCTGGATCTGTTCAGCTTCCTCATTTTCATGTCTTTTGCTTTCATTACCTTTAGTGGGTGCCTATGCCCCTTCTCCGAATATGATGCATTTGCTTTCGGGTTTTTTGCTTGTCACCGGTGGACTGGTTTCGTTCATAATATTCAGTTGCCATAGCAGTTGTTGAAATAACTCGTCTATGGTATGTTTTGTGGTTTCAAAATGTCTTTATCGAGAAATAAATTACTTGAAGAGCCATTATAAATTGCTTTTTCCAGCCAAATTGTACAAATCTCGATGTATTTATGTTTCCTAACGACTTCATCGTGTTGGAAATTGAAAAACATTTTAAGTTGTGTAATATTTTGTAATTATATCAAATATTTACTGAAGGTGATGAGGGAAATTATAGTGTGCGAAATACAACGATTTCCTATCGCAATCGTTGTGCGAAGGTCACGATGAACCTTCTTGGGTCGATTTATTTAAAGTCAGCGATGCACGTGGAAATATGAAAATGCTCAGTATTTTCTGCATTCCCAGTCATTTTCAGTGAAGAATCTCGGTTAAGACTGTGTATTACTTTCGCACTTAGTTGTTAATCTTATTCCATTCAATACCAACACCTTTTCAGTCATCACATCCGTCTGAGGCCAACCCTCATTTATTGATTGTTATTTTTGGTGGACGACTATAAAATATTCTCAGCAGCATACGTTTCCTGTTGCGCGAAACGCTGTCATTGGCTCATTCCAGATGAGCGAATGGGAGGACGAATAAGCAAGCACGTGAATAATATACAATGGTGGTGAAATTGGGGAAAATATGGCGAAGCTTTTAATTTCATTATTAGCATTATTTTAAAAACTTTTTTTCTCTTCCTCGAGTTCTATGTGTTTCAGTCGCCGAATTGAAACGTTTTGCGGTACCTACCCATTGATTAATTTTATAAGCTTGGCTGATGAAACGGTTTGTTTGCGCCTTATCACGTAGAATACTGGAAGAATGGGTGTTACAGTCACCCACCCAGGGTTATCAATCACGTGAACTCATTTTTAGTCAGTGTGGTCGAAGTACTACCAACTCTTAGATAATAATGCCGAAGTCTGATCCTCAACTGAAGTCTGTTCATGTTCTGCTCTTGATACATAATTCTTTTAACATAGGAGTTAAGACAACACGTTGAACGTCTGTTTTACTTACATAATGACTAATCCTAACTCAACTCTCAATCTGTTTAGTCATTCTTTAGGATTGGGAAAAACTTGACGTTTTTAGTTATTATTTAGTGAAGTCTAGTTATCGAAGAACTTAAAATACTTAGCATTTTACACGAACAATTCATCAAAAATCTTAACTAAAGTTTTCCACTGAAGCCTGGCTTGGTAACACGTCATTTATAGTCCATATAGAGAATTGTATATGTTTTTCTTCAAGTATGCACTTACCTCCACCGACCAACACCATAAAATGTCATATTTACTCCCAACAGACAACCTTTCCGCGGTGATTAAGTTGAAAAAGACCCAGCGCGAGTAAATATTTCAGTTTTTTCAATAAAAATTTCTCAGTGATTTTGCATGAATGGCTGCATTATCCGATATGTCCGTGAAAATTGCTGACGATCTCCCCTGAATGGGCTTTTTCATTAACCCGGAAGAGACCTGAACTGGCAAGTCATGAAGGGGCCTTGTAATAAGGTATCGGCCCTAGGGTGTGGGGGACGGAGGCAGAGGGGCCGAAACTTCGCAGTTTGACGAAGGGAGCGCTGGAAAGGGGCTGGAGCTGGGAATAAGGGTACGAGGGTGCTAGTATGGGTGTCAAGGGGAAATCTCGTGTTACCAGGGGGACCGAGGGCTGCCAACTGAGTGAGCTTGGAAATAAGTAAATATTTGTTTATAGTGTATTTGTATTTACATCTGTGACATATGTTTTATGAAACATGGGGAACTATTAAAACAGAAACAACAATTGCACTATTCCACAAGGGATTCTATTGCGTACGACACGTTTCAGCTCACGGAGCCATCATCAGGTACAAGACATCAGGTACAAGACAGGTACAACAGTGCAATCGTTGTTTCTGTTTTATTATGACGAACTTCCACAGTATCTCGCCTAAATCTGTTGAAATTATCTGGAACTATGCTTGAATCGCGGGGCAGTAAAGCTTGGATGATGCCATTGGCAGAAAAGAGGGTTGCGGGTATGTAAATATGATAGTTCAATTGAACTAGTATATAATAAGAAATATTGAACGAACGGTGTGCATCAGCAGCTTGGGAGAAGGGATATGGAATGTGATTAAGGATCTGTAATGCCTGGGCACTCGTATAATCTTACTTTTTGCAGCTTTAATGAATAATAATAATGTATTAATGAACGCTCTTCACTCTACCCCTGTTCTTTAAAGTCACAGATTTCGCAATCGCAGAACGAATTGCACGAACTGCGGCTGCGAGTATTTCGCTGAATTGTAAGTTCGCGTTTTGGATATAATTTTCGACTTCGCTCAAGAAAAAAATCATGATCGCATCTGTGGTTTCTCTAGAAACTGGAGAAAAATACGGGAAAATGCTTCGTAAATATGGTGAATTTTGTGGGAAGATAAATTGACAAAGAATCAATCTACGTGGTGCGTTTTTGAGTTCTCCGATTGCCATAACTTGACTGGAAGAAGAAAAGGCTTGTGTGCTAGCTGTAATTTACAGAACCTGTTTGACACCAGCCAAGAGAAATGTATCTTTTTCAGAAAAAAGATATCTTTTCAACGTTGAAACCGTATCCAATTGACTGTCCTGGTTAACCAGAAAGGTGTTTCAAAAACGGTCAAAATCACCGACCAGTAAGAATGAGAAAGAATGTCCCTTAACGTAAACTCAGCGAATTGGAAGACACGAACTTTTTAGGCCGACGTTTTGAAAATAATGATTCCGTAGTCCAAGAGGTTACTCGTTGGCTGCGACAGCAAACAGCCGACTCATTTGCTGCCGACTGTCAAGGACTGGTAAAGAGATGTGATATTTGTCTGAATGTACAGGGTCAATACGTAGAAAAGTGAAATAAACCTCAGGAAGTGACCTTGTTCATTATTGCCCCTATTTGGAGGGTTATTTATTAACTTTACCCTCGTACCTATGTTGTTATTTCTGATAAAAAAAGATGATTTTTGTATGGTTTGAAAGTCTCTCCCAGCTTCAAGAATTCGTATAAAGCAAGAGAACTAATAACCTAGTGGTATGAAATTTTATCAATAAAAAATTATAACTTTTACAATACCACAATATAAAGAAAACTGGCTAAAAAAAGATGATTTTCGTATGGTTTGAAAGTCTCTCCCAGCTTCAAGAATTCGTATAAAACAAGAGCACTAATAACTTAGTGGTATGACATTTTATCAATAAAAAATTATAACTTTTACAATACTACAATATAAAGAAAACTGGCACGTCTGGGTTTCAATGCATGAGCACCATCTTCAGGTGGTTCTCATGCATTGAAACCCGGGTCGTGCCAGTTTTCTTTATATTGTGGTATTTTAAAGGTATAATTTTTTTATTGCAAGAATTCGTTGGAAGAATATTTATCTCCATCCGAGATTCGACCCGGCGACTCTCGACCGTAGATAGCCCGAGCATTCATGAATATAATTGAGTCAGCCGCCCGTCGAAGGCGAAGGGCAAGCAATGCTTTTTCCTTCCGTTAGACCCGGCGGTAGTTACCCGCGAAGCAGCGGACGACGCCGTGCCAATCCGAATCAAGGATGTCGTCTCTGATTGGTTGATGGGGTCGCGTCGGCACATTCCCCAAGAGCTTTGATTCGGTAGGAGGAGTGTAATGAACACGGAAGCACGTTGCGACGACGGACAGGGATGGGGGAGTGGTCGGGGGTGGGGAGCAGGGGGGGAAGGTGGTCAGGAGTGGGGGATTGTGGGAGGCGGAGAGTAGAAGGGGTGGAGACGAGAGGGAACGAACACACGATTTGATTTATCGATTGTGCGACGCCGGGGAGCGTATTAGGCTGGGGGGTGGAGGGGGAGCGGAGGGCGGAAGCTTTGTCTTGGCGATCGAGGGACGAGTTGGGGGAGGGGGAGTGGAGAGGGGGGGGAAGGCTGGCAGGGGTTGTCGGGGGAAATCGACGGAGAAGCAAAAAGATCCATTCCACACCCACAACTTTCAGCATTATCCCGGGGAAATACGGCGAAAATATATTACGTGGCACTCTACAAAGAAAACAAGGCTGGTCTTAAGGAGGCTCTCGTCTGACTACGTGTGTCGAAACAAGTACTACGTTACACATTTTTTCTATTTGGTGTGATAAAATCCAGCCTTCGCTGATGAAATGGATTATCTATTGATAACCAAAATGAAGGTACTAATGGTTGGTCTTAAGTTGGCTTTCGTCTGACTACGTGTGTCGAAACAAGTACTAAGTTACACATTTCTTTCCATTTCGTTTGAAAAAATTCAGCTTTCGCTGATGAAACGGATTATCTATTGAAAACCAAAATGAAGGAGTAAAATTTGCAAATTATTACACGAATGATGACTACATTGTCCAGCCATTGGAACCGACCGTAGTAAGTAATATTCAGAGGGGTTCTTCAAATCAAAAAGGCTGGCAGGGGATGTCGGGGGAAATCGACGGGGAAGGAAAAAGATCCATTCCACACCCACATCTTTCTGCATTATCCCGGGGAGATATAGGGAAAATATGTAAAGCAGCACACTACAAAGAAAACTAGGCTGGTCTTAAGGTAGCTCTCGTCTGACTACACGAGTCAAAACTAGTACCACGTCACACATTTTTATCTCAATGGTCGTTAAATCCTAAGATTGGCTGACTGCAGCCCTCCACCCCTCCCAATCTAATGCTAGATCCCTTTCTTCGTGGAATCACTTCCTAGGTACTTCTCTCTTATTAGGTCCTGGAATTCATTCCTTCGTCTTCCTCTGGGGATTTTTCCCTCTATTTTGCCTTCAATTATGTTCATCACAAATCCATTGTGTCTCTGGGTGTGTCCAATCCATATGGATCGTCTTTTCTGTATGGTGTTCCATGTGGTCCTTTCCTCCTGTACTCTTCTGTACACTTCATCATTTCTTATTTTGTCCGTCCATTTCATCTTCAGCGTCTTCCTCTAACACCAGGTTTTGAAGGCTTCTAGTCTATCCTGGTCAACTTTTTCAATGGTCCATGCTTCCCATCCATGGAGTGCCACGCTCCGCACGAGTGTTTTCACATACTGTTTCCTGATTTGTAGTCCTATCTTCTCTGAGCACAGTAGGTGTCTTTTTCCCATGTACACCTTCTTAGCTTGGGCTATTCTCCGCTCGAAATCCATTGTACTTCTTCCGTCCCACGTGATGATACTTTCGAGATTCCCTCCGAGTGGTCTATTTTCTCTCCTCTCAGTGTGACTTCTACATTCAACTACTTTCTTCCGTATACTAGGATTTTGGTCTTCGTCTTACTTATTTTCATGCTGTAATTTTTATCTATTTAGTTTGAAATATCCAGCTCTCGCGGATGGAATGAGTTATCTATTGACAATCAAAATGAAGGAACACAATATGCAATTTATTACTCGAATATATTTGTGATGATGACATTGTCCAAGCATTGGACCCGGCCGCAGCAAATTACAACTCATAGGGGTTCTTGAAATCAATAAGTTGCTTTTCCCAAATTTTTTGGATTTTTCGCCTCAAAATAAAATCGTTGACTTAGGCCCAGGGTTTTATTTTATTGGGTCTTAAAAAATGAATTGCCTCCAAGGTTTAAGATTGACAATTTCACTTCCAGATGGATAAAAAATTGCCGTTTTTGTTAATAGAATTAGCTTTTTAATACTCGCTTTTGTCTGATATTTTGCGTTTTAAACTCCAAAGTATTTCTTTTTTTCTCTTTTTTAACTAGGTAAATTTATAATCTCCGTGGCAACCGCAGTATGGACTTAAGGAAGAACTTATGCATAAGACCTGAAGGACATCGTTTATGTGACAAATATGGGAACTAAAGTGTGATTTTAGGTGGGGTTTTTTTCACCCCATCGACTTCAGGAATGTTTTATGAGCGGTAAATAGTGTATTTACTTTGCACGTCACATCATTGTTGCAATTGTCTTGCTGTAAATGTAGTAGTTTTTTCCTAATCCCTTTTCATTTCAACGGAATTCCCCCTAATACTTATCAAAAACCGTTATTAATAGGTCATAACCGATAGGTATCATTCAGAGAATTTAATGATAAAATTTACAATACTACAGACTTAAAGACACACGACCCGGGCTTCAACGCTTAAGCGTCATCTTCAGGTCATTTAATTTTTTCTTCGGACTTATATTATTTATGATAGGTATCATTATCAGTTTAACATTTAGATAGCAGCATGGGCCCTAATTGAAATTCGTTTGCTGTGTAATATCCGTAAGGTATGAGGCGCGATCCTACGAATATAATTAAGTTTATTAACTAATTTCCACAGAGCATATTAACTCCGCATCAAGTTTTCCAGCATCCCAATGTGAAACCCTAAAATACGCTAAGTTTATCTGATTTGGGACTGTGTTGGAAATAGTTTCCTGCTTAACGTAAAGGTGGGCATACGTAGTGCTTGGAAACTTCACCTTTTACGTGGCTCTTACTGTAAAAAAAATGTGTAAAGCTCATTATAATGGACTGAGAAAGCAATATTAACTTAAATGAATAAACGAGAAGGTGAAGCTTAAGGTGACTGGGTCAGTAATAAATAATCCAAGACAGTATAATCCTCAGAATTCGTAAAAAGTGGGAAGCGACCTCGGGGAAGAATACGCATACAATAGATAGATAATGCGAAAAGAAACTTATAGAAGAGAGACATAACCTGTGGTTAAGTGTGTGAAAAGGAAATATGGAATAACTGAAAAAATGGAGGAGCTTGGTCAATACCTGGGCATATGTATGGTGGAACAGGAGCAGAAATGGCTGGCCTAGATTATTTTCTTAAGTCTTTAACTTCAAATAACTTATAGTCATAGACTCTCAATCATCCAAATGATCGAATTTTGAGGTTACCGGGAGATTGTCGTCTTGTTTTGTTCCATCGTTGGCTTTATCCTCTCGGATTGTGGCGCTACGCGCACGCTTTGGACTACTTCTTAACATCGTATGTAATGAGCATGTGTTTCGTTAAAGTTCATAAAAATCTTCATGTGAGGAGGATTCATCGGTAGCTTAACTAGATAAATCGCAAGCGATATCGAGGGACTCGGGCTCGACTCCCGGTCGTGGTGAGAGATTATTGCTCATCTTAGATGTCCATTCAGATGAAAAGAACTATGATAATACCACACTGATACCTATATTATCTATGCTAAGTCACAACAGGGTCTTGTTTTTGGGATTTTTAGTTCTCTCGCCATGCAGTACGGAGGAAATAGAGGAAAGGAATCGTTAGATCTGTTTCGTTTCTCAGCTTTGACTTGACTTTTTTTTTCACGCCGTAAGTTTAAAACGCCTACACTGCGGAAGTTTATTTCGGGATTCTATAATAAATTTATGTATCAATCAATCTGGGTGATTAATAGATTTATTTTGATAAATATATGAGAAAACGAACAGACTACTCACTGCTAAATTGTTACGAAGGCTTCCGCGTTTTTCTAGTTTATTAGTATTTTTCGAGTTCTCCCCACGTTGCACCATTATTGCGGACGACCGTCAGGACCTGATGAATTGCGTATATATAAAATGGATAGTTAAAGTTATCCAGTAGTCCCAACTTTGTTTTCCTAACTTAGTATTTGACTGAAATTAGTCGATTTGTTAACCATAACTTGAGACTGCTTTGATGAAGTTCAATGTATTACACCTAGCCACCATTAGGACCTGATAAAGCCGACTGGAACGCCTGCGAAACGGTCAACCACAAAAATGTTGCAACGCGGGAAGAACCCGAAAAATGCCAATATCCACTGCTACGAGATCGAGGCGTAAGATAAACGTGATTTTCAAAAGAAGTCTCACTGGGGTACATACGCGAGCCATATCCCATGGAAAACGGCCTAATTTTTTCGGTTGTCTCGGGCGTGACTTCGTGGCATTTGCTTAGCATTGTAAATTATAAGTATAACTTAGTTTTTCCGCATAGATTTATGTGTGTGGAAATCTATGAGTAAAAACTAAGTTATAATCTTTAAAATGAAAACACTTAGTTCTTTTCCACCAATATATTAAAGACAATTCGTCCGGTTTCGACCTTTTCAGGCCATTATCAAGATTACAATACAAAATATCATGGAACAGCGCAGTTTATATAAACCTCAGTTTATATAGAAAACTAAGTTATACTTATCATTTATAATTTTTTCGGCATTAATCTTGAAAAGCAAGTAAATGAGTGACTGTTATTTTTATGTACCTTTTTGGAAAGGTGTGATTGTTTTTGTTCAAAACAAGGTCGAATTCAATAAATTCTACGTGAAATGATATATCGCTCAAGCCACCTTAAGAGACGGAAGAGAACTGCCGTCTGCGCCGCCATCACGGAACGAGAAGATCACTCGGAATTCTTCTCGACTGGTGGAATTTTATTTCCAAAAATGTATCGCTTGCCATGTAAGGCTCACAGGTGGCTGGGTGTGGTTTTCCAGACATTTCGATGGCCGCTATTCGGCCCTTTCAGCTTTTTCCGCCTTGCCGGTGAGGGATCCACTCGTGCGAAGAGCGTTCGGAGAGAAGAAATTCGGGTGTTTTGAGAGGAGGACCGAAGGGAAGCGGGAGGGAGGGAGGTCTTTCCAAATGGCGGCGATGGCGGAAGGAGAAGCCGGGTTTGCTTGAATCGGAGGGCGCCCTCAAGTCCCTGCTGTAGTGTAAATTCTTCCCGCATTCATTCCTTCCAATCAAATTTTGCGATAATTTATTCTCTTTACAATGAAAAGTTGACTTTGTCTGATTCAAAATTTTATTTTCTCTCTTTAGAACTTTAAAACATTATGGATTTCCGCCGAGTTACGCCGGAATCAGTATCCTATAATTTCTACAGTTTAAGGTCGTTTGAGCATAATATCATTTCACCTATTAATCAATGAATATGGTCTCATTTTAAAGAGAAGTATTTCACCCTTCCAATGGCACAAAACATTCATCCCCTTACGGCATTACTTTCCGAGATATTTGCAAAAGAATACCTGCCCCATTCCATGGGAAATGGTACGTGTATGCACTCAATTGAGAGCTTATTTAAAAAATTAGTAATGTCTAACCCCTAAATCTCGCCATTAAATGAACTGTGTGTAATTTGTATGTTTTCTCATCTATTTTTGAACTTTAGTCATATTGTCACCGCAGAAATTTCATCGGGATCAAGAAAAACCTTACGTTTTGAAGGATTTACAAACGTAATTCGCGAAAAAAAGATTCAGTTAAAGCTTATATAGATATTTTCACTTTATTACTTACAATTTCTGTCATATAAAAATATATTGTTCCACCATTAATAATGCAATATTTTATTTTTATGCTCTACAGCTGGTGAAATTAAAACTTACGATTCGAATATGGTCCCTATTAGGTATGACTGGGGAACTATCTCGCTCTAACTGCCTTAAGTGTAAAGACACAGGTAGATCTTTATTGTTCAAAATGCAAAGCATTACCCGTGTCTAAATGATCTTACAAATAAGATTGAGAAATATGCCTAATGGACCAAATAAAATGATTTTGTTAACCCTACTTGAGGAGTTAACAGAGTCATTTCATTTGGTCCATAATGGATAACTTCCACCGAGTAAAGCCTGCAACTATTTCTTTTGTGAAGTATACAGAAGTTGCGAACCGCATGTTAACCGATAACCCTCGGTCGTTTGTTGTACTATCGGGGCATCCTCGTTTAACTCTCCAATAAACGTCACTGCGTGATCCATTTCTGAGGCTGAAGACTTTTACATGGTTTTACAGAAAGTGAACAAATACTGCACTGCCTCGATACACCGACGGTCGAGGTTAAGAACGTCACATCACTAACACGTCCACATCTACATACCACCCTGTGAGCCGCTGAATGGGAGTGTGACGGGGTGTTAGGACACCAGGCATGTAAATATGCAAGGGATAAGGTTTTGGGAGGTGCAATGGTGTATTTAGTGGAGCTCAATTCTAATTGATGTCACTTATTGTACGAGGAAAGAACCATTTTTTGTACCTGCCTGTTCGGCAATGTATCTCTCTTATTTTATCGCTTCTGTCAGACTTAGAGATATGGTGAGGCGTGATGATAATATTCTCGGTGTCGCTCTGAAACACACCAGTTCTGAAGCAAGCTAAGCTTAGCGTGCAACCTCCGAGTTTCTAGGGACTCCGATCCACTTAAATCATGGAGCGAAATTTGATCCCTGCGGTAGAGGAAATTCATCCCATATCCATTTTTTCCAATCAAATTTTGTGATAATTTCTACTGTATAAATTCACCGGTTACTCTCTTTTCTTTAAAATGCAAATCAGTGGCTGGAAGGACCCGTGTTTACATGATCTTAAATATAACATAGGGAAATATACATAAGTTAAGATTCGAATGTGAATCGATAACCCTCGGTTGTTGGTTGTTTCTTGCAGTTGATCCTCGTTTAACTCTCTGGGAAGCGACTCTACCTTATCTATTTCCGAGGCTGTGTACTTTTAAATGGTTCTACAGAAATTTCACTAATACATCATCGCCTCAGTATACCGACGGTCAGAGTTAAGAAAGCACGTAATATCACTAACACTTAAACCATTGGACAAAATTTGTTGGAATAGTTTCATCAACGCAGACTCTTTCGCTACTGAATAGGAGGAATCTACAATGCTTTATTTGAGTTTTTCAACTGACTCAACAATTAACGCCAATGGAAACAAAACTGCTTTATGTCTTCCTCACAAGCTAAAAAGCTTTAAGTTCACGCGCGGTGTGGATGTATAGTATGGTTTTATTTACAGGATAGATAAATATAATTGGCAAACAGTTGTAGAATCATGGACTAAACATCGTAAAAGCAGTTGAGCTATTTTCAAAAGTGAAGATTCAGTCTGGTCAGAGACGAGTTTTGAGAAAGTACTTGATGCCAGAGAGATTTCTGAAGCTTTTGAATCTGAAAAATAATATCCTGCTGAACCCTAAGTTCGCCCAAGGATCATTTGACGCCTGTTTGACCGGAAAATATCTATTTAATCAGTTTCAGATCCTAAAGCGAGTTCAGGTGCTACGCAATTTTTAATTCACTGCTATACATAAGGTGGACAAATTATTTCGCAAAATTAGCGATCGCTAACTGCATTTTGGTGGGATTATTTTTTTAATTCGTAGGTTTTCTTCAATTTGCCAAACGGCCTTGGCCCAACCAAAGTGAGCACCTTGATACCTATGATAAGAAGGAATATTTGACATAAGTTCAGTTATTTCATCGGCGGAAAGTATATGAGTGCCGGTCCTGAACGAAAAGAATACAGATTTTCTCTAGAATATTCGCAATGGTGAACTACTCATGGATACATTATTAGATATGCTGAATGAGTGTAGATCTACTTAGCAAGGGAAATCTAACTGATGAAGTTAAAGTAAATTGAATCCCTAACACTAATGGAAGAGGAATAAAAGATCTATGTACCATACTACTCTCGTTAGCAAAGATGTTATCAGCAATCAAATCTGACATAATTGAAAAATGACATGTAGATTATTAGGTTTACGATACGACTTAAAGGATCAGCAAAATCCATTTTATTTCCGAAATTGCATAGATAATTTCTGCTGAGCAATCTGGCAGAGATTCCAAATTGATATTCCAAAACCTTACCTCACCTTCTGATAACTTATCTTCGGATATACAGGGGAATATATCGTGGGGAATACACATACAATACATAGGCGTCACAGAATTGAAGAAACTAGGATATATTAAGCGGATAATAGGAAGGTCCCCGCATGAAAAAGTAGAAGAGAGGTGCTACTTCCTTCTGGTTAGGGCACACCTCGAATACGCCCCGAGCATTTGGGACCCTGGTCATAAAAATATCACCAAAAAAATTAATAAAAGATAAAGGAAAGCTGCACGCTTCGTTAAAAACTGCTATGAGAGAACATATAATGTTCCACAACTTTTAGAAGGATTAAGGTGGGAGCCCCTCGAGACTCGGAGGCTACACGCTAGGCTTAGGTTGCTTGAGAAATTCAGAACTGTTGTATTTCAGAGCGACACACACACACGCCTCACAACACATCTAGATCTGACAGAATCGATAAATGCGCTCTTTAATTAATTATAAAATTATTCATTAATTTGTGAGCTTAAACAGGGAGATAGAATTTCATATTGGGAGATTTTGATACCTCATCTACGCAGGCGTTTGGAGGAAAGTATTGGCTTCTTTTCATATTTCGTTAATATCTCTAATCGTAATGTACAAATGGCGGCGATAACTACAGAAAGAGAAAGAGTTCGATTACTTTTCCTCTGGAAATGCATTGCTAAACAGATAGGTACAAAAATTCGTTCTTTCCGCGCACAATAAGCAACCACAATAAAAACTCAGCTCCGCTAAAAACACTCCCATAATACATGTTTGACCTCCCAAAACCTTATCCCTTACCTCTTTACACGGCTGGTGTCCTAACACCCCTTGCCACATGCCCATGCGGCGGCTCGCAGTGTAGAAGGTAGATGTAGATGTACAGTAATACAAGGTAGGTCGTTTTGCATCGTTAAAGTCGAACGCTTTGACGTAGTTTGAATTACAGCAAGTGGTACATAAATTCATATTATCCGCACACAACAAGAGGCCACGATAAAAACTGAGGTCCACTAAATACACTCCCATTATTCACTTCATCATTTCACCTCCCAAAGTCTTATCCCTTACATCTTTACACGGCTGGTGTGCTTAAGTTATTCATTTATTTGTGAGCTTAAAACAGGGAGGTAGAATTTCATATTAGGAGGTTTTGATACCTTAACTTCGAAGGCGTTTGGAGAAAAGTATTGGCTTCTTTTCACATTTCGTTAATATTTCTGATCGTAATTTTTATATGGCGGCGATAAATACAGAAAGAGAAAGAGTTCGATCACTTTTTCGCCTGAGATCTAAATTATACTCACCAATTCGTGTATGTTGCTGATGTCAGCTCCACTCTTTCCGCCTTGCTTAGTTAATTTAGCTGAAGTGTTTAAGATCGTCATTTAAAATATTCAAACCGTTATTTTCTCAGTGTTTATTTACGGTTAACAGGATCATGATATGTGAAGTAAGTGTTTTATTGACATTTTAGGTACAATCTTGTGATCATATATCCATATTTAGGGCGTCAGAGCAACTACTGTTTACTATTTTAGGTTTTAATGTACATTCCATCAAAAGCAACGACTAGGAGGGCCGAGTTCTGACTGTCCTTTAGTTTCGAACCTTTTAATTATATAGCACTTTAATTTTATTATTTACTAACTATACTGGAAAGAGCCATTCAAGTATATTACTTACAAAAACTGGCGCTCTCCTACAAACTTGAAAATGTTGTCGATCATGACACCAACATGTGTTGGGATATAAATGTGCGGTGTAGTATAGCAGCCTTTGTCAGGAAATGCTAGTTTCTATTGTTGGGAAATAATTGTAGTATAGCTGTAAATGTGGATGAAGAAAAATATTAAAAAGAGAGATAGACAAGGTAAATCCGATGCAGCAGCTGTATTATAGACTTATCTCCATCTGTTTGGCTGATAAAAGTGATCATATAGATGGATAGATAAGTGACTTCATTTAATGGGAATGATCGAGACTCTAGAGAATCCTTTCTTCCTGATATTTTCTCTTCCTCCCGAAGAAAATAGTTCAAGAGATTCAAAAACACTAGGAATAATTGCCATAAATTGTTTAGTTAAAAGGAAAGAGCATTATTAAGTTTTTTTCAGAAAATAGAGCTAAGATCTGCGATTTCAAACTTATCAGTGGAAGTAGTTACAATCAGAAAATTGCATGACCAATGGGTATACCTTCAAATAATAAAGCTGACACACAATAACTTAAGCATGGTGTGATATCCGTAAAAAGAAATAAAAAACTAATCAGAAAAGAAAGTTTGTTTCCGTTTCTGATTTAGCTGTAAATTTTAGTCCAGGGTATAACTGATTGAAAATTTGTAGCACTGTTGATTCAAAGCAGTATATGAGGCAAGATAGCAACCTACTATTCCCGTGGAATGTTGTGAATCCACAATACTAAAAAAAATTTAATCCATTTCAGACCACAACTCAAAATTAAATCAGATGCTGAGATATTATCATGTCATATAATATAATATTTATAAAAGGAGTTGTCTCCTTTACACATTGACGTATGTTGTTCGTTCCGTCGTGGTTTTACAGGAATGGAGGAGAGTGCAACTCATGTTCCTCCTCTAGGCAAAGGTATGTGCTCTTTGGAGCCATTGCCCGCTCCTTCTTTTGTGTGGATGAAACTATTTCAGCATGGAAGTAAAGGCACGATCATTGTATGTACCTACAAATAAGATCCTTTAAGATCGTCCTACCAACGTTTATTATAACCCATTTGAATATATTAGGAAAACCATGCTTTTAACACAATTCAGAATTCATAGTTTTATTCTCTTCCATACTTCACGAAAAAATTTAAGATATCAACTTTTACAAAACCACTCGATTTATTAAAACAACGACCCAGGTTTCAATGTGCATTCACATCATCTTCAGGTCTGAAGGTTCAAGTCTGTCCTGAAGATGATGTGTATGCACATTGAAACCTGGGTCGTTGTTTTAATAAATCGAGTGGTTTTGTAAAAGTTGATATCTTAAATTTTTTAATGATGGAATACCACCAAGTGAGACTGACGAAAGTGAGTGATATACTTCACGAAAATAATAAAACGCGCAAAGTCTTTATATGACATAAAATATACCATGACGACCTAAAAATCTCCCTCTACAAAGATACTTTAAATTTCGGCGAAGTATTACCTCAACAGCCACCCTTCTGTTATTTCTCTATCTTTTCGGAGACCTGGACTCGATGTTCTGTTTCTAGAAACCATCACCCTGCACCGCTAAAAGTTGATAAAAAATTTTTTTTAAATACTTATGCTTCAATATTTTCGCTTAATTATAGCATTAACTCGTGGTATTTATTGCAAAAATGCGAGGTTCGTGCGGAAACCACAAAAATCATAATAGATCCGGATCAACTGTTCCACGTGACCAAACTTTCTAAAAGGAAGTAAAGGCTTTTTGTGATTGAAGCTTCTTTTTTCTAAAGTATGATTTATTATAAGAGGTGTGAAACCTGAAACAACCCCTGGAACTTGTTAATTAAATTCTTATGATACTCAATCAATTATAGTTTCCACATGAATATTTGGTGGTTTGAAGAAAGCTATCAGTCATCTTTTTTTGCGTTGAAATAAAAGAGAAAAGTGCCGTACGGTATACAGTTTGATTGCGTATTTTTCAGCTGGTGGTTATATTTTCGATTTTTATTAGTTTACGAGAATTCCCAATCCATTACCGAGCCCTGCACCTTTAATAATTTCAAGTCCTTTGAATGAGAACATGGAATTATACTGCCTTCCCCTAATCTTCATATGCCATTAATTTACACTCTACAGTTTCAGGCTTCACTTCGTGGAAGTGAATAGTATCCATATTTAGAGAATTCAAATTTTGTACTTATCCACAGAAATTTATTTTGTGTGGTACAACGCGTTTCACAAACTTGCGGCATCATCAGGCACCTAACCAAGTTGGCGAAACGCGTTGTACCACACAATAAAATTCTGTGGAAAAGTAAGAAATCTGTATTCTCTAAATATGGATGCCATTAATTTAGTTTTACTCCATACATGTCGAAATTAATCCTAAATGTTTCTGATTCGATGCACAGTTGTTATTGATATTTCTTTCCGTTAGTTTTTTACTTGGCCTGTGCGTTTCACGTGCGTAGGTTATTAAAAATATATGTTTATCTATTTCTTGCGCTGCATGCATGATCAGAACCAGATCCATTCATCCGTGATGTCTTCTTTCTGTACCAGGGTCGGTTCCTCCTCACGGCTCTTGCTCCTCTTTATAAATAATTCATATCATCGTACCAATTACCTGTTTCCTTTGAGCACCCAAGGTGCCTTTTTATCTTAAATTCGATGATTTATCTACTAAGGATGTGCATGATTTCCATTCTTTTTTCGCTTATCTCACTTCGCGGAATCCTCTCCCCAGAGCAATCTAATAGATTTTTTCCCGAAGATTAATGTCCTTTATCAGTTCAGCTTTTTCGTTTATAAGGATTTAAGATATTCACAGCTTAACATATACCCTTAGAATTAGCTAGATTTTTTTCAACCATTACTTGTATACCCATAGAATTTTATCGATATTTATTGTCTAAATATTCTTAGCTGTATCGTGGAGAATTTGTTTTTCATATTTTCGCCAAATTCAGGTGAGATATCGTGGAAGTTAGTCATAATATAACAGGAACAACAAGGTCTTGTACCTGATGATGGCTCTATGAGCTGCAACGCGCCGTACGCATTAAAATATCCTGTGGAAAAGTGAAATTGTTATTTCTGTAATAATATTTCATATTTTCTATAAATTTGGAAGTGCAGCAAAGAAGGTCTTGTATGATGACTACATAGGCAGATGAAGTAGATTCTACTGAACCCTCCATGCGAAAGTACGCTTTTGGTTTTTATCCCTCATTTCTCCATTCTTTGGTCGTTCAATCCAAATATTGGTTGACTCTAGCCCTCCCCCCTTCCCTATCTAATGCTAGTTTCCTTGTCTCCTGGTATCTCTTCCTATGTACTTCCCACTTTATTTGGAGCATTCCTGGGTCTTCCTATAGGGGCTTTTCCCTCTATTTTACCTTCAGTTATGTTCTTCAAAAACCCATTGTGTCTCAGGGTGTTTCCAATCCATCTGGTTATTCTTTCCTCTATGGTGTTTCATATGGTCTTTTCCTTTTCTACTCCTCTGTACACTTCATCATTTCTTATTTTTTCCGTCCATTTTATCTTAAGTATCCTCCTCCGGCACCAGATTTTGCAGGCTTAATGTCTGTTCTCGTCAGCTTTTTGATTTTTCATATGCATTTCATTTTCATGTATTTCTAAAATGCATGTCACTATTTTCGTGTACTCCTCTTATAATTATGAACATATATTCGGACTGAGTATAGCTTCTACATATATACAGAAAATTGTGATAGAAAATCTGTATGAGCTTCTAATATGAAAATTGATCCTATATGGCACTGTTTGTAGCTCAGGAATGCTGTATTCAATATCCTCTCATCTTCCAATGGATGCTTGAATGCTCAAGTGGTCATTTTTTTAGTCAAGAGATTTTCGACAATTCGTGATTTACTATTTTTTTCCAATATCCAGTGACGCGAGAATTTCGGTTTGGATAGATTTCGCTTCCGTCCTTTTGGTTCCCACGCCATCTCACCCATTTAGAAAACCAACAAACCACTCACTTCCCGTTTAAATCTCTCTCTCATCCATGCGGGGCCATTACGTGTTCTTTAGGCGTATGGAATTTTTTCAACGTGGCCACTGATTCGGGTTTCGGTGAATGATTTCCTAAGCAGAGACAACAGATGCGCCATTACTCCTTATCCCTTCCATAATTTGCGGTAAAAACGCGGAGATCCTGCGATGGAAACACGAATATCCCGACGGCAATTTTAGCGAAACGTACCACTGCTATGTGGTAAAAATATATTAATCCCTTATCAGGCCATGGCCATATATTTTAGGCGTCTCTCATCAGGGTTTCGCATTGCCGTTTGTTTATATTTCATGGTCACTGCATGCCAGTTATCTGAGGAAACGCAATGCGTAATTATCGATAAGCAGTCGAAGCATACTTTCAAGTTGATAAAATCACATATTCCGTCAAGCAAAAATATATCACGGAGTTCTTGATTAAAAATTCATATTCAGTAAATTATGTAGAACCGAGTAAAGGTTAACGTGTTAAGTCAAGACTAGATTTAATATACTCTTTACAGCATAAAAATGATAATTTTTTATTAAATATTTACTTAATATTCCCCAGAATTACCAAATGATTTTCATTTCAACCGGGTGGTAATTACGAACGACCACGCCAATTTGTGTCATTGCCGTCTCATACCATACTTATTAATGTAGTCGGACGGAAACCACTCCATTCATCCACTCTTTAAAACACACTCTTTCTAACTTTAAGGGTCTTTGCTCCTAAAAAAATCTATTCTATGAACGTGAGAGAAAATTTTGAAAGTGAAACATCTCTTCGACGCGTTAATAAAGTTTCCAAGACCTTGCATATTAGAGCTGAGATTTTGCTCACCGCCATTATTCTAATTAATGTCATTAGGAGATTGCTGAAGGCCTTTGGTCCCTTTGAGTCTCATTTCGGCTCCATGCTCTAGTAGAACCTTCTGCTTTTTGAGTCCATTAAGTGCCACAAAAGAGTACAACTTAAGTGACTTGTAGTCATTATACTGCTTAGTAATATTTTCATGAACATTTTATCATCATCATTGATCGTTCAATCCTAAGATTGTTTGACTGAAGCCCTCCACATTTTCCTATTTAATGCGAGTTCCCTATCCCCCTGGTATTTCTTCCTATGTATTTTCCTCTTTATTTGGTCTATGAACTTATTCTTTGGTCTTCCTCTGTGGTATTTTCCATCTAATTTTCCTTCAGTTATGTTCTTCACAAACCCATTGTGCCTCAGAGTATGTTCAATCCATCTCTTTCTTCATTTCTGTAGGGTGTTTCATACGGTCTTTTCTTCTTCTATTCTTCTTTAAATTTCATCATTTCTTACTTTTTCCGTCCATTTCATATTCAGTATCCTCGTCCAGCACCAGGTTTTGAAGGCTTCTAGTCTTCTCTAGTCAGCTTTTTCAATGGACCATGCTTCCGATCCATAGAGTTCTACGCTCCACATGAATGTTTTCACAAACTGTTTCCTGGTTTGTGGTCCTATCTTCTTTGAGCACAGCAGTTGTCTTTTTCCTATGAACACCTTCTTAGCTTGGGCTATTCTCTGCTTGATGTCCGTTGTACTTTTTCCGTCCCACGTGATGGTACTTCTGAGATCAAACATTTATGTATGGTTATTTCTTTTATTTCGTGAAAAACATGTAAAATTCTGGTTATCAGGGTAGATTATCAATCATTGAGATCAAGGTCTTTTTAATTACATCAATTACCAGAGCCACGGGTTGTTCACGGCCATCCAGTTTTCCTTAAGGCATTCCCTCTCGTAAGAGAAAGAGAGCCATAGAGCTGATTTTTTCCATATACCAAGGAGCCGAAGATTTTCATGATTTACCAGGCCTTATCTGACGTTTATTTGGGAATTATTACACAAATGTCTAGGCTCTGCGCTGACATAACCAAGCGGAAGCTTAAATATGCTTTGAAAACCAAATAAAGAAGCTGTTTTCAAAAAATGATAATGCTGTTTTAGCCCATTTTTTCACACCAGTCGATACGCCAACCGTATCAATCTGCTTTGGAATATATAGCACTCTTGAGAATACGTGGTATTACAAAATTCAAGAGATTGAATGTGACGCGATATAAATCAACAGATTGAGGAAAATGTCAACGTTGAATGATAAGCCATGACTCACGATTTTTAAGAAAATTCCCAATTTATTGACTCCAGTGCATGTCTGCCATTGTAGAAAGTAACTGAAAGATGAATATATTACTTCTGTTTGAAATAAAGATATTTTCACGCTTTATAGTATCAAAATGTACAAATTAGTAATATTCTAAATAATCTTTGCTCCAGATTTTAGCGACACGATATTAAGAGTTCTTTCACGATGCTGTGCTCTTGAGTTGTTTCATCTGATACTTCTACATCTACATATTACCCTGCAGGCCTCCTCTTCGGTGTGTGGCAGGGGGAGAGCTAATAAACGAGGAAAATGCTCATACATGTTTGAGCCATGAGACGGTTTTATCGAAAAATGGTTATCCCAGGAGAGAGCTCACGATATGATATATCGCTAGGAGGCGCACAGGGTGTCGGAAACACCCCAAAAGAAATTACTTACAATTTTTGCCTCAAGAAAATATTTTCACTAATATTTTTTAAAGCATCTTACTCCTTTTAATGCCTGGTTAAGATATGATTTTTTTATTATTACGAAGTTTTGGATGGAGGGATAATTATGTATCAGAAGTCTTTTCTTCGGCTTATTTGGTATTGATCAGGATATTAAACTCAACGTTTTCCGCCCTTTTCCACTGCGATATGATGCTTTTTTATTTTAAGAGTGGAGATTCTACATACTTAAAGAGAAATAGCACATTACATTCTTATAATTTCCAGTTTCATAGATAAAAATTGTAAAATTTCCTGATGGAAGATGATGATAGAAATGCAGCTAATATATTCTAATGAATGCCGTACATCTTAAACTTTATATGAAGTAATAGAAATGTTTTAAGCATTATATTTTTACCTTGATTAAATGTTTGACTTGAGTTTTCGTCACGGCATTTGGAATTTAGACAGGTGTATATTAAAATGAGTTTTTTCTAATGTTTAACACGGCGTGACATCCTGATATTTGTTGGAAACGATTTCAATAACAAATTTGTGCATGTTTAATCGACTCAGTTGTCTCAGGCGTGAATTCATAGAATTTACTATGCATTGTAAATGTATTTTTGAATTAAATTGAATAACAAAGTAACTTCGTTTATAATGTGTGATCGAATCATTACGAAATATATCTCCCGCGCCATAAGGCCAGGAGTTCAAATGGCTTGAATATAAAGGTACTAGATAAGCACACTGAATGGAAAGCTCCTTACATCTCCTTTAGGAATATGAGGGTGGTGCGGGATATGAACTTTGGCCGAGATGGGGGAGGAGGGAGCGGTGAGAAATCCTTTATATTAAAAAATAACACATTACATACGTATAATTTTCATTTTCCGATGTATAAATTACAAAATTTATCGATGGAAAGGTTAGATATAGAAATTTAGAGAACATATTCTAATGAATGCCGTAAATTTTAAGCTTTATATGAAGTAATTGAAATATTTCCAGCATTATATTTTTTCCTGGATTAAAAGTTTAAACAAAATTTTCGATGTGGCTTACGGAATTTAGACAGGTGTATATTAAAATGAGTTTTTTTCTAATATTAAACTCGGCGAGACATCCTGTATTTGTTGGAAACGATTTCAGTAATATATCTGTGCATTTATAATCAACTCAGCTGTCTTAGGCGTGACTTGATGGAATTTACTATCTATTGTAAATGTATCTTTGAATTAAATTGAATAACAAAGTTTACAATGTGTGATCGAATCATTACGAAATATATCATCTGCGCCATAAGGCCAGGAGTTGAAATGGCTTAAAAATTAAAGTACTACGTAAGCACACTGAATGGAAAACTCCCTTCTACTCCTTGAGGAATATGAGGGCGGTGTGGGACATGAAATTCGGTCGGAGTGGGGGAGGAAGGAGGGGTGGGAGTTGAAGAGGGTGGAAGAATCGAGGCGGATTGCTGGAGCAGTGTTTATCCTAACAGCCGGGCTGGAAGTCTGAAGGGATTTTCCAAAATGGGACTTTATATTTGGGGATCGCGTGAGGACTGTCCTCCGCCTCAGGGTGTCTCGCTCTCTAACCCTTTTCAGTTGAGTAGTGTTTGTTCCCAGATCTGACTGTCGCGCCAGAAATGATTCGGTCGTAGGGGTTCGTTATTTGGGGTGAGGAACCAACGGTTTGAGGTCTTTTTAGTCATTTACGTCCCACGGTTAGGGTTAAGTTAGTTTGGTGGTTGTTAAAGGGAAAGCGAGTTAGGTGGTTACGTTTGAGAACTTTGAAGGTTGGAGAGATTCCATGCGACGTCGTTATCCTGCACTAAACTAATGGCAGCGAGGGCTCCACAGCTTAAGATAGCTGGAGCGGCATTCGTGGGTCATTGAGTGCACATGATGTCAATAATTGTCATTCAGGCATTGTCATGAGTGTTAATAATTATTCTAGTAATGGCCGGTTGCAAGAAAAATTGTTATGGAATCAATAGTATTGAGATCCATAAAGTTATAGATTTCATAAAAATATTTGCGTTGCAAGTACACATCTACTAGTTACTTAACTATTTACCAATGGTACATAGCTTCGAATATTTGATTTAATCTTCCACCACCGGATAAAATTTACGAAAGCTTTACGTGTGATCAGTGGCTAATGCAGATGATAATAGTAAACAAACTGGTCATTTGTCTCAAAATAACTCTTTTATCGAGTAATTAAGTCTCCAAGCGGTTCATTACGCATCCGCCATGTTGGCTAGTTATGGACCTCAAAACTCCATTCCATAAGTTATGAAACCAATAAATGTATCGAATGTTAATGCAACACTTATTAGATGGTTGCTATGACTTATGGGTCCCATAGCTTAATAGAATACATATGTGTCGTTCCTGGAGCTGGCCATAAGTCGGAAAAAACTTCACGGGCCATATCAGTTTTACCTACATCTCTGTGACACGGAGCACTCATCAAAAATGCTGTACTGGAAACGATAGGTACTCGAAATATATTTTTCGTTTTTTCCCTTAATGTTAACGTTTTACGACTTGAGTATTTGAAATGAAGTCGAAAATTATACTTTATTACGTTTTGTTAATATTTGATGGAGTGTGACAACTTGACATTTGCTATCCACGATTGATTTAATGTATTATTGCGCTTTTAGGAGAAAATCGGTGGATATGTATTCGCATTATTGTGAAATATACATCATATGCTATTAGACTTTGTGTAAAAATATCATTCAATTGCTGAGAGACCAAATTAATAAAATAGAAATTTTCACTATTGCCTTGAGATTTTACGAAGAAGAGCAAGCTGCACAGGATGGGATTGATTTGGTGGCTAGAATACTGGCTAACCATATGAATGGCCAAGATTCAAATCTATGCATAGGAGGATGCTTTACAGAGAAAATCCGATCCATACTCGAGTGTCTTTCGGAGTGCACTTAAAATGTAGTCTATCGGATGAGACGTTAAAACGTCGTCCCCTTTGGCGCCTTATTTTAAGAGCTGGCTGATTCCGAAGCCGGGTTTCTCTCCACCCTTCCTCTCATACCTTTTTCCTATGGCGCTAATGATCCTAGCTATCGGTAGCCTCCCCAAAATCCAATACAATCCAGAGAGTTGCATTCAAATTTTCTCTTAAATGTGTAGTTTAACCAAAACCTCTCCAACCTTCTTTTAATGTCGAAGGTTCTGCATCAGCTTCAGACAGACTTGAAGATGGTGAAGTAACATCGAAGCTAGTCGTATTTGACGTGACTGACTGTCATCTTATTCTTCTTGTTGCTTACCCGCTTAATCAAGTCTGTTTTGGTATTATGTTGAATTATTGTTGTTTACTTCGTGGTTCAAGACATTTTTTTAACCTTTGAATCTTATCCCTCCTATTTAATCTGGTCTACTGCAACTTAGCATCACATTCCCCCACCACCGAACCTTGGCAAACTCTCTCTTCCCATTTTATAGGAATGAAATTGCTTGATAATAAAAATTCAGTTCCTAATTTATAACATTCACCTTCCTGGAATAATCCTGTTATTAGTTTTTTTTTTAGAATTAACCTTGAACGCCCATACGGGTCACTTTGGCCCTATTTCAAGGCTGTTTTCCCCCTCGTTTCCCATATCTTCGCATTTAGCCCAAAGTTAAGTCCAATTCGACTAATGAGAAGAGTTACGCAGAAAGGAGAGCTGTGATCGCTCTTATCAACCAAAGGACACATTTTCCTTAAGTTGTCGGAGTATCGAGTACAGTCGAATTTGTTCATTACCGCGCTAATTAACGTACAAAGTAACGTTTCCCTATATGTTATTTCAACAAGCAGCTAACATTACATGGTCCCTGTTTTAGATAATGCATCCAAGTTGGGGTATTTTCTTTGTGTAGAAGTGTGACCGTTGCTAATCACACGGTGTGGATGGCCATGGTATCGCATTCACCCGAAGGCTGAATAAAATGGCATTTAAGTCTTTTTACGCTGAAACCTACTTAATTACGATGTACGGCGAGCTTAAATTGATGCTATTTTCGCTCTAGAGGATAGGGGTTGAAAGCAGAATCAGGGAACGGCAGAAAGGTTGAAGAGAGACCCGACTATACTAGAAAATTAAGCTTCTCTTAAGGAGGCTGGTGCGGAGGTCGTGGGTCATTCATAGCTTTTTAATAATAATTTTTAATATCCAGTCGGAAAAAGACTGCAAAGAGGATGCAATGGACCGAAATAGATGGAGGGGATGTGTTGGTGTGGCTAAATATCAACTTGGATATGAATGGCCCTGGGAGTAAGAGTCTGTAAGAGTAATAGTAACGGGTATGAATAGTTTCTCGCAAATCTTCAAAGAAAATATATTCGCTCCATTTACCTCAGCTGAAGGTTCCATGGGGTCCACAATCTTTTCATCCTATGGTTGAAGCTCTTTAAAGTGATCATCTTCAATACCTCCGTAAGGATAGGGAATGCGCTAAAAATTCCTATAAATTCGGCGCGATCACGGACCATCGGGGTCCGAAGCCAGTACTTTATCCATTAGTCGACCCAATCCGAGATCGCGGTTGGAAAGTACCTCGGAAGAAAAACCATTCACCTATGTTGGGAATAGGATATGGAACCCTTGGTGTCGCGTTTAGTGCTTTAGACAATTATGCTACTGAGACGTCCTGATCCCTTGTGGTTCTTTACGGAAAACTGGGAGACATGAACATATTGCTCATTTAAAATAAACAAAATTCATCTCGGTGGCGCGTAATTGACTGAATCGGTCGGCGTGAGCGTTCGAGCGAAGGGACCCCGGTTTGAATTTACATCTACATGCTGCCCTGCCAGCCGCCGCGTATGGGCGTATGGCTGGGGATGTGAGGACACCAACCGTGTAAGGATGTGAGGGATTAGGTTTTGGGAGGTGAAATGTTGACGCGTATTATGGGAGTGTATTTAGTGGAGTTCAGTTTTTATTGTGATGGTGTCGAAGTTACCGTCACCTCCTAGTGATGGAGGTGACGGTAACTTTGAGTTTACAATGGTAGCGTGAGTGCGTGCAGTTTCCACGATGATACGTGCGATAGTGGAATGAACGAGACACTATGCACGGATTTCGCAGGGAATATGCGAGGTTGAGCGCGGGCAGAAAAGAATGAAAAGCTTCTATACATCTAAATCTACATACTACCCGGTGAGTGGCCGTATGGGCGTGTGGCAGGGTGTGTTAGGACACCAGCCATGTAATGATGTAAGGTTTTGAGAGGTGAAATGATGACGTGTAAATTTGGAGTGTTTTAGTAAAGCTCATTTTTTATTATTGTCGCTTATTGTACGCGGGAAGAACAAGTATTCATAACTATCTGTTCGTCAATGAATCTCTCTTATTTTATCGCTTCTGTCCGATCTAGAGATGCAGTGAGGCGTATTGATTACATTCTCTGTGTCGCTCTGAAACACATCGGTTCTGAATTTCTCAAGCAAATATACACAAAATACAGTCCTGGTCAAGGCGAATGATATGTCTCTCTGAAGAGTTTTGCACTTGCGATTTTAGAATTTCTATGGAATACGCTCTTGCGGGTGTCTCTGTGAAGGCAAGACTGTGGCGTGTCCCGGCATCCTAAAAATTTGGGAAATATGTCCGCAGCGAGGACAAAAAAGGGGACTGTTAACATTTTTTCATTGGGAGGTGGGAGGGGGTCAGAGTCAGGGAAGGGGTTGGAGAGAATCATGGGAAAAAGAAGAGGATTGGAATAACAATCTCAGAAATGATTCGAGTTAAAAAAAAATAATTTGATTCTTTCGTCCACCCCTCCCAATCCTATTACGAATAATTTTTTTCGTAAATTGAGAAAACCACAATCAAGGAGGGGAGCGGGATATAATTCACTTCCAAACGGGAATGAGTGATTCCGTGTGGGACGCGCGTTGAGGAATTTCGTTCGTTCGGCCGTCGCTCGATTGAAAATCGCCCCCGAACGCCGCCGCCTCTGCCCCCGGGGGCGCAGCGGCCTCTTCCCCGTGCGGCAGAGCCTCCACCCCCGGGGACCGCCGCAGAGCGCGAAAGCGGCCCCAATCATCTGGAGGGGGCCAATCACCACTGCCGCCTCCTTTACGCTCACCGGATGATTGGCTACGCTCAAACGAAACGCCGACGTTCATTTCCTTCCCCCCCAACCCCATGGGGCACACCCCGTCCACCACCTCCCTCCCACCCGCCCTTTCCAGACTTCTCCGGACTTGAACGATTTCGCTTTCCGGATCCCCCGCCCGGAGGTGGTGTTTGGGAACCCCCGCGAAAGGAATTGTGGGAGGGTTATATCGAATGGAAACGCCGGCATTTTGGAAACGGGCGGAAAAAAATATTTCTCACGCATATGGAATTCCCAACTTAACATGTTGACTATTTGCACTGCTCCAAGCAAGTTGGATATTAACCCTATGAGTGCGGCATGACGTAACATCACGTCATGATTGTCTTTACGCCGGTGCTGATGACGGTATATCAAGTCAAGGGCACCGTGAGTCCGTGTGTCCCAGCCTTCACTAGGCCCCCTCATGAAAGCTGGAACACTCACGATACCCATGACGTGACATGACGTCATCAGCACCAGCGTAAAGACAACCATGACGTGAAATCATGTCATGCCGCATTCAAAGGGTTAATGGTAAGATATTTAAGCACTCCGTTTAATTGTACTGGGTACTATTTTTCCCACATTAATGGACATGGTGCTCTTAGCGGGCCATTCAAGTATTACGTAAGACGTTATTGGGGATAGTGGGGTGGGATCATCTTACGTTGTCTAATGAAGAAGAGGGGGCAGGGGGTCTGGAACCAATTTACTTAAGGTTTTTGTCTGCATTGAAACATTCTATCGTTTCCAATTGTCATGTGTTTTTTCCAAATATCATGTGATTGTTCACAACTTCATCAGCTAAGGTGCTATTTCGCTCGTGGTGTTAATAAATGTGCTCCAACACCGCATAATTATACGATATCCAGTGCTCAAAGCTGTACGACGGCTTCTATGGATATGTGAAACTGCTAAAAGCGAGCATTCAACGAAGAATGGATACAAATATCTAACGTCTCACGTAAGACTGAGAGGCAGGAGAGGGTTTACAAATATCTTACATTCCTTTACATAGGAGGAAGAGGAGGGGTTAAAAATGGCATAATTCATCTTACGTAATACTTGAGCGGTCCCGAGGCGTCTTTTAGGGGTGGGAGTTCAGGGAAGGCCCCCTCACAAAACGTTTGAAGGAAAGCAAATTTTCGGTGTATTGTAATTTTGAGACGAGCAAGTTTTTCTTTATCCTGCTTAACTCATTGAAGTTAATAAATTAAAGTTTTAAACAGAATATTATCATCTTTGTTGAGATATTTAGACTCTTCATTTCATTGTACTGGGTACTATATTTTTTCCACATTCATGGACATGGTACTCATAGGCGTCTTTCAGGGATGGGAATCAGGGGTGGTGGTCCCCCCCCTCCCACAAAATATTGTGTAGGAAAGCAAATTTTCGTTGTTTTACAATCTTGAAAATTCAAAATTTAACGAGTAAGTTTTTATTTCTTCTGAGGTGAATCTGTCCTCCGACAGGTTTCAGCTGAACTGCTCCCTCCATGCTCATATATCCTGTGCTGCCTCCTTCATCTCTTCGTAACAGTTTCCATATTTAATATCTGTCGACATGTAATTTTTTTGTCTTCCTCTCCCGGTCTTTCCCTCAATCATTCCTCCTAATATTCCTTTCAGCAGGCAATATTTTCCTCAGGATGTGTGTTATCCGGTTTGCCTTCCTCTTTCATATTGATCTTGAATAATTCCCTTTCTCATTCACCCTGGTCAGCACTTCCTCGTTTCTCTCTCAATAACTCTAGAAGACGAATTGACAAATTGAACGAAGATTTACGAATGCTGTGAGAGAAAGGGGTAGACTTAAACATAGAGGAAGGGGTAGAAATTATCAAGTGTAAGTATGATCGGAGCTACTCTTCAGAAAAGGAATTTGACTATGAAAAGCAAGTTGCCATAGGTATATGACCAACCAATACTCAAACAAAAAGAATAGGTAATGTGGACGAAATGATGAGATTATGAAAGAATTTCAGGCATAACTTCGTGGAAATATTCTATATCCATGATGTTAAGAATAAAATAGCAATAGTAATCTCAACACTGTTTATGAAAATTAGTCATATTCACACTGACTTCTTCCTCTAAGGTGAATCTGTCCTCAAACAGGATTCAATTTCACTGCTTCCTCCATGCTCGTCTATCCTGTGCTGCCTCCCTCAGCTCTTCGTAACTCCTTCCATTCATAATATTAGTCAACATTTTATTTCTTCGTCTTCCTATCCCTATCTTTCCCTCAATCATTCCTTCGAATATTCCTTTCTGTAAGCAGTCTTTCCTCAGGACGTGCTCCATCCAGTTTGCCTTCCTCTTTCTTATTGATCTTTAGATATTCCCTTTCTCATTCACCCTTGCTATCACTTCCTCGTTTCTCGCTCAATAACTCCATTTTAATCTTTCCGTTCTTCTGCATAGCTTCATTTCAAAACCCTCTAGATATTTCTCCTCTTTCGTTCTGACTGTCCATGTTTCTGCTCAACAAAGCACAATACTCTAACTAAAAAAATAGCAAATCTTTTCCTTAAGCCTAATATTAGTTTCTTCTTTATCCTGTTTAATTGAGCTCTGTGAAGTAACGAAATTGAAATGTTAAACATTGAATATTACCGATAATTTTGTGGTTTCATATTCATCTCGAAAAAAAAGTTGCCAAATTTATCATAATGTTCTTTTATAATGTTCTAGAGAGGACTCCTGGGCACTGATATTGACCTGAAGGGTATCCATACCTCCCTGATATTCCCCTGTAGTCCCTCCCAATTAAAATGTTAAAATTACGCTCATGATGTTACGCATGATGTGACGATGTTTAGAGGAATTAAGTTGGGAGCCCCTAGCGACTTGGAGGCTACACGCTAGACTTAGGTTGCTTGAGAAATTCAAAACTGGTGTTTTTCAGAGCGACACGAAGAATATAATCATGACCCCTCACTACATCTCTAGTGAGCTCCACTAAATAGACTCCCACAATACACGTCACCATTTCACCTCCTAAAACCTTTTCCCTTACATCTTTACACGGCTGATGTCCTAACACCTCCTGCCACACGCCTATATATCGGCTTGCAGTGTAGTTTATAGATGTAGATACACAGTAATATAAGGTAGGTCATTTTGCATCGTTAAAGTCGAACGCTTTGACTTAGTTTGAATAACAGCAATGGAATACAGAATTACAGCTCCGGAAATGAAGTGCTTAGCGTATCCACATAACAGTACATTACAGGTGTTGACTGTGCGCAGACTTGAGATGTAGCGAATGAGTCAATTTTTATAGTAAGTTTTTGTAGATGTGTTAGTTTTAGCCGTAGAGTGGATGATTTTTAGAATTTCACTTACAAAGTTGCAGGTGAACGAGATCTAGCTACACCTGACTTATGCTTAGAAAATTAGAAGTCGAGCATTTTGAGGCGTTATAACGAGGAAAATCGACTTTTTGCAAACTATTTATTTAACGAAAGGCAATTAGTGGTTTTAATACTTTGTTTTAAATTTCGTTTTGCTTTAAAAAGAGCATATGTAATATCTAAGAATTTCGATTATCCCACTTTTTTGGTTGTTGGCAGCGTTGAGAAGAGGCTATAGCAAGAATATCGGACTTGTGGATGACGCAAAGCTGTATTTATTGAGACATGCTCCTGCATTTTTTGATAGTGAGTTATGTGCAAGATCAGCAATGTCAAAGAAATTATTTCGGTTAGTTTTTGACCTTGGTCATATATCCATGCCTTGATGAGTCTAATGAGTTTTTTTATGAGACGTGATTTTGATTGATTGACGAATTTTATTTGCGGACGAGGTGAAGTCATTAAAAAGGCGATTCTCAGGTAAATTTAAGCAGTTTGCGTTACAGTTAAGTTGATGCGACAAATATTTCATTGCTTTTACATTTGATGAGACGTGAATTTTTTCAATAGTAATGAGGCAACTTGCAATCAGTCTATTCAAAAGCAAAGAAGTAATGAAAAGAGGAAAAGATAGCGAACCTTTATTTGAGAGTAAAATACAAACGCTGGTTTAGGGTAGTATGATATATTCGTGACATTTGAAAGTAACAGAAATACGAGTGTACTTATGAGGGAAGAGAATGTTTTGTGGCAGCCCAGTGATGTGTCAAAACGTGCGAAGCTAATCCGGGTCGATTCACCAAGGAAAAGAATACCTTGCTTCAGGGTTTTCGGAATCGGTAGAAGTTAAGATTTTTTAAAAGATGTTCATCGATCCTCGTAATGTCGATAAACGGCATCATCATGAGCATATATTTCCTAACGGCCGATTTCTCATGAAAGTATGAACTTGTTCATGTTTAACTACTTGAAACTGCTCATTTAGTCCACATGATGGCTGATTCTCAGACTGAATTGGCACTTTTGGATAATGAAAAAAACATTTTTGTTTTGAGTTTTATCATTAAGCTAAAGGTCATGAAAATAATAGGACAAAATTGCTCCTTCACATTATACGACAACTTGAGAAATGATCATTCGATCTACTGTTTTGCTTATCTATTTGTGTGGTTGTATTCGTTCAAGCATTTAGCGTAGGGATCAGTTTCTGCTTAATCAGTATTTGAAAAAATATTATACCTACTAATTTTTATGGATATGATGAATATGAATGAATATGATATTTAATTTGGTGGATTCAGAGAAACTTTGAATTTGGATACCTTTCTGCTGTGACAAGTAAAGATTCTTCCATATCGTTACGTCATTTGTTTTTTTAAACTGTATTCGCTTTTCGCGTGTACATGAGGAGAACTTGCACTTTTCCTTACTGAATGATGTACCCCTCCCAGTACTCCCCACCCAGAGATCCGATTGGGGGACTATTTTACCTCCGGAATATTTTACTGGGTGGATTGCCATCACGTCTTATATGTAGTTATAATGCAGGGCTGCGTCTTCTAGGAAGACTAATGTGGGGAAAAGACCTTAAGTTCTCCAGGCGCATCTGCTGGATAAATGTATTCGCCGGATAGAAAGAAGATCCATAAGTCCCGACGTTTCGAAGAACGACTTGCTCTCCATTTTCAGGGGTAATGAATGTGGTGGTTTCCCCGTTGCCTTCCACATCGCAGTACTCCGGCCGATTCCGTGAACATCACTCGCGCCCAAAGCGACGGCCAAAGCGTCTTTGATGCCGGCCCGAGCACCTTGATCTGCGCCATCAATGCTTTTCTGCTAAGACTGCTGCCTCTCAGTATTGTGGTCAAATTCGGGTAGCGTGCAAAAATTGGTTGGCAAGCCAGGAAACATTTTTCCGTCGCATGGTCTCGAACCTGCGACCCTCGGAATGGGAATCGAACATGCTTCCACTGGTCTAAACCTGACCTTTCTAGGCCCCCAATGAAGAGAAACATCATGGAATTGCAGTATCTCACACTTAACAAATAATGGGTTTAACTCATGCCTCTTCATTGCGCCCAATTTCAGAGAAAACATCGCAAAAGACGTCAGCTCTTGACCCCCTCGCTAATTGAAAAGATGAATGTCCGTATTAATCGACGCATTGACGCGCACGCATCACTTGTCGTGTCGCGGTTTGATGTATACGTACTAACCTTCGGCCCGGCAGTCTTCCTCATCCGTTGGCCAAGAATGGGAGACTTACACGGCGGTGATGAGACTCGTTTCTCTGTCCGTGTGCCTCTTTGTTGGTTTTCCTTTCCGCATTCCTGTGGTCGCAGCGGCGCCTTGAGAATCCCCCCCTCTGCTCCATGGAGAGGTGGACGACAGCCACCTCCTGCCTCCACAGTTGAGAGTCTTCAATGGCTCGCCACGAGAGAGACGAAAGCCTGGGAAAACTGCTCTTCCTCCAACTTTACTCTCTCCCTCCAAAATACGGCTTCATCCTCGCATCGGTGTCCTTCTTGTGGGTGAGGCGGGCAGTAATACGGTGAATGGAAGCTGGTTCACGATTAGCGACAACGTAAACTTTAACTCAACGATAGATTTCAAATGTCATTTTTTCCACGTAGAATAAGGGACCATAATAGTTCCGATTGATCAGTTCTGAGATACTGATTCGGTTGAATAGGTTTTTTCAGTAGTGCTAAATATCTTAACATGATTGTTAGATACTAACCTCGCATGCAATCTCCGGCATGATATACTCTTGTATGCTTTAGTACGTTGTAGTGCTATTTATCTGTCGCATTAATAATACTAACCAGTACTTGTATCTTGATTAGTGTACTGCATGATAGCATGTTCCGCTAGTATATAGCACTCTCCGAGTTTCTGGTCTGACTGCGCACTTATGTCCTGACGGCTTTTGGCTGCGCCTGGCATCCGGTGGAACGTTCGCGGTTCTGATTTGAACTGGGATGAGTACTGCATGCCTGGTGTTGAATCACCCCGTACCACACACCCTAGTGGTGGCCTGCATGGTATTTCGTAGATCTAGATATAGATGAACTCTGGCTGCAAGTTCAATTCATCAGCAATTACTGAGGTGGGGGTTCGACCGCGTGAAATCGTCATTTCCAACCGTCGACTTCACTCTTCAACGAGCCCCAACTGTCTCGGTCACGGTTGACGGTTGACGCGAACACGTGTTACGCACGTACCTCATTTGTCATCCTTCTGAAACAAATTCGACCTGCTTGTGGATGAAATACTGTCTCTAGTGCATCTGCCTAGCAAAAGGGGCCTTCTTGTCCCTTTGGTTCAAGAACTGGACGTTGAGAGCTGGTAGTGCTTTCATCCGATTCCTTGGAAGAGATCACCCGAAAAAGTCTCAATTGAAATTCCCACTGAGCTCATTAAAATAATAAATTGGGAGAAATTGCTGTTCGAGTAGAATAAAACCCATTTTTAGTAAACTGAATACCTGATTATTAGGGAAGTCAGGAGTTTTCACTTCCAAACAGCCTCGTTGCTTATCAAAGTAGCCGTTAATTGGCCTTTCATTATCTTTTCTTCTTATGATGAGATCGGCGCGCCACCGTGGCGTTACCCTGTGGAAATCTTTGATATTTTTCATCTTCAAATAAGAACTTCGGCATATTTTAGCGCTTTATTGCTTTAATCAGCCCAGGTTTTGCCATAGTGAGCAATTTTTAAGGTAGTTATTACTTTCGATTATCTTGAAAATGGCTTAAGGTAGTTTGCGCGAGACAGTTCTCTAGTCATAATGGTGATCATATTCAATTGGTGATAATTTCAGCAGGTGTAGGAAGCATGAATTAAATATTACCTCAGTATTAGTACAATAATATACAATTATATGACTGAAATTCTTGTGGTAGTAGTAGTAGTAGTGGGGTTGATAGGGTGCGTCGACGACATGGTCATTTTGCACCACTACACGTCATAATAATAAAAATGTATGTATTACATATTCTGTTATTATGATAAAATACTAAATATAAACCCTGAGTCAAAATTAAAAATCATTTCATATCCTTAAAATACTATTAAATAGGCCAGTTACATTTAATAATGCCAAAACGCGGTTGAGAGCATCTGAATCATCGCCTAGAATGTACCCCAGGTCTCCCACTAGTTGCAGCCTGTTACGCACCGCCCGGTATCTCTCACACTCCGTCAGGATATGTCGTATGCTAAGAGGACAGTCGCAGTCATCACATCGTGGTGGAATTTTCTCTTTGGTAAAGAGGAAGGAGTGGGTCAGAAGGCAGTGCCCTATCCTTAGTCGTGTTATGACGACTTCCTCTCGGCGACTCTTCCTGACGGACGAAGGCCACGCTGTCACTACCGGTTTTAACCCGCGCAGTTTGTTACCTTCGATGGTTCTCCACGACTCCTTTCACTGTACTATTCGAAATATATATTTAAATTTCTGCTGTTGTAGGAAGCATAATAACTATTGCATTATTTATGGTGCGATGATATAAGTCTGTAACTTGTCATTTTATTCATGCGGTACGTTTAAAACTCCTCAACGGAAGACTTTTTACGATCCTGAAAAATTACTGCGGTGGCTATATTATTTATTTTCAGAAATAGTTGAAAAAATATACAAACTGCACACTGTTAATTGTTTTACGAGGTCTTGGAGTTAGAAATTCCTCAGTTTTTTTTAAATTAGGTCTCTCTGGAGTGCATACATGTACCATATTATTTTGCTTGAAATAAAATATGAATGTAGAAAAGGGTGGATAGGTAAAATTTCGTCGTTCATTGTGAAAGGGCTTGATTTTAGTGGGGTAACCAGAATATTAAATGAATGTAATGTTATTCAATACATGCAGCTCCACTTTCTTTGAGTGCGCCCCTTTCCATTTTTATTATGCGAAATGTCATGCGTGATAGGTATAGAAATGTTAAGATTTGGTAAAAGAATTTTCACAGTGTTTCACTCATTCTCTTATTTCGCATTATTTTCTTTAAAGTTCAACGAGCGTGATGCGCCCGCTCCCAGCGGGCTTCCCCCGCTCTTTTCAATGCAGGTCCACAGAGGGATAGGTGCGTTTCTAATTTTAAAATGTAGAAAAAAAAGGCAGGGTCTTATGTACAAATTTAATTGGAATGTTCATGTACAAATTGAGGTCAGAGGACCTCTTTAAACACAACATTGGAAGTATCCTCTGTTAATACTTGTAAACACCAAGGTTAGACGCACATGATGACTCATACTTACGTATCAACAGGAGACTTGAATGTGGAATCAGTCGCATTTTGATAAAAGTTATTTATAGAATGCGAGATATTGTTGCAAATGAACAAATGTATCAGTTTGTGCGCCGTTAACGTCAGGAATATTTACCGGTGTACCTCTCGAACATTCCACCATAACCAAGACACGAAAACAAAGAAAAGAGGGTGCCAGAGAAAGAGAGGCAGAAAATGGTTCGCCATAGACTGAGTACGTGTTGAGTCCAAGACCTTTCTGTGTTAACTTGAAATAATATGTTGAAAGCGCGTTATATTGCAAAAAATATAATAATATGTATCTGAAACTAAATTGGTATCAATTAAATATCCTGAAATAAAGGTTTGCTCTGCACCATGGAGCAAGTGCGTGACGTCAAGATGGCGGATCGCCTCATCCCCTAAGAGAAATATCAAGGGCCATTTTTTAAAACCAATTTTAGGAAACAATAGCAATATTTAGGAAGTAAGATATGCCGTCGCATGTTCTCTGATAAATTCTGTGCATTTTGGTACCTCATTTGTAGAGTTTGGTTGCGTATAAGTTGAGAAAAAGGTATCTATACAGTAGAAATAATATAGGAGATGTATATATAAGAAAGCGTGAAACGTTTAATGTTGCCGTTGATTGTGAAAGGACATGATTTTATTTAGGTACTTACCCAGAATACTGAATGAATCTTATAGAAGTTATTTTGCGTAGTAAAAACCTTAATATTTATTTGATGCATGCAACTGCACTTTATTTGAGTGCGCCAATTCCTTTTTTATCCAATTAAGTGAAATTCACAATGGAAGAATCATTCGTCGGGAATCGAACCTAGATCCCTCGGTTTCGCGTCTGGTATTCTCATTAAGCTACTTTATTACCAAATAAACCAATTAAGCTACCCAGGCGTCCTCTTCCAATGTGAATCTCATTGGCTAGAGTTCTCGGCGCAAAATCGAGGGTTCTGGGTTCGATTCCCAGTCCAGGCGAATGCTTTCTCCGCCTTGAGTTTATTGAGTGAACATTAGCGGGTTAACGTTAATATTACTGCGCAGCAAGTTCCTTAGTTATATGAAAAATTCCTTTTTAACTGTGAGAGCCTCATTAGTTCTAATTAGTCCACGCTAACCTCCCATTGTCCTTCCATCCTATTGGTACCAGAATCAAGGGACATTGTTACCATTCCATTTCATCTTTCTACCCCTCTTTTGAAACGCCAGTTTTTCTACTGACGACATAGCAGTAATAGCCCTCTCCCCCAAGTGACTTTGACAGGCTGTACAATGGCGACAAATTGATAGAGATAGATTGCTCGTGAAGCTGTCACAAATTCTTTGTTCCTCCATGCGTGCTCTAATCACTCCTTGATATTTTTCTTTCCGCTCAGTTCTTGCGGCAGGTGGCATTGACGCCATTGCACCCTCGTGGTGGAAAGAAGGATACCATATGGGAGTATAGGTGGCTGATGGGTAAAATTCGCTTTGGTTGCCCACTGTGGTAAAACAGTTGTTACATTTTTTGGAGAAAAACTTAATTTATTAAAAATTCCTCCTCGGATGAAAAAGTAAGAGAGCGATGCTACTTCGCTCTAATTAGGACACACCTCGAATACGCCGCGAGCATTTGGGCCCCTGGTCATAAAGATTTAACCCAAAAAATTAATTATATACAAAGAAAAGCTGCATGCTTCATTAAAAACTGCTACGAGCGAACGTTTAGTTTTTCAAAACTTTTAGAGGGATTTAGGTGGGAACCCATAGAGACTCGGAGGCTACACGCTAGGCTTAGGTTGCTTGATAAATTCAGAACTGGTTTGTTTCAGAGCTATACACAGAATATTATCATGAGACCTCACTACATCTTTAAGCCTGGCGGAAGCGATAAAATGAGAGATACACTGCCGAACAGATAGATACAAAAACTCGTTCTTTTTTAACAAAATAAGCGACCAGAATTAAAAACTGAGGTCCACTCAATACACTCCCATTATACACGTCACCATTTCACCTCTTAAAACCTTCTCTCTTACATCATTACATATCTGGTGTCCGAACACCCCCTGCCACACGCCCATACGGTGGCATGCAGGGTAGTATGTACATGTAGAAAATTGGAAGTAGTCTAGCGACAGAGGTGGGTTATGGATGGCTATCTGATTATTGAGAGCTGTCGACGTCTTCTATTTCTGTTAAAAAAGCTACTTTTTCATCACACTCCTGTGGTTCTGTAAACGTCCTATTTCTCTTCATCCTATCCGCTAAATCTTTTTTTTCCTCATGCACCAAGTCATCCACTTCTGCTCATCAATGTATTTCTAGGTCCAACTAAAGTGATAAAGTAAGAGAGACATTGCCGAACAGATAGGTACAAAAATTCGTTTTTTCCGATGCGCACAATAAGCGACCACAATAAAAACTGAGCTCCACTACAGCAAAAACCACTCACTATACCATTTCACCTCCCTAAGCCTCATCCTTTATACCTCCATTAGGCTGGTGTCCTAACTCCCCTTGCCACACGCACATGAGGCGGCTCGCTGGGTAGTATGTAAATGAGGATGACTGTCATCACCTGTATCACTGCATTCTTCATTCAGTCATATCTCACCCCAAGAACACTGCATAAGGACGCGACTCTTGATGCGCTTTCGACCGTCTTTTGCTAAAATTACTGTTGCAGGTTAATAGCGTTCCAAAACCCTCCGATAGGTGGCTCAGTTACCAAATGGATCCTTGTTGACAACGAGAAGTGCATTGTAGTGAAGGGAGTCCGTAGTGTATACGTGCGGAAAAACGACGAAAATTTGGTTAAAAGTGGGTTTGCGGTGTTGTTTTGTGCCGGGGTGCTCTACAGGGTACAGGAATACAAGGAGGAGGAACAAGATTCTCGGCGTGAAGAACAAAAGATTGTTTGTGGCTAGTTAATGCAGTGTTCTTGCTAGTTTATGCAGTGTTTTATGCAGTGTTCTTGTCTCACCCCTTGCTCAAACCACAATGCCCGCTTACTCTAATTATCCTTCTTCAGAATTTTCCCTCACTCGCCCTGTTAAGTACGTTTTCATTTCATTATGTAGGATATGATACTCTCCCGGCGTACGAGTTTCTCAAAGTTTTCTCGGGCTTCCGTCCTGGTGAGTTGGTTCATATTGACCATTGTTTCGATGCTCGACTCGATCATCGGCGAACATGAATCCACTCACCCGGACGGAAGCCCGAGAAAACTTGAAGAAACATTTCCATTTCTCCTCTTCCTCCGTAAAAAACTTCCTCATCCTCGGTCGAGCAAAATGTAACGATTTCTGGGGCTGAGTCTCCGTGAAATACCTCGAAATCTGCTTTTGTTCTTTCCCGGTGTATGGTACTAATGAAGTCTTCACGGGTTTTCCACCAGGTTAGGTAGCTGTTGGCCGACATTTCATTGGCTAACAAACCTGGTGAAAAGCATGTTTGTGAAGACTTATTAACCTCGAAATCTTTCCATCCACTTTTTTTGTACGAACAAACACGTAATATAACCAGTAAAACAAAACAGTTTATACAATAATTTAGCCGAGCCGATCAGAAGGAAGCACGGGAAAATGGCTCGGCTCATGCCCTCCTGTGACCACTCTATATTCGAGACAACTCACCCTGAGGATGCCTGCAGTGTAAGCGGCCGAAACGTTGGTCATGAACCTTCCCACCCGGATGGAATCCCGAGAAGCCTTTCTGCAATCTATTCACCGGGAAAGCTTGAAATCTTTTATGACGATTGGTCACTTTACCATTGTAACCTAAGTTCATTTTGATGGCAGAAAATGACTCCATACTGTAGATAAATCACACATGTAAAATTTGATATTTTTCCCTTCATCAAGCATATCTCGTTAAATACTTTACATTTAATTTATAATAATGTTTTATTTTAGAATCTTATGATATGGTGGTCATTTTTCATTATAATTTGTTGTTCAAAATATCCTTACCATTTTAATTGATTGTTGTATGCTTATTTTTTGCGACGGAGTTAAGGAGTTGTTGATTAAGAGGTTGTTGAGAATTTGAGATAGGATTGGATTGGGTATTAGGGGAGGCGACCGATAGCTTAAGTCATCTGCGCCATAGGGGACAGGTAAGGGATGAAGGGTGGATAGAAACCCGGCGTCGGCATTTGCCTGCTCTTAACGAAGGGCGCCAAGGGGACCACGGTTTAACGTCTCATCCGACAGACGGAGTACCGCACTTAAGCGCCCTCCACAAGGTACTCAAGTAGGGATCGGGTTTCCTCTGAAAACCATCCTCCTCTTTGGGGATTCGAGCCCTGGCCGTCCGTATGGTTAGCCAGTGCTCTAGCCACCACACCAACCCGATCCCAAAATTTGAGATAGATAGTCGAAGGTGTAAGGATGATCGCTCCAAAAGAGTAGTGTTAATAAGAATGTATCATGAGAAAATAAATAATTAATTGAGTAAACAAAGGTCCGACGTTACTCTATGATAAGTTAACCTGGGTATAAAAAGTAACCACGGTCGTAGCCATCCCGGCGTCTGTTATACCAATTCTTACTCTTGTAAAAGATTAACATAAAAAGCTGATCATGCGAACGGGGCATCAATTGATTCCTAATTTATGGCTCGTTACATTACATTTTAATTGTCTCTCCAATAATATTTTCATTATATTTTCTTACTGCCAGGTTTTTAACGCTCCTCATAAAACGTTTTCCCCAACTTTCCTTCTCAACCTTACTCACAGTTCTGGCCAATATTTCGCTTCCGTTGGCAAATTTATCAATTTTCAACGAGTCTGTCCTAATAGAATTTGTTCCTGTTCTCATTTTCAATAATTATATCATACAAATGTCATAATTTTTAAAAGTAAGTTCAATGACTGCGCACAGAATGGCATTCAATAAAGAGTAATGCAAATATTGTGTTTTTAATACGAAATATGCCGGGGCAGGCTCATTTTTTTGTGATTTAGTATCTATTCAGATGCAAATTGAAGTTCTTTAATTGAAAGATACTTCGAATCAAAATAGATAACTTATGATTTTATGTTTATATAAATCTGAAAAGGCAGGTTCAATTGATGAAATAATTAAGCAGTTCACCGATAGAAATGCTATTTATTTATGTTTAAACTATATTGAATTATATAGAATGGGATTGCTCCGAATCACCAGTATGTATTGAGTATGGGTAAGGGTTGAAAATTCAGTATTTTAGTTAATAGTTGAAACAATAGCTTCGTAAAAGCTCGGATTTCCATCACCTTATGTATTTAAATTCAAGAATAGAGCCAATTTTTCACTAGCCCTACTACTCTTGGACTAGACATTATGTTTCAACTGATTTCTTGAATCTTAACAAGTACTTGTTAGAGCTCCCTTTTTCATCCAAATCTTTGCTATGAGCTTTTTTGTTTCTTCTAAAAAAACTTTTTAATATTAACAAAACACCAAGCCGTGGGCCGAATTTCCGTTCCTTAGTAGTCCTTCCTCTTTTCAGCAAAAAAATATATCAAATGGTTTGACACCAACCTTGGTTAATTTGAAATCTGCTCCTTTATGTTTCCTTTAGGGTAGTTTGAGCGAAATAGTTCCCTAGTCATAAATGGAGATCGTATTCCAATTATACGTTTTAATTTCACCGGCTGTGAGACAAATGAATTAAATATTGAATAATAAATGATGCAATAATATAGTTTATATGACAGAAATTTTAAGTAATCAAATTAAAATATGTAAATAAGTTTTTAATTGACTTATTTTTTTCGTGAGGTATGTTTAAAACTCCTTCAAAACGGAACATTTTTTTGTGATACCGAAGAAATTACTGCGGTGACAATATGATTAATTTTCAGAAATAGTTGAGAAAACATACAAACTACTCTCTTTTAATTTTTTGACGAGGTCTAGGTGTTATAAATTCTTCCTTTTGAAAATTCGGGGAAAATTAAGCCATACACGTACCCATGTAGAAGGAGTGGTATTTTTCGACAAAAAAAATCGAAAAATAGTTCACTGAGGGGCTGATATTTTGGTTTCTTTGGAAGACTAAGATATTTTTCTTTAAAATGATATCTAATTTATTGATTTTTAGGTGAAATTATTATTCGCTAAAACTACCTTATTAGTGGAAAGAGAATGTTCTGTATTAGCAATGCATCTAGCCGTTTGCCAACTTTCTGTTGCGAAGTAGTGGCTTCCTCTTCGTTCGAAAGGAAAAGATCCAATCATTTGAGACAATCCTTCCGCGAATCTGACCTTTCAAGAAGCCTTTACTGCGTACGAATTTTACTGGGGACTCTAATTCAGAGGGAGACATGCTTGTCTCGCGCTGGAAGCGAAGAAACGGAAATGGACTTTCGAATTTTTTCTTCGGATGTGAATTCCGAGGGTCACGTGCGACAGTTTACTCAGTCGCTCCCCGATCATTTTGTCCCTAACCCACCGTCTGAATAAGAAGGGGAAAAAAAGGAGGAAAGGGAAAATGTTAGATGTGGAAACTCCCTTTGCAATCGTCCAATTTGGGGTCTCTCATATCGCTTTCATTCCCTGAATCATTTTGTCCTTTTTCCAGGCAGGTGATTTTCCGACTCTCGACGATTTGGTCCGACTTTCGGACGTCCTTACCTCAATCAAACGGCCGTCGGCCGCTCTGCGGAGGACGGCTGCCGATCCCCTCACCTGTCATTGGGAGACGAAATGGACGAACTGAGAAATCCAGTCCTGTTTGCGTCGCTGATTCCCCCCGCTTCGAAAGGACTCGCACCACCGCTAGCGTCGTCGCCCGCCCTGACGATTGCCGTTGGAGGCAGAGCCACCGGAGGCCCCAGGGCTTTGTGGTGAGGCACTGCGGTTTGGAGCGCCTCTTAACCAGGAGCGGCCGAAAAGGAAAACCGGGCGCAATTGGCTTCCAGTGTTCATGTTGCTCCTGTGCCGGGACTACAGGAATGAAAAGCAGTGAAGAATTCCTAGGTATTGTTTTATTTTCATGTCTTTTGAGATTGGATTCTTTTTCCTTGATTCATTCATTCATTGGTTTTTCAATCCTAAGATTGGTTGACTGCAGCCCTCCACCCTTCCCTATCTAATGCTTGTTCCCTTACCTCCTTGTATGTCTTCCTATGTACTTTCCTCTTTATTTGGTCCATGACCTTATTCCGTGGTCTTTCTCTGGGGATCTTTTCCTCAATTTTGCCATCAATTTTGTTCTCACAAACCCATTGTGTCTCAGGGTGTGTCCAGTCCATCCTTCCAGTCCAGGGTGCGGAAGCCTTCTAGAGTTTACTAAAAACCTTCCTCATTGCATTTGCATACATTGCATTGCATACATTGCGGATTTGAAACCAGCTTGGAGTGTATAAATATTCACAAGGGCAGTTTTTTCCGTGCTAGGACCATGTGTGTCAATTGTTCTTGAACCTCAATTGAACATGGAGGCTGAGAATGGCCTTATTGGCTACCTGATTAGGAATCAGCTTGCACTGTTAAAGTACGATATGAATACACACTTCCGCCCTTCGAGTACCATTTAGGCTGCATGTATATTTCCTACTCTAGCCATACTTTCAGCCTCCCTTCGGACATCCTAACTACTCTTGTCTTGCTTCCTCTTATCGAGAACTCCGCCTACAAACGCGGACAAAGCTCTCGATTTTATTTAACGATGTCATTTACCAGCTTTCTTGGCTCCTTGCATCCTCCATCTCTCTCCCTTTCACCCATCAAATGCCTTACTGATCGATTCTATTTAATTTCATCTTATTTTACACATTTTTATTCGTACTCGCTCATCAAAAACTCTCATTTTTTTCTTAATTCTAAGTTCAAAGTATAGAACCATACAATGTATTCGTGAAGCATGTGTCCAATACATTTGTTTCTCTATCTTTTTTAAAGTTTTCGGCATTCATCGTTTCCCCTCTACATGATCTTCTCTGTTGTGGTTCCTTTCTCTCCTTCGAATCTTCTCATCCTTTGGTAACACCACATTTCCATTGCTACCGAGCTTCTTTGCCCCAAAACTATTTTTTCCAGGCTTTACAGCTAGTGTTGGGGATAAAGAGAGGAGATTAGATCATATGAGTTTTAAGAATTAAATGTGCTCAGTATCAGAAGGATTTAAGGGATTCAACCGCCATAACAGTGAGGCACGCATGATTTCAAGTGATCACAAGCAAAATAGGCGGAAGTTAATTTGTACTTCATCAACCAGTTAGCAAAGTATTTATAAGTTGAATTTTGAGCGAAGGGTTTGGAATTCTTGGTGCCTCTAGCCCCGTGGAATACAACTTGGTGTTCAATTAATGATAACAAAAATGTTTTAAGTATTTGCATTGTTTCCTTATCTTTATATTCCTAATAACCTTTCAGTATTTCATCCGGTATTGTGCATATTTTGCTGACCCTTAATATGCCTTATCAGGTACTCCGATGTCAAGTGAGGAAGTTGTATTATTGATGTATTATTGATATTTTTCGGGTTCTCCCCGTGTTGCACCATCACATATCCAAATTTCAGATAAAACAATTACTTGAGGTTTTACTAACATGTTATTTAAGTATAGCACAAATTTATCAAAATTTGATCTCAAACTTCTTATGTTTTGATGCAAGATATTAAACTCACTACGATTTAACTTCAGTTCGTTAGCATTAGCCATTGTTAGAGGTAGATTTGGAGTTTATTTTATATTGGTAATATCATTCAAATGCCTTAAAACAATTACCGGCTCTTTTTCAGCTTTTCTCATCAGTATTTTCCCTCCGCGTATCCACAAGTATGCGTAATTCTTCGTCCTCCTTGCCTCCCGAGCCGCGTTGAGAACTTTCCTCCTTCCAGGTGTCAAGGCCTCGTTGATGTAAACAGGGTTGTCCGAGGGTTGAACTCCTTCGAGGGACAGATGCCGTGTTGAGAAATTTCTCTTCACTCGACGTTTGGTCAAAAAGTCCTCCTTGACTTTTTGACTGAGGAATCGTACTTGTATCCCCCCCGACACACCACTAGGCTTTGGCTTTGACCTATAGCAATAGTCAATGCTGTGTTCATTTACCTGAATACCAAGAGCCGCACCAATTTTACCCACTACAAAGGGCAAGTTTTCGTTAGGGCTGCATGGAATTCCGTGTATTTCAATACTATTTTCTAATACACGTTGCTCTAAATCGTCTTGATGATTTTCGCACTCAATAATTTTATTTTTTAGGCACTGATTTTCTTTTTTTAGGGTATCGATTTCTTCAAGGCACTGATCAAGTTTAACTCCCTGAGCCCCAATTATCTTAATACTTTCGTCTAATTTTTCGTATATTTTGTTAATTGTGTCACCGAGGCTTTTCTCAACTTCCTTAATTTCACTTTTTAACTCAATAAATAGGCCGTAGATGTCGTCAAAAGACTTAACATCTCCAGAACTTGCACCACGTGCACTATTTACGGGTACCACCACATCACTGTTAAGACTCAGACGTCGTGAAGCCTGACATTCTGGGCACCTCCAGCGTTGACTGCTTGTTAAGTTGGCAAATATTAGAATAATCGACGTGTGTAAAGAAAAACATTGTGATGATGAAATTAAGTGCAATGGAATTTATCCGGTGATACTGGGCATAAAGATTTTTAAGAGAGAAATGTATGAGAACTACAGCAACTTACAGATATTAGCTCAGAGGAAGATGAGGGAAAACAATAATTATTGTTTGGTTGGTATCCCAGTGAAGCGTGAAAAGTTGAAAAGTAACGAAGCTACGTTCGCCTTCCAACACAGGGATTGTTCTCTACACCTAAGTTATTATTATTGCATTGTTGCAAGAGAGCTATTAGCCCGGTGATAACAAAAAATGAATTGTAATATCGAATTATAAAATCGCTCAAATGTCTCAATAAAAGAGTATTCAGAAAACGAACTAATTTCATGCTGCTACTAAAAAAACCTCTGCTGGATGTTATGATACATCGTGTGAGATTTGAATTTCTTTTATCTTCCAGCAATTTTGTTGGCATTTTTTGAGGGCTCAAATGGTTTTGCTGGTAGATGTTCCAGTCCTATATGTTTCTACTTAAATGATGGAATCACACTGATAGTTAGTCAATTACCTTCGGATCCTGTGATTCTTGGCATAAAAATTTTCTTAAAAAAATGCGTGAGAACTACAGTAGCTTACAGTTATCAGCTCAGAGGAACATGAAGGAAAACGATAATTATTGCTTGGTTGGTATCCCAGTGAAGCGTGAAAAGTTGAAAAATAATGGAGCTACGTTCGGCCTCCATCACAGGGATTGTTCTCTGCACCTAAGTTATTATTATTGCATTGTTGCAAGAGAGCTATTAGCCCGGTGATAACATAAAAATGAAATGTAATATCGTATCATAAAATCGCTAAAATGTCTCAATAAAAGACTATTCAGAAAACGAACTAATTTCATGCTGCTACTAAAAAACCTCTGCTGGATGTTATGATACATTGTGTGAGATTTTAACTTCTTCAGCCTTCCAGCAATTTTGTTGGCATTTTTTAAGGACTCAAATGGTTTTGCTGGTAGCTGTTCCAGTCCAAAAGTTTCCACTTGAATGATGAAATCACACCGATAATTAGTCAATCACCTTCGAGTATGCGCAGCACCAAAGGATACAATGCTTTCGTTAACAAATTTATTGCCTTACATTTGTCGCTGAATATTTCTGTGAGCAGGGGATGGCAGGTTTAACTAAAAGGAGGTGACGGGGAAATAACAATTTTGGAGTGTGGTGCACGTATTTATTTTCTAATCACCTCACATGTATCAGGTGCACGCTAACGAGACAAGACGAGAGTTCGCCACAAACTTATGCACTGTGGGCTACTACAGGGTCACTTGGGACCCATTTTCTAGCCTGGTGGTACGTTGGCCCTTCATGCCCAACCTGTTCCGGTTAAACTGAGACGTTTTAGACGTAAAGCGAGTCTACTTTGGATAAAAATCTCCTGGTATGAGCTATTGAGAGGTTGACAACTCAGATCCAGATACACGCTCCCCTTTTTTATCTTTCCCCTCGTCTTATCCCATCCAAATGGAAATAAAGTTTTGATTTGTGGTGGCGTCGCATTTTGAAAGCATTGGAGAGCGGGTGGGGATGCTAACCGAGGCCTTGGGTCCCGCCCAAGACATCGATTATGGAGGGATCCAACCGCCAGAGGAGGAAGCAAGAGATGGAATTGTTGGGGAGTCCCACTCAGTCAGCGATGATTCCCTGTCAGCGGACAAGGACCAGACTACAGGGTTATTCTACATCTACATACTACCCCGCCAGCCGCCTCATGGGCGTGTGTCTGGGGGTGTAAGGACACACAAAGATGTAAAGGCTGGGACACAATCAACGTGTACGTGTAACGTAAGCCGTTAACGGGAAGACGCGAAAAGATGGCTGACGGGAAAGTATAGCGAACGGACACAATCAACGTGTACGGGGAGTACGTGTACGCGAGAGATGGGCAACATTCATCTCTTCCCGTGTCCCGTACACGTAAAACCAATCAGAATAGTCCTGAGAATCCGGGAACGGGAGCCATCTGTCGGCAGATTCATCCAACTGCTGGAGATACCTCTTGGCGAAGACAACTTATTTACCTTATTTACTTTCACACTTGTTTACACCTGCTCTTTTAGCTGCGCCTGCGTTAGTCAATTGTTACTCCGGGCCGCGTTAACGTCGATTGTGTCCGCTGACGTGCGTTCCCCGTCTCCCGTTGTCCCGTTAACGTCTCGCGTCACACGTACACTTTGATTGTGTCCCTGCCTTAAGGGATTAGGTTTTGGGAGGTGAAATGGTGAAGTGTATTATGAAGTGAATTTAGTGGAGTTCAGATTTTTGTGTAATGGTGTCTGAGTTATCTTCACCTCCTAATGATGGAAGTGATGGTAACTTTGAGTTTACAATGGTAGCGTGAGTGCGTGCAGTTTCCACGATGATACGTGCGATAGTGGAATGAACGAGACACTACGCACGGATTTCGCAGGAAATATGCGAGGTTGAGCGCGGGCAGAAAAGAATGAAAAGCTCCTATACATCTAAATTTACATACTACCATGCGAGTCGCCGCATGGGCGTGTGGCAGGGCGTGTTAGGACACCAGCCATGTAATGATGTAAGGTTTTGAGAGGTGAAATGATTACATGTAAATTTGGAGTGTATTTAGTAAAGCTCAGTTTTTATTGTGGTCGCTTATTGTGCGCGGAAAGAACGAGTTTTTCACCAATCTGTCCGTCAATGAATCTCTCTTATTTTATCGCTTCTGCCAGACCTAGAGATGTTGTGAGGCGTCATAATTATATTCTCTTTGCACCAGTTTTGAATTTTTCAAGCAAACTAAGCCTAGCGTGTTGCCTCCGAGTCTCTAAAGGCTCCCATCTTAATCCCTCTTGAAGTTGTGAAACGCTATATTTTCGCTCGGAGTATATTTTAACGAAGCGTTCTACTTTTATTTGTATTTTATCAATGTTTTTGGTTAAATCTTGATGACCAGCGTCCCAAATTCTCGCGGCATTTCGAGGTGAGGCCAAACCAGAGAAAATTAGCATCTCTCTTTAACCTTTTCATCCGAGGACTTTCCTATTATACGCTTATCAAACCCTAGTTTATTTTATGCTCTGCCGCATTTGTATTGCATGTGTATTCCCTAAGGTATATCGGAAGTTATTGAAGTACCAGAGGCAACGCTGTCTATATTCGGCCTCGAACCAAGATGAAACTACGTCAGCCATGTCGTATGTCCGTCATTTGCCATTTTTAAAATATACGTGATCATCTTTACATAGACGTCTTCTGTTCTTGGAATGTTCAGTTACTGAGAACTTAGGCTTATATCGGTCAGGCTGGCAAATAAATATGTTTTTATCTCCTAAAATCTATCCCAAGGAGGAAAAGGAACGTGGGAGAATTGAAAATGTATATCAGCTGGTCGATTTTGGGCACACTTGGACCTACCACTGATGAATTAACGAGGTCACCCGAAATGCACAAATGTGCGAAATTTCACTGAGGAAAAATCATCTCCCTTGACCGGAACTCGAACCCGGGACCCTCGATTTCTGGCCGCGTGCTTCAGCCAGTTAAATAACCGAGGTGTCCTCTTACCCTTAGGATATTTGTGGACTTTATGGAAAGAGATGGAATAGACTTCCGGGCATACTATACAACTAACAGTGCAAGTCATGCGATAAGAGCTACCGCCCTAGAGGTCAAGCCCGGACTTAGCGGGTGACGCCGTAAAGTTATCCGTGGCTAGTCCCGATGTGCCCAAAATCGGTCAAGAAGAACGAACACCTCGTAGTGTTCTCAGTCCGGACTTTACCTCTCGGACTGTGACGCTTAGCGCACGACTTGCACTGTTAGTTGTAAAGTGCCTCGGTAGGTTAACTGGCTGAAGCACTCGGCCGAAATCGAGGGATCCTGGTTCGAATCCAGGTCAAGGCAGATAATTATTCCTCTGTGGAATTTCGCATATCAGCTGGTCTTAACTACGCATGTTACAGGTATAATCATTCAAATTTATTTTAAAACATTTCCCTTTGAAGCAAAATACAAGCACTCGTAGTTAGCATTTTCTCACGACGACAAGCCTGAATCGCAGTATTCTAGGGACTATCAATACTACGGAAATGGCTTCACCACGTTGCGCCACCTCTTTTAAACTATATACTCTTAAGGGCCAGCCCTCGGCTCATCCCAGGGATTCAGGGGAGGGAATGGGCGATCTGAGGAGGGTGATAAAATAGGCTGGCCGTGCACGGAGAGGAGAAGAGAAAAAATTTTAAAAGGAAGCCGGACCGTGAGTCGAATGGACTTAATTTATACGCGGGAGGGAGGATTTGTGGAGATCAATATGTAACGGAAAATAGTAGTGAAAGAGACGCCAGATACGGGGAGATCGCGGGATGATATCGTTTAGTTCTCTAAAAAGCTCGCCAGGCTTGACATTAATCTAGAAGAAAATATAAAATGGGTTGCCTTACGTACAATCTCCTCAATTATGGAAGTCAACAATATTTAATTGATCTTTTCTACTTAACTAAAAATTAATAAACAAGGCGAGCAGCGGGTGTCTTGCATGTCCCTCCGTTTCGGATAGTCACGTTTGAAAAATCGTGCACAGTTGTTGCCGCGAAGCTGTGGAACGGTTAGCCCAAATACGTGAAAGATAGTACATCACAGGCAATATTTAGGAGAAGATTTTTAAGACTCTCCCTTAGTTTTAATATTATTCTAAATATACCTTTTTTTAAACTTTTACGACGATTGCCCCTTAACATAAAACCGCAGCAACATGTTGAAAACAGTCATGTTATGTTGTTCTCCGAAATCACGTCGTTAGCTGATTAACAGCGATCAGGTTCGTAACCACCAATCAGAATTCCTTAAGTTAATGAATATTCTCCCTCATTTGATCCTTAACACCAAAAATCTTTCCACATTTTTAAAAATGCATTATTTCCAATTTTATACTCTGCTTTCCTCATTATTTTATAATTTTGAACACCAATTTATTCTATGCTGAGTCCCAACTCCATTCAGCTTACTTGAGAAGAGACCTAGCTAAACTAATGTAGCTTCTATATTTATTTCATATTTCTGTCCGAGGACAATAAAACTATACTCTTGATGAATCAGTTTGTTAAAAAACAAGAGCAACTTCTGGAGTTTTCAAATGACTGTGGCCAATAGAAATTGTAGCACAATGAAAATGTATCTAAAGTCCACTTTTCGTAACTTTCTCGGGAATTTCCTTTCACTAGTTTTCCTCAGCCTTCGCGAGCGGAATTGTATCCTTCCATACTTTTGATTTAAGGAACCGTGTTCCTAAAAAAATGACTGTGGAGAAAGGGGCGTAAACAGCTGACGGAAGCGAGCGAGACACGCACGTTCAAATGCGAGGTGTTCCGTTGAGCTGACAGCTACTTGATATCTACTCAGAGATGTGACATTTCCTTCGCCAACGAAAGCGATGTTATATAAACAAGAAAGTTTCCAACACCCAAGGCCGCATTGGGGAAAAATTAAATATCCGAAGAGGAAAATGATTACTCCAACATCAAAACAAAGCGATAGACTTGGCGTTGAGGCAAAAAAATTTGATTCCCATGCATAAAACTCGGGTTTTGCTATTTGCGGTGGATCAAATCCCTTTTGGACGTAATTGGAAGAACACCTCATTGGGGAAATTTTTTAGCATTTGTCTTGGTGACCGAAATCTTCATTGACAATGACATTGACATTATACCTTTCTGTCAACAAAATGGCTGTTGCCGCTGTGTACATCTCATGATGTAATTCTTTCTCGCAGTGAATACTAAAACCTTTTAAATGTTCTCAATTTGGGACTGTGCGCTTAGTGTGCGAGTTTCAACAAGAAGAACTTTCGTGAATCTCTAGCTAAAACTAACGCCGTTGGAGCCAAAAGTGCGTGCAGCAATACATTGAATACCAGATACATTGAATTTCATGTGTTATGGTATCTCGTTTAAACCATCAAATCGTTTTCCGATGGGCTAGAAAAGTTGCAGACTTGGCCACGTGTTAATGAACTTTTTGTTTTAGATGGAGCGTAAATTTTTGGCCCCACCAACGCGTTTTGCTAACAATTGGCTAATGTCTCCGTAGGATTTTTCTTCACCTATCTTAAATTTATCAAATAAACACCCCCTTCTTGATACTCACCTCGTCGAATTGTAATATCGCATTACTAAAGGTACGTTTCCATGAACGTGTGTCAGACGAAGAGGCGCGAAAGCGAGGTCTTCAGCCAATCGGAAGCCCGGATTTCTCCGCGTGAGTCTCGTATGTTCGCGTAGAGTCGCGTCGCCCGAGTTGAAATATTTTCAACTTTCGATGCATGGAACGCATAGAATCACAAACATGGCTTACCGGCGAAGTGTAGGTTCCATGGATGAACTGATCATCTCCGAAATTTGAGAGAAGTACACGTACCTGTATAATTATAACGACTATCGAACCAGTGATAGAAACCTAAGGGAGAAGACGTGGAGGGAGAGTTGGAGTGGAAGGAAGGACAACTTTTATTTCCGATGATTCTCAAAGCTTACATGTGTTGATTCATTGGTGGTAATATCATTGTGTTTAACAGCAAAAAAATTGTCGGCTCGATGGAAATCCCTCCGGGATAAATATGTGAGGGACAAAAAGAAGCCCAGAAGTTTTTTTTACCATTTCTTCTCTACTGTAGATAGCGCGCTGGTACCTCCTACGCGTAGGTTCGCCTAGCATGCGAACGGTTCACGCGAAGAAATGACGCGTCTCGTCGGGCGCGGGCGCATCTGACGCGTTCATGAAAACGTAGCTTAATTGTATCAAGCATATGATCGCAAAGAACACGAAGCATCATGTCACCATCTGAATACGTCACATGGTATAAAATTCTTAAGACTGTAGTCCGCATATTGATAGATCGCGCGGCTCGAAAACTAACTTTGCAACGCGAAACTTTGACTCACTTGCAATTTCAATATTGCATCGCGATATCTTTGACATATCCATGTCAGTAATTCCAATGTTACGAAGTTTTTGATGTTACTAACTAGCGTTTATGGGCTTTCCACGTGGAGAGCTTCCCCAATTCCTCCAAGACTTTCATGAGTAATTTGTGCATCGAAATTTCAAGGGGTACAGAGTAGGATGTTGGGTAAGCGGGGAAGAGAAAGAAGGAGAATAAGTTTTGTGGGCAGGAATAAGAAGGGTAGATCGCATTCTGAGGCAAAAAAGGATATACTAGAGGGAGATAGGCCTCTGAAAATGTAGAAAACTGGGAGGAGATTCTTTGACATGCAGCAGTATCTACCTTAACGAGTAGAATACTTAAAATAAAAAATGACAAGTGTCTCCATACTTCACAAGAGGTGATGCGGGGAGCCCTATACTGACCTATAATGACATATTGATGTATGCAGAAATAGATGGATACATTTGGAACACGAAACAGCTTCAAATCTAAAGAACTAAGCATTCCTTGACAATTTTCTTACACACTTGCGTAATTTATCACGAAGGGCGATGATCATAAAATATTTCGAGAGTAGGAATGAAAGTTGAATATGCAACATGCAATTTTCATTGACTTTTTTATCACTCACCATCATGCTACCGTTGCCAAGTAACGCAGCAAGATATACCTAAGATGAAATCCTTACCAATATGTAAAAATGTAATGATGTCTGTCTGTCTGTTGCTCCATCTCGCAAAAACACCTGAACCGATCGAGCTGGAATTTGGCATGTAGATCGAAAATATATCTGGTTGAATGTAACATAGGCTACATTAAAAATCTCTCAGGGCTCCCAAAGCCCACATCTTGGTGGTCCATGCTAAGCATTGAGTTCGGTGTTGTGGTGCCATTTTTGCTTTTTTTTAAGTACGTTCACTTCAGAGAGAGGGCTGGGATTTTTTTATCGGATGGCTGAATATATAAAGTTTTTAATACTTTCAATCGATTTTTTTAATGTTTCGTATTTGTCTGAAAATCTTGTTTTTAGCTGAAAAATGTCACATTTTTCTCTGAAATCAACAGTAGCATATTTTCTTGACAACTAGAGATTTGGTCTTCAAAGAATACTCACGCCTCTATCATTTAAATATCACGTTTTTCTGCAGGTCCATGATAGCACGTAGAAAGAACATCTGTAATAAAAGGGCCCAGAGCCCCAAGGGCCCCGTGATAAAATGCTTCTGGGGATAATCGATAAATTCAATGCATATTTACAAGTGTACTCTTCAATGTCTATTCTCAAAGTAGCTCTCATTGTGGCACTGCATGTGTATGAGAGAACGCTTACGTAGTAAATGATACACGCAAAGGAATAAAATAGATGACAGATGCAATTGAATGTGGAAGAATGCTTACGTGCAGCAAATATGAACAAAGTTCAATATTCTTCACCCCCGTTGAATTTCAACGGGTACCTTCCACTAGTGAACCCAAAAGAATTGCACTTGCGACCCTGAAAGTGTAGATAACCGGGAGGAGATTCTCTGACATTTAACAAAACCCACCTTATCCGGTAGAATACTCAAATAAAACACATGTTTAAAGGCAATGCTGAAGTAAGAATCAGCCATTTATTCATTTCTCAACGTTTTACTGCCATTTTCGCGTTCTTGACTAGTTACGGCCATTGAAATAATTGTGAATTTCCGAAGAATAGAATATGATTTAATATGGTGATAAGAAGAGTCCTCAGATTATTGGAAATACTCTTCAATAAGTTCATAAAATCAACATCAGAGAGGATCGAATCAAGTATTTAATTCATGCATTATATTTGAAGGAGAATGTTAAGGTGGGTGACACGATAAAACGAAATCAAGAAAACAATTCAAACGATACATAATGAAAATAAGCATATTCAAATAGGTTTTACGAGAAGTTATTTGCGTAAACCATCTTCATTATTGTAAACCTAGGAAAGACAAAGGTGATGCCAGTAAACTGTGAAAATTATATGAGTGTGAAAATAAATGAAGGTGTAATAGGAAAAGTGAAAAGCTACCGGTACCTAGGAACGATGGTGACAGACGACTGGAGAAGTATCGCAAAAATAAAAGCAAGGATAGCAATGGCAAAAGAGGCCTTCAGCCAGAAAAAAACTTCCTATGCAGTTAAAGCCTGGATCTGGAGCTGAGAAAGAGACTAGCTAAGTGTTACTCATGGAGCGTTTTCATGTATGGATGTGAAGCGTGGACATTAGGTAAGGGGGAGAGGAATAGAATAGAAGCTTATGAAATGTTGGTGTGAAGAAGGATGGAAAAAGTAAGATGGATAGATGAGATGAGAAATCAGGAGGTTTTGAGCAAAGTAAAAGAAGGAAGATCGCTCCTAAAGGAAACTGGTTGGGTCATGTGATGAGAGGGAAAAGTATAATAACTGTGGCACTTGAGCGTTCAATTGAAGGAAAGATAAAGAGAGGAAGGAGAAGAATTAAATTGGTGGATCAGGTGAAGAGCAACAGCTATGATGAAACAATGAAGGAAGCTCGGGACAGAAGCGGATGGGGACAGCAGTGGTTTACGGGACCTGCCAGCAGGCAGAACACCAGATGATGATGATCTTCATTATTAGACTCACCGTCACTGAATCTGACCAACGAAAAAACGCCCCCTTGGCAACTAACTCGTTTTCACTCTCCATTTTCAGCTCTACTAAATTCTAGCATCAATGCGACGTGAACAAGCAAAATAACGTCAAAAAAAACGAATAATGTTTCCATACTTCACAAGAGATGACGCGGGGAGACCTAGCCTCTGGAGATGTTCGGTGGGTTGAGGCAGAGGGGTAGTAGGAAGCAAGCGATGGTTTTTGGATATGGGGAGGCGTCGGGGGATTGGAATGAGGTTCGGGCGTGAGGGGAATCGAATCAAAGTTATGCGGAATCGAAGGGAGGGAGAGGGGGAATGAGTGATGCGGGGAAGGGGCGGTAATCGGAAACAGGGAATCGTTCTTTAGATTGGTGTGTGCGAAGGGGTTCGAGGGTGGCAAGGGGTGGGGGAATCGAGGGAGATCCCCCCCACTCCCTGAAGGTGATATTACCACTCGCCACGTATAATCCCGGAGATTGAAGATGAAATGGAGGTTTAGGATTGGGGAGAGGGTGGGCTGGGAATGACGGGGGGAGGAGGAGGTGGGTTTCGTGGGTCTTTCTACCTCGTGAGGGGCATACGGGGGAGCGGGAGGGGGGTCTCTCTGTTGGCAGTGCCAGGAGAGAGCGAGTCGGTATGAAAATTGGGGATGTTTGCTTTGAGGTGGAGGCAAATTGGCCGGGCGCTCTCATTCGTTTTCAGAATTCGTGCCCGCCGCTCTCTTGACTGCCTTCCTGTGCCTCCATTTCTTCTCCCCCCACCCCCCAATCCCCAATCCTCAATCCTCCCCCTCCACCTCCTGCTCCGGCTCACCTCAAATCCTGACCGCATCGCGTAGCCGGGAGGCCCTCGACCGCTCTCTCATTGCTCGTCGCCGTCAATCCGGGTCCGCGTACCTCTCCCCCCACAAATCCGAAATCGCTTTTTTTCCCCTCTTCGTGGAAATTTCTCGTGAGACTGCTGGCCCGTTTCCCAAAACGAGACTTATACTCCTCCGCTAAATACATGAATACCTACGTATCCATCTCGCCGTTTCGTTTCGGCGTTTGTAGAGTCAAAAAAAGTTAAATTCTTGGTGACAGATGCATTAATGTGACGATGTCATCCATAATGGTAAGGATAAAATAACAATAGCAATTTCTACTGTGTCAGTGTCACAGTATCGAGAAACATAGTGTATAACCAGGACGTTTTCGTATGCTTTATTGATTTTGAAAAAGCCTTTGACAGGGTAAATTGGAATAAACTAACAGAAATACTCCCTCTAGGATAAATCATGAGAAAACAAAAGTAATGATATTCTCTCGGAGAATGAAAGCGAAGCGTGTGATTAAAGTTGGAGGACACAAACTCGAGCAAGCACTGCATTTTAATTACTTAGCACGCTAGATGAAAACGGTCATTGTAGCAAATACATACGGAAGAGAATAGCACCAGCTAAGGAGGCGTTCAGTTATAGAAGGGAGTTGATGACGGGGACATTGGGTAAGGATGTGAAGAAGATACTGGTAAAGAGCTTCATATGGAGCGTAGCGTGGTATGGGGCAGAAACGTGGACTCTCAGAAAGGGGGAAGCGAATAGGCTGCAGGCATTCAGGCATAGGCTTCAAGATGTGGGTGTCGAGAAGGGTGGAGAAGGTGAAGTGGACGGAAAGGAAGGCTAACGAGGATGTGCTTGAGATGGTGGGTGAGGAGCGGAAACTTTTGAATGAAATTCGAGATAGGTAGGGTAGATGGCTGAAGGATGTAATAAAGGGTGATGGGTTGCTGAAGAGTGTGATAGAGGGAAGGATGTTGGGCAAGCAGGAAAGAGGAAGAAATAATGGGTTTCATGGACAGGATGAAGAAGGGTAGATCGTATGCAGAGGCGAAAAAGGACATCCCATAGGGAGATAGGCCCCTGATTGAGTAGAAAACCGGGAAGAAAGTCTCTGGCATTCAACAAAGCCTACCTTTACCGGTAGAATACAGTAAAATAATAAAAGTATCACACTACTTTCAGCCAGAGCAATAAACAGAGGCTTAAGGAAAAGATATGCTAAATGTTTTATTTGGAGTGTTCTTCTTTAAGGAGCAGAAACATGGACAGTCCGGAGGAAAGAGGAGAAATATCTAGAGTTTTGAAACGTGGTAATGGAGAAAAATTGAAAGATAAAAGTGGAATGATAAATGGAGAAACGTGGCAGTTCTAGCAAGAATGAATGATAAAAGGAATATTTTAAGATCAATAAGAAAGAGGAAGGCAAGCTGGATGGGACACGTCCTGAGGAAAGATTGCCTGCTGAAGAGAATATTAGAATGGAAAGATCGAGGGAAAGAGAAAAAGAGGGAGACAAAGAAATAATATGTTGACTAATATTATGAATGGAAGAAGTTACGAAGAGCTGAGGGAGGCAGCACAGGTTAGACGAGCATGGAGGGAGCAGTGAAATTGAATCCTGTCTGAGGACAGATTCACCTTAGAGGAAGAAGTCAGTGTGGATATGACTAATTTTCATAAACAGTGTTGAGATTACTATTGTTATTTTATTCTTAACATCATGGATATAGAATATTTCCACGAAGTTACGCCTGAAATCCTTTCATAACCTCATCATTTCGTCCACATTACCTATTCTTTTTGTTTGAGTTTTGGTTGGTCATATACCTATTGCAACTTGCTTTTCATAGTCAAATTCCTTTTCTGAAGAGTAGCTCCGATCATACTTACACTTGATAATTTCTACCCCTTCCTCTATGTTTAAGTCTACCCCTTTCTATCACAGCATACGTAAATCTTCGTTCAATTTGTCAATTCGTCGTCTAGAGTTATTAAGAGAGAAACGAGGAAGTACTGACAAGGGTGAATGAGAAAGGGAATTTTTCAAGATCAATAGATCATCGATGGAGCAGTTCAATTGAATCCTGTCTGAGGACAGATTCACCTTAGAGGAAGAAGTCAGTGTGGATATGACTAATTTTCATAAACAGTGTTGAGATTACTATTGCTATTTTATTCTTAACATCATGGATATCGAATATTTCCACGAAGTTACGCCTGAAACCCTTTCATAATCTCATCATTTTGTACACACTGCCTGTTCCTTTTTTTATTTTTGGTTCACTCACATTCATGCTTTTCTTCATATCTATCGCCACCTGATTTTCGTAGTCAAAGTCCTTTTCTGAAAAGTAGCTCCGATCATACTTACACTTGATAATTTCTACCCCTTCCTCTATGTTTAAGTCTACCTCTACCTTTCACAGCATTCGTCAATCTATCATAAATAAGCCTTTTCATTCATTTTCATCCATTCTCCGGACCCATCCGAGCGAATAAAACCCCTAACTTATCATACACATTTATTACCAGAGGATTCATTCCACATACTTTCGTCATGCTCTCATTCTTAAACATATATCCTCTGCTTTTACCGCAAACACTTCTCAGGTATCCGTTACCGACTTCAGTTAGTATTTTTTTATTTATCGTGGTAATGCCAAATTTTCTCCGCGCGGCACTGCAAACAGCAATGTTTGCTTCCTTGGATTGGTATTCATTCCTTGACATGTAATGTAAACTACCCACATAATTTCTTTCATCCTATGGAGAATCTTAGGTAAAATACAAACTTGAAACCTTTTTTGTAGTTACATGTGGGGCAGAACTTGAAATTTTTTTTCCGTTCATTCCTCTTGAATATTTTTGTTCAGTGACTTTTCAACAGTTATTCTATATGTGACTCATTGCCTATAGATAAAGGGCTGGGTTCAATTCCAACATTCCAATGGTTGTTTGAAAGCATCGAGAGATTTATGAAGTTTAAACTTTCAGCTACCAAAATTAATTTTGGACGGAGCTAAAGGTAATGAGTTCTCGTTTTTTACTCATAGAATAACATTTTAACAGAGATATTAATTCGGCCTCTATTATTAAGATTATTAAGGTGAATATTTTTAATTACTAACAATTTGCACCTATATTTTGTTTCTATTCTTTACATTTTCCTTTCGGTAGTCATTCTAATAATTTATACTCCTCTCTAAGTACGTTAATTTTAGTAAGCACGAATGGATAGATTGGAAGTGGATAGAAAAATTCCATTCAGTATTCATCTCTCTCAGGTCAATAAAAAATTCTGCAGTACTATTGAATACGCGATATTGAGTATACCATCGACTGTTGTTGTGAAAAACCTTACAGGTGAAATAAGTTTTGAGAGGTGGTATTGTCTCACCTCATATCGTCTAAGGGTACATGATACACCTGACGTGTCACTGACGTCCTGTCCTACCTAACCTACCGTGGTTAGTCACTAACGTCCTGTCCTACCTTGTGCCGAATTTTTCTCCGTGGAACATCCTGAATTTTTAGCCTCGCAAAACCGTGGCAGATTTTTCGATTTAATATCGGCTGACAGACGTTTTTCAAACGGGAGAGCTCCTAAAAACCCCATCTATATCTTGGGCTCATTGTTCCTCAATACAGTTTTGTGAAATTTACAGTGGAATATTAATTCTTCTGGAATGGGAATCGAACCCAGATCCCTCGATTTTTCGCCGAATGTTCTAACCAATTAAGCCACCCAGGCGTCCTCTTCCACTGTGAATCTCATGGGGGCTTTAAGGAGGAAGTTGTCCTCACAGGTACCGTGCATGTAATGCCAGAGTTACCCGTTCGCGAGAGCTAAGTGCTACAGTTCACGGGGTAAATGCCAACTTGAAACGCTGAGCTGCTTACTTTTTGACGTTTTCAAATAACTACGGAACTAGCCGCGCAGCACTTTGACGGATTCACCCGCTAATGATCACACAATTGTGTGGAATTCACAGTGGGAAAATCATTCACCAATCGAACCCAGATCAGGTTCGCAGATAGGCAATCGAACCCAGATCAGATAAAAAAAATTCCTCAATACCTCCAACAGGTGACCAATAGGATTTTACAGTACAATGTTTTACCAATGAGTCATGCCATGCCCACGACTCCTGAAGATGTTTTTTTTTAAGTATGTGGTATTGTAAATGTTATCATTAAATTGTCTGAAATATGGAATACCACAAAGTTACAAAGGAACTTGTATTATTTATTAAATATATTTTGGGTGATAATAATGGTGCCAAAAGGATGAGGAGAATTAGATAAAAATACTGCCACTCGATGTGCTCGTAAGGTACGTTATCCTCCAATGTTCATCAATGAATTTGGCACCGGGGAAACCAGTGCCAGGGTGTGGTTTGGGGAGAAAAACAGGGGAAGGGATCGCCCATTGAGAGAAAGAAACCCTCGTCCGTAAAAGATCTTGGTGGGAGGCAGTTATAGTGGTTAGCGGAGTGGTCTTGATGATGGGGTCTGGTTGGGAGGGCCGCATGGGTAGAAACACTGCCATTTGGAGCGACGCATCAGGGTAAAGGTTTTAGACCTTGAAAACCTTTTTACTTTTCGTAACCTTTGCGCTGTTACCTGCAGCTCTCCAGTCTTCCGAAGAAAACTTAGCAATGTTTTTCTTTTGATGCCGATTTCGGAAACAGCTATAGACTCTTTCCGCTGCTCAATTGGAAGGATTAGTCACAAATTTGGGCAATATTTTGTCTACAAATGGCATGCTTTTAAAGTCGCTTGGAGAGTAATCGTACAGGCAAAGATTCTTTAAGGTAGTAAGGGATATTCGCAATAATTTCAACAGATTCAGGCGAGATATAGTGTAAGTCCGTCATATTACAACAGAAACAACAATTGCACACCATTTCGGACCAGAGTTAAAACCTTGAACTCTCAGGTTTTGACGACAATTTTAGGTAACGTTCACTTGGTGAAATAATGAATACCATTTCGAGCGTTTTGCGAAAATTTTAAATTCAGCTGAATAACGACTGTTTTTCAAAATGGCGATTTTCACTGCCATTTGATTTTCGTAATCACAATTCTCAGAGAAGAATCTATGTGAAAGACGTTTAATGGATTTTAATTTAACTAAAAACTTTGATTGAACTACCTTCGAAAAAAATATCAATTACACTATTATTTGTGTAAAAATTTTAATATAAACATTTTTAAGTATAAATATTTTATGCGCTTCACATCTTTTCGAGCTCATTTTTTTACTTAACACATCTTGTTTAATTATGCATATAATATAACAATTTTGAGGGCGCATTCTTATATTTAAGAAGGAAAAAAATGAAACTTTCACCGTAACGCCCATTCCATACCGATAGATGGAATTATTCAACATTTGTATTACTTTTGTGCCTATTGTTGCATTTTTACCGCTAATATTCTATTTTTTCTAGGGAGTGTCTACACTAGGCTTTGGAAGAGGTGGTTTTAGCACATATTGACGACTTTTGTGATGAGGCTCGGAAAAATGACAAATACTTAAATGTCTATGGTTAAATAAATGACCTCTCTCATACTCATCTGATGTCGTTCAAATGTCGGAACCGGTAGCACATTAAATTTATTTGCGAATGTATACAAAATTTATTTTCTTAATTATCGTGAATTTTCGTAAACGTGAACCACTAACTATAGTACAAAAATCCATGCGTGACTAGACTAGTATCCTTTAAATTTCTAGCAGTAATATTTGAAGGAACAATAGATTTCATAAATGTTAGAATTATCATCTAGTTGATAAAAGGAAGGTAAACGGAGCAGTCCAACTCTGTCCCTAGAATGATATGATGGAAGAGTTAGGTAATAAAAAAAGTCTAAGAATTGTTTTCTGGTGAAAATGGATGTAGGTGGTTATGGAGGGAAACTTTGGAGGACTAATGATGCTGAATAATTGTTTGTTATGAGTATAATGAGACTATCAAACATTGATGATCCTACAGAAAGAGAGGACATTCATGGCGAACGGTTTAAATGCACAGTTGAAGAAAAAAATGCCTCTTCCGTGAAAATATGGAGCAAATTTTGCTAGTAAAGACTGCTTGAATTCATAGCTTCGTGGTTGCACCTTGCTGAACGAATTTTGCTACCGAATGAATAGAAAAAATATTTTAAATTTTTGAAAAGTTTTGTACAGTAGGGAATACTCTATTAAATCTTTATTTTTTATATATTTATGTGCTTCCTATTGTTAAATTCTGAGGATAGTTTTTCTAAGTATTTGCCAGTTATAATGGAGATAGTTTCATCTGATTCACCGTTTAATCTAAGAATAATTTCAAGCTTTTGTATTGATTTCTTTCATTCAATTACTGTAGAGTTCGTATGCTGATGGAACCTATATTGATTTCTTTCATTCAATTACTTCGAGTTCGTATACTGATGGAACCTATATCATTACGGATGAAGATGATTTTGGCATGACAACTAAAAAGGTGTCGAGGAATAAATTGCTCATTTTTTCGCCGAAAATATTCCGAAAACTGCTGCGATATACTGCTATTTAATGCGATACATTCACGTTCAATAAGACGCATTTCGTCTTTTGCGATACTATTGTTGAAAATGATAACTTCATCTGCTCAAAGAAATTCTGATGTTGATTGTATAGGCTTTAATGTAATATATGAGGGCATGTGCAGCCCTCTGGTTGACTACCTGTAATATATGGAATATGTTGGCAACCCTATTGCTTGCCAGAATTTCTATGACATTATATCGCTCTCGGACTCTAAAATAGCCACAATTGGTTGATATTTTTTGCCAATGGATTATTATCACAAACTTTATTTGTTTTATTCAATTTCTTTCTATCATACCAAAATATTTGGTAAATGGGTGGAAGAAAGCTTTCTTATATTTTCGTTCCTGCTCCAAGTATGGATGCAGCATTATAAGTGAAGTCTGTATCAACTAAACCGAAACAATTTACCTCCAATTTTTATGGAAAAAAATCGCTGGATGTTTTTACCCGCAGTCATGCATCAACAGGCTCGGAATTTTCCCCATCAGTAACTCGGTTAAGCTGCTTGGCGTCTGGCTAAAGGTTTCGAGAACAAATTCGTCCGTTTGAATCCACGATTGAACCTCTTCGACGAAATTTCTTGCAGTCCTCGGCTCTTCTTGTCTCCATCAAGACTGGACTCTCACGATTCAAAGCAATATTCTCCTCCGTAATATGAAAACTCTCTCCCGTTAGGTGCCGATAGTGAGTGTATCAGATGAGAACTTCCCATTTCAATCTTCGAAGCGGACAAGTTGTGCTCCTTTTCCGGTGATATATGTGTTATCAAGCAATAATATCTTAATCTCCTCGCAGAATACATACCTTTATAGGTGTGTTTACTAAATGCTTCTATTGAATATATGGAGTATGCTATCAACATCGGTAGGCGTTATATATCGTCCGGAATGTGCAACACAATCCATTGCAATGTACCATTAGAAAAAAATGTACAGCTTTGTATGCAGTGGTTGTAGACGTTTTTCGTGATTGTAATCAATTCGGAGAAATCATTTAAGTATTGAGAGTGATAATAAACCATTTGTAAATAAATTCTATAGTATTCCTGTTATTACGATGAGACGATGGACATAGTAATTATGTAAGATTAAGAATATGAATATAGGTTATCTAAGCAACTATGATGTTGATTAGAAAATTCCATGACCACTCTGGACAATGCTATAAACAACTATATTCACTGCTAAATTATTACTTTATGGGGTAAGAGGACATATTAGAATATTTTAGTAATTAACTATAACTAGTTCCATTAGGATTATTTCAAGCAACCAAAGTTATCATTGCTTATTAAAATTTTCCGTAATCACTGATTAGTCCCATGGTATTACCTTAAAGGTTAATGTGATGCATTGACATAAATCCAATATAATTCGATACGAAAGCATACGTGAGCATATTAGCAAAAAGCATTATGCCATTTAATGCCATATAATGTGATACATTTACGTACAATGCGACACAGTATGTCCTTTGCAATACAAATTTTATATTGTGCAGCCCTCTGGTTGGCTACATTCCTCCTTAAATTCCGTATATTCTGCGTGTGCTTTCATTCTTACCAACAAGATAACTTCATCTGCTTGATACGCTTCCCTTGCTCTTAATTCTTACTTCACCTGTCACCTTGCATTCCTATAATTGCAGACTAACGACGAATTTAAAAGGAATACAGCGCAAACGCTATAATTAATCTGACAACGCAGTATATATAATAATAGCTGGTGAAATGAACAGTCTGTCTACGTCTAAACCTAAAATATACACGCCTATAAGATAATTTCTCTGGAAATTCAAACAAAAAGCACAGTCTGCAAAGCATGAGTTTGTTATATCGTTTATAATTAGCATCATTAATGAAAATCTTATCCAATGTAACTGAAACGTCCTCATCCGTGAAAATCGTGCGGAAAACTTGGCGGGGGATGTTACATTGCGGGCAGTATCTTGGCGGTGAACTTCATGAATAATGAATAACCCTCATCATTCCCATTATGGGCATAAAGGGAGCGATTGCCTGAGGCGGTTGAAAAATCATTTTTCTTCCTCAAATGGGGAAGCGGTTTCGTATAAAAACTGCTGTTTATTAAATAGCACGTTTAATGTATTATGCAAATATTTAAGACACCGTTCATAAAAAAATTAATGGCCCATTTAATTTGACCAGAGCAAATATTTTATGATTCATCATGGTTCTCAGAGATTTTTAGTATTGAATTAATATTACAACTTTCCTGTCCAAGAGAGGAATCATATGCTATCTATGATCTCAGCTCATGCTATTGATTTAAATTAATGAGCCATATTTATTCATGTATCGAATCCAAAATATGTTTCTCTCAAATTTCAACCTTGTCCTGATCTCAATTAAAATGTCAGTTTATCATTCACTATCCTGTTTGCATCGGCATGAAATAAATTCAGATAATGATGTTTGTTATTCCAATTCATTTGAATTTAACGTAATATTTCTACCGTATAATTGGACCCAGTTTCACGATTTGTTTTTTTTTTAAATATATTTAGCCTTTATTCTTGAAAAATTGTACGTGACTACGGATGAAGATAACAGTACTGAGTGGTGAATTCAAGCAGTGATTTTTTTAATATCCAATTTTTTTCTTGGAAGCGTCTCCAGGTATCTAGGTCTACCAGTAGAATACTTAAAAAATTAAATAATGCTTCTACTCTGTACTGGCTATATGTGTTTTGGCATTCCATATCGAACTGTTCTTCCCTCAGAGGACTAGCTTGAAGTTATACTCCATATAATCAAGGAGAAAATGAAGGATAAAAATTTCGTTGAAGTGTGGCGATCTGCATGGACTTTTTACCTTTCAGTAAAGTATACAAGAATATCTAGTTTCAATTTAATAACCGCACAATCCACCGCAGGGTGTCTAAAGGAATTTGGAGAGCTAATGAACGAAGAGTACATTTACGTTATTATAGTGTCTCACTCTTCCTTTTGAGCTAAATAATCGTACCTAGGAAGAAGAAAGACTATACCTCTTAGTTCGAATGCCTCTCGTAATAATTCGCTTGTTTAAAGCTACGTCACTGGGCGATAATCGCCGGCAACCTGTTGCCGAGTGAAGAAACATCACCGTGTTTCCCGGCGACAAATTCCAATGGAGTGTTGCTGCTGTCGTGTTTTCCACTTGGAATGGAAAACATTGCTCCGCCCGGATACATTACACGCCGAACAGAGGCGATTTTGGCGGGTAATTTGAGGCGGCCAGCTCAACAGCCTTCACATGGATGACAATGTAACACTGATGGAAGCACTTTTTCGTGGAAATTCTTATTATGTTAGTGTTATTCGTTGGTACTGAATGCTGTAGGAGGCGGGTGGTGTTCGAAGAAGTCCTATTGAATATACCTTTTTGGAAATAATTTCACTGCAATTCACACAACCTAATAACTAGAAAGTCTTGCATATTCCTCGAAGAGATCCGGCTATGGAATTTGATGCTGGTTGTCACTGTTTCAATTAATAGAATGTATTAATTTAGTTGTCATACTGGCAATGGCTATTTTGTTAAACCTTTGACTAGGGATTATAAAGTCAGTTGTCGTTCTTTGATAGATTTTCGCTGGCTCGACGGGCACGACGACGACATCAAAATATATTTGGTATTACACCAAAGAATAACTTTCCATTTTTTCAGATTCAACTTCACAAAGACTAGTTTTTGTTTAATACTTTAACCTTGCGATGTTGCAATAAAGCTTGGATGGTTTAAAATGGTAGTACTTTTACTCTGCTTTACTTTCTGATACAAAGCTCAAGTAAACATATTCGTCCAAGCTATATTGGTGTCATTCAATTACGTGTTTTACTAATCCTCATTATTTTGGCAGTATAGAGCCTGCACTTTCCTTGTTTCCTTGCCATGATTATTTTGTTTTTATCCAATCGAGTGATCCTCTGATGAAGATAAGGGAAAGGTGTTGAGAAAATAAGTATTTCAGGAAGAAAACGGCTAACAGCCTGCCACTGGGTGAAAATTTCAGTCTCCGTTCGATAACCCTGGTTAGTACCGTAAGTTTTACTCAAATCCTCGGAAGGATAATCCTTCTTCTTGCTATACCTATGTGCTGCTTTCTAGTCTTAAAGATTATAAAATAAAATGAAAGAGGTTTTTAGCTGTGCAAATGTAAGGCTTTCGACTGTGAAATTATAACATTATTATTACATGGTTAGAAAAAATTATCCTTAAAAATTATTCTTAAGAATTACTTTTTCACTATCAAAAAAATGGAAACATTTATCAACAAAAAGCGTAGCAAATTTAATGTTCTATCTGCTTCTGTTAAAATTATTTCCCGTCTTAATTGTTAGAGGAGATATGGTATCCTATGTCCATGAGCATACAGGCTTGAGTCTCTCGTGATCTATCGTCTTTTTTTTTAACAAGTCCGGATAATACCTTCTCCACCCATAGGCTAAGTCATCCCCTAGTTTACACACGTCTACGATTTATTTGAGGTGAAGATCTTAATGTGGGTACAAATAATGCAACCAAAGAAATAACCACAGACTGGACCCCAACTGTCGGTTTGCTGGGCTAGGAAATAGCTCAACACGGGGCCTAGCGGTGTGTTAAGTATACAAAAAGGGACTATTTATCCTCTTTATGCGTTATGCGGTCCCCAGAATGATATGATTTCCGTTGAGTCACGTACCTACGATTTAGCTGGTCGTGGTGGAAGAGATTTCACCCAAATTTGAACTAAAATGTACGGTTGTCAGCTACTTACAGTGCGCAATTCAGCGCCATAGTAATTAATCGATTTTTCCAACGTTTGGTAATAAACCACAATTCTCTTTAGAATCAACCCCAAAAAATTCATGGTTATCCTTTGGCTTACTTTAGGTCGAAGATCGTGAGCTCAAGTCCCCGCGAGATTGTGCAGGTATCGATGAGATCTCATGGAAACGAGTCATATGTTTGAGTTTTACATTGCTGAAGGGCACAAGGATAAAACTTTTCTGAGTACGTAGGATTTACTTCACGAATGGAATGATAAGGCTAGCCAAAGATAAAATTATTTTTCATTATGTGCTGCTCCTAAGGTTGACTTTATCTTGGATTAAAAATTAAGGGAACTATCTTATTGTATTTTTCAACAGCATTTACTCGATTTCTTCCACCAGAGCCATTGTAAAAAAATATTTAAAATTCTGTAGTTTCAAGCTCAACTTTTAAAAACTTTATTGTAGGAAACATGCATAATAACTAAATCCCTGAGTTTTTATTTTGAACGACGGATTTTATCAAATAATTGACATCATTAGTCCGTAATAATTTATACTGTTTGATCATTGCCAATTATCATCGCTCACCATTGCAAATGCCGTCACCATCCTAAACGATCATCACCATTCGCATTCGATCGTCTAATCATGGCCTGTTGATGTCGGCCAATTTCTGATACCGGCCATTTTAATTTTTAATCCTGCGAAACTGCGAAACAAGATTTTTATTCATGTTGCCATCAAGTAGTATATCTAATTCGCTCTGCAGCGTTGGGCGGAGAAAAAGTGCAAGATAATTTGCCTCTCCTAGTCGTAGGAAAACAATACAATAGCTCTGTGGACTAAGTAATTATTCATTAATTGTACCCTAAATTAGAAATTCTGCTTTGCAATAGTGACCTTGAAATGGGATAGAAAGCGAAAATTGAAAACTATAAACCATTTCAAATGATAGGATTGTACGAAAAATTGCGAGTTATCCGTGATTCCAAAATGTTTCTTGTGAGGTCACCGTCAGCATTAATAGCGCTGATGAGTACCGCCGGAATAAAAACCGATTTCTTCCACTTGAAGGATTGAGCATAAAGAAAATGATTGGGCTGGTTGAGAGGAACTCCGAACATTCTGCTATTGACTGAAATTACGCTTATAAGCGCTCGACAAAGCGTAATGCCTCGAGGGGCTTCGTGGAGTCTCCGCCTCTCAAGGTCGTTCGCTCTGCAGCCGTGCAACGCTCTCGTCCACCGGGATGAAGGGATACGAAAGCAGTTTAGCGCCGAGAACACAATGCAATCAATCTTGAGCACACTTTCACCTCTAAATGTCTTCGGGATTGCTCGTGGAGAGGCAGAAGTGGGTGACAAAGGAGCGTCGTAGTGAGGTATCTTCAACTGCGACAGAATGAGAGAAGGTCAATCGATATTGTGACTGCACCGGCCACATACGAGGGTAAGTCAATAAATAAGTCGCAAACATCAGCATTTCATCATCAGCATCAGCCGTAAACATTTCATATGGGACGCTTGGAATAGAATAAGTTTTATTATGCACTGGGTTTCCCCATAAGAGCAAAAAATGAAAATACCTATCAAATTATGCTTTGAACGAAAAAATAACAAAAAATATATATACCTGGCCAACATCTCACAGTGATGAAAAATAAAAAAATTCACAGTCACAGAAATAAACACAAAATACAATGGAAAATATAATATATTAAAATGGAAAATGTAATATCAATCACAGATATATAACAAACGAACAATCATTTCTCAGATCATTTTGGAAGCCTATAATTCCGTAATAGGATACAAATTGCAATTATTGGCATATATGCTGCTTATAGTAATAATTATAAAGTTATTCCTTAAAAACAGACAGCGTGGAAGAATATTTTTAAATAGATAATGGAAAGGAATTCCAGAGATTAGACCAGAGATGAGAGATGATTTAAGGTATATATTTGCCCGAGGTATAGAGCGTAAGAGGTAGGAGGGGTCAGTTCTTGTGGTTCTAAGAACAGAGACTTATTTGGCTTTAAACATGGAAAAGAGATAGACTGGATATTTATTGCAGAAGAGAGTGAAGAGAAATGACTTGGAACATCCACAGTATAGTACCGATTTTCAAAGAACTAAGGAACTAGCCGTGCAGTAACTTCAACGGAGTCACCTCCAAATGCGGAGTCACCCGCTAGTGAAGTCTTTTGTGAAGTGAAGCAACGTCTCTTGTTTGCTGTCACAGCCAACTAGTAACCTCTTGGACCACGGCATCATCATTTTAAAAATGTTTGCCACCCAAATGATTTTTTAGGGGCCCGAACAGATGAGAATCACTGGGGGCTAAGTTGTAACTGTACAATTGTGTGAAATTCACCGGGGAAAAATCATTCGCCTGGGCTGGGAATCGAACCCAGATCCCTCGATTTTGCGCCGAGTGCTCTAACCAATTAAGCTACCCAGACATCCTCTTCCACTGGATATCTCATGGGGGCTTTGAGGAACAAGTTGGCCTCCCGAAATCGAGGGATCTCGGTACGATTCCCAGTCCAGGCGAATAATTTTTCCACTGCAGCGGGTGACTCCGTTAAAGTTACTGCGCGGCTAGTTCCGTAGTTCTTTGAAACTATCAAAAGTAAACACTTTCGTGTTTAAATATGGGCTTTACCCCGTGGGCTGTAGCGCTTAGCGCTCGCGCTGGCGTTATATGTACGGTACCTGGAAGGACAACTTGTTCTTTAAGCCCCATGACATTCCCAGTCGAATAGGACGTCTGGGTAGCTCAATGGGTTAGAACACTCGGCGTGAAATCGAGGGTCCTGGGTTCGATTCCCAGTCCAGGCGAATGATTTTGCCTATGTGAATTTCACACACTTGTCAGTTCCACACAGTTCCGACTTAGCCTGTAGTGATTTTCATCTGTTCGGGCTCCTAAAAAATCATTTGGATGGCCGATGTTTTGAAAATGACAATGCCGTAGTCCAAGAGGTTACTCGTTGGCTGCGACTGCAAACAAAACACTTCTTTGCTGCCAGCTATCGAGAACTTGTAAAGAGATGGGATGAGTGTCTAAATGTACAGGGTGAATATTTAGAGAAGTGAAATAAAATTCAGGCAATTACTTTGATTACTTTTGCCTTTATCCAGTTTTGCGAGTTATTTATTGACTTACCCTAGTAATAATGATAGTAACCACATCAATAATTTACTAATTGCTCCACATTTTTGAAATATATCTGCTCACAAATATATACAACTCGTACATGACTGGTAGATAAAATGATTAGTTATGTATTTTTCCTTCGTATTCCTCAGTAGACTTATATCCTTTTTCTTCTTCAGTTGCAGCCTTATCCAGTGAGGTTGCTACATTCCTTTTTTCTTGGCCGACCGTCGTTTCTATTGTCTTTGAGCAGTTAATCTCCTGTGATACGTACTAATCTGTCGCTATTCATTCCGTTAATGTTTTCGTTCCATTCGTTATTTATTTAATTATCCGAATTAATTATATTCTCTGTTTTACATAGTTTCCTTGTATTTTCACTACTTTCTCTACCAAGACTTGTTCATCCTGCAATCCTTAGAGATATTTTCATCTCTGTGGTCTCAGATAGTCTACTAGTCTTGTATAAGTATGGTCTAGTTTTTGTTTAATGTTCCATAAGTGGTCTTGATTTATAAATTTTGGATTTTGTCTCCTGCAGTTGGCATTTATTTCTCAAAATTGTATCATAAAGGCAACCTGCTTTCTTATTTAGCTTAAAGACTCGCCGCCATATCTCATTCTTGATATCTCTGTTGCATATCGTGTGCATACCGAGGTAATTAAGTTTTGATTTTTGCTCAATTATCAGCCGGACATTCGTCAACTTTGTCATTTTTGATTTAGCATATTTATCCACTGTATGATGGAATTATGTTTACATTTTATGCAAAATATATAAATCAATCTCTGCAGACCGCCTTTAGTTTAAGTCAATAATATGGCATCGTCTGCATAGCATGTTATTTTTATTTATTTTCCACATATATTGTGTGCTTTAAGGTAGTTTGAGCGAGATAGTTCCCCAGCCATAATGGATACCATAATCTAATAATACATTTTAATTTAAGCAGCTGTAGAAAGCATGAATTTAATATTGCATTATTAATGGTGAGATCATATAGTTTTATCTGACTGATATTTGCAGTTATTAAATAAAAATATGAGCATAAGTCTTTAATTTTAATCACTTTTTTCGCGAGGTACGTTCAAAATTCCTTCATAAGAAACCATTTCTTATGACCCTGAAAAATTACTGCGGTCACTGGATGATTTATTTTTAAAAATACTTGAGAAAACATATATTTTGATTAATCAGTTTATTTAAGCGTCTTTTTTTGTTAATTATATGGAATTTACAAAAAATGTACAAATTCAATACCTAAAATATAAAAGGAAGCTCATATGAAAGCAATATAGTATATATATATTGTAAAATGCATGCTATTTAATCAACTTTATGGTCCTGCTAAGCCATTCGTGGCTTATCAGCAGGTGCCTTTTATAATTTTTCAGTTGTTTTTTTATTTAACAATAGCAAAAAATTAGCACTTAATACTATACATAAATAACACAAAGAATTTACGAAATAAACAAGTATATGAACTCTATACTGATAATTTTTTGACGAAATTCCTCTTTTTGAAAACTCTATTATGCATACACGGACCATTTCCCATGTATATGGGCAGGTATATTTCATCAGAAATCTCGGAAAGAATTCAATAAGAGGCTGATTTTCTGGTATCATCGGAAGGATGAGATATTTTTTTTAACATGAGACCATATCCATTGATTCCTAGGTAAAGTGATAATTCAGCTGAACTACCTTAACAGGGCATACTCTATATCATTACTTCCATACGATGCCAGATAGAAGCGATCAGTGCCGTTATTGACGGGTATAGCTTTTGCTAGTTTGCCATTCATTCGAGTTGGTACTTTATAATTGGAACATGTATTTTCAATGGTTTTTATAATGCTTATTGGTATGTCTCATTTGTAATGAAGGTGTACCACATCTTCTAAATGTACGTGGTCAACTATTTTTTCAGATCTGCGAGGCATTAAAATGCCTTTAAAACATCAATATCAATGTTCTTGTTCTCCACTTTTTCTATTGTGTGACTGTCTATTTCGGACAAATTTTGTCAGGTATTATCAGTTCAGATGCAAATCATTCACCTCCACATTTTTTCAATTCATTTGCTATCAAATCTTGCCCGGGTAGTTACCTGTTTTTCAATGTTTTCATGGCTTTCCGATTTCTTTCTCCTTTACTTGTGTTTAATCTGTTATTTTCGGTAATTGGTGTGTTAGTTTTCTTTTGTTTTCGTTTCCTTAAAACAATTATACAAAAAAATTCCCCATTTTTCTTCTGGTATTCGGTTTGTTTCTCAAAATGTCTTCATTTCCTTACGCTACTGTCTGATGATTCGCCGGGTGTGTACGTGTATTATATTTGTTATAGGTCTTTAGCTTTAATTTGCACTTGTTTATTTACTTCTTGTGGGAACCATGGTGTTATGTTTTTGTTTTTGTTCTGTTTATTTAAATCGTAAGCTTTCCCAGAGCTTCGTTCACTGCAGATTATAGTTCTTTATATGTTCCCTTCTGTTGTCAATATCTAGTTTTATTCATCACGTACAATTTAATCTTTTGTGATAACCTTATTCGGTATATTTCACTGGCAAGAGTAAATCCGTCGTGACTCCCTTTTGATATTCTTCTTGGTAATTTTCTCAATTTTCGTTTTTATTTTATTTTTTAAATAAATTTTCCCCGTTTCACCCGTGTTCACTGATCCTTGTCTCCTACGTCGCCGGGTTTGGGGTCCTGACATTCCGTGTGTGTTTTTCATATATTTTTCAGTTGATGACTATGATATTTTAAACTTTTAGAATTTTCAAATGTGTATTTGTTTCGATCTACCATGTTCAAAAATGTATTACTTATGCTTATTGATTGAAGGAGGAGAGGTCAGTCATGTACTCTCACGTCCCATCGAAAATATCTTTATAAAAGCTCCGTTTATTTCCAAGCATTACTTCTTTGTCAATTCGAGCATTGAAGTCTCCCATTAACAAGGGGAGTATCAGAAATCCGGGTCTCAGATTTTATTCAAACTTAGTAGTTGTACAGACCACTATATGTGGTTCATGAATCACCCCACATATAGGGTTATATAGCCAATAGTTTAAACAAAAAAGGCTTTAAAAATGTCAAAATTCCCTTTATACGGGCCACCCACATAACTGACAAGCTGGATGGGTGACTGACGTGCTCGTCTCCGGTCTAGAGACACGGGTTTGATTCCAATACGGGGTATGTTTCTTCCTCTTTTTTTATAGTTTTCTTTTACGGCATCCTACAATGCACTCAAGATTTTTTTATTTTTACTAGAAATATTATTTTTGCGCAAGGAAAATTTTTCATTTGCACACAAGACGTCAGGCTTATTGTAGGATCAAGGTTTCCCCGACAGAAATATTATCTAGGGTGTTCTGCAATTGTTCATAAGATGTTTTCTCTTTTTCCCATAGATTTGCAGTCTTCGAGGCTATAGATGTTTTCACTGATCGTTATCAGTTTTTGAGCATATTAAGGTTTTATAGACACATTGGTAGGTATCTGTATTATATCTTCACTTCTTGCGTATGAGTGTGCACACTCCAGCTCTGACACGTACTTCCGTATTCACCCCGCTGCATATCACAATGTAGTTGTCATATCCTATTTGGCATTTACCTCTTTTCCAGACTTTAGGAATACAAATTTGTACTTTTCATCAGAATTTTATTTTGGATGGTACGACGCGTTTGACCGACTTGCGGCATCATCAGGTACAAAATTCTATCGGGCGATGCCCCAAGTCTGTGAAATGTGTCTTACTATCCAAAATAAAATTCTGTGGAAAAGTACAAAATTGTAATCTTTAAGTATGGTTACTATAAACTTCCACGAAGTGAAGCCTGAATCTGTAGTGTGTATTTACCTCGTTTCCTGGATTTTGCTTGGGTATGATTAAATTTTTCAGGTATTTTAATATATCTTGGTCTAAATGATTTGACTGTAAAACGCTCCAGGTACCTATTCTGATCATACGTTTATTTATCTGTCTCGTACCCCGAAATCGCATGAGGGTCAGTGCATTCTGATCAGTCCTCTTTCGAGGCTTTTAATTGGTACTTTGAGCTTTTTGTATAATGATGGGTAGGCTGATTACCTGGCTCATTAACGCTCCTCTTTAATCCGGGCTTGGGACCAGCAGTGAAATACTGTGAAACACCCTTCAGTAACCCCTGGTGGAGAATACACAGAGAGGCCAATTTGATTGCTCAGATTGCTATTTTATGTCATAATTGTTGCACGTATCCGCCACATTATTGGCAAATTTTATTGATGGAAAGCTTGAAATCATTGCCATGTGCTACATTGTCTTTTGACGGATTATACTTCTTTGGAAGTGGCACCAAGGAAAATGGTGTAAGACTTTCATTGAACCTAACTTAGAAAAAATCAGCTACAGGGAACAAAAGAGGTAACTCCGATGTAAAGTGAAAACCAAAAATACTTCATACCCGACGATTTTAAGCTTCATTTGAAGGTAGTGAAAATATTTGATTATGTTTTGTTCACGTAAGCGCTGTATGAAGGAAATACTGCTGAAACGTTTAACCCGTTCATACAAAAGCACTTATTTAAACACCAAAAGTATCATTTTTATTTGAATTTTGGTTTGAATCTACAATTTTTGAATTTAAACTAAAAAGTAGGCTAATCTCAAGTGAGAAACTACCTTCTTATGTTCTTTTTTTTTAATAAAGGCATAATTCATCCCTACTCGCCTAAACTTAAAATATCGACCTCCTAGAATACCTCCAGGTACAGAATTTCTTCTATATGCAAAATAATATTTGTTATTGTTATAATTTCTACCAAGAAAAATCAAGGAGTCACATCGAGTCCCATATTTGGCAATGACACGTGCCCTTTTTATTTCATCTAAATTTAGAAAGCCACACCAAAAACTTACCGGAAGAGAAAAGCTGATGCTGAAGTCACCCTGAGAGGAGAGAAATTAGAGCAAAGAGATTCGGTCTCATATCTCGGAAGCACCATCATGTGAGACGGTAAAAGTACAACAGACGTCAAGCGAAGAATAGCCCAAGCTAAGAGGCGTCCATGATAAAAAGACAACTGTTTTGCTCAAAGGTGATAGGGTTGCAAACTCGGAAATAATATGTGAAAACATTCGTGTGGAGCGTGGCACTCGATGAATCAGAAGCATAGACCATTGGAAAAGCAGACCAGAAAAGACTGGAAGCATTCGAAACCTTGCACTGGGAGAGGATGCTGTTAATGAAATAGACAGACAAAATAAGAAATGAAATTTACAGAAGAGTAGAAGACGAAAGGAATCTATGGAACACGATACAGAAAAGAAGAGCCTGATAGGTTGGTCATACTCTGAGGCACAATGGATTTGTGAAGGAAGTTCTTGATGGTAAAATATAGGGAAAGGTCCCCAGAGGAAGACCTAGGAACAAGTTTATGGTCTAAATAAAGAAGAAATCACATAGGAAGAGCTAAAAGGAAGTATGGTAACTACCATTAGATAAAGAAGGATGGAGGGCTGCAGTAAACCAATCTTAGAATTGCACGACCAATGATGAAATTCAGTGCCAATACTCATGAATCTGTTTCACTTTATTAGACCGCCAGACGATGGCCGATTGCTGTCGTCAATTTCCGGCTATCACCCCACCAAATCAACGGCACCCTTCCTAACCTGTTACTAGACTTCAATGCTTTATTCAGATGCGGTCACATCGGTGGCTTTATTCATGGAAGTTGACTTCAATAAAAGTGAAGATTCTATCCATTTCTCAGTTTGTATGGCTACTAGCAAGACGTGGTTATTTTACACATATCTCCCTTTTTTCGAGGAAATTAAATACGAAAGAAAACAATAAATATGGTAGTTTTGAAAATCATTTATTTTGCGTTCATTCATCTCTCTGCTCGATTCTCACAGTCATTCATGAATTCCGTAATTTTGTATGGTACATCATGTGTTCATCACCACAGAGCATCAATTGTGACAATCGTTATATTTTTCATTACTATTCATTATTACTAGAAGTGTATCATATCTTACCTTTGCGTTCATCTTTATATTTGAGGCTTTTTCAGCTATAAATAAATATCGTCACATTTTAGGTACACATAAATATCTTCTCCTGATAAATCAAACCGTTGTTTAATTTTTTAAATCCTCACTGGCAGTCATGTGATCAAGAGTTTACCGGAAAATATGTTATCTCATTGCCGAGTCAAAATACTCCTTGCAGGAAAAATAGAGACTCGCAAATGCGAGCGTCAGTCGATTACAACCACTATCGACCCCTGCTACATTGGAAGTCCGCACTTACGCATTGATGTGCCACTTACATGCGACTTGCGAGACTTCTGTCATGGAAGTAATAAAGCCCTGTATTGGAAATGTCCTACGCAAAACAATGCAAACAAAACAAACCTATTCAATATTTTGGGAAAATAGTGAGTAAACATGTTTCTACGGGAAAAAAGTGTTGCGAAGAATTTAACCGTTTGAGCAGTGCGAGCGTTCATTTACGTCCTAGTGCCTCCTGCCCATCCAGAGTATGACCGTATATGTACGTCTTTCAAATTTGTGCTGGAGCAGTATAGGCGCACTTTTACGTCTCCCATTCAGATGCATTGTAGATAGCATGTCGTCCCATCCATCCTGGTGGCTGGTGAGCCCAATTATCACTATAAAGTGTCTCTGAAGAGCCCTTTCACCCTTTCCATTATTCTGCTAACTTCATTCAGCCTTGAGTTCGTACATATCACATGCAGTTGGTTCTATTGACGGAAGTTATTGCATTCGCAGTTTGAGTCCTGTTTTAAGTTAATGTTTTTGTTCTTATACCACAATATTTAGGATCTTATTCAGTAAATTTGTTTTATTTATATTGTTTTGCTTGTGTAATGTATACTCCTTTTTTCAATGATTGTTTATCAGGCAAACTTGAGTTCAAGGTTATAAAATTGTAATCGGAACTGGTTTATTTTTTCTCCAAATAAACTCACTCCTGGGGTCAGGGAAAGGAAAAAAACTCAATACTCAAAGGATTAAGCGATTTTGTGCAAGCTGTTGCCAATATTTGTGATATTATATATTATAAATATCACAATTTTTTACTGCCGCATCTCTTCCCCAATTTCTCCGGTTGTCGGTATCGGTCCAGGACTAACGTAGTCCGAACTTTTCTTACTTGGATTGCATGAAAATCACTTCTCTTTGTAAAGCCGCCTCTACACTGTACGATTGTTTCTGTACTGTATTAAATTTGACTCTTAGCATTGAGGTAAGTATAACGTAAAATGGTATTTAGACTCAAAAGGGGCGTTATGCCTCGTTAACAATACTATTGTGCGTCTGATGGTCTGAACAATGTTAAGTCTGAATTTGTAGCGTGAAGGTATGCTCTGACCACGGTGATCCTTAGTTCCTAACACTGTCACTTTAAACAGTGGTAAAGCGCAGGTGTCGCGAGCGGAAAATGCAAATGATGAATTACGATGGTAAAGAAGATAATGATTAAAGTGAAGCAGATGATGTTTCTTAAATGAATAAACATAGAATTGTCTCATTTCCTTGAAAAAAGGCATTTCCAAAGCTTCAAAACGCAACAGGAATAAGGTAATCCTTATTTCGCTAGCTTGCTCTTTACTCGCTCGTCGTGACGCCCTGTTTTTGGATGTAAGGGTAAAGCCCATTCTACAATGGATATAGAGCGTAAGATGTAAGCCGTAAGATAGCCGCTAAGTCCCATCTTTACGGCTTACGTCTCACGGCAGGCCAATGTCAGCCAATCAGAGCGCGCTATCACTACTGCCGGTGACAGTCACGGCCCACTGCTTCAGCAGAAGAACTTTTGACGTTTGAGGTTTATATCGGATATTTTCAACATCATAGTGAACATTTTAGAAATTATTTTCGAAACCCTGACATAGAATAACAATATAATGTCTGTGATACGCAGAAACTATTTCAACTCTCATTTTTCTTCGATATCCATGTCCATTTGTCACGGCTTACTTCAGCATTGAAGAACGACTGCCATTAGGAAATCCTTACGTCTTGAGTGCAACGGCTTACGTCTTTCGGCTGACGTCCATTGTAGATTGGACTTGACACTGATTTTACGTTAGTAGAGTGAATGCTTGCGGGGTTGCCACGATAGTATGCGGGCTAGGAGTGTGAACGAGGCAATACCCACGGTTGTCGCAGGGAATTTGCGAAGTCGAGCGCGGGCAGAAAAGAATGAAAAGCTCTCATACTCATGCTTCGGATTGAAAAACGCTTTCGCGCGCGACCGTCTGGGGGAGGATATTCCTAGCGTCGATGGTAGATACGTACGCTGGTAGTGTGGACGAGGCATTACTCACGGTCGTCTCAGGGAATATGCGAGGTGGAGCGCGGGCAGAAATGAATGAAAAGCTCTTATTCGCGCGCTTCGGATTGAAAAACTCTTTCGCGCGCGACCATCTGCGGGAGGATATTCCTAGCGACGATGGTAGATACGTACGCTGGTAGTGTGAACGAGTCATTACGCGCGGTTGTCGCAGGGAATATGCAAAGTCGAGCGCGAGCAGAAAAGAATGAAAAGCTCTTATTCGCGCGCTTCGGATCGAAAAACGCTTTCGCGCTCGATCGTCTGCGGGAGGATATTCCGAGCGACGATGGTACGTACGCTGGTAGTGTGAACGAGGCATTACGCACGGTTGTCGCAGGGAATATGCGAGGTCGAACGTGGGCAGAGAAGAATGAAATGCTCTCATACTCGCGCTTCGGATCGAAAAAACGCTTTCGCGCGCGACCGTCTGCGGGAGGATGGGTGTGAATACCTGGGTGGAACCGCTGACTGCGGCGCCGGAAGGCCTTCGTCATCCCACCGTCGTTCCCCGGCGGCGACGTCACCACGTATGAGGAGAAGGAGGAGGCGAGTGGGGGGGAGTGAGGAGGTTCAAAGAGAGGAAGGAGGAGAGATTGAACGGAGGAGATTGTGAAGGAGGGCAGGAGAGGCACGAGGAGGAAGAGGGGGAGAGAGAGGAGGAATGGGTATATAAATGGTAATCGGCGAAGCAAAGCAAAAGGGTGATGTTACGGAGGGAGAGGAGTCGTTTTGTCGGGCTGTGAGGACGAGAGAAGGGAAGTCAGTCGGTTGTTATAGAGGTGTGTGTGTGTGTGTGTTGAGGTTGGGAGGACGGAAAGGGATGGCAAGAAGGGAGGGGGCTGAAGGGAGGTAGGTGGCAGGGGGTCAGGGGGGGAGATAGGAGCAGAAAGAAAGAAAGAAAGAAAAGGGAGAGAGAGACAGTCGGGGCAACTCCCATTAAATTAGGTGTCATTACACGCCCTAAGAGAGAGAGGGGAAAGAGAGGGAGGTGGGAGGGAGATCGGAGGAGGGGAAGTAAGAGGTTCGGGAGGTGGAGGAGAGGCTCCGAACCAACTCTGGGAAAAATGAATAGCCATAGAAAAGCACGAATTACCCCGTCTTTTATAAAAGCAATTACGAGTTTGTCTCCAGTTTTTTTTACCAAATGTTTTTAAAGAGTATTATCCTCAGCGACGATTCCTTCTCGTCCGGATGGGCCGGTAAGAGGGGAGAGGAGGGGTGTGTGGCGGGGGGTGGGGAAGAGACAGGTCGGTTCTGTTGTTGGAGAGGTGGTAGGAGATGGAGACGACGAAGGGAAGAGAGTAGGGGATGGGGCGATAGGGGGGGGGCGATATTAAAGGACACCTCCATTTCATTTTTCCTCGATCTTCTTCATTTCATTCCCTCCCGAAAAGTCTTTGTCCTTCCCCCTCTCCTTCCACCCCTTTCATTCTTTTGGGGCGTCCCTTGTCTCCATGATCCCAATCTTATTCAGGCATTCATTGTCATTTCACAGCTAGCCAGAGAAGGAATGTGGTACAATTCTTGAAAACATTCTAGTTTCGATTTAATCAAAGATGAATAAATGATTCAGGGGGACGAGCTATTGCATGCATAATATTCTCTCCAATTTAGCTGTGTAATACTGATCATCATAGTTTCCTGAAGCATGTGAATCAATTTGGATCATCATTGCCATCATACCCATCCATAAATAACTTGTAGTGCTGTGAAAGAGCCAAATGTTATAAACAATCCTTTGCTTTTATTCGTAGAGTTCTTCCCTGTTTATATTTTCTAATGATAAATATTCGGTATTCTTTTCAACAAATTTCCTTACCCAGCGTCATATGTTTTTAGTGTTTTTGTTGTACTCCAGTGTCAATATCCCAGTGTAAAATGAATTATTTATCTATCTATCATATGTGTAGCCATTGAAACGTTATTTCCATGCTCAATTATTTTTGGCTTTTATTTTGTTTCAGATATGAAACAAAATAATGGCCAAAGTCAGGTATATTCAAGCGCATTGTTTAAAATTCTATGTGATATACATGGAGTTTCATACATATGCATTTGTTATGTATGTTCTTAAGAATACTATCATAAAAAATAAATATGCTCGGGGCTTTTTTCAAAATAACTAATGCTATTGTAAACGTTGATTTCGTATTAGTGTGTCTGTCGTCTTTTTGGCATGCATTGTACATATATATTTACCAACTCACATATATGCTAGTATAATATAGAAACTGTCGGTCACTTTCAATAATTATATTAATATTGCTAAGCGAAATCCACATAAATCACATTAATACCCGTGCCTAGATCGGAAAAAAAACTCACCCTGGCGAGTTTCGAACCCGCTACCTTCGGGTCAGTAGGCAAAGACTCTGCTCCGCCACCATCGGCTATGAGGATGAAGGTAAACATTTTCGCAAATGTGTATCGCGCTCGAAAATCTTCGGAAAAATGTTGTATTGCCTTAAGGTTGTGGTATCGATCTTTGTTTATGTATATACATATCTGCTTGAAGCTTTGTATTCGTGTACTTATAAGTAATGTGTGAATAGCTTAAAAATATATATGTGAATGATAAATCGGAAAAAAATGCCCCTTACTGGTATCTTAGCAAATTTAATGTTATTTTAACACGTAGCCTGACGGCATTTGACGCAAGCTTCGATACACTTAGATTACATGTGTAGAGGATTTCTCCATAAACGCGAAATATACGTTTTATTTTATTATAATAGTGTCTAAAACTTATCACCGATTGAAAATCACAGAATTATGCAGGGCTTCCGTTGATATTTTGAAATCCGCGCCATCAACTCAAGTCAAAACAATTCTTAAATTATGGCGAAATTTTTCAAATATAATTCTGGCATCTTATATAATATAGCATGCATGGTTATTTTCACTGAATTAACAGAAGTAGGTACTCAAGTAATACGTGATTCAAGAAATTTTTCCGACATACTTAAAGATTTATTAAAATGTGCACTCAATGACTCACGATTACCGCTCCAGTCACCTTAACTCGCCGTCTATTGTCGAAACATTTTCCAGGATTTTTCGACTGTGTTTAGGGGATTGTTGGGGTGAGGGGGGTGGACTGAGAGGAAGGGGGTAGGAGGTAGGAGTAGGAGGAGGAGGGGAGGGGGTCGCATTGGCGGCGTCGGAGCGGTAAAAGTGGTCTCATTATGCTCTCATCATCGGTGTGGGAAAGGGGGTGGGGAAGTAGGGGAGAAGAGAAAGGGGGGGGTTGAGAGGGGAGGGGTGATGAGGGGGAAGTGGGGGAAAGGAATAAAGGGAGGGATTCGAAACAATTATGGGAGCCCGGAGACGAAGGCGTGTAAAAAACAGATGGCGTTTTGATGGAGACGAGATAGGAAGGGAGGAGAGGGAGGGAGGGGAAAGAGGACAAAAGGAAAGGAGGGGGAACGGGGGGGGAGAGCAGAAAAAGGACAGACGAGGAAGACTTCTTAATGTGTTTTTCGGCCAACAGCCCGTGGGAAATGATGAAGTGAAAATGTGACGGCACTCATTTCTAATGGGAAATGGGTGAAATGAGGGGACCCCGAGGGCGTCTCCCGCTCTTCTATTCCTTTTTCTTTCTATCCCTCCCACTTTTTATAAGTGAGAGAGAGAGATAAGTGGAGGGAAACCCAGCGCTGGGGGTTAAATTCGAGGAGGAGGCTCCTACAATAAGGGGTATACAATGAGGAGAGGTAATGCTCTCACGGTGTGACTCTTTTCGTCCCGGTGTTTTGATGCGCAAGGACCGCGTTTACATTCGTTCTTCAGATTAAACGCTTTCTCGAACTCAGCTTAGGGAACTTGGAACTGACGTCAAGGTGGTTTGAGCAATTGGATTGGATTGGATATTTGGGGAGGTGACCGACGTCTAAGGTCATTTGCGCCCCAGGGGATAGGTAAGGGTGGAAGAGTGGATAGAAACCCGGCATCGGCATTAGCCTGCCCTTAACGAAAGGCGCCAAGGGGACCATGGCTTAACATCTCATCCGATAGACGGAGTACTGCACTTGATGTGCCCTCCACAAGATACTCAAGTAGGGATCGGGTTCCATGGAAAACATCTGCTTCTGCAGGGATTTGAACCCTGGCCGTCCGTATGGTTAGCCAGTACTCTATCCGACCCAGGTTTCGGCATATTTCGGCATTATTTCAAAACCTGGGTGGGTGAGAGTTAATCAAGTGTGATATCAGGCCAAGCTACTGTTTCATTATGAAGAACAATACGGATTTCAATCGCCGGAATAAATTTTATATACATATAAAAATGAATATTAATGTGGTTTCTCCACGACTATTGACCTTTTTGTCCGACGACTCTAACTTTACTCAGTTAATCACATCAACAGGAAGTCACGAAGGTGCTATTCCCCCGAGACAAAGACACATGCAGGTTCAGGTGGTAGGCGAGTACTCTAGCCACCGTACCAATCCGATCCCCCGAGATTTGAGTGAGATTATCACCTAAGTCCACATACTATCCTCCGATCCACCGCATGGGCGAGTGGAAGGGGGTGTTAGGACACCAGCCGCGTGAAGATGTCAGGAATGTTTAAATATACTATATTGTTGTCACTGATGGTAAGTAATAACTATTAGAAAAACAAATTAAAGTACACGATACGCCGAATAGTCCCTTAGTATATATTTTACTGAATACTTTTCCCAGCTGTAGCAGTCAACTAGAGCGTCATCGGACGAGGACCGTTTCGGTAATAATTTTATAATAACTCAAAAAACAAGATGAATTGGTGCTTTATTTTTCTTAACATTCAAGTCCCTGGTATTATCCATATATCATGAAGCGTTTTTTAACAATTACTTGTATATTAGCCGGTAATTTACTATTTTACCCCTTTTTATTGATTCTTGTATAAAATACCATGTTATTCGGAGTTCATTTAGCGGAAAACGTGGACTGGAAAGTGTGGACAGATAAAGTTTTGTTCTTTTTGCAAAGATATGATGCCATGTTCTTGAAGAAGCCAGAATATGAAATAAATTATGATTTAAGTTATTTTCCGCGGGAACCTCCTTATACATTTATATATCTACCATTACATACTACCCTGCGATCCGCCGTATGGGCGTGAGGCAGAAGGTGTTGGGACTACTGCCTTGTAAAGATGTAAGGGATAAGGATTTGGGAGGTGAAATGGTGACGTGTATTATGGCAGTGTGTTTAGTGGAGCTCAGTTATAATTGTGGTCGCTTATTGTGCGCGGAAAGAACGAGTTTTTGTACCTATATGCCCGGCAATGTACCACTCTTATTTCATCCCTTCTGTCAGACCTAGAGATATAGTGTGGCGCCATGATAATATCCTCTGAGTTGCTCTGAAACACACCAATTCCCGCTCTCCTATTCTTTTTCTTTTTATCCTCCCACTTTTCATAAGTGAGAGAGAGAGATAGCGGAGGGAAACCCAGCGCTGGGGGTTGAATTCGAAGGGGAGGCTCCTAAAATAAGGGGTAATGCTCTGGCGGTGTGACTCTTTTCGTCCCGGTGTTTTGATGCGCAAGGACCGCGTTGTCTTTCGTTCTTCAGATTAAACGCTTTCTCGAACTCAGCTTGGGGAACTTGGAACTGGCGTCAAATTGGTTTGAGCGATATTTTCTCCTAAATCTTCTACATTTACATACTACCCAGCGATCCGCCTCAAGGGCATGTGGCAGTGGGTGTTAGGGAAATAGCCATTTAAATATGTCGGGGATGTTTAGGTATACTATACTGTTTTCACTGATGGCAGCCCTTAATTACCCTGCTAAGATTCCTTAGAAGCTGTTCTGTAGAACGTGAGGAATTCTACCGAAATTGACTCTTTTTCTTCAGAACTAGTTCCTTTTCTAAGGATCTGTACGGAACATGAGAGCCTGACCCTACAGAACATGTGTTCTGTAGACTTATTTTCTGCAGAGAAAAATAACTCCTTCCAAGCTGTTCTGTAGAACTTCAGCAACTCTACAGAAATATGTGAGGTTTACGTTGGGAATTCCACACGTCGTACGGAATTCCACAGAACATGCTAAGGAATTCTGCCGAACGTCCTAAGGTATTGTGCAGAACATCATAAGGTATTCCGCAGAACATCGCAGGGAATTCCGTAAAATGACATTTCAATACTTTAAGGAATTTCTACCGAATTTTTTAAGAAATTCTGTAGAAGTATTTATCAGAAAACAATAAGAATTTTTTAGCAGCGTATTAGAAAACCAAATTAAGATACACGATACTCCGAGCAGACTTTAGTATATATTTTACCGAGCACTTTTCCCAGGTGTAGCAGCTGACTAGAGCGCCGAGCGATGAGCACCTTTTGATCTCAGTTTTGATAATCATTTTACAATAACTCAAAAACATTGGTGGATTGATGCTTTATTTTTCTTTCAATTCAAGTACCTGGTAAAATCCTCTTATCATCAAGCGTTTTCGTAACAATTGCTTGTACATTAACAGAAAAATTACTGTTTTTACGCATGTATTATCCATTCTTGTATTAAATATCATGAAATTCGGAGTTCATTTAGCGAAAAACGTGGACTGGAAAGCGTGAACTGCTAAACTTTTCTTTCATGCAAACATAGGTTGCTATTTTATTTAAGAAGCCAGGATATGAATTAAATTATAAATTACTTCATTTCCTGTGGGAACCTCCATATACATCTACATCTACATACTACCCTGCGATCCGCCGCATTGGCGTGTGGCAAGGGTGTTAGGACACCAGCCGAGTATAGGAGAAGGTTTTGGGAGGTGAAATGGTGACGTGTATTATGGGAGTGTATTTATTTGAGCTCAGTTTTTATTATGGTCGCTTATTGTGCGGGGATAGAACGAGTTTTTGTACCTATTAGTTGTGTGATGTATCTCTCTTATTTTATCGCTTCTTTCAGACCTAGAGAATTAGTATGGCATCATGATAATATTTTTTGTGTCGCTCTCAAACGCAACAGCTCTGAATTTCTACCGCAAACGAAGCATAGCGTGTAGCCTCCAAGTCTTTAGGGGCTCCCATCTTAATCCCTCTAAAAGTTGAGAGGCAGTATATTTTCGCTTATAACAGTTTGCGACTAAGCTTGCAGCTTTCCTTTTGTTTTTTAATTTTTTGGTTAAATCTTTATGAGCAGGGTCCAAAATGCTCGCGTCGTATTCGAGATTTGGCCTAACCAGAGCAAAGTAGCATCTCTCTTTGACTTTTTCATTTTGAAGTTCATTCGTCATAGTTCTTAACAGAGGCCGTATTCGATTATTTCTTAACAGAGGCTATATATATTATTATTTAACGTCAGAAACTGTGCGAGGTCAGTCTTCTTATATTAAGAGCGCAAAGTCTTATTTTGCGACTGAAATTCTTAGTAAATAACTAAATACCCGCGAGTCTTTAATTTGACTCAGTCTTTCGCGCTGTGGCCGCTCAACCTCCATAACTTAAGATTTTATTGATATTCAGTGAACATTTCTGGTGTGGGGATTGAATTATTTTAAAAAGATCTTTAATAAGAAGAAGGAATTTATAAGGATTACATATTTTGACGATATTAATGTCTTAGAAAGTGCTTATTGAAAAGGTTCTCTATGAGATTCCTCTGGTATGGCTGGTATTTTTTGGCTGATGTTTGTTATATTGCTAATAATTTGTTGTCTTTGAAAAGGCGAGATATGTTTCTTTATGACGAGGATAAAGTCATTTAACTCCATGTGGAATGCAATTTCGCTCATCCTAGCTCAATCACAAGTAGATCACTTAATTTTGTTAGGCATCACGCTTGAATAAAATGGGCATAGTAGCAAATATATAAGAAGAATAGCTATAACTAAGGAGGCGTTTAGCAATAGAAGGGAGCTGATGACGGGGACCTTGGGTAATGATGTGAAGAAGAGGCTGGTGAAGAGTCTGAGATGGAGTGTGGCATTATATGGGGCAGAAACGTCGACCCTCAGGAAGAAGGATGAGAATAGGCTCCAGGCATTTGAGATGTGGGTGTGGAGAAGGATGGATAATGTGAGGTGGACGGAAAGGAAGTCAAACGAGGAAGTGCTTGAGGTGGTGGTCGAGGAGGTGGAAACTTCTGAATGAAATCCGGGATAAGCGGAGTAGGTTGCTGGAGGATGTAATAAGGGGCGAGGGGATGCTCAAGAGTGATAAAAGGAAGGATGTTGGGTAAGCGGGGAAGGGGAAGAAAGAGAATAGGTTTGGTGAGCAAGACGAAAAAGGGTAGATCGTATGTATGCGTATGTAATGTAGACGAAAATGGAAATACTAGAGCGCGATAGGCCCCTGAAAGTGTGTAAAACCAGGAGGAGATATGACTTTCATCAAAACCTACCCTTACCGGTAGAATACTTTCAAAAAATCTCAATCACAGTAATACACCCGATGCCAACCAGTTCTTTAGTAAAGTATGGATGTCAGAACGCGATATCCGCGATACGCGACAGTTATGTTCAAGAAATGTCATGAAGGAGTTAAATATGTGGAAAAACGTTGTACGTTGCATGAACGTGATCAATGAGAAAAGAGGATGAAAATAGGTGTTGAAACGTGGGTGTGCTGAAGAAAGATGAAATTGACGTAAAGGTATAGGGTAGACCGGGGAATATCCCACTCTTAATACCGCTGATATCAGCCGCACGATTCGGCTACCACTCACTGAGAAATCACTCTTACGACTAACTTTGACTGCAACACTTACCACAGCGCTGGATTTATGCAGCGGGAGTTTTTATTAACTTTATCGAAATAGCCCCGTGATCGAAATAGCCCCGGTCTACCCTATAAGCAAGAAAATTCTCGGCGTAGTGGATGAGTAGAGGAAAATTCTGGTTGACCAGTAGGCAGAATAGGTGATCGGAACAGGTAGGAGTTTGTAGACAGGCAAGGGTATGCTGAAGTTTGTGATAGAGGAAAGAAAGCTGTGTAAGAGGGGGAAGGGAGAAAGAGAATAACCTTTATGGATGGGATGATGAGATGTTAGAACGCGATATAGCCCTTCTGAAGAAAAATATATGTCTGGAGTCAAGGACCTCCAGTAGTAAACGATGGGTGTACTTACATTTATATAAACTTGCCTTTTGCTGTATGTTCATCATTGGTCGTTCATAGCTGAGAGTGGTTGACTGCATTCCTCCACCCTTTTCCATCTAATGCTAGTTCCCCTACCTCCTGATATCTCTTCCTATGTACTTTCCTCTTTATTTAGTCCATAAAATTATTCCTCGGTCATCCTCTGGGGACATTTCCCTAAATTTTTACTTCAATTATGTGCTTCACAAACCTATTATATCATGGTGTGTCCAACCCATCTGGTTCTTCTTTTCTGCATGGTGTCTCACATGGTGCTTTCTTCTTATATTCTACTATAACCATCATTTCTTATATTTCCGTCCATTTAATCTTTAGTTTCCTCCTCCAGCACCAGGTTTCGAAGGCTTCTAGTATTTTCTGGTCAGCTTTTTCAATGGTCCGTGCTTGCAACCCATAGAATACTACACGAATGTTTCCGAATACTCTTTTCTGATTTTTAGTCCTATCATATTTGAGCACAGTTTGTTATCCTACTAATAATAACTACTCTTAAATATCCGCCCGGTAGTCTACTAAGCTGTCGAAGATTTAATATAAATTAATGTGGATACAGACTTCCGTTAACAGAGCACTAATTACCATTGGTGTGCCTCACCATCTGATCTAATGCTTCCCAACATTTTTGACTTGCATTCCTCATTCCAGATGTTTATCTTAGAAGTACAGCAAAGTGTTAACCTGTCGCAGTATAGGGATATACTTTCCACGCTGTAGCCATCATTCAGATTTTCTAGCGTCCACTGCACTCTAGAACGACGGATATTTTTGACCTCATTTGACTGCGCAATCCATGGTGATTATTTTGCTTTAGGAGCAATTGCCTTTTTTTCCTGTAAGTGGAAAATAATTTTAAGGAATAAGATATTTTTGACCTCATTTGACTGCGCAATCCATGGTGATTATTTTGCTGTAGGAGCAATTGCCTTTTTTTTCCTGTAAGTGGAAAATAATTTTAAGGAATAAGGTATTTTTTTATTTCTATATTAAACCATATTTTATTCAACGGTTGAGTTAAAATAAAAATAATGAAGTACATCACTGTAGTATAAACGGCGTCTTGTCGAAACTAGTTGTACCTTAATAAATCATGGTGGAAATATGCATTGCTCTTACTACAGTGATAATAGATTTTCTCATATTTAAGCCTGGAAGCGTCAAATATAATGAAGTATATGTTAATCTGAATGTCTAAAGAATAATCAACTTTTTCATTTACATACAAGATTCAATAAACAGTTACATTAATAACGCGAGATGAGGAACTTCAATGTGTAAGTTGAATTAAGTATGACTAAACATGCACCCCAATGAAGTACTCGAAACTCAGGCTTGGATCCATTGTTATAATCTGTGACATAAATCCTAAGATAAATACAAAATCGGCGTCGGATGTGAGCCCATGCGCTTGGGTAGTTATACCAGAGCGCAAACAACTTAGTGCCGTAAACAGGCGTCATCATAATTCCTGAGGTTCTTTCATTCCTGAGATTGGTCGAGCGCAGCCTTACACTTTATCCTTAACAAAAAAATGATAAAATACAAAGAAAAGCTAAGCGCTTCGTTAAAAACTGCAACGAGTGAACACAGTGTTTCTGAGCTTTTAAAGGGATAAGGCAGGAGCCGCTAGAGATTCGGAGACTGCGCGCTGGACTTATTTTGCTTGAGAAATTCACAGCAGGTATGCTTCACAGAATATCTTTTTGACTCTACATTACATTTATAGGTGCGGAAGAAGCGATAACATAAGAGAGATAAGTATATTACCGAACAGATAGGTACTCAAAGTCGTTCTTTCCACGCACAATAAGCGACTATAATGAAACCGGGGCTCCAAGTAAAACATACCCGTAATGCACTTCACCATTTATTATCCCAAAACCTCATCCTTCATATCTTGATACAGCTGGTGCTCTAACACCTCCCACCACACGCCCATGCGGTCGCTCGTTGAATAGTGTAGATTTAGATGTAGCTCCTTTCTCTTGCTATCTCCTTCGTTCTGTTTATTTTCGTAACCCGTTTTGGTCGGCACATATCTTTGTCCGTCGGTATTTCTGATGTAGCCTTTCTTTCTATTTTCCTCTTCATGAAATTCCTTACGAATTTGTTTTGTGTCAAAGTTTTTTTGTGACGTATCCATTTGGACCTTATTTGTCTTATTGTGCTATTTGTCGCATTGTGTGTTTTCCTCCTCTCATATTCATCCTCAAACCTCCTCGACTCCAAATTTCTCCGTTTATTTAATTTTGAGAATCCGTTCTGAACTTTCAGCTTCCATTCCTATCCATCGCTCTTAATCCCTTAGCCACATGGTGCTGCGCCCCATGTCAACATTTTCTGGTGCTGTTCCCTTATTGTTTATCCTATTTTATGTGAATACTACAGTTTCCTTTAATCATGAATGCTTTCTTTGCTTGCGCTAATCTTCGCTTGGTGTCCGTTTTACTTCTTTCATCTCATGTCAAGTTGCTTCCGACGAAGGTAAAGGGTTCCACTTGTTTAAGCATCTTTCCTCGTAGCATAATGTCCGCCGTCAGTTTCTTTCTTTCAGCCAGTCAGCCATTCGGCTCAATTATTATTCTTATTCGCGCTGTTTATGGTAGAATGTTGTCAACATTGTCCGGCTTTCTCTTGCGATTAGTTACCTGTGAGATTGAGAGCGTCGGGTGACAAGCCTATACGGGTCCCTTAACGTTCCGTCATCCCTTCAAAAGAAGCCGCAGGAAGAGATGGGATGGGGAGGTGGGTGGGCCGTCGTCTTCATTGTGATGCTCGCGCCGTGGTGGCAACGGGATGAGATAGGAGATGGGGGGTGGGAGTCAAGGGTTGGATGGGGGAAGGGAAGGATGCCGAAAGGAGAGGCGAGAAGATGATAAACAGCCTTTGGTCATGAGCGAGGCCGTCCCATTGCTCACGAGAGAAAATATGAGATGATCTCCTTTCGCGGTGTGTCCTCTTCATCCGTCCGTGGGCGAATCAGTTAGGGTTGGAATTAAAGGACCGATGAAGAATTTGCATCCCGTTCGTCATTATGGCGGAGAAGAGATTCCATACCTATATGTCGTACAAGTCCCGAGGTATAATCTTATGTTTTGAAACGCTCCATTTAACGGTTTTGTGATAATGTGTCGTGATTGGTTTAAATAAACGTCCAATTGATTGCTGTAGATGTAAGGTGCACATCTATTAAGAGATCTCTTATTTACGGTTTGCTATTAGTTACAGCATTACTACCATTCACCAGTGGTACGTTAAAATATAGCATAAAGTGAGACGTATTAAAACAAACATGTTTAACGACAAGGCTAAAAATATTACAGCAATGCTGAAAGAGACGCAATCAACTGTTTCCAGCAAAATGAGAACGATGGCGGCTGGTGAAAAATATTGGAGGTAAGGGAAAATTGAATAATGTAATCAGGAAGTGAGTTTACAAGGGATAGGAGGCAGAAGAAAGTCAGGGTATGATTAAGGACAATCTGGGAGTAAGCGTGCTAAGTAAAGAGTGCTCGCGAGAGGTTCAGTATTTGACTAAAATTGATGAGGAAGAGCAGTTCATCATGGTCGGAGGAGGGACTAGAAATTCTATGGATGAGTAGGAAAATATAAGACTCCCCATACAGTTATCCCCAGAACTATGCAATTGACGATATTAATGTAATGTTTCGCTCCTACAAGATATTCCAAAATTAGCTCCGCATACCTGAAAAGTACGAACCTCGAGCCTACGATGGCCAGAAAAATTACTTAAAAATCAGTTAAAATAACTTTGTGCAGTACTTGACTAATTAATTGTTCCTATGCTTAGAGTGTAAATCACATAAATAAGGACATCTTCAGCTAATTGATTGACATTATCGGAATGGGCTTCTGTGAGGATCTATATTTTCTCGGCTCACCATTCCACTTATTGAAATTATGTGTACTCTCATGTCCAGGCATTGCAAAGCCAAACATTATAGTATGAGTCTGCTCGCCAGATGGGTAATATTTTATCCCGTTTTTACTATCTGATACATTTAGGTTTTGTCCTGTTTTAATAAACATGAAAGGGGCATTTAGAAGGATAATTCACTTAAAATGCGACGAATGGAAGAGCAATGTATACAAGGGGAAATTTAAGATCGTGACTCAAATATTGTTTATCGATTGCATTTATAGCTCAATTCACTCCTAAAAAATTTGATTAACTGACCTATTGGCTGGAATTATTCTGTAAAAAAATTTAATTAGTGTCCTGAGCAATCATTTATAAGTGAAAACTACTTCATATATAATTCAATGTTTTGATAAGAATTTAGTTTTGCGTTGATACACTAATTTTAACGTCAAATTTGAATGAGTAATTAGCATTATCTTTTTTCATTCATTATGTATTGCACATAATACTCAAATGTTGAAAATTGCAATTGAAAGAAAAAATTATTGTATACGTTCTCAGTAATTAGGCCACGGATGTCATGCTTCACTGAGGTCTGTACTTGAAAGTTTTGAAGACGCCAGGTGCCTGATATCTAAGGCAATCAGTGTGATGTAATTGAATATTGAAATTTTTATACTGCAAATCAGACAAATTTAAATGAGGTATCTTATTTTATGTTTGATACTGCTGTTGCGAGTAAAATCGCCGATCGTATTTTATCCGATCTCTGTCACTAAATATCTCATCCCAGCTTGCAAAGGTCCTTGTGTACAGGAATAAGTTTGTGTGAGCCAGGAAAGAAATATTTGCGGCCGTAATTACAAGGATCTTACATCTTTAAGTGTGCTTATATTTTAGATCCCTCTTTTTTCACGACTCATCACTAGCTAGCTGTAAAATTAAAATGTAAAATACGTGGTCAAAATTATATGCGAGTTTGATGTAAAAATATATATATAATCATCTTAAATAGAAAACTGGGGAATTTAGGAATTCACTTTCGTCTCAAATCGTTTTAACGCCAAATTTAAATACGTCATATGAAACGAAGTTTCTTCTCGAAGAAATGTTTTGTCTCGCTTGAGCTTGGGAAACACCATTTGACTCACTGAGAGTGCTTTGTTTTGGAAAGAAAATGTTCATTTGCCTAATAATTCAGCCAATAATTTTGCTTCACTCCAGAGCTGGATGCTTTCAGCAACGATATTAAAATGAAATAGACGTGATAGAAAGAGTACCATGACTATTTCATTGAATGTAGAAAAAGAAGACGGAGTGAAGTTGCCGAAGACGGTGTAACATATCATTTTGTGGGCATTGATCCGTGAAAATGCTGATCAGTATATTGGTGTAGGGCGCTGTCATAGCTTAACTAATCCTGTGTTGTCTCTTTTATTGGAATAATTTAGATATTAACCAATGGAGACCGAAACACAGGAAAAGATCAAGTATTAAACAGTATTTTGCTTCTACTGGAATTTTTGTCTTGACTTTTTACAAGTATGGTAATTCTGATCCAGCTTTGATGAAAAAACTAATCATCCGTTTTTGTGTGGTCGAATCTCATTTTTTCTTGCTTAAAACCCTCCAAGAATCTCCTTTTATAGTTTTCCTTCATGTGGGTTTACATTCCTGATTCATCCGGGGAGGGTGGTGATGTTTTATACTGCGAAAGATCAACTAAAATGAGGCGTCTTACTTAATTTTGGATACACTCCCGTTCTGTCTAAAATCCCCGATCGTATTCTATCCAGTCTCTGTCACTAAATATTCATTCAAGCTTGCAAAGATCCTTGCGAAACTTTGTAAACATTGGCCCAACCTCTTTTCAGTAGCATCCTAAACCAAGGTAGGACCAAAAAAAGTCATATTAAAGGGAAGGCATATAACATCACCCACGTAAAATATAAATAAAAAATAAAAGACGTATTTCAGTATAACGCATGACTTTGACATGACATAACATCTCTGATGACGATGTAAGATCTAAACCAGTCAGTCGCATTTAAGTAATAAAAAGACGTGTGGATATTACCAAGTTATTTTTAGTTGATGTCTAAATTCCACAACGTTCACGTATATTCCACAACCATCACGTAAATGAAAAAAGTCCACTGAGATGTGATTAGTTCAAAACATCAGTATAACGTATAATATCAAAAATAATATTAACAATCAATATAACTATATATTCAGAAAAACCCTTTGACTTTTCGTTTATTCTTAAGACTAAGTATGGTAGTGAAACATGGGTATGACAGGATCGACATAAGAGTAGACTAAACGCCATGGGTATGAGTTATCTGAGGAGTGTTCGCGGCAAAAGGAGGATTAATAGGGTCAGAAATGAGTGGGTAATAAATGAATGTTGGTTAAATGCTCCAGTAATGGACATATATGAAAGGAGTGTGCTTCGTTGGTTTGACCTTGTTGACAGAATGGATGAGAGTCGAATAACGAAACAGATATGTATTAGAGTGAAATGAATGGTGCGAGAGGTAGAGGTAGGCCGAGAAAGTTGTGGTTGAATGTGGTTGAGGAAATTCTTAGGAGGAGGAATATTATGAGTCTTAAAAACAGGAGGACGTGTATGAAGCAGTGTATGGGAGTAAATGAAGCAAAAGAGGTTTGCAAGGATAGGTCAGTATGGAGGAAATTAATGAAGCAGAGTTAGGTGTACAAATATGTATTTATGAGTGAAACTTAGTGACTCTGCCTACCCCGTAAGGGAACGGCGTGATTGGTATGTATGTATGTACAAAGTGAAATCTAATGAGATTTTTATGCGACTGTTAATTCCACTCGAAAATTTTCCCAAGCTCTAATGTAAACCCTCGCTCTGTTTAGTTGAGTGTGACTTCATCTGCGGCGGCCCCACTGGGGGAAATAATGGAGTGACTCGGTGAATGTGACTACCGCTATAGTGTTGCTGCGGTGAAGGGGGAGAGGAGGAATGCCATCATTTCTCCAAGCGCGACGCATTCGCGTGATATTCGTGTGGGGAGCTGGAGGGGGGACTCGGCTCAACGCCGGAACCGAGCGACCCTTGATGATTTCCGCACCCTTGAGCGTCCACGGAAATGGGACCCTCGCGGTGTAGGGTTCGGAAGGGGGGGCAGGGTGTTAAGAGAGGGTGTGGGTTCCTATGAGGAGTGGGGTGATGGTGGCGGGATAAAGGCGAGGGTATATGAGTGGACATGTGACCCCCTCTCCTAACTTCCCACTCTCCTCTTTTTTTCGGTCAAATGCATTATTGAATTGCGATCGAAATCATTTTTACATAAAAATTGACTGAAACTTGACTAAAATTGAATCAGTTGGGTGAAATTATTTTTCCACGGGAGGAGCTTGAAGCAAACAAAAAGTTTTAAACGTCTTTTTAATTAAAAGATCTAAATCTTGCATGGTGAATTGTATTAAATGTTTTTTGATTCACCAACCATCATGGGTGTAAAAAAATGTCCACTGAGATTTCATTAGTTCTAAACATCAGCATATCGTATAATATTAATATTAAATATCAGTATAACTATATATTCAGGAAATACCCCTTGAGTTTTCGTTTATTCTTAAGACTTTATTGTGTATTTTTATGTTTTTATTTATTTCGAAAACGATATACAACATGTTGTTACGCAGTAGCCATCAAAATACATAAAAATAATGCAATTCAATTTCAATGTCACCAGTTCAATAATGCTGTATTTGAATATAAATAATTATACCTCGTAATTTAGATTTGAAATCGTTAAAGAATTACAACCTCAATATTTTATTTGTATGCCTCCGTTACTTACTCCAATCCAATTACTTCAATCTCTGGTATTCACCGAGGTAATTGGCTTCGTAAGGGCCAAAATTTCAAAGTACGACTAGTACTTCATCCTCAGGGCTACTGAAGGTTTATTAAATTGGTCACTAAGTACACCAACCATGGGAATTTACTGAGTATTTTTATGATAATATTATCATACATAACTTACCTTACAGTACGGAAAATACAGTACAGTGGCACCTGTATGAAGCGACCACCTACGGTTCCGTTGGAATATGGTCGTTCGACAGGGGTTCAGTTTCTAGGAATACATATTATGCAAATTAACGAGCAGCTGATTTGAAAAGAATGGAAGACTCTTAAATCAACGGTTTTGTTAAAATCTATATAGATGGGGTTTATTTCCTCATAATTTAGTTGCTCCTGAGACATTTCAATGCATATTAATTTGATGTACACATCAGTGAAACCTGAATTTAGCGACCACCGACGGTTCCGCTAAGAAGTAGTCGTTGAGAAGGGTTTCACTGTATTAAACAACTAAGAAAGGTACGCCTTTGTAAGAAAAATTTAGGCTATGGATCTAACCTTTAGCTAAAAACAGAGCAACAGAGCTTCCCACAGGTGGCGATGCGTAAAAAAAACCTGCGGAAACCTACTGACAGAGAAGCTAAGCAACAGAAGGCGTCAGGCGCGCGTCAGCCATTACGACACAATTCATCATCGTTGCGGCGTTTCGAGCGAAGGCTCGCAAAGGCACAAATTGTGGATCGGGAGGATCGAACCGGGGAGGTCCCCGGGGCTAAGGGGCTGCTCTGTGAGGTGAGCCGGAGGGGTGGCTGCCCCCCCCCCCCTCTCCCAACAAGCCCCACCAACACTTTCGCTTCTCGTGGTCTTTCAACCGGTTGTGCGAGAGGGGAGGTCAGAGTGGGAAAAATTGGGGTTGACTCCTGAGGTTATTTGGGAGGATATTAGGGAAGTGGGGAAAGGTGGGAGTGTAGTTGAGGGGTGGAGGGAGGGGTGCGGGAGGAAGTGACCCCAGGAAGGGGGGGAAGTGAGGATACCGTGGCAATTTAAACACTGGCCGCCAAAAACCCGCCGTTTTGAGTTATAAGTTGTTGGATGGGAATAAAATTGGAGGAAATCCCCTATTCGATTGGCGATAGAAATTAAACGTTTATTATGTTATTAGTTGTATTTATTTTAAATTTTATTTAAAATAAAATAAATGAAGAAGCATGTTTTCAATATTTTAAAATGATTATCATGAATAATAATACAAATTATTCCTTCAACATAATTCAATAACATATATGAGGAGCACACTATAAAAAGTTGCGTTGGGAAACTTCTTTGGAGAAACTCCGTTTGGGAAATATTTTTTTCCGGCTGAAATATTTTCTGAAGGGAAAAAATACTGTATACAATAAACAATGTTATGCACTGTTTTGTCTCGTATTTATCATGGATGCCATCTTTGCTACTGGTGGGTATTTCATAATGATAAGTTGGGTAATTAACTATAGGCTAAAATCAGAAAAGAAAGTATTTTATTTAAGTATGTCGACCTAAATTACGCGTTTTTATTCAATATTTATAATACAAATATTCATCAGATATAATTCGAGTATAAATGGTATTTATTCCCGTACAATATTATCCTTCTTTGGTTAAATTATTACACATGACTTTTGTCGCTTAAGAGAGCCTGTATTTTTTCCAACATTTTTTATACGGACTCCTCAAAACTATTTTCAAAGAAAGGGTTTCTTCGTAGTATCCGATCGAAAATAAAGAGCATCGAATGAATACAATTTTTTGCTCCGATATTTTGAACTAAAGGTCTCCCGGGGCGAGGAGTGAAGTGAGTGGCGAAGGAGGGAAAAGGAAGCCCCTTGAGAACACGCATGTTTGTGAATTCGATGTGAATGGGAACGCGTTTCATTGACGCGACCCCGACGAGCGAGCGGACCTTTTGCCAGCCCCTCGCACAGGGATGAGGGTCCTCTCCTCACTTGCCCTCAGGGCGTCATAGCCGGGGGGACAGCTGCGCCCTCACCGCGCCCCTGCGGTCTTCTGGGGCACTAGGCTCTGGACGGGAAAAGGCAAGAGAGAGGGAAACATTTGTGAAAAAATTGAGATTTTTTTTCCCTCCCGCTTCGCTTCAAACTTCACTCCTCCGTAGTCTACGCCGACCCTCCCATTGTGCTGCTCTCGAAAAGCCACGGTGAGGTGGCTGGCTGACTTTTAGACTTTCCCCTTCCTTCCCTTTCCTCCTCTCCGACCGCCCCTCTTCTGGTGGTGGTGTTGGCGGTGGTAATCGTTGGTAGCAAAGTGGCGGACGGTTGAGAGAGCAAGAGAGAGTGGTGGGGGGAAGATGATGGTTTAAGAAGAGAGAGAGAGTGTGAGTGGTGCGTTGGTGTTGGTGCTGTAGTCACCGTCGCATCGTCGGGGCGGCCTCCTTTGGCCTTCCTCCCGTGCAGCCAGCCGCCTGGCGCCAAGCCCCTTTGAAAGTGCCGTTTCATTAGTTTTAGTTGGTGGTCATCAGGAGTCGCTTAAGGGGAAATTGGCCGGCGCTGGAGGGCTCGCTCTTTTGTAGGGGGGAAGTGAGGGGAGCTGTTAAAGGCCTCCGGGAGGGGGGGGGCGACGGGACGGGGGGGCAAGAATCCTCCCCCTCTCCCTTGGGTGCTCCCCGGAGGCGGGGGCAGCCGATGGGTTTGTAGTAATGGTTTTAGGGTGGGTTTTTGGAAGGTAGCCCAATGTGGATTCGAAGCCATTGTGGGGGAGTTGCGTGGGGTTTCGTCTCGAGGACTAAAAGGAGCGGAAGGGAACCCTTGGCGACCCGAAGACCCTGATCAAGGAGCGGTGCGAAGTCCCCCTCAATCTGCTTTCTTTTTTCCTCGTCTTTTACGCCTTTTGTTCCCTCTCTTCCCCTCACCAAACTCCCGCCCCTTCTCGTGTTTACTTTCCTCGCCTCGCCAACTCAACCGATCTCATCCTCTTTCCCTCGCCATCGCCTCCGGGGTCCAGGCTCCGTTCTCAAACTGTCGGAACTTCATGCTGGGGGCTCGCGTTCAAATTCTGGTGGAGGTGTGATTATTCATGAGCCTTAAAGCCTCGGAATCAACTCCGAGAAAACATAATTTAATATCACGATACAAGGTGCATTTCCACCAGATGGTCCTCGGATGAATAAGTAAAAGAGATATACTACTTCGCTCTGTTTAGGCCACACCTCGAATACGCCACGAGCATTTAAGACCCCGGTCATAAAGATTTCACCAAAAAAATTATTAAAATACAAATAAAAGCTGCACGCTTCGTTAAAAAATGCTACAAGCGAACATATAGTGTCTCACAACTTTTAGAGGGATTAAGGTGGGAATCCTCTAGAGACTCGGAGGCTATACGCTAGGCTTTGGTTACTTGAGAGATTCAGGACTGGTGTGTTTCGGAGAGACACAGAAGATATTATCATGACGCCTTACTACCTCTCTGGGTGTGACAGAAGCAATAACATAAGAGAGACACTGCCGATCAGATAGGTACAAAAATTCGTTCTTCCCGAGCACAATAAGTGACCGCAATAAAAACTGGGCCTCTAATTACACTCCCATTTCACCTCCCAAAACCTTACATCTTTACACGGCTGTATACCTAATACACGCCTGCCACACGCCCATACGGCTGTTCGCAGGGTAGTATGTAGATGTATTCATGTGCGGTGAAACCTGTATTAAGTTTGTTTGAGAGAGATAGTTCCCGAGTCATTTTCAAGACCATATCCGAATCATACGTTTTAATCTCAGCAGTTGTAGGAAGTGTGTATTTAATATTGCTTTATAAATGGTGCAATCATACACTTATATTTGACTGGAATTAGAAGTCATTAATTAAAAATATCTGTATAAGTAGTTAACCTATCCCATTTTTTTCACATGATACGTTTACAACTTCTTCATAATGGAAGGGTTTTGGCTATTCTGAGAAAAGTACCTCGGTGACAATATGATATATTTTCAAATATAGTTATGAAAACATGCAAACTATACAATTTTAATTTCTTGACGAGACCAAGGCGCTAGAAATTCCTTCCACATTTTTAAAGTACAGTCTCTCCGGAGTGCATATTCTTACCATGTATCATGTAAAATGGCTTGCATTTTTTTGCTATTACCCTGGAAAGTTGCTCGGTGATGGGGTGATATTTTGGTATCCTTGGAAGGGCGAAATCTTTCTCAAATGAATGAGATCAAATTCACTGATTTCTTAGTAAAACGATATTCCGCTCAAACTACCTTAAGAGACCACCGACGGTTCCGCTGAAAAAAGACCGTTAAGAGGGGTGGTCGATCGACCAGGGTTCAATTTCTAGGAGTACATATCATGTAAATGAACGGGCGGCTGATTTGAAAAAAGTGGAAAAGCTCTTGAAGCGACGGTTTTATGAAAACCTATACTGATTACGTTTATTTCCTCATAATTTAGTTGCTCCTGTGAAATTTTTTCGTATAACTTTGGTGCACAAAGGCATTAAAACCTGAGTTAAGCGACCACCAACGGTTCCGCTGAAAAATGCTCTCTGAGTTTGTTGGTCACTTGATAGAAGTGGTTGTTAATAAGGGTTTCTCTGTATTAGTAAAGGCGTCGCGTAGCTCTTTCGCACTCACAAGCGCTGTGTTTAAGTTGAGTGAGAGTGGAACAAACGTCGATGAGCTTCCGGAGATGCCAAGGGGTCTCTATGGAGTGCACACACGTACCAATTCCCATGTAAAATGGACTATATTTTTCGTCAACACTCTCGGAAAGTAGTTCGGTAAGAGGCTGATATTTTGGTATCTTTGGAAGAGTAAGATATTTTTCGTTAAGATGATATAAAATTAATTGATTTCTAGGTGAAATGATCTTTCGCTTAAACCGCCTAAAACTACTCTAGCGTAGTGATCCTAGAAAACGGGGTCAATCAGAATGTAAGAAACTGATTATAATCAAGTATACGACTACTTCAATAAAATTAAACTCCGAAGCATTTGCTGGATTGGCAATGAGGCTGTCCATAGTCCACGTAGACAAAATTAGGCCACTTTTTGAGCCCCCCATTGTGGACACTCGTAGACTTCATCCGGAACCCCCCCTCAGGTGTCCACATAGACTTTTCGAGTTAGTAATTGATTGTCATAGACTATCTGTCATTTAAGGCTGATTTCAAGGAAAGGTAACGAAAAGAAAAATTACTCTCTTACCTATGTAATCTGTCATTTACTAAGACATTGTCTACGTAGACATCCCTCCAAGCCCCCACTCCTAAACGTGAACCTTCGTACCCCCCACGTCCTGATTGGTGTCTATGTGGATTATGGACAGCCCCAATGTCTTCGGCGGACTCGAAAAAATTGATTCTTTTTAGCTTTTTAAAAACATTAGTACTCTCCGAGTGGTACTCTAAATGACCTATTTGAGGCTCATTACGAACTTCAGATATATCATGGGGTACACTCGTACAAAACATATGCGACACAACATTAAAGAAAATAGATTTTGTTAAGCGAATAATAGGAAGGTCCTCGAATGAAAAAGTCAAAGAGAGAAACTTCGTTAAAAACTACTTCGAACGAACATATAGTGTTTCAGAACTGCTAAGGGATTGAGGTGGGAGCCCCTATAGACTCGGAGGCAGCACGCTAGGCTTAGGCTGCTTGAGAAATTCATAACTTTTTCATTCATTTGTTTCAGAGCGACACACAGAATGTTATCATTACGCTTCACCACATTTCTAGGTCTGACAGATTTGATAAATTAAGAGAGATACTCTGCCGAACATATAGGTACAAAAACTCGTTATTTCCGCGCACAATAAGCGATCACACTAACAACTGATCTCCTCTAAATACACTATCATAGTGCATGTCACCATTTCACCTCCAAAAATTCAACATCTTTACACGCCTAGTGACCCTCCACCCCCTGCCACACGCCCATGCGGCGTCTCGCGGGGTAGTACGTAGATGTAAGTACTTTCCTCTTTTGGGTCCATGAACTTACTCCTGGGTCTTCCTGTGGAGACTTTTCTCTCTATTTTACCTTAAAATTCAAGTTTTAACAGTGTCAAATTTCTCCACAAACAGGCAAAATTTTGGGTAATCATAAATTATTTCTTAGTTAGGAAGAAGCTGCCAAAAACTATACGTTAAATTCATCCTTCGGGTGGCTCGCGGGGTAGTTCGTAGATGTAGCTGTATAGTCGTGGACTAACACAAAGTATGGGTCTATCTACGTAAGTATTTCTCCCACGTATTTCTACCAAGAGCGCGTATCGCGTTTTCCTCCGACAAAAGCGACAAACTTAACTCGCCCCTCTCCTATTCCCTCCCCGCTTCCAACCCGCTCCTTCCGGGGGACCAGCTCGGCTGCCGTCACCCAAGTAGGGCTTCTTTTGGCCACCTCGGCCGCAGTTAAGCGGGCGCCGCGGCGTCCGCCGGTCTCAATTATCCCCGGGGCCGCGGCTGATGGCCGCCTCCCCCTCCACCTCACCCCCTTCATAATTTCCCCCACCCTCCCATCATGTCTCTCCGTCAGTCAGGCGCGAATCAAAAGGTTTTTACGCCCCGCGAGGCTTTAATGCGTCAAAAATTCTCATTTATTGCCCTCGTAATTGCTACCGGACCACTAAAAGTTTTGGGACTATAATGGCGATATGGCGTCCTTCTAAATGCTTGAGTATTCATCCATGATTGCCCCTTCTGTTAGCATTAAATTAACTCATTGGGTGCTTTCGAAAATACACCAGTCATTAACAAACACTTTTTTAAGTGTTAAACATTCCTTTGCCTCCATCTCGCATCGCGCGTGCTGGAAAACGAATGAGTCGCCCTTAAATGTTCGACTTTGCTTATCTTACGCATTGTTTCCCTGAAGTCATTTTATTGACATTACTTTGTGTCGGAGGTCAAGTGGTTGCATTGTTCAGAGAAAGAATTAAATGAACTGAAGAACCTGCATGTGTCTTTGTCTCGAGGGAATAGCACCTTCGTGACTTCCTGTTGATGTGATTAACTGAGTAAAGTTAGAGTCGTCGGACAAAACGTCAATAGTCGTGGAGAAACCACATTAAAATTCATTTGTATATGTATATAAAATTTATTCCGGAGATTGAAAACCGAATTGTTCTTCATAATGAAACGGTAACTTGGCCTGATATCGCACTTGATTAACTCTCACCCACCCAGGTTTTGAAATTATGCCGAAATATGCCGAAACCTGGGTCGGATAGAGTACTGGCTAACCATACGGACGGCCAGGGTTCAAATCCCTGCAGAGGAGGATGTTTTTCAGGGGAAACCTGATCCCTACTTGAGTGTCTTGTGGAGGGTACTTCAAGTACAGTACTCCGTCTGTCTGTGAGACGTTAAGCCGTGGTCCCTTTGACGTATTTCGTTAAGAGCAGGCTAATGCCGACGCCGGGTTTCTATCCACCCTTCCTCCTTTACTGTCCCCTTTGGCGCAAATGACCTTAGCTGTCGGTCGCCTCCCCAAAATCCAATCCAACCTGGGTCGGAGAGAGTAAATAAAGAGTGAAATCAGACCAAGTTACCGTTGCATTATGAAGAAAATTTATATACTTATGCTTGTCAACTTACAAAGGGAAATCAAATCGCTGCTATAAGAATTATACCTACCATTTAGAGCGGTTTTGTGGACGAAAAATAAAGAAAATGAGCTACCTTCAGAAAATTATAAAAAAATCAATTATGTGAATAATCGTTCTCATTTGTGAGAAATCAACCATAAATGGTATTAATGGCATGCATACGAAGCGGATGAGAGGAGAAGGAAATGAGGATCTATGGAATAGAAAATGGAACGTAAGCGAGACAGCTAGGAACAAAAATTCTACACCTATATACTACCCTTAGAGCCGCCGCATGGCCGTGTGGCAGGGGCTGTTCGGACACCAGCTATGTAAAGATGTAAAGGATAAAGTTTTGGGAGGTAAATTGGTGACTTTAATTATGGGAGCGTATTGAGTGGAGCTTCGGTTTTATTGTGGTTGCTTACTGTGCGCGGAAAGAACGAGTTTTTGTACCTCTCTTATTTTATCGCTTCAGTCAGAGCTAAAGATGTGGTGAGGCGTCATTATAATATCTCTGTGTCGCTCCAAAACACATCAGTTCTGAATTTCTCAAGCAAGCTAAGCCTAGCGTGTAGTCTGCGAGCCGAATCATTTTCGTTATTAATTTAGCAATGACTAATTGCTAACGACAATGATTCGTCTCACATATATTGCATTCTAATCAACTTCTTAACCATCTATGCACCAATTTTTTGTTTACCATGTGCAGTCATTTCACATGTAACCCCACTTGTGGGAAAATCAGAAACTAAAAGTTACAAATGAACGATATTTTCGTTGCCAAGCTGTTAAATTTGATGTCACAAAGGCACATAGACGTAAAGAAACCTAATCAGAGACAAAAAATAACTATTCAATATGTTACCTCTAGGTCGCTCACCGTGATAGAGGGCTAAAATGATGTATTCCCTCTCTTTTTGAGGATTTTATAGTGTTTAAAGTTTCATTAGCGCCCCTGTGTCTGTCGAGTGTCTCTGCAGATAACTTTCAATGTAACTTTCTTTCTGCGCAAGTTGATCGTTGTCCGTCGACAAGTCAAATTGGTGATTTTGTAATGAAGTACTCACTCAGTAACAGGACATCAAGAATTGCTACGTTTTATCAGTTGAAGTATCCCTGCTGTCACAAGCAGTGACACTGCTTGTGACAGCAGGGATACTTCAAAGTTGCTATCTCACAGCCAGCGAATAAACAACCCAGATTCACAATTCAGCCATGGAGTATTTATCGGGCGCTCGCCTTTGAATCTCGATATTCCTTCCTTTCGATGCTTTATGGGGGAAAGTTTTGAGCGTGGGACATTTAACAGCCACTCCCCGGATAAATTTGTCACAGGATGATTGATTACGACAGAATATTCATGTAATCAATTTAATATCCCGGCCGGAATCGAAGGAGACGAAGGTCAAATTTCCGGGGACGTTGACTCGTGACGTTGATTTGCCGGCCCTAATCGTCCGTTATACATATGCTATTCGATGGAAAGGGGAAGGGTGGAAATATTAAGAGAAAAAAATCTTCTCATCTATCAATAAAAATATTCAGATGAAGTCGACTATTTTCCGGCACTGTACGTATGATGTCGATCGACCCCTAAGGTAGCCATGAGTTCCTATGTCAATTTTCATTTTTGTAATAGTCTAAGCGACGAGGTTTCTAATTTACTGAATTTATTTATTGGGTAAATGTCCTATGGAAAAATTGATTTAGGCAGCTGCAGTGGAATTTGTTATTTGTAAATCGAACTGCATGGGCTATACTAATGAGAATTTCCCCAGAGTTTAGTTCTCAATCACAGCGCGCCTAAATTTTCTTCTCAAGGAAGCCATTCAGAATTATTTTTACCAATAATTTCCGTCTACGTAATTTTGCATACTTACTTTAACCTACAATTTAAAAAAAGGACTAGATTTAGGTAACTTTATCTCTATTTACAGCCTTTCACTCAATAAAATATATATTTTCAAAGAATAAATAGACTTTCTAGTTGACAATTGATGTAATGGCTGTATTTACTCTAGTATACTCCCTGGAGTCGAGACAGAATCGGAAATCCTTTATCATGAACTATAACAGTTAAACTGTTTCTATTCTGTTGTCAGGGTGTAGTGTACGGTACATTTTTATCTCTGTTGATATTGTTTTTCTTGTAATGTGGCATATTCATTGGTGAAAGAGAAACCAATAACAATCACGGGCGAAATGTCATTGATGGTGAATGGAGATATCGCTCTTGGCTGTTTAAATTTTCATCAACGTAGACTTAACAGCTTTTGAGATGTGACTGCACACCAACTATCCCTGCCTACGTGAATATTATTAACAAGACATCTCGGGACTTCCACGCTTTTTGTGTTCGTTCCTAATTTATGTATTCACGTTACCTGTAGATGTTTTTGCCATAGATACTCACTGCCGTTGCTTACTTGGAAACACCTAATGCAATGTTTACTGAGTACAGTTAAGAGAAAATAAAATATTTCCGAGGTCACGCTCAAGCTTTTTTTTGTACTACTATGCTTTTAAGAAGTATTCAAGTGTTGTCTAATCATAATCGGGCCTTTTTTTTGCTGTTGTATTTCCATGAAGTTCGAAAAAAATCCTTAATTTCTTTTAGAAGGAATTCATTTCAACCACTAATCTTTTTAACAGCTTTTTAACTACTCAGCGGCATTGCAAAAACCCCTTGCAGTTGGTTTTTTTTAGCTGAGTGACTATTTTAACTGCCGCATCTTCTGTTAATAATGAATGGGTCAAGTTACTGTTGATTTTTGAGAATAACTCTATGCATAATAATTTTCGATCGAAATTTTATCATTTCTAATGGTGAAGAACTTCCTGTCCTTAGGCTAGCAAGGCTACTTAGCATTAAGCCAAACATGAGGATACTTGGGCTTTTTTTGTCGAAGTTTAGAATTAAGTGTGAATTAATCGCAGAATTTTCGAATAAAATGGTGCTGGGGAATCAACAGATAAAAGATGAGCCTGTTCAAAAAAATTTCTAAATGATTGCACTCATTTAACAAGAGCCGTGGTTGCAAGAAAAACGGGCGCAGTCATTGAGTTTTCTATTTTTAAGCCAACTCTTTAACTTAAGTTTGATGCGAAAGAGTTTTCATTGACAGCAGAGTTTTATACAACGTATTTCTTATCACTGTAGTTTTTCAAGTTAGATTTCACACTCTTAGGGGTGTATTATTTCACAACATTAGTGCAATATTTAGTCACTGAATTCAGTGACCAGGAAATCTTATTAAATTTTTAATACTGATAAGAATATAGCTTAAGACAGACCATTGATCGCATTGTAATTTTTCTAAAGACAATTTCATGAGGAAACCGAACATGCTTATTGAATTTACGTTTGGATCATTGCTCAATATCACGTGGCTGAGGTCCCACCTATTGCTGACTTCTTTCGCTACGATATGTGTCATTTTTTTCGTACAAATAACAACTTCTTCAATCATGGTACCTATCCTAAAGAGATCGATAGAAACTCGAAATTAGTGAATATGATCTTATTCTTTGCATTTTATTAAACCTGACGTTAAATTCAAATTAAATTGCACAAGTCAGCCTTACTTGACTGGAATGTTTTAATCATATTATGAAATTATAAAAAACGAAATACTTTACCTTTAAATGTTTATCTTATCCCATTCCATTCACAGCTTGTTGCTTATATCTTTTGTTGGCTCATTCTTGCTCCTTTTAGGAATTTTCCCGATGACCCCAATAATACCTTTGACTATTTAATTCCATAAAGATACTATCACTCAACAAAATCGTATAGAACCATTTTTTATATAAACTCAACGTATGTAAAACTACATTTACTCTTTTCAGTTTATAGTTGATTACAAATTAGTTCTCTAACTTCATTTTTCTCCGTATCGCTATTTCCAATTCTCACATTCACTTAGTTTACATTGAGAGGCATTTTTATTTACATTGACAGCCAAAAACGTATTTTTCCTGAGACATCGGTAGGAAAAATCAAGCATAACTGTATGTGCCTAAAGTAAATTAGGAAAAACATATATTTAAATGTTAACTTTGTTGGCAAATTTTCTTATGACTCATAATGCTATTGAGCTTTTTACATCCGCTTTTATGTTCAGCGATCGACTCTATCAGCTGCTATAGCGTTAAAATTCCTCAATCTTGAGCAAAAAGGCTATCGCGGAAAAAATATTTTGGTTATAAACGTTATCTCTCCTAATTTATATTAATTAACGCCGTATCACTATGTCGGAAAAGATATTATCACTATCTTATATTTTCCAATGGGTTTTACTCTAAAGACTGTTTTATGCACGTAATAATATATCGTAGGGATTACACATACAGAACATATGTGGCGCAGCATTAAAGAATCTACGTATAATAGGAAGGTCCTTGGATGAAGAAGTCAAAGAGAGATACTACTTCGTTCTGGTTAGGCCACACCTCGAATACGCAGCGAGCATTAGGGACCCTGGTCAAATATCAACGAAAAAAATTAATAAAATGCAAAGGAAAGCTGCGCGCTTCGTTTAAAACTGCTACGAGCTTACATATAGTGTCTCACAACTTTTAGAGGGATTAAGGTGGTGGCTCCTAGAGACTCGGAGGCTACAGGCTAGGCTTAGGTTGCTTGATAAATTAAGAACTGATATTTTTCAGAGCGACATAGAGAATATTATCATGACTCCTCACTACGTCTCTAGGTCTGACAGACGCGATAAAATAAGAGAGATACACTGCCGAACAGATAGGTACAAAAACTCGTTCTTTCCGCGAACAATAAGCGACCACAATAAAAATTGAGCTCCACTAAATACACTCCTATAATTCATGTCACCATTTCATCTACTAAAACTAACACCTTACACGGCTGGTGACGTATAACTCCCTGCCACACGCCTTTGCAGCGGCTCGCAGGGTATTATGTAGATAATTAGGACGTAATCTCCTAGTGAGGGTTGGTTTTAGTGGAAGCCATTAAAAATATTCTTGAATGTAATAAATGGCGGCTCCTATTACCTTATATGGTTTCTATCTTCATCGAAGAGTATGTCTTATCCCTCTTCACCCCCTACATCTCATCTCCTCATCAACCATGTTAAGAACCTCATAGTTGGCTTCCATTTCCGTCCTCCGCAACCTCTCCATCCTCCTCCACACCCATGTCTCTTCAGCCTATTCTTGTCTGCTTTTCTCAGAGTCAACGTTTCTGCCCCACACAACGCTGGAGTTTATCAAACTCTTTATTATTCTCTTCTTTACATCCTTTCCGAAGTTTTCCCTTATCAAATCCCTTATATTTCTGAACGCTTCTTAACACCAATCTCCTCCTTATGCCTTTCATTCTACGCACGTTTTCTTCCAACGTAAGCAGCAGCTGAAAATTGAACTTAGATCGGACTGCTAAAAATGGATCCTAAGCTCTAGGATTCCAGAGGAACATTTACAATCAATGAAAATCTTACCACACACAATATCGTTACTCTCCATGCTGAAAATACCTAGTTGATTATCACTTCATTCCCGGGATTTCCTTGTTACGCTCTACTCTCCTGTGAATGGCTGTTGGATACATACATACATACATAATGCCAATCACGCCGTTCCATTCCGGGGTAGGCACAGTCACGATGTTTCACTTATAAATACATATTTGTACACTTAACTCTGCTTCAATAATTTCCTCCATACTGACCTATCCTTGCAAACCTCTTTTGTTTATCATTTACCGCAATACACGCCCTCCTGTTTTTAAGACTCCTAATATTCCTCCTAAGAATTTCCTCAACCACATTCAACCACAACTTTCTCGTCCTACCTCTACCTCTCGCACTTTCATTTCACTCTTATAGATCTGTTTTGTTATTCGATTCTCATCCATTCTCTCAACATGGCCAAACCAACGAAGCACACTCGTTTAACAATTGTTCATTACAGGAGCATCTAACCCACATCCATTTATTACCAACTCATTCCTGACCCTGTTCATTCTACTTTTGTCGCAAAAACTCTTCAGATAACTCATACCCACGGCGTTTAGTCTACTCTTATGTCCATCCTGACATACCCATGTTGCACTACCTTACAACAAAGCACACTTTTGTACACGGCGATTTTCGCTTCCTTAGACAGGCACTCAATGCTGTTGGATTCACGAGATATTCGAACCAAAAAGAAGCATCTTGCTTTTTTTTCAATACAAGTGATCGAATTTGAAGCACTCATCAAATACAAAACAACCGTTTGTACGAAACAACGTTGAGCACGAAGAATTTCGTTCAATTTGAGCGAAATTCTTCGTGAAATGAAATATGCGTTCTATATAAAGGCCTGGACAAATGCCACATTTTTGCAACATAAAAATCCAAACATGATGGATGACTTTAAGTCACAATGATCCATTTTGATGAATGATTCAATTTAATCGATATCGTATTAATGACCTTATATTCTGCTTTTATTGGCGATAAATGGATGACATTTGGGTTGTGACAGTATAGGATATGGCAATTACGAATGAAGTATTCAATGCGTACCGAGGGGTTCTGAACATTCTATTATTCAAGACAAAATATCGAATACACAAATATTTCATGCTGGTCACAAATATTCGACTCTCCATGGTCAAATTTCTAAAATTCAATCCAAGCCTGTGTTCCCTCGAAGCAAAATGGTTTTATCTTAGCTTTTTCGCTATCCTATTGATCTGTTAATCGATTTTATGAAATACTTCTCAGTTTTTATGCATCGGTGATTATATGATTAAAGTTAACTGGATAGTAACAAGATTCTCGAGTATTTGGCCATTCTTGCATTTAACTCGCACCCAACGTTTCGTCAAATATATTGGCATCTTCAGGGCTTTGCAACGCTAAAAAAAGAGACATACAGCCAAGTATTTATACTAATAGGAGAACAAAAGTTGAGAAATAAAAAATTTGTCTACCAATTAGCTTAATATTGAACAGTAAATAGAATGCTCGACTCGCCATGGTGAAATTTCTGAAAATTCAATCCCAGTCTGCCTTCTCTTATAGCAATTAAGCAAATTTCATGTTCTATAAATCGATAGCGTAAAAGAGCCTTTTGACGTTGTCAAATGCTGGATTGTTCCCTACTCTCCGATCCTGAAAAAGATACTCGGCGCACAATATCAACATTAAATAGCGAAACTCAAGTAAGTCATTGAATGCAAGTATATGTATGTACACAAGGGAAGCGATCAAGCTGTTAATTCACGCAGAAGATGACTCTAGAGAACCGGAGGGACAAGGTGATCATATATAAACCTCGGTGCTATTTAAGTAGTAATGAGTCTGCGTGGCCCATATTTGGGTTTCCGTGCATGAAAGAGGGCCAAAAGTCACTCATCTCTTGATGCACCTGGAAAACAGTCAGCGTGTCTACTACAACGAAAACTGCGTACAAGATAGGTTAATAACTCCTCAAATGACCACACTGACAATATTCGTCAGGCTTTGCGGTTTTCTTACTAAATAATTTCATTGTTTTTCACACCCGTTGAATTTCAACGGGTACCTTCCACTAGTCATGAATAAAATTTGATAATAATTATGAAATAATGATGACAAAAATATTTCTGGTTTATATTAAAATTTACTCGCAAGAAGTCGCTCACGCTCTTGGGATGACTAACATTTTTAACATGAAATACTGATTAAAGATTATTGAACTTGTTTTTCAAATATTTTTAAATGGTGCATAATTTTACGTGCCATACCTCCTGTTCCGAGTCGTGGATTGCTCGTTTCTTCATGAAAGTCACATCCCAAGGAAAAGTGCCGTTCTGTCCTATGACATTAAGGAAATTTGGTCGATTCGGGACCAAGCTCTCCATTAACCGCGATGTGCGTTGTAAACGATTTATTCGGCTCAAGGATGCCGACCGGATGACCTTTGAATCGAATAAAAAAATTATTCCGTTCCGTGTTTGGAAACGTTTTATATCTTCAATTTGTCTAATTGTCTGGAGACCTGTATCAAGTCCTTAATCCATGAAATACTGCCACCCACTCATATGTTTGGCTCTAATTTTTCCAGCAGAATTTGGCGGTAGAACTTGCCTCATTGGCAGCCATTGATCCCTGTGTGAGTTTTCTAATTCCCAGAGCTATAGAGTAAAGTAAATAAGTAGTTATTCATTTACTGTTCTAGCTTTGAAGAACGAAGGGCTCAGCAACTCTCGATTGACATATGGTGCACGTTTTTCAGGGCGATGTACGTTGCTCATCCCGAAGAAAAAGTACACCACTCAAATTGATCTTCAAAGCCGTCAGCTTCCGACACTGATTTGTCAAAAGTTTTCTGTTCTATAATAGAAAAAAGCCGGAGATGCTGCTATTGCGAGTTTTAGCATTTGCGTCATAAATCTCACCGTAGTATACTCATGGAAATTGTCCATGCCGCCTCCACTTACAGTAAAACGGTGAAGTGCATATTTAATTATAACTAGTCATATACGCTTTTTACCGTAGGTTTCCTCGTTCGTTACCATCGGGCAATTTTTTCCTCAAGACCGTAATATTTAACAATTTCGAGAATAATCCATGATTTTGAAAAGAACAATTCTGAGTGTTTTTCTCAAGTAGAAGTAAAATGTTTTTATTTTGCGTTTATTCGAGGTCTCTATAAATGATATCTCAATAATAACACAGCGGGTCTACCTCTTGTAGCTAGTGGATTTAGCCTTTACGTTAAATCAGGCTTTCATTATTACGTTGAATTAACTGTAACCATCCACCCTTCTCGATAATTCCTACCTTAAAAGTATTTAGGTGTATATTTATAAAATTTGTGTATGGAAGGACATATCCCTCTTATTTCCCTGGATTCATTGATGTATTAAGATGAACACAAAATTCCACCTTTTTGCTAGCACTGTTTAAAAAATACTGCTTAAAATGATGACTCTTCGAAGCTATTAGGAATAAGGTACAAAAGGTACAGTATATTAATCTATTACATTGAAAGATCTCTTTCGTTCATCCATGTGAGCCGACAGTAGTGTAATGTCTTTCGTGCAAATGCATTTTGACTTATTTTACGATAGTAATTTTCTAATAAGTAGAACATTAAGACGGATCGGTACCTATATGTCATTCCCATTCAATTTGTTGCAAGCAATGCCTTCAAAAGAGCAGTTGAGTATGGGAATGGAAGTTATATTTAATTAAGGAATATTATTTTTTCCATGTTTTACCTATTCTCTCACATTACGCTATGTGCCCTCAAATCAATATGCGAAAAATATATCAGTTTGTCTTAAAAATGATGCTATAGTCGTCAAAACCGGTAGATAGCATTAAAATATAGTTGAACTGTACATCCTTTTTATTATGAGTTATTTCTTCTCGTAGTTCCACAACGTAACGCTACAATCAATTGATTTGATGCATAGATGGCCTGGAAAAGAAGTTTTTTGTAAATTGTATCAAATGAAGAGCACGTTTTTCTGTGAAGGGATCTATGTAATTGTAAGATGAAACCACCTAACAATATGGAATCCTAAATTACACCCTCATGATTGCTGAATATTGGTAAACTTCAAGAAATCGTATAGAAAATCTGGTATTGCTTGCACTCTATATATATTTTTGGACTTACCCAATATGGTGGAGAAATCAATACGAAAAAATATAAAATTTACATCTTTCATTCAAATGATCCATAAAATTTTTATAGTATCATTGTGCCTTACGAGCGGCTGTTTATGGGGCTTATTTATGACAGAAGACTGGCGCATAAAAGCGTCTTTATTTTGTTTAAGGTTTATCTCCCCATTCAAATTCTTGTTTCACGTAGTTCTTTGGGAAAGTGTACGCTTTGCTTTGGTCTGGGGCACAAGGTTAAATGTTGCATAATGACTTCCGCATCGTTTCTTGTTTGGTTGTTCATTCTGTCTGACTCTCACCTGTTCCTTAGAATGGATTCCCGCCTCGCACCTTTTGTAAGAGGTGCTTAAGTATCAATTTGAAACTTGATATTGTTTTAGGTGCATCTAGATTGTGGTAAAAACTGCCTGCAGGAATTATGAGACAGTGATGCTAAAATCAATGACTTTGTTCTCTATGTATAAGTGCATATTGATAATAGTTCTTTAAAAACACGACACATCATTTGACTTCTTTTTCTATCTCGACTGTGAGGGAACTAGTCATATTTTAGTGGCAACAATGTATTGAACTTGGAATAAAGGAAGAATACATCCTTTCTGGATGTGCAGCAATATGTACCAACAGGTTCCAATTTCCCCAAGTTTCATTAGTGTGCACACTAATTCAAGCTTTCATTCATTCATTGGCCGTTCAATCCTAAGATTGGTTGACTGCAGCCCTCCACCCTTCACTACGTAATGCTATTTCTCTTACCTCCTGGTATCTCTTCCTATGTAAGGTCCTCGGAAGAAAAAGTCAAAGAGAGATGCTATTTCGCACTGGTTAGGCCACACCTCGAATACGCATTTGGGACCCCAGTCATAAAGATTTAACAAAAAAATTAACAAAATACAAAGGAAAGCTGCACGCTTCGCTAAGCACTGCTACGAGCGAACGTATAGTGTCTCAAAACTGTTAAGGGATTAAGGTGGGAGCCCCTAGAGACTCGGAGGCTACATGCTAGGCTTAGGCTGCTTGAGAAATTCATAACTGGTGTGTTTCAGAGCGACACAGAGAATATTATCATGACGCCTCACTACATTTCTAGGTCTGACAGATTTGATAAATTATGAGAGATACTCTGCCGAACATATAGGTACAAAAACTCGTTATTTCCGCGCACAATAAGCGATCACACTAACAACTGATCTCCTCTAAATACACTACCATAGTACATACATGTCACCATTTCACCTCCAAAAATTCAACATCTTTACACGGCTAGTGACCCTCCACCCCCTGCCACACGCCCATGCGGCGTCTCGCGGGGTAGTATGTAGATGTAAGTACTTTCCTCTTTTGGGTCCATGAACTTACTCCTGGGTCTTCCTGTGGAGACTTTTCTCTCTATTTTACCTTCAAATCCAAGTTTTAACAATGCCAAATTTCTCCACAAACAGGCAAAATTTTGGGTAATCATACATTATCTCTTAATTAGGAAGAAGCTGCCAAAAACTATACTTTAAATTCATCCTTCAATTTTTTATAATCTCATGGGGAATACCATTAGGTATTACCTCTAGCACCGCTGATGGTGTACCACGTACAACTAGTCAGTTGATGGTATAGTGGAAGCGAAACATAAAAGCAGTTGCGCAGACGACCCATTTTTCAGTCGATGTATCAATTCTGTACGAGCTTGCTGCACTCTGAAAAGTAAGGTAGTCTCCACATGTAACGGCCAGAGATCCAAAGTTTGATCTTTCTAGCTCTCAAGAGCTCTTAAAAGAACTTGAGTAAATATCATTTTGCAGCGAATTCTATCAATTTTGTCTCATTTAAAAAAAAATGTCTCAACTTAGTAGAAATACCAAAATATTTGTCACATGCTGCACTAATTTTCAAGCTATTTGTCTTCCACATGGGAAGTGGTACTAGCAAACACTTCAGGGAGGATTTGTTGGTAAAATTTGTAATTTCTAGCGCCTAGATATTGTCGAACATTTAGCAGTGGTTGCTTTTCGTGTTTTCTTAGCCACTTAAAAATATAAATAAATCTATCATCGTAGAAATTTTCACATAAAATTCAAAAATCTCTTCTAATGTGGTGACTTTTCCCCCGTTTGGCTTGGAAAAATGAGTCAAATTAATGACTCATGTATGCATATCTGGTTGATTGCTGGGATCTCAGTTAACACTTTCCCAACCCCTCAATTTAAATGAAATTGTTTTGGAAACGTTACCTATCATGTGTTGGATAAATGCTTCTCGGGTGTTGCACCGGGTAAGAGGGTCCAAAGGTACCGACGTTTCGGAGATCGACTTGACCTCCATCTTCAGGGGTTTCTGATGCCGTGTTTTTCATTATGGCCGGCATATATACTCATTGCACTAGGTTCAGGTGCCGTCTGATTGGTTATGGCGTGTGCTAGTTTTCTCGCCTTCCCTGATGTATTTAAGGGTATTCATGATGGGTCTACAGGAGTTACTTAAATGGATCCTCGTTCCTTTCGATTATTCGGTCCATTCGGTCCTTCATTCCTTTCGGTCAGTCGATCCTTAGTTCCTTTTGGTCTATCGGTCCTTCGTTCCTTTCGATCATTCGGTCCTTCGTTCCTTTCGGTCTGTCGGTCCTTTCGGTCCTTCGTTCCTTTCAATCATTCGGTCCTTCGTTCCTTTCGTTCTGTCGGTCCTTCGTTCCTTTCGATCATTCGGTCCTTTCGGTCCTTCATTCCTTTCGGTTAGTCGGTCCTTCGTTCTTTGCGGTTAGTCGGTCCTTTCGGTTCTTCGTTCCTTTCGATCATTTGGTCCTTTCGGTCCTTCGTTCGTTTCGGTCTGTCAGTCCTTTCGGTCCTTTCTTCCTTTCGATCATTAGGTCCTTTCGGTCCTTCACTCCTTTCGATCATTCGGTCCTTCATTCCTTTCGGTTAGTCGGTCCTTCATTCCTTTCGGTCTGTCGGTCCTTTCGGTTCTTCGTTCCTTTCGGTTAGTCAGTCCTTTCGGTCCGTCAGTCATTTTGGTCTTTCGTTCTTTTCAGTCCATCGTTCCTTTCGGTTCTCTTTAACACCCCAAAAATTCATCTGCTAATGCTAGCGGTGTTATTAGCTGTACTTTTTTCTTTGTATTAATTTAACCTATTCACAAAACCATGTGAAAAGCAGGTATTATTACCGCACCTCTTTTATTTCAGCGTATATTCTTAAATGCCGTCGTTACGGTATACTAAGCATTTTTGATTTGTTTACGATCTTTAAACACCAAGAACATGTTAAAAATAAAATGCATGACCACCAATAAAAAAGTAACCGTAGACGAGTGAAAATGAACGGGTCCCAAAAAGGACCGAACCAGAGTGAACGAGTTCCAAAATATGACCAGGTTTGCCCATCTCTATTTCACTCTCTGTTCGCTCATAGAATTTTTAACAAATGAAAAACAAAAAACGAATAAAAAATGCAGTTTTTAAACTCCAAGAGCATGTTAAAAATAAAGTACATGGCCATCAGTAAAAAAACGAATGGTGAAAGAGTGAAAATGAACGGGTCCCAAAAAGGACCGATCTAGAGTAAACGAAACTGTTGGCTCCTAGAATTTTTAACGAACGAAAAACCGACTCATGGCTGTATTTTAAGCGCAGATTTTGAAGCCTCTGGGGATTGTAAAGTTTGTTGGGGTGATTTTGGTTCAATTTTGTCCACTACTAAACATCAAACTCCTTTTACCCGAGATTTAATCCACTATCCACTGACAGCGTGCGCTCATCAGGTGAACCACATCTCTAAAATTCGAAATATTCGACTATAAAATGGGCTTATTTTAATGATCATATTTAAGGAAACAAAGAAACAAACAAAGAATCATGGAATGATGTAGATTAAGCGAGCTGCCGATGCGAAATCTTAATCGTTTTCCTTCAGTCCCGAGAGGTGATTCTGCGATTAGTTAGAACACAATCGACAACGGCTGGGAGGAATGAAAGAAAGAAAAAGACACGCCCTGCGCTTCCAGGGAACAGAGAGATAGAGTCGGCGTCGATTCAAACCGGGGGGGGACATGGGGGGGGGAATGAGACAGAAGGCGCGAATTAGCTCGTTCCCGTACAAACGCGAGCGATTCCCAAATGTGCCTTTTCGAGCAGTGGACGAAAAGGGGTGCCTACCTAACTATAGTTTGGGTTTTCCGTGCGGTTCGTTTCTCGTCCACACCACACCACATGCATTCCCCTTCCATCCCTCTCTTTCCCCTTCACCCCTTCGCTTGCCCTCCCACAATACTTCCGCTTACTTCCCACTTCCTCCGCCGCATAATCTAGATCACGCAGTCACGCAAACGCTCACAATGTATTTATACGCATATACATTGCCATGTGAATACACGCCCCGTGCCCCCAATTAACGGGAGGGGGGGGGGAATAGGAGGAGGGAAGACTTCCTCTTTTGTCCAGTCCTCCTCCTCCCTCCCCCATCTCCCCCCCAATCTCTCCCTTCAACCCCCTCCGTACCCTCCCCCACCCAAACCGCTCTCCGTCAGCCCACCCTCTAATGCCGCGCTCCTTGAGTTATTGTTTGTTTTGTGTTTTAATGTTTAATAAGTTTATTGTTTATTTTTTGAATATGAATATATATTATGGATTGTGATCTCGTCGCCAAAAACTGTTGTCTAGAATTCCGTAAACAAACAACTTTTTGGAAAAAGGTGCCACCTTGTGATGAAAAACGGACGTTCAAATGTAAATACAGTCGACAGATTGTAAATAAACACGTCTTGCCGGTTTTACTATGAATATACATTGGTTTTAATTACAAGTAATCATAATGCAGTGGATAAAAAATGTAGTAATACACGCGGGACGTAATTATACACTTTTTTAATATCGTCCGGTCTACAGATATTCTCTCCAAATTAAATTACACAAATGCACAATTAACTTCTTAGCACTTCGTGAATATCGCTCTACGGAAATTTAATAATAATGCGAGGTGACTTCATGAGTATTCCCAATGGCCATCATTGCAGTGGAGGTAAAAAGGAATACACTTACCGCCGCCTTGAACAGATTCTTCTTTTTCAATCCAAGTCTCCTAATTTGGGTCCTCGTAGACGCCTCGTTGTAGCCTGATACGAAGCAAGTTCTGTTTGAACAAGGCATTCTAAATTAGTTATTTAACCCAAACGGGCTTAATGCATATATAGATATTTCCTCTCTTGCATTTACAAAGTAACTTTTAGACCACAAAAATAGCAAGATGTTAATCAAAGCATCAAGTAATTCATATCTCCTCGATCGTTTTTGAATATTCACCACAGTCTCACGTTGGCAACAATTAACTACGTCTATTTACAATAACAACAGAAGAGACTCTAATTGAATTGGCGCCAAGGACTGGGCGAACTAAAAGTGAAAATTTAGGCAACACATAGCCTAGGCAATAATGCCAAACATCCGAATCCAAAATATATATTCATGGTTTAATTTGTTTATTTCGTATGGCCGTTGTTGGTTGTGAGGGAGTTGTTGAAGTTTGGAGAGGGAGGATTGTTGGAGAGGAGAGAGAGGAGATGGACGGTGTACTAGAAAACCGAAAATAAAGCTCTACCAAAAGAAAACACCAAGGCGTTACAACCCCAGGCAGGTGTGTGGCAGGGGATCTACATCTATATCTACGAAATACCGTGCAAGCCACTACTACCGATTAAAGCTCTGTTGTCTGAACATCTTACACCGAAGTTCCTTCAACTCGAGGATATATGCACTGCGACCGCCACGGATAATCAAGCGCTGATAAGATGGAACGAATCTGTGCGAGATTAAATTAGCAACATGAATTTGATACAAATAAGCTTTGCCTACCTCTTTTTTGACACGCTTGGGGATAAGGTGTGGATTGAATTTTGTTTAGAGATCCAGCTTATCGTCAAATTCAGACGTTAGTTGTCATCTACATCTACGAAATACCGTGAAAGCCGCCACTATGGTGTGTGGCACGGAGTGATTCCACACCAGGCATGCAGCACTCATCCCAGTTTAAATCAGAACCGCGCGCATTCTCCCGAATGCCAGGCACAGGTCAAAAGCAGTCAGGATAACTATGTGCGTTCATACGAAAAACTAGGAGAGTGATACATAGAATATTATGCTACCATGCAGTACACTACTCAAGATACAAGTACTGGTTAGTATTATTAATGCGACAAACAAATAGCACTACAAGGTAGTAAGACATGCAGGAATATATCATGCCGGAGATTACATGCGAGGTTAGTGGCTAATAATCATGTGAAGATATTTAGCGCTATTGAAAAAAACCTACTTACCCTAGTCAGTATTCAAGAACTGATCTATCGCAACTATTATGGTCCATAGTTGTGCGTGAAAAAAATGACATTTTAAATCAATCGGTTCTGTAGGCTATTTTCTTAATCTTATTCCTGTGATCGTTTCTACCATAATAGTTTGGCTCTGGCAAAATATGTTGAATGTGGGCAAAAAATAGTCTACATCGAACTTTCCTAAAAGATTTAACCTATATTCTTCCCTTCGATTGGGATTCTTGGAGTTGAATCTTTTCATATTTCCTGCGCCCTCCCGTGTCCATGTAGCATGTTGACTACAATTTTGAAGGCACTCCAGCACTCGTCTTCAGGTCAGAGCGTCATGCCGGACGCGGTGGCGATGAGGTAATGTCCTCGCCTGCTAAGCCGAGGGTCGCGGGTTCGAGTTCCTCCTGGGTGGAATTGGCCACTCAAGGCATGAGGGCTTCTGTTCGTCCACAAGTTACAGTTTCAGGCTTCACTTTGTGGAACAGTGACAAATGAAAAGAGAACTCGCTTTGTACTTGTTCTCTTCTTGTTCTTGAGTGCTGAAGTGCCTTCAAAATTGTAGTCAACATGCTATGCGGACAGGAGAGGGCACAGGAAACACTGTTTTATTCTCTTCGACCATGGTTTTGACAAAGTTATGTTATTATCAAGGTACAAATTAATATTTTCGTTGTCCATATATACCAAACAGAGGGCGGGTGGGTGAGACGAGGGAGGGAGGGTTGAGAAAAGAAGGCCTGACCCTTTAAATCTGAAATTTTACATGTACAGGATAAGGGCAAAAAATAAGATTTCCTCGAAGAATATGAAATTGTAAATGCCGTCAAAAAAAATCGAAATTTGGTAAATGACCTCACATTTGATGTGCATTCACCACTGATATATCAATCAGCTTTTAATGTTTGTTTGCGTCATATACTCAACCTTGCCATTGTGTGTTGTTTATCCCCTATCCATCTCCATTGACGTCATTCTCCTTTCAACCAACCTTTTCTTTCCCTCCCTCCCCCCTTCTTTTCTCCACCCTCCCTCCCTCGTCTCCCCCACACGCCCTCTGTTTGGTATATATGGGCAACGCAAATGTTAATTTGTACCTTGATAATGACATAACTTTGTCGGAACCATGGTCGGAGAGAATAAAACAGTGTAGAAAGTACAAAGCGAGTTCCGTCTTCATTTGTGTTCGTCTATTGTTTTTGTAATATATAATATTTAAATCGTCTAATTGCGCTGTATTCGGAGTATAGTAAAAATAAAAACATAAAATTAATAATTGAATGGTCATAAAATGTCTTCGACCTGGAGGCGTCGGTAGTAATGCGAGCGATATTGTAAGGACAAAAAATGTAATGTTAACGTAATACAACTGCGAGAATCCCCTGCCATACACCCTTGCGGAGACGCGCAGAGTATGTAATATTTAGATGGAGACGGCTGTGGTTGAGGAGAGGGGGGCGGCAGACGGAGAGTGGATGGGAGGAGGAGAGGAATTTGAAGGGGAGCGGAGGAAAGGGTAAAGTCAAAATAGAGGAAATAGTCCCCAGAGGAAGACCCAGGAATAAGTTCATGGACCAAATAAAGAGGAAAGTACATATGAAGAGGTACCAGGAGGTAAGGGAACTAGAATCAGATAGAGAAGGGTGGAGGGCTGCAGTCAACCAAATCGTACGTTCGAACAACCAATGATGATGATGGAGGAAAGGTATGAGGGGTAGGTGAAATTAATTTAACAAACCTTTAATTTTTGTAGTCACCTCGATAAATGTGCAGACCAAACTCCGAGCTTCGACAAGGCCAGTTATGGAGGGTAGAAAAGACACCTGTAGTGAAATGCGAGAGAATAGAAAAGAAGTTCTTACTTCGCACGCTCCACTAACTCCTTAGTGAATTCCCAAAACAGACCGGTCCGAGTCCAAATATAGTGCACTCGAAGGAAAGTAAGCGTGAGGAAGGGAAACATATATTTTGCTTTAGATGTTCTGCTTATCACGGAATAATTAACTTTTAAAATGCTGATATTAATTCGAAGGTTGGTTGGGCCCAATATGGGCCAACATGAACTCAGATGTATTATTTAAAGGAAAATACATGAAAGTACAAGTGTAATATGTGAATCAGTATGCATTGTTGGAAGATATTGTCATTCCTTCTTATAGATGTATATTCTATCCCTGTCGTTAACATTATTCTATTCCGCCCTGAGTTTACTGTCTGGAGCTCGTAACATCCAAACATTACCAGGTAGCATCCCTGGTATCTTCCATACCGAGGTAAAGATACCCTCAACAACGTCATATGGTAGTGCATCGAGTCCCGCCTGGGTGGAATTTCAACCAATTTATTAAACCTACTTGATTGCAGTTGTTACTATATGGTCATGGTATATGTATTAGTACCAAAAAGAACGAAAAACTATTGTTATACTAATGTTAAATAATGGGGCTACATCGTGTTCTACATGTACTAGTTTGTAAGTACATTTAATAATCAGTTGTAAATCAGTTAAAATTTTCTAATACCCTCTCGAGCCAACACATCATAAGGAAGGACACTCGATGCGTTCTTTCGTTTTCGGTATCAATGCAATGGCGGCGCAGGAGATCACTGTGCGGATGTTTCCCTCGCTCACAAGGCCAAGGCCGAACTCCCGAAAGTTCCTTTCATCCCTAAAACCCCACCCCCTACCTCACCCCTTACCTCACCCCCAACAAAAATCTCCCCTCCGTATTTTTCAATTGATTTTTTTGCCCCTCCCACCTATTTATCCGCTATTAGCTTTTTTGTGCCGCACATCTAGCTCGGAGGCTTATACAGTGATTGACCCAATGGCTAATGTCGGATCATCATGTGGTAATGCTTATGAGATGCAATTGTTTGGTACGAAAAGGAGGGGCATTAAGTCCAGGTTATACGCTAGATGTCCGAGGAGATGCGCACCACACCGCTTTTCTTGTTAGCTTCATACAAAACAAGCTCTTTTTCATATGAGAGACGTTCAAGAGACAGATAAATCAAATAGATGTGCTTGACTACTTCAATCTTCAATGCTAGCTCCAGTCTCCCCTTGAATATCTCTTTTTTGTTAAAAAATGGGCGACCTAAACATTTAGTGATGGATAACTGAAGCAGTCATTAAAGCTCGAAGGGATACCTATAAAATTTGCGAGGGAAATCATTAGTAAAGTGGTTAAATGTGAATATTTAATATAATTTAAATATTACAAAACTATTACTAATTGTTACGTTTAACACTGTCGTATTGCAAGTGTAATGGAGAGATTATTCTACATCAAGGCCAGTGTTATACTTATGAATATAATTGTTATAAAATTATTTTATTCATGAATTCATGTGGAAACCTTAATTTTCCTGCCCTCTACACATCTCTGAAAATAGTTATTTAAACGTGAAATCAATCATGATTAACATTGTGAATACATTAGTTGCAAAATAAAAATTCATGATCATAAAAGGTAAAAATATTTCTTGAAATAACCCTGAGAAATTATGCTCGACTCCTGGGATAATAATATGTCTGAGACGTTACATAAAGGTTATTTCTTAAATTTGACCTAGTCATTTTATTACTTAAGCAAGCTGGGTACCCAAGTGTCTGAATCTTGTAGATAGATGTCAGTATAGATTCTCTCTTCACTATATATTCGGAAAATCAATTTGCGTCACCAATAGGCGGTGCTCTATGCACTTAATTAAACTACTAGCGTAAATTACGGCATACTTCATGTCTATCAGGGGGCCGTAGTAAGGTTTAGACTCTGTTAGATACCTACTTTTCAGGAAAGGAAAAATGAAGTGTTTGTTATTGTTGGCAAAATTAAATTACCCTGTCGCAAATTTCTATTTTTAAGTATTATCTAAATGTTTAGAAATAGATTTGAATTGTGATAGGAGCGTAGAATTGAGAAGTTATAGTGATGTGAATTATTTAGCATAGATAAACAGTTTTTGCAGTTTCGCAGATAAATCTTCATTTGGTGATATCTCAATAGAATTTGTGTGGAATTTGAACTAAATAATGTGTTTTGGCTCATCATCAGTGCTTCTTTTGCATCCCACTCTCTTCTTTCTTTCCATTGTTTGGACATAAAATCTCCTGGTTTACATTAAAAAACTGGTTTATGTACTTATTTGACGCACAATACAAGTAAAAATTTTCATTTTACCGATAACCAATATGTTGGTTAGGCAATTGGCCAATTTCCTAGGTTCAATGATTGGCGAGGTAAGCGGTGCTATCTCTTTAGTTAATAATTCTCCGCCTACAACGAGTTTCCTAACCATCCCTACCGTGCAAAATATCCCCAGCTAATGGCCATCTCCTCTTGTTGCAACAAACACTAATGCCGATACATTCGCATATTTTTTCATCAAAGTTGGTCAAACATATGTGTATATTGAGCAAACGAATGTTTCATCACCTTGACAACAAAATCAAATGCTATTGTCCGAAGAGTGCGTCCAAGGTGAACGATCACTTAAGTGAACGATCGGATAGGTATCCCTCCGCTTGATATTACTCATAGCGCTCCATTTAAGTTAAGAAGCTCCTTCTAAAAAGTGAATGTCCTTTCCTGTTTGTGTTACATATTCACTGGGAGCTACATCGCAAAAAACTTCCGGTTGCATATTTCGTTGCTGCAATTATTTAGTCACTCGTGTGAACAATTCTTGCTGAGAAGAGAAAAGAGCTCCTGAGAACGGTGAGATGTGTGGACAAATCTCTGAATAAATACTACATGAATATCAATATTATGGACACCAAGGATATGGTTGTGGATGAAATCAAGAAGAAAGAATCTCGGTTAAATTTGGACAGCAAAATCTTGCGCAAATGGCAGAATCTTGCGGTCTGGGTAGCATGATTGACCGCGATGGAAGGGGCAAGAAAAGCATTCTGAGTGTGTACTAAAAGCTGGGAGCTCAAGACTGGAAGCAAGGAAGCATTTAATTGAATCATAAACATAGTCGAAGCATGCTCGTACTATTTGGCTCTGAAGTTTGGACAATGCAAGTAGCTAAGTAAAAGAGATTGTAAGCACTGGAGATTAGGTGTTCTCCAAGAATGGTGAAGATAAAGAATCTTTATTCAAAGGGCGGCGAAAATTTCTAGCCAAGATGTCCTACAAATAACTATAGAGAGAAAAGCATCATAAAAACCTTGCGACGATGGAGAGACAATCTAATGTGAAACGACTTCGCGACACAGCTGCCTAATAAAAACTTTTAAAAAGTATTCTACCGGTTATTGTTGATTTTGTTGAATCTCAGAGAATCTCTTCCCAGTTATCTACACTTTCAGGGGCCTATCTTGCTCGAGTATATCCTTTTTCGCCTCTGCATATCCTTCTTCATCCCGTCCATGAAACCTATTATCTTTCTTCCTCTACCCCGCTTGCTCAACATCCTTCCCTCTATCTTCGGCAATCCATTAGCCTTTATTACATTTTTCAGCCATCTACCCTGCCTATCCCGGATTTCATTCAAAAGTTTCCTTTCTTCGCCCACCATCTCAAGCACTTCCTCGTTAGTCTTCCTCTCCGTCCACCTCATCTTCTCCATCCTTCTCCACACCCACATCTCAAATGCCTGCAGCCCATTCTCGTTCTCCCCTCTGAGGGTCCATGTTTCTGCCCAATACAACGCTTCGTTCCATATCAAGCTTTTCACCAGCCTCTTCTTCATTTTCTTCCCCAAGGTCACCGTCATCAGCTCCCGTCTATTACTAAACGCCTCCTTAGCTAGTGCTATTCTCTTCATGGAAGGGAAAATAAATGGAAATAATTTCACATGAACACCTAGAATAGCATGAACCAAGCAAATCATGAAGGACGTCAAAGTCAATGATTACGTGGGAATGAAGCGTCTGGCTGAGAGGAAGACAGCCGCTGCAAACCTCACTTTGGGTTGATGACATTGGGCGGTATGCGAGCGCCTGAATTTGGCACAGTAAGTTTTATTTTTGTGAAAAATCAATCGTATGACTAGGAGTATATAGTGAAGTATTACCCAAGTCTTTGTCGCCTGCTTCTTATTCATTACGTTTACCAATCGATCTCAGATCGATCTGAACTCGGACCGATCTGAAAATTCTAAGCGAGCCGACTCAGATATTCTGGTTTACCAGCACGGACTGAAAATATCGATAGTGAACAATCGAATCTATCGATTGAAGTACGAATGACCTGGTGTGTAAACAAGTGCGGAGGTAGAAATTTTCAGTCACATTCCGAGTGAACAAAATTGTTCAGTTAAAAATACAATACAGTTAAAAATAATTGTGATGTGCTACGATATGATTGTCACTTCACTCGCCATTACTGCTATCATGTTACAACTGGTTACAACACACGCCTTGAATATTAACGATTGCTTTGTTTCCCTATAACAGCCAAACTAATTTCGAGGAGCGCCACAGACGCTGTTTCAGATCGATCTGAAATCCCAGATTGGCTGAGATAGCGGGCCGAGTCAGCCCGCTTCTCAGATCGATCCCACTAGCCCGTTGCGTTTATCATACCGAGATGATACGGTCAGATCGATCTGAGATCGATTGGTAAACGTAGTGATTGTTAGACTTCCTGGATCCAATGAGGACTTTATTGTCCTCTTAGGGAATGACTGGGCTATTTAGCGTGACTCTTCTCAGAAGTTCGTTCCCCCGAGGGTACCGATGTCAAGGGAGGCCTTGTCTTTCCCCCTTCCCCACTCAAGGGCCCTTTCTCATCCCTTCCTCAGCCCCGCCCCCCTCTCCTCCCATTTTTCACACGGTGTCTCCCCCTCCCACCACCCGCCCCTCCAGCCATTATTTCTCGCCTCGAGAGAGAAGGCCCGGGCTTATTTGGTTAAAATGAATGGCAGGAAACCCGTGCACACTTAAATTCTGGGCACCCCCCTCCCTCGACCCTCTCCCCAAAAAACACCGAGGTGGCCTGTAAACAAATGGCCTTTAATGGCGGAGGTCGGTGGAGAAATCAGACCGGGGAGAATGGTATGGATACGTCGCCTCCGGGGCACGGACTCCGAGCGCCCTCGAACACAAGCACACAAACTAAAATATACGAGTTGGGAGTGCTCCTCGTCGGCATTCATGCTGCTACTCATTCTGGCGGGTGGTAGATCTTGAGATGATATGAACGATTTGTTTTATTCACAGATTAGCTTGGAACTTAACCTGACTAGAGTACTGGCTAACCATACGGGGAGCCAGGGTTCAAATCCATGCAGAGGAGGATGATTTTCAGAGGATACCCGATCCCTACTTGAATGTCTTGTTGACGGCACTTCAAGCACAGTACTCCGTCTGTCGAATGAGACGTTAAACCGTGGTCTCCTTGGCGCCCTTTGTTAAGGGCATGCTAATGCCGACGCCGGGTTTCTATCCACCCTGTTTGGGAACACGTATACATGTTTCTATCAGTAATATCAATCGATAAAAGTGAACAAAATCGCATGATTCCAAATTGGTAATTATTTACTATTTTTAGGTAGTTTGAGCTAAATATTATTTCACCTAGAAATCAAGGAATTCGGTCTCTTCTTGAAGAGAAATATCTCACTCTTCCAACGATACAAAAATATCATCCCCTTGCCGACTCCTTTCCGAGATTTTTGACGAAAAATGCAGTCCAGTTCGGGTTTTCCCAGTGAATAGAATGAAAAAAGGCTTCTCGGGATTCCATCCGGATTGGAGGGTCTATGACCAACGTTTCGGTCGCTTACACAGCAGCCGTCCTCAGGGTGATGAGATGCCGATGAGTATGGTTGTCCCAAATATATAGTAGTCGCGGGAGGGCAGGTGTCAAGCCATTTTCATGTGCTTTCTTCTGATTGGCTCGTTGTTCTCGGCTTGCCTCAATGGACCATGTCTGGCTTAGGTGGAAATCGCTGTCCCGGTTGAGTTTTCTCTTTCCTAGTCTGATTTCAGCAGGAATCTGAGCAGATATACAATATGAAAATAAGTAAGACGAAACTCCTAGTATGCGGAAGAAAGAAGCTGAGTGTAGAAATCACCTTGAGAAGAGAGTAATTAGAGCAAGTGGATTCCCTCACCTATCTCGGAAGCACCATCACGTGGGACGGAAGAAGGACAACGGACATCAAGGGTAGAATAGCCCAAGCTAAGAAGGCGTTCATGGGAAAGATACACAATTGCTGTGCTCGAAGAACATATGACTACAAACCAGGAAACACTAGGTGAAAAACATTCGTATGGAGCGTGTCACTCTATGGAATGGAAGTATGGACCAATGGGAAAGATGACCAGAAAAGCCTAGAAGCCTTCGAAATCTATTGCTGGAGGAGGATACTACAGATAAAATGGTCGAACAAAATAAGAAATGATGAATTGTACAGAAGAGTAGAAGAGGAAAGGACCATATGAGACACCATACAGATATGAAGAACAAGATGGATTAGACACATCCTGAAGGATAATGAATTTGTAAAGAACATAATTGAAGGAAAACTAAAGGGAAAGTCCCCCAGAGGAGACCAAGGAATAAGTTCATTGACCAGATAAAGAGGAAGGTAAATAGGAAAAGATACCATGAGGTAATGGAACTAGCATTAGATAGGGAAGGGTTGCGGGCTGCAGTCAACCAATCCTAGGATTGAACGACCAAATGATGATGAGTCTGATTTCAATTGCTTCTTTGACTAAATGGTCCCAAAAGCCTGTGGCCCGGCAAAGTATTTCCGTCTCGTCATAGTTGACCCTGTGAGCGTGGATGAGGCTGTGTTCAGCTATGGCCGACTTCTCAGGTTGTTTCAGGCGGATACAGCGTTCATCTTAATAAGCAAAAATTAACAGTGTGTAGTGTTATTTTTTTCTGAAATAATTTTGAAAATTAATACTGTTGTAATAGCAGATATTTTTTCAGAATCGTGAATAGCCTTCCGTTTTCAAAGAGTTTTAAACGTACCGCGCGAAAAAAATGAGTCAAGTTGAGGACTTACACTCATAGTTTCATTTTATTACGTAGAATTTCAGTTGTATAAAAGTGTATTATTGCACCATTAATATTGGAATACTGAATTCATGCTTCCTACAGAGCAAGGACTTCAATATCCGTTACCATGTCTGGCTAAGATGGAAACCGCTGTTCTGGTTGAGTTTCTTTTCTAGTATGATTTCAACAGGAATCTGAGCAGGAATGTAACATGAAAATAAGTCAGACGAAGACCAAAATCCTAGTATGCGGAAGAGAGAAGATGAATGCAGAAGTCACCCTGAGAGGAGAGAAATTAGAGCAAGTGGATTCCACTTGCTTCATGCTTCCTACAGACGCTGAAAATAAAATGTTAAATTCCAATATGGTCTCCATTATGACTAGGGAACTATTTCGCTCAAACTATCTTAACTCGTAGCCTTATGACACTCTCTCGTAGACTTACGGCACTTAATTTGCATTCACAACTCTTCTCCGTTGACTTCTTAAAAGGTTAGCTCAGAGATGGTTTGACTACTCTTGTAAGCTGTCATAATGTTTAAATGTACCCTCCTGACCACTGTCTTCTGTCATCTGTATGGACTTCCTTTCAAGTTCTTTAACATCTCGCCGGCGATAGCGAGAACGACAATGCCTTTGTTCCAAGCTTCCACTTTGATTTATGCCCCGCTTGGGTTCAGAAGACATTCACCGAAATTGCCCTCCGATTTATGTTATTTGCCTCGAGGGTGTCTCTGTAGGAGTAATTTTTTTAACGCTATTCCGCTCCAAAACATCACCTTGATGGATGGAAAGACTAAAAATCCCATCAGTGCGGCTTTAAATGACATAATCTCCTGCCATTTAAAAGGCCCGTTAGGTTGTTAGTTTATCAGGCTGATGTTGTGAACCGTTCCCAGCTCGTGAGGCTTGCTTTGGGTTGCTGGTCGACAGCCCTCTTGGATAACGCATGACCTCACATCTGAACGGTGAAACTTGAGCGTCCGCGGCCGCGAAGGGAAATGATAAATACTTACGTATATATATTTCTTATCCTCCCGGCCTGAGGCGCCGCCGTATCGCACACCCGTCACTCACCGGAGCGGGAAATTTTAATGACGGCCGCAGCATGAATGGGCCTTCACCAACTCACCGAGCTCATTGCTGGGTGCTTAACTATGGCGACGTCAAGGCGCGCACCTGGACAGTGGCCAACGGGGCAGCTGTTCCGGGAGCAAATCACATAATAATATGATACATTGAAAGGAACGCGGGGAAGAGGGAAAAACACATGAAAGAGACCGAGAAGTACAAATCGTAAATGTCAACTTATAATTTTGGTGATGATGTTTAGTAATTGCACGAGATTTATATTACCTATGAAAGTTCATGGAGGATCTTCGTTTGTTGAAATTTGGAACAGAGAATCGGGGTAAAAGATTTTTTTCTTTTTGGTGTTATAACAATGGTTAAAAGTCAGTTTTGTTTGGATTATTTCAATTTTAATCATATATTAATGACAACACCCAATATATTTTTATCCAGTTCATGTTAATATCTAACATTAGGAGAGATCGCCTCTGAATTTGATCTCTGATATGTTTGTATTCAACGTGGCCTGTTCAAAATAATAACAAAATTTTAACAATTTTCTCGTCAAGTTTTGATAGTCAGCTATAACTGGGTGTTAATTTATTAATTGAATTTATTTTACTCCTCTGGATGGCTTTTCATTTACTTATGTGTTAGGGTGAACGTTAATGAGCAATTATATCCGAATTAGGGAAGGATGGTATTGTGGAAGCGCTGCTATTCATGCAAGGTTTCATGGCTGAATATCGTTGCATGCGTGTATAAATGTACTGCCGAGTGTCAAAAATGAGGCGAAAACATCCTGAGACAACGTTAAGAATTTTTTTGACGGTGGATTAATGCCTAGTCCTGAAAAATTAATAATATATACCATACGACAACTGTTTAAGGCCTAAAATATTTTCGTATTCTTACTTCCAGGTATAACGAACACTAAAGGTGGATTCATATTTATGGAATCAATTGGTTACTGTAAAATAAACACTATATATACTATCAAATGCCGTTTAATTTCACTATAAATACTATTTGATTCATTACCAACACAACACTACTGTTAAACATTGATCACTTTAACTTCTTTGGTTTTTCGTCATTAACTGCACTTCTTATATTTCCTGGGATCAGCAACCTCAAAACAGTAATATTGATCCCCAGAGGTGTCAGTATTCCTTTTTTGAAATCCTGTACATTTAAACTTAATGTAATGTGTTGCGAGGAATAAACAATGAAAAAAAATACCCCTCCCTCTTAGCCTAAAGGCCAGAAGCATTAATTTATCTCGATGAGTGATACCATATAGATATAGCTCATCTTTTGACTGTAAATATTGATGATTTAATTTCGATTTTTTGGTTGATAAAGAAAGTTCCATCTATTGCTATAACGGCTTGGTACAACTGATTTTTTGCGAAGTGTAATGATAAATGGCTGTGGGTCTGTTATATTAAGGTTTTTGGAGCTAGTTTTTGGCACTATTCAAATGGAGGACATAATGCTAGCTTAATAATATTATTCCAATGTATAAACAAAGAGATCTTGTGCTGCTGAACCTATTTTATGGAAACAAAAATATCGATTAATTTAATTTTTATTAGATTGGTTGGATATTGGGGAGGCGACCGACAGAACCTCTTTCAGAACGCTGTCGAACTAACACCATCATTAAAATGAGTAGGTTGGAAAGGAAATGAAAGTTTTGGTAGTGGAAGACAAGTGTTTAATAATCCCTATATTGGCATTAGCGTCTGAATCTGTACAAAATGCGCCAAAAGATCTGCGTCTGGCATGGCGTCTAATGCGACAGCTCAAGTACTTCACTTGAAGTACTTCCCGCAGAGCGCATTGGGAGCCTCCGCAACTGCCCGGTTTCGAACCAGGGTCCTCTCGATAGGAAGCCTATAGGCACTACACTAACTCAACACCCTATTGCTGTGCATGTGAGTGTATTAAATAACCTGATGCATCAATTTTGTAAAAATATCTAACGTTTATAAAGGGTAACAGTTAACTGCGTTTTATTTTCATACATGTTATATTTACCGTCCAAGGTGCGTGTACATTTAAAGCCCTTATTTAACCTTGACTATGGCACTTATATGCTAAAACCTTGTCCTGTAAATTTGTGTGAATGTATCCCACTGCTAATTTTTTATCATGAATTTTGTGTGGCTACATGCTAAATATCTCTGCAGAAACATAAGTACTCATCATAATCAAAAGCCTTCGATAGAAGATTGGCTTGTAAGTGCTTTCTACTCCACTCTTTCAACAAAGTGCTGCAATCCATCTCAGTTTTCTACTTCGGCGTCCTTCATAATTAGCCTGATTTATTCAATCCTTGGATTTCCCTATAATTCTTCCCATTGATTTCTTTTCCATTTTTTTTCAACACTGTGTTGAGTTGAAAATGTTCTAGTGTCCATTCTCATAGTTTTCATAAAATGTACTTCCCTTTCTTTCTTCGAATGTTTTCATTTATGATTCTATCCATCCATTTAATCTTCAGTAATTATTTCGACCTTAATGGCGAATGGGTAAAGTTCTCTCCGTCATATCATGGGGATGAGTGATCAAGACCCGTTTGGGCGAGTTTTTTTAACCATTCAGTGCATGGCCATGTGTATTCGTCATTTGCAACTAACTAACTAACCAAATACACAGGCCGGATGAGCTAAATTCATGAAATATACAATGAAATTTACAATTTAGGGAACAATTGATGTGGACCTAGGTTTCGCTATTTTACGCCATCATCATCATAACATGTTGATACCTCCGTCGAAATACGTTGTATTTTATGGAGTGTAATTTTCATCGTTCTGTTTTCATTACTTCCGTGGTGAAGAAATTTTGTTTTGCATATGGTTGCTACCGTCAATCATTTGCAGATCGTAGCTTGCAACTTTTTGAGGTTAGTATCGGTAATTGATTTCGATTAAATTACTCGCGGCTCGATCATATTGAGGTGATGACATGAATGTACTGTCTCGGAAATTTGTATGAATTAGACCTGTCGTAGTTTAACATGTTAATGAACTTTAAGGCTTCCGCGGAGTCGTTCATTACAGTGAAGGTTTTTCGGGCTATCTTCTGCGTGTTTCCATTATCGTAGACGTCAGTTTTGACGACATTGCAGCTGCCTTCTTTCTTTCTTTTATTTATTTTTTTTCCAGTAAATGATATATATTGTTTTGTATTTCAGATTGATACACTTAACTTACAAGAAACGTAAGGCACAGGAAAGACTCATAGGAGAGTGATATGTTGAGGCAGTGTATATGTGGTGGGGTTAATGGGGTAATTCCAAATATTAGAAAGAAGGGTATTGTTAGTTTTTTTCAGACGGTTTTTAAATTTATAGACTATTAATTGAATATATGATTTGATGGTTGGCAGGGAGTAGTAGCGACGTACCTCTTTCACGTTTACCAGTTTACTTAATTTCAGAAGGACGCGGATGCTTTTATTTTGGAAAATTTCAAGTTTGTTGATGATGGTTCTGCGGCAGGCAAAGACCTCACAGCCGTACAGAAGTATTGGTCTCACTATGGAGGAGTAGAGTCTCAAGCGCGCTTTATGGGAGAGTGGAGAATTTCGTTGACAGAGCGATGTCAATGCTCTGTCAAAGATGTTTATTGCTATTGCATAAAATGGTATATACATACATTCATTAATAATAATATTCAATACATTAATATATACATTACAATAGCCCCCGCTATAGGAAATAATTCCTCTTCAGGGTTAGTCATATGAACTTTATACATTTTAACAACTATGTGTAAGCATGTAGCAGATTCGTTAGGGTGTTTTTAGGTTGTAGTCAGCAGGAACTCTTTTCTTCCGGGATGGCTTAATGGCCTGGCATTTGCCCGAGGCGTGAGGGAAACCGGCAAAACCTCACGCAGACCGCCGTGTAATATTGATGTGTTGTTTGCAGAAGACGGTGTTGCAGGTGAGATTACTAAGTGGCATTCTGATGTGGTGTTGCGGCAGCGTCAGACCGTGTTGTGGACCCGGTATGTAATTCCTTCATCGTAGTGTTGACTGTCGGTTCTGTTGTCTGGTTCCGGATGCGATGTCTGCGTTGTTCTGTGGAGAGATCCAGGATTAGTAATTATATTTACAAGTTACATATATTTACAGATTTTCCTAGGAGGATGCTAAGGTTGTTATATTTACACGTCACATGTATTTACAAAGCCAATCAGAGATTATTGTTTTAGGTTCAAGTTTTAAACAGCATCTAACTTATCAATTGTATGCCCATTGTCCATAGAAAAGATTAAGTTATCAGTAATATAATTGGAATACATTTACAGTCGAAATTTTATGTCAGTAATTAAGTCAAGAATAATTGGCTGTAGTCATGAACGAAATTTATAGAGTTTTTAAACAATTATGAGTGAAAATAAGTATCAATCGGACTGGGCGATGTCAAAATTATGGAAGTGAATATTTATACAAGGGTATATTCAAGGTGCATATTTCAGCAGATAGCCTGAGAGGCATTTGTCATATTATAACGATATCTTAGCCTGTCGTTCAAGCCGTCGTTCTCTCCACGGCTGTGTACTGCGAGTTCCATGAGTACACCGCTTGGACGGAGTACCCAAGAACCTCGCGCGCCGCTGCGTCCAGGAACTGAGCCGCCAAAAGTCGCTCCGCCGGGTGGAGGTTGGCCAGCAGCAGGCTGAGCAGGCGGAGAAGGTCCTTTTTGGAAACCGTCTCCTCCGTGGCGTCGACCACCGCATCTGTGGGAAGAGAAGGTGGGCAGGGTGTTACCGGCATCGCCTTGCCCAGCACTGCCGGTTCCTTTGGGCGCTGAGGGCACCGAAAGTCACCGGAGTGATGCCCTCCGCCGCAGTTGGCACATTTGAGTGTCTCCGTTTTGCACTCTGTGGAACGGTGACTTGTCCCACATCGCGCGCAGCGAAGATCTCGCTTGCACTCGTGTGTCAGGTGGTCGAACCCCTGACACCTGCGGCATTGGGCTGGCTGGGCACGCGGTGGACGGGAGGGCTCCACGCGGTATCTCTTCCCGTAGGAAGTGACACCCTCGTGGAGTAGCCGGTGCATGGTGTCCCGGTCCTTGGAAATGACCCTCATCAGGGTCGTGGGCTGTCCGGTCCTCCGCGCCTTGATTCGGTACACCTTCAGCCTAGAGGTGTCGTAGCCGCCGAATCCAAGGCCCTCCTGGATGTCCTCTTCCGTAGTCGTAGTGTCCACTCCCCGGATCACCACTGAAAAGGAGAAAGAAAAAGCATTAGTTGTCGTTTGGGCGAGAGGCTTGCGAACGGAGACGCAGCACTTCTCGCCCAAACGGTGATATAATTTCTCCTTCTCCTTCCCCTCCAGAAGGTGCTTAAACATCGCAGGTATGCGAAGTCTTGCACTTCTCTCCTTCGTGAAAACGGAGACCTCAGCGCAACGGAGGGAGGGTAAGGCACAGACGAGGTGGGAGTGGAAGGATTTCTGGGTAATGCCTTTTGGCAGGGAAGTAATGAACACCGGAGTGTCATTACGGAGGGAGCGGTAATCGGTGATGCGCGCTGAGGTGGAGGGGTTGGAAGGCGGGGGGGTAAGAGCTGAAGGCTGGGAGGGTTTGGCTACATGGGTGGGAGGGGGAGGTTTGGGGGATGGAGTGGACCCCGAGGGTTTCCTTGTTGATTCGGGAATCGCTGGCAGAGTCCCGGTCACGATGGCCTTCTTCTTCCTGCCGGCCACCATCCAACTGACACCTGCGTTGTCATCCGGAGATTGACTCCGCAGGCGCCGCTGGTTGCCGGACATCTTCTCGAGAGAAAAGAGAAAGTCTCGTTAAGACTTCTTGTTCTCTCTTTATTTCTCTCGTCCTCTCGTTCGTCTTCTTCTTCCTGTTCGTCCAGTTCGTCCCTAGTCCGTTCGTTCGTTTTTTCGTTGATGTCAATGCTGCTCGTCCGTCATATATATGGGCCGTTTTTCCCGCCAATTCAGTCAGGTGCGTTGTTATTGGTTAATCTCTTCTTCCTCATGAAACCTCTCTTCCAAGCGTTGGAGATGGTGTAACCATCTTCTCTGCTTATGTTTTCTGATGTTTTTACGATTTCAATGGCCTCCCTGATGAGTTTGGAAAAGTAGCAGTTCTCTTTTGCAGTTAATTTTGCCTCTTCGAATTTCATATTGTGGCAAGGTTCACTCCAGGTATGTTTGGCCAGAGCTGATTTGCACAGCTGTCTGTTCTTTATATCTCTTTGGTGCTCTCTCAGACGGCATTTGAGAGCTCTTGATGTGAGTCCGATTTAGGATTTCCCACATTCCCAGATCACTTGGTAGACACCTTCTTTTATGTTCTTTGATGCCTATATAAGATCGACACAAGCACATGCATCTTGACTTTTGGCCTGAAGAAGACTGATGCAACGCTGTCGAAACTGTCTACGCCACGGAAACGTGGAAGAGAGCCTGAGAAGTCTTCACTGCTATAATTTTAAAGTCAATGATTTACTCTCTTAAGGTAATACGAGCGAGACAGTTCCCTAATCAGAAGACATTATATTCGAATTATACGTTTTAATTTCACCAGCTGTGAGACACACAAATTGAATATTGCATTATTAATGGTGAAATAAAATAGTTTTACTTCACAGAAATTGTAAGTTATCAAATGAAAATGTATAAATAAGTCTTTGAATTGACTCCTTTTTTCACGCGGTACGTTTTTAATTCCATCAAAACAGAAAGTTTATTGTGATCCCGAAAAATTCACTGCGGTTACAATATGATTAATTTTCAAAAATAGTTGCGAAAACACAAACTACATACTGTTGATTTTTGACGAGATCTAAGCGTGGGGAATGCCTCATTTTTAATATAAGGTCTCTCAGGAGTGCATACGAGTACCATTTTCCATATAAAAGGGCTGGTATTTTCTGGCAAATAACTCGGAAAATAATGTGGTAAGGGGTTGAATTTATGGTGTCAATGGAAGGGTGATGCATTTTTATTTAAAATGAGATCAAATTCATTAAATTCTAGGTAAAATGATACTTCGATCAAATTGCCTAAATATGGATAAGTGGCTCCTCTAAGAATCATTTGATGATGGTGTGCCACGTCGAAACACGGGTCGTCATAAATAAAATTTTTGTGAAATTACAAAGTTACTTTCGTTTACAATACCGAGTGAATTCCACGAAGTCACGACTTCTAAGAATCGCTTACTCTGAACCAATAATCCTCTTGGGGAAGTCGATGACATCATGTCCAACTTGTTGAGCGGCTTCTCAAGTGGAATAAGGAAATTACTTTCGTTCTGGCGCCACGAGTTGATCGCCTCGCTGTCGGCACTCATCAAAATGCTTGTTTTCTTGCGTCCTAGGCAACTTCTCATGCCTGCGAGACGCTCGGGAGGGGAGGAGGGGTATTTTCACACGACAATTTGCGTACACTGCCTTCTACGAGGACCGAGTTACCTTTTAATTGGACAGCTCGGCGAAAAAATTAAATTGCAAAAAAATAACAATAAACTGGCTCCTGTGCTCTCGCGGATGGGTGGATGTCCTGTTTTTCAGCAATTATGAAAAATAAAGGTGAACATCCTCGGGAGATATCAGGTTTCTTTTAGTCATGAAACGTTGGGCGGCCGTGAGGGGGGGCGGAGTAGAGTGGGGGAATGCGTGTCTGTAGAATTGATCTGTGGGGGAGGAGAAGGGGATTTTGTATTTTTTTAAGTGCTCCAAATGCTTTTTAGGTAGTCCGAGCGAGATAGTTCCCTAGTCACAATAGAGACCATATTCGAATTATACGTCTTAATTTCACCAGCTGTAGGACACATCCATTAAATATTGCATTATTAATGGTGCAATAATATAGTTTTATATGATAGAAATTGTAAGTAATCAAATGAAAATATCTAAATAAGTCTTTAACTTGACTCATTTTTTTCGAACGGTACGTTTGAAACTCCTTCGAAACGGAAGGTTTTTTTGTGATATTCAAGAATATACTGCGGTGTCAATATGATTAATTTTCAAATATAGTTGATAAAACATTCAAACTACACGCTGTTAGTTTTTTTACGACATCTAAGCGTTATAAATACTTCATTTTGTAAATAATATCTCTCTGGAGTGCATACGCTTACCATTTCCCATGTAAAAGGGCTGGTATTTTTTTGCAAATATCTCGGAAAGTAGTATAGTAAGGGGTTGGATTTTTGGTGTCATTAGAAGGGTGAGCTATTTTTCTTTAAAATTAGACCAAATTCATTGATTTCTAAGTAAAATGGGGTCATTCCAGGTCAGAGAAATGAAAAAGTCAGCGTTTAATGAAAAAGCGTCGAAGCGTTTTCGGAAAAAAAAAATTTTTGGCAGATCTAGAGACGATCCAATTTTCGACCATTTTGCGCTGAGACCTTTTTTCTTTTTGCTATGTCTCCTAAACGAAAATAGCTAGAGAAACGGTTGACACTTTTTTTGTTTGCAAAAGAATATACAGGAACAGCTTGTTATCATTTTTGTAAATAACCTAAATTTTATTGAAAATGTTTAAATTTAAAATGTTTAAATTTTAATAACAAAAATACAGCTATTTTTATTTTTTTCTAGTTTGACACTTTAGTCTTTTGTCTTACCTCAGAAACAAGTTTGGTCGTGGGCAGTTCATAAACAAGGGAGATATTCTACTCCAAAAATTGGCCTACGCCAGATGGAACCCACACAAAAATTTTGGTTCGAATCGGAGACACCAGGGTTCAACTCACTGCTGATCTGAGGTGGAATGACCCAATGATATTTCGCTCAAACTACCTTAAACGGCGCATGGGTTGGGGGGATCTGAAGGCGGTAGGCGTGGGTGCCCCCGCGGGGAGGTAGCCAGTGGGCTGAGCGGAGACCTTGGGCCGCCGCGAGCAGTTATGGCATAGCTGACTGCCTCGGAAACCGGCCGGTCAGGGTTCTGCCCTTCCCCCCCACCCGCCTCCCATCCTCCTCCCCCCACAACCGCAGACTTTTCGGGGGGAAGAGCGATTTCTGGTGGTGATTCGGGAGACAGGCTCCTAGGCGCCGTTCCGGCCCGTTACCCATCCCAACCGCGGTGGAAAAAAGGAGAATACACACGGCTGAATGTCAAATTTCCATAGCGCTACTATCGCAGAGGAATCTAAATTGGTGGTAGCGCCATATCTGCCGCGTCTCCTGGGATGGATAGCATGCGGGATTTTCATGTATATACACTACCGGCTTCGTAAACGTTAAATTTTTTCCATCTTTTCCGCTCGCCACCTCCTCTCCTTCCACTGTTCATTCCACTTCCGCCTCCGTCTTTCCCCCACCCTTCGACCCAGCGACCCCTGCCCAAACCTCCCCTTCCTATACCTGGCCAAAATCTCTCACTTCCCGCTCTTTGTAGCCGCAAGCAATTAGCGCTGCTCAGGTGGGGGGGCGGCCGCCCCACACTCCGCGGGTTTTGTGTATAGAATCGAGCGGCTGCGTAATGTCATCCCCACCCCCAGTGTGGCTGCCTCAAGCAAACCACTCCACCCACCTGCCCTCTCACCCCCCTCCATCTACCCCGCCCCCCAGGCTTTTATTCACGCCGTCGCCTCTCTTTTTTTCGCGTTCCCACCCACACACCCCTCTGCCACTAACCCTTTCCCATAGCTCAACGACCAACCCTCTTGTGCTCCCATTATTTCCACCCACTGCCACCCACCACACTCTCCTTCCATCAGCCGTCTCTCTTTCACAGCGCCACCCCAACCCCTACTCGCCTCTTTGGGTCGCCTCCGAGTCCCTGCGATGACGGAAAACGCCCATATTGCTCGCATTGTTTGCGTAAAATATTCGTGCACCGTTATTTTTCCCACCACCAACACTCCCTGTCAGAGATGAGATTGCGAGATAGAATGTGCGCTCATGAGTCGATCATTCTGACGCACACGGACGGGCTTTGATGAAAAGTAACCGCGCTGGGCGGAGCTCCGACGGTTGGGGAAACGAAAAAAATTATTCTCATAACCAGTCGGTTACCAATGTGGACTCCGGGCCTTGCCATAGTGGTAGCGGAGCATGATGACACCTACAATGGCGACCCTTTATGGTGTGTGAGTCAAATTTCTGAAAACTGGCACCGCACAGGGGGTGTAAAGTGATCTTTTCGTTGACTTCCGGGGTTTCCAAGGCCGTTCGTTGCCAAATTAACCCCCTATCACGCTGGTTTACCCAGAGTTAATATATAGGAGAGGTTTATTTTGTCTCTAATTAGGTTTCTGTACGTCTATATGCCTTTGTGACATCAATTTTACAGCTTGGCAACGAAAATATCTTTAATTCGTAACTCATGTGTTCCTGATTCTCCCACAAGTGGGATAACATGAGGAATGACTGCACATGGTGGGCAAAATTCGGTGAATAGAAGGTTAAAAATGCGTAGCCCATGATTAAATTGTTTACATGTGCTCCTGGGTGAGTTACTATATCAGCGTGCGCGAATACAAATTCGTTTGGATCGTAACCGTTCTTGTGAGTTACGCTCCTCACACTTCTCCGCCACCTCAGGCTAAATGCCGTAATAGTGGCAGCGTTACAATCATGTTTCAAGATCTTTCCTCTCCCTGACGCCACTCTTGGTGCTTAGACCTTCCACCGAGTTTTACTGCCCCTATAACTTTGGACGTTCTGGTGACCGCGACTTAATAGTTCCCCTTAACTCCAGCGCCTTCCGATTTAGTTTATTCCGGACTTGGGTCCCTCAAGGGACAATCATGTCCCCTTGGTCATGTCAAACTTCTTGAAAATAACGTCCCAGCCTCTACCGATGCCCTTCTTCACGTCTGGGTGGACAAACCATCCCTATGGTCCAGCATTCAAACTAGCGCAAATTAACTGCCGCCTATAAGTTCAATGAACGAAAGAGAGAAATACCAAGTTGTGCGCTGAGTTTCTCATTTTTAATAATATTTATTTGCAAGCGTGAATCCTCTACGCGTTTCTGCCCAATCGTGGCCTCTAACATAGAATCATTGGCCGTAAGGAAAATCATATGTATGCTAGTGTTTCTCCTTTTATTATGCTAATTAAAGTAGTTCTTTGTTTCAATACAAAACTAGCATTCTGCACCACTCGAATGCATTCTATCAGCAAACCACTTAGTTCCGCATTTGACATCAATCATAATTTGCTTGATGCATAGCATCCATAATCTTCTCTGGTAGTCCTACCTAAACGTTTTCTTTATGAAATTTTGATTATTCAGAGAGTATTATTAGATGCTCTTTAATGGCTTTTTCTCTTCATCTACGCATAGTTGTAATCAATCTATTTTGTCCCCGTGATTCCGGCTGGAATCAATAACATTAAAGCGTATCATATTCCATGCTGTTGAAATCATTTCAGCTGTCGTCCTTCGCCGTCGTGTAGGGCAAAATAAATTGGACTGCAAGTATTTAATGTAAGTATCATTACGCCTAGAACAAAAAATTAATAAATTCTAGGCCACTTACAAAAGAGTTCGGTTGAGAAAGGGTGAACCATCGACTCTCCCCTGCTCTTCGTAGACTTCTCCTCTAGTGATTCTATCTGTTTATGTGATCTTCGTCATTTTTTCATTGCCTCTTATCTTTGTTTTCCTGGTAATCATTCAAGATTTCCTGACAATCATAAGAATGCTTCACATGCATGATTGAATTTAATCTCCCTTGCTTCCAAGCGAGTTCTCTCAGCTGTTATTAGTTTGCTTCTTTATACTATGTCTTCATGTTTAGGCCACCATGTATATCTATAATGTCGACACATAATAAATATTTCAGCTATCACTAGGGGAATATAAACTAATCCTTCTCTATTGAATAAACTTTCATTCCTGGAATGTTGAACTTTTTTCAACTATAGATGTTAAAATTTAAATGTTATTCTCCAAAGGGATAACGCCTGCCATAAAAAATCGCCTTAATCGACCTGGATTCTCCTGTTTGTCATTTTCATATCCCAGTCAAGTAAAATGATATTTTATTGGGATTTTCATTCCTTTAATATATATCTTCGCGTTACAGCACACCATCTTATTTACGCATTTCTCAGCGATTAGAAAATTGACCAAAAAGTCTATTAATCTCTTTTTACAATGCGTGGTAGGTAGCAAAAGTATGTTTTGCTTCCTTTTTCACTCCTGGATCTTGTGCAAGTACTTTGAGCTTGCGCAAGGATTCGAGATTCCGCTCTATACCGTGAGTGGAGTAGTCTAATGTAACAGTAGGTTGGGCGGAAATCATGAAAGGTCCATTTCTTCATTCCCTCGAGAGGAAATTTATTTGTGTTTTTACTGGTCTACTCGTACAATAGTTTCTTTTTCGACTATCCTTTGAGTGCACATATAAGTGTAAGCTATACTTTATTTTTCTAAACAACTAATTACCCTTATTTCTTTGAGATTTTGGCGAATATTTTTCGAGCAGTTAGCAAACTTTTTTAGAAATTTGCTGACTATAGGAGATATCTTCAGCAGGGCTGCAATATTCTTGCGGCAGAAATATCTCATTTTGGATTTGTGAATAAATTTTCCAGACCGGTAATTCTACTTACCTCATAGATATAACTTTATTGCTAACCTCGGATGCTATTTTTGTCCATAATGTGGCCAATGTACTTTTGAATTTTCTCATAATGTGTAGTATAATTTCAATTTACCGCTGAACCTCAGCTCCGGGCGGAGAAGACATGCTCTGTTGAAGGCAAAGTGCACCATTACATTTTCAATAGCACGTCGTTAGGGACGTCGTTAAGCGAGGGAACATTTTCTTGTTTAAAGGGAGCTAATTATTCTGAATGGAGTTTTCTGCTTTGAAATATGATGATACAGGGAACTTATAAGCGGAACGTTGCATGACTCCCGGGGAGGTAGAGCCGAGATCCGGCTGAATGCCCAAGAATGCCCGCCTTTGCGTCAATTACAGCTTGTTTCGCAATATCGCATGCTTAACCAACTGAAAAACGATTCGCTTACGTGAAATCCATTCTATTTCGCAAACCGTACTCCTTCCTTGGCTTTTGTGTACCCTTCGCACGGGGGAGAATGTGCATTGTCCGTTCATGGGACGTCGGCGTCACGCGCTCATCCGTCTGATTCCGCCGTCAGTGGAATCTGTCGCAGGATTCCCACGGAAGACGCCTTGCAAGGGAGGAAAGTCATTAGTCTCTTCTCACTCCTCGTTTGCTTAAGTGATCCCCGTGAATGAATATATGTCTCCAGATGGCTCAAAAGTAGGGGTGCTTCCTACATAACTCTATGTATATTTGTAACCAGGGATGTGATCCGGTACGAAATTTTATGTTTACTGTCCATGCAAAAAGTCGAGATACTCGAGTTTGAAGTGTTCTATCTCAATAACTTATTCATCGATTGCAATGATATAAACTGAAAATGAAATAAAATGTATTTCTACGTTTTTAAACCACCATCAGCGATTCTTCACCGTATCAACAATTTTTTTATTTGGCTTTGTATGAAAAAAGCACGATTTTTGGCGCTCAGAAAACGGTAGCTCCACTTTGAACTTTGAAGTTTTGAGACTTCATAAGGTGCAAGATCGATATTTTTCAAATGCATATGCTGAAGCAGAACTTCGTAATTATTTATTTACTACCCTAAAATTGTTGATAAAGAAAACTCTGCTATTTTCGTTATTTGACGACTTACGAGAAATTTCAAAGTGCCGTAAGCACCGCACTTACGTAGTAGTTTCGTACCGAATCGGATCCCATGCCTGAAAAATAAATAAATAAAAATCTTATAAAAAAGTACAAAAAATAGTGATAAAATGAAAGAACGAAAAGAAAAAAACCTTTAAATAAGAATGAAAAAGGAAAAAAATGATAGCAAAAATAAAAACAAAAAATAATATATATGAGAAGAGTAATTAAAAATTATATTTGTTAATTAATTGTACTGTAATGTACTGTAATGTTATTATCTTTACTGCCATTTTGTATAACCACCTCTTAGAATTATTTTTTATGACAAATGATGCTCATTTTCGAACTTCACACAGACCAGCCTTCACACACCAATTTAAAATCCCAAATGTGCACTATTTTGTCAATAAACCGGTTTTGGTGAGCTCCGCTCACCGGTACGGTGCAGTCATCGTGCCTTCGGTGCAGCCATTCACTTGGACTACATCCCGTACCAGATCACATCTATCTATAAAGTTTCGTACTGGTACAAAACTTTACCCTTTCTAAAATGTTTCGTACCGCATCGGAACGGCAGCATATGTAGGCAACAGGTATGTATTCACATGCTGCAGTTATACAAAATGTAATTACAAGCAGATCTCATGTCGAAGTGTTGACCTGTCTTCAGAAAAACGATACTTTTCACTCACGCCTTCGGAGATGAATGGCATGAAAGGCTTGGTTTTGTAAACAAGAAAGGATATTTTTTTCATTACAGATTAAGTCATCTACATCTACATTTACTTTACCCTGCAAGCCACCACAAAGGTGTTTGGCAAAGGGTGAGTTATCTCCAACATAAACTACAATGAGGAAATTCGTTTTCACCAATAAGCAAAATTATCGGTATGCTACAAATGCTACAGAAACTACTAAAATAATCTCTAATGTAACTATGTAAACATTACACAAGAGTCATGCAGGGAACATGCTAAATATAGTGCTATCACTACTTGGCCGGTTTAGATCTAGATCTAGAAATATACACTAGATCTAGATTAGATCTAGAAATATACTCTAGGGTACATATGAATTATTCAGCTACGCTGCGTGTCAACTAACCTACTTCAAAGTCTAAACGCAGTCATTATGGTCTCTTATCGATCGCGGGAAAAACGATATTTTAAATCTTTCTGTAATACAATCTATTTCCCTTATTTTATTCTCTTGATTTGATCTTCCGTAGTATGTTGGAGTTTGTAAGATATTGATAACTTCGTCGGAAAAAAATATCGGTTTTGAATTTACATAAAAGATTGAGTCTAATTTTCAATCGACGGTCTGAAAGCGATTCCCATCCAAGTTGTTGAATGAGGTCAGCAACACTAACGAGACCATCATAACGGCCTTTCACGTATCTTGTTGATCTTCTATGCGCGCGTTCTATCTCTATTAGTAATGTAGCAAGTAGTTAGTCATAGTCTTGTAGCAAGTTATTTCCTTGCTAGTTAACAGCTTAATGACAACAATATATTACCCCTATAACTAGTGGCATAAATATTTTAGCGTGACACAAAATGTCGATGTTTTGAATCTTATATGAATATTTCAGACGAGGAAGCTATCATCTCACGAGTTGAACTTACGAATGTTTTTACTATCGTTAGGTGTCAAATGGGTAACAATAATTGAAGTCATAATGTGATATGGTGAATGTGCCGCTTGCAATATCATATAACAGAATATCATCTGACAGCTATTATACCTGCCAAGCGTATTATTGGAAAGAAGGTTCTGAGCTATTTATAAAAGCTGCCCATCAGTATATTGACTATCCGTAATCTATTTTTATAGCCATTTTTAGAAATGTCTCTTTGCAATGGCGTCAATAAAAACAGGTATTCCTTTGAAAAAATTGGGCTTTTTCTTCTAGCAAAAGCGAGACTCGCCACTTTGAGAAAAATTCTTCCCCAATATCAGACCATAAATATTTTATGTAGCAATTATTTAAAGCAGCAACTAGAAGAATAAGGCAACTAGAAGAATAAGAAAGGCACATACAAAATAATTCATAAAGTAAGTCTTCAGTCTTCATTTTGTTTGGCCTTAGTTAGGCTCCGTCAACTAGTCGACCATCGTTCCTTGTGCACTCGGATCAGCCAGAGGAGGAGGTTAGAACACCCTAGCTCGATGTGCATGTGCATCCTAATCGTCCGTTAGCTTCAGGTCAGAGCCTCGGCCAGTTCGTACGGTTGAATTCCCTTAGAGTTCATCCTCGGTGCTAATTAGCTCCTTAGTAAGACTAGTTATTTGAGGATCGGGCAAATACCAGGCTGGCATTGGTGTTTGACGTGATTACCGAAGTGTATTCTATTCGCGCTGGCGTTAGACGAACGTAGCGGAGTGGAGGCATTGCCATTATAGGAGTCAGCCCACCGTAAAGGTTGGTATTTATGGTGATGTATTTGTCTCTGCTAATTTATTTCAACGGCAGGCGCCGGCCTCAACTCACTGCTTGCTGCTGCTCTGCATGCACCCGACCGGTCTCAAAATCACCCATAAAGAATGTACTGTGTTCCTTTTCCCCGCTCACCTACGAGAGCTCGTAACATCTTCACCAGTATGAGATGTGAGCGACAATAGGCTTGGAAGGAGAAATGACCGAGGGGAGAAAGCTGTGTAGTTTTTCCGGAGAAATAATCAAGTAATCACAAATACATCTAAATCTACGAAATACCGTGCAAGCCACCACTAGGCTGTGTGGCGCGGGGTGATTCCACACGAGGCATGAAGCCCTAATCCCAGCTGAAATCCGAACCGCGTACGTTCCATCGGAATGTTAGGAGCTGGCCAAAAGCAGTTAGGATAACAGTGCGTGGTCAGACCAGAAACTAGGAGAGTGCTACATAGACGAACATGCTTCAATGCAGTACACTACTTAAGATACGACTACTGGTTTTAATTACTACGACAGATAAATAGATCTACTGGGTACTAAATCATGCAAGTGTTATATCTATTGCATACGAGGTTATTAGCTAATTATGCATGGTTAAGGCATCATAAATACATGGTGCAGGCATCGCCCACGATGCAGGAACACATGAACACATATTCCAGATAGGTTACATTGTGGAGAGTCTCAGATACAGGAATAGTCCTGACAACTCGAATACATATCCAGGAGCTGATGCAGGCACAAACCACAACTTATTAGTCATGAAATGTCCCGTAAAACTAGGGTAGGGGAGGACGAAAGCGGAATAGAGAGACACTGACTGGAACATTGAAAAAAGTATCAAGAGCAGTTACGATGATGAGGTGAGCTCTTACGGCTGGACAAATAACAAAAATAGTGAGTCTCCAATAGCGGTAAACAATTGGCACCACTCGTCAAAAGTCACAAACTTTGCTGTGTTGGTTTTGCCGGGATGGGACTTCCACAGCAGAGACCAACCCCAGCCTCTCCACCAGAATACCCTCCTGTGGTGGTTTACGGGAAGGTTACTTCCACTCCAGTGGCCAATACAGACGCACACACCCAACCCAGATAGGATCCTTCGCAAGGGACCCCGCTAAGGATGCATTGGGTTATAACCTGGGATCCTTGCCAAGGCTAATGGGACCCTACTAAAGATGCCTGGTTATTAACACAAACACACTCACAAGCACTCAAAATCACTCACTCACACACACAAATGGGCCCAACATCTGGGAGAAACTACTCCAAAGGAGCGTGGTCAAAATCTTACTCACAAGAACGGACGAGGGTGAGGGTCGAATACGCATTTCAGCTACAAAGTAGCCCTCTTCAGCGATCCGAAGGAATAGCGTCACGTCAACGCAAAGTTGATGTGAGGAAGGGTCATGACATCCAAGATGTATATAAAGGTAAACTGAGGAAGGGGGAGTGACGTAAGCCAAGATGGAGAAAGGGGAAAGGGCGACGGGCGAAAACAAACGGCAGAAAACAACAACAACGAACGAAGAAGAATGAAGATTTTTTGCTATCAAGAGCAGGTTGATAAAATCATGGATAGAGATTGAGGTGTGAGATCAGTGGAAGGTGCAGGGGGAAGCTTGTAAAAAGGCATTGTAGATGCGGGGAATGGAACGGTAGGCTTAGTAAGTACAACTAAAAGTAGAAAACCGTGGGTCACGAAGAGAATGGGAGGCGCAGATAGATTACACAATGGTGAGACATAGATTCAATAATAGTGTTAATACTCGCAAACATATCCAGGAGCTGATGGAGACACAGATCACTACTTATTTTTGATGGAATGTCGCGATAAACTCAAAAATATAAGTAGGATAGAAGGATGTAGGATCTGAGTCTTTCCCGGCGAATGCTTAGAATGAAGAGTTCTTGGGTTTCCAGCCGGGTAATGATGTTAAACTGCACCGACGTTTCGATGACGTAGTCTGCCATCGTCTTCAGGGTGAAAGTGATTTCACCCTGAAGACGATGGCAGACTACATCATCGAAACGTCGGTGCAGTTTAACACCATTACCCGGCTGGAAACCCGAGAACTCTTCATTCTAGGATAGAAGGATGCAAAAGTCAAACACAGAGGCATTCAGTGGGGAAATGAAGGGGAAGTATCGAGACCAGGTTAATAATATCGTGAACGCTGATCATGGGATGAGATCTCAAGAGGATGATTGGGGCAGTTGGAAAAAAGGAACTGTCGAGGCGGCGAACGCAACTGTAGGTGTTGTAAGTACAACTAAAATTAGAAATCCGTTGGTGGTGAAGGGAATTATAAAGAAAATGCAGGAGAGAAGGAAATGGAGGAGCGTGAACTCAGAGCTCGGCAGAAAGACATGCCGGGAACTAAACAACATGCTCCGAAGAAAACAGTAAGCAAGAGAAGCATGGCGGAGAGAATAGATCGAATCCTTGAAAATTTATTAAAAAGAGGGAATATCTGATGCACTGTATAGGAAAATAAAGCTGCTGGCGGGCGGTAATAAGGAAAGGCGACTTTTAACGATGACAGAGAAGACAGGAAAGATTATCTTTGAGCCAAAAGAGGTTCAAGAGAGGTGGAAAGAATACGTCGGAGAGCTTTATGGTAAGGTAATAAGGTCAAGTAGGTTGGTTATAGAAAGAGAAGAAGACATCGACAGAGATGGATTCGGACCTGGTATCCTTGATAGTGAAATCGAAAGAGCACTCGAGGACATGAAAATATTAAGGCGATGGGAATAGATAACATACCTGATGAGTTTATAAAGAGTACTAGCCAAAACGATAGAGGGAAACTTATTGTCCTGATTTGTTGGATTTATGAGGAAGGAGTGTGGCCGGAAGACTTCACTAAGATGACGCTAATTCTGATACCGAAGAAGAGCAAAGCAGTAACTTGCGAAGGCTATAGGATAATAAGCTTAATATCCTACGCAGTGAAGGTTGTCCTAAAAATTATGAATAGAAGACTAACGACGTTAGTAAGGATGACGAATCTTTGAGTGACGACCAGTTTGGATTTAGGAGAGGGATGGGAACGCGCGAGGCATTAGGAGTAATGAGGAAGCTAGTGGAAAGAAACCTAGGAGATGGGGAAGATATTTTTGTTTTCTTTGTGGATTTAGAAAAGGTGTTTGATGGCGTGGACTAGGTGAAATTAATGGAAGTGCTGATGAAATTGAGGGTCAATTAGAGGGAGTGATACCTCATCCGGAATCTTCGTATGAACCACACGGCGCAGGTTAGGTGAGCCGATGGAGACTCCAGATGGGTTGTGGTAGGACGGGGAGTATGGCATGCTGTGCCCAATCGCTGCTGCTTTTAACGTGTATTCTGACGAAATAGTGAGGGAGGCAAGGGGAGAGATGGAGATAGGAATACATCTACATAATACCCTGCGAGTCGCCGCATGGGCGTGTGGCAGGGGGTGTTAGGTCACCGCCCGTGTAAAGGTGTAAGTTTTTGGAGGTAGAATAAAGGTAGGAGGGGGTCTGATAAAGTCAGTGAGATTTGCAGATGATCAAGTATTGGTGTGTCAGTCAGCCAAGGGGTTGCAGTCAATAATTAATGTATTAGAGGTGTAATGCGAAAGGTATGGAATGGTATGGGATTAACGATAAGAAAACTAAAGTGATGAGATTCTCTAGGAGGAAGAATAAGATAAGGGTGGAAGGACACAAAATAGAGCAAGTTGAACAGTTAACATATCTAGGTTGTATTTTGGAGGAGAATGGGAGAAATGTAGTAATCGAGATATAAGATGTAGAATGTCCATGTCTAAAGATTCCTTTTCAAAGAGGAATGAATTGATATTGATATTTGATATTTTGTTTATTTCATCTGGGTTAGGTGAGGCTTTATACCCCAGCTCCCTTTTCCCCCAACCCAGAGCTCTCATTATATATATACATGGAAAAGACATAATTGACAAATTTTGGCATATTTCACCGCATTTACAGGCAGATATGGCAGAATGTTTTGTCCGGCTTTCTTAGTCCGTTATACGATTGGAGATAGCATTTTAGGCATTGGGGCCTTTTCCGTCTTTGTCCATATTAACTTTTCTTTGGTTAAAAATACAGCTTGAGAGCAAAATGTATTTCATTTATTTTGGTACAGTTCATGTAGTCCTGTATCTATTTGTAGTTCAACCTTAGGCAGGGAGATACGCCACCGAAATTGGCCAGACCTCCATCCTTTGGATTAACAGGTGATCCTGGCGTCTGCATCTCGTCTCATCAGCTGATAAACATCACTTTCAAGTATCTAGCAGAGATATCATGTATTCCAACTGAATTTGATTTCAACCCAATGAGTACCTTACGCAGAGCATCTGGCGTGGTGTAATGAAAGTAAAAATTTTTATCATTATACGGCACGATAGCATCAACAAAAGGAATATTTATTAGGTGGCCATCAGTTGGACTGAAAGAAGGAATACCACTAATTGAAAAATAATTATTTGATTCATTTAGTGAGAGCCTATTTACGATTGATTTTCCGACTGTCTAATAAGAGCCAGATTTTTTACTTTTTTCCAAAGGTCGTTAGGATTGGCATGTTTAGAGAGAACATTTGTGTAGTACAATCGTTTCATAACTGACCGTTTAACGAGGTTACGTTGTCTCACTAACAATTTGTGAAAGTCTAGACTCTTCGTCCGAACAAAGGCACGTCTATCTCTTTCTTTGATTTTTACCTTTATGGCTAAGATAAACCTTAGAGCTGGAGGACGCTTAGGCTGTATAAGTCGTTTAGGAGCATAACGATCAAGGCAGTCAAGGAAAACAGAGTTGAAGCTTTTGCAGCATTGTATCAACATTCAGGGAATTGAACGCATTTTTCCTATCAAAGCTCAGCAACTCATCCTGGAAGCCTTCGACGTTAAAACACTTATTACATCTTACAATTATAGGAGGCAGAGATGTTTTTGTTACATTAAATTTCTAAGTTATTACAATTTTACCATGGGCTGAAAGAAATGTAGCTGGAGATTAATGAAAAGAAGAAACTTTTTCTTGCGAATCTACAATGCAGAGATCAAGGAACGTATGGCTATTCTCAGTATGATAAGTTGCATTCAAAGGAAGAAGGTAAAGGTCATTGGAATATATAAAATTATATAAGAATGTGCTATAATAGTGATCTCGGAACAAGTCTACGTTGAAATCTCCAAAAGTTTCAATATTTTTAAACGGGCTAAATTTCGTAAATACATTTTCAATATCTGACATTTGCCCAACTTTTGGTGGTCAGTAGATAATGAATAATAAAAGTTTTGAGAGATTTACCTCCACTAATTCGATGAGCAGGAATTCAGGCCGTTTCTCGTAGGTCAGAGGCGAAGTTGCTAGTACAGTAATGGACTTCAACATGTTACTTCTTATTAAAATATTGATTTTAGAATGAAGGCAGCTCATAACCAGTAACCCTTACACAAAAAACATTGCATATTTCTACACTAAGCACCAGGTCAAGGTGTACATTGTCAATAATGACAAACTAAATAGACTTCAAGCAAGAGCAAGAGCTACTCATTTCCTTCACTATTTTAATTTCGGCATCGGCGCTCTTACCTCGAATGCCAACCAACATAACAAGGACAGCATTTAAAATAAATTGCCCTTCCCTCACACTCCGCGATCCCACATTTCCTCCTGAATATTTTATCATCTACTCGTATTTGACATAGAGCCTTCCGGACATCTTTCACACAATCAAATACCTTCTAAGACCACTGATAACTCAAGACTTCTACCCTTCACCGTGTTCTCACCGCAGAACTATCCCTCAATTGTCCGCCATTTTGAAAAATGACGTCAGCGACACCAGCGCCTCCAGTGGTACTTTGAGTCTCGAATTAGATATGGCTGGAGAGGAGGGGAAGCTGGAGGTTCGGAGGAGACAGAAGAGATGGATGGAGGACGTATTGAAAGGAGAGGGTACGCTGAAGAGGGCAATGGAGGGGAGAACACTGGGGAGCCGTGGTAGAGAATGTAGAGGAATTCTTGATGAAATAAAAATTAGGAGACGATATGAGGAATTCAAGAGTGATCAAATGGCGGGCCAACCATGGCAGTGAAAAGGAATTAAGATAAGTGCTATCCAAAAACCTAACAATCAGTTGGAAGAATAATTAATGATGATGCTGATTATTGGCCGGTGTAACCAATCACGGATAATGAAGAGAAATAGGATTGGTTTTAGGATAGGATAAAGCCACCATCATTTTGGGCTACTTTATATGGCAACTTGTATGAATCACATAAAAATACATAGGTTAGCACCATAAGCTAACCCTCCCAATGTTATGAAAGTGGTTTTATATCTGAGAGAGCCGCAGTAAAAAGCAAATGAGCTTAAGAAACCTCTAAATAATGAAAACAAACTTCTCCGAAAAAGCATTTTCTTAGAAAAATCATGCCTCCCTGAATTATGTGACATGGTGGTCATTAAAAGGGAGACGCAGGAAAAGAAATACCTGTCCATCTCATGTAGCGTACTTCTGTAGATTACTTAACTGTGGTATTATTAAGGTCTTTAAAGCATCTAATGGCCAGATACTGTTAGGTGGCTAGTAACTATACGGTTTACCCTAGGAGTCAGCTAGTGAGGTAGTAATTTCGATCGCATTCGGAATAATATCAAGTAAAAATCGTGAGCAGTAAGAGAGTCGGTGAAAAAATTGCAGTGTCACAATATCGTTATTCATTCCTACCCTAATGGACATGAGGGGAGCCTAAATTTGCCAAACACATGTATTCTCTTTCAAACGGCGCTTGATTGCGCCATGGCGATGTAATGGCACCACAATGGTGGCGAGTGAAATACGGTGATTCCTACCATAACAGTAGGAGTGGCGCATTTAAAATTGTCCACACAGCTCCTACTTTTGCAGTTATCGTTTCAAATGACCTCATATGCCAACAAGGTGGGAGCCCCTAGAGACTCGGTGACGACATGGTAGGCTTAGCTTGTCTGAGAAATTCAGAACTGGTGTGTTTCAGAGCGATACAAAGAATATTATCATGACGCTTCACTACATCCCTAGGTCTGACAGTAGCGATAAAATAAGAGAGGTACATCGCCGAACAGATAGGTACAAAAACTCGTTCTTTCCGCGCGCAATGAGTAACCAGTAAAATCTGAGCCCCTCGAAATACTCCCATAATACACGTCGCTATTTACCTCCCAAAACCTTACATTTTCACACGACTGGTGACCTAACACCCCCTCCCACACGCCAATATGAAGGCTCGTGGGGTAGTATATAGATGTAGGGGTGGCTTTGTCGTGCTTAATTTGCATTTTCTGTTGTCATCTACATTCACCACGAGAATTGAAAAGGTTTGATGAATCAAAGCCCAATTGTTTCTCTGGATGGAATGTTCGGAGATTTTTCGTATTGAGTACATTGAGGTCATTAAAGCGATCCTCACGGTCTCGTGTGCCGTTATATTTGATACTCGGCTGGGCAGCAAGGGGTCAAAACCCGAGTGATTCTAATCGAAAGGAAGATGCCTAAGATAAAAGGCTCCAGTTTTTACCCCAGGGAAATGTTTTTCCGGTGGAAATCGACGTCAAGGCGGCCATTCGGCGGCGTCTCATCCGTGTAATCCCTTTGACGAGCGCGCGCGTCAAGCCACGCTCAGCCACACTGTGGCCTCTCTTTCACCAACACCCATATCTCTTATTCTCCACGGAAGGAGCCTCAAGTGAAGCCTTGTACGTACGAATGCGTCGGCATTTATGACGTACAAAACTTCCAGTTCAGAAACCGCGAAGCGTTGGTCGGTGAAAACGCAACCGGTTTTCTTCAACCTCACCGATTCCGTAGTTCGTTACATTCTGTTTAATATATGGATCCAATTAACGGTTCAAATATATGGAAAAGACCCGCATGCATGGCTGCGCTGAAATATGATCGAGCTAGGCGAGAAAATAGAATTTTGAAGTAACCAACTTGAGACAATAGCTTCAAGCTTGATCTTCCTTACCACTCTTAGGCGAAAATTTTTTTTCTCTTTCCCTGGCTATATAAATGATCATCCCTTTCGCGTCTTGAATATTAAATGAACTTAAGCCAAAATAATTGCACATAGATAATAGACATCTACACTAACTCAACGTAAGATCTGGGTTACAAAATTGGTACGAGAATAATTTTGTCATATGTATGTAAATTTGGTTCATCCATTATGGATTAAGCAAGAAACAGGATATGGATTAATCTAAACTATCTTCTATCTAATCTAAATATCTAATCTAAGTTTCTAATCTAAACTAAGGTGCATTTTATCAGAAGATGAGTGTACTTGTGGTACGTTGTACTATGGAATGTGGTTGTAACCACAGCTTGCAATTGAAGGAGAGCTCAGTTAAAATAAACGGGAGAGAAAGCTCACACAAGGCTGTGATGATTATCCGATATCAGCTGCAGCATACAGAGATTTAAAATAACAATGAAAATGTTGTGCTATGTAATAATGATCAAACGGGGAAAGTTTAGAGAGTATCAGCGGAGAAATTATTTTTTATGTAAACTCATTAGAGCAGAAGATACAAACTTATAGGACACATTTAGAGGCATAATATTTCTCGTAAAAAATTGATATGATAATAAATGGAAAGAGTCACGGAGTAAGAATATGGTCGAAATATATGAGAAAAATTATGAATGATGTACTTTTCTCCTTCTACTCAACCCTAAGGTTGGTGGAAATTCAAATCTTTCCAGTTCTTTCCAGTTCAAGTCTCTGTATTCCTGCATATCTCCTCCCTCCTTCTATCCCATTCAGGACTTCCTGCCTAGGTCTTCCTCTTCCTGCACGTCCCTCCACCATTCCTTCCATCAAGGCAGTCATCCAGTCAGAGTGCCGCAACAGATGCCCAATCCATCCTTCCCTCCTTCTTGAGATTGAACCTACAAATGTTCGCCCCTCCCCAGCTCTTTCCAGAATCTCAACGCTTGTAGCTCTCTCTATCCATGGAATCTTTAGCATTCTTCTCCAGCACTACATTTCAAATTCCACCAATCTGCTCCTTTATACTTTTCTTAAGGTCCAAGTTTCTTAGCTGTATGTGCATACACCCCAGGCGTAGCTTTTCACAAATTCTTTACTGGTTTGTTTTGAGACATTTATTGAAGTCAAGACAGTTTTCTTCTTGATAAAACTCCACTTTCTTAGGCGAGATATCGTAGAACAGCATAATGAGTAATGAAGCTCAAACGATTTCGTACTGTCTACTAATTTTTAATTCACCTCTTGCTACACGTGTTTCGACTGACTAGCAGTCATCATCAGGCAAGTCTTGCGTTTGAGTCGTTTGAGCTTCATTATTCTTGATAAAAGCTTGCTTCGCATGTGCTATCCTGCTTGTCACATCCACTGAGGATCTTCCATCAGATATTATAGAGCTACCAAGATATTTAAAATTAGCGACTATATCACAGCTCCCTGTATTCCATATCTTATGCATTTCATTAATTTGGTTTTTTTATCATTATTTTTTTTGATAGTTCCCAGGTATTTAACAAAATTATTATTACATTAATGTTCATTACTCATTACATTAATGTTAATGCTCATTTAATTAATGTTCATGGCTCATTACATTAATGCATCTTGAAGCTCATTGTCACTGTTTTATAAAAGTACTATATCGCCTGCAAATCGGAAGGTTGTGTGGAGTTTACCATCCACTGAATGGTGTTAATAAGTATAATTGAATCTGCCGTAGGTAAAGTTTTTGTGGAAAGGAAAATGGGGTAGAGAGCTGCAGAAGGAAATAAGTCTCCTTATGACGTCTTCTGCTGGTTAAGTGAAAAAATACCTTTCAATCCTTTTTCCTTGCATCGAAATTTTTCGAGCCTCTCCTACCGTTCTGTTCACTGATGATTTTCTCTCCTCTCCCCCCTGCTACTCGGCAAGGAAATAAATCTACGTACCTCGCATTAAAAAAATTGACTTCTCGGCTCAGCTCTAACAATGTATTATTGAGAAATTTTTATCTCCGTAATGTGCACAATCATTTCATTATTCCTCTCCGCTGAAAACTCGTTCCCGAGAAAATAAGCTGGAGGAGGTGGGAGTTGATTCCGTGCTCATTACTTCTCCAATTTAACCGCAAGGGGAAGGCGGCGGGTAATGATCGTGACAGGAAATGTAAATTTAGTTGGAGGTTTCACGTGTTTCAGGGGTCGCAGCATCTACAAATTGACGTTCCAAGAAAATGCCTCGTTCGCTCGGTAGAGGGTGCGTGCGAGGGAAATTTTCTCGTCTGTAACAACTCGCCAAAAGTTAGACAAAGCCCGCCATTTGAGTCAATCATCTACCGAAATGAAGATCTCATCGTTTTATTAAATCTGGCAGAAAACAAAGAATAGGAGAAGCAGTCATGCAAACGGGAGAATATAATTATTTTTTTAGACGTGACAACTCCATAAGTTAAAAGCAACTTTTAATATTGAAATTTTGCGCCAATTTCTCTTATTGACTCAGACTGACGTTATTTCCAATATTATTTAATGTTTCACATAATGGATGAGAATGATTCAAGTCAGCAATGAAAAGTAAAGGTTTAAGTATCAAGCGACGTCAGGAGTTAGCGATAATTTTTCACGCCGATGCAAATAAATTGACATTTGCATAAGTGTTCCCCGTTAAAATGAGTAGTAAGAACGTTATGTTTTATTCAAATCAAGTATGTACTGAAATGATTATTCCACTTGTATCAAGCTTACTCCAGTTCTGTTCAACTCGTCTTCTTATTAAATATTTTTCAAGTAAATGAATTCTGGGATAAATAATTTATGCTTATTTATATATTTTTTTCGCTGTCCTCCTCATCGTTCTCAATTTTTTGCGATTAAACTAATTGAATAATGTATTTATTAAAATTGTAAACGGCAGTCTTGTCGCTCGTAAGTATCTTTGGGTTCATTCAGTAAAACATGCGATTAATTCAGTGTATAAGTAAATGTTATATTATAACTCCTTTCATTTTATTCCGTACAGTCACAGTACCAGTAAAAATAAATTTGCTGTTAAGTCAATAGAGTCTACCAAACCATTAGTTTATAATACATGCATGGTTATCTACAACATATAAAGAGAGATATTTTTAAATGAAGTGTGGTTCAATGGTTTTGTTTCAGCGTACTTTGAAAGGTTTAAATGTGTGCTCAACGACTAACGATTCAAGCTACCTAAACTTAAACATAGGATGCCATTGGTTGATAATTTGACACAAGTACGTCCCACCCAACGGACGACGCGTAAATTTATTTGCAATAATGTGTCCGATTAACTTTATCTGCACTAATGTATTTGCGAATCTGAATTTAGATTCGACATTCGCGACCCCAAAAACATATGATTATAGAGTTGTAGTTTCATCCCATCGCCAAAATTGCAATAAACATTTGCTCAGAAATTTATTTTCACAGGTATTTTTGCGAATCTAAATTCAGATTCAACATCAGCGACCACAAAAACATAAAATTGTAGAGTTCAGTTTTATTTACGCATTATATGGCTTAATTTTCTAGAAAAATTGTGAAAAAGTTGATTTACAAAAGTATTTTTGCGATTCAGAATGCAAATTAGGCATCAGGTACCCCAAAAACATAGATTTGCAAATTTTCACTGCGATTGATACGCTTTTTCATACTTTGGCCGACTTGTCCCGGGACCACCACTGTGCGACGGCCCGTAGACAATTTCTACATCTACATCTTCGTCATACCCTGCAAGCCACCCAAAGGGTGTGTGGCAGGGGGTGCTTCCACACCAGGCATGCATGAATAATACGGTAGAACACCGAAATTACATTGAAACCCGCGTACCACACATGCAAAGCGCCAATTAAAAATCTAATAAGCAAGAAACATTCTATCGTCAATACATGTACCGCACATGCAAAGCGCCAATTAAAAATCTAATAATCAAGAAACATTCTATCGTCAATCGTTCCAACATGCAAGGGATATAAAGACTACTACTACACATTCAAAATATCATGCATAAATAAGAACATCAATATTTACATATTGCATAAATAAGAACGTAGAGAATATAAAGAGAAAGATTTACTGTCTGCCTATCGTCACAATTCGAACTATTCATGACGACGATCACAGCTGTTATGGTCCCGAATGGTACGCGGAAAAAATGACATTTTATACCTATTGGTTCTACAGTCTAGCTCTCTAATTTTATTGGCGCGATCTAATCTGTATCGAGGGTTGATACCTTAAAGTAAGCATTGCACGGATGATCACGTGTTTTGTGAAAGTAGTCGACTCTTTCACACAAAAGTTGTAAGAAAATGTAAGTATGAGCGACAATATAGACTAAATATGAAAAGATGGAAGTGAACTTTGATGCCCGATATGCTCAGTGTACGTGTCATGGTCACCTCTCTAATATTTATACATCTACGTCATACCCTGCAAGCCACCCAAAGGGTGTCTGCTTAAATTTAAATGTTTTCTGCCCGGAGAAGGGTTCTAGGTCCCTCAGAAACATTTTTGCCTTTGCTGAGCATAGATCCGTCCTATCCGAGGCCGGATTGATTCGCCGGGTATTATTGGAGGTATGTAAGTGTGATTATATTTAACTGATCAGGTTATGAGGTTTGCACAAAACTCCTTCGTCTGGGCTGTAGACCCGCATCTTAGGCGCTCTGGCTACTCGAACCACGCTATAGCCGTCGACGGCCGGGAACAAATATTTAAAAATAACTAAATTTTTAGAAGAGCTGCTCTATAAACACGAACTAAATAAGGCCGTTTAGCAAGAACTTGGTACTCATTGTATTAGCAAAACGATACGAGAACATAGAAATAGAACGGAGAAGGAAGAAAGAATGGTTGAATGAAGATTACAAAGCTACCATGGAAATATTGAGCGTGAGGCAGGAGATTTCTGAGACGTTCATGTAGTGATTGGAAAGACCAAGACTGAAGGATGTCTTTACAGGTTAAATTCCCAAAACTTTTAGAAACAGGAATATGAAGAGGATCGATCCTGAACCTACGGAATTGGAAATCAGTACTCTCCATGAGCCCTATTTCTCAGAGTATGGAACTTTCTCCTTATGTTTTTTCCCTCCTGCAATTATTGTTTACCAATGACTAAATTACTTCATCCAAGCCGTATTTGAAAATCAATTCTAGGATTCCATGAAAGTGGCAATGAATATAAATCGCCAAAGTGGGGAAATCACGCGAAAATAGTGTATGTATAATCCTCCGCTACGAATTTTTTTGAGGGTATTTAGATGTACGTAACACCCTGCAAGGCACATCTATGGTCTCTAATATTGGGCTTTTTATCACCAAAGTGCATAACAATTACCCTAAGAATGTTAATGAAAGTACGACTTTTAATGCATTTTCAAAACCTGAAAATGTATTTCATGTGGTGAAATTTCAACACGATAGACTATACTACTCTGCCCTGCTAAGCCAAAAGACAGTACCTGACAAAATTACATATTGTGAGGTTAGAGTTGAATTTGTTGTTTTATACTTTGAGGATTAAAAATCTAAATAAAAAGCCGTATCTCTCGCAGTTTGCTAGATATCACGTTCTGCTCTTACCGTATCTATGGTATCAATGTCAGTTTTCTAGGCCAAATTACAGTAACTGAGTCAGTTAGTCTTTCTCCCAATATATTTCTTTACTTTTGTTCCCTTATGATTTATCTTCCCACACCGACAATCTTAGTATCAACTAAAGCTTGTAATCTCTTCGAAGTTGGACTAGATGAAGAATTGAAGATGAAAACTTTAGGGCGCGATAACTCAGAACCAACAATGATGCTGCTACTGTCTTTTAGCTTAGCAGGGCAATATTGGTGTAATATCATTGCTACAGAAGCTATTTGTACAAATTTATATACTTAACAGCTACGGAAACGCGCAGATTCAGAAGTCATCCAGGAAGCATGCAAAGTGTAGATTGTGAAGGAATCAGAAGCCGTCTTTAAGCTCACATCTTTGGCTTTTCTCGTCAGTATGAACTAGATTTCCTTGAGGGGCTAGAGTCATGTATCCACTTCAGCGATTAATTGCGAGAAAAAATACCTAGAGAAACGAATGCAATTGAATAGGTTATTAGAAATCTATAGCTTGGCAGGTAGAAATGCAATAAATATGGGTCTGCATGAGGGTGCAAAGGACAGCGAAGGAGTGGTCGATGTTCATAGACCTTAGGGAACAATTATTTTTGGGAATAGAGGATGGGAGGAGAAAAACCTGACACTATCCAACTTTTTACTTAACAAAATTTGCGCAATAAGCATCCTAATAGGAACTAAAAAATATCTGCTACCACCGGGATCCAAACCTAGACTCTCGGGATAGAAAACTTGTAGTATAGCCTTCACACCAACCCTCTCCTCATATTGATTGTAATAATTTGGCTTTGTTAAGGTGAGCCTCAGACCCTGAAACTGTTAATACCAAAGGAATATATGCTTATTATATTATGTTTAAATAAATGTGTTATAGTGATTAGTGGAGTAAATATGAACTAAAATATTACTATTGCGTGGTAAATTTATAACCCAACTGCCATACTACACATTATATTTTTTTAAACAGATTTAGGCATGTGTACAAATCAAAAATCTATAGGGATATTTATTTGCGCGTGAAAATTTTCAAAAGTAGCAAATGTAAAAGTCGCAAATGATTAATTCACTCGGTAGAAACCAAAAATTAACAAAACAATTACTGGTATCATTTCATAAATGCAAAGAAAAAATGGTTTGAGGTGGTCTAGGTACCTTTTACCTGACCCTACTTTCAAGTACGCGTGGAATATAAAAATGGAAATGTAGGGAATAAACAAATATGAGGATAAAACCTGATTCTAATGCTTGTTCAATAGGTGTTTTCCTATTGTCGATTAATCAATATCAATATTTTGATATGCTTAGCTGTGATATAAAGGCATATCAAGAAGATCGCTAAAGACCTAGGTCGTGTTTTTAAGTTTATGATTGGCGTTATACCTCTAACCGTAAAGCCTCTTCCTCATTAGATTTCTTATCTTCAAAGAATCATTCTTTTATTCTCTTCCACTCTCAGCCACATCAACATTTCCAGCCTCATAACCTTTCTGAGTCCCCATTTTATCGCTCTCCGCCTCTCAGGCATTTGGAATCATTTATATCGAACATATTTTAACTAGAAATTCACACATCCACGTCTGCTCAGTGCGGATTCAGATAATTAACCCGGCACTCGGAGCACGGAAAACGTTCTAGAAACTTTTTAAAAGTCTTCTTTTGCCAGAGGAATGCGCTGTTTAACTGTCTATGAGAAAGCGCTGATTCGACGATGAAAAAAAAATTATTAAAATCTTCATTTGCCATCTGCGATTCATGCTTTCCAACTAAGATGTTTAAAATGTAAGTTTCCTCGCTCTGTCAAGTATAACCCTGATAATGATGGTCGAGTTGGTTGTTGAAACTCTGGCCGTTACTATTCTAACCCAGTGAATGCTAGTTACTGTAATACTCAATCTGGATTCCCGGAAATCTAAAATCCTTCACAAAATCCAATGTTTGAAGACATTAAAAACGGTCACAAAAGCTCAGACAACTAATATTAATTACTGATTACAAACACCAATTTCATAGACTTTCTATAACCTCGAAATGCCTCATGATTTTTTGGAAAAGAGCCTCTTTCAGTCAGTAAAAAATTATTACCTTTACTTCTCCCATTTTCGTCTTCAAACCGTTGCAACTTTAACTTTGATTTTCATAAAAAATAAATGCAGAAGGTAATATTTTAAGAATTCTATGCAATGAGGTAACTCTTTTTTTAGAACGAGATTTATTTAGCGTTGATTAGGATGGCGGCGGCAGAATAGCCCAGTGATTCTAGTGGAACGCTTGTTCTTTTAAAATATAACTGAGTCTGTTTTGTGATTAGTGATTTTTGTGCCATGATATCCATAGTAACTTATTTTTATTTAGCAGTCATCACTAAATCGAACGCTGTAGTTAGATAAACGTTGATCTAAAATGAAAAATATGAATAAAATTAATGTTACTATGTTGCCCCAGAACAATGTTTTAGGAGAAATATACATTTTCTAGGAAATTATACCAAAAACACTTATCTTGTTGCTATGTTGTTTCACAGACTTTGGACGCATTCGGAGCTATAAAAATGCATATTTTTCTTCGCGCTGAGCCAGTGTGAGTAATTCATCACGAGTAATCCTTGTCCGCTGATTACTTGTGAAGGTGACTTACTGAGATCAGTTGAGCCTATATGGATGCGTTTGTAAGTTCGTTTACCATTTTGAAGAAGGAGGAAGTGGACTGAGAAGCCAGCCGTCAGCATCGGGCTGAAGGCACTCAGCGAAAGACGCCAAGGGTGTCTCAAGTTGAAGGCTGGCTGGAGCGGTAACCGAGGGTCATTGAGTTCGCATGTTAATAATTTTCTAGTTAGCTGAGGAAAGACCGGGACCATATTTCATTCACATACGTCTGTTTATGCAGTGGAACTCACCAGGCATGCAGTAATAAAATTGTGCAAGAATTATGTATTTTATACTTCGCCTTCATCAAAGAGTGCGATGGCTTAAAAGCTATATATATCGTTAGTTTATTAGCTGTTCGGTATTGAAGGTTAAGGCGAAAATCTTATTGAAATATTTTTTTTATGTGTGACTCGTCTTAAGGTAGTTTGAGCGAGATATTTCCCTAGTCATAATAGAGACCTTATGCGAATTATACGTTTTAATTTCAGCAGCTGTGGGGCACTTGAATTAAATATTCCATAATTAATGGTGGGATAATATAGTATTGTTCCATTGTAACTCTAAGTAATTAAATAAAATATCTGTATAAGTCTTTAACTTGACTCATTCTCCTCTCGCGGTACGTTTAAAGCTATTTCACAATGGAAGATTTTTTACTATCCTGAAAAAATTACTGCGGTAACTATATGATATATTTTAAAAAGCAGTGGATAAAACATACAAACTACACAATATTAATTTTTGACGTGATCTGAGCGTTAGAAATTCCTCATTTTTGAAACAAGGTTTGTCTGGATTGCACGCACGTACCATTTCCCATGTAATATGGCGGGTATTTATCACTAATAATCTTGGAAAGAATTTTGGTAAGAGGTCTATATTTTGATATTTTTGGAAGAGTGAGATATTTCTCTCTAAAATGGGACTAAATCCATTGATTTCTAGGTGAAATGATATGTCGCTCAATCTACCTTAACTCGTTGATATTGGTTAGCAGTCATTACAATAAAATGAAAATATAACTAATAACTGCAGGTTGAGCTTTGTGAAACCTCTCCATACTTAACGGAAATTAAAATACACTTTGTATAGGTTCACTAGATAGGTTTATTGAGAACGACAATGGTTTCATCACATAATGACATCTTCAGGTTAATTTTTGTTAACATGAAAATAATTATTTTTCGTTTATGAATAAATATGTACATATATAGTCGAATTATTACAGATACGTCTCGTGTGCTATGACGCTCCGTTTTAAATTACTTTTTGTCTGCCTAAATACCAAAATCGTTAAAGAGTAATTATTTTTATCTTCTGGTATCATTCATGAGAACACATGAGCAAAGTTTCAGGCATTTAAGTGTAAATTTAGATTGAGGTAGTCCGAGTGAGATAGTTCCCTAATCATAATAGAGACCATATTCGAATTATACGTTTTAATTTCATCAGCTGTAGGACACATGAATCAAATATTGCAATATTATTGGTGCAATAGGTTAGTTGTGTATGACAGAAATGGTAAGAAATTAAATGAAAATATCTAAATAAGTCTTTAACATGACTCATTTTTTTCGAACGGTGCGTATAAAACTCCTTCAAAACGGAAGGTTTCTTTGTGATACCCAAGGACCTATTGCGGTGACAGTATGATTAACTTAAATAAATAGTTGAGAAAACATACAAACCATACGCTGTTAGCTTTTTGACGACATCTAAGTGTTAGAAATTCCTCATTTTGTATATAATGTCTTTCTGGAGTGTACACAAATACAACTTCCCATGTAAAAGGGCTGGTATTGTTTGGCAAATATCTCCGAAATTAATGTGATAAGGGGTTGAATTTTTGGTGTCATAAGAAGGGTGATATATTTGTCTTTAAAATGAGACCAAATTCATTGATTTCTAGGTAAAATGAATTTAGCTCAAACCACCTTAAATCATACCTACCACCTTAATTCACCATCCAACCGATTGGGTGCAGCCAAAGCGCTTACCTCATTGCCCTCTATAAGGGAAAATTATTTCACCTGCATAGGCATTAGGCCCTTAAAACATGCCCGCAGGTATCTGTGGCCCAGTGAGTTTACTGATTTATACCTCCTTTCATTGTTTACACTGGGCCATCAGTGAAAGGTTTTCCTTCTGCGCGGCAGAAACGACCATCCGGCTGGTTGGGCGACGCCGTCCAATCCGCCGGCGCGGCGGCGCCCTTTACGTATTGTGCAGAGGGAGCATCGAAGGCGTCGGGCTCTCAACCCAAGCGGGTAGGCGGTGCGGCGTCGCCGTCGGCTGTCGCTCGGAAGCCACTTCCGTAAATTAATTCGACCGCTCTGCTGGAAATGAGGCACAGATAGTAGTATAGCCAACCGTGCTCCGCTTATCTTTTTTCCCTTTAGAGGTCACCGCTTTCGCGACCTCGAAGCACGTTGCGCCGTCGGCGTTGCCGGATCTAAGAGCTTAAAAGGGCAATTTCCGGTCTCATGCCGCTCATTATGGAGGGAGGGGAGGAAAGAGAGGGAGTTAAGGAGGGGAGAGGGTTGTGGGTTGAGGCGGGGGGGTATCCCTCTGTCGCCCCATTCTCTACCTGCCCCCACTCGCCCCCTCCCCCCTTCCCAACTCTCTCGCCCCAGCATTCCCTGCTCTTTCCTCTTTGCCTTTATCCAATCTCTCGCCCGCCCCACTTGCTCCATTATCCCTCTCTCCCTTCTGCCATTCGTATACAAGTTCTACGCCTTCATAGCCAAATTCAATCCTATCGAAAAGAACAGTTACAGGTTGAACTTTGTGTGATAATTTCATTTTTACATCGAAAAGCGTGAGAAGTAAGAGCTTGTTTTCTTATCTCTATCATCTCAGGCTTAACTTTGTGGAAGTTCATTTCGTAAATGAAAATGACAAACTTTGTAAAATTCCACCAATTTATTTTCAGGTACGACTAGTTTCGTCGCAGCGGCGACATCTTCAGGTACCTGAAGATGTCGCCGCTGCGACGAAACTAGTCGTACCTGAAAATAAATTGGTGGAATTTTACAAAGTTTGTCATTTTCATTTACGAAGCTTGTTTTCTATTCTCTCCCATTTCACCACCGGTGTCTTTTCTACCCTCTGGTAGAACTGGCTTTGTCGAAGGTCGGAGTTTGGTGAGCACATTTATCGCGGTGACTACAAATATCAAAGGTCTGTTACTTGAATTTGACCTACCCCTCATCCCTTTCCTCCATCATCATCATTAGTTGTTCAATCCCAAAATTGGTTGACTGCTGCCCTCCCACCCTTCCCTATCTAATGCTGGGTGCCTTACCTCCTGGTACCTCTTCCTATGTACTTTCCTCTTTATTTGATCCATGAACTTATTCTTGGGTCTTCTCGCTCTATATTCCTTCCTTCCTCTGTGGACCTTTCCCTTCATTTTACCTTCAAATATGCTCTTTATTAATCCTCTGTGTCTCACAGTGTGTCCAATCCATCTGGCTCTTCTTTTCTGTATGGTGTTCCATATGGTCCTTTCCTCTTCTATTCTTCTGTACGTTTCATAATTTCTTATTTTGTCAGGACACTTCAAGATTTCTTCCCCGTCATTGGTAATTCCCTTTCTCCCTGGTATTTCTTATTTGTACTTTCTTCTTTATTCGTTCTACGTACTTATCCCGTGGGCTTCCTATTTTGACTTTTACCGCTAATTTTCCTTAAATTATATTGTCCACAAACCAATTGTGCCTCAGACTGTTCCAAATTCATCTGTTTCTGCTTTTATGTAATGAGTTCCACATCGTCCTTTCATCCTTATGTCTTTTGTAAACTTCTTCATTTCTCATTTCATCCGAATAAATCCAGTAGTTACGCATTAAACTACATTTATTTATCTCACGTCCACAGTAATTAAGAATATAACAATGAAAACTTTTCAATTTCACACGTTAATTATTTTTTTAATTCTGGTCATTTTAAGATTTTACTCGGTCACAAAATCAGTCCTTTTCTTTTTTCCAATAAAATTGCGCCAATGCAATATTTTTTCATTGTTACAGACTTAAAGGCTTCTTCAAAGTGATGCCTGAGACGGTGTCTTACTAAACAGAGAAATACTTGTTCTGTTTCAAGTCTTAATTTAATTTACCTAACCCTGTGGTTCGTTATTTGTTTACAATTTTGGGATTGACTGGACTAACTACGGGATTATGTGTACGCAGTCATCTGCGAGTGATCACGAGTCTGAAATTTTGTAGGAGTCAAATCATTTTCCTTTATCGGTATCCGGGTTTCAGACCAGATTGCAGTGGATGGTTTAATCCATTGTGGAACTTTCATCTCTGAGGTGAAAATGACTGTCACTTTGAAAACTGGTTGACTGTCGAAATCTGGGTTAGAGAAATAAGAGAAATACATGTCCACAGTAAAAAAGAATGTTACAATGAAAACTTTGCAATACCAAAGTTTCAATATTTTTTCAATTCCAGCCGTTTGATTAAGTCCTATGGAGATGTACTGAGGCGTCATGATAATATTCTCTGTGTCGCTCTGAAAAATATCATTTCTGAATTTATCAAGAAATCCAAGCCTAGCGTGTAGCCTCCGAGTCTCTAGGGGCTCCCACCTCAATCCCTCTAATAGTTGTGAGACTATATGTTCGCTCGTAGCAGTTTGTAACGAAGCGTGCAGCTTTTCTTTGTATTTTATTAAATGTTTTGGTTAAATCCTCATGACGAGGGTTCCGAATGCTCGCGGCGTACTCGGGGTGTGGCCGAACCAGAGCGAAGTAGCATCTCTCTTATACTTTCTCTTCCGAGGACCTTCCTGTTTCTCGCTAAACAAATCCTCGTTTAAATACCTTTGTTGGGCTTCACACCGTGTAATATTTTCAAATTTCGCCGATGTTTCGGAAAACGACTTGTCTTCCATTTCCAGGCGTGTCATTTCCATCGTGTCCGATATAACACGCCTTATTATTGCAAACGCGAAACGCAAGTGTTACAGCGGACACGACGGAAATAACACACGCCTTGAAAATGAAAGACAAGTCGTTTTCCAAAACATCGGCGAAATTTGAAATTATTACCCGGTGCGAAGCGCGAGAAAGATATTTAAACATATTACACCGGAATAATCTTAAATCTTTATAAATCATAGTTTCTTCTCACTACATCTACCCCACTCCACTCAGTCGCCAGATTCTGCCCCACAATCGCCGCCCCATCCTACCCCCTTCCGCCATTCCCCTTTCTCGCCCGACCACCTTGTCCCCTCTCCGCCCCCGCTCGCCCCCGGCAAAAGCACGGCTTTCCCGAAAATGAGCCGGAGGCCTCATTTGAGCGCTCATTTGTTCCCCGAACCGCCTTTTATCTGATCCACGCATATAGGTACGCGCGCGGTTAGCTGCTCTTCCATCTCCTTCGTCAACTCTCCCTCCCTCCCTCCCCTAACCTCCTCCCGTCCCCCCTCCCCCATGCCCTCACCTTCCCCCCCACCCCACGCCCACACCCGCAGTCAACCTCCCGCCCCCACGCGGAGATATCTACAAAGCTCCCGAGTTCATCGCTTCGCTCGGCTCTCGAGAACTGTGGATGATTTTTTCTTCTTTTTTTTTATTATTCCACGAGCGTATTATTATTAAATTTTGTCCTGCTTTCCCGCCCCACCCCTCGTATCACATCGGTTTATCATTACGGAATTCGTAATTTTGACTAATGTTATGCATTACTCGTTTTGCTGACCCCGAAATGCGAATGCGGAGCAGGGCGGGTCATCCCTTTGCGCTCCGTTGGGGGAAATGAATGATACGTGAACCAATCTGGAGGTGCGAGGTCCCCCTGCTGGGCACCTGCGAGCGCTATGGACGGTTGCGGGCGAGGTATGAGTGCCGGCGGACCGCTCTACGCAGTTGCGGCCCGCTGGGCCACACGTGGCATCGAGATTCCGATACCAATTGACCAAAATATCGTTCAACCTGCGGATACAGGCGCATAAATGACGTACGCTTTCAGGCGATACTAGTTTGTTATCATGAAAGCTTCCGCGGAGTGGTCTTGAATCCTGATGGCTTTCGGGATGGCTTCCGCGTGGTGTCATTTTAGTTGACAATAGCTTCGCGAGCGTTCCAGCTCGCTTCTTCAGGTCTGAAGTTCAGCGCTCACTTCAGACCTGAAGAAGCGAGCTGGAACGCTCGCGAAACTGTTGTCAACTAAAATGACACCACGCGGAAGCCATCCCGAAAGCCGTCAGGATTCGATATTTGTTTGTAACGTTTCCATTTTTTAATATGGGGACGAAGACACTCAGTAAGACGCTTATATACACTCACAGCTTGGATAAATAGGGATAGGAAATGTCGTATTACTATTTTATTTTTATTTCCAAAGTGTAATTTTAGCAGTTCCACCTCCAATAAAACACTGACATACTTATATTAGATGTAATGCAATGATGAATAAAGACGTTCATGGGTATGATACCCGGCGGAGGTGTGACCATAGGACTGTGCCTCACAGCCTGTTATTATTCTCAATAAGCCCAAAATATGCCGGATCTAAATTTTATAATAAACTACCGACTGATATAAAACATATTGAAACTTCCACCATTTTTAAAACAAAACTGAGGAATTACCTCTCAGAAAACTGTTTTTACTCTGCTGATGAATTTATGACCTCATGACCTTATGTGTATTTTGTTGATTTAAGATTACTGCCCTCAGTTAATGGTTTTTATGAATGTATTCATTAAAGAAGCGTTGACTTATCCCATACTTGTGAGAACAAGTCCTGGGATCAATTATTACCTAATTATTGAGATACAAGTTGGTACTAATAGGAGCTGCAGGAGCCTATCATTGTGATACATATGAGTAGAACTTTAATAATACTATAGAAGATATGGAATTGGTTCGAAAACATTCCAGTGCTTAAACAAAATTGATCTGCGATTGATAATAAAAGCCCAATTTACAATAAAAACAAGTATCTATTTATTATTACCAATGTGAACTTTTAAACAATTGACCACGTTCCTAAGAGGTTGGCTAATTTCGATAGCTAACTTTTCTTCAATGATTTTTCTAAATTGCATTTTTTACATAATCATAATTTTCTCCCGCTTCTACTGATGAAAATCAGTTCCCTCAATATATTTGAGCTGCAGTTAAAAAGAGACAGTTTTTACACATTTTGGTGAAGTAAAATGACAGATGGATGTGTCAGGTAATGTTTTGTCATTCGTTTGAGTTGATCATACATATGGTGTCATCACAAGCAATTTAGGTCCACTTAACGCCCATGCAAGGAGTCTATTCGCGTGAATTGCATGTATCGTGATGCATTTCCATTGATGCATACGGAACTGTAAGTTATCCTTGATGCTTCATGTAAGAATGAGCTAAATAATTTTAAAAAGTTTTCGTTTTCTGCGTAACCGTATTGGTATTATCAAATTGCCCCAAGACCTGTAGAAATTTATAAAAATCTCTCTATATGAGTTTAAACTCTCAATTCGAATTATTAGGAATGCCGTGTGGATTTCTCTCGGTAACTGTTATAACGAATTCAAACCTCAGAGCCCTTCTTATGCTGAAGAAACTCTCTCCCTATCGTCTGGTTGCTTACACAAAATGCAGAATTTTCCCTCCATTGTCTTCTCTTTCAATCTTGGCTTTATCTCGATTTCCCATTAGTGTCGTTCGTGTACACATTCCTTCCTGCTTTATAACCAACCCTTTCTGACATGCTCGGGGCCATTGCCACACGAGCCACCGCCATAGCCCTCGGGTGTGAAGTGGTTAGATAGATACCACTTGTCAAGAAACGCCGCCAAAAGTGACGTTTAACCGCTGGCTTTGATTTAAATCTCCGGGGGGGAATTAAAGAGGAGTTTAGCTTGCCCCATTTCGATGCATTGATTGCAACGGCAGAGCAAAGTTAAATTGAATTTCCGGCACGATTTCCGGCTCCTTGTTGCGTCACTTCCTCTGCGCTTCGTGAGTGAAACTTGAGTTTCATCAAATAGCCTTTAATGGGATTTCCGAAACATTCTTTTCCACCGTTTCGGTCTTCAAATGCAAGGTTTTATTTTTTTACCTGAGGTGAGGTTTAGAAATTTATTATGGAAATAATTCTTTCGCGTAAGAGAGCAAAGCTTTCTTTCTCGAATTGTAGCCAATTAACCTGGTTGGTGAAGGTGAGAGATGGAACAATTATGAAATCAGTTTATATAATTTAGGGTGAAAATATTTTATTTGGAAACGCTCATCGCTCTATATAATCTGTGATTAATTTATATTTTGAATTATGAACCACACCATTCGAGTTAGAGCTTCTTCCTACTCTATCTCTTGGGTCTCATCCAATTCTCTCTTCAATTAGACATTTAATGTTTTTAAATAAAATTTGGATGCACTGGAAGAATCTTAAGCACTAATCGTATCATGAGAGCCATTCTATAGTTTCAACTTTTGTTTGCGTATGGGAGTGTCTGATTTGTATCAGATTTGATACACCTGATGCTGTTTCTAATTGAAACTCATATACATCTATTTATAAGGGTTATTAGCTGGCAAGGCATTTGAGATGCGGGTGCGGAGAAGGACGGATAAGGTGAGGTGGAGGGAGAGGAAGACTAACGAAGAAGTGCTTGAGATGGTGGGCGAGGAAAGGGAGGTTTTGAATGAAATCCGGGATAGGCAGGGTAGATGGCTGAAGGATGTAATAAAGGACGATGGGTTGCTCAAGAGTGTGATAGAGGGAAGGATGTTGGGCAAGCGGGGAAGGGGAAGGATGAGGATAGGTTTTATGGACAGGATGAAGAAGACTAGATCGTATGCTGAGGCGAAAAAGGATGTACTGGAACGAGAAGGGCCCCTGAAAGTTTAGATAACTCGGAGGAGATTCTTTAGCATTCAATAAAACTTACCTTAACCTTTTAATAAAAGCCTACGATCTTTTACCTTAACCGATAAAATACTTTTAAAAAGAAAGCTGGCAAAGGTAGTTAAAAATCGGAGAGAGTATCAATCCTCAAGATTCTTCAAGCGCAGACCTCTACCTACCCACATAGCTTGTTGCACTACTGAAGTTAACCATAAAACATATTCTCTTCCTTCCACTTAGTCCATTATTAACATTTTTCATCCTATTGCGATCTTTAGTAATCCTTCGCCTTTAATTACTTCTTCTGACCACCTAATTTGCTTTCTTCTAATCTCCTCTAGAAGTATCCTCTCCAACCATCATAGCAAGCACGTCCTCGTTTGTTTTCCTTTTTCGCCCACACATTCTCCATCCTCATCATCGCCAATATCTCGAACGCCTAAAAACAATTCTTGTCTTAATTTTTGAGAGGCTGTAAAATATTCGGAATTAATATAAACCATTAGAAAACAAAAGTAATGAGATTAATTAGGACAAAGAAAGCGACGCTGGTCATTAAAGTTGCAGGACGCAAACTTGAGCAAGTAGAGCATTTTAATTAATTAGTTAGTACGCTAGCAGAAAACGGGCATAGTAGCAATGATATAAACAATTTTTTTCACTACGAATTTCGGGCAAGTGAAGTTCTATCTATATTATATTTTCTTATAACCCCTTAAAACTGCATTTAAAATAGTTTTCAATGATGCGCTTACTTCCTGTATAAGTGATTCCATTTCATGACTTCAGAAGATTTAAATAAATGTACCTGTACCATTACAAAATTCGAATATATCGTCTTTGAACCATATATTTATCTCTGTATTCTTTATTAAATTCTGTGTCAGACTCTCCTTACCCAAGGTCACCTTCATGTGCTCAATTTCTATTATTAAACGTTTCTTTCTCAGGTGCAATTGTCCTTCAATTTCCATTGCTACTATTCTCATTGAAATCCTGCGCACCACCTAAGTATAGTTTTAATTTTGCTTTTACTTTCACTGTTCGTGCGTGGACTCACCATCCTTTCAATTTAGCTTGAATCAACAGGGGTCCGTGGTGATGGGTAGCCTCGTAACTTCTACCCTTCGGCGTAGTAATAATTTAGGACTTCGAAGAGGAAAGGTGTGGTTCCTTGTTTCAATAGGTCCACCCTTGGTGTTAACAACTTCTAATAAAATAAATAACCATTTTCGAGAGGTGAGGAAGCTGCTACCGTAGTTGGCGTGTTTGCGTTTTATTAGCGTAAGCATAAACCGTCATTTACTTGGCAATCGAGGCGAAGGCAATTATCTCTTGGATGGTTATGGATTTGCTCCGTTACGGCGTGAAAAGAGCAGGTGCCGAGGCCGGAGAGGGGGGGAGGGAGGAGTGGAAGGGGTGGTTAGGAAGGAAGGGGGAGGGAAGAAAGGTGGGTAGGAGAATTGAGGAACACGTTTTGGAGAGGTTCGGTGGTCGGTGTGGCTCGGGATTCCGAGCCGTTGTAAAGGTAGCATCAGTGCTCTCGAGGCGAGTTCATTTCATGGCTTCAAAAGAGTTTTTAAAAAAATATCGTCTTCAAAAAAAATCCAGAGAACTGCGGATTGGCCTCGCAGTGACTTCAATGGAGTCACCAATCTAGGGGCCTGGGTTCGAATCCCCGTCCATGCGAATAACTTTTTTCTCTTTGAATTTCAGCAAGTGAAGTTCTATATATATCCTACTATATATCTATATATCTATAGCTCACGTCGTAAATACCCACTTTGAACATTTCTTTTTTCTATCTTTGCCAGCAACGAACCTTCCTACCTAATTGATATGTTTCCTAAAAGAACTACCAACCATGCAATGATTACTAGAAAAGAATCTAGTTACCTTCAACTTCCGACCCACCGAACCACCACCTTTCACAAGTCGTTTGTCGTGGCCGCCTCACAACGCTGGAATTCTATTCCAATTGATTTGAGGAAATCTCGTTCGTTCGCAATTTTTCATTCTAAATTGTATGGAATTTTAGTAATGAATGTTTTCCAGAATTGTTACTCCTGACAGTATTAAATTCTCACTACCAATTTTTTTCTTTTTTTTCTTGACAAAAATGTTTTTTCCTCATTGTCTATTCATGTTTAATTATAATCTTGTATCATATCTATACCTATCTCTGAATTCAATTGAATGATATGTACAGTTGTTGTTTTTCACGGAGTGAACTTGTTTCTGTCTCTATTTTCCTATGTTATTGTGCTCCATTTATTTTCTAAATTCAAGTTAATTATTTTTTTATTTCTTAATTACCTCGCTGCTATTACATTGTATCGTATAGCTGCTCTAAGGGGCCTGCCCCAGAGTATAATAAAGGCTTCTTCTATTCTATTCTAGCACATATTCTCAATGGTTTCAGCCTCAACGTTTTAGAAATTCATTATGAATAATAAAAAAGAAGACTTTATTTGATTCCACCAATTTATTTTAAGCTACGACTAGTTTCGACGCAGCGCAGCAATCGTACCTGCGCAGCACAGCAGCTGCGTCGCATCTAGTCGTAGCTTAAAATAAACTTGTGTAATCAAAAGTTTTCTTGTTCATTATTCATTATATTTTCTTATAACCATTTACGACTTCAGGCGTCACTTCCTGGAAGATTCATATATTAGAATATATGACAGTATAGCAAGCTGCGAAAAGTATTGTACTAAATAAATAATTGTGGAAAGTAGGAAGTTTATTTTAATATGGACTCTTGTATCCCCTTAAAACTATATTTAAAATAGTTTTATATGATGCGCTCGGTTCCTGTATATGCGATTTCAGTTCATGAGATCAGAATATTAAAACAATATACCTGTATAATTACAAAAAGTCATATATATCGTCTGCGGACCACATAATTGGCTACTTTTTCAATTTTATTAAACAGAATCAATATTATATTTAAATAATTCCGTCAATTACTGTATTTGATAGTTTAAACGCGATCGCCAAAATTCTTCCGGCTGGTCGTTCAGCATCCAAAACCCCAAAAATATAACGGAAATACCGAAGTTGGTAAAGGAATACGTTCTTGTTCCGTATACGCGAGTATCAATGAAAAATAAGAAAAATGAATATTACTCTAAACATTACTCTTAATTTGCTTTTACTATTGTAAGTCTTATAGCTCGGCCCATTTTAAGGAGCTCCACGCTCACTGATACCAATCTCTATGCTGTCAGTCAAACAGTCAAAGGTCAACAGTTTACGACGGACTGTGTTGGCTCCTTTAGTTCGAGCGATAGACTCCGCAGTACATTCAATAAATTGACTTCATTTTTCGGGAGCACCGTGTTAATTAGCTGTTATGACAACTGTTTTTTCCCCAATACAACGTGTCATAAAAACAATACAACGCGGTGCTCCCGAAAGATAAAGCTAATTAGCTATTTTACCCTTATAATCTTAGCTTATATCGTACCATTTGCATATTTCTGCTTTGCATTTAGCAAGCAGACGTTGGTATAGATGCCTTCCACCTCGGGCATAAGTTATTTTATAAAAATGTTCGGCTCAAATATTAAAGAAGAGAAAAATACATTGTTTTTTACTTTCTAAGGGTAAATGCCGACGTTTATGTCAATGTATTCTTGATGGATCTCGAAAATGATGATGAATTACTGTATGGTTTACAATTTATTTATCTCTTTAAGTATGCTCCTCGTGGTTGCCTTCAAGGCTAAACTTTCTTGAAAAGTGGCGCCACGTGTATGTAGGAGCGAAATGAGAGTGCTCTGTGATGCAAGGCAAGAACATACGAGATGGCTTCCTGCAGACCCGCTTTTAACCAATCAAAATAACTCTAGACCACTTAACGGTTATTTTTCATATATATTAATCTAATTATGCGCTGACACGGTCGGGTGAGTCTGAAGTTTTACGGGTCTTAAGGGAAGAGAAATCACCGAGCGTGAAATATGTTGGCTTAAACATGTGCTCCCGTACGCACGAGGTGATGAATATCTAATAACTATTCAACGATTCAATTTTTCAAGTTTTTCATATAAAAAGGATTATTAGTGGGCGGTTTGAGTAGTGTGGACCACGCTGCGGTTTATAAATGACTCGAGAAAAACAGACATAAAAGGCACTTATTTCACTCTGTTGAAAGCATAAAACTACAGCACAAATGGTTTAAAAAATAGATTTTTGAAAAAACCGGTAAAGATAGGTTTTATTGAATATCAGAGAATCTCGTCCCGGATTTCAACACTTTCAGGGGCCTATCTCGCTCTAGTATATCCTTTTTCGACTCAGTATATGATCTTCCCTTCTTCATCCTGCCCATGAAACCCATTCTCCTTCTTCCCCTTTCCTACTTGCCCAACATCCTTCCCTATATCACACTTTTCAGCAACACATCGTCCCTCATTACATCCTCGAGCCACTTACTCTGCTGATCTCGAATGTAGTTAAGAAGTTTCCTTTCCTCGCCCAGAAAATATATAACTCAGTAGAAAAATCCTTTCTGAAGGGTTGTCCCATATTAATTACGAAATTTTCAGCAGTTCATTCACTAAAATAGAAACAGGTACGGTCGGATTCAAATGTATTGCAAAGAATCGACCACTTACGCTTCTCAAGGAAATTGGGTTTCACTTACGGTGCTGTTATTCTTTGCTACGCAACGCTATCTATTCATCTGTTTATTTGCACGTATTCAAATGGTAATAGTTGACCAATTTCCTATATTGTGCTAATTTGTAATTACACTTTCGTTTTGGTTTGGATTTACGATTTGAGTATGGATAATTGTTATTTATTAATCACAACTGTTACTCTAAATGATACATTACGTAGTATTTGCCGCAGGTATATTGTATGCCAGGAACGATCTGTGTTTAATAATAAAGTTTGGTATTTAAAATAATAAATACGTCGCAGCATGTCATTGTTATTCGAGCTGGTCATATTATGTGATAACAAGTTAGCACAAAACAAGCAATTGCTCAACTTTTACAATTTAAATTCGTGAAAATAAACAGCTGAATAGAGGGCGTTGCATAGCAAAGAATAACAGCGCTGTAAGTGAAACTCAATTTCCTTGAGAAGTGTAAGTGGCTCGATTCTTTGCAATACATTTGAATCCGACTGTACAAGCTTCAAACGTTTTAAATAAAAAATAAAGGCCCTTAAATAAAATACATCGAATTTTTATGCTCTACAAAGAACAGGTAAATAAGGTGAAAAAGTTATATAAGGCCAAAAGCAGGGTAACTAGATAAAAATGAAAATAAAATAAATTAACAACTTTCTAGAAATCATGTGATATAAAACAGTCCTTTAGTCCGGTCATGTGTCATCACTATGGGGAAGTAGGCATATTCTTGTTTTGTTTGAAGTTATGAATCCTATTCACAATAATAGGCTTTATCCGGTAGTTGGAATTACATTTTATTTGCAAGAATTTCCAGCGGATGTTTAAAAGCTTAAGTGTGCGGTTTTGGAATTAATCCGATCCGGTTTATCCTTAAATTTGGAAAGGAAAAGATTTTTTTACCCCCACACGACTATAAAATATTCTCAACCCCCTTTTTACCGATGCATATGACTTAGCGGTTGAGTTTAATGTTTCATTGGAACATCGGGAAAGAAAATTTATTTCAATAAGTTCGGAGGATGGGTTATCATAGTTTGCTTTCGATACCTCGTGACGGTTGAATATTTGGTAGAATATTTCCTGCATGGAATGATCTATTATACACTGTTATTCCTCGTGAATGAATATTGTGACTGGAAACTGTATAACTTATGAAATTTAAAACTTATCATCCCTTCAGTGCCATGTAAACCCCGTCACGAGTATAGACTATTCTTAACCCCTTTCTACCGATAAATATGCCTTAGCGGTTGAGTTTAATGTTTCATTGGAATATCGGAAAAGAATATTTATTTCGATAAGTTCGGAGGATGACTTATTATAGTTTGCTTTCAATACTTCATGTCGGTTTAATATTTGGTAGAATATTTATTGCATGGAATGATCTATTATGTACGACAATTCCTCGAGAATGAAGGTTCGTAACGGGAAAGTGTAGCACTGAAAAATATTTGAAACAGTGATCGAAACATCATTCATCAACTAATATTTTAATTATTTTCGTCCCAGAAATCTTCATATTTCGTGCGGGATGATACTTTTATATCATATAATTTCGTCGTCTGACAGTCGGCTTTGCGACTATCGGAGTAACTAATAGCTTTTCCTCAAATTATGTCAGATTTATACATATGATCATTGGTATTGTTAGATGCCATACAACAGTTGCTAATTAATTTTTCCGCGCAAATGTGAGTTTCGTAACCGGTTCCATCGCTTCAGTGCCACGAAATGAGGCTCCTTAGATTGAGGCGCTGAGACGTCTAAACCGGTTTGGAACTAAATGATTTTATGTGGGAAAATTGTCAGATTAGAATTATCAAACGATCAGATGAATTCATTCCGTGGTCACGTGTTAACGGAGGAAGTGTAGTTGACTGGTATGAATAGCCATATCTTGTAGAATGTACGTTGCTTATCACTTTGAGTGATGAATCTGAGTTTTAGTTAAGACATAGGAGAGGAATTAGATTCTTTGATAATCGTCTTAAGCGAAGCAATAGGCTTACTTTCTGTGGAATCACATAGATAGCTAATATTTGTAATAAAAAATTTTCAGTTTATCGCGCATTTTTGGCATATGAAAGAATGACGTCCTTGATACCGTGTTGAATCTAAAGTAAAAAAGAAAAGTTAACTAAAGTGCAGATTTCCTTGCCACCAACGCCGAAGAAATCTATCGTGGAAAGAATGCATGTCATAAACTTCAAATGTATTTTCTCCTCATTCTCAAATACACTGCGTAAAAATATTTATTATTTATGCTATAAAGGCTTACATAGGTGATTCCTGAGCTATAGTCTAAACTATTATTAACCTGTTACTAGAAATTCTTAATGTCAGGGATTTATGCGATTAACTGCTAAATACCCGAATCGTTAAGTACCACTATAATAACTCAATTATTCGCATAATGTGGGAATTCAATGGCATTTAGAGATAAAAGTGATTTTTCGAAAACATTTACCTGGGCTTCCTTCATGATATCTGGAAAATTGGGCAAATTTGTCTTCAGTTGATATTTTACTCAGAACTATTTTTTCCTTTATATCCAGTTGAATTCCTCAAGTTAAGTAGTTGCTCTTCATTTATTCTTAACTGTTACAGGTGTCTGGGAGTGGTAGCCGGACCTTTGTTTTTCCCATTGCCAGCGTGACTCCAAATGAAGTGCTTGACGATGTGCATTGCATTGGTCATCAAAAGGTCAGTTTATTTTCATTCTGATTCAGCGTAGAAGGATCCTCGTTGAGAAATTTTCAGGTTTTACTCTTTAGTTGTCACCCACTTAGATCTACGCTGAAAATTCAAACCAATTCAAATTAAAAATGCTTGCATATCTGGTTAAATGTAATGGCGATTGATTATTTACGTCAATTATCCTTACATTGGCTGATTTTTGTGCTCAATGTCAGTATCTACTGACTTAACGGGTGGATTTCTTAAAAAATGTCAAATTATGTTAAAATTGGGGATCGGGTTGGTGTGGTGGCTAGAGTGCTCGCCTACAACACGGGCGGCCAGGGTTCAAATCCCTGCAGAGGCGGATGTTTTTCAGAGGAACCCGATCCCTACTTGAGTGTCTTGTGGAGGGCACTTCAAGTACAGTACTCCGTCTTTTGGATGAGACGTTAAGCCGTGGTCCCCTTGGCGCCTTTCGTTTAGAGCAGGCTAATGCCGACGCCGGGTTTCTATCCACCATTCCTCCCTTACCTCTCCCCTATGGCGCAAATGACCTTAGCCGTCGGTCGCCTCCCCAAATATCTAATCCAATCTTATGCTAAACTTTGATATGGGACAATATACGTAATGTTAATAGGTATGTCCGCATTACTCCATTCTATGCTAAGTTGAACCGCTAGAAATTAATCATTGAGGTATCATAATGATGAATACTTTCGAACTATCTTTTTATAGATGAATATTACCTTGAAATATCAATTAGTAAATTAGTCTTTAACAGTCAATTGATTCAAGGGTTTGGATGGTACTCTAGAACACATTGTTCTTTCAAAGATTGTAATTTAATTGACAAAATAGGGTGAGAATATTTCTCCAACGGCCGTAACTATTGGCACCACTCGTCAAAAGATAGAACAGAAAATATTTACTGTGTTGGTTTGACGGTAGTGACCAACGACAGTCTCTCAACCAGAATACCCTTGTGAAGGTTTACGGGAACATTTGTTCCTCGCCAGTGACCATTCACAGACACACACACTCAACCCAATTGGGATCCTTCACAGGGCTTTAGAGACCCCGTTAAGGAAGCCTGAGTTATGATCACAAACACACAGAGCAATCACTCTAACAAGCACTCAAAAGTCAAAATGATCAATCACAGCATCAAACCAACACAGTAAATATTTTCTGTTATATCTTTTGATGAGTGGTGCCAATAATTACGGCCATTGGAGAAATATACTCACCCTGTTTTGTCAATTCTACGAGGCCGTAGAGCTCAAGTTTCCTGGATTGTAATTTAAATTTCATTAAGAATGTTCTTGTGTTTTTGTACTTTTTTAGTGACTTAACTTGACGATTTTCTTTGTTAAATCTGCCATTATATTTGTTTCAGATTATTTTTATATTGCAATAATATCTGGAATGATTTTAAATTTCATGTTGTTTAAGCAAGGTGACTTGTAATTTTTCCATACCATAGAGCTTCTTTTTCTGTACCAACTGCATATTTCATAGGACATTCTGTTTTAAACAATAAATTTATATTGTATTAAAATCATATCATTGTAACAAGAGGACGAAATCGCAAATAGATTAGTCTTGTTTCAAATGCTTATTTTGATGATGTTCTCAGTTTTCTAATACTTTCCCAACACTCCAAAAACCCTTTTTATGAAGACTGTGTCCGGTACGACGACGTGGCTGGAGTGATGCATCGAGATGTTATTAAAAGACAACTAAATAACGGCGAGCGTTTTGGTTCACGTATCTTGACGTCCGTTTGATGAAAATTCTTGTTCTTTTAATTCCTTCTTTTAATGATACCATCACGCTATTTTCCTTTTTAGGGCGCAGGTTAGCTTTCTTCGCCTCGCTCGTGCACCTGTGAGAGGTTGCGCAGCCAATAAATTTCCTCGCCGATGGGTTGTAGGCATGGGATCTAAACAAGTTACCCTATGATATGCTTGTGAGACTCCGAGATGGGATCATTAAATGTTCCTGTTTATGTTAACCGCAACCGGGAGAAAGAACAATGCGCGACGCTAATTACTCCGCTTCCTCCGAACGATTAATAATTTTAAATTCATGCATGTTTTATATGCTAAAATATTAATGTAGATACCACTCGAACTTGTTGAGTAACTTTACAAAATCCAGACACCATCCATGGGATCAAGATGATATATGGTAAATTTATCATTAAAATAATTATCTCATGAGTTGGGGAATGGAAATCATCGAGAAAGAAAAATGATGAGAATTTGTCGTGTTTCTCTTTAACGCCGGATCTTCGTTATCATTGGGTGACGTTGACAACATTTTAATCTCATTATCTTGCTAACTTACTTCCTCCAGTTCTTCCTTTCAATATTACTCAGTAGGCATTATTCAGTTTCCATATAAAGCCATACCCCCATTGAATGTTATCAATTACAGCATCATATCCGTTTATAATTCACTTTTATTTCGGTCTGATCAGTTCCCTTTTAGCGAACATGTAGTGTTTAACAGCTTTTAGAGGGATTAAGATGGGAGGCCCTAGAGAATCGGAGGCTACTCGCCAGGCTTAGGTTGATTGAGAGATTCATAACTGACGTGTTTCAGAGCGACACAGAGAATATTATCATGACGCCATACTACATCTCTAGGTCTGACAGAAGCGATAAAATAAGGGAGACACATTAGGTTGAGATATTAGGTTGAGAGCCGCCGGAGATTCTGATTGCTTGAGAGCTTAGATTGCTTGAGAAATCTATAACAGGCGTATTTCAGTCTGACAAAGAGATTATCGTTTTGACATCGCAATACCTCTCTAGGTCCAACAGAATCGGTAATAATAATTATTTATGGTGATCATTTCATCTTTAGTGTCTTACATATATATGTAATTAATAAATTATAATGGTGAAATTAGGTAACTCTGAAGAAATTTGGGGATCGGGTTGGTGTATTGGCAAACCATACGGACGACTAGGGCTCTAACCCCTGCAGAGGAGGATATTTTTCAGAGGAAACCCGATCTCTACTTGAGTATCTTGAGGCGGACACTTCAAGTGCAGTACTCCGTACTAGCAAGCAGAGGTTTACTCCCACTAGTCATGGGTTAGACTTCTATATATCAGTTGGAGCTTGAATACAAGAGTGTATACAAGAGTAGAAAAGGAAAGGACCTTGTGGAACACCATACAAAAAATAAGAACCAGATGGATTGGACCCTGAGATACCAGAGGAAAGAGGAAAGTACATGCGCAGATGCCCGTAAAAGTTTATCGGGAATTCCACCGGGTTAAGTTTTTAAACAGCACCGACGTTTCAACGGACGACTATTCCATCGTCATCAGGATGAGTAAATTTCGTTGAGTATAAACAACGTTAGCCGTATTCGTGTACAACAATCAGGTGACTCCTAATTGGCCGGAAGGATCCTCAAAATTGCGATTGAAAGGAGTTCTATCGTACTTAATTTTCTTTAAAATCAGGTTCCACAACTTACTAAGGTTAAAACCCGTGTCTCAGTTGAAATTGTTCTTTTTTAGCCGTATCTCAACTACTTCCTTAGCAAGCCTCTACCAGAAGTTGTTAGAACGGCAGATTAGTTTGGTGCTATCCCATTTTATCCTAAGATACAGAGTAATACTGTGTTCAGCTACAGCAGACTTGTCGGGTTGTCCAAGTCTAAAATGCCTTCGGTGTTCCTTAAGCCTGGTGGAAATCGTTCTACCAGTCTCCCCCACGTGGACTTGGCCACATTCACATGGAATTTTACATGGGAACCCTATTTTGCATGGGAAGACTTTTACTTGGACTATTGGAAAATCTGACCAGAACAGACTAGAAGCCTTCGAAACCTGGTGCTGGAGGAGAATACTGAAGATAAAACGGACGGACAAAATAAGAAATGACGAAGTGTAATGAAGAGTAGAAGAGGAAAGGACCATATGGAACACCGTACAGAAATGAAGAACAAGATGGATTGCACACACCCTGAGACACAATGGGTTTGTGGAGAACATAATTGAAGATAAAATAGAGGGAATAGTCTACAGAGGATGACCCAGGAATAAGTTCATTTGACCAAATAAAGAGGAAAGTACATGAATAGAGATACCAGGAGGTAAGGTAAATAGCATTAGATAGGGAAGGGTGGAGGGCTGCAGTGAACCAATCATAGGATTGAACGACCAATTATGGACGATTTCTTTCCTTCTTTTAATCGACAGGATAGCGAACAGAGGTTAACACCCTCTAGTCATAGGTTAGACTGTTCCATGCGCATCAGTTGGAGATTGGTGTTCTAAGTTCTTAAGCCTGGTGGCAATTGTTCTACCAGTCTACCCCACGTAGACTTGGCCGCATTCATTAGGAATTTTACATGGGAATCCTATTTTACATGGGAAGAGATACCAGGAGGTAAGGGAACTAGCATTAGATAGGGAAGGGTGGAGAGCTACAGTCAACCAATCTTAGGATTGAACGACCAATGATGAGTGATTTTTTTCCCTTCTTTTACTCGACAGGGTAGCAAACAGAGGTTAATACCCACTAGTCATTGGTTAGACTGTTCCATGCGCATCAGTTGGAGCTTACGAAGTGTACACTTACTGTCCTCACGTGTTGTCCGTGTGGGAGGAACTGTATCGGCGCCGCTAATCTGATCCCTCGACACAGCCAGCCTGACCCCCGTCATAAGTGACTGAAGGGCGAATAGTGGAGGGTGGGAGGAGTGGCGGCGTATCCGAGTAGAATGGCTGGACACGCAAACCCAGACAAAGGAGTCCAAATGTCATTCGGAAAAAAATAATAGGGAGCGTGCTTTTTTCCTCCAAATGGAGACAATCCCAAAAATTATTTCCCCCCAGCAGTTTAACTCCCTCTCCACCATTCCAGCCCTCTCCGTCCATTGTGTGCTCGTATGCACTTCCACTTGACTTCCGAGTACACCCTTCCGGTTTCTCTCTTCCGCTACCCTCTCCACCCACCTCCTCCCTCCCCTTTCTCCCTCCCCCTCCCCATACTCTCCCTCTCTCTCCTCCATTCCTTCCCCCTTTCATCGTTCTGTTTATCCCAATTTCCCTCCCTCCCGCTCTTCCTCAGCCATACTACGCTGGTTGCTACGTTTTTGCCGCCATATTACGGCCATTATTCGTGATTTCATGTGCTCCCACCTGTATCGGTGGCTCTTGACAATTGAGCTTTACTCAGCGACGCCGCTTTCGTCAACGCTCGGAGAACCCGTGAAAAGACTTGTGTGACGCCGAGGAAAGAATGAAAAAAAATTCCTAACGGTTCGTCTCCTCCCCCTGGTTGCTCCGGGAATGGAAAAAAGAGACTTTCTCTCGGTTTACCCCTTCTGCTTAGGTCCGTCAAAATTGAATCAATTTACTAGAAATCTGATGACCTTCGTGGTTGTGTTGTGCGCGTATAATTCATGGTCTCTCGTAAAAAGTCCCCCCGTTGAATCATGTTCCCTGCATGAGGTTGTCTGTTTCGAATCAGGCTTCATAGTACTTGCTACGTATCAACATCTACATCTAAATACTACCCTATATGGGCGTGTGACAGGGGGTGTTAGTATACCAACCGTGGAAAGATGTGATGAATAAGGTTTTGGGAGGAGAAATGGTGTTGTGTTTTATTAGAGTGTATTTGGTGGAACTCAGTTTTTATTGTGATTGCATATAATGCGCGGAAAGAAAGAGTTCTTGTACCTATCTGTTCGGCAATGTATATCTCTTATTTTATTCTTTCTGTTCGGACTAGAGATGCTGTGAGGTGTCATGATAATATTCTCTGGTTCGCTCTGAAACACACCAGTTCTGAATTTCTCAAGCAAGCTAAGCCTAGCGTGCAGCCTCCAAGTGTCTAGAGGCTCCAACCTTAATCCCTGTTAATTGTTGGTAAAAATAATTTGGTCTAACCGTATTTTGCTATCGCCAAGAGATAATATCATGATATTTTTATATTTTCTTAACAATTTGTGCTATTATTTGGTTGGCATTTTCAGGTGGAATAAAAGTAAATAGAGGAAACTTTTTTAATCACGACACCTACGTGCAGTTCACAATTTAATCAAATGATATAACATTGTTAGTTTAACAATGTAATTGATATAAATGAATGCTTTATCCATCATACGATTAAATTTTCCTTCTTGGATTTCCACGGAAGTGTACATTAAAATCGCAGTAATTGGCATTTCAAATGCATGAAAATAAACATTTTGTAGTCCCCCAGACCGATAACTTGGATCATATTCAGACTCTAGTGAAAAATTTCTGATTTACTTTTATTTGCACTTCATTTCTTTTCTTGAATAACTATGCCTACTCCTTGCTAGAGAGGTATCTATTTAGTGTTTATCAGGTAGAATTGAGTATACAAGTGGGATTGTTTGATCGCCTCAACATTAAACGTCCATGCACACAACTATCTTACCTTTCGTTAAAGGAATTCTCGTGCATGGTTGCGCTCAAAGAAGGTGAAAAATAAGTATGCGAGTGTGGAATAATTTATTTTACAATGGTATTCATCGTAGATAGTTCTTATAAATTCTATTATCCGAGCAAATCTTCTTCTTCAATGTAATCCCTAGAGATTACATCTACATAATACACCGCGAGCCGCCGCTTGGGCGTGTGGCAGGGAAGTCGTGGCATGTATTATGGGAGAGTATTCAGAGGAGCTCAACTTTTATTGTAGTCGCTTATTGTTCGCGGAAAGAACGAGTTCTTGTACCTATCTGTTCGGCAGAGTATCTCTCTTACTTTATCGCATCTGTCAGACCTAGAGATGTAGTGAGGAGTCATGATAATATTATCTATGTCGCTCTGAAAAATATAAGTTCTGAATTTATCAAGCAACCTAAGCCTACCCCGTAGCCTCCGAGTCTCTAGGGATTCACACTTCAATTCCTCCAAAAGTTTCGAGACACTATATGTTTGCTCGTAACAGTTTTTAACGAAGTGCGCTGTATTGCTTTCCTTTGTATTTTATTAATTTTTTTGGTTAAATCTATTTTACCTGTGTCCAAAATGCTCACGGCGTATACGAGGTGTGGCCTAACCAGAGCGAATTAGCATCTCTCTTAGACTTTTTCATCCGAGGACCTTCCTATTATACACTCCACTTCCTCCGGCGAGATATTGTAGAACAGCATTTTTAACAATGATACTCAAAAGATATCGTACTCTCTACCAAATTTATGTTTTGAGTATCATTCCTATTATACGTTTAACAAAACCTAGTTTCTGTAATGCTGTGCTTCATATGTTCTGAATGTGTAATCCCCACGATATATCAGATGTTAAGGTAATCCCAAGATATTTTACTGTATCTGAAGATTTAATTTTTACTCCACCCACAATATAGGTATGGCGTTTTTGTGATGACTTTCACAGGAAGTGAACTGAGGTGTATTTTCTGATATTTTATTCTAACCCCCACTCCTGGCACCACGAATGAACGTTGATAAGGTCCGATGACAGAGCTTCAAAGTCCGCGTCTTCACTTATTTCACGATAGATAACTCTATCGTCTGCAAATAATCTTAATTTACTGCTAACTCTAAAACTTAGGTCTAGGCTAGGGGTCGTTTTTCCTCACTCTCCTTCTCCATTCTGTCCGGTCCTTCGTGTCTTCGGGTGTTAGCTCCTTCTCCCTCAGGTCTTCCCTGATGCAATCTCTCCATCTCCTCCTAGGTCTTTCTCTGGGTCGCTTGCCATTCACCTGCGGGTCCATCATTCCCCTCTTCCCTTCTCATCACGTGCCCATATCACTGTAATCTTCGCTCTTGTACTTTCATTGAAGCCTCAACTACCCCTTCCGGCTCTTTTAACGACTCATTCCTTAGCCTGTCTCTCCCTGTCTTTCCCATAGTCCATCGAAACATCCTTATTTCCTCTACGTCCAATATCTTTTATTTTATTTTCTTTACTGGCCATGTCTCACAACCGTAGATCAGGGGTGGTCTCACCACTGAATTAAAAATTCTTCCCTTCGTACTCCTTCCGATCCACTTAATGCATTACAACCCGGTTGTCTTTCTCCTGTTCATTCATCCGGATTGAGCCCTGTGATTAAATTCCCTATCGAGATCTCCGCCTTCTGTGATGTGTGACCCAAGGTACTTAAAGTCCTGTATCCTCGTTGAGCTTACTCTCTGAAATCTCACCTGTACTACTTTTCTTTCTCCGCCAAACCACAGGTACTCTGTCTTCTTCCTACTTAATTTAAGATCGCCTTCCTCGATTCCTCGCCTCCAACGTTGCAGTACTTTCTCTGCCTCCTCCTGACTTTCCTCCACTAAAACTTTGTCTTCAGAAAACAACCCTGCCCAAAAGGAGTGGTCCTTCTCTTGCTCTGCTAACACATCCATCACCAGATTGAATAGATAGGAGCTCATAGCTGAACCCTGGTGCAAGCCCACAGTCACGGGGAATCTGTCCGACACTCCGACACGCTATCTTACTTTAGTACAAATTATCCGAGCAAAGCTATCATTCAAATCACTATTAGTAATTAGTTTTTTAGGACCCAAGTATCTTGCATGAGTACTCATATTCCTTGGTGTTTAGCTAAGCGAGAGCCTCGTCCATCGTATACCGGCTGATCTTACTGTTACCTTTGTTCATTGCGACCGATTCATCGTTTTGATACGTCCCAATATTTTACTCAGAACTCAGATACATCTATATAATACCCTGCATGTGGCAGAGGGTGTTAGGTCACTAGCCGTGTAAAGATGTACGTTTTTGGGAGGTGAAATGGTGATATGTATTTTGGGAGTGTATTTAGTCGAGCTCAGTTTTTATTGTGGTCGGAAATAACGAGTTTTTGTACTTATCTCTTCCACAATGTATCTCTTTTATTTTATCGCTTCTGTCATACCTAGAGATGTTGTGAGGCTTCATGATAATATTCTCTGTGTCGCTCTGAACAACATCAACCCTAAATTTCTCTAGCAACCTAAACCTAGCGTGTCGCCTCCGAGTCTCTAGGGGTTCCAGCCTTAATCTCTGTAAACTATGTGAAACATTCCACGTTCGCTTGTTGCAGTTTTGAACGAAGCGCGTGTATTTTTTTTTGTTTCCTTGGTGTTTCATTAATTATTTTGGTCAAATCTTTATGACCAGGATCCCAAACGCTAGCGGCGTATTCATGGTGTGGCCTAACCAAAGCGAAGTAGCATCTCTCTTTTACTTTTTCATCCGAGGACCTTCCTATTATACGCTAAACAAAACCTAGTTTCTTTAATGCTGTACCGCATATGTTTTGTGTGTGTATTCCCCACGATATATATTAGAAGTTAAGGTAATCCCAAGATATTTTACTGTATCTGAAGGTTTTATGTTTACTCCACCCACAATATAGGTATGGAATTTGTGTGATGACTTTCGCAGGAAGTGAACTGTGGTGTATGTGCTTATATTTGCTTCTAACCCCCACTCCTGATAGGTTTGGGGGTTGATAGATATTACTCAGAATGATTATAAATCAAAAGAGAGAGAAAGCTACTCGCAGGGACAAGAGCATTTTCAGATTCCTTCCTTACGGTAGAGGTGAGCAGGAGTCGCGTATGGACATCGACCCTGGCTGTATTTGAGGACGTGATTCCCGTTTCACTGGGCCAACCACGTGGTGAGTCATCCACTTCTATGAAAATGCACACCTTCTGGCTAGAAAAGATTTTTTTAATTGCCGGACGTGTATAGTGGAACACACCTATAATTTCTATCGATAAAATTTAACCTGGTTATAATTACCATTCAAAGGTATCATTTAGGATATAATAGTAGTAAAAAACGAAACCCATTAGACAAAGACTTTCTCGTCAGTCATCGCTCACACCTTGATTGTGTCCTTAAGAAGGCAGCTTGTTGAATCACGCAATCGTTCTCTTAATATTAAATGGAATTCGGGAGAGTATTTCCGTGCAAAGTCATCGAGGATAACTGCTCCTTCAGCGTCAATGACGATTTAGGCGGCTCCGGGGTTTTTCCAGTCGGCTAGCTATCGCGCTGAATAAACGTCCCTTATGATGAACGCATTGGAGGCGGCAGCCAATTGCACGACTTCTTTCGTTTCAGTTTATTCCGCAGCCAACAATTTTTATTAATGGGTCTTAACCAATTCCTTACCAATTCATCTACTTCTCTATAGATTTCTTTACCGATGGGCCATATAAATTCAACAATATCAGGCGAGATATGGCGAAACAGCATCGTGCGATGAATAAAAGACTGATATAGTACTCTATTTTTAACAACTTTGTTTTACTCATGCACAACAAATGTTGTACAACATTGCAAACAAAGCACAACTCGTAGAGTATAAATTTAGTTTAACAAGGGGAGAGTATCATATCAGTCTTTCATTCGTTCCGTGGAACATTTTCTGGTCTTGCAGTTGACACTATTTTAGTCACAAAGAACCAAGTGGAGGAAAATAAACAAAATATTAATAAATTTATTGTGCTAATCATAATCTGATGATCCTTGATTTACAAAGTTAAATATTTGGGAGTTAAACTTAGCTAGAGTTTTAGAAGATGAATTTTATAATGTTTTACCCGTAATGATTTTACATTCCACTAATAGAAAAAGCTTTGGCATGATCATTTTCAGGATATAAATGAATATTGCCTCAGGAATTTCATGTACTATTCCTTGTACTATGCATTATATTAATTTCATTCGAAATTTATCTGTTTTCACTCACGTTAACAATTGCTGAATTTTTTAATTTTAGCATTCGTATCCTGCAATAAAAATCGAGAGCATTGAAGAGTAGCAAATTTTTCCCTTGCCGAAGTGGACGAGCATAAATGTTGGAATAGGTGATACAAAAATATTTCCCGTTGAATACAAACATAAATATATGAATATTGTCGTCAAGTATATGTGAAATGGTGGCATCATTATGGTAGTAGGTCCTCAAAAATATGTGCTCATTGGAACGAATTTTTCCTGTACGTTTGATTCCAAGTCCTGATAACGGAATACAGTACATTCCGAAACGCTGGAAAGGTAAAACTAGTATTTTAGATTTGACATATTCCGTCGATGTAAAATAACTATTATTGAATAGCTGAGGTATTAAAGAACATTGAGTTGAAAAAATGTTCTCATGTTCCGAGCCAGTATAAATGCCGTTTAACCTGGTAACAATAAGTTTCTAATAAGTTTATTTCCGAAACTTTGATAAGTTCTGCGAGCCACCCTATAGAGCGGTTCACATGTGGAGCTTTATGTTTTTTACTCTTGTCTATTTTACGCATTATAGAAAGTAGGTTTTGTTAAGCGATCAATAGGAATGTCCTCGAAAGAGAAAATAAAAGAGAGATGCTTCTTCGCTCTGGCTAAGCCACACCTCGAATATGCCGCGAGCATTCGGGACCCTGGTCATGAGGATTTAACCAAAGAAAGTAATAAAATACAAAGAAAAGCTGCACGCTTCGTTTCAAACTACTATGAGCAAACGTATAGTGTCTCGCAACTATTAGAGGGATTGAGGTGGTAGCCCCTAGAGACTCGGAGGCTGCACGCTAGGCTTAGCTTGCTTAAGAAATTCAGAAAGGTGTATTTCAGAGCGACACAGAGAATATTATCGTGACGTCCCACTACATCTCTACGTCTGACAGAAGTGATAAAATAAGAGAGACACATTGCTGAACAGATAGGTATAAAAAATAGTTATTTCCGGGCACTATAAGCGGACACAATAAAAAGGGAGCTCCACTAAATATACTCCCACAGTACACATCACTATTTCACCTCCCAAAATCTGATTCCTTACATCTTTACACGGCTAGAGTCCTAACACCCCCTGCGGTACGCTCATTGCGGCGCCTCGCAGGGTAGTATGTAGATGTTTGTTGAAAGTCCCTGCAAGTAACTTTCGTGATAAACTATCCATGCAAACCAACCTATTAAGTAGGAGAATGAAATAGGGATGGAGAATCTAAGAAGTGCTCGCGTTCAGAGCGGAAGGGATGTGGTATGTGTTGTGAGTATTACTTGAAAGTGCGTGGAACAGATGCCACAGTAATGGGCATGAATGAACGGAGCGTGCTTTGTTGATTTGGTCATTTCGAGGTTGATGAACAGGATGGAATTTATGAAGCAGTGCACTGAAATGTAACTGACAAAAATGCGGTAACTAGAGTGGGGCAGATTGGAGGGAATAATCACAGCAGATCCAGATTATCTCGGGGCTATCTCCGCTAATTAAGCTTTATTTAATTCACCGACCCCAAAAAAGGAACGGTGTGATGAGTATATATATATGTGTATACACGCATTCAAAATTTAAAATAAGAATTTATAGAGCGTTAAATGTACTAAATTCAACTTATATTTTTAATATTAGCTCAATGTACTTGTTACCTCCCGTAAGGAATTGAGTATGCTGTCATCTAAGTCTACTTCAAGATAATTTGAACGATATACCAAATCACGTAATTGATGTATTGGCCTCGTTATTCAGAAAAAAATATCATCTTTAACCTCTTGAGTGCAGCATGACGTCACATAACGTCATGGTTGTCTTTACGCTGGTGCTGATGACTTGTAATCACGTCATGAGTACCGTGAGTGTTCCAGCTTTCACTAGATAACTTTCACTAGGCCCCCTAGTGAAAGCTAAAAACACTCAAGAGTACCCATGACGTGATATCACGTCATCAGTACCTGCGTAAAGATAACCATGACGTGACATCACGTCATTCCGCATTCAAAGGGTCAAAAGATGATGAAATATCAGCCACTTACCATTTCTTTTAACAAGATATATGCCAAATTATGCCTATGGTTTTCCATTTGTTAATGCATTGACTGGAAATTCGTTATTGCACCGTTATCATTGCAATATACGTCATGTTTATACGTGGTTGAAGACGATTTTTCTTCGTGGAATTTAGGCATAGTAAACGAAAAATGACTTCGTATTTTCCACACTTTCCACTCTAAAAAGGATTTTTGGCGACCGAGGGTTGAAATTTGCCTTGAAAAAATCATTTGACTTGGCCGTGATTCGAGCCCACCCAAATTTTGCCGATCAGGTGGATTAGCCAGTTACACCACTAAGCCATCTTCCTTCAATTCGAATTTCGAGACTGACTATCAATTGGGAGATCCGGGTTCGAATCCCGGTAAAGTCAAATGATTTTTTTCATAGCTAATTTCAACCTTTGGTGATAAGAAAAATGACTTCGTACTTTCCACACTAAAAAATGTGAAGAATGCAGTCATTTTTCCTTTACTGCGTCACCTTTACCTCAGTTGCGGAAATTGATCATCATCATCATCAAGTACCAACTCCGGTTTCCCGGGTGTTGTCCATCAGCCTCTTCCATCTGCTCCTATCTTGGTATGTTTGTTGATGTTGAACTCCCTCCCAAGAGATCCCTCTCAGTTGAATGTCTTGTTTTTGTTGGTCGATCCACTTTCTTCTTGGTCTGTCCACTCTTCTCTTCCCTGGTATTTCCTTTTCCAACCATACCTTAGCTGTTCTGGTCTGCTCCATCCTCATCACATGATCATACCATCCCAGCGTGGATCTCCTGACTTTTTCAATTAATGATATTTTGCATCCAACCTGTTTTTTAATGTCTTTATTTTTCTGTCTGTCAAGTCTTGTCTTTTGTACCATCGTCCTTAGGAATTTCATTTCGTTGGCTTGTAGTATGCCGATATCTCTACTTTATAGTGTACAAGTTTCTAAGCTGTATAATATGATAGGTACGAAGAATATACATGGTCATTTTTGCAGCTCTTGGTACTTTTTTGTCCCGAAGAAGACTCCTTACTTGGTGGTAAAAACTTGACGCTTTATTCAATCTGTCATGCATTTCCCAAGAATTTAAGCCATCTTGTGAAATTACACTACCAAGGTAAGGAAACTGTTCCACTGCTGCGGAAATTATAACGTAAAATTCGAATATAGTGTCAATTATGACTAGGGAAAATCTCGCTGTAACTACCTCAAACGGCAGACATACTCTGAATGGCTGAAAGACTTAAAACCTCTGCCATACGTCACTCTTTCCACCTCCACGCCTTCCCCCACCCCACACTCCTCCCGCTCCAGCAATCCCTCCTCCCACTCAACAGACACTGACGCACTCACGACGCATTGTGATATTAATCTTTTCCCTTTGTCGCAGTTTACACTCTACATACACCACTCGCATTCATTTCTCCAACCCTCCCCTCCTCTCCCGCCTTCTCCACCTGCCCACCCCTCTGGACACTCTCTAACCCTCCCCCCTCCCACACACCTGCCCCCTCCTCCCAGCCACCCACCAATGTTTTGTTGTCGGCAGGGCACCGCCGGGTTAGATAGATATAACAGGTCCGATGCCTCTGCCCTCTGCCCGAAAATCTGGACAACACCCCGCCTGCCTGAGTGCGCGGTCGCCTCCTGACAGCCGTCGGCCGGACAATGGGAGGTTGCACGTGTAAATGCGGCCATTTAAGTTTAGCCGGACGTAAGGGGTTTTTGAATGGAATTGGGACGCCGCGCTGGGCAGAGGAGTTCTGCTTCGTGCTCCCAGCGCCGCTCGACTGCGATTTCTGCTTCCCATTCACGCCCTCCCCCCCACCCGTCCGCCACGACACTTCTTTGATCTAAATAGTCCTTTTTACCCCTATTTACACCCCATTTTGCGTTTCTGTATGTACCCCAGAGACACTGAGTTCAATGGCCATGAATAACGTTTATCGGGTAATTTTATACGTTTCTTCATAAGTTATCATTGCGACGAAAGTGAACTATATTGATGAATGTATAATAAGAGGTGTTATTACAAAAGTCAAACGATAGAGTAAGTATACATAGAGTGGCAAAGCAATGCTAAAAACTGGACATAAATTTTCGAGAGCTTTGGGAAGAATTTCTCAGGTGCCACCACCTTAGGGAAGGAAGAATTTTGGCTTACGGAGAAGGCCACTTGGAGGCGCTAGTGGTACTCGGTGATTTTGCATCAGCTCACAGAGGTGGATTAACCATGGCTGTTGTGTGCTTTTTATTGAGTATCAATTGTATTGTCGTTGCTATTATACATCGGGAAACAGTTGACTCCGTGTTTGGTAATCGCGTGTTTTATTATATTGACGAGAATTCGATTCATTGTAGACGATGCTCATTGAAGGCACATTAAAATACATTATTAATTTGGTCTTCACAACTCAATAAGATTTGGTTTCATTGCTCTGGGTCGATTTGTAAACATCCAGGTCCCGAAATTATCATAAGAACATCATGTGAGTTATGCGACACTAAATGAAGTGGCCGTGTGCCAAAGCTCATTTGTTATGGTTTGTTGTGCAACTTCGATACACCTGTTCCATCTATCAGCCACAGTACTCTATGGTCTAACTAATCTATCGTTTAAGATAGGTTGAGATGGAAAAGAGAAATATCCTGTATTCTTTATCGGTGACTGGTCCCTATGTATCAATCATGTAGCAGGCATTTGGGTGTGCAAATAGAATGCAAGAAAAGTTGCGTGCGTCGTTAAAAACTGCTGCGATACAATACTCGGTGTTTCACAACTTGAAGCGGAATTAGTTTAGGAGCCGCTAAAGATTTGGTGGGTATAAGCTAACCTTAGATTGCCTGAAAAGTTCAGAACAGCTGTGTTTCAGTGTGATACAAAGAAAATCATTTTGACGCCATGCTACATCTACATACCATACATACATACCAATCACACCGTTCCCTTCCGGGGTAGGCAGAGTAACTAAGTTTTACTCAAAATACATAATTGTACACCTAAATCTGCTTCAATAATTTCCTCCATACTGACCTATCCTTGCAAACCTCTTTTGCCTCATTTACCCCCATACACTGCTTCCTACACGCCCTCCTGTTTTTAAGACTCCTTATATTCCTCCTAAGAATTTCCTCAACTACATTCAACCACAAATTTCTCGGCCTACCTCTACCTCTCGCTCCATTCATTTCACTCTTATATATCTGTTTCGTTATTCGACTCTCATCCATTCTCTCAATATGGCTATCTACATCTACAAAATACCGTGCAAGCCACCAATAGGGTGTGTGGCACGGACTGATTCCATACCAGGCATGCAAAACTAATCCCAGTTGAAATCAGAACTGCGCACGACCGTCAGGATGATAGGCGCAGGGCAAAAGCAGTCAGAATGACAATTTCGCGGTCAGAATACACCCTCAATACGTGCGTTTTCACCGCCTCCCCTCACACGTTCGGGCAAAGTAAACACGCGCCCGAAGAATTCATGATGGGAAACTTTGTTTAAATATAGAATTCGAAGATTCTTGCGAAATTGATAGGCAATTTTCGTGGAAAATTGCGCGTTATATTAAATGACTTACGTCAAATCATACGATCGCTAAAAAATTGCTTAATTTCAGTTCTTTCTGATCCAGAGTAGTAGGTTTGTTTCAACTGCGCTGTTCTCTTGAACGTATTCTTACGTTTTGGCTCGACACAGAGAGTATTATCATGACGCCTCACTATATCTCCAGGTCTGATAGAAGCGATGAAATGAGAGAGATACATTGCCGAACAGATAGGTACAAAAACTCGTTCTTTCCCCAAACAATAAACGGCTACTATTAAAACTTAGCTCCAATGAATTCTCTCCACAGTCACCATTTCACCTCCCAGAACCTTATCCCTAGCATCTTTACACTGCTTTTGTCTTATAATCCCTGCCACACCCCTATGCTCTATATAATATGCTATATACAATAATTTCAGGCATACATGTTTGGGAACGAACTGGCTGCGGATCGAAAAGATGTTGTGTGTAAGTACTGAAAATGCTTTTGAAGAATGAGTTTAACGAATTGGCTTTTTGTAGACTGTTGGTTAGCTTTTCCCCTTTGATATTCTTAAGCATGTGTACTGTTGATTTATTTCCTTGAGTGTCCCTAACATACATCTACATCTACGTGATACCCTGCGAGCCACCACGAGGGTGTGTGGCAGGGGGTGAAGGTCACCAAACATGCACTGCCTGGTGCGAAAGCACCCCCTGCCACACACCCTTTGGGTGGCTTGCAGGGTATGACGTAGATGTAGATGCATGCGGAGGCTCGCAGGGTAGTATGGAGTTGTGGATGTCTTTCCTGCATTGCTCATTTTCTTTTAACGTCCTACCTAGGTAATTACATTGCTCTACTTGATCTGTTTTGTACCCTCCTGCTCTTACAACCAGCCTCCATTTCTTTGTCTCAGAGAACCTCATTATTTTTGTTTTCTTATGATTTATCTTCATTTCACATTTACCCAAATTCCGTATCTTGGGGCTACCTAAAGCTTTCCTACTTTTTGTTCCTAGGAAATGCTATTTGAATATGTTTGTTACTGTCCGGTGAGCGAACTCCGTCGTTGAAAGCTAGTGCTCAATAATATCCGACTTATAGTTAAGAACGACGATCATCTTATCACTCTCTTGACTATTGTCTCCGACCTTAATAATATGTACCTACGAATATTTATTAAAACTATTTATCTTAAAAATATGGATTTTTCCCACGAAATTATTGATATCTGTTATTAAAATATTGTTTTTTATAACAAATCCGCAGCTATACTCTCTTATGGTGTAGTACAGTATTATTGTATTATATCGCTGTACGAATTTGCAACGTAAGCTCGATGAGAAAAATTTGTGATTTTTTTAAATTGCTTTTTGCGATGCAATTGAAATGCTATTATGCTTTAAGGTATGCATGCTTTACAAGGAATTTTTTAATTTCGCAAACGGCAATGCATGCCATTTAGGTAGTTTAAGCGAAATATCATTTTAGCTGTAAATCAATTCATGTGATCTCATTTTAAAGAAAAATATCTCATCCTTCTAATGACCAAAAATTCAACACCATACCACATTACTTTCGGAGTTATTTGCCAAAAAAGCCCTTTTACTTGGGAAATGGTACGTGTATGCACTCCAGAGAGACATTTTTTACAAAATGAAGATTTTCTAACACTTATATGTCGTATAAAAACTAACGGCGTGTACTTTGTATGTTTTCTCAACTATTTTTGAAAAGGAATTATATTGTCACCTCTATAGGTTCTTGGGCATCACAAAAAACCTTCCGTTTTGAAGGAGCTTCAAACGCATCGCGCGGAAATAAGAGTCAAGTTAAAGACTTATTTGGCTATTTTAATTTAATTACTTACCATTTCTGTCATATATAACTACTTTATTGCACCATTAATAATACAATGTTTAATTGATGTGTTCTACAGCTAGTGAAATTAAAACGTATAATTCGAACATGGTCTCTATTATGACTAGGGAATTATCTCACTCGGACTACCTTAAAAAACCTGTACATGATGGTTGAATCCGCGATATTATTTATGGCGTGTACTTTGTATGATTTCTCCACTATTTTTTTAAAATGAATCATATTGTCACCTCAATAGGTTCTTGGGCATCACAAAAAACCTTCCGTTTTGAAGGAGCTTCAAACGCACCGTGCGAAAATAAGAGTCAAGTTAAAGACTAATTTGGATATTTTCATTTGATTACTTACCATTTCTGTCATATGAAACTACATAATTGCACCATTAATAATGCAATATTTATCGATGCGTCCTACAGCTGGTGAAATTAAAACGTATAATTCGAATATGGTCTCTATTATGACTAGGGAACTATCTCGCTCTGACTACCTTAACGGAAGGCAGCCTCATCACTGGTCTGTGACCTTTGAGGCTGCCTAGAGCTCCTAAAAAATTGTAAAAATAACTCTTTTGTACTTAAAATTGTGGAGTATTAAATGTACTATTGTTATTTTTTCTGGTTTTCATAGGTATCAACCAACGCTTGCAATCTTTTAGATAATTGGCCGACATACGCCTGAGGTCCGTTTCTCAGAGCTGCAAGTCTACAAGTTGCTAGTCACGTGACTATTTCACAAGACGGATGTGTTACTTCGATATACCTAACGGATGACTTGTACTAGTCCAAAAAATGGTGGATCTAATGAATACCATACATAACTCATATTTTGACGTTTACGATTTATTTTTGGTGTGTACCTTGCAGTATTTCTAAATCAAGAGTTGGTGCAACGTTTTTGGGTAAATACGAATGATTGAATATGCGCTGAAAAATATTTTAATGTCGTAACATACCTTAATAGATCCCAAGCGCATGCGCGTTTTTGGGTGAACCTAACATCAATCGATAAAATGGTTTAATTCGCCGTATTTTTTTGAAGGTTGAACTCTATATGGTAGTTATTTCACGTTCAACATGATATCTTACATGGCAGGATAACATATAGAGTTATAAGTAGTTGTTTATTACTGATAAATGAAAGGGTGTGAAACATCAGGATATTGAATTATTCCCTCCATTTTTCTGGACTTGTTCTTATCTTCGGTTAGTTATATCTGAGTAACTCTTCCCTTTTATAAAATAGTCACGTGACTTGTAACTTGTTTACTTGTACCTCAGACTAATAGACCCCTGGTCGTCCGCGAGTCTGATCGTCCTGCTAAAAAATTCCTTAGAAGCTGTTCTGTAGAACGTAAGTAATTCTACTGAAATTTACTCTTTTTCTTCAGAACTAGTTCCTTTTCTAAGGATCTGTACGGAACATGAGAGCCTGACTGTACAGAACATGTGTTCTGTAGAGTTATTTTCTGTAGAGTAAAATAACTGTGCTGTAAAATAACAAGCTGATCGGTAGAAATTCAGCCACTCTACGGAAATATGTGAGATTTCCGTTGACCCAGTTCCTTTTCTAAGGACCTATGTGGAGAGTCGTAGGGAATTCCACAACACATCCTAAGGAATTCTGCAGAACGCTCTAAGGTGTTCTGCAAAACATCCTAAGGTATTCTGCAGCACGTCGAAGGGAATTCCGAAAAATGGCGTTTCAATACTTTAAGGAATATCTACAGAACGTTTTAAGAAATTCTGTAGAAGTATTTATAAGGAAACTATAGAGAATTTTTTAGCAGGGCGACTTTATCAGGCCGTCTCCTTTATTCTTGCATACAGCATATCTCATTTCTCTCCTACCGTTGGCACTTTTTTGCCATTTTGAAGCCATTTAGATAAAATATATTTTCTTTCATTCGGTTCAGCGCACCTGAATAGTCTCCAGTTGGGACGCGAACTTTCTGATTTGATTCCGAGATCAGTGTAAAATGCGCCGATTAACTCGAAATAAAATGGTCCCGTCTGGTGATTTCCGTGGGCGTGTAACGGCGAGGCGTTCGCCCTATCGGGCTAAAGATGCCGAATAAATTATTTTTGCCTCATTCCACGTTTTGAAATGTCGGGGTATCCTGAGATTAAAACATTAGTCGACGTCATAAAATTTTATAGTATTCACGCCATGTTATTAATGTTATCATGTGTATATTTTTTATTTGATACGAAGAGATTGGCTGGTTAAAAAAACGGTAGTAATCTGGAATTAGTATAATGACGGATATGGCTGACGGAAAGGTGCATCTTCTCAAAGCGCGCTGCACATTTAGCTACACTATGCCCATTAGCGCCGCGGCGCTGGATAATGAGGTGAGCCACGTTGAGCTCTGTTATCTAAGACCATCCGCGATAAAAATGGCTATTTTGCCTCTTAAGTGGTCGGATGCCCTAGTTTTTTATTTATATTAATTATAAGACGCAGAGCACCTTCCCTTCCACGACAGCGAAACCATATTAAGTAAAGTCTATCGAATGATCTGAGAACTCCTCCTTCCTCGCGCTCCGTAGGGGAAGGTGATCATCAACATTCTCGTAATGAGTTTTCGGGGGGCCCGCCGCGGAGGTGGCGCCGGGCGGCAGCAGCGGCAGAGGGTGCATCATCGATCATGGCGTCAGGAAGCCGAGCGGCGTGCGTGCCAAAAAGGGCCGACTACCCCGCCTCCTCCTCCTCCTCATTCCCCTCCCCCCCCCCAATGGCCCTTTCGTCCTTCTTTTCCCTCCCCTTTCGTTCGCCTCCTCCTTCATCAACATCCCTTTTTCGGCCCTTTTCACCCAGAGAGAGAGAGAGAGGACCCTTAACGCGAAATAAAAGGCGAGGAAATGCTTATTATGGTTACGTCCTCGGCTTTTCGCTGCTTGGGTTTTTCATTGTTCCATGTTGACAATGAGGAAACTGCAAAGATGTATGCTTATACTAAAACTACAAAGATAAAAGAAATCACCTCTAGTTAACACTTATATTCTAATGGCAACTTCCATTCGCTCCAGTCACAGGGGTAACCCTTCGCGAGAAAAATGAAGCCACCAGCCTTACGCTTTGGCCATGTTCTGACCATGAAAACATTCCCTTCTTCCCTTTAATTCAGTGTATTTTAGCGGTGCATTTATTATCGAACACGGGGCCCAGGAGCTAATGTAACACGTGAAATGTATTTATATATTAATGTTAACCTTTGTCCCTAAAAATAATGGTTGCTTTGATTCTTCAATTCACGACAGTTCGTAGCAATAGAGAAATGAACACATGTCTACAACATCGTCTACTACGATGCCAATGAAAATCTAATACTTACAGAAAACCTCCCATTTCCCATGAGTACTACATGCAAGTGTCTTTAGGGAAACTCCTGTGTATAAATGCCAGTTCCAAAGCTTATATTTGTCTCCGTTTATCACAAATTTACGTAATGACGTATGTCAGGAATGGCTTAAATATCGTCTGCTACGATGTCGAATCAAACCGAATACCCACTGGTCGTGTCCATTACGCATTCCAAGTGGTTTCAATCGTCGTCATAGAATTTGCTGGGTGCAAATGTTTTTTTTTCTCTTTCTTCAATAGTCCTCAATAAATTACATATGTACGTAATAATGTATATCTCAAATGCATACAATTTCGTCTTCTCCAATACCTATTGTGAGCATGGCCTGACGAAAAGAGGCCAAGGACTCGGATGGCAACTAGTTAGCCATCACATTGGATCATATTTCATCACATGTAAATGTTCGGACCAGTGGATTACAGATGATAAATGTAATAATGAAATGCAAAAGCAGCCCAAAACGTGTTGTGTACTCCCTGCGAAAAGAAATCTACGGCAATTGGCAACAGTTTTTTATTAGCACACATTCAAAACCATGGAACTTTGGGAAAGACAATCATATTAGTAGCAGTTTAGATGCCTTATTTATTCTTTTTTGGCAGCCAAACGCACAGCATGATGCCATTTTTCACGCACAGATGGCCGCTCGCGACACTCGCCTTATTTCCCCAATTTACGATATAAAACGCGAGACTACGGCACCTGTGTTGATTTTGAAGGCAGCCACAAGCATGTTTTACTCGCTAATATCCTCGATGGACTCAATACATCCACAGCTGAGCCACAACACAGCCACGAAAATCACCAGATTTCAATGCTTTTGCATAGGATCACCCAATGTTTTAATAATCACAACATGGCTATATGCGCAAAATTCGGCTTCAATTCTCCCCGGTGGAGAGAGCTTCAAGGTTACCCCTGTGGCTCCAGTACGCTCCTCCCTTCGAAACATAATGTCGCACTTGCTCTCCACAAGCTGTTTGCACCGTGTGCCGGGAAACGCAATTCAAAACATAGCTGGATCTGAGTTACAGTGAGGCAGATAATTAAGGTAGTTTGAGCGACTTATCATTTTACTTAGAAATCGATGAATTTGGTCTTATTTTAAAGAAAAATATCTCACCTTTCCAATGACACAAAAAATTCAACGCCTTACCACATTACTTTCGGAGTTATTTGCCAAAAAAGCCCTTTTACTTGGGAAATGGTACGTGTATGCACTCCAGAGAGACATTTTTTACAAAATGAAGATTTTCTAACACTTATATGTCGTATAAAAACTAACGGCGTGTACTTTGTATGTTTTCTCAACTATTTTTGAAAAGGAATTATATTGTCACCTCTATAGGTTCTTGGGCATCACAAAAAACCTTCCGTTTTGAAGGAGCTTCAAACGCATCGCGCGGAAATAAGAGTCAAGTTAAAGACTTATTTGGCTATTTTAATTTAATTACTTACCATTTCTGTCATATATAACTACTTTATTGCACCATTAATAATACAATGTTTAATTGATGTGTTCTACAGCTAGTGAAATTAAAACGTATAATTCGAACATGGTCTCTATTATGACTAGGGAATTATCTCACTCGGACTACCTTAAAAAACCTGTACATGATGGTTGAATCCGCGATATTTATTTATGCGTTGATATTCAGCGAAGTGAGCATACATGGGTTATGTAAAATCCTTAATCGTTTGGTTATGGGATTAACTTGTTAAATATACATTTAGACAAAATAAATCGGTACCCAATACACTTTGCTGCGACTATCGTACCCATCGGCAGGTTACTGATCGTTTTGTAATCGCGCAGCCCACCAATGATCGTCGTTCGTTTGCACTGTAGTGCTCTTATTTATTTGATTATAAAAGTTTATGAAAGTACACTAATACAAAGTAAACCTTACAAAGGTAAATAAAATTACCTTTTCATAGGTCTGAATACCTACTATTAACTTATAATAAAAGAAAATGTTATGTTTAACCAAATTAAAACATAGATAAGTAAAATACACCGAAAGAAAAATATTCTAAAATGTAGAGGACAGTTTCTCTTTCCAAATCCTCTCAAAATTTCCTCTTGCTTGTAGAATATTCCTCTTCCCTTAAGAGGATCTATGTTTGCATTCTAGATGACGTTCCTCTCCCAATATTCCTCTCAATATAAGACTATTATTCTTGGACTGAGAGGAATAAAAGGATTAAAAGTAAGATGTCATGTATGAAGTGGAAAGGAACACAGGGTTGGCATTCAGAATCAACAGAAGTGCTGTAGTCTTTTAAACCGTAATTAGGGGAGATGAGGCATTTTGTGCGTGCAAAATGGCATCGTGCTCTGTATTTGGCTCCCTAAACAGTATAAATCAGAAATATAAACAACAGTTCTAGAGTTCTAGTTCCAGTAGAGGAATTTTTGAGAGGATTGCTGTTAAAAGTAGAGGAAATTTTGAGAGGAATCCTCTGGATTGTAGGGGAAATTACCTTCCATACTGAATACGATCCTTTAAGTATGAGAGGATTCCTCTCTGGAGAGGAAATTCCTCTAATACTTAGTGGAATACTTTGGTTACCATATAGTAGCGGAAAATCCACTAATACATAGAGGATTTCGCTAATTTTTAGAATACTTTTTTCGATGTATGAAGATGAAATAAACATGTTTCCAATTATGCCCTAACTATAACAAACTGAGGAAAAGCCCTTTGAAAAATAGCAAACGTGCCGTATGTATACAATTTTAACACTCTCATAAAATATGAAAATTAATAGACTAAGGATATTACTAATTGACAACGGTTTCCCCGGCTTAATTTAGCCACTGTTTACCAAGTCATACTCGTACTTACTGACCTCTCTCGCAATGATATCATCAAGTTATCTCCCTCACTTCTTTCCAGGTCATCTGCTTTCCCAGAAATGTCCCTTATGTCTATAAAATCGATCAGCAAAATGTGCTGTAAATTAAAAAGAAATAGTAAAATCTCAGTCATTAGTGAAGCCCCACTAAAGAAACACAAATAGTTTTTCAAAGACTGCTCTTTTATAGTTCTGAAAGATTAATGCGCGTCGAACCCTCGAAGAGATATGTGAGAGGAAGTCATTAATATTGTTCTCATTAAATATAAATAATCAATCAATTACGTGTCAATGCATGGAGAGCGTTTCGATTACTGAAGCGTATGCAATCACTGTGGCGTACATCCAAAAAGATATATATTTTTTTAGCTGAAGATATGAAATGAAGGAAAAAAATCTTAAGAAAAACTTGCAGATTATATAACATTAACAAGTGAATCTTAGAAACAGCGTCACAGATGGCTATTAATATTTATTTTTTGAAGAGTTAAAGACAAGCCTCTTAATAGCTGTACATTTATCTGCCTATATAATTTACCAATTCACTAAAGTCTGCAAGTCTCTGTCACCAGTCTGAAGGTTTTTCTGATGTCCTAGGAAGCTGAATTTTGGAGTGAATACTGATTGTGATTGGAAACTGACCAGAGAAATGGGGAAAACTCCATCAATTTAAAGGTGTTGTTTTTATTTCACATTTTTAAATTTAGGCCTGTAAAAAGGCATGAAATCGGTGAAACGGATTCTTTATTGGCAATTTAAGAATACTTGCACACAAGGTTTAGGGTTGAAATTTATACTAATGGAGGGCTACACTGTTGGATGGCTAAAATAGTGAAAGACTGACATTAAATAAAGTTGAAAGGCTGCTAAAAATATAATGGCATTGTTTTATTTAACATAAATTTTTCGTTATCCTCGTAAGAAAAGTATTGGACTTCTGGCTTTATTTTCCTCTTTATCAGTAAATGGGATCCTTATGAAGTAGGACTAGTTTCAGGTATAGACCGCATACAGCGGAGGTCAGCAGGATTTGTTAAAAATTGTTACGATAAACATTGTAGAGTAACAAATTTGTTGAGGGAATTAGGGTGGGAACCTCTATCCGATCGAAGGGAGAAACATAGGTTAAATCTTTTACGAAAGTTTGATGTAGACTGTTTTTTACCAGACGCTGAAAATTATTTGCTAGAGCCAAACTTTTATGGTAGGAACGATCACAGGAATAAGATTAAGGAAATAGACTGCAGAACCGATAGATTTAAGATGTCATTTTTTCCACGTACAACAAGGGACCATAATAGTTGTGATAGATCAGTTCTAGGATACTTACTAGGTAAAATAGGTTTTTTCAGTAGTGCTAAATATCTTAACATGAATTGTAGGTACTAACCTGCAATCTCCGGCATGATATACTCCTGCATGTCTAGTACCTTGTAGTGCTATTAATTTGGCACATTAATGATACTAACCAGTAGTTATATCTTGAGTAGTGTGCTGCATGGTAGCATGTTCTTCTTCGTATCACTCTCCTAGTTTGTAGTCTGAATGCGTACCTTTGCCCTGACTGCTTTGGCCTGCGCTTGGCATTCGGGAACGAGCGCGGCTCTGATTGAACTGGGATGAGTGCTGCATGCCTGGTGTGGAATCACCCCGTGCCACACACCCCTAGTGGTGGCTTGCGCGGTATTTCGTAGATGAAGATATAGATCACTTGAAATATTATTTACACTGAGGATAAGAAATGCATACTTTCATTATTGGGTAGCTAAAAGAACGTATTTTTTTAAATTCTCTCATCGGCGATTTCTTTACGCATCGTATTCCTCTGAAAATTGAGTTTTTGACCGCGGTATAATGCATGTTTTCATTATTCTTGCTGTATCAACCTAATTATTTCCTTGACAACCGTGGCATGTGCTTCAAATTGGAGCTTACGTATGCATGAAGTCTTTATGACTTCGCTTATGCTTTCAATGTGAGAATTATAGTGATAATTTAGCTAGGGTATTTTTTACTTCATTCTCTCTATAGGTGGTTAATTAATGGCTTATGATATTTTTAATGGGGTATGAATTTGGCACGCCACATCAAATAAACAGGGTGCTTTTAATCCATTACACTATTTTCACTTTTTCCTCTTTCCTTGGATTGCAACCGGCTTCTCTTAGTAGCTGATGGTGGAGTATACACTAGTGAAACAATATTTACGGATTTTTAATGCTGTTAAGTGTGCGATACCAGGATTGTTGTGCAAAAATGTTTCCCTACCATTTAAGATGATTTTTTCTTTCAAGAAAATTGAGAAAAATATTATGATTTCGATATCTCTCGTGGCAACAATATTTTCATCTCAATAATAAAGTTTTACTTGACAGATCTTTGCCATGAATTTTCCATTGAGTGGTCCTGCAAGCGATTGATACGTTTTGTGGATTAGAAATTTAAATAAATCTAATTTTAGTTGAAGGATCAAAATATCAAATGTCCTTTGCGTTAGTTAGTACACACAAAAATATCAGGAACGATGTAGACCTCCATCGTATACTTTCCGTTTGGTGCAAAGTTTTTAATCGAATACTTCTATGTGTGTAATGGAAAATTTAAATATTCATTTTTCCAACCCCTTTGGTTGACCATTCCTTACAAGAAAATTGCGAACAATAATAAGATTTATATATTTCTAGTGGAAACAATAATTTATTCTCAAAACATTTGTAACAAATTATTTCGGTAGTTTTACAAATATTTGGTAGTAAAAATATTCCGTTCATTGGCGGTAATTACACAAGTATATCGAAAGTTAAAAATTAATGGATTTCTATTTAATCAATCAAAACTTGATTAACTGAAAGTAGTAGAGTTTTTTATCACTTGGTATTCTCACAACTTTTCCCTCAAACTCTCGATAATAAGCACCTAATTTAAATAACATGTTATACAATTATACGTTTTCTCACTCGCAAAATTTGCTTTGTTGTTGTGTTTTATATTGTTCTGGCATTCAAGTGGTATTTTAAAATGCTCAGCACTACTTTTGAAATGCACGTATTAAACTTTTAGATCTGTAACCCCAAAACACTTCTACTGTTCCGAAGGAATGTCAGCTCCTCAGGTATTTTTCGAGTTCTCCCCGCGTTGCAGCTTTTTTTGTGGGCGATCGTTCCGCCGGAATTCCAGTCTGCATCATCAGGTCCTAATGAACAAGAGAATTGTCTGCCGCTATGTATATGGCACTGGTCCGTTAAATGTCCGTTGGGATCTTGTCCGGAGCGCTCTGATTGGCTGTGGAGTCGGACGGTCATGGATTGTTGAAAATCCGTTTAAAAGTCGAGGAGAGCAGATAGCCTTCTTCCCTGTTGAAGTATTTCGGATTCTTAGGTATTTTGATCGCCTCCCGTATCAGACGAGGGAAGAACATATTTTCCTTGGCGATGGTCTTACATCCTTTAAAATTTATTTCGTGGTCGGGTGCTGACAAGGCATGTTCAGCGACAGCAGAATAGCGAAATTGCTTCTTTTTGGTCGCTCTCTGGTGTTCTTCCAATCTGCATTTAAGGGATCTCGAAGTTTGGCCGATATACGATTCTCCGCATCTGCATTTTAATTCGTATACTCCTTCATGAATATCCTTTAGTATAGAATCTATTTCGGTCCAATGGAGTATACATGTCTTCATGTCGCTTTTAAACCTCGACACTACATTTTACGTGAGGATTATCGCCACCCCGACCACGAAATAACTTTTAAAGGAAGTATATTCATTGCCAAGGAACATATGTACTTCCCTCGGCTGATACGGAAGGCGATCTAAATACCTTATAATCCAAATTACTTCAACAGGGAAGATGGCTATCAGCTCTCCTCTAATTTTAAACGGATTTTCAACAATCCATTACCGTCCGACTCCACAACCAACCAGAGCGCTCCGGACAAGATCCCCACGGACATTTAACGGACCAGAGCCCTGTATATAGTGGTAGACAATTCTTCTGTTCATTAGGGCTTGGTGAAGCCAACTGGAATGCCGGTAAAACGATCGTTCACAAAAATGCTGCAACGCGGGGAGAACCAGAAAAGTGCCAATGAACAAGAAAAACGTGGAAGCCCTGATATCGAACGTCTAAACTCTTTCTATTTCAGTATATGGTACATTTCGTCAATAAATCATCAGAATTATAAGATACAAATTTCTGTTATAATTTCGAAATTAATCGTATTGGTACTTCGTATCATTGATTAGAGACTCTTAAGATTCTCTGGCCTAAGTTTTTGGCATAATTTTGTTAAATTGCTATTTGGCAGTGGTTCCTAACTTCATGGATATTTAAAGGAAATGTCAATCGTACCAAGCATTATGGAATAGTAAAGATTGGCGCGCCCTAATGAGAAGAAATTGCAGATATCCCTCTCTCTCTATCTCTCTTTGATGCCTATATTTGAGGAGTGATGATGAACTTACAATGCAGGGCTTTCCGCATCACAATGGAAACGCTTATTATTCATTGTCCGTAAATGAGGCAATTTTTTTGAGTGACGCCATTAAAAATGCATCAGTGAATTCTATAACGACCTCGTTAGAGAGAAAATTCACAAAAATTACGTTTTTTATCTCTTCTTATGTTTGCAATGGATTTTTTGCGTATGCGAATTCTTTATTTGTTCAAGTAATCTGCAGAATATTACGAAGAAAATTATTTCGACCGATATAACTGTAAAAATACATATTGTGCGTAAATTTTGCCCTAACAAATACTTTTTTGATCCCATCAAATGAATCTTACGTTGATGAAGGACATAGAACACAACGCAGATTCAAACATCATACTCCCCGGAAGCCTTAGCCTGTTTCGCACGATCGAAAACAAACTCAATTTTCAGAATACTCCATAGCGTGATAGCTTTCTGGTGTACTGTCATGACAACTAGCATGCTGACTACCAAATATTATGGCTATCTCGGAGTCTCTATACTTCGTGATGGCTATCATACTCGCAGAGCAAGGGGATTCTATATTTGATGTGGTTCTAGTTAGCTTTTCACTCCGAGTATGATATTTTTCAGAGTGACATAGAGAATACTATCATGACTCCTCACTACATCTCTAGGTCTGACAGACGCGATAAAATAAGAGATATACACTGCCGAACAGATAGGTTCAAGAAATTGTTCTTTCCGCGAACAATAAGCGATCACAATAAAAATTAAGCTCACTAAATACGCTCCTATAGTTCATGTAACCATTTCATCTCCAAAAAACTTACAGCCTTACACGGCTGGTAGTCACACACCCATGCGGCGGCTCGCGGGGTAGTATGTAGATGCAGATGTAGTTGATTTAGCTGCTGTCATCCGAATTCTTGCTTTCTGAAACGCTGTGCGATCATCTATGAAATTAGCACCGTTCATATTTTCAGGTTTTAATGTCAGGATTAAATAAGAATCTTTATTTTAGAAGAAGAGTTATTTTGATCACATACAGCCAAGTACTGGTTATTTTAAATAATGGACATGAGCTCTGATCTGATTGAAATGCCGCTTACCTTAAAGGTTAGAGATGTGGGTTTAGAGGAGGCAAGAGAGAGTGAAATGGGTGGATAGAGTAAAAAAAGAGGTTCTGGGAAGAGTTAGGGAGGAAATAACACTACTAAAAACAATATAGAGCAGAAAGGGAAACTGGATCGGATCTATTTTAAGAGGGAAGGAGATTTTTAATATAGCAGTCGAGGGAACAGTGGAGGGAGAAATGAGAAGAGGAAGAAGAAGGCTGAGAATGACAGACGAAGTGAAGATAAAAAGAAGTTAAGAAGTAAGTAAATAAGAAGAAAGGAGGAAACTAAGGAAGATGTCCGGGACAGGACGAATTGAAGACAGCTTTGGTGTTTGGGACTTGCCAGTAAGCAGAATACCAGTTGATGAAGGCCTTAAAGCCTTCTAGAGCGGGGCATTGCATACTGGATTCCGACCTCAATATCACGTATTGGATAGCACTTCAGGTCTCGTGCTGAATCAAGGACCGTGTGAAACAGGCGTTGGCATTTTTTCCGTTTCAGGCTTTAGGTCCAAATAAACGTACCGTAGGTCTTGCAGTTTTTGAATGGTAATGACTATTTTACAGGCTCAACGTATAATTTAACTTCTTTGCGTTTGCCCAAATATGCGGAAGTTTCAAATTGTAGTGATGAAAGTGCTTTTATGAGCTTCCTGTTTTCATTATAAAGACTTTAAAAGGCACAGCCTAGATGCGTTCCCCTCATTCTATGGACATACTTATGCATATTTTAAGTAGCCATGAAAAAGTGCCCCGCCTACATTCTGAATATCATGTGGGAAAATTCTGCTGCCCTTTCTTCTAATCTTCATTTTGTGGCTCACAGACTTCATTCAGCATGAAGTTTGGCGAGTGACGAGTTATTTCGGATCCGTGCGGATTTATTCATTTATGTTAATTTCCCTGCTTAGTGGGTGCTCTTTGACATCTTAAATTGGGCCATTATTATTATTATTGTCTAAAACCATGGGAAAGAGGAAGTTGGGATCAACAAATGAATTATTTCTAGGTTCGCATAAGATAAAGGACTGTTATCTGAAACGTAGTGGCATTCCGATGTTAATTGTTTTTCGCATGGAAAATTTTACAAACCACAGAAATACGCAAAATACATCTCCCCAGTCTAAACTGCTTAAACATCAGCATCAGCCGATTTTAGAGTGTGTAAAATCTCCCTTTTATACGAAACAGCGAGTGGAAATCGAAAAATAGATAGATAGATACAAGTTCATTGATCTTGGGTATGCTCTATAAGACCAAGTACATTTAGTGAAAAAGATATTCTCGCTTTTTACAAAAGTTTTCACATAAATTAAGTTTAAAATTACAAGTCAGTATTCGCCAATGCCATTTAACAGACATATTTTTAATTTTTTTATTACGAACATAATTTTGATTGACTTTAGTGCACATTTTTCATTATCGTTTTCCATTAATAACTAATATTAGGTATATTTACTAAATAAATTAATTAATTTATAACTTAACTTAAATAATCGAACTTAACCAAATACCCAACTCCAAGTGTTCTATTGTGGCATAAGATATTCCTATGATGTTGTTTTAAAGGATTCAACAAATGGACTTTGTTTCAAGGAACCGATGGATGCAAATGAAAGAATTTTACGTAAGACAAGAAATGCCGTCAATGTTCACGAAACAATTACAGCCCTGTTAAGCTAAAAGACAAATACAATATTATACAATAAATACAATATTATACAATACAATAAAATATATATTGACAATATTACACATTTTGAGATTTCTTCTTCTTCTTGAAGTTATCAATCCTTAGATTGGTTTGAATGTAGACCTCCATTCCTATCTTTTCTGAACTTTTCATTTCTTCGTAAGGATGTTGCCCCGGCACCCTTCCTCACTTGCGCCAGATATTGTTCCCTTGGCCTCAGTCTGTATCGTACCCACTCCATCATTCCCTCTAACACACACTTTACTAGACTCTCGTGTCTCAATATCTATGCCCCACCAATTCTGCTCTTGTTTTCGCAATTCTCTTCCATAGTTCATTCCACTTCTCTGTCACTCTCTTGAACACCTCTTCATTTTTAACTCTGCCCATCCAACTGATTCCCAGCATTCGTCGATAACACCACACTTCTAAAGCATCCAGTCTTCTTCTTTCCTCTTTTGCAATGGTCCAGGTTCAGGTTTGAGATTTGAGTTGATTTTATTATTTTTCAACGTTGAGGATTTCAAAAAATAAACAAAAAACTATATCTGTAGCGGTTTTTCTAGGTATCATGTCCAGCTTTCACCAAATCTACCATATAAGTTTGGGACCCTGGTCAAATAGATTTAACAAAGAAATTAATAAAATACAAAGGAAAAGCAGCGCTTCGTTGAAAACTACTACGAGCGTACATATAGTGTCTCACAACTTTTAGGGGAATTAAGGTGTGAGCCGCTAGAGACTCGGAGGCTACACCCAAGGCTTTAGAATGCTTGATAAGTTCAGAACTAATATTTTTCAGAGCGACATAGAGAATATTATTATGATCCCACACTGCATCTCTAGGTCTGACAGATGCAATAAAATAAGAGAGATACACTGCCGAACAGATAGGTACAAAAACTCGTTCTTTCCGCGAACAATAAGCGACCACAATAAAAATTGAAATCCACTAAATATACTTCCATTTTATATGTCACCATTTCACCTCCCAAAAAGTTACATCTTTACACGGCTGGTGACCCAACATCCCTGCCACACGCCCATGTGGCGGCTCGCAGGGTATTATGTTGATGAAGATGAGTTTCAGTTTTCTAAAAGAATGGCCGATAGATGATTACCAAGTAACCATGGAAATATAGAGCGAGAGGTAGGAGACTTCTGAGACTTCCATTCAGAGATTGGAAAGACCAAGACTGAAGGCCTTTACAAGCAAAATTCCCAGTACTTGGGGAAAAGAAGAATATGAAGAGAAGCGATCCTGGACCCAGGGTAATGGAAACCACTAAGCTTCATGAATCTTATTCCTCTAAGTATGGAGTTTATTCCTTTTATTCTCTCCCTCCTACATGTTTTACCAATTACTTAATTACTACTTCTAAGCTATATTTGAAAAGCAATTCTCGGATTTCGTGCATGTGGGAATGAAGATTAATCGCCATAATGGGGAAACCATGTGAAAAAAGTCGAGGTATGAATCGTCTCTACACGCTTTTCTGAGGGTATTTTTGTATAAGTAATACGCTGCGAGGCACATCTATGGTCTAATTAATGGGGTGAGTCATTACCAACATGCACAACAATTACCCTAATAAAGTTAACGAAAGTACGACTTTTATTGCATTTCCAAAAACCTGACAATATATATTTCAGGTGGAGAAATTTCGGCAGAATAGACAACACTACTCTGCCCTGTTAAGCTAAAAGACAGTAACTAACAAATTACACGTTTTGGGTTAGGAGTTGATTATGTTATTTCAACCTTGAGGATTTCAAAAATCTAAAAAGAAAAAAATCGTGTATCTAGTGGTTTGCCAGATATCACGTCCAGCTTTCACCGTATCTACAGTATGAATTTCAGTTTTCTAGGCCATATATAAGTGACTACATGTGTCTTTCTCATAGAGATAACCATTAATTTTGCTCACTCATGATTTCTCTTCATTCTGGGCTGACAATCTAAGCATCAACTAAAGCTTTGTACTCTCTTCGAAGATGGATTCGATAATGAATCGAAGACTCGAAGGTGAAAATTTTACCATGCAATAATTACGAACCAACGATTCAGTCGCTGTCTTATATCCTGACCCAATATACTCAAACCCAATATATACTCAGAACCAATGATTCAGTTGCTGTCTTATGGCTTAGCAGGGCAGAGAAGGGAGAGGAGAATGCATGAATTGGCCAGGAACAGACCCTCGTAAACGTGATTCACTCAGGGGGATTTTTATTTCTTTCAAAAATGTTCAAAGTCGTTCAAGAACACTGAGCTCACTTTGGTCATTATTGAAATTCAAAACAACAACTAATTTTCAATCAAACTGGTGGTCAATGTTTTAAGAATTTTCGCGAAGTTGCTCATCTCGTTGTGTTTATTTTTAAATGAATTCCCTTGCCTAGTTGTTTAAATTTCCACAGTTCTGTCCCACATACACGCTATCACAGGATTTACAGGCTAGGTCGTAAATTCATCTTTTCACTCGATACGTCCACCTTATTCTTGTAATGCACAAACTTGTTAAAGAAAGATCTAAGACTTTCCTGGGGTATGGTGGTGTTAAAGGTTACTCGGGCTTACCGAGCCGTCCATCGTCATCATGTCCTGATGACAATGACGATGACGATGATGACGATGGACGTTCATTGAAACGACTGCCAAGATGTTGAGTTTGACGCGGTTGGAAAGCCCGAGTAATCTTTAACAACACAAGCATTTTTGATTGTGTAAGGAGATTTGTGCGGTGCATAAAAATTAATTCTTATGAAATTTTCTGTCATTTTTATCGGTGACCTCCCTTTGGCACACCATTTTTAACGCCAGAAAGTTAAAAGTTTTAAAAGTATAGCACATTTCTTTTGCTCGTAGAAGTTTCTGCTCGAAAATAAATACGCACCGATACACATTGATTTCATCAGTATTAAATTCATATATCTGAATGAATACAAGCGATGTTGCTTGGAGAGTGCATAAGTTTTTCTGATTTTCCAATAAGCATGGATTGAGAAAATGGGGTTTTCATAAAATTCCATTTTCTTATTCCAAGTGTATAGCTCGTTTCTCCCATTACATCTTCTTTTTTCTGAATTCTGTTACCAATTTTTCAAAAAAATTTCAATTTGAATTCAATTTGAAATCCTACTGCTCTGCTCTGCTCTATATGCTCTTCGCAAAATAGACGGTGTCTTATTCAAATTTGTGGTTGTAAAATTAATTATGGTAACATACGAATGGTATGAAAAACAGATAGTATATTTATTTCAGCTGCTTTCATATTGAAAGCTTGGAAATGGATTCTACAATTATCTTTTGAGCAGGCGTGCGTCGCCAAAGAAAATTTTTTTTCGGGATTGTACACATTAACTTTAAGATGGAAATTTAGTTAATTTTTAAGTTAAGTTAAGAAGTTTAGTTAAACTAATAACTAATTCTTAGTGCCACAACGGTCCAGTCACATCCTCAAATTTCACATTCATGAGTAAGTCCTACGCATGAAACATAATTCTATTATTGGAAAATAGGATTTAGCTTGTCCTCAAAATACTTATATTTCCCCATTTGATGTTGCTTATCTCAGCTCCCGAGCTTTAGTTAATTTTCAGTCATAAGCCTCAACTGATTAGCAAGTGAATGCGACTTAGCATTCAGATCAGCGTAATTACCCAGAAATTATCTTAAGAAAAACGCCTAGTAGCTGGGCCCTTTAAAACTCGTACCAAAGCAAGGTGCCTTTCCCAAAATACTTCGGCTAATCCCTTTTGTTCGTGTACCAAGTGGCTGAAAGTTTTCATTTTTCCTTTTATATAAGTTTAATGCGTGTAAAAAAGCCAAAGTAAAGGCTTTCAATTGTATGGTATTTGCATCCAAACTTACAAGTAAACAAATTTAAATGACATCATATCTGAAAAAGCAAAACAATATATTAAGTCTGAGTTACATGAAAGCAATTCAATTGTGCATCTTACTTTCAGATTAACTGTCAAAATTAATTGAGAAATTAATCATTTAATGGATATGAAGTAAGTTAAAGAATTATAATTCAAGTCGGAAACACAGTAAAAAGAGCTAGGTACAATTTATTTCTCTTGTGTCTAAAAATATTCCCTTTTGGTTGCTGCAATTTGAATTGCGTATATGTAAATTTTCAGGAGATTTTTTTATTGGAATCCAGGCAATGCAATCCAATTTTGGGTCTAACTAGTGCAAGCAAAAAATTGGCAATCTTCAAATTAAGAAAATTCTAGGTTATGCGCCAATTTTTCAAAAATTTGTACTTACCTATCCTTTAAAATCGTAATACGCGGCAATGAGGATTGGCAAAGGTAATTCAATTCAGTGGAAAGTTCTCAAACTTCCAATCCCTGGGGCAGAGCAGTGATTCTCAATTTATTGCTCCATTCCTCCGTTTTACCATAGTTCAAATTGTAATACCTTCTACTTAAGATAGCCTAACGTAAAATATGCACTTCAGGAAACAAATGCTTTGAACTGGCAGGTTTACAAAAAAATTAATTAAGTTTCCATGAAACAACATCAGGCAAAGGAAGTTAACCCGTTACTGATGTTTTGTTGAGTTTGTACCCTTCTTCAAAAAATATTTTTGGATATTTAGTTTCCATATAAGATTATTATTCTTATGTATCTCGACTAAAGTACATGAAATGTAGCCAAATCCATGCCATAATGAAACTTATTTTTATCAGGTGATACATGATTTATAAGAAGCTAATATGTATGCTGGGAACGGAGCTGAATAGCCATTGAACTCCCAGGTATTTTTCATCCCTGTCATTTTGACAATAATTTTTCACTGGCTCCCATTTTCTCATTCCAAGCTTATAGCTTGCTTCTCCTACTATATCTTCTTTTTTCTGCATTCCGCAGATATTCAGTGCTTTCCTTTGTCTCTTCCGTCCCCAGCCGCGGAAACATGATGAAACCATTTTGGCGGGTAAACATGCTCTCTGTCATGGTCTGTTCGTCATTCCTTGCGAGTAGTGATTGACTTGAGTTTCATTTTTTGCCAGTTAATTGGTATCAGTCAGTCTAGCGATGAGAGTATATTTTTGTGTATCGGAAATATTTTGGAGGTGGAGGGGGAACAAAACCCTGTTATTCGTAAAAATTTGATGGTAACAGACTGTCTTATAGGCCCTCCAAATTGAAGAAATATCAAAGCTGAACTCGCTTGAAGTCGAGCAAATATCCCCGAACTCTAGCCATTTGAAGCTGCGCCGTTGGCTGTAATGTATTCTCCAGCTGAAAGAGATACGGTCATGTAATTTAAACTAATTTCAATTCTGAGCTGCTGAATCCAACGATTGGTATCTTATTATACTCCATGAGATACTTATTACTGTCATTCTAACCTGGTACACTTATTTTGCTTCATCACTGAATGTAAGAATCAATCATTTGTTTCTCTCCAAGTATTTATCAACGAAATTATTTTGTAGTTAACCATGTCAAGTTTATGACGACCACAGCCAACTTTTCTTCCCACATACGCAAGTTGTCCAAGTGATTTATTTACAGTCCATCATTTAATATACAAATGATTAGCTGAGAAATACAACGAAAGAGTTTTTGTTGTTAGTAGTGTTTGTTGCCATACCTGAAGGATAACATTGTACTTTTTCAGTGTGGAGTGAGTCTGAAACTGCAGAGCGTATCAGTGTAAGTAATTTGACCTGTCATGAAAAAATAACATTTTATGGCATTTCATTGGTCTTTCAATCCTAATATTGATTGACTGCAGCCCTTTACGATTCTCCATCTTAAGTTAGATCCAAACTTCCTATTACTTCTCTATATGTACTTTTTCCTCTTTATTTTGTCCAAGAACTTACTCCTGGGTCTTCCTCTGGGAACTTTTCCTCTTTTTTTCTTCAATTGTGCTCTTCATATACCCGTTGTCTCTCAGGTTGTTCCCTATCCGTCTCCTTCTCCTTATCTGTAGAGTGGACCTCGTGGTCCTTTTCTCTTCTAATCTTCAATAAACTTCGCCATTTCTTATTTTTTCCGTCGATTTTTCGCCAGCATCCTCCTCCAGCACCAGGTTTTGAAGGCTTTTAGTCTGTTCTGGTCTAATTCTTCAATGGCCCATGCTTCCGATTAATAGAGTGCCACGCTCTACACAAATTTTTTCACGTACTGTTTCCTAGTTTCGCACGCACATCACACGCAGCAGTTGTCTTTTTACCATGAACGCTTTCTTTGCTTGGGCCATTCTTCGAAAAAGAATTTAAGGTCTTATCTTAGGGTTTGAAGATGTATAAGGTTTTATCTTGAGTGCTCACTGGAGATACTGCTACTTTACAACTACATATATACAAACATACCCATCACACCGTTCCCTTCCGGGGTAGGAACAGTCAAAATGTTTCACTCGTTAATACATAATTGTACACCTAACTCTGCTTCAATAATTTCCTCCATACTGACCTATCCTTGCAAACCTCTTTTGCCTCATTTACCCCCATACACTGTTTCATGCACGCCCACCTGTTTTTAAAACTCCTCATATTTCTGTTAAGAATTTCCTCAACCGCAACTTTCTCGGCCTACCTCTACCTCTCACACCATTCATTCTACTCTCATATATCTGTTACGTTATTCGACTCTCGTCCATTCTCTCCACATGGCCAAACCAACGAAGCACACTCCTTTCATACACGTCCATTACTGGAGCATTTAACCCACATTCATTCATGACCCACTCATTCCTGACTCTATCCATCCTACATTTGCCGCAAATACTCCTCAGATAACTCATACCCACGGCGTTAAGTCTACTCTTATGTCTATCCTACTTTACGACTTATAATGAAATTAGACATACTTAATGATAAGTGAAGAAAGTGGTGATGTAATGAAGAAAGTGGAGACTGAATGTTTCGTTTGCTGAATTGGAGCAATATCTCGATTTACATTACTCTGTTACAAACCCCAAAATGCAAATGTACAAATGATTACCTCGATCAATGCAGTAATGGAACTCAGTCATATTTCTTGAGTGATAGTTTGGAAATGGGGACAAGGGATTTTCTGCTCGGAATCCCGCTTAGTTAGTTATTTTGAATACCATGATCTTGACAATGGAATCGCCGTTGAAACCGATTTTGGCCAGTAGACAGCTATATAGAAATCAGTCATTAGAATGGTTACTTTATCCTCTGAAAGAGTAGTTTCCACGAAACTGCCAGCTGATGATTATATGCTACTTTGATTTTTCTCACTCGAAACTCCTTTGGCTTTATTCAACCCATGGTAGCGATAGAATTTTGTTCTCACTAAATGTATTGTCTTCTTCATTTGTTTATTTCATAATGAGCGCCATCAATTTGATGTAATCGGCCTCCATCATTCTGAGGGAGTTAGACACAACTGAGGAATTTAAACGTCAGCAGACAAATCCCCTAACTGGTGGAATAAACGAGAAGATTTCACCAGAGTGATTTGTCGATAGAAACCCAAATATCCTATTTTTTATTATTTTGCTAACATAAGGTGATCATAACGTTCCGTTATTCATTTTCACTTTAAATCTATGAATTCTATTTTATTTTGATTGCATTTTACAATACACTAAGGATTTAAAATTAGTAGAAAAAATCTTAACGAGTGTGATTGACTAAATATTTGGAATTTTCTACAAAGAGATAAAACTTTTACAATTAGGTAACTAAGTTTCGATTTTATTTCATCATCTTCAAATAACTATTTATCCCTAATATCTACGCATGCTAAGAGTAAAAAAGGAAACTGCTTTCTTCAATTTTATACCTGGTTTTAATCTATGAACATCGAAACCGAGGTAGTAATCAAACTTTTCTTCATTTTTTATCCTTCTATTTCTATATCTTTTTTCAAAGATAATGTAAAAATTTATCCCTCAATCACAAGAATTTTCCGAATTTTATCGGAAATTATATTATTGCTTCATTTTTACCCTTGTTCAGAACTCAATTCTCACTGAAAATCTTATTCACTTTGCACTAATTTTTCGAAGTGGCCTACCGAAATTTAAACGTGTTGACTGTTGGTACCCCTTATGAAGCCGACTGAGGATGGATAGGGTCAGGAATGAGAGGGTATTAAATGAATGTGAGTAAGATGCTCCAGTAATGGACATATATGAAAGTAGTGTGCTTAGTTGGTTTGTCTATCTTGAGAGAACGGATGAGAGTGGAATAACGAAACAGATATATATTAGAGTGAAATGAATGGTGCGAGAGGGAGAGGTAGGCCGAGAAATTTGTGGTTGAATGTGGCTGAGGAAATTCTTAGGAAGAGGAATATTAGGAGTGTTAAAAACAAGAGGGCGTGTATGAAGCAGTGCATGGGGGTAAATGAGGCAAAAGAGGTTTGCAAGGATTGGTCAATATGGAGGAAATTATTGAAGCAGAGTTAGTAGTAAGGTAACTTGTATTCAGGTAACTGGAAAATATTTTCTTACATGTTTGGTTCTTTATGCCTTAAAGATTATCAGAATGCAGTGATGTTAGATATAAATTTCTATTTCCAAACCTCAAAAAATCGCGTTGAATTAAAATGCATCGATCCTATACGTTTTTCATTTTTTTCCGTCAAATACCACTCAAGTTACCCATTCTTTAAAAGTCATATTTAATGCTTCAACCAAGTTATAAACGCTTGCTAAAAAGAATGACATATGGAGAAGTATAAGGAACAGGAGGACAGGACTTGTGAGGCACATTCTGAGGAACGAGAGCATGAGAAAGACGATACTAGAAGGAATGACTGAAGGGGAAAGATGAAGAGGAAGACCTCGACTCGATTATACGAAGCAGGATTGCAGGTTATTGGAGGATTTGAACTGAACCAGCCGTCAGGAACTGAAAAAAAGAGCCGACTGCTGCAGAACAATCTAAGGATTGAATACCTAAGAAGAAAACGCTTCAACGATAACGACCCTGCTAGCAGCAATACACATCGAGACGTCGCTCTACTCTGGCCACTTCTACCAAAGTCCAATTCCACTCGTGGAGAGACGTGTCTCAGTGCATTGTGACGCGCGGCCGCATCCGAGGAGTCCGGTCCCCCTCGCGCCGCCGCCGACTCCATCTCTCGGACGTGGGCGGAGTTTGCGGCGGTGGCGTCGTCGTCGGCGGCGCCCTCTTGAAACCGAATTATAAGCGGCGGCGGTGGTGAGAGGTGGGTAGACGATGGTCGCCATGGCAGGTGGGGTGTGGATGGAAAGGGTTTTTCGGAGGACAAAGAGGCATGGGAGGAGGAGGAGGAGTAGGCAGAAGAAATAATAACGGCCGATGAGGCGGTGGGTGGGGGGAGGTGAGGGCGAATTGAGGAGCGGAAGTTGTGTGGGAATGGGACGATCGCGAGGGAATGTGAAATTAAAGGTAGCATTAGGCAATCAGACTCTGTCACGACCGAGAGCCGAAATGTCCGTCATTTACCATCATACTACTCACTCACTCCCTCCGCAGACGAGAGGAGGAGGAGGAGGAAAAAAACTAATAATAAAAGAGAAGAGACACGGGTTACGGAGAGAGGGATTCCTCCTGCCTCTTTCAACCGCCACCTCCGTCCACTCTCCTCCTGGTCCCCCGCCCGTGTAACCGCTTCGTCTCCGCCCCCGTTGGGCTCCGCGGGGCGGCGGGGGGGCGGAGGGTGGACCCCGTGAGCTGACGGGATGAGGGGGCGACTCCGTGCCCTTTGGCGGAATTTATTTGATTTCCCTATAGTCCAGGGATTCCCAACCGGTGGTACGCGGGAACGTTTCAGCTGGTACGCGTGTACCGAGGGGCATGCAACTCGGAGAAATGGTGTACGCTTGTCGAGAAATGGTAGCGAAATGGACAGAAATGGCTAGATATGGACAGTAATGGATGGAAATGGACAGAAATGGATGGAAATGGACAGAAATGGTTAGAAATGGATAGCAATGGACAAAAATGGTTAGAAATGAACAGAAATGGTTAGAAATGGATGGAAATGGACAGAGATGGATAGAAATGGACAGAGATGTTTAGAAATGGACAGAGATGTTTAGAAATGGACAGAGATGGTTAGAAATGGATATAAATAGATATAAATGGACAGAAATGGATAGAAATGGACAAAAATGATTAGAAATGGACAGAAATGGATAGAAATGGACAGAAGTTGATAGAAATGGACAGAAATGGGTAGAAATGGACAGAAATGGATGGAAATGGTTAGAAATGGATATTAATGGACATAAATGGTTAGAAATGGATAGAAATGGACAAAAATGGTTAGAAATGGATATAAATGGTTAGAAATGGACAAAAATGGTTAGAAATGGACAGAAATGGTTAGAAATGAATAGAAATGGACAGAAATGGTTAGAAATGAATAGAAATGGACAGAAATGGTTAGAAATGGACAGAAATGGTTATAAATGGACAGAAATGGTTAGAAATGAATAGAAATGGATAGAAATGAATAGAAATGGATAGAAATGGACAGAAATGGCTTAAATGGAAATGTGGTGTATTATTGTTTTTGAAGTTGCGTACCCCTCGGCGTGTACTACTTATATAACATTATGCTTTTCGATCTATGAGTAATAAACAAAACTGTCATTTGCGATAATCGTTTTATTTTATCCTTTATTATAAAAATGTTAGTAATGTGCAATCCCTATATATTTTAAAATAAAAATTCGCAAGAAAAATTGAAAAAATCTTTATATATTTATTGTTGTCTTGATAAAGGGTTGAAAAAACCGAAATCCAAGTGTATTAATAATTAAATATTAAGTTTTCTCAGTAATTTAATTAAAATAAAACAAGCCATTGGACACTTTTCCGACAATAAATATATGTTTCTAAAAAAATATAGGACTGTTGGTACGCCAAAATTTCTAAAACTTCAAGTGGTACGCAGTTGCTAAAAGATTGAGAACCCCTGCCCTATACCATTGGGCGATGGAGGGGGAGCAACGAAAGTAAGAGGGCAAGTTTGTTAGAGTAGGGGCTTTCTGAAGAGCGATCGCGACCGGGGGCGGGGGGCAGGGAATGATAGGGTACCCTTAGGGTTCTCCGAGGCGCTTCCCCCTGCACCCCTGGAATACCCCTTCGTCTCCAACCCTTGTCATTTCGCCCAATCTCTATCCGCTGCAAGGCTCCTGAAGCCAATTTCCATCCCCCCACACGGGTCCGCCTCCCCCCAATCCTCACTCGCCCATTTCATTCCATTTATATGCCGATGATTCCTACGGTATTATTTTAAACGAATCCATTTCGAATTGTTTCGTATTTTCCTCGACCCTCCACGGCCTCCTTGCGTGTGCTTGCCTGCTTTGCTCTCTACGCCTCTTTCTCAGCATATTATGAGTGTGGGAAGTCTTCCCCTGGAGTTTTTTTAAATTCGATTTAACGCTTAAGTCGTTGCGCACCCACCTCTGAGCCTCCCACCGTAGGTGATTCACTCCTGGTAACAATTCATGCTCGTCATCCTCTTCCTTCTTCTTCTCTGGCCAACAATCCGTAGATTCGTCTGCAGCAGTCGTTTTCCGTCTTCATTCCTCCCGATCTTCAGCCATCCCCTTCAACTCCATGTAGGATTGGATTGGATATTTGGGGAGGCGACCGACGGCTAAGGTCATTTGCGCCATACGGGACAGGTAAGGGAGGAAGGGTGGATAGAAACCCGGCGTCGGCATTAGCCTGCTCTAAACGAAAGGCGCCAAGGGGACCACGGTGTAACGTCTCATCCGACAGACTGAGAACTGCACTTAGGCGCCCTCCACAAGGTACTCAAGTAGGGATCGGGTTTCCTTCCAAGAAGGAATGGCAGCCCATATCCTCTACAATCTGTTAGACGTATTCCTTTCTGGGTGTGCCTCTCGCATTTCTACCCTGAATTGAGTCCTCTATAATGGTTCCTAACAGTCCCTCATGTCTTAAAAAGTGGCCTATCCAGGTGTCTCATCTCTCTCTTATTGTGTTCCACAGACATGGCACCTCCTCAGCTCTGCGTAGTACCGCTTTATTAGTCACCCTCTCCAACAAAGATATTTTAAGGATTCTCCGGTGGCACCACATCTCAAAGGCCTCTATTGTCTTTCTACCATTCATACCAAGTGTCCATGTCTCACTTCCATAAAACATGGCACTCCACACAAATGTCTTGAGTAGAAGTTTTCTTAAATGCAAATTAATTTTCTGGAAGTTAAGAGCCTTTTCTTTTTATAAAAGCTGCCTTGGCCTGATTAATCCTGCTGATGAGATCTTTGGCACTAACTCTGTCTGATGTGACTTCCAAGCTGTTGTTTCTACCAAACTACCAAGTTGCTTCCAAGGCGCTGGAACTTTTGTACTGCATCGAGTCTTTGACCATTTAGCATGACTTCGGAATCAGTTCCCATTCTGCTCATGACAAGGATATGTCTTTTCTCCGTTGATGTCCATACTGTATTAGTTACTGACTGCCTCCAACTCTCTCAACATGCTTGATAAGCATTCTTCGCTTTCATCCTTTCCATCGAAAATTATTGCGGCTCCCTTTTCAGTCATTCCCCAGATCTTGATATTTCCTTACTCTACATCTAGCAATGGAAATTAAGGAGACTGTTTGTGTCCGGCGAAAATTGGCGAAACTTGCTTAAAATTGTGAAATGAAAGCTGTAACTCAGTAGATTCACATAAACTTTATTAACGACCTCGGTTTCGACTTATGAAGTCATATTAGCTGACCTGATGAAATCATCATTGGTCGTTCAATCCTAAGATTAGTTGACTGTAGCCCTCCACCCTTCCCTATCTAATGGTAGTTCCCCTACCTCCTCGTATATCTTCCTATGTACTTTCCTCTTTATTTGATCCATGCACTGGGTCTTCCTCTGGGGACTTTTCCCTCTATTTTTCCTTCAATTATGTTCCTCACAAACCCATTGTGTCTCATTGAGTGTCCAATCCATCTGGTTCTTCTTATCTGTATGGTGTTCCATATGGTCCTTTCCTCTTCTACTCTTCTATACATTTCCTCATTTCTTATTTTTTCCGTCCATTTCATCTTCAGCATCCTCCTCCAGCACCAGGTTTCGAAAGTTTTTAGTCTGTTCTGTTCAGCCATCCCATCGGTCTATGCTTCCATTCCATAGAGTGACACGCTCCACTCGAATGTTTTCACATACTGATTCCTGGTATCTAGTCCCATCTTCTTCGAGCACAGCAGTTGTCTTTTTCCCATGGACGCCATCTTAGCCTGGGCTTAGCCTCCAATTGATGTCCGCTGTACTTCTTTCGTCCCACGTGATGGTAGTTCCGAGGTAGGTGAAGGAATCCACTTGCTATAGTTTCTCTCCTCCTAGGGTGACTTCTAAACTAAGCATCTCTTCCACATACTAGCATTTCAGTCTTCGTCTTGTATATTTTCATGTTGTATTCTTGGGGAATCAGGTCGATTACGATTAGTGACCTTTGAAGAAAATCGCGATTTCTAGTTATAGATACGATATCATCTGCGAAGCGGAGCGTGTTTATTATTCTCCGTTTATCTTTATTCCGCAAATTTATTTATATTATATAGTTTATGTATTTGATTATAAATACATATTTGTAATAGCGCAAAAATATTGTTCTGTAGGACTGAAATTCCGAACAAACAACAAAATATGGATGCCTTAGTTTTTTACTATACTCATTTACGGTGAAAAAGCCTTCACGTCGGAAGGTTTTTTTGGGTTTCTAAAAGATATTCTGTGCTGAAATTGATTTATTTGAGGTGTAGTTGAGTAAACATTAATCAAACCCACTATTAAATTTCTGACGAGATCTACGTGTTAGAAATGCCTCATTTTTAAATACTTAAGTCTCCTTGGAGCGCATACACGTACCATTTGCTTACATCTATCAAGATATCATGACGAGTACACACTCGTGTTTCTCGCTTAAATATCGGATTCCGCGCAGGTAACCCAAGTTAAAACAATGCTTTGAATAAGGCGACACTATTCAAGTATAATTCCCACCTCATTTGTAGTCACAGGTGGCATGGTTGGGTCATGTTGGATGAATGGGAATCGAATGAATGCCAAAATTAATTCTTAATAGCAAGATGGAAGGGGTAAGGAAGAGAGGTAGACCGCGGAAGAGATGGCTACAGGATGCAGAAGAAGACTTGAAGGCAATGGGAGTCACGAGATGGAGGGAGAAAGCAAAAAGAAGAAATAAATGGAGGCACATTGTAGAGGAAGCTAAGGCCCACACTGGGCTGTAGAGCTGTGGATGATGATGATGATGATTTGAATAAGGCGACATTATTCAAATATAATTCTCACCTTATCTGCAGTCATACGTAAATGCGTGATGATGTCCACATTAAAAGCAAATGCACATCAACGAAGTGATTCAAGATTTTTGTTTTACTAACAACGAAAAATTGGTAGAAAGTGCAATCAATGACTAACGATCATGCTCCCGCCATTTTAACTTACTTACTGTAGCTTCAATTCATAAATATAATTGAAGTGGTTTTATCAAAAATGATTCGAATAAATGATAAAAAATTAGGAATTAAAGATGAAATGTTCTCCCGTTATAAGTGTCTGCTGGCGATAAAAGTGATTCCTCTGTTCGATTTATTATGAGCGCTTTTCCCATTCATGCTTTTAGAATGGTATGAGTTTGATACAGTATGCGTACAAAGATGCCGAGTTCATCACATTCCTGGGTCAGTAAAACGCCCATTTTTTCTATTTGCGCAACAGGTTATTTACAAAAATGCTGATTTCTCCTCGAAAAGCTGAATGGACTTGAATCATTGATTCAGCCTATGATTCCACTTAAGTCAAATATCAATTTATTTCCATCAGCAATACGGTGACCGAGACATTTCCGACAGTGCTGTGGAGGATTATTGAAGGAGTTTTAAGGGACAAGAAAGGCATTTCCTTGTTAGGTATCCGTTTCCTTGCTCTCCCGTTGGGTGGATTTCATGATTCTAGTAGAGAGATTCTTGAGTGTGTAAATTACTTTTATGCAAAAAAGAAAGGTTAGTTTTTCAGCGTCAAATCTTTTTCCCACTTCTTGTATGGAATACTCAACAATACTCTCTTATTTCCTTTGAAAATACATGTCCACCCTTAAATTTCACGCTGAAGAGCACGCTAAGCGTTATTATGGCTAATGGGCTATATTTATAATTTGAAGTTAATGGCTTAAAGATGTATTCAGAGGATATTTTCAGGAAAAAGGCTACACTACTTCTGTTACTAAGAACATTTTAAATGACTATTTGGAACTTTGGGGAAGTTAAAGATAAAATTCATATTTAGTTTTGTGAAGAAAGTCTTTTAGACTCTAGTGCTCTACAAAACTGCGACTTCGAATTTGCCTTCTGGGTTTAGGCTTCTATCGCTCGATAACCACCTAAGAAAGAGCCTCTGTGATATTCGCCGCCGTGTTTTTTGCGCACCATATCTCCCTGACTCATTACATATTCTATTTTTTGAACTACTAAAATTCCTATAGAATTAACTCTTTTTTTCGACTCTCAGTCACCTTTTAACTCATTTAGAATTTTTTGCATATTTTCCCCGCTCAGCCAATCATATGCCTTTTAAACTGAAGATGCGCATCGCACTTTATGCTGGAACTATGTACTTCTTTCAAGCTCTTTCTACTATGCACACAATTATTCTCTTCCTAATGAATGAGAGTAAAGGTAATTTTCCTCATAGATAAATTTTTATTCGACCTAGGTTTCGATGTACTACTTCATCATCAAACCTGTGGCCTTATAATGATGTATTACATCGATGATATAATGATAAATTCTTTCCACCACATCAAGTTCTTCTTCTTCTTCTTCTACTTCTCTTTTTACTCCTTCTACTTCTATTTTTGTACCTCGTCTCTTCTGGCATTATAGTCCTCGTTCGTGTAGCCTTTTCCCGAAATGGTTTCTTTTTATTCTTATTTTATCATTTTTCTCCTAAATATCTCCCCAAAACCCACTGACTACTTCGCAAACAAACCATGGTCTCTACAAACTCCATCAAAATTTCTACATATTTCACGTAAACGTGGGTTTCACTATTTCTTTTGTGTATGTTTTCCTCCTCGGCTAAAACATTCCCACTAGACATCATTTTTTAGAATTATCTCTCTTTTACTTGTAGGCGTTCGCTTTCTGGTTTGCTCCTTGAGAAGTCTCCACGACAGCCCATCTAAAGTTTCTGATTTTGCATTTGTCCTCACTGCATCTTAACTTGCGCAACTTTCTCTCCTTTCTATATTGGATTAAGCTACATATGCAAGAAATTAAAAAAATCTTTTTATCACCTCTAAAACCATTCGCCATACGTCCATATTTCCTCGTGTTTTTTAAATTTTTCTTCTCGATTTTTTGTAATCATTCTTTGAACGCTGTACGTATTGCATTCTAAATACTGCTTCCTCGTATTTGGCAGTGGTCATATTTTCACTGCTAGATTCACATCTTATATCTGTGCCTCATTCCTCTTAATAGTCTGTCTTTTCACTTTTCATGCCAATTATTATGAATATGCAACTCCTCAACCCAAATTATCAATGATTAGAAGAATGAGTATTAAGCTAATCAATTTCATGCGCAGTATGCGTCCGTGTAAATCATATTTCAACGACGAAAATCCCATTCCAATAAGCATTCTCCCCAAATTATAATTATAATGAGGGGCATATCTGCCGACGCATACCTGCTGACATTAAGCTATACTGCCATGCCAGCTGTCTTTAGTTCTCTTAAAAGTATCGCTGTTACTAAATATGACTAAGTTGTCAACAGAAATCATGCTTCTTTCTCTTTTTCCGAAATATTTGTTGTTAGTAATGATAAAGTTCTGACTTTCCCAAGAATGGGGCAAATTATTTGGATTCAGAGCAGTTTACGAGTCACTATTACTGTTCATTTTGAATATCATCGTAACTGCTTCTTATTCATAAGTATCATATGGAAATAACTAACGTTTTGATACCAAAATATCAGTCGATGAAATGCTTACGTAAACCTACTTAAAAGAAAAAACTTACTAATACTAATACTTACTTACTAATACTTACTTAAAAGAAAAAACTTACTGTTATTATCTCGAATATGACGGTTGAACATGTCCTTGTGGAACTATTATTGTACTATTGCCACATGTTCAGCCTTTCAAGGGTAATTAATTTGGTAGAAAATACACACTGAATCGTAGGTTATCATTGCTACCATAAAAGTGCATAAAACTGACCTTTTCGATGGTCCTGGAAATACTATTTATAAAACAAGAGGGACAATTTCATTGCATAAAGCCGTTTATTTGGAGAATCTCAGTTGAGTACTTCTTAAATATTCCATTTTGTTAGCTGCCAGGTTAAAGAAAAGCTTATGTTTCCTCAATTCTATGGTAAATAAGCATTCATCTCTACAAGCGTCCAAGATTCAAAGATTATCTATTACCGTGGGAGCAACATTGAGAATTTAGACAGTTTCTGGCTTTCTATACTGAGCGAGTGGGTTTGATAATGGTTGATGACGGAAATAACCCTTAAGGAGAACCGATTCCTGCTCTAAATATGACAGTAATGTTTGTTCATAGAAGCCAATTTATAAGATCCAAGAGGAACCATTCACAAAAATTAAAAGATATTTAAAATCGCATGAAGAAATTGAAAACTGCAATCATTTACATTATAAATCAGACATTAAAATTGCAATCCGATATCCTGGAATCTATTAAATTAAAAAGGAACAAATTAAATCTAAACGAAAGAAAAATCGTTCTAGCCCTAGAACTAATGACCCAGGCTCCAAAAATAATAGTTAAATAAGCTTTAAATTCTAACTTGAACTCCATGAAGCTTCGTTTCTTAGTTTTATTTATTGAGTTGAAAACAAAGGATTCACAAAAAATTCCTTTTTGAAACTAACCCGAAATACGTGCAGTTATATTGATGAAAGAGGGAAAGATTAACAAAATGAAAAATGTTCTTAAAAGCCAATTTTCACCGGCCGCAATCCATGATAACTTGAATCTACCCGTTTATGCTGCGTTTATTGAGGCATTTTAATTGCATGTGAAGAAGTTGCTAAAATATCTTACAATTAGTTGCATAAGGGGAATTTTTTCAGGCCTTTAATTTCGTTTATTTTACGACGTAATGCATTTTGGGTCCTTTTAGGGTCTGAGCAATGATTATCACTTCTGATCCGGCAAGTCAGCGCTTTTTTGCGCTGTAAAGTAAAAGGCAAAAGTTTCGAATTTATGCTTCTGCATTCTTTTGGTAGTAAAAGAAATCTTGGCTACGAAGTTTCTTTTTGGTTGAAGTAAGCCAAGTTCGGGAAGTTAGAAAATACAATATATACTAGATGATGGCATGTACAACATTATTCTGCTCGGAATGCATTGGGAATGAGAATGCATTATCATGCTCAATCTTGTTGCCCCGATAGTAATATCAAGGAAACTTGAGCACTACGGCCTCGTAATTTATTTATTTTATTTTATTTTATTTTATCTTCACTACCCCGAATACAGCACGATGTGCCAATTTACGTTGGGTGGATAACAGTAACAACGGACACGACACAAACACCCATGTCCTGGGCAGATAATATTCTACCCAGGCGGGACTCGAACCCGCGACCCTAGGGTTAGCAGGCGAGGACTTTACCCCGCCGCCACCGGGGTAATACAACATATTTAGGCAAAACACTTCTCCAATGGTCGTCATTATTGGCACCTCTCGTGCAAAGAAAGACAAATAATATTTGCTGAGTTGGTTTAGCGGAAACGTCAGTTACTATCGACAAGCTCTCAACCAGATAATAGTAAATACACCTCGATAGTAATGTTATGCGGTGAGAAGTCTGTGGTCTTCTTATAATTCTGCGTTGTTCCGCAGCGATAAAATCTGAATTCGCCTATAAACATACTAATGAGAGTTATTGCTATGGTTGTACTCAATTTCGTACATTTCATTTCAAGAATCGCTCTGATCAATTTCTCGTATTCAAGAGTAATTGTTTTTAAATTTCATTCTATTTCTCATAAATGATGTACCTATTCCATACAATTCTCGTTAAGTACTGTGAAACCAACGGGACACTGAAATATTGGACCTATCTCGTATCGGTCAGCGAATAAACGAGACGTATTATCTTATTGGAGATGGGTACGTTTGTAAAACATGAGTCCGCGGTGAGGTTGTATTAGATGTTGCAAACATTTTGCCTTGAGAATGGCTAAAAGGGAAGAAAAAGTGAAGATAGTAAGTGTTATGATGTTTCCCTTAATGTCGGTGCAAAAATTATGTAGACTCGAGTTTGGACACTGATTAAAAATGAGCCGTGGTACCCATATGAATGCGAGTTACACCAAAATTGAACTGGTTTTATTTTACGTTTAACTCTGGTTGTTGATTATTTTTACATATACAAGCGAGTTCTATACAGCCGTCGGCCGTCTCTCGCACCCTCTCTTCTCCAAGCCTCCTTGTCTCTCCAGTCTTCATTCTCTAATTGTCTCCTTTTCATATCTTGGGTGACTTGCTTTGTCCAGTCTTCTGGTGGTCGTCCTCTCTTCCTCCTTCCGGGTGGTTGCCAATTTAATATCTTTTTTGGCCAACGTTTCTCCTCCATTCTTTTTACGTGTCCATACCATTTTAGCCGTCTTTTCTCTATTTCTTGTATGATGTTTTCTTCTACTTGCATAATTTTTCTTATATTTTCATTTCTTATTCTTTGTAGTTTAGATTTTCTGCTGCTTCTTCTTAGAAAATCCATTTCTACGACCTCCAGTCTCTGCCTATCCCTTTTGGTCATTTCTCATGTCTCTGCTCCGTAAAGGAGTATACTCTGAATAATTGTTTTATATATTTGCAATTTTGTTTTCCTACTTATGTCTTTTGACCATAATATGCTATTCATTTTATTTATTGCGAATTTTGACTGATGTATTCTATTTGTTATCTCTTTTTTACTGGTTCCTTCTTTTCCAATCGTTACACCTAAGTATATATACTCACTACAGACTTCGATGGTATTTCCTTCTATTTCCAGATTCTTTGCCTTCTCATTAATTACCATATATTTTATTTGTTGAAATTTACTTTCAGGCCCGCCTTATTGTATGTTTCTATCAATTTCCTCATCATATATTCCGCATCGTACTTATCTTTTTTTTACATTACACTCTCCATTTTTTATTCCGGTGAGAACAAAAAAAGTGCCGGTTTTTTGCCGTTTTCGAACGGAGCGCTCTCTTTGACATTTAATAGTGAAGAAACTTGAAGTTTAATCGTAATGAACGTGTAATATTGTGTGGGAAAAACATATTTAATTGTATTTTTAAACGTTCAGTTCTATCTTTGGTGCCATAAAAAAGTTATAAACAAGTTTATGAAACAACGTTTTCTTGGTTAGGAAAAGTGGTAGAAACAATATATTGGTCTTGTTCTGAAGCTCTTTTCAGCAGTATTTAATGTCAATTACCATCGGAAACTCACATTTTGATATCGATTTTTAACGAGTTAATAAACAACCGAGTATTTTAGCGGGCTCGAGCCAGCGGTAAGACGGCCGTTTTCGCGAAAGTTGGTGAAACGTGGTGAGCACTGTTGCAAATTGCCGGTCGCGGTCCGTCCATGTATTGGAATCTCTTTGGGCGCATTGGAGAAATTCAGTGCATCGAGAAAAGGCCCTCATGAGTAAAAGATGATGGAAAATGGTTGGATACTAAAAAGAGCACAGTTGCTACCTAAAATAAAATTCATGAAAAGAGCGTGTGCAGCGATTGTTTTCGCCATTCGAGGCAATGCACAGAAGGAGCGTATGAGTAACGGGTTCGGCCCGCAACCCGCAAGTGGCAGCAGGGCTCATACTTTCACCACCCCTCAAGCGAAGAAGGCTGTCTCATCGCTAGCTCGAGTCCACTAAAATACTCGGTTGTTTATTAACTCGTTAAAAAATTGATATCACAATGTGAGTTTACGATGGTAATTGACATTAAATACTGCTGAAAAGGGCTTCAAAACTAGACCAATATCTTGCTTCTACCACTTTTCCTAACCAAGAAAACGTTGTTTCATAAACTTGTTTATAACTTTTTTATGGCACAAAAGAAAGAACTGAACGTTTAAAAATACATTTAAATATGTTTTTCCCACACAATATTACACGTTCATTACGATTAAACTTCAAGTTTCTTCACTATTAAATGTCAAAGAGAGCGCTCCGTTCGAAAACGGCAAAAAACCGGCACTTTTTTGTTCTCACCGGAATAAAAAATGGAGAGTGTAATGTAAAAATAAACGACAACCAGAGTTAAACGTAAAATAAAACCAGCTAAATTTTGGTGTAACTCGCATTCATATGGGTACCAAGGCTCATTTTTAATCAGTGTCCAAACTCGAGTCTACATAATTTTTGCACCGACAGTAGGTATCGATTATAAATCAAGAAAGCTTTCCATTTTTCAATTATGTGTTACACGCCTGAAGAAATATTTTAGAAATATGATAATCAAGTGGGTATATGGGACGGAGTTATTTAATTTTCACGCGTGTGAAATGGCTCATCTTTGATCTTTGGCAAATAAAGTATTTATCGGAATGAATAATTCATGCACCAAATGCAAACAAGCTCAAGGAAGAGTTGCCTACAGCGGGTTGGGCGTTGGCTGCCTTTGGCGAAACGCGTAACCAATGGTAACTGACGCCATCAACCTTGATTGCCGGCGACCATTGGACCGAGAGAGTATATACTTAAATTTTAAGGAGGAAATGTGTATACCTGCTTATTAAACTGGCAATCTTCCGAGGTTTTTTAAGTGCTTATAATTCGATCGTTTTTTTTTTTCGAATAAATTTGATTCTATCCTGCTGCGTCCAGAATTTTCCCTTATAATGATTGACCGTTACTTTATCAATTTTCCAATTTTCTCAGTTTTCTGAAATGCCAACTGTTTCTGAGAGCTTCTTTTTGCTCTCATTCCCCCAAAATCTCTTTTAACTTCATCGCCAGTCATTTGGTTGCGAAGGCACTCAAGACTGTGAGCAAGAAAAGAGAATTCATTCCGTTCCTGGCATAAGACAAAATTTCGACTTTAAGGTAGTTTGAGCGAAATTATATTTCTCCTGGAAATCAATGAATTTGGTCTCATTTTAATGAAAAATATCCTAATCTTCCAGAAATATCAGCCCCTTACCGAACTAATTTCCTAGATTTTTGACAAATAATACCAGCCATTTTACACGGGAAATGGTACGTGTATACATTCCAGAGAGACCTTATTTAAAAAATTGAGGCATTTCTAACACCTAGATCCTTTCAAAAAATTAACAGAGTGTAGTTTGTATCTTTTCTCGACTAATTTTGAAACTAAATCAAATTATTACCGCAGTATTTTTTTTTCAAAATCGCAAAAAACCTTCCGTTGTGAAGAAGTTTTGAAGGTACTGCTTGAAAAAAAAGAGTCAAATCAAAGACTTATGTAGATATTTTAATATGATTACTTAAAATTTCTGTCAAATGCCGGTATATTATTTTACTATTAATAATGCAATATTATATTAATGCTTCCTTCATCTGCTAAAATTTAAACGTATAATTCGAATATGGTCTCCATTATGACTAGGGAACTATCTCTCTCAAACTACCTTAGGTTTAGTATGATTTAGTTTTTTCCCGGCGAATAATACTCTACGTCCTACCTCATTACCGGCGAATAATATTATGAATAGGGAGTACGAGTGGCCCTCCGAAACCTCGGCAGTAAAAAGCTTATCCCGGTGGAAGACTTTCTCAATGCCTTAACTTTGCCAAACAGTCCAATTATGATGCATGTTGGTGACAGTGGAATGTTTCGTGTGATATTTCACAAAAATCTCGGTGGCACAGTGTAAGTAAGATATTTACGTACTACCCTTTGAGACGCCCCAAAGGGGTGTGGAACACTAGCAATGGAAAAGGAATTGGTAGGGAACGTGGGTGGGGAAGGACTGAGGTGAATCGTGCTAACGATGTGTCAAATGCCAGAGTCATACTATTTTTTGTGCTAACTACCAATGGTGTGACGGAATGAAGAATGTACCTTTGTGCCTGTCAGTTTGCCAATGTTTCTATCTCATTTTGTCTCTTCTGTCAGTTCCTGAGATAAACCGAGTGATGCCCGAGGAAAGAATAACTGAGTTCGACTGTATGCAACGACCTCAGCCAAAGGTTTACATTCTAGCGTCGAATTCCGGGTCACTGTAGTCATGCGGAATATCTTAATGTTTCCTTGGCCCGTTTCAAGATACGAACCTAAAAGTTTACCCTGCTTCCCTTTTTGAAGTAAAATTAGTATTTCCAATCAGCAAGTTGTGTAATATATTGCATCAATAACTCGTAATACATCGGCTAAAAAATGAAGCTAATTTAAAATATTTTTAAATAAAATTTTCAGGTTATAGTTAAAATTCAAATGATAATGGCGACGTCAGAGAATAGTAAGAAAAATTTTAGACGTGTGTATATGAAGTGACTAATTGAGATTGATTGGTATTTCAATTTTTTTAATTACAACGGGATGCCATTAGCTGAGTCAGAAACTGGGGAATATTTCAAAGAAAATTAAGTTTTTTTAACTTGAGAATGAGTAAAAGGTCAAGTTTTCTTATTATTTACGAAGTTGAAAGCATTGTTGAAAAGGTTTTGAAAGGTCACTTCCATCCACCGCCCATAATCCGCACAGATTTAATAGATGAAATTTGATTTTGACATTTTGAGCTCAATTTAATACGGACTAATGCCGTTAAAATATACTGCCATGCGTTTGGTTAATATTCCTGCATAATTATTCGTATCTCGCTATTATTATGAAAACGTATGCATTTTTCATGAGCGTTTGCGGTGGAAGGAGAAATGACGTGAGGAATGTGTGGGCAATAAAATAATTGGACTGGATGCTCCGGTAATGAACATTTTTCGAAAACAGCGAGCTCAATTGGTTTGGTCATGTCGTAAGAATGAAGATGATCCGAATGATGAAGTATATTAATGATGGAGAATAATTGAATTGTGAGGAAAATGTTTAGCGATACAGCTATAGTTAAATGTGATCGAAGTTAGTCATAACAGAATCGATCTTTGGTGCTGAAATACTAGAGGATGTGTGTGAATAAACGCGTAAGCGTAACTGATGCAAAAGGTTTTCAAGGACATGGCGGTATGAAGGAAAAGCTGCAAAGCTGACTTAACAGTCAGCTTTGCCGTTCTAGCAGAAATTTACGACTGTGCGTGATGGGTATGAATGCATGTGATTTATTCCGTCTCACCCTGACAGTTGAAGAAACGGACTCTTTCGGGTGAAGTCCGCATACTAGTTGGTCTGGCTGTTGTTTCGCACAATTAAGACGCAACAAGTACTTTTAAAACAAGTTTTCGTTCAATCGTTGTAGGAAATAATGACCATGATCACATTAATTTTATCTTCAATATTCATCACCAGGTTTTCGGGGATCAAGTATATGGAATTCAAATGCCACTAATATGCGTGGTAGATTCATGTATTTATGATGGCTGAAGCTCATTCCATTATATATAATCACTAAGGTATTTAAGCATCAAAAGTTAAATATTTATGAACTGATGCATAAAAAAGTAAATGTTAGCCAACCTCATATATTTTACATTTACTGTTTACACTAACTGTCAAATTCCAACTCTTCCATACTTTCAGCATAGTTCAGTCGAACTTTATAGCGTGCAAACTAGCAGATACTCAAGATATTTCATGGAAAAACTAAAATAAGATAAGATAAGATAAAGTTAATTTACTTTGGGACCATATAATCCCATGGAGCACAAGTACATGGCATTTACATTTGTTTATATTTTAAGCTGCTGATAAGATTTACTTTGTAGAAACAGCCACTAATATTACACAATTTACAAAAAATAAAACAAAGAAATAAGTAAATGTTACATTTTATATACTAATATTTAGAACATAAATACTCTTTCAGAGCTCTCTTGAATGCATACACTGATGTCAACGTCTTTATATTCTGAGGAAGAGAATTCCACAATTTACACGATGATACATAAAATGATTTATTATAATTAGTTGTTCTATGGCATGGTATTATTAAGTTCGAATTATTTCTAGTCATTCGCTTTTTTACCTTATTATATACATATTAGTCATATAAATACAATGGAATCTTTACATTTAATAATTTAAAAATAAATACACCCATTTGCAGCATACGTCTTTCTTCAATTTTTAACCAATTTAACATCTCATAATACGGGTTGACATGTTCATCGCGTGAGATATCATATATATATCGTATACAACAATTCTGTAATCTTTGTAGAATGGCAATTTGTTCTTTTGATATATTCGTGAACACCAGCGAGCAGTAATCTATATGTGGTAAAACTATAGAGGTTACCAGCTTTTGGCGTAGAGGAAAAGGTATTAGGTGTCCGAATTGCTTCAGCTGATAAAGTGTTTTCAAAACTTTATTAGAAATACTATGAACATGTGAGTTCCAAGTCAAGGTTCTATTTATAACAACTCCGAGATCGTTCACTTCATCAACATAATCAAGTTGTACTCGAACAGTTATTTTAGGGAGGCAATCAAAGTCAAGAGTTTATAAATGGAGAACTTCCTATTATTATTGGTTTCGTTTTTTGAGAGTTAAGTTTTAGGTCGTTGGCCGATGCCCATGCACATATAGCGTGACTCAGTAAAAACAAAACTTTGAACAGAATTTGACTAGAATTCCACGTGCTTATGGTCAATCAAATGCGTATCGTGGTGATGATACGACAACTAATGCGCAGTTTATCTCTGGCCACATACGTGAACTATGTTACACTATCACTTGAATTTATAAATCTTTCTACCTTCTCATGACATTCGTTGCTTACCTTGTAATTGCTATCCACATGTCTTAATTATTTTATAAATTATATAATTCTCCCCTCAGATGGGGTTGTAATGAAATTCTATGCGCCTCTTCCTTTTCATTAACTCCAATGCTCACGTCTTCATTTCACTATGCAACTCCTTTCATTTTCCCTGCCCTTCCTTATCCACGTATGCACTGTCTACTATTATTTCTTTCAAACCCATCCACGCGTCATTCACTCCACCGATATCTCTGCTTCGAGAAAGCATATCCTTAAGCATTCATCTTGCACCCGTGACGTTCTCTCACTGCATTGTCTAATAACCTCTCAATTTTACTCTCATTTATTTACGTACTATTCTCTTCCTCAGAGCTCACTTTCTTCCCAGATCTACTCGAAAGACGCCGTCTTTCATTTTTTGCTCTGCTAATGATCCTTGCATATAGCCATTTCTCTGTTTCTCTTTATATCTACATGCTGCCCTGCGAGCCGCCGTAAGGGCGTGCGGCTGGGGGGAGGGGTCCGGACACCAGCCATGCAAAGATGCAAGGGATAAGGTTTTGGGAGGTGAAATGGTGACATGTATTATGGGAGTGTATTTAGTGGAGCTCAGTTTTTATTGTGATCTCTTATTGTGCGCGGAAAGAACGAGTTTTTGTACATATCTGTTCGGCAATGTATCTCTCTTATTTTATCGCCTCTGTTATATCTAGAGATGTAGTTAGGCGTCATGATGATATTCTCTGTCTCGCTCTGAAACACGCCAGTTCTGAAGCCTCCCTCAATATCCCCAAAAATCCGTCCTTCACCAGGTCTCTTTATTCATAAACTGTTGCATATCATACTACAGTTATAACTCTTCGAATACTTTCAGCTACACGACCCTAGATTAGGAAAATGATAGAGATACTAAATCGTATTTCCCAACTAGTATCCTCGCTCTCTTGTTGACGATCGAGCTTGCACCTTGACTGTCACACATGCTATCTTCAACAATATTCTAACTGCAGAGCGAAAGTACCATCAAAAGTTGTATAAACGTCATACTTGTCCTTGGTGTCACATTTACATACAACATCCACTCTTCTCATTTCATTTCATTCTTCAACTCATTTTCTTCTCCATATCCATCTCTCTCATTCAAACTACCAAACTTACCGTTTGTATAGCGAAATCCGTCTCTTGATGGCCTAATCATATACAGCTATCGTCGCTCATAGTGGCTTCAGCCGTTCGTGGCTATTTTTGATATTATCAGTAAGTTATAAGAGAGTGTATGAAGTATACAGTTTACCTTTGCCACCTCTGCAGTACCCAAGCCACGCATAGCTTTGTATGTACGGCTTGCAAGTATGGCTTCTGACGCTTACATAGAGTGTCCAGCACTGGAAAACCGGGAATACAGGGGAGTCTCAGGGAATTTTATTTTCAGTGGAAATATCAGGATAATATCGAATTGACTCTGGAATTTTCTGTGGTGTCCATATATAAAACAGAAACGGAAGCAATGTGCCTTTTTTCGGCAAGTTGCTAAGTCAAATTACTCTTGCGTTGTCGTAATTTGCATTCCTGTAATCACCGAAAGTAGGTACAATGTTTTCTATATAGGTACATTGTGCTCTTATTGGTCATAGTCGTGGCGTAAAGAACGGCGGTAATCAGTGGCGTAAAGAACGTGCCTTTATCGGCAAGTTGCGAAGTCAAATTTCCCTTGCGTTGTCGCATTTAGCAAAATAAAGAAAAAGTCCATTCCTTCATTTTTCTAAGTTGTTGATCATTTTATATCAATGCTATTCTTAGAAAAGTCTGGTAGTAAAATAACCTTGTTCCTAAGCACCAGCATGACATTGTTAAAATCTAAGAAAGGGTGGTGATGTGATTTTCTCTCGAACTATTTTAAAGTTTTGTGTTTATTTTTCTCCAAATATGCAAGCTAAAAATAATCCTTTCGTTTAATCACCCAAAAAACATACCAAACATTTTCTTATAATTAACGATTAAAAAATCAATATTTCCTCTGGAAAAATAAAAGTTATTTCTGGAAAACCTGGGAATCTCAGGGAATTTTCAAATGCTCAGCTGCTGGACACCCTGATTACAGCGCTCAATCGGTTAATTTTGGCAAGTTTTTGCCAGTGTGCTGCTATAAAAACTAAAGGCTAGTTGTATTGTTCACCCGCCTTATTCTTCGACTAGAGCTTGGGTTTTTTCAAGGCTTACCTCTGGTGCCAGAATAGTTATGCCCACGATCGCCCCCTAGGAGATATATGGGATGTGCTGAACCACTGGGACTCCAAATTTATTTTTAAAATATATTTCGCTACTGAAATAATAATGTGACCAATGCTCAATTATTGTCATTTTATAAAATAAATGCATCAAATATACGATCATACCTCATTTTCAATTATATACAATGATCATTTGTCAAAAAATAACTTTCTTTAAAATAGTCATTAAATGTACGCAAAAGAATTGATTTTATATTTTCAAGCATGCTGTGCAAGGCTGAATTGGGGTCTTTTCAACTTTCCCTTCGGCAAATGTAATTTTTGTGGTGGTGACACTTATTTCCTTATGCATGAGAAATAATTTTCTCGCGCCTATTTCTTATTTAAGTATAAGAATGGGTCTACTTCAAGTAAAAATTGAGTTTCTCACATTTTTCTCTGTGACACTACTCAAGGTACTTTACTCAATTCATACATAAGACGCACCTTCTAAATGTTGAAATGAAAAAAGAAAAGTTTTCCTTTCCTAATTATCACCCAGACTTCCTTAATTTACCTCAGTGATACAAGAACTTTAAAAATTCGAAAAAATCGGAGAAACGAAGGAATTCCCTCTTAAAGGTCAGCTTTGAACTGATATCTCTCATAAGCGAAATTAGTGTTTTACACAAAAATCACATTGTGGCTACATTCACTTTGAAGGGGATTAGTAGAAATGAGATGCTGAGCACTTTTGTCCCTGGCTAATACATTTATTGAACATTCTCAGGAAACAATAATGCAATTTAAAATACTAATAATGGCTGCTTATTTACTGCTTCATTCGCAAGTATCAAGCCTCGTGAAAACTTTTTATCGTATGTGACAGTTTATTCATTAGATTTAATGAAGATTTTAAATTAATTTCTATATACATTGCTCAGCTTTAACATTGTCTAATATAAATTAATGTTTGGCATTGATGGGTAATTCTAAATTAAGGTTGGTACCTAAAGGTTCACAGTGATGAGCAATTTCAGGTATTGTTGATTTTGCAAATGAAATAACTTTACAATTCCACATAGTAACTCCTCTTTATTATTCCCAAAAAGTTACTCCATTTACAATGTTGAGTAAATTTCATGCAGTCATACCTGAGATAACTGAGTATTGTTAGTTTTAACTGTTAAGAGATTTTAACAGAATAATTCACAGAATTTTATGAAATGAATGTTTGAAATTCATTCTTATTAATTACTTGAGGAAAATAGGAAGGTGCCCTTAACTCGTGTACCAAAAAAGCTGCTGCAGAATAGCTAAATCGTCTGTTTACATGAAAAATTCCATTAATTTAGTTTTACGCTCCGACAGATCATCCATCAATTCACCGTTGCATTGCATTCGGCTTCACCATAATTTTACATAAAATATTCTTTAGATTTATTGGAGTTTTGATGGTTCGTATGGTAACTAAAGAGTAGCATGTATAATGAAAATAATCTTCCATAAAAAAAGAGATTTACACATTCAATGACTAATTCGGAAGGTACCTTACTAGGAAGAGTAGGTAGGAAGGTACTCTACTAGGAAATAGGCCTGTTTATAGGGTATTATCAGTTTTATTTAACAGTCATTGCTGTGTAAAACGTAAATATGATATGTACAATACAAAAAGACACATGAGCGTAGATGAAAAAAAAATATTTTTGTCAACAGAAAGACAAACTTATTTTTTTTACAGACTAACAACTTGGACTTTACTAGTAAATAAAACAACCTCAACGAAGCACAGTTTTGATATTGCAACTAGACATAAACCATTGTTAAAAAATCTGAGGAAATGTTTACAATTTGTTACCTCTTTTATTTTGTACGGTAATTGATTAATAATTTCAGCCCCATGTATAAATGTGTCTTCTGGCCGTCAGTTGCCTTTTTCTTGATGAATTGTTATACGTTATCATAAATACAACATCTTTAGAAATTTTGGCCGTTCGAGGATTAAAAATATTTTTCAAACCTGCCTAAAATACACAAAACCGACCGGTACGGCGGTGATTCTACTAAGCAATCTTTACTCAATAAAGGCACTCTGCTCGACGGTAATCTGAAATAATGGCAAGATAATAAAACCATAAGCTTCTTTTATCATCGTTTTGTTACGAAATAATTCCTTAAATAGCCTCATAGCTTTCTCTTTGCCAATAATGTCACCGTCTTTTGCAGTGAAGGTACAGACTTAGCCCCTAGAGGAATATTTTTCATTATCATTGTACGTAATCAGACGAGCAATACATCTCTTCTTTAGTAGGGAATTTTTTAGTGCCAATTGGACTAGAAATTCAAACAAAATGAAAGTAGCATACTGGCCTTGGAAGCTTAAATCTTGCACTCCAAGAAATTTTCTTTGAGTGACCCTTAGGCATTTGCCGATTGGATATAACTTTTTATCGCCTTATTATAGAGAGGGCGCTCCCAAATCCCATAATGTGAACCACTAGCCGCGTTTGATTTCCTTTCAACCTAGAAATAGCGAATAGCGGCTTTCGACAAAATCCCCGTAATGTTGGAGAGATAAACAGAATGACTCTGGTTCTCCCTGCCGTAAGTCGCCATTGATTTGTGAGAACCGTTTTCTTTGTTTTGATTGAAGAATGATACGTTATACGTCCAGTCCCATTCTAGTTGCTCGCTCTTGGAAAAAGGCAGAAAGACTTTCAAAATATTTAATTGAATTAATGAATCAAGTGACCTCACTGCCTCGAATGTTGGGACCTGATCAAATTTTGGCTGTGCACGGAGATTGCAAGTGTTAAGCCTATGAAATCGAAAGAAAATTAATTATCATTAATTGAGCCTAAATACCATTTGCCAACAAGACCAAGCTGAACTAGGCGAATTAGAACGGTTATTTTTTGGATACCAGAAATTTTAAAAATATTGAAGTGACTTGAAAATCTACATACGTTTCCCATTTCTCTCCGTGTCTAGAAATGGTATCTCGGCTGGCATTTTGATGACTTGAAATTTTATGTCAAATCATGAGTTGTTTTAGAAACTATGCATTATGTACTGGATGAAAAGTGAGAACTTGCATGTGGTTTCTTTTTTTCTCTGGTGATCAAGTCCAGAATTCGTACTTTAAGGCTCTGCAACAATTCCTCTAATCCAGTGGTTCTCAACCTTCCTGATGCCGCGACCCTTATATACAATTCATCATGGTGGTCAATATAGAATTATTTTCTTTGCTACTTCATAAGACCATCGGAAATGTGATCTCCGATGGTTTTAGGCCACCCCTTTGAAAGGGTCTTTCGACCTTTAGGTTGAGAACCGCTGCTCTAATCCATTGTGTTAACATTTTACATTCAAGTGCTTTTGTTTCCCAGTCAAATTTTGCCATACTTTGACCATTAATGTATCGCGTGGTCAGACTCTGAAAATACCTGATGTGAATGTAAGGAGTGATTCTATCACAAATGGCGGGGTATATATGCATTGCCAACTCCAGGATCAGTTAATTTGGCAGCCTGGCTTTTCTCCAGCTGAAATACCTTATATCCGATGTATTTTTACAAGTTAAATCAATGGGTTCTTCTTCGATGTTTCTAATATATTTCATCGATACATAGCAAACCCTCGAGTGCTCTCTTAGCATATTTGACATCAGGAAAGTAGGTGTGCCGGAGCAAATTAAACTCATCACAAATAATATTAGAACTTCACGATTTTACGGCAGTAGGCAAGGAGACCTACCGGGAATTAAGGCTCTCTATGAGAAACGACCCGTGGTTACCTTCCTCAGTTAAAATCGGACATGAGAAACGGGACGTGGATGCATCCTCGCGGTTTTTATTAGTTATCCCTCAGAACTATTCTTATGTTATGGATATGCTATGCTCTCTTATATGAAGTAAGCAGGGCCGGTAAGTGAGGGACATGAGGGTGACTAAGTAGTTTATACTATATGATAGTAGTAAGGTATTTATTTATTTATTCTCATAATCCCGTAAACAGCACAACAAAGGCCTTTTATATCGGGCGATTAACACTAACAACAGACGAACAACAAGGCTCGTGTCCTGAGTGGTGAAAACCCACCCAGGCGGGACTCGAATCCACGACCCTCGGATTGCCAAGCGGTGACTTAAGCCCTCCGCCGCCGGGGCCGACTGGTATCAGATTATGATAATATTATGCATAATTAGGATAGTAATAGCTATTATTTACATGAATTCCGGTTTAACCATTCCTTTTTTCTTTAGATAAGTACTGAACGTCATATTTGCTGGCGGGATAACTCAAAATGATTCTCAGTTCAAGATTTTAGCTAATAGTGTCGTATCCCTCCGGGCGAAGAGGCCAAGAAAAAGTGTAATTTTTCCAGTTTTCTAGATGTAGTTACAACGTAAAGGTGGGGATAACAGTCTTATACATTAATTCCAACTCCTATCTATGCTTATTAGGGATTATATTCTGTGTTTTTTAAGAAAGAAAGTAGGGAAGAATGCTCAAATTACCGAGGCATCACAGTTCTAAGTTCCATTGGAAGAATATATGCTAAAATACTTAAAGACAGAATAGAAAAAGAACTGAATGAACTAGAAGAACAGAGTGGATTCCGTGCTGGTAGATCCTGCTCAGATGACATCTTTAGTATCAAGTTATTAACAGAAAAAAGATTAGCACATAATTTGGAGACCCACCTAATATATTTAGACCTTCAAAAAACTTACGACAATGTTCCTCTGCTAAAACTGTGGGAAGCGATGGAAAGTCAGAATAAAAATCGCAAATATATAAGCCTAGTAAAAAACTTATGCACTGGAAATACAAATACTGTCAAAGTAGGAAACATGTTATCACCTGAATTCGAGGTAAATAAAGGTCTTAAGCAAGGATGCTGTTTAGCGCCAATATTATTTAAAATATACCTAAATGAAGCGCTCAAAGAATGGCGAAAGAAATGAGGAAATATGGGGATTAACATAAATAACAAGACCTTATACTCGCTACACTTTGACGATTACCAGGTAATCTTCGCGGAAGATGAGGACGATGCAGAGTACATGTTAAGAAAACTAAATGAAGAATATAAAGAATGGGGTCTGCAAATAAACTTTAATAAAACAGAATATATGGTTATCGGAGAAATTGGTAGGAATACAGAAATGGAAGATGGACAAATAGTAAAGTGCTGCCGACACTACAAGTATCTTGGGGCCACAATGTCAAATCAAGGAGGAAGTTATGAAGAAATACGAAACCGAACAGGAAAAGGCAAAAACTAAATAAAACAATTACCATATAATTTGGAACAAAGCCATCACAAATGAAGTTAAGCGAAAAATTTACAATACACTAGTAGAGAGCATTGCTACATATGGGGCAGAGGTGTGGGAGCTTACAAAAAGAAATGAAGGAAAGTTAAGAATGATGGAAATGGACTATTGGAGACGCAGCTGCTGTATATCGAAAATAGACAAGGTCAGAAATCAAGCGATCCAAGAAAACATAGGTGCTACTATGAGTATCATAGACACAATTGAAAATAGACGTCTCAGTTGGTATGGACACTTAAGAAGAATGCCGCAGGTACGATGGCCATCCAGGATATGTCATTGGAAACCTAACCAAAGGAGACAAAGAGGAAGACCGAAACTCTCTTGGGAGGACGGAGTTAAACGAGCCATGGATGACAGAAACATTCAGGAAACAGATTGGCTGGATAAAGGATGGTGGAGGCTTGGATGCTAGAGACGCCGCATGGTGTAATCCCACTCGCAAAATATATAATATGCTTATTAATGAGGAAATAAATTCTAGCATTAAAAAGTCGGAGCATCTGCATTCGGCCCCGATCTAAGGCCGTCGAAAGATTTTTAGGTTCATTAGAGTGACTGCTTAGATTGAAGGTCAAATCATCCCGCATTAGGGAAAGTGATCGTCGGTTTGAAAAGGTAGAAACATTTAACTCATGAAGATTGAAAACACTCAGTAATTTTCCACAAATATATTGAAATTGCACGACGCGTTTCACCATTGAGTAGCATAATCACGTGCCCAGCATAATAATAGTCACGTCCAATAAAATAAATCTGTGGGATATGACTATTTTTATTCATTACGAGACTCAACAACTTCCACTAAGTTCAGCCTAGTACGGTGATATTAATTTAAACGCAATTCTCTGCATCCCGGGTTGTCCTCCACGTTTTCCGTCTTGGCTGTTAGCCGCAGTTTCTCCAGAACTCCTACTGGCGTCAATTGACTGAAGATGGGGTTATACGGTGTACTGACAACGAGACTGAAACAACAATCGTAAAATTGTTATGCATAGTTTGACGGAAACATCTTTTCTCTGTATAAACAAGTGAATATTATCAACTTAAATGCTTATAAGCCAGAGGTACGAATTATATTAATTTTATGCATGAATAATTTTAAAAAGTATCTTGGGAGAATTAATCTTTCAGGTGAATCATATTGGAAGACAGTACAGCAGATACGACCAGTGAAGTGAGCATTAAAGCTCATACAGTTTCAAAAACTTTTCCAGAATAGCTGTGTTGTCAAATGATTATAAAACTTATTTTTTCCAATCATAACCTATGGCTCTTCTTTTCAGGTGTTGCTTCATGGGCTCGGTGTTTCAGTAAGAGACATGATCTGAATATCATGAGAGGCGTTCACGATCGGGTGGAGCTTCGGTAAGTGAGAAAATTTATATGATAAGTTCAAGGTTCACATTGAACTCAAGAACATGACTTCAAAACAATTATCATAGAATATGTTCAGACATGACTTCGTTTCTTAATTATTACCTTAATAATCTTTACCTCAAGTCGATATCTTGGATATTTTTCTTCTCTAATGAAAAATGTCTAATAGTCGTTACAATTACACATCGTGAGTCAACATTCATTTTAGAATTTTAAAAACTGTTTTCCCCAACGCGACGCATAAATGGCTTCTCTTGTGAGCCATCTTAATTAGGCTCAACTCCATCTTAAACAGCTGGTGTTTCCTTCAAATTACACTTACTCGTGCATATCTACACGACAAGGTATCTTCTGATAAGCAAAAACAACTCATGATCACGCCGTAGATCACTAGATCACGAGAAACCTCACCTCTTCATGATTGACCAGTTTAAATTTTAATTTATTTTAAGTTAGAAGAGAGCCATCTTTAGTGTTATTAGTGCAAGCCGCGCTGTAAACGCTGTCTCGCTAATATGATCAAGTTCGTCCGTTACTTAGTACTCTAATGACGACATATTTTTGCAAAATATCAACAGAATAATTAAATTACCTTCTAGTTGGGAAACATTTAGTTTTAACTTATCAAAGCATATTCCTGACATTAAGATATTTTAAGGTACACTTTTCTTATGTGTACGAAATATCAGGATACCATTATTTTCTAGAAATCACTTCATGCTTTCGTTTGAAAGTTTTGAAAGAAAATATTGTATTAATTTCATAACTATTATTTCCATGGAGTTTTCTTTTATTTACACCACTAGGCCTGTTGTCACAAAATATTTTTGAGCATTCTTCTGATCACCGCCTATCAACGTACTTTACGAAGGAATACAGCTGGACCGGTTATATGTTTAGCATTTGAAAAATTTCTTGCCAAGAATTAATTCAATTACATGACGATTTCCTTAGGCTACAAAAATTATTTAAAAATTAATTGGACGTGCTTACTTACTGTGTTAAACGGCAATGTGACTATGGAGAAGAATGGAAAGATTTAAATGGAGTAATAAAGTTAGAAACGAGGAAGTGCTGGCAAGGATGAAAGAGAAAAGGAATACTTTAAGATCAGTAAGAAAGAGGAAAGCAAACTGGATGTAACACGTCCTGAGGAAAGATTGCCTGCTGAAAAGAATATTTGAATGGAAAGAACGAGGGAAAGAGAGGAAGAGGAAGACGAAGAAATAATATGTTGACAAATATTATGAATGGAACGAGTTATGAAGAGCTGAGGGAGGCAGCACAGGATAGACGAGCACGGAGGGAGCAGTTCAATTGAAACCTGTCTGAGGACAGATTCACCTTAGAAGAACTAACTGAGATGCGTAATAATTTGTCGTTAGAAATACAATGTACTTCAATTATGGTAAACGACTGACATATTATATGATTTCAAATTTTCCTGGCGAATCGTATTAATGAAGTTCTCTCGGGCTCCACACCAGGTTAAACAGTGTTTAACTGACAACGTTTCTGTCTGAGTCCGCCACCGTCTTCAGGGCACAAACTGACATTTTAAAATACTAGTAAATTAAATTTTCGGTGTTTACTTAACGTTGCTCTTTGAGCCGATTGCTGTTTTCTTTCTCTTTTCCTTATCATAAATTTCTGGGTGTCAATAATGCAAAAGACATACTGTACATATTTAGGGGATAATTAGTACTATTTGGGTATGTCATTTTCAAGCTTTCAACGTGAATGTATATTGAGATGAAAATGGAGGGAAGAGGTAGAATTTGGTGGTAAAGAAAGTAGAATGTTAGAGACTGGGGGATGATGGGAAAATTGGTTTCCATAGGTATCTTTTTACGGCCTATGTTAACATTTTCTGCTCATTTTAGGTTTTTTTGGGAACGGCGGCGAACCATCGCGGAGCGAGTCTTATTTTTTATGCGCCTCTTGATTGTTTCATTTCCGAGAAAAGCCGCCGTTAATTCTTTTGGAATCTCATTTTCTTCAATTTGTCACTCCCCATCAAATCTTTTCTAAGTTGAATTTCCCGCTAATTGGAATCTACCTATTAGTATAAGGATAGAATTTATGGCACAATCAGAAAAATTAAACGGATTTCACGTGAAGAAAATACCTGTTTTTGATTTGGTACCGTATAAGGTTCACTTACCGCGATTAAAGTGTAAAATTATGTTTTTTCCGGCTCTCGTGTTTGTTCTTTCCGTGTTGGTATCTCCACTAACAAATAAGAGTTCGTAATTGAGGAGCAGCCACTTAACATAGCATTCAGTGTTTTTTTTCTGATAGCTCGTGCGTAATTAGGAAGGAGGACGTAGTTTTTTCAGCAGTCTACTGATGTACTTCAACTATGGTACTGTGGTAGAATTTACTATTAAAATAAGGATAGATAAAACTATTTTGTATAACTTGTTTGAGGACCCTCTTCCTCAAATTCTGTCCGCTAGATAGGCGGTCAAGTAATAGTAAACTTAAACTAAATTTAAGTTTAAGTATTTAAATTTAAGTTTAGTATTGCATGGCATTCAGAGAGGTTCACTCTTTCACAAAGTCGGCTCAAGGCGTGGGAAGAAGTCTAATAATGTTGATAATTGATTTTCAAAATAGACAATATACGCGGTGAAATACACTATGCATCATACACATTTCAATTGTATAGGATACATTAAAAGAGAGTGTTAGATTGTTGAATGAAATTACGGCATAATTACTTATATGAGTTAATGAAATAAAGATGTACCACTAGGCATTAACATGAGTTAATATAATCATTGTCAGAGTAATAGCCTTTTTCATTTCGGTAGTTGAATATTAACTTTTTGAAAAGAGTAAGCGAAGTATGTAGCATTTTTGATCCCAAGGAGTAGTTGATTTTAATTTAAATTTAATGCGCCCTTTTCACATCATTGTGATACTGGCTGATGAAACACTTAGGCCAGTTCGTCTCCTGGTTTCAAAGTTATGTAAATTATTATTAGAAGAAATTATAACCGTATTCTTTTTTACTGTAATAACTGAATTATATATATATATATATATATATATATATATATATATATATATATATATATATATATATATATATATATAATTCAGTTATTCGAAATATTAAGAAACTCTGTAAGTGTGTTCATTTTTTTTCTGTTTTTCTGTGTTTAGCGTCTGCCTCTCTCTGGCAAACTGTTCATATATTCGTCACGTGAGTGATCCTAAGTGGAGTTATATTATATATATATATGTAAGGGAATGTTATTATGGCTAAACTTTTAAAAAGTGGTATACAATTTGCAGTATATGGTTTATTGCACACATACCTAATCATTTTCTTTTGTGTGATAAATATTTTGTTAAACTTGGTTGAGGACGCGGTTCCTCCAGATTCTTTCCACTTGATAGGCCTGGGACTTATCAGTGAATGAAACGAACGGGAGGTAAGGAAATCGGAATATGCCATTAACTTTGCTTAACTATTTCCATCCGAAATGACCCTCTCTACAGTAAGGCAAAAATTAACTGACCCTCGGAACTAATTCTAATTTGAATACTAAACTACGGACTTGCAATATCCTCGGTAAGTATATCTCTTACGAAACTAAGAGTAACTATGATTTAAATCGCATGGGTATATTTGGTTAAAGTTACACCCACACGCAGGAAGTTCAGATAATGTATATATTCCGTGTAAACATTCTTCCTTGAAAATCTCAGAGCTTAGAAAAATTTTTTAGTTTAGAAATTCAGGCATCTAGCTACAAGCAAAAGTGCAATACAGTAAGAATCGTTCTGAAACTCCAGCAAATACATCGAATCAACTTGCAGTTTGAGAAAACATTACATAAGAAATTAATTCTTCATTAAGGGCGGCCAAGTAGTACTTTGACACCACTTTTGAAATTTTTGGGACGACACTGTTCATGTCAATAAAATATTGTTTCAAATTTTGACAAAAAATATAGTAATGTATCACTTTTTACATTATTAGAGGTGCATTTCATAAATTATTAAACTGCCAATAAAATATATTTTTACGGTTGTAAGAAATATATATTCATTGCCATCTCATTAAACTGAGGATATAACGGTCAAATTTGGACTCAAGTTTCGTATTGGCAGATGTTTGATGCAATACATGTTGACCGCATTAAATGGTAGAAATAAAATCTAAATGAAATTGTGCCCAAAATTTAGTTAACATTTTCCTGGAAATCACAATATAGTTCATGCTCAAAATTTCCGACCAAACTAAGTACCAAATCAATCATATTCAATGAGAAGTATCACTAGTCTCTCAAATAGAGTGTTGCCCTGTCACAGAATAGTTTATCTGTTTTTCGAGGTGGCAATGACGGTTATAAGTGTTAAGATATATTTATCATACGTGCTGGGAAAAATGTCATATAGCGTGGGGCTTTTCCTTATTCTAAGTAGCCAATTATTCCCTACTTGCGTTATTTCTGACTACACACTTGAGAGCGTGAGTTATGAAAAATACGCTCGCTCAATTCACTCGCCATCTCACACCTGTGTGTATAGATATGTAGATATTTTCTCGAAAACTACAGTACTGTCTTTCCTGAGATTCGGAATTTAATATTTATAGGATACATGGAATCTGTTGGACTAAAGTTCTCTGGGCAGTAAGGGTTCAAGGGCCTCAAAAATGGACTCTATTTTATTCCCTCAATTAAAACATTGGAATCAGTGTAGAGGTTACCTTTTATATTTTTTTTAATTACTAAAAATCAAGATATAAGGTTCAAAATTACACCATCGAATGGAAAAAATAATGAAGTATTCAATTGTTTAAATCGATTTTGTTATACACTTCATTTTATGGAAAAATAACGTTTTCGGTGACTAAATTAACACTTATTCTCAGATTTCAACGCTTGCATTTTTTCTTGGCAAAATGCGCAATCAAACATTTTTTAACATTATTAGAGGTACATTTCATAAATAACTTTCCTACCTGTTATTATGGTGGTAAAAAGTTTACATTCGTTGAGGAACGGGAAATTTCCCCCAGGCATTTTACGACTTATCTTAATTTATGAAACGGGCAATATTTGCATGTAGTTACAACCTGTATTATGCGACCACCTTGACGTTATGGTCGCTGAAGGGAAGGAAAATTTACACTGATTATATGTACGTGGAATTCTATCCGTTTGCGAAAAAATCGACCTCTTATAAATGTGATTGCTTAAAGGAGGTGGCTACGGTGGCAGGTTTCTCTGAATTCATGATTTCCACTCACTTATGATAAAATATATTCTTTTCAACTCGTTCGGTAATGTTGCGAATGGCGGTACTTGGGAGGCTGCCCTCTCGGTAACTCGCTTCATAATGCAGTATTGTTTATCTCATAATTTTTAAAATGAGGAGGGCTGATAAAAAATGCATTCACGAGCAGTGTAAGTAATGAGTTAAACCATGGAACACGAAGACCGGGATCAACTCTTAAGATTCTTACGAAGGCTTCCACGGTTTTCTAATGCATGGGAATTTTTCGGATTCCCAGGACATGATGATGCTGACTGGAATGCCGGCGAAACAGTCGTCCACAAAAGAGCTGCAACGCGGTAGAGCCCAAAAAATTCCAATACACAACTCTTAAGATGTTTGAAACTCTTTCTATGCACAGTGTTGCGCAATAACTTGCATGAAGGTTTTCAAGAGTGATATCTAAAGATAAATTAAAGGAATTTAATTGACACACACAATGACTGTGTGTATAGAATTTAATCGTGAAGTAAATGCGCATCCCTCATAGATTACCGAAAGTCATTCAGCAGCATTCATCGAATGAAACTTTTTCCATAATGGAAAAACGAAGATTCCCGATTCATTTCACTAAAACCATTCAATCTCTCCATAAAAATACCAAAACTGTAGTTGATATTGGCATCGATGAAAACAAAACACTAGAAATTATAACCAACCAAGGTGTTAGGCTAGGGTGAACTTTGCAGCCCATACTATTTAATTAATACATAGATGAATTTCCACTAGAACGAAAGGAAGTTACACCACCAGGAATAAGAATGGAGAAAACAAATTTTAAGATCAATGCTACTTCCCAATGACAGAGTCATAATTCAATAAAATGGAGACCATTTACAATTGGCCGTCCATAAATAAAATCTGATATATAAAGCTGTAACTTGAATAAATCTGTTCAAAAAACCAAGGCAGTGGCATTTTGGGAAAATTTCCAGAGATTTCCCGAACCAAAATAATAATTGAATAGAATATCTTAGAACAGGTATCACACTTTAAATATTATCTAGGGATGGGATATAACTTACAAAGAGGGCAAAGATATCATAAATATATCTATAAATTACTAAATAATATGTGGAACTATAAGAAGAGCACTGAAATAAAAAACTGTCAAAGAAACTCAAATAAAATTTTACAAAATCATGGCTGTCTCCATGTTAGTATATGACAACTGAAACTTGGGCACCTGGAAAAAGAGACTAACGACAGTTTGAAGCTTCAGAAATTAAATTTCTCAGATCTGTTATGGGCTTTAAACATTTGGACCACATAAAAAATGAAGGAATAAGGCAGGAATTAGAAGTAAAACCAGTGACAGACTTAGCAACAAATTGCAAAGAAAGATGAGGAGGGTATGCTGAGTGAATGTCTTTGATGATGGCAAAGAAAACCGTCGAAACGTTGGCAGCAATGTCTTCCTGACCCAACAGGAAACGCGAGAAGGCTTCATCAGTAGCAAATAATTCCAGATAAAATCAAGTACCTAGTTATTTCCTTTCTTCTGAGCTTATTTTACCAGTTGTCATATTCCAATAGCTTCTTCTGTTTTATCTATTTCATTGGGAAGGGTACTTCTCATTTTATTGGGATTCTTTCACTTTATCGTTACTGTTTCTTTAATCCCCCTTTCAAATATTCTTACTATTCTTCTCTTTTCCCTGGTTTTTCTTCCGAACTCATGTAGTGATTTTTGTCTTTTTTTTATTTCTTCATCATTCCATTATTTTTGTTTTCCTTAATTTAATGTGTAATTTTTATTTATTATTCCCATTCTTCATGCTCGCATTAATTCAAAATAGCCGAATCCTCAGCTGAGTGTAGCATTCTCAATTATTTTTCCCCCGGTTTTCGTAATTTTAATATTAACTTAATCTCTGCACGTTTTTCCATGTAAACAATGACAGCGACAACTGTCGTCTTGTCATTCTTTTTCTGTCCTCAATATTACTTCTTCACTATCAAAGCAGCGTCTAGTCACTGTCACTTTTTCTTCGAATATTCCTTCTTTTGCCATCCTATAAGGCTCCAATAGGGTAATCGAAGTAATTTTTTTATAATTTTGTACCTTTGGGCTTGTTCAAGAATATTGACTGAACTATTTTTCATAGTTTTTAATGATAGAAACAGGAAATAAAGTGCTTATCTCTTTCCCAACTCTACTGTTAATCGATTTATTGCTGATCGAGGAATTCTTCCGTACTTTTTTCATACCAGGAGGAACCAGTCTGAATTTTCGGAGCATTTCTAGTGTCAATTTTGAACGCTCGTTCTATTGTTACATCTTTATGGTCTAGGGATGATAATATGAAGCCCTGCCCAACTTAATTGTAATTAACTATGCATGATAAATGTCAGAAAATGAGAAGAGATTGATATTAAGATGATCATTATTACCAGTTTCTTTTTTATAATATATTCCTTGCTCACAAGTATACTTGCATGGAACTTAAATCCATTTCATTTATTATACCCTACACCACTACGTGGGTAGGGTTTATTGATTTTGTCACAGCAGAAATGTGTACGCATTGAAGGAGGCGTGGCAGGTGTGGAAAAGTTAATAAAGAAATAATCAGCATCACCTTACGAGTCCATCTAGCGACGAGGGTCGTTCAATAACTCCTTAGAAAATCTAAGAAATGGCGCTCGTAAGTCCAAAAACAGTTTGTTTTTAATAAAAATCATTACTCACTAGTCAGCAGTTAAAGTCTCAGTTATATATATCACCATGGTTTCATTTTAGTTGTTGATTGATGCAAAGAACTTTAGTTTACTTATAAAAAAGGGAAAAAGTGAGTTTTGAGCGGAATACGGTTCGCATCGAAAAAGGAGATCATCGCCCAAATAGATGCCTATTTTGAGGAAGTCCAAAATCCTACTTTTTGGACGGCTTAAACAAGTTGTAGAAACGCTTGGAAAAGTATATCGAGTTAAAGGGAGATTACTTTGAAAAATAAAAACTACACAAAATAATTTATTTTTCTATCTTTTTCTAAGGACTTATTGAACGACACTCGTATGCCCGTCAGTCTGTCTGTCCGTCTGTCTGCCTGTCTCTCTGTCTGTCTGTCTCTTTATACGATAACTGCCGTAAAAATTGAGATTTCAAGCATAAATTTGGGTCCCACAAATGTGTGAAATTCGCAGTAGAAAAATCATTCGCCTGGACTGGGAATCGAACCCAGATCCCTCAATTTTGCGCCGAGTGCTCTAACCAATTAATCTACCCAGGCATTGACCCAGGACAGGCCCAGGCCAGGCCTTCAATTAAGCTATCCAGGCTCGGTTAGAGCACTCGGCGCGAAATCGAGGGATCTGGGTTCGATTCCCAGTCCAGGCGAATGATTTTTCCACTGTGAATTTCTCACAATTGTGTGATCACCAGCGGGTGACTCCATTGAAGTAACTGCGCGGCTAGTTACGCGGTTCTTTGAAAATGAAATTGGGGTCATAAGCCTCTAGTAGTCCACAGATGGCACAGTTCTCAAATGGGTTGGATCTGACCAAAACCACGCCTTTATTTTCACAAAATTGAAAGTGGTGTAGGGTATTTAAGCTTCGGCTAGTTTCATCCTGAGATTTGGTGAAATATCCTGTCAATAATCGAAGAAATGAGGAATCAGATTTATTGCCACACAATATGCTTAACTCTTTCAACTTCTACAGATGTTGCCTCTTTTGATAGATTTTTAATGTCTCTTTATTTTCGAAATAAGTTTTCGAACAGTGGAGCTCCTTTTCAGCCTCTAGACAAGTGTTTATTTGTCACATTTTACACGCATTTGAAATAAGTCTCAATCCTTTTATTCATTAGATGGAGGTGATTAGGCCAGATTAATGCCTAGGCAATTATACGAGGTATCTTAGGTAATCTCTTGCGAGTAACTATTACAGAAAACGATGAAAATTTTCAAAAGAACTTCAGGTAAAAGTGTTGCAGAATATATGTTCGCTGGAAATTGTACTAGCACAACATAGGCAATCCATAATGTGATCACTATTTCTAAGGGGTTCAGGTTGGTGTATTGGCTTGAGTACGGGCCAACCATACGCAGAGCCAGGATGCAAATCCCTGCAGAGGAGGATATTTTTTCAGAGGAAACCCGATCCCTACTTGAGTATCTGCAGTCAGTCTGTTGGACGAGACGTTAAACTGTTGTCTCTTGGCGCCTTCTGTTAGGAATATGCCTACGTCTACTAATGCTGACGCCAGGTTTCTCTCCACCCTTCCTCCCCTATCTATCCCCTATAACGCAAATGACCTTAGCCGTCGGTCGCCTCCCCAAATATCCAATCCAGCCCTCTATTTCTAAATCAGTATGATTATATTTTATTTAACAATAAGCTTTGTTATAAATTAAAACCATGATTGGAACCTTTTTGCTCTATAATGATCTACAAGTATTGACCTCTGAAGTACTTGAAAAACTCGTAATGTAATTGTGACTCTGTTATGAAGCGTGGGATACACTCGCCCTTTTTCGAATATTTACTTTTTGAGTTTATTTAAAAAATGATTGGATTTTAGTTACTAATGTTGCAATTATTAGCGTAGGAAATTAAACCAATTCTGCAAAACGCTTTCATATATAAAGCATTTTCAACAGTACAAATTGATGAACAGGTTGTAATAATTTTGGAAACTAAATGCTTTGCTGCCAGTATTAGCACGTTGATCGTATTGGTGATGGATTTGGTATGTTTAATTCATTTACTCTCTTTCCCAACTATACGTCTAATCGATTTGCTTGAGAATTTCAGAACTGGTGTGTTTCAGAGCGATACTGAGAATATTTTCATGACGCCTCACTACAGCTCTAGGTCTGACATAAGCGATAAAATAAGAGAGATACATTGCCGAACGTATAGGTGCAACAACTCATACTTTCCGCTCACAATAAACGATTAAAATAACAACTGAGCGCCACTAAATACACTCCCATAATATACGACGCCATTTCACCTCCCAAAATCTTATCCGTCAACATACATGGCTGGTGTCCCAATACCCTCTGCCTCACGCCCATGCGGCGGCTCGCAGGGTTGTATTTAGATGTACATTTGTAGCTGATCCAAAATTCCTCCGTACTTTGTTACATATGTAGTTGAATCAGGTCTGAGGTTTTGGCGCACATTAGTATCAATATCGAATGCTCATTCTACTGCCTCATTTTCTTTAAGTTTTGCCTCAGTTTCACCGAGGAGCATGTAGTCTGCAACCAAAAGCAGTGAGGTATTCTTTCAGGCATCTTTTTTGTGTTTTTATTTTATCTTGCTGGGTGGAGAAAGGTTTTATCGCAGTGAAAAAGAGTTATCTCAAAAACCTCTCATTGGATTGCCTGCATGACTCAAGACACTCGTTTATTTGGACCAATCAGAAACATCCACGCACCGTGGCAGAGGGGAAAAGCAATTAGTGGAGTGGGTTCTTATTTTGACCGAATAATAGCGGAGAACGGAAGTATAAAAATTGTCTTGAGTTAAAAGTAAATTATACGCCATGGGATCATGTTCAAGTCCCGATCCCTATCGTCGTATCAGACGGCGTCTTTTAGTTTCTTTCTCGTTATGTCTTTGATCCTCGTTTGTGGAGCCCGGAATCTTGGGGTTTCTTTCAATTGCAGTGGGAAGCTGTCTCTTTCTCCTTCCATCCCCCCCCCCGCCCTTCCTTTTTCCCATTCCTGACCCCCCACCCCCCATCGTTCTTCCAGCCTCCCCTCCCAGGTCTAGCAGTCTATCTTGCCCTCGGCTCTCCCGACCAATCACCTCGAGGCAATCTCCTCAGGAGACGGAGAGAGAGAGAAACAACCAATTCATGTGTTTAAGTTTCCTTTTTGGACCGCTTCGGGCTTGAGAACGTAGAGTAGGGGCATCGCATCTCGGGCAATTTCTCTTGAGTAGTTGTAAAAATGATACCATAATTGTTTTATAAAGCTTCTTAATCCCAGGGAAAGTTTGACCTTATTTTTAAAATGCCGAGGAGCATATAGTCTGAAACCACAAAAAATGAAAAATTTTTGTCTTAAGGCTCGATCAAAGCATCGTAATAAAGCCTCCAGGTCGACGGGATGGAAGAATTAACGAAGATATTCATTTTCGTCTGTGGCTAATCTATGAGGGCAAGTAGAATTCATCCATGTTCACAATCTACTCGAAACTTATTTCTTTGATTCGGGAAATAATTTATCAGCGATTCGATTTATCAGTGACTCCAAAATTTAAGTGTGCGTATTTGACATCTGGTACCATATGTGTATTTGAAAATCACTTTGTCGCTTTGGAAGCCTGCAATCACTCGATTGCCATTTGTCAATTAAATATGGCCCAACATATGCATAGATCGCCACTCGGACGAAATTCTACGTACATTCCGATTGGTTGAAAATTTATTGGTATAAAAAGGAAACATCCGCTTCAGGGAGCCACGTAGCGATCCATTGATGAGCCAGTCTGCGAGCTGAAAACTTTAATTCGCTTACGACTGACAGCTGGCAAATAACAGTTATGTTCATTTCCCAATAAATGATGCAAAATTTGGAGAACTTTTAGTTTTATCTTTATTTAATTTACAGCAATTGTGAGACCTTTCCTGGCGAAACTAGTCAATTGCCATGAATAGAGTGTTTTTGTGTATTTGACAGCTGGTGGAACTTAATTTAGAAAAAAATGGAACAGCTACTGCAAGTGCATTAGTAGGGTAGTTTAATCTATCTTCAAATTAGTATAAAATATATCAAAAATTTGAAAATGGTGGGAAGTATTCGCTCGTAGAAGTTTACATTCAGAATGATGTGAAGTTGTCTTTGACGCATGGTTGACGTTTCAGAGAAAGCAACAATCTCATCATGTTACCAGCGAATCTCTTTGAAAATAGGAGTATTGGGATTGAGTGGTTTGTGTTAGAAATAGCAATGGAAAACTGTTCACTAGATTCTGGCATACTGACGGCATATATATTCATTTTCTATGGCAATAAAATGACATTGAGGATGTCACAGATATAATTGACTTAATTCGATAAAATTATTCTCCATTTAACAGCCTTTATTGCTTTAAAATTTTGCGACGATATCATTTTTGGTGCTCAGTTACCTTATTCGTATATTCGGTAGAGTTCCGAGTTTATGAGTTTCTAGAGGTTTTCAATAAAATAACTTTTGAGTTACGCATCGCCCACAAGCTTACTAGTATGATGTCAGGTAAGTTTGAACGAGATATCATTCCACAAATCATTAATAAATTTGTCCTCACCATAAGGAAAAATATCTCATATATTCAGTAATAGTAATGTATCACTCTCTTTCCATCGTGATTTTCTTGAATCAATAGCAAAAAAACAGCCTTTTTTCTTTGGAAAAGGTGCGGGCATGCATTACAAAGAGACTTCTCTTATGAGTTATTTCTCACTCACAGATCTCGTCACAAATTTAAGTTAACCATTTGTATTTATTTTGAACTATTTTGAAAATAAAGCAATAGCTAACCGCTGTTGTTTTTATAGAATCATACTCAAATCATCAGTTTGGAATGCGTTTTCACTGCGCGGTGGGAACAAATCTGTCAAATGAAAGGCGTATACTCGCATATTTTATCAATTGGTGAGAATTCAAGTGGTATTAAACATATTTTGTTCTATTTGTATTCAAGTACTAACCTCACGCTTCTTAAAACTACTGAAAAAAGTAAGTCTCGCTCAAGCCACATGAATGACCAAGTCATACTGTAAAGCTATTTTATTTTATGAGATCTGAATGCTTCATACCGGCCTTGACTTGGCCTTGCATGGCCTTGACTATGATATTTCTCATACTTGCATTAAATTCACTTACATTGTACTAGCCCTTAAATTACAGGTCAATAATAAAAAAAGGATTCGCTCCTGATGCCAGAGCCCGTATGGAAGCTTTTTTCCTTTACTCCTGCGGTCACTTTTTATCCGCCTTTCTAGAAGTCCAAGGGCCACAGTTGAAGTTGGGAAAGTCTTAACCCTTTCTCCTCTGTATACTACTGATTCTTCTCTTCGTGTTTAGCTCGCCGAGCGTTCCTTTTATTAATAGAATTAAGCATTTTTCGAATAATCTTCTTCTAAACGTGTTACTGTCACAAGACTAAAATCAGTGGGCTAAAAGTTGAGTCCGACTCTGTTGGTGCACGGGTTTTTTACCGAGGCACTTGGGTAAAAGCAGAAATAAGCAGCAAATGAGAGAATCGTCGAATAGTTGCTTGGAGGAAATGGATAATTCTTGGTGGAATGAAAAGTATTCCAAGAAATAATTCCAAGGAACTTAGGAAAGCGATTGATGTAGGCTAAGTCTTACTACCAATTGAATTCCTCAAATGAGCAGATGAAAAATTAGAAACATTTAGAGGTATTTTTTATACGGCTTAAGAGTGTCTTTTATTCCATCAGATGTATGACTTAGGTAATGAAATTTTGGAGATGTTCTTAATGTTGATCTGCGAGGCATTGTAGTACATAATTTCATAGTATGTCTCATGAGTTAGGCTGCCACGGTTCATTGCGTTCTCTCAATTAAGTTCATTTGTGGTGTCAGCAGTGGGGGCTAGACATAAGTCTTAGTAAATATACCGCAGTACATTTATTTCGGAAGTCATCACACCACCGCCATATCTACACTTTGGATGGAATTCGCATGAAGTCTTAGGTCATTTCAAGTACCTTGGAATTACCTAAGCATCTGACATATCGTGGGGAACACTCATCCAAAGCATATGCGGCACAGCGTTAGATAAACTAGAATTTATCAAGTGTGTAATAGGAAGGCCTTTGGATGAAAAAGTAAAAGAGTGATGCTACTTTTCTCTGGTTAGGCCACGCCTCGAATACGCCGCGAGCATTTGGGACTCTGGACAGAAAGATTCAACAAAAAAGTAAAATACAAAGGAAAGCTGCGCGGGTCGTTAAAAACTGTTACGAATGAAAATATAGTGTCTCCTAACTGTGAGAGGTACTAAATTGGGAACTACATTCTGCGCTTAGCTTGCTTGAGAAAATTCAGAAGTGATGTGTTTTTGAGTGACACTGAGAATATTATTAATACCCCTCACTACATCTCTAGGTCTGTCAGAAGCGACAAAATAAGAGAGACTGCAAAGATAGGTACAAAAACTCGTTCTTTCCACGCACAATAAGTTACCAGAATAAATACTGAGCTCCACTCAATAAAGTCCTATAGTACGCGTTACCATTTTACCTCCAAAAAGCTTACCTATTCCTTATATCTTTACATGGCTGGTACCCTAAAACCCTCTACCACACGCCCATGCTGCGGCCCACAGGGTAGAATGTAGATTATCTATTGTCAAAGCTGCTTTAAGGATAAGAACGGGAATGTAAAGGCTTCTTAAATAGCGTTATGTTTTAAATCCTGCGTGAATAAATAATATGATATCTTATACACTCTTAAATGAGTAGGTAATAATTGTATGTGTTAGTATAAAATTTATTTGGCAACAGGCACTAACGGCTACGATAAGGCACCATATTTTGAAGGTTTTAGGTATGATCAATGTTTGAGCAAGATCTGATATTTGGAAAAATTCATTTTGAGACCAAATTTGATTCCAGAAATGATTTTTGGGTAACTTTGTAAAAATAACATGGGATTAAAATTGGACTTTAGTATATTTCATGGGATGACTTTAAGATATGGCAAATATACATGTAAACACTGAGATACTTGTACCACAATGCGTGAGAAAGTGAAAATGTGGTTCTCGTAGTATCTGGTTATGAGTACTGGTCCATGAAGTGAAATGGTTGAAATCAAGCGCTTTAGTTTGCTGTTTTTACGAGGCTTCCCTCGATTAGCTCCATGGTTATAGCTGCAGTTGGTGTTTTCTTTATTTACGAAATAGAGTAACACACAAGGTAGCCGTAGACTTAATTCATGGGATCATCCGCGTCAGTTCAGGGGGCTGCGGAACGATCTTTTCGCCACCCTGCGTTTGGACTGAAAACATAATATTAGGATTCCGGCTCTCCGTACTTATTCCGCATAATTTCCGTGTAGCCATTGCGATTGCAAAACTGGAAGTGGTTTTTTTCATTAATAATAAATACTTCAGTTTCTAGACTTTTATTATAGCAATTGAATAATTTTTGTTCCTCAACACAAAGAGCGATACATCATGCGTTTTAACTGTTTTCTTTTAAAGAAATTAAAAACTTTTAAATTAATTTTGAGTAATAATTTTATAAGGAATTATTTCTGGGAAGGTAAGTTTTTAAAGGGAACGAGACTCACTTAGAAAATGACCCGCGTAAAAGTTAATTTTTGAAAATTCGTCAGAAGAAATATATTTCTAATTACTAACAAAATTAAGTCTGCTTCAAATAAAAAATACCAATAAAACGGTATCTACCCACTCCTATTAACATTAAAAAATAGCAAACATTAAACCATACCTTGTCCAGTTTATTCTTCATATATTCCTCTATACACGGAAATTTTAAGATTGCAATATGCAATTAAAGTTTGATAGGAAACCTGAAATATGAATGAATTGAGTACGAGCAGAGCAATGATACCTATTTTGAAAGAAAATTAGGGTCACTCAGTAATCGATAAATAAAAAACTGAACTCAAAAGCAGAATGACGATAGTTTATAAGAACCGGTAGACGGTCACGAAAAGGTACCAATGCAATTCTGTTAATATGCTGCATATTTAATGGCTGATGAGGATATTTTGTTAATCGTGAGTGACACAGGATTCGGTATTTATTATTAGAACAAATTTGCATAAAGTAGGCTATTAGCTTGGTGTAGCGAGCCATGTGGAATTATTTCTGCCCTTGATGAAAAATACAGTGATGGAAGAATAACTCACTCAGTCACGCCGGTAAGCATCTCAGGCTTACCAAGAATGCCAAGATTACTGTGGAACGATTAAAAAAAAAAAAAGTAGTTGTAAGTATTTTAAAAGACACGTAACTTGTAATGGAAATCGTTCTGAAGGAAGCAAATGTAGATCTTTAGAACAGGGAAGGCCTAAAAAATTGAAAATGTCATTCTGATCTACTGAGTCTAACTTCAAAGAGCAAGAGTGTGAGGAGTAAAATTACAATCGGTCTGCCAAATGTCCACAGTAAGTAATATAAATTAGAAATGCCTGATGAGACCAGTTGTTAAATAAGGGTCAGCTAAATGAGGGTCGACCCTTCCACGGGTCTTCGAGAGCGGGTAAAATTTTCTGCGGCTCAAGCAAACAGATTTAAGCCTTATTATATTGTAGGAAGGTGGAAATAGTGGAGTGGTCTGATGGCGTAGAGAAGGGAAGTTTTTCACGAAGATGGTAGGGTAGCCTACGAAGCATGATCATTTGGTTAACAAGGTATTATGAATTTTCGCTGCGTTGTGCTGATAATGCTTACAGATGAGAAACATAAAGGTGTATCCTGTGGCATGCGTCAGAGTGTTGGCGATGAATGACTCCATGCTGCGATAAGGGAGTTGTGTGCAATGAGTGGGCACTTGGCCTCAACGGAGCGCGGGGTCAACTTGCGACCCCTGGGAGTGGAAGGCACACCGGTGACCATGGATGGACCTGTGAGTCACGATGACTGGGTGACGCTACAAGGGCACTGACCTCTGTGGCGAAACAAAAAAAGTATCGTGCGTAGATGGGAGGATGCAGTGTGTCTGGGTGGAGGCCGAGAGAGGCACAGCAGGGGGCTGTTCAAAAGGTTGTACACCAAAGGAGTCAATAAATTCTCACTGTATTTGGTAAAATCCACTAGTCTCATTTCCTGAGCTGATCCCTCCCTCCGGGAAAACGGTTATTGTCGCCAATATCCCGATCGAAGACCAGCGGCATTCGGCAAAGGTAAAGAAAATGTGAAGTTCTGATTATACATTCAGCTACCTTGAAGAAATAGGATTTTAAAAAGAATTTTCAAGCTAGTAAGATATTTTTTTGGGTCTAGTACCTGATGAGGACTCTGTGAGTTGAAGCGCGTCGTATCGTTAATATAACTTGTGGAAAAGTTCGAGTGTTGTTTTTGCTAGTAAAGTATTGTTGGGAACCAAAACACATTCAATAACCTTACTCAAATAAAGAAAAGTAGATGCTTCAAATAATTCAAGAAAATAAATAAGGGTTTGATGCTTGGCGTGACGCTTAGAATAATAAATTATAGTATTTTTATGCCAAGCAAAATCGAAATTACAAGTAGTAGTTCGACGAACTACCTCTAAGCCCTATTTTTTTAAAAAAATATGTCAATTTAGCTATATTTAATTTAACAGTGAGAGTAATAAAGGGGCGTGAAATCGAGAGATTTGCGCAGTAATTATTATTTCAACAACCAAAATGTAAGAACTTTCATACTTAATTTGGTATAACCATGTCTTTGTTCAGTATTGCATAGAGCCGGAAAGAGTATAACAAAGCCTAGGAGAGAGAGTCAGACTCGCAAAAGTTGGATTTTATCAGAAATATTTTTACTGTCGATAATCGTATGTCATTCAATCCCGATACCCGCCGTGCTACTGCAGCAGACCACTTGCCCAGAAGGGGTATTTGCGATGCCCATCAGTGAAGCAGTAACGTAATACATCAGAAGATCAAAAACATAAATTATTATGAGGACAAAGGTGATGGATTGCCAATTGCCTAATTAGAATTAGTTTAATAGTAGTAATAGAACAAATTTTTATTAATCCTTCTACATTTTCAAGAAATTTTGCACCAATGGAATCCAGTGGAAGTGGCAAGCCTGATAACTTTTCCCAATAGCTCATCACTAGCGATGGAAAGCCAAAGTCTATTGTCACTAATCTGGGTTAACAATCAAGGAATCCTCTTTGTCCCTTCGAGGGACTTAGTCCGTACGACATGGTAGATTTGACAGGTCTCGGACTCTAATCATTGGCCCGAGGGAAAGAAAGTATTCTTCATATATGTGTTATAGCTAAAAGCATAAATACGAACGAGGAAACAGAAATTACTTCCATGGAAAGAATTTCAGCAAAGGATTTCATGATGCGAAACGCCACATTGAGGTAAACATTTTTGTAAATATTGTTCTATTAAGGGAATAACAGCTTACGACGGCTGACGGCTTTATGGCTGGATTGGATCGGCCTTAGGTCATTTGCGCCATAAGGAATAGGTAAGGAAAGGATGGATGGAAACCCAGCGTCAACATTAGCCGGCTCTAAACGAAAGGCGCCAAGGGGACCACGGTTTAACGTTTCATCCAACAGACGGAGTGCTTTACGTGAAGTGCCCTCCACAAGACACTCAAGTCTGGATCGGGTTTCCTCTGAATAACATCCTCCTCTGCAGGGATTTGAACCCTGGCCGTGCGCATGGTTAGTCAGTGCTCTAGCCACCACACCAACCCGATCCCCGGATTTATGTCATTTCCATCTATAGAAGTATATAGAGGAATTGAGAAGAGGGAGACGATATTAGGAATTCAAGAGGGATCTTATGGCGGGCTATCCATGGGAGTGAAAACGCATTAGGATAAGGAGTTACTGTCCAAAAACCTCCCAATCAGCTGCTATAATACAAAACAAAAACAATATAATTTCCAAAGATAATCTAATTTGGAGCATTTAGTTACAATGATTGGGCGTCAAAAGCATGTGAGTTACTTACCCGCAGTCAGTTAGTGTTCAAGTCTTAACCGCTATAATAGTGTTCTTTTGTAACTGTTACATTTGGCTTCAATTTAAAAAAATCATACAAAAGTATGGCACCTTCATTCATTCATTTAAATATTCTAGCAGCACTCATTCATTTAAATATTCTTGCATGAAGGAATGAATTTGCCATACTTTTGTATGATTTTATTAAATTGAAGCCAAATGTAACAGTTACAAAAGAACACTATTACAGCGGTTAAGACTTGAACACTAACTGACAGCGGGTAAGTAACTCACATGCTTTTGACGCCCAATCATTGAAACTAAATGCTCCAAATTAGATTATCTTTGGAAATTATATTGTTTTTGCATTGCTCAGAAAATTTTTGCTATTATGTTCATAGTTCTCTGTACATTTCCTTAAGTGATGTCGATATCAATTATCAACTCAATTTGATTTTTTGTTATTGATTTTCACAAAGTGGTCCATCGATATCGATAAAAATGCGATGGCTAAGAAAACTAAACATAATTCACATTAATTTTTTATTGGTTTTTCGAGATTTTAACTCAGCCAAAAGAAAGACTGGGGACTGAAAAGTGTTTTATCGTTTGAAATCGGAGTTGATATTGCGACTGAGAAGTAGGAACGGCAAAAAATATCCGACTCTCTCTTTGGCCCGAGTGGTACACGTAACGGAAATGCACCGAAAATTTGTCCTGGTTTTATTACCGTTTAAGTTTTAATAACTTTATAACTTTCATTGCCCATGTTGAAATAATAACCGTCTGGCTGTGGTTTAAGTACTTAAATTATTGCCAGTGGATTTCACCCACGACTTGTGAAAAAGTTTTAACCGAGTGAAATATTCCAGTAGCAATATTTCTTCATGAGATTTTTCAGGGGGCTTTTAAAATGCAAATTTGTGGTGATATTTGGGGAAATAGATTCTCAATGTTGTTTTTATTTTGCGAGTGAAACCATCACGAGCCGCAAACTTAATGGTGAAAAACGCTAACATTTACTAAGTTTTGCAAAGAATTTCAAGATTTAATATCTAAACCATCGCAGGAGGAAAATTTGTTCTCGTGCTTTCCTAAATCTACGGTGGGATCTCTAAGAATTGGGTATTAGGTAATACATTTGAGGGAGTATAATTTAACGGAGGAGATTAGGGAGTTTGCATTCTTTTTGCGAGAGTTTTCAGGTTCTTGCACTATATTAATATGAATGTAGATCTGCGAAGTGGACATTAGTCAATTAACTTCCATTGCGGTAGACGGCAAAAATTTAGGCGACGGATTTGTTGAAGGTTATGAGTCTGATTACGAAACGCCTTCATTAGCACCCCACCTAAACTGAACCCAAAGTGGCGTACATGGTGGCAGTTCACTTTGAAAAATCAATATCAAGATCATACAAGAGCTAAAATATGCCAGAAATTGCATGAGAGGGTAGTAATTATGAATGATTTTAAGACATTTAGCACGAGAGCAGGAACCTATTTTACCTAGCTAGGGTCAAAGTATCCTAGAACTGATCTATCGCCACCATGATGCTCCCTTACTGTTTGTGGAAAAAATTACATTTTAAATCTATCGGTTCGGCAGTCAATTTCCTTAATCTTATGCCAGTGATCGTTTCTATCACAATGGTTTATATCTAGCAAAATATGTAAAACATCCAGCTAAAATAGTGTAGATCAAACTTCCTTGAAAGATTTAAAATAAAACACGTTATGGTGTAATCGAGGAGGGGGTTTATTCAAGATGATGATAGAGATGATTACGCTGGGTAAGCGCGGGAGGTAATCGAGTATTCGGACTGCAAAATAAAATACAGAGGGAATGAGAAATTTAAGAAAAACTTGATGAGGGTAAGACTCAATTTGAGGAAAAGATTAAGACGGTTACGAAAAGGGAAGTATTTAGGTGTGAGCTCTCTAAAAAAAAACTCCAAATTAGTTTGTAGAATACCAATATATGACTATGATTCAGCAAATTTTGTTGACAATTCTTTGCTCCACCGAAATCGGAAATCTGATTCGACCATCGGAATGGTGATGAAAGAATTCAGGGTTTCCCGCTAAACAGAGTGGATAAAGGGCTCTTGGACTTCCATCCGGGCCAGCGGCTCATTGGCCGACGTTTTAATGGCAGAGTAAGCTGTCAAAACGTCTAGGAAAAAGGTGCTTCGGAGAACGAGTGAATGAAATCCCACAAGTATCGGCATTACGCCTCTGCACTGCATTAGCAAATGATCCGGGATATTTATTTTTTATTTATTTTTCAGGTAAAATGGTTACCCGACAATATCAATACAGGACAAGCCGTATATACATACATCTACATACTAACCTGGGAGCTGCCGCATGGGCGATTGGCATGGTGTGTTAGGTCACCAGCTGTGTAAATATTTAAGGTTTTGGGAGGTGAAATAGTGACGTGTATTATGGGACTGTATTTAGTGGAGCTCAGTTTTTATTTTGGTTGCTTATTGTGCACGGAAAGAACGAGTTTTTGTACCTGTCTATTTGGCAGTGAATCTCTCTTATTTTATCGCTTCTGTCAGACCTAGAGATGTAGTGAGGCGTCATGATAATATTCACTGTGTCGCTCTGATGCACACCAGTTCCTAATTTCTCAAGCAAACTAAGAATAGCCTTTAGCATAGAAATATACAGTGGTGTATTTACTTTAGATTTAATTCTAGCCCCCACTCCTGGCACGACGAATGGACTAAGATTCAATGACAGAACTTCTAAGTCCGCGTCTTTTCTTATTTCGCGGTAGATGACCTCATGTAAATAATCTTCATTTACTATCGTATCGTCTGTATTTCCTCTTTTATTATCTGGTTTCTGCTTTTATTAACCGTTATTGTCTTAATTTACTATCGTATGACCTGTAAATACTCTTAATTTACTGCTAACTGGAGAACTTAGGTCATTAATATAAATAATGAATAAAAGAAGGCCGATTACGCTCCCTTGTGGGACACACATACCACCATAATAAAAATAAATAATGTCACAGTCACAATTGCTTATAATTATATCCATAAATAATTCAATTCACAGCTATAAGTATTTATCAATGACATGATTTACAACAATTTTTCTATTCTGAAACAGATCTTACCACAAAATTTATTGAGCATAGCATAATTACAATTTAATGGCGAATGTCTTCCGTAATAATTATTGATTTGCTATAGATGAAACAAAAACGTTGGCCTCAAAGAATCAATAGAGGTGTAAAAGTTTATATAGTTGTTCAAAACTGATATTTGCCATTATTAACAATATCATGCAAAAGCAAAAAATCTTTAATGCACCCTCTTTATTCCAAGCCTCGACATTGAAAATGTTCAATAAACTTTTATGGGATATATAATACTCATACAATGAGTTAATACCCAAATAAAAGTAATCTTGAAATTTTTTTGGTCTTCATCGATATCTGTGATGTAAATTTTTTAATATGATGTTTAAGCTACTAGAGCGTCCAAAATGTGAGAAATAAAACACCTATAAAGTTGTACACGATCTATAGCATTTCGAACAGAAAACTTTTTGAAAAGAAAAGTTTTACTGGCTGCCAAAGTCATGTTCAATATGTGTGGTGCAAGAGAAATGTCTTTTTAAATGTCACTCCCAGGTCAGTTGCGTCCGGGACATATTTTCCTCATTGCTACCCGTCTATTGAGCTAATAATTAAACAGCAGTATATTTTCAGAAACTCTGGGCGGTATCGCTCCACATTGATGAATATTCCTGGAAGACTTGGGCACGTGGAACCCGCAGGCAAAAGAGCGACGGTCTCCGACAAAGTGTTTATTTTATCATGCGGGCTAATCCGAGCATTTTCGTTGAGGTGACTGCTCTGTCGCACTTGTGGAAAACGCTGTGACCCCAAGGCACACGGCGTTGGCACGACGATTGAGGTTGAATTCAGCCGAGCTATCCTATGATTTCCTCCTTCACCCTACACACTCCCGGAAACTGCCGGAACAATGCTCAGAACACTACGCTATCCAGGCTTCCTCATTCTCGAGGCAATTTTGGCGGTTATAAGGTGTCGTGCATGAACTACGCTACCGTTTTCGGTGATTTTTTTTACCCCCTCACCCCCCTTCGTTGACAACCGTAGTATTTTTCCCTTACCCTCCCCCTCCCGACGTATAACGTTGTGTCTACAAATGAAACTTTCAATTCAAAAATTATTTCTCAATTATAGAGTGAGTTGTAGTGAGCTATTGTCAAAGAGAGATACTAATTCGCTCTGGTTAGGCCACACCTCAAATACGCCGCGAGCATTTGGGAACCTGGTCATAAATAATTAACCAAAAAAATAAATAAAAGCAGCGAGTTTCGTTAAAAACTGCTACGAGCAGCGTACATATTGTGTTTCACAACTTTTAGAGGGATTTAGGTGGGAGCCCCCAGAGACTCGGTTTGGAGCTACACGCTAGGCTTAGGTTGCTTGAGAAATTCAGAACTAATATTTTTCAGAGCAACACAGAGAATCTTATCATAACTCCTCAATGCATGGTCTGACAGATTCGATAAAATAAGAGAGATACACTGCCGAACAGATAGTTACAGAAACTCGTTCTTTCCGCGCACAATAAGTGACCACAAGAAAAAATGAGCTAAACCCCTAAATACACTCCTATAATACATGTGACCATTTCATCTCCCAAATACTTACATATTTACACAGCTGGTGACCTAACACCCTCTGCCACTTGCCCATGCGGCGGCTCGCGGGGCATTATGTATATTTAGATGTATTTTTAGGGATAGGTTGAAATAAGACGCGCCGCCCTTCCTCATGTTAAATTCTGTAGTATTGTCGACGTGATGTTGACGAGTAAGAAACGTAAACAGGCACATTGTAACAGCTACGATACATTGAGTTAACTCCCTCCTCCCCCTCGTTGCCCGCCGTAGGTTTTTAGGTGACCCTAAGGGAAGTACATCTTCTGCACAGTACAGTTTTACTCGTGAAAGAGTTCATTTATTCCTTTGCACAGTAAAATGTTTCTGAACTAGACCCTTCCGTCCGTGGTTCGATTCCCGGATTGGATTGGATTTTTGGGGAGGCGACCGACGGCTAAGGTCATTTGCGCCATAGGGAACCCAACTTAATTGTCTTGTGGAGGGCATTTTAAGTACAGTACTCCGTCTGTCAGATGAGACGTTATACCGTGGTCCCCTTGGCGTCTTTCGTTAAGATCAGGCTAAGGCTGACGCCGGGTTTCTATCCACCCTTACTCCCTTTCCTGTCCCGTATGAGGCAAATTACCTTAGCTGTCGTTTGCTTCTTCAAAATACAATTTAAAAGTGAACGGTATAAAGCGGGAAATGTTATGAACGCTTGTTCGATCTGACAAACTGAAATTATCGAACCTGCTCTAATTCCATTCATAATTTTTGACATTTATATTAGACGATATTCGGCGAGATGTTGTCGAACATAATCGTAAAGTTAAATCAAAGAAACTTCACTCAGAGAAATCCACTCAGTTATTTATTAGTTCTACGCGTTTGAACGCTTAAAGCGTCATCTTCAGGTACAAGGAATTTGTACTACAAATTAAAATTAGAAAATTTAGATTAATACCAGTTCTGATTTCTGTGGAATTCTTCAAATGGCTACCAAATTTGAAATGGAAATATGTCTGATAATTAATGCAAAATTTAAAATAAGAAGACGATAGCCATTCGATACATCGATGTTTTGCCGATGCACCAACTCAATTTTCATTGGCAAAAAACATCGATGTATCGAACGGCTATGGCTGTGGCACCCCTTATTTGTAGCACAGATGACAGCTTTGAACATTTTAGTAGTAGTTTCAGTAGTGGGTGAGGTTTGATAGGTTTATGGAATAAGTTTCTAAGTTAAGGGGGAATAAAACCTGAGGTGAAAAGGGTCTTTTGAAAATAACATTGAGGCTAGATCGAAGGCTTTCCCGGCGTATGGTATCGAGGAAGTCAATGCGGGTTTTCCACCGGGTCAGGTTGTCCATGTCTGCCGACGTTTCGATGACCGAGTTGCTCATCGTCTTCAGGGCATGCCCTGAAGACGATGAGCAACTCGGTCATCGAAACGTCGGCAGACATGGACAACCTGACCCGGTGGAAAACCCGCATTGACTTCCTCGAACATTGAGGCTTTTTATGCTTTTTTATGATGATTTTTTACATCATAATATATATTAATTTGTACAACAAAATTCACCTTGTAAAGCCGTGAATAGAATATTATATTAGACGATATTGGGCGAGATGTTGTCGAACATAATCGTGAAGTTAAATCAAAGAAACTTTGAGAAGTCCACTCAGTTATTTATTAGTTTTACGCGTTTGAACGCTTATAGCGTCATCTTCAGGTACAGCCGTGAATCGAACGAGGGAAACGGGAATTCTTAAAACTACCTGTTACGCAGTATTTCACTTGTTTTGCCGCTCTTGATTTTTCTACAGATGTAGTTAAGAGATAATAGAAGAACATCCGAGCTCGCATTAAACTCATGTCCCCTGTAATTATGCTGGGCATTTGGTCCTGCTTTCTTTCTTCTCGATTCAACTTGATGTAGTCAAGTAGAAAGTGAATAAATTGATGAATACTTGATGGTTTCATGTGTAAATTTATGGAATTTATTAACATAATGATGAAAACTTGTAACTTTGTTCTTCCACATACTTTTATTTGAAAATGTTGTTTTATTTGAGAACGTAGAAACCCGGGTCGTTTCAAATGAAAACATGTAGAAAAACAAAATTATAAGTTACCATCATTATGATGAATACTTGTTTAAGCAGGCAAAAATTGCCGTACACAAGACTGCGTACTTCAATACACATGGAGACGAAATTGGTGTGAGATAGGGAAACGAGTAGACTAAATGCAGTGAATATCATATATCTGAGAAATTTTTGCAGCAAAAGTGGGATGTCTGGGGTTAGGAAATAATAGGTAATGAAATTAGGTGAGTTGGATGCTCCAGTAATGGAAAAAGTATTTGAAATTAGTGTCTTTCTTTGGTCAATCCACCTTGAGAGAATGAACGAGTGTTGAATGAATAAGCAGATTTGAGATGGAGGAGTGAAGAGTTTGAGATGAAGGGGTAGGCAAGTTGTCATGGGAAAATGTGGTGTAGGTACTTGCAGGAGAAGGAATGGTATTTGAAGCAGAAGGACGTGTATTAAGTAATCATCATCATTGGTCATTCAATCCTAAGATTGGTTGACTGCAGCCCTCCACTCTTCCCTACCTAATGCTAGATCCCTTACCTCCTGGTATCTCATTCCATGTACTTCCTCTTTATTAGGTCCATGAACTCATTCCTGGGTCTTCCTCTGGGGACTTTTCCCTCTATTTTACCTTCAGTTATGTTCCTCACAAACCCATCTAGCCTCAGTGTGTGTCCAATCCATCTGGTTCTTATTTCCTGTACAGTGTTCCATCTGGTTCTTTCCTCTTCTATTCTTCTGTGCATTTCCTCATTTCTTATTTTTTCCGTCCTTTTTATCTTCAGTTTCATCCTCCAGCACCAGGATTCGAAGGCTTCTAGTCTGTTCTGGTCAGCTTTTCCAATAGTCCATGCTTCCGATCTATAGAGTGCTACGCTCCACACGAAGGTTTTCTCATGTTGTTTCCTGGTTTGTAGTCTTATCTTCTTTGAGGCTAGCAGTTGTCTTTTACACTTCTTATGTGGAATGGGGAATAGGTAAATAAAGTGAGGAATACTTGTTTGAGGAGGCAGAAAGAGGCAAGCTGAGGATTTAGTAATATGTGAGTGTAAATGGAGCAAAAGATAATTGCTATGATAAGGGTTTGGTAGTAGGGTGGAAATTATCAAGTCAGAGTAGCCTCACCGACTAATTGCCAATATTGATACCTTCCATAGAAACTCCTTCCAAATAATTCCTTCGAGACAAGTAGCTCCTTAGGAGTTCTATAAATTAATATATTTTGACTTAAGTTATTTACTAAATGTATCACTAAATTATCGAGTTTATGATTTTAAAGTTCTGGATAGATTATTATCAATTTACCCCACATGCTGCTTTTTTATAAATTCCTGAAAAACAGAGATAACTCGCTAAGGAATGTTGGAAAAGTTTCCGTGGTTTTATTAATGCTATAGCGGTGACGCCCGGTATCACAGACCGACAATATATTCTTTCTGGTGACGCTGGCAACGTATGAAATTTTGCAGTTCATGCTCCTTATTTGCTTCCTGTTTGTTGCTGTCACTACGATAAACAAGCCAAAAAATCGATTCGTATACGTATGCTGCTACTTAAAACTACTTTTGATCCCACAGATCGTGTGTCATCACTCCTGTCTTCAAACAGTACCGAATTTGTTGTGTTTAATAAAATATAATGTGTTAAAAATGTGGATAAGTGATTTCTGATATATTATGTAAATGAATTCTTTTTATGTACCTATTCCTATGAAGATTTTGCAGGAGAAAGGTGTAAACTGGAAAGAACGTAGATTGATTGGAAACTAGTAGGTACATGAGGCAGAAAGTGGGTATGCGAACTGGAAACAAAATAAGAACAGAATGGTTTGATATTGGAAGGGGAGTGAGGCAGGGATATTATTTCTCCCCTACCCTTTTTAATATATACGTCGAAGATATAGTACGGATATGTTAGATGAATGATGAAGGGGTTGCAATAGGAGGAAGGGAGTTTGTGAGCATCAGGTTTGCGGACGATATGATATTTTTTACGGAAAGTGAGGAAAAACTGAAGATCATGTTAGAACATCTCAATAACATAAAAGAAGAATATGGACTGGTGGTAAATAAAAACAAGACTAAAGTGATGAAAGTAGGTACAGAAGAAGAGATAAGAGTTACCATGGGAGGGTACAGACTGGGACAAGTGACATGATATAAGTATCTAGGGGCGGTCATTACACAGGACTGGAAATGTGACAAGGAGTTTAAAGGTAGAATTGCCAGAGACGCTTTTATCAAAAAGAAAAAGTTGTTGTGTAGCAAAGTGGATATTGGGCTTAGGAAAACGTTGGCAAAGTGTTATGTTTGGAGCGTCTTACTGTATGGTTGTGAGACATGGATGGCTTTAAAAAAGAATATAAAACGGATTGAGGCATTGGAGATGTGGATATGGAGAAGAATGTTGAATATTAGTTGGGCAGACAGAGTGAGAAATGAAGAGGTATTGGTCAGAATGGGGGAAGATAGAGGACTGATAAAGACAATTAAAACAAGGAAGCAAAACTGGCTGGGACATATGTTAAGAAGAGAATGTTTGATGAAGGAGGTATTAGAAGGGATGGTGGAAGGAAAGGGTAAACGCGGAAGAAGAAGAAAGAAAATGACGGATGATTTAGGACAGGAGACAGGCTACGCGGGGATGAAGAGGAAGGCACAAGACAGAGTTATCAGGAGGAGAGGCTACTGAGGACCTGCTAAACAGCAGTCTACCAATGATGATGATGACCAATTCCTAATAACAGCTGTTTTTCTCTTATGAAGATAAACAATGCCCAAGTCTACCCATTTCACCGTATTACATTGATTTAATGCAAGCTGAAGTATCTTCTCTTTTTCATGTGAAAATTGTGAATAAATATTTTTGAATTCACCCGTGAATACCACTATTTCGAGACCATCCAGAAAAAAACTAATTTCATCTTTTTAAGAACAACGAAGTCCTTATCGGTCCAGGAGACCGACGTCACTACGCATGTCCCGATAATGCACGTCACTGCCGTAGGGTTAAGGCTTCCTATTAGTTCTGGTCACGACAGCTACCACTGCGAGTGGCCGCTTTCGACAAAGGTGGGAGGAGCATGAGGGAGGGAACTGGATGACAATGATTGTGAACTACTGATGTTGTGTTCGCTGAGGACAAAATTTTCCTTGCGGGGATTGTGTCATTTATTGGGTTTGCCATTGTCAAAAATATTTCAGTTGTTTCTTTCTCCCTTATGCGAAGCCAAATGATACTTAAAGTATTTGTGAGGTCGCGCGCAGCTTCATTGGGAAATACGGACGGAAAAATCGAGTTTTATCTTTTCCTAATCGGCCGGACACGAAAGAAGTAAAGAAGTTGTGAATTAGGGCAGTAAACAGGCTAAAGTAAGTAGCCATTACGTAAATCCGATGTTGTAGTAGGCTTCAAGTAGGTTAAAACAGTTTCAAGAAGTACTGGAGCTGTGAATTAGGGCAATAAACAGGCTACAGGAATTAGGCATAGCATAAAGCCGATGGTGTTAATATCAAGTATTATTTTCAATTTATCCGCGTGGTTTGAATATTAACAATCAAGGCATTTTTCCGCCGAATACAGGCGTAACTACTTCTACAAAGTATGATCACAAACCTCATATTTTGTATTAATCCATAGAAAAGGTACTTTTGTAGCAGTGGCATAAGGAGTTGAACAGCGCTAGCGAGGGAAGATTCGGTAACAGCGGGGAGCTGATGATGGGGACCTAGATAAGGACGTAGATTGGAGGTTGGTGAAGAGCTCAATATGGAGTGTACTGTTGTATGTAGAAGAATCGTTGAATCTGAGAATGAAAGTGAGAATGGACTGCGGGTGTTCAAGATGTGGTAGTGGAGAAGGATGTGATTAGGTGCTGGACGGAAGGGAAGACATACGAGGAATTTCTTGGTGTGGTGGGTTTGAAATAGTGGGATGCATGTTGGGAAAGCAGGGAAGGGAAAAAAATTGAAATCGTTTTACATTCGGGATGAAGAGGAGTAAATCGTATTTATAGATGGAGGAGAAAATACTAGAGGCTCATTGGGCATTGCAAGTGTATAAAATCTGGATTATTTTCTCTTTGTTTTTAAGTATTCTACCGGTTAAGGTAGGTTTTGTTGAATGTCATAGAATATCCTCCCGGTTCTCTACACTTTCAGGGGCCTATCTCGTTCTAGTATATCATTTTTCGCTTCAGCGTACGATCTGCCCTTCTTCGACCTGTCCATGAAAGCTATTCTCTTTCTTCCTCTTCCCCGCTTGCCCAACATCCTTCCCTCTATCATATTCTTAAGCAATCTCTAGCACCTAATAACATCCTCCAGCCATCTACTCTGCCGATCTCGAATTTCCTAAAGAAGCTTCCTTTCCTCGCACACCATCTCAAGCACTTCCTCGTTAGTCTTCCTTTCCGTCCACCTCGCCTTCTCCATCCTTCTCCTCACGCACATCTCAAATGCCTGAAGCCTATTCTCGTCCTCATTTTTGAGGGTCCACGTTTCTGCCCCATACAACGCTACGCTCCATATCATGCTCTTCACCATCCTCTTCTTCACATCCATACGCAAGGTCCCCGTCATCAGCTCCCTTCTATTACTAAACGCCTCCTTAGCTAACGCAATTCTCTTCGGTATGTCCTCTAGCTTAAGATAAAACCTTCTATCAACCGGTAGAATATTAATAAATGAATATTAAAAGCTCTTCAAATTTCGTAAAATGCCAATTATTCTACGGAACACTTATGATTGAATATATTTGCTAGCGAGTTAGCAAAACTGTCTTTTTGCCTGCAGATCTACAATACACAATAATAACACGAGGTGATAAGATAATTTGAATGTTGATTATTGTAGATTGTCATTAAATTATAAATCCCTTCATACGGTAAATGTCAGAATGTATATCATGTTACCAACCCACATTAGAGTAGAAGATACTATTCAATTTAGGAAGAGGTTTTGAGATTGGCTGATAAGGTATCCTCTTTATTCCATTGAAGAGTACTATAAATGTACCGCGAATGACAGACGGAAGCCAGATATAAGCTAAAATTAATATAGGAGTAAGACCAGGATGGAACCTCTCACCAGCACTGTTCAACTTTGAGGCCATACGAAAAGTGCCAGAAACTGGACTGAGCGGAATAAAGATAAACGGAGAAGGAATAAACATGCTACGCTTCGCAGATGATATCACCTTGGTGGAAATAGGAGGAAATAGGTGAATTAGGAATAGCTGGAAATCGCGAGGATCTTCAAAGTTCACTGAACACCATGGACCAAGTTATCCAAGAATACAACATGAAAATAAGTAAGACGAAGACCAAAATCCTAGTATGCGGAAGAGAGGAGAAGAATGCAGAAGTCACCCTGAGAGGAGAGAAATGAGAGCAATTGGATTCTTTCACCTATCTCGGAAGTACCATCATGTGGGACAGAAGAAGTAGCCCAAGCCATGAAGGCGCTCATGGGAAAAAAACAACTGCTGTGATTACGGAGGATATGACTACAAACCAGGAAACAGTATGTGAAAACCTTCATATGGAGCGTAGCACTCTATGGATCGGAAGCTTGGGCCATTGGAAAAGCTGACCAGAACAGACTAGAAGCCTTCAAAACCTGGTGCTAGAGTAGGATGCTGAGGATGAAATTGACGGACAAAATAAGAACTGAGGAAATGTGCAGAAGAGTAGAAGTGCAGTGGACAATATAAAACACCATGCAGAAAAGAAGAACCAGATAGATTGGACTCACACTGAGGCACGATGGATTTGTGAGGAACATGATTGAAGGTGAAAAAGAGGGGAAAATACCAAAAGGAAGGCCCTGGAATGAACTCATGGGCCAAATAATTAGGAAAGTATATAGGAAGAGATACCAGGAGGTAATGAAACTAGCATTAGATAGGGAAGGGTGGAGGGCTGCAGTCAACCAATCTTATGATTGAACGACTAATGAATGAATAAATGTAATCTCAGTGAAATTGAAAGGTGAAATATGTATGTCTACATGAATGTTATTGCTATATGTGTTTGTGTCTGAGAATATCATGTGACGATACCTAATAAGGTGTGTACCATTTTTTAAAGGTGAGTGAATAATAATATTAATAATATGAACACCGCCGCGTGGGCTTTAAAGGGACCGAAGCGCTTTGCAGTTCGAGGGAGGAATAGTAAGACGGGTGTTCGTGGCTGTCGGAGACCGGTGACCCGGGAAGATTGCCAGTTGGTCTGAAAGGGCTGAGGAGGGTGTTTCTGTTAAGCGGGAGGGGAAAATGGTGTGGCTCGGGGGGGGGCGGGGGGGGGGAGCAGCGATCACGAAGGGAGGGAAGGTGGCCCCGAGAGGAAGGAGGTACGGCAGGGGCAGGGAAGGAAGGAAAGAGCAGAGAAGCAGTTTTTTTCACCGTGAGCAGGAGGCCGCGCGGAAGGTCGGGCGGCTCCGTGAAGGCGCCACGCCCACGGGGACGATAGCACGGCCCGCCATTGGCCAGGCGGGCGCGGGGGGATGGGGGGGGGAAGCGTGGGGGGCGGGCGGGAGGGAGCCACGGTAATCAAACGCCTTCGGAACGGGGAGAGCCCGCCCCACGAAATGAATGCCCTCCCCCGCCCTCCGCACCACTCAAAGTGTTTCTTCTGTGCCTCTCATTCCTTCCTCATACCTCCCTCCACCTCCAACCCAACCCCCTTTCTTCACATCACCAGGGCAACCCCGCTCTCAAAACACCCGACAACCGCCGCCCGCTCGCGAACTCGTTTATTTTTTTTTTTAGTTTTTTAACTTTTTTTGCCATTCGTTTTCGAAAAATTAATTATGGCGGCCGATTTGGGAGACACGTATTTTGCGGTGAGGGCGTTCAAAGCTCTCTGCCTATTCGTCGACTGGAATGTTTTCATTTCGCCCGAGAACTCCCCTTTAAAGAGTCAGGCCAAGAAGAGGGCCGCGCACGATTTGAACTCTGCCGCTAATCTTTTTCCTCAAAGGTTTGAGAACCGCTAGGCGGACGAAGATTACACGACAACCCTTCTCTGCTTGATTTTTTTCTCGTGTTTCGGCTAGAAATAATATATTATACTTTACATATGTTACTTATCCCTGGAATAAAAGCGGGATTGCAGGATTTTTGAAGTATTTTCCAGTGACAATCGCTTCATGATGGTACTTTATGAAATCTACTCTGTTTTATTTCCAGCAATAATATCGACAACCATTGTCAATATTCAGATATTTATTCCTGGAATAAAATTTTTTCTTGTATTAACTTTTTGGTACGTGTAGAGGTCACTTAATGTGTATTTTGAATATTCTAGATTTTTTATTTTTGACCAGGGTTTCTACATTCATTGTCGACATACATTGATAAACCAATTGAATGATGCACCCATCAGTAACCTGGCAGTATTCACCGAAATATCTGAATTTTGACAATAGATTTCGATACTATGGCCGGAAATAAAATTTTGTAGATTTCATGAATTACAAACATGAATTGTCACTGGAAACTACTTTTAAAAATCTGCATTTGAAATATTTTGTGAGCTAATTTTTAAATTTTCCTTACACTTTTAGATTGATTTCTTAAAATTAAAGGCTGGCACATCCACTCGATTGCGCGATACACAGCACAGTATGTAGTGTAGGGCTAAGCTAGGGTTACAACGAAAATTCTCACCAAGAGTTTCATGTCCACCTGGATATAATAATTCTACTCCAGCACTACCTCTGAAGGGCATAAAAAGTGATAAACGCAGAGAGCGAAATACCTTGTTGAACAGATTGAGCCAATAATTCTTCCTTTGTCGGTTATTTATGGCGTTTTGTGGTGCCGATGAGCTGGGGATGTCTGCAATGAGGATAGAGAAAGGGTGGAGAGAAACTTGGCGTTGGCATCAGCCTGTTCTTAAAGAAAGGCGCCATGGAGTCAACAGTTTGACTTCCTATACGGCGGACGGAGTACTAAATTTGATGCGCTCTTCACATGGCAAGCAAGTAAAATTCAGGATTTCAAGAAAAACAACATTTGCCTTTAACGGGACTGGAATTTGAGTTTTCGGCAAGTAAAGTCTCTACTTTAACCTCCGAACCAATTTGCCACTCCCCCAATTCAGCAAATCCAATGGTCGGCAAACTCATTAGTCAACGGAGCCAAATATCAACAGTACTACGATTGGAACGAATTCCTTTCATGAGCCATTTTTTAAACTTAAACTATATAGGTAGGTATATTGTTATTAACTTAATTAGGGTGCTCCAAAGCTGGCCTTTGCTAAAAACGTCCTCAATCTGATGGAGGTACGCTCGCTGAGGTCGACCCCTTCCAACTTTCCCATCCGCACTCGTCTTGTGTACTTGTTTCGTCTATCTCCTTTCCTTCATCCTCTCTATACGAAGTCTATTCAGAAAATAACCGAACATTTTGAATTACTCGCCAAAGGAGATATTTAGTGATACGCGGTTGGAGGCACTACCTTGCGCATTACCTCCTTTGTAACAACGTGTATTTGGATTGTTGATATCTTGTTTAGTTTTCGTGATATTGTTATTTGAATGCAACGAGTTTAATTGTTAGTGGCGATTTTTGAAATGCATGATTTTCTGCAACGTAAAATTTTGCGTGAAACTGGGGAAAACTTTTACAGAAACGTTTCAACTTTTGAAACAAGCTTTCGTAGATGATCCCCTGGGTCGTATGCAATGTTACCAATGGTTTTCACGATTTAAAAGTGGTCGTCAGGCAATTGAAGATGATTCTCGACCAGGAAGGCCTTCCACTTCAACTGATGACTCATACGTTTAGAAAATCAACGATCTGGTGCGTGGAAATTGCCGATTGACTGTCAGAGAAATTGCAGAGGAGGTTAGCATCTCAACTGGGTCATTCCATGGAATTTTGACGGAATAATAGAGCATGCATCGAGTTGTAGCAAAAAAATTTTCCTCGGTTGAAGACAGAGCTACAGATAGAAAATCTAGTGGTCGTTCGTCGGGTACTCCTTGAACAAGCCAATGACGATGAAGCATTCATGTAAAGAATCCTGCTGTCTCCTTACTCGCCAGACCTGGCTCCTTGCATTTTATTCTAATTTCCGAAGTTAAAATCAGTGCTGAAATGACGCCGTTTTCAGAGTATTGATCACATCAAAGCAAATTCGTCACAGAGCTTAAAGGCCATATCAAATGAAGCTATCTAGGACTGCTTCGCGAAATGGAAACACTGCCGGGAAGTGTGTGTGAATAGGGTAGGGGAGTACATTGAAGGGGACAAGGACCAATAATCTGTAATATTAATAAAAAAGTTGAAAAAAGTAAAGTTCGAATATTTTCTGAACAGACCTTGCAAGTCCTTATGTCCAAACCATCATCTTATACGTGCGCCCCCGCACGTGGTATTTTGTGGAAGAGTCACACTCAAGGGTCAAAAGTGCCGCATATGGCTCGCGAGCCGCGGTTTGCCGACCACTGAGTTAGTCCGATCGTCAATAAAGCCAATTTTGGTGAGGAAAAGAAACTAATAGATGCTATTTTTGGTTAATAATTGGTAACTAATAGACAAATTATGTGGTTGGATGAGGTAGTCAGGAGCAATGGATATGGCTTAAGACTCCGATAGAGAGTTTGATTTTGAATAGTTTCAGCCTTAACTTTGAAAAACTTTTCCACAATGTTCTGGAATTGATGAAAACTTCGTAATTTTTACGTAAAATATTTATTGGACGACCGGTTTCGTCTTATATTCGACATAATCAGGTTTACAACTTCATGATGTTCATGAATTAACAGACACAATTTTATTTCTTAATGCACAAAATTTTCTTTAATAACAACGAACAAAGTTTTTGCTAATTCCTAAATACTAGGAAGGATTGTAGTAATTACCAAACATTAATTACAAACAAACCAAAGACACAAAGTTTGGTAATCACTACAGTGTCGACCTTCCACCAAGTTAAACTTCAGCATTTGAGTCTATCATGATGGATGTTGGGTTATCAGGTAGGAGAAGGAAGGGAATAGGCCTTATGGATGGGCTGAAGAAGGGTAAGAAGTACGCGGAGATAAGGGAAAAATATTACTAATAGATAGGGCCTTGCACGGGTAAAAATATGGAGAATTTTCTCCGACTTGCCAGAAAACCTACCTTCAACCAGAAGAATATTTTATGATGCACAGCAAATGGAGACCATCATTTTGTTTATAATACACTTCAACAATCAGCGCCCTTCTTCCCAATTTCCTTTCCCGTACACTCTTATATTCCCGACTGGTTGTCCTGACAACCCTTGCCACGCGCCCCCACGGCTACTAGCGGGGTAGTGCGTAGAAGTAGATGTGAAAGTCCCTCTCCTCTTAGCGACTGCCGGAAGGACAGGCACTCGATTGCTCATTTGAATCAATCTGACCTACCCACCGACAACCAGACATCAACTTCCCCCAATCCATTTATATCCCTACTTGCTATCCCTCCTCTCCCTACTTCCAACAGCCCACATCCAATTCACAAATCACATGAAGAACTCTTCAACTGGCGCATTACAATTGCCCTTTAAAACTCTTCAACCTTCCCCTTTCGCCGTGCACCGACGATTTTCTAATTTGCTGTTTCCGAAAAATAACTCATGCGGGTTGTGCTTATTCCCTGAGGCTAATACCCCGATAGCATTGCTGGGCTTCCCGGATATTTCTACTGCGTTGATGCAGAATTATTTTGGAAGACGTTTCGAAAGCATCGCAGCGTCCAACCACCGGTAATTTCAGAAGTGCCTTGAGCGGAATGCACGTTACTTAGGCTCCTCTATAGTTTCCGACCATCGATCATTGTGTCGACTTACTGCCCTATTTATAAAAATGAGCCTCATCCTTTTGTCGCTAATTTTATGAGGGTGTAGAAGTAATTTTAGAGATTCAATATTCACGATTTTTACTTCACAGGCTCCCATAAAATCACTATAGATTCCTTAATAAATCGGGTCTGTGGTATTTTTGTGTGTGGATAATATTCACAAGTTGTTACATTGATTCTGTGGTCCCCTTTAGAAAAGGCGCGATCTGTAACTGCAGATTATAAGGCGTGTGTGTTGTTTTACATTGTTTAATTATCGATTAGTTTGGTAGTTTCTGTAGCATTTGTAGCTGGCCCATGGTGTGGTGCATGCTGGTAAAAATTAATACCTGCTCTGTAGTTAATGTTGTTGATAAGTCTCCCCCTGGCCATCACCCTTGTGGTGGCTTACAGGGTAATAAGTAGATGTAGAAGTGCTCTTGCGTACTCTAACCTGCATCGGATTGCCCTTCATATTTTCCCTGTAGTTTTAAGCAATTGAACTAACTTAAATTCAAGACGATTATCCGCTGTAGCCCCTAGCACGCGTCTTCAGGTTTGGAACTCCTGCTCTGGGAGATTTGATCGCCAGTCAATTATGCCTTTCGATAAAAAAAGACGAAAATCTGAGTGCCAATACAACTCCCTGACTAGCTTTCATATCTTTTTTAGTATCCAGAAGTCACCAGCTACTCAATCACAGTAAGTTTGCACTCATTTTTGCGCAAGTAAGTCTAACCTTTACAGCGAGAACATGAGTTTCGTGCTCTCACCGTTTTATCTGTGGTTGAGAAATGAATGGAAGCAGAGAATGGCGGAAAACCGTACCCTCGTGAAAATCGTGATAAAAAATTTATGTCGAAAAGCATGTAGAAAGAACAGCTTGGGAGTATTGCAAGTTCCTGCTGGTTGGTGAGCATTTTTTAGCACCTCGAAATTTATGAAATGGGCAGAAATGGCAACATATCACCGCACATGGAGGCGTTTGTTGCCACACAAGACGAAACATTGATCCATCACAAGTGCTCACCAAGAACCTCGAATCGAAAACCTCTTCATCGTTAGCGAATAGATTTGAAAGCTTACGATAGAAGCTAGCATACATAAAGAGCTCCAAGGTAGCTAATATTCCACTAATATATCTCCAGGCGTTGACATTTATGAGAAATTTTACACCTTGACTCAAGGATACTGTTTTGACTACGGTATGTTCCTGGCAACATCACGTATAATATCAATCGCTACCTACAGTTTTTAACATTCCGTAACACTTGATAAATTCGCAATCATGACAGAGACTTCTCATAATCAAGAAATAATACAAATTAAGTGGCATATTTAATTTGAATTCAATATTTATTAGTCTCTCAATATATCTTAGAAATATATTCTTAGAAATCGGTCATGATACACATTCATACCAATTTAAACAGTGGACAATCCCTGTTTCATTTCTAATCACCGTCTTTCAATTGGGTTATATTTGAGTTATTGTCAGTAATAACAACGTTGAAACTGGTAACTAGGGAAATTTGGAATTTAAAGCTCAAAATTCACCTAATAGGTGTAAGTGAAAATTATTTCCAAGCAAATTTCACACCTCGCCACTCGGAGCTCAGGGGAAGATAGTTTCTCTTCCTTAAACCACTGTCCTCTTGAGTGTTCTTTTCAAAGGACCTATTCTACTCAACAGGTTGTTAGAAGACGTTTTTTGGTATATAGTTCCTGCAGTTATACGAAAAGTACTCTGAAATGCCCCATAAATTTCACCTGGGTAATTTCATGTCTCACAAATGCTCTTGCGATATCATGTACTGGAGTAGAACAAGTGAGGGCGGTGTGGGAATTGTCGTCAGAACGCGGTATCCAACGTATCCAATCAGCGAGAGTCATTCCTATCTCGGTGATGCTGAGGAAAAAATATATTTCATGGCTTACATTATTTATAAACTAGCATTATATAGGGGTAATATGGAGGCCTTCCGTCTGCCAATATAAGATTTGAACGACCAATGGATGAATTATTTAGAAAACGAAAAAGATTTTATTGTTAGCTAGGTTTTTTATTATAAGAGGATTTGATAGCATTAATGGTATTGGAAGTCACTTGGTGGAATTCCTTCATGATGAAATGATGAATGACTTAGTTTTCCACAAAAGATTTATTACTTTTTTAAGAGGATTTGCTGATAATTCATTTGTCAATTCTGAGCCATGCAAAACTCTATTGAATGATGAGCAGCTCCGACAACTACACAGCTCGCGTCGGAGATCTCTTCCCTAATTGGTTACACACTCAGCGGCCGCAACGCGAAGTCGGATGCATGGAATTGTATCCTGAATCGTCCCTTTGCCAGCGCGTTCGACTTAGCAGTTTCCGATGTTCCTTTCTAAAGCTGTTCGGGCGGAATTCTCTTATGTTTCCTCCACAGAACCCTTCATTGGCCGCAACGACGTCGTTTTTCAGGGTCTATGTAATCGTAGGGAAGAGATCAAAACTCCCATCCATTTATCTTCCTTCGGTCGTGAGGCAATTGCGTCAAATTGCTCGACGCCCGTTGTTTCTAAGACGAGTCACAAAAGATCCCTTCGAGAAACTCCTCCAAGTTTCGAATGCGTATACATATGTCTTTTGATCGAACGATAATTTATATATAATTTTGGGTACATGGCTGTAGCACTGGCAAAGTCGTCTTTCTTGTGTTATTATAACTTTTTTCTTTCCAAACGTCTTCTCATCTCTTCCTGTTTTGTCCCTCCTCGATCCCCCTCCCACGTCCCCCCCCTCCACTAGCAGTGTCCTTTCCTACCCCCCCCCCCCTTCGCTCCCATGCCGACCGCGCCAAATGAAAGCCGACAGCTGGTCGCGTAGCAACAATTCATTCGACATCGATTCCATTTCGACGGTAATAAAATGGAGAGTTGCGGAGGAGGGCTTAGGAATAATGGAGTGGTGGTAGTCGTTTGTTGTGGAGGCGGGGGGTAGGGGGGGGGTTAGGGGGGGCTCCACGGTGACCTCCCAGTCACGTCCGCGCCGTGGTGGCTGAGAGAAATCCAAGGGGCCGCGGAAAAAGACCAACCCTGCCCATTCCCTTACCGACTGGCTTACGGGTCCCTTCAGAAATGAAAAGAGGCGAACCAACCCTCACCTCTCTTCACCCGTCCCGTCATTAAGGAGGGCGCAACCTATGATTCAATTGTTTCGCTTGTCCGCGACGGAATCCAGACGGTTGGGCGGGGAGGGAGAGGGTGGAGGAGGTGGGGGAGGAGTGGGAAATGATTAGGGAGGTGGGATGGGAGGGAGAAATAAAGTGGGAGGGGCCAACTCGAAGAGACGCCTTTGCTGAGAGAGATGGAGGGAGAAAAAAAATTGAAGCCTGACAAATAAAAAAATTAACCTTGAATCGTGTTCTTTTAGGCCTGATGGCCCGACTGAGTGGCGTGCAATGAAATCTTAAAGCAATCCTTTATTATACTTTCCAAATATTCCCTCTTCGTTTATTGCAGTCCTCACCAAACTTCACTTCCTCCTCATAATCCACTCCCCACCCTCTCCCTCCCCTGTTTTCCCCCCTACCCACCCCCTTACCACTTTTCGTTCTCTTCAACCTTCAATTTTTTTGATTGTCCTTTGAGATTGAGGATGGTGTGGGACGAGAGAAGATTCGACTGCTGCACAGTCTTCTCTATAAAAAAAATTATTGTTTCTCCCCTTCCCCACTCCAATTGTATCCACAATCTCCCCCACCCCTTCGTCTCCCCCTCCTCTCCCTCCTTCAACTCCACTGACGTCACCTACAATCTCGACCGTTTTCCTCACCGTTTATCCACAGTCTAGGAAAATTTCCTCTCCAGAATTCAGGAAATTCGGAACTTTTGATCGCTATCACGTTGGCGAGGCGTTTGCAGAAGCCTTGGGTTTGCTGAGCGAGAGACGCATGTATGAAGGCAGTTGGAGGAGTATATAGGTATATATATCTCAGTCTCACCTCTACCAGACATCTCAAGAGCCGTCAAGGACGTTTTTTGAGAAAAGCGATTGATAGCGAACCTTTTGCCTCCTGCCTCGCGTGCCGGGAGCGATGTTGGAGCCACTTACGTTAAAAAGTCTCTTTCGCGTGCCGAGCACTGCAAAAAATTGGCGTCAAACTTTTTTAAAAGGGTTTAGCATGGTGCTGTAGTATTGCCATAGGCAAAGCTCTCGGTCAGATCATACGCACAGTGTTTGTTCCCTAAGCGATGGCGACAATCGAGGCAATTGTGACACATGTGGAAAGAGATTTCAGGCTGTGCGAGCGAGATAGTTCCCTAATCATATACGAGACCACATTCGATATATTCGTTTTAATTTCACCAACTGTGAGACACACGAATTATATATTGCGTGATTAATGGTGCAATACAATAGTTTTACATGACAGAAATTGTTAGTAATCAAATGAAAATATCTTAATTAGTCTTTAACTTCACTCATTTTGTTCACGCGGTACGTTTGAAACTCCATCAAAACGGAAGGTTTATTGTGATTCCGAAGAATTTACTACGGCGACAATATGAATAATTGTCAAAAATAGTTGAGAAAACACACAAACTACACATTGTTGATTTTTTGACGAGATCTAAGTGTAGGAAATGCCTCATTTGTTAAATAAGGTCTCTCTGTAGTGCATACTCGTGCCATTTCCCATATAAAAGGGCTGGTATTTTTTGGCAAATGTCTCGGAAAGTAAAAAGGTAAGGGGTTGAATTTTTTATGTCAATGGAAGGTTGATATATTTTTCTTTACAATGAGACCAAGTTCATTGATTTCTAGGAAAATGATATTTCATTCAAACTACCTTAAGTCTTAAAAAAAACCTTTTTTTGCGTTGTGGACACTTAAATGGCACATCGCCCTGGAAACATCCCTATTAATTCGATGTTCTAACACCTAGGCCACATTTGAATTTACGTCAAGGAAGTTTTATTTATTTTGCCCCAAAAATCTTTAATCTACTTCCAATGGCAGTTAAAATGGAAATTAATGTTAATTCTTATTTAAAGTAAATTAAAAAATGGCTATTTGGACGCGATGATATTGAAGTACTATTTACAAATGTCCATGAAATTGTTTGTATGAAAGGAAATTAGTGAAATTTATTTTAATTGTATATTTGTAGTACCATTTAAAACTGAAATATTTCGTTATGTTCCTTTGCACGAAATTCTTTGTTACCCCCACACGGATGATCTTTTGAGGTTTTTAATCTTTGGAGTAACCTAATACTGCCCAGGTTTGTGTAAAATTGGAATGTACTTCCATAATTTCACAGGTTCTCTGAACAACTAACTAAATTTGTTCTCCTTTATTTCCAATGGGTATAAGATAGAAATTGAATATTTAAGGAATTATAGCATAGCTCTTAGATAACTACCGAGCTAGACCATGAAATAGTGTCTAGCTAAAATCAAGAAAAATCGAGGTTTGTGGTCCAAGTTCCTTATCAGGTATGTATCTTCATAAGTAAGCCAACACCTTAAGGACTGCGATTCGAGGTCATGTGAATAATCCGGAGAAAGAGTATATTTCGCTTCGCATTTCAGAACGTTTTGAAAGAAATGGTCATATAAAATGCAGGGGTTATCATTTTGGCTTAGTATGTTGACCTCACAAAGATTAAATATTTTGTAAGCAAAATCATTTGCCAAGTTTTTTCTAATTTAATGAATGTTATTTATGCAAAAAAAATTAATTGTGATGTTAGTATCTCTTGCGTCGTGTAAAGCGGGGACTTGTTGGAATGACTGAACGAATACATCTTTATAATGTATGAAATTAGACTCTGCTCTAATTATATGCCCGCATTTTCACAATTTATGCTTATCAAATTGCGCAGTTAAGTTCCCCGTGTAAAATGGTATTCATGCGTTAAATTCCCCTATCTCACCGGTACAAGATGATGAAACCTTGTTTTTGCAAATAAACCCTCAATGTTTTCTTATCTTCCGGTACTTCCTTCGCTTAGGATCTTTGAATGCAATTCCTTTCTGAATTGTAAAATTGCCAATTTGAGCTATGCTATCCACAGAAATAAACTTGACTGCGATCAAGGTTTCGATGTTTTTACATCATCATCAGATGATGATGTAAACCTGATGAGGAGCTGATGATGATGTAAAAACATCGAAACCAAGATCGCAGTCAAATTAATTTCTGTGGATAATTGCATTTTTTTCATTTCTGAATTATACATAAATTCCACTCAATATCCCAGGAATCTTCGAATTCTATACTAACTCATTGGTTCTGGTATGGGACTGGATATAATACCCTCTCTGAAAGAAACGTTGGTGAGCCAATCTTTGAATGCAATTCCTTTCTGAATTGTAAAATGGCCAATTTGAGCTATGTTATCCACAGAAATAAACTTGACTGCGATCAAGGTGTCGATGTTTTTACATCATCATCAGGTGATGATGTAAACCTGATGAGGAGCTGATGATGATGTAAAAACATCGAAACCAAGATCGCAGTCAAATTAATTTCTGTGGATAATTGCATTTTTTTCATTTCTGCATTATACATAAATTCCACTCAATATCGCAGGAATCTTCGAATTCTATACTAACTCATTGGTTCTGGTATGGGACTGGATATAATACCCTCTCTAAAAGAAACGTTGGTGAGCCAAAGGACAGACGAATGATTATAAGAGAGGAGGAATAGGGGTTGAAAGAGAAGAAAATTCACGAAAATTGGAGGAGGGGCATCTTACCAATCCTGGGATTTCTGACGGCTGACGATGAAAAGATAACAAAGAGGACGGAGCGAAATGAGCGAGCATTTTCCTTTCCCTCCTAAGTAATGGCTCTCTGTGACCGAGGAAGATTTGAAAAAAAAGTGAAATAACCCTGGAATCATTTGAATACCTCTGAAATTCAAGAGCTTTCTCATAAGTGGTTACACTCCATATCGCGGGACTCAACGGAACAATGGGCGGGCACAGGGACGAGAGGCCAGCCAATTCCTCCCCCCTCTGCCGCCCCCCCACGATTGTGGAAACACCTATTTAAATTATACAGAAAGAGAGAGAGAGAGATGATGTGAAAGCAGTTTCGATTACGCTTGTGCATTTTTTTCACGACTCCGAACGTTAGCATTAGGGCTTGGATGGCGGGACGATCTCACTCAAACTCCCTAGTGCCTTTAGTTCCTCGATTTGACCTGACCTCTCTCTCCCCTCCTACATCCCACCACCTCCTCACTCCCCTCCTGGCACTCGCACGTGATTCCGTGGCGAACCAATCATGCATCCTGGGAAGCGATTAACGAATGGGAAAAGAAGAAAAAAAGATACAACGAAGGCACCAGCGATTCTCCGTGGGAGAAGCTATCAATGTGTCATGGCGACGTCGATGTGGGAAGCTTCATAAAACAGTCGAACAGCCGACTGAATTCCGATTTCGTCATTATCGAAATTATATGTCAATGTGGAAATAATTGTGCCCTAACGGTGTGGAATCGTCTCCATCTACATAATACCCCGCGAACCGCCGCATGGGCTTGTGGCGGAGGGTGTTAGGTCCCCCAGTCGTGTAAAGGTGTAAGTTTTTTGGAGATGAAATGGTGACATGCATGATAGGAGTGTATTTAGTGGCGCTCAATTTTTATGGTCGTCGCTTATTGTTCGCGGAAAGAACGAGTTTTTGCACCTATCTGTTCGGCAGTGTATCTCTCTTATTTTATCGCATCTGTCAGACCTAGAGATGTAGTGATGATATTCTCTATGTCGCTCTGTAAAATATCAGTTCTGAATTTATCAAGCAGCCTAAGCCTAGCGTGTAGCCTCCGAGTCTCTAGGGGCTCCCACCTTTATCCCTCTAAAAGTTGTGAGACACTATATGTACGCTCGTAGCAGTTTTTAACGAAGCGCGCTACTTTCCTTTGTATTTTATTGATTTTTTTGGTTAAATCTCTATGACCAGGGCCCTAAATGCTCGCGGCGTATTCGAGGTGTGGCCTAACCAGAGCAAAGTAGCATTTCTCTTTGAATTTTTCATCCGAGGACCTTCCTATTATACGTTTCGCAAAACTAGTTTCTTTAATGCTGTGCCACATATTTTCTGTATGTGTAATCCCCACGATATATCAAAATCATGATGTAATTTATATTTTTACTGGTCTCTCCGTATGGTATTCGGGTAATTGTCGCTTCAGCGATTTAGTTACAAATCCACTTTAGCAAAGGCTGTGACAAAACTACACCAGTTACCTCATTTAAATTCATGTCTCTGTTAAGTTACTTTACTTACGTACGTACCCAAGAGTATTAATTGCCATTCAAGGTTTATTTATGCATATTCTATACATATATGGGTGATTAATACCAGTTTCTAGCTTGAGTTTCATCCACTGTCTTCATTGAAGTGCTTTCCTATAGAATGACCGCCGAAAAAGGTTAAGAAACAGTGTTGCTATAAGGCAGGTCAGAGTTCAAATGAGTTCACCAAGTAGGTTTTGATGGCTTTGGAGTGGCGTTATTGAACGGGAAAGATGACTGATGGGAGTGGACCGATGTGCGAAACAACTGGAAATGTAATAAATGACTCCTATCATCTGGGTCTCTATGATTTTGAGTAAGGATCCGGTTTTGACAGTAGTAGCGTTTTCGACTCCCGTTCCGAGGGTCGCAGATTCGGAAAAGTGACGGAAAATAATTTTTCCTGGCTGGCCAACTTTTGCACGCTACCCGAACTTGACCTCAGTACTAAGAGGCAGCAGTCTCAGTAGAAGGCATTGGTGGCGCAGATCAAGAAGATCGGTGTCAACCGCCAAGGCTTTGGGTGAGAGCGAAGTTCATTGAGTCGGCAGGGGTACTGCGATATGGAAGGCAACGGGGAAACCACCACATTAGTCTCCTTAGAAGATGCAGCCCTGCATTCAAACTATATATGGCATGTATGAATATGGGTCTATCGAAACTCATTCACGAACAAGTAATTTATTTCTCGGTTTCTTGCTTCATTATTTTGAATCACCTATTCTTCTGATACTTGCTGGCAAGTGCTTGCAAACTTGGGAAGAGGTTGTTCAAACTAGATGTATTTAGCGATAGTCTCTATCGTCATGTGTCGACCAAAGTTGTTGCGTGTGGATATTGAAGGCAATGCCAGTCTTAGCCATCGAAACGTAGGTCATTATCACTATTAAGACGCTCTTGGAAATCCGTGTACATTTCCTCCAATATATTCGTTAGAAAAACCTGAAATCATGCATTTTTCTTGCTGTTTGTTTCCTTTTATTACTAATATTTGAAAGAGACCGTCCAGATCAACATAACTTCAATTTTTACTTGCCGCGTACGAAATTCACTGCTTTTATATTTACTCAACTGGTCAAAATTTGTCTTTTCAATGCAAACCATATAATTTGAAAATCTATGTTAATAAGGGAGAACGTTAAGGTATATCCTTATAAATCAAAAGAGTTGACGACTAAATAATAATATTAAAATAATAAGTTTACTCCGATGCAATTTAAATTCATAATGACAAGTTGCGAGTAATTTTAGGTAGTCTTAGAGGAGAACCTGTTTGAAGCTACCATCAAATGGATATAAGTTATGCATTAAAATTCTTAGTCACGCTTATAGCTCATGAAATGAGACCCACACAAGTACTTAACAATGTAACTCGATACACAAGTAAGCTATAAGTTAACGATTTATTAAGGTACTACGTAGCTGTGTGTACTGTGTACTGCATAATATGTCATTTACACTTTATTTTGTGAGAAGCCACGACTTCATTTTTTGATAGTATTTTTGAAGACTTAGTTTTGATACAAAAATTAGGAAGTACTTAAATACACTCTTCATGAACATTATTCATTTCATTTACTAATGCGGCAAGTGGAGTTTACCCATTTTCTTCCTGCCTAAATGAATACCGCGTAAAATGTGAACATCATGAGCCAGCTTCAGCTGTTTGAAAATAGGTGAAAATGTTGCTCTGATGTCATAGCAGTTTAAGGACAGTTTGTAATTTCCAGATGTCCAAATGGATTGGTATTTACTATGCATATACTAACTATTGCCACGTAGCTTCAATTTTGCCCGCCAAAGGGTGAACACGGATTTCTTTGAAAATAAACAAGCATTCAGCCGTGGCGATGAAAACCTCAGCATAATAAAAACGCCTCTAAATGCAACAAACGTTCTTTCATTTAATTTTACTCTGTGAACGCAGAGAAATCAATTCATTCTCTAGAAAAGAAAATTCTAGACAATTGAATTGAAAAGTATCAATATCACTTTAATTTGACTCAGTCCTTTGATTGACTGGGTTTTTCGAGAAAATAATGGACCGGAGTAATTGCAGCCAAGCTTTCTAAGCTCAAGCAATCATAGGAGATGCATGCCTGCGCGTCCAAACCTGTTTCCAAAATGATGAAAGCCTCTATAGGTAATATACTTCATCGCTCTGATAGCTACGGAATGCCTCCTACAGATTACCGCTAACGAAATTTTAAACCTATAAGGCATGAAGATGGTAGTTGATCCGTATCCAACTTTTGGGTCTTTCCAGTTCAAGACGAAGGCAATTCTAAATTTCAGTGAAGAGAGCGTGATTGGCGGGTTTATTGGAGAGAGATTCGATGACTGATCCCATTTCATATCCGCGAAAAAGACTTTCTCCAAATCAAAGTCTTAAATTAGTTTCATTTGAATTTCTAAGTTTTTATCTGGAGTTCTTTGGATTTTGCTATGGGGTATTTTTATCTGTTTGAAGTATGCTTATCTGGAGTTTGTAGTTTGTTCGGCAATATTTTCTTCTTGTTTTCTTTTTCGTGCAAATCATCTAAGCTTGATGCTACTTTCCTTTGCGTTCAAATGTCATTTACATCCTATTTTATATCGCTTCCAAGATGAGTGAATGATTTCACTGGCTCCAACTTTTCTCCTTGTTGTGCAAAATGTACTGACGCGTCTTCTCAACCGTATAATTTTCGTTTATTTATTTTTGATTTCCTCTTTTATTTTTCATTTATTTTTTCCATCACCATTAGGATAGCTTTGTAAGTATTCTCAATTCGCTCCTTTTACTGCGATTTGTTATGCAAAACAGAGTATGTTAATTTCTTCCCCGTTCTCTTTTATTCTTGTAACTCCGAAGCCTAGCGACTCTTATGTTTCCTCCTTGGCACTCCTTGTAACTAGCGAAAGCCTCATCCTCATCTCAACCATTTGTTAAATTTACCCCTATCTGTCTCCCGTCTTGTCCATGCAACGTACTGCTTGAAAGTTGTGGTATTGTAGGATTATTCACCATTCGTTGTTATCTGCTTCAAGACTCTCCAGTGTTTTGGATACCTTTTTGCATAGAAGAATTTTTTTATGGCCATCTCCAAGTCTAAGATCACCGGGTCAGTCATTTACATGTATAATTTTTCCGTCATTATCCTCGTCATCCGGTTCCTTTGTTCTCCCTTTTTCCAAATTCAGTTCCCAATAGCTGGTGTAAATATTTTCCTGCAATCTAAAGCTTCTAATTTGAGTAATAATTTTAAAATTGTGAGACAACTTGCTCTGAGCTCATACTTATCGCATCCCTCTGCCTTCATCTTCTTTGGAATAGCAACCATAGCACTCTTCTCTCGGTTATCCGGGATTTCTCCAGTACCACTGTTTCTGACTTTGATTACCTATTCAATAGAGAGCATCTACTACCATGCCAGCATCCATTTTCATTTTATCCTGCTCGTAATTAGTCAAATTTTATACTCTAGATCAGTTGTCGGCAAAGCCACATGCGGCTCTTTGGCCCCTTGTGTGTGGCTCTTCCACAGAACACCACGTGCGGTCGCGCACTTACTTAATTCTTTCAATAAATAATATCGCTAATTAGTATGACATCAAGTTTCATTCAACGTCCCTATAGTTTAACTGAGACTTCAAAATTTAAGTAAAGTTTATTAAGTTAATTTGAGGGAGCGTAGTTGAGTGAAAGAAAACGTAGTGTTGAGAATTGAGAAAGATATGTTGAGATGGTTTGGACATATAAGAGGATGAACTAAAGGAGATAGACGAAATAAGTGTACAAGATGAGTGTGGATGGGAAAATTGGAAGGGGTCGACCTCAGCAAATGTACCTCAATCAGTTTGAAGACGTTTTTAGCATAGGCCAGCTTAGGAGTACCCTAATTAAGTAAATAACAATGCACCTACCTATATAGCATAAGTTTTAATAATTTGGCTCTCAAAAGAAATTTCAAGCGTTGTACTGTTGGTACTTGGCTCTGTTCACTGATGAGTTTGCCGATCACAGCTCTTGATCAGCTTTCCTCAAGATTGTCCGCAGTCAGGGAAATCACCAATGTAAGAAAGCTTATTTTCCCTCGTGTTTGTTTCCCGCATAAAAATGTCCGTCATTATTAAGTTTCTTAGTAAAAAAAATTATCAATTTTCTTGTAAAAAAAAGTGTTCTGAATGAACAAATGTTTTGATGGCTCGTCGTATAATATTAATTCCATTTTGAGACTCAAGTCGCTCGTGGTATAGATGTCATTTTCGGTCAAAAATAGAGCACATACACTTTAATGGCTAACTTATATCGCTGGAAATAGCTTTGATTATCAAAAAGTTTCAATGAAGTATAGTATACTGAATACATTTGTATCACAATTCAAATGCTTTCGGAGTATTGTATATCATAGAGGAATATACATCTTATTACGAAATGCGTCATTGAGTGCACAGAGACACACAACAAACACAAACGCGTTAAACTCTTCCGTCTCTCCTCCAATAAAATTAAGTTCCTTCCCTGCATAAAATAAATCTGAACTTTTGAAAACCTTCTTTCAAGAAAGCAACTCTTGATACAATTTTAGAAGTCTGTTGCAAACATATGGAGAAGTAGTTATTGTAGAATCATTTTTGTGTTTTGTTTAATAATATGTGTATGTTCAAACAAAACATTAAAAGCTATTAGCTCGTAGGCTTCCGCGGATGCAGTGTTGACTGTTACTTTTTACGGGATTCATTCCGCGATGTATGTTTTTTTTTAAACAATATTTCGCTGGTCCTCCTGCCAGCTTCATCAGGTTAACTGAACTGCTTTATATGTATGAGACTTTGTATGAGAACTGCTTTATTTTTATGAGACAAGATTAATATCTAGGGAAATACGCTATTACCCAAGATTAATAAGGGAGGCTGTAGAAATTGCGAAGAGACCGGAGAACGTCAACCGAGAAGACGGTTACAAGTTGAGTAACAGTCTAAAACGAATTTTTTCAAATTCATATTCCGGCAACAATGGGAGTCCAGACTTATATATAAAGACGAGTGAGACAAATAAAGCAGTTCAGTTAACCTGATGAAGCTGGCAGGAGGACCAGCGAAATATTGTTGTTTAAGAAAACATACATCGCGGAATGAATCCCGTAAAAAGTAACAGTCATTAAAAGCTATTGACATAAATAACTTTAGCGCCCTCATTGAGTATTCTCTTTTCACCCTACAATTTATCCGTAGAATGCACCTGGAACTTGCATTTAAAGTCTACGGATTCAGGCTGTATTGGAATAAATCTGTAGTAGCTCCCTCACATTTTGAACTTTTCCACAGTGAATTAATATCCTATGGAAAGAGGTGCTGTGCTCAAAGGAGATAGGACAACTAACCAGGAAACAATATGTGCAAACTTTCGTGTGGAGAGTGGTACTCTATGTATCGGAAGCATGGACCATTGGAAAAGCTGACCAGAACAGACTAGAAGCTTTCAAAATCTCGTGCTGGAGGACAAAATAAGGAATGAAGTGTACAGAAGAGTAGAAGAGGAAAGTACCATATAGAACACGGTACAGAAAAGAAGAACAAGGTAGATTGGACACACCCTGAGACACAACGCGTTTGTGAAGAACATAATTGACATTATAATAGAGGGAAAAGTCCTCAGAGGAAGATCTAGGAATATGTTTATGGACCAAAATGAAGAGGAAAGTACATAGGAAGAGATATCAGGAGGTAAGGGAAGTAGGAATAGATAGGGAAGGGTGGAGGGCTGCAGTCAACCAATCATAGCACTGAACGACCAATGATCGTGGAAATAGGAAATTGTGCTTGATTTAATATGACTTTTAAGGCCGTTTTACACGGGGAATGTAATTGCCCAAGCTACTGTATGTGCAATCGCGAATTTCAAAATGCACCATGTAAAGCGACGAAATTCAAGAACGCATGCACGAATGCATGAATGCGAGACGTCAGAATAGCCCCTGCTCTAATACGGTGGTCGTATTCTTGCAATTTGTACGAATAGCACTCCATCTAGCGGTCGCAGAATTAACGACATCCAAGTTCACGGGAATTTGACTGACGAAAAGGTTCGATAACCTGAGCGATGGGTGTTTACAGTTAATCTTTGTGTGGGAGGATATTTGCAGTTACTTATATTGTTATTTATTTAGATAGATATTTTATAGATCGTTAAATTGTTCCTCTGACATCCGCATAAAATTGCGGTAGCCATTCCTGTCTTCTAAAGCCGGCTCCTGTTGGACCATATTAAGAATGCCCGTTCCCTCCACTCGCTTACGGATCCACTCCCGCATCCAAAGTGCTCTTCTGGCTATTCTCCTGTGGTTACGCCTTTCTATGAGCTCTGCGGCCCCGATCATAATTTCCACTACTGCTAGTTCTGCAGCAATCAATGCAGCCTCCTCTGATCCATTATTTTTCTCACAGAGAGAGAGTGACTCAATGTCAATATCACAGAACCCCACAATCACCACAACCTTATTTTTCACTGAATGTCAACAACGTCGCGTACAGAATATCGTATCTCTCCTGTTTGAACAAAACACTCGCTCTTAGAGTACTTATCAGACGACTGGAATTCACGAATGAATGCATGCTTACGACCACCGTGTAAAGCAGTCACGCATTCGTTTTCGCAATAATTATTGCACGGCAGATTGCGGAATTAATGCAGTGTTAAGTTGTGCAATTTCGTGCCCCGTGTAAAACGGCCTTTAGGAACTGACCGAGTACAATTAAAAAAGTGAGTGTGCATCTGCAGTAAGAATATACCTGCTCTTCAATCACACTGGGTGCTGATTTTGGATGGCTCAATAATTGAAATAAACCTTTTTCTAGGGTTTTCTACTGTGGTATGAATTGTAAAAAAACCAATAAATCCACAATTTAGAGGCATTCGAAAAAATACTGTAAACCATTATATCGCGTCACGATGTCTCCCTCACTTGTGTCATCGCAATTCTTGCAAAGCTCTTTGAATCATGATTCTTTATATCGCGAATAGAAGCCGCTGCTCTTGCGCAAGCTGGGGAATACTTGACAAATGCTTGCGTCAGCACATTTTAGTTCTGCATAAGGAAACATACGGTCGGTATGAAATCTGAAATAATTGATTATTGCGCCTTGATTCTTGAAGTGCGCAGGACAACTGTCATGTCCTGAAAACGTGCTATCATGACTTGTTGCTATTCACTCTTATTTTAAGTGTTGATTCTGACTCATCAGCATTTTAAAAATTGCGTAAACTACTCACCATTATATCAAGAGGCAGAGAAGAAGCTAATTGATGCGGGATTTTTTGGCATAGGAATTTAGGATTATCGGTATTGCGGTTGAGATTTCCTGTAAAACTATAGTAGCTGGCCCTGCTGAAAATAAATATCAATAAAAATGATAATTTTTGTGTTAACTATAAAATAATGATATATTACACACGACAACATCTTCAGTTTTATTCGCAGTATTTAAAAACTCTATGCGTAATAAGCAATTTAATTTTGATTTTGTACCTTTCTAAAAGCATTACTCAGTGGTGACATTCATGAAAATTATATTGCCTCCATGGCTGATTGCATTTTTTAACTTACTCTGTCGGTAATTAGAAAAGTATACGACCTTCAGCTGGTTTTGATTGCTTTCATGAAATATCATTCTCGTTTAACACAAGTAGCCGTAAATATAAATTTCTTGTCCTTTGAAATTCACCGCATAATCCTCCCGTATGGTATATCATCCAATTTTCCGTCGTTCCGTTTATAATTTCTCCCTTTTTTCCCTTTAGGTTACACGCTAGGATGAAGTGATTAGAAAAATTCAGGTCACTCGAGTTTAAATTTGACATGGAGTATTTGTATTATTGTTATGCATGTATTGTTATTTCATTTATTGTACAGACGCACACATGTATTTTGACAATCTCTTGAAGTTCATTTTTTCCTAGAAATTTTTATGGTTTTTGTCCTTGACTTTATACATGACCTTCATTTGTAAATAGAAAACAAGGAGCCTAGGCATTTTTTGTTTAGACGATGAAATATTACGCAGGGTGTAGGAGGAGGATTCTTATTTGTATGTGGAGGGGATAGAAGTGATTTCAAACACATTTTTATGGAAAAAGGTCTACATCCTGCTTTGCAAAGATGTGCGAACGCCAAGATTTAGTGGAAAATTTTGGCAGTGAATGTAAAAATGCCAATATTCTGATGACATCTCGATAATTAACTGCCTTAAGCATGAGTGATAACGTTGAAAGAATAATCCATGTATTTTGCCCGGTTGAGGAAAGTTTTACTCATTTTTTCCGTCGGTTTTTTCAATCGGTAGAAGTCACCATTTTCGGTGTTTTCGTGAATATTATTTATGTACTGTTTGTGTTGCCATTGTTACCAAAGAAAGGTGATGCCACCTCAAGTCACGTAAACAAATAAATGCTTGATAAAAACCTGCAGAAGCTATTTGTATTCCTCCTTTATTAGCCTTCGCGAGTACATTCGTCAGGTGCAAAATGTGAAATGCCATTGGGATTTCAATTAAAACATGAAACATGCTTTCGTGAGTTAATTTTTGTGATGTGGACTCTTAGCTCTGCATTTCATTTCATCAACGAATCGCGCGGAGTACCTGATGTCAACTTACAAAGTTTCAGGCATAGTTCATTTATCACAAACAACGCGTTACACGAATACAAGGGAAATAACAAATGGTCTGTGTGCGAAATAAAAATTCTACTTTCAACACACTACCTAGTTATTTACTTCAAATCGACTGTAAATCGTATTACTTGACATTTATCCATTCATTTGAACATTTTTTAGGCTACAAAAAGTATTTAGGGCAATAAAAATGTTTACATTAATAGTATTCTAAATTTCAATGGAACGCATAAATTGTACATCAAGAAAATATTATAATTTCTGGAGTACTCACCCTTAAGTAATCGCGGTACATACAGAGTATAGCAATAAGGTACGATCAAACTTTCGGGACGCATTCCTCACTTGTGGAAGAAGAAAATGTGCTTTCTGGATTTCGGATCGGGAACGCTTTATTTCCAAGTCAGAACTCATTTTCTACAACTCTACACCGTACCATGGGAAACGCTCAGGAGCAGAACGTACGAGTATATTGTACGAAACTCTTTCTTAAATTCAGGTGGTTTGAGTGAGATAGTTCCCTAGTCATTATGAAGATTATATTTTAACTATACGTTTTCATTTCAGCAGCTGTAGGAAACATGGATTAAATATTGCATTATTTATGGTACGATTATATACTTTTATATGACTGTAATTCTAAGTCATTAAATCAAAAGATCTCTGTAAGACTCATTTTTTCCGAGCGGTACGTTTACAGCTCATTCAACCTGTTTCGCAATGTTTTTTTTGTATTTTGGATTTTTTACAATTCCAATTTTTTTGCAATTCTCATAAAATACTGCGGTGACTATATGAGTTATTTTCAACATGAATTGAGAAAACATTCATACTACGCACTCGTCATATTTTGAATATATCTTCTTCTGCAGTTGTCAATCCATCAGGATCGATTGGCGACAGCCTTCCACCTCTCTCTATATCCTCTGCCATCCGCTTAATTTTGGAAAAATCGTCCGCATCCCACGTCCTCCATTATCTGCCTCAAATACTCCAATCTTGGTTTTCCTCTATACCGTTTGCCCTCTGTCATCCCTTCTAACATTATCTTTTCCAAACCCTCACGTCGTAGTACATGACCAATAAATTTATCCCATATTCTTTTTATTGTATTCCATAGGTTCCGCTTTTCTTTCACTTTTCTTAATAACTCTTCATTCGTTACTCGCTCTTTCCAGCTTATTTTACACATCCTTCTATAGCACCACATCTCAAAAGCTTCTTAGTCTTTTCCTCTACTCTTGCCCCACAGTCCATGTCTCGCTGCCATACAGCATAGCACTCCACACAAAGGTCTTTATCAGGTGTTATCTCAAGAAAATATCTAGGTGCTACAAAATCCTCGTTTTTTTATGAAGTCTCTGTGGAGTGCATATACATACCATTGCTCATACAAACGGGCCTACATTTCTCGCCAAAAATCTTAGAAAGTAGTTCGGTAAGGGGCTTATCTTTTGGGATCTCCGGAAGTGAGATATTTTTCTTTAAAGAGTGAGATCAAATGCATTGATTTCTGGTTGAAAAGATATTTTCCTCTAACTATCATATGTGTTCGAAATGCTCTCCTACCTATAGCTTTGACACATGGATCATCCCGCCGCCGCATTGATTCCCATGTGGTTTCACAGCCTTCCACTAAATGGGCACGATGACTCTCCGCAACTTGTGTCGGGGTTTGATTTACAAGAGCTTTTAAATGCATGAAAAAAAAGAAGTGTAGTGGATTTAGATCTGGAGAGCGTGGAGGTCAGGGAATCGGTTCACCTCTATCTATCAATGTGTCGAATCTGTTATTTTGAATCTGACGGACATAAACATTGAAAATATAATCAACGATATCCGGCTAGATATTGTGGAACATCATCGTTAATTTAAAAGGAAGGAACTTTGAAATGCCCACTCAGTAATTTATTCATATTAACATTGAAATGAGGAGGTCCATCGAGCGTGAAGCACATGTTTCGTCTCACTAGGGAAGGCACATATTCTAGCAGATCAGGGAGAGAATTCTCAGCGAAAACATGATAAAATACGCTGGTACACTTTGTATATTTCTCATGATGAATGTACTATGAAGAGTTGTAGAAAATTAGTTCCTACATGGAAATAAAGCGTTTGTGGACCTGTATCCACAAAACACATTTTCTTCTCCCACGCGTGAGGAGTGTGTCCTGAAAGTTTGGCCGTGTCTTTTTGTCACACCCTGTATTTGAGAATGAGAGATCTCGTAAAATAAGCCTTTCCTGCCGTTACAAAAATGTCCAAAAGCTTTCAAATCTAGAGGCATAGAAATTTAAACTTTTTTAACTTAATTAAAAAAATCAGCCTGCTCAGTTATATCAAAAGCTCGGCGATGTGTGACGCATACGAAGGCTTAACTACCAAATTGTTTAATATTCCTTCAGAGGGAAATTATATTGAATGATAACGCAAGATTTTGTTGCAAGAAAATACCACTTATAAGGTGCACTGGAGAAATATTTCTCGAGTTCAAAAGAATCTAGAAATGTATTTGTAAATGTCAGCAATTAGCTTGTTCATCTTGAAGTTAAGTTATTCTTTTACTGCATTTAATGACATTTTTAATTTTATTTATTTTTATTAATTTAAAAATTTAATTTTTAAATTGAGTTACGCTGTACTTTCCTGGACATGCTTTATACACTCTCCTTAACAGCGAAATATTAACGCTGAAAATTTTGGGATGTGTTTCCTGAAATAATCCACCATGAATTATCTCAATAAGCCAAGAATTATGTGTCATCTGACAATGTATGCCTTTTCAAACTTGTCTCCAAGTTGCCTTATTCGATAATTTTCATATACGTGCCATGCCATGAATGAATCTGGAGTTCCAGCAAACATTCTAATTAAACATTTGACTTAGTATTAACAAACAGTATATTACAAAGAAAATGGGTAAAAAAGTCTTTGAGTGAGATTTAATGGCAGACAAACACATAAAGGGTCAGATCTGTGAATGTTTAATTATTGTCCTTAAATGGAAAGGATTAATTTCATTTCATTAAGAAGGGGAGAGATGGGACCTATAGCAGTGCAGAAGAATTTTGCTGATGTAAAATTGCGCACTCGGTCACAATGACTAGATTAGTAATGGAATTGTTGTAGCGAGAACAAAGTTATTATTTGCAGAGTTTCCAGGTAAACATGATGTTATATCCAACCATCCAGGTACCGAAAATACCTTTAAAAACAGATTTTTTTTAAGCTACTGAATAACTTTGCGCAGTATCTATCTTAGGTATGTCATTTATTTACATAATAGGACTCTTCTTTGTGCCCATTGTGGAACCTTTCTCAAACTAAAGATTATTAGGAAAAACACCAAATAGTGATGAGGTATTTGAAGATATCGGATCCGGGTTGGGGATGTAACTTTCATTTGTTATTGGAATTTTAGTAACGTGAGTTCTTAAGTTTCTCATTAAATTTATGTATGTCAACTACTTTCAGACAAACAGATAGCTTAAATAGTGGGAAAATGATGTAAGGGAGATAAAATTCTAGTTGAGACGAAGCTTTACATGCTCAAATTTTGTACTCAATGCAGTTCCGTCCTTCGTAAAATAGACGGTGACTTCCGTACGTAAGGCGAAAATTTTCCATCAGACGGATTATTTTTTCTCAAAGAAATTTTTAATGAAATTGAAATTGATGAAATGATGTTGCTTGATGAAATTGTCAAGCCATGATACTCTGATATACTATTTACGTATGAGAATGGTATCTTCTTGTTTGTCGGGATAATTGTAGGTCTGGGCATATCATTGCAAAGTTTAACCGAATTCGACCAGTATTAAATCGAATTTAGCTGGCTGCTCACATGGGTGAAAGGTTGGAGGAGAAGGTACGTATTCCATCGATTTAGATGAAAAGCTTAAAATCTTTATGGAAATTAGCAATATCTTTTTTATGTCACGTTACTTAGCTTAGTATTTACTTTTATCTCCGAATATTTTTAGTACTTTTATGATAAATTCAAAACCGATCTATTTTCCAACGAAGTTTTCAATATCGTACGGACTCCAACATGCTACGGTATATCAGTTCACAAGAATAAAATAAGGGAAATAAATTGCAGAACAGAAAGGTTAAAAATGTTTTTCCTGTGTTCGATAAGAGACCATAATGGCTGCGTTCAGACTTTGAAGTAGGTTATTTGACAGGTAGTGTAGCTGATTTATTCATATGCCCCATAATACATGTTTATAAATCTGCCGAGCAGTGCTAACACCATGTTTTGGATGTTCTCTGAATGAATCTCGCATCACATTTACATAGTTACATCATGAAATATTAGAGTCGTTTCTGTAAAATTTGTTACATACCTATAGTGTGGTACATATTGGTGAAAGTAAATTTCTTCACTGTAGTTCATGTTGGCGATAGGTCACCCCATGTCAACCGCCCCTATGGTGGCTTACAGGGTAATAAGTAGATGTAGATGTATAATGTGACGCGTTTGAATCATAAGACCATATGTGTCAGAGGGAAAACGATATTTTAATGACTTAATTTATACAAAATAGAATGAAATAACCATATTTCTGATGGAGTAGATTTGTCATTTTTACATTTAGACGCCCTCTCAAGCTGATAGAAGAAGGCTGTATATTTCTTAGTCCTACCTGTTATTGGCCGTTCCTTCCACAAAACTTTCTCATCTGTACACGATAGCTTATGATCATTCACATCACGTAGGGAGACGGTAGAATAATTATACCCACTCATAACCACGAGAGAAATGTCAACAAAATGTTTAATTTTTTTCAAGCCGTGTAATTCGAACATTTGTGTGAATGTGTTAAAAAATGAACAAAACCTCTCGCGGTCCGAACTCGAAGTAATGACAATTCACGGGCATCGAAATCATTTCAAGTTTTTTTTACTCCGGTCACATGGCGGCAAATGTTAGTGGAGATCACCTGCGCGCGGAAAGGACACGTAAACACACCGACGATATTGCTATAATTGGAAAGACAGCGGGAATGAGGAGAGAGAAGGATCTACGGACGATGTGGAGTAATTGCCGCGTTTCCATCTCAGGAACTGCACCTTGTCGTGGCGTTCTCGGAATTGGTGCCGTTGAAATTGCCGAAGAAAATAAGCGCAAGGTTTGAAACGGACGATGAAATCGCCAATTACCTCTCCAAAAGGTTTAATCCTGATTGTTTTTTACCAAAAAGTTGTATTCTTAACTTCGTGTCGGTATGATCAAATGGTTTTTTTTTCTATTTGATGGCGCTCTCGTGGTATTTTATTGGTATTAAGTCGTGGAAACTGGATTGATTCCGAAGCAAACAGCCGCAATTTTACCTGCGGGAGTATGACGAAGAATGTGGCCACGGTTCAGCAAAACTTTCCTTGTTAATTTTTCGACACATTCTTGGGGAATTCTAACAGTTGAGAATTATGAAGTCGTATTATGGGCATGAGAGCTTGAACACGAGTGTGAAACGATCTAGCATACCTACGAAGGGGAGAGAATTCACTCCCCAAATAGATCGCGGAGTCATTCTTTCTCATGCATTTCCAATGCTTGAAAAGTATGATTAGCGTCACTGCAAGTCATGGATTACATTTTTAAGCAATAAATGCATAATAAGCGTATGAAGAGAATTTTCTCTCATTCTCTCTCTTTTAGGGACCGTGTGGGTATTACTGAAGGCAATAATTTTTACTTATTGACACGAATTAATGTCAATGTGAGCTTTGGCGGAACATTCTTTCCCTATTTTCGAAGAACCACGGTACCAGCCGCTCAGTTACTTCAACGGAGTCACCCGACAGTGACCGCACAATTGTGTGAAATTTACAGCGGAAAAATTATTCGCCTGGACTGGGAAACGAACCCAGATCCCTCGATTTCGCGCCCAGTGCTCTACCAAATTAAGCTACCCAGGTGTCTTCTTCCACTGTGAATTTCATGGGGAGCTTTAAGGAGCAAGTTGTCCTCACAGGTACCGTGCATATGATGCCAGAGGTACCCGTATGTGAGTGCTAAGTGCCACAGTCCACGGAATAAAGCCCAACTTTTTACACAAAGGTGTTTACTTTGGACATTTTCAAAGAACCACGGAACTAGCCGCGCAGTTACTTCAACGGAGTCACCCGCTAGTGATCACACACTTGTGCGAAATTCACAGTGGAAAAATCATTCACCTGGACAGCGAAATCGAGGGATCTGGGTTCGTTCCCAGTCCAGGCGAATGATTTTTCCACTGTGAATTTCACACAATTCTTCCCCTATTTCTAGTCTCACGTGATTAGTGATGTTTTAAGTACCATGTGAAGGTAGAAATTAGGTTTTCCGCCAATAATAGTTGGACGCAACTTTGGGTACTCATGAGGTATTAGGTGGTTAGATGAGGATGCAGTTGATCAAATGGCCAGATGTTAGCAGGAGTGATAGATAAACAAAATAATTTACTTAGATTTCGCCATTAGTAGTTAGATCCTAATTATGTAGGCTTAAACAAACGAGTTACACCGTGTAGAGAGAAGATTGGCTAAGTACGTTCAGATAGGCCATTATGTAGAAATAAAATTAATAATTTTCCACAAAGATAAAATTTACCAATACCCGGGTCTCAATGTTTATTCATCATCATTAAGTAACAACTGATGATAAAAGCGCACAATATCCCTTTGAGTGCGGAATGACGTGATATCACGTCATGGTAGTCTTAAGGCTGGTGCTGATGACGTTATATCACGTCAAGGGTACCGTGGCTGTTCCAGCTTTCACTAGGGGCGTAGTAGAGTTTCTTTGTGAAAGCTAGAAGTCTCACGTTACCCTTGACGTGATATCACGTCATCAAAGACGTTAAGACAACCATGACGTGATATTACGTCATGCCGCACTCAAAGGGATATATAGTAATTTAGCATCATTTTTTACCATATGATGTTGTATGAACATTGAAACCCGGGTCGAAGTAAATTTTTTCTTGGTGGAAAATTGCTCATTTTATTTCTGCATAAGGCAAAACTTCCGCTCAATTTCGCTAGAATCTTCGGATTTTATAGGCTGTTATGATAATCTCTTCAGTGTTATGTGAATATGGGAATGATAACCTCGCTATAGGAATCTCTGTCAGAACACATACTAAAGTTAGATCTAATATTTTATATGAGTTCCAAGTTAAGTTATTTTGTGGCGATAACACTTAACGAAACCCAGCATAATACGGTTGGTTATATAATGTGAATAATATTGAGGGAGTAGTTTGCAGAACGGGCAGATTTGAAATATTATTTTTACGATACGAACGATATAAGATCATGACAGCTGCCAAAGAGACGTATAATGACATTTGCTGTTTGGTAGTGTAGAAAATTAGTTTATTAGCTTCCTTCAATTTATTTCCTTATCTACTACCTTGTACCTGCAGCCTGTAGTGTTTGCTTCCGCTAAAACTTGATCACTGCGCGTTAATGTAGCTACAAAATGCTTTAATACAAATAGCTTCTTCATCCTCGATGACATACTTGCGGCAGTTGGTGAAGTTTTACCCCAGACAAGTATTTTAAGGATATGCCTGATGTGCCAATAGTGGTAGCTTTATTAATTATTTATTAAGCTATATTATAACACATAAATGCATGTTGGTGGTGACTCACCCCCCTGCCACACACTCCTGAGGCAGCTTTCAGGATATTTTGTGGATATAGATGAAGAATAGAAGAAGATAAAAACATATGGATTGCCATCAGAAAGAGCCGTGGGATAGGTCTTGCTTGGAGACTACGGATTGATAATTATCACAAGACACAAAAAAAGCCGTACGAGAAAGACACAGGCCTATAATAAGGTTTTGAAAGTATTTTTTTAACAAGGTTTAGAAAGTTTTTAGCTTTTGCCGTTAGTTAAAATGTTCTCTATCTAATTACGTGCTTGAGTTCCGATGTAACTGTAAGTCTGTCATTCAAAAAAACTACTTCCATGTTGTTTTGACTGCTATCAACTATGATTTCCCGTCCGGTGATATTTCAAAAGGCGATTCAGTGCGACCTCACGAGTAACTGAAATCTTACGTAAGAAGATCTCAGAAGTGCATGGTGAAAGACAATATAACTCGAGCCCGGAATTCCGCAGCATCTTACGTAACTCTAAAATGACTTGCCATTGAAATGAAAATCTTGGATTTCAAATACAATAAATTGCCATGTACTGCAAGAAAAATATTCACGCACATTAATTCGCTAGTTTTCAAATGTTTAATCAAGTATACTCAAGTCTTTTTTCCAACAATTCTCCGGTAAAATAAACTGAAAAATTACCCGTCGTTAAATATTATTCCTATTTCTAAGGAGAAGAAGTGTATTGCTGTAGGAGAAGCAAAGAACCTCCAGACCAAATAGAAGCGACTTCAGATTTCGACATTTTCCCCAAAATTCTGCAAAAGCAAGTGAAGTATATTTGAAACTTCATAATGAAAGGATGAATTATCTAGATTTTCTAGATATATAGATTAGATAGATATAGAACAAAAGATTTATAACTTTTTTACTCATGATGTCGCCCAGCGATGACACCTGGGTCGTAAGAAAGTAAATGACGGTAAATTGTTTATTTACAGTTCATAAAAGTTTTAAGATATTTCATAAATTTTTCTACATCACATTTCACTATCTTAGAAATATGTAGTATTATAATATACAGTCGAAATCAACATTAAATACGTACCTCTGTGGATTCTCTGTTAATTTCGCATACTTTCTTTGCCTTAAAGTACAAGGTTTTCCATAAGAAAGTTATTTTTTAGTAAACAATGAATTTATCTCATCTCCTCCTTAATGAATTTGATTTTTTCTAATAAAATGGAATGCACTTAATGTTAGATCTTTTTCAACAATTGGCTTAAGCGAGCAAGCAAACGAAGTAATCACAAAATTTAAAAAGCTTTGTTGTTTCCCCTGTTTATTACCTCAGCAGAGCGGAATGCTCATCGTTCCGTTAAGGTAATTTATTTGCGGGGAACAATTTGTTTTTCTTTACAGTGTAGATATTAATTGTGTCCACCACGCTAGGTCTGATTTCATCTTTTTATAACCCAGTTAATAGAATTCTTAGAATGAGTAGATGAGTTCCCTCAAGACCTTTAATCGATAATTATAAGAAGGAAAATTAAGGCTGGATAGACCCATTTGTGGATTGTTTCAAATATGTATTTGTGTAAGTGATTAGTCTAATTAACTTTACGCCAATTTGAATTAACCTTAATCGTGCGTTCAATGAAATCCAAAATCAAATATTTCCGTACATAATACCATATTATATCATCATATATCATCATATTATATAAAAATATCATCATATTATATAGAAATATCATCATATTTTACAGGGTGTTTTTGGAGGAAAGTTCGAAACTTTTGAAGGAGGTAGGAGAGGTGATTCAAGCAGTTTTTGTCCTATCAACATGGGGTCGCAACTCCTTAGTTACCAATCTACTAAGCATGTACGCAAACATTTTTTTCAGAAGTATTCTGCAATCACAATGAAAACACCCAATATCAATAACTAGTATCGATTGAGGAGTTTTGAAACTTTTCACATTGGTGCATAAGATATGTGTTGTTCTTGTTCTGCTATCATCAATGCTAACGGTATCTTAATTTTTAAGATTGCTCTCGAATATTCGTAGAAATTTAATTCTTCATAAACAAATTATGTACCGCAGCACTTAATTTCAGAGATATCAAAAAATATGTAAGAATAAAACATTTAATAATTTTTTGTCAATTAACTAAAATGTCAAATTTTGTAAATCAACATTACAACGAGGCAGCAAATGTTCTTGTGGGTAAGAGTAGTAAATTTGCTTAGAATAACTCCTATAGAATAGAATTCGAAATAGCCTAGAATAGAATTAGAAAATAGAAATACGCCAATTAGTGGCACTAATCAGACCGTACCTTTGAAAAAAAATACCCGAGGAGAATATGCACCCAAGATCATGGTCTGGTTGCTGGGAGTTACAAATCTTCTTTGATCGCGTTTTATTCTTGAGGAGTTAAACTTTGTGGACAAACTTCTAGACATAATAGGCGCCTTAATCAATATGGAGGGACGTGTTGGGAATAATATCTGAGAAAGATCAAGGATTGAATGCAACTAAAAATATGAGGTGTAGAAAAATAAGAAATCACGAAGGAACGGAAATGAATGAAGGTGCATGATTAGTTTGTTTGCGTGCGTGATTAGAAGCAAACTAATCATCGGAATAGCTGATCATGGCTGGACTATTTTATACTCTTTCACTGTGTCGTATTCTTTACCTTTGCCGTTGTAAGTTTTTTGAGTAGTTTTAAAACACACAGTATTGCTGAAAACAATTTTACAATTTTCTTTCGGTTAAAATCTTAAACCCCGGGTTGTATTCCTGTTTGATTTCGAAAAAAGGCCAGTCCTTGAAAATACGTCATTTTATTCTTACTGTCTGGTTGACCAAAAATATAAGCCTATCTCAATCTTACTTCAGATTCCCACGTTTATCGATTGTAAAAAATCATCTAATAAAATGGAATCAAATAGCTTGAAATTTGATGCTGGAGCTTCTTGCGAGAGATTCTGCGGTGAATGGCGGGAATAACACTGAGAAATAGGATAAGAAATGTGGAAGTAAGGTACACCTGTAAAATGAACGCAATGATGAACAATAGAAGAAGATAATATAACAGTCGTATTAACCTTGCAAGCATTAAAACTACGAGACTAGTAAGAATAGAGAGACACCACCTATCAGCTGGAAAACGTATATGAATTACATTTTTCGGCGAGTTTACGTACAGTTATCTCAAAATTATTGCAATGAAAGCAAGAGTAATTATGCCTCCTAGCCACCTATTTTATAATATAAAGACTTCTATTATGCGTTTACAAAATTACATTACCGACTTCAATTTCAAGCGTCAGCCACTATATTTCGAATAAACGGTTAACAGAATAAATACGTCTTTTTTCATCACTGCAATGAAATGTTCCTCGGGGAGATCAAGAAAAAGGTGAAGCGACTTTGACTGTTTACTTTTTCCGATTTTAAGTCAACATGTCGCCGAAAGTAAATTGAGAAAATAATTGTGAAAAAGTAACTATACCTATTAACCACCTATTTTTTATATAAATACCTCCATTATGAGATTTAACAAATTACCAACTTCCACTTCAAGTGTAAGCCACCATACTTCGAATAAATGGTTAACAGAATAAAGTTGTTTTGTAAAAATGAACTCCGTATGATTCATTCTTAATAAAAACAATGAATTTCAAGCCTTGGTTGAACTTGATGTTGTTCAAATAAAACCTCGTCATGAGGTTATAATATAATAAAACCTCTTCATAAGGTATTTGTGTTATTAGACTGAAATTTCTAATTTATCAATCGAAAAGAAGAAGAAATATTGCTGAGTATGATAAAATTGGCTTAAATTTTACAACAGTAGTCATAAAGTCGACGTATTAGGCCAGGTTTTGATGGTTTCTACGCGGTATTTGAAGAGGAGCCACGTGGGCTGAGATTTTAAAACTGTTAGCGGGCCACTCCGAGCCCCCGGTGGAGGAACAGGATGTTCTCGTCGGCTTGCCGGCCGGGCGCCGCTGCGGGCGTCCACTTAGGCGCCCGGCGGCCGCTTGGCCCCGCCGACGTCGCCGACCGCCGGCCGTGCCTCGCGGCTACGCGGCCCGGCATCTCCTCCACCGCCCCAATTCCCTCGTCACCTGCCCACAAATCCATTTACTGCCCGTCTCAATTCGTTTGATTGCAAGTCATTAGGGCTATCGACCCTTCAGCTAGTAGTCGGAGGTGCCGGAAAAGCCACTGCGGGTGCTATGGCTCCCCCCCGCCACTAGCCTAGTGTCTGCTAGACATCATTTTCTTTTGAAAAGATTTGTCATCAAATTATGCTATCCATAAGCAAAAAACTTTTCTGAATAGCGCTTGACAGTTAATAAACTTTTCTAAGAAATCGAACTATGCTTAATGAGAATAAACGTATATTTTGTCCTGAATTATGTTATTCTTTCACATTTTTCCATTTAGTCGTATGGATGTAAAGTTTAAAAAATAAATATTCTACGGTATCCGGTGAGATATTGTAGAACATCATCGTGAATTTTAAAGGAAAAAATCTTTTTAATGGCCTCTTGGTTATTTATTTGTACAATGCGACGTTTCATTGTACCTGATGATGACACTTAGAGCATCGAAACGTGTTGTAAAAATAAATAACAGAGAGGACATTTCATAGTTTTTCTTTTAAAATTCATAAAATGAGTACTCTTGGGAGTAATTTAAATTTGAATCATTCTTTCAGGAAAAGTTGTTGGCGATTTACGTAAACAATATGCACTTGGCAATTCCCTCTTCGTGGCACATTGATTATGGGCCAACAAATCGCCTTGCCTCAAAAGGCATTCATTTTTTTCCTTTAATCTAGGTTGGAGTAACTTAATAAAGATGTAGGCTGTTTATAGTAATCTTAATTTAATATGATGTCTGGACGTATGTCAACATTAAAAAGCCAGCACACACTCAAAATTAGGTACAATTATTCTATTACAGACTATCAATTGTTTAATATTTATATTAAAAACAAGGTTATGGAAATATTCTGTTTGTTATTTGCATTTAGGAAGTTTATGTACAAGAATCACTCTTTCATCTCTGTGAGAAAAATTTTGTTGGCGAGAGTAATCTCCGTGTTTTTACTTGTCCAATTATGTCATGGTTAAAATAATGACCACTCACTGTACAATGATCGATATTAACTAGCTAAGGTGACTTCTTAATTATCTGAAACAATGAAAGCGACAATAGACGATAGAACTTTGGCAGAAATATTTTTCCACTCTTCTCAACACATTAATGTCCAATATTTTGAGGTGCTGTTGCTACACTCGTGCGTTGATTGGAAAATTCTTTTGTCAGCACTTGGACAAAAATTTATGGGATGTTCATTTGATTTTCTGCGATGCCACTTTTTTGGATTGTAAATTTTATAAATATTGTACATTCAGTTGATAGATGTAGCAATAGACATTCCTCTTCATTCATCATAAACCAGATAATACACTAATGTTGATACTTAACCGATTGAATTCGATCAATCTCTCTTTATTCGTGGTGATAAAAGAATCGCTGAAGCTCATTATTATTGAAGAAGCACTGATGTGGGTTTTTCTCGGTAATTTTGATTCATGAAAAATCAAAGCGACTCATGGGTACATAGGTAAAATATGATTGTTCTTCTAACTCTTAATCACGTGAAAGCTCAATTGAGTTGATTCGCGTTTGCATTATTTTAGCTATATTAAAAAAATCATCATGGAAAACAGATGGCAGCTTTACAATGGCATTTAAATGAGGAAAAAATAGAAATACTGTAAAATAAGTATTATATTGATTATTTGGTGAACCAGATTATTCTTTGGCATCTGAGCTATCTGAGATATCAGTTGCAATTCATGTTCCAAATGCATGTAATAACAACCATGTAATATCTGGGGAAGAGGAGATTTTATTTTTGTCAGCATGAAAATATTCTCCTTATTCGAAGATGATCGGTGAAATTGATTCAAATGTGTAATCAGTAACCAGTTTGAAGGAATACTTCCTCGTGATCAATACAGAATCGCTCCATTAAGAATAGTGTATTTCCCGGTGTTAGTACTGTGGCGTCCCTTTACTGTCGGTCAACATTCTGCTCTCGCTCTAGGAATCCAATCCTATGCTGCTTAGCTCTTTTCCCTGGTAAAGATGTGCTGATAAAAACACTCTATGCATGTGTTGATAGAAACATTCTATGCCCTTGATTTTCAGTGGAAGTACAGTGAATTTCAAGCCTAGGTATTATTTTATGATGAAAACTTACGCGTAAGGGATTACACACGTGCTAGAAGACTGAATGTTCTACAATATCACTTGTCTGGGTTTTCTTACGTTCTTTTGTTTAGTAATCAAGGGAAGGAGTCTGTTGAATAAGCTTATAATTCACCTCACGTTTTGTCTATGGAATCTTATGTGCCGAGTATCATTCGCCCAGTGAGTCCTGCGTTTCATTTGAGTAAATAAGCTGATTTGAAAATAATTATTTCTACGTTCATTCCATTTACCCATCAGGTATATAATTTGCTTCTTCCTAGTGAATTCGCACTTATTCTTATTTTAGTTTTTGATGTTGATTCAAAACTGTAAACCGGACAAGAAAATGTCCGGTTTACATTCTTTCACGACATAGTTAAAAGATCCAATAAGCATTCGTAGTAGACTCAGTCAAATTAACCAATGAGCATATATTCGTACAGAAGTTATTCACTTGGTGAAAGATATCATGACCTCACTCATATGGTGCGTATCAATTCATTAAGCAGATAATGGCACGTCAAACTCATCAGGATCTTCTACGTGCTGTTATGTTTCTGGTGCTGTAGTTGTATCTCATGTTTAGCAGTCTAACCCCTTGTCAGTGCAAGGAGATGCAGGAAAAAAATGGACAGCTATTGCAACAACAACACAAATATAATGACAATAGTATAACAATGTGTTGCCAAATATTGAGAGATAAAAACATTCGGATTCTTTGCCGTTTATCGTGTTTCGACGTGCAGATGTATTCTTTATTTTCATTATGGTTAATCAGTGGTTAATAGAGTACCTCTGATGGCCTGTTTTAGTTATGAGTAACATTTTCTGCTTGAATGTCGCAAAATTTATTTGTTCCGTCATCATTCTTGCGATTCGCATTTTTTTGTTAGCAAGTCTTTTTAGGTGCAATGTTTCAGATCGTTTCTGCACCGTTTCTCATGTTGGGTCATATCCATGAGTACTTCAGCTTCAGAGCACTATGCGCGATTTCGTTCCTATGAATTTATTTATCCAAATAAATTTCAATGTCCTGAGACTGAGGTAACATTATTCACTATATTACTTACTACGTTTTCCAGGTCCACGTGGTTATATATTTTGTTTCCCAGGTAGTTCGTTTGCATCAATTGTTCATTTAGTTGTTGTCGTGCATGTGACTTTGAATTTGGAAATATAAATTTATTAGCAGTATTAGCAGTAAATTGTTGGCTGAACAAAATTCCCTTACAAGAAAAACTTTTGCCTCTGACGAACAGACAGTTCTGTTTTTTTTAGGACTGGTACCATTTAGGCTTCTAGTCCTAAATAAACCTGATGTATATGAATTCAAAAGTTTCAGCCTTAACTTTGTAAAACTTGTCCATATTGTTCAGGAATACACAAAAACTGTGTAAGTTTTACGTAGAATATATATTGGACGACCGGTTTTGTTGAATGAATATTCAACGGAAAAATGACAAAGTTTGTACCTATACGTTTTGAAAATCAAGAAAAACGTAAGAGTAAAATAAATTATGCTCAACGTGTCACATGGCGTACAGTTGCGTTTTGTGACAGGTTTATCGGAGCCGATCGAAACATGACGTTTAGTGACAAATTTACGAGCTGAGGTTTGGCGCAGTTCCGGACTCAAATATGCTGATTTTTATTGTTTGCGCGATGTAAAGTACATGTTTGGACCTTTGCCACATGCGTCAACTACATTGTCAAATCGTGCTACAGAATATCTACACGAATTGCGTTTTACTTATAGTGGACCAAAAAATACAATGGACCAATGCTCCAAATTAGAACTGGTGCTATTTAATGGCCGCGCGTTCATGCATTTGCCCAAGTTTGGGTGTTTACACGACGCAATTTTTATGGTGAATGTGTTCATGAATCTACTCGCATGAGTTCATGGATCGTTTAAGCACGGCTGAACAGAGAGGAGAAATGATACATTTAGCTCAAAGCTCTTCTTTCCCAGTAGATTAAGATAAATTGGGCAAAATATTTTCAGCCTCAGAAATTAATTGTTGCTCTTGACGTAAAAAACAATACGAAACCATAAGTAAACGTAATCCTTAAATACTCTCTCAGACACAGCGATGACTTAACAGAACCATTGGCACCATTATAGTAACCATAAGTAAAACGCAATTCGTGAATATAGTCTGTAGCACGATTTTACAATGTAGTTGACGCATGTGGCATATCAGGTAACCAGTAGCAACAGCACTGATAGCACGGAACTCAATGATAATTATCAAATAAAGTGCACGCCGTAAACCTTTTTTGAAGGAGTTAATTACAGGCCTGGTTGTTCCCAAAATCTTTGAACCTTGCCACATTAACGCAATTAAGGGTGAGCGCAAGAATATTAATTGAGTACCTGATTAGTAAAAAGTTGTGTATGCAGAAAAACATGTTAGCCGTCTCTGTATGATGCGTACTTTCAAGATCAATGAAGTGTTAAAGCAATATTTCAGAAAGTACGGACAAAATATTTGATAAATTTATTAAAAGTTAATAATTAGTTATTCGTGGAGCAATAAAAAGGAATGTTTACGTGAAAATGACATTAAATCGTTTCAAAACATTGGTGTAAATTTTTACCATCATCATCGTTTGTTCAATCCTAAGATTGGTTGACTGCAGCCCTCCACCCTTCCCTATCTAATGCGAATACCTCCTGGCATCTCCTCCTATGTACTTTCCTGTTTATTTAGCCTATGAACTTATTCCTCGGTGTTCCTCTGGGGACTTTTCCATCTATTTTACCTTCAGTCATGTTCTTCACAAACCCATTTTGTCTCAGGGTGTGTATTTTTGCCATGTATCATAGTAATTGTTTTAATTAGTGAAAACTACGCCCGTAATGAACGTGTCACCGAGTCACACCCGGGTACTACCCGTAAGTAAATTTCTATGGCAGAATTGCGGTAAAATTTCATTTTTCCTCTAATTTGCCAAAATAATTAGTTAATTATTTAAATATTGATCCCAAGTATGTCTGCTACCGATTGTGGAATAAGTCTGGGGTTGAATAAAGGATAATTGACCTATTCATGCCACATTAATAAGCTCATGATTGTGGAATAAGTCTGAGACAATACCAGATGTTTTACTTAATTTCTCATAATTACTATTATTTTATTCACATTTTATTAACTTCTTAGTCCGAGGCTGCTTTCGGTGGGGAAGAAATGTGAGACAGACCCAAGAGAGATAACACATTGTGAGCGTTTCCATTTCAACTGCCAACGTCTCCCTCACAATGAACTTGACTTCCCATTCCAAAGGTCAAATTTTGGAGTTGCTTAATTTATTTCCCGACGGCTCATACCTCCGGGTTCTCATCATTAGCTATGAATTGTACTCCTTCGCAGCGAAGGTCTTTATTCATCCTTGCTATCTTATTATGGGCAATAAATTGTTCATTGCCATGAAAAAATCAATGGCTAATTCCTTTCAATTCTTAGATTATCTCCACTCTTGCATACTTCGTGGAAATACTTTTACTTTCCTCTTCAAGTCACAGTCAATCCGCCTCCTTTTTCTTTTTTACTCTGCACGTATTAACTATGCATTTTTCCTTCGCCATTATTCTTTATTATTCTCGGCCTTGTCGCTTTCTCATGTCGATGAACACGCAAGTTCCTCACGGAGTAATAATGCGACGTCGGGAAAGGGACTTCACTTCAAGCGCCGCTTTGACTGAGAAATTACATATTAACTTTTATGAGTTAATGTAATAAATGATGAATTTAGATTAAATACATGATATATCGAATGCCGACATATCATGCTCTCGTTCTTAAACTAAATATTTGGTACACATGCGTGCGACTTCATAATAGCACGTTCCTCACAAACACATTGTCTCTCAGGGCGTGTATTTTTACCAAGTATCATAGTAAATGTTTTAAATTAGTGTTAACTACTGCTCTGCATTTTCTTTCCAACGTAAAGGTACCCAGGTTTCCGAATCCATGTAAATGTCGTATTTTTTTATCCTCCCAAATATATCTAATCTTGATAATATGTGCTGTTTGTGGTGGATTTTTTTTATTTTTCTTGTGCCGAGTAACACTGACTTCTTATTTTATTATGCTCAGGACTCCTGCACAATGTGTGTATTTAACTCTTTGGTAAAAGCTCTGTTTTTGGGTTCTTAACTTCTAATTTTTTTATCTAAGCTGGTGATAAATGTTTGATATTGCATCGTGGAAATATTTCAAATACATTACCTCCTGACTACGACACTACTCTAAAAAGAGTGTTACCATTAGCTTCCTCGATCATGTGGCATGAAAATTAAAATCAGTCGGAGGGTTTCAAACTCTCGACTCCAACTTTGCCTTCCGCGGTTTGTTTAAATCATCATCAAAGGAGTTAATTATCAATATCGCTTGAAGAAACCATATCCCCGGAGTTCATTGTAATCTTTGAACAGCTGATTTTTCGTTTCTTTCCAGAAAAATACTAAGTCAGTTGTCGCTCATTGTGCTAAACAGATGGATATATTGAAGTGTGAAAAAACTGTCAAAATGCACTACTTGCGTTATTTTTGGTGAATATTTTGGGAATGACTTATGATAATGGATTTATTTTTCTTTCAATTCAATTGTGAGAAGCATTATCACATATGGAAGTGAGATATGGCTGGTGAAGGAGAAAACAAAAAAAATGGTAAATGTTACGGAGATGGATTACTGGAGATGATCTGCGGGGATATCCAGACGGGAAAGAACCACGAATGAGAGAACAAGAAATGTAATGGAAGTCACCCACGCAATAGTTGATAACATCAAAAAGAAAAGGCTTCTGTTGTATGGTCACTTACAACGCATGACAAACGAATGATTTTTTAACATGTATTCTACCGGTAAAGGTAGGTTTTGTTGAATGTCAGAGAATCTCCTTCCGGTTTTCTGCACATTCAGGGGACTATCTCCCTCTAGTACATCCTTTTTCGCCTCTGCATCCTTCTATATCCCGTCCATAATACCTATTCACTTTCTTCCCCTTCCCCAACATCCTTCCCTCTATCACACTCTTCAGAAACCCATCCTTCCAATTACATCCTTCAGCCATCTACCCGGCCTATCTCGGATTTCATTCAAAAGTTTCCTTTCCTCGCCCATCATCTCAAGTAATTCCTCGTTAATCTTCCTTTCCCTCCACCTCACCTTCTCCGTCCTTCTCCACACCCACATCTCAAATGCCTGCACCCTATTCTCGTCCTCCTTTCTCAGGGTCCACGTTTCTGCCCCATACAACGCTACGCTCCATATCAAACTCTTCACCAGCCTCTTCTTCACATCCTTACCCAGTGTCCCCGTCATCAGCTCTCTTCTATTACTAAACGCCTCCTTAGCTAGCACCATTCTCTTCCGTATGTCTTTGCTACTATGCCCGTTTTCCTCTACCACGCTACCTGAGTAATTAAACTGTTCTACATTCTCGAGTTTGTGTCCTCCAACTTTAATCACAAGCTTCGCTTTCTTTGTCCTAGAGAATCTCATTATTTTTGTTTTCTTTTGATTTACCTTCATTTTGAAAATCTCGCACTGCATTTCTAAAGCATCTACCAAAGCTTTCAGTCCCTTAGAAGACCCACTAACCAACGCCTGATCGTCCGCGAATTTAAATGATTTTATCAGATATACGAATGATTACCGAAGCAAATTTAAATGTGGAATCCAAAAGATAGAAAAACGAGGAAGGCTCAGAATCAGTTGGAGAGAGGGCATAGAAAATTCAATAAGTAAAGAGCAGTTTCCAGAAATCCTGTGGATGAATAGAGAGCAATAGCAGTTGGGCATCCGATAGTGTAGAACGTTAAAAAATCGAATAAAAATATTTTATTCTTTGTATCTTTTTAAATATCTATTTCAGAAATCCATTTTCCAAACTACAGTAATTAGTCTTTTATCCATTCGTTATTTTACTCCGTCCGGTATTAAGTCCGTCGCTTTGGCTACAAGCTTCCTATTTCATCAACAATTTGGGTATGGTGTCAGAACTACAGTAGCTACTACCAAAAATAATTTTTTAATGGCTGTAAGGGATCCATCTATTGACATTTTATCACATATTCTTTTAAGAGTTATTCAAAACTCACTCTCAGTTACCAATTCTGGTGGCAAATTTTATCAAAGACTCACCCACATCAACTCACTCGCCAGAGATCAATAAGCATTAATTTCAAATAGCGTCCAATTACAAGTAGGATCCACACGAAAAGCTTCGGATAAAGAGCTTTTGTTTTGATCCCGCCGTTCACCAAACTGATGAAATTAAAGGCTTCAAAAGAATTTACGTGGAATTTCAAAGCTGGTCCGTGAAATTAGATTTTCCCTCGTCAAATTAGGTTTTTTTAACTGAACGATCCTTAGAGATTAAAAATGTGACCAACTTTTTCAAATAGCAGTTGTATGATTCGTGTAAATCGGTGAAATTTTTCGAAGGGAAATCTCTAAGTGCTTGAATTTTATTTATTCATAAATAGAATATCTAAAATCTCTATCGTACATTACACCTTTTAGAGGGATTATGATGGGAGCCCTTAGAGACTCGGTAGCTACACGCTAGGCTTAGTTTGCTTGATAAATTCAGAACAGATATTTTTCAGAGCGACACAGAGAATTATCATGACTCCTCACTACATCTCTAGGTCAGACTGATGCGATAAAATAAGAGAGATACTGTGCCAAACAGATAGGTACAAAATCTCGTTCTTTCCGCGAAAAATAAGCGACCACGATAAAAAATAAGCTCCACTAAATACACTCCTGTAATACACGTCACCATTTCACCTTCCAAAACCTCATTCCTTACATCTTTACTCTGCTTGTGTCCTAACACCCCCTGACACACGTCCATGCGGCGGCTCGCAGTGTACTATGTAATTGTATCTTTAATGCATACCAGTAGATTTGCAAATTTTATGAAACCTAATACATGAAAACACACCTGGGATAATACCTTAGTGTCGTTTTCATCAATGGGGGTCGGATTGGTGTGATGGCTAAAGTACAGGCCAGCCATACGGACGGCCAGGGTTCAAATCCCTGGAGAGGAGAATGTTTTGTCAGCCCGATCCCTACTCGAGTGTCTTGTGGAGGTCATTTTAAGTGCAATACTCTTTCTGTCGGACGTAAAACCGTGGTTACCTTGGCTCCTTTTGTTAAGGGCAGGCTAATGCCGACGCCAGATTCTATCCACCCTTCATCCCTTGCCTATACCCTATGGCGCAAATGACCTTGCTGCCGGTCGCCTCCCAATATCCAATATACAATCCAATCGTTTTCATCAAACGCATATCATGCCGATACTGCGTCAATCTTAGTGTTTTGTTTGATTAGAACATCATTTTTTCACTGTTTAAAATTTAGTTAGTTACCGTTGCTATTATCAAGTGGACATTTTTACAGGCTAGCTAAGTTAGCCTTTCGCGTGGTAACATAAAATAAAAATCTATCTTAGCTAGGGCTTAGGGAGGGGCATTTCACAATCCTCAGGCTCTAGAATCGAAGAGCTGAATCCATTTATATTTCATTTCCAAACTTAATCATAAAGAAGTAGCAGCCAGTTATAAATTGCAATCTTTGCCGGAATTTCAACATCACTTTTTGCGAATCGTGTTAGCAATTCCGTTTTTGTGCTCAAAACTCCTCGTTTCATTCTTCATCCGAAATAAGCTCGGATTAGAACTGCTGCCGCTGACTTCAGGAACTCTCTCGCAAGTGTATAATTTTATTTCAACGACTTGAGTCCCTGAAATGGATCAATATGAAAACTGGTGTTTACTCGAAGGAACACCCACCCACTCTGAATCCTCGCCGTGAGCATTGGTCTTCCGAGGGTATGATTTCGCCATCAGCCGAGAGAGAGCAGGTATCGCATTTTGCTCCGTTGCGAAAATAAGTATGAGGGCACAGCTCTCGATTTGAAATGATTTCAAGAGTGTTTTTTTGTTAGGCGAGAGCCAAACATTGAGTTTTATCGGTGTGCAACCAGGTTAGCTGGTTACAACCGTTTTTTTATTGTACCAGTTGCCGTAATTGTGGGTGTGATCCGTAATAGAGGCAAACGAGAAAAAAAATCAATGGATAAGAGAGGATGTGTTGAAAATGGAACGTTCCCACGGTTATTGTGTGCGTATCTGTGCTTTGGCAATGTCCTAACGATTACCTGTTTATTTCTCCTTTTGAAAAATTTTCACCGATTGACGTTACTGTAACTGTTTTTCAGTTCGCTCATACTTTTTTTTGCTAATCTCTCAGAATTGCTCAATTTCGAAAAAAAGGCCTGGCTGGACGTGGGTTGATCTAATTTCACGGTCGAGCTTTTTAAAATTCCGCATTGATGCTTTTGGAGTCTTAAATTTGATTAGTATGGTGAGCGTTGGGATCGGAACAAAAGCTGTTTCTCCGATGCTTTTTGTGTGTGGATCATGTTTGTAATTGAGAACGCATTTGAAATGAATGCTTAACGATCTTTGGTTAGTATGGTGATTTGTGTGAGTTCGAATAAACTTTCAAATCAGAATTACCAATGTCATGCCTGATGCTCGATGTCCAGAATAATACGAATGTCATATGCAAATTCTCTTTTTGGGCGCCGGGATGTCATGCTCAAATATCAATTTCTCTAACTAAATTTACAAACATGGATAATTTTAAAGTTTGAAATACACCGTGTTATAAAGCTTACTCAATTATTCATGAATGTGTTGCCTACTTATAAAACAGTCTACCGTTACCGTTGTATTTTTACAAGGATGCTACCTATTGGTGAACATGCGAATGTTTCTGCTGCACAGAGAGTATAACTAATCGTCAGTGTTGAGCGTTTTTGTGTTCAAAGCTGTATTAACATCAACACTTAAAAAAAGCTGTCTTTTTGGGTTTTTCATGAAAAAAATTTCTGTTTTGCTTACCTACGTGAGGCCTAGTCAGAAAGAAGCACTATTCCTCCTTTTGAGACTCGGAGGCTACACGCTAGGCTTAGGTTGATGGAGAAATTCAGAACTGATATTTTTCTCAGCTACATAGAGAATATTATCATGACTCCTCACTACATCTCTTGGTCCGACAGACGCGATAAAATAAGAGAGGTACACTGCCGAACAGATAGGTACAAAAACTCGTTTTTTTACGCGCACAATAAGCAACCACAATAAAAATTGAGCTCGTCTAAATATACACTCCTATAATGCATGTCCAAAAAATTACTACTTTACACGGCTGGTGGCGTAACACCCCCTGCCACACGCCCATGCGGCGGCTCGCAGGGTATTATGTAGATGTAGATTTCTGCTTTTTTTTATTTTGTCCAGACACCCACTTAGGAATACCTAATTACCATTGCTCCTGCGGCTTACTCTAGTGATCAGAAGTCGTTGAATGGTTGACATCAAGTTTTGGGATTCTCTGACAATATACTTGATATATACGAGTACCAAGGATACATTTAAAAATGACATATATTTGACTGCACTCAACACTGGCTGTGTTGAAACATCAAATTTTGTAACCATCTAACAGCCTGTTAACAGAGATATGTCTCTAAATGTGTCTGTATATCCTTATCTGCTGTATCTTGTACTTGTTTTATTAGAAATCATATGTTTACAATTTTGTTCAGCCGTATTTAATTTGTAACAGCAATTGCTTGCGTAAATAGCGTAAGAAGCAGTGTAATAAACAGCGCAATAAATAAATAATTGATTCATGTCCATAAAAAATATATATTGGGCTCTGATCCATTCCATTTCTTCATATACGTTTCCATTTTGTTCTTTTCCATATCTTTGAATTGATTTCATAGAATCCTACCTAATGCTCTCTTTTTACCTCAACTTTTCAAATCAAAAATATCTATTTCCTTCACAAATAATATTAATGAATGAAGGTTTAACTTTTTGGACCATAGTCTCAGACATGGCGAAAGAAATACCATAATATATTCCACACTTTAAATGTTTATTACAGACACAGGTTTCGACTGCACAACAATCATTATCTCGGTGATAGTGATTTCTGTGCAGTCGAAATCTGTGTCTGCAATAGACATTTAAAGTGTGGACTATACTAAGATATTTCTTTCGCCATGTCTATGACTATGTCCCGAAAAGTTATACCTTCATCCATTAATATTATTCGTGAAGGAAATAGATATCACGGTGATAATGATTTTGTGCAGTCGAAACCTGTGTCTGCAATAAACATTTAAAGTGTGGAATCTATTTAAATAAAAATGAAATGCTGTTCGTTGGTACGCGCATCACTTGAGAATGGCTGGACCGATTTAGCTAATTTTTTTTTAAATGTTCAGAACAGTCCGAATAAGGCTTTTAAGGAGAGAAAAAATGTAAAAGTTGCCCGGAAAATTCGCAAATTCGGAAAAACTGAAAGTGCTTTTTTCTATGGGATTTTTGTATGAACTTAAGACCGTAACTCACGATTCGAACGATGAATATGCGTAATTCTTTTTTTGTTTTGTTCGTTATGGTCCTGGAAAATTTTTCACGGAAAAAGCTACTTTATGCGCATATATCGCTTGACAGCTGATTGTCAATTTGTGAATCAAATCAATTGGTTACATAGTGACGTAAAATTGATTCAGTTGTTTATTATCAGTTGAACTGTGATTCTTTTTTAAGTTCATCGTTTCATGTATGAATTAAGTTTCGTTGTTTTATCTCTAACAAATTTGCAGATTTACCTTCGAAATACGGTGAGTTTTGAAATTACATATGGTTATTCAGTGAATCAATTGTTAATTTTGTGAATTAAGCCAAACGGTTTCATAGTGACGAAAAATTGATTCAGTTGTTTATTTTCAGTTGATTGGTGATTCTGTCAATTATTCCTCAATTTGCAGTTGCGATTCTTCGTCTGCGTCTTCACTTCCTTTGCTGATGACAGTCTTTCCCACCCCTTTTCTGCCCATGACACCTGCCCCTGGGGTCCCTAATACCATAGGAACCAAGATTCATTAAGTTATTAGTCGTAATCGAGGGGTAAGCCACTCTGGAAATGGTGTACACTTGTTCAGAAATGGTCACGAAATGGACAGAAATGGATATAAATGGACAGAAATGGATAGACATGGACAGAAATAGTTAGAAATTGACAGAAATGGTTAGAAATGGCTGAAATGGTTAGAAATTGACAGAAATGGACAGAAATGTATAGAAATGGACAGAAATGTATAGAAATGGACATAAACGGATAGAAATGAACAGAAATGGTTAGAAATGGATGGAAATGGTTAGAAATAGATAGGAGTGGCTGAAATGGAAATGCAGTGTACTCTTGTTTTTGAAGTTGCGTACCCCTCGGTCGTAATAGATTCGCGTGGAATTTCCGTTGCCTTTGTCAAAAGTGTTTTTTTTTCATGCGTCATGATCGGTTAGACGGCGGCCCGCTTGGGGTCAGTCGCCTTGAGTGACCACCTCACTGATAAACAAATGCTGCGTCGCAGTTGGTCCAATTCCCTCCCTTCGATATCACTTTACCCAGCCAGTAATGCAATAGCGATAAAGTGATCATATAATTGCTCTCTACAGTTCACTCTAATGATCATTGATTTGCACACGCTCGTTCACCGCGTCACGGTTGCCGTCCGTGGAGTCGGAAAATGAATATCGTGATTCTTTGTGACGTGCTTGATTAGTTTTGTGGTTTGGTTGGCAGAGTGCACACACAGAGTTGCGCATGGCGCTGTTTGAGCGATGGAATATCATCCTGTGGGAATGGTGATGAATAGGAGGTCGAAGGAAGAAAGAGTCGTCCCTGGAGAGCATTGGCGCATGAGTTGAGGTGCTGTGCTCATCCGTTCTTTCATCTGTTTTTTTACATCTGTGCGTTATACTGAAAGCTAGCTCGAGGGTACATGGCAGGAGATGACTTTGCACCAGCCTAGTGCAACACGTCAAACTCACTATCTGTTATATTTTAATCAACAACTCTTCCTTTTAATTGCTCCAACTTTATATATTATATTTTCCATTTTTATATATTATATTTTCGATTGTATTTAGAGTCAATTGTCTGTGACTGTGAATAATTTTTGTTTTTAATCACTGTGAGATGTTGGCCAGGTATATATATATATATTTTGTTATTTTTTCGTTCAAAGCAGAATTTGATATGTATTTTCTTTTTTTGTTCTTATGGGGAAGGAAATCCAGAGCATAATAAAACTTAATCTATTCTTCTTTCCTATTTATTTTCTTCGTATTCTTCTCTTCTTCTTTCTGGAAATGAAAAGCTGTCGTACATCTACTTTGTGGATTGGAAGTTCATAGGTTTGTAACTTAAATCGATTTCATCTATTTATCTACATATTTTTTTCACATTCATCTCTTTATTTTTTAATATATTTAATCATAGATCTCTTTGTTCCCCGGTGATGTGTTTGTAAAGAAAAAAGAACACCTTTTTTGAGAGGCTACATTACAGTAAGATGGTTGACAGTCTGTTGTCCTAAGTTGGAGAGAGGAATAAAGAAGTTAAGACTATTGTGAAATGAAAGCTGTAACTTAGTAATTCTACATAAACTTTATTAACGACCTAGGTTTCGACTTATGAAGTCGTCCTCAGTTAAGACCTATTATTACAATGGAAATATTTGTTGCCTGGGACATATACTTAGAATTCATCCCTGAGCGACGTCAATACATTGAGACTGATTATAACTTTCTCCAATCTTGGACTCTCCATCTCTTTCGTGGACATCTAGAGATCTTTTGCCTTTTTATTCTACCGAATTAGTTTGGGTCTATTGTATTCGTCCATTTTTTCTACATATCTTCGCCATCTGTTTTGAATTTTTACATCGTTTTGTTGTTCGGCGAGTTCTTGACTGCGAAATGAAAGGTGAAATTTAGTAATTCTACATAAACTTTAATAACAACCTAGGTTTCGACTTATGAAGTCATCTTCAGTTGAGACTAAATATTGCAATTATAATTATTTTTTTTGCCTGGGATGTAGGTATAGTTGTAATTCATCCCTGAGCGACGTCAAAGCATTAAGACTGCTTACAACCTTTTCCAATCTTGACCTTTCCATCTTACTGTGTCGACATCCAAGAGATCTTTCGCCTTTCTATGCTATCATATTAGTTTGGTTGTATTTCCTTCACCCATTTTTGGTACATATTTTCCCAATCTGTTTTGAATTATTATATCGTTTTGGTGTAAGTCAAACTCTTACTTTATCTCCGCATTTCCTTTCTTTCCGTCAATTGTATTGACGGCAGCTCCTCCAGCTTTAGACATAGTACTTATGCAGATAACCTTATCAGATAAAAGCATCATACCCAACTCTATCTCAGTATTTCCTCTGGTATAACATTCATGACACATTTCTACTCGATATTTTCTCTGTATCTCACTCTCCCTGCCTCTTCCGCATCAACGCCAGCTATTTCTTTTCCTTCTCTTCCCTTCTATCTTTCCAACTTTTCCTCGATTTTCTCCCTCGTTCCGCATTCCTTCTGTCCTTTCTCTGCAATTTATTTATTTTTATTTGTTTATTTATTGTGTTTAATGTTCGCCCAACATATACATAATTATAAGGTGAACAATCCAAAAGTATAAGTGCAAAAATTAATAATAAACTGGTCACAGCCACAAAATAATAATAATCAAGATTAAAAATACTGAAAGTACTAACTAAATAGGTCACAGTCGCAAAAAACACACAAATCAATCTAAATCACTTCACAAACAGATTCTTAGCTTCTTTTAAAAAATAGTCTTTCCTAATGTATAAGTCCAGTTCGTTGCAATGCTTGTTATATATTGCACAAATCCTTTGTATTGGCGTATTTGCACAATAATTGGTATTCACCCTTGGTATGTAAAAGGTTCTTTTTACCCTACTATTAACATTAGGAACTATGATTCTTATTTCCTTCAATAACTCATTAGATAGTCCCTTATTGATGACATCATAAAGAAATAGCAGATCGTTTATGCTTCTTCTATTTTGTAGGGTCTGGAAATCAAACTCTTTTAACAATTCATTATAACAAACATAATTGTCAAAAAGCGGATACACATGATATAATACAAAATATAAAAATCTTAAAAACCTCTTTTGAACGTGCTGAAGCATTACAATATGTTTCTTTATATAGGGAATCCAAATAACCGATCCATATTCCAACTTACTTCTAACATAAGAGTAATACAATGTTTTAGTACCATCTCAGAATTGAAATATTTTGACATGCGGTGTAAAAAGCCCAATAATTTAAATGCAGTCATACTAATATTCAATATATGAGAGGTGAAATACATTTTGCTATCATCAATTTTGCAATTGCATTTTGCAATGATCAAGTCTCCGAGCCATGCAACTTCTAGCTTTATATTCGATACTTTACGAATCACCTCTTGTTTACACTCGTTCGGTACGTCTATCACCAATTCCCTTTTCTTAAATATTTCGGTTTTCCATCACATTTCTGCACATTATTCCTTATTTCTCAGCCCAGTCCTATCTTAAATACTACCGATCCGACATTTGTGGACTGTTTCAATAGTTCCCTTTTTATGGCCTCCCAGTTTGTCATCATAATATGCACTCTTTCCTTTTTATGAAGAAGCTCATGCTATTTTATTTTCTGCCCCTTCTTTGCTTACAATATAACAATATACTACTTATGTACCTCTGAGGCTCACATCCTTGTTTTTTGTGCCTTTGTTACAATCTCCATGTTACGTTGTCGAAAGTAGTAAACCATCAAACAGAATTAAACGGATTTTCCTCGATCCACATACAATTCTTTCGTTTATTTGTCTGTCATTTGTTTGACAAAATAGACTAATTCACGTTTATTCTGAGCGCCAGTTTCGCCGTTGTGTCGTTTTTTCGTTCGTAAGCATGCCGTTATATGCTGTTTAGAATTTTATGCTGAGGTTTATAAAAATGAAGTAGGTTAGTAATGCCTATTTAAACGCCCTAGACGTAATTGCGTAATCTTAACCAATTCGGATGATATATATTGTTATATTGTAAGATTTAAGGCTTTCCCAGCTAGCTCTCGGGTTTCCAACCGGGAGAGGGTGGTTTTTGGCACCGACGTTTCGAAGGCGTAGTCTGCCATCACCCTGTGGACGATCGGTGCCAAAAACCACCATCACCGGGTTGGAAACCCGAGAGCTATACATTCTATATAGTTATAATTTTATTTCGGTAATGAAGACCATATACGTTTTGGTTAGCTCGATATTTAAATATTAACTAATCTAAATTAATAGATTCAGCAGATTCAGGATTGATATACTGGAATTTTGCCGATATAAAATCAAACAGAATCGTTTTGTTTCACAAATTTTAATGAACAGTCTTAAAAAATTAACAAATCACAATTCAACTCTCTGAATCATAATTTGGAACAAGACATCAGGTTTTAGTCTTTACCTGATGGTGATTCAATCAGCTGAAACACGTTTTGCATCGTATATAAAATATTGTGGATGAGTACGATTGCTTGATTTCATTATTAGAGTAATTATTTAAGTAATGCTAAAAAATTTTGTGGTATTATTTATGTAAATTGGTAAATTTTGTTCTAGTAGGGAAGATTAAATACCTTCCTTATGCAATTCATTTAAAGCTTAATTATATGGCACGGCTAAATTAACATCAGACTCACCAGAATGAGGGATACATCGGTAGATGATGGAACGACCTGAATTGAGATCCACATTTCCGCACTGTGGCCGGAGTTAATTAGACTCGCCCTGTGAAACCATAAATTAAATCTAAAAGTTGTGTTGACGCTAGATTACTCATTAGAGAAAGAGTTTCTCTCCGACGAATCTCTTTAAATGAAAAAATTGATGGAAATTTTTAAGAAAAGTTTTTTAACTTCCCTGTTGTATAGGAAAAATCTAATACCCGAATACTTTCCTGAGGTCAAGCCATGGTCGAGATTTTACATGACAATAGACGATTCTACTTTTTGGAATTTCAACATAGTAAAAGAACAATTACTTTCTCCAACTTTTTATTAAAATACTTGACTGGTTTCGATGTTAAAACATCATCTTCAGAGATTATGTTTTGGAGATGATGTTGTAACATCGAAACCGGTCAGGTACTTTAGGAAAAAGGTTGGAAAATGCGAAGTCATTTTTCTTATACCATGGTGAGATTACGTTTCTTAATGGGATTTAACGGGGAAAATAAATTTAGTTAGTGAAAGAATCATCTTTCTCATCAAAATATGAATACTGATTAAAAACTATGAGAGTGATACTTGGACCGGAATGACGCTGAAGCTTCATACATTTTTAAAAATATATCTACATCTACATAATACCCCGCGAGCCACCGCAAGGACGTGTGGCAGGGGGTATTAGGTCACCAGTCGGCTAAAGGTGTAAGTTTTTGGGAGATGAAATGGTGAAATGAATTATAGGAGTGCATTTAGTGGAGCTTAATTTTTATTGTGGTCGCTTATTGTTCGCGGAAAGAACGAGTTTTTGTACCTGTCTGCTCGGTAGTGTATCTCTCTTATTTTATCGCATCTGTCAGGCCTAGAGATGTGGTGAGGAGTCATAATATTCTCTATGTCGCTCTGAAAAATATCAGTTCTGAGTTTATCAAGCAACCTAAGCCTAGCGTGTAGCCTCCGAGTCCCTCGGGGCTCCCACCTTGATCCCTCAAAAAGTTGTGAGACACTATATGTACGCTCGTAGCAGTTTTTAACGAAACGTGCTGCATTCCTTTGTATTTTATTATTTTTTTTGTTAAATCTTTATGACCAGGGTCCCAAATGCTCGCGACATATTTGAGGTGTGGCCTAACCAGGGCGAAGTAGCATCTCTCTTTGACTTTTTCATCCGAGGACCTTCCTATTATACGTATATCAAAACCTAGTTTCTTTAAAGCTGCGCCTCATAAGTTTTGTATGTGTATTCGAGTATGTTTTCCATTTAGTTTGGGGAAATTTTTCAAAACTAGCTTATTATTTGATGACCAAAACATGATATCCAAGAACTAAAAATGGTAGGAGACCTTACAAGAGTTAACTGCCGCTCCTGGAGGATTCTTCTGGTGAAACGGACGCGTAAGTGCCTTCTTCTATCTTGACTCTGCTCGTCCCCTCCCCAACCCTCACTCTCCCCCTTCTCCTTCAACATCTTCCCCCTCCCCACCCACCTCCTCTCCATCTCCCAACCCGCCATTATTATTTCCGAAACCTCTCAGAAACAGAATCCTTATCTCAATTGCTCGTGGAAAACGGGCGGGGACTCGGCGGACGATGACTGTGGGGGGGTCGGCCAATGACAGCGCGGCGCTCTCATTGTTGCTTAAAAGCACGATTCCCTGTCTTTGTTGTTTCCCACCCTCCCCTTCCCTCCCTCCCTTCCGCTCTTAAACCTCCTCCACCCCAACCCTCTCCCACTCCTCTCCAAATCCCACCTCCTCCTCCCCCCGCATAGCTCACCCCTCTGACCGCGATAGTCAAGGTGGCAGGGGCGGCAATGTTGGGTCACTGAGACATACTGTAATAATTTTTCGAGTTGGTAGAAAGAATACTCTTGGACCACATTACACCCAAGTGCACCTTTTTAAGGTAGTTTTAGCGAAATATCATTTTACTTAGAAATCAAGGAATTTGGTCTCATTTTAAAGAAAGACATCTCACCTATCCAATGACACCAAAAATTCTACCCCTTACCACATTACTTTTGGAGATATTTTCCAAAAAATACAAGCCCTTTTATGCGGGAAATGGTTCGTGTATGCACTCCAGAGAGACATTATTTGCGAAGTGAGGTATTTCTAACACTAAGATGACGTAAAAAAACTGACACCATGTAGTTTGTATGTTTTCTCAACTATTTTTGAAATTTAATCATAGGTTCTTGGGTGTCACACAAAAACCTTCCGTTTTGAAGGAGTTTCAACCCTACCGTACGAAAAAAATGAGTCAAATTAAAGACTTATTCAGATATTTTCATTTAATTACTTACAATTTCTGTCATATAAAACTATATTATCGCGCCATTAATAATGCAATATTTAATTGATGTGTCCTACAGCTGGTGAAATTAAAACGTATGATTCAAATATGGTCTCTATTATGACTGGGGAACTATCTCGCTCGTATTACCTTATGGGTTATATCTTACCATACTGGTAGCAATAGAATTGATAAAATAATCATATTTTAAAATTTTTTCCGTAATTTAACCATAGCGTGGCTACACTTTTAGTCGCGGACTTCGAAATTTAATGGAAATTATACTTAAATGTGTTGTTTTCGAATATTGGAGTTGGCGCTGCTCCTTGTTATTTGATAGCCAAAATTATAACTACACGAAATGTATTATTTCGCGTTTAGGAGAGTATATTTTCATGTTCAATCGAATTATTTTGAAATATAAGTCTACATATACATCTACATACTACCCTTCGAGCCCTGCATGGGCGTGTTAGGACAACAGCCGGGTAAAGATGTATGGGATAAGGCTTTGGAAGGTGTAATGGTGACGTGTATTATGGGAGTGCATTGAGTGAAGCTCAGGTTTTATTGTGGTCGCTTATTGTGCGCGGAAAGAACGAGTTTTTGCACCTATCTGTTCAGCACTGTATCTTTCTTATTTTACCGCTTCTGTGAGACCTAGAGATGTAGTGAGACGTTGTGACACAATTCTCTGTGTCGCTCTGAAACACACCAGTTCTTAATTTCTCATGCAAGCTAAGTATGGTGTGTAGCCTCCGAGTCTCAGGGGGCTCCCCGTCATGTGGCTGTGTGGTTCAAAAGCATTGAATTGCCAAAAAAACAATTAGGGTGCATTCTTTCACCTTTTTCTATAGCTTTAATGCTGTGAACGCTCCGGCAAAGTTTCACGTGAATCTGAATGGGTGCAAAAATCGCTCCGACCACTTTAAATTTCGGATTACGTTGGCGGCAACATGAACTTCAGCTTCGACTTAAAAATAACATATCTTTACGCGCTCGATTAGGGGTCAAAACAACTGTGATCGGTACCTACAATAATGCGACAGGTAGTGTTGTTTATACTCCAGTTGTGCAGCTTGCGATGGCTGCAGAGAAAGCTCTTTATGCTCTTATGTTTCATGTGTCTGTAATGTGTCGGTTCTCGCATGATAACATGATTGTTAAAATTTGAAGACGAGACTGAGTGTTGCTTCATAAACCATGCTTAATTCCTATATAAAAATAATTTATTTATTTTACTACCACTACATTCCGCTTAAAATACCTCGTGTTATTTTGTGTTCTTCATGAATTTGTATTTCATAGTTTTAAGGAATTTATATTATAAGTAATAGTAATCAGCAATCGTATTTTAACCTGCATACTGCACGTAAGATTCTACTCTGATGCAGGACCCTACCAATTTCTGTTTTGACGTTTCGATGTTCCCCTCGTTCTTGGCTGCTGCCAAACATTCAGAGAAGCGTACCAGTTTTCACAATGAAGTGAGACAGTGATGCATGCTTTGATGTCCATTACCGGAACATATATTCATTTTTCGTGACCCATTAAACAGTTAGCGAAGGGATAATTTAATCGGGAATTATTGAGGTAAAGAATGGATCTAAAAATTGGCATTCAAAGCTCCGGTTGAAGGGGTTATATTCGGGGACTGATTTGTACTACTGATTAAGAATGATTTACATCAAGTTTTTCAGGGCAAGTATGAAGAAAATCCACCAACATGGTGAATATTAGCGGAATTTGTAAAAGAATCCAGAACCTGCGGATTCAGCTGCTTCATCTTACTCGCGGAAATGATAATGTTCCCCCCCCCCCCTTTCGAATAATTATCAGGAATACTTTGTTACCGTCTTAAACAGCAGAGATAATTTCTCCACTTTATATTCAAGGAACTAATGTATAATAGAATGCCTATTCTTCATACTTATATGCTCAAGTTGCCATTTTTAGCGATTGGCGACGAGGTTATCTACCCAGGGTGTCTGTAGTGCTGTGTCCTGCGCTTAATTTCCAAGTTTTCTGCCCAAAGTAACTACCGGCCTTGAGAGAAAGTTGAAGCAATTCAACAGTGGGGTAGTGTTGACTACAAGAAGCTGATGAGCAAATTTTTTCTTCCTCTCATATCTTCTCTGCTGCTCTTTCCGATACTTGATAGTTTTTTTAGCCTCACCTGCATTTTTGCATGATTACGGATCCAATTTTCACTCTAAATTCAGAACAAGGAGAATTTTAAAATTTTAGTTGGGTTGAGCTTGGACTAGAAAATTGAAGACTCTTCAAAATAACACCTCAAACGAACGAGTTTCCGAGCGCCAACGCAAGGAAGCAGTTGGAAGAGCATCGGGAGACGGTCGGTGCATGGGATTAACTCTGACGCACCGGAAATATGGATGAGAGGTTGCTACGGTAATCGTTCCTTGCCTCCCTTATCGTAAAAAAAAGGTTGGGAATGAGTAACACTTTCATGCATCGATGCCGATTCTTGTGTTGGTAAAACAGGAGGCTAATCCGCTGTCGGCGTGAAAATCACCTTGGCTTGAGCTTGGATGGAGGTTGAAAGTCGACGAGACGCGAGTTACGTCAAAATTTCCATTTTGCGTAAAATAATGTCGTTTCTTTACCATAAGCATTCGACTTTTTAATTTATAGGTATATTTTTTTATTTTATAATAATATTAGATGTATGTGCACAATTGTTCACATGCTGCAATTTCCCTTTGGATGGGTTGCAAACAATATTACAAATTACAAAGCTGTAACTATACTTCCTGTCTGGTCATTATGAATGATTTTATTTAGTACGGTCCTGCTAAGCTGATGCTCATCAGTAGGTTCCAGGCTTAAAATGTTGTGGTGCAATCACAAATTAAATAAGAATGTAATAAGAACAAGAAATATACTAGTTTCTGTGAACTTCCTCTTGGACCGATCAATTCGAAATTTAATTCAATCAAAACCAATTTTTTGCTAAATTAGCCACTTTGGCTGATTGGGAAGAAGTAAAATTCAAGAATCACGTTTAGAAACATTTACTATTTGTTATAATTTAATCAGTATCTGATCTCAAGTTTTCTTCTTTATGATGTGTCAGTGAGCGGTTCGTTTAAAAGCGCCAAAAAATTGGTTCTCTCTTGTTCTCACCGCGATGGAAAACCGAATGCGTATTTCTGACCGAAAACCAAATTTCTTATGGTACATAAGGTAAATTGATAAGATTTTCTCAGTGCAATACAAAATATGCTACATTATTGTTTACTATTTTTTTAGTCTTCTAGTTAAACCAATTTTTTGCTAAATTAGCCACTTTGGCTGATTGGGAAGAAGTAAAATTCAAGAATCACGTTTAGAAACATTTACTATTTGTTATAATTTAATCAGTATCTGATCTCAAGTTTTCTTCTTTATGATGTGTCAGTGAGCGGTTCGTTTAAAAGCGCCAAAAAATTGGTTCTCTCTTGTTCTCACCGCGATGGAAAACCGAATGCGTATTTCTGACCGAAAACCAAATTTCTTATGGTACATAAGGTAAATTGATAAGATTTTCTCAGTGCAATACAAAATATGCTACATTATTGTTTACTATTTTTTTAGTCTTCTAGTTGACTAATAGAAACCAAATTCAACTTGGATCTAGATCAGCGGTTCCAAAACTCTTCTAGCCCCGGAGCACTTTTCGAAGAAAAAGTTTATCGTGGAACCCCAAATACGTACACTGATGAATGAATAATATGATAAGCTTACCAATAGAGAAAGCAATGTCAAACGCTTGATGCAAGCAGCAATTTAATAGTTGTGATTTCTGTCAATTTTACAACTGTCACGGTCTGAACCCCGATGTCCCTGCGGTGTTCAATTAGGGAAATGCTGGTCTAGACAAACAGACCTCAGTTTGGCTCAGGTTCAGTGTACTTTACTGGCGTACCATTCACATTGGGATAAATCTATTACAAAAACCTTTACACATTTTCGTATTGGTGGGTCTTTGGATGAACATGTTTTACTCTAGACACATTTGAGTCACGACACGATTTGGACTGCCTTTATGAGGGCATATTTCTCGATTTTCAGCTTTCGCTGGTATACGGCATATGGCGGCATTACCATTAGGGCTACATCAGATGCTAGGGCGAATCCTCATATTACAGAGATCAGGATGTTAGGTGTTATAACTTTATCGTGTTTTTATAATGTTGCTTACGGCACAGAGACTCAAGTAGTTAAAACAAAAATACACCTTTGAATTCTGGAAAATTCTTCAAAACGATGTTCCCCGTTCACAAGACCAGAAAAATTATTCTTTATTATTAATAAGCTTTAAAGCAATATTTATATGGTAACAATATTACTAAACTGTGGACATATTGGTCCTCATTCATCGCCAAAAGAAGCTAGTGTCATCTAGAGACTAGTATAGAAGTAGCGTCAAGCGTGTGGATTTACTTTCGCTCTTAACAACAACTGCTTCCTCATTCGTTATTTTTTACGTTTCTTTATTAATTATTGCGGTTCTATTTATCCAATTGAGTATCTTTATACTCTTCCTTGCATTGCTTTCAATATTCATTCGTGTCCATTTCTCATCTTTTAAACTTACTTCACATTTAACTTTGATGCCTGTTTGCCTATTTGCCGTTATATTTTTGGTAGGGAGAGTGGTTTATGATGAGGGTAAATGAAGAAGTAGACGATATCCATGATTAAATATAACAACAATAGTAAGATATATATAATATAATATATAGTATATTAAGTAATAGATATATCGCATTTCCACCAAGTTAAGCTTGAAACGATTTCATAAGTAGGCGATTTTGAGTATCTTGGCTGAATATTTGTGAAAGATGGAAGGATAGGTAAAGGGAATATAAGATGCGCGAATTCCGGTTGGATCGTCGTACTTAATAAGTTGAGCATGCCTAGGAATAAGTGGTAATATTAAAATCGCCGGCCGTCGACACGGCGGTGAAGTTCCTAGAAATTGCCATGAGACAAAATCTGCATGGACCAGGAATCAAACTACGAACCTTGTCGGCCCAATGCACAGACCACTTCTCTACCCAATTTTTCTAATTCTCGTAGCAATTTTGGCGGATACAAAGGAAATTGGTCTGCGCATTGGCCCGGCGAGCCAAAGGTCCTCGGTTCGATTCAGTATCCAGGTTGATTTTTTATCGTGGCAATCTCTTCCTAGGAGTGAGTGTTTGTCTACAAATTGGGAAGCGATATTCGCAGTGCACGGGAGTGTTTTCTTCCCGATGTTATTATTTGGCAGCGAAACCTTGATATGTCAGGATAAGCATGAAGGCCGCTTTACACAGTATATTTTATTGTACAAACGAATGTATCACAGAATGTACAAGAAAATGAATGGAAATAAAGTAGGTTCTATTTCCCGTTAAGTCATTCAGACAATCACACAATTTGCCGCTTTACACGGTACAATTTTCCATAAGCAAGAGCTCATACATTCGGTTGTTAAGTAAAATGTACCGTGATAAGTGGCCTTTATAGGAGGCTAAACGCAATAGGAGTGGAGAACCTGAGAAGTGCTTGAGGAGAGAGAAGGATTTAGAGGGTTGGTAAGGGGTGGTTTGTTAAAGAATGCCATTAAGATGCTCCAATGATGGACATTTAAGTAAGGTGTGCGCTTCGTTGGTTCGGCCATGTCGAGAGTGTGGGAGAAAGTCGACGAAAGTTACAGATTTATGATTATTGAGAGAATGGTGTGATAGGAAGGGGTATACCACAAAAACAGGGGTGAATGTGGTTAAAGAGACTCAAAAGAGACGAGAAATAGAGTTACAATAATAGGAGTGTGTATACGAAGCTATGCATGAGTTGAAGAGAAGTGAAAGAAATTAGGCATCATTGAGGAAGCTATAAAACCGGAGCCAGTTTCGGACATCAAAATATTCAAGTAATGGTCCACTAAATAGATTTATTCTTTACGACCCGGGTTTCGTCACATAATGACATCTTCAGGTCAAGGTTCATCTTCGGAGCAGGTTTCCTGGCCTGACGGTGGTTTTACGGGTTTTTCACCGTGTTAGGGAAAATGCCGGGCCAATATTTTCCCGTGCCAGTGGCATTAAATTCCAGTGAACGTATGATACCCTGAAGAGGCACCAGCCTAAAATGAGGTCCACACGGTTGTTTTGTTATTTGTTAAATTGTATTGTTTTTTGTGGAATAAACATACTTTGACTTGACTCTAAGGCTATAGGCAAAGACTAAATTCTTTGACTTTTGGCTACCCAGTGAGGGAATGTCTTGATGGGTATTTGTGTATGTGTGTACATTTTCTACCTATAGCTACGTCAAATACCATCGCAAAAGTAAGAACCAGGTCCAAAGATGATAGCTAGATTCAGAAGACAGATTCGACTAATCGAGCATATCAAGGTAAAAAAATGTATATTTGTAACATGATGAATGAGTAAAATAATTCCTATTTTCCGCTAATGAAAAAAAAACCAAACTTTTAGTACCTCTTGCTAGGTCTCAGTGTCATTACATTAAGCCTTAAAGGAAGTATTTTTAAAATACTCAGGTCGTAGTTTTATCCATTAGTTTGCGTTGATTTTTAAATCTTTTACCTGTATATCGTGACTAAGTATGAAAAAATAGGCCACTTCCACTGTGATAAATTTATTCCGACCGGTTTCGCTTTTTACAGCATCTTCCGGTACCTTATACATACTTAGTTATGTTCCAATTCCACTCCATCAAGCCTGAAACCACAGAGTATATTTGTATATCATGAATTTTAACGTGTTGCCATGGTTAGTATCATCTTGCGTTGGCCCAGTGTACTAGCGAGTTTGTTACCAGCGTACAATGCCGCAACGGGGACTGAGGCTGCTGGTGGTATCGGATATGCAAGCGCGGAAGGAGACGAAGATGCACTGGAAATTACCATGTTACGCAGTGCTACAAAGCATTTGTATCCGGGCTCTCCGAGGGGAATCCATGGAATGAAAATGCCATCGCGTTAGTGGCGTGAGGAGATTAAAGGACGCATAAAGCAACCATTAGAGGATAAATCGCAGGTTGTACTTGTGATAAAGAATTCAAATGCGATATGGTACTTTTTTCACAGGTTTTTATTTCAGGTCACATAGGCGACATCATCAGGTTATGTGACCTACATCAGGCCTATCATCAACTCGTGTCACTGAGTTATTTTTAGTCCCTAAATTCCATACCTTATTATTTGAGCACTCTTTCCTAATTTCCTCCTGCAAGTTATGGAATTGTTTACCTTGTAAATGTTAGAACCTCTATGACAATTTCGATGTTCAAGAGAAACATGACTGATTACCTATGTAAAATTGCTTAGTTTTTTGTAATCTTTTATGTTATGGCATGTATTTATTTCTCTTCTATGTTCCAGGGGACTTAAAGTCCCAGAACAATAAAGACTATTTTCTATTCTATTCTATCATCAGGTTATATGACCTACATCAGGCCTATGTGACGAAACCGGTCGACCTGAAATAAAAACCTGTGAAAAAAGTACCATATCGCATTTTAATTCTTTAGAATGGATTTTCACAAAGTTAAGCCAGAACTAATCGAGTTTATGTACTTGCGATGTCTATCCAGGTGGACTGCCGAATAATTCTAATCGGACTCTCTCATAATTTGCATCTCTTACGTGCAGATATCTGCAAAGAGCCAAGGCACTGAAAAAACAGCTCTGCTGAAAAGAATATAAGAAGGAAAGATCGAGGGAAAGAGAAGGAGAGGAAGATGAAGAAAAAATATCTTGGCCGATGTGAAGAATGGTAGGAGTCCTGAAGAGCTGAGGATGGCAGCTCAGGACAGAGCAACGCAGTGAGAGCAGTTCAGTTGAAACCTGTCGGAGGACAGATTCTCCTTGAAGAGAGAGACAACAAACCTCAAGTGGAAAATAGTTTGGGTGAAATTGCAGTCGGAAAAAATTCACGTAGAATCCTATAATTAACCAAAATAATCACAAAATCACACGACAAAGGGCCACCATTGATATAAGTCTGTTGATATAAGATAAGATAAGAACTTCCGACCGTAACTAGGAAAATTTTCAGGTAGTTTCGCTTGATGGACATGGCATGTAATGCTTAAAGTGATATCCGGTGCAATGACATAGCACCGTCTTTGGTGAAGCGTGATACGTACAATAAAGTATGAAAGAGTGTTTCTTCAGATGTGTTTGAGAGCACCACAGAATATTATCATGACGCCTCACTACGTGTATAGGTCTGACAGAAGTGATAAAATAAGAGAGATACATTGCCGAACTGATTGGCACAAAACCTTGTTCTTTCCCCGCACAATATGCGACCACAGTAAAAACTGAGCTCCTCTAAATACACTCCCATAATACAAGTCATCATTTCACCTCCCAAACACTTATCCCATACATATTTACACGGCTGGTGTCCTTACACCATATGCCACACACCTATGCAGCGGCTCGTAGGGCAGTATGTAGATGTAGAAAGAGCTCCAGGCTTAAGTTCATGGAAACCACCATTGAATATACTGATGTAATCAACTTCACTTATTGCAAATAGATATCGAGTTCAATGTTAATTTACATTATATTGAGGTTTTCCCAGAACCTCAGCTTTCACCCACGCCTTATTTCGTAATGAGAGTCAAATTCTTTGTTTATACGAATAAATCGCTGATATGGTGATTTCTACAAAATGGTTTCCTCGAAATTTGAAGGAGTTGCGTGTCTAATGGCCATCAAGATGTGCTTTACCGGAGCATTAAGGAATGATAACATGGCTCTAAATTTACATAAAACTTTATTCCAATCGGAAAACGCATTGATTGTCATTTCATGCCACAGTTAAGATGACAACCGTGAATTTCGTATTCAAATGGCATTTCATAAGCGCTTAAGTGTCGGGAAATTGCCGCTGGCAGGAGGTAAACTGAGGACTTTGACTTTAGTCGATAAGTTTGAGGTTAAAACATTTCGATCCATTAGAAAAAATGTAAATATTGTGTGGAAAATAATGCGTAATGCTGAAAATTATTTTTTTGCATACTCAGTCCCTGAAAATGGCTGTAATTATAGCATTGAGATGAGGTAGTTAACCGAAGGAATTCTTTTTTTACCTGTACGCTACAATCTAATTTAACTAACTATCAAAAAGGTATTATTAGGGCATAGAATTAAAGTCAACCATCGGAAAAGTCGAATTTTTTTAGGTAAATGTCTGAATCACGCAATTTAAAACCGTTAATTTTTCTGTGGAAACGGAGAAATTTCTCATTTTCTACTGTTTAGAACTCAGTATTTGAGCTTTGATATAAACAGCCACGTCAAAACGAGAAGAAATCAATCTTCATGCCTTTATATAAAGTGGACGGAAAAAATAAGAAATGACGATGTGTACAGGAGAGTAGAAGAGGGAAGAACCATATGGAAAACCGTACAGAAAATAAGAACAAGATGGATTGGACGCACCCTGAGACACAATGGGTTAGTGAATAACATAATTGAAAGTAAAATAGCGGAAAATGTCCCCGGAGGAAGACTCAGGAATAAGTTCTTGGACCAAATAAAGAGGGATAAGGAAGATATACTAGCAAGTAAGGGAACTAGCATTATAACGGTTAGGATAGAGGACTGCAGTCAACCAATCTCAGGATAATACAACCAATGAAGAATGACCGTGTGATACTGTACTGAAAATGGGATTTCAGTTCTGTGTTATACAGTTATCAATGACTCAAGGATAGAGGAAGATGTGATTATGTATTGCTATTCCTCCTCATCTTATCAGATCCCGGGAATAATTATTTCAGATATGTCAACAGAGCCACAGCTGCTAAACTTTCCGAAATGATAAACATCTCCAATGGTGGGCTGACCTCTGAATACGAGCATTACTTGCGCAAAATTAGCGAGTTTACACGGCAAACAAAAAGTTGTGGAAAAAATGGGTAATATCTGTTTCATTTGATATTTTTTTTAATTTTAGGCGACCACTTTTGGATAAGATGGCTCGAAAAACCTTGAAAAAATTCTAGAATAGATTCTAAAATTCTGGGGAAGTTGCTTAACCCTCAATGGACGCGTGAGTCAAATTTTTTAGGATTCAAAATCATTGAAATATCTGCTTTCTAAGAGACTTTTCCATTTAGTTCCTGTGTTAGACGGAATTGTAACGCTTTGGATTAAGTGTATGGAAAGTTGCGTCTCTTTCGGTGGTTTGTCAAACAATTTGAATAGGTGAATGTGTGACTCTATTCACTGACGATGGCATGCCTGGTGGAACTCTGAAATAAATAGTTTCAGCTGTCACATGAAGAAAAAATTGGGAAAGTCTAAAAAATGTACGTTATGAAGGTAATGTTGGAGTAAACATAGTTCAAATATTATTATGTAAAGTATTATTTTTAATTAAATGTATAATACAACTACGTCACATTTCAAAATGAATGTTATTATCAAACAAATTGCAATATTTAAAATACTTAAATAGCACTTAAAAAGAACTAATGTAGTACAGTATTTTTTCATACTGATGTTTCATAATTCCGTTCATAGAGGGTTAATTTTAAGATCATCCAACATTCACACCCCCTTTACTCGAGAGACAAATATTTCGAATACAGCCTGGGAAAAATGCAGTGAATTGCTTTGCATTGAGTACTTCAAGATTAGCAAAGAGTTATCGCTCCTTTTCGCATACTTCATGGGGCTAGTCCTAGAGAGTTTCGCCAGTTAATGTTTTATTAAGCAAAATATCCACATACAAAGTGCCAAATTTATTTCCATCCCATTAATATGGAAAATTTGGAATATCAATCAATCCATTATCTAATTATTCTTTTTTTAATTCAATTTCTAAAAAAAAACTTACAATATTTTATTCACCTTGAATTGTTATGCTATTTTGGCACAACTCGTTATGTCTGCCATTGAAAGAGTGTGAATATATTGGAATTTCATAAAGTACAAACCACTTTGTTGTATGGTAGTGGAACATGCGTATGTCATGATAGATATATGAGTTGACTAAACGCCGTGGGTATGAGTAATCTGAGGAGTGTTTGCGGCAAAAGTAGGATGAATAGAGTCAGGAATGAGTGGGTCATGAATGAATGTGGGTTAAATGCTCCAGTAATGGACGTGTATGAAAGGAGTGTGCTTCGTTGGTTTGGCCATGTGGAGATAATGGATGAGAGTCGAATAACGAAACAGATATATAAGAGTAAAATGAGTGGTAGAGGTAGGCCGAGAAAGTTGTGGTTGGATGTGGTTGAGGAAATTCTTAGGAGGAGCAATATTAGGAGTCTTAAAAACAGGAGGGCGTGCCTGTATGGGGGTAAATGAGGTGGAACAGATTTGCAAGGATAGGTCAGTATGAAGGAAACTATTGAAGCAGAGTTAGGTGTACAATTATGTATTTTTGAGTGAAACTTTGTGACTGTGCCTATCCCGGAAGGGAACGGTGTGATTGGTCTGTTGTATGTATGTCATAAAGAACGCTTAATTGTAGACATTTTAGGGTTCAATAATTCCATTATTCTAGCGACTGCTTAACATCATTCTAATCTTTTCGACCGCTTTCTTTAAATTTGATTAGATTGATTTTTCACTCACTAGTATCTGCGTAATATCTTTTTGTATTCAAAATGGTATCCTTGAGCTTTTAGTGCAATTTGTCTCTCAATTTTATCCCTTTCTTAAATTTTCTCATTTTTCATAAGTCGTGAAAATATATTTATGATTACAAACATGGACACTGTATGGCAAGAAGTTTCATTAAGCCGGGAAACATGATTTTAATTTTATCTCCGATGGAAATGAATAAATTTTATTGCGTTCTACTGATTAAACGTAACCAAATATAATGTAAAACTTTGTTGCACTTTCGGAAGAAAATTGATTAGATCCTCGATATTCCAATGAATATGTTTTGCTTTTTCCCAGAGATTTTCATAAAATGAAAACAGAAACTGTTGTCAGAATCAAACTCGTAAAATGAATTGTTGTTACGTGAAGATCATGGTCAGCTATTCTTGAAATCCATATTACCATTTCAGTCTGGTTCATCTGTTCAGGTGATTCAAGTGTGAATATCGAGAAAAATAAAAATATCCCTACCGCTGAAAATGTGTTTTTAACTAATTCTATCCTCTTATTCATGAGCTGGAAATCTTTTTTTTGTTTTACCTATTAATGAGAGGTACATTTAGTCCACTTTTTAACGAAGAGCGTACATGACTGATCAATCCTGATGATATGCATGCCATCTAATGCCGAATTTTCGAATACACACATGTCAGCCAGTAAAATGAAGCACCGATACCATCAACTCCACCTACTGTCATTTTCCTCTTCCTCACAATGTTTCCTGGCGTTTTCTTTTTTTCCTGCAAATGGTTGGGTGGAGACTTCTTATGCGTTGGGTTTTCTTTTTTCGGGGCAGGTGAGGACAAGGAATTGAGACGACTAGAAATTAGGGGGGTCGATTTTTTTGTGGGGGCCGGACAGGGTGTGCATGGCAAGTGCCACTTTTGGAGGACCCACCCCTCCCACTCATTCCCGCCCCTCTTTGCATCCAGGGCTATCTCCACGTCCTCCAACTGCCCACCCGCCCATTCCCGAACCTCAATCTGTACTTTGTGCCTGTGTCATAATGACATAGACTGCGAAAATGTAGAGAGAGGAGAAAAAACGATCTTTCCCAAGGAATCCAAATCGAAAAATGTTCGTAGCTTCAAAGAAAGTGAAATAAATGCCTGTGTTCATAATGAGATTAAGCGGTTTACTACCTATTTTTGGTCAAGGTTATGTGTGCGAGGGTTGCAGATTTTCTAAAGTTCTTTGCACGAAGTCGTTTAAAACAATCAAGTATTTGCTTAAAAAAATTTCGAATAAAGACATCGGAAAAGGATAGCCTCTTAGTAAAAAACGCATAAAAGACTTAAAGAATATCCAACGTTACATTGTTTTGATAGTTTCTGACATAGCTCCTCAATCTGTACTTTGTGCCTGTCATAATGACATGGACAGCGAAAGAAAACGAAACGAAAGAAAAGAAAACGATCGTTCTCCAGGAATCCAAATCGAAAAAGTTTCGTAGCTTCGAAGAAAGTAAAATTAAATGTTTGTGCCCTTAATGAGATTAAGCTGTTAACTTCTCATTATAGGTATTTACCATGTGTGCGAGGCTGCAGATGTTCTGGAATTCTGAGCACGAAGTCTCTAGAGACCATTCTCTATCAAGTTTTGGCCGGGAAAAAATGATATCGGTTAAGAATAGCCTCTTAGTAAAAAAAGGCGTAAAAGGCTTTAAGAATATCCGACGTTTCATTTTTTGATAGTTTTTGACATAATTAGCTCCTCAATCTGTACTTTGTGCCTGTTTCATAATGAAAGAGACAGCAAAAGTAAAAAGAGGAAAGAATGCCATCGTTCCCAAGGGATCCAAATCGAAAACGAAAAATCTTACTTATTTTTGGTAAAGATCATGTTTGCGGGGATTGCAGATTTTTTTGAGATCTTGTACACGGAGTCACTCGAGATAATTGTGCGCCCTATCTATTTTTTACTGAAATGAAAAGATTATAATACATACGTCGGTGAAGGATAGCCTCTTAGTAAGCAGTAAAAGGGTTCTTTATAAACTCTCGAGATTTACCATTCTCTATAGAATTATCATGCGTAAAGATTGAAGTCGCAATACACCTTCTAGCTGAATTTATATTCTATATCTACATCTACATTCTACCCTGCAAGCCGCCTCATGGGCGTGTGACGGGGGTGATAGGCTACCAACCGTGTAAAGATGTAAAATGTTTTTAGTTGAGATGGTGACATGTTCTATGGGAGTGTATAAAGAGGAGCTCATATTTTATTGTTGTCGCTTTTTTTGCACGGAAAGAACGAGTTTTTGTATCTATCTGTTCGGCAGAATCTCTCTCTTATTTTATCGCATCTGTCAGACCTAGAAATGTAGTGAGGTATCATGATAATATCCTCTGTTTCGCTCTGAAATACCCCAGCTCTGTATTTATCAAGCAGCCTACGCCTAGCGTGCAGCCTCTGAGTCTCTAGGGGCCCTCACCTTAATTCCTCTTACAGTTGTGCAACACTATATGTTCGTTTGTAGCAGTTGTAAACGAAGCGTGCTGCGTTTCTTTGTATTTTGTTAATTTTTTTGGTTGAATCTTTATGACCAGGGTCCCAAATGCTCACAGATTATTCGAGGTGTGGCCTAACCAGGGCGAAATAACATCTCTCTTTTGCTTTTCAATTCGTGCACATATTAAGTGGTAATGGCAATTTAAACTCTACAATTATCTTAACCATTTCAATATTTGCCCTCATTTTCTTTGTGTTCTGAGCAAGAACAAAAGTAGAAAGTCCCATATCGAAGTAAAACATTTAAAAATGCTTGATTTATCTGTTAATTATACATTAAATGAAATAAACGTATTGTATATGGTATCCCTGGTCTACATTCTGTTCAGTTAGAAGAAATATAAATGGTATTGAGAACAATTTATCTCACAGATAAAACTTGTGCTGCTTGAAGGTCAATTATCGGCACCATGATACTAATTACAAAATTACTTCCAGGAGAAAAAGTTCTCCGGGAGAACATGCAAATAAAATTCACTGAGATACATGTATCAAAAAGAATATTATTTCAAAATCTCAAATAACCAACCAATTTATAATGAAGAAATAAATATCATTAATCTTAATGTGTCTTACCGCAAAATATATGAGCGAGACATTAAAAGTAGAATTAGTAAATAAATTATCTTCGGCCTTGCCGAAGCTTATACACTCTACACCACTTTCAACTTTGTCTTTTCAAAAAGGCGTGGTTTTGGTATACACGATCCAACCTATTTGAGAACTATGCCGTCTGTGAACGACTACTAGAGGCTTATGACCCAAATTTCAGCTCGATAAGTTCAATTTTTATGGCAGTCATTGTGCGAAGAGACAAACGGACATAGCTAGATTGACTCGTAAGGTGATCCTGATCATTTCTATATGCATAGTATACTTTTCCATACCTGCCACGCATCCTTCAATGCGTTACATTTCTGCTTTGACAAATCACTTTCTTACTCACCTCTGACTTACATCGCCTTATAGTTAATAAGAATAAAGAACGCCAATCTTCAACATTAAAAAACTTCATCTCGTAAACGTGTCAATGTAAATCTATCTCAACATGAACCTGAATTTGTGTTGAGATAAGCCTTCCTTCTGTTTAAAATTATATGTGTTCATTCACGTCAGTTTGAAGCATAAATGAACTCAAAGAGCAAAGAAATAATTCGTCAACTCGGTAAAATCTTTCTAATAAGAGTGAATAAGAGAGGGCAAGGCGCATTTTCAAGTGACGGAATAGAAAAAGAAGAACAGGAGGAGGGGGAAACTGGAGACAGCGTGGAGATAGAAGAAAAAGATTGGCGTCGATTGTCGAGTCTTGTGAATAAGTTTTTGACTGATATTTACACTGTCAGGAAATGAAGAATAAATCCTATATAAATAAACATGCAGTAACAGAACACAAGATAACTCGGTCATTTAACTGATGGTGATATGATTTAGTATTATTCAAAGAGATGGTGAAGGTCCTAAATTATAATTCCAGTCGCGCAGTATAAGAACTTTCGTGAAACAATGGTTGGGGTACGATAGTGCCATGGTATTAGAGATATTGTGTACATGGCATTAACAACATACATACATTGCACGAAAAGCATCAAAACAGGAGTCCTAAAGAAAACTATCATTTATTATTTGCTGCAAAAAGGTGAAGTATGCATGATAATTAAACAACTGCGTTCGATTAAAAGTAAAAAAGCCCCAGGTCCAGAAGGAATACCTGCACGCGTGCTCATGGAGTTAGCGCCACAGATTGTACCATTCTTAGAAATTATATTTATAAAATCATTATCCGAATGCAAGGTGCCCAAAGACTGGAAAATAGCCAGTGTCACACCGATATTTAAAAAAAGTAAATCGAAGTGACCCAGGAAACAATGAGCCTATATCGTTAAAATCACTTTTATGCAAGATTCTCGAACATATTGTCGTTAGCAATATTATGGCATTCTTGGATAATCTTAACCCCTAATACAGCAGTCAGAATGGCTTCCGTAAGGACAGATCCTGCGAAAACAGCTTGCGCTCTTCCTTCATGATATTCTAAAATCAGGTGAATCGAATAAGAAAGTCGACGCGATATTTCTTGATTTTAAGAAGGAATTCAACAAGGTTCCTCAAAAAAACCTCATTTATAAATTTAATTTAATGCGGAGTCAATAAAAAATAGTGAACTTGATAAGGGAATTTCTCAGTGATCGAAAACAAAAAGTATTTATTGACGGTTTTAGCTCTGATATGGTTGTTGTCGATAAAGGAGATGGAAAAAGGAAGGTTGAATTCATTGGTCATGTTCTTCGACATAATAATGTTTTAGAAAATATAATGGAGGGGAAGGTGCTCGGCAAGAGATGCAGAGGAAGGCCAAGAAAGAAGTTCCTAGATGATGTACGAAGTACGTTGGGATTAAAAACGTTTGTTTATTTGAAGAGTCCATTTAAAAATGAAAAACAATTGTAACTTTCCATACAGAATTTTTAATATTTGCCGACCATGGTTTCAGCAACTAGTGCCATAAAAATGTAGTCAGGAATTGAATGAAATTAAGTCATTGGCTAGTCGGAATGGGTTTGATGAAAATCTTATAAACAAGTTACCACACCGTTGTCGCCAAAGAAAGGCCATTCAAACACTTACATCCCTGCCTGTCCATAGCTCCCTCCCAAATCGCTGGGTTTTCTTCCTTTTATTGGTAACTTGACTTATAAATTGCAGAAAATTGTACCAGCTGATAGGTTTAATGTTTGATTTTATAGCCCTGTGACAATCGGAAGAATTTTATTCAATTTTAAGGACCGGTATGACCCTGTAGGCAGAAGTGGTGTTTTCAAATTAATATGTTATGATTGTGGCATGAATTACACAGGCCACAGGCCGCATTGGTCACACAAACAGAACATTTAAGGACAGAGTGAAGGAGCATAGGTTAAGTTTTATTAATGGTGACGATAAATCCTGTTTTGCTAAACATTTGTGTGATTTATATTCTTTTTTTTTCATAATATTAATTTTAATTGATTTTAATGCTGGCAGCATAGCATGTGAGCAGGTCGCCCCTAGAGTTTCCGTCCACTCCATACGACCTCCCTTCTTGGTCTTATTTGTGTTATTGCCACACCCAACTCCACTAGGGCCACCATCCGAGAGGGGCCGGTTGTGGGTGGCACTTCTGGTTGTCATTCTTGGAACCATATGGATCTGCATGTCGGGTGGTAAGCCCCACGTGCAGACGTCCACCGTTTGCCGGCAGAGCCGTTACCAGATAAGCCACGGGAAGGCTGGTGGTCCGCTTTCGTACCCGTATTATTATTATTTTTGTTATAATTATACTTTTTTATACCCTACATCACTACGTAGTCAGGGTATATTGATTTGTCAAAGCAGAAATGTAACGCATTGAAGGATGCGTGGCAGGTATGGAAACGTATATGCATATAGAAATGATCAGGATCACCTTACGAGTCAATCTAGCTATGTCCGTTTGTCTCTTCGCACAATGACTGCCGTAAAAATTGAAATTATCGAGCTGAAATTTGGGTCATAAGCCTCTGGTAGTAGTCCGCAGATGGCACAGTTCTCAAATAGGTTGGATCGTGTATACCAAGACCACGCCTTTTTCAAAAGACAAAGTTGAAAGTGGTGTAGGGTGTTTAAGCTTTGGCAAGGCCGAAGATAATTTATTTACTAATTCTACTTTTAATATCTCGCTCATATATTTTGCGGTAAGACACATTCTTCCGTTTCGCCAATCTGTCTTTCTTCCATTTTCTAACATCAGAGTTTGGTTTTCATCATGGTACTTGAGGGAAATGAATATAATGAAGAAATTAATGGTATTAATAATTAAGAAATTAATGGTATTAATTTCTTCATTATAAATTGGTTGGGCATTTGAGATTTTGAAATAATATTGTCTCAGAGTTACTCTTTTTGATACATGTATCTCAGTGAATTTTATTTGTGTGTTCTCCCGGAGAACTTTGTCTCCTTGAAGTAATTTTGTAATTAGTCTCATGGTGCCGATAATTGACATTCAAGCAGCACAAGTTTTAGCTGTCAGATAAATTTTTCTCAATACAATTTATATTTCTTCTAACTGAACAGAATTTAGGGCAGGGATACCATATACAATATGTTTATTTCATTTAATGTATAATTAACAGATAAATTAAGCATTTTTAAATGTTTTACTTCGATATGGGACTTTCTACTTTTGTTCTTGCTCAGAACACAAAGAAAATTAGGGAAAATATTGAAATGGTTAAGATAATTGTAGAGTTTGGATTGCCATTACCACTAAAATATTTACCACTTAATATGATCATGTGCAATATATGTTTTCAGTTAGTTTTAACTGCATATTTAATAGTTCAAGTTATAGCAAAAGTATGAGATGAGGTTCATCGACAATTTAAGGTAAAAATTTTAAGAAAAACAATGACTTTGTAAACTCTATAATTGTTTATGAAATAATGTTACTCGGAATAAAACCTAAGCGGGATGTTGGCCAAGATAATGGTAGTGGAGGAGTGAAGCATTTGAAACCTAACTTGACCGCTAGACCTTATTTAATAAAAATAATAGCGATATGGAAACCCCAGATTCAGAATGATAATACGCCTATGGCAGCTTTGAAGTTGCCGACTCGGTGATATTCCCGAGAAGAATTTAAACTGTCCATTCGGATAAACATCTAACCCAAAAAAATAATTGAATCTTGGTTGAGGTAATCACTATGGATTTTTATATTCCGAATCATCGCCAATAAGGACTTAACACTCATTAGGCAATTAGATACCACGCTGTCAATTCCTATTCATGAGATGAATACGAATGGACGCCAAGGGCGAAGTTTAGGGAAAAAGAATGGGAAAATAGAAGAAGACGAGGTGGGGCAGATGGAAGATGTAGAATGGACAATTACTTTTTGAAAACATCTATACGATATTCTTTTGTAATCATATAGTGGTGATTAATTGTACTATTTTACGCACTCTCATTGTGTATTCATTTTATCATACTTCACATTTTCTTATTTTTAGTATGTAAAATTCAGCTGGAAAATGTGACACGACATTCAATGAAACGTCGTTGTCAACCAGAGTGCACGTCTCTTCATTTCCCACTGGGCTTAAAAGATTTAGGGCCCTATTAACAGGGGATAGGTTTAGCGCGGTCGCGTTGCCAGGGGCATTTGCTTCCCAATATTACGATCCGAGTTCGAACCCCAGCGATATTCTTAAAATCACATTGCTGGAAATCTTGTTCACCTAAAAATTAACAGTATTTTCGCACAGGACGCCAGAGGGAAGAAAAAGTACCTTATTGTATTGCGTTCGACACTATGATCACCAATCAATACCACTTATGATTGCTGATTAGTAGCAAAATACAGTCAAATATAACGATTAACCGGTAATATTGAGTCAATACTACCGGTCCGGTATAATTAGTGCTTCTTTAAAGTAGATTAAAAATACTCTTCGGTTAAATCTCAACAAAATATGATGGAAGTGTCCATGCCTACGCTTCGGGTCCTTCTTAATCCTTGATTAACCCCCCTAAATGCCAAGTGGCAAGAAAAAATTCCTTGTGGTGCACAGTAATATCCCTTGGACGGAGCATCTGCACAGTTTGCGTGAATGTTGCATAAAAAATTGAACATAAAAAAGGTTACTTCAGAGCAGTTATTGATTTCCCCTTGGAAAATTGTCAGGTACATGCATACCTAGTTTTGGTGAGCATCCAGCTCCTATTGCTGACGGCTACAACTTCCATGGAGTACTGACAGCGGCTGATGAGGCCATTTGAACCCCTGTTAATCCCTTTGGTGCCACATGGCTGTCTTTTTTTTAATTTCTGCAAATGTACTTTCAGAACCGTAATACGCGAGGATTTAAGGCTTAACGTGGCGTGCATTAAGCGTTCATTCTACATACTGTGAATAAAAAGTTTTGGAAAAGTCTGTTTTTTTTTAACCCTTGGAGAGTCGATTAAGCCCAAAAAAGTCTCCTAAAAAGTAATTAAAAATGCCATTACATAATGAGATTCGCCCAAATTTGTCGTTACAACCACAAAGGTCCAAATAAAAAAGTCGGAAGCCTTTTTTTCGGAGCTCCAGTGATGAGAAACAAAATAAGATGCACATTGAAGGTAATAATTGTAATTTTAATAGGGCAAGGTAATAATATTTGGTGGTTGAATGCTAATTACGGATGTGGGTAGGAAATACAAACGCTTTATATATACGTATAATGGTAAAAGAACTAGCATAGCTAAAAAGTCATGAGTGAGAACGTGAGAATCGTTCAAGTTTGTAAAAGTGAGAACAGTTCAAATCTAGCCCGAAGTCAATCGAGTGGAACACCGTGGTATTTCTGTAAGATACAGCCGGTTTTTGATAGTGAAGACGGAACCTAGTGTAGATTGAGCTATCCTAGAATAACTTTTACTTGCGGATAATTGGCATGTCGATGCGCTCTGTCAACAAATATCGATTATCTCCACATAATTAATTTGAAATTATTTCCTACTTTTGTTAGTTATTTCTGTGATGAAAGCGGGAACGCCAAACTGAATTCAAAACGAGCGAAGACGATGTATTTTATTTTGGACACAAAAGTACACAAATGAGTTAGAAAGTTGCGTTTTTTTAGATAACATCTGAGATGGTCCCTTGTGACTTTTTCGAATGAAATGTTTACTTAGTTTCTATAAAATAATAATGATATTATGTTTTTAATTTCCTTAAATATGACTCGGTATACTATGACTGTTTTATCAGTAGGATGTTGTTAGCTTAACAAGTGCTAGAGTGTGATCAAATTAATGCATCTTTTTAAAGAGACTGCAAACGTAGTTTTAGGCTCACCTTACATAATGTAGCATGACCCCATCTGCGTGTGAAAGAAATGCACTATCATCATTTTGAAAAAATTGTGTTGGATTTACTCAGGAAGAACCAGGATTGTGGTGCTGGACTGTGGCTGTGGGGAGTACGAGGGGGAGGGGTTGTCGCCGAGGGTGACAAAGACGAAGGGGAAGAGATTTGGAGGGTGGAGAGAGGGTAGCTGTGGGGGGGAAGCGTGTACATATTAGGTGGGAGCAACGGGGGAGAGGTGTTAATTAATTTAGGGCTCGACGAAGCGACACGGGGGGTGGGGGGGTATGCGTATGTATGGAACTCATGGCTGGGCCTCTCAATTTTTCCTTTGTGAAGGAGTGACTGCGCGCGGAGGGTGACGGCAGCGGTTTGGGGACTGTAACAAATAGAAAGGAGAGGTGGGGTGGGTGTGGGAAGTTTCTCATGGATCCGCAGGCGTTTCGAGGGTTTATGGGGGTGGTGAGGTTTGACCGGCACGGAGCGATATTATGACGTCAAGTACGAGCGATCCAGATCGATTACCGGTCTATGATGCCCGCTCTCACAACAGAAATGAAGCGCTTTTCATCTTTCTGCTTTTTTGATGCTATCATGGTTCAGATAGTAACATTTCCTTCTCGCTATTTATTTCGCAATGTGAAGTGAAGAGGACAAGAAATACTTCTCTCAAACTTTTATACCTTTACTGTCATATTTGTGCCCATTCCTACAAAATAAAATTTCCTTGAGTTGCTGTATTCTTTTAGTAAACAGCTATTTTGCAAGAATGAAGTATTGACATGTATTTCATTAAATATTGTCTATAATTACTACTAATGGTCCGAAAAAAAATGTTAACTAAGATTTCCATAATTTTATTTTGCCAAATGCAAAGATTCCTTAAGATGCCGATGAGAACAGGAATAAATTCTAGAAAACTTGCAGCACTATGCTGATGGACGCATTAGATTATGCGTTCTCCTTGCTTGGTATTCACCTCCAAATGGGAAGACTACCAGACAGGGCTTCGGAAGAAATAGTCAATAGAAGCGTAATTGCTTTTAAATAAATTATTTATCATAAATGTTTTGATATTATTGACAAATTTTACTACAGTCATCTACTATTTTCGATATCAAGATACTGGTTCATGATGATAAAATGAATGATCATGATTGGTTGCGAAAAAATGAATTTTTGTTGCCTCTGCAAGCAACAACCATCAATGAAACCAAACTGAAAGATATTGGTTTTCCATTCTTTAACATAATATTTATTTCAATGATATTAAGACTAAGTCAGTGCATTTATTTCATACTATTTCATTCAAAACAAGGTGTTGTTTTGCCTTCTTTCAAGATATTTCCAACCTTTAACATTTCCTTCAGCTATTCTCATAATTTACTTTATATACGCTCTCTTGTTCTTAAAGCTCCTAATATCCATCTCTTACATATTCTTGTTTTGTTCAATTTCAAAGGTAAAATTTATTTTACAAATTTATACCATTCCGATGTACCTATATTTTTATTACCGAAATAATACAAAAGACAAATTTTTTAAAAAATTGGCTTATCAGCTGGTGTAAACTTATCAATAGTGAGCTTACATGCTTATATTAATGGCAACAACAATTCTTTGATCATTATTTTAATTTTCCATACCGTTTCAATTTTTTTAAATGTACTTCCAAACGGCTGAATTGTTTTGGGACAAAAACATTTAATTGCTTGCCACACTTGTAAGTATGGTATCTTCCTCCACATTTGCCCGTGACTTACCATATCCACCATTTACTCTCTTCTTACATAGCAGTCAGCACGGCTTCCGTAAGGGCAGGTCCTGGGAAACATGCTTGCGTTCTTTTTCATGATATCCTAGAGTGAGGTGAATCGAAAAAGCAAGTCGATGCGATATTCCTAGATTTCAATAAGGCATTCGACAAGGTTACTTCCAAAAAAATTAATTATAAATTGCAATCCTGCGGAGTTAATAGAAACATGAGGTGGAATAAATAGTGAAATAATAGAAACATGAAGTGGATGAGGGAATTTCTCGCTGATCGAAAACAAAAAGTAGTTATTTATGGTTTTAGCTCTAATATGGTCAAAGTCAAATCCGATGTTCCTCAAGGAGCGTGATCGGCCCCCTTTATTCATTATTTATATTAATGGCCTAAGTTCTCGAGTAAGCAGTAAATTTAGATTACTCGCAGACGATACAGTTATCTACCGTGAATTTAGTCAAGACGCGGACTTTGAAGTTCTGTCTGCTGACCTTAACAACGTTCATTCGTGGTGCCGGGAGTTGGGGTTGGAATTAAATATCAGTAAATGCACCACAGTTCACTTTCTGTGTAAGTCGTTGCACGAATGCCATACCTATACTGTGGGTGGAGTAAATATAAAATCTTTAGATACAGAAAAATATCTTGGAATTATCTGAACTTCTGATGTATCGTGGGGAACACGGATAGAAAACATTTGCGGAACAGAATTAAAGAAACTCGGTTCTGTTAAGCGTATAATAGGAAGGTCCTCGGATGAAAAAGTAAAAGAGAGATTCTACTTCGCTCTGGTTAGGCCCCACCTCGAATACACCGCGAGCATTTTGGACCCTGCTCATAAAGATTTCACCAAAAAAATTAATAAAATACAAAATAAAGCAGCGCGTTTCGTTAAAAACTGCTATAAGAGTTCAGATAGTGACTCTTAACTTTTAAAGGAATTTAAGTGGAAGCCCTTAGAGATTCGGAAGCTACACGCTAGGCTTAGGTTGCTTGAGAAATTCAGAGCTGATGTTTTACAGAGAGACACAGAGAATATTATCATGACGCCTCACCACATCTCTAGGTCTGACAGAAGCGATAAAATAAGGGGGATACACTGCCGACAGAAAGGTATAAAAACTCGTTTTTTCCGCGCACAAAAAGCGACCATAGTAAAAACTGAGATCCACAAAACACACTCCCATAATACAATTATCCCTTACTTAACCCAAAAACTTACATCTTTTCACGGCTGGTGACGTAACACCCCTTACCACACGCCCACGCGGCGGCTTGCTGGGTATTATGCAGATATACTCACAAAGCATTCACCTTTTTATTATGTATATACGTCTAGTTTTTCGACTCGCAAATATTCTCTCAGCTTGAGCAAACTCATGAAGCACGCCCCTTACATACATGGAGCAAAAATTCCACATCCTTTAATCATCCTAACCCTATGCAACCTATTATTTCCCCGAACACTTCTCAGGTACTCTATTCCTATTACGTTTAGCCAGCTCTCGTGTTCATGTGGATATATTCACATATTTCTGCCATATGATAACGTCGGGAGGAGAATACTTTCGTGCGATGTGATTTTACCTTCTCTTGACAAAATCAGGATTCCCTGATGTGTCCCACATAATATCTGACCTCATTCCTTTTTGCTGTCACTGCAAACACTTCTTAGGCTCCTCATACCCACTGCATTTAGGTATATACATCTAAAAAATACCCAGAAAGTACTTAAAGGGAGTCATATCATTGGTCGTTCAATCCTAAGATTGGTGGACTGCAGCCCTTAACCCTTCCCTATCTATTGCTAGTTCCCTTACATCTTGGTATCTCTTCCTACACTTTCCTCTTTATTTGGCGTATGAACTTATTTCTGAGGATTCCTCTGGGGACTCTCCCTTCTATTTTTCCTTCAATAATGTTCTTCACTAACCCATCATGTCTCGGGGTGTGTCCAACCCATCTAGTTATTCTTCTCTGTATCGTGTACCTTACTTTCTACTCATCTGTAAATTTCATCATTTCTTATTTTGGCCGTCCATTTTATCTTCAGCATCCTTCTCCAGCACCAGGTTTTGAAGGCTTCTATTCTCTTTTGGTCAGCTTTTCCAATGGTCCATGCTTCTGATTCGTGGAGTGCTACGCTCCAAACGAATGTTTTCACTTACTTTTTCCTGGTTTGTCATCCAAACTTTGTTGAGCTCTGCAGTTCTTTCTACCAAAGTCAAGAGAAAAAAGGGAGGCAGATCATCTCCAATATGTACTACACTGTACCCCAAAAAAAACTGATGAAGCTACCACTGTTGGTGCATCAGAAAAAATGTAAATACTTGTCAGAAGGTTGCATTTCACATACCTAAACTATACTTTACGCAAACTCACAGTGCTAAAGAAATTGTTTCCCTTATTGCATTCGTCACAAAAAGTTTAGATATCTACGTCTACTTACTGCGAGCCGCCGCATGGGCGTGTGACATTGGGTGTTAGGACACCAGCCGTGTAAAGATGTAAGGGATAAGGTTTTGGAAGGTGTAATGGTGACGTGTATAATGGAAGTGTACTTAGTGGAGCTCAGTTTTTATTGTGGTCGCTTATTGTGCGCGGAAAGAACGAGTTCTTTTACATATCTGTTCGGCAGAGTATCTCTCTTATTTTATCGCATCTGTCAGATGTAGAGATGTAGTGAGGCCTCATGATAATACTCTCTGTGTCGCTCTGAAACACACCAGTTCTGAGTTTCTCAAGCAAGCTAAGCCTAGCGTGTAGCCTCCGGGTCTCCAGAGGCTCCCACCTTAATCCCTTTATAAGTTGTGAGACACTATATGTTCGCTCGTAGTAGTTTTTAACGAAGCGTGCAGCTTTTCGTTGTATTTTTTTAAATTTTTTTGGTCAAATCTTTATGTCCAGAGTCCCAAATGCTCGCGGCTTATTCGAGGTGTGGCCTACTCAGTGCATCTCTCTTTTACTTTTTCACCCGAGGGCCTGCCTATTATACGCTTAGCAAAACCTAGATATAAAGAGACTTATAGTGTAATTCTCATGGTTATCCTCGCAACTTTTTGGATTGATAACCAAGATGTCACCGTAGACCAGCAATATTGTACATTTCGACTATCATCGGTTGCTCTCACTTCCATGATGTAGAATTTGTTTTATAGGTGTGAACGGGTTGGTGATTGCATGAACTTAGTCTCTCCGTTCTGAGTGGGTTAGCCGCCTTTTGAGTGGACCGATCTATTCGATCGAACCATCGGCGATGGACGTGTTACCCCCTTTCGGGAGAGAGAAGGGGACGGCTGATTCGACCCCCTTTCTCCCTCCTCTTCCCGTGGGAAGTTGGAGTCTTTTTCACCATCACTCATCCGCCGCTGAAAAAGTGGTTTGAGAGGGAACAGTGTGTGACCAACGGGGGAAGAGGAAGTTAAGCCCGGGGTATATTTTTTTATCCCGACGCATAATATCGCTGGCCGTAATGGGCTTTTGGTAACATCCAGCCGATTTTACCCCGCATAATGAAAGTGTCACGCGGCCATGAAAAGAGTCTCTCCCAAAACGCCTTTCAATCTGTGTATCAGCCACCGGTTGGCCCGTTTCTGCTCCCAGTTTGGGGAAGGAAGGGGAATTCAAGTCGATGGAACCGATCTGGGCTGTTTGCCTTCTTTTCTCTCGGGAGAGAGGAAGTGGAAGTGTGTGGGTTGTCGGAAATAATCTAAAATTCATCAATGTTTGAGTCGTCGTTCGGGTGACATAACAATCTATCAAGCGAGTGGGTGGAAATGAATTCGACCGAGAGGTTATCGGTTGGAAAGTTGGTCGCATTATGTCGGCCTATTGAAGATTTATGTACGAACATATATGTCATCATTAAAGGTGAGGAGGCACAGATTTCAAAAGAAGTGAAGGTTTTCACACCTGACGGCTAGGGCTTCAGTAAATTCCTACCATTTCTATTTGTATCGACTTCTTTGGGAACCTGAAAAAATAACGTTAATAGCGTTTAAATAAAACTATAAAAAAATTAAACTGGAAAAATACGAAGCTGCTTGGTACAGTACCGGGTTGTGTTATTTTGTGTAACTTTTAAGCCATCCATCATCAGATTGGTTTATCATAGCTCCCCACTTCGCTACTCTTTCCGCAGGTCGCTTCTGTGCTCAATAAGTCATCCCACTAGCTGGTATATGAGGTGTACTGATACACCATGATGCAACGAGTTTTTTGAGGGAAACAATAATCGAAGTCAACAAAAATGTTCTCCTAACGTATTTTTTGGCAATAAATTTCTGAATACTCACCCGACCCACCAGAACTCACTCATTGCTCCGCGTCCCTGCTTTATTTACCAAGTGCTCCCGCATTTTACGCCTCTCTTCTCTTGCAAATTCCCTCCCTGAGAGCATCGACCTTTTCACATTATCTTCCAGCGTATTCGCTAAACTAGCCTTGCGTCATTCCGAAAATAGTAATTTTTTATTATCTCCCCATGCTGGATTATTATTTGTTACCTTCTTTTTGTTATGTTTTTACGTTTGTGTCCTTTTTTTCATACGTTCACTATAAATCGGCTCCATGCTGCATGTGATCTTTTTCTCTAATAAATAAATAAGAGGGCGATGAAAGGTTTTGGGTTGAAGGACCCAGTGACGGATATACGAGTGTTGCCCAAAAAAATGCCCCACATTTTTTCTATACATTAACCTAATTATTAACAGAAATTAGTGTGTGAAAAAGGTTAAAACGGTCATCGGGATAAATATCTCCATTGGTCGCAACGCCTCATCATGTTATCACGACGCTAACTTATCTTACGCTTGAGGGCTCTGACCAATTTTGTGGACTCTGCAGAGGACAGCATACAAAATCAGGCTACCAAATGCCAGTCTGGCACAAACTGAAGACGTGAAAGAATGTAAATTGCTTCTTAATTTCTCTTCTTTTTTAGGTGAGAGAGGTGATTAGACTGGTGAAAACCTGGCTCCGTAACCAGAGCGAGGACAGGTACCGAAAGGCCAATACACCCTTGTGAATCACTGGAGGAAGGGAATAGAACTTGAAGGAGATATTGTGGAAAAATAGAGTGAGTACATAGGATATCATTATTTCATATACGAGTAAAGCTCATTTTTGTAGAATAATTGTTTGAGAAAAAAATGTGCGGTATTACTTTGTGGGAACCCCTCGTATTTAAGAATTCGTTTTTTGAACATACTGAATGGGAGAGAGTCGAATTACCTAACAAATACATGATGGTAATAATTAAGGTGAAAAATAAAGAAGTAGAATGCGAAATTTATAGGTGAATGTGATAAGAGTGGCTCTAAAGAAAAGGAATATCAGGAGTCTTAAGAATTTGAGAACATATATGAAGCAAGGTATGGGTGTGAGAGAAGCAAAGTTGGTTTTTAACGAATTGGGAATCATGAGGGAAACCTCGCTATAAACCAAATGACACGTCCTCCTATATTTCTGATAAGGGCAATGGACGTACTAGGACGTCCGTGGAATATCATTATTGAACGGCAACTGGACGTAATGGTATGGCTGCAATCTTTCTGGTAGACATACACATGACCATAAAGTTCCCAAATAAATTTTGATTATAAATAAAACTTCATTAACCTAGATGTGAAAGTCTTCTTTCACAATCCAGGTAAGCGTGTAAAATCCTCAGTTTTTCTGTGAGGACCTTCAATTTAAAGCCCAGCACGGAAAGTTAAAGGGAGCGATGAAAAATTTCAGGCTTTCCCGGTGAATGCTATGGAGGTAGGTTTCTCGGGTTTCCATCCGGGTCAAAGGAGTTATCTCCGACATGTTTCGGCAGCTTACTCCGCTACCGTCTTCAGGGATGAAGTGAATCCCTGAAGACGGTAGCGGAGTAAGCTGCCGAAACATTGTGCCGAATTTTCGGCACATATTTGGCCATAATTTCGCCGCGGGCATTTTCGCTCGCGTCCATCGTCGCGAGCAGGACATATCGCGAGATGTTCTAAGTGCGGTAGGGAGATTTCAAAGTGCGCACTGTCGGCGATATTGCGCGACAAGAACAAGGTGCTCTACTTTTATAGTGAATTCGCATCTGGCGTCCTCTTTTCGGAACTTAGTGGCAATAGTGCTCCTCTACGCCGCCGTCTCAACCAATGGCTGGACGAACAGTTCCCCTACTTCCCCCTTCTCCACTGATCCAGAGTTACCTCCCCTCCTTTGACTCCGCTGACCGGACGTTTCACCGCAGCGGCCCTCTCCTCTGCCAGCCACCGAAGTGTGTACCTCGTCAGCAGGCATCGTTCGTCAAGTTTCGGCAGCTAGCCTGCGGGCCTCATTGTCGTGTAATCATAATTGTAATTTAGTATATTAAATATAGTGCGACTGTTGGAAATCAATCCGTATTGGTCATTTTTGACCCCTTTCCCACTGTGTCAATTCGTTTTTCCGCGACGTTCGTCGCAACATGTCGGAGATAACTCCTTTGACCCGGATGGAAACCCGAGAAATCTACCTCCATAAAGGGAGCGAGTTTTCTAGGGCTAACGGTAATGACTAATTTCCTTCACATTTGGATGGTTTGGATGCACTACTAGCTTAGTAAAAAAATGTATGGCTGACGGTAATGACTGCTTTCCTTCACATTGCCTACCCTCAAAGGCAATAATGTAATGGGTTTGGATGTACCAGCTTAGCAAATAAATTATGGCATACAATTTCTTCCGAATACATGCAAAGGCATCAGTCTCTAAGTTTGTACAGGAAAATCTTCCCAATATCCAAGTTTCATTATAATAAAACATACTGCATTCGTTCAGGAGCGCGAAGAAAGATGGGAATTTTGACGTTCTTAACTAAATGATTCCAACCAAAATCAGCATTAAACAAAAGCGTTTAATATTAATCTATGTAGAATTTAAGAAGCTTTAATTTTATATGAAGATGACAGAAATAGCCTCGATGGTTTTTAAGATATTACGTTATAAACTCAGGTTGCACAATTTTGGAACGGAGACTGTCTTCGCCTCATCGGCCCGAAGAATTTTCCCGGTTTATGCAACTCTTAACTTGTCTGATACTAGTCTAAGACTATTTTTTTCCTGATCCAATGCCATCACTGTGAATTTAAAATTCCGCCCTTTGAATAGCGGGAGTATATATCATAAAGATGTTAGTAAACACTAAATATTACCTTTTAGGAATAAATGTCACAAGGCGGGGCTATTTTGGTTGAGGAATATATGTTGAAGCAAGCACAAAATATGCAGAATTCATTGTGCCAAATTAGAATTCATGACAAAAGAAATGAAGGACACTGAGAAGAATGGGATGAATAGATACTTGTTAAAATTAAAGAGTCGAGCGTTTCTTCATATGTCCATAGAATTAATTAGAAATTTGTTGCCTGATCAATTTAACCAGCTGGCCGCGTATTTTTAGACTTAAAAATTTAAAATTGAGGTTTAGCGAAATTAGCAACAAAATCAATCCTCCAATTGTGTGAAGTTCAAGGTGGAAAAATCATAATTTCAAAAATCGATCCCCATGAAAATTGTGAAAAATCGCATGGAACTTAGAGTCATTCGGGAATTCAAATGCAGATTGTGAGAATGGAACGGTTTTTTAGTTCATTTAGGCATCTCCATATTTCAGTGGTTATGTTTTCCTGTGAATACGAAAGGCGAAAATGTGTCATAAAGCAAATCAGCTCCACGGTATGATCCTTCAACGCCATTTCTAATTAACTGGACAACAATTAGACCTTTAGGGATATAATAATTAAGGTCTTTTGATCCTATGTACATGTGTGAACCTACAGGTAATAAGAAATTTATGAATTGGAAGATAAACTTACAAGAGAGAATTACTACAAGAGAAGGCTGGGGCGATAGGAAATCTCATGTAAAGATACATTTTTAAACTTATATAAACCTGATTTTCAGCTCATTCTCTGTATTTATCTCCAGTTAATATGTAAATATTATTAAGTTTTTATCACGAGGAAAATAATGGACTTCAGTGGCAAGGTATGGAAGAAAAGCTTTAAAATTAGTTATGAAAATGCTTTAAAACTGGGGAAAAAGGAAAGTTTATATGGAAACCAGTTGCAGACCATCTCAAATGAAAATTATCTCAAAACTGTTTGTTAACGCTGTCGAATGAAATTAGTGAATATCCAAAAGGGATTAAAAGTTATAATATAAATTAGTGCAGACTTAGTGTAAATTTCTCGGGCTCGCCACCGGGTAAGATTTTTATAGACAGCCGACGTTTCGGGTTCCGACTCGTCACCCATTCTCAAGGCTAACCTAGCCTTGAGAATGGGTGACGAGTCGGAACCCGAAACGTCGGCTGTCTATAAAAATCTTACCCGGTGGCGAGCCCGAGAAATTTACACTAATTTAATTCGCCGGGAAAGTGTAAAATCATATAGTGAAGACTTGTTTAACACCTTATTTTGTTTAAGACTTAGTTTTACCTGAGTTGGGATGAAAGTTAGAGGTCCGTGAAAATCTGATTGGCTTAGTATGCATAAGAAGAGACTTGAATTTGTATAATTATCATGAGTGACAATAGTGACAATAGTGAAATGATAATTTTTGAATATGAATTACATTTAGTGAAATATTTTCCGACAAAGATTTTTTACGAACTCCAGCGTACTACAGTAGATCAGGTCATGAAAATAAAATAAGGGAAATAGACTGTAGAACAGAAAGGTTTAAAGTGATTTTCCCGCGATCGATAAGAGATCACAATGGCTGCGTAAAGACTTTGAAGTAGGCTAGTCCACAGGCAGTGTACCTGATTAATTCATATGCCCCCTAATGCTTGTTTCCAAATCTGCCGAGCAGTGCTAACACCATGTTTTGCATGTTCTCTGAATGAATCTTGTGTCACGTTTACATAGCTACATTATAGATTAATTTATTAGTGTGTGCAGAATTTTTAACATACTCATAGTGTGGCGCATGCTGGCGAAAGTTAATTTCTTCACTTAAGTTCATGTTGGTGATAAGTTACTCCCTTGTGGTGGCTTTCTGGGTAATAAGAGATGTACAAGGATTGGAATTCCATTTCATGTCCATAAGGAGACTGGATTCCATTCCATGTTCCATTCCTTAAATTGTTAACATTTCCATGTGTATATATTTTCTATACCATTATGTGTGTTAAAGAACAATATCTGGCTCTTGGATTGCCCTTGAACAAAGATGTTCATTCGTACAATACTAGAAGAAATAGTGATTTCACAGTGGTGTCTCACACATTCAGTGTCCTTTACAAGGCAGCCGTTGTATGCAGTTTGTATTTTATTCAACAATCTCCCTAGTGAGATCATACAAATTCACAGTATTCCTGTTTTTAAAAGGAAATTCAAATAATTTTTACTATCCAATGTTTTTTACTCAGTTGATGAGTTCCTGAGTAAGTGATTTATGTATCAATGTATTGTGTTTTATTTCTCTTTGACTTGTTCTATATATTGTTCCTTATGTCTCCAGGACCAATAAGGTACTTAGTTACAAGTCTGTGGCAACTTTTGATATTGTACAGCCGTTCCTATTAGTTCTGATAAATAAATACAGTCTTGCGAAATCTACCTGTTCCCGATGAGGCTACAAAGCATTAAATAGTATTGCACCCGACTTGCGTGAATATCTGTTTTTTTTAAGTTGAGGCATCTCAAAGAGACGTTTAAGCGCTAGAAAAAACATGCGGTTGTTTGTATCATAACAGAATTTTCCTTTGTTTGAACTGGAGATGCGGGGTCAACGCTAAAATTCCGTCCGTCTCGTTAAATTGGTGTTTCTGGCAATGTAGATATGCATAATGACAGTGACGACATTGATGAGTAAAACGCAAGTAACAGTAATACCTGATGAAAACTGTTTTGATTTAAAGCATTGATCGGAAAAAATGCGTTTTAAGATAATTATTATCGACGACACTCATTTCTAACTAACATATGGCCTCCATTATTCTTCCTATCTACTCTTTTCTGTTTAATTGTTTATGTTACTCATTGAATTTTAAATTTCCTTCATTTATCTGTTTTTCTAATTCAGCTCATGATTTTACTAGAAAATGTATCCCCATTATATAAAATGTATCCTCTCTGCGTTCCTTTGATCTTTATCATCCCACAACATCGTCACATTTCCATGTCCCTAGCTCTATTTTAGCGAATGGTTGTAGCTCCTCATGAATAGTTGTTGATGTATAAGTACTATTTTCACTCTTATTTCACCTACCGACGCACAGTGGGACGAAAGCGAAAAAAGCTGGCCAAAACCTCAAAAGTCTTTTTTTTGAGTCCAGAAGTTGAAACTTTGCACAATTATTGCCAATTAATTGGTGCATATGATGACGCATTCAGTTTTTCATAGGTAAATTGCGCTAACAAAATAAATGACCTCAAAGTTGAACAAATTTTGCAAAAATCGCCCGTATTCAATTTATTCCAAAAATCGCCGTATTCAAGATAATGCTGAACCTTTTTTAGCAAAGTTATATAATTAAAACTTATTAGTGACATAAAACAGTTCTTTCTCTTTAATTATCATTTACTTGCATGGCCAAATTATTGTATTTGCCAGAGATACGTTACAAAATGGCGGACCCTGGTTTTCGTACATTTTTTGTCTTTATGTAGAAATATAAAAAAATGTACATCTATGTACACTGAGATATTTACACCTCAATTACAAAAAATTTTTAAGAGTTTAAATCCAAAGAAATCATCTGCGACCGTTTGCGACGCCGAAAATAAAATTGATTTCTCGATCGTGCGGCCCAGTCCGGAGGTGCGCGCTGGCTACGGGGACGCCGTTCTTGAAAGATGTTGGAAAGGGCAAACACTGAACCTTTTATATTAAAGTTATGGAATAACAGCTGAAGTTGATTAGTGAAATAATTCCTTGTAATTTATTACAACCTATTTTCATGGCTACACTGTAATATTTGTCGTCCATACATAACAAAATGGCGGACTCTGGTTTTCGTCAAAGTTTTGTTTTTATGTGGTAATATAAAAAAATGGACATCGACTGACACTGAGATATTTACACCACAATTGAAGCAAAGCTTTTAAAGTGTGAATCCAAAGAGATCATCTGCGACCGTCCGCGATAGCGAAAATAAAATCCATTTTTCGATCGCGAGCCCCAGTACGGAGCTGCCCGCTGGCTACGGAGAATGCTGTGACGCGGCGTATCTTGGAAGGCGATAGTGTTCTATAACCTTCGTTACGGATATAATAAGTCATATCAAGTTAATCGACTTCGTGTTTGGTGGATATGATGCCACTAGTGGAAAAAAATCTCCTCCACAATTCATACTGTTGGCCGAGTTACCATTTTGACCACTTTCCTACAATGCAAGCAAGGCTCTAACCTTAACAATTCTCCATTTATATATTTTAGTCCTTGAAAGGGTATAGCAGATTTCTTAGGCCACCACTAACCTTATAATAGTAGAAAAGGTATTTTCAACCATGCCAGCCCCACAGCTGGGGCCTAATTGCCCCTCCGCCCTCGCTGCATTGGGCTTCGCGAAAAGGGTCTTTTTATGACCCCGCGGACCGTGTGTGCGGTCCTTTCTTGCTATTTTCGGAATGTTCCGTTTCCGGACAGAAATGCATGGGCGTATTCAGTTCTCCATATACAGTGAAAGAGGTTAGTTGTGCTTTGGTTTTTTTCTCGGATACACACGCGATGGATTGAGAGTTCTTGCAACTTCATTGGCTTTCTTACTGTGTCGGTGGTGTCATAGATTTATTCACCCAACTTCGATCGTCCATATTGGTGTTTTTATTTGGTGCTCTTCGTTTTTAGTCTCGTAATAATTTACAATACTCGTAATAATACAAATATGTCTAGCCTCGAGGTTTCTCGCCTAATGCTTCATAAAAAAATTGTTAATTCTGGACTTCAATCCGCCACTGACAGGCACGAATATTTAATGCATTATCTGACTCAATAATTTCATGTAAAAGGCTACGTTGACGCCACAACCGCCCTCAGTGATTTCCTCAGGCTATTATTTTTCCTGTACTACCAGCAGAAATGGGAAGCGAGTTCTAGAAGTAACGAAAGGTTTTTGAGCCAGAACAAAAAATGGTTGAATGCTCCTATTAATGTACCGGAAATCGTACTCCAATGTTTGCGGAGTACTTCCACGCCTTCTTGTAAGTATTATTGATTATTAGCCGCATGGAGTTGTTATTTAACCTGAATTGTGCATGTAAAAGATGATTTTATATTATCTTATCAGGCCCAGGGGACGCCCGGAAAAATCTTTCAATGGTTTCTGCGAAAGATCTAAAAGAATGAAAACTGACTTAGTCTTAGAAAAAAGTCTTCGGTCTTCGTACTCGGCAGCAACATTGTCATGTGCAGCATCGATGACATTAAGAGAGGAAGGAGATGAGGCGGCCTCCAAGCTAGTCAAGGAAGTAACCACGACCACTCAAACCAAAGCTCGGAGAGTACTAACGAAATGGAAGAAACCTATATCAGCCCCCACTAAGATGTCGGAAGAGGAGGCTCTTTCTGTAATCATATCAATGTAGCTAACGAAAAACCAATATATTAGTCTACGGAAAAGTATCTGTGGAAATACATAATTAATATACTCAAGTTGCTGATTGATTTTGTTTTTTTTTGTGGTGAAAATAAAAATGCATCTAAATTCGTATGAAATTAACATTAATTATTATTAATTTTTATTTTTTTTTAATTTATTGAAATTAAAATTAATAAACTGAAGCAGTCACCTCAGGAAATACCCTGGGGACATAATAGAATTGATGGAAACTAAGCGAAGTGAATTCGTATGAAATTCAAACACGCCGGACATATTCTGACGGCGGACCTACACATAGACTTGTAAAGTTGGGCGAATTATCGAATTTCACCGCTATTTGTGCAGCATCGTCCGGCTGGAAAATAACTTATGTTTTGTTTTCCAAATTAAGAGTGGCGGAAGACAAAAATTAATGTGAACAATTCTTAAACCGCCTAATTTCGCCAGGTAATGGGATGAATCTCGTTCTCGACGAGGTCCCAAGACATTCGTGGATATTACAAATCTGTACAAACTTCATTAATTAACAACATGAAGTACTTCAATATATGTGTGCATAATTGCAGCGTATTAATTATGGGAGGCATTTTATTTCTCATTATTTATTTAAAAAACACTCTGAAATCTTGCCTTTAGGGAACTTCTCAGACTTTTCCTGGAAAAAAATATTAAATATGCAGATATTAGTGCCTATCCATAGCATTAATTTGTCGTTAGTTTTTAATTTCCATTTTCGGTCATGTGATCAGGATTTCATCAGTTACGATGCGATTTAATCGCAAAATCGAATCGATACTGACGAAAAAATAGAGATCAGTACATTTTCCGTTCAAGTGTGAACCGTGATCGATTCACCCCTTTTTCATAAAGGACCGTGCTCACATATCGAAGTACCACTTGCTGTAAACTCGGTGAATTCAGGCGTGACTTCGTGGAAATTGCTCATGCAAAAAGAACACTTGTTTTTCCACAGTTTATTTACAAATATACTGTGGAGTACCAATATTCATAGATGAAACTTTCAATTCAAAAAGTAAAAATATGAATGATGTAGTCTCAGGGCAGATGTGGTGAAACTTATTCGGAATGAAAGAATGTATTATTTGCCTTTTCCTCATTTTTCCTGCGTCAGTTTTTTATACGCGTCCAGTTCCATTGTATTTACAGCAAGGGTAGACGGGGAGTATTGAGATGACGGAACCCACGCTTTGAACATAATTGGTCCGAATTGACCATCGATTGGTCCGGCGGGTCCCTGATAGGATGACGTACTCCGGCAGACCGCACGACGTCTACCCATAAAGGGAGTCAGGGGATACCTGATCCCAAATGTTTGGGCAAAGTGCTCCTCCGGTTCTCATAAGATGTGCGGTAAGTTTTCGCGTAAGCGAAACTGACGGCGACTCGTCTGACGTAGCTGGGGAACCCCACAGCTACGATGACTGCGGGGAGGCGGAGGCCCATTGTCGTCCTTTTGACGTCAATCCGCCTCATGGTGTCGGCCTCGCAGGGGTTGTGGTTCGCTAACCTTCCCTTTCCTTTCCCTTCCTTCCCACTACCCCCCATGCTCGGCAACAAGCAAACGCTTCTGGTCGAAAGGAAGGTTTTTAGCCCGCGGGGTTACCCGAAACACCTGTATTTACAGCATTATTATCCTAATATATTTGAACGTCGATGAGCCGTAATAAAGGGGCGAAACTATTTCGTATAACTAAATTGTCGGATAATCAGTGGTTGATATTCTAAGGTTCAGTCGATGAAGCAACGTACATTTGTCATTTTTTTAACGTTCCCTTAATTAATTCGAAAAAAATCAATAGATGTGCATCACAAATAATCCATTTCTTGAAATAATCGAAAATTTTCCTCTGCTCTCTTTCATTGCCATCTCTTGATTAGAAGTACATCGGCGGGCGTTGAATCATTTGGTTTCTCAACAAATCGGAAGGCAATCTGATAAAAAGCCTCGTTGATCCAATCCTAACAGTTTCTGCAGTGTTTTTTTATAGTTTCGGTTAACCCGAGTTTCCGCTAAGCTGGGTTATGCTGTACCAGAAAACCGGCCACATGTCAAAAACATTTTTTTTAAGGATTTTGTTAGTAGAAAAACTGCGAATAAGTGATTCTTGCAAAAAAAGGAGAAATGATGAATCGAACCGAATGAATATCACTATGTATCATTTCTGCCTTTCAATATCCATATATCCCTTCGTTAATCTACATCTACATAGTCCCTCCGAGCCGCCGCATGGGCATGTTAGGACACCAGCCGCGTGAAGATGTAAGGGATAAGGTTTTGGGAGATGAAATGGTGACGCGCATTGTGGAAGTGTATTTAGTGGAGCTCAGTTTTAGTGATAGTCTCTCATTGTGCGCGAAAAGAACGAGTTTCTGTACCTATCTGTTCGTCAATGTATCTCTCTTATTTTATCGCTTCTGTGCCACCTAGAGCTGTAGTGAGGCTTCATTATAATATATTCTGTGTAGCTCTGAAACACACCTGTTCAGAATCTCTCAAGCAATCTAAGTCTTGCGTGTAGCTTCCGAGTCTCTAAGGGCTTCCAACTTAATCTTTCTGAAAGTTGTGAAACACATATGTGTTGATGTTATTATAAATTACGACTATATTTGTTGTGTGAAGAATGAATTGGGAAAACCATTGTAGTTGAATGACTGTTACTGGTGATGATGATGAGTTAAATTTTATTTCATAAAATTGTTTCGCTTGATTTTTATGATTGATGATCTTTTATGTGAGCAAGTTAGCTTGCCATGAGTGAGGTTAACTTCGTCTCTCTGCCGCCACTTCTACCAAGCCCGACAACCCTCAACGGTGAGTCCTCCCTCTGCTCATTCCCTCAACCGCCCAACCCCCTTCCGCAGCCCACAATCTGACCGCCAAACCGCCCTTCCACTCCCCCTACCCCCGGCTATTAAACCGCCCCCACCTTTCTTATTTGTCGCCGCTGCCGTATCGATTATCAAGGGGCTCACTCAGTCACTCTTGTGTAATCAATCTTGCTTCCTTCCTTCCCATTGTCCGCCTCCCGAATGCGTTCTCTTGTCGCCTCAAACCACCCACCCACGCCCGGCCCCATCTGGGAAGACACCTCCCCCCCACTCCAAAGACCACAGGGACGAAATGCTCGCTCAGCGGACACTGCCATCTCTCGCCACCGCGAGGGATTAGCATCGAGAGGAGCGTATCGATGTTTTGCATCTCTCTAATCCTATCGAAGCTATGCCATAAAATTTGATGGAACGCCAAACGGTGCTACGACTATGATCATCAAGGCGGTTGGATTGGATTAGATATTTAGGGAGGCGTACCGACCATTAAGGTCATTTGCGCCATCGGGGATAGGTAAGGGAGGAAGGGTGGATAGAAACCCAGCGTCGGCATAGGCCTGCTCTAAACGAAAGGCACCAAGGGGATCACTGCTTAACGTCTCATCCGACAGACGGAGTACTGTACTTGAAGTGCCCTCCAAAAGACACTTAAGTGGAGATCGGGTTTCGTCTGAAAAACATCCTCCTTTGTAGGGATTTGAACCCTGGCCGCCCGTATGGTTAGCCAGTACTCTAGCCCCACACCAACCCGATCCCCCTTCAAGGCGGCTTTACGCATGAAAGTTCACCAATATGAAATAGGCCTATGTAATACAGGATGCGGCAGCATAATTTGCAGATTTGAATTTGGCGCCAGGAAGCGAGGTTCAAATAAGATCCTGTGGTGAAACAAGTTTGTCCAACATATTCACCTTGTCATGCACAACACATCTTCAAATACAGTGTCTTGGAATTACTTTAACTTCTGATATATCTGGTGGAGCACACATACAAAATATCATCATTATCATCATTGTGATTCTGTCCTTGGACAGGTTTCAACGGTACTGCCTCCACAGCATTCTGTCCTGGGTCTGTATCTTCATCTCTTCATAGCTCCGTCCTTTTTTGATGTCTGTCAGCATTTCGTGCCTGCTCCTTCCTCTTTCTCTCTTCCCTTCTATTTTCCCTTCTGTAATTAATGTCTGAACACTATTCATCCTTAAAATATGCCCAATCCAATCAGTCTTCAGTTCTTCTCCAATCCTCCTCAGCACCTCATCATTCCCAACTATACTTCCATCCAATTCTCTCCATTCGTCGCCACAGCCACATCTCAAAGCTTTCCAAGTACTTTTCTAATCTCTTCTTCAAGGTCCATGTTTCACATCCGTATAGTACAATAATCCATTTGAAGCATTTTGCAAATCTATCCTCACATTCCTCGATGTCACCAGTTCCTTAATCTTGCTAAATGCTACTTTTCCTTGCGAAATTCTACTTTTAATTTCCTCTGTACAATTGCCGTTCTCAGTAACTAAACTTCCCAGGTACTTGAAGGAACTTAACAAATGCGGAACAATATTAAAGAAGCTAGGTTTTCTTAAGTGTATAATAGGAAGGTCCTCGGATGAGAAGGTAAAAGAGAGATGCTCCTTAGCTCTGGTTAGGCCTCACCTCGTTTACGCTGTGAGCATTTTGGACCCTGGTCATAAAGATTTAACCGGAAAAAATAGTAAAATACAAAGAAAAACTGCGCGCTTTGTTAAAAACTGCTACGAGCGAACATATAGAGGTCACAACTTTTAGAGGGATTAAGGTGGGAGCCCCTAGAGACTCGGAGGCTGCACGCTGGGCTAGAGAAATTCATAATCGATGAGTTTCAGAGCGACACAGAGAATATTATAATGACGCCTTACTACATCTCTAGGTCTGACAGAAGCGATAAAATAAGTGAGATACATTGCTGAACAGATAGGCACATAAACTCGTTCTTTCCGCGTACAATAAGAGACCACAACAAAAACTGAGCTCCTCTAATTACACTCTCATAATTCACGTCACCATTGCTTTTCCCAAAACCTTATTTCGTACAACTTTACACGGCTGGTATCCTAACACCCCTTGCCACACGCCTATGTGGCGACTCGCAAGATAGTATGTAGATGAACACTTTAAGGCTTGAAATGTATGATGTAGAATATGGAGAAAAAAATTTTAATGCTACCAATGACATCTTTTGTTATATAAACCCTGCAAATTATGCTGCCGCACCCTGTAGTTTTTCGATGTTATCACAACTGCGGGGTACATATAGTTATGCTTATTATTTATTTTTTATTTGGTTGGTCCTGCTTTCGCTGAAGGAATAGTTTACCTATTGAAGACGAAAATTAAAGTACAAAATTTGCTGGTAATTCCTAGAGTACTTTTTTCATGGCCACATTTATCCAGACATGGGAGCCGACTGCAGTGCCATTTGCGTGGAACTGCTTAAATCACGGCAGGAATTCGCATATAAGTTTCTAAAATGGGTGGTAAGATGCCAAGAATTTTATCTTTATATTTATTGGATTTAGTCTTTATTAATTTGATTTAATTAATTGGATTAAGAGCTTATGCATTTCTTATCGTTTAAATAGACGTTTTTCCACTGTGCCAAAATCCATTAGAGCCCATTTTAAAATTTACTCTTTCCAGACTGTATTGCAGCAAAACTAGCCTGAAAACAGTTTTTTTCATCTCAATATACAAAATACGTCTCAAATATGTTGTATTTAAGTTTCCATAATGAGTAGAATGAGTGACACAGGGGTTACAGCCACCGTAAGTTTCCAGTAAAATCTAAAGAATATTTGATCGAAGTAAACGATGAATGTGGAAAATAGAAAAATGCCGAATTTCAGTAATGGATTTACTTATGCAGCACTTTACTCGAGTTCCAGGCGTATTCGCGCAATTGATACAAGTGCATCAATTTTATAAAATAATGTTCATTTTGTGAGCGTATTAAGTTTTAGATATACCTTAATATTTATTATTCAAGTCAAGAACAGCCAGGAGTATTTTTGTTACGTTACCTAATACAAAAACACTGAAGATTTCTACGTAGCGGCTATGAGTCTGGGGGTATTGATTACCCATAGCTTGATTGAATAATCGTATCCACATTGAAAATTATTACTGTACTTTTCCTCAGTTATTTATTATTTTCATACAATGCGTTTCACAGCTTGCTGCGTCTTCAGGTACGACTGATTATTTTGTATTTATTGATTGTTACGATAGTAACCTAATGCTAAGAAGGGGGAGGTTTGGAGAACAAATTAATTTTTGGGATAAAAGGCAGGAGAGTATACAGGGATTGAAAAATAAAAAAGTTCTGATTTTCCGTAATCATGACAAGACTTTTGAATCACCCTGTAGATTAGGGGCTTGTGAGAAGGGAATTTTTTCGTAAAGGAGTGGGAAGGGGTGCAGAAAAAGTAGCTCGTTGTAAAAGTTGCTTGACAGACTGATAATTTCCATCTGTTTTAAAGCATTCATCTTTAAGCCTTTTCGTAGAACATGTACCAATTTAGGGATTTTGGACTTAGGGAAGGGTTTGGAGAAGAACTTTAATTTTCGGGAGAGAAGGTAGGAGAACATAGATTAGGTGAATAGCTTGTGAGAGGGGAAAAGTTAAACGCTCATTGAATAACCTGAGAAATAGTTCATGAGCTTCTCTCCGGCATTCCAAGGAGTACCGGACCGATCCGGCTATAAGCAAGCCGTGCTGTGCCATAAATATATTTACATCTACATCTACATAATGACAATAAAAAATAGCTGAAATAATGTATCGAACCGAATAAATGTAACTACGTCGCATTTCTGCCTTTCAACATTCATAGTTCTCTTTGTTAATCTACATCTACATAGTACCCTGCGAGCCGCCGTGTGGGCGTGTGGCAGAGGATATTAGGTCACCAGCCGTGTAAAGGTGTAAGTTTTTTTGGAGATGAAATGGTGACATGAATTATATGAGTGTATTTAGTGGAGCTTAATTTTTATTGTGGTCGCTTATTGTTCACGGGAAGAACGAGTTTTTGTACCTATCTGCTCGGCAGTGTATCTCTCTTATTTTTGCGCATCTGTCAGACCTAGAGATGCAGTGAGGAGTCATGATAACATTTTCAATGTCACTCTGAAAAATATCAGTTCTGAGTTTATCAAGCAACCTAAGCCTAGCGTGTGGCCTCCGAGTCTCTAGGGGCTCCCATCTTAATCCCTTTAAAAGTTGTGAGACACTATATGTACGCTCGTAGCAGTTTTTAACGAAGTGCGCTGCTTTCCTTTGTATTTTATTAATATTTTTGGTTAAATCTATTTGACCGGGGTCCCAAATGCTCGCGGCGTATTCAAGGTGTGGCCTAGAACGTCCATGTATGTGCTGCGTTTATACCTCATGACAAAACATTGGAGGCGAAATATCGGTAAGCGGACCTCAGCCATCAATGTGTTAAGAAGGATATCGATGCTCCCGGTCGCTCACTCAACCTTAAAGCTTCGCATGAAGGTTTATGTTTGATTAACGTGAGAAAGGGAGCGTGCGGCCGTAAAATATATAGACAGGTATATCCCATCTAAGCAGGAGACACGCGGTTCACATCACCAGGGGATATAGCGTGCCTCCACAGACGTCCAGCCAGAGGCCCAAAGGAAGAGAGCCGAGACCGCGACCGCTTAAATGCGTGGGCGACTCCAGTGGACTCGCGTATTGGGTTTTGACGGTCAGGTGCGCGCATTGAAAAAAAAAGTAGGCAGGAAAAAGGGCTTGAGAACGCTTTTGCGTGCCTCGTCTGTTTCCAATCGTTCGCCGCCGCCCGGGAGTCGCGCATCTGGTCGGGTTCCCATCGGCGGCGGCCGCGCCATTGTCCCCCGCGGGCGGGCGGTCGGCGACAGCGGCCCCATTGCATTGGCCATATCCTTTTCACTGGCGGGCGGCGAAGAGTCGGTAACCGCGCCGAGCCACCAGGGCGGGGGGTGGGTGGGTGATATCGAAGGGGTGGAATAAGGGGGTATTTGTGCCGAGGAGAGGTAGTCCGAAGGGTTTGCGATGCTTATTAAGGTAGTCCGAGCGAAATATCATCTTATGCATCTTAGGCATCGATGAATTTTGGTCTCGTTTTAAAGAAAAACATCTCACCTTTCCATTGACACCAAAAATTCTACCCCTTACCACATTACTTCCGAAGATATTTGCCAACAAATACCAGCCCTTTTACATGGGAAATAATACTTGTATGTACAGCATAGAGATATTATTTACAAAATGAGGAATTTCTAACACTTAGATGTCGTAAAAAAACAAACAGCGCGCAGTTTGTATGTTTCCTCAACTATGTTTGAAAATTAATCATATAGTCACCGCAGTAGGTTCTTGGGTATCACAAAAAAGCCTTCCGTTTTGAAGGAGTTTCAAACGCACCGCGCGAAAAAAAATTAGTCGTTATAGACTTATTTAGATATTTCCATTTAATTACTTACAATTTCTGTCATATAAAACTATATTATTGCACTATTAATAATGCAATATTTAATTCATTTGTCCTAGAACTCGTGAAATTAAAACGTATAATTCGAATATGGTATCTATTATGACTAAGGAACTGTCTAGCTCGGACTACCTTAAGGTTGTACGACCGAGAAATGATGAGTCTTTTTACAAAGGAAATGGTTCCAGGCTTGACTTTGTGGAAGTAATTCATAGTAACTTAAATAAAACTTTGTATACTCCACTAGACCTAATGACGACACCAAGTGTCGAAACCCGGGTTGTGTTGTTAAACCAATAGTGGAGTATACAAAGTTTTATTTAAGTAACTATGAGTCTTTTTATTCAGAGTCTGCATCATTGAGGTATATCATCCCATTAGGTATATTGTGCCGCCGTTTACCTCGGGCAAATACTTACCTTAAATCTTTCCTCATCTCTGAACAATTGTGTGCAATTCACAGTGGAAAAATCATTCGCCTGGACTGGGAATCGAACCCAGATCTGTCGATTTTGCTTCTTTAGTTAGAGCACTCGGCGCAAAATCGAGGGATCTGGGTTCGATTCCCAGTCCAGACGAATGATTTTTCCACTGTGAATTGCACACAATTGTTCAGAGATGAGGAAAGATTTAAGGTAAGTATTTGCCTGAGGTAAACGGCGGCACAATATACTTTGCTTCTTTAGTTAGAGCACTCGGCGCGAAATCGAGGGATCTGGGTTCGATTCCCAGTCCAGGCGAATTATTTTTTCGCTGTGAATTGCACACAATTGTGTGATCACTAGCGGGTGACTCCGTTAAAGTTAATAAGCGGCCAGTTCCGTAGTTCCTTGACAATTTTCTCATCTCTGGTTTTAATTCCCTGGGATTCCTTTCCATTATCTATGAAAAATTCTCCCTCTTTGTCTATTTAAAGGAAAAACTATTTAAATATTACTATAATATGAGCAAATATGTATCTATGACTAAAATTTGTATCCTATAATAGAATAATTATCTGAGAAATTATCGTTAGTTTCTTATCTCTCTCTGATTGATATTATATATATATTTTATATATATTTTCCATTTTCCATATATATATATTTTCCATTTTGTATTTCATTTTAATTATCTGTGGCTGTGAAATATTTGTTTTTCATTACTGTGAGATGTTGGCCAGGTATAGGTATATTTTTTGTTCTTTTTTCGTTAAAAGCAAAATTTGATGTGTATTTTCTTTTTTGCTCTTGTGAGAAAAACCAGAGCATAATAAAACTTATCTATTCTATTCTACTTGGAGAGGGTGCTAGCTATGCTGGCCAATGCTAGAAGAGGGAGAGAGATTACCTAGAGAGGGTCAAAGTTTCCTAGAACTGATCTATCGCAACTATTATGGTCCCTTATTGTATATACTTGGTAAAAATGACATTCAAAATCTATCTGTTTTATTGTCTATTTTCTTAATTTGATGCATTAATGGTCGTGAGGAGAAAATTATTTTCTTTATTCATACGGTCTTTTCAAAATTTCATCTGTAGAATAAATAGTAAGAAAAATAGTAAAATAGTTCCATGGCCAGCAGTGCTCTTTTGATTTCACTATCAAGAATACCTGGTCCGACTCCATCTCTGTAGATGTCTTCTTCCCTTTCTATATCCAACTTACTGGGCCTTATTTCCTTACCATAGAGCTCTTCGACGTACTCCTTCCACCTCTTATAGGTGTCTTATGGCTCTAAGATCATCTTTCCTGTCCTGTCTGTTATCGTTGAAATTCATTTTCCCTTTCTACTGCCCGCCAATCGCTTTACTTTCCTAAACGAAGCATCCGATCTTCCCTCTTTTTGAAAATGTTCTTAGGATTCGATCTGTTCCATCCAACACGCTTCAGCTACTCTCTTTGTTATGAAAGTTTCCGCGAAGTGGTCTTGATTCATGATGGCTTACAGGATTGCTTCCACGTTGTCATTTTTTGACGATAGTTTCGCGAGAATTCCAGCTCGCTTCTTCAGGTCGAAGTGCTCATGATGCATTTTCGGCTGCATTATATAGCCCGACGGAGGCTCAAGAGCGATTTTTTCTGCAATTTTTAAAGTCTTTTCCTACGTTTGTGGATTAGGAAGGCTATTGAAATTTCAAAAACATCTAATAATGTCAATAGAGAAGATGGTTACCCGCTATCCACCAGTTGGAAGCGTGTCTTCCGTAAAATGCGAGAAAAGACTCAAAAAAAGCGGAAAAATCGGGTTTGACCCTCCGCCAGGCTGTATAATACGGCCAAAAATGCATCGTGAGCACTTCGACCTGAAGAAGCGAGCTGAAACGGTCGCGAAACTGTCATCAAAAAATGACACAACGCGGAAGCAATCCCGTAAGCCATCATGATTCGGCTGCTTTCTTTGTTTCTCTTCCGAGTTTGTTTTTGAGCTCTATCCTCTTGCCGAGCTCTGAGTTTGCGCTTTTCCACTTCCTTCTCTCCTGCATCTCCATTATCACACACTCCGTGATCCATGTTTTCTAATTTTAGTTGCACTAACTACGTCTACCGTTGAAGTCACCGCATCCACAATTCCTTTTCTCTAACTGCCCCAATCATCCTCCTGTGACATCCCACGATCGCCCCACGATCTGCGCCCATGATTTTATCAGCCTGCTCTCTATACTTCTCCTTCATAGCCCATAGTAGGAGCTGTAGTATTTTGTGGGCAAAAAAAGATGGCGGACTGGCTTCAGCTTCTAGCATTGGCCAGCATACCTAGCGCCTCTCCATACAGAATAGAATAGAATAAATATTAGTATGCTCTGGTTTTTCCCATAAGAGCAAAAAAGAAAATACACATCAAATTCTGCTTTTAACGAAAAAATAACAAAAAATATATACCTGGCCAACATCTCACAATGATAAAAAACAAAAAATTCACATCCACAGATAATTAATATTAAATACAAACTGGAAAACATAATATCAATCAGAGAGAGATAAGAAACTAACGATAATTTCTCAGATCATTATGTAAAACATACAATTCTATAATAGGATACAAATTTTAGTTATTGATATATATGCTCATATTATAGTGATAATTAAATAGTTTTCCCTTAAAGATAGACAAAGAGGAAGAATTTTTTTTATAGATAATGGAAAGGAATTCCAGAGAATTAGAACCAGAGATTTCAAAGAACTAGGAACTAGCCGCTTATTAACTTTAACGGAGTTACCCGCTAGTGATCGCACATTTGTGTGAAATTCACAGTGGAAAAATAATTTTCCTGGACTGGGAATCGAACCCAGATCCCTCGATTTTGCGCCGAGTGCTCTAACTAAAGAAGCAAAATCGAGAGATATGGGTTCGATTCCCAGTCCAGGCGAATTATTTTTCCACTGTTAATTTCACACAATTGTGTGATCACTAGCGGCTGACAGCGTTGAAGTAACTGCGCGGCTAGTTCCGTGGTTCTTTGATAACCTCTATTCCACTTTCGTATCCTTCCACCCTTCTTATGTTTTTGAGTTAATCCCAACATTACATCACTCATAAGTTTGGTCCGTGCCTGCATCAGCTCCCTGATATGCATGCGAGTTTTTTTTAACACTATTTCTGAATCTATGTCTCGCAATAATGTAATCTGTCTTGTTCTCCCAGCTTCTTCCATGTGCACCTGCATTGAGGGTGGCGCCTGGAACCTATATTTGTGATTAATAGTTAATTTCTTCGGCAAAACTCTACAGCTTTCTCGCCGCGGTCATTTCTCCTTCCTAGCCTGTAATCACCCACTTCCCACCCATTTCTTCCTTCACCAACCACCGCATTCCAATCTCCCATTAATACCAAATGCTCGATTCCAGGTATTCTATCAATTATCTCCTCCACCTGATAGTGTACCCCAGCTACCTCTTCTTCTCTATTATTTGAGGTAGGCCTATTACCGTATATGCCTACCTCAACTGTATATTACACACGTGGATTATAAGTAAGTTTGTTGGATCTGCCTTCAGCGCAACGACTGTAACCCTATCACTCACCTGTTCAGCATAGACTACTATTCTACCAAGTTTCCTGTTCATCACGAATGCAACCCTTCGCTGACTTTCATCCCCTTCACAATATATCGCTGTGTAGTCATCACTCCAATGGTCTTCGTAATCTTTCTATCTTACTTTTCTTAGACCCATGATGTCAACAGCCACCTTCTCCATTTCTTTCTTTGTGCTCTCTGGCTAGCCTGACCTTACCAAGTCTAACTATTACCGTAGTTACCCAACATTCCACGTGACTATTCTGATCGTTTCGTTCCTCTAATCCATCTTTTTGTCGCCTGCTTCTGCATTTGGCTTATATGGTCATAGCTCAAAAATATGGTGAAGTGCTTACATTTACCTCAAATTCCCAGAGATGTATGCTCTTTATTACTGTACAGCTGTTCGCAAAAATGGCATTTTTATTAAAAATTGGCGGAAATGCATTAAGAGATGTAGAATTTCCATTTCTCTCATATTTCACCCATTCTCGCATTAATCAACAGGCAAAATCAAGATAAATTTGAGAATTTCCGCTGAAAATACGGAACCAAGCTGAGACGACCGTCCAAAAGTACGGGGGGGAGAACTTTTTTCATGTATATCGTTTCTTTTTCTGAATAAATAAAATGGAAAAATTGTGTTTTTTCCCCATCATCACCATGTTAGTGAGGTGGCGTGGATTGGATTTGTGGCATGGGGAGGAGTGGGAGACGAGACGAGGAGAGAATCGATTGAGCCATTCAGAGAGGGGCTGTCGACTTTCGACTCTCTCTTTCGGAAGCACTTAATTGAATCGAGACTCCTCTTCGAGCTCCATTATGCTCGGCCCCCTCAGTCCCCCCGGGTGGCCCGAGTATATCTGAAAGGGGGGAGAGAATAGGTCGGGGAAAAGGAGCAGCACATGCGGGAGAATTGTGTGCCGGGCGGGTGTGAGAGCTCTGGATTCGCTTTTGTGGCGATTTCCTCGCCTGCAGATCGCTCTGCGCCCTTCATCGGCGTTTCTTGACTTGACATGCGATGATACCGTCGTGCAGGAGCGACAGTGGTAAATAACGCGACTATTTCCCCATAAAATGAGTTTCCAATTACTATTCACTTTGTTTCATGCATTAAATTATCATATAAATATTAATACTATGTAAGCAATTATTTTTTTGCAAGTAAAACCTATAAAGTAAAAAATTAAACCTAATTCATCCTAATTATGCTGACATCTTTTTATCAAACCTTTAATTAGGATTAACAAATTATTAATATGAAATAAATATTTTTATGCCATCTGATTAAATATATTATCATAAAAATTAATAGTTTCAATAAAAACAAACTATTGCTTCATAATTATACTCACCATTCTAAATTCGAATTCAAAAAAGGGATTATATATTATGCACTAGAACGTAAATGCATGTAAATTAATTTTTTACATCAGTAAAAGTAATTGTTAATCTGTATTGATATAAACAATAAATACAAATGATGTTTTGTATTGCTGCTTTAACTGTGCACAAAATCACCTAATTTAAAAAGTTACGTGCATTAAAATCAAATAATTTTCGTTCGTGTACCTTACAAAAGTTATTGTGGACGCAAGCCACTTTATATTGTCTGAAATAGGGATCTTAACCAATCTATTATCGGCATGGAATAGTTTTTAGTCTGAAAGAAAGATAAGGAAAGGAAAAAACCTGTTTTAGTAGCCCCATGTGCTACTGATTCATATCTCTTTTCAAACGTAGAAGTCTTTTTCGTTCTATGTATGCAGCAGGCGAACGTTTGCTCACTAAACGCCTTCCTTAAGAACCTGCCAGAAAATCAATCAAGTGCTTGAAATAAGTCGCTTTAGCCAAGGAACTGATTGAAGCTATGTTCAGTTCTAGGTTTAGGGCTAGGGCAAATGTTTGGAATGCTGGTAAAACATTTTCCGCAGTCTACTGTGTGCCTGCAAAATTCTGCCTTTTGGAATATTACCGAACGTTTCGCCTGCGAAAATCGTTCGTAAGCGCTGATGTGTTTCAACATCTGCGCTGCCTTCAAAATCATTGAATGAAAATCTCTGTGTCTCCCATCAGTTCCCTTGCTCGCGGGTTCCAAATGCACGTGGAATATTCCAAAAGCCGCCTCGCTTGTTGAGATATTATATTTTCCAGATTTCTCATCGAATTCGTCAACCCGCAGACTACCTAACCGTCCACGTACCGTCTGTGGGAACCAGGATGAAGTCACTAAATGAACTTTTAAGCTTTTTGCCACCACTTGCCAGCCAAATTGTACGTTTAAGGGGTTTGGTAGGTTTGCAACTCACAACGGCGGATACCACTTCAAAAAAAGAGTTAACCTAGCACACGCCGATCTTGAAAAAAAGGAGAGGGAGAATGGATACACTCTCTACTGACCCAGCCGACTAATGAGTTACCATGTCCCCTTTTGAAGTCCCTCTCCGTATCGAGAAAGCCTTTCGAAGGAGGCTCTTTTGGGTTTACAACGCTGCTACGCCCCTTCTCAAACTGTTCCCGTAGTATTGTATCCACCTCTGAAAATGGGCACTAGAAAAATCACGCCGACGAATAAAGTCACTCGGAAAAAGATTCTTTTAATCACTTCAAAAAAGAAATGTATTCCATTCAATCGCTCCCAAAGAAAAAAGCAATATCCGCATGATATGTGCGCCCGTCGAAGCGGAAGGGCAAATGGCCGATAAAAAGAAAACAAAAGAATTAAAAGAGTTGCGGACGCGAAATGGCTGCCCGAGCTCTCGGGCTGCTTTGGGGATGAGAGAGTTGGAGTTACCAACAGAGTTGCCAAATTCGAGATTTATCCGAAGTCTACGTCGACGTTAAAATATAATGTTTTAGTACCCTGGGACAATTCTTACTGTTTTTTCCAGAAAAAAATATTAAATGCTTTATCAACATAACACTTTGAAAATAGATACTTTTTTGGTGACAAAACTGGTTCATTATAGCTTTATTTCGTCCATTAACTGATTGTTCAACAAAATTGTTGCCTGTAACATAGCACTGATTTGTTTTCGTATGCTGAGGTCTAGCCACCATTACACAACGAAAGGATCTTCCACTTACGTCCGCAGTTTTGACGTAAAGAGAGGGAGTTGGAGGAGGACTAATTTTTTTCAAAAATTTCAGCCAATTTTTTTTATTTGGACTTCACCAGAAAACTTGACATGTTTGAGAGGAATCGAAAAAATACTATCTGTAAAATGGCGTTGTCATCTGCTTGTGAAAATTTCATAGAAATGTAAAAAAGACAGAAAAAAACTGTGCAAAAATCAATCACATTCTAGAATACTTTTCAAGAAGTATGCGTACTTTTCAAGAATCGTGATAAGAAACCAGCGCAAAAACATGGCTCGCTGCCAGTGAGCTCAAGGTAAATTTTATCATTCACGAGTAAAATATATGCCCTCAGTGTATTTTCTTACGGAATTTACATTTCATTTCTTACAATGGGTTTATTTGATAGTACCGTTATCATTCACTTCAGTATTGTATTATTTTTTTATTTATATTATTTATTTAGTTTTTTTAGATATACTTTTAGCTTTGCGTTTTGAAACTTATTACCATATTCATTTTATTTCTATTTTTAACACATAGGTATTTCATTTATTGGTTAATATTTAATATTTTTTTCATTTTATACTTACATGCTTACTAGTTAACCTTTTCTTTTCTCATTTATATTTCCTACATTGCTATGTTTAGAGTGACAATATCCTTATATATCTGTAGGTTTTCGCTGGTTGTTTCACACCGTTCGTCAGATGTGGGTGTTTTACTGCAGTTGGTTGTTTCGTTAAAGATATCAGCTCCTTATTTCTTTATATTTTACTGAAAACGTATATATCTTCCTATGCTCTTGATACATTCCAGTTAATTCGTTGTAAACCATTTAACGTAATAATATTAATGTTTTCGCACAATTTGGCTGGCGAAATATACCAAATTGTTTCAAAGATAATTATTTCATGTGCCTACGTTTCTGTCTGTATAAGAGACAGCCCCAGTCTCAATCACAGACAAATTAAGACGTTTAACTGCTATAAATTTTTTCCGTCGTCAAAACTAGTGATTTCATATTTATTTATTTTAGAAAAAGATCACATACTGCATGAAGCCATTTTATGGTGAATGTATAACAAACAAAAAAGGGCACAGACGTAAAAACACGACAAGAAGAAGGTGGCAAATAATAATCCAGCATGGGGTGATAGTAAAAAGATTTTTATCGTTTTACATTTAGCTGAAAAAGCATTTATTTTTTTATTTATTTTATTTGAACTTATATTACATTTATGTTTCGTCAAACCGTATGGTCTTTCGATGGGACATGCATAACAATTGTATAGAACATAATAATTCATAATAGGTTATAAATATGCAGCTCAGGCTCATTATGATTGCCTAGGAACAGGGAATCGTAAACTATCAACAACGAATTCAGCAAAATATAACATAGTGCAACATAAACTATAGAAACTCAATTTTCATTTGAAGATAAAATAATGTGTGATCTGAAGTAAATTAACAGAGTAAATTAGGTATTAACAGGTTACAGTTTTAAGTAAGTGACATATCATGAAGCATATAAATATGTAAGATTTTTTGACAGCGGTTTTAAGATTATATAAGCTGTCTTGGCATGAATTATGGATGTCTTTAGAGTATTTACGTATAAGTTTGGGGACAAGTATTGATTCAAATCTCCTACCGTAATCAGTATACATAATTGCATCTCAAACTATATTTGACATCCAGGACTTGTCTGTATTAGTTACAAATATAATTCTTGTGTATTATATTCTTATAAGCCATATACTTTGGGGAAAGCACATTACAAGTTTGGTATATATTAATGTTAGATATCCGTTTACTAAGGTTATTAGTACACACAGATCCATATATTATAAAACTCATAGCTTTCCTTTGAGTTCTACTAATCTTATCAACATGACCGTCATAGGTAAGACCCCATAGCTCAATTCCATACCTTATTAATGATTCTATCAATTTACCGACCTTTTATTTAAAATTAGCGACCGAATCCGATCATGAATTGGCAACACTGGAGATACACCTCTCTGATCTCTATGAGGGTTGGATGATGGGGGGGGGGGAAAGCTGAAAGCGGGGTGGAGGGGAACGGCGAAATGAACAGCACTCCACAGGGTCCAGTGCTTGGTCGAGTGCCGTTTTACCCCGGAACCCCTTGATTCGGCAGTAATCGCACGGCAGCGCTGCAGGAACAAAGGAGGGGAGGGTTGACGGAGAGTTATATACACCAGTAGGGCAGTCCCCGTCCTTCCTCGTGATCGGAGACAAAAGGCCATTAAACGAGAGAAACAGTCTAAAGCGAACGACTGGAAAAGAGAAAAAAATTGTCTGAGGAATGGATTCGTGGAGTCAGTATCCGATGAGTAGAAAGAGTTGCGACAATGGATGACCGTTGAGCTGGGAAAGAGGAACAGAAGAGACTGGTCGAGAGTGAATTGAGTGGGGATGTGGCTTCCATTTCGCGTTCGTCGTGGGAAACGGTCGCGAGGCGACCTCATCGCTTCTCAACCCCTTCGGGAGCTTTACAGCGGCATCGTCAATAGCGGTACTTAGAGAGAGATACCGATTCTCATGGACTTCAATAAATTTGGCCTCATTTTACTCCTCTATGGACAGAATTATGAAACATCAGCATGAAAAAAATACTGTTACTATGTCAGTTTTTTGAAGTGCTATTTAATAATTTTCCAAAAAAATGAAATTGATTCGATAATAAAATTTGTTTTGAAATGTGACATATTTGTATTTTATATACCTAATTTAAAAGAATACTTCCCCAAAGCAGAATGTATTTTATCTTCCTGCAACGGTTGATGCTACTGTCTGTAAAAGAAAGCAAGATACCCGAGTTTGAGATGCTCTATCGTCCAAACGAGGAATTTGATTTCAATGCAGTAAAATTCATAAAAGAGCTTGTTTATTTCTATGTTTGATGATGTACTTTAAAAATCCTCTGCCCGTTAGTATTACCTGTACTTAATTTTTTCTCAAAAAAGTACCCGTTTTTTGCCAGTTGCCGTAAAATCCAGTTGTCCCACTTTGAGCGCTTGGGATACCCGTAATTTTCGTTCCAATAACTTGCAATTTTGGTATAAGAAAGTCAAATCTATTCCTGTTTGCAGGAAACAAATTGTTAATATCTCTAAAATTAAACAAGTCATTGTAGACAACGCAAACATCGGCTACTTCGTAAATAATGTAGTTAATCTAATAATTAAACAGTTAATGTAGTTAAAATACACAATGTTCATATTATGATAAAAAATTATAGAAAAATTATATCTTGATAGAAGCAATAATTTATTAACTGATATAGAATGCACAGTTTTCTGGCTCTATCTTAGCATTTAATTTAATATGAAAATTACAAATATATATTTAAGTTTATCGTGACTATGAAATTGTGCCGTTATGGTGTCCTGAAGTTATGATTCAACAGACCTCATCTATTTTAATCAACAGGTCTTCCCAGTCCCACCCATTTTTAGTGTTTTTTTCGCCATTAAGGGACGTGGGTCTTTATGTAACTCGGTAGGAGTTAAGTGTAGGAGAGGATGATTGAGTCCATATAATCTTCAATTAAAGACATAATTATCGTCGCCATTTTCCCCATGACAGAGCCACATCCGCACCGCCACTGGAACCTTCGTCTTATTTTACGCACTGAATTTCGTACCCCTTATCTCTGCTGAAATAATAGAATCCTGCTGAAAGTAAGCCTGCAACCATTGTACTACATATTTTACGTCTTTTGCCAGAGGAAATATTTTATTTCAGTTTATTCGATGACTGATAAGTAGTTATCTTTCATTTGCGATTTTCGATTTTAAGTTAAATGGATTACACTTACGACTGACTAACCCCCACACAGCATTAAAGAAACTACGTTTTGTTAAGCGTAAGCATTGGCATCTCTCTTCTACATCTACTTCGCTCTGGTTAGGCCACATCTCCATTACCTCGCGGGCATTTGGGGCCCTAGTAATGAAGATTTAACCAAAAAATCATTAAAATACAAAGCAAAGCAACACGCTTCGTTTAAAGCTGCTACGAGGAACATATAGTGTCTCCCAACTTTTAGATGGATTAAGGTGGGAGCCCCTAGAGACGCGGAGACTACATGCTAGGCTTAAAATGCTTGAGAAATTCAGAACTGGTGTGCTTCAGAGCGACACAGAGAATATTATCATGACACTTCACTCCATCTCTAAGTATGAAAGAAGCGATAAAATAAAAGAGATACGTTGCCGAACAGGTAGGTACAAAAACTCGTTCTTTCCGCTAACAATAAGCAACCACAATAAAAGCTGAGCTCCACTAAATACACTCCCATAATACACGTCACCATTTCACCTCCCAAAACGTAACATTTTTACACAGCTAGTCACCTAACACCCCCTACCATACGCCCATGCGGCGGCTTGCAGGGTAATATGTAGATGTAGAACCCTCGCTCTTATCTGATGCAGTTATGTTCTAAAAAGGGCCTGGGAAATTCTGTTTAAAATAACCTTCCCAGCCAAAGGTTGAATCTTTGTCGTCCATCGGTAAAATCCTGGTACCTTTCTCTTCCCCAATTTTTTTACGAATGATATTTTATCTCGTAGTTCTCTTCGTTCCTTTGGAAGTAATAATTTATTGTTCCTTCAGGGTTTTTATTAACAATAGTCAAAGTCTAACTGGTGAGGATGGCACCTTATGAGTGCTAATGTCTCTACAGCTGAAGCACACAGAGCAATGATAGGATTACCAAGTAGCAACAGATTATATTGGCATTGATATTTTTGGAGTTCTTTCGGATGTGAACGCATGCACGCCAAATGAGGCTCATGAAAACAATCCTCCAATATTCCAGCATGTAGATGAACGTTTTATAAATTAATTTTAGATGGATGTGAGGTATTTCTCTGTCCATTCGGAGGACGGAGTCGTGTTGGTTTTATGCTGGGAACAGAAATGCACCTAAGGTTGTTGGATGTTTTTTTTATATAAAAAGGCTGAAATTCGTCATTTTTTTAAATCTGCTCGCTGCATAAGTGTAAAATTTTAGCTATGCATAATGAAACATTACATCAGTGGAATAATTTCCAGCTGAATGATCCTCGCCCCGAAGTATCCAAACGGGGTTTCTCAGACCACTAATCATTCTTTGTGCTGACTCCTTAGAACTCACCAAATTCTTTACTTAGGCTCTTCTTCATCAAAATAGCAGTTCCACTCAAGTAAAATAAGGATTAGTAAACTTCCAACGGAGAGAAATGAAGGCTACTTTGAGCTACCGAGAAAACTTATTCTACTTATTATTTTTAACTTTAAACTTTTCTGTAATGGCTGAATGGAAAAATTGTGACGTATGACGTAAAATTGGGCTAAAACAGAAAAAAAATAATAAAGCTTATTATAGTTACTGAGATTTTGCCAATGTAAAGGCACGGGATTGCACATTCGATATTGTTACCGGTCATGTTCAATTTTTCGTTTATTCACTATCTTTTATCCAGAAAAAATCAAATCTTCAATTTTTTGATGAAAGAATTTATTAAAAATGATTCTCGAAACGTGCGATCAATCTTACTTTTAGCTCTCCGGAATAAATTCGATCATAATATCTTTACTGGTGAAATATCTTTCATTTGTTATAAGTTATAAATAGATATTAATTATAAAAATTAAATTATGAATTGATCACTGTCGCATTGTTTTGTCGATTCACCGCTTGAAAAAAATTGTCAAATGATTTTTTTATTTTCTTTTGGTACAGCCACAGTAGAACTCAAAAGCACCAACATATTAATTTGATATTTCATCACAAAAATAGCGAAGAATTCATAGCACCAAAAATTAACGTCCCTCAAATTTCACACGTTTTCAGCAGAATAATCTTGGCATCTCAAACTTAATGCTAAGTTTCAGCTATTTTTGACGAAAGAAATTCGAATGACATCCCCCACGGTTGCGTGGTTGGATCCGTGACGACTCACCTCGGTAATGAAGAATTTCTCTAATCGTCACTTGACCTTCACGTCACTGTATCAGTAATCTTGGGCTTCTGTTCATTTATTTTGTATATCTAAAGCTTGATTTAAAATGCGAGCCTCCCAGCGGGGTGGCGGGGATGCTCGTTAAATATAAAACAAAAAACAAACTTTGTTCATAACTAAACACGCTCATATCTTACTTACTCTTACTCCCATGGCTATTTGTACCCTAGGTGTTACTTGGCCTCACCAACGCAGTGCCTCCTGTCTTTTGCATGCTCTTCTGTTGTCCCTATCTAGTCTTTCTTCACCTGGTCTTTCCACCACAGTTTAGGCCTGCCACGTGGTCGTCTTCCATTCGGTTTGCCTTCCCATTTCTGGTGTAGGGTGCTGGATTCTTCCCTTCTGATGATGTGGCCGGTCCATCTTAGCCTTCTGCTTGTACCTTCCACCACGATATCTGGCTCCTTGAAAAGACTTCTGATTGACTGAATGTGTTTTATCCTCCATGTGTCGCCTTTTTTATTTGGTCCTTACATAAAATTTTACATAGGATTTTGTTCTCAATGGTAATTAATTTTTTCTCTGTGTTTTTGTCTAAAATCCAGGTTTCAGCTCCATAAAGGAGGACGGGTCTAATTATAGTTTTGTTGATCTTCAGCTTAGTATGGTGAGATGAGATTTTTCACTTTACTACGCTGTTTAGTACATACATGCTTCTGCTGGCAAGGTTTATTCTGTTTTTAATTTCAATATATTCATCACTTTGCGAGCTGACTATGGTTCCTAAGTATTTGAATCAATCCACATGTTCATAGTTGAATTCTATGTCGGTTATGTTTACATCTTCGATTCTCCCTCTTCCAAATTTAAATTGTTTTGTTTTGTTATCATTGATCTTCAATCCCATAGTTTTTGTCTCTTTAATAAGAATTTTAATCATTTCCTGGAGTTCCTCCTTAGTCTCTGCTAGTAATAACACATCGTCAGCAAAAGCAAGTACGCTTAGCTTCTTTCCTTATCTTATGCCATAGTCTGTTTTCTCAAGTTCTTTGAGTGCTCCCTCAAGAGCCATATTGAAAAGTGTAGGTGATATAATATCTTCCTGCCTAACTTTTATTCAATACTAACAGTTTCTTGGTTGGATCTTGGCAGAGGAGTAAGGCAGGGATGCTGTCGGTCGCCGACCTTGTTCAATATATATGTTGAGGACATGATCCATAAATCTGTTGATGGGAGAGAGGAAGGAGTCAGCATTGGAGGTAGGAAGATAAGAAGTATAAGATTCGCAGATGACATGGTGATATTAGCAGATGATATGCAATCACTTCAAAGGTTGATAAAGGTTTTGGAAGTAGGGATGAAGGAATATGGGATGAAGATAAATCTAGGAAAGACAAAGGTGATGCCAGTAAACTGTGAAAATTATACGAGTGTGAAAATAAATGAAGGTGTAATAGGAAAAGTGAAAAGCTACCGGTACCTAGGAACGATGGTGACAGACGACTGGAGAAGTATTGCAGAAATAAAAGCAAGGATAGCAATGGCAAAAGAGGCCTTCAGCCAGATGAAAAACTTGCTATGCAATAAAAGCCTGGATCTGGAGCTGAGAAAGAGACTAGCTAAATGCTATTCATGGAGCGTTTTCATGTATGGATGTGAAGCGTGGACATTAGGTAAGAGGGAAAGGAATGGAATAGAAGCTTATGAAATGTGGGTGTGGAGAAGGATGGGAAAAGTAAGATGGGTAGATAAGATGAGAAATGAAGAGGTTTTGAGCAAAGTAAAAGAAGGAAGATCGCTCCTAAAGGAAATAAGGAAAAGGAAAGGAAACTGGTTGGGCCATGTGATGAGAGAGAAAAGTATAATAACTGTGGCACTTGAGGGTTCAATTGAAGGAAAGAAAAAGAGAGGAAGGAGAAGAATTAAATTGGTGGATCAGGTGATGAACATCAGCTATGATGAAGCAAAGAAGGAAGCTCGGGACAGAAGCGGATGGAGACAGCAGTGGTGTACGGGACCTGCCAGCAGGCAGAACACCAGATTATGATGACTAACAGTTTCTAAAATTTCTCTCTCTTTTATGTCAATGGTAGATGAGTACTCATTTTCTATTATGACCTTACATTTAGAGCCTCTAATACTTGAGCTGGCTAATTTGATTAGTTTTTTTGGCGCTCGTATCTTAATTATATCAAAAGTATCAATCTGATGATTCATGCACACTTTGTACCTCTCTTACTATAAAATGTTAAGAGACAGAGCAGATAGTGTAGGAAGACGTATAGTGATGATGGGATTGGAGAGTCATTGCGCTCAGCGATTGATGGCGAAAATCCGAATTTACAAGATTGGAAGGGTACCGAGCCCTCATGGAAAGCGGTGGGCAAAGTGGAGCTGGGTAACGATGGGTGAGTTCTCGGTTCACCCCAAAAAAAAAACAAGTACAGCAGTTGAGGCTCACTTTACGAAACCTGGTGTTTGATTTTTACAAAGTGAGACTTGATTTTTTTCCTATTGGAAAAGAAAATCTGAGCCTCGCCTGCTGCATTTTATCTCCGGATTTTTGCCGCAGTCGATCCTCTTTAAACAAAACCCGTTATTTCGCGGCCATTTCCCGCTCATCCCCCACGGATACGTGGTTGGATCCGTGACCACTCAGCGTACGATGATGCACCCAAGGAGGTTTGCCGGTCGGGATTTAGTCATCAAGAGCTTTCCCCTTCCTTTATCCGGGAAAATTGGCTCTCTTGCGCCCCTCTCACCATTTAGAGCATTCACAGGAAAAATAGGCGTTAATCATTTAGAATACCCTTATCATTATCTTGCGGGGTGGCAAAGCAAATATTGAGTGAAAGTTCGGCGGGCTAGCTATTAATTCAGATGTATAATGTCAGTTTTACCCGCCAGCCGGCCTGTTTCGAGGAAAATACACTGGTACACATTGAAACTCACTCTTCGATTTGATTATTACACGAGTGATTCAAAGATAAGAGCCTAAAGTCAACCGTGGAATGCGTCTTCACTTAAAACCCTCTTTGAATTGCCGCATAAAACGTACCAGTATCACGTGACCCACACTGGTGCCACTTTTCCTGTCTCGCTTGGCAATTTGCACGCTTTATACCTTTCGTATATATACAAGCTGATTTTTAATTTCTCGTTTAATGTAAAATTCTATGAATATAGTATATTATTTTCTAGCTTTGAAAACCTGATAGCTTTCTTCCATCGAGGCCTGGTCTTCCTTCTTTCCACGTTCCTTGCGTATATATCGAATGGAGGAATCGATCTTTTTTTGGTGAACTGGTGAGCGAAGCGAACTTGGCCCACTAATTTTTTTCCCACTAAATGAAATCGGCAGTGCTGCCAACAGTAACGGGTTTCGCACCAATTAAAACATTAATATCTCCTAATCCCTCATTAATTTCTTTATGAAACTTCCCAAAGTTATTAAATATACATTTACCTATTTAATAAATTAGTCAACACCTTTAAAAAAATCCTCGTTTAGGAATTATTGTATTACGAACATGTGAGGAATAATCTTGGAAAACACAACATTTAAAAGGTTAATTTCTCCTAATCCCAGCTTACGATTTCATTGGAACTAACACAAATGGTTAATAAAATCTATACTAAACAGAATTATTACATCGCATTACCATAAACAATCTCGTTTAGGTAGTGTAATATGATAAACATGGGCTATTTCCTCTTCGAAAACAGTAAAGTTATAACGTTTATTTCTCCATACCCACGAGTACAACATTATTTAAACTAACACCATTTCTTAAAAATAGCATTACCAACAACACCCAATGCATAAAATCTCTAATAACGACTTCGTTTAGACACTGCACTATCACGAACATATGCTAAATGTAAACGGAAAACACTAAAGTTTAAACATAAATATCTCCATAAATTAATGATGAATTTTTACGAAACTTTCACATTTTGTTAACAATACTATTCCCAATACAACGTATTAAATATCATCTTGAAGCAAGCCTTTGTTTAAGAACTGTACCCTTACAAACACGGGACAAATTAGTGGGGAAACGAACGAGAAGAATGTCAACGGAGGCTAATTTTTAAAAATTTATTTCTCCCAAATGGAAGTATGTCACTTAAATGAAACTACTGCAGCTCTTTTATATAACAATCACTAATGACAACATATATTCAGAATCACCATACACGACTTAGTTTAGTAACTGTACTATTCCGAACAATTGAGTAAAGTAAACGGAATACACTAAAGTTTAAACATTAAAATCTCCATAAATTAATGATGAATTTTTACGAAACTATCACATTTTGTTAAAAATACTGTTCTCAATACAACGTATCAAATATCATCTTGAAGCAAGCCTTTGTTTAAGAACTATACCCTTACAAACACGGGACAAATTAGTGGGAAAACGAACGAGAAGAATGTCAACGGAGGCTAATTTTTAAAAATTTATTTCTCCCAAATGGAAGTATGTCACTTAAATGAAACCACTGCAGCTCTTTTATATAACAATCACTAATGACAACCTATATTCAGAATCACCATATGCGACCTTCTTTAGTAACTGTACTATTCCGAACAATTGAGTAAAGTAAACGGAATACAGTAAAGTTTAAACATTAATATCTCCATAAATTAATGATGAATTTTTACGAAACTATCACATTTTGTTAACAATACTATTCCCAATACAACGTATTAAATATCATCTTGAAGCAAGCCTTTGTTTAAGAACTATACCCATACAAACACGGGACAAATTAGTGGGAAAACGAACGAGAAGAATGTCAACGGAGGCTAATTTTTAAAAATTTATTTCTCCCAAATGGAAGTATGTCACTTAAATGAAACCACTGCAGCTCTTTTATATAACAATCACTAATTACAACCTATATTCAGAATCACCATATACGACTTAGTTTAGTAACTGTACTATTCCGAACAATTGAGTAAAGTAAACGGAATACACTAAAGTTTAAACATTAAAATCTCCATAAATTAATGATGAATTTTTACGAAACTATCACATTTTGTTAACAATACTGTTCCCAATACAACGTATTAAATACCATCTTGAAGCAAGCCTTTGTTTAAGAACTATACCCTTACAAACACGGGACAAATTAGTGGGAAAACGAACGAGAAGAATGTCAACGGAGGCTAATTTTTAAAAATTTATTTATCCCAAATGGAAGTATGTCACTTAAATGAAACCACTGCAGCTCTTTTATATAACAATCACTAATGACAACCTATATTCAGAATCACCATATGCGACCTTCTTTAGTAACTGTACTATTCCGAACAATTGAGTAAAGTAAACGGAATACAGTAAAGTTTAAACATTAATATCTCCATAAATTAATGATGAATTTTTACGAAACTATCACATTTTGTTAACAATACTGTTCCCAATACAACGTATTAAACACCATCTTGAAGCAAGCCTTTGTTTAAGAACTATACCCTTACAAACACGGGACAAATTAGTGGGAAAACGAACGAGAAGAATGTCAACGGAGGCTAATTTTTAAAAATTTATTTCTCCCAAATGGAAGTATGTCGCTTAAATGAAACTACTGCAGCTCTTTTATATAACAATCACTAATTACAACCTATACTCAGAATCACCATACACGACTTAGTTTAGTAACTGTACTATTCCGAACAATTGAGTAAAGTAAACGGAATACACTAAAGTTTAAACATTAAAATCTCCATAAATTAATGATGAAATTTTACGAAACTATCACATTTTGTTGACAATATTATTCTCAATACAACGTATCAAATATCATCTTGAAGCAAGCCTTTGTTTAAGAACTATACCCTTACAAACACGGGACAAATTAGTGGGAAAACGAACGAGAAGAATGTCAACGGAGGCTAATTTTTAAAAATTTATTTCTCCCAAATGGAAGTATGTCACTTAAATGAAACCACTGCAGCTCTTTTATATAACAATCGCTAATTACAACCTATATTCAGAATCACCATATGCGACTTAGTTTAGTAACTGTACTATTCCGAACAATTGAGTAAAGTAAACGGAATACACTAAAGTTTAAACATTAATATCACCATAAATTAATGATGAATTTTTACGAAACTATCACATTTTGTTAACAATACTATTCCCAATACAACGTATTAAATATCATCTTGAAGCAAGCCTTTGTTTAAGAACTGTACGTATGGGTATAGTTCTTAAACAAAGGCTTGCTTCAAGATGATATTTAATACGTTATATTGGGAATAGTATTGTTAACAAAATGTGATAGTTTCGTAAAAATTCATCATTAATTTATGGAGATATTAATGTTTAAACTTTACTGTATTCCGTTTACTTTACTCAATTGTTCGGAATAGTACAGTTACTAAAGAAGGTCGCATATGGTGATTCTGAATATAGGTTGTCATTAGTGATTGTTATATAAAAGAGCTGCAGTGTTTTCATTTAAGTGACATACTTCCATTTGGGAGAAATAAATTTTTAAAAATTAGCCTCCGTTGACATTCTTCTCGTTCGTTTTCCCACTAATTTGTCCCGTGTTTGTAAGGGTATAGTTCTTAAACAAAGGCTTGCTTCAAGATGATATTTAATACGTTGTATTGGGAATAGTATTGTTAACAAAATGTGATAGTTTCGTAAAAATTCATCATTAATTTATGGTGATATTAATGTTTAAACTTTAGTGTATTCCGTTTACTTTACTCAATTGTTCGGAATAGTACAGTTACTAAACTAAGTCGCATATGGTGATTCTGAATATAGGTTGTCATTAGTGATTGTTATATAAAAGAGCTGCAGTGGTTTCATTTAAGTGACATACTTCCATTTGGGAGAAATAAATTTTTAAAAATTAGCCTCCGTTGACATTCTTCTCGTTCGTTTTCCCACTAATTTGTCCCGTGTTTGTAAGGGTATAGTTCTTAAACAAAGGCTTGCTTCCAGATGATATTTGATACGTTGTATTGAGAACAGTATTGTTAACAAAATGTGAAAGTTTCGTAAAAATTCATCATTAATTTATGGAGATTTTAATGTTTAAACTTTAGTGTATTCCGTTTACTTTACTCAATTGTTCGGAATAGTACAGTTACTAAACTAAGTCGCATATGGTGATTCTGAATATAGGTTGTCATTAGTGATTGTTATATAAAAGAGCTGCAGTGGTTTCATTTAAGTGACATACTTCCATTTGGGAGAAATAAATTTTTAAAAATTAGCCTCCGTTGACATTCTTCTCGTTCGTTTTCCCACTAATTTGTCCCGTGTTTGTAAGGGTATAGTTCTTAAACAAAGGCTTGCATCAAGATGATATTTAATACGTTGTATTGGGAATAGTATTGTTAACAAAATGTGATAGTTTCGTAAAAATTCATCATTAATTTATGGAGATTTTAATGTTTAAACTTTAGTGTATTCCGTTTACTTTACTCAATTGTTCGGAATAGTACAGTTACTAAAGTAAGTCGCATATGGTGATTCTGAATATAGGTTGTCATTAGTGATTGTTATATAAAAGAGCTGCAGTGGTTTCATTTAAGTGACATACTTCCATTTGGGAGAAATAAATTATTAAAAATTAGCCTCCGTTGACATTCTTCTCGTTCGTTTTCCCACTAATTTGTCCCGTGTTTGTAAGGGTATAGTTCTTAAACAAAGGCTTGCTTCAAGATGGTATTTAATACGTTGTATTGGGAACAGTTATGTTAACAAAATTTGATAGTTTCGTAAAAATTTATCATTAATTTATGGAGATTTTAATGTTTAAACTTTAGTGTATTCCGTTTACTTTACTCAATTGTTCGGAATAGTACAGTTACTAAAATAAGTCGTGTATGGTGATTCTGAATATAGGTTGTAATTAGTGATTGTTATATAAAAGAGCTGCAGTGGATTCATTTAAGTGACATACTTCCATTTGGGATAAATAAATTTTTAAAAATTAGCCTCCGTTGACATTCTTCTCGTTCGTTTTCCCACTAATTTGTCCCGTGTTTGTAAGGGTATAGTTCATAAACAAAGGCTTGCTTCAAGATGATATTTAATACGTTGTATTGAGAACAGTATTGTTAACAAAATGTGAAAGTTTCGTAAAAATTCATCATTAATTTATGGAGATTTTAATGTTTAAACTTTAGTGTATTCCGTTTACTTTACTCAATTGTTCGGAATAGTACAGTTACTAAACTAAGTCGCATATGGTGATTCTGAATATAGGTTGTCATTAGTGATTGTTATATAAAAGAGCTGCAGTGGTTTCATTTAAGTGACATACTTCCATTTGGGAGAAATAAATTTTTAAAAATTAGCCTCCGTTGACATTCTTCTCGTTCGTTTTCCCACTAATTTGTCCCGTGTTTGTAAGGGTATAGTTCTTAAACAAAGGCTTGCTTCAAGATGATATTTAATACGTTGTATTGAGAACAGTATTGTTAACAAAATGTGAAAGTTTCGTAAAAATTCATCATTAATTTATGGAGATTTTAATGTTTAAACTTTAGTGTATTCCGTTTACTTTACTCAATTGTTCGGAATAGTACAGTTACTAAACTAAGTCGCATATGGTGATTCTGAATATAGGTTGTCATTAGTGATTGTTATATAAAAGAGCTGCAGTGGTTTCATTTAAGTGACATACTTCCATTTGGGAGAAATAAATTTTTAAAAATTAGCCTCCGTTGACATTCTTCTCGTTCGTTTTCCCACTAATTTGTCCCGTGTTTGTAAGGGTATAGTTCTTAAACAAAGGCTTGCTTCAAGATGGTATTTAATACGTTGTATTGGCAATAGTATTTTTAACAAAATGTGAAAGTTTCGTAAAAATTCATCATTAATTTATGGAGATATTAATGTTTAAACTTTAGTGTATTCCGTTTACTTTACTCAATTGTTCGGAATAGTACAGTTACTAAACTAAGTCGCATATGGTGATTCTGAATATAGGTTGTCATTATTGATTGTTATATAAAGGGCTGCAGTGGTTTCATTTAAGTGACATACTTCCATTTGGGAGAAATAAATTTTTAAAAATTAGCCTCCGTTGACATTCTTCTCGTTCGTTTTCCCACTAATTTGTCCCGTGTTTGTAAGGGTATAGTTCTTAAACAAAGGCTTGCTTCAAGATGATATTTAATACGTTGTATTGGGAATAGTATTGTTAACAAAATGTGATAGTTTCGTAAAAATTTATCATTAATTTATGGTGATATTAATGTTTAAACTTTAGTGTATTCCGTTTACTTTACTCAATTGTTCGGAATAGTACAGTTACTAAACTAAGTCGCATATGGTGATTCTGAATATAGGTTGTCATTAGTGATTGTTATATAAAAGAGCTGCAGTGTTTTCATTTAAGTGACATACTTCCATTTGGGAGAAATAAATTTTTAAAAATTAGCCTCCGTTGACATTCTTCTCGTTCGTTTTCCCACTAATTTGTCCCGTGTTTGTAAGGGTATAGTTCTTAAACAAAGGCTTGCTTCAAGATGATATTTAATACGTTGTATTGGGAATAGTATTGTTAACAAAATGTGATAGTTTCGTAAAAATTCATCATTAATTTATGGTGATATTAATGTTTAAACTTTAGGGTATTCCGTTTACTTTACTCAATTGTTCGGAATAGTACAGTTACTAAACTAAGTCGCATATGGTGATTCTGAATATAGGTTGTCATTAGTGATTGTTATATAAAAGAGCTGCAGTGGTTTCATTTAAGTGACATACTTCCATTTGGGAGAAATAAATTTTTAAAAATTAGCCTCCGTTGACATTCTTCTCGTTCGTTTTCCCACTAATTTGTCCCGTGTTTGTAAGGGTATAGTTCTTAAACAAAGGCTTGCTTCCAGATGATATTTGATACGTTGTATTGAGAACAGTATTGTTAACAAAATGTGAAAGTTTCGTAAAAATTCATCATTAATTTATGGAGATTTTAATGTTTAAACTTTAGTGTATTCCGTTTACTTTACTCAATTGTTCGGAATAGTACAGTTACTAAACTAAGTCGCATATGGTGATTCTGAATATAGGTTGTCATTAGTGATTGTTATATAAAAGAGCTGCAGTGGTTTCATTTAAGTGACATACTTCCATTTGGGAGAAATAAATTTTTAAAAATTAGCCTCCGTTGACATTCTTCTCGTTCGTTTTCCCACTAATTTGTCCCGTGTTTGTAAGGGTATAGTTCTTAAACAAAGGCTTGCTTCCAGATGATATTTGATACGTTGTATTGAGAACAGTATTGTTAACAAAATGTGAAAGTTTCGTAAAAAATCATCATTAATTTATGGAGATTTTAATGTTTAAACTTTAGTGTATTCCGTTTACTTTACTCAATTGTTCGGAATAGTACAGTTACTAAACTAAGTCGCATATGGTGATTCTGAATATAGGTTGTCATTAGTGATTGTTATATAAAAGAGCTGCAGTGGTTTCATTTAAGTGACATACTTCCATTTGGGAGAAATAAATTTTTAAAAATTAGCCTCCGTTGACATTCTTCTCGTTCGTTTTCCCACTAATTTGTCCCGTGTTTGTAAGGGTATAGTTCTTAAACAAAGGCTTGCATCAAGATGATATTTAATACGTTGTATTGGGAATAGTATTGTTAACAAAATGTGATAGTTTCGTAAAAATTCATCATTAATTTATGGAGATTTTAATGTTTAAACTTTAGTGTATTCCGTTTACTTTACTCAATTGTTCGGAATAGTACAGTTACTAAAGTAAGTCGCATATGGTGATTCTGAATATAGGTTGTCATTAGTGATTGTTATATAAAAGAGCTGCAGTGGTTTCATTTAAGTGACATACTTCCATTTGGGAGAAATAAATTATTAAAAATTAGCCTCCGTTGACATTCTTCTCGTTCGTTTTCCCACTAATTTGTCCCGTGTTTGTAAGGGTATAGTTCTTAAACAAAGGCTTGCTTCAAGATGGTATTTAATACGTTGTATTGGGAACAGTTATGTTAACAAAATTTGATAGTTTCGTAAAAATTTATCATTAATTTATGGAGATTTTAATGTTTAAACTTTAGTGTATTCCGTTTACTTTACTCAATTGTTCGGAATAGTACAGTTACTAAAATAAGTCGTGTATGGTGATTCTGAATATAGGTTGTAATTAGTGATTGTTATATAAAAGAGCTGCAGTGGATTCATTTAAGTGACATACTTCCATTTGGGATAAATAAATTTTTAAAAATTAGCCTCCGTTGACATTCTTCTCGTTCGTTTTCCCACTAATTTGTCCCGTGTTTGTAAGGGTATAGTTCATAAACAAAGGCTTGCTTCAAGATGATATTTAATACGTTGTATTGAGAACAGTATTGTTAACAAAATGTGAAAGTTTCGTAAAAATTCATCATTAATTTATGGAGATTTTAATGTTTAAACTTTAGTGTATTCCGTTTACTTTACTCAATTGTTCGGAATAGTACAGTTACTAAACTAAGTCGCATATGGTGATTCTGAATATAGGTTGTCATTAGTGATTGTTATATAAAAGAGCTGCAGTGGTTTCATTTAAGTGACATACTTCCATTTGGGAGAAATAAATTTTTAAAAATTAGCCTCCGTTGACATTCTTCTCGTTCGTTTTCCCACTAATTTGTCCCGTGTTTGTAAGGGTATAGTTCTTAAACAAAGGCTTGCTTCAAGATGGTATTTAATACGTTGTATTGGGAATAGTATTGTTAACAAAATGTGATAGTTTCGTAAAAATTCATCATTAATTTATGGTGATATTAATGTTTAAACTTTAGTGTATTCCGTTTACTTTACTCAATTGTTCGGAATAGTACAGTTACTAAACTAAGTCGCATATGGTGATTCTGAATATAGGTTGTCATTATTGATTGTTATATAAAGGGCTGCAGTGGTTTCATTTAAGTGACATACTTCCATTTGGGAGAAATAAATTTTTAAAAATTAGCCTCCGTTGACATTCTTCTCGTTCGTTTTCCCACTAATTTGTCCCGTGTTTGTAAGGGTATAGTTCTTAAACAAAGGCTTGCTTCAAGATGATATTTAATACGTTGTATTGGGAATAGTATTGTTAACAAAATGTGATAGTTTCGTAAAAATTTATCATTAATTTATGGTGATATTAATGTTTAAACTTTAGTGTATTCCGTTTACTTTACTCAATTGTTCGGAATAGTACAGTTACTAAACTAAGTCGCATATGGTGATTCTGAATATAGGTTGTCATTAGTGATTGTTATATAAAAGAGCTGCAGTGGTTTCATTTAAGTGACATACTTCCATTTGGGAGAAATAAATTTTTAAAAATTAGCCTCCGTTGACATTCTTCTCGTTCGTTTTCCCACTAATTTGTCCCGTATTTGTAAGGGTATAGTTCTTAAACAAAGGCTTGCTTCAAGATGATATTTAATACGTTGTATTGAGAACAGTATTGTTAACAAAATGTGAAAGTTTCGTAAAAATTCATCATTAATTTATGGAGATTTTAATGTTTAAACTTTAGTGTATTCCGTTTACTTTACTCAATTGTTCGGAATAGTACAGTTACTAAACTAAGTCGCATATGGTGATTCTGAATATATGTTGTCATTAGTTATTGTTATATAAAAGAGCTGCAGTGGTTTCATTTAAGTGACATACTTCCATTTGGGAGAAATAAATTTTTAAAAATTAGCCTCCGTTGACATTCTTCTCGTTCGTTTTCCCACTAATTTGTCCCGTGTTTGTAAGGATATAGTTCTTAAACAAAGGCTTGCATCAAGATGATATTTAATACATTGTATTGGGAATAGTATTGTTAACAAAATGTGATAGTTTCGTAAAAATTCATCATTAATTTATGGAGATTTTAATGTTTAAACTTTAGTGTATTCCGTTTACTTTACTCAATTGTTCGGAATAGTACAGTTACTAAAGTAAGTCGCATATGGTGATTCTGAATATAGGTTGTCATTAGTGATTGTTATATAAAAGAGCTGCAGTGGTTTCATTTAAGTGACATACTTCCATTTGGGAGAAATAAATTATTAAAAATTAGCCTCCGTTTACATTCTTCTCGTTCGTTTTCCCACTAATTTGTCCCGTGTTTGTAAGGGTATAGTTCTTAAACAAAGGCTTGCTTCAAGATGGTATTTAATACGTTGTATTGGGAACAGTATTGTTAACAAAATTTGATAGTTTCGTAAAAATTTATCATTAATTTATGGAGATTTTAATGTTTAAACTTTAGTGTATTCCGTTTACTTTACTCAATTGTTCGGAATAGTACAGTTACTAAAATAAGTCGTGTATGGTGATTCTGAATATAGGTTGTAATTAGTGATTGTTATATAAAAGAGCTGCAGTGGTTTCATTTAAGTGACATACTTCCATTTGGGATAAATAAATTTTTAAAAATTAGCCTCCGTTGACATTCTTCTCGTTCGTTTTCCCACTAATTTGTCCCGTGTTTGTAAGGGTATAGTTCTTAAACAAAGGCTTGCTTCAAGATGATATTTAATACGTTGTATTGAGAACAGTATTGTTAACAAAATGTGAAAGTTTCGTAAAAATTCATCATTAATTTATGGAGATTTTAATGTTTAAACTTTAGTGTATTCCGTTTACTTTACTCAATTGTTCGGAATAGTACAGTTACTAAACTAAGTCGCATATGGTGATTCTGAATATAGGTTGTCATTAGTGATTGTTATATAAAAGAGCTGCAGTGGTTTCATTTAAGTGACATACTTCCATTTGGGAGAAATAAATTTTTAAAAATTAGCCTCCGTTGACATTCTTCTCGTTCGTTTTCCCACTAATTTGTCCCGTGTTTGTAAGGGTATAGTTCTTAAACAAAGGCTTGCTTCAAGATGGTATTTAATACGTTGTATTGGGAATAGTATTGTTAACAAAATGTGATAGTTTCGTAAAAATTCATCATTAATTTATGGAGATATTAATGTTTAAACTTTAGTGTATTCCGTTTACTTTACTCAATTGTTCGGAATAGTACAGTTACTAAACTAAGTCGCATATGGTGATTCTGAATATAGGTTGTCATTATTGATTGTTATATAAAGGGCTGCAGTGGTTTCATTTAAGTGACATACTTCCATTTGGGAGAAATAAATTTTTAAAAATTAGCCTCCGTTGACATTCTTCTCGTTCGTTTTCCCACTAATTTGTCCCGTGTTTGTAAGGGTATAGTTCTTAAACAAAGGCTTGCTTCAAGATGGTATTTAATACGTTGTATTGGGAATAGTATTGTTAACAAAATGTGATAGTTTCGTAAAAATTCATCATTAATTTATGGTGATATTAATGTTTAAACTTTAGTGTATTCCGTTTACTTTACTCAATTGTTCGGAATAGTACAGTTACTAAACTAAGTCGCATATGGTGATTCTGAATATAGGTTGTCATTATTGATTGTTATATAAAGGGCTGCAGTGGTTTCATTTAAGTGACATACTTCCATTTGGGAGAAATAAATTTTTAAAAATTAGCCTCCGTTGACATTCTTCTCGTTCGTTTTCCCACTAATTTGTCCCGTGTTTGTAAGGGTATAGTTCTTAAACAAAGGCTTGCTTCAAGATGATATTTAATACGTTGTATTGGGAATAGTATTGTTAACAAAATGTGATAGTTTCGTAAAAATTTATCATTAATTTATGGTGATATTAATGTTTAAACTTTAGTGTATTCCGTTTACTTTACTCAATTGTTCGGAATAGTACAGTTACTAAACTAAGTCGTGTTTGGTGATTCTGAGTATAGGTTGTAATTAGTGATTGTTATATAAAAGAGCTGCAGTGGTTTCATTTAAGTGACATACTTCCATTTGGGAGAAATAAATTTTTAAAAATTAGCCTCCGTTGACATTCATCTCGTTCGTTTTCCCACTAATTTGTCCCGTGTTTGTAAGGGTACAGTTCTTAAACAAAGGCTTGCTTCAAGATGATATTTAATACGTTGTATTGGGAACAGTATTGTTAACAAAATGTGAAAGTTTCGTAAAAATTCATTATTAATTTATGGAGATATTTATGTTTAAACTTTAGTGTTTTCCGTTTACTTTACTCAATTGTTCGGAATAGTACAGTTACTAAAATAAGTCGTGTATGGTGATTCTGAATATAGGTTGTAATTAGTGATTGTTATATAAAAGAGCTGCAGTGGATTCATTTAAGTGACATACTTCCATTTGGGAGAAATAAATTTTTAAAAATTAGCCTCCGTTGACATTCTTCTCGTTCGTTTTCCCACTAATTTGTCCCGTGTTTGTAAGGGTATAGTTCTTAAACAAAGGCTTGCTTCAAGATGATATTTAATACGTTGTATTGAGAACAGTATTGTTAACAAAATGTGAAAGTTTCGTAAAAATTCATCATTAATTTATGGAGATTTTAATGTTTAAACTTTAGTGTATTCCGTTTACTTTACTCAATTGTTCGGAATAGTACAGTTACTAAACTAAGTCGCATATGGTGATTCTGAATATAGGTTGTCATTAGTGATTGTTATATAAAAGAGCTGCAGTGGTTTCATTTAAGTGACATACTTCCATTTGGGATAAATAAATTTTTAAAAATTAGCCTCCGTTGACATTCTTCTCGTTCGTTTTCCCACTAATTTGTCCCGTGTTTGTAAGGGTATAGTTCTTAAACAAAGGCTTGCTTCAAGATGATATTTAATACGTTGTATTGAGAACAGTATTGTTAACAAAATGTGAAAGTTTCGTAAAAATTCATCATTAAATTATGGAGATTTTAATGTTTAAACTTTAGTGTATTCCGTTTACTTTACTCAATTGTTCGGAATAGTACAGTTACTAAACTAAGTCGCATATGGTGATTCTGAATATAGGTTGTCATTAGTGATTGTTATATAAAAGAGCTGCAGTGGTTTCATTTAAGTGACATACTTCCATTTGGGAGAAATAAATTATTAAAAATTAGCCTCCGTTGACATTCTTCTCGTTCGTTTTCCCACTAATTTGTCCCGTGTTTGTAAGGGTATAGTTCTTAAACAAAGGCTTGCATCAAGATGATATTTAATACGTTGTATTGGGAATAGTATTGTTAACAAAATGTGAAAGTTTCGTAAAATTTCATCATTAATTTATGGAGATATTAATGTTTAAACTTTAGTGTATTCCGTTTACTTTACTCAATTGTTCGGAATAGTACAGTTACTAAACTAAGTCGCATATGGTGATTCCGAATATAGGTTGTCATTAGTGATTGTTATATAAAAGAGCTGCAGTGGTTTCATTTAAGTGACATACTTCCATTTGGGAGAAATAAATTTTTAAAAATTAGCCTCCGTTGACATTCATCTCGTTCGTTTTCCCACTAATTTGTCCCGTGTTTGTAAGGGTATAGTTCTTAAACAAAGGCTTGCTTCAAGATGGTATTTAATACGTTGTATTGGGAACAGTATTGTTAACAAAATGTGAAAGTTTCGTAAAAATTCATCATTAATTTATGGAGATATTAATGTTTAAACTTTAGTGTATTCCGTTTACTTTACTCAATTGTTCGGAATAGTACAGTTACTAAACTAAGTCGTGTATGGTGATTCTGAATATAGGTTGTCATTAGTGATTGTTATATAAAAGAGCTGCAGTAGTTTCATTTAAGTGACATACTTCCATTTGGGAGAAATAAATTTTTAAAAATTAGCCTCCGTTGACATTCTTCTCGTTCGTTTCCCCACTAATTTGTCCCGTGTTTGTAAGGGTACAGTTCTTAAACAAAGGCTTACTTCAAGATGATATTTAATACGTTGTATTGGGAATAGTATTGTTAACAAAATGTGAAAGTTTCGTAAAAATTCATCATTAATTTATGGAGATATTTATGTTTAAACTTTAGTGTTTTCCGTTTACATTTAGCATATGTTCGTGATAGTGCAGTGTCTAAACGAAGTCGTTATTAGAGATTTTATGCATTGGGTGTTGTTGGTAATGCTATTTTTAAGAAATGGTGTTAGTTTAAATAATGTTGTACTCGTGGGTATGGAGAAATAAACGTTATAACTTTACTGTTTTCGAAGAGGAAATAGCCCATGTTTATCATATTACACTACCTAAACGAGATTGTTTATGGTAATGCGATGTAATAATTCTGTTTAGTATAGATTTTATTAACCATTTGTGTTAGTTCCAATGAAATCGTAAGCTGGGATTAGGAGAAATTAACCTTTTAAATGTTGTGTTTTCCAAGATTATTCCTCACATGTTCGTAATACAATAATTCCTAAACGAGGATTTTTTTAAAGGTGTTGACTAATTTATTAAATAGGTAAATGTATATTTAATAACTTTGGGAAGTTTCATAAAGAAATTAATGAGGGATTAGGAGATATTAATGTTTTAATTGGTGCGAAACCCGTTACTGTTGGCAGCACTGCCGATTTCATTTAGTGGGAAAAAAATTAGTGGGCCAAGTTCGCTTCGCTGAACTGGTGAACCGTTCCATTTGCTTCGAAAGCAGAATGTTCCCTCGTTCAAATTTCGACGTCAGACGGTGGGGTCGTCGGCTCTTCTTTTGAGGATAAAGAGTTTTCCCAATTAAAATTCGTCTGTAATGAAGAATTTCTCTAACCGTTACTTCGTATTTGGTGTTTCTTGACCTCTACGTCACTGTAACAGTGATCTTGGGCGTCTGTTCATTCATTATTCATCTCAATTATCCGAGGGTACCTAATGAGGATTATTAGTCGATATGTCAGATATTCTTGAAAATGGTGAAGCAGTGGAAGGGGAGATCATAAAAAAACATAAGAAAGAGAGAAAGGAACTTCAAGGTAGCTTAAGGACTTATCTGTGTTATCTGTTCCTTATAATAATTTGCTAAACCGTGAATTCCCGGTGCCATCGACTCCTGACACTAGTTCCTTTGGTTTTTCCCATTGCAGGAAAAATATTAGCGTTGAAAAAGTCTTCCAACAAGTTTGATAAAAAGAGAAAGAAGGAGGTACTAGAAGAAATCGCTAGGCTTGAATCAGAGCTCGACTTAAAACAAGAGGAAGAATTGAATAAGCTCAAAGCAAAAACCTCAGATGTGAGTACATAATCTTCACTGCATTAAATTAAAGTGGAAAAAATAAATCCAGAATTAATCAAATAGTTGGCTCAAATTACATGCACTGCAGGCGACATTTGGCTTGATAGTTGCCTTGCTATGATTTCTGATTCCTCCTGTTTCATTTCAGGTTGCCGACCTTTCGACTGGAATTGAAAATGTTGAATTAAATGTACCTGATTTAGACCCGGTTTTGGATCCTGTGGATAAGGTGGAAGATGACACACCTATGGGGACCAACCATCAACGGGTGTCAAAAGCTCAGAGACGCCGTGATAAACGATCTACTCAGCAGAAAGAACGCAGCGAGCGGATTGCGTTGGAGGAAGCCGAGGCGGCAATTAATGGACCACGAGCAATAGAAGGGCGCGCTATTGGGAAACTTCTTAGCAGCCGGAATCTTGAGCTGCATCAAATTCCATCGGATGGCAACTGGTGGGTTATCAGTGTGTGGATTGCTACTTCTCTCCTCTCCATTCTCTTTTCAGCCAATTCCTTCAACCAATCTTCAGTTTCTTATTCTAATTTCCCTATTTATGAGGGTAACCGTATTTTCATTCTCCGAAATCGGGGCATGACATGTTTAAAAAGACTAAAGGCAATAGGAACCGGAACTGTTTGTAAAAGTTAAGCGAATTATGTGTAGTTATTTAATTTTTTATTGCAATTGCACAAAGGGTTTTTCTTGCAGCTGCTTGTTTTTAGTACATCTGAGTTTAGTACACCTGAGTATTTTGTCTAATCTCGTTACTAAGGAGCTGGCTGAACCCTGCCACGCCATTCCCAACTCCCTTTGGAAAAGTTAAACAATAACATTGCTCAGTTATGCTTCTATCACCAATGTTCTTTTCAACCTAGAGAAATGCTTATTGCAAGTGAAGAGTCTTGCAGGACATATGATACTACTGTATACAATGTGATCCATTGAAATATTTATTTCCAAGCATTTTTATTGTATATTCCACCAAGCTGTGGACATTGGGCCTTAGTGAGGCTTTACGGGACATTTCACTGTCAGCTGGGTAAAATTTTCCAGCTAGCGTGACACCGAAACTGGCCAATACGTGACATAATGTTGGCATACTTGCTTCATATTTTCTCTCCTAGGTCATCCTCATGATTTTTCAGATAATATCTAATGAGCCTACTTTACCTCCCAGAGATTTCATAATGTAACTTTTCTACCCATTTCATCGTGGATCATCTTAAATTCAAAAAGTTGAAGGTTGCCATGTTAGGAAGATAATGTATAATTACCCGTTACCTATTGTATTACTTATTCAATGTTTATCCTCCATCCATTTGTTTTACTTCAATCTTTGATGGCAAACATACTTAATCCTTTCTAGATTTTCAATCTTCTTGGAGAGAATTGCTATGCTAGTAAAGCATGGTTTGGTGATTTTTTCCTCATGTAATTATACTCCTGTTTTTAATTTTACTTCTATGTCAACCTTTCTCTCTGCAGTTTATTCATGGGAGGCCATGGGTAACAAAGTGTAGTCTTATCATTCTTTTCTCTCTTCTGCTTCCTTTGCATCACAGCCATATTTTCTTATTGTGTGCATAGTACTCTTCTGTCACTAGGCAGTACTCATTAGGTTCTTCAATGTAGTGAGCATTCTGTTCTAATTATTATTGTCAAATGCTTTCTCTGGGTTGATGAAGGTAGTGCGTGTGGGCTAATCTTTTTGAATCCTCCTGTTGAGAATTGGGTTTAAAGTAGCTTTTATCATCTCTCTACTTTTCCTATCATTGAATTGGTCTATGTACAGAAATTCCTCCTCTTTTCCACCCTCTTAAATAATTCTGATCAAAATTTTCTCTGAACGTGCTGAAGACTAATTGTTTTCAAGTCTTAACATCTCTCATCTCTATAGAGATCAGTTCTCGGGTTTTCTTCCGTGTGTTGCCTTTTTGTGCTAACAGTTTCTCCAGTCATCCTGCTGGTGTCTTCAGGTTGAAGGTCGAAACTTTGACCTGAAGACGCCAGCAGGATGGCTGGAGAAACTGTCGTCACAAAAAGACAACACGCATAAGAAAACCCGAGAACTGATCTCCAAATGCTGAAACGCTGCAGAAACCTTCACTAATCTCTCATCTCTTTGATCAAAATAGAGATGATTACATTCTTTCAAAAGTCTGTTGGTATCTGTCCAGTTGAAAAATATTGCATATTATTTAAGAATCCCTAGTGTAGAGAAGACAGGTATTTAATTTATTGTTTCCCCATCTCGAAGTAAGATGGAATATTATTATGTATTTGTTTGCTGCTAATAATCCACTCTGAATGATAAATTTCATTTTTTTCCAGCCTTTATGGAGCAGTTGATCATCAGCTGTCCTTAGTTGGGAAATCCATGGGTGTTTTGAACTTAAGAAGGCTGACAGCTGAGCATCTGCGTCAAAATCAGAATGACTTCTTACCTTTCATCACGCCCTTAGCTGATAGCGGCGAGCCATTGAACGATGAGCAATACTCAATGTACTGTGACCGAGTTGAACATAGTCAAGAAGCATGGGGTGGACAAGTTGAGGTTTGTAAGATAAATGATTAAGTATTGTGCCTATTATGTAATCTTCATTGATCTTTGATTGGTAATCATACTCCCTTTCGAAGTATTTTATTTTGCTTTGTAAATTTGAATTAGTATTGAATTTTTACATTAATTAATTGAATTGAGTTTGGATTTTTTATCTCTCGTCCCTTTGATATCTCTACATTTATGTGCTTTTAGAGCCATTACAGCAGTGTGTGGCGGGGATAGGGGTTATTCAGATTGCATCAATGAAAATTGAAGGGAGTAGAGGAAATTAATTGAGGTAGATAGTACAAAAGGTGGAATGTGTGTCTTGGTGCCTTTAGTCTTGCTCAGTACTTATGATGTGTATATTGATTGTGCTTTGGAAGAAGGACATTTCTTTTAGATGCCTCAGGAAGCAAAACATTTGCATTCCTCATCCAAAAGAGGTACAATAATAGATTGAAACATCAAAACTGAATCAAAAACAATAAATTAGTGTTGATATAATGATTTATATATATAAGAAGTCTTCCCTTAGATTTGAACCTAAGATGTGAACTTGTAATAAATATAATGTGATAGAATAATGTTGGGCGACAAGTGTAAATAAAATAATTAGTGGTGCCACGTTCGAAGTGAAAATGTAATAAATATAATGTGATTATATAATATGGCCCCATTTTGGGTGTCATATGTAGCATTTCCTATATTCTCTTCACTCACTTTATCCCCACAGTGGGCATGATAATGAAACATACCTCCTTTACCTTGTGACTAAATTTTGATTTTGAAAACCAAATAGCACATTTAAATCTCACCTAAGGTAGTTTGAGTGAAATATCATTTTACCTAGAAATCAATGAATTTGATCTCATTTTAAAGAAAAATATATCACCCTTCCATTTACACCAAAAATTCAACCCCTTACCTCATTACTTTCCGAGATATTTGCCAGAAAATACCAGCCCTTTTACATGAGAAATGGTACATGTATGCACTCCAGAGAGACCTTGTATTAAAAATGAGGCATTTCCTACACTTAGATCTTGTCAAAGAATCAACAGTGTGTAGTTTGTGTTTTCTTAACTATTTTTTAAAACTAATCATATTGTCACCGTTGTAAATTTTTCGGGATCACAATAAACCTTCCATTTTGATGGAGTTTCAAACGTACCGCGTGAAAAAAATGAGTCAAGGTTTAGACTGTTTTTAGATATTTTCATTTGATTACTTACAATTTCTGTCATGTAAAACTATGTTATTGCACCATTAATTATGTAATATTTAATTCATGTGTCCTACAGGTGGTGAAGTTAAAATGTATGATTCTAATATTGTCTCTATTATGACTAGGGAACTATGTAACTCAATCATACTACCTTAAACATTTGAATTAATTTAATAGCTTTCTTTAGAACACTCTCTTCATACAAAATTGGCCGTGCAATTACCCAAGACTAACTTATAAATATAAATCACTCAGTAGTTACACTATCAGTCATTAAATTTAAGTTCAGAACGAGTACTTATTTACTCTTTCACATGTGTATCCCTTTGTGTTTCGTTGCCTTTCAGACCACGACACTAATTCTGCTCTGGGAGTTCATGGCCAGAGATTCACTCTGACCCTTCAAGGCCACGCAAATGTATTCAGTAGAGAGACAAGTAAAATACCCTTCGCCCATATACATTTACATGCTTGCAAATTATGGTCCCGATGACTTCAGACAGAACACACATGCTATCGGATGACCCTCCTAGCTTGATATCTGGTTTCGTCTGGTAGATCTCAGCTATTCCGCCAATTGTAGTTGGCAAACTATCTGCTTCCCTTTCAAATTCTGCTGCAGATTAAATCTTGCTGAATTTTGTATGTCTGTTTTCAACTTCGACTGATGCTTTTGTATTTCTGAAACTATCAAATGAATACTTCTTGCTTCATATGTTCTCTGCATGACGTTCGAGGCATGAATATCGTGTGCAAAGTTTAAACAATACTTAGGTGTTACCAGCTACTATTGGTGGAATTTGTTGCTACCCAGCTACAATAGGTTTAAGCTACTCCATGTGGAGTGGTTCACATGTACAGCTCGTGGTTAATGAAGCATGTTTGTTAGTGCAACTGCACTTAAACAATGTGGAATTTTAAAGTTTTAAAGGCATATCCCCCGAAGGCATATAGTTGTCTTTAAAGCTGATATATCATACTACGTAAACGAAAAGGATTTAGATGTGTTACAATTTATTTGTTGACTACATAGTGGAGAAAATAAAATCACTAGATCCACCTTATTCACATATTTTTTCCAGATTAAATTGAAACAATACTGACCAAACTTTGTCACCATTTATGGAGCACTTTTTTTACTTTAGGGAACATATTTTCATACCATATGGCACCTTGTTAACCCTCGTATTGCTGACTCCTGCCAGCGGTTCTAGCGAGAAACGAGGAGGGTAACTTAATGAAATCTATTACTCTAGGAAAATAGATATTATAAAGTTATTGTTTAAAATATCCATACGTGGTTTTGTTGTTGTGTATGCATTGAATTAGGTAATAATCAAAAAAGATTTTACATCATACAAAAAATAATTGTAATTATATTTGTGTGCTAAAGATAAACAATTTTTGGCTCATGAGCCGATATATTGGCCCGCCGCACTTTTCGCCCGAGATTCCGAAGCCGATATATCGGCCCGCCGCACTAAGAGGGTTAATAGCTCCTTGTTTTTTATCACACACTTATTACCTCCAGCCTTGTAGAGATTTACTTGATAAATGAATCTCTGTTAGAGAACCTACTGTCCACTTAATGCAATGCCCTCTGGTCCTTTCAAAGTTTTTCCCATAGCTTCCTACTGTCTTCCAAGTCAACCCTGTATTTGCCAATTTGGTCAATTTTTCCTTATTTTTTTCACTTTTTTGTTTTTGCTGTGCTTTTGTGAGCTTCCCGTATGCAGGCTTCTTCCATGAGTGATGCTCTCATAACTTCAGATAGCCTTGATAATAGATTGAACTATATTGCTGCATTCTCAGTGTATTGTATTGTTGTTATTTCATTAAAGTAGTAAAGGTAGAAGTAAAACAAATAAGGCATTATTTTGAATTACATTGTAGAAAGTGTAAAAAAGTTAATATTAAATACAGTTTACTGGTTTTTATCTCCTTACTGCAAAATCCTTGCCATTTTTCATTGATGGTTTGGTGGGTATTGGTGGCGCATGTTCCATATATGCTAAAAGTTGTCCTTATTGAGGTCCTTTGCTTCTCTTTGCCTAGGTGCCTATTTTTGTGATTGTATCAATCATTCGTACCAAGAATGATTTTTGTTATTTTCTGTCTTGAAGTTTCCTTGGTGTTGGTAATGGATAATTCAAGATGTTCCTTATTATATCTTTGATACCATCAGGGGTTAATGTGGTTTTATTTTCATTTCCCATTCCAGCTGCGTGCCCTCTCAAATGTTTTGCACTTACCCATTGAGGTGCTGCAAAGTTCTGGCCCACCTGTCATCCTGGGTGCCGAGTTTAAGGGTGCGTCCACTGTCCATGGTGAATCACGGTCATTGATCTTAACATATCATAGACATGCCTATGGATTGGGTGAACATTACAATTCTGTTCGACCAAAGTCTAATGAAAGTGAACATCATGATGAGCAAAAACCAATAACAAACAATCATTGACTCTGGGTCATTTAGCTTGAACTGTTATCCTTTTGAAACATATTACTGATTGAATATTTAATAAGGAAATGTTGTGCTTAATTCTTTAGGCCTTTATTGTGTTTGATGTTTTATAGGATACCTGAATAATGAAATTTTCAATTTGTCGCAACTGAAATTTATGGATGTTAGTGTGATTAATTGACTTGCTTTTTCCTTAAAAATAAATTGTTATCCATTTACCTACTCTATTTTGTACCATTTCAAAGGTTTTACCTTATATGTGAAGTGTGATTCAACTTGGAGAATAACTCTGATAAACCCTTTTGAGCAAAGTGTTGCCTGTGGGAAACTTGCTTTTTCTGTGATTTCTTAATCAGTCCCTATGGTAAAATACTTCAGTAAATTGGACGTATTTTTTGAGAGCTTTCAGAGCTTATCCTCCCAACATTGTCCAAGTTTCAGTAATGTAATATTTACTTGACTGTAAGCATAGATTTTCTCTTGACTATGTGACCTTGAACACACCATGAAAGGACTTCTGTTAAAGGTGAGCCCTGATAATTTAAACGGAGCCGTACAATTATATAACTTCTATTAACTGCTCTTGTTTACAAAATACCATCTTATAAATGGATTGATTGCTAGTAATCTACTGTTGTTTATCAAAAACTTTCCGAGATCTAGAAATACCTGTTTCCAATCATTGCATAAACAAATGATGTGGTACAAAGCCACTCGCACGGGTGCATATACACCATGGTTGAAATTCGCCATGAAAAAATCATTTGACTTGACCGGGATTCGAACCTGGATCTCCCTATTGCCAGTCAGGTGTGTTAGCCAGTTACACCTCCTGGTGGTGTAACTGGCTAACCTGGATAAAAAAGGAAACCTCTGCATTGATTCCCGTTCTTGAAATGGATCTGTTTTGGGTCCCTTGGTCCCTGAGGGCCTGAGACATTTAAAGAAAAGACTATAGCTTAAGTTAGCATACATACTATAATTTTGCAAAATTTCAGGTGAATTGGCTTCTCAAGTATCTGAGGAGAAGTGTAATTCACATACAGGACCCACTCCAGTTTTGTACATATTATAGATAAGCACATATCCAGGCACATGCATCTAATTCAAAGTTATTCCCATGAATATATATTATGGATTCGGATGATTTGCATTGTTGCCTAGGCCTAATTTCCACTTTTTGTTCACCCAGTTCTTGGCGCTTCTTCGATTAGAGTCTTTTCTGTTATTATTGTAAATAGACGTAGTTGATTGTTGCTTACATGAGACTATGGTGAATATTCAATTACAATCGAGGAGATATGAATTAATTGATGCTTAGAATATATATTTTGCTGTCTAAAGTTTACTTTATAAAAGCTAGAGAGGAAATATCTATTACAGGAAATCAGTCAGAGGTTAGTGAAACGTTCATCGTGTGCTGACTACGTTGTTTGCCAGAATCCGATTATAATTGGAATGCATTAACCCTGTTTTGCCTAAATAAAGAATTCAGAATGCCTTGTTTGAACAGAACTTCCTTCGTACCAGGCTGAAAAACACTGTATGTGTCTACGAGGATCCAAAATAGGAGACTTGGATTGAAAAATAAGAATCTGTTCATGGCGGCAGTAAGTGCATTCCTTTTACCTACACTGCAACGATGGCCATTGGGAATACTCATTAAGTCACTTCGCATTATTATTAAATTGCCATATAGCGATATTCTCGAAGTGCTAAGAAGTTAATTGTGCATTTGTGTAATTAAATTTGGAGAGGTTAAATATATCTGTAGATCGGACGATATTAAAGAAGTGTATAATTAGGTCCCACGTGTGGTACTACATTTTTTATCCCCTACATTATGATTACTGGTAAGTAAAAACCAATTCATCCAAATAATAATGTGGGAAATTTGAAATTCATGGCACAACCGGTAAGACGTGTTTATTTACAATCTGTCGACTGTGTTTACATTTGAACCTCCGTCTTTCATCACTAGGCGGCACCACTTTCCAAAAAGTTATTTGTTTACAGAATTGTAGACAACAGTTTCTGGCAACAAGATCCCATTCCATAATATATATTCATGGTTATTCCTCTGGTTGAGTAGGACATATCCTATTGCTGAAATTGGGGAAAAATTGAGAATTTTGCCTCGAAAAACAGTTTGTACGCAAAAACAAAACATTCAACATGATTGATTGCAAGAATTAAAATTTTACATACTTTCAATCATCAAAAAAGGAAAGGTCCACCCATATATATTGAGTAAAATTAATATTAAAAAGCATAAAACAAAACCTATGCAAAAACTCCAATGCTTTTATTGTGGGAGTTAACAGTAAGGGCCTGTCCTGGGACCCTTTAGGCCCTGAGACATATTGAGGCTAATGCTCAAGGTAGCATAAACCATACAAATTTAAGATCAGTCAGAGGAGTAATTTTCAAGGAGAAGAGTACTGAGCATACAAAACCCTCACCATTTTATATATATAGTGTAGAAAGCCATAAATGGATTAGGCGATATATGCCATTCAAAGATATTCCTCTGGTTGCTTAAGGAAACTCTTATTGTTGAAATCAGAAAAAAATTGAGAATTTTTGCATCGGACTCTATTTTCAAGGAAATATGAAGGGCACCATAAAATCTTTTGCAAGAATTCAATTCTACATGCTTATACCCATCCGAGAGTATCTATTTTAACCTTGTATCTCGACTGCAAGTAGGTTAAAAAAGCAATTGAACGATTTTATCAAAAACAAAGTTTTTTAAAGCAAATACGAAGCATACAATAAAATCAATTACAAGCATTAAATTCTGCATTCATTTAGTGGGCAGTTACTGAATGTTATGATGGCGATGTATGATAATAGTAAGGCAAGTGTGAGAGTTAATGGGGTTCTGAGTGATTGGTTTGCAATAAAACAGGGCGTTAAGCAAGGATGCATAATGTCTTTGTGGCTGTTTAATGTATTTAAAGATGAATGTGTTAGAGATGCATGTAGTGAAAATGACGGGTTCTGATTGGAAATGTAAAAGTGCGAGCTCTACTATATGCAGATGATGCTGTTTTGATCTCAGAGAGGCAAGAGGGATTGCAGAACTTCCTAGATAAGTTATGTGAATCAACAGAGAGAATGGAATTGAGGGTAAAGGCATGCAAGACTAATGTAGTAGTATTTGATAAGAAGAATGGGGAAAATATCTGTATGATGAGGGCAAATGGTGAAGTACTTGAACTAGTGGATGATTTTGTGTACTTAGGTAAGATTTATGCGAATGATGGACGGATAGATGAGGAGATTAAGAGATGTGCGAATGCTGGAAGGAAAGTGGGAGGTAGCATGTGGAGCATATCAAGGAATGAGTGCCTGTCTATGGAAGCGAAAATCGCCATGTACAAAAGTGTACTTCTCCCCAATTTGTTGTATGGTAGTGAAACATGGGTATGTCAGGATAAACATAAGAGTAGACTAAACGTCGTGGGTATGTGTTATCTGAGGGATGTTAGCGGCAAAAGTAGGATGGATAGGGTCAGAAATGAGTGGGTAATAAATGAATATGGGTTAGATGCTCCAGTAATGGACATGTATGAAAGGAGTGTGCTTCGTTGGTTTGACCATGTTGAGAGAATGGATGAGAGTCAGATAACAAAACTGATATATAAGAGTGAAATGAATGGTGAGAGAGGTAGAGGTAGGCCGAGAAAGTGGTGGTTGAAGGTGGTTGAGGAAATTCTTAGGGGGAGGAATATTAAGAGTCTTAAAAACAGGAGAGCATGTATGAAGCAGTGTATGGGGGCAAAGGAAGCAAAAGAGGTTTGCAAGGATAGGTCAGTATGGAGGAAATAATTGAAGCAGAGTTAGGTGTACAAATATGTATTTATGAGTGAAACTTAGTGGCTCTGCCTACCCTGGAAGGGAACAGCGTGATTGGTGTGTATGTATGTATGTTACATTAGCTTATATAACTACAGTGGGACAAAGAATATCACAGAATAACATGTGGTCATTTAAATTTTCATTTTGCATGAGGAAAACCTCGTTTAATTGGGCGGCGCACCATTTTTGGAATGAGCGCCATGTTTGAATGCATGCAATGATTCGAAGACCAATCTATTAGATTCTAACATTTGGAATCATTCGGTTTTCAAAGCATCCCGATTCACAGGCAAATGGAATCGAATGAAGCCTGATTTGAGTCTATTTGAATCGATTTCCAAGCATTCGCACAGCTCTACTTGAGTACATCGTTGAGAGCCATCTGTATGATTTGGGGATGATATTTTGAGATTTGCCCTTTGTCTTTCTCCTACCTAGTATGGTGCTGGTGAGGTGATTTCTTTTCACAAGGCATTGACAAGGATTGATCACACAAAGTTTGTAGAAGTGTCATACTCACTTTTCCAAAGAGTACATGCCCCTATATGCTCCAGCATCATGCAAAGTTTCAAAATCGAGGAATCAAAGATGTGCATTAAAAATTGCTTTTAATTTTTTGAAGTTTTTCTGCAACATTTTCTCGTCACTACCCAGCTGTAACCGGTGTATTTGCAGACCATTGAATATCACAGTGTATTTATGGACCAGATTCTCATTCACTGTTAGATGGTTGAATATTTTAGTATGGTTGGAGACCATAAGGTACCACTGCAAAGTTGTGTATCAAAATCCAGTCCATTTAAAGACCACGGTGTGATTCAGTGCAAGTACTGACTAGGACCATTTTCTTAATCATTTCCCATCACCTCTTTTAAAAACACAGCCAATCTCAGTCCTTTTGCTGACCCATAAATAGTTATTCTTTCAGAGCATTTACCAATGATATAATTTCCTGAGCATTTTAAATATTGGAGACATCTTTGTTAAGTATACTCTGAATTATGTTTGCTAGCAAGACTTGGCTTTCATGTGCTTGGAAGGTGATGGGTAAGCACACAATATTTTATTGAAGTACATGCATTATCATTGCCTTCTGCTCATATCTTTTCTTGCATAAGTTCATTCCTTCCTGGCTGCAATTGTCACATTCCTTGTGATATAAGTGAGGTGACTGCATAGTTTAATGTAGTTCCATAGTGATAATTCTGGAGTTTTGTCAACTATCTCGACTGACAAAGGCCTGCTCACCCAGAGAATAGGCAGTGACCCTGTTTATATACCCTGAATATTAGCATAGCAGCCTTGGAGTTCGTTTTAATGATGTGTGGCCCATGCAGACTGGTTTGGTGGGCCTCTATCATAGAGGAAGAGTAACTGAAACATATTGTGCTATTTCTTCTTTACTATAAGAGATACCTAACATAGTATAATAATAATAAATTTATTGATCCCAGGACAATGCTACATGTATAGGACAAGTCATAAAAAAACATACAACACATTACATAGCCAGAAATTCACTAACAGAATAGAAGGCAGTAGAGAGTAAATACCTTTTTAGTATAGCTTTAAATGCTGAGAGGCAGTGCACACCTTTGATATTGGCAGGCAAGTGGTTATAGAATTTACAACCAACATACAATGGCCCTTTTGCGAACAAAGAAAGGGAGTGTGACACAGTTCTGAAATCCCTGCTTCCCATGGTGTCGTACGTGTGCACATCATTATTAACCATCAGATCCAAGGTTTGGTACTGCCCCTTGACATATACAATAGCATAATAAATATAAATTCAAGAAAGAGTCAAAATAATTAGCTCCTTAAAAAACTGCCTACAACTGGTATATTTGTTAACACCCATCAGAATCCTGAGTGCCCATTTCTGAAGCCTTAATAATAATGATAATAATTTTTTTATTCACTGAAGGCAAACACAATATTGCATAGTTTTGTCAAAAATATAAATAAATCTGTCATAAAGTCATCAATTAGTCATATACACAATAGCACATACAACACATGAATAGCATTTAAATTCAGTATATTTTAACAATTCTCTTGCAATAATACAGTAGTTGAAATGCTACACAATCTTTGCTTTACTATAGAGGTTTTCCTTTACAAAGAAGATAAAATTCATCAGTTGAGTACACAAGTTTTTGAAGTAAAAGTTTTTTAAGTTTATTTTTATATTTGTCCAAAGAACTAATAACCTTAATATTTTGAGGGAGTAAGTTGTGTAGTTTGGCTCCTTTGTGATGGGGACCATTGGTATTTAATCTGGTAGATCTTGGTTTTATATGTATGTCCAATTTTGATCTGGTATTATGTGGATGTCACAGTTTAGCTCATATAAATTCATGTTTTTTTTCACAAACAATATAAGCTCATAGCCTAGGGGAACAACTGGCATGACCCCAGGCCACCACACTGTATTTTAGACTACTAAAAATGAAAGCATAGTACACAGACAGAGCAACATTAATATTGGTGATAGGAAGAATCCTCCTAAGAAGGTAACGCCCAGAAGCCACACGAGAACATAAGAAGTCAATTCCCCATTCAAGGGATTCATCCATATAAACACCCAAAATTTTATAAGAGGAGGAGGAAATTATCGACTCGCCCTCTAACCTAAATAGAGGAGAAGACAATATTTTCTTCTGATACGGATGGAAGAGTATGTACATAGATTTATCACTATTTAGTGACATCCTGTTTGAAATACACCAAGCAACCATGTTGTTCAGTTCAATCTGAGCCACCTCAGACAAATCCGGATCACATGAGATCAGGTGGTTGGTATCATCAGCATACATAATAAGTTCCCCATTCTGAGTACATTTAGGGAGATCATTCACATACAACAAGAAAAACAGGGACCCTAATACAGAGCCCTGTGGAACACCCATGGTAACATCAGCCCTCATGGAAGAAACCTTAGAAATTAGGCCATTAATACAAACATATTGACTTCTACCTGTAAGATAAGATCTCAACCAATCATTGGCCTTACAAGAGATACCATAATGGTGGAGTTTCCTTAACAGAATACCATGATCAATGCTGTCAAATGCCTTTCTTAAGTAAAAAAAAATGCCCAATACATTTTTATGTTCGTCCAAACCATGAATAATGTGTATTGCTATGTGTATGGCTTAATAAATCTGTCTGTTGTTAATATAGTGCTGCTGATGCCTTGAATGGGCTCTTAGTTAGGGTAACATCTAGGCTTTTATCTACACCTAGAATAGGGTAACACCTACTGTTGGTGCAAAAAGTATGTAGACTTGAGTTTAGACACTGATTAAAAATTAACTGTGGTACCCGCATGAATACAAGTTACACCAAATATTGGCTTATTTTATTTTACTTTTAACTGTGGTTTCCGATTATTTTTACATTACCCTATTTATCAAAGTTCAAGGGCATAAGGCTCACAAACAGAGCTTTAGAAATTGCTTGCTGCAATGAATACTCTGCAACCTGTCTGCTGGAAGCCGCCATGAAGATGGAGGCCATGGAGGGATGACCTTCCAGGCTGTGGATGCAGATCAACTGATTAAAAGAAAGAGAGTTATTGTGTGGGTGCCTGGACCCAGTAAATGGGATGCCAAAACTCTCATGGACAGAATGTGCAGGGCCAATCCAGGACTGCAGACGGTCCTTTGGAGGGTCTATGAGAGATGTGAGGCCGTACATGGTACACGATTCGTCCTCGTTGTGGACTAGACCTCGGCGGAATACATCGCTGGTCCAAACTTATATGGGCACCTTGGTCTGCATAGAATGGAGGTGACTTTTATGAGCAAGGCAGGGGGTGGTGTAAAGCCCACTAAGTCCTCAGAGGTGAAAGTTGACGAGGGCACTGAGGATGTGGGTAAGCCATAGTTATGGCAGGTGTGCCCATTCTCCAGGCCAATCTACAACACAGCAAAGCTGCCTCAGAAGTCCTCCAAAGGATCCTGTCTGAAGGTAAGGTGAAAATCACTGTGATTCAAGAACCCTGGGCTTTCCAGGGTAGAGTCAGAGGTCTGATGGTAACAATGGGTAAAATATGCTTTTATACCATTGTTGAAAGGCCTAGATTTTGTATATATATTTATGGGCTAAATGCCATGCATTAATCAGAGTTTACTACCAGGGACCAGACAGCAGCCTTGCTGACTCTTGAGGGAGGTGAGAATGGGAGGAGGGTGGTTATCTGCTCTTCATACCTACCATGTGACGCACCAGACCCACCACCTTTGACTGGACTGGAGAGACTGGTGAGTTACTGTAAAATTAGGAACCGAGACCTTCTCGTCAGATGTGATGCCAACTCACACCGTACTGTGTGGGGGAGTGGAGGCACTAACAAAAAAAGGAGAAGCCCTTATGGAATGTCTCATGTCCACTGAGCTTCAAATACTTAACAAAGGATTGCTCCCTACCTTCACTAATAGCGTGAGAGAGGAAGCGATCGACATAACACTTTGAACCAACCCTTTGGTGCACAGAATGGATGGATGGAAAGTGTCGGGGTAGATTACCTTATCAGACCACCGACACATTCTGTTCACTCTTCGTTTCAGTGGTATGAATTGAATTAGTGGGATAAGCGACGATTTCCCATTCCAGAGGGTTGGGGTTCGATACTCTGAGGTGGCGAAAAATTTCAGTAAAAGGTAGTATTCCTATTTCATAACCATAGAGAAAGAATTTTAAGAACATTACTTTAGTCTATCTAATGAGATGTGGAATGTTGGGTCCTTTGATAACTTTCGTTAAGAGTAGGTCTCTACCCTTCCTCCAATTCCCAATGTTCACACTCTACTGTAACCTACCTACGATAATTGTCTTAAATGTCTCTATACATTATACTATGGGCTGCCTTCCCAAATTTCCAGTCTAAACATATCGAGCATATATAGTCCATTTTTTGCAATAATATCACGAAACTCCACATTTAGTGATAGAATTTCTCAGATGTCCTGATCTACATTGCTGGGTGTTGGTCTGAATTGTACAATAGATGTGGAAAACCTCTCATTATCTAGAGGGAGTGCAAGGGGTATATCCATTCATTGGATGACATCCTGATGCTACCACGATAATCGAATAAACTGCCAATGGAGACCAGAAGAGGAAATGGAGAGGATCCTAATGCATGGTACACCTGGATGTTTTAGTTGTGGACTTAATTTATCACAACCCTATAATACCCACTAACATACGGTCTTATTTTGATTCAATCAAGTAATGGATCTCTGTTACTTCAAATGTAATTTAAGTTTTTCACTATTAGAAATACCTTTGGTTCTACTGGTCAAGTTAATTTTAGTTAAAGCAATTGAGTTTGACCTGGGCATGGACTTAATTCTAAGGGATTTAAGGTGAATGAAAGGAAGTGCTTTAATTATGAAATGATATTAATTTACTGTGCTTTTGGGGCCTTAATCACTCAATAGAGGATTATCACTCCCTGACATGAATTATAATGATACCACGTCATGCCATTCTTTTTGTTGGTTAAACCATTATGGTTTTATACTAGATTGTGCGAGATATTCAATAAGTTTGACTGAGGTTGTAATGTGTTAATTTTACAGAAGTTGGGAGCTTGACTAGATCACATTCGATGATGGAAAATCCTATTATCCTCCACATCACGATAACTGAATCCTTTCGAGATGAATTGGATCGAATCCTTGGATCGAGATGAATTGGGGGAAATGAACCAGCCGCTGATGTGGACGACTTCTCTGCAATGACCATGGAGATGTTGTACCATCAAGCTAAGAGGTGATTTGGCTTGGGCCATGTAGAGTACCCATACGTGTTTGGGTACTTGGTCCTTCTATGATGATCATGTTTTCGCAAAATAATCCTCTTTCATTTATGCTAGTTTTCTTGGCTATCCTCTTTGAAATTTTTTAAAATTAAGGGTATATAAGAAAAAGTGATTAAATTATTCAAATATCAAAGTAGTCAAATACATTCTTAATTTTGAAGTTGTGATTGCTTGAAAATGTATACCCACTTGTGATTTAGCAGATGTAATGATTGGAAGTAATGTATTAGAGGATATACGACATTTTTGCTATTGTGTGAAATGTTTATGATCTTTATATATTTGCATATTATAGAATAGAATAGAATTTATTTCAAGAACCTAGTCCCTCGGGCTTTAGGTTCAACAAAAATTAAAATTTTGGAAATAACAAATTTTGACAATATATGAGTATACAAGTGAGATATACAATTGAGTTTGAAATAACAATAAATGACAAAATTAATGCACATATGCAATATCATCAACTTTTCATGTCCGCATTACAATATTATTACAGACATTGGGAAGTAATATTCCAACATACAACTGGGGGTATTAAGTAACGCATCGTATAAATTGACTTAATTACACAGTTACAGATGAATAATTAGTCCTTCATTCCCAGATAATACCTACCTACACTCCCAATATTATAACATAAGCAAATTTTCCAAATCGCAAAAATGATAGGCACCGATGATAGATCTGATAGGTACTCGTAGTTGGCCAGTCACGCTACCACATGACTTCCAACCCGGAATAGAAAAACTTACGTAATATCCTCTCACTGCTGGGAAACAGCATTCAGGGTCCCTTCCCCTCTGCCATAGATACTGACAAGAAGGTCGTGGTGATGCACGAGTGTCCGTCGACGGATAATGGTTTCAACACCCGAAAATCCTCACGCATTCAAGAAAATCCCTTTTTTCAATGTGAACCACCTGGTTGGCATAAGACGAAGGGCATTCATGGATGCTTAATAACTTTTTTTTGGGGGCTGTAAATAATCCTTCGAATCATAGAGGCTCTCATAATTCACATTCTAAGATCATCAGCAATGACGCTGAGGCTGTAAATTACAGTTATTAAAACAAGGAGAAAATTACTTGTGAGATAAATGTTCGAGTGATTGTTACACGTAATAACTGACGTCAGCGTAACCAGTCAAAGCATTCAATTCACAACCAATGATCTGATAATGCCCAGGCAATTGCAGAGATAAGTCAATGAGTCGTCCTTTAAAATTTAGCAGTGGATTCCGAGGGTAACAACACGAGCTTTATCACCGGTCACTCACATAAATTGGCACTTTTCCAGCGGAAAAAGAAGAAAATGTTTGCGTAAAGCCTCCTGACGATGAAACTTCAAAAAAAGGAACCTTTCCATGCACTCTGCAATCATAGAAGCTCTCATAATTCACATTCTAAGATCATCAGCAATGACACTGAGGCTGTAAATTACAGTTATTAAAACAAGGAGAAAATTACTTGTGAGATAAATGTTTGAGTGATTGTTACACGTAATAACTGATGTCAGCATAACCAGTCAAAGCATTCAATTCACAAGTGGAGGCAGCTGTTTTCATTTACATCTACGAAATACCATGCAAGCCGTCACTTGGGTGAGCGGCACGGGGTGATTCCACCACAGGACCGCAGCCAGACTGCAGCATTCATTCCAGTTCAAATCAGAACCGCTCACCTTCCGCGGCCAATAGGCGCAGGCCGAAAGCAGGCAGGACAACAGATCGTGGTAAGACTAGAAAGCAGGAGAGCGCTGAGCAGACTAAAAAAATACCATGCACACTAGTTATGATACAACTGATGAATAGTATTATTAATGTGATTAATTAATAGTGCAACAAGGTAATAAATCAAGCTGGAAATTTCATTTGGGGTGAGTTGTTAATAGATATTTAGTTATTTTGCAGGGGTACAAAAGCTATTCTACCAGCTGAGGGTCAAATTTTCAAAGAACTGATTAATCGCCACTATTATGATCCCATATAGTGCGTGGAAAAAAGTGACATTCTAAATTTTTTCGGTTCTGCAGTCTCTTTCCTTAATTGTATGTCTGTGATCATTTCTACTCGAATAGTTTGGCTCTCGCAAAATATGTTGAAAGTCCAGCAAAAAATAGTCTACATTAATCTTTCGTAAAAGATTTAATCTATATTTTTCCCTCCGACCAGATAGAGGTTCCCACCCTATTTCCTTCAAAAATTCTGTAATACTGCTAAGTCAATTGAAACAATTTTTGACATATCTTGCTCCCCTCCGCTGTATTCAATCTGTATCTGAATATACTCCTACCTTGTAAGAGTCCCATACGCTAGCGGCGTACTCCAATTGAGGACTCACTAATGAAAATAGCATCGCTCCTACAATTTATCGTCACAGTTTCCTAATATTCCTTTTTTAAATCCCTATTACTGCAATACTTATATGACTGACCACAAATTTCCCAAATCGTATGCTTCCCCCAGGACAAGTCCTTAGTGATCAGGGTCATATCCTAGCTCAATTTCATACATCAAGAGCAGGAATTCATTCCATTTAAAAGAATAGCTGTCATATTATCCGATGATAGCGGACTTGTAGCACACAATTCTATCAATACCTTAATTCACTTTCCCATTTTTACCAATGAGTAAACACAAAAAAAATTTATATCCCGTGCAAATTCACATTTTTAAGGAAATCAATTGGACAGATTCCATTCCTGGTGATTTCAAATGACATATCCCAAGCAAATACCGCCATTAATGATCCCTTTAAGCCCACTCCCATTGGAATTCGTGGCAGATTTGAAGGAAAATCGACTCCATGCTTAGGAGTCAGAGTTACACCACATTATCAGACTGTTGACTTGTGAAACTGCGTTTCGCTGTGCTCCCTCAAGCCTAATTGCTATAAGTATTAATGCTTTTCTCTAGCATTCGTAGCATACCTGTAGATGTGTACATGTTGGTGAAGCCCTTTCGATAATTGTTTTGTAAATGTAGGTATTAATCATTGTAGTTTGGTTAACTCTATTATGGTACTTTATAGTGCATTCTGGTGATAAATAACCCCCTACCACACACTCTGGAGGCGCCTTGCAGGGTAATATGTAGATATATAGATGAATGTATACCTACCTAATACGTGCATTTGCAGATGATAGCCCTGACGTGCGGCTTTGAACGTCATAAACGTAACCTATTAAAAGGACTTTTTCAATTCTCATATTTACTCATTACTATGCTCATATATTTTTATAATGCCAATTGGCGACGCTCTCACTATCCTTTTCTATTTTGAAGGCTAAGGAATGTAAGGGCCCTTTGGGCCAGTTCAGTCGATTTTCAGCCCATGGACAGTTTTTTTCCTTTTTGAGGACTGAGATATTTTTTCCTGTGGTCATGTAACGTAAACATAATTTATTTCTCACAAAAGAAATTTCTGTACACTTTCAGAAAAGAGTGTTGATTCTCTGCAAGCTCCGTAGACACAGTCACTGCCTCTGCCTCCAATGGAATCTCGAGGTCCGCTTCCTCTGCTCCACCCTAGAAGTCAATCCTGACTGCCTGACAACTCCTCTCCTCGGCAAGGCTATCCTTTTCTTCTCCAATGTGACCTCCCTTGAGGAGGTTGTGCGTCAGCCCAAGACAAGTGGGGCCTGAAAAGGCGCACCTTACTCGTTACCCAGAGTCCCCTCTGAAAAAACAATACCATTACAGTACAGGTCAGAGGTCTTCGACATGCACGGTGCATTCTTTCTTTCTATGCAGATATTCGAGTCAGTATATTGTCGTGGACCCTTTCTTCTTGACTTTGTATGGACCTTCAAATTTTTGTTCCATGTTTTTCAGCCCGGAACTTAATGGCATCCGATAAGATGTGGTTAAGGTTCCACAGGGGGGGGCCCTGTCTCAAACTTCACATCCCTTCTCCTCAAATTGAAATACCGTGCTTGCCTTTTGCATCGTAATTTTAGTGCTTTCATAATACCTGGATAGTCGGCCTTCCAATTCTTTGTGGTGGGCCGTAGCTTCTAAAGGTGAGCCTTACGAAATGTTCTGAACTCGGAACGGGTCCCCCAAGCTACCTCACCAAGTTTGAAATAGCGTGGGAGAAGCCAGTAGTCTCTTGTTAGGCTGATCTTAAGGCAAACATAAAATGGGGAATACCCTCATGCCATGTTCTTTGGTCGCCACGACAATACATAGCGATCATATACTTCGGCGTCTGTATGCTCCTTTCCGTGGGTTTCGCGCGGGGATGAAAGGGTGAAATATGCGCAAGCTGTATTCCATAGGCCTCACAAGCACGCTGCAATATTCTCGAACAGAACTGGGGGTCGTTATCACACACGGCAATATCACTGGACACCCCCAATGGTTAATGACTTGCAAATGAGTTAGTTAAAATTTCTGCCCTAACAGAGTGCAATGGAATATCAATCGGCCAGTGCGTGCTAGTGTCTAGGAAAACCAATACCTATTTATGTCCTGATCTCGACCTCGGAAGGGGTCCAATGATATCTGTCGCGAATATTGGCCTGAGAGGGGGGGGGGCGGGAGGGGGTTAGGTCCTTCTTCGCCTTCATTTCTTCAGCCCCTTTTTTTCTATCGGCCTTATATCTCTGACAGACCTCGCAACTCCTCATGTCTTTTGCTACGTCTCTCTGTAGTGTGGGTCAGAAATAAAACCTCACTCGTTTATATGTCTAATATAACTCCAAGTGTCCAGCATTAAGTAAAGCTGCTAAATGGGTTTGTCGGCTCTCGAGGGGCCCAACAAGTTTGGCCTTGGCACAAGTCTCTCCGTCGCGGTGTCCGTGATGATATATTTGACCGTCAACCATAACGTAGGTATTCTAGATTTGATTCTGGCTGTTTCTCCAAGCTCTTGTTCAATTCTAAATACCAAGGATCGTCGACCTTTTTCCCTGCCATTCAGGAGTTCCGATAAAATAGATGTGTGAAAGCGCGTCTGGGACGACTTTCGATTTACCTTTGCTCTAAGTGATTACTAAATTGTATTGCTAGAGTTGCTTGACCTCGAACCTCGAGGTAGGATAACCTCGAACGGATTCAATACGCTTGGTATCAGCTTCGAGTTTCCCGTTACCTACTACCTATGTACCTACCTAAGGAATTTCAGCCATTCCATAAAGAAGCAACACTTCTGGTGATTGACTTTCAATCCGCCTTCTCGGAGCAGAGCAAAGACGCGGTGAAGCATTTTCTCGTGGTTCTTATGCTTTACTGACAGTTACAATGTCATCCAAATACGTAAAACAGTACAGTTCTTACTATGCCCCGATCACTGTATCCATCAATCTTTGAAAGGTTGCCCCAGCACTGTGTAATCCGAACGGTATTACACGGAACTATAACAGGCCCTTACCCAGGACTAAGTAGACTGTAAAGCCTTACAGCCTCCTTACCCAGGCTGATGGACGTGGTTTTGTCTCTACTTTCTGGTATTCGTGTCCTCGCCGTTCGAAGTTTTCCCGGGTTGGAGGCTAGCAGCCGGAGATTTTTTCGCTGCTTTTTACTTCTTTTTTAACTGCTTCAAATTAAGTCTTATTAGTTCGTTATGCCCAAGAAATTGAAGCCCTATTTGGGAATGAGACAACCCTACCTCTTGTTTTGGGACCAAATTGCCTCTCCCTCCATTGACTTGGCGTGGAAACGATCGGTGCGCCGCCACAATGACTTTCGAAGAATCAATCAGTCGAATGTCGTATTCGCGTGAGATCGGAGCGAAGTCCTGGTGGTGTGTTTGGTTGGGAAGGATTTACTGAAGGTAATCGCGTCTTTTATGAATATTTGTCTTTGTCGTGAATGTAATTCGGAGAAATAGAAATATTTTATGAGAGACGTATTATGAATCGATATTTGTCTATTCACCACTTCTAAACGCGACTCGAGAGCAAACTTATATTGTCCCTGTTTTTGCCGTACATGAGAGATAGGATTGTATTATCACAGTAGATTGTAATTTCATCGTGTCTTACCATAATTCTTATCGTCAATTTTCCTCGTTGATTCTCAGGGAGTCCTAGCAGGAGAACGATGACCTGATATCTCTCAGCCCAGGGGTGAATTAACGTGGATCTAGCGGGATTGCAGCCGTGGTAAGTCAGAAAAAGGGGTATGTGGGCACTATACTTTTATCATCTTGTCCTTTTTACTCGTGTCTTTTCCTCCGTGTCCTCCCTGCTTCTACCCTCTCAAGACCCAAGTTGAGCCATTACTTGATCTCAATCCTTCCGCAATTTCTTCCTAGCCTCAAGGAGAGCCCTGTTGAATCGCATCTCCTTCGTACTTGAACATTCGGACGAGTCAGTGCCATTTGACTCAGCACGAGAGTGCCAATATTGCTTGGAAAACTCATCCTTTGTGAAGTAGTTTGGGATGATCGTCCCACTCCTCACCTCCTCCCTCCAACGTTGTGATTCACGTGCAAAGCCATTAAGTTTCGCCTTTCCTGGCAACTTCGGAGGTTCACTGTGAATCCACTGCCCCGACCTTTTTATTCGATCCGTGTGCGACTTGGCCCGTGGCTTTTGTTACCCCTCGACTCTCCTAAGGATGAGTCATAGGAAGTGCAATTAAACATTATGTTTTCATTAATTTATTGTAATAGGTATCCAATGTGTGAAGAGTAGTAAAAATTGTTCAATTCATAAACTTAGGCATGAAGTTTTGCTAATAAAAGTATGCGTCGCTTGATGTTAGATGATATATATGTATTATCGTAAAACGGGCAAACTTGGGCCGCTTTTATTATGGTTTTCTATGAATTAGAAGGTGAAGATAGTTATTTATCTCCAGAATAAAAATAGAGAGCATTCTCCGTGGCCTTGTATAAATGATGCCATGAAGTTATAACTGTTATGTAACATTTTGTTCGCCATATAAATTATTAATCGTGGCCGAAGTTTCCCCAGAAATGAAGTAACTTCGGCCGCCAACGAAATTTTACTAGAGGACGAAGTTACATATACCTGACTTTACTTCGACCACTAAATAATGAATAAGAATACTTGTAAATTGTTTTGGATATAAATTTCCGTGGAAAATTATACAAATGAATGATTTAATAGCTAAATTTTTTGAAATAATAAGATGGAACAAATTTTTTAAACATCGTACGCTGTTATACATATAACATGTTTTTATTATAAGCTTATCAGTGAAATTGCTTCCTTTTAACATTAGGTACAAATAGGAATGGGAAGCACTTATACTTCAAAATATATCCAAACTGCCCTTTACGTTTTGGAAAATGTATCGTCCAAGCCTTATCGGAAACTGCGTTCGGAGTTTTCTCACTAGTATTTCGTTTCTCTTAATTGAGCACACAGCCTTGACGTCAGGAAAGGTAAAGAAGAGATTTCTCCCCGCATTTTTTCGAAGGCACATAATCACACAACACAGTGAGAACACACTCCTTCCCGGACACTTCTTGAACTGACACACTCCTTCCCGGTTTTCCACTGATTCACTTACCCTAGGATTTCCAATTGTTCTTCTCTCCCATGAATGCAGTTCCGTGAATGAGTCCCTCCAAAATTTCTCTAGACTCGTTCCTTTGAGAATTCGGAAGTTTTTTTGGCACAGTCTCCCTGTTTACAGGAGATATCACTGCTGATTGGAATCCAGATTTCAAATTTTTTTCTATTTTTTCTCCACCAATACTTTCAACTGCTGTCTTTAATATCAGAGGAAATTCTGTTTTAGGCAGTGTAACCTGGTTCTTCTTTTTCCACTCATCGAGTGCCTTTCTCCATGCAACTTTTACGGGGCGGAAAAGAGCAATGTCGAAAGGTTGGGTGAGGTGTGTCGAGTTTGGGAGTAGAAGGACAAATCCAATTTTGTTCCTCTGACACAGCATAAGTACCTCCAGAGAAAAATGACTGTAAAGATTATCCCCGATTATGATCTTCCTTCGAGGCAATCTTCTCATGTAAGAAAGGTATAACTTCAGAAACCAATCTTCCAAAACTTCGAGATCAAACCATCGGCTATCATTTCTGTTGTAATGCCTGTCCAGCGTGCGTGTAAATTTTTTGCCTTGTACAGCACAAATGGTGGAAGATTTAATGTCATGGAGTGAAATTTAACTGTTTTTCACTACCCTTGATAGCCAATATGTAATTGTAGTTTTAGTCATTCAATGATTTGAATTTTAAAATATACGTTGTTGGATTATTACTGTGAGCTGATTTAGTTCCTGTTCTCACCACTTAGTGATAACTCTTCATTATTCACTTCCCATTCTGAAGACCAATGTTTGAATCCTAGGAGAGATGGATTTAACTGTTAGAATTCCAACTCCAATTTTCTAATCATTCGTCTGTCTTTGAGATTACAATTTGGAGCAAGGTAGAGTAATGATACACCTGCGTTTTCTGTGCCATTGGTTAATTTTAAATATTTATGCCTTCATTGTGGGCACAAGAAGTTGCTTTTTTAGTTGGAAACTTGAATCAGCTCCTGTATTCCAATGGCTATAATTTCTGAATTGGAATTGACTTGTCTTTGATTGACCTTAAATGCAGACATTCTGAAGATATTTAGGTTGGTGGAGGGTCAAGAAGGTGATGTAGCCCACAGCCCAACAAACAATGCAAGTCGCTTTTCATCTGTTTCCTGGGTTGTGGGCTATCTTCTTGGAACTTGTAAGGGCAAGAAAAAGGATTGAATATGCAAATGCATCGCACAGTTAGGCACATCGCACTTTTCATTCATTAGTAGTTACCTATGCCCTTGGCATTTAATTTCTTAACATTACTTTATGCATTGAAAGTTGAAAATTGAGAGCATAATTTTCCAAAATAGAACGACTTGTCACTATGCTATGCTTTATCATTAAGATACCCCAAGAATAGTATGTTATTATGTCATTTGCACTCTTTTATGATAGATAAAAACAATTCAAAATGTTATCTTGACATGCAAGAATTATAACTTCCATTTTGAGTCCTTGCCTCAATCATCTTCTTAGGTAATCAGCTCTCAGGCTGGTTGGCAGCTATCGCTTTCCTCCATTCATTTCTCTTTTCTGTAGGTCGTTTCATTTTGGCATATGATTTATAACCCACGTCTTCTAATATCTGTTTGATGTAAGTCATTCTGGGTCGACCTCTACAATTTTTTCTGGGAATGTTACCCTCTATTATAGTTTTTAGCCAGTTTTTGTGCTGTAGGATGTGTCCAATCCATTAATCTCTCTTCCGTTTCAAGCTCTCCCAATGTGTAGCATGTTCAATTATTTTCTGGAAGACTCAATTGTTAGATTCCAACGAATTTTCAGTATCCTTCTATAACACCATAACTGAAATGCTTCCAGCCTTTTTCGCTCAGCTTTCCCAATAGTCCAGGTTTCAGAGCAATATATTAGGACACTCCACACACACACTTTTAGCAATTTTTTTCCTGAGGCTTAGACTAATATTGCTAGATGTTAGATACCTCTTCTTCTTGTTGAATGCTACTTTTGCCATATTCATCCTGTTAATTATTTCTTGTATGCTTCTCCCGTCAGCTGTTATTTTACTGCCTTTCTATGTAAATTCTTGTACTCTCTCCAGTTGAACCCTATGAATGGAAACTCTCGTAACTGCATCACAGTTTTTCCCCACTCTGAGAATTTTGGTTGTCTTTTTGTTTAGTTTCATGTTGTATTGACCACTGAGTATAGTTTCCATTTGATTTAGCATGAGTGTAATCTCATCTTTGTTTCTAGCAGTCACCGCTATATAATCAGCAAAACGTAGCATATCCACTTGTATTCCCTGGATCTTTATGCCGCTCTCATTTCCTTGCTGGCCTTCCCAAGATGCTCTCACTTCATCTTGCCCTTTTTTAATATACAAATTGAATAGCTGCATCGATAGACAGCAACCGTGCCTCACCCCTTTTCCGATTGAAGCCTCTCCCCTCCAGTCTCCACGTCTAATCACAGATTTCTCTTCTTTGTACATCCCCCAGATAATTCATCTGTCTTTTTGGTCTCTCCCCACCTCATGTAATATTCTGGAGAGTTTTTTCCATTGCACGATGTCAAAGGCTTTCTCAATATCCAATTCCACAACAAGGCTATAAATGTTTCTTCACCTTTTTGTAGTCTTTTTGTTAGGGTGAATCTCAATGCCAGTATCACTTCTCTTGTGCCTCTTCCACGTCTGAACCCAAACTGGTCTTCTGTTAATTTCTCTATCTTCTTTTCTATCCTACGCAAAATAATGGTATTCAGTATTTTTGAGGCATAAGATAAAATACTAATTGTGCGATACTGCTCACATTCATTTGCTGAAGCCTTCTTGGGTGAGGGAATCAGTTCACATTTCTGGAAGTCTGAGGTGAGTATACCCTTATCGTGTATGGCCCAAGTCAGTTTATAGTGCCTTATTTAGTTCTTCACCCGATCTTTTGAAGAATTCTGCTGGAATTCCATCCACTCCCACTGCCCTTTTTTCTTTCATTTTCTTTAAGGCCACATCAAATTCCTCCCTCATTATTCCATTGTCACTCTCTACAATGCTATTTTTAAACTGTTTCTAACATTTTTTCGATGGTTGTGCATTCATCCACATTATCGTATTCATCCACATTATATCGTTTTCCAATGTAATCTTCCCAAACAGTTACCAGTTCTTGGTGGTTGTACACATATTTTCCTTTATTTTTTAGCCCATTGCATCTGGGACAATGATGATTCCCTAGTGAATTTTAATGCCTCAATATATGCAGTGAAATAAACTTTTTCTTCCAAGTTCTGCCCATGACCTATCCTCGCTTACACTTTTAAGGTAAATTTTGAACTTAAAATATGGTTCATCATTCACTCATGCATTTTAATACATTAAGCAACTTGGCACCGACGCACGGATATGGATTATGACAAGATAAACTCTCATAATATATTGTTCGCTTCAAGTAAAAGCTAGAGGTGGACTGGATTACTTAACTACTATAGAAGCTAACCTGCGTTCACACGAGTTAAAAATGATAGTAATCGCCGCTAACCCTAGTAACTCCAGTCTAGTTACAAAGTTGACTATGGTTTGCGCCAACTTGCATTTACAGGGCAAACTTCTATTGGGGTTAGAGATAACCTGGTAAGAAAGCTAGTAATGTAAACAGAGCATCAGCCACTCTCTGAATTCCGTCCTGTTTTGAGCGAGATGCTTCACTTCATTCATGCTCTTTCTGTGCCTGGCTGTCAATCTCTCCACATAATGTTCCCATTCCAGCCTTGGTCTTCCTCTTTCTCGTCTTCCTTCTGGTCTTGCCTCCATCACCGTTCTTGGCTTTCTTTCCTCATTCTTTCTAACCATACTAACTTGATAGTTTTCTTTCCATCGATTCTGCTATTGGGTCTTGCTGGAATTGAGCTCTGATTGTAGTATTTTTCACTTGATCTCTTTTAGTGCATCCTGCTGCTCATCATATTATCTCATCTCACAGCTTTGGAATCTACTCCTGTGCTTGTCTTGTCTGGTTAGGCTCTCTGTTCGATACAATGGTACTGGCTGGAAAATAGTTTTGTACACCCTTATCTTTGTCTTCTCTAGCCCACAATTGATCTGCTAAGCTGACAATACACCTGGTTTGCTTTATGGATTCTGCGGCTAAAGTCAGTGTCTGACCTTCCATCACTTGTAATTTGTGCCCCAGGTATACTTATATACCCCATGAACTTGTCAACCTGTTCTAGTTCTTGCTCTTCCCACATAATGTTCAGCCTTTCCTGCAGTTCATTTTTTGACACTGCAATAGCCTTGCTTTTCCCTACATTCATTCTCATTCCATGATCTCTAATTGAATTTGTCAATTCTCCCAATGCTGTTTGCAATTCTCTCTTATTCTTAGCAATCAATACAATGTCTCTGCTTATACCAGTGACTGAACATATATAAGCCTTAACCTCTAATTTCCTATCTTGCACCTTGGTGTTCTTCTTTTGCATTGTTTATGTAGCTGGTCCATCAAAATGACGAGTAGCAGAGGACTAAGGCTGTCTCTTAGTTAGCCTTTCCTCTTAGCAAACTCTGTCAATGTTTTCCCAGCTTTTCTTACCACATCATTCACATTAATGTATAGACTTGTAGGTGATGGTTGGTTAGATCTGCTAGCGATTGAAGACACTTGTGTTAAGTTTCACTGTTGTTTATTGTTCTGATGTCGATAAAAGACTGGCTCGTAGGGCCAAGGGCTTCAGTATTTATACTGAGAGCGACCATTCTAGAACATGCTTTACACTGGGAAAATGCCAGAACAATGTTCTAGAATAGTGAGAAAAGTGCTAAAAAAAGCATTAACAAATAGTAAACTCTCGGACTGGGAATCAAACCCGGGTTTGACAGGCAAGCATGCTAGCCCTGAGCCACTGTGCTGGTCGGCCCGGCAGGAAGCGAGAGCAGTACTTTTTTCGCTGGTGCGTGGGCAGTGTGGAGGTGCACCGGTAGATGGAGTTGCCACAGACTCTTAATTCTTTCAGTTAAGTCTGCAAATACCCCTATTTTTCGCAGTGCTTGTCATAAGCTGCATCTTGGAACAGTGTCAAAAGCTGCTTATAAATGTAAAAAGGCCAGACAGACTGATCCATTTCTGTTGATATATTTGTCCAAAACTTGGCATACTGTAAAATGTGATTCTGGGTTTGGCGATTTTTCTGAAGACACATTGTACCTCTTCTAGGTCTTCCTCAACCTCATTTCTGAGTCTTATATCAAATTAAACTCAAGTAAATGCAATACCATGTCAATTTCCCTTAAAAAATTCCCCCAGAACTTCAATTACAGCGTAAACTCCCAGATTATCAATCGTGTCTCATCCGTGAAAGACCTAGGTGTTTTGATGGACCAAAAACTCAACTACTGCGACCATATTCTGGCAGTTAAAAATAAAGCTATGTCTCTCCTTGGCCTCCTCTACCGCTACACAGAAATTACAGATCCACTTGCGTTACGCTCATACTTTTCAACTATTGTCCTTCCACTCATCAATTATTGCTCCCCCATATGGTCCATCTCGGCTACATCTAATATTTTAACTCTCAAGAGTGTTACTAATTTTTTCTGCAAGATAGTAAAATACAGAGTGCCCCATTTTCACAATATGGCAACTGATACCATTTTGTCTACAGTCTCCTTACCTGATCTCCCGAAACTAATGCTCAAAACTGACCTTAAGCTCATTCATAGCATTCTCAACTCAACTATAGACTGCCCTGAACTGATCTCTAGCATCAGTTTTTGAATCCCATCTAGACCCACCCGCACACACTCTCTACTCCACCTGCCCATTCCCAGGTTATCCTTGACCAAACGCTCCCTCCACTTTCGCCTCTCCTCCCTGATAAATTCTCTTCCTACCAACATTGATCCGTTTTTGCTTTCATCCAAAACTTTTACACAACGCGCTCTTTCTCATTTCGCTAGCAATACTTAATCGCTTCTCTCCTCTGGGCCCCTTAAAAAAAATGTTAATAAATTGTTATTGATCTTAGTTTTGTTTGAATTGTGTCTATCTTCTGTGTTTGTTATATTGGGCCACTGTAAATTGGCAAGTATGCTGTATGTGGACAAATTAAGTAAATAAATAAAAATAAATAAATATCAAGAATTCTTGTGTACACCTTCAAAGCAGCAGATGACAGTCATAAGGGCCTATAGTTGCTGCATTGCGTTGTATTCCCCTTTTGTAGATTGCTAAAATATTCAGTTCCCAATTATTTCTTTTTTATTTTTTTATTTATTTATTTTTATGTTTTCCCAATAACCCTAGGGAAAACACTTTTACAATACATTGATTACCAATTACAATAATTATTTGAAAAACTTACTGCATTACAAAAATATAAAAATACACACTTGTTTCCAACTACTACAATAATTCTTCCAATTCTCAAAATATTAAATTCACATACAAGCTATGCATAATTCGCAGGTCAATGTAAAGCATGTTTCTTCATTATGAAGTTTATCTGGGAGGTAAATACATTTTTATCCCACAATAAATCTAACTGGTCACATACAGTGTTGTATTATTTACACATTCTTATAAGTGGTGAGTTACAACAATATCTGAATTTAACAAATGGATTAAAGAAGGTTTGCTCCTACCTTTGGTTAAGTTGTGGGACGTAAAAATTTTATTTATGGAGGATAGCCCTGTCTTTACCATACTTTATTATTTCATATAAGAACTTATAACCTATGCCCTTCCTTCTTGAAGAAAGTGTAACAAGTCCATAAAAATTCAGCAGGTTTTTATAAGATATATTATTTTTGTACATTCGATACACTTCATATTCCCTGTAGAAAAGAATTCTAAGAAATTGTTTTTGTATCCGTTCCAACAAGTATATATTTCTTTGCAAATGGTGCCCACACAATAGCTCCATATTCAAGCCATATATACCATTGCTTTACTATTCTGAAAAGCAGTTGTACTTCTTATAATGAAACCCAATGTCCGATATACATATGTCACTAAATTTTCAATGTGAGGTATGAAGGTAAATTTTTCATCAAAAGTATAACCATAGCTCCACCCATAGTATAACAATAATCACAGGGTCTTTTCTTCCTTGTATATGTGATCTTATAACACTTATTAGCATTTAATGTTAAGTGGTTCCTTTTACCCCATTGAAATAAATTATCAATGTCCTTCTGTAGAAGGGTGCCGTCCTGTATTTGGTTCACGTTCATGAATATCTTTACATCATCAGCATACATTAAACAATGGGAATGCATTATATATTCAGGTAAATCATTTATAAAAAATAGGAACAACAGTGGCCCCAGGTTTGATCCTTGTGGTACACCTGAAGTGGCTTCATACATTTCAGATTTACACCCTTTTAAAACAGCATAAAGTTTTCTATTTTGTAGGTAAGATTGCATCAACTAGATCGAAATTACGATGTGTTGATTAAAGGAATCCCGGTGTGTGAAAATGAAAACATCGAGACAATTCTATGCGATGTTGCTGAGACATTAAATGTAGTCCTTAAAATGGAAGATACTAGTATCACCCTTCACATTAAAGACGCAGAAAGTCAAAATCCGGACATATTAGTAAAGTTTCTGAGTAAAAGAAAGAGGAATGAACTCCTACGTGCATCAAAGGTGAAGAATAATTCAACTAATAAAAAGATGTGCTTGACTACGTCAGATATTGGTGTTCCGGGTGAACGTAAGAATATATACATTGATGAGAATCTAACTTAGTTTCGAGCATTTCTGTTTAGGAGTGCCAAGAGATCAAGGGAAGTAAATCATTACAAATATGTATGGATTCGTAATGGAAATGTTTATATGAGAAAAGACTAAATCCAGTAGTGTTAATCAGGTCTTTAGAAATCATTCCTAAGTAAAGTATTGTGAAAGTTTTCACTGTGTCTATTGATATATCCATGGCTAGTGATGAAAATTATTTCCTTATATACTATCAAAATGTTAGAGGTTGAGTTAGTTAGTTTAGAGGTTTAGTTAGTTAGTTTAGTAAGGACATTTTTCACTTTCCATTCTCTTCTACATGTCTCGCACATCCAATCAATCACTGCATTTCCTCCAAACTTAACCATTTCCAGCACCATGCCATCAGCGCCTGCAGCTTTACCAACTTTTATCCTTTTTATTGAATCCTTCACTTTGACGTGTGTTATTTCGTCCCCATTCTATCCTCTTATTTGTGGGTTTGGTTCAACTTCCATTATTTCTACTTGCTCCTGGTGTCCGAAAGTTACAGCAAAGTGATTATGCCATACTCTCAACACCTCTCTCATCAGTCACTATCTTCCCTGTTTCATCTGCTACACTTTTTACTCCTTTTCTATACTTTTCTTTTTGGCTTTTCACTGTTTGTCAAATTCGGTGTTTATGATGATAGTTTTCTTCCACTTAATTTCCAAGCTCATCCCAACATTCATTCTTTGTTTGTCCCACTGCCTCATTTGACTTATTTCTCTTCTGTATGTACTCTCTCCAAGCGTCTTCTGTTTTATCTCTAATCCAAGGTTTCAAGGTAAACTTTTTATCCTTAATTTTTCCTTTAGCATGATCATTCCACCACTTCATCCTTTTTACCTCCATCTTTGCTATTTGTACTCCACAGAGTTCTCTGGTTTTATTTAAATGGGTTTCTTTCCATACCCTCCAGCCTAATTCCATTTGATCACCATCACTTGCAACACTAGTTACTTCTATTTCCTTTTGTAACTCTGTTGTTACTAGGTCTCGATATTCCATTTTTTTTGTTCATCTCTCAGCTGTCCATCCTTCAACCTCTCATAAGTCAATTCCTTTCTAGGCTTCATAGGGCGCAGCCACAGCTTTATGATTAGTGGTCTATGTTCTGTGCCTAGTTCAGTGTGTCTATGTACACGTACATCATTTGCAGCATACCTCATACTTATTGTGTAGGGGAAATAATATGTCACACTTCTTGCTCCTCTGTTCTCAAACTCAAAAGTGATTTTATGTGTTACATGCCGGCTGGTTTTATGCTGGTTTATGCTGACTCCTGGTTTTATGCTATGAGGGAAAAAAGTGTTGCCAATCAGCAGATGGTTATCTATGCAAAAATCAATCATCATCTCTCTGTATGATAACTTTCTCTCCACCATGCTGGCCAATTGATCCATGTCCTCATTCTAGGTTTCTCCCTCTTCTGGAGTTCCAATCTCCCATTATCGCAGCATGCCTGGTCTATTCTCTTTGCCTTGTCCATGCTTTCCTGTAGCTGAGTGTAGAAAAGATCCATCTCAAACTTTTCAGCGTCTTGTGTTGGGGCATATACCTGAATCAATGATATTTTCTCCTGCATTTCCAGATTCACTTTTATTATTATTTAATTCATTGGCACCCATTCCATAACTCACTCTCTATATCTACCCTCCATTAATATGCCCACTCCTTCTTTTGCTCTGCTGCAGTGTTCTACCCCAGAGTAAAACATGTGATATCCATATTTCAATGCTACTTCTCCAAACCCTTTCTTTTTCTTCTCGCTTATGCCCAGAATCCTCAGTTTGTATTTTGTCATTCTTTCTCCTTTCCAGTAAGTGATGTTATGTTCCATGTACCAAAAATCATGTCCTTTCACTCCCTCAGTCGATTCCTGTTCCTCCAGAATCCTCAGTTTGTATTTTGTCATTCTTTCTCCTTTCCAGTAAGTGATGTTATGTTCTGTGTACCAAAAATCATGTCCATTCACTCCCTCAGTCGATTAATGTTAATCCATCCAGCTCTCTCTCTATTTAACTTTGAATAATTTGTTTCACTCAAGTGAGCTATTGGCTCTACCGAGCTAGCCGGTCAGAGGTGCTGTGTCCTGAGCCTAACGGCTGGCTGTTTTCTGTCAGGGTTGTCTCCCTTAGCCTTCAAAGATCCCTCTTCAAACCACAAGGCAATGTCCTCTGTCCAGTTATACCCCTGACAGTCGGGCTGTCTCTTCCGCCAGCTCAGCTGTACCGAAGTCCATCTTCTCTGTCTTCACTACCATTGGGGGTTTCACCATGACCCTGGCTAGGGACTCTTATGGGGTGGTACCATCCAGGTCAGATGGACCCTGGTTTTTTTTACTAGGTTGTTATTCCTCTGACTCCTCCTTCCTGTTGATTAAAAGACAGGCCCTGGGTTTGCCACTGGTATAGTGGAGTTGTGTTGTTGAGACAAGGTGAAAAACCAAGGATGGCCATGATGTTGGTTTTCTTCACTGGAAAGTTTTGTAGAATCTTAGTGGCATGCTTTATTTGTTTTTTAATGCCATTTTCTCAGCTTTCTATCCCACAGCCCTCAGAATCATTGCGATGACAATTATTGGGCAGGCTTAATTCTTCAGTGCACAGCACTTAGAGCCTCAAGGCTTCTTTACATTTCTCTGCATCAATATTCCTGGTACGAACAATGTTAATCTGACATGGCCTACTATTTTTACTTAGGAATCAAAAGTTATAAAACTTTTTTTATTATCTCCTTTGGCTATTGATATGGTATTGATGACGGACTCAATGGGGAAAGAAGGAATAATGTGGGTGTGTGCAATGGAATGTTTTTATTATAATTCAAGTAAAGCGAGTGATTCATTATACTGTCTGGAGGGCGTGATTTATTGCAATAGTCGATGTCCTCGATAGCGACAGTGACTCCAAGGGCCGCTCCAATGTCCCTCAGCAAACTTCAGGGGTCCTCCCCCGGCTTGATTGGGATACCTCGGATTTCGAGAGAGTTTCTTAACTTCTGCTCTACCTGATTGCGGGAGATCTCAAGGTCACTTACTTTGCATTTAAGGACCCCATTCTCTTCCAGAATGTTTTCTAAGGATAACTTAAACTTATTTGCTCAGTTACAGTCTCACTCAATTTTGCACATTGTTCAGTCAAAATATCACTATTACTTTGAAGTGCTGATTTCAGCTCCCTCTGCTCCTCCTTGAGAGACTGCAATCCCTGTAACATCTGGAACATGCTCTTCAGTCCCTGGTTTTCTCCTTTTGGGTCCTTACACTGCACTTGCCGGACGATTATCCACCAGAATAGACCATTTTTTTTGTGTTCACAATCCTTACAAGTCCATTGCATTTTATTTTTCACCAGATATTTTAAATCTGCAGATGATAACTTAACTTAGGGCCCGTGAAACAAATTGGCACAGCAGATGCAAAGAACTGAAGATTTCCCCAGATTCACCGACAGTTGACAAACTGAGCAGTTGACCATGACTGTGGCTAAGTCTGAATAACGTACCTCTCCGTTCAAAGTCTGGGAGAGATGTTATCGTCAATGATTGATTCCAATAGTTCTACTGGACTCAAATTATGTTCATTGGTTTAATCTGGATCAGGAAAAACAGGAATGATTTTCTACAGTCCCACTGTATTCCAATCCCGATGCACCATTGTTTTCTTTCTCTTCTTTGCCATGGACTTAATTTTTGTGACCACCTTGGTGATTTGGAATAGATGCCGTCGTATATGCTTAGACAGCACAACTTCTGCAGGGCACTGGAGCTGTTGGCCGCATAGATTATACAGTAGACCACCTTCATCCTCATTGGCAGAATCTTCATCCATGAAGTTGAGGCTCGATGTATATTTTATTAACATCCTCATACTCCAAAATGTCAAGAGCTTCTCATTCTAGTCTCTACAAAAAATATAAACGTATTTTATTAAAAATAAGGTTGAAACTTGTACAAGGATTTAAATATACTCAAAATAGGACAGATTATATTTGTATGTGCAGAAAACAATGAGAAAATAGTAACCCCCGAAATTGAAAACAATTTACCTCATACACGCCTAGCGTGACCATATGGTCACACCTGTAACAAACTACTTATAAAATATCTACTATAGCAAATACATATAAAATAATATATAAATACATTAAAATGAACCTATGTATACTAATATAAATCATTAAAATACTTACCTACATTTATTGAAAGTATTTTAGCAAGACCATACTTACACAAGTAGAAAATCTGTGAGGAGTAGCTTCAATGGCACAAGAATGGTCTCACGAGCTTGGCAGCATCAAATGTTATGATAGTGATCTGAAAACTGCCAGTAGTGCTTCCAAAAACCCTTGGCAGAAACCTAAAACCATGTAGACAAAACGGCAAAAATTTATTGTTTGGAGATTACAAAGTAAGTTCTTCCCGTAACCATATGGTCATGCTAGGCATTAAAGGGTTAACAAACACATTGTGTCTCAAGGTGTGTCCAATCCATCTTTTTCTTCTTTTCTGTATAGAGTTCCATATGGCTCCTTCCTCCTCTACTCCTCTGTAAATTTAATTATTAATTATTTTGCCTGTCCATTTTATCTTCTGCATCCTCCTCCAGAACAAGGTTTGGAAGGCCTCTAGTCTGTTCAGGTCTGCTTCTCCACTGGTCCATTCTTCCAATCCATAGAGTGCCTCACTCCACGTGATTGCTTTCTCTTACTATTTCCTACCTTGTAGTCCTATCTTCTCGGAACCAGCAGCTGTGTTTTTACCATGAATGCTTTCTTAGCGTGGGATATTCTCCTCTTGATGTCTGTTGTACTTCTTTCATTCCATGTGATGGTATTTACTGATTTCTCTCCTCTTAATGTGACTTCTGATTTCAGTTTTTCTCTTCAGCATACTTGGATTTTAATTTTTGACATATTTATTTTCGTGTTCTATTCTTGAAGAACTTGATTCACGACATTTATTAACCTTTGAAGATCATCAAATTTCCCTTTTTTGACTGAGTTGTCATCTGCAAAGTAGATTATGTTTATTTCTTCTCTGTTTATCTTAATCCTGTTCAGTCCAATATCTTTAAAGTCTCAAATGGCCTCCTCCAAACATATGTTGAACTTTGGTGGTATGAGGTTGTATCCTTGTCATGGTTAATTTTAGCTTCTATTTATCTTTCTTCTCTTGATTGTATTGTATTGTGGAAACTTGCTTCTTGTGTAGCTTCTGTTGCTGTAATCCATTTCAAGTTAACCATCAGGTGGATCATTTTGTTCCACTCAACAATGTTGAGGGCTTTCTCCAGGTCTGTGGATGCCACCTACAGTAGCTAATTTACATGCGTTGCTTTCTCTGCCATTACCTTCAGGCAGAGTATGGCTTCTCTGATACCTCTGTTCTTCCTAAATCCAAATTGGTTTTCCAATAGTTTGTCTTTAATTTTTAATTTTCCTTTCCATCCTTTGACCTATTATACGCCTTAGCATTTTGGATGCATGTTACACTAGACTCGAGGTTCAGCGCTCCTCACATTTCTCAGTCCTTGTAATCTTTGGTATCATGATCATTACACTCCTTTGAAAGTCCTCTGGGAGTCTTCTACGTTGGTATGTATCTTTGATTATTTCACCTAGGTTGTCCTTGCCTTTACTTCCTAGTGCTTTGATGATTATTCTGTTAATGTTGTCTGCTCCATGGGCTTTTTCTTGAATTCTTTTATTGCTCTATCAGATTTGTTCCTCAGTATGTGTGGGCCTCAGGCTTCCTTGTCAACATCCCACTCGTCCTTCATCAGGTTTTCTTCCAGTGGCTTAGGCCCTTAGTTAGTAGAGTTATTCAATGTATTGTATCCAAATAGTCCCAGTGTCTTCACCCTATATCAGTATATTCCTATTAGCATCCCTGATGTTCTTACTTTTTGTTTTTCTCTCTTTAATATGTTCTTCACTAGCTTATAAATTGTTTTGGTGTTCCTCTTCTTCATGTTTTTGTTAACTTCCTCACAGCAGAATTTGATCTGATTCTCCCTGGCGGCTTTCTTGAATCCTCGATTGACTTGGTTTCTTAGCATCTATCAGAGGGTGGCTTTAATATCGCTTCTGGGGTGGTTGTATTTTCTTCTTTCATCTGTTAGTTTCCTAATCTTCATCATTATCTGTGGCTTCGTCATTTAGGCCCTCTTGCTTAACAGTTGCCCGTCTTCTACGTCTGTGATTGTCCTCTTCTGCTCATCTCATTTTTTTCAGTGCTCATTTCTCCTTCATTTTTTAGTTTCTCAACAATGCCTGTGTCAAATCTTTCTCTGTGCCCTTACTCTACCAGTATTTTTGTGTCACATCTCGGTTCAAGTTTTATCTTCTTAATCATGACCTCATTCCTGTAAAAATCCCTGTGCTTCAAGGCATACTTTAATCCTGCAAACACATCTGTCAGGATTGAGTTTCATCTTAACTATCAATGCAGACTGAATGAATTTTCTGTCTACTGACCCATCAACTATTTCCCATGTACACATGTTTTTTTTAACTTTTGAAATTCATCTTTCGTTACTGTCCCCCCTGTTGCAACTGTGCTGTTCATTCTAGGCTAAGGCAACAGAGTTTGGATACTGATCTCTAGGTTCTCTAGATTAATTCACTAAAAATCTCAAACAATCACAAACCTTCTTTTATGTGAGCCTAATCACTCTTCTGATGGTTGGGACTTTCTCATTTATTTTATCATACATGCTTTCCACCTCTCATGGATCTCTTGTGCTAATATCAAGTAAGACAGCATCCATATCCATTAGAATAGGGGTGGCAAAAACCAGTGCGAGATCAATCATCTGTGGTTAACTTACTTCTTCATTAACATCAGAGATTTTGCTTGCATCAGTTTCCTCCACTGTATTTGGGTTAGGTACTGGTCATGGGCTCCTGTCATATTCCTCAATATGCCTAAATAATGGGAATTTGGTCTCATCAAATTCATCTGTCCTTACAATTACAGACCTTCTTCAAAAATACCCGAGATGGAAGCCCCCTTAACTCCCTCAGTATCACCAAGTAATGCATATACCTCAGCTCTTGTATCTAGCATACCTCCTCCTTCAAGTAGAGTCCAAGTCTGGCATCCAAAGAATTATAGCTTCATCAACCCCTTCCACACTTCTTGATTGGATTCCATAGATGATCAGGGATGTCATTCATGGCTCGGCTGGGGCACAGATTGTGGGTGATGCAAGCCGTGTTGACAGCATCATCCCAAAAGGTCTTTTGTATACTCGAGTCAAACTTATGGCATCTGGCCGTCTCCATTGGGGTTTAAATGAATCTCTCTGCACCTCCATTCTGCTGCTGGCATCTGGGGCATCATCTCATCTGGCATCATCGACTTCAAATGTTCTATACCATTCTTCAATAAGTACTTTAAGGCTCACTGCAGCAGAATACTAATCAATTATCTGTCCTAAGTCTCTTTATTTTACCCTGATGCAAAGTCCCAGAATTTGGAATGTATAGATCTCAAAAAAAGCTTCACTTTTCTGCTCAAGAAATTGCATATTAACGTTCCTCAAGTGGTCATCCAAGAATGTCAGGACAAACCTAGCTCCTCCCCTGGATGGAGGAATAATGTGACCCTTGATGTCACTGTGTATGAGACCAGGTAGCCCCACTTTCACTCCTCATGGGGAATTTCATTTTGCATAACTTCCCTTGCATGCATATATTACAGACTCTATCCCCCTACTTTGTTAACTCTTGGATGGCTAGCAAAGGTATCTTGGAAGGCTTCTTAATACATCTGCCTTCAACCATCGTAATACATCTGCTTCTTAGTCTTATATCTATAATCTTAGCGATATGTCCCATGTTGCCTCTCACTGGCTGGAGCCTCGTTTCACTTGTGAGGTAGCTACTGTACCTTGCTGGACCTTGCATGAGCTGCTGGACTGGCCACTAAACCATGACTTCTGCTGTTCCTTGCAGAAGTGGGCAAGAGCATGGACATCCTCTTCCAACCTTTCTGGTGGACTTACCATGAGTAGGACTTACTACGTTGCCACCTTTAAGAGGGCCACTTGCTTTATATTCTCTTCCTCTCTGCCATGCACTAGGATATTAGTATTTTTATTTATTTTCTAGCTATATTCTTGAACAATGATCTTAGCCAGGGTGATTCCAGGGGAGGGGGTGGGGGGGGGACATTGAACACTCCGATCACTGGGTAGTTTCCCCCCCCCCCCCCCCCCTCCCCCCCCAAAATAAATTCCTGGGATTGCCCCTGATCTTAGCGGATCATAGAAATTTCCTGATATGCCTGACTTGTTATGTGCAAAATGGATCATGTTTATTTCGTCTCTTCTAACCTGGTGACAGAGGTTGCATCTTTGTTGAACTCCTTTTTTTAATTTTGGCTTGTATTTTTCTACATTTTTTTACTCACTGTAGTAACTTACTTTGTGTATAGCTGGTAGATAATTATCCCATTGATGTAATCCATTCAGTGTTTTTTATTCTGCCTGAATGTTAGTTCCGTTGAACATTTTCAGAGGCTTTCTCCAAGTCTACAAACGCTGCATAAGCTGGCTTGTTCAGTTGTACTGTTTTCTCTACTAAGCATGATCCTGCCAATGAAAGTACAGGTTTATCATTCCTTTCGGTCCATTATTCCTTTCGCTCTTCTGATGGAAAAGGAGTTTTTGTCGTTTTATTCTAAATTTGAGAAAACTCATTTTAAAAATATCAATATACGTCTCAAGATTGCGCATAGATCCTGAAGTTAAAAAAATACAAAAAAAATTAAAATGTTGTAAAAATGTTAAGTATAAAAATTTGGTGATGTATTTGTATGCAAACACTTCTTTTTTATGCAAACACAAACACTTTGTAAGTTTTACGTAAAATATTTATTGGACAGCCCAATTAATAATCTACGTAAAATTTACTAAGTTTTTGTTAATTCCTGAACGTTATGGAAAAGTTTTATGGAAAAGTTTTACAAAGTTAATGCTGAAACTATTGAATTTATTTTAGTTCCCAAAACTAAGGAAAACTAGTCAATATTTAATATCAGTATTTCTTTGTACACACTAAGTGCCTTAATTTCTCCAGAAATCCTTTTATTCAATCTTTTTTACTTTTGAAAGCAATGTCATTATTTTGATATAAAGTAATACTCAGATGGTTGCATTACAACTTCTGGTGAATGACTATGTAACGACTAGTTTATTTAGTGTCATTCTCTTTGTTGATTTTTGTATATCAACGAGATATCATGTTATTATGTCATGACTTAAGGTTCACTGCCCCACCTGGTCCTTGCAGCCGATCAGGGTACTTGAATGGGCTCTTTGTCTCCGCCAAGCACCCATTTCGGCCACGGCTAGTGTGCTCTGTTGCTCAAATGGTGCAGAATATTTTTTGTTCTAATTAGGGAACATAATTTATTTTCCTCCCAAAACTTCTAGGGTACATGTTCCTCTCTAGAAGATTGTGTATGGGGCTAGCGTCAGCTTAGACATGTTATTACAACTGTGCCATGAGAGAGTTTATCTTGTGCATTATGTGGGGCAATTAGTTTCATGGCATGTCTATGTCCAGATGAATCAAATGCACTTTTGTCTGTTGGAGATAATGGAGGTCCACTTTTTTTCTGTTCTCTGTAATTTTTTTCTACCAGGGCCTTCATTACCATGGAAGCACGGATGGGAGAAGGAAAGTGTGTTCTTCAAATTGCAGGCCAACATTAATACTACACTTCTCGTTGGCTGTTCCTTCCTCTGACTCACTGACTCTTCCTTGAGTAAGTATACGCAGTTTGTGTTGCAATTTTTTTACTGCCCTGAGTTCGTTTTTGTTCCCCCCTTTTGTCATTGTTCCACCTCAGTCTGGTTTTTATGTAAGACCTCTAAGACGTAAGATGGCATAAGTTACCAACATATATCCTTTACCACTGGTATCAGACTTTTATTAATGTAAGACTGCGTGACCAAAACTAATACCTTGTTCATCATCCAACCTTCCCCAATCTTCATATTGTGACCCATCCACAAGCTGCCCTTAGGCCTTCCACTGATGACGTGCCCTCTTGGCCCACTTGAAGGTTTATATATCCAAATCACTGCTCTCATCGGCATGGCTTCTCACACCCAATCCACCTCTGTCTCATTTGCAAGTAAATTCATATTAGCCTTTTTCTTCCATTACACTCTTACAATTATCAAGGTGGTGGGTGGGTGACCAGAGGGTATCCAATAGAAGCAGAAAAGTGTGTCCAATTCCTGTTATCTCCATACTTAAGGTTCCCTCCGCAAACAGGATAATGTTTCATACTCTTTTGTGAGTGATCACTACCAACCAATTCATATTCATGGCTTTCTGTGAATTACCTCTAAAATGTGAAAACATTGGATATTTCCATTCAGGATCACATTCCTGATTGAAATTGATCAAGTAGGGTTAGTAGTCCTAGTGCACAAGAGTTTAATTAATTGCCTTATTCCATTACATTATTCAATAACAATGTTGTCGATTAAATGAAAATTTAGTATGAAAACTACCTTCAAGGTCATTTGCACCATAGGGGATAGGAAAGGGAGGAAGAGTGGATGGAAACCCAGCATAGGCATTAGCCTACTCTTAGCGAAAGGCACCAAGGGCTCCATGGCTTAACGTCTTATCCGATGATGGAAATGTGTCATCCCTTTGACAAATTTTAGCCACCAGTTAAAATCACTGATTGTGGAGAACCTTGTGATTATGAACTCAAAAAGCTTATAGCTCCTGTATAAAATTAGGCGTTCAGTTTACATGCTTTGGACAGAGATCCAGGAATTCAATTAAGTGCTGCAAGTGCTCAATGTGCTGGATAATGCTGGTTCCACTTGACCTAGAAGCTATTTACTACTTATTTGATTATTCAAACTACTTTTTTATTATTAGTTCTGAATTTGGATGTTGAATACTGATTCTTGTCATTAAATCTTGTGGAAGTTTGCAATACTATTACTAATACTAAGGACAGTGGTCATTAAAGTTTTTTTTTAGTCTTGGTAAATATCCATTTATTTCAACACATCCCAGTAATTAGCATTATCAAAATTCAATATATTTTCGTTAGCAGTTGAATGTTTGTGTACCAGATGGTTGTGCTGTTCGAGTATATTTACTTTCAGTACTGGTACCTCCATCAATAAAGATTTCTTATAGTACACAGTATTAGCAAAATAGAAAAAAATGTTATGTTTGCACCAAATATCTCTAGCTTTGCTTATCCCTATTTTCTACTGTTACACTCAGGCAGCATGTGGCTTCCTGGTGCCTCTGTTCTTCATCAGTCTGAATTTGTTTACTGAGAAGTTGTCTTCAATTATCTTTTCCATCCTTTGGCTTACAATTCGTAGGACTATTTTTTTTGCATGTGATATCAGACTCAAGGTGCTCCTCATATTACACCGTTATATCTTCTTAGATATCAAAATCACTACAACCCACTTAAAGTTCTCTGGTAGTCTGTCTGGTCTTCTTCAGAAGAAGGACGTTGTCCACCTGCCAAGGAATGGATAACTGGGAAGAAGGGGAAGAGTTAGGAGAAGAGTAACCTTGGGAATATACTCAAGTTATACTCTGAGCAATATAGTGTAACATCCTACAAAACTTTTGAGGGACTGTTTCCTTATTTAAAAAGAGTAGTTTCTTTTGAAACCTGAATGCCCTCATTACCTTAGCTAATCTTTACTTGATGTCTGTCATACTTTTTCCATTCATTTTATTCGGCTTAAAAGGTGGGTGAAGGATTCCATCTCTTCAAACACCTCTCCTAGTTGTGGAATAACTGTCTTCAGCTTCTCTCTTCCACATATGTACAAGATTTTACTTTTTCTTCCTGCTTCATGGTGGATCCTTCTTGTTCTTAATCTTCAGTGTTTAAGGATGCTTGCTGGTTTGCTAGCTTTTACACCACAACTGCGATGTCCTCAGACAGTCTAAGCTCTTTGTTTTCATCTACATCCATCTTAAATCCTTTAATTCCCATTTCTTGAGCTTAGAGGACCTATAGAGTTGGACTTGCAATGTATAGCCCCTTTGAATGTCTTTATCTCAGTTTTTTTGCAAATAATCAGCTAATTCTGTGGCAAGGTTGGTTATACTATGCAGGCTTTGGAACCCCTGCTGACTCATGTGTTCCTTTTATTCCTTATGATTATTCTTGTGTCTCTGTCTGATTTTCTTGTTATCTGCTATTCTCCATCCTAAATGTGATGTTCTTATCATGGCCCTGAATGAAAAATCTCTTCCTCTATTTTATTAACAATCTTAAACTTGGTGTGATTTTCTTCTACTGATGAAGTTCATCAATCTTTTTCCTTGACAAGTGAACTGACTAATTTCTTTAGAAATCAGAGGCTTTAGGCAACAAAACATATATTTTGACTTACGTCTGCCAACTACATCTGATTGAACCAGCACTGTTGTTTTTATTGTTCTTTTCTCATCAAATCTCTCAGGAAATTTGTTATTTTTCAACTTTCCCAAAATTCAGCTGTCATTCTCCTATTTATATCCTTAGAAATACAGAGATTTATAAAAATGCCATACAATGTGCTATTCCACACTTTCCTGTTAATGTATATTCAACATCTGGTTTCCGTGAAAAATGTTCATCTCAAGTCTATACATACTGTTAACCTTAAAGACTCCTCTCTCTGCGTATCCTTTGTCATTTAATATGGTGTCCTTATGGTTGTTAAAGCTGGCATGAAACATCTGATCATTCAGAGCTCTTATTAACACAGATGATATGGAAGGTCTGATGCATTTAGAACATCAGTCACTATAACGGTGGTACCTCTAAATTATCCTTTAGTTGCATCTTGAGTGTTCCGGATCCATTGACTTTTTCTGATACTCCATTTGAGACTTCAGTCTCATCTATGGCCTCAATAAAATTGCCAAACAATTTTACTTGGATACACATGATTGGTGGAACCTGAATGAAGACACCATCACTTTCCTTTAACCTCCACTTATCACACGTGACGTCATATAATTCTTTAATGGCACCATATTTGTTTGCTTTCCTTTTCTCTACGCACATTTCTACGTAAATTTTCACTTCTTAGTTTATAGTTGTTTTTAGCTATGCAGCATCATCCTTGACAGTTGTTTCAAGTGTTGTCACTTCTTTGTTGACTTCTAAAATAATTTATCCTATTCTGATCATGTTTGAATATATTGTTCAATATTTCAGTCTATATTCAGAAAGGTCTGCTCTGAGGAATGGGATTAGCCATATCTGGATTTTTACATGCCAATACTTCTTCTCCTTGGAGAAGAAAAATCACCCAGAAGGGTGTGTCTGGCCAGGGAGGAGAAATATTGGCATTACGCAATCTAGAAATGGGAAATACCAAAGGACCGAACAGTCTGATACTCCAGCCAATCCTCTTTTTCTCTGGAAGATCACATCCTTACTGGTTTTACACTTAAATCCTCTTTCTTCCCAAAGCTACTGACAAAGCCCTCACTGTCATCCAGATGCAAGATTCATAAATTGCAAAAGGAAAAAGGATTAACATTGCATATCTTTTATTATTGTGGCTCACTCCCCAATGGATGACCACCCAAGAAAGTTTTTCAATCATACCTACTTAACTCTCTTATGGTTAAAGAAAAAATTTTGCCAAAATGGAGTTTTAAATGAGAATTAGCTTGGTATGTAGGATTTCATACCTGGTGTGCAAGGTCAACTATTCCCTCTAATCTTTTGCAGTCACAGTATTTTGGATATGATCTAAATTAACCTCTCACACGATGAATGGGAAGGATGGGGCCTTCTGAACTATCTGCCGTTAAACTGTTGTTTAGTTCCTTGTCACTGCTACTTGGATCTGTTGCTTCCCAGCATTGGTTTTATATTGGAGATTCCTTGGCTGTAACTGAATGGCAAAGATAGCCATTGTTTAAACTTCGGTTTGGAGGTGCACTGACCGACATTACGTACATAGGTTCAGGACAATTGGGAAGTAAAAATGCACATGGTACGAACACGTCTGTTCTCTCGAACCTTCTAGAACGGCTTCCTTTATTTTGCATACCACCTTAACAGATTTACATTGTAGTACCAACATAACCAATGACACACCTCCCTCCGAAATCTTTCACACCTTTAGATTTCTTTTTTAACATTACAATATCATTACGGGATGAACTATTATAAATTGATTCTTTGCACTGGTTTAACCGTTCTTCCACTCCTAGTAAGTACAATATTCTCATTAGTTGCTCCACTCTCATGAGCCATACAATTAACATTTTCATGCATTTTTCCACTAACATTAGGTACATTGACATGTTTAGGAATAATACAATTCTCCTTTACAGTATCATTTACAATATGGTTTAAGTTAGAAAAATCTTCATACAATGGAAATAAACATCTCTCATCACTTGAGGTTTTTGACTTTTTCAATTGAGAACTATTACATCTAACCACTGATCCAGTTTTATCTACTTTAATCCAATAGGATTTTTGTTCATCTGCCTTATTTGTGATAGTTGCTTTTTCCCAACAATTGTCTTTTGCACTTCTAACCACTACCTTCTCTCCCTTCAAAAATTCCTCTTCTTTCCTATGAGCTTTCTTGTTATACCATCCCTCTATCTTACTTTGTCTTGCACACAGTATCTCATACACATCCATTTGTACTTCCGGTTCTAACCGGTATAGTGACATTGGCAACCTAGATCTCATAATGTGACTATTTAGTATTTGAGAGGGTGAGGCTCGTAAGCTAATGATTGAACTTATTATACTCCATTAGAGCTTCATGAAAATTAGAACCATCTTCAAAACACTTTTTTAACAACTTTTTGCCAACACTTACTCCTTGCTCAGCTCTATCATTACTTTGATGATAATGAGGGGTACATGTTCTAAGAGTTATATCTCTTTCATGGAAATAACTTTGACACAATTGTGACGTGAAAGGCACATTGTCAGCTATAACCGTCTTTGGAAAACCTGTTCATTTGAATATTTGTTGCATAGCATTGATTACTGACTGTGCTGACTTATCTGGAATAATAGATACTTCTAACCATTGTGAAAAATAATCTACAATGACTAAAAAAGACTTGTTCCCAAATTGAAATAAATCTGCTCCTACCTTTTCAAATCTAAATTTTGGCATAGTGTGTGGAGTCAATTTCTCTTTGGTTTTAAATGGCCTAAACTTTTCACAGGGTCTGCATTTCTGAATATACTCAGCAATCTGACTTGACATGCCAGGCCACCAAAATAATTGATTTGCTTTGGCAATACACTTGTTTACCCCTGTATGTCCCTTGTGTACAATATCCAATACATATTGTCTCATTGATTTAGGAACAACGATTTTATCACCTAGATAAAGCATTCCTGCTTCAACAAATACATCACATTGTTTGTTATAATAAGGTTTACACTCATTACCAACCTTCTCATATTTGGGCCAACCCTCCTGGCAATATTTAGAGATCAACATTAACGTTGGATCTTTGGACGTAGCTCGTCTAAATAAACGTTAACGCTCATCTGACATTGGAAGGTGTTTGCTAATTGAATGAACCATTTCATACATTTCAGGGTCAATTTCTGGTTTGTCATGAGTAGCTCATGATAACATATCTGCAAAGTGCAAATATTTACCAGGTAACTAGGTTAATTCTAGATCATATTTCAGCAACTTCAGCCTACGTCTTTGTAACCTTACTGAACCGATCTTACAAATTGGTTTTTTCATCACGGATAACAAAGGTTTATGATCTGTTTGAACCGTAACATGTTGACCATAAATGAATTCATGGAATTTCTGTGCTCCATAACATATACTAAGTAATTCCTTTTCACATTGACTGTAATTCACTTCACAATCACTCATTGTTCTCGAAACACATGCTACTAAGTTATTCTCATTTCCACATTTAGACACATAGAGACAACATCCTAGTCCATCCTTAGATGCATCACATTGCATAATTATTGGCTTACTTGGATCAAAGGGAACTAAGGATGATGTTGATGAAACTTTATCTTTAAGATTGTCAAGGACCTTATCATGATTAGGCAACCATTTAAATTCAACATTTTCCTTCAATAAATGAAATAATGGTTTCATGACCTGATTCATGTCTGGTACATACTGTCTTACATAATTAAATGAGCCTAAAAGTCATTGCAATTCTTTTTTATTTTTTGGACTCTTAATTGACTTTAGAGCTTTGAGTCTTTGAGGATCAATTTCCATTCCTTGTTCAGAAATTATTTGTCCCATGAATTTGACCTTAGATTTCTTAAATTGCATTTTGTCTCCATTAAATTTGGCATCAACCGATTTGGCAGTATTGATCATATTTTGTACGGCTTGGTCATGTTCCTCTTCAGACCTTCCCTTGACAAGTAAATCATCTCTACACACAATGACATTAGGTATGCTACCAAAATATTTTAACACTTTCTCATCAAATATATCACCTGATTTTCTTAACCTATAAGGTAACACTTTATACCGATAAACACCAAATGGTGTTGCAAAACAATATAACCAAGATGATTCATCATCTAATAGTAATTGATGAAAACCTTCTGACAGATCAAGGGTTGTAAAAACTTTTTTCCCTCTACATTTCATGGCAACATCCTCCAATTTGTATGGAATCATAGGTTTTCTAACAATAAATTTATTTAGATCTGACGGATCCAAACATAGTCTCAACTTCTTGTTTGTTTTCTCAATCAAGATAATTCTATTAACACATGCATAATTACTCATGGTCTCAACATTACATGTAGCACCTCTTTTTTCTAATCCATCCAATTCACACTTAAACTGATCCATGAGGGCATGCGGGACTCTGGAAGGAGGATACAATATTTCTCCTACCTTGTCTCTGATACTTAGTGAACACTTGTCCGGAAATTGCCCATGACCTTGGAAGATTTCTTTATTCTCTGAAATAAATTTACTGTCAGCATTGACCTTTAATATATCTGGCACTATTGCTTCTTTGGCTTTAATCTGGTGCACCTTTCCGTTAGTTTGAGTAACCCTTTGAACAAGATTTAACGCACAACACACTGGTAAACCCAGTAACACTTTTCATTTCCACTCAACAATCATAAAATCAAGACATGACTGATTGTTAGCTGATTTCCTATATAAATTTACTACACCCAAAGGTTTTTCTTACTGCCATCAAAACCTTCTAACTGGGAGTACGTAGGCGTACTGGTTTGTCAAGTTTCTCAAAAATACTCTAAGGATTATATTTACTTCCGATCCTGGGTCTAGCTTCATCTTAACTTTCTTACCTTCCACATTTAGAATAGCAAACCACTCAGTAACATTTTGGGTAATATTTTCAACACTTTTCACACTTTGATTACCCTTTGTCACATTATAAACAATATTTACACTTTTCACAGCTTTTACCTTACATGAGACTGCAAAATGATTTTTCAACCCACACTTTTGACATGTCTTCCTGTAAGCTGGACATTGACGAATACCATGCTCTGTTTGACATCTTGTACATTTAAATATTTTCTTTGGAAACACTTTATTCGGGGTTTTGACTTGCTTTGTCTGTCTCTGGATTTTACAGCATCCTCTACTGTACCTGCTGTGTCGCCTATTTCTTCCATCTTGTTTGCCTGTTGTCTGCTCTGTTCCGTCGCTCGACAGTAAGTTTCTGCCTTCCTCAATGTTATCTACTCTTAACAGACCTTCACAGATATCCCTAACAGACCTTCACTCTATCCCTAATACCATGCACTATTTTATCCCTCAAAATGTTCTCCTCAACGGTTTCTTCATCGTATCGTTATAATTGCAAGATTTAATTAACTTCCTGCATGCTGTCATAAACTGGCCAAACGTCTCGCCTTCATTTTGTTTCCGATCCATAAACAAGTATCGTTCGGGGCTTCACATATTCACCAAGTCTTTTGGTCACAGTTTCATAAGATTTGCATTCTTCACCGGTCATTAGGGATCGTTGACAGAACACTGCAGGCTTCCTCCTCCATAATATTTCACAATAGTGATTTTTTTTTTATCATTCGATTCATCATGTCCTATGGCAATCAAGTAATCTTCAAATGCATCCAACCATGCAGGAAATTTAGTAGCAGCATTGGGACCCTGGAGGTCGAGATCTAGTGGAAGTTTCACCGACGATGCCAACAACTCGTCCATGATGATATCTTTGACTGTTACACCATTTACTGTTACTTATTTATTCCTCCCAACTTGTCTAATGACTGCGCCATGTTTAAACTTGGGTACTGCGCCATGTTTGAACTTGGGTTTGGAGGTGTACTGACCGACATTATGTACATAGGTTCAGGACAATTGGGAAGTAAAAATGCACATGGTACGAACATGTCCATTCTCTCGAACCTTCTAGAACGGCTTCCTTTATTTTGCGTCTCACCTTAACAGATTTATATTTTAGTGCCAACATAACCAATGACACAGCCATCTTCTGCTAAGTTTAGACTGAAATTGGCACATCTAAATACAGCTATTTCCTCTTGAATAACACTGTTTTCGTAGGATGTTAAATTCCAACATAGGGCCTCTGATCAATCTCGCATTTTAATAGTTGGCTGACCTTGCTCTTGCATTCATATGACTAGAGTGTCTTATTAATTAACATTGACTGTGTTACAGCTATTTATTTCCTTTTTCTCACTTTTCCATTTTAATTGTCTTTTAAGGTTGGGATGACTTTGTTTTTCTAATGATCTAGCCAGTGGTAGCTACAGTTTGAGCCCCTCGAGGCAGTCCTTGAACAAAATTTATGAACATGTTAACTCATTTCAATATGAAATTTAAATGACAATTAGTGAAAAATTGTCAACATTGGTTAGCCATGGAGAAATTACGTAGATTGTCAAGATTGTATTTCCTTTGCTGACCTCAGTTTACTACTATGATTATTTATGATGGTTCATGGTAAATTGTTATTATAGGTATGTGTAGTAATCATTTCAGTACCAATTTTTGAATAGAACTTTTAAAAATGATGCCAATTTCACAAGGGCCTTCATTTTAAAATTGAATATTTTTTCAGAGAGGAATGAATATGTGAAATTTTTATTTCAATGCACAAGAACCATCATTCTGTTAAATTTACCAATTAAAGTTTTATTTTTGATCACTAAGAAAAGCCAAAAATTATACCACCCAGGCCAGACTTTTCTACATTAGACATGCCTCAGGGTAAAACTTCCTTCACTCGCATTATTTTTATATTGATCTATTTTCAGATGCTCAATACTACAGAGGACCTCACTTTAATCAGAAGATATTCCTGTCAGGATCATTGCTGGGATGAGTGCCTAGATACCTACCACATCACTCCTGCAAGATGCCTCCTCTCCATGCTCTCATAAAGTGGTGGGATTCAAGCAATCTGCAGATGCACAGACCAGAAACCAAATTGTGGACCATCCAGGATGAATTTTCTGAAAAATCTTCTACAATGTCAACTCTACTCCATCATGTATGGCAGCTACTGGGTGTTCAGTGTGATGTGGAATACAAGTCTCTCATAGCAGTGAGGAAAGGGATAACCCTATTTCTCTTTTCTCACTGCTATGAGAAACTTGTACTCCACATCACACTGAACACCCAGTAGCTGCCATACATGATGGAGTTCAATTTTTAAACACTTGTATCAATTAAGTACAAAAAATAAAATTTTACTAAGACCCTACCCAAATTTTAATTACCAAAGTTTCAACGTTGAACAGAAAACCCTAAATATTGAGTTGGACTTATAATAGTATTTTCAGTGAATTTTGGCCCAAATTTCGAAAAATTGAGTCAAATTTTGTCCAAAATTGCTAGTATTTTTGAAATTTTATTCATTTTTTTTAATTATTCTGAATTTTTATTCAATATTCATTTATTTCTCTGGAATTGCTTTTGTATTGATTCACTGGACTGAGCAAGTTGAAAAATAATTCTAAGTCCAAAGTGTAAACATCCAAAATCATTCTAAGTCCAGAACGTAAACAGTAATTTGAGGTAAAGTAAACAGCTAATGGGCAAGGCTTGAACACAGTAGAAATGCAACTGTTTGAGATCAACAAGTTTATTTGTAGAAAAACATCAGTTTACAATGAACAGTCAAAATATTTTCCCAAAGCATTTACAAAAATCAAAATCGTACAAATGTTACAAAATCAAATTACCAACAGGTACCAATGCAGAACATGAAAAATGAGGCATACATTTCTGGGAGACAGACTATCATGAACATTTTTCAACAAGTTATTCAAATGTTTACAGTCTTCATAGAGCTTTGATGATGTTGAGCTTGTGCCAGCAGCATAGATGGAGATTCAGGTTGTGATGATAATGCATAAACATTGTCAGCAGTTTCTGCACATGAAAAATAGAAAATTATTATTAGAGCAAAAAACAATTATAATCCATTTTCATCAAGCACCTGAAATGTAACTTAATTTTGTATTTATAAACTAAGATATTCCTGGATATAAATTCATGAAAAGAGTTTTAATGACAAATATTTCATGGGCACCAGTTTGAAAAATTAACAGTTACACACTTCATAAAAACACATTGAAATGGCTCACTTAAAAACATTGCATTTAACAAATGATAATTCTAAGACTCTGGCCTACATTTAATTCCCAATAAATTATGGCTGGGCATAGCATTTCGAATCCAATGACATTAGTATGAAACTTTGAACCATTCAGGGAATGTGATCTGCACCTTTGATTAGACTGACAGAAGCCTAATCACCTCTAAGTTAGTGTTTACTTAACTATAGAATGAAAAATGTTCATTTGGAGACAAAGTAACCAAAGGCCTGCAGTAAATGATCCTTTACATGTGTAGGAAGATACTATGGCATTTGGCTTCAGATCTAGTCATCTGTAAGATCTTAATTTTAACTCTAGCGTCACAAGTCATCTGATATTTATGGATTGATATTAGCACCTATGTTTTACAATCAACTCCAGTCAATGTGTGGAGTCAAAATTTAATTAATCTTAAAAAATGCTGGTAACATCCAATTGAGATACTAAATTTTACATTTATTGTCACTGGACATAAGTGCTACGAGTATTTAAGAGCTAATTTGGACTGACAAGACATTTCTGGTTATCCATGGGAGCCTACTATACCAACTTCAACTGTGATGAATGTAGTATCTATTTTGAAGCAAGGCTTAGTTATGAGGCTGAATGTCTCTAGGCAATGATATCAGTATCCAAAGGATGTTGGGCCAAGGTGTTGGTTATTCCAAGAAAGTAAACGAAAAATTCAAATTAATGAAATAAATAATAAAATTTATTTCACTTCAATTAACATCAATAAAATATTTAATGGACAAAAAAATTCACATTTGCATGTGTGTGCACTAAATCTAATTGCATAATTGGGAGGATATTCCTTAATTCAGAGCAATTTTAATAATATGGTGAATGCATGCCTTGCCCAGCATAATCCACGAGCAAATAGAATTGCCATGGGGCCATCAATTCCAGTAACTGAATGAAAGTACTGCCGAGTTTTCTTCAAATGTATTGAAAATTTGAATAGACTAAATAGAAAAGACAAACCTTGGTATTCTTTCTTACCCTCAATAGAAAAATTGAAGAAGAATTAGCCCATTTAAATAAAACTTCATGAAAATGTATGGTCTAGCATGTGGGATTTTTATGAGCTATTTGCATAAAAACAACTATATAAGAAGACAACTTTCAGTCTCTATACAAGTCAATGAATTTTGAAGAGTTCAATCAAGCTAATTATTAAATTTTTTAGCTCATTCCCAAAGGTACTAAAATGAGAATAAATAACCCAAAAGGTAATATATTATGGTAAGTTAACCCCAAAATGAATTTCTTGTTTAAAATTATTCCTAAACTCCAAATTGAGCATAGTAAAGATACAAGCTAACCATATCATTACAGTCATAACACCAAGCCCACATAGCACAAAATTTCTACTAGATATCTACAGTATGTCTTGGATATTTTAAATATCTACTAGATGTCTAGAATATGTCTATTTTGAGCGACGACTCTTATTATACGTCTGGCGCAATTAGCCAAAAAACACCAGAATCTAAAAAAAATGTAACTGCTATGCTTTTTGGTGGATGGATAGATGAAGTCATTGTACACATTTAAAGCAAGGGAAAGTCTTCTGGCAAATGTTTATAAAAGCGATTTAAAGTTAAGAAAAGTAGTTTTTTAAATGATACAATGAAAAGTACGAAGTTAAGGCAATAACTTTTCCAACAAAAGTTGTAGAAGATAAAAAATTCTACGAATTGGCAGTAACCCGATCAAAATCCAACTATTAGTTAACCCAGAAGGTCGATTTAAACAAAGAAATCACTCATTTTTCATTATTTAATTATTCAGCAGGTTTAAACCTCAGCATCTTGAAACAATAAAAAATAATAAGACCTACGTAATAGCTATGAGATACCAAAATTCTGGATATCAAAGTTGAGTAGTTTGAACAAAATAACGGGTTAAAGGATAAATGTTTAGGCACCTCTATCGATGGCCATAGGGCAGCTGCTTTGTTTTAATAGATATTAAAATGAAGGTAAAGGTTTAAAATTATAGATTCATTTTTAAGTTTTTTTAATTTTTAAAATAACCGGAGATATTTAAATTGTTTATTAGTATGTATTTTTGATAATTTTGAAACTCTGTATAAACTACATGTTTCTACTAGCAACTATTACTTCTACTGTTATATATGTTCATTCATGAACTTGTACATGAACACGTACTGGTTAATGTATCGTGTAACCAGGCCTTAAGTCATTTATCCTGAATTTTCCCAGTGGGTCCAATTTGAATATGATTGTTTAGAAAATATCTTCTCAAGATATCTTGTAGATATAGGAAAAGCGGACATTCAGGTATCTACAATATGTCTAGAAGATGTCTACAAGTTATTACAAGATGTTTTCTAGATATTAGCAAAATACGTATTAGATATTTTGTAGATATTTTGTGCTATGTGGGAGAAGAGGCTTTATAGCTTAACATACAAAAGGAATCCACACTGCTCATACCCCATAGAGAACCTTAACCCTCTTAGTGCAGCAAGCCAATATATCAGCTCATAGGCGAAAAATTGTTTAACTTACATCATTCAAAATTTATAAAATGAATTTCAACTATCTTTAATTAAAGTTGTTTTAAAAGCGAAATAATTAACCACTGCACAAATCCCAATGCTTAGCATTCCTAATCGGCTCAACTAAGCAATATGAATTCCAACAGCAATGACCGAAATCTGGTTGTCAAGCAAATATGGTATTGTTGATTTCACAGAAAAATGTGTTTCTGCAGATAAAAACGCAATTTTCAGTCAATTACAAAGTGAAAAGGATAATTTATTGAAAGAAATAAAAACTTCATTTTTTTCAGACATTTAATAAAAAAATTCCAACTCCCTATCTTGAGCGGAAATAATTCAAAAAAGTAAAAAATGAAACCACTGCACAAAACCCAGTACATACCGCGATCCATCTAAGGGCCCCTTTGTGGGACCTTTAAGGGCCCTGAGATCATTTTTAAGTAGCCTACAACTTTCCTCCTGCCTTGAGCTATCACTCTGCAAAATTTCAGCACGATAGGATTAAAACTGTAGTAATGCACTTACCCATCAGGCGTTGTTGCACAAAAAGTATTCGAAAGATCAAGAGGACCTGGGGGGCGGGGGAGGGCAAAATTTTAAAAATTTTTATACCTACAACCTTCGAAACCTTCGCAAGAGTGTACTCAACTTCTTAAAGTTTCTTGGCGATCGGATCAACAGTGTAGTTATGCATACAGGACAGAAACACATTTTTTATATATATAGTTTTTCATAAAAACGACTACATAAGAAGACAACTTTCAGTCTCTATACAAGTCAAAGAATTTCGAAAAGAGTTCATTCAAGCTAATTATTAAATTTTTTAGCTCATTCCCAAAGGTACTAAAATGAGAATAAATAACCCAAAAGGTAATATATTATGGTAAGTTAACCCCAAAATGAATTTCTTGTTAAAAATTATTCCGTAACAACAAATTGGGCATAGTAAAGATACAAGCAACCATATCATTACAGTCATAACACCAAGAAGAGGCTTCATAGCATAAATTACGAAAGGATTCCACACTGCTCATACCCCATAGAGAACCTTAACCCTCTTAGTGCGGCAAGCCAATATATCGGCTCATAGGCAAAAAATTGTTAAACTTAAGCACACAAATATAATTACAATTATTTTTTGTATGATGTAAGTCTTTTATGATTACTATCCAATTCAATGTATATGCAAGAAAAACCACGTATGGATATTTTAAACAACTTTATAATATTGATTTTCCTAGAGTGATACATTTCATTAAGTTACCCTCCGCATTTCTCACTGGAACTGCTGGCATGAGTCAGCACTAAGAGGGTTAAAGACCAATTTCATTCCACTAAGTATTGCTATGTGTTACCTTCACCAAAGGAAAAAGCAAGGACTGCCTGACGGGAATAATGTGGGTGTAAAAAATATGAAAAATTATAATGAATATGCTTAGCTCTTATTAATTTTATTGAGCTCTTCAAAATTTACACTGGTAAAAAGAATTTTATTTATTTCACTCAAAAGGCAGCATCATATTGTAGTCTCCCTGAAAAAGAAATAAGACACCTGGAAATTTACATCATGGAACAAAGTAACAAAATATGAAATTAAATTGAGTTTTTAACCTCCATTTATCATTCACTAGGCAATTTTTAGCTTAAAAGAATTTAAGCAGCCAGTTTACCATATCATTTCAAGTTCTAGGGAACTTGAAATTTTAGAACCTAATATAAAGGTTATGCATAAATGTGACAAACATCAAGGGTAGAGACATGATAGTATAATGGGTTCAGGTTCCTCTGGGAATTTTTCTCACTCTGAATCTTTCTACAATGAAATCTCGAAATATGCAAATTACAATGAAACTACACAAATATAATACAGGGACACCAACTTGTGGACAATATTTGAATCCTTGACTCAGTTGTACCAAAGTCTTTTTAGACAGACCCTCTCACAATTCAGACACTCCCACAAAAGGACACTGACACTGCCTATGGATTCGGACACCCTTTGAAAGATTGTTCCCTGGATGGAAATCTTTTAGGTGAGCAATATCAGATAAGTACTTGGTCTTTCCAAGTAAATTGTTTTAGGATATTAAGAAAATTCTTATCCTTTAAGAATGGGACACCTAGGAAGAAGATAAAGTATGGTGATCAGTGACAAGTGATAGGGATTTTCTCAGAATTCTTGATCCTGCAATGCAGCATGCCGCTTAATTGGGCCATGCATTGGCAACAGACTACCCTCACAAGGAATTCCAATTTTTTCATACCAGGTAACTTTTTTATTCTACTTCTCTCATTTAATCTTATTTTCCATATGGGTACCTATTCCTGCCTTTCAAGCTCTTAGAACAGCCTGTAAGGAATCTGGATTCAGTTTCTGGGGTGCCAATATCGACGGTACCTCAGTAAATGCAGCATCAGGATAAACAGAAGAATGGAGTCTCAATGGAAAGCAATATCCTCCCCTGAAATCCAAGTGTCAAAGTAAGGATCCAGATGTCGAGGATGGTTTAAATCAATGGTTTTCCATAGTGAGTGAATGAGGGGTTTGCGTCAGTGGTCCCAATTTAAAAAAGAAGTTGGAGGAACTAGCTTTGAAACTTAGTCGTGATGATTTTAAGCCAACAGATGGCTGTAACAATGGAAGACCATAAATAAAATAAAATAAAATTCACGAGAGCTCATGGAGAAAAAAATAGTGCTGATGTTATGAGTGCAGAGGAGTGGAAATCACACTGACTGCCAACATTACTCCAGAATTTTGGTGTGTTTTCATCCCTACGTTTGTTTATGCATATATAACGGGATACTTCTCTTAATCAGGCCAGTCCCTTAATTGGGGCAAAGTGAACCAGTCCCAATGTGTCCCAATTAACCAAAATCTACTGTATAATACTGAATGATAAAGTCAAAAATATGACGATAATGTATCCTAACAGGTTACTACCCTTTACATTCATACGTGTATCGCCAGGAAGTCTGAATTTAGTTTGGGGTCACTGGGGGTCTTATTCACCCTGGGTGAGATGATCCAAAAATATTTTCCAAAGAGAAGTGGAAATGAAAAATGACCATCCTGATTAATTCCCAACATATTACCATGGGTCACTTCAATTTAACAAACACGACCGATAAGAAAATTTATTTTCCTGTGTCTTTTACATTATTTAGTTTACTACAACAAAACATTTTTCTGGATTACAACAAACTAATAAGTACTTATGACAAAACGTGATAGTGGGAGATAAACCAGACCTAGTCTTGGTAACAAAAGCCATAACAAATTGCTCTTTCACAAACCTAAGTGTGATACATTCTCAAGATGCAAAATATGAAAACTAGACTGCTTAAATGACAAAAGAAATAGGATAATTTTCTTGATGTGCTACGGTGGCTTGGAATGTTGGTGAACAAATCCTTTGTAACCCTTCAGAAATGGGTAAGCGCAACAAATCTACAATAAACTGGAAAAAAGAAGTCAAGGAAGCCATGGAAGTATTACAGTTGCATCCAAGTAATTAAAAATATTTTTTTTAAATATATACCACGTTCTTTAAAACTGACTCAAAAGTAGAGCTCCTAGACTAAAGAACAAAATTATATCTCTTACAGATACAGATTTCTTACCCTATTCAGATCACCCCAAAAATTTGTTTTTGTGGATTTTAATAGCTATAAAAAGACTTGCAAGATTTAAATCAAAGAACTTGGGGCACATGCAATAGATAATTGATGCACAAATAGTTAACCTAAGCCACTCACACTATTATTGTACTGCCAATGATAGGAACTGTTGTGTGAGTTTTCTCTACAGCAGCTAAACCGTAAACTCCTTACTATTATCTATTGTACAATTCACACTAATTTGTCTTTCATAGGGCAGCAGCTAGGAAAGTCAAAATACTCATTCCTCATAACGAGACAGAATCAGAACTTAAATTCTTAAATAGAATACCGCTAATGTTTAGAATATAAAGAAATGAATATTTATTCTAAACAAGAACTGGAAGAATACTGCGACAAAGCTCTGAAAAAATGGCTTGCTTGTTAAGAACAAGAGAAATTTAAAGACAATGCTGCCCCACACCTGTCTTTCCTTCAGAAGGCTCACAGAATAAGCACAAAGTAATGTCAAATGCATGTATTTCGGAATAATGTATAATGTAAACTTAGAAAAAATGCCAAGTCACAGTGCAAAGTTGCTTTATAAGCACATTATTTCATCGAAGATTTTGGACTGACCAGCTTTTCTATTGTTCCTAGTGTGCTGCTGATCGTCACTCACTCACTCAACCTCGCTAACCATAACTGAATCAAATATGCTCTTACACTAAATCGCTTTTAAGGTTTAACTTTTCATTATGAGATCACTTTCAGGGACTACAACAACCACAAAAATAATCCATACAAAACTACTTACACATGAATAATAAATTACTCAATATTTTTAGGCATTTACAAACCTCTATCCGCACTCCCTTCATGACGATCGCAAAATATAGAAAAGATTTTCAAAGCATAGAACCAGTTCAGAAGGGTAAAAATAGTAACGCATTAATAAGCTTTAAATTAAAAATTACCTGAGTGATGTACTCCCAATGGTAAAAGCAGCTACGGAATGCCATGAATGACGTACATATTGTACATTAGAATGCAGTGGCGAAAGAAAAAAATAGAAGACATCCAATAGAGCAACTAGTGCTAGGTATACAACATGATGTGTGATGGCTAAATAAAAATGATCAAGATCCCCATTGAAATGGCTAAATTTTTCACAGAAATTAAACAACATTGCCGAGCTGAATAATACACTTCACATACCCTAAAACAACATCGCATATTACACAAAGCAAAATAGCTAGATGACAAATTGGCAACGATATAAGTTGACGTATGTGCATTATTAAAGAAATTTATAGTGCATTATGCTGAATCAAGATTGTTAATTTCTTGTGGCATCTCCAAAAGGATAGAATGCTAGAGATGTGAATAATAATAATAATAAATTTTACTAAACATTAAGCAATGTACATTTGCAATAGTCTTCACGAATTAGCTAATTTAACAAATTCGACAAAGTCGCTAACTAATTAAACTAATGCGACTAAAAAACTTCCGAAGTTATAAAACATTATTTCAACAACTACGATACTATCAAAAATTGAAAAAGTACTTAAAGAAATTTTTAACTGCAATGTACTGAATAAATCCTACGTTTAAAACGTCCCACTTAACTATTCGTAGACATTTAGTACATTTGAGCGCCAGGCAAGCAAACCTTGTAACTATCCCAAATTATCGAAACCTTAACGCATGAAGTTACTCGCTATTGCTTGGGGGGGAGGGAAAAAATTGGTAGACAAAGATTTCCTAGTTTGATAGACCGACTAATATAATTACTCCCATTGGAATCTCCATTTGGGCGTACGGATAAATGCAGACGAGCGACGACAAAATATCTCCACCTCGTTTAGATAATAATAGGTAAATAACTCACTTTGGCTGCTGGTCACATTTCTAGGGCGAAGATTCCGAGTGGCGTTTCCTTCTCCCTCAGCTCCAAAGACGAGGAAGTCTCCATGCATTGCAGTCAACCTGGGGCACAGCCAGGCAGAGTTGTCGCTGAAACGGAAATATGCGTAAATTATGAATCGACAAGCTATGAATCAATCACAGTTTTAGTTTAGAAAAAACTGAGCCAGGATAAAAACTAAAATAAACTTAAGAAAAAGTGATAATTTTCAAAAAGCTCGAAAGACACCCGAATTTGTTCATTCTGGAAGGCGACTGGCAACAGCTCATTTGAGCCATGAAGGATAGGAGGGTGAGATGGTTAAAGATTAGAGAAGGAATATTTATGGAATGGAGGGGAAGTAGAGACACACTTGATTTGTGCTTCAACTGCGGCTGTAGCCTGCGCGGTACGCGATGTTGATAAAGGAAAGGGTCGTTGGGAGGGTTTAGTTGAAGAGAGGAGACGACTGCACATGTAAGGAAACTTCTCACTACATCTCTTTGAAGGGATTCAACATTTCGCGGTAATTATCTTTTTGTTCATCGTCAACAAACAAATCTGGATCAATACCCTGAATGTTAGTATCTCAGTGGAAAAGCATATCTGAACAATTGGATTAAGAGCCAACGAGCTAAAATTTTCATGCGAATACTCGATTAAGCATTTTGAATTAAGCAACTAAGGTCTGCTCACTTGAGATTCCTTTAGTAAAATGTAAAGACCCGTGCAGAGTCAATTCTTAGAGAAATGAATTCTTCAGAAAATCTTCTGCGCACTTTCCACCCTTTTCGCTACCACTGTACTACACCGACCATCACACGGCACATGGAGGGGTCGATATTTCACAAAATATCCACCGACAGGGATTAACTCGGGCATTGTGAAGGGAGCTGGTACTTAAGCCTCCGTAAGATCCTAATTTTCCCTTGAAATATTATGAAATAACAAAAAATTTAACTTCTAGAAAATAATTTGCTCAGAACGCACGGTGTGTTATTTGCTACTTACCACATTTGACTGTCTAAAAATCTGCGAAGACATCTATGCAATTCACGGTGACTGACATCGGAGGCGCTGATCACCCCGACTAAATCGTGAATCCATCCGTCACCGCAACGTCGGTCGTCTTGAAGTATCTTCGCTCGTACGAAGGCTTCCGCGGTGTACGAGATGAGAATGCTCCATGACTCCCACCATGCCCGTTGCTATCCGTTGAAAGTCGTATCAGCAGCAGTCTAGTACTAGCAGCAGCAATCTTTTCAAACTTCAGTGCAGCCTTCTTTAATGTTGTGGATGATTACATCGACGCTCAGCAACTGTGATCCTTAGCTGGTTAGGATTTCACTAGCTGCCTGCAGAACACTATAAACAAAAATCCAGAATTAAAACTAAAAGATTAGGATATTTCAAAATTTTATTTATGAGACAAAGCGCGCCGATTAAAAACAAAACTAGTTCACACAACTTTAAGAATTGTATGAATAAATTAAGATTCAGAATGTTCATTCCTTTTCGCAAGAAGTTTTGATAATTCAGCTCAATAAATTTACGTAAGAATAAAATAACCCCACGAAATGGTAAGAAATTTCGCCATAGTATCTTTACGAGATTGAAAAATAGTCACAAAAGTCACAAAGGCTCTTTGTCGGCGGGTTCGTTCCAAGAGCCAAAACACGGCGAGAGACTGACACCACAATCCTTAGCCCCGGTATTTACACCCTGCCTGCTTCTAGATTTTTCTCCGATGTTACCGGGTGAAGCAGGGCAATTGGGATCGCTTCGCCTGATATTTGACGCGCTGGAATTTTCTCGCACTCAATAGGGATTTGGCTTCTCCAGAAAAACATCCTCCTCTGCAGGGATTTGAACCTGGGCAGCCCGAAACAGCCACATCAAAACCAAAAACCCTAGCAGAATTTAAGATCTCATTAGGTTCTCGCGGTATCACGGGAAACTGCTTTTTAAGAGTAGTTAACCTAATGGCAAGTTGTTAGATATGGTCACTAAAATGATAAATTCTATTCAACGACTGACTCTTCCACATGAAAAGTTGAAATATTTCAGAAAGTATCGGAAAACAAGTTACCACGCACAACGGCCGAAGGATTTAGACGCAATGATAATTTCCGTGATTGAATGGCCAGCTCACTGAAATTCCCATCTCTACGTGGGACTACTCAAGACAATAATTTCCCCCGGTAACTAATCACGAACAAAGGAGGCAGTCAAATCGGGCTAGAAAAGAATACCAAACATGACACCGCGTACTATCGGCATTTCCAGGAAACTAGAACCCAGACGGGAAAACATGGACGTAACCAAGCATTCCGACAGCATCCGACCCCAGGGAAAGTATCTAAACCGGGCCAGTTAACCACATTCCCACATGATGATAGAAGACTCAAATCGATACACGCGATCAGTTGAATGACCCCAGTCGTCAATAACATCATACGCCGGGATAGTATCGGATCGTTCTTCGACGAACAACTGGACGAGAGATCTATTTAACTATCCACACATGCTAGTTCAGCTCAAGAAATATAAAAATATTCGCGCAGTCAACGGAAAATTAAGCGAATCTAAACTCAGGGTGAGAATTATTGTACGTTGAAGTATTGGAACTCGCATTGAGAAAAGTCTATTTCTTCGTCCTCGGAAATTTGAGTGGAGTTTCACTTCGCTAAGCAGGAAAGTCATCGAAGATGTGAATAGCCTGTAATTTGGCACGATTGGAAGTAAATAAAGGACAGCACTCACAATACCTCTTCATGACTGGAGACTCGGACTTCTTTCCCTCGATTGATAGAGAAACTTCCAAGCCCAGGACGATTTTGCTCTTCCAGTCGAGTGATCCGTATTCGTTGCTCTCGGAGATTCAAGTGACCGACCACTTGTCTCATTGCTACGAGGAAAGTGATGAAGAGAGCCTTCTTTTCAAACGGTCTCCTCCATTGGTCGGAGTCCAATTTCTAACGGTAGATACGATTGGTTGGTAGGAGTACAGCGTCGTCTGCTTCTTCGCACGTCAGCGTTGTTTAACAGGCTGGTTGGATATTGGAACATGCCGAGTGGAAATGGTGTGGGCAGGTGAGGGGAATGCTGGATTTGGAGTGGGAAAGGGGGGGGGTAGCAGTCAAAATGTTCCAACGAATTCAACCGATCAACTGTAGTCCGATTGGATTGGATTTTTGGGGAGGCGACCGACAGCTAAGGTCATTTGCGCCATAGGGTATAGGTAAGGGAGGAAGGGTGGAGAGAAACCCCGCGTCAGCATTAGCCTGCTCTTAACGAAAGGGGACCACGGTTTAACGTCTCATCCGACAGACGGATTACTGTACTTGAAGTGCCCTCCACAAGACATTGAAGTAGGGATCGGGTTTCCTCCGAAAAACATCCTCCTCTGCAGGGATTTGAACCCTGGCCGCCCGTATGGTTAGCCAACAGTCCGAGAAAAGCGGCGATTCATCACAAGAATCTGGGAACGAATTTAAAGTTCTGCCTTGGTGCATTCAAGTCGAAATAGTTTAAACTATTTTTAATCAACCGTACTTTTGCGTGTTCCTCACGAATATTTCACACATAACTTCTCGTATGACGCGCAGCAGATTTTTAAACTATTGATTAGCTATTTTGGGGGACATAACGCGTGTTCTGCTTGCTTGGATGCGGTATATTTCGCCCGGAAAGATTTCTTGAGCTCAAGTCTCACCCTGCAAGCCACCTCAAGGGTATGAGGCAGGGGGTGTGTTGTCATCAACATGCAATACGATGTACCAGTAACTTTCACTAGCTTGCACTGAATTATGGGTTAGCTATCAATGCTACAGAAACTAACTGTATAAATGCACAATGCAACTGCGTCAAAGAGATACAAGATTCATGTAGGGATTGTGCGAAATGTGATGATAGCACTGCGTGGCAGATTAAGAAACAGGCATTCGAGACCAAATCACTAATCAGCTACACTACTTGTCGACTAATCTACTTCAATGTCTCATTGGCAGCAGTTATCGTTAGTTATCTATCACGGGTAAAACGACATTTTAAACCTGCCTCTTTAGCAGTCTATTTCCCTAATTTTATGCCCATGATCTGATATACCGCAGTATTTCGGAGTCAGTAAGATATTAATAACTTCGCCAGAGATTGACTTGGTTTTGAATTTACATAAGAGATTAGGTCTAATTTTTAATCGACGGTCTGAAAGCGACTCCCCTCCCAGTTGTTGCAAGAGGTCAGAAACACCAACGAGACTATCATAATGGCCTTTCACGTAGTATCTCACCGATCTTATTTGTCCGCATTCTGACAGTTTTTAACGCTACATCATCAGGATCCCAAATACTGGCAGCGTATTACAAGAGGTGTCTAACATGGGAGAAGTTTTCCATTACTTTCGCATACGCCAAATACTCTTTTAACAAATTCCAATTTACGATTAACTTGACCAGTAATTTTCCGAATCATTTTTCCCCGCGAGATTCATTAGTTAGTTTCACTATAAAATATTTGACTGATTCTACGGCCTCTAATTGGCTATGCCGTATCCAATAGTTGTAAAGAGGAGAGCTTTTTCCTTCTCCATCAAATCATTTAAAAATAACACAAATAAAAGTCAAATAATTTCTTATTCGAGTTAAATTATCTCCTTTTTCAATCTAATTCGGTTTCACATCGCGGTTGTTGACAAAGACTTTTATGAAAATAAATTTACTTCACATTCATCCTGAAAATTACCAAAAAAAATGTACGATAGCATAAGATTGATACTATCCCGAGGGCATAAAATGCAGATATTCATTACAGCACATTTTTTTCAAATTTCATTCTAGCTGCCACGCATGGCACCACGTTCGAATTGCCTTGAGGTCCTTCGTTAGCGATTCATCGTCATTATTGCTACGGATTTCTCTGTGCAACACTGCGTCGCGAAGCGTCGTCTGCAAATAGTCGCAACTTAACTGTCCACCATCCGCCAGTATCTTTAAGGTAGTCCAAGCGAGATAGTTCTCTAGTCATAATAGAGATCATATTCGAATTATATGTTTTAATTTCACCAGCTGTAGAACACTTGAATTAAATGTTACATTATTATATAATGGTGCAATAATATAGTTTTATATGATAGAAATGGTATGCAATTAAATGGATATATCTAAATAAGTCTTTAATTTGACTCATTTTTTTCACGCGGTGCCTTTAAAACTCCTTCAAAACGAAAGGATTTTTGTGATACCCAAGAACCTATGGCGGTGAAAAATTGATTAATTTTCAAAACAAGTTGATAAATATACAGACTACACGCTATTAGTTTTTTTACGACATCTAAGTGTTAGAACTTCCGCATTTTATAAATAATGTCTCTCTGTAGTGCATACACGTAGTAGGTACCTTTTCCCATGTAAAAGGGATGGCTTTTTTTGAAAAATAACTCCGAGAGTAAGATAAGGGGTTGAATTTTTGGTGTCATTAGAAGGGTGAGATATTTTTCTTTAAAATGAGATCATATCCAGTAATTTCTAAGCAAATGATATTTCGCTCAAACTACGACCTTAATACAGAAAAGGAACAAGTCCCTAAGACCCTGCGGAACACCCGAAGTGATCTTAATCACTTTGGATTTCTCTAATGCAGGACATTACGTCTTCATATAAGCCGTGATATTTTAGTTGTATATGTAACTTTCAATGGAATACTTTCTCAAATGCTTTTTTTGACTCAAGAAAAATTGAAGGGATCTTGAAAGGGGTCGGACCATTAATTTCCGTTGCGTCGTTGTTTCATCCATTCATTCCCGTATACTCTTGAATGAAATGTGGACAAGGAATATTTTTTCGACTTGCTTAAATATATTATGACGAGCGTGACTAGCGCCCGCTCCCAGCGAGCTTCCCCCGCTCTTTTCAATGCAGGTCCACAGAGGGATAGGCGCGTTTCTAATTTTAAAATGTAGAAAAAAAGGCAGGGTCTTATGTACAAATTTAATTGGAATGTTAATGTACAAATTGAGGTCAGAGGACCTCTTTAAACACTACATTGGAAGTAATTACACTATCCTCTGTTAATACTTGTTTAGCGTTTTCCTTAATATTTACAAAAATATTTTGAAAAGATCTTACCCTAGAGAATGCTACATAAAGTTGGCCATGAGAGAATACAGGGTCAGGCAGGAATGAGTCAGCTCTTTGCTAAGTCTGACCCTGAGCCTTGTTAATAGTCATCGCATAGGAAACCTTAATGGGAAATTGTCTGCGAGTCAAATGAAAAGGCATGGTGGGATCCGACGGCGTTAACTGTATTCTTGGGATGAGGACAATCTTACCGGAATCGATTATTTTACTATACTAACATGTACTGAATAGAGTATTAGATGTTCCAAAGAAGAATTGCGAATTTCTCCGTGGAAATATTTAAGTGAAATAGTACTTCATGGCGGCCCTGTCAAAGTAAAGGAAACATTTAGACCGTTGAAACACCAAGGTTAGACGCACATGATGACTCATACTTACGTATCAACAGGAGACTTGAATGTGGAATCAGCCGCATTTTGATAAAAGTTATTTAAAGAATGCGAGATATTGTTGCAAATGAACAAATGTATCAGTTTGTGCGCCGTTAACGTCAGGAATATTTACCGGTTTACCTCTCGAACATTCCACCATAACCAAGACACGAAAACAAAGAAAAGAGGGTGCCAGAGAAAGAGAGACAGAAAATGGTTCGCCATAGACTGAGTACGTGTTGAGTCCAAGACCTTTCTGTGTTAACTTGAAATAATATGTTGAAAGCGCGTTATATTGCAAAAAATATAATGTTGAAAGCGTGTTATATTGCAAAAAATATAATAATATGTATCTGAAACTAAATTGGTATCAATTAAATATCCTGAAATAAAGGTTTGCTCTGCACCATGGAGCAAGTGCGTGACGTCAAGATGGCGGATCGCCTCATACCCTAAGAGAAATATCAAGGGCCATTTTTTAAAACCAATTTTAGGAAACAATAGCAATATTTAGGAAGTAAGATATGCCGTCGCATGTTCTCTGATAAATTCTGTGCATTTTGGTACCTCATTTGTAGAGTTTGGTTGCGTATAAGTTGAAAAAAAGGTATCTATACAGTAGAAATAATTTAGGAGATAATACGCCCTCTGGGGCCCACCCACGATTAATGCTCCAGCTACTTTAAACCATAGAAGAAGTAAATGTATCGAAAGTCGACAATCAATTGAGAATGAGCCTGAATGAAAACTTTTGTCACGTTATTAGACTGAATTTATCAATTTGTAGTGGGTGCTATAAATTCGGTTCGGTTCGGTGCGTCTTCAAGTACTCAAATCATCTTCATCTACGAATTACCAAGTGAGCCGCGTCTAGGGTGTATGGCATGAGGAGAAATCACGCAAGGCATGCAAATGTTCCGTTTCATGATCGAGCCCCAAATGCTTGCGTGGCCGGTAAGAGAGGACCACAACGCACTCGAGAAAACAATTCTAGGGTAAATCATATAACTATGGTAGTGGTTCGCTATCATATATACTTAAATTCTACCCAGGGGTGGAGATGCTTATGGTTACAATGCACGGATTCAGGCGTTTAGTTGCGGAAGCTCATGTTAGAATGAGTGTAAATCTTTCGGACTTTTCCACAGGTTTATTGAATAACAACGTGTTTTGATGCCTTATATAATCATCATTAGTTAATTCTTTTTGTACTACGATGATAATTACTTCAAGATGATACTACAAGACAACGGAACACGGTGTTGTTCAGTGAATCTGAGGAATAGGACGAATGTGTTACATTAATTCTGATGCTAATGGTGTTAAATAATGGTTACTAATTCATGCGGGAAGTCAAATCATGCGGAGAGAGTTGCAAGTATAATATGTGCAGTAAATATTTAAACGCAGGTACCAATTCTGGTCTACCTACCTAAGAAGAGCAGCAATTCATTGAAAATATAAATTGGAACTTTAAATGCCCCTAATTTTCCGCGGAAAAGTGAAATTTTAAATCTCCCCTTTCCGCAATCTCTTTTCTATAACTTACACTTCCGATTATTTCCGCCGTAATGCGCTGGTTTGCTGAATATCTTCCGAGAAATAGGCAGCTGCAATCAAACCTTCAAAACTGAAATCGTTGTCCTTAAATCTACACTTAACGAAAAAATTATCGTTGGTCAAAAATGAAATTTTCTGTAGCAGTTATCAGGGATAAAACAATCGTTCTAGTCTTAACCTTTAAGTGGAAAATATTTCATTATCTAGATGAAATCAACTGTAAATTGTCCATGAAAAATTAAATGTTGTTTTACCGGCCCAGGTTTCGACGGGTAAGAACATCTTGAAAACTACGTAGAACAAAAATTATCGTGGATAAATATGATTGATACATTTTGTTATCGCAAAAAGAGTTTAGGAGAGGTTTAGAAAGCAGATCGTGGTAATGCAAGGTGTACTTTAATTTGCGTCATTGAATTAACAGCGAGTATCGAAAGGTCTGTGCGTGGATTTTGCATCTTTATGCATTTATGAAGTTGCAGGTTAAATTAATAGTCAGAGTTACGACATATTTGTAGCATACCTATAGTGTGCCATATGTTGACAATCTATTACATCCTATCAGATATTTGTCGGTTTTTGCTAATGCATTAATAGTCTCAGTTTCATTAGCTTTATTAGAATATTTTGTAATTAATGTTGGTAAAAAATCACACACTGCTATACACCCTTGAGGTGGCCTGCAGGCTACTACATAGTGCTGATAAGGGATCATTCCAGAGCATGAATCACCCCCTGCCGCATTTTCCTGCAATTGGCTTAGTTGTTACCGCATTCATTCATGTGACTTTTTCTTGTGGTACTTCTCCTCAAATCAGAGATTTTATTTATTGGTATTTTTGGATTTTCGGGCATTTTTTTTAGGACCTGATGATGCCGACTGGAATTCCGGCGAAACGGTTGTCCACAAAAATGGTACAACGGTGGGAGAACCCGAAAAATACCAAGAAACAAGAAAACCGCGGAAGCCTTCGTAACAGAGATTTTTATCATTTCTAGTCAAAGGCTAAGTGAACTATGCCAACGTCAACTTAAGGATTAAATGCAATGACCCTCCTCGTTCGGCTCCGATAGTTGCTATCACCATTCGTTGATTCGAGGAGTTTCTCCGTCGCCGTGGAAGAATAAGGGGATAGAGGAGTATTCCCCAGTCCTAAGCATTCATCCCGCTAAGCGGAAATCACTAAACCAGAACACCTGGCACTTTCCATTCTCGAGCAGACCTTGGTTTTCATAGCTTTTACAGCTAAGTGACGAGAGAAAAATGACGCGTTTTTTCGCTAAATTGAAGCCATAGACGCCGATATACCGACCCATTCGCCACCCCAGAAACGTAGAATGTGGCAGCAAGATCGCCATTTGTCTCTAACCGTTTGGTATATCGTTAACGCTAACGATATGCGTTCTCATTATTGATGGCCTAAGTCCCGAGGGTATTGGAGAAGAATAAGGTAACACGCTCGAGAGTCAACGGGAAGGCATGGAAAGAAAGAAGCGGTAATAGAGAGAATATTAAAGCATAAAATCTCCTCGGATAAACGGTTGAAAAACAAAGATTTAACAGATGGAGGAAGGTGAGACTTGGTGGAATTTCGCAACGCAATGAGCGAAAATAAATCACCGAGTCCTCTCCCACTTAAGGCAGTTAGAGCGAAATATAATTTAACCTAGAAATCAATGAATTTGGTCTCATTTTAAATAAAAATATCTCACCATTCAAATGACACTAAAAATTCAACCCCTTACCACGTTACTTTCGGAGCTAATTGCCAAAAAGTACCAGCCCTTTTACATGGGCAAGTAAGGATGGGGTTTAAACCGTTTCAGAAACCAACCCATTAGTACTCTTAGTTGGCCGGCCACGCTACCACATAACTTCCAACCCGGGATGGAAAGACTTACGTAATATCCTCTCACCGCTGGGGAACAGCACTCGGGGTCCCTTGATCGAACGGCCAACAGTTTAACCACAGCATCAACTACGTGTATACTCTTTTTAAACTCGCAGGTCTATTGTGATACATTATTGAATATAAATTTTGCCTTGCGCAAGTAACTGCAATGTTTATGCGACTCGTGTCAAAAAGCTTTTTTTTTATAAGCTGAGCGAGCAGACGAGGTGGTACTGTCGACCAGAAGCCTATAAACGGAAGGCTAATAATAGAAACTACAGTGTATTTATTTTAGTGGAATAAAAACCCAATACAACTCTTTTGCATTAGGGACCGTTCGAGTATTACGTAAAATGATTTATGCCATTTTTGAACTCCCCCCTCACCCAATGTAAGACAGTGTAAATTTTCCCGACCCCGCCCGCCTACCTCTCAGTCTTACGTAAAACGTTAGATATTTGTATAAACTCTTCGTTAAATGCTCGCTCTCTGCTGTTTCATCTTTCCATGGAAGCCATCGTACAGCTTTGAGCACTGGATACTGTATAATTAGGCAGTGTTGGAGTACCACATTCATTAACACAGCGAAACAGTGCCACAGCTGATGAAGTTGAACAAACAGGATATTTGAGAAAGATACTATCTTTCAATATGATGAAAATGTGGAGTAAATTGGTTCCAGACACTCAGCTCCCCTCTTCATGAGACAGAGTACGATGATCCCAACAGCGTCTTAGGCAATATTGAATGACCCCTGAGCTCATTACACATCACGTAAACACTCATTTTAAGACCGGTGCTTATTCATCCAGACGAAATTCGACTTCACCTTACAGAGCCTAACCCCACTGCCATAGGTACCGTCAAGAAGGTCGCGGTGACGCACAAGCGTCCGTCGCCGGATAGTGGTTTAAATGCCCGAAAATCCTCACGCATTCAACAAAACCTCTTTTTTCATTCTGAACCACCTGGTTGGAGTAATGCGAAGGGCATTCACGGATACACAACTCCTTTTTTTCGGGGGCTGTAAATAATCCTTCGAACAAACCGATGGTCTCATAATGCCCAGGCGATTGCGGAGATAAGTCAACGAGTCGTCCTTCAAACTTAAGCAGTGGATTCTGAGGGAAACAACACGAGCTTTATCACCGGTCACTCACATGACTTGGCACTTCTCCGGCGGAAAAAGAGGGAAATGTTCGAGTAAAGCCTCGTGACGATGAAACTGAAAGACCTTCTAAAAAAGGAACCTTTCCGTGCACTCTGCAATCGTGGGGGTTCTCATGATGCACAATCGAAGATCATTAGCAATGACACTGAGGCCGTAAATTATAGTTATTAAAACAAGGAAAAAATTACTCGTGAGATAAATAGTCGAGTGATTGTTACACGTGATAACTGATGTCAGCGTAACCAGTCAAAACATTCAATTCACAAGTGGAGGCAGCTGTTTTCATTTACATCAACGAACCACCGTGCAAGAAATACCACTTGGGTGAGCGCCACGGGGTGATTCTACCACAGGACTGCAGCACTCATTCCAGTTCAAATCAGAACCGCTCACCTTCCCCCGGCCAATAGGCGCAGGCCAAAATCAGGCAGGACAACAGATCGCGGTAAGACTAGAAAACAGGAGAGCGCTGAGCAGACTAAAACATTCCCGTGATACCACGTTATGATACCACGGTGAATAGCATTATTAATGCGATTGATTATTAGTGCTACAAGGTACTAAATCAAGCCGGAAAGTTAATATGGCGTGAGTTGTTAATGTGATGGTTAGTTATTTAGCAGGGTTTATTTATTTAGTACAAAATTTTATTATAATATTTTATTATTAATATATTAATATTAAAATAAAAAAATATATATTTAGTACAAAAGCTATTCTACCTGCTGAGGGTCAAATTTTCATACAACTGATACTCCGCCACTATTATGATCCCATACAGTTCGTGGAAAAAATGACATTCTAAATATTTGTGTTCTGCAGTCTCTTTCCTTAATTTTACGTCTGTGATCGTTTCTACCATAATAGTTTGGCTCTAGCAAAATATGTGGAACGTCCAGCAAAAATGAGTTTACATTAATCTTTTATGAAAGATTTTATCTATATTTTTTCCTCCGATCAGATAGAGGTTCCCACCCAATTTCCTTCGACAATTCAGTAGTACTGCTAAGTCTATTGAAGCAATTTTTAACAAATCTTGCTCCCCCCCGCCGTATTCGATCTATATCTGACTATATTCCTACCTCGTAAGGGTCCCATAAGCTAGCGGCGTACTCCAATTGAGGTCTCACGAACGAAAATAGCATCGCTCCTTCAATTTATCGTCACAGTTTCCTAATTTTCCTTTTTTAAATCCCAATTACTGCAATTCCTATATGTCTGTCCGCAAATTTCCCATATCATATGCTTCCCCCAGGACAAGTCCTGAGTGAGGGTCATATCCTAGCTCAGTTTCATACATCACGAGCAGGAATTCATTCCCTTTAAAAGAATAGCTTTCATATTATCCGATGATTGCGGACTAGCACCACGAAATTCTATCAATACCTTGATTCGCTTTCCCATTTTTACCGATTAGTAAACACAAAAAAAATTTATATCCCGCGCGAATTCACATTTTTAAGGAAATCAATTGTACGAATTTCGTTCCTGATGATTTCAAATGATATATCCCAAGCAAATTCCGCCATCAATGATTCCTTTAAGTCCACTCTCATTGGAATTCGTGGCAGGTTTGGGGGAATATTGAATCCGCTCTTAGGAGTAAGTTTTCCTCTGGAGGAGAGACGGCGTTGTCACACCATATTATCAGTCTATAGACTTGAGAAACTGCATTTCGCTGTGCTCCCTCGAGCCTAATTGCTATATTAATGCTTTTCTCTAGAGTTCGTAGCAGACCTGTAGATGTGTACATGTTGTTGAAGCCATTTAGACAATTTTATTGTAAATGTATTAATCGTTGTAGTTTCGTTAACTTTATTATGGTACTTTATAGTGCATTTTGGTGATAAATAACCCCCTACCACACACTCTGGAGGCGCCTTGCAAGGTAATATGTAGATATATAGATGTATGTATACCTACCTATTACGTGCATTTGCAGATATAAGCCCTGACGTGTGACTTTGAACGACTTAAACATAAGCATTTGAGAGGATTATTTCAATCACGCATGATTTGGTAGTGATGTCTGAGGAATACAAAAGTGTTGGGGGAAAATATACGTGGGAAAGAAGTCAGATTCTGTAATAGATAAAAATAACAGAGACCGTTAAAATCAGCCACATAATTTAAAATTAGCACCGAATACAAAGTCACCATGCTAAATTCACAACGTGGAAAAAGGGCGGCTTATGCCCTGGGAGCGCTCAGGAATTCTTCGGCACGGACGACGGCCGAGGTTACTTCAATTGGGAGTTGAATGGGATTAGACGAGGCCAAGATCACCGAAAAAGGCAACGGTTCGCGGATATCTGGACGGAGTTCACCTCACGCTATATTCATATCCAAAGAGGCTTACAGCTATCTCGAAAACTGGTGGTCACGTCACAGAGGGGGTGGCCAAATTTGGAAGGGTAGATGGAAAGGAAGGAGAGGTAAGCGAGAGGCGGAAGCATACGGATCCTTGACAACAAAATTTCGGCTGTGAGTTCCTGGCACCTGGGGCATAGGCTTTCAACCTAGAATTTTCCCCGAGAGACTGAGCCATTCTACCATGAGGAATACACCCTCAGAACTATCTCCCCCGAGGTACTATCTACTACGCACTCAGCCATTATAAATGTCAACACGCCACTTCGATGAAAATGAGCTTTCAACCGAGCTATGCCTCTGAAATCCTGATTTGCCATACACCTGGTTATAACTGGAAGCGATTTACACTCAGGGTAATGTGAAGTAAACCAAGTAACTTTCATCCATTCCATTAATTAGCAGTAAATGGATTTCAGGAAATGGGTCGATTGTCGAAATTAGCCCTACTTTAAGGTTAGGTGAGTTTGGGATTTACCCAGCACCATAAACTGTAATAATTCCGCATATTATGACGGATTTGATGATTTCCCTGAGTATTGTGTCAATTCTTATCTGATTTTCCGCCGGAGAAGAGTTAAGACCACCGACGTTTCGATGATTGACTCCGCCATATTCCTCAGCGTCTAAATCAATACATATACATCCTTTCTATCACCGAGATTCTCTCGCTCATTCATCCCACTCGCGATATCCCACACAAAAATGTGCTCATCTCTTTTGCTATCATCAATTATGTGCGGTTGAGGTTCCTCATGGTTTGAAATTAGGATGCATTCTGCCATTGGGCATTGTAAGAGTATTCTTAATTCTTTAGTATTTACCTTCACACGAAGATGGGAGATCCACATCACACGCGATAATTTTATACGTCTTACAGGGAAGTCCAACATGAAGAGAATTCACTAGGAAGTTAGCGGAGAAGTAACGCGACAGGCACATTCACATTGATTAATCGGAAAATTCAAAAAGGAATTAATTCAGAAACGCATAAGATTAATAAATGAGGGCTCATCATAGTCAGTCAAAGTCGATGTAGACGAAGACGAGGGGAAGACAGTAAAAATGAGAGATTTGAAGTTGCAGACTAAAAGAAATATCATATATATTCAATCATGTAAGCCCAGTACAGAGTGTAACTTCATTAGATCTCGCGGGCTCCCTGATTATTCCATGTAACGAGAATCCGTGTTGGAGGAAGCATTGGTCCTATGGAAATTAGGTGGCTACTATCCACGGTAGAGTAAATAAAACTATTTTCAGGACCTATTTTTCCACGATATGAATGTTTACCAATATGATTTTAAGAGAAGATAAGTCACCGCTTAAACTTATTCAACAATTTCTTCTCGTGTTGGAAAACCCATAGCAATAAAATGGAATAAAAACTTAGGGAGTTGATGTGATTTTACGCTACGTTTAGGTACATATGCAATTTTATGCACATGAGCGAGATTTTTTTCCACTCATAAATGCCTATTAGCATACGCCATATCAAGCTCAATTCTCTCCATTTAAGAAAAAGATAATAATATATCAAATTAAATAATGATTTAATTTTAGAAATTGGTGATTTTTACGAATGCTTCATCTAAAGATGGGCTCCTGAGGTTCCGTATGCCGTCAGGCTCGTAGATACCGGCAGTTGGTTTGCAATCCTGAATTAGTTCGTGATAGTAACTATTTTTTGGAGATATTCATTCGTTCTTCCTTATTACTACATTTTATTGGTTTTTAATGAAGCTAAAATAAAACACGCTTTTTGAAAATGATCTACTTTTGATCTGGGGATTTCGTCGAGTCCGTATCTGCTGCTTCGACTTTCTCCACTCCGTGAGGAGTTGTTCAAAGGACAGTGCAGATGCATCGATACACATCAAGAACTCCACTCTTCATTCAATCGATGGATCGTTTTCTTGCTTAAAATGTTATAAGAGTTGTAAAAAAAATTGCCAGAAGCTGTTAACTTCGGCTCCTCTGGCTCCGAATCACCATCTTCATTTTCATCTTCACTCGAAGACTTCTAGTTTATCCAATTCATCGATGTTTAGTTCCTCTAACTTAGACCATAGTAATTTTTAACCGCACTTCCTTCTAAGTCTTGATATCCCTCGCATCCAATTCCCCGACATTATTAATTATTTCCCCTAAGCCCTTGACTTAATCAAGAAAAACTTTGGAAGATGCCAAAAATATCAGGTTTAAGTTTTTTCCAGCAATTTTTTTACAGGTTCACTTCATCTCACACTTATTTTATCACTCATAATGGCTTTTAAACATGCTCCGCTTCGAAGATGATATCGCAGTCATAGCTGGAAATCACGATGATCGTCAAAGGTCACTAAACGTAATGGACCAAGTTCTCCAAGAATACAACATGGAAATATAGAAGACGAAGACTAAAATCCTGGTATTCGGAAGAGAGAAGCTTAAGGTGGAAGTCACCCAGAGAGGAGAGAAATTAGAGCGAGTGGATTCCTTCAACTATCTCGGAAGTACCATCGCGTGGGACGGAACGAGGACAACGGACATCAAGCGAAGAATACCTAGCTAAGAAGTCGTTCATGGGAAAAAGACAACTGCAGTGCTCAAGGAAGATTGGACTACAAAACAGGAAACAGTGTGTAAAAATATTCGTGTAGAGCGTAGCACTCTATGCATTGGAAGCATGAACCAATGGAAAAGCTGACCAGAAAAGACTAGACGCGTTCGAAATCTGGTGCTGGAGGAGGATGCTGAAGATAAACTTGACGGACAAAATAAGAAATGATGAAGTGTACAGAAGAGTAGAAGAGGAAAGGACCATGTGTAACGACATAGAGAAAAGAAGAACAAGATGGATGGTCTTGCTCTTGAGGCACGCTGGGTGCGTTAAGAACATAATTAAAGGTAAAATAGAGGGAAAAGTCCCCAGAGGAAGACCCAGGAATAAGTTCATGGACCAAATAATGAGGAGAGTACATAGGAAGAGATACGAGGTGATAAGGGAACTAGCATTAGATAGGGAAGGTAGGAGGGCAGAGGTCAACCGATCGACCAATGAATGAATGAATGGCTTTTAATATAGTATTTTTTTCTGAAATTGTTCACCGTAAGCAACGCGACGGGTTCGCACGTCGGCAAAAGTCCAACGGGTAGATATAGGTCTACTTTAGTCAGCAATGACTTACTGCTCTAAGAGCAGCAGAAGAGAACAACTGTTAGGTGGTAAGAACTCCACGTTATTTTCACTGTAACCTTAATCAAGGAAATGTTAACTGGCCTGGCGCATTATGCGGAGCAGCTGAGCTTTCATCGCGTGCTAATTAATGTTGTAAGCTTATCCTATAAAAGCTACGTCTCCTTAATTACTACCTTGGATCATCATCATTTATTTTAACTGATGTTTTCAAACCCAAAAAGTGGAAAGCACACTCTTCGTGAAGAACATTAAAATAATTAGCCGATAATACAACGATGTTTCACGAGTCACTGCGTTGAATAAGCGTAGCCGTCGGGAGGGTGAGGTTGCTTTTGAGTTTAAATAATGTTTCCCAAATAATACCACGTCAAAAGAGCATGGTTCCGATAATCTCACTGACCTTGCACATCTCATCAATCAATTCTCTCCTTGATTAGGATGATGGATGTAGTGCACGGGATCCCTTCTTGGAATATGTGTAAGGATTAAAATAACGGGGTTACCCGGGTTAAGATTGCCAACTCGAATAATAGCAGGTCAGAACAATATATATCTCGGTGGATGCTGACTGTTTGGCATGTCTCTCGCCCATGATAAAGATTCATTCATCTTTGACAACCCCCGCTGTGATGTTCTAAAGATTATGTGGCAGTGCAATCTTAGCGCGGTGATGTACTCCATATTTTTATCCAACCAAATATTTAATTTGATGGTATTAGGAGAATATTAATGTCCATGCAGTAATGCATCCCACCGTATAATGTGACACATGATGACTTTCTTGAAGTTTTGCTTGAAGAGCAGGCTAATGCAGGTTCCAACCTCCTCTTCACCCTTCCAATCTTGGGCACTAAAATGTAACTTTGACTATGATCATTTTTAGGTTAACAACAAGATCTGCATAACATTCTAACACAATGCCTGATGCTTGCAGTTAGGCTACTTCCTGGGTAGAAGTTTTTTGGGTATGTCTGATCAGCACAACCTATGTGACAGGGGTGTAGCTGGGGTGTGACTGAGCTGTAGCTGAGGAGCAATCAACACACATGCATCCTTTCTATCATCACTGAGATTCCAATGATAATTCATCCCGCTCGCGATATCTCACATAAAAAGGGCTTTTACCTTTTGCTATCATCAGTTATGTGCGGTTGAGGTTACTCATAAGGTTCATAAATTACTCATAGGCTGCATTCGGCCATGGGGCATTGTATTCGCTAACTAAGAGTATTGTTAATTCTTTAGTATTTACCTTCACACGAAGGTGGCCACACGTGATCCACACTTTTCATAACATTCTGGATTCGGTCGCGATAGATTCACATGCCTCGTACAGGAAAGTAACTGGTGAAGGTCCAAGACGCAGAGAATTGATCGGGAAGTTAGAGAAGTTACGCGACAAAAGCATTTACATTCAGATTACATAAACATAAAACTCCTCAAGATCAAATGACAGAGTAGAGGAAGAAGAGGCGGCAGAGTCGGGCCCGTAAAACATGTCTGATTGGAGGCTGAGGAAGAAACAAAATAGCAAATATATTAGGATCATGCAAAAAATATACGCACATGAATAATGTGTTTGGTTAAATAAGAAAAACGTCCTTGAAATATGTGTGGACACAGTCTTTAATTGTGTTCGCGAGTAAGTTTTTTATTTTTTAAACGATAATAATGATATTTTCATCCCTGATTATCATATTTTAGCGTCAGAATATGCAATGATATCTTGCAACTGTAGAAAATCATACCAAAACCCCATTTAGGCAATGATGATTATTACGTAAAGAACACGTCGTATTTATCCACAATTTGTATATTCTGGTACCTGAGGATGACACCTTTGCGTCGAAACTAGTTGTACGATTGAAAATAAATTGTGTAAAAATACGAAGTGTTCTTTACATCATGATTAACTTCCACGAAGTCACTCCTGAACTCACCGAGTATATTAATGGTGCTTATCATTGCTGTAAAGGTTACAATAATTGTTTTGTTAATAAATTACAAACTCATAGCTATACCAGCTTTATTAATTATTTAAACTCTTAACGATACCAACTTCGCTTTCTATCTTACGGCCATTAGGCTCTGGTAAAATATGAGAAGGTGTCAAAATGACCCCTTATCAGTCGGAGGTGAAGGGAGAATTCCGGCGGTTGGAGTGATAAATTATTACGTTGTCAATGGACGGCGAAATTTGCGTTTTAGATTCCTTCTCGACTTCGTACGTTTGAAGCGTAACCTTATGAAATAAGTAAACGCTTAGAGAAGTATGACAAAATTAATGCAGATGATTACAGAGTAAGATGATCCCAACAACGTCTTAAGGCCTGGTTACACGAAACATTAACCCGTACGTGTTCATGTGCAAGTTCATGAACGAATGCATGAACCAAATAGAACAGGTTCTATTTCCCTGTTCACGCGTTCATGCATTCGTACAAGTTGGTGTGGTTGCACGATGAATTTTCGCGTTCATTCACGCGTTCATGCATTCTTACATTAACTCGTACGGGTTAATGTATCGTGTAACCAGGACTTTAGGTAATACTTGAATGACCCCTTAGCTCTTTACACATCACGTAAACACTCATTTTAAAACCGGTGCTTATTCATCCAGACGAGATTCGACTTCACCTTACAGAGCCTAACCCCTCTGCCATAGATACCGTCAAGAAGGTCGCGGTGACGCACAAGCGTCCGTCGCCCGATAGTTGTTTAAATGCCCGAAAATCCTCACGCATTCAACAAAACCCCTTTTTTCATTGTGAACCACCTGGCTGGCGTAATGCGAAGGGAATTCACGGATACACGACTCCTTTTTTTCGGGGGCTGTAAATAGTCGTTCGAACAAACCGATGGTCTGATAATGCCCAGGCGATTGCGGAGATAAGTCAACGAGTCGTCCTTCAAACGTAAGCAGTGGATTCTGAGGGAAAAAACACGAGCTTTTTCACCGGTCACTCACATGACTTGGCACTTCTCCGGCGGAAAAAGAGGGAAATGTTCGAGTAAAGCCTCGTGTGGATGAAACTGAAAGACCTTCCATAAAAGGAACCTTTCCGTGCACTCCGCGATCGTGGGGGTTCTCATGATTCACATTCGAAGATCATTAGCAATGACACTGAGGCCGTAAATTATAGTTATTAAAACAAGGAGAAAATTACTCGTGAGATAAATGTTCGAATCATTGTTACACGTAATAACTGACGTCAGCGTAACCAGTCAAAGCATTCAATTCACAAGTGGAGGCAATTGTTTTCATTTACATTTACGAAATACCGTGCAAGCCATCACTTGGGTGAGCGCCAAGGGGTGGTTCCACCACAGGACTGCAGTACTCATTCCAGTTCAAATCAGAACCACTCACCTCCCCCCGGCCAATAGGCGCAGGCCAAAAGCAGGCAGGACAACAGATCGCGGTAAGACTAGAAAACAGGAGAGCGCTGAGCAAACTAAAATATTACCATGCACACTAGTTATGATACCACGGTGAATAGTATTATTAATGCGATTGATTAATAGTGCTACAAGGTAATAAATCAAGCCGGAAATTTCATTTGGGGTGAGTTGTTAATGTGATGGTTAGCTATTTAACAGGGGTACAAAAGCTATTCTACCTGCTGAGGGTCAAATTTTCATACAACTGATACACCGCCACTATTATGATCCCATATAGTAAGTGGAAAAAATGGCATTCTAAATCTTTCGGTTCTGCAGTCTCTTTCCTTAATTTAACGTCTGTGATCGTTTCTACCATAATAGTTTGGATCTAGCAAAATATGTGGAACGTCCGGAAAAAAATTGTCTACATTAATCTTTCGTAAAAGATTTTATCTATATTTTTTCGTCCGATCAGATAGAGTTTCCCACCCTATTTCCTTCGACAATTCAGTAATACTGCTAAGTCTATCGAAGCAATTTTTAGCAAATCTTGATCCCCCCCGCCGTATTCGATCTATATCTGACTATATTCCTACCTCGTAAGGGTCCCATAAGCTAGCGGCGTACTCCAATTGAGGTCTCACGAACGAAAATAGCATCTCTTCTTTAATTTATCGTCGCAGTTTCCTAATATTTCTTTGTTAAATCTCAATTACTGCAATCCCTATATGCCTGTCCGCAAATTTCCCATATTGTATGCTCCCCCAGGACAAGTCCTGAGTGGGGATCATATCCTAGCTCAGTTTCATACATCACGAGCAGGAATCCATTCCCTTTAAAAGAATAGCTGTCGCATCATCCGATGATAACGGACTTGTAGCACGCAATGCTATCAAAACCTTAATTCCCTTTTCCATTTTTACCAATGAGTAAACACCAAAAAAATTTATATCCCGCGCATATTCACATTTTGAAGGAAATCAATTGGACGAATTTCGTTCCTGGTGATTTAAAATGATATATCCCAAGCAAATGCCGCCATTAATGATCCCTTTAAGCCCGCTCCCATTGGAATTCGTGGCAGATTTGGGGGAATATTGAATCCGCGCTTAGGAGTAAGTTTTCCTCTGGAGGAGAGACGGCGTTGTCACACCACATTATCAGTCTGTAGACTTGTGAAACTGCATTTCGCTGTGCTCCCTCGAGCCTAATTTCTATGTTGACGATTTTCTCTAGCGTTCGTAGCATACCTGTAGACGTGCACATGTTAGTGAAGGCATTTAGACAATTTTTTGTAAATATGTTAACCGTTGTAGTTTCGTTAACCTTATAATGGTACTTTATAGTGCATTTTGGTGATAAATAACCCCCTACCACACACTCTGGAGGCGCCTTGCACGGTAATATGTAGATATATAGATGTATATATACCTACCTATTACGTGCATTTGCAGATGAAAGCGCTGACATTTGACTTTGAACGTCTTAAAGATAAGCATTTAAAAGAATTATTTCAATCACGCATGATTTGGTAGTGATGTCTGAGGAATACAAAAGTGTTGGGGGACAATATATGTGGGAAAGAAGTCAGATTCTGTAATAGATAAAAATAACAGAGAACATTAAAATCAGCAACATAATTTAAAATTAGCACCGAATACAAAGTCACCATGCTGAATGCACAACGTGGAAAAAGGGCGGCTTATGCCCTGGGAGCGCTCATGAATACTTGCGCGAGGACGACGGCCGAGGTTACTTCAATTGGGAGTTGAATGGGATAAGACGAAGCCAAGATCACCGAAAAAGGCAACCGTTCGCGGATATCTGAACGGAGTTCACTTCACGCTATATTCATATCCAAAGAGGCTTACAGCTATCTCGAAAACTGGTGGTCACGTCACAGAGGGGGTAGCCGCAATTGGAAGGGTAGATGGAAAGGAAGGAGGGGTAAGCGAGAGGCGGAAGCATACGAATCCTTGTAAACAAAATTTCGGCTGTGAGTTCCTGGCACCTGGGGCATAGGCTTTCAACCTAGAATTTTCCCCGAGAGACTGAGCCATTCTACCATGAGGAATACACCCTCAGAACTATCTCCCCCGAGGTACTATCTACTACGCACTCAGCCATTATAAATGTCAACACGCCACTTCGATGAAAATGAGCTTTCAACCGAGCTGTGCCTCTGAAATCCTGATTTTCTATACACCTGGTTTTAATTGGAAGCGATTTACACTCAGGGTAATGTGAAGTAAACCAAGTAATTTTCATCCATTCCATTAATTAGCAGTAAATGTTTTTCAGGAAATGGGTCGATGGTCGAAATTAGCCCTACTTTAAGGTTAGGTGAGTTTGGGATTTACCCAGCACCATAAACCGTAATAATTCCGCATATTATGACGGATTTGATGATTTCCCTGAGTATTGTGTCAATTCTTCTCCGATTTTCCGCCGGAAAAGAGTTAAGACCACCGACGTTTCGATGATTGACTCCGCCATATTCCTCAGCGTCTAAATCAATACATATACATCCTTTCTATCACCGAGATTCTCACGCTCATTCATCCCACTCGCGATATCCCACACAAAAATGTGCTCATCTCTTTTGCTATCATCAATTATGTGCGGTTGAGGTTCCTCATGGTTTGAAATTAGGATGCATTCTGCCATTGGGCATTGTAAGAGTATTCTTAATTCTTTAGTATTTACCTTCACACGAAGATGGGAGATCCACATCACACGCGATAATTTTATACGTCTTACAGGGAAGTCCAACATGAAGAGAATTCACTAGGAAGTTAGCGGAGAAGTAACGCGACAGGCACATTCACATTGATTAATCGGAAAATTCAAAAAGGAATTAATTCAGAAACGCATAAGATTAATAAATGAGGGCTCATCATAGTCAGTCAAAGTCGATGTAGACGAAGACGAGGGGAAGACAGTAAAAATGAGAGATTTGAAGTTGCAGACTAAAAGAAATATCATATATATTCAATCATGTAAGCCCAGTACAGAGTGTAACTTCATTAGATCTCGCGGGCTCCCTGATTATTCCATGTAACGAGAATCCGTGTTGGAGGAAGCATTGGTCCTATGGAAATTAGGTGGCTACTATCCACGGTAGAGTAAATAAAACTATTTTCAGGACCTATTTTTCCACGATATGAATGTTTACCAATATGATTTTAAGAGAAGATAAGTCACCGCTTAAACTTATTCAACAATTTCTTCTCGTGTTGGAAAACCCATAGCAATAAAATGGAATAAAAACTTAGGGAGTTGATGTGATTTTACGCTACGTTTAGGTACATATGCAATTTTATGCACATGAGCGAGATTTTTTTCCACTCATAAATGCCTATTAGCATACGCCATATCAAGCTCAATTCTCTCCATTTAAGAAAAAGATAATAATATATCAAATTAAATAATGATTTAATTTTAGAAATTGGTGATTTTTACGAATGCTTCATCTAAAGATGGGCTCCTGAGGTTCCGTATGCCGTCAGGCTCGTAGATACCGGCAGTTGGTTTGCAATCCTGAATTAGTTCGTGATAGTAACTATTTTTTGGAGATATTCATTCGTTCTTCCTTATATCTACATTTTATTGGTTTTTAATGAAGCTAAAATAAAACACGCCTTTTGAAAATGATTTACTCCTGATCTGGGGATTTCGTCGAGTCCGTATCTGCTGTTTTGACTTTCTCCACTCCCTGAGGAGTTGCACAAAGGGCAGTGAGGATGCATCGATACACATCAAGAACTCCATTCTTCATTCAATCGATAGATCGTGTTCTTGCTTAAAATGTTATAAGAGTTGTAAAAAAATTGCCAGAAGCTGTTAACTTCGGCTCCTCATGCTCCGAACCGCCATCTTCATTTTCATCTTCACTCGAAGACTTCCAGTATATCCAATTCATCTATGTTTAGTTCCTCTAACTTAGACCATAGTAATTTTTAACCGCACTTCCTTCTAAGTCTTGATATCCCTCGCATCCGATTCCCCGACATTATTAATTATTTCCCCTAAGTCCTTGGCTTTATCAAGAAAAACTTTGGAAGACGCAAAAAATATCAGGCTAAAGTTTTTTCCAGCAATTTTTTTACAGGTTCACTTCATCTCACACTTATTTTATCACTCATAATGGCTTTTAAACATGCTCCGCTTCGAAGATGATATCGCAGTCATAGCTGGAAATCACGATGATCGTCAAAGGTCACTAAACGTAATGGACCAAGTTCTCCAAGAATACAACATGGAAATATAGAAGACGAAGACTAAAATCCTGGTATTCGGAAGAGAGAAGCTGAAGGTGGAAGTCACCCAGAGAGGAGAGAAATTAGAGCGAGTGGATTCCTTCAACTATCTCGGAAGTACCATCGCGTGGGACGGAACGAGGACAACGGACATCAAGCGAAGAATACCTAGCTAAGAAGTCGTTCATGGGAAAAAGACAACTGCAGTGCTCAAAGAAGATAGGACTACAAAACAGGAAGCAGTGTGTAAAAATATTCGAGTAGAGCCTAGCACCCTATGCATCGGAAGCATGAACCAATGGAAAAGATGACCAGAAAAGACTAGAAGCGTTGGAAATCTGGTGCTGGAGGAGGATGCTGAAGATAAACTTGACGGACAAAATAAGAAATGATGAAGTGTACAGAAGAGTAGAAGAGGAAAGAACCATATGGAACGACATAGAGAAAAGAAGAACAAGATGGATGGGCATACTCTTGAGGCCTGCTGGGTGCGTTAAGAACATAATTTAAGGTAAAATAGAAGGATAACTCCCCAGAGGAAGACCCAGGAATAAGTTCATGGACCAAATAATGAGGAGAGTACATAGGAAGAGATACGAGGTGATAAGGAAACTACCATTAGATTGGGAAGGTATCATCAAGGAATCATCCTACTGTAGTGGAATCAACAAAAACTACGGAGAACAGTGTCATCCTTATCATTGCAAAAGTGCGAAAATATACAGAGGAGAAACACACTCCTAAGGATTATTAAGATCTTACAATGACTAATCACCACAAGAATACACTCCACATGAATGATACCGCATAAGTTTGGACTCAATTTAGGAAGTATTTCAGGAAGGGATAGCGAACTTGCAAATGGAGCACAAAGATCGGCTTTTCTTTCCATTCCGGTTGGCATTACATTGATTTCCCGAACGATGATAACCAATCTACTCTTAAGGAACTGGCAGTAAATAACTATTTTTTTTAATTTGTAACGAAAGAACTAAAGGATTTGAAACGAAATAAAATTATCCATGGTCGAAATTCGCATTTTCAAAGTACATTCGCGATAATTTACCGATCCTTTCCAGAAAAGAACACGAGGATACAGAAAATTTATTTCGGAGTTAAGATCTAACAATTGAAATATTCTCGAAATTTCTTATCAATAACGGCATTACTCACCTCTCACTCAACGGACTGCTTGGCGGCAAACTCAATCTATGGGCAAACTAATGAAAAAGGCGGGAGGAAAAAACAATTTATACTAGGGAGAGCCACGTGACCTCAACGCCTGTGACATCATTCACATTTTTAGTTGAATATTCTCTCTAAATGCTAGACAGCCTATGAAAATATTAAATTTCTTCACGAAATTCTTTCTAAAAATTCTAAAACGAATTTCACCATAATTCGGAAAAGTTTGCTGTTAGATATATGAGGAGTTCGCTGCTCCAAAACGCTCCATATACTATGAAGATGGCGCATAGAGAAGCGACATGCGAATATCATCCGATGAAACATGTAAGTAGGTATTTTAAAGAAAATATCACTCGATGCAACCTGGCATTATTCAAATGGAAAGTTTTAGGAGTTTCTTTAAATCATCAATCGTAGGAATACGTTTATACTTAGCAAAATACGGTATTGTCACTATCGACAAAATTATCTGCAACCAACTACACGTTATACAAGGACAGGATGTCCATTGAACTATGGCTTGCATGTTTTAAATTACAAGTACACCTCACCTTAATGTTAGGAATTGTAGATAATGTTTCTTCTCCACATTTTGATCGCTTAGGAATCATACCTGAATACGCCGACTCTAGCCGCAGTTTCATTCCAATCAGTATAATTTTAACGGAGGGAGCGATATTGATTGAATTAATTTAAACAGTAACTCTCCCTTCATAAATATCAATCATATATCTCGCGATATCATAAAGAGTCATGATTACATTAATTGAGTTATGGACTAGCTCGTGAAGATCCGTCCGCTCTGCTGTCAGATTACAATTCGGTAAAATGTCTTCTCTTTTTTTGCCTCGTGAGTGGTGAGAACAACTTAAATTCATGCAGTAATAATTACACAATGATAAATTCAGTCGGACATCACCCTAATCACTTTGTGTCGCACGATGAATTGCATTCATGCAACGTGTATCTTATTGTTAGTCGCATACGATAACATCACCACGAGTTTTAGAATACCTAATTTCGTATACGCATTTACTTAACCACCACAATGAATTTCACAAAGGATCACTGTATCGGTGTTAAGATCTAAAATTGGAAATATTCTCGAAATGTCTTATCGCTTGCAGCATTACTTTTCTCTCACTCAATTGAAATCTTTCGTCTCCGCGTTCACTACATTACCACGATGAAGTTTGCCATATTAGAACAGTGTCGGATGGTAAGCACTCCAATACTCATAGGAAACTGCATAAATCGCGGGTTCAATCCAATTTCATCATGTAACCACATAGGTATTCACTGAACTTTGTACGTGAGCGTGAACCTTGTGATGGGGCAGAACAACTCAACATTCCGGGTGAAGACTGCTTCGGTTTAATTCTACACGAAAATTGTATGCGCAAACTGTTCATAATTCACCACGACTCCTCACTTTCATCAACCAATGATACTTCTTACGGCATGGAATTCTTCTGCACCGGTTGGAATAGCTGAATCTCGCGCACAACTATTAGGACACCTCTCAAAATCAGAGGAGTGCACTCCACTAATTTCGAGCACCAAGGTTCTTCGTTTCTTTGAGGCCGTCAGTCGTTTGTAAGAAAGAGCAGGTGTGGTGTGTTTGTAAGAAACAGCAGCTGGTGTGTTTCAGAGCGACACAGAGAATGTTATCATGTCGCCTCACTAAATCTCTAGGTCTGACGGAAGCGATCAAATAAGAGAGATACACTGCCGAGCAGATAGTTACAATAGTTCGTTCTTTCCGCGCACAAGAAGCGATCATGCCTATGTGGCGACTCGCAAGGTAGTATGTAGATGTAGATTAAAGTCTGAATATTGTCAAGTAGCCACGCTTTGCCTTTTATGAAACTGATCTGATGTATATCAAATCGAGAGTCGATACTGAACATTTCCGTTGTAAATGTAATGACTGCAATTTCACGAAATTATTCCACAACAACTAATGTAGGTATATAATGCAATGGAATATTCCAGCACGTACAGCTTGAAAATTTTACAAAATTTGAAAAAAAATTCAAATGGTAATACTTAAAGGAAAGTAATTGAATGACCTTACTCTCGTAAGACCTCGCTTGGGAACATGCCGATAGCATATGGGACCCCTACGAATTTCTGATCTAGAACGTCTAGTCTCTGTAATTGTGCGAAAGCAGCGGGGAGCAGAAAGATCTGTAAACTTGTTTTGTTAAAACTTATCGGCGATACTGAATTGTTCAAGGAATTAGCTTTGGATTCTTTAATTGATCAAAGGGCAAAATACATGTTAAATCTCTTGCTAAACTTCGAAGCAGACGTTTTCTTGCTGGACGTTCAATATGTTTTCTTAACCTCACCAGAGTACGTTAGACATGATCAAAACACAAGATTAATGAAATTAATGAACATATTGATTTAAAGTCATTATCTCCAAGGGAACGTAATTAGATGGATCAGTACCATGGCAGGGAAGAGGCCATGGAACCCCTGTCTTTAATTGTTAATAACGCATATATTTTACTTGTTTTTATAACTTATCATTAATTATAACTCTTCCCAATTGAAAATTTCGGCATGATTTAGTAACTTAAGATAGTAAATTTACTATAATTATAGTAAATATTTATATTAAAAGCAATTATAATAATAACCAGTGGTAGTTTTATCTTAGCAAGTCTAGACGAGCATGTCGGCATTATCGTCTGCTTGGGACTCTCAAAAGGTCTAATTTGACATCGCGTTATGCTCTGTTGTGCTTTTGGTCAGTGCCAAGCGACCGGAGGGACAATCGAGGGACTGATTTGAACTGGAACAAGGGCAGTTTGGCTCACATGGAATCGCCGCGTGATACCCTAGTGATGGGTTTCTTGGTAATTCGTACTTTAGATGTAGAAGATAATGGAAGGCATAACAAATATGACAAAATGTCATTTCTTATCCTGACCTTAGGAGCGAGCGGACGTGCCTGCCAGACCTGGTCTGGTATGGTTTCGCGGAAACTATGCATAGATTGATTAAAATCACTCTGAAAAAAGGAATTTAAAAAAAATTAGCCTTATATAAACTGTAAGTTACTATTGCGCCTCTATCGTTTTTCAAGGAATTAACCGTTGATTTTTTAGTTCCCTGTACTTCCCTAACATATGACCAAAATGCTTTCGGATTTCCCTCTAGTTGTTCTCCAAGTACTTTTCTCTTGAATTCGCTAAACGATTTTCTAAGGGCTGTTTTTGCGGCTGCTTTGCAAATTTTAAATTTTTCGATAGTATTTTTTAGGTCGCTATTAGCTACATTTTCTTCATTTTTCTTAGTTTCGCGTGGCTAACTCGTTGGCGTTTTAAACATTTTCTAGCCTCTGCGTTGTACCACCTTGGTTCTCTATACTCACTCTTATAATAATGAGGTATATATCTGTTGACAAGTGACCGTGTTATTTGGAGGAACTCTTTCCATGTATTGTCTGTATCACTATTTTTGCTGATGTTCACGAATTGTTCAGAAGAAGTCTTTAAGTCACGCCTAAATCCGTTAAAACCTGCTTCACTGAAAAGGTAAATCTTTCTTTTTAATGTAAAATTTTTTTCAGTATTGAGAGAAAATGTAACGTGCACTACCTTGTGGTCGCTTATTCCATCGACATTTTCAATTTTAATAACTTTTTCAGGGCTGTTTGTGGCAAGTAAATCGAGAATATTTTCCCCTTTATTAGGCAAATTTACTATTTGATGTAGAGCGTATGATGCGAACAGTTTAAGCAATGACGCGCAGATTTCTTTGTCCCTACTCCCAAACGTATGACTACATGTTTTCCAATCCATCAATGGTGTATAGAAATCTCCACCTACAATTATCTGTGCTTAGTTTCTATGGGAATTATTGGACCTGATCTGTTTCTCGAGTTCTTATACTGAGTGTACATCGGAATGGGGTGGTCTATAGTAGGCACAAACATATATTACTTTCGAATTAGCACATTGGATGGAACACCATACACTTTCTATTATAATATCGGGAATCACTTCTATTTTGCTGACTAATGTGTTCTTAACTGCGATCAATACTCCGCCTCCCGGTCGACCCTCTCGATCTCTCCTGTATACCCTAAAATTTTATGGAAAAATTTCACTATCAGCAATATCGCTTGCTAACCATCTTTCCGTTCCTATAATTATGTCAGAATTAGTACTCTCTATAAGGTGATGGAATTCAGGTATCTTGCTTCATTCAATTTTAATATGTCTGCTCATTATATTTGTGGGGTTTCTGTTTTCTAAGTTATTGGAAAAATTGCCGATTGGAGATTCATGGGTGTTGTTTTGAGTTTTATATTTTTCCTTTTTCTGTGCTTTCTTCCGTCCCGCTAAGCCTATACTTTGTTGTCTGATCAACTCGTTATTCTTTGCTATCCTGATGAATGGCAAGTTATTTAATGGCCCCCTATTTGACCTGCCCTCTACCTTACTCTCTGTCCTAAAAAACGCCTACGAGTTGCCTCATACGTATAGTGGACACCTGGACGATTTAGTGGCACCCGACACGAATTCAGCACCGGCCTGAGATCTAAGAACTCCGCTCCCTCGCTCCCACAGACTTTTTCGCTAAGACTAAAAGTCGCCGCATGGCTGACTCCAATCCATCAACGTATTTGTTTGCTGCCCGCTGCTCATCTTCTTCTTCATCGTTACGCCTACGTAAGTGCGCTGTTCCTGTCTCTCCTTATCCTATTTAAATTTTAAACCCTCCCATCTTTCTCTTAACTTTCCCTCTTGTTTTTACTCCAGTATCGTGTCTAGGCACATTGTCTTAATCTCGTCACCTCCCACCTAAATTTTCACCCACTCACCATCGTGACCATGAACCAACCACTGGTGCATTGGAATTCCCAAGTGAAATTCTTTTCCCGAAAGATATCTATGTGCAATGATCATATTTTCTTTTTAAATTCCTGCCTTTCAATGGGAATAGCCCCCAATGGCCTCACCATTAAAATTCCAATTGACGCCATCCCTCCACAATTGCGCTCTCCAATCTATCAACTGAAGTTCCAAACTTCATTATCATTCACCCGGGTACTCCTGGCCCAGTATATTTCAATGCGAGAATTCCACATTCAGAATTGGCTCTCTTTGATAAAAATTATCATCTGCTCTTCTCCGGAATATATTACGCACATTAACAATATAATTTTTGTAACTCTGAAAAAACAGGAGTTTCGCCGTAATAAATTATTAAAGAAACTGTTCGCCCTATACGCTTCACATTTAGCGAGAGGTATCTCTCTTCCCGCCCAAATACTGCCACCCACTCCCCCTCCCCGGCCTCTCCTCTCGGAACGGCCAGATCTCGCCACCTTATTCAATCTCCCGGCGCCGCCCAAGGGGCCGCCAACCCCTCCTAAATACAAACCCCCACCACCCCACGGCCACTCCATACCTGACGGAGCGCAAGAGTCAGATGTCCTCAACCTGTCCTCTACTGCACTCACTAAGAATGAAGTCTCTGTTTTAAGTAAAGGACTCTCTTTCTCACCGACTCGCAAAGTCAATCATATACAATTACCCTCGGATGTCATCAGTTTCTGCAGAAACCTCAAATGGCGGCACTTTTGGAAACAAAACGACGGCCACACTTCTAATTTAAACCCCGCCATCAACAAATTTCGTCCTAAATCCAACTATGAACCTAAATCTTTGGCCAATAATCACCCAATCGAGGTATTCTGCAACCAACTTTTAAATCGTGTGTCAGATCCTCAGTTTCTCAATTCCCTCACTCCTGCCCCAAACCTTAACAGAGAGGAATTGTCATCTCTCAGTCGCCTGCGCCGCAATCCCAACATTACCATCAGTAAAGCGGATAAGGGATCAACCGTTGTGGTTCAAGATAGGGAGGATTATGTCGCCGAAGCAATGCGACAACTCGGTGATGTTTCTTCCTATCTCCCACTCACAGAGGATCCAACTGCGGCGTATCAAGCGGAAATACATGACTTCTTAATTTCAACAGGCCCTGATGAAGGACTCTCCAAGTCCGACACGTCGATGCATGTTATTTTGAGCTATCCTATTGGGGTCAAAAAGGTGATCAACAAACTTACTGGTTCGATGGTTGCAATTTTTGTCAGTTTATTTTGATCAACTTGTCTCTCCGAATTCTCCATTTCAGTTATGTATTCTAAACACCTGTCACTCTATTGGTTCTCCTCAGTGTTGAATGGTAACGTTTCAATGCACAATCACTAAAAAGTTTTGTCTATAATGTAAGAGCTGTCACTCGCAGCGTGCGTGACACAGTTCGTGGCAGCATATGCTGCTTTTATTCATTCATGGGCCGTTTAATCCTAGGATTGGTTGACTGCTGCCCTCCATCCTTCCCTTTCTAATGCCAGTTCCCTAACCTTCTGGTATCTCTTCTTATGCATAGGGGCTGAAAAAATTAACGCAAAACGCATTGCGTCTGAATGCGGCGTACGTGGGAACTAATTAAAATCGCTTTTCCTTCGACAACATGACAACACTGAGACAGCCAATTGAAACCGGGAATATTCAAACTCTGTATGCATGGATATCGATTCTACGCGTCACGTAAATAGGAATACTAATAAGGGTCACGTCCGCGAGATCGTCGTGGAGTTAAAAACGTGATGAGTGTGCTTCGCCCCGCAGACAGTCGATGTTCCGAAGTCTTAGTCAATTATGTAGAGAAACTTACCATATTTATTTTAGAGCTTTGGACCCTTGAAGATCATATTTCTTGATTGGAACTAAAGAAAAGTTGCTATGAAAGAATTTTTTAACTTTTAGTTGGGACACCAAATGCTTTTCATCTCCAAATCAAATCCACTTACAATAAAAAGTTTTTCCGAGTGTAGGAAATAGCTGTGGATGAACGTCGTTTTAATCGGCCTCAAACTACTTCCGAGAAAAATTATACATTACAATTAACATTTTGGCGAAGTATCCTGTGGATTTCACGTTAAAATAATGAAAACCCGGTGCAATTGAATGGTTTTCATGAGAAGAAAATTTTTCTTTAGTAGTATTTCCGATACCTCTATACCGTACGTAAAATTCCACCCTCATGCATTTAGGTCGTCTCAAATACATTTCTTAATTTCTCCTAACGTAATATTATTTACCTTCTGAAAACTACTTTCAAAAGTCCAGTACAACTTATTCGGCCCAGTTTTTAAAGAAAACGTTGGAATTCCATTTTATCGATTCATAGTAAGAACCACTGGACGCGGACTAGAGCGTTCGTCTGCGGATAGAAGTCTGAGGTACAAATCTTGGCAATGCATCCTCTATTGCCCTCAATCTAATCTATGCGATGTGACTTTATTGTTGCCAAAACTTCGCAGGAATCTGCGGAAGGCCCTGCGAATGGACATTAACCTCAACCATGAGTGTTTGATTTTTACGCATATTCGGGCTATGCAAGGGAATCAGAGCGGTCTCCTTGATCGTAAAATGAGATGTTTACTTCCCATTCTCAGGTACTCGGCCCCTGTTGATTTCTACGTCCTGCCTGTTATCTGATGCGGATGTCCACTCAATCGCTCAGTCATCAATTAATGAAAAGCTATTTATGAACGAGAGAATAGACCGGATCTCGTTGACTGTGTCAATTACTCGATTTAGTGAACTTACCTGAGGCAACTTTCACTTTTTAATTACTTTTAAATGATTTAGTGAAGAGGATAAATATTTTTATTAGGAATTAGAATTTGGTTCTATCTGCCAAATTTGTAAATACCGAATACTTATCTGAGTGAGGGTTCAAATAAGTGTGGGGTTTTCTTGAAAAGACCATTAAAACGCTTTTTGAAGTTTTTCCCGCATAATTTTCTGGGTTTTCTATGAGCAAAACATGGCCATGTGGTTAAACAGCTCAACTTCGAGGATGGAGGATAAGAATTAGATGATAAGGCGAATTATTGAATCATTTCAATACCTTTTGACATACTCGCAGTCGCAGTTTTGACACTCACGCTTGAGTAGTATACTCCGTCAACAATGGCTCGCTTATCTTCCCCTTTGAAAGTTATAAAATACTCCCAAACATCTTTTCCATGTAGCGATAAAGCAGTAACTACATACTATCCCTATGCTCATTTGTATACTACTCATAAATCCGCTGAGTAGTCAAAGGAGTATAAATTAGGAATGTGCACCGTCAAAAGTTATACGATTACTACGTCCCTAAAGAACCCATTCCTCTTCAAATATGTCAAAATATTATTGCTGTTACGTAGGTTTAAGTTGTGTGTGCCCTATATGAAGATATTAACAGAATGTTGACAGGGTCATAAATCTCACCTCTTCATGATCGTGGTAATGAATTTTCATGGATTTTGGAAAGGCTCACAATGAAGCTTTATTCAGAACAAGTGGAAAAGGTTAAAAAGTACTTGTAATTCTCTCAAACTGAGTCACGTGTGCACATGACCACAGTAATTGATCATCGAGAATTGAGCTGGACATTAAATTAAGGATGAGAATGTTTATTAGCCTAATAATCAAACCATACCCCTTCATTCTCGATTTCCTGACCAAGTTTCTGTGACATGGAGTTGTCCACATTTTGGCATCATCTTACTGGGTCCATTTCCCATCCTTCTTCCACCATTATCCATATTTCATCTAAATTTGGGGTCGTTTCGTTTGAGGGTGTCGAAAAACGATTGCTTCTCGCATTTTCTTCATGATGATCGCCCAAAAGATAACCATGGTGTTGAGGCATGGTCACCGTGGAGCTCACTCCATATGTGTTACAGGTTTTATTGAACAATCTTCTACAATTTAAACATTTGTGAACTCGCAAATAGTATAGTAGCGGATAAAAAATGTATACCTATTGATTGAAATTTGAATAAACATAGTTTTCATTAAAGCGGACAATTTGATGAATTTCGACTAATGGTATTGAGAAATAAGATTATTTACAATTAAACACCTAATAGAAGGTCCGTGGGTGGAAGTCGAAGGCCCAACACCTATTCGGATAGTTTTTCGACAGATATATTTGCCTTTAACAAACCCACTACCCAATTCCTCCTCCCAGGAGAAAGATGAGGCATACTTACATCTACATCTACGTCATACCCTGCAAGCCACCCAAAGGTTGTGTGGCAGGAGGTGCTTCCACACCAGGCATGCATCAATTATACGGCAGAACACCGAAACTACATTGGAACCAGCGTACCACACATGCGACGCGCCCATTAAAATCTACTAACCAAGAAACATTCTATCGTCAATCGTTCCAACATGCAAGGGGTACAAGGACTACTACTACAGATTCAAAATCTCATGCATAAATAAGAGCATCAATATTTACATGCATAAATAAGAACGTAAAATATATAAAGAAAGAGATCTACAATCTAGCTAATGTCACTATTTACACTATTCATGACGACGATCACAGCTGTTATGATCCCCAATGGTACGCGGAAAAAATGACATTTTATACCTAACGGTTCTACAATCTAGCTCTCTAATTTTATTGGCGCGATCTAATCTGCCGTAGTACAAGGGGGTTAATAGTATGTTTTTCACGTCGTCATAGAAATTTTTTTCCTGAAAATTTAGTTAGGAGGTTAAGCCTATAATTTAATCTACGCTGTGATAGTGATTCCCATCCCAATTCTTCTAACAATCCAGACACACTAGCAAACATATCGTAGCTCCTCTTCGCTGCACGCGATCTACTTCCGATATTAACCCCGCTTCATATGGATATCATATACTGGCAGCATATTCCAGATGAGGCCCAACGATTGAAAAATAACAACGTTCTTTCACTTTCTCATCACATTTTCCGAGTATTCTCTTGATAAAGCCTAGCTTCCTGTAGTCTTCACCGCATATTTCTCGAATGTATTTTCCCCAAGATATGTCGTTAGTAATTGTGACGCCTAAGTACTTAACAGACTCGGCGTGAATAATCTCCGTATTATTAATTCTGTAAGCCCTACCTGGCCTATTTTTCTTTTTCCAAAAGCTGACTTCTACGCACTTTTTTATGCTTAGTTCCATCTGCCACTTTTCGCACAAAGCATGAATAGCAAGTAGGTCAATTGTTAACGAGTCGCTATCTTCGGAATTGTCAATATCCCGATACACAACCGCGTCGTCTGCGAAGAATCTAAGCTTACTTTTAACGACGTTGCTAATATCATTTATGTGTAAGAAAAATAAAAGTGGACCGATGACACTTCCCTGAGGAACACCCGATGTAACGCTGTGTCTGACATGATACCATTCTTTGTTCCCACCCATGTAAGAACTGATTAATCCAACTAATTATGTTTTTATCTATTCCATATGCTTCTAGTTTTGAGAGTAACTTAACGTGAGGTACCTTATCAAGAGCTTTCTTAAAATCGAGGAATATCGCGTCAACTTGAACATTATTTTCACCTGAGAGTAAGATGTCATGAATGAAGAGGGCCAATTGGGTTTCGCAAGATGTACCCTTTCGAAATCCGTGTTGGTTATTTATTAATGATTCCTCCTTATCTAAATGACTCATAATGGAGCTTACGATTATGTGTTCAAATACCTTACACGAAATGGATGTGAGAGAAATAAGCCTATAGTTACTAGGGTCGTCCCTGTCGCCGCTTTTGAATACAGGTGTGACATTTGCTACTCTCCAGTCCTTAGGCACTACGTGATCTACTAATGGTTTGGTAAATATTAATTCTAAATAAGGCGCTATGTCTGATGCCAATGTTTTATATACACGGGCAGGTATTTGATCTGGGCCGGGGGATATGTTGGTGTTGATATTTTTTAGCTGATGTTCTATGCCGGGACTATTTATAATAATTTTAGGCATAAATGTTTGGGAACGAACTGGCCGCGGATCGAAAAGATGTCGTGTGCAAGTAGTGAAAATGCTTTGGAAGAATGAGTTTAACGAATTGGCTTTTTGTAGACTGTTGGTTAGCTTTTCCCCTTTGATGTTCTTCAGCGTGTGTGCTGTTGATTTATTTCCTTGAGTGTCCCCAACATACAACCAAAATGCCTTGGGATTATCGTTCAAATGTTCTCCCAGTAATTTACTTTTAAAATCAGCTAACGCCCTTCGGCACACTTTTTTTGCTAAGAGTTTTGATATCTTGTAATTTCCGGTGACTATGTACAGCTCTTCGGAGGATTTGTTTATTTTTGCCCTTTTTAACCTAGCATGACATGTTCTCTGGTGCTTTAATGTTTTCCTAACCTCCGCGTTATACCACCTAGGCTCTGCATTGGCTCTTTTCCATTTACTTGATATGTATTTGCTAACTACTGATCGTGTAACATTGAGGAAAGTATTCCACAAAACCTCAGTTTTACTGTTGATACTTATTTTTTGAAAATTAGTAAATGACTTTTGCAACTCTCGTTTCATACCTTCATAGTCAGCCTTATCAAACAAGTAGATTTTTCTTACAAGTAGATCATGCTCACAGAAAAATTACCTTTAACAATCTTGTGGTCGCTTATTCCCTTATCAGTACCTATGTTTACAACCATGTGTGGAATATTTGTCGATAAAAGATCAAGTGTATTTTTCCCTCTAGTTGGAGCAGTGAGTAATTGATGCAGTGAGTGAGATGTGAATGTATACAGAAGTGACTCCCAAAGGTCTTTGTCTTTCCCCCCAGTGATAAAACTGTACGTGTCCCAGTCTATGGACGAAAGATTGAAATCCCAACCAATTATAATATGAAAGTTTTTTTTTTTGATAGGTTAATTTACTGAGTTGACTCTCTAGTCCTAATATTCAGCTGTTAAGATACTTAAAGGCTAATAAGATCTTTTTTCCTCCAAGAATTCACGAAGAGGCTGCTGTAAACTTAGGAAAATATCTCTGCTTGCGCTGTCTGCCCTGTTAGTCCGTCTATCGACGCTCGTCCCAATGAATCATCAGTATACCTTTGCGAGGTTCGGGGTGGTGGTGGACGTGGTGGTTTGTTGTTGTGATTGACGCACTGGTTTCAAATACTTGCTGCACCGTAAACAAATGGCTCGTCGCCCTTCGAAAAATACGGAGGCTCCCGTCGAGTACTTTAGAGGGGGTGAAAGAAGTCAAATGCCATTTCTTTCCTGTAGGTTAAACGACTGGCGTACGACACATGATCTTTGGCAGAAAAGGTATCTCCCGCAACTAAAGGGGGAAATAAGCTCTTATTAAAGGCATGCTACGTCCCAAATAAATATCATGCGCCCTTCATGCATTTCGAGTTTGATTGGATCAGTAATGGCGGAGCTTCCTATCGACACGGGGAAACCTTTTGGGATCCCTAAAGGCGGTTTTACACCAAGGCAACAGAGAGCAACGGGGTAGCATGCGGCTATCGTTGCCCTTCGACGACTGTTGCCGTTTGTAGGTTGCGGCAGGTTGCTGCTGTTTGTTGCTCCTGTCGTCCCTTTTACACCAAGGCAGCGAATTTGTCCCACTCACTCTTGATTAAATGTCGCTGACAGCAATTGCCACTGCTGCTGCAGCGTGACACTAACTAACGAGACAGTATCGCTACCCACATGAGATTGATGATTACCTTTATATTTTTTGCAACGGGGGATTCGTATATATTATTGATGTACCTTTTCAAGGTCCAATATTCAACCATCTCAAAAATCATCCCAGAAGTCAGTCGAGCAATACTCAGCGTCCTAAAGGATTCCATAAGGGTAAGTAAAAATCTCAGTTTGAAAGACTGGAAATAAAAGAGTGTAAAATAAAATATCATGAAGGGTAAATAATGTAACTGTAAACCAGCTTATTGATTAATATTTATCTAAACATAGTTTTACAAATGCCTCAATTTGTTCACAAGTTTACAAATTCCAATACTCTTTGGTAACGTCTGCGGATTCGCTTTGTGAAAAAGATTCCGTGGATTGCGAAAGGGAAATAATTCCTGCACTGCTTCTCCACCTCCCTCCTGGTTGTCATACTTTCCCATCGCGGCATCGAATGAAATATTATTAATCAGGTGTTTCACCATAGTTTGAGCGTGCGATCCTAATTTCCTTATTTCATTCCCTACATATTCTCCATACGTATGGAATTCATCTTTTGTTAACGACTCTTTGAGTATTTTATATGCTTCCTCTGCCCTGGAGTCACAATTTGCCGCAGCCGATTCCCTCGCTTCCGTGACCCTTTGCTTCGTATGTCAGCTGTCGTTGATAACACTGGGCACTTATATTTCCCCCAGCCATCCTCGGACTCAATTTGCCCATCCAAATGCTCATGCACCTCAAACGTTTCGGCCAATTAAAATAAATTCATACGATATTAGAAATTAATTTAAAATTTACTGTAAATAGTACATAAATGTTTCAAAGAATTCATCATTTAATTTTTCTAGATTCCGAGTACGGAACAAGAATGGAAGAAAATTTCTCGAGGTTTTGAAGTGACTTGGAATTTTCCGCACTGTTTGGGTGCTATAGACGGGAAGCATGTTCTGTTGCAATGCCCTGCAAATAGCGGGAACAAATTTTTTAACTATAAAGGAAATTTTAGCATAGTGCTGATGGCAGTGGCTGATTCAAACTATTGTTTCACTTGTGCTCATGTGGGGTGCCAAGGCCGTATTTCAGATGGTGGAGTGTTCCGAAATGCGTCTTACTACAAGGAAATACTCTCTCAATCCCATCTCCTGAACCGCTACGAGGAAGAGAGAGAGAATGCCCATATGTTTTACTGTCAGATGATGCATTTCCGCTAACAGTAAACATTATGAATCCATATGCTGGAGAACTTGGACCATCACCTGAAAGAGTGTTTAACTATAGACTTTCCCGTGCAAGGAGAGTGGTGGAAAATAGTCTCGGTTTGTTGTGCTCCGTATTTCAACTCTTTAGGAGGCCGTTACTATTGTGTTTAGAGAACGCTGCAGTGGCGGTGACAGCTTGTCTGTATTTGCATAACTTCCTAAAAATTCATGTTCACTTTACCGTCCACCGGGGTCAACAGACTGTGATTCGCCAGAAGGGAATATTTATACAGAAGGGAATATTTAAACAGAAGGGAATATTTAATAATAAATCAGAAGGGACTTTTATTCCCGGGTCATGGAGCACTGTTGTCAAAAGAGATACAGAAGTGGTTAGTTTGAATCGTGTGCCCAGGAGACACTCGGAAGAAGCGAAAGTAATCAGAAATGAATTTAAAGAGTACTTTCTCTCTGAGAATGGAAGTGTACCTTGGCAAAATCAGTACTGTGGTTAGCATAAATTGTCGAATTTGTAATATTTATACTAAAAATGTAAACATATGAATCATGATTCGTTTCATTCAGCTATTGGAAACAAATATTGAAGAAAGACAATATTCCTTACCTGAGGATCATTCGTGTCAATGGTGCTGTACCCTGGCCTTGGTTCCTCGACATCCTTTAATGTACAGTGGTGGAAAAAATTAACGCAAAACTCATTGGCGTCTGAATGCGGAGTACGTGGGAACTAATTGAAATCGCTTTTCCTTCGACAACTTGACAACAGTGAGACAGCCAATGGAAACCGGGAATATTTAAACTCTCTATGAATGGATATCGATTTTATGCGTCACATAAATAGGAATACAAATAAGGTTCACGTTCGCGAGATCGTCTTGGAGTTATAAACGTGATGAGTTTGCTTCGCCCCGCAGCCACTCGAAGTATCAAAGTCGCAGTCAATTATGTAGAAATACTTACTAATTTTTTAGAGATTTGGATCCTTTAAAAACATTTTTCTCGGTTAAAGTTTGAGTAAAGTTTTTGCTTTTTGCTAAAATTATGCTTTTATTCTCCAGATCAATTCCACTCACAATAGCAAGTTTTTCCGCGTGTAGGAAATAGCCGTGGATGAACGTCGTTTAAATAGTTCTCAAAATACTTCCGAGAAGTATCATGCATTACAATTAACGTATTGGCGTATTATTCTGTGAATTTTAACTTAACGTATGGGAAATCTGGTAGAAGAGAATGGTTTCCATGATGAGAAAATTTTTCTTTGTCGAGTATTTCCGATACCTTCAATACCCTACGTAAAATTCGGCCCTCATGCATTCAGGTCGTCTCAAACACTAAAATTTCTTAATTCTTCCTATCGTAATATTATTTTCTTTCTAAAAACTACTTTCAAAAGTCCAGGACATTTTATTTGGTTCGGTTTTTAAAAGAAACGTTGTAATTCCCTTTTATTGATGCCAAATAAGAACCACTGAACGTGGACTTACCTTGATCGATGCAGAAGCCTCGAAGGGAGAGCGTTAGTCTGCGGCCAAGGAAGTCTGGGGTTCAAATCTTAGCGAGGCCACTTCTAAAGCCCACAGAATAAATCTATACAATGTGATTTTATTGTTGCCAAAACTTCGCGTGAATCCGCGGAAGGCCCAGTGAATGGATATTGACCTCAACCATGAGTGTGTTAATTTTGCACATATTCGGGCTTTATTAAGGAATCAGAGCGGTCCCCATGATCGTCGAATGAGATGTTTACTTCCCATTCTCGGGTACTCGGCCCCACTTGATTTCTACGTCCTGCCTGTTTTTTTATAACCTATGATGCCTGTCGTCTGATTTTGATATCTACTCACTCACCTGTTTATCAATTAATGATATGTTATTCATGAACGAGGGAAAGGACCGAATCTTTGCTTACGTCAATTACTCGCTTTAGTGAACTAACTTGAAGCTACTTTCACTTTAAAGTTACTTTGCAATGATTACAAAAGAGAACAAGGATTTTCAGCAGGAATTAGAGTTTGGTTCCATCTGCCGAATTTGTAAATACGGATAACTTATCTGAGTGAGAGACCAAATAAATGTGGCATTTTCTTGAAAATATCCTGAAAATGGTTTTGAAGTTTTTCTGTTATAATTGTCTAACTTTGCTATGACCAATACATTAGCCGTTGTATAACAGTTCAACTTAAATGATGGAGGATAATACATAGAGAATAAGGTAAATTATTGAATCATTTAAATGCCTTTGACATATACGCAGTGAAAATTGTTCACTAAAATTACGCAGTAAAATTTTATGAGGAGCATTCTTACACTCACACGTAAGTAATACTCCGACAACATTGCATCTCGTATCTTACCCTTAGAAAGTGATAAAATACTTAAAATCATATTTTCCATGTAGCGACTAAGCAGTAATTAGATATCTTCCGTATGCCTATTTGTATACTCCTCATAAATCCTCTGAGTAATCAAAGGTGTATAAATTAGGAATGTGCACTATTAATGATTATACGATTAAGGAATAAAGAATCAATTTATCTTTAAATATGTCGTTATATCATTGCTTCTTCGGAGGTTAAAGTTTTGTATGCTCTACACTATTATATTTACTGATGTTTTACAGAGTCATCAATTTTATCTCTTACTGGTAATGAATTTTCATGGGTTTTGGAAAAGGACACTAGAAAGCTTTATTAAGAACGAGTGGAAAAGGTTAAAATGTATGCGTAATTCTCTCAACCTGAGCTCTGTGTGCACATGATCACAGTGATTGATCTTCGAGAAATACGCTGGTATTTACATAAAGGATGAGTGTGTTTATTAGCCTAATCAATCTATCTAAAAAATAATCAATCCATCCCCCTCCATTCTCGATTTCCTGACCAATTCTCTGTGAGTTGTCCACATTATGGCATCATCTTACTCGGTTCATTTCCTCATTTTTCCTTCACCATTTTCCACATTGCATCTAAATTTGGTGTCTTTTTATTTGAGGGGGTCGAAAAATGTTCTTTTCTCGCTTTTTCCTCGAAATGAACGCCAAATAATTCCTGTGAATTTGAGGTGTCGGGCCCGTGGAGCCCGTTCCATTTGCGTTACATGATGTCCTGTTTCGAAGCATCACCTAGAGTTAAGACATTGGTGAACTCGTCATAATTCCTAATTGCCGACGAAAAATGAACATTGATAAACATATGAATAAACTTATTTCTCATTTTTGCGGAAAATTTAATGAATTTCGTTTAATGGTGGTGAGACGTAGGATTTTGTACAGTTCAGTGGGTGATAGTCGAAGGCGTAACCCCTATTCGGGTAATTTTGCGATATATTTGCTATATATTTGCCTTTAACCATCCTACTACCCGATTCCACCTCCTGGGAGAAAGATGAGGCGTACTTAAAGGCTAATAAGATCTTTTTTTCCTCCAAGAATTTCCGAAGAGACCGCTCTATACTTTTAATAAATATCTCTGCTTGCGCTGTCTGCTCTGTTTGTCCGTCTATCGACGCTCGTCTCGATGAATTAGTCTTCAGCAAACCTAAGCAAAGTTCCGGGTGGTGGTGGTCGGGGTTGTTTGTTGTTGTGAATGACTCACAGTTCTCAAATACTTGCTGCGCTTGAACAGAAAGGCTCGTAGCGCTTTGAAAAATTCGGAGGCTCCCTTCGAATACGTCTGAGGAGGTGAAAGAAGTCAAATACCACTTTTTTCCAGTGGGTTAAACAACTGGTGTCCAAAACATGATCTTTGTCAAAAAGGCATCGTCCGCAACGCAAGGAAAAAATGCGCTCTCAAGACACACTACGTCCTAAATCAATATCATGCGCCCTTCATACATTCCGAGTTTGAATGGATTAGTATTGGCGGTGCTTTGTTTTGAGACGAGGAAATCTTTTGGGATCCTCAAGAGTATCGCTAGATTACTCGTTGCTTTAACGCAGACTTAAGTCAGCTGGCCTCAAAACCTATGCGAGATGGGAACTAATAGCGTTTGATTGGAATGGTGTGCGCTTACGAGGTGAAATCCGAGAACTAGTGCTTTCTGTTTTTATTATAGTGAGAGTAGATTTCTTTTTAATTTTCGCATAGTTTTGTTATACGTTCGAAAACAACATCACCGCATATTGTAAAATTAACTCAGTTCACAGTTACGCATACGGAGGCCAATAAATATGCCGAACGGATGCGAAACTCCATCTGAAATTTGCCTTGAAATAAAACCTCTCGGTAATTGTGTCTGGGTAACAAATTTGAATTGCGATCATGGTTCTAAATAATGCTATTTCTCAATTTCGCTCATGATTTCGAACATATGACCGTCGTTAAGAAAGATCTGGTGCTTCATAGCAGTGGAGTTTGCTCTCAGGACTTTGATCATTGCCCCACCAATGCGGCTTCTCTTACGGATGACGATAATGACCACGAAAAGGAAAGAACCGTGATCCCACCCCTGATCGATACATTTCTAAGTTTTTAATTCAATTTCTGGTCAAGTAAAATAATTTTTTGTATGACAAATTGTATCTCTTTTTTATGATTTCATATCATTAGCCAGTCATTGCAAATATATATTACATCAATTCATATCGCCAAAATGAGACAATTCATATAAAAACTCGTTTTCGTTCGTAAAAAATCGAACATTGACCTCTCTTTTGCTGGCAAAATACGTCTGTCAGCTGCAAAATTAACTTTTACCCATTAACTTATTTCATTCATGACATTTTCTTCCCTTTACCTTGGACGTCTCACTCATAGCCCTTGTTTCAAGGCAATTCTAACACAACCACTCTTAAAGAAAATCATGAGTCTCGAAGTGAACGATGGATGAGGCTTAGACTTAGAAAAATTATGAAAACTTTTTAAACCAACTAAAAATTATTATATATTCTTAGAAAAGGTTTGTATACAATGTAACGTAGACAGAATATCTTTCTACTACGCTTCAGTGAAATAGAGCAAGTTGAAACGTTAAAAACGTATAAATGTCATTGTTTACTTTGGGAAAAAAGCTTTTAAGAAAATTATTTCTCCTCATTACACCCATTACTTCTTATACACTCACACATACCCTCGACACCAATCACTTTCCGTTCATGAACATTCAAAGACTTTCGTGATTACCGTTGCCGATAAAATTGGCTCCGATTTAAACATGGTTTGTACTCTGTACAAGCTTCCGTTTTGTGAATCCATAGGTAATAATATCAGTATGAAATGAATTTAGAATGAAATGAAAAAAGAAAATTCAGTATGAAATGCGCACATTATCTATCCTCTGATTTTCTGGTCCCCGGCTGTTATTTATGATAAAAAAGAGGTTTAAAAAAACTTGCTGACTTCGTAAAGACGGAATGCGGTGTACAATTTTATAATAGCTGTTTAAATAATGATGAAGATAAATATCATATATTTGAAAAATCTAGTCGTCTCAGTAATTTAGTGACTGTACATCCACATCAATATACTTCGCTCGCTGCAAGCCGCCGCATGAGCGTGTGGCAGGGAGTGTATGGACGCCAGCCATGTAAAGGATAAAATATTGGGAGGTGGATTCAAATGTCTTATGGAAGTTTTCTTAGTGGAACTCAGTGTTTGTCTCTCAGTGTCATGGTCTCTTACTGTGTGCAGAAAGAACAAGTTCTTGTATGCATCAATTCGGCAATGCATATCTCATATTTTGTTTCTGCCGGACCTATAGATTTAGTTTGGCGCCAACATTATATTCTCTGTTTCGCTCTGAAACTCACCAGATCTGAATTTCTCAAGCAAGCTAAACCTCTCACTTAGCCCTAGAATCTCGACATGCTCACACTTAATCTCTCTTAAAGTTGTGAAACTTTACATTATTGCTTTAAGCAGTTTTTAACGAAGTAATGAGAAGCCTGTGAAGTTGGAAAGATTGCTATCCTTTTTTGAATGAATGGCGTTTGCAGAGTTTACTTGAGCGTAATGCCTTCAAAATTAGCGTGGTACTTCCTCTGAGTGTTGATTATTTGTGATTTTGTACAGAAATCATTTGTTTGCCACTTCTTGAGTATTTTAAAATTCAAGAATTGAATAGAAAAGGCCGTTAACAGCCTTAGACATAGAGGTTATGTAACCATTTTTATCTGAATTTGCATCGCGAGAAGCCGTGCCAAAGGTTAACTTTATCATTGATTGCAACAGTTTTTACAAGAAAAGACCATTCAAGATGTTTTGCATTAATTGCTAGGAAATTTAGTCACCAACTCAGAGAAAATTTTAAAATTTTTAATAAAATAACAATAATTTTGACGAACACAAAAATTTTGATGATACAAACATTTCTAGGAAGAAGGATAACAAGATTTTTTATATATCAATACAAACGAAGATGAAATAACAAGAATTCTGGAATTAAAGGACTAAACTTCTTCTTGCTGCAATTCTTACTTCTGGATAATTTTGAAGCTGTTCATTCACTGAAATGAAGAGGGAAGTGTTAGAGAAACAATTATCATTCGTTTTCTTATCAGAATATTTTAAATTTTGGAATGGATATCCTCAGAGGTTGAAATATTGAAAGTACCAGCCATCGTAAGGTAAAAGTTAAAAAAGAGATTAGAGATTCCTGTTTAATCTTTTTTCGAATAGGCTATGCATGTAAAATTCTTATCGTTAAATAACTTTTTATTTAAATATATTTTAGGGATATACGGTGAATATATTCACATGAAAAAATCTAAAATTTAAATGACCTAACAATTATTTTGAATTGTATCTATATGTTTTGATTTGAATAGAATTAAAAATTGTAAAAAAAATATAAGAAATATATCCAGAAAAAGTTTTTAACATTTCACGATGAAATATTGGATTATTTACGATGGATGTACAGTTATTTTAAATAAGAAATAATTTAATTGACAAACCTTTCAAGGACGAACAGCTAGACTATATATTTTATATGAAAAACCCAAAATATAACAACAACTCGCCATTTTTAAGAATCATTACACACTTTCACTATCATTTTATGGGCACTGGAAAACAATAGAAGGTCATAATAATTGGTGTAGTTACCTCAATAGACAATATTTTTTTCTGGCATTCTCTCCGATTATAATTGTCCGTTGATGCCATCGATTGTCATTGCTCGCAATAACCAAGAGATTATGAAACACAGTCTTGTAATTTTTTGTGGTAGTTGTCTCTTATTGTGTCTTTTTTGAAGGGATTACTTTTTCCTATATTTCGGAACGAGATCATACAACATATCTGGACTGGGCAGGGACCAGGTTGGGTCGTTATTGATTTAGTTACCTCAACACTGAAAGTTTTTGGCATAACTCCTTTTCTAATCGTTCATTGATGCCATCGATAATAATTGCTTGAAAAATCGCGAGATTATGTTCAAAATCCTTATGTTATTTGCGACCCTCATCTAATATTTTAAGAGACATCTCATATTTCGGATCACTCAGCATGTGGAACTATGCTTATATGAGATTATTCAATTTTTTGTGTCAAAAGCCTACTTCAAAGATACCATTTAAATGATTTCTTTAAAAATCAAGAGGTAATAATGATTGGAATTAATATTAAAATGCAGCGAGACCCTTGATAGAGGTAGTAGTAGTTTGAGAATGATTGGCGGCGTTTAAAGTCAAAAGTGAAAAATTTTAACTCAATGCTTACCAGGCAATTTATCCGAAAAGCCAAAACGGTAAAGTCCTCTCCTCCTCAATACTCTGTATAGACTTGACATTTTGAATTTGGTCGTTCTTATAGCTTGAAACGAAATCTGGCGTGGATATATAGTGCTGTGTGGGGATGGGGGGGGACTGGCTGAAGAAGGAAGGGAGGGAAATGGCAAGGTGGAGAGGGGTTGCGCGAGGAAGATCGTGGAGTCGTCGAGGGGAAGGGGAGTGGCGGCGGGGAGTGGTGGGGACAGACGCGGAATTTACAAGTTTTGGGGATGATTGAAGGGGAGAGGTGACTGTAGACTGTAAAGAACGAGTTAACTAACGAAAATATCTAAATAAGTCTTTAACTTGACTCATTTTTTCGCGCGGTGCGTTTGAATCTCCTTCAAAACACACATAGATACAAAATACACACACGGCACATATCTTGCACATCTACACCTGGGGAGAAATTGAAAGCAAATTTTTTCTTTTCAATTCATTTTCTAAAATGTGTTCTCCGTGACGTCATATATTGTCCCTAGTTCAGACTTTTTCACTTAACTTCTGTGTAATTTTTTTGCCAAATTTCCTCACTAATGGGTCTTTTTTGTCTCAATTATTGCTATTAAGGTCTGCGTCAGTTCTTTGTCTATTCTTTTCCTTTCATTATTTGTGTCTATATGCCTTCTGTCAATTTCAAAATCTATTCAACATTTATTTTTCTGTCCTTCACATTTGAAATAATTTGACTTCTATTCCCGACTACTACCCCAAGCAACCTCACCCATCTTCCACGATAAATACCCCGTTAGTATTAACCCAATTATTACCGTTTTCCTCCATCTCAACTCGCACACCTCAAAAGCATTTTCCCTTTCTTCACTTCCCGTTTAAAATTTTCTAACTTCCCTGCCCACTTGATTTTTCTGAACTTTCTAAGCTCCTAATTTTTACCCCTGCCTTCCTCTTCTGCTTTGTCTTAACCTTGCATCTCGTATTTCAATTTTCCTTGGTGACTTTGTAGTGTACACATTTTGCAAGCATACGACTACAGAGCCCTTGCCTGTCCTACTCCCTGGCATGCCACCCACCCTAGAGGGCCGAGTCCCATTGTTTCCAGGATACATTTTTCCATCCATGACTAACATTTTTCTGGGTAATGATGTTTTGAGGTGATATTCCAATATTCATCATATTCAATTAATTTCTACGTCATACGATCACGTAAACTACCTATCTCATAAATCTTACGTTTGATCTATTTAGGCATGGATGCCCCTAACAGGAGCAATTATTATTCAGGGACACGACAATACAACCAAATCCGTTCAGTAAGCCATTGGAAACGCCTCAAAACAGCAGTTTAATGGAACGTATAATAAGGACATTAATTTTATTTTGTGGACTCTTATGCTGTGAAAAGCTTCTTTTTTTGTAATGGTCTGACCGAATAGAGGAATTTATTGCACGCTAAAATTTTCAGTCAAAGATATAAATAGAAGAAATAACGTGGCACAAAATCAGTCGTCAAAAAAAGTCAGTGCCACAAAATTATCTTATTCTGAATGCTAAATTTATTTCTCATCGAGGGTACTGACTGAATTCTCATTTCAACTACTCTACAGAATTTATATATAGCCTATAATACACATTGTTGCTTTCATTTTCTTTGTTATATTACCAAGCAAGCCACTAAAATTTGTGAGCAATGATCCTTCTATTGTTTGCGATTATCTTAATTATGTTCATAATTTTTCCTTCAGGCTATCTCACTATCAGTAATAGCTGACGTTTAATCTATTTTATAGGATGCTTAGAGTTTTTTGTGATACCCATGTCTTATTGTATCAATGGATCAAAAGGACAGGAAAAGAACACAAAGGCTGCTATTCTGAATCGAGTGACGCTATTTCTAGCTAATGCTGTTCCTTGCTCCAGAATAGCGTCAGAAGCGATTCTGAATACGATGCAGCTATCCAAGGCGTCAGTTCCGTAATTCTATTATCAATCCCGCCCCCTTGGGTATGAAAACCTTCTGGTACAGTGATTGTAAATTCAGGCAGCCAATGACCAGCGATGTTTACGTTTTTCACAAACAGCTGAGATCTTCGCCATGGATGCCGTGAGTCTGGTGCATGAAAGAATATTTTCGATAAATAATCCAACTAAATTCATTCAATGCTGTCTTCGGATGCTATATACTATATTGGACTTCGGATGCTATATACTATTCGGATGCTATACTCTATTTTGTTCTGCATTCATCAGCTGATAGATAACTCTCTGATAATTTTAGATTTTGAGAACGGGATTTCAGTTTAGAAGATTCTGGCAATGTTTGTTATGTATACCTATATGAACATATATCAACTACCCGAGCTGGAAAACAATTTTAATTTCTATAATGATACTTCACCTCACCATCGTAAAAAAGCGTATTGTCTTCATGTATCTTTTAGGTTAATTTTTTAACATTTAACTTCCACAATTTATTCGAGGGAGCGGACGACGTTTGGATACATGAGACGTGCATGATCAAGCAAAATGATCCAGCATTATCTTCAAAGTATACTTTCATTTAAAGTTATCATTGGATTTGTTACCTATAATAATCTAGTACCTATTCTCATAAATTCATCAACTGATAGAATACTTTCGGAGAACCCGTGCAGTGAACGGAAATTTAGTTCAGAAAATTCTTGGGACGTTTTGTTACATATTGACAAATAATGATTACCATGCTGAGAGAACAATTTTAAAAAATTTGAGAGCCTCGTATGCGAACCACGCCTTCTTCCTCTCTGGGGATGAACCGCTCTTCTTCTCGCTTAGCCTCTTCCGCTCGCGGTGGAAGCTTGTCCTTAGATTCTTTATTTTCTTTTTCACCACTTCGACACTTAAATTATATTTTTCAACAAGCTGAGCCAGTATTATTATCTTCTTACGACTATTTTTGTAATCTGTGTCAGTAATGTCCCAAAGTATTTTACTTTCGCGGTAATCGTTAATGAAAGAAAGCGTTTCTTCTGGAGACAAATCCATCAAACAAAATGTATAAGAACTATCAGAACACAAGCTCGGCTCAAAGGATCTCCACGCAACAGTATCCACCGAAGTACTCTCTCTACACAATGTGGGCTGGGAGGGAAATCATCCTCAAGTCTCGCTAACAAATCCAGACGCCTAATCTGGCTTTGGAACATTCTGAGGTACAAAATTAGTGTTTGTTCTACTTCATATTACTAATTTGTGAGCAAAATGGAATACGGTCAACCAGGCTTGTTCCCCACTGGAGGTGGGAAGCGTGGCAACCGGAGGCAACGGGGTTTTTTGCAGCATGCGGCATTGCGGTTGCCCCATTAAGGCAACAGAATTCGGCAACACACCGCCAGTCTGGGCTGATGAAGTGAATTCCGAGAACTACTGCTTTCTGTTCGTATGCCAGTGAGAATAGTGTGCTTTTTCATTTCCTTATAGTTCCATTAAACGTTCGCAGAAAATAACACCAAGCATTGTAAAGGTAACTCAGTTCACGGTCACGCATACGAACGCTAATAAATTCTCCAAAAGGAGACGAAACTTCACCTGAAATTCTCCTTGACATATGAATGCTCGGTAGATGTAACTCGATAATAAACCTGAATTCGCGATCACGGTTCTTCATAATACTATTGTTCAGTTGCGCTCATGAATTCAAAATCGTGATCGTCATCAAGAAAGAGCAGGTGCTATATTGCAGCGGAGTGCGCTCCCAGGACTTTTAGCATGGCCCTATCAATGCGGCTTGCCTTATAGATGACGATAACGACAATAAGAAGGAAAAAACCGCGATCCCACCCCTGGTCGACATTTTTCAAATTTACATGTCATCATTTTCAGACAAAACATGTCTGATTGGAGGCTGAAGAAGAAACAAAATAACAAATATATTAGGATCATGCAAAAAATATACGCACATGAATAATGTGTTTGGTTAAATAAGAAAAACGTCCTTGAAATATATGTGGACACAGTCTTTAATTGTGTTCGCGAGTAAGTTTTTAATTTTTTAAACGATAATAATGATAGTTTCATCCCAGATTATCATATTTTCGCGTGAGGGTATCCACTAATAGCTTGCAACTGCATTAAACCATACCAAAACCCCATTTAGGTAATGATGATAATTATGTAAAGAACACGTTGTATTTTTCCATAATTTATGTATTCTGGTACCTGAGGATGCCGCCTTTGCGTCGAAACTAGTTGTGCGATTGAAAATAAATTGTGGAAAAATACGAATATTCTTTACATCATGATTAACTTCCACGAAGTCACTCCTGAACTCACCGAGTATATTAATGGTGCTTATCATTGCTTTAAAGGTTACAATCATTGTTTTGTTAATAAATTACAAACTCATAGCTATACCAGCTTTATTAATTATTTAAACTCTTAACGACACCAACTTCGCTTCCTGTATTACGGCCATTAGGCTTTGGTAAAATATGAGAAGGTATCAAAATGACCCCTTATCAGTCGGAGGTGAAGGGAGAATGCCGGCGGTTGGAGTGACAAATTATTACGTTGTCAATGGACGTCGAAATTTTCGTTTTAGATTCCTTCTCGACTTCTTACGTTTGAAGCGTAACCTTGTGAAATTCTTAAACGCTAAGAGATGTATGGCCAAATTAATACACATTTGTAATATCATCAACTTTTTAAGGCCGCATTACAATATTACAGACATTAGGAAGTAATTTTCAAAAGTACTACTCGGGGCATTAAGTAACACATCGTAGAAATCGACTTAATTACACTGCTATAGATGAATAATTAGTCCTTGATTCCCAGATAATACCTACACTCCCAATATTTTAGTATTAGCAAATTTTCCATATCGCAAAAATGATAGGCACCCATGAACTCACCGAGTATATTAATCTGATAGGTACTCTTAGTTGGCCGGCCATGCTACCACATAACTTCCAAACCGGGATAGAAAAACTTGCGTAATATCCTCTCACCGCTGGGAAACAGCACTCGGTGTCCCCTGATCGAAAGGCCACCAATTTAACCACATCATCAACTACGTGTATAGTCTTTTTAAACTCGAAGGACTATTGCGATACATTATTGAATATAAATGTTTCCTTGCGTAGGTAACTGCAAAGTTGATGCGACACGTGTCAAAAAGCTTTTTTCTTCTAAGGTGAGCGAGCAGACGAGGTGGTACTGTCGACCAGAAGCCTATCAGTCGTTAGGCTAATAATGAAAACTACAGCGTATTTATTTTAGTGGAATAAATACCCAACGCAACTCTTTAGTATTGGGGGACGTTCGAGTATTACGAAAGACGATTTATGCCATTTTTGACCTCCCCCCTCACCCAATGTAAGAATCCCACCCCAGCCCTCCTACCTCTCATTCATACGTAATACGTTAGATATTTGTACCTACTGTTCGTAATATGCTCGCCCTCTGCTGTTTCATCTTTCCATGGAAGCCATAGTACAGCATTGAGCACTGGATATTGTATAATTATGCAGTGTTGGAGTACCACATTCATTAACACAGCGAAACAGTGCCACAGCTGATGAAGTTGAACAAATTCAGAATATTTGGGAACGATATGATGTTTCAAACGGATGAAAATCTAAAGTAAATTGGTTCCAGACCCTCCGCCCCCCTCTTCATGAGACAGAGTAAGATGATCCCAACAACGTCTTAAGTATTACGTGAATGACCCTTTTGCTCATTACACATCACGTAAACACTCATTTTACGGCCGGTGCTTATTCTCCCAGACGAGATTCGACTTCACCTTTCAGAGCCTAACCCCTCTGCCATCGATACTTCTGCTGTAGGTACCCCTGACATATATACACGAAAAAGTTCGCGGTGACGCACTAGCGTCCGTCGCCGGATATTGGTTTCAACGCCCGAAAATCCTCACACTCAACAAAACCCTATTTTTCAATGTGAACCACCTGGTTGGCATAAGGCGAAGGGCATTCACGGATACTCCACTCCTCTTATTCGGGGGCTGTAAATAATCCTTCGAACAAACCGATGGTCTCATAATGCCCAGGCGATTGCGGAGATAAGTCAACGAGTCGTCCTTCAAACTTAAGCAGTGGATTCTGAGAGAAAAAACACGAGCTTTATCACCGGTCACTCACATGACTTGGCACTTTTCCGGCGAAAAAAGGGGGACATGTTCACGTAAAGCCTCGTGACGATGAAACTGAAAGACCTTCTAAAAATGGAACCTTTCCGTGCACTCTGCAATCGTGGGAGTTCTCATAATTCACATTCGAAATTCATTAGCAATGACACGGAGGCCGTAAATTATAGTTATTAAAACAAGGAGAAAATTACTCGTGAGATAAATGTTTGAATGACTGTTACACGTAATAACTGACGTCAGTGTAACCAGACAAAGTATTCAATTCAAAAGTGGAGGCAGCTGTTTTCATTTACCTCTACGAAATACCGTGCAAGAAATACCACTTGGGTGAGCGCCACGGGGTGATTCTACCCCAGGACTGCAGCACTCATTCCAGGTCAAATCAGAACCGCTCACCTTCCCCCGGCCAATAGGCGCAGGCCAAAATCAGGCAGGACAACAGATCGCGGTAAGACTAGAAAACAGGACAGCGCTGAGCAGACTAAAAAATTACCATGCATACTAGTTATGATACAACTGCTGAAAAGTATTACTAATGCGATTAATTAATAGTGCTACAAGGTACTAAATCAAGCCGGAAATTCCATATGGGGTGAGTTGTTAATGTGATGGTTAGTTATTTAGCAGGGGTACAAAAGCTATTCTACCTGCTGAGGGTCAAATTTTCATAGAACTGATACACCGCCACTATTATGATCCCATACCTATTGTTCGTGGAAAAAATGACATTCTAAATCTTTGGGTTCTGCAGTCTCTTTCCTTAATTTTGCGTCTGTGATCGTTTATATTATAATTGTTTGGATCTAGCATAATATGTTGAACGTCCGGCAAAAATAGTTTACATTAATCTTTTGTGAAAGATTTTATCTACATTTTTTCCTCCGATCAGATAGAGGTTCCCACCCTATTTCCTTCGACAATTCAGTAATACTGCTAAGTCTATCGAAGCAATTTTTAACAAATCTTGCTCCCCTCTGCCGTATACGATCTATATCTGACTATAGTCCTACCTCGTAAGGGTCCCATACGCTAGCGGCGTACTCCAATTGAGGTCTCACGAACGAAAATAGCATCGCTCCTACAATTTATCGTCACAGGTTCCTAATATTCCTTTTTTAAATCCCAATTACTGCAATTAGTATATGCCTGTCCGCAAATTTCCCATATCGCAAGCTTCCCCCAGGACAAGTCCTGAGTGAGGGTCATATCCTAGCTCAGTTTCATACATCACGAGCAGGAATTCATTCCCTTTAAAAGAATAGCTGTCATATAATCCGATGATTGCGGTCTTGCACCACGCAATTCTATCAATAACTTCATTCGTTTCCCATTTGTACCAATTAGTAAACACAAAAAAAATTTATATCCCGCGAAAATTCACATTTTTAAGGAAATCAATTGGACGAATTTCGTTCCTGATGATTTCAAGTGATATATCCCAAGCAAATGCCGCCATTAATGATCTCTTTAAGCCCAATCCCATTGGAATTCGTGGCAGATTTGAGGGAAAATTGACTCCGTGCTTAGGAGTCAGTTTTCCTCTGGAGGAGAGACGGAGCTGTCATACCACATTATCAGTCTGTTGACTTGTGAATCTGCATTTCGCTATGCTCCCTCGAGCCTGATTGCTATATTAATGCTTTTCTCTAGCGTTCGTAGCATACCTGTAGACGTGTACATGTTGGTGAAGCCCTTTCGACAATTTTTTTTTGTAAATGTAGATATTAATCATTGTAGTCTCGTTAACTTTATTATGGTACTGTATAGTGCATTTTGGTGATAAATAACCCCCTGCCAAACTCTGGAGGCGCCTTGCAGGGTAATATATATAGATGTATGAGTACCTACCTTATACGTGCTTTTGCAGATGAAAGCCCTGACGTCAGACTTTGAACGTCTTAAACATGAGCCGTTAAAAGGACTTTTTCAATTCTTATATTTACTCATTACTATGCCCATCTACATATATATTAATTTTGTATTGCGTCAGTCATTCTGTATCCGTGTTGTTTCTTTCTCTGTCAATTTTTTAGCTAGAAGAGTGAGGTTTGGTGTGTTGAGTGGGGAATCTGTCTTCATGATTTGGTAGGAATTCTGGATTTTTATAGATTGGGCGTGTTGCAGGGGGAGTTAGGGCACCAACCATGGAAAGGTGTAAGATATTTGGAGATAAAATGGAGACATTAATTAAAAGGAGTGTATTTAGTTTAAATAAGATCCAAACGAGCGGCTGCTTGGGCGTGTGGCAGGGGGTATCAGGTTCCCGGCCGTGCAAAGGTGTAAGTTATTTGGAGATGAAATGGATCATGGGTGGTGGTTGCAACAACCAGATGCTGGGAAACACAGTGACAAAAGAGAAATGCCGGAGAGTGGAAGAGTGTAGAGGTTGAAACAAAAGTGCTCTCCTATTCAAATGACTTTAAAAACAACAAAGGAGAACAGCTGATAGGTCTGGGGCGGGTACACACCCCTGCTCACGGAGTGAGGAGACTAGCTGCATGCTAGTCTATATATATTAATTTTGTATCGCGTCAGTCATGTTACCGTTTTCTTTCTTTCTCTGTCAATTTTTGAGCCAGAAGAGTGAGGTTTGTTGCGTTGAATGTGGAATCTCTGCCTTCATGATTTGGTAGTAGTTTTTTTATTTTTATAGATTGTGCGTGTGGCGTGTGGACCGGGCGTTATGCCACCAGCCGTGTAAAGGTGTAAGATATTTGGAGAACTAACTAAAAGTTAGTCAATTGGGCATGGACTACTGTAATTAAAGTTTTTTGCAACGTATTCGCAAGTATATCCGATACCTTACGACGCCTATCGCCATCAATTTCGACTGTGATACGCTATGACGGCGTGAATGTAATAAAAAGTGCTATCATGGATACATAATCGCTGCTATCACCCTCCGTCACACGTATGACGCTGCCCTTGACAGCGACGTCGCTCTCACCCATCTCACAGTTACATAATCTGGCGTTGGTATTGGTGTCCTCGCCGTTCGAAGTTTCCCCGGGTTCGAGGCTAGTAGTCGGAAATTTTTTCGCTGATTTTTACTCCTTTTTTTACTGCTTCAAATTACGTCTTATTAGTTCTTGATATCTAAGAAATCGAAACCCTATTTGGGAATGAGCCAACCCTACCTCTTTTTTTGGAACCAAATTACCTCTCCCACCATTGACTTGGCGTGGAAACGATCGGCGCGCCGCCACAATGACTTTCGAAGAATTAATCAGTCGAATGTCGTATTCGCGTGGCATCGGAGCAGAGTCTTGGTGGTGTGTTGGTTTGGGAAGGATTTACTGAAGGTAATCGCGTCTTTTATGAATATTCGTCTTTGTCGTGAATGTAATTTCCGAGAAAGAGAAATATTTAAAGAGAGACATCTTACGATTCGATATTTCTTCTTTTCTGTACCACTTCTTCTAAACGCGACTCGAGAGCAAACTTACCTATATTGTCCCTGTTTTTGCCGTACAAGAGAGATAGGATTGTATTATCAAAATAGATGGTAATTTTATCGTGTCTTGCGATAATTCTTATCGTCAATTTTCCTCTTTGATTCTCAGGGAGTCCTAGCTGGAGAACGCTGACCTGCTATTTATCAGCCCAGAGGTGAATATACGTGGATCTTGCGGGATTGCAGCCGTGGTAAGTCAGGAAAAGGGGTATGGGAGCACTGTACTTTTAGTGGTAGATGAATTTGTATATTGGTCATTTTATGAGTAATGAAGGGAAATTCTCATGGTGGTCGCGTAACGTAAACTGGAGGCAGAAAGGGTTATTACTCCTAATTTTGTAACTTTTACCTAGTCAAGCATTAAATTAAAACTTCGTGGCATTCGGAGCGACTTTACTGTTCCGACCACATTTTGAAAGCCCTAACGAATGTTTTTATTTATCGTCGGTTGGGTAGCTCCGATAAACGTGGATAATTTTCCGATCCCTACAAAGTGATTTATTGTCGAGTTTTGAGAAGTGTATAATTCCTTTTTGGACCCGTGGACTCTTATCTCATACCTGATTAATATTTTAACAGCAAAATTTTGTCTCAAATTTGACCATAGCCTTGACTCTCCTGCTAAATTACCCGTATGCCTTTAATTTTTGTCCGTTTTAACCGGCATTTCCTTTTCTTCCTGACCTTAAAAAGCCATTCATCATACCGTAGCCTTCGTTTACATGTTTAAATCTTCGTCTTGAACCAGAGTATTGTTTTTTCTTAGTATTCTTGTTCTCTAACGTCTTCAGGTAACTCGCATGCAATTTTTTCAATTATCGTTATTACCATAACAGGCTACGATTCGTGTACCTATATGTCCTTCTTAGACATTTTCGTCTTTTCTTCAATCTTAGAGTGTGACCTCCAGCTTTGTAGGTAATGATTCCTTAGCTAACAAATTCTTCTCCTCATGTGTCTACCGAAGTGCTCGACTCCAGGAACAAGTCACTTCTAGTTGGAACATTGTGTGGCCATGATTTCTTCAATTATTTCCGTCTCGCAAAGCTTTCGTTTTTCAAGAGCCCTTAAAAGTCTAGTCAAATATTTCCATTAGATGCCAGCTATAAATGAAACAGCCTTTGCTACCATCCTCACCTCCTACACTGTATATTACGACGCATTGCGCAATTCTTTTATCATCTTGTCCTTTTTACTCGTGTCTTTTCCTCCGTGTCCTCCCTGCTTCCACCCTCTCATGACCCGAGTTAATAATAATAATTTCTTCAACACTTACAGGTTTCGCCAATTACAAGTGTTTAAATATGTAATTAGACGAACACAAACACCCATGTCCTGGGCAGTGAATAATCTTACCCATGCGGGACTCGAACCATTACTTGATCTCATTCCTACCGTAATTACTTCCTAGCCTCAAGGAGAGCCCTGTTGAATCGCATCTCCTTCGTACTTGAACATTCGGACGAGTCAGTGCCATTTTACTCGGCACTAGAGTGCTAATATTGCTTGTAAAACTCATCCTTTGTGAAATAGTTTGGGATGATCGTCCCATTCCTCACCTCCTCCCTCCAACGTTGTGATTCACGTGCAAAGCCATAACGTTTCGCCTATCCTGGCAACTTCGGAGGTTCACTGTGAATCCACTGCTCCGACCTTTTTATTCGATCCGTGTGTGACCTGGCCCGTGGCTTTTGTTACCCCTCGACTATCCTAAGGATGAGTCATACGAAGTGCAATTCGACAATGTTTTCATTACATTATTGTAATAGGTATCCAATGTGTGAAGAGTAGTAAAAATTGTTCAATTCATAAACTTAGGCATGAAGTTTTGCTAATAAAACTATGCGTCGCTTGATGTTAGATGATATATATTTGTATTATCGTAAAACGGGCAAACTTCGGCCGCTTTTTAAGGTATTCTATGAATTAGAAGGTGAAGATAGTTATTTATCTCCAGAATAAAAATAGAGAGCATTCTCCGTGGCCTTGTATAAATGATGCCATGAAGTTATAACTGTTATGTAACATTTTGTTCGCCATATAAATTATTAATCGTGGCCGAAGTTTCCCCAGAAATGAAGTAACTTCGGCCGCCAACGAAATTTTACTAGAGGACGAAGTTACATATACCTGACTGTACTTCGACCACTAAATAATGAATAGGAATACCTGTAAATTGTTTTGGATATAAATTTTCGTGGAAAATTATACAAATGAATGATTTAATGAATAAATTTTTTGAAATAATAAGATAAAAAAATTTTAAAGCATCGTACGATGTACACGTATGTTACACGTGTACGATGTTATACGTGTAACAGTTTTTTATTATAAGCTTATCAGTGAAATTGCTTCCTTTTAACATTAGGTACAAATAGGAATGGGAAGCACTTATACTTCCAAATATATACAAACTGCCCTTTACGTTTTGGAAAATTTATCCAATGTATCTTCCAAGCCTTATCGGAAACTGCGTTCGGAGTTTTCTCACTTGTATTTCGTTTCTCTTAATTGAGCACACAGCCTTGACGTCAGGAAAGGTAAGGAAGAGATTCCTCCCCGCATTTTTTCAAAGGCACTTAATCACACAACGCAGTGAGAACACACTCCTTCCCGGACACTTCTTTAACTGACACACTCCTTCCCGGTTTTCCACTGATTCACTTACCCTAGGATTTCCAATTGTTCTCCCCCATGTATGCTGTTTTGAGTAGTTCTGTGATTGAGTCACTCCAAAATTTTTCTAGACTCGTTCTTTTTAGAATCCGGAAGTTTTTTTAGCAGTCTCACTGTTTACAGGAGATATCACTGCTGATTGGAATCCAGATTTCAAGTTTTTTCTATTTTTTCTCTACCAATACTTTCAACAGCCTTCTTTAATATCAGAGGAAATTCTGTTTTAGGCAGTGTAACCTGGTTCTTCTTTTTCCACTCATCGAGTGCCTTTCTCCATGCAACTTTTACGGGGCGGAAAAGAGCAATGTCGAAAGGTTGGGTGAGGTGTGTCGAGTTTGGGAGTAAAATGACAAATCCAATGTTGTTGCTCTGACACAGCATAAGTACCTCCAGAGAAAAATGACTGTAAAGATTATCCCCGAATATGATCTTCCTTCAAGGCAATCTTCTCATGTAAGAAAGCATAACTTCAGAAACCAATCTTCCAAAACTTCGAGATCTAACCATCGGCTATCATTTCTGTTGTAATGCCTGTCCAGCGTGCATGTAAATGTTTTGCCTTGTACAGCACAAATTGTGGAAGATTTAATGTCATAGAGTGAAATGTAACTGTTATTCATTGCCAATGATAGCCAATATGTAAGTGTAGTTTTAGTCATTCAATGATTTGAATTTTAAAATGTATGTTGTTGGATTATTACTGTGAGCTGATTTAGCTCCCGTTCTCACCACTGAGTGATAACTCTTCATTGTTCACTTCACATGTCTAGACATTGGTCGTTTTTAGGGGAATCAAATGTGCGGTGCCAGGATCACTGGCTTCCCATTCTGAAGGCCAGTGTTTGAATCCTAGGAGAGATGGATTTAACTGTTAGAATTCCAACTCCAATTTTCCAATCATTTGTCTGTCTTTGAGATTACAATTTGGAGCAAGGTAGAGTAATGTTACACCTGCGTTTTCTGTACCATTGGTTAATTTTAAATATTTATGCCTTCATTGCGGACACAAGAAGTTGCTTTTTTAGATGGAAACTTAAATCAGCTCCTGTATTCCAATGGCTATAATTTCTGAATTGGAATTGACTTGTCTTTGATTGACCTTAAATGCAGACATTCTGAAGATATTTAGGTTGGTGGAAGGTTTAAGAAGGTGATGTAGCCCACAGCCCAACAAACAATGCAAGTCGCTTTTCATGTTTCCTGGGTTGTGGGCTATCTTCTTGGAACTTGTATGGGCAAGAAAAAGGATTGAATATGCAAATGCTTCGCACAGTTAGACTTCTCATTCATTAGTAGTTAACTATGCCCTTAGCATTTAATTTCTGAACATTACTTTATGCATTGGAAGATGAAAATTGAGAGCATAATTTTCCAAAATGGAACGACTTGTCACTATGCTATGCTTTATCATTAAGATACCCCAAGAATAGTTTGTTATTATGTCATTTGCACTCTTTTATGATAGATAAAAACAATTCAAAATGTTATCTTGACATGCAAGAATTATAAATAACTTCCATTTCGAGTCCTTGCCTCAATCTTCTTCTTAGGTTATCAGCCCTCAGGCTGGTTGGCAGGTACCGCTTTCCTCCATTCATTTCTCTTTTCTGTCATTCGTTTCATTTCAGCATATGATTTATAACTGACGTCTTCCGTTATCTGTTTGATGTAAGTCATTCTGGGTTAACCTCGACAGTTTTTCCGGAACTGTTACCCTCTATTATCGTTCTAAGCAAGTTTTTGTGTCGTAGGATGTGTCCAATCCATTCATCCCTCCTCCGTTTCAAGCACTCCCAAAGTGCAGCATGTTTAATTATTTTCTGGAAGACTTCGTTGTTGGAGATCTTATCTGTCCAACAAATTTTCAGTATCATTCTATAACACCATAACTGAAATGCTTCCAGCCTTTTTCGCTCAGCTTTCATAATAGTCCAGGTTTCAGAGCAATACATTAGGACACTCCACACACACACTTTTAGCAATTTTTTGTCCTGAGGCTTAGACTAATATTGCTAGATGTTAGGTACCTCTTCTTCTTGTTGAATGCTACTTTTGCCATATTCATCCTGTTAATTATTTCTCGTTTGCTTTTCCCATCAGCTGTTTTTTTACTGCCTAGATATGTAAATTCTTGTACACACTCCAGTTGTACCCCATGAATAGAAACTCTCGTAACTGCATCACAGTTTTTCCCCACTCTGAGAATTTTGGTCTTCTTTTTGTTTAGTTTTGTGTTATATTGTCCATTGAGTATAGTTTCCATTTCATTTAGCATGAGTGTAAGCTCATTTTCGTTTCTAGCAGTCACGGCTATAGCATCAGCAAAACGTAGTATATCCACTTGTATTCCCTGGATTTTTATGCCCCTCTCATTTCCTTGCTGGTCTTCCCAAGATGCTCTCACTTGATCAAACCCTTTTTGAATATACAAATTGAGTAGATGCATCGATAGACAGCAATCCTGCATCACTCCTTTTCCAATTGAAGCTTCTCCCCTGCAGTCTCCACATCTGAACACACAACTACTCTTCTTTGTTCATCCCCCAGATAATTCATCTGTCTTTTTGGTCTATCCCCACCTCATGTAATATTCTGAAGATTTTTTCCACTGCTTTTTGTCAAAGGCTTTCTCAATATCCACGAAGGCTATAAATGTTTCTTCACCTTTTTGTAGTCAATTTTTCTAGGGTGAGTCTCAATGCCAGTATCACTTCTCTTGTGCCTCTTCCACGTCTGAACCCAAACTGGTTTCTGTTAATTGTTCCTCTATCTTCTTTACTATCCTATGCAAAATGATGATATTCAATATTTTTGAGGCATTCGATAAAATACTAATCGTGCGATACTGCTCACATTCATTTTTTGAAGCCTTCTTGGGTAAGGGAACCAATTCACATTTCTGGGAGTCCGAGGGGAGTATACCCTTATCGTATATGGCCCAAGTCAATCTATAGAGTCCCTTATTTAGTTCTTCACCCAATCCTTTTAAGATTTCTGCTGGAATTCCATCCACTCCCACTGCCCTTTTTTCTTTCATTTTCTTTAAGGCCACATCAAATTCCTCCCTCATTATTCCATTGGCACTCTCTACAATGCTATTTTTAAAATGTTTCTAACATTTGTTCGATGGTTTTGCATTCATCCACGTTTCCTTTATATAGTTTTCCAATGTAATCTTCCCAAACAGTTACCAGTTATTGATGGTTGTACACATATTTTCCTTAATTATTTTTTAGCCCATTGCATCTGGGACAATGATGATTCCCCAGTGAATTTTAATGCCTCAATATATGCAGTGAAATAAACTTTTTCTTCCAAGTTCTGTCCATGACCTGTCCTCGCTTACACTTTTAAGGTAAATTTTGAACTTAAAATATGGTTCATCATTGACTCATGCAATTTAATACATTAAGCAACTTGGCACCGATGCATGGATATGGAATATGACTCGGTAAACTCTCATAATATATTGTACGCTTCAAGTAAAAGCTAGAGGTGGACTGGATTACTTAACTATTATTCTAACTAACCTGCATTCACACGAGTTAAATGATGGTAACCAGCGCCAACCCTAGTAACTCCAGTCTGGTTAAAATGTTGACTATGGTTAGTGCCAACCTGCATTTACACGGTGAACTTCTACTAGGGTTAGAGATAACCTGGTAAGAAAGCTACTAATGTAAACAGGGCATCAGTCACTCTCTGAATTCCGTCCTGTTTTGAGCGAGACGCTTCACTTCATTCATGCTCTTTCTGTGCCTGGCTGTCAATCTCTCCACATAATGTTCCCATTCCAGCCTTGGTCTTCCTCTTTCTCGTCTTCCTTCTGGTCTTGCCTCCATCACCGCCCTTGGCTTTATTTCCTCATTCTTCCTAGCCATATGTCCATACCATCTTAAAAGTTTACTTTCCATCATTTCCACTATCGGGTCTTGCTGGAATTCGGCTCTGATTTTAGTATATCTCACTTGATCTCTTTTAGTGTGTTCTGCTGCTCATCTTAGGTATCTCATCTCACAGCTTTGGAATCTACTCCTGTGCTTGTCTAGTCGGGTTAGGCTCTCTGTTCAACACAACGGTACTGGCTGGAAAATAGTTTTGTACACCTTCATCTTTCTCTTTACCAGTATTTCCCTCTAGCCCACAATTAATCTGCTAAGCTGACAATACACCTGGTTTGCTTTATGGATTCTGTGGCTAATGTCAGTGTCTGACCTTCCATCACTTTTAATTTGTGCCCCAGGTATACTTATATACCCCATGAACTTATATACCTGTTCTAGATCTTGCTCTTCCCATATAATGTTCAGCCTTTCCTGCACCTCATTTCTTGACCCTGCAATAGCCTTGCTTTTCCCTACATTCATTCTCATTCCATGATATCTAATTGAATTTGTCCATTCTTCCACTGCTGTTTGCAATTCTCTCTTATTCTTAGCAATCAATACAATGTCTCTGCTTATACCAGTGACTGAACATATATAGGCCTTAACCTCTAATTTCCTATCTTGCACCTTGGTGTTCTTCTTTTGCATTGTTTATGTAGCTGGTCCATCAAAATGACGAGTAGCAGAGGACTAAGGCTGTCTCTTAGTTAGCCTTTCCTCTTAGCAAACTCTGTCGATGTTTTCCCTGCTATTCACATTAATGTATAGACTTGTAGCTGATGGTTGGTTAGGTCAGCTAGCAATTGAAGGGAGTTGTGTTAAAATCACTGTTGTTTATTGTTCTGATGTAGAAGCAAGACTGGCTCGGAGGGCCAAGGGCTTCAGTATTTATACTGAGAGGGACCATTCTAGAATATGCTATACACTGGGAAAATGCCAGAATAATATTCTAGAATAGTCGGAAAAGTGCAAGAAAAAAGCATTAACAAGAAATAAACTCTGGGACCAGGAATCAAACCCGGGCTTGACAGGCGAGCATGCTAGTCCTGAGCCACGGTGCCGGTCGGCCGGGCAGGAAGTGAGAGCACTACTTGTTTTGCTGGTGCGCGGGAGGTTTGGAGGTGCACCGGTAGACAGGGTTGCCACAGACTTTTAATTCTTTCAGTTCAGTCTGCAGATACCCCTATTTTTCGCAGTGCTTCTCATAAGCTGCATCTTGGAACTGTGTCAAAAGCCATCTGTAAATGTAAAAAGGCCAGACAGACTGATCCATTTCTGTTAATATATTTGTCCAAAACTTGGCATACTGTAAAATGTGTTTCTGGGTTTGGTGATTTTTCTAAAGGCACATTGTTCCTCTTCTAAGTCTTCCTCAACCTTATTTCTGAGTCTTATTTCAAAAATTCTGGTGTACACCTTCAAAGCAACAGAGGACAGTCAGATGGGCCTATAGTTGCTGTATTACGTAGTATTTCCCTTCTTGTAGATTGCTAGAATATTCAGTTCCCAATTAGTAAGGACATTTTTCATTTTCCATTCTCTTCTACATGTCTCGCACATCCAATCAATCGCTGCATTTTTTCCAAACTTAATCATTTCCAGCACCATGCCATCAGTGCCTGCAGCTGTACCAAGTTTTATCCTTTTTATTGAATCCTCCACTTTGACGTGTGTTATTTCTTCCCTATTCTATCCTCCTATTTGTGGGTTTGGTTCAACTTCCATTATTTCTACTTGCTCCTGGAGTCCGAAAGTTACAGCAAAGTGATTATGCCATACTCTCAACACCTCTCTCATCAGTCACTATCTTCACTGTTTCATCTGCTATACTTTTTACTCTTTTTCAAAACTTTTCTTTTTGGCTTTTCACTGTTTGTCAAATTTGGTGTTTATGATGATAGTTTTCTTCCACTTCATTTCCAAGCTCATCCCAACATTCATTCTTTGTTTGTCCCACTGCCTCATTTGACTTATTTCTCTTCTGTATGTACTCTCTCCAAGCCTCTTCTGTTTTATCTATAATCGAAGGTTTCCAGGTTCCACTTTTTATCCTTAATTTTTCCTTTAGCATGATCATTCCACCACTTCATCCTTTTTACCTCCATCTTTGCTATTTGTACTCCACAGAGTTCTCTGGTTTTATTTAAATGTGTTTCTTTCAATACCCTCCAGCCTAATTCCATTTGATCTCCATCACTTTCAACACTTGTTACTTCTATTTTCTTTTGTAACTCTGCTGTTACTAGGTCTCGAAATTCCATGTTTTTTGTTCATCCCTTACCTGTCCAATCTTCAACCTCTCATAAGGAAATTCCTCTCTAGGCTTCATAGGGTGCAGCCACAGCTTTATGATTAGTGGTCTATGTTCTGTGCCTAGTTCAGTGCGTCTATGTACACGTACATCATTTGCAGCATACCTCAAACTTATTGTGTTGGGGAAATAATATGTCACACTTCTTGCTCCTCTGTTCTCAAACTCAAAAGTGATTTTATGCATTACATGCCAGCTGGTTTTATGCTGGTTTATGCTGACTCCTGGTTTTATGCTATGAGGGAAAAAAGTGTTGCCAATTAGCAGATGGTTATCTATGCAAAAATAAATCATCTTCTTTCTGTTTGATAGCCTGCTCTCCACCATGCTGCCCAGTTGATCCATGCCCTCACTCTAGGTTTCTCCCTTTTCTGGAGTTCCAATCTCCCATTATCGCAGCATGCCTGGTCTATTCTCTTTGCCTTGTCCATGGTTTGCTGTAACTGAATGTAGAAAAGATCCGTCTCAAACTGTTCAGCATCTTGTGTTGGGGCATATACCTGAATCAATGATATTTTCTCCTGCATTTCCAGATTCACTTTTATAATTCTTGAATTCATTGGCACCCATGCCATAACTCTGTCTCGATATATACCCTCGATTAATATGCCCACTCCTTTTTCTCTGCTGTAGTGTTCTACCCCAGAGTAAAACATGTGATATCCATCTTTGAATGCTACTTCTCCAAACCCTTTCTTTTTTGTCTCACTTATGCCCAGCATCCTCAGTTTTTATTTTGTCATCCTTTCTCCTTTCCAATAAGTGATGTTATGTTCTGTGTACCGATAATCATGTCCTTTCACTCCCTCAGTCGATTCCTGTTAATCCATCTGGCTCTCTCTCTATTTAACTTTGAATAATTTGTTTCACTCAAGTGGGCTATTGGCTCTACCGAGGTAGCCGGTGAGAGGTGCTGCCTCCTGAGTCTAACGGCTGGCTGTTTTCTGTCAGGGTTGTCTCCCTTAGCCTTCAAAGATCCCTCTTCAAACCACAAGGCAATGTCCTCTGTCCTGTTATACCCCTGTCAGTCGGGTTGCCTCTTCCGCCAGCCTAGCTGTACCAAAGTCCATCATCTCTGTCTTCACTTCTGTTGGGGGTTTCACAATGACCCTGGCTAGGGACCCTTATGGGGTGGTACCATCCAGGTCAGATGGATCCTGGTTTTTTTTACTAGGTTGTTATTCCTCTGACTTCTCCTTCCTGTCGATTAAAAGACAGGCCCTGGGTTTGCCACTGTATAGTGGAATTGTGTTGTTGAGACAAGGTGAAAAACCAAGGATGGCCATGATGATGGTGTACTTCACTGGGAAGTTTTGTAGAATCTTAGTGGCATGCTTTATTTGTTTATTAGTGCCATGTTCTCAGCTTTCTATCCCACATCCCTCAGAATCATTGCGATGACAATTATTGGGCAGGCTTAATTCTTCAGTGCACAGCACTTAGAGCCTCAAGGCTTCTTAACATTTCTCTGCATCAATATTCCTGGTACAAACAATGTTAATCTGACATGGCCTACTATTTTTACTTAGGAATCGAAAGTTGTAAAACTTTTTTAATTATCTCCTTTGGCTATTGATATGGTATTGATGACAGACTCAATGGGGACAGAAGGAATAATGTGGGTGTGTTCAATGGAATTTTTTTGTTATAATTCAAGTAAAGCGAGTGCTTCATTATACTGTCTTTCACTGCTTCCTCTCTAACAGCCATTTGAGCATGGTATTCCTTGATGGTGGTGCTTCCATAAAATAAGAGCAACTGTTTGTTTAAAAATATCATGTTGATATTCCGCTGGTTGATTGGTGGTTTTTATACTTGTTTACATTGTTCAGCAGTCCATTATATATGGAGAAAGTGGTTGAGATAGCTACCTTTTGTCTTGCTATTAAAATGTGTTGTTCTCCATGCACTTATTTTTGTCCATCATCATCATTGGTCGTTCAATCTCAAGATTGGTTGACTGTGGTCCTACATCCTTCCCTATCTAACGCTACTTCCCTTACTTCCTGGTAGCTCTTCCAATGTGAATCCCCCTTTATTTGGTTCATGAACTTATTCCTGGGTCTTTCTGTGGGGACTCTTCCCTCTATATTTCCTTCCAAGTTCTTAATCCTTTAACGTCGAGAAATTTTTTTTGTCCAATCTTCTTGATTTTTATATATGACTGTTTAGAGCGCTTAAATGTAAATCACACGAAGTTTTAGCTAAATTGGATACATAATGGCCGCGTTGTGGGGTGTGACCACATAACCACCTATAGTGCTCGCAGAGTTTCTGTGCACTGGAGAGTTCCTCCAAGCCTAGCTGCCCATGGTAGATGAGCAGCGATTGGTTGCCAGCGTCCAATCCTGTAAACTGGTTCTTACCGCGTACAAATACTGTAAGTGGCGACCCAAAAGAATCGGCGAAAACGAACGCTATGCTTCGCCAACGCGAGGGCCTGTAGAATAGAAATATTCTGGACGAGAAACTACTATAGATTTTGAGTCAAAACTTGCAGTGATTGCAATAGTCATTGCAGTGAGGTTAGAGAGTAATACCCATCGGCGCAGGTCACCGTGATTACACGATAAATAAACAAAAATGTAAGTCAATTTTAAAACAGTATTCGTATGCGGCGCGCACTGAGCTAAGAGTTGCTTTACAGGATTGGACGCCGGCAGCCCATCGCTGCTCATCTACCATAGGCAGCTAGGCTCAGAGGAACTCTCCAGTGCACAGAAACTCTGCGAGCACTATAGGTGGTTATGTGGTCAATTTATTTCCAAATGAAAAAAGTTTCTTTTATTATTTTAAGGTTAATTCATCTTACACAAAAATATCTAGAGCAATATATGTTTGAATTATAAGTAATTAATTAATATTTATTAAATTGTTTTTAATCAGATGCACAGAAATTTTAATATTTTATTCAATGTGGACACTTAGAAATACAAGAGATACCCAATAAAACACGGCTCGTTACGAAGCAACAGAATTTGGAAAAACACTACAGAACATGATGAAATTATAAAAGCAATTAAGGAAAATAAACGTCAAACACAATATAATTACAATAAAAGTTACACACAATACAATTTTCAAATAGCATAGGAAATAAAATATAAAAGCTTCTAACTTAGTGTATGAATTATCTCTTTTCGTGGTGTTATTTTGTGTGAAATTCAATAAGGCACTTAATGCACAATCCACTTTGCTCTTTACACATTCTGTGCGCATGGAGGATCCACATAACATACATCTTCGTCTTTTCCCACTTCCACATCAACAGACCAAATGGCATCCTATCGCACACTGTCTACAACTCAGCTTTGGATGGAACTGTTAATAATTGGCGATCTTCAACTACTTTGGGGGGACCCATGACCCCTTGCAACTGATTAATGTGACGTTGCCAAGTGAACCCATCCCTCGTTTTCACACGATAATTACGTGATCCAAGCACTGCTGTGATGGTTCCCTCCACCCATCGATCTTGCACCCCCCTCGCATAGGCTCGAGTCAACACTTTGTCTCCCACCATAAAGTTCCTCAATACTGATCCCTTGTGACCCTTCTGTTGGGCTAACTGTTGAGCCTGCACTCTATCCCCGACACTCGGTTTCACACAAGCCAGTCTGGACCATAGGAGTCGTCCAAACATGAGCTGGCATGGAGGCACTCCCGTAGTTACGTGGGGCGTGATCCTACAATTTAAGAGAAAACGTGGTAGAGCTAGGTGTAATGGCACTTGGGAACACAGTAATGTTTTAATTTTGTTTTTAAAACATTTGACCAAGTTCTCTGCTGCCCCATTTGTAGCAGGGTGATATGGTGGAGAAAAGATATGGCGAATATTGTTCATGCTACAAAACTCCTCAAGGGGAAACAGGGTGGTTATCCCGGAACGGTTGAGGAAAAAAATGTTGGAGGAACTTCACTCTAGCCATCTGGGTATAGTAAAAATGAAATCACTTGCTAGATCATACGTGTGGTGGCCCAACTTGGATCAAGATTTAGAGGCATTAGCTAAGCCTTGTTTGATGAACAAGCCATTGCCAAATAGAGCACCACTAAAGTCCTGGGATTGGCCAGAGAAGCCTTGGACTATTTTTTTTTAGTAGGCTTCATGTGGATCTGGCCGGACCCTTTTTGGGGAAGGTATTTTTATTTATAGTGGACAGTTCAACCAAATGGCCAGAAATAAAAGAGATTAAGAATGGGGGAGCAGAGGAGATACTACTTCAATTGAGGTCACTGTTTGCCACGTTTGGGTTGCCTGAAGAGATTGTTTCTGATAATGGTCCTCCCTTTGTCTCATCCTCATCATTGCTTCCACAAATACTGTGATGAAAAACAGACGTTCTCATCTCCATACCTGTGTTGCGGCACATAGCTCTCAGGTGCCCAACCTTTTTACAAATGTCGCATCTGGAACCTCTGAACCTGCAACTGTTGCTCCAATGGCCCTCACGCCCGTAGCAATAACACACTCCTTTTTCGTTCTTCTTTGGGGGTCCTCTATTCCACTTTCCTCCTCCCGCCTAGACCCTGTGGACCTCAGCGTCGTCCAGGCTCTCTCTCTCTCGTCGCACTGCCTTTCCGCTGCAAGATGGACATCTCCACGGCCAACGAAATGGACGTCCGCCCTGCCTCTCTCTTCCAGGGCCGCCATTGACGAAAGTACCGTCACGTTCTGGGAAGCCTTTTCCTGAGCTCCCGCTAACTCCACTGCTCTGTCGAAGAGGATGAACTCCTCCTCGAGGTATAGGGCATGCACGATATTTACATCTTTCAGGCCCAATACCAGCTGGTCTCCCATGGCCTGGTCCAAAAAGGCTCCATAATTGCAGTGGCGGGATTCCTTCCTCAACCTAGCCGCGAATTCACGTACACTCTCTCCTTCCAACTGCACGCACTTCAAAAACTTATGTCTTTCCGCTATCACCGATCTTTTTGGGCAATATTTGCACAATTCCTCTTACTGAAGTTCACTTGGCCTCTTGGGCTCACACAAGTTCCTTAGCACTTCATATGTCTCTTTCCCTATAGAAGACAGAAGTATGGCCTTCTTTTTCTCGTCTTGCTCCTTTTTCAAGTCGTGGACTATGAAATATTGCGTGAGCCGTTCCTCATACGACTCCCAACTATCCTCCCCGGGCACAAAACGCTCCATAAAATTTGGCATTCTCGTCGCCACTGTAATGTCCCACAGGGAAGAACCATTCACATTGCTAGTTTTCACGAGACTGGCACCAACATGGCGTCGTCCCCCGTTTATTTTGACAACTGAATCACGCAATGCATGTACATCAGTGAGTGCCAACATTACAAGGTTGAATTTAATTTAAACACAGATGAATAAACTTAATTGGAATCTCATCAGGACTGATTGCATTATATTTCGTACAAAATATTTCCTTTCTTACTGTGGTAGGAAGTGGCAAAGTGAAATAAAAATTCTTTTCCCTAAACAGTATCAAATTATTAGAGGCCAGGTGAGATGATATGTATGAGGTAACAGTCAAAAGAAATCATTGAGATCTTCCAATGGAGGAATACTAGACGGTGTTATTCTTCGACTTATGATTTTGTATTTATGCAAGTCCGACCAAAGACTTTGGTAGTCCATTGCATTGTCAAGTTTTACCTCAAGGAAATTATTTTTATGGAATTTAATTAGGCAGGATACTTTATTTCTAAGGATTTTAAAGTAATCATGAGAGCTTGCATTATTTGATCTGATAATTTTTTATCTCTCGCAATCTCTTTCTTTCGTCAGGAGTCGTACTTCAGGTGTAAGCCAAGGGGCTGGTTCATGCTTGGTTCAGAAGAATCTCAATGGTGCATATTTATCCAACAATTTGGAAAGGATCCCATAGAATAATTCTATCTCGTTATCAATACTTTCCTCTTCAAAAATCTCTTTCCAGTTTTGCATTTCAAGTTCTCTGGTGGGATTTTCCGAGTTTATGTTATGGTAGTTATGGCCACTACAGGCTTTTTCTTGTTTTTCCAGAACTGACAGAGTAGAGGAGATATAAATCAAGTCATGGAAGAATAGAATAGTTATAGGATATTTACGTACGTAAACACGTGTTTAGCGACCTTATCCGCCTGATCCTTATAATTAGATCCAGCCACGAGCTACTTTTGGCTAGATGATGTGTTGATCTAAATGGAACAAGGTGGAGGCTAAGAGAGAAGAAAAGACCAGATAAACACCGTCTATCCAGATTATCGGTTTCAAAATTGAAATTAAAGTCACCTGTAACAATTATATTTTCGTACAAGGGCATTATTCAAAACAGAGCTTCCTCTAACTCGGCGTAGAAACTAGTATTTGGTGGATGGTAAACAACCATCAGGAGGATCTTCTTTCTCTCTACAGTGATTTCCTAGATGACATATTCGATGGCGCAGCATTGTCGCCTTGGTGAAGCCCCGAACTGATGCACTTGGAAATTGCTTCGAATGAATGCCACGACTCCCCCACCCACTTTTTCCAATCTATCCCATCGGAACGGAGAGTAACTTTGTAGGGACACTTCTGTGGAGGAAACAGTAGGTTTAAGCCACATCTCGGAGATTGCAATGATGTGTAATGAGTGCTCCAGAAGGTGACTCTCAAATTCTTCAAAGTGGGCTCTCAACGACTGTGCGTTAACATGGCAAACTTGCAACTTATTCATTTTCCCAGCAAATAATGAAATATCTCCAATAGGAAGGTAGAGAATGAAATCATTTTATAATGATAGTTGCAATCCTCTGTTTTCTTACAGGAACAGGGAGATCGTATAATCTTAACTGTCAACATCAAAGATACCACATTCACAATGCATAACTTGCACCCTCTGTACATGTTGTACTCTGCATCCCAAATAATGTTAGTCCTTGTGACATGTATACCATAATTGGTTAAATACACATAGACAATAAAAAGACATAATATCTTTAAAGATTTTCCTTGGAGACCAAGTGAAATAATAATCACAAAGTTAGACTTCTACCTTCTGTACATGCAGTAAACTGAACGTTGATGAATGTTCATCCTCATAATAATTACCTCAAAAATGTACATAGCTAAGTACAAAACATAATAAATTTGATATTTTTCTAACAAGTAAGGTAAAACTAGTTGAAGTGAGGTCACAGGACAGTAATTGCTATTGAAACTTTTGCAGATCCTCCATAGATGTAATCACTACAACCTGCTCCTTGTCCTCTATACAACACTAAGTATTTCCTGCCCTCACCCAAACGTACTTAATTTTCCTTTCCTTTCGTAAAGCGTGCGCTTGGGTGTACAGCCTTATGTCAAAGTGAGTCAAAGCCTTGTTTACTTATGCAGTACTAATCTTTATCTCTGACCAACCAAAAGCACACGTGTCTCTTCACTCTCTTATGTTGAATTAGCACGTCCATGGTTGACTGCCACACAAATCTGACTATTATACTTGGCGGTTGAAATGACTCATCGGTGGCTGATCGAGGGCGTGATCTATTGCAATAGTCGATATCCTCTATAGCGACAGAGACTACAAGGGCCGCTCCAGCGTCCCTCAGCAAACTTCAGGGGTCCTCCCCTGGCTTGATGGGGATACCTCGGATTTCGAGAGTTTCTTAACTTCTGCTCTAGCTGTTTGCGGGAGATCTCAAGGTCACTTACTTTGCATTTAAGGACCCCATTCTCTTCCAGAATGTTTTTTTAAGGATAACTTTAACTTATTTGCTCAGTTACAGTCTCACTCAATTTTGCACATTGTTCAGACAAAATATCACTATTACATACTTTGAAGTGCTGATTTCAGCTCCCTCTGCTCCTCCTTGAGAGACTGCAATCCCTGTAACATCTCCTGGAACATGCTCTTCAGTCCCTGGTTTTCTCCGTTTGGTCCTTACAATGCACTTGCCGGACAATTATCCACCGGAATAGACCATTTTGTTTGTGTTCACAATCCTTACTAGTCCATTGCATTTTATTTTTCCCTAGATATTCTAAATCTGCAGATGATAACTTAACTTAGGGCCCGTGAAACAAACTGGCGCAGCAGATGCAAAGAACTGAAGATTTCCCCTGATTCACCGACAGTTGACAAACTGAGCAGTTGACCATGACTGTGGCTAAGTCTGAATAACGAACCTCTCTGTTCAAAGGCTGGGAGAGATGTTATCGTCAATGATTGATTCCAATAGTTCTACTGGACTCAAATTATGTTCATTGGTTTAATCTGGTTCAGGAAAAACAGTAATGATTTTCTACAGTCCCACTGTATTCCAATCCAGATGCACCATTGTTTTCTTTCTCTTCTTTGCCATGGACTTTCTTTTTGTGACCACCTTGGTGATTTGGATTAGATGCCGTCGTATATGCTTGGACAGCACAACTTCTGCAGGGCACTGGAGCTGTTGGCTGCATAGATTATACACTAGACCACCTTCATCCTCATCGGCAGAATCTTCATCCATGAGGTTGAGGCTCGATGTATATTTTATTAACATCCTCATACTCCAAAATGTCAAGGCCTTCTCATTCTAGTCTCTATAAAAAATATAAACGTATTTTATTAAAAATAAGGTTAACACTTGTACAAGGATTTAAATATATTCAAAATAGGACAGATTATATTTGTATGTGCAGAAAACAATGAGAAAATAGTTACCCCCGAAATTGAAAACAATTTACCTCATACACGCCTAGCGTAACCATATGGTCACACCTGTGACAAACTACTTATAAAATATCTACTATAGCAAATACATATAAAATAATATATAAATACATTAAAATGAACCTATGTATACTAATATCATTAATTAAAATACATACCTACAGTTACTAAAAGTATTTTAGTAAGACCATACTTACACAAGTCGAAAATCTGTGAGGAGTAGCTTCAATGGCACAAGAATGGTCTCACGAGCTTGGCAGCATCAAATGTTATGATAGTGATCTGAAAACTGACAGTAGTGCTTCCAAAAACCCTTGGCAGAAACCTAAAACCGTGTAGACAAAAATTTATTTTTTGGATTCTTCTGCAAAAATTTATTGTTTGGAGATTATAAAGTAAGTTCTTCCCGTAACCATATGGTCATGCTAAGCATTAAAGGGTTAACAAACACATTGTGTCTCAAGGTGTGTCCAATCCATCTTTTCTTCTTTTCTGTATAGAGTTCCATATGGCTCCTTCCTCCTCTACTCCTCTGTAAATTTAATTATTAATTATTTTGCCTGTCCATTTTATCTTCTGCATCCTCCTCCTGAACCAGGTTTGGAAGGCTTCTAGTCTGTTCAGGTCTGCTTCTCCACTGGTCCATGCTTCCGATCCATAGAGTGCCACACTCCACGCGATTGCTTTCACTTACTATTTTCTACCTTGTAGTCCTATCTTCTCGGAACACAGCAGCTGTGTTTTTACTATGAATGCTTCTTAGCGTAGGATATTCTCCTCTTGATGTCTGTTGTACTTCTTTCATTCCATGTGATGGTATTTACTCTAATTTTTATCCTCTTAATGTGACTTCTGATTTCAGTTTTTCTCTTCAGCATACTTGGAAATCAATTTTTGACATATTTATTTTCATGTTCTATTCTTGAAGAACTTGATTCACGACATTTATTAACCTTTGAAGATCATCAAATTTCCCTTTTTTGACTGAGATGTCATCTGCAAAGTGGATTGTGTTTATTTCTTCTCTGTTTATCTTAATCCTGTTCAGTCCAATTTCTTTAAAGTATCAAATAGCCTCCACCATACATATGTTGAACTTTGGTGGTACGAGGTTGTATCCTTGTCTTGGTTAATTTTAGCTTCTATTTATCTTTCATCTCTTGATTGTATTGTCTATTGGCAACTTGCTTCTTGTGTAGCTTCTGTTGCTGTAATCCATTTCAAGTTAACCATCAGGTGGATCATTTCGTTCCACTCAACAATGCTGAGGGCTTTCTTCAGGTCTGTGGATGCCACCTACAGTAGCTAATTGACATGTGTTGCTTTCTCTGCCATTACCTTCAGGCAGAGTATGGCTTCTCTGGTACCTCTGTTCATCCTAAATCCAAATTGGTTTTCCAATAGTTTGTCTTTAATTTTCCTTTCCATCCTTTGACCTATTATATATGCGTTAGCATTTTGGATGCATATTACACTAGACTCGAGGTTCAGCGCTCCTCACATTTCCCAGTCCTTTGGTATCATGATCATTACACTCCTTTGAAAGTCCTCTGGGAGTCTTCTATGTTGGTATGTATCTTTGATTATTTCACCTAGGTTGTCCTTGCCTTTACTTCCTAGTGCTTTGATGATTATTCTGTTAATGTTGTCCGCTCCATGGGATTTTTCTTGAATTCTTTTATAGCTCTATCAGATTTGTTCCTCAGTATGTGTGGGCCTCAGGCTTCCTTGTCAACATCCCACTAGTCGTTCATCAGGTTTTCTTCCAGTGGCTTTGGCCCTTCTCATTATTTCTCAGTTATTCAATGTATTGCATCCAAATATTCCCAGTGTCTTCATCCTATATCAGTATATTCCTATTAGCATCCCTGATGTTCTTACTTTTTGTTTTTCTCTCTTTAATATGTTTCTTCGCTAGCTTATAAATTGTTTTGGTGTTCCTCTTCTTCATGTTTTTGTTAACTTCCTCACAGCAGAATTTGATCTGATTCTCCCTGGCAGCTTTCTTGAATCCTCGATTGACTTGGTTCCTTAGCATCTATCAGAGGGTGGCTTTAATATCGCTTCTGGGGTGGTTGTATTTTCTTCTTTCATCTGTTAGTTTCCTAGTCTTCATCATTATCTGTGGCTTCTTCGTTTAGGATCTCTTGCTCACCAGTTGCCCCTCTTCTACGTCGGTGATTGTCCTCTTCTGCTCATCTCATTTTCTTCAGTGCCCATTTCTCCTTCATTTTTTAGTTTCTCAACAATGCCAGTGTCAAATCTTTCTGTTTTTTTTATATTTTACCAGTATATAAACCAGTATTTTTGTGTCACATCTCGGTTCAAGTTTTATCTTCTTAATCATGACCTCATTCCTGTAAAAATCCCTGTTCTTCAAGGCATACTTCAAACCTGCAAACACATCTGTCAGGAGTGAGTTTCATCTTAACTATCAATGCAGACTGAATGAATTTTCTGTCTACTGACCCATCAACTATTTCCCATGTACACATGTTTTTTTTAACTTTTGAAATTCATCTTTCGTTACTGTCCCCCTGTTGCAACTGTGCTGTTCATTCTAGGCTAAGGCAACAGAGTTTGGATACTGATCTCTAGGTTCTCTAGATTAATTCACTAAAAATCTCAAACAATCACAAACCTTCTTTTATGTGAGCCTAATCACTCTTCTGATGGTTGGGACTTTCTCATTTATTTTATCATACATGCTTTCCACCTCTCCTGGATCTCTTGTGCTAATATCAGGTAAGACAGCACCCATATCCATTAGAATAGGGGTGGCAAAAACCAGTGCGAGATCAATCATCTGTGGTTCACTTGCTCCCTCAGTATCACCAAGTAATGCACATACCTCAGCTCTTGTATCTAGCATACCTCCTCCTTCAAGTAGAGTCCAAGTCTGGCATCCAAAGAATTATAGCTTCATCAACCCCTTCCACACTTCTTGATTGGATTCCATAGATGATCAGGGATGTCATTCATGGCTCGGCTGGGGCACAGATTGTGGGTGATGCAAGCAGTGTTGACAGCATCATCCCAAAAGGTCTTTTGTATACTCGAGTCAAACTTTTGGCATCTGGACGTCTCCATTGGGGTTTAAATGTATCTCTCTGCACCTCCGTTCTGCTGCTGGCATCTGGGGCTCGACTTCAAATGTTCTATACCATTCTTCGCTAAGTACTTTTAGGCTCACTGCAGTAAAATTCTAATCAATTATCTGTCCTAAGTCTCTTAATTTTACCCTGATGCAAAGTCCCAGAATTTGGAATGTATAGAGTTCAACAAAAGCTTCACTTTTCTGCTCAAGAAATTGCACATTAACGTACCTCAAGTAGTCATCCAAGAATGTCAGGACAAACCGAGCTCCTCCCCTGGATGGAGGAATAATGGGACCCTTGATGTCACTGTGTATGAGACCAGGTAGCTCATCAGCCCCACTTTCACTCCTCATGGGGAATTTCATTTTGCATAACTTCCCTTGCATGCGTATATTACAGACTCTATCCCCCTACTTTGTTAACTCTTGGATGGCTAGCAAAGGTATCTTGGAAGGCTTCTTAATACATCTCCCTTCAATCATCGTAATACATCTGCTTCTTAGTCTTACGTCTATAATCTTAGCGATATGTCCCATGTTGCCTCTCACTGGCTGGAGCCTCGTTTCACTTGTGAGGTAGCTACTGTACCTTGCTGGACCTTGCATGAGCTGCTGGGCTGGCCACTAAACCATGACTTCTGCTGTTCCTTGCAGAAGTGGGCAAGAGCTTGGACATCCTCTTCCAACCTTTCTGGTGGACTTACCATCAGTAGGACTTACTACGTTGCCACCTTTAAGAGGGCCACTTGCTTTAAATTCTCTTCTTCTCTGCCATGCACTAGGATATTAGTATTTTTATATATTTTCTAGTTATGTTCTTGAACAATGATCTTGGCCAGGGGTGATTCCAGGGGAGGGGGCGAGGGGGGAAATTGAACACTCCGTTCGCTGAGGTAGTCTTCCCCCCCAAAATAAATTCCTGGGATCGCCCCTGACCTTAGCGGATCATAGAAATTTCCTGATATGCCTGACTTGTTATTTGCAAAACGGATCATGTTTATTTCGTCTCTTCTAATCTGAACTACTTTCAATCCAATTTCTATAGTTCTTCTATTGCCTCCTCCAAATATATGCTTGACATTACAGTGACAGAGGTTGCATCTTTGTTGAACTCCTTTTTTAAATTTTGGCTTGTATTTTTCTACATTTTTTTACTCACTGTAGTAACTTACTTTGTGTATAGCTGGTAGATAATTATTCCATTGTTGTAATCCATTCAGTGTTTTTTATTCTGCCTGAATGTTAGTTCCATTGAACATTTTCAGAGGCTTTCTCAAAGTCTACAAAAGCTGCATAAGCTGGCTTGTTCAATTGTACTGTTTTCTCGACTAGGCATTATCCTGCCAATGAAAGTACTGGTTTTTAACCTGCAAGTATTTTTAAGCGTTGATTGTTCCATACCGTTAGCACGAACACGATATTATTGATTAATTGGTGTTTGTGACTGATTATTTTTATTTATTAGTAGTAAATTTATTTAAATTTGATTTAATTAGCCAGGTATATCTGTAAACTAGGGTAAGTAGCTATGTACTAGCACTGTAGGCAAAGAATCATCACTGTTTGGTAGTACTGTTTGGCAAAAATCATCACCAATAATTTTTAATTAACATTTGGTGGTTTGTTAGCTGTGAATTTCTGTAACTTTTGAACTTGCATAATAACTTGTTCAATCATGGATAATATATTTAAGGTAGGTTGCATAATGCCATATGGATCAATTCAATTTACATTATGATAGAAGTTCATCACTATCCATCCTGGAATGTGCTGTGCTTTATTGTATTCCGCAGCACCATTTAATGTTTCTCAGGTTGCTGGACACAGTCACAGTCAAGAATGCAATGGATAAACATGTGTCTGTTCGCTCTAGATATCTAATGGAAAAATTATAATGCTTGGTTTTATTGAATTATAATTATGAGCAATGTGGTAGATATAGGCAATACAATGGAATAGTTCAGTTTTCACCAAACTATGGTCAAAACCTGGCACTATCTCCTTGCTAGTCATACCAACATACTTCATGGAAATTATTTGGAAAGACACGGTTAAAATTCGTTTACTTTTTCTATTTCATACAGCTAAGATTTGGTATGCAGTGAAACCTATCTTTAGCGGAATCTCTCGGGGCCATTATTTTTTCCCGATAAGACAGGTTTCCACTTAATCCAGGGTTGGACATTTCAAAAAAGACCTTGAAAGCCATATCATGCCCATTACATGTATCGTCTTAGTGGGTAGTTTGACTCAAATTCTAAATATAGATGAAATTATATTGAAATAGTGAAACAGTATAACATTGTGGTAAATTTTATTTGAATATATTGACATAAAAAGTAATCTATGAAATACACACACACTTTAATTTTTGTCTGTTTCCTTTTTTTCCGTACAATACAATTTCTGTACAATAGGACCTACCTCTTTCAAACTCATTCTAAATGTTGTCCTTCTTCATTGCTTTGTTAACTTGAATCTTTCTACACTTTAACCTCTCTTGTATCTGCTTCATGGAAACCTTTTCTCGTTCAAAGCACTGGATCTCTTCCAGTTTTATTTCAGTTTTAATACATTGTGTGGCATTGTGGAAATCAATCAGCAGTTGCCCTAAGGTCCCTAAAATTCTCTGGTGTGGTCTCACCCTGTCTGCAGCATGTAGGAAAATGATTCGATTTCTGAGGGTTCTGCGAGTTGGAGGGGAGGTAAGTGTGTGAGCGTGGGTTGGTGCAATAATGAAGGAAGAGAAAGGGGGTGAATGGTTGGTAGAGGGGGGAGTGCTGTTGAACATTTGGCACAATGTCCATGAAACAAAACTTACAGCAAGATACTAGCCACTGGGGAGGGTTAATGTTAGGATTAGGGAGACGTGCAAGTGTTTTGGTCAATGTCAATGCCACATTGTCCTGAGTCCCTCGCATGACAAGATGTCAGTCAATAATGAGGTAGACGTTAGTGTGATAATGACATCTCTGACCGGTTCCAGTTTTAGGGTTTTCTGCTAGGGGGAGGGCATTAAAAAATATTTTAGGGTTTTACTTATGGTCAAAATTGTGCTTGGACTTTATTTTACAATTCTGCTTAACGCAGGTTCACATGCCCAGGAAAGGTTTCTGTTTCCACTTTTGACTGTTTTTATTTAAAGGTGGGTCGTTCGCAAATAAATGGGTCCTTGGATTGAACGGAAGGACCGAGGACTGACGTCTACAGAATGACCAGTCCTTTTGTTCCAACCAGTCCTTTCATTCCTTTCGGTCCCTCGATCCTCTCAATCACTCGTTCCTTTCGGTTACTGGTCCCTTTCAGTCCCTCGTTCCTTTTGGTCCATCATTCCTTTCGGTCCATCATTCATTTCGCTCTTCAGATGAAAAAGGAGTTTTTGTCTTTTTTCTCTAAATTGGAGAAAATTAATTTTAAAAATATCAATATATGTCTCAAGATTGCGCATAGATCCTGAAGCTAAAACATACATACATGCACACCCATCATGTTGTCCCCTTCCGGGGTAGGCACAGTCAAAATGTTTCACTCGTTAATACATAATTGTACACCTAACTCTCCTTCAATAATTTCCTCCATTCTGTCCTATCCTTGCAAACCTCTTTTGTCTCATTTACCCCCATACACTGTTTCATACACGCCCTCCTGTTTTTAAAACTCCTAATATTCCTCCTGAGAATTTCCTCAACCACATTCAACCACATTCAACCACAACTTTCTCGGTCTACCTCTACCTCTCACACCATTCATTCTACTCTCATGGATCTGTTTCGTTATTCACCTCTCATTCATTCTCTCAACATGGCCAAACCAACGAAGCACACTCCTTTCATACACGTCCATTACAGGAGCATTTAACCCACATTCATTCATGACCCACTCATTCTTGACCCTATCCATCCTAATTTTGCCGCAAATACTCCTCAGATAACTCATACCCACGGCGTTTAGTCTACTCTTATGTCTATCCTGACATACCCATGTTTCACTACCATATAGCAAAGTGGGAAGAAGTACACTTTTGTACACGGCAATTTTCGTTTCCTTAGACAAGCACTCATTCCTAGATATGCTCCACATGCTACCTACCACTTTCCTTCCAGCATTCGCACGTGTCATTATCTCCTCATCTATTCTTTAATTATCATCTTTCGTATACATCTTACCTAAATACACGAAATCATCCACTTGTTCAATTACTTCACCATTCGCCCTCATCATATAGTTATTCTCCCCATTCTCTTTATCAAAAACTACTATTTTCGTCTTGCACGCATTTACCATCTATTCCATTCTCTCTGTTGATTCACAAAACTTATCTAGGAGCTTCTGTAATCCCTGTTGACTGTCTGAGATCAAAACAGCATCATCTGCATATAGAAGAACTCGAACGTTTACATTTCCAATCAAAACACCATCGTTTTCACTACATGCATCTCTAACACATCTATCCATAAATACATTAAACAGCCATAGAGACATTACGCATCCTTGCTTTACACCCTGATTTATTACAAACCAATCACTCAGAACCCCGTTAACTCTTACACTTGCCTTACTATTATCATACATCGCCATCATAACAATGAATAACTGCCCATTCACTCCATAGTCTCTCAAAACCTTCCACAACTCCTTTCTATTTACTCTGTCATATGCCTCTTCTAAATCGACAAACGCATGGTACACTTTCTTTCGGACACTCATACTTTTTTCTATCACTTGCTGAAGTGCAAAAAGCTGGTCACTACATCCTCTCCCAAGCATAAACCCACACTGCACACCCCATATTTTGTTGGAAGTAATATTCCTCACTCTTTCGATTAATATTTTACTGAAAACTTTTCCCGGGATACTCAATAAACTAATGGCCCGATAATTATTACATTCGGTCTTTCCTCCCTTCCCTTTGTACTACAGAACGATGATAGCATTCTTTCAGTCCGCTGGGACAACAGAAACCTGTAAGCATAAATTATATAGTTCACGCAGCCTACAAATTAGTAATTTACACCCACACTTCAACATTTCACTGGATATTCCATCTATGCATGCAGCCTTCCCATTTTTCAATATTCTCACAGCCGTTGTGACCTCCTTCTCACTGATATCCTTTTCCATCATCATATTCTCACACACCACTTCACAAGGCTCATCCTCAGCACCTGCAATATTATTGTAAATTCTTCAAAATACTCCCTCCAGCAGTCCCTGATATTGCTCTAATTCCACTTGATCTCTTCACTTTGGTTCTTTACCGCATTCATTCCCCTACCTTCACCAATCTTAGCCCTTTTTACCCACTTCAAAAACAGCTTTTTATTACCTTCAAAATCACTCTGCATCTTGCTATCTTCATCCGCACGCATTCTTTCTTTGCTCTCTTTCACAACGATTTTGCATTCATTCTTTTTCTTTCTGTAAATCTCACATGCCTTAGTTTGCTCTACCTCAGATTTGGCAGTAATCATATCCTTGTACGCCTCTTTCTTTTCTCTGACTGCAATTTTCACTTCTTCATTCCACCAAGCATCACCTTTCGTTCTTCCTACCACTCCTTTTCCACGTACACTTTCAGCACATTCCACAGTCACTCTTTTTAAACACTCCCACGCATTGTTTACGTTCTCATTACCGATATGCTCATCCCATTCTCTCTGCTTCAACGATAGAGCATCCTCAAGCATACAACCATATTGCATTCTTACCTCGCTGTCTAGCAACTTTTCCACTTTTACTCTCAACTGCTTACGTGTGACATTCTTCCTTTGTACCTACTTTCTGCCCAGATTCACTTTGGAGAGTACCAAATAGTGGTCTGTTCCACATTCAGCACCCCTCATCACTCGCTTGTCCCACAATAACTCTCTGTCTTTCATCATACACAATAAAATCAATCATAATTTAACAATCACCCCTTTTCCAAGTATACATATGTATTCTCTTATGTTTAAACCATGTATTCGACACAAACAATCCTTTTTCCAAGCATACACTCACCAAATTTTCACCATTATCATTCACTCGGGGGTCACCAAAAGGCCCAACCACTCTCTCAGATGCATCCCGCCTCACACCAACCCACCCATTCATGTCACCTAGTAAAACTCTTCTCTCACCAGGATCACATACATTCAATGAATGAATGTGATCCTGAAGTTAAAAAAAAAACAAAAAAAATTAAAATTTAAAAATGTTAAGTATAAAAATTTGGTGATGTATTTGTATGCAAGCACTTCTTTTTTATGCAAACACTAAAACTTTGTAAGTTTTAAGTAAAATATTTATTGGACAGCCCAATAAATAATCTACGTAAAATTTACAAAGCTTTTGTCAATTCCTGAACATTATGGAAAAGTTTTACAAAGTTAATGCTGAAACTATTTAATTTATTTTAGTTCCCAAAAGTAAAGAAAACTAGTCAATATTTCATATCAGTATTTCTTTGTACACACAAAGGGCCTTAAGTTCTCCAGAAATCCTTTTATTCAATCTTTTTTACTTTTGAAAGCAATGTCATTATTTTGATATAAAGTAATACTCTGATGGTTGCATTACAACTACTGGTGAATGACTATATAACGACTAGTTTATTCAGTGTTATTCTCTTTGTTGACTTCTGTATATCGACGAGATATCATGCTATTATGTCATGACTTGCTGACCCACCAACTGGTCCTTGCAGCCGATCAGGGTACTTTGTCTCCGCCAAGCACCCATTTCGGCCACGGCTAGTGTGCTCTGTTGCTCAAATGGTGCAGAATATTTTTTGTTCTAATTAGGGAACATAATTTATTTTCCTCCCAAAACTTCTAGGGTACATGTTCCTCTCTAGAAGATTGTGTATGGGGCTAGCGTCAGCTTAGACATGTTATTACAACTGTGCCATGAGAGAGTTTATCTTGTGCATTATGTGAGGAAATTATTTTCATCGCATGTCTATGTCCAGATGAATCAAATGTACTTTTGACTGTTGGAGATAATGGAGGTCCACTTTTTTTCTGTTCTCTGTAATTTTTTTCTACCAGGGCCTTCATTACCATGGAAGCAAGGATGGGAGAAGGAAAGTGTGTTCTTCAAATTGCAGGCCAACATTAATACTACAGTTCTCATTGACTGATCCTTCCTCGACTCTTCCTACAGTAAGTATACGCAGTTTGTGTAGCAATTTTTTTACTGCCCTGAGTCTGTTTTTGTTCCCGCCTTTTTGTCATTGTTCCACCTCAGTCTGGTTTTTATGTAAGACCTCTAAGACGTAAGATGGCATAAGTTACCAACATATATCCTTTACCGCTGGTATCAGACTTTTATTTATGTAAGACTGCGTGACCAAAACTAATACCTTGTTCATCATCCAACCTTCCCCAATCTTCATATTGTGACCCATCCACAAGCTGCCCTTAGGCCTTCCAATGATGGCGTGCCCTCTTGGCCCACTTGAAGGTTTATATTTCCACATCACTGCTCTCATCGGCATGGCTTCTCACACCCCATCCACCTCTGTCACCTTTGCAAGTAAATTCATATTAGCCTTTTTCTTCCAATGAACTCTTACAATTATCAAGGTGGTGGGTGGGTGACCAGAGGGTATCCAATAGAAGCAGAAAAGTGTGTCCAATTCCTGTTGTCTCCATACTTAAGGTTCCCTCTGCAGACAGGATAATGTTTCATACTCTTTTGTGAGTGATCACTACCAACCAATTCATATTCATGACTTCCTGTGAATTACCTCTAAAATGTGAAAACATTAGATATTTCCATTCAGGATCACATTCCTGATTGAAATTGATTAAGTAGGGTTGGTAGTCCTAGTGCACAAGAGTTTAATTAATTGTCTTATTCCATTCCATTATTCAATAACAATTTTGTGGATTAAATGAAAATTTAGTATGAAAACTACCTTCAAGACCATTTTTACTCCTATTGAAAGATGGGATATTTGGGGAGGTGACCGACGGCTAAGGTCATTTGCACCATAGGGGATAGGAAAGGGAGGAAGAGTGGATGGAAACCCGGCATAGGCATTAGCCTACTCTTAGTGAAAGGTGCCAAGGGCTCCATGGCTTAACTTCTCATCCGACAGACGGAGTACTCTACTTGAAGTGCCCTCCACAAGACACTCAAGGAGGGATCGGGTTCCTCTGAAAAACTTCTGCCTCTGCAGGGATTTGAACCCTGCCCTCCCGCATGGTAGGCGAGTACTCTAGCCACCAAACCAACCCGGTCCCGTCCTATAGAAAGAGATAATGGAAATGTGTCATTCCTATGACAAATTTTAGCCACCAATTAAAATTACTGATTGTGGAGAACCTTGTGATTATGAACTCAAAATGCTTATAGCTGTATAAAATTAGGCATTCAGTTTTCATGCTTTGGACAAAGATCCAGGAATTCAATTAAGTGCTGCAAGTGCTTAATATGCTGGTTCCACTTGACCTAGAAGCTATTTGCTTCTTATTTGATTATTCAAACTACTTTTTTATTATAAATTCTGAAGTTGGATGCTGAATACTGATTCTTGTCATTAAATCTTGTGGAAGTTTGCAATACTATTACTTAAGGACAGTGGCCATTAAAGTTTTTTTTCACTGTCTCGGTAAATATCCATTTATTTCAACACATCCCAGTAATTAGCATTATCAAAATTCAATTTATTTTCCTTAGCAGTTGAATGCTTGTGTACCAGATGGTTTTGCTGTTTGGGTATTTTTACTTTCAGTACAGGTACCTCCATCAATAAAGATTTCTTACAGTACCCAGTATTAGCAAAATAGAAAAAAATGTTATCTGTTTGCACCAAATATCTGTAGTTTTGCCCATCCCTATTCTCTACCATTACACTCAGGAAGCGTGTGGCTTCATGGTGCCTCTGTTCTTCATAAGTCTGAATTTGTTTACTGAGAAGTCATATTCAATTATCTTTTCCATCCTTTGGCTTACAATTTGCAGGACTATTTTTTGATGCATGTGATATCAAAATCACTACAATCCGCTGAAAGTTCTCTAGTAGTCTGTCTGGTCTTCTTCAGAAGGAGGATGTTGTCCACCTGCCAAGGAATGGATAACTGGGAAGAAGGGGAAGAGTTAGGAGAAGAGTAACCTTGGGAATATACTCAAGATATCCTCTGAGCAATATAGTGTAACATCCTACAAGAATTTGGAGGGGCTGTTTCCTTATTTTAACAGAGTAGTTGCTTTTTAAACCTGAATGCCCTCATCACCTGATCTAATCTTTACTTGTCTGTCATACTTTTGCCATTCATTTTATTCGGCTTAAAAGGTGGGTGTAGGATTCCATCTCTTCAAACACTTCTCCTAGTTGTGGAATAACTGTCTTCAGCTTCTCTCTTCCACATATGTACAAGATTTTACTTTTTCTTCCTGCTTCATGGTGGATCCTTCTTGTTCTTAATCTTCAGTGTTTAAGGATGCTTGCTGGTTTGCTAGCTTTTACACCACAACTGCTATGTCCTCAGACAGTCTAAGCTCTTTGTTTTCATCTACATCCACCGTAAATCCTTTAATTCCCATTTCTTGAGCTTAGAGGACCTATAGAGTTGGACGTGCAATATATAGCCCCTTTGAATGTCTTTATCTCGTTTTTTTTTTTTCAAATAATCAGCTAATTCTGTGGCAAGGTTGGTTATATTTTGCAGGCTTTGGAACCCCTGCTGCCTCATGTGTTCCTTTTATTCCTTATGATTATTCTTGTGTCTCTGTCTGATTTTCTTGTTATCTGCTATTCTCCATCCTAAATGTGATGTTCTTATCATGGCCCTGAATGAAAAATCTCTTCCTCTATTTTATTAACAATCTTAAACTTGGTGTGATTTTCTTCTACTGATGAAGTTCATCAATCTTTTTCCTTGACAAGTGAACTGACTAATTTCTTTAGAAATCAGAGGCTTTAGGCAACAAAACATATATTTTGACTTACGTCTGCCAACTACATCTGATTGAACCAGCACTGTTGTTTTTATTGTTCTTTTCTCATCAAATCTCTCAGGAAATTTGTTATTTTTCAACTTTCCCAAAATTCAGCTGTCATTCTCCTATTTATATCCTGAGAAATACAGAGATTTATAAAAATGCCATTCAATGTGCTATTCCTCACTTTCCTCTTAATGTATATTCAACATCTGGTTTCCGTGAAAAATGTTCATCTCAAGTCTATACATCCTGTTAACCTTAAAGCCTCCTCTCTCTGCCTTACCTTTGTCATTTAATATGGTGACCTGATGGTTGTTAAAGCTGGCATGAAACATCTGATCATTCAGAGCTCTTATTAACACAGATGATATGGAAGGTCTGATGCATTTAGAAAATCAGTCACTATAACAGTGGTACCTCTAAATTATCCTTTAGTTGCATCTTGAGTGTTCCGGATCCATTGACTTTTTCTGATACTCCATTTGAAACTTCAGTCTCATCTATGGCCTCAATAAAATTGCCAAACAATTTTACTCAGGGATACACATGATAGGTGGAACCTGAATGAAGACACCATCACTTCCCTTTAACCTCCACTTATCTCACGTGGCATCATATAAATTCTTTAATGGCACCATATTTATTTGCTTTCCTTTTCTCTTCTGCTTTTGGACATCTCTTATCTCTACACACATTTCTACGTAAGTTCTCACTTCTTGATTTACAGCTGTTTTTAGCTATGCAGCATCATCCTTGAGAGTTGTTTCAAGTATTGTCACTTCTTCATTGACTTCTAAAATTTTTTATCCTATTCTGATCATGTTTTAATTTATCCCTAAAGTGCTGTTATCTGTAATACATGCTAGGATAATGATTTTTGATCTCTGCCAACTGCTATAACTTCAATTGAACATGCCATTGTTAAAAATGAAAGACGTCGAAAACGATGATGGACGATATAAAAACATGTTATTATTCATCAAGAACTTCGTAAAGACAGGCATGGAGAACAAGTACAACAAAAGCACAACGTAATGGAAAACAAGTTTACAAAACAGCCACGTGTGGCACTGCACTCTGAGGCGCACTATTCAAAGTGGAAGGCAGCTATTGGATTAATACCAAAATACCAAATGTATTTTAACACACCCACTTAAGCCAATGGCTGCAAACACACAAAATTACACTCTCATGGAGTGGAATCAAACATTATAAACATATAGATATAGTTAACCCTTTGATACATTTAAACAATGCACTTCATATAGTATACCAAAAAAAAACATTATTAACACAAACCCATTCCTTGAGCACAGAACACATGTTTAGGCTTTGGTAATGGTTTAGTTAAAATGTCAGCAATCATCTCCTGGGATGAGAGGTAGCACAGAGAAATTGCCTTCTCCTCCACCTTTTCCCTGATGAAGTGATGATTATTATTTATGTGCTTAGTACGCTTATGATGTACAGGATTTTTTGCAATTTTCTGTGCACTCTGACTATCATTAAACAAGTTAATTGCTCTTGTACCAAACATCAACACATTTTTCAAATCAGCTTCACCTTTCACAAGTTCAATATTTATTGGCTCAAGGCCAGAACCAAACATTTCAAACATCAACCCTTTCAAGAAGACAGCCTCTTTGGCAGCATCTGACAAGGCAATATATTCTGCCTCTGTGGAAGAAGTAGCCACTGTATTTTGCTTGCGAGCTTCCCATGTAACAGCAGCATTAGCAAGTTTAAAGACATAGCCAGTATATGACTTACCATCACTGTCATCATTGGCAAAACTTGCATCAGCGAAACCCATTAAATCTGACCCAGTCTTCTTAAATACAAGCCCTTGACTGATTGTACCTTTCAAATACCTAAGTACCCTTTTGGCTGCAACCCCATGCTCTTCACCATGGCAAGAATTGAATTGGCTTAAATAGGATAATGCATAGGCAATATCAGGCCTAGTGCAAACACTCAAATACATTAGTGAGCCAATCAGTTGCTGATAAGGCTTGTCACAAACATTTTTAGCCCTGGACAATTTAACATTTAAATCTAGTGGAGTACCAACAGGATTTTCATCTGACATCCCAAACTTAACCAACATATCTTGGATGAATTGAATTTGTGAAATTTTTAAGACATTCTGTTCTACATCCCTCTCAGTTTTCATTCCAAGAACCTGAGCAGCTGGTCCAAGGTCTTTCATCTTAAAATTTTGTCTCAACACAGCCTTCAGCATGCACGCTTCCTCTGCATTGTTGTAGAAAACAAAAAAATCATCAACATATAGAGCAACTAAAATCACAGTGTTGTCGACCCTTTTCTTGTACACACAAGCCTCGTGATGACTAATGTTGTAGCCTAATCCTGTCAGGATTGTGTGAGCTTTACTGTGCCAAACATTTGAGGCTTGTTTAAGGCCATAAATAGCCCTTTTTAAAAGACAAACATGGTCCTCCTTTCTTTTCACTGTGAAACCCTCTGGTTGACACACAAATATTTCCTCTTCCATTTCCCCATTTAAAAACGCAGTTTCAATATCTAAATGGTCAATTTGCAGATTCAGTTCAACTGCTAAGGCAAACAACAATCTTAATGAACCATGCCTGACAGCTGGGAAAAAGTCTCAAAAAAGTCAATTCCAAACTGTTGCGTGAAACCCTTTGCAACCAACCTTGCTTTATACTTAATAACATCCCCATTTGCATCACGCTTAGACTTAAACACCCACTTGTTCCGTACAATATTTTTGCCCTTTGGTTTAGGAACTAGCACCCAGGCCTCATTAGCCATCATGGAATCGATTTCACTCTGCATAGCAGCGTGCCATTCCTCACTATAGCTGATGCTAATGCTTCGTTCACAGTACCTGGTTCAATTGGGTCAGAACGGGTGTAGTACATTACATGGTCAGGGTATTCCTTAGCCCTTCTCTCCCGCTGGGGGTAGTGACGCTCTCCCTCATCGTGCTTATGTGGAATTCCATGACAATCAGCATCAGGTACGTCTCATTGCTCAATCTCTACCTGCTGTTCATCTGGTTCTGGAACTTGAACTGGAATTGAAACATTACATGGAGGATATTGTAGATTGTCACTATCAGCTGTTAGGGTTGGAGTAGTTTTATCCCTTGTCATCTGTTGATTGAGAGCTTTCGGGGTACCAAAAGAAGACTCATTAAAAATTACATCCCTTGCAGTGACCAATTCATGAGTGACTGGATGAAGGAGCCTCTATGCCTTCTTCTCATCTGCATACCCAACAAACACCATCCTCTCACTTTTGGGGTCTAGTTTTCGCCTCAACTGATCAGGGACATGTACATAGGCATCACACCCAAAAACTTTTAAATGTTTGAGGTCTGCCTTCTCTCCACTCCACATTTCTTCTGGTGTGGCATTGGGTACCTTCCGTGCCGGAGATCTGTTGACAAGATAAGCTGCTGTGTTGACAGCTTCTGCCCACATACTTTTGTCACATCCAGCCCCTCGCATCATGGAGAGTGCACGTTCATTCAGTGTCGTGTTCATCCGCTCCGGTACTCCATTTTGTTCTGGAGTGTACTTAACGGTCAGCTGATGCTTGATACGATGCTCTTTGAAAAATTCATCAAACAATTTGTTACAATATTCTCCCCCATTATCAGAGTGTATAACCTTGACCTTCCTTTCACACTCAACTTCTACATAGTTTATGAAACTTTTAAAGATTTCCCTCACCTCACTTTTCGTTTTCAAAAAGAAAACAAAAACATTCCGTGTGTGGTCGTCTATGATGGTTAGAAAATACCTGGCTCCTCCCCAAGACTCCACAGGCATAGGTCCACACAAATCGCTGTGACGCAGGTCCAGTTTGTTCTTGGCTCGGTGTTTGGTAGGCTTGTAAGGCAGTCGAGCTTGTTTCCCTTCTATACATGGAACACAGAGCTGTTTTTCACCTGAAAAATCAATGCCAGTAGCCAAACCATTCTTTAGCAGATTCATCCCTACATGATTAAGGTGTCCCAACCTTTTATGCCACAATTCTCTGGAATTAGAACCTTCTACACAGACATTAGCAATTTCATTTTTATAAAACATTGAGTTTGAGGAATTTGGTTTTTCAGTCATTGAATTTAAAGTATAAAGTCCATTGAACTCTTTAACCAACAATTTCACATCACCCATAAATTCAAAGTCATTATGAAGGAACACTTTGCAGCCTTGATGGTCAAAAACAACAACATGACCCTTCTTAACAATCCTATTCACTGAGAGCAAGTTTGCTGCAAGGTCAGGCACATACATAACATCTGATACTTCACTAAAAACATTATTACATAAAGGAACATCACCCTTGCCTCCACTGTAAAGTTTACAAGCATTTGCTACAGTGATTTCATGCCCAGCCTCGTTCGAAGCATCAAACCTTGACATCCAGTCCTTTCTACCAGTCATATGTCTCGAGGCTGCAGAGTCAATGTACCAATTGTCAGCTGATTGAACATTGACGCCAAGTGCTGTGAGCAGAGCCTTGCCCTTCTTCTTTTCTTCTTTCTTCTCCGATGGTTTGGCGTCTGCTTGAGGCGTTGGTTTTTGGTGTAGATTTCGGCAGTCTTGCTTCCAGTGTCCAGGCTTACGGCAGTTCCAGCAGTACAGTTTCTTGGGCTTTTGACTTTAGTGTCCACTATTACTGGTATATAAGGCCATTTCTGAGTTGGCTCCACGTCTGTCTTCCTGTAATAGCTTACACTTCACAAAGTCACTAGTCAGTTCTGCACCTGAATTTTCTAGCGCCATGATCATAGTCGTCTGGGAGGCCTTGCAGAAGCAGGGCACCTAAAAATTCAACGTCAAGAGGTTTCTTGACTGCTGCTAGCTGCTGCGATAACCCTAAAACTGCAGTTACATATTCTTCCATATTCTTAAATTGCTCACGTCTCGTAGAGCACAATTGCCGAAGAATTCTCATGTGACGGTTGGCACCCTTATCTTCAAATGCGGTTTGGAGAGCGTCCCAGGCTTCCTTGGCCGTTTCAGTTTGCATTACAAACGGAAAAACACTCTTCTCCACCATGAGATTTATTTTACACAGGGCACGTTCGTCTTTTTGCCGCTGAACGGTCTCTGAAATGGTATCACCATCATTGTAACCAGTAATGCACTTCCACAGATCGTCATGCATGAGATAGTTCATCTGGAAACGCCAGTCATTGTAGTTTTCTCTCCCTCTCAGTTTCTCAAAACTGTTGAGAGAACCAGTGCTCGTTTCGGCCATGAGGTTGTCACTAATTGTACACTTATTAGAAACGAAAAAAAATATCGCACTAGTTAGAGAACGCTTACATTTGTCCGATTCCTGGGCCCATAACCTGTTAGGGAATATGGCAGGGAAAAATGAAAGACGTCGAAAACGATGATGGACGATATAAAACCGTGTTATTATTCATCAAGAACTTCGTAAAGACAGGCATGGAGAACAAGTACAACAAAAGCACAATGTAATGGAAAACAAGTTTACAAAACAGCCACGTGTGGCACTGCACTCTGAGACGCACTATTCAAAGTGGAAGGCAGCTATTGGATTAATACCAAAATACCAAATGTATTTTAACAGCAATCACTGCAAATTGTTCAATATTTCACAGTCTATATTCAGAAAGGTCTGCTCTGTCGAATGGGATTAGCCATGTCTGGATTTTAACATACGAATTCTTCTTCTCTTTGGAGAAGAAAAAGCACCCCAAGGGTGTGTCTGGCCATGGAGGAGAAATATTGGCATTACGTAATCCAGAAATGGGTAATACCAAAGGACAGAGCAGTCTGTTACTCTATCCAATCCTCTTTTTCAGTTTTTCTTTTTCTCTTGAAGATCACTGCATTACTGCTTTTACACTTAAATCCTCTTTCTTTCCAAATCTTCTGACAAAGCCCTCACTGTCATCCAGATGCAAGATTCATAAATTGCAAAAGGAAAAAGGATTAACATTGCAAATCTTTTATTATTGTGGCTCACTCCCCCATGGATGACCACCCAGGAAATTTTTTGAATCATACCTACTTAACACTCTCATGGTGAAAGAAAAAATTTTGCCAAAATGGAGATATCTATGAGAATTAGCTTGGTATGTAGGATTTCATACCTGGTGTGCAAGGTCAACTATTCCCTCTAATCTTTTGCAGTCACAGTATTTTGGATATCATCTAAATTAACCTCTCATGCGATGAATGGGAAGGACGGAGCCTTCTGCACTATCTGCCGTTGAACTGTAGTTTAGTTCCTTGTCACTGCTACTTGGATCTATTGCTTCCCAGCATTGGTTTTATATTGGAGATTCCTTGGCTGTAACTGAATGGCAAAGATAGCCATTGTTTAAACTTCGGTTTGGAGGTGCACTGACCGACATTACATACATAGGTTCAGGACAATTGGGAAGTAAAAATGCACATGGTACGAACACGTCTGTTCTCTCGAACCTTCTAGAACGGCTTCCTTTATTTTGCATACCACCTTAACAGATTTATATTGTAGTACCAACATAACCAATGACACACCTCCCTCCAAAATCTTTCACACCTTTAGATTTCTTTTTTAACATTACAATATCATTACAGGATGAACAATTATAAATTGATTCTTTGCACTGGTTTAACCGTACTTCCACTCCTAGTAAGTACAATATTCTTATTAGTTACTCCACTCTCATGAGCCATACAATTAACATTTTCATGCATTTTTCCACTAACATTAGGTACATTGACATGTTTAGGAATAATAAAATTCTCCTTTACAGTATCATTCACAATATGGTTTAAGTTAGAAAAATCTTCATACAATGGAAATAAACATCTCTCATCACTTGAGGTTTTTGACTTTTTCAATTGAGAACTGTTACGTCTAACCACTGATCCAGTTTTATCTACTTTAATCCAATAGGATTTTTGTTCATCTGCCTTATTTGTGATAGTTGTTTTTTCCCAACAATTGTCTTTTGCACTTCTAACCACTACCTTCTCTCCCTTAAAAAATTCCTCTTCTTTCCTATGAGCTTTCTTGTTATACCATCCCTCCATCTTACTTGCACACAGTTTCTCATACACATCCATTTGTATTTCCGGTTCTAACCGGTATAGTGATATTATCGACCTAGATCTCACAATGTGTCTATTTAGTATTTGAGAGGGTGAGGCTCCTAAGCTATTGACTTATTATACTCCATTAGAGCTTCATGGAAATTAGAACCATCTTCAAAACACTTTTTTAACAACTTTTTGCCAACACTTACTCCTTGCTCAGCTCTATCATTACTTTGATGATAATGAGGGGTACATGTTCTTAGAGTTATATCTCTTTCCTGGAAATAACTTGGACACAATTGTGACGTGAAAGGCACATTGTCAGCTATAACCGTCTTTGGAAAACCTGTCAATTTGGATATTTGTTGCATAGCATTTATCACTGACTGTGCTGACTTATCTGGGATAATAGATACTTCTAACCATTGTGAAAAATAATCTACAATGACTAAAAAAAAACTTGTTCCCAAACTGAAATAAATCTGCTCTTACCTTTTCAAATCTAAATTTTGGCACAGTGTGTGGAGTCAATTTCTCTTTGGTTTTAAATGGCCTAAACTTTTCACAGGTTCTGCATTTCTGAATATACTCAGCAATCTGTCTTGACATGCCAGGCCACCAAAATAATTGATTTGCTTTGGCAATACACTTGTTTACCCCTGTATGTCCCTTGTGTACAATATCCAATACATATTGTCTCATTGATTTAGGAACAATGATTTTATCACCTAGATAAAGCATTCCTGCTTCAACAAATACATCACATTGTTTGTTATAATAAGGTTTACACTCATTACCAACCTTCTCATATTTGGGTCAACCCTCCTGGCAATATTTAGAGATCAACATTAACGTTGGATCTTTGGACGTAGCTCGTCTAAATGAACGTTGACGCTCATCTGACATTGGAAGGGGTTTGCTAATTGAATGAACCATTTCACACATTTCAGGGTCAATTTCAGGTTTGTCATGAGTAGCTCGTGATAACATATCTGCAAAGTGCAAATATTTACCAGGTACTTAGGTTAATTCAAGATCATATTTCAGTAACTTCAACCTACGTCTTTGTAACCTTACTGAACCGATCTTACAAATTGGTTTTTTCATCACAGGTAACAAAGGTTTATGATCTGTTTGAACCGTAACATGTAGACCATATATGAATTCATGGAATTTCTTTGCTTCATAACATATACTAAATAAATCCTTTTTACATTGACTGTAATTCACTTCACAATCACTCATTGTTCTCGAAACACATGCTACTAATTTATTCTCATTTCCACATTTAATAAAGAGACAACATCCTAGTCCATCCTTAGATGCATCACATTGCATAATTATTGGCTTACTTGGATCAAAGGGAACTAAGGATGATGTTGGTGAAACTTTATCTTTAAGATTGTCAAGGACCTTATCACGATTAGGCAACCATTTAAATTCAACATTTTCCTTCAATAAATGAAATAATGGTTTCATGACCTGATTCATGTCTGGTACATACCGTCTTACATAATTAAATGATTCTAAAAGTCGTTGCAATTCTTTTTTATTTTTTGGACTCTTCATTGACTTTAGAGCTTTGAGTCTTTGAGGATCAATTTCCATTCCTTGTTCAGAAATTATTTGTCCCATGAATTTGACCTTAGATTTCTTAAATTGCATGTTGTCTCCATTAAATTTGGCATTAACCGATTTGGCAGTATTGATCACATTTTGTAGGGCTTGGTCATGTTCCTCTTCAGACCTTCCCATGACAAGTAAATCATCTCTACACACAATGACATTAGGTATGCTACCAAAATATTTTAACACTTTCTCATCAAATGTATCACCTGAGTTTCTTAACCCATAAGGTAACACTTTATACCGATAAACACCAAATGGTGCAGCAAAACAACATAACCAAGATGATTCATCATCTAATTGTAATTGGTGAAAACCTTCTGACAGATCAGGGGTCGTAAAAACTTTTTCCCTCTACATTTCATGGCAACATCCTCCAATTTGTATGGAATCATAGGTTTTCTAACAATAAATTTATTTAGATCTGACGGATCCAAACATAGTCTCAACTTCTTGTCTGTTTTCTCAATCAAGACAATTCTATTAACACATGCATTATTACTCATGGTCTCAACATTACATGTAGCACCTCTTTTTTCTAATCTATCCAATTCACACTAATCCATGAGGGCATGCAGGACTCTGGAAGGAGGATACAATATTTCTCCTACCTTGTCTCTGATACTTAGTGAACACTTGTCCGGAAATTGCCCATGACCTTGGAAGATTATATCTGGCACTATTGCTTCTTTAGCTTTAATCTGGTGCACCTTTCCGTTAGTTTGAGTAACCCTTTGAACAAGATTTAACTCACAACACCCTGGTAAACCCAATAAAACTTTTCATTTCCACTCAACAATCATAAAATCAAGACATGACTGATTGTTAGCTGATTTGCTATATAAATTTACTACACCCAAAGGTTTTTTCTTACTACCATCAAAATTTTTTTTTTGTTTGTCAAGTTTCTCAAAAATACTCAAAGGATTATATTTACTTCCAATCCTGGGTATAGCTTCATCTTAACTTGCTAACCTTCCACATTTAGAGTAGCAAACCACTGAGTAACATTTTGGGTAATATTTTCAACACTTTTCACACTTTGATTACCCTTTGTCACATAATAAACAACATTTACATTTTCACAAAATAATAGGGACGAATCAGACTCATTCTCATCGTCTTTCCTTACACTTTTCACAGCTTTTACCTTACATGAGACGGCAAAATGATTTTTCAACCCACACTTTTGACATGTCTTCCCGTAAGCTGGACATTGACGAATACCATGCTCTGTTTGACATCTTGTACATTTAAATATTTTCTTCTGAAACACTTTACCATGGGCTTTTGACTTGCTTTGCCTGTCTCTGGATTTTACTGCATCCACTACTGTAGTGTGTCGCCTATTTCTTCCATCTTGTTTGCCTGTTGTCTCTCTGTTCCGTCACTCGACAGTAAGTTTCTGCCTTCCTCAATGTTATCTACTCTTCACAGATAACTCTATCCCTAATACCATGCACTATTTTATCCCTCAAAATGTTCTCCTCAACGGTTTCTTCATCCGTTGTATCGTTATAATTGCAAGATTTAATTAACTTCCTGCATGCTGTTATAAACTGGCCAAACGTCTCACCTTCATTTTGCTTCCGATCCATAAACAAGTATCGTTCGTGGCTTCACATATTCACCAAGTCTTTTGGTCACAGTTTCATAAGATTTGCGATCTTCACCGGTCATTATGGATCATTGACAGAACACTGCAGTCTTCCTCCCCCATAATATTTCACAATAGTGATTTTTTTTTATCATTCGATTCATCATGTCCTATGGCAATCAAGTAATCTTCAAATGCATCCAACCATGCAGGAAATTTAGTAGCAGCATTAGGACCCTGGAGGTCGAGATCTGGTGGAAGTTTCACCGATGATGCCAACAACTCGTCCATGATGATATCTTTGACTGTTACACCATTTACTATTACTTATTTATTCCTCCCAATTTGTCTAATGACTGCGCCTTGTTTAAACTTGGGTTTGGAGGTGCACTGACCGACATTACATACATAGGTTCAGGACAATTGGGAAGTAAAAATGCACATGGTACGAACACGTCCGTTCTCTCGAACCTTTTAGCACAGCTTCCTTTATTTTACGTATCACCTTAACAGATTTATATTTTAGTGCCAACATAACCAATGACACAGCCATCTTCTGCTAAGTTTAGACTGAAATTGGCACATCTAAATACAGCTATTTCCTCTTGAATAACACTGTTTTCGTAGGATGTTAAATTCCAACATAGGGCCTCTGATCAATCTCGCATTTTAATAGTTGGCTGACCTTGCTCTTGCATTCATATGACTAGTGTGTCTTATTAATTAACATTGACTGTGTTACAGCTATTTATTTCCTTTTTCTCACTTTTCCATTTTAATTGTCATTTAAGGTTGGGATGACTTTGTTTTTCTAATGATCTAGCCAGTGGTAGCTACAGTTTGAGCCCCTCGAGGCAGTCCTTGAACAAAATTTATGAACATGTTAACTCATTTCAATATGAAATTTAAATGACAATTAGTGAAAAATTGTCAACATTGGTTAGCCATGGAGAAATTACGTAGATTGTCAAGATTGTATTTCCTTTGCTGACCTCAGTTTACTACTATGATTATTTATGATGGTTCATGGTAAATTGTTATTATAGGTATGTGTAGTAATCATTTCAGTACCAATTTTTGAATAGAACTTTTAAAAATGATGCCAATTTCACAAGGGCCTTCATTTTAAAATTGAATATTTTTTCAGAGAGGAATGAATATGTGAAATTTTTATTTCAATGCACAAGAACCATCATTCTGTTAAATTTACCAATTAAAGTTTTATTTTTGATCACTAAGAAAAGCCAAAAATTATACCACCCAGGCCAGACTTTTCTACATTAGACATGCCTCAGGGTAAAACTTCCTTCACTCGCATTATTTTTATATTGATCTATTTTCAGATGCTCAATACTACAGAGGACCTCACTTTAATCAGAAGATATTCCTGTCAGGATCATTGCTGGGATGAGTGCCTAGATACCTACCACATCACTCCTGCAAGATGCCTCCTCTCCATGCTCTCATAAAGTGGTGGGATTCAAGCAATCTGCAGATGCACAGACCAGAAACCAAATTGTGGACCATCCAGGATGAATTTTCTGAAAAATCTCCTACAATGTCAACTCTACTCCATCATGTATGGCAGCTACTGGGTGTTCAGTGTGATGTGGAGTACAAGTCTCTCATAGCAGTGAGGAAAGGGATAACCTTATTTCTCTTTTCTCACTGCTATGAGAAACTTTTACTCCACATCACACTGAACACCCAGTAGCTGCCATATGTGATGGAGTTCAATTTTTTAAAATTTGTATCAATTAAGTACAAAAAATAAAATTTTACTAAGACCCTACCCAAATTTTATTTACCAAAGTTTCAACGTTGAACAGAAAACCCTAAAAATTGAGTTGGACTTATAATAGTATTTTCAGTGAATTTTGGCCCAAATTTCGAAAAATTGAGCCAAATTTGTTCCAAAAATGCCAGTATTTTTGAAATTTCATTCAATTTTTTTAATTTTTCTGAATTTTTTTATTCAATATTCATTTATTTCTCTGAAATTGCTTTTGTATTGATTCACTGGACTGAGCAAGTTGAAAAATAATTCTAAGTCCAAAGTGTAAACATCCAAAATCATTCTAAGTCCAGAATGTAAACAGTAATTTGAGGTAAAGTAAACAGCTAATGGGCAAGGCTTGAACACAAATGCAACTGTTTGAGATTAACAAGTTTATTTGTAGAAAAATGTCAAGATACAATGAATACAGTATCAAAATATTTTCCCAAAGCATTTACAAAAATCAAAATTGTACAAATGTTACAAAATCAAATTACCAAGAGGTATCAATGCAGAACATGAAAAATGAGGCATACATTTTTCAACAAGTAATTTGAATGATTGCAGTCTTCGTAGAGCTTTGATGTAGAGCTTTTGCCAGCAGCTTCGATGGAGATTCAGGCTTTGATGATATTGCATATACACATTGTCAGCAGTTTCTGCACATGAAAAATAGAAAATTATTATTAGAGCAAAAAACCATTGTAATCTATTTGCATCAAGCACCTGAAATGTAACTTAATTTTGTATTTATAAACTAAGATATTCCTGGACATAAATTCATGAAAAGAGTTTTAATGACAAATATTTCATGGGCACCAGTTTGAAAAATTAACAGTAACATCCTTAAAAATACATTGAAAGGCTCACTTAAAGATATTGCATTTAACAAATGAGAATTCAAAGACTTTCTGGCCTTCATTTAATTCCCAATAAATTATGGCTGGGCATAGCATGTCGAACCCAATGACAGATTAGTATGAAACTTTGAACCATTCAGGGAATGTGATCTGCACCTTTGATTAGACTTTGGCAGAAGCCTAATCACCTGTCAAGTTAGAGTTTACTTAATTATAGCATGAAAAATTTTCGCCTGTAGACAAAGTAACCAAAGGCCTGCAGTACGTGATCCTTTACAAGTGTAGGAAGATACTATGGCTTTTGGCTTCAGACCTAGTCATCTGTAAGATCTTAATTTTAACTCTAGCGTCACGAGTCATCTGATATTTATGGATTGATATTAGCACCTATGTTGTACAATCAACTCTAGTCAATATGTGGTCAAAATTTAATTAATCTTAAAAAATGCTGGTAACATCCAATTGAGATACTAAATTTTACATTTATTGTCACTTGACAAAAATATGCTATGAGTATTTAAGAGCTAATTTGGACTGACAAGACACATCTGGTTATCCATGGGAGCCTACTATACCAACTTCAACTGTGATGAATGTAGTATCTATTTTGAAGCAAGGCTTAGTTATGAGGCTGAATGTCTCTAGGCAATGATATCAGTATCCAAAGGATGTTGGACCAAGGTGTTTGGTAGACCAAGAAGTCAACAAGAAAAATTCAAATTGATTGAACAAATGTTAATCAGATTTATTTCACTTCAATTAACATCCATAAGATATTTTATGGACAAAAAAATGCACATGCATACGTTGGAACTCTGCACTAAATCACATGTCATAATTGGGAGGATATCCCTTAATTCAGAGCAATTTTAATAATATGGTGAATGCATGCTTTGCCCAGCATAATCCACACAAGAGCAAATCAAACTGCCATGGGGCCATCGATTCCAGTAAGGTAAGGTGGGGTAAGTGAGACCACTAAATAGCATTTATCAATTTTAACTAGCTTTTTAATGTTTTCTAGGCAAGTTAAAAATATGAAACAATGCATAATATAAACTAGAATCATCAAAAAAGGTAATGAGATTTACATTACTCTTTCCTGAAAATTGTTATTTCTATAATTTTTTCCTTACAAACTTTTCAAGAGATCGCACTTTCCCCATACATGGGGCAAGTGCGTCCCATTGCTGATGTGCCATATATTTTCACATTACAAGGTACACAGGGTAAGTGCGATTTGTCCAGAAATTCTGCTTTACATTGCTTTTTAAATTGTTTAATGTCTAACCATTCTTGAGAAATCAACTTTTATCTTAGGTAAAGTAGATAAATTTTTTTGATTAATTAGGAAACAAAATTGACTATAATTCAAATATGTTTTATTTAGGGAAATTACAATATTCTACTCTTAAATATTTTAAAGCATAATAAAAAAGGTAATATGCATAAACTCAGGGTAAGTAATGATAAAAATAATATAAATCTTATATGTGATAGCATATCTGAATACAAAATGGATTCTTATGAACAAATAATTGCTTCGTAAATGTAGTTTATGTTCTTAACATGAACAAAAACCAATTAGTGAAAATAAACTCATGGCATTCATCGAATGAAACACTGAGTATTGATTTGTTTACTTTAAGTTGTACCCCGAGAAGGAGAGGCAAACTTTCCTCGACTGTCACAATAGGCACGAAATTATTTACTTTATATAGGCATTTCTTAAAGAAAGTTAAGGAAAGACTCACGAAATTTTGACTAAAAATAAGAGACCTTTCTTTTCGTGTGGCCACAGGAAAGGTAAAAGGTTTAACTTTTCTATACCTGGGTAGAACCTTGGTTATGGCACCTACAAAGATACAATTGTTCTGGTCTTCGTAAAATGTGAGACATTTTACGAAATCTTACTTGTTTAAAGATTTCTATATCAAAGAAACCTTCAAAATAATAGTTGATGTGAAAAATCAAATTAAATAATGCAGTTCTATTATCCACAATATTTTTGTAACCTTTATACAAGAAAGCTTAACGCAGGAACTGCTATATAGATGCTACATATTTAATGCAACGGCTACGGGGTCGCACTTGCCCCAACAGGTAGAAATAAATTCTTAAGACAAAGTGCGACCTCCCTTCGAACTAAAGGTAAAGCACACAGTCCCATAAATTCAAATAAAGAGAAGGAAAGTAATCAATCAAGTAGTAAATACATGACAAAGTACTTACCTAACATTCAATGTGTTGATTCTGAAGATATTGACTTGTAACCTCTCGTCACAACCAAATGAGACTACGAGATGAACTCAAGGGTTTATTTTGTAAGCATGTGGAACGAGAACTAAAGGGATTAGTATTACAAAGTAGTTATGTCTGGTTCCACTACAATGTGCGGAATGTTGCATGTGCACCGCCTACTTTGAGAACGGAAAAACGATCTTCCAGAGGGGAGGTTGCACTTATCCCACTTTACCTTAACTGAAAGTACTGCAGAGTTTTATTCAAATTTATTGAAAATTTGAATAGACTAAATAAAAATGACAAACCTTTGTACTCTTTCTTACCCTCAATAGAAAAATTGAAGTCTTCTTGCCCATTAGCCCATTAAAATACAACTATGAAAATGTATGGTCTAGCACGTGGGATTTTTAAGAGGTATTTGCATAAAAACGACTATACAAGGCAACTTAGTCTCTATACAATTCAAAGAATTTTGAAAAATGTTGTATCAAGCAAATTATTGAAGTTTTTAGCTCATTCCCAAAGATACTAAAATGAGAATAAATAACCCAAAAGGTAATATATTATGGTAAGTTAACCCCGAAATGAATTTGTTTAAAATTATTCCTCAACTCCAAATTGGGCATAATAAAGATACAAGCTAACCATATCATTACAGTCATAACACCAAGAAGAGGCTTCATAGCAACATACAAAAGGGTTCCACACCTCTCATACCCCATAGAGAACCTTAAAGAGCAATTTTATTCCACTAAGTATTGCCATGTGTTACCTTCACCTAAGGAAAAAGCAAGGACTACCTCATTGGAATAATATGGGTGTAAAAAATGTGAAAAATTATAACTAATATGCTTAGCTCTCATTAATTTTATTGAGCTCTTCAAAATTTACACTGGTAAAAATTTTTTATTTATTTCACTCAAAAGACTGCATCATATTGAAGTCTCCCTGAAAAAGAAATACCACACCTGGAAATTTACATCGTGGCACAAAGTAAAAAAATATGAAATTACATTGTTTTTAACCTCCATTTATCATTCACTAAGCAATTTTTAACTTAAAAAAAATTTAAGCAGCCAGTTTACCATATCATTTCAAGTTCTAGGGAACTACAAATTTTAGAACCTAATATGAAGGTTATGCATAGATATGACTAACATCATGGGTAGAGACATGATAGTATTACACATTATGGGTTCAGGTTCCTCTGGGAATTTGTCTCACTCTGAATCTTTCTACAATGAAATATCGAAATATGCAAATTACAAAGAAACTACACAAATCTAATACAGGGACACCAACTTGTGGACAATATTTGAATCCTTGACTCAGTTGTACCAAAGTCTTTTTAGACAGACCCTCTCACAATTGAGACACTCCCACAAAAGGACACTGCCACTGCCTATGGATTCGGACACCCTTTAAAGATTTTTCCATGGATGGAAATCTTTTAGGTGAGCAATATCAGATGGGTACTTGGTCTTTCCAAGTAAATTGTTTTAGGATATTAAGAAAATTCTTATCCTTTAAGAATGGGACACCTAGGAAGAAGATAAAGTATGGTGATCAGTGACAAGTGATAGGGATTTTCTCAGAATTCTTGATCCTGCAAAGCAGCATGCCACTTAATTGGGCCATGCATTGGCAGCATCGACTTCCTCGCAAGGAATTGCAATTTTTTCATACCAGGTCATTTTTTAAAATTCTACTTCTTTCATTTAATCTTATTTTCCATATGGGTGCCTATTCCTGCCTTTAAAGCTCTTAGAACAGCATGTATGGAATCTGGATTCCATTTCTGGGGTGCAAAAATCGACAGTAGCTCAGTAAATGCAGCATCAGGATAAACAGAAGAATTGAGTCTCAAGGGAAAGCAAGATCCTCCCCTGAAATGCAAGCATCAAAGTAAGGATCCAGATGTAGAGGACGCTTTAAATCAGTGGTTTTCCATAGTGAGTGAACGAGGGGTTTGTGTCAGTGGTCCCAATTTAAAATGGAAGTTGGAGGAACTAGCTTTGAAACTTTGTTGTGATGATTTTAAGCCAACAGATGGCTGTATCGATGGAAGACCAGAAATAAAATAAAATTCAAGAGAGCTCATGGAGAAAAAAATAGCACTGATTATGTGAGTGCAGAGGAGTGGAAATCAAACTAACTGCCCACATTACTCCAGAATTTGTGTGTTTTCATTCCTAAGTTTGTTTATGCATATATAACAGGATACTTCTCTTAATCAGGCCAGCCCCTTAATTGGGGCAAAGTGCACCAGTCCCAATGTGTCCCAATTAACCGGCATCTACTGTATAATACTGAATGATAAAGTCAAAAATATGACTAATGTATCCTAACAGGTTACTACCCTTTACATACATACGTGTATCGCCAGGAAGTCTGAATTTAGTTTGGGGTCACTGGGGGTCTTATTCACTCTGGGTGAGATGATCCAAAAATATTTTCCAAAGAGAAGCAGAAATGAAAAATGACCATCTTGATTAATTCCCAACATACTACCATGGGTCACTTCAATTTAACAAACACGACTGATAAGAAAATTTCTTTCCTGTGTCTTTTACATTATTTAGTTTACTACAACAAAACATTTTTCTGGATTACAAAAAACTAGTAAGTGCTTATGACAAAACATGATGGGAGATGAAAAACCAGACCTGGTCTTGGTAACAAAAGCCATAAAAAATTGCTCTTTCACAAACCTAAGTGTGATACTTTCTCAAGATGCAAAATATGAAACCTAGACTGCTTAAATGACAACAAGGAAATAGGATAATTTTCTTGATGTGCTATGGTCGCTTGGAATGTTGGTGAACAAATCCTTTGTAACACTTCAGAAATGGGCAAGCGCAACAAATCTACAATAAACTGAAAAAAAGAAGTCAAGGAAGCCATGGAAGTATTACAGTTGCATCCAAGTAATTGAAAATATTTTTTTTTAATGTATACCACATTTTTTAAAACTGACTCAAAATTAGAGGAAACTGGACTAAAGAACAAAATTATATCTCCTAGCCCCATACAGATTTCTTACCTTATACAGATCACCCCAAAAATTTGTTATTGTGGATTTTAATAGCTATGAAAAGACTTGCAAGATTTAAAACTAAGAACTTGGGGCACATGCAATAGATAATTGATGCACAAATAGTTAACCTAAGTCACTAACACTTTTATTGTACTGCCAATGATATGAACCGAGTTTTCTCTACAGCAGCTAATCCATAAACTCCTTACTATTATCTATTGAACAATTCACATTAATTTGTCTTTCATAGGGCAGCAGCAAGGAAAGTGAAAATACTCTTTCCTCATAACGAGACAGATTCGGAATTTAAATTCTTAAATATAATACTGCTTATGTTTAGAATGTAAAGAAATGAATAGTTTTTCTAAACAAGAACTGGAAGAATACTGTGACAAAGCCATGAAAAAATGGCTTGCTTGTTAAGAACGAGAGAAATTGAAAGGCAATGCTGCCCCACACCTGTCTTTCCTTCAAAAGGCTCACAGAATAAGCTCAAAGTAATGTCAAATGCATGTATTTCAGAATAATGTATAATGTAAACTTAGAAAAAATGCCAAGTCACAGTGCAAAGTTGCTTTATAAGCACATTATTTAATTGAAGATTTTGGACTGACCAGCTTTTCTCTTGTTCCTGGAGTGCTGCTGATCGTCGCTCTCGCTCACTCAACCTCACTAACCATAACTGAATCACATATGATATAACATTAAATCACTTTTAAGGTTTAACTTTTCATTATGAGATCACTTTCAGGGACTACAACAGAACCACAAAAATAATCCATACTAAACTACTTACACATGAATAAAAAATTACTCAATATTTCTAGCCATCTCTATGCCATGACTGATGTACATATTGTGCATTAGAATGCAGTGGCGAAAGAAAAAATAGAAGACATCCAATAGAGCAACTAGTGCTAGGTATACAACATGATGTGTGATGGCTAGATAAAAATAATCAAGATCCCCATTGAAATGGCTAAATTTTTGACAGGAATGAAACAATAACATTGCCGAGCTGAATAATACACTTCACATACCCTAAAAACAACATCGCATATTACACAAAGCAAAATAGCTAGATGACAAATTGGCAACGATATAAGTTGACGTATGTGCATATTAAAGAAATTTATAGTGCATTATGCTGAATCAAGATCGTTATTTCTTGTGGCATCTCCTAAAGGATAGAATGCTAGAGATATGAATAATAATAATAAATTTTACTAGACATTAAGCACTGTACATTTGCAATAGTCTTCACGAACTAACTAATTTAACAAATTCGACAAAGTCGCTAACTAATTAATCTAATTCGACTAAAAAACTTCCGAAGTTATAAAACATTATTTCAACAACTGCGATACTATCAAAAATTGAAAAAAGTACTTATAGAAATTTTTAACTGCAATGTACTGAATAAATCCTACGTTTAACACGTTCAACTTAACTATTAGCAGAAATTTAGTAATTTGAGCGCCAGGCAAGCAGACCTTGTAACTATCCCAAATTTTCGAAACATTAACGCATGAAGTTACTCGCTATTGCTTGGGGGGAGGGGGTGGGGGGGGGGTAAAAATTGGTAGACAAAAAGATTTCCTAGTTTGATAGACCGACTAATATAATTACTCCCATTGGAATCTCCATTTGGGCGTACGGATAAATGCAGACGAGCGACTACAAAATATCTCCACCTCGTTTAGATAATAATAGGTAAATAACTCACTTTGGCTGCTGGTCACATTACTAGGGCGAAGATTCCGATTGGCGTTTCCTTCTCCCTCAGCTCCGAAGAAGAGGAAGTCTCCATGCATTGCAGTCAACCTGGGGCACAGCCAGGAAGAGTTCTCGCTGAAAAGGAAATATGCGTAAATTATCAATCGACAAGCAATCAATCACTCACAGTTTTAGTTTAGAAAAAAACTGAGCCAGGATAAAAACTAAAATAAACTAAAGAAAAAGTGATAATTTTCAAAAAGCTCGAAAGAGACCCGAATTTGTTCATTCTGGAAGGCGACAGGCAACAGCTCATTTGAGCCATGAAGGATAGGAGGGTAAGATGGTTAAAGATTAGAGGATTATTTATGGAATGGAGGGGGAGTAGAGAGATACTCTTCATTTGCGCTTCAACTGCGGCCGTAGCCTGCGCGGTACGCGATGTTGATAAAGGAAAGGGTCGTGTGGAAGGGTTTAGTTGAAGAGAAGAGACGACTGCACATGTAAGGAAACTTCTCACTACATCTCTTTGAAGGGATTCAACATTTCGCGGTAATTATCGTTTTGTTCATCGTCAACAAACGAATCTGGATCAATACGCTGACAATGTTAGTATCTCAGTGGAAAAGCCCATCTGAACAATTGGATTAAGAGCCAATGAGCCAAAATTTTCATGCGGATACTGGATTAAGCATTTTGAATTAAGCAACTAAGGTCTGCTCACTTGAGATCCCTTTAGTAAAATGTAAAGACCCATGCAGAGTCAATTCTTATAGAAATGAATTCTTGAGAAAATCTTCTGCGCACTTAACACCCTTTTCGCTACCACTGTACTACACCGACCATCACACGGCACATGGAGGGGTCGATATTTCACAAAATATCCACCGACAGGGATTAACTCGGGCATTGTGAAGGGAGCTGGTACTTAAGCCTCCGTAAGATCCTAATTTTCCCTTGAACCATTATGAAATAACATAAAATTTAACTTCTAGAAAATAATTTGCTCAGAACGCACGGTGTGTTATTTGCTACTTACCACATTTGACTGTCTAAAAATCTGCGAAGACATTATGCAATTCACGGTGACTGACATCGGAGGCGCTGATCACCCACTAAATCGTGAATCCATCCCTCACCGCAGCGTCGGCCGTCTTGAAGTATCTTCGCTCGTACGAAGGCTTCCGCGGTGTACGAGATGAGAATGCTCCATGACTTCCACCATGCCCGTTGCTATCCGTTGAAAGTCGTATCAGCAGCAGTCTAGTACTAGCAGCAGCAATCTTTTCAAACTTCAGTGCAGCCTTCTTTAATGTTGTGGATGATTACATCGACGCTCAGCATCTGTGATCCTTAGCTGGTTAGGATTTCACTAGCTGCCTGCAGAACACAAACAAAAATCCAGAATTGAAACTAAAAGAGTACGATACCTCAAAATTTTATTTATAAGACAATGCGCGATGATTAAAAACAAAACCAGTCCACACAATTTTAAGAATTGTATGAATAAATTAAGATTCAGAATGTTCATTCCTTTTCGCAAAAAGTTTTGATAAGTCAACTCAAATTTACGGAAGAAAAAAATAACCCCACGAAATGGTAAGAAATTTCGCCATTGTATCTTTACAAGATTGAAAAATAGTCACAAAAGTCACAGAAAGGCTCTTTGTCGGCGGGTTCGTCCCAAGAGCCAAAACACGGCGAGAGACTGCCACCACAATCCTTAGCCCCGGTATTTATACCCTGCCTGCTTCTAGATTTGTCTCCGATGTTACCGGGTGAAGCAGAGCAATTGGGATCGCTTGGCCTGATATTTGACGCGCTGGAATTTTCTCGCACTCAATAGGGATTTGGCTTCTCCAGAAAAACATCATCCTCTGCAGGGATTTGAACCTGGGCAGCCCGAAACAGCCACATCAAAACCAAAAACCCTAGCAGAATTTAAGATCTCATTAGGTTCTCGCGGTATCACGGGAAACTGCTTTTTAAGAGTAGCTAACCTAATGGCAAGTTGTTAGATATGGTCACTAAAATGATAAAATCTATTCAACGACTGACTCTTCAACATGAAAAGTCAAAATATTTCAGAGAGTATCGGAAAACAAGTTACCACGCACAACGGCCGAAGGATTTGGACACACTGATAATTTCCGTGATTGAATGGCCAGCTCACTGAAATACCTATCTCTACGTGGGACTACTCAAGACAATATTTTCCCCCCCGGTAACTAATCACGAACAAAGGGGGCAGTCAAATCGGGCTAGAAAAGAATACCAAACATGACACCGCGTACTATCGGCATTTCCAGGAAACTAGAACCCAGACGGGAAAACATGGACGTAACCAAGCATTCCGACAGCATCCGACCCCAGGGAAAGTATCTAAACCGGGCCAGTTAACCACATTCCCACATGATGATAGAAGACTCAAATCGATACACGCGATCAGTTGAATGACCCCAGTCTTCAATAACATCATACGCCGGGATAGTATCGGATCGTTCTTCGACGAACAACTGGACGAGAGATCTATTTAACTATCCACACATGCTAGTTAAGCTCAAGAAATATAAAAATATTCCCGCAATCAACGGAAAATTAAGCGAATCTAAACTCGGGGTGAGAATTATTGTACGTTGAAGTATTGGAGATCGCATTGAGAATTCTATTTCTTCGTCCTCGGAAATTTGAGAGGAGTTTCACTTCGCTAAGGAGGAAAGTCATCGAAAATGTGAATAGCCCGTAATTTGGCACGATTGGAAGTAATTAAAGGACAGCACTCACAATACCTCTTCATGACTGGAGACTCGGACTTCTTTTCCTCGATTGATAGAGAAACTTGCACGCCCTGGACGAGTTTGCTCTTCCAGTCGAGTGATCCGTACTCGTTGGTCTCGGAGATTCAAGTGACCGACCACTTGTCTCATTGCTACGAGGAAAGTGATGAAGAGAGCCTTCTCATCAAACGGTCTCCTCCATTGGTCGGAGTCCAATTTCTAACGGTGGATACGATTGGTTGGTAGGAGTACAGCGTCGTCTGCTTCTTCGCACGTCAGCGTTGTTTAACAGGATGGTTGGATATTGGAACATGCCGAGTGGAAATGGTGTGGGCAGGTGAGGGGAATGCTGGATTTGGAGTGGGAAAGGGGGGGGTAGCAGTCAAAATGTTCCAACGACCTCAACCGATCAACTGTAGTCCGATTGGATTGGATTTTTGGGGAGGCGACCGACAGCTAAGGTCATTTACGCCATAGGGTATAGGTAAGGGAGGAAGTTTGGAGAGAAACCGCGCGTCAGCATTAGCCTGCTCTTAACGAAAGGGGACCACGGTTTAACGTCTCATCCGACAGACGGATTACTGTACTTTAAGTGCCCTCCACAAGACATTGAAGTAGGGATCGGGTTTCCTCAGAAAAACATCCTCCTCTGCAGGGATTTGAACCCTGGCCGCCCGTATGGTTAGCCAGCAGTCAGAGAAAAGCGGCGATTCATCACAAGAATCTGGGAACAAATTTAAAGTTCTGCCTTGGTGCATTCAAGTCGAAATAGTTTAAACTATTTTTAATCAACCGTACTTTTGCGTGTTCCTCACGAATATTTCACACATAACTTCTCGTATGACGCGCAGCAGATTTTTAAACTATTGATCAGCTATTTTTGGGAACATAACGCGTGTTCTGCTCGCTTGGATACGGTATATTTCGCCCGGAAAGATTTCTTGAGCTCAAGTCTCACCCTGCAAGCCACCTCAAGGGTATGAGGCAGGGGGTGTGTTGTCACCAACATGCAATGCGATGTACCAGTAACTTTCACCAGCATGCACTGAATTATGGGTTTGCTATCAATGCTACAGAAACTAACTGTATTAATGCACAATGCAACTGCGTCAAAGAGATACAAGATTCATGTAGGGATTGTGCGAAATGTGATGATAGCACTGCGTGGCAGATTAAGAAACAGACATTCGAGACCAAATCACTAATCAGCTACACTACTTGTCGACTAATCTACTTCAATGTCTCATTGGCAGTCTATTTCCCTAATTTTATGCCCATTATCTGGTATACCGCAATATGTCGGAGTCCGTAAGATATTAATAACTTCGCCAGAAATTGACTTGGTTTTGAATTTACATAAGAGATTAGGTCTAATTTTTAATCGACGGTCTGAAAGCGACTCCCCTCCCAGTTGTTGCAAGAGGTCAGAAACACCAACGAGACTATCATAATGGCCTTTCACGTAGTATCTCACCGGTCTTGTTTGTCCGCATTCCGACAGTGTTTTTAACGCTACATCATCAGGATCCCAAATACTGGCAGCGTATTATCTACAAGCGGTATCTAACATGGGAGAAGTTTTCCATTACTTTCGTAACGCCAAATACTCTTTTAACAAATTCCAATTTGGATTAACTTGACCAGTAATTTTCCGAATCATTTTTCCCCACGAGATTCATTAGTTAGTTTCACTATGAAGTATTTGACTGATTCCACGGCCTCTAATTGGCTATGCCGTATCCAATAGTTGTAAAGAGGAGAGCTTTTTCCTTCTCCATCAAATCATTTAAAAATGACAAAAATAAAAGTCGACATAATTTCTTATTCGAGTTAAATTATCTCCTTTTTCAATCTAATTCGGTTTCACATCACGGTTGTTGACAAAGATTTTGATGAAAATAAATTTACTTCACATTCATCCTGAAAATTACCAAAAAAAATGTACGATAGCATAAGATTGATACTATCCCAAGGGCATAAAATGCAGATATTCATTACAGCACATTTTTTTCAAATTTCATTCTAGCTGCCACGCATGGCACCACGTTCGAATTGCCTTGAGGTCCTTCGTTAGCGATTCATCGTCATTATTGCTACGGATTTCTCTGTGCAACACTGCGTCGCGAAGCGTCGTCTGCAAATAGTCGCAACTTAACTGTCCACCATCCGCCAGTATCTTTAAGGTAGTCCAAGCGAGATAGTTCTCTAGTCATAATAGAGATCATATTCGAATTATATGTTTTAATTTCACCAGCTGTAGAACACTTGAATTAAATGTTACATTATTATATAATGGTGCAATAATATAGTTTTATATGATAGAAATGGTATGCAATTAAATGGATATATCTAAATAAGTCTTTAATTTGACTCATTTTTTTCACGCGGTGCCTTTAAAACTCCTTCAAAACGAAAGGATTTTTGTGATACCCAAGAACCTATGGCGGTGAAAAATTGATTAATTTTCAAAACAAGTTGATAAATATACAGACTACACGCTATTAGTTTTTTTACGACATCTAAGTGTTAGAACTTCCGCATTTTATAAATAATGTCTCTCTGTAGTGCATACACGTAGTAGGTACCTTTTCCCATGTAAAAGGGATGGCTTTTTTTGAAAAATAACTCCGAGAGTAAGATAAGGGGTTGAATTTTTGGTGTCATTAGAAGGGTGAGATATTTTTATTTAAAATGAGAGCAAATCCAGTGATTTCTAAGCAAAATGATATTTCGCTCAAACTACGACCTTTATACAGAAAAGGAACAAGTCCCTAAGACCCTGCGGAACACCCGAAGTGACCTTAATCACTTAGGATTTCTCTAATGCAGGAAATTACGTCTTCATATAAGCCGTGAGATTTTAGTTTTATATGTAACTTTCAATGGAATACTATCTCGAATGCTTTTTTTGACTCAAGAAAAATTGAAGGGATCTTGAAAGGGGTCGGACCATTAATTTCCGTTGCGTCGTGGTCGTTGTTTCATCCATTCATTCCCGTATACTCTTGAATGAAATGTGGACAAGGAATATTTTTTCGACTAGCTTAAATATATTATGACAATACGCCCTCTGGGGCCCACCCACGATTAATGCTCCAGCTACTTTAAATCATAGAAGAAGTAACTGTATCGAAAGTCGACGATCAATTGAGAATAAGCCTGAATGAAAACTTTTGTCACGTTATTAGACTGAATTTGTCAATTTGTAGAGGGTGCGTCTTCATGTACTCAAATCATCTTCATCTACGAACTACCAATTGAGCCGCGTCTAGGGTGTATGGCATGAGGAGAAATCACGCAAGGCATTCAAATGTTACGTTTCATGATCGAGCCCCAAATGCTTGCGTGGCCGGTAAGAGAGTACCACAACGCACTCGAGAGAACAAACTTGGGTAAATCATATAACTATGGTAGTGGTTCGTTATCATATATACTTAAATTCTACCCAGGGGTGGAGATGCTTATGGTTACAATGCACGGATTCAGGCCTTTAGTTGCGGAAGCTCATGATAGAATGAGTGTAAAACTTTCGGACTTTTCCACAGGTTTATTGAATAACAACGTGTTTTAATGCCTTATATAATCATCATTAGTTAATTCTTTTTGTACTACGATGATAATTACTTCAAGATGATATTACAAGACAACGGAACACGGTGTTATTCAGTGAATCTGAGGAATAGGACGAATGTGTTACATTAATTCTGATGCTAATGGTGTTAAATAATGGTTACTAATTCATGCGGGAAGTCAAATCATGCGGAGAGAGTTGCAAGTATAATATGTGCAGTAAATATTTAAACGCAGGTAACAATTCTGGTCTACCTACCTAAGAAGAGCAGCAATTCATTGAAAATATAAATTGCAACTTTAAATGCCCCTAATTTTTCGCGGAAAAGTGACATTTTTAAACCTCCCTTTTCCGCAATCTCTTTTCTTTATCTTGCACTTCTGATTGTTTCCGCCGTAATGCGTAGGTTTGCTGAATATCTCCCGAGAAATAGGCAGCTTCAATCAAACCTTCAACACTGAATGCGTTGTCCTTAAATCTACACTTAACGAATAAATTATCGTTGGTCAAAAATGACATTTTCTGTAGCAGTTATCATGAATAAAACAATCGTTCCAGGCTTAACCTTTTACTGGAAAATATTTCATTATCTAGATGAAATCAACTGTCAATTGTCCCTGAAAAATTAAATGTTGTTTAACGGCCCAGGTTTCGACGGGTAAGGACATCTTGAACTACGTAGAACAAAAATTATCGTGGATAAATATGATTGATACATTCTGTTACCGCAAAAAGAGGTTAGGAGAGGTTTAGAAAGCAGATCGGGGTAAGACAAGGTGTACTTTAATTTGCGTCATTGAATTAACAGCGAGTCTCGAACGGTCTGCGCGTGGATTTGGTATCCTTATGCATTTATGAAGTTGCAAGTTAAATTAATAGTCAGAGTTACAACATATTTGTAGCATATGTTGACAATCTATTACATCCTATCAGATATTTGTCGGTTTTTGCTAATGCATTAATAGTCTCAGTTTCATTAGCTTTATTAGAAAATTTTGTAATGAATGTTGGTGAAAAATCACACACTGCTATACACCCTTGAGGCGGCCTGCAGGCTACTACATAGTGCTGATAAGGGATCATTCCAGAGCATGAATCACCCCCTGCCGCATTTTCTTGCAATTGGCTTAGTTGTTACCGCATTCATTCATGTGACTTTTTCTTGCGGTACTTCTCCTCAAATCAGAGATTTTATTTATTGGTCTTTTTCGGATTTTCGGGCATTCTTTTAGGACCTAATGATGCCGACTGGAATTCCAGCGAAACGGTTGTCCACAAAAAGGGTACAACGGGGGGAGAACCCGAAACATACCAATAAACAAGAAAACCGCGGAAGCCTTCGTAACAGAGATTTTTATCATTTCTATCCAAAGGCTAAGTGAACTATGCCAACGTCAACTTGAGGATTAAATTCAATGACTCTCCTCTTTCAGCTCCGATAGTTGCTATCAGCATTCGTTGATTCGAGAAGTTTCTCCGTCGTCGTGGAAGAATAAGGGGAAAGAGGAGTATTCCCCAGTCATGAGCATTCTTCCCGCTAAGCGGAAATCACCAAACCAGAACACCTGGCACTTTCCATTCTCGAGCAGACCTTGGTTTTCATAGCTTTTACAGCTAAGTGACGAGAGAAAAATGACGCGTTTTTTCGCCAAATTGAAGCCATAGATGCCGATATACCGACCCATTCGCCACCCCAGAAACGCAGAATGTGGCAACAAGATCGCCATTAGACTCTAACCGCTTGGTATGTCGTTTCGAAAACGATAAGCGTTCTTCATTATTGATGGCCTAAGTCCCGAGGGTACTGGAGAAGAATAAGGTAACACGCTCGAGAGTCAACGGGAAGGCATGGAAAGAAAGAAGCGGTAATAGAGAGAATATTAAAGCATAAAATCCCCTCGGATAAACGGTTGAAAAACAAGGATTTAACAGATGGAGGAAGGTGAGACTTAGTGGAATTTCGCAACGCAATGAGCGAAAATAAATCACTGAGTCCTCTCCCACTTAAGGTAGTTTGAGCGAAATATAATTTAGCCTAGAAATCAATGAATTTGGTCTCATTTTAAATAAAAATATCTCACCCTTCAAATGACAATCAAAATTTAACCCCTTACCACGTTACTTTTGGAGTTATTTGCCAAAAAGTACCAGTCCTTTTACATGGGAAATAATACATGCAAGCACTCCAGAGAGACATAATTTACAAAATGAGGAATTTTTAACACTTAGATGTCGTAAAAAAACTAACAGCGTGTAGCTTGTTTGTTTTCTCAACTATTTTTGAAAATTATTCAATTTTTCAGCGGAATAGGTTCTTGGGTATCATAAAAAACCTATCGTTTTGAAGGAGTTTCAAACGCACTGCGCGAAAAAAAGAGTCAGATTAAAGACTTATTTAGATATTATCATTTAATTACTCACCATTTCTGTCATTTAAAACTATATTATTACACCATTAATAATGCAATATTTAATTCATGTGTCCTACAGCTGGTGAAATTAAAACCTAAAGTTCTAATATGGTCTCTATTATGACTAGGGAACTATCTCACTCGGACTACCTTAATTTGCCCAATAGCTATATACATTGCAATTTCATTTCAACGTCTAAGCGTCATTTCCTTCCTTCCTATCTTCCTTCCTATGTACTCTCCTCATTATTTGGTCCATGAACTTATTCCTGGGTCTTCCTCTGAGGGCTTTTCCCTCTATTTTACCCTCAATTATGTTCTTAACAAACCCAGCGTGCCTCAAGAGTAGGTATGCCCAATCCATATTGTTCTTCTTTTCTCTATGTTTTTCCATATGGTCCTTTCCTCTTCTGTACACTTCATCATTTCATATTTTGTCCGTCAAGTTTATCTTTAGCATCCTCCTCCAGCACCAGATTTCCAACGCTTCTAGTCTTTTCTGGTCATCTTTTCATTGGTTCATGCTTCCGATGCATAGAGTGCTACGCTCTACTCGAATATTTTTACATACTGTTTCCTGTTTTGTAGTCCTATCTTCTTTGAGCACTGCAGTTGTCTTTTTCCCATGAACGACTTCTGAGCTTGGTATTCATCGCTTGATGTCCGTTGTCCTCGTTCCGTCCCACGTGATGGTACTTCCGAGATAGTTGAAGGAATCCACTCTCTCTAATTTCTCTCCTCTCGGGGTGACTTCCAGCTTCAGCTTCTCTCTTCCGAATACCAGGATTTTAGTCTTCGTCTTCTATATTTCCATGTTGTATTCTTGGAGAACTTGGTCCATTACGTTTAGTGACCTTTGACGATCATCGTGATTTCCAGCTATGACTGCGATATCATCTTCGAAGCGGAACATGTTTAAAAGCCATTATAAGTGATAAAATAAGTATGAGATGAAGTAAATCTGTAAAAAATTGCTGGAAAAAACTTTAACCTGATATTTTTTGCGTCTTCCAAAGTTTTTCTTGATAAAGCCAAGGGCTTAGGGGAAATAATTAATAATGTCTGGGAATCGGATGCGAGGGATATTAAGACTTAAAAGGAAGTGCGGTTAAAAATTACTATTCTATTTACTATACTATTTTATCTAAGGGAGAGGAACTAAACATAGATGAATTGGATATACTGGAAGTCTTCGAGTGAAGATGAAAATGAAGATGGTGATTCGGAGCCTAAGGAGCCGAAGTTAACAGCTTCTGGCAATTTTTTTTACAACTCTTATAACATTTTAAGCTAGAACACGATCTATCGATTGAATGAAGAATGGAGTTCTTGATGTGTACCGATGTATCTGCACTGCCCTTTGAGCAACTCCTCAGGGAGTGGAGAAAGTCCAAACAGCAGATACGGACTCGACGAAATCCCCAGATCAGGAGTAGAACATTTTCAAAAGTCGTGTTTTATTTTAGCTTCATTAAAAACCAATAAAATGTAGACATATGGGAGAACGAATAAATATCTCCAAAAAAGAATTACTATCACGAACTAATTCAGTAATTGCAAACCAACTGCCGGTATCTACGAGCCTGACGGCATGCGGAACCTCAGGAGCCGATCTTTAGATGAAGCATTCGTGAAAATCACTAATTTCTTAAAAAAGGAATCCTTATTTAATTTGATAAATTATTATCTTTTTCTTAAATGGAGAGAATTGAGCTTGATATGGTGTATGCTAATAGGCATTTATGAGTGGAAAAAAATCTCGCTCATGTGCATAAAATTGCATATGTACCTATACGTAGTGTAAAATCACATCAACTCCCTAAGTTTGTATTCCATTTTATTGCTATGGGTTTTGCAACACGTGAAGATATTGTTGAGTTAGTTTAAGCGGTGAATTATCTTCTCCTAAAATCATATTAGTAAACACGTCATATCGTGGAAAAATAGGTCCTGAAAAGAGTTTTATTTACTCTACCGTGGATCGTAGTCCCCTAATTTCCATAGGACCAATGCTTCCTCCAACACGGATTCGCGTTACATGGAATAATCACAGAACTTAGCACCTGAGATCCAATGAAGTTACACTCTGTACTGGGCTTACATGATTGAATATATATGATATTTCTTTTACTCTGCAACTTCAAATCTCTCATTTTTTCTGTCTTCCCCTCGTCTTCGTCTACATCGACTTTGACTGACTCTGATGAGCCCTCATTTATTAATATTATGCGTTTCTGAATTAATTCCTTTCTGAATTTTCCGATTAATCAATGTGAATATGTTTGTCGCGTAACTTCTCCGCTAACTTCCTGGTGAATTCTCTTCATCTTGGACTTCCGTCTGCGACTTCCCTGTAAGACGTATAAAATTATCGCGTGTGATATGGATCTCCCATCTTCGTGTGAAGGTAAATACTAAAGAATTAAGAATACTCTTACAATGCCCAATGGCAGAATGCATCCTAATTTCAAATCATGAGTAACCTCAACCACACATAATTGATGATAGCAAAAGAGATGAGCACATTTTTGTGTGGGATATCGCGAGTGGGATGAATGAGCGTGAGAATCTCGGTGATAGAAAGGATGTATATGTATTGATTTAGACGCTGAGGAATATGGCGGAGTCAATCATCGAAACGTCGGTGGTCTTAACTCTTTTCCGGCGGAAAATCGGAGAAGAATTGACGCAATACTCAGGGAAATCATCAAATCCGTCATAATATGCGGAATTATTACGGTTTATGGTGCTGGGTAAATCCCAAACTCACCTAACCTTAAAGTAGGGCTAATTTCGACAATCGACCCATTTCCTGAAATCCATTTACTGCTAATTAATGGAATGGATGAAAGTTACTTGGTTTACTTCACATTACCCTGAGTGTAAATCGCTTCCAGTTATAACCAGGTGTATGGCAAATCAGGATTTCAGAGGCATAGCTCGGTTGAAAGCTCATTTTCATCGAAGTGGCGTGTTGACATTTATAATGGCTGAGTGCGTAGTAGATAGTACCTCGGGGGAGATAGTTCTGAGGGTGCATTCCTCATGGTAGAATGGCTCAGTCTCTCGGGGAAAATTCTAGGTTGAAAGCCTATGCCCCAGGTGCCAGGAACTCACAGCCGAAATTTTGTTTACAAGGATTCTTATGCTTCCGCCTCTCGCTTACCCCTCCTTCCTTTCCATCTACCCTTCCAATTGCGGCCACCCCCTCCGTGACGTGACCACCAGTTTTCGAGATAGCTGTAAGCCTCTTTGGATATGAATATAGCGTGAGGTGAACTCCGTCCAGATAGCCGCGAACCGTTGCCTTTTTCGGTGATCTTGGCCTCGTCTAATCCCATTCAACTCCCAATTGAAGTAACCTCGGCCGTCGTCCGCGCCGAAGAATTCCTGAGTGCTCCCAGGGCATAAGCCGCCCTTTTTCCACGTTGTGAATTTAGCATGGTGACTTTGTATTCGGTGCTAATTTTAAATTATGTGGCTGATTTTAACGTTCTCTGTAATTTTTGTCTATTACAGAATCTGACTTCTTTCCCACGTATATTTTCCCCCAACACTTTTGTATTCCTCAGACATACTACCAAATCATGCGTGATTGAAATAATCCTCTCAAATGCTTGTTTAAGTCGTTCAAAGTCACACGTCAGGGCTTATATATATAAAAGCACGTAATAGGTAGGTATACATACATATATATAGTATCTACATATTACCTTGCAAGGCGCCTCCAGAGTGTGTGGTAGGGGGTTATTTATCACCAAAATGCACTATAAAATACCATTATAAAGTTAACGAAACTACAACGGTTAACATATTTACAAAAAATTGTCTAAATGCCTTCACTAACATGTACACGTCTACAGGTATGCTACGAACGCTAGAAAAAATCGTCAACATAGCAATTAGGCTCGAGGGAGCACAGCGAAATGCAGTTTCACAAGTCTACAGACTGATAATGTGGTGTGACAACGCCGTCTCTCCTCCAGAGGAAAACTGACTCCTAAGCGCGGATTCAATATTCCCCCAAATCTGCCACGAATTCCAATGGGAGCGGGCTTAAAGGGATCATTAATGGCGGAATTTGCTTGGGATATATCATTTTAAATCACCAGGAACGAAATTCGTCCAATTGATTTCCTTCAAAATGTGAATATGCGCGGGATATAAATTTTTTTAATGTTTACTCATTGGTAAAAATGGAAAAGGGAATTAAGGTATTGATAGCATTGCGTGCTACAAGTCCGTTATCATAGGATAATGCGACAGCTATTCTTTTAAAGGGAATGGATTCCTGCTCGTGATGTATAAAACTGAGCTAGGATGGATAGGAGCTAGGATATGACCCTCACTCAGGACTTGTCCTGGGGGAAGCATACGATATGGGAAATTTGCGGACAGGCATATAGGAATTGCAGTAATTGGGATTTAAAAAAGGGATATTAGGAAACTGTGACGATAAATTGAAGGAGCGATGCTATTTTCGTTCGTGAGACCTCAATTGTAGTACGCCGCTAGCTTATGGGACCCTTACGAGGTAGGAATATAGTCAGATATGGATCGAATACGGCGGGGGGATCAAGATTTGCTAAAAATTGCTTCGATAAACTTAGCAGTATTACTGAATTGTCGAAGGAAATAGGGTGGGAACCTCTATCTGGTCGGAGGGAAAAATATAGATAAAATCTTTTACGAAAGATTAATGTAGACTATTTTTTGCCGGACGTTCCACATATTTTGCTAGATCCAAACTATTATGGTAGAAACGATCACAGACGTAAAATAAGGGAAAGAGACTGCAGAACCGAAAGATTTAGAATGCCATTTTTTCCACTTACTATATGGGATCATAATAGTGGCGGTGTATCAGTTCTATGAAAATTTGACCCTCAGCAGGTAGAATAGCTTTTGTACCCCTGTTAAATAGCTAACCATCACATTAACAAATCACTCCATATGAAATTTCCGGCTTGATTTAGTACCTTGTAGCACTATTAATTAATCGCATTAATAATACTTTTCATCAGTTGTATCATAACTAGTGTGCATGGTATTTTTTAGTCTGCTCAGCGCTCTCCTGCTTTCTAGTCTTACCGCGATCTGTTGTCCTGCCTGCTTTTGGCCTGCGCCTATTGGCCGGGGGAAGGTGAGTGGTTCTGATTTGAACTGGAATGAGTACTGCAGTCCTGTGGTGGAACCACCCCTTGGCGCTCACCCAAGTGATGGCTTGCACGGTATTACGTAAATGTAAATGAAAACAATTGCCTCCACTTGTGAATTGAATGCTTTGACTGGTTACGCTGACGTCAGTTATTACGTGTAACAATCAATCAAACATTTATCTCAAGAGTAATTTTCTCCTTGTTTTAATAACTATAATTTACGGCCTCAGTGTCATCGCTAATGATCTTCGAATGTGAATCATGAGAACCCCCAAGATTGCAGAGTGCACGGAAAGGTTCCATTTTTAGAAGGTCTTTCAGTTTCATCGTCACGAGGCTTTACGTGAACATTTCCTTCTTTTTCCGCCGGAGAAGTGCCAAGTCATGTGAGTGACCGGTGATAAAGGTCGTGTTATTTCCCTCAGAATCCACTGCTTTAGTTTGAAGGACGACTCGTTGACTTATCTCCGCAAATGCCTGGGTATTATCAGACCATCGGTTTGTTCGAAGGATTATTTACAGCACCCGAAAAAAAAGGAGTTGTGTATCCGTGAATGCCCTTCGCATTACGCCAGCCAGGTGGTTCAGAATGAAAAAAGGGGTTTTGTTGAATGCGTGAGGATTTTCGGGCATTTAAACCACTATCCGGCGACGGACGCTTATGCGTCACCACGACCTTCTTGACGGTATCTATGGCAGAGCGGTTAGGCTCTGTAAGTTGAAGTCGAATCTCGTCTGGATGAATAAGCACCGGATTTAAAATGAGTGTTTACGTGATGTGTAATGAATTAAGGGGTCATTCAAGTATTACCTAAAGTCCTGGTTACACGATACATTAACCCGTATGAGTTAATGTAAGAATGCATGAACGCGTGAAGGAAATAGAACCTGTTCTATTTGGTTCATGCATTCGTTCATGAACTTGTACATGAACACGTACGGGTTAATGTATCGTGTAACCAGGCCTTAAGACGTTGTTGGGATCATCTTACTCTGTCTCATGAAGAGGGGAGCGGAGGGTCTGGAACCAATTTACTCCACATTTTCATCCGTTTGAAAGATAGTGTCGTTCACAAATACCCTGTGTTTGTTCAACTCCATCAGCTGTGACACTGTTTCGCTGTGTTAATGAATGCGGTACTCCAACACTGCATAATTATACAATATCCAGTGCTCAATGCTGTACTATGTCTTCCATGGAAAGATGAAACAGCAGAGAGCGAGCATTTAACGAACAGTAGGTACAAATATCTAACGTATTACAAAAGACTGAGAGGAAGGGGGGCGGGGTTGGGAAAATCTTACACCGTCTTGCATTGGGTGAGGCGGGAGGTCAAAAATGACATAAATCGTCTTTCGTTGTACTCGAACGGCCCCTAATACTAGAGAGTTGCGTTGGGTATTTATTCCACTAAAATAAATATGCTGTAGTTTTCATTATTAGCCTTAAGACTGATAGGCTTCTGGTCGACAGTACCACCTCGTCTGCTCGCTCACCTTAGAAAAAAAAGCTTTTTGACACGAGTCGCATAAACTTTGCAGTTACTTGCGCAAGGCAAAATTTATATTCAATAATGTATCGCAATAGACCTGCGAGTTTAATAAGAGTATACACGTAGTTGATGCTGTGGTTAAACTGTTGGCCTTTCGATCAAGGGAACCCGAGTACTGTTCCCCAGCGGTGAGAGGATATTACGTAAGTCTTTCTATCCCGGGTTGGAAGTTATGTGGTAGCGTGGCCGGCCAACTACGAGTACCTATAAGATAAATCATCGGTGCCTATCATTTTTGCGATTTGGAAAATTTGCTTATGCTAAAATATTGGGAGTGTCTAGGTATTATCTGGGAATCAAGGACTAATTATTCATCTATAGCAGTGTAATTAAGTCGATTTCTACGATACGTTACTTAATACCCCGAGTTGTATATTGGAAAATTACTTACCAATGTTTGTAATAATATTGTAATGCGGACATGAAAAGTTGATGATATTGCATAAAGGCAATTATTTTGTCATACTTCTCTAAGCGTTTACTTATTTCATAAGGTTACGCTTCAAACGTAAGAAGTCGAGAAGGAATCTAAAACGCAAATTTGGCCGTCCATTGACAACGTAATAATTTATCACTCCAACCGCCGGAATTCTCCCTTCATCTCCGACCAAAGCCTAATGGCCGTAATACAGAAAGCGAAGTTGGTGTCGTTAACAGTTTAAATAATTAATAAAGTCTGTATAGCTATGAGTTTGTAATTTATTAACAAAACAATGATTGTAACCTTTAAAGCAATGATAAGCACCATTAATAGACTCGGTGGGTTCAGGCGTGACTTCGTGGAAGTTAATCAAGATGTAAAGAACACTTCGTATTTTTCCACAATTTATTTTCAATCGTACTACCAGTTTCGACGCAAAGGCGTCATCCTCAGGTACCAGAATATATGAATTATGGAAAAATACGTGTTCTTTACATAATAATCATCATTACCTAAATGGGGCTTTGGTATGGTTTTATGCAGTTGCACGCTATTAGTGCATACTCTGACGCTAAAAATTTGATAATCAGTGATAAAACTATTATTATTATCGTTTAAAAAATTAAAAAGTTACTCGCGAACAAAATCAAAGAGTATGTCCACATGCATTTCAAGGCCGTTTTCCTTATTTGACCAAACACATCATCCACGTACGTATATTTTTTGCATGATCCTAATATATTTGCTATTTTGTTTCTTCCTCAGCCTCCAATCAGATATGTTTTACGGGCCCGCGATCCGAGGCCAATGCGATCCGTCCCATATCTCGATGATCTTGGCTCAATCCGATCGCGTTAAACCACTTATTGAATCAACAACGGCCGTTTTCCTCTCCCGAGATTTCTTGAGTGCACCCCGTGTGTATGCCGCTCTATTTCTTTGTTTTGCGTTTAGCATGGCGAAAAAAAAAACAATTTTGACTTCGGTGCCGATTTCAAATGATGTGTCTGAATTTAAATGTTCAGAGGTGTTTTTATCTGTTTTAAAATCTTACCTCTTCCTCCACTCCCATTTTCTCCCAACACTTGTACCATCAACAGACATCACCACGTGACCCTGAATCCAAAACAAAACTCCCTCCCCACTACTATCATGTTAACTTTTCCTCCTCAAGACACTTCCATTGTATAAAAAGGACATGGACATTAGTTTACATGTCAATGTTACGAGGTGATAAGGGAACTAGCATTAGATAGGGAAGGGTGGAGGGCAGAGGTCAACCAATCGACCAATGAATGAATGAATGGCTTTTAATATAGTATTTTTTTCTGAAATTATTCACCGCAAGCAACGCGACGGGTTCGCACGTCGGCAAAACTCCAACGGGTAGATATAGGTCTACTTTAGTCAGCAATGAATTACTGCTCTAAGAGCAGCAGAAGAGAACAACTACTAGGTGGTAAGAACTCCACGTTATTTTCACTGTAACCTTAATCAAGGAAATGTTAACTGGCCTGGCGCATTATGCGGAGCAGCTGAGCTTCCATCGCGTGCTAATAAATGTTGTAAGTTTATCCTATAAAAGCTACGTCTCCTTAATTACTTCCTTGGATCATCATCAGTTATTTCAACTGATATTTTCGAACCCAAAAAGTGGAAAGCACACTCTTCGTGAAGGACATTAAAATAATTATCCGATAATACCACGATGTTTCACATTCACATAAGGCATTGTGGTCAGGAGTTGAAGATAATGTACACGGCAGTCAAGGTGTAGGACTCATTCTTAATGAGAGAGCTAAGTTGCTAGTAAGGAAGTACGAGTTAGTATACCCTAGATTGCTCTGGGTTCGCATGAAAGTAGGTATAAGGAGAGTTGTGATTGATGCGTGATATGCACCAGTGGATGGAGAGAGTGAGTGTTAAAGATGAGTTTTGGGAAAAACTGAGAGAGGCTTTGAATGAATATGATCCTGGTGAGAGAATAATTTTACTAGGTGACATGAATGGGTGGGTTGGTGTGAGGCGGAATGCATCTGAGAGAGTGGTTGGGCCTTTTGGTGACCCCCGAGTGAATGATAACGGTGAAAATTTGGTGAGTGTGTGCTTGGAAAAAGGATTGTTTGTGTCGAATACATGGATTTTGATTACATAGATTTTGTCCCAGCGTTTCCCAAAGTGGCTGCTACCACCCCTTGGAGGGCGCTGCTTTGAACTAAGGGAGAGCACTAAGAGACCAAGGGGCAGCATGGGTGTGCAGAAGGCACGGTCCTATAACACAACAATACCACACATACGTTTGGAATTTGAATAAACAAGCTCTGCATTGGATTTGAAATAAATATAAATGCACTCCTAATTGTTAAATCTTGATTTATGAAATAACTTCATTAATCATAATATGGGTTCTCCTCACAATATTATTTATTACACAACATACATTTTATATTACAATAGATATTATACAGTATTATAATTAAATATCTTGGAATTGCCTTAAATTCTGCTATATCGTGGGGAACACACATACAAAATATATGAGGCACAGCATTAAAGAAACTAGGTTTTGTGAAGCGTATAATAGGAAGGTCCTCGGATGAAAAAGTAAAAGAGTGGTGCTACTTCACTCTGGTTAGGCCACACTTCGGGCATTTGGGACCCTGGTCATAAAGATTTAACCAAAAATATTAATAAAATACAAAGAAAAGCAGCACGCTTCGTTAAAAACTGCTGCGAACGAACATATAGTGTTTCATAAATGTTAGAGGGATTAAGGTGGTAGCCCCTAGATACTCGGAGGCTGCACGCTAGGCTTAGACTGCTTGAGAAATTCAGAACTGATGTGTTTCAGAGCGACACAGAGAATGTTATCATGACGCCTCACTAAATCTCTAGGTCTGATGGAAGCGATCAAATAAGAGAGATACACTGCCGTGCAGATAGTTACAATAGCTCGTTCTTTCCGCGCACAAGTAGCGATCATGCCTATGTGGTGACTCGCAAGATATTATGTAGATGTAGATTCAAGTTTGAATATTGTCAAGTAGCCACGCTTTGCCTTTTATGAAATTGATCTGATGTATATCAAATCGAGAGTCGATACTGAAAATTTCCATTGTAAATGTAATGACTGCAATTTCACAAAATTATTCCACAACAACTAATGTAGGTATATAAGGCAATGGAATATTCCAGAACGTACAGCTTGAAACTTTTGCGCTAGAAATGTAAAATCTGGCTCTGTGGAAGAGAATTGTGGTTCACATGAAAAGAGCTAAAGATATTGTTTTTATTTCGCTATAAGTTTACACTCATCCCTGATGAGTATGTAATGTGAGCATTTTGGAAACAATTGTATTGAAAATCTAAGAAATGTGTACAAGTTACCCTGATTTCCATTTTCATTAATGGATTTGTTTATATGCACCATGTCTAAGTTAGTGACTCCACACGTGAGTGTTGAGTCCACTTCGTTAGTGACGAAGATTTCGAAGTGAGCGAAGACGAATCCAAAGCTGAAGATGATTCCGACGAAGCAATAGAAGACATGAAATGCAAATATTCAAGAAAATCGAGTGTGCGGGAGGAGAGAGGGACCAATCAGTAAAATTTGAGTGTAGTCAAGGAGAGGGAGACAGAAACCCTTAAGACATATGTCAGTGGCGGGTAAAGGGTATGGTCGATCGGGCGTCCCCTTAGTGGACTAGAATCGGGCTTTGTCATAATTTTCTCTAGGATATCAGGCATACTTCTTTCGTGAAATTCTTTAGAGATACATTCAAAGTCAAGCCTGGGTTTATTGATAATCAAGTTGTTGAAATATTAATTTTTCGGCAAAACAATTGCACGATTGCTAAATACGTAGATCAAGCTTTTTCAACAGAAATGCCGCGGCTATTCTGAAGAATTTACTCGATCTTAGAGGATTTACGAATAATCTAAAGTTGTTGAGAAAAAATGAGAAGGTCCATCTAAAGCGTAGATGGAGTATAAGTTTCAGGCTTAACTTTGTGTAAACGCGATTTCTCATAATTTCATGTATCGTGAATGATTTCTCATTATTTCCCCACTTTCCCCTTCCCCTCTACATCACTCCCTCCACCCACCTCCCGGTTTGAGTTTATAAGACTCTGAAATAAGAGAATTGTACCTTAAAAATGACATAACATTTCGAGACCATGGTCGGTAAAATAAAAAAGTGTGGAATATACAAAGCGAGAAATAATTTCAATTTCCTCGATAGAGTAGGAAAAAAGCTCAATAACATTTTTTCATGGGATATGATACGCGTCTCCATGGAGACTTGATTATAAAAATGAGAAATAAATACGCCTGGATTCCTTCAATTTCGCAAAGAGAAGTTTTATGTTCTCTTAATTGTTTAAAAAAATTAATTTACGAACAATGGCCAATAGGGGTTTACTAGATTGTAAAAAAAAACCTTCTGCTGAGATTCCATTTTCACTTTAAGGCGAAAAATCGGAGTCGGCTTAAAGATGGAGAGTATTTATTAAAGAAAGAGAATTTCAAATACGAAAAAAATAAAATTTTCCGCCATAAGTGATTCATATTTAATTCGCGGTCCTCACAGCTGCTGAAGAAAAAACTCTAATATGGCATGGCATGGCTATGGCATTTACTCTTGGCTAGGGAAAAATCTTGCTCCAACCAATAATTCACACTAATATCGTACTTACGATGGTAGGCTGTATTTTTTATGTGAATGCACATCTGTACCATGATAATCCATTGTTTCTAACGTTGTCTCTGCGACCCACTGCTACCACGAGCAGAAACAGGAATAATTACTAGCGATAATGAAAAAAGACGCTCATTAAGGTGTAGCAGATGGTGTTACTTCAACGGATAAGCATAGAAATGTGTAAATTGCTTGAAAATAACATTTCGAAAGCCTAAAAGCAACAGGTACTCCTCACCCCCTGCCACACCCCCTCGAGGTGACTTATAGTATACTCTGTACAACAAATAGTTTCACTTTTAGTTTCATTGCCTGCAATTCCTTAAACGAATAATCTCTTCGCATCGACCAAGCGAGAATACAGAGTCACTCCTATTGATATAGGGTGTTTTATTATGATAAAAATTATTCTGTTGGCATCATTTAGAAATCAAAATATTAACTGTCTAATGTCACCAGTTTTATTTTTCTTTAAATACCTAGTAGGGATAGAAGGGGAGGGGGAGCTTTTGATGAACTTATTCTCAGTTTTGGTTCACCAAACCAATATTTTTAAAAACGACTATAAACATTGTTTATCCTTTATAAGTTGCGTTCTTTCTTTTTCTCTGGTCTGTTTACTTATTTAGAAAGCGTATACATTTATCGTATGCTTTACTTATTTATAGTTTTATCAATTTTCAATTATATACATACTTGTTTTTTTTAACTTTTACTATCTTTACTTTCTCTTATATTTCTTGACTTTTAGAGTTTGTGAAGGTGCTTTGGGGCTTTCTATTTTAGCCCTGCAATATTCATTATTTCGCTTTCCTGCAGTCCACTTGTTCGTCGCGATGCCCTAACGAGGGGGGTGAGGGTAGCGCTCTGCCTCGTTCACACTATAATCCTCAAGTTCATTGGTCTGCATGACGGGGGTCCGAATGAGGCATAAATGAATCCGCCGCCGCTGGTTTGGGGAATTCATTTTCCACCTCCTAACGCTCCTATTGCTCCATTCGATTCATCAGGGATTCTTTCCTCCACGAGGTCAGCCGTGGTGCCCTACCCGTCTCTGGGGCCTCTCTCAGGAAGAAGTCGAACACTGTCGAACTTCGGAGAATCCATGGATGTGACGTAACAGCCTCCGAGTAATATTCACGTTTCAATAGAGGCGTGCAATTTCCGATCCGCTGCCGCTCGACACCCGACCGACCTCACCACGGGATGCATTCGACTGCTAAATGGATAGCTTCGTTAAAATAAGGCGAAAGCGGCGCGATGCTCACTTGAACTGCACGGGAGTGCGTGAGTCTCTCCCGACCCGATGCACGACGACCTTAAAAGCTCCCAAAAAAGCAATCTGAAAATACTGACTGCTAAATGGATAGCTTCGTTAAAATAAGGCGAAAGCGGCGCGATGCTCACTTGAACTGCACGGGAGTGCGTGAGTCTCTCCTGACCCGATGCACGACGACTTTAAAAGCTCCCAAAAAGAGCCATCTGAAAATATTTTGGGTTTAATTGGCATCGTTTTCGCTGTCGCTTACTTCGCCGCAGATTGCCCTGCCAACGGAAGGAACGCTGAAACACCAGGACTTACTATTACTCCACCCTAAGCTTCCCTCTGAGGTCACATTCAGACTGATGAAAGAAAAGACTAGCGGTGGCGTTTTCGAAGAAATGAGCTCCTTTCAAATTGTCAAGTCGTCGTCCGATCTTCTTCTCGGACAAAGGGGTGAAAGTGGAAACAGCTCTATGCTTTGCAAGAATCTACTTTTATTTTATAATAATAATTGAAATATTTTGTGGAATGTATGTACAATATTTCCCACCATTTCCTTTAATTATTTACAAACCTAGTAACTTTATCTCTATTTCAGTTATACGGTTTCAAGAGTGGTTATGAAGATGAAGTAATTTGTATTCGTGTAGCGTTCAACTTTATTTAATTCGCCCATTCTGCTGTTCACTGCCTTAGTCTGCAAGCGTTACTGTGAATGCATCGATATGAAATCGCTGTATTTACGGCGAATAGGAAGTTGATCATAACAATCAATTGACACATTTAATAGTGAGTGCACCCTTGTTACTGTAGCTATCATGGTTTCGCGTTCGGAATACGACTTCAATCGAATATATCGAAGATGACCATAATAAAGTGTTTCACCGTCCGGTGAGACCTACTTCAACCGAAAATAATTTGAAAACTAACGAAAATAATTGGAACGAGACGAAAAAATATTTCCCCCATAGGGGAACAATCTTATATCCTTCGGCAGGGCGGCACACTCTACAGTCGCCACGGCCAAAGAAGTCCGATGACAGTTCGACAAGTGGAAAGGGGCCAGGGAGCTCATAACGGGACTCACGTATCCTAGGGCCAATAGCTGAACCCCGTCACCACCCCATCCCCCTACCGACCCTGACGACGTCACATACCTTTCACTTTTCAGTCTCCCTGTCTCCCTTGAGTCTTATTTCGTGCGGTTTTCGGTGTCAAGTGCTTCAGTCTTTGGGTGTGTTGTTTGCGTATTATTGCAATTGTAATACTTACGCGATCAATCCATTCGCGCTTTTGGGTGTTCACCGTAGGAGTTATTTTCTACCTTCGGCCTTCATTCAAGAGAATGAGTGGAAAAAAACGAGGTCGTGATGCGACATTACGCTCGCGAAATGATCGTGTCCATCTACGAGTATTTTGAAAAAGAAAAGGTCAATGGTGGTCCAATAATTCCTGTCCTGTTACAAGAGTGATGGATAGAGCTGCCCAAGCCTGTCGGATTAGCTCGAAATCGGTTTCTAGAATCCTAAAAGAAAAATACGGTGATACCAACGATGAGAAGGAGCCAAGTGAGGTACTGTGGACACCCTCGAAGAAGAGGCCGAGAAGGAGTGGTAACCACTGCTCCATCTAAACCGACAAGTGTGCCGCGTTTTCTTGAGTTCATATGAGGCATGCTAAAAATAACGAATGAAATATATATATTACACAAAAACTAGAGCTCATTCAACCAAACCACGACAAATTCCCAGCAGCACTTGGCACTTGGAACGACATAAAAAATATGGCTTTCAAAAAGGCGTAGCATCGTCTCTCTTTGTCAGTATAACAAGATATAAAATAACATTACGAAATGCTATTTGTTTCGTACGGGTAGTATACTGGCGTTCGCTAGAAAAATTTTAAAATGTGAAAAGGATTTTGCCTAAAGTTTTCTCAATGTATTGCCATTGATAGGTGGGGGTAGTAGTGGGGATAGTAGGACTCCTGGAAATTTTTTTAATCTAGCGCAGGATCAGTCTATTATTCCACTGGTTGTCGTGCACTATCGATATTGTATATCCATACAACACTGGTTTTGAAATCCGTGCTTTGCATCTTTTGTTTCTAGGGCATAGAAAATCCCTAGGTCATTGTAATGGGTCAGTCGAGGTAATGAATCATTTATGGAACCCGTCATTCGGCGTTTAACCCGAGTACAGAGTGAAACGGAAATTATAGACTGCTTATTCGTACAATTACTTCGGAGTCAGTATAAGATAAACTACCATTTTTACTACAAAACAGCTAAAAATGACAATATGGAATATTTACTTAATTGAACGGGTGCGGACCGGAAGCAAGGGATTTTTGAAAAGTAGAAAATAATAAATTTGGAATTTGTTTGCAAAAGATAATTTTAAAAACAAGTTCGGAAAGTCAGATTTAAAAAAATATAAATATGTAAATTTTAAGAATTTATAAAAACTTTCTTTTGCTTTCTCAACCCTCGACAGGGTAATTAATTCAAACTAAAGAGTACAAATTATACCAATCGACGTTTCTGAATGAGGTGAACCAGAGACAATATCAATATTTAATATTTATGAAAACTATTTATTTCACTTTCATAAAGCTCTATTATTCAAGCTAGTAAATTTAAAAAATAAATTAATTGACGTCTTTTGATGAGGCGCGCCATCGCCTTCATAAATTTAGAATAATTATGAATACATTTTTTCTCCCTTTCAAATCTCTCTCTTGGGCTCAATATTCAAGCTGCTAGGAAATTATTCCGTCGAAGCGAGTGCCTCCAAAACTTCTTCGCCCTGCACAGAGCTCACGTCAGTCGAGGTAAGGAATAGCCCTGGTTGGCATTTCCTCCACTTTACGACCTTGCCCAGCGAAGGGTTGCCAAGTTTTCTAACTGAAAATAAGGGAGACTCAGGTTTTCTAACTGAAAATAAGGGAGACTCTGAAATTTGCTATCACGTTATACGATGTAGGATGTAACACTATACTATCGGATGTTTTCTATAGTATTTCAAATTTTAGATTTGATTTATGAGTACAATGGGATTCCGGTTCTAGAACATAGTACCAACATAAATTTACATACATGCACATTTTAGTATATGCTTGTAAAAATGATCTAATATTGGCAGCTATAATGCCAATGCACAGTTCTATATATCGCTCAGAATATTTTGATAATCGAAGTTGAATCGCTAAAAATAACAAAAATATTGCGCTTGAACCATACAATATTATATTAGAATGAAATACGGGAGTAATGTTCTTTTATACGTGAGACGGGAGACTGAAAAATATAAGGTCAAAATACGTGAAAACCCGGGAAATACGGGAGACCTGGCAACCCCAGCCCAGCGGGAGGACGGGCATTTTTATCGGCCACCGAGCAGAGAAAATCACGACCATTCAACCGTTAGCGGCCCATCGCATTGTATTTTTGCGGTCCACTTGTTGCTATCAAGGGTGATAAAAAAATTCGTTCTCACCACGCATGAGTACACCAATGGACTCCTTTCATTTGGCAGTGTTTTTTCAACTTTTGAACGAAGTTCTATGGTAAACCTTTGGTTCATTAGCTTCAAGAATACAATTTAATTGAATAAACCAACATACATGTTTATGTCTTTCACTCCATTAAATATGTCTTGGAATTATTTAATTAAAATTATTAATTAAAACATAAACGATTGCCTTGTATTTGGTCTCCAAATTATCTGTAGGGAAATCAGCACGCATTTCCAATTAAGAGACTTATTCATCTGGACTTCGCATATTTCTGAATACTTATTCGGCTGTTCGCGTCTCATCAATTCTAAATATCTAAACTCCCTCTCATGCGGCTGTCCACCATATTCAGCATCAATACTAATGTGTTTTGAAAAATTAAAAAAGAAATTTCCTCACACTATTCACGTAAAATTCCATTACACTTGTTGTCACTTAAATAGCCTGGAGAGTAATCAGAATGAGAGTCCACTTTGTTTAAATACATATCATATTACAAAGATTCAAACTCGCGCATTGAATATTTCCTTTACATTCGCCGAACTTGATGGATAAAAAATCCATCGCTGTGAATTATTTAATTTCAACTCGTGTAAGTTTTTGAAGTAAACCTGGATACACGGTTCTTTTCATACCTAGTAATCCTGAGCAAATAAAATAGAATACATATCTAATACTCCCGCTGAAAAGAACTTCCAGCATTACAAATCATAAGATAGCAAATTCCTAGGAGAGTCACCAGAGTTTAAAGCTGGGTTTTATGAGCGGAGCAACATGCCTATCTAATGTGAACAGAGCAAAGAGGAACTTACTAAAAACTACTCTTACTAAACTTACTAAAAACAGAACTCGGCATGTGTGAAAACGAATTTCATCACTTTGAAGCCGTACGAGGTAACTTATCTAATTATATATTTTCCTATCATACAATTAATTTTTCATTGGAATTAGTCTTGGTCAACCGCTCGCTTGGTTTCGATCAAAGATTATGTACATAATATTTGGACTGCCGTTCGAGATGCGTTTGATATTTTCCTGGCTCAATATTATAAATATCACCGAAATTTACGATAACCAGATAAAAAAATCATTCTATCTAGCTAATTTAAATATCCATTTCAATCATCATTGTTTTGCGATACCGCCATATGCTTATTATAGGCATTGCCCATTTTGCACGTGTCTTTCGGCAACAATGCCTCTGTCGGGTGGTTGCTTAGCTCCGAGAGGTAGCTCACAAGCTTTGGAGTGGACGACTTGTGTTTGAGGAATTGAGTTTCATAATTCGAGTGGATTTGAGATGCAACATCAAGAAATAAGTTGCGAGATATAAATAAAAAATTCGGAAAGATTGAAGACTCTGACGTACCACACATGAATCGGAAATTGGTCAATGCATCGCCCTAAGAACAATACGTAGAATATGCCTTCGCCAAATTCACAAAGCCTTTACGGTAAGCATTAAGTGGTTCGCCTAATTACGTAGTTTCATGAATATTTTGACATATCCGCAGCAAAATTTATGCTGGCCACCTAACCAACAATTTATTTACCTGGATCAACATTCTAGGCAAAGCCATATTGAAAGCTATGTACGTGCCGATCGTATAAAGCCAACCCCTTCTGTCAAACTTTCTTCAAGATGGGTTCAATTTGGCAACAGAATGTTCGGATGTGGAACGACTTCGAAGTCTCATGGAATTCTGAGCCGTTCCTAGCAACTTTAGTCGTAGCAGTAAACATTTTTGGCCAACGAGGAGGTGACTTAACTGTGTTGTTTGGACGACGAGCGGAGGGGGCCCACAGAATTCTTCTCTTCCTAGTGATTATACAGGTAATGATTATTCATGTTCCTTTTCTAACTGTTATCCACACAACAACCTGTGTCATCAGCTCCTACATGTGGCGTTATCAAAAGAGTTAAAGTACTCTAAGAAACATGATTCATTGTATTTTCAAAGGAAGCTATTACTAATGACGGGTATGTATTAGCAATAGGCAAAAAGAAGTATTGATAAATAGTGGAGTCCGAGGTCCAGAAGTACATGAGCAATATATTTTCTTAAGAGCAGTGGTGCATTGGTGATTTTAGGTATCGACCATTCGATTCTCAGCTCTAAATTTCCCTTCAAAATACATTTATTTAGTTTATTTAGCAGGTCGCTTTCTACTTGCTTTTGTTCTTCACTTAAAATATGTCGTTAAAGAATTACGCTATCTTTCTGGCGGCAAACTGGGTTTAACAGACAGAGCGACCCAAACTAAGTGTAATGAAAATCTCTAAATCGGAGATCGCTTTTTTGCAAGCTGTATGCCTCATTCTTACGCAGTAATTATTTTCCGAGACGAGCAGTAAAAAATTTAACCGTTTTTCGGGTGCCTTCGGCTCTGAAGCATCCCACATTCAATAAATCTTTCTCTTAGGCATGATATTCATTCCTTCTTGTTATTGCTAACTAAAAAAACCGTGAATATTCCGTACACATCACCTAATGCCAAGTTCCTGACAATATATCAAGCGTTCCTCGGGCGCCCGGTTGTCATCGAGTACTTTACCATTAAAAGTTCTCGTGTGCTTTCTGCTACATAAGCTTTCCTCGGGTGATACGGACATGATACATGCTTGCTGTCCGATTCGCCGAGCTCCTTGACTTCATAATTAATGTGGTAAAAGTTTAGTAATCGGATTTACAAACATTGAATGTAACTAGCCAGTAACTGGCTAACACACCTGACCGGCAATTGGGAGATCCGGGTTCGAATTCCGGTCAAGTCAAATGATTTTTTCATAGCGATTTTCAACCCTGGTGTATATGCACCCGTGCGAGTGACTTCGTACCACATCATTTGTTACACGCAATGTTTGGAAATTTGTCAATTTCAACGTTTTAATAACGACAATGTTGGGTTTATCCACCGCGACAGTGGCTTTGAAACCACGACTTCGTCTCATGTGCTACAATGTAGACTTGAGGCCTGAACATCTAGTTCGCATAAACCCCCCTCAAAATTCGCCTTGAAGGAAGATGGCTTGGTCGTGTAACTGGCTAACACACCTGACCGGAAATTGGGAGATCCGGATTCGAATCCCGGTCAAGTCAAATGATTTTTTCATAGTGAATTTCAACCCTGGTGTATATGCACCCGTGCGAGTGACTTCGTACCACATCATTTGTTACATGCAATGTTTGGAAATTTGTCAATTTCGTCGTTTTAATAACGACAATGTTGGGTTTATCCACCGCGACAGTGGCTTTGTAAGCACGACTTCGTCTCATGTGCTACAATGTAGACTTGAGGCCTGAACATCTAGTTCGCATAAACCCCCCTCGAAATTCGCCTTGAAGGAAGATGGCTTGGTTGTGTAACTGGCTAACACACCTGACCGGAAATTGGGAGATCCGGATTCGAATCCCGGTCAAGTCAAATGATTTTTTCATAGCGAATTTCAACCCTGGTGTTTAGTAATCGGTTTGAATGATCAATATAAGATGATTATCATCTACGTCAGGCTTCTTGGTTCAAATTAAACCTTGAAACTTTGGTATTACGCATCCTACTAATCGTTAGAGTTCATCTTATTTGTACGGCAGTTATATCAGCAATAGTTGCCAATTCTCTGCCTCTTGTTTGCTGAAGGCAATACCTTCTTTAGGGGATTGCCGTCCGGCGTTGGCGCGGTTTTAGGGCAATTCGAATTACTCCTACACCGCCGCGTATGAAACATAAGAGAAAATATCTCCTCATCGTGAATATAGTATTAATGATCGAGTTAAACCTCTAATTATCGCAAAGAATGCCATGCCTGGTTCGCATATGAGACAATACTTTACATGATCTACCATATGAATAAGCTCAGCACCCAAACAGTGATCTCTGTGCATTCGCATTGTATATTGTTCGTGCATTACGCGTAAGTTCTGGGGTTCTCCGTGACCATTTTTTTGTATTAATGTATTCATTAAATAGAAATTTCCAATGCTCAACTCGTATTGTAAATTTACTGCATAATGGACTACTGACTTAATCTATTACTATCAAACTGTCCCCTCAGTTCTTCATGTGATTATAAAAAGAAAGTATCATATTCGATGTAACCAAATCAGATAATTAAATGGCCGATGAATGCGTGTGAATTTACGTCACATAATTTGTGCGTTAATAGCGACCTTGTTTAGATGTGATTGTAATACCAATCGCTTTTCTCGGTGCTCATTTATAATTTATGAAGCTGATGAAATGAAGTAAAAATGCCTCTGTATTTCCTTTGGCGGCTATTTTCCACCTCGGGACGGTCCATAATTTTAACGCCCATTTCGTTCAAGGCGTACTGTAGCTTCCTCACTAGCCAGATGAGGAAGTGTTTGACATTTTAATAATTCGGGTGTAATTTGCTTTTTACAGAGTTGCTGAAGGTTCAATATTTTTTATTTTAGTTCCATATAACCGGAAATACTTTCTCATTGTTCGGAAACGCAAATTTTTCTGAAGCCTTGCGAATTGATCTGATTGAAACTACAGGGAACAAAATCCAGCGTTTAAATGATACCGTGGGATATATTGCCACCTAGTCATTATATTCAAACCGCGCTTACCCTGGTTACGAACATAACCAAGTTTGATTATGCGATCTTTCTTCATACTCTCTAGTTCATAACTTCTAAAAATAATGAATTGCGGAATTATGATCGATTTTTTATCGCAGATATACGATTAACACAGACCATTTTATGAGTTTTAGTAACGCAAGCAGGTTAAACATACGAAACCACGTAACTTAACGCGCAATCCATTAGTTAATAGGTTTCCGGCTATGACTACTGATAATTAACCTCCATATTATTTATCGAAATTGTGCAACAGAAAATTTTATCTGCATATAACTTTTAATAGTTACTTTCTTTGACTTTATCGGAGTTGAACATTTGGTATGTGTCATTCCAGGTGTTTCCAAGTGAACATAAACCCATACAGGGCTGCAGACGCAGGTATAATGCATATCCACTTTCCAGTGACATTAAAAAATACAGCAAGCATGCGATTATTAATAGGAGTGCCACGAATGTTTGGGAAACGGCTGTTAATCTATGCTAGAGAAACCCTTTGTATTTATATTTTATGAAACTGCAGGAATGGGCTGATATAATTGAGTTCTACGAGAAACATATTCGAGGCAGTAGGCAGCTGAGAGGAATATAAGCATTGAGCAGTAAATCAAATAACTAAAGCACTGCCTATCGACACAACGAGTTATAACTCTCTTAGGTAGTTCTAACGGCCTCTTATTCTCCGCGGAAAAAAATGACATGTCGAACTTATCCGTTCTGATATCTAGTTCCCTAATTTTATTCCCCTGATCTTATTCACCGTAGTATGCGGTTTATATTAAATATTTACTGTAAAACCTTGAGAAAGTAAATAGGTTTGGAACTTACATAAAAGATTGTCTTGATTTTAAGTGCGGGTCTGTGAGAGATACCTATCCCAGGAGTTGAGAAAGCCCAGTAACACAAACGATATCATCAAACGACCTTTTGCGTACTTAAACGATCTTCACTACTCGCGTTATAACTCGGTTTTTAAGCCAGTCTCTTACTAAAAACCCTTATTCTAGACGCACACTAATATAAATGAGGCCTAGCGTGAGAAAATACGCTGATTCCCCTGACTTTGTTGTCGCTTTCAATGTACTCTTTTAAGAAATATCAATTAACGGCTAGCTCGGCAGGGTATTTCCCGATTGTTTGCCCAACGAGAAATCATTTATCAAGCTACACTCCGAGGCGTCAAAAGGATTCTACAGTCTCTTATTGGCTACACGGACCGCATTTCCTGTAATGAGGAGTTTTTCCTTCTCAAGAAATTCATCAAAACCTTTTATTTAAATTTCTTTTTCAAGTCAAGCTGCCGTTTAGGGCACCAGTCTTAGATTGCCTCGAGTTCCATCATTGGCATTTTTTTGTTGTGGTCGCGGAATTTTCTGTACACTACCATGTATTTAGGAAGAATCGAAGCTTAACGTCAACTACTTCACCGATATCGATAATATACTGAAGATCCATAAAAAAATCCCCCCCCCCCCAATCGAGACACTCGATGTGACTAACTTCGTTACAGATGGCGCTGACTAATACAACCCTTCGTGCGCGATCCCTTAAGGTAGTCCGAGCGAGATAGTTCCCTAGTCATAATAAAGACCAAATTCGAATTATTAGTTTAAATTTCACCAGCTGGAGGACACACGAATTAAATATTGCATGGTGAAATAATAATAATAATGTCAGAAATGGTAAGCAATTAAATAAAAATGCCAGTATAAGCCATTAACTTGACTCATTTTTTTCGCGCGGTGCGTTTGAAACTCACTCAAAACGGAAGGTTATTTGTGATACCCAAGAACCTATTGCGGTGACAATATGATTAATTTTCAAATATAGTTGAGGAAACGTACAAAGTACACGCTGTTAATTTTTTTGACGACATATAAGTGTTAGAAATCCCTCATTTTGTAAATAACTTCTCTCTGGAGTGCATACACGGACCATTTCCCATGTAAAATGGCTGGTATATTTCGGCCAATATCTCCGAAAGTAATAAGGTAAGGGGTTGAATTTTTTGTGTCATTAGAAGGGTGAGATATTTCTCTTTAAAATGAGACCAAATTTATTGATTTAAAAAAATAATATTTCGATCAAACTACCTTACGAATTCTCTCATACAGCACATTACATCATCATCCAACCCGATGATATGAATTTTATAGCTAATTTTCAACGTGACACTTTATCAAATGCCAATTTAGAGCAAATAAAAATAACGACCACGGGAACTTTATCTTCAATCGAAACTGAAATACCTTGGGCAAAAAGAGTCAACTGAGTTTCGCAAGATCTTTCTTCTCTGAATCGTGCAGAGTTTTTCAAGCGAGTTCTGCTGTCTCATTACCGAGCTTACGATTATATGCTCTTGGATGTTTCAGAGATAGATATTAGGGATAACTGACAGTAATTCGATATCATTTCCTTATCACCATTTTTAAATAGAGGCGTGACATTAGCATTTTCCAGTAATAGGGCATTTAAGGATCTTTGATGTACCAATTACATATTACCTGCGAGTTGGGAGCTATTTATGAAGCAAATTATACATATACGCGAGCAAGTCTGTCTTCTAAATATCCATATTTATTACAACTTGGCGATTTTATAGCCGATTTTGCTGCCGTTTTAGCATTCTCCCCATTTGAGACACTCGATGTCACTAACTTCAATACAGATGGCGCAGACTAATACAACCCTTCGTACGCCATCCCTTAAGGTAGTCCGAGCGGGATAGTTCCCTAGTCATAATAGAGACCATATTAGAATTATTAGTTTAAATTTCACCAGCTGGAGGACACACGAATTAAATTTTGCCTTATTAAAGGTGCAATAATATATGACAGAAATGGTTAAGTAATTAAATAAAAATATCAGCATAAGCCATTAACTTGACTCATCTTTTTTCGAGCGGTGCGTTTGAAACTCACTCAAAACGGAAGGTTATTTGTGATACCCAAGAGCCTACTGCGGTGACAATATGATTAATTGCTCGCGGTTTGAACGGTTAGGACGTAATTTGTGACAACTTGTCGCAAATGTAGCCTAAAATCTCTACTTTGGCGTCGAACAATTATAGCGCCTCTCTTTTTCACACAACAAATATACTGCAATAACAAAATCGGCAATGGGAAAAAGTCGCGGATTCCATAGGCATTTATGATTAGGCCATACCTGTACATAGTATCCGGCAAGCCAACTAAACGAAGTTTGGCAGGTAGAAAGTTGTAAATAAATATATATCGTGGATATATTAATAATTTGACTTTCGCGGTCCATGGCGCTGTTATTTTGGAGTAGATCAACTCAGGATTTTAAGAAAAGTAAATGTTTCTCATCCTTCGCCGGAGACCTAGTCAGGGCTGATGAATGTTCCCTTTTCACGCATCAAATTTCACACTTACAAGGGAGTGAGAGGGTCCTGATCTAAGACTAAAGATTCGTCAGTCGTAGTTTGCAAGTATTAAATTTGAAGCGCAAAAAATGGTGCCTGTTATATATTGGATATTTTTCATTCGTTCACGGTGTGGACATCGCCAATTAGCGTCACCGTATTTTCATAACGGTAAAAGCATACTTAGTTTCCGTATTGAAACGGATTCAAGTATTAACTGTCCAGTATATAATTTATGTGGAGATACACAGAAAGGTTCATTCCCGTGGTCTACACAAAATGGACGCATAAAATATGAATTCATTGCTTACCTGCGAAAACCTCTAGTGGTACCTAGTTATGAAATTCCTGTAAATACGTTATCATAACGATCACTTTAATAACTAGAGAAAACGATTATGTTCGAACCTTCACCGCTGTTTAAATCAGTTAATATTAATACATCATGTTGAGTAACACTACAAAAGGTCCACATTCACACAGCAGAGGGATATTCTCCGTATATTTCTGGAATATTCTCACGAGAATACTGAGATATCCCAGTGGGATATACTTAATATTCTCAGAATATTCCTAGGATAATCCTGGGATATCTCATTCATCCACCCTGTAGAACTACCATAAAATCACATGATTATTTCCATGGATATTCCCAGCGGGTTATTCTTGGAATACTCCCAGGAGGTAGTCATGAAAAGTCCCAGGAGGAATATTACACGAGCATTTGAATGCGGGGAATATCCATGGGCGTAGCTAGGGAATTTGGCTGGGGGGGAGGGGGGGCATGGGTCCAGCGCGGAAATCGCGGTTGCTAGCGCTGCGTGGCGCGTGGTCGCCACAATTTCGAATTTTCAAATTTTTATGGGGGATGAGGGTGCACGAGCCTTCTTGGGGGGCGCTCCCCCCACCTTCCCCGGGACCCCTCTAGCTACGCCCATGAGAATATCTCGTGCTTACCTGCCTTATAATATTATTTTGCATCGAAACATTTCATAACACCAAAAATATCAAAGTTTCAAATTATATACTTATATTCTTATTTACCATAAATGTGTTTAATAATTTATTTCCTTCACGGTATGATTATCATACGAGTTAAGAAACTTGACGTCACTTCTCTTACTTCACCACTTGAGGCCCCAATATGTCTGCCAGTTGCTTTCATATTAAACATGGACGAAGTTGTATATAATTACTCGTAAAAGGTAGATATGTCACAGTTACTTCATAACTACATTATTTCCTTCGAAGTAAATACCAACGACGATCGCTCCAATCAGACACAATTTTTCTCAATATACAAAAAGGGTATGGAATCAGCATGATATGATTGATGGGAAAGTACAAAGAAAAGATCTCCGACATTAGCAAAGACATATCAGATTATAGTAAATTTATTCATTATAGTGGCACACCACGCGACCTGTAATAATACGCGGCTAAGAAAAATAATCAAAACTTACTCTTTCTCCGGCTCCATCCTCTTCTTTGCCTTATTCAGGCACTTTCTCATAGGCACCGCCGAAGCATCAAATTACTGCTTGGTTGCTCCTAAAAGTAAAACAACAAATTCAATGCTGAAGGTTTGAAAATTCAAAGAACTAATAAAAAACTGACACATGGGAATGAATTGCATTTTAAAATAAACACTTCAAAATTCTTGTTTCGATGGACATTTTTATACTGAGTTAAGCATTCACCACCTTATTCTTACTTCCCTTCCATGAGTATAGCTCTGCCACTTCATTATAAATAGAACACCAGACATTATCCAATAAATGTCATTTCTCACCATACGGACCCCAATTATTTCTCAAGATCCACCCGTAAGCATAAAATCATTATTAATAAATTTCACTAGCTACGATTACATTTGCCTTTCCCTCGAAACATATCATGTTAGGACTAATGCACAGATCTACATCTGTCTTAGTTTGGCCAGTAGAATTGCCAAAAATCAATCATTAACCAAATAGGGGGAGAAACACACTATTAATGTGCAGAATGCTACAGGGCCGCATTTACAGAAAACATTATGGAGGCATTAGGTTCTCAACCTTCTTAGCATTAGGTTCTCAACCTCTTTGCACCTCGCTTAACGAGGGATATAAATAATATGGAAGCAAATCGACCGGGTGGGCTGATACTAATTTTTCCGTTGGTATATTCAGCACAAAAATAACCTTGAAAATGAAGAGGTTTCCATCGGCTCAACAACCAAAGTGCGAGAATAAACTTATGGATTCGTTGAGATGGAGACACCGCTAAAACGGCATATTTGCGAATTAGTGTTTTCTATCCCCTTGTCTTTAGCTCAAAGTCAGACTCCTGAATTTAAGCAATACAAGAGAGGTTTTGCGACATGCCTATTTAAATCCACCCTTCCCCAAGGCTTGGATGCTGCGAAACTTCGGCGTAAAAGGTGAACAAGCCGACACACACAATGACTTCATAAGAAGAAAAATAAGGATCGCAAAAGTCAGTGGGGTAAATTTCTGAGATATTATCGTGCAGAAAATAAAACAATGAGCCTAATCGAAGGAGTGGGTGTTTTGAGAGAAAATCGCGTTTTAAGATTTCAAAATAACATTTCATTTCGACTCAGCATAGGTGACGGCGACACACATGCAAAGGAGATAGGGAAAGGTAGAAAGCACTCACAAACGTATTCGTCAAAAACGTGGAAAAGATCACCAACCACTCACACGCCCTTTTACATTCGTGGGGGTATATCGTGGGGATTACACATACAAAACATATGTGACAAACCATTAAAAAAACTAGGTTTTGTTAAACGTATAATAGGTAATGACTTAAGATTTTCCCGGTGTATTATATTTAAATATCTTTCTCGGGCTTCGCACCGGGTAATGTTTTCATAATCCGCCGACGTTTCGGAAAACGACTTGTTTTCCATTTTCAAGGCACGTGTTATTTCCGCCGTGACCACTATAACACTCATTATAGTGGTCAAGGCGGAAATAACACATGCCTTGAAAATGGAAAACAAGTAGTTTTCCGAAGTGTCGGCGGATTATGAAAACATTACCCGGTGGGAAGCCCGAGAAAGATATTTAAGTATAATAGGAAGGTCCTCGGATGAAAAATTCAAAGAGAGATGCTACTTCACTCTGGTTATAGTCCAGTCTGTGGAGAGAAAAAAGGGTCATTTATGACGTTGTCTTGATACAGGTTAAGAATAGTCAAAAGTTGTAGGAAAGGGAGAGTTATATATATCTATATATTTTTAAACTTCGAACTAGACGTTATAAACAAATTACAGGGGTTCAAAGTTGGCTAAAAACGATTTTTTTAATTCTACAAGCCAAGGTATTCACTTTAGGAAAAAATGTTTCAACTGTTTTTTGTAGACAATTAAAAAACGCATAATTTGAGCTATGGTAAGTTTTTTTTCAATAATTATTTATTGCAAAAACTTTGAAAAACCCCCCAAAATGGCGTTTTTTTGCATATCAATTATGTATTGCAAAAATGACTTTTTAAATACTTTTTTGCTTTGTGATTAAGGCCCCCATTATGACAAAAAAAATAGAATTTATAAAGCCAATTTGGTTAATTTGTTGCTGAGTTATTCCATTTGTTTATTAAAAACATGTCTAATGTTCAATGCTGTAACTTTTTATTGGACCAACATACAGGGTCGCATAAAGGCTCATTCTCTTCGTAAAAGTCCAAAATTTAATAATATTAAAGAAAAATTGAAAGGAAAATTATTTTCAACCCCTCAAATAACGCTTACAAAAAAAGGGCGTTTTTTTATAATTTTACATTTATAGCATTTCAGCTGGAAGTATTAATATTTTTTACAAACTAACAATGTCATCGTTAATAAAATTTGAAGCTATCCCAGATTTAAAAAAAACATCGAAATTGGTTCAGAACTTTCCGAGATACGAGATATTTTTCCAGATGCAGATTTGAAGTAGCCAACTGAGTTTTCTCTCGCGCGCGGGAGAGCACGTCGCGCTACCCCCACCACCGCGGCCGGCCGGCCTTGTTTTTCTTCGCTATACTTCATTCATGTTTTTTAACACTTACAAGTCAATATTTTGTAAATCTGACAATAGATATTGAAAATATGTCTTTGAGGTCCAAATGCCGTCGGATTTATTTATTAATTGTTATAAACAACGGAGCAGTGATTAAAAAAAAAATTCTTATCTCGGTTGCTATTGGTCGAAAAACAACTTTTTTTTTAAATTCTTCGTTTCGACCTCAGCTACTCAAACCTTGAAGAAAACATTATCTACAGTTTATGGGGGTGGCCCCAGCTTCATTTATTTATAAAACAAAAACGCCCTTTTTTTGTAAGCGTTATTTGAGGGATTGAAAATAATTTTTTTTCAATTTTTCTTTAATATTATTAAATTTTGGACTTTTACGAAGAGAATGAGCCTTTATGCGACCCTGTATGTTGGTCCAATAAAAAGTTACAGCATTGAACATTAGACATGTTTTTAATAAACAAATGGAATAACTCAGCAACAAATTAACCAAATTGGCTTTATAAATTCTATTTTTTTTGTCATAATGGGGGCCTTAATCACAAAGCAAAAAAGTATTTAAAAAGTCATTTTTGCAATACATAATTGATATGCAAAAAAACGCCATTTTGGGGGGTTTTTCAAAGTTTTTGCAATAAATAATTATTGAAAAAAAACTTACCATAGCTCAAATTATGCGTTTTTTAATTGTCTACAAAAAACAGTTGAAACATTTTTTCCTAAAGTGAATACCTTGGCTTGTAGAATTAAAAAAATCGTTTTTAGCCAACTTTGAACCCCTGTAATTTGTTTATAACGTCTAGTTCGAAGTTTAAAAATATATAGGTATATATAACTCTCCCTTTCCTACAACTTTTGACTATTCTTAACCTGTATCACGAAAAAACCTTCAAATTTCCTTACAGACTGGACTATTAGGCCACGCCTCGAATACGCCGCGAGCATTTGGGAACCTGGTCATAAATATTTATCCAAAAAAAACTAATAAAATACAAAGGAAAGCAGCGCGCTTCATTAAAAACTGCTACGAGCGTACATATAGTGTCTCACAACTCTTAGAGGGATTAAGGTGGGAGCCCCTAGAGACTCAGAGGCTACACGCTAGGCTTAGGATGCTTGAGAAATCAAGAACTGATATTTTTCAGAGCGACACAGAGAATATTATCATGACTCCTCACTACATCTCTAGGTATGACAGATGCGATAAAATTAGAGAGATATACTGCCGAACAGATAAGTACAAAAACTCTTTCTTTCCGCGTACAATAAGCGACCACAATATAAACTGAGCTCCACTAAATACACTCCTATTATACATGTCACCATTTCATCTCCCAAAAACTTACCATCTTTACCTTTCGCTGGTGACCTAACACTCCCTGCCACATGCCCATGCAGCGGCTCGCAGGGTATTATGTAGATGTCGATTGTTATCGGTAGGTGACACATTCGTTGAAACACACAGCTTTTCGTACAGCGTAGTAACTATTAAATGTCCTCCGAAACGTAGCTTTAGACTTTAAACCCTGTTTCACCTCCTACGAATTAGAGAAGTAATATGTTAAATCCAAATTCAAAACTAATTGATTAATGCCGAGAGTGTCATTCAATTCTAATTATTAAATCCCTAATTTAAAATAAGTTAATTAAATTATTGACTAGCCTGCAATGTTCAAATTGGTATTTTTAAAGATATAATTGAATCATCTAATAATACGATATGCTGCGCTCCCAAAGAATTTCCTCAGATACAAACACGAGCGTAAAACTATCGGATTTCGAACTCGATTCAGGTTTAGACTAAAATAATTGCTACGTGAGATTTGACACCAATGCCAAAATTATTCTGAGGGAACATTTGGCCCTTTTGCTTTGTGCTCGCCCTCTTAAGGTAGTTTGAGCGAAACGTCATTTTACGTAGAAAACAATGAATTTGGTCTCAGTTTAAAGAAAAATATATCACCCTTCCCTTGGTACTAAATATTCAACCCCTAACTAAATTACTTTCGGAGATAATTGTCAAAAACTACCGGCCCTTACATGGGAAATGGTACGTGTATGGACTCGAGAGAGACCTTATAGGGAATAAAAAAGGGTATTCCCTACACTTAGGTTTCGTCAAATAATCAACAGTGTGTAATTTTTGTGTTTTATCAATTATTTTTTAAATTAATCATATTGTTACCGCAGTAAATTCTCCGTGATCACTATAAACCTTCCGTTTTGATGGAGTTTCAAACGTACCGCATGATAATAATGAGTCAAGTTAAAGACCTATTTCGATATTTTCATGTGATTACTTACAATTTCTGTCATGTAAAACTATATTATTGCTCCATTAATATTAATGCAATATTAATTTGAGTGTCTCACAGCTGGTGAAATTAAAATGTACAATTCGAATATGGTCTCTATTATGACTAGGGAACTATCTCGTTCGTACTACCTTAATTCCTCGGGCTCACCGCCTGATTAATTCCGTCAAAGCGAGTGCCTCAACAAATTATTCGCCCAGTAGAAAGAGCAATTCCTAACCGCTGACATCGTTCGCGGTTAGGAATTGCACAGGTAAGCGATTCCTCAGTTTTACGACCTTGCCCAGCGGGGGAACGGACCTTTTTCTCGGCCACCAAGCAGAGATAATCCGCCACCCTTCAACCGTCTGCATCCCATAACTTTGTACTCCTGCAGCCAAATTATTATTATTAGGGTGTAATTGGTAGTATCAGGCATAACTTTGTGGAATCTGTTAAAATTGAAATGACACCACTTAACGCTTTTATTGGGCAAGGGCCTAGCCTCATTGAATGGCGAGTTCTCGTAAGATCACTGAAGTTAAGCAATGTTGGGCATGGACGAGGGCTGGATGGGTTCATACCTTCACCGTGGCGCTCTTGTCCCGTCTGCATGTGGCAAGCAGGCTAAACATGGGGTAGGCACAATGGACCATTGAAGGTCTAAATGCCCGGGCTCCTGTAGAAGGCTCCCCCTACTAACACTACTAACTAACTTGGCTATTCCACCTATCTTTATTTTCTACGATCCGGGTTTCGACATTCGACGTCATCTTCAGGTAAAACCGTGGTATCAACCTTCAGGTATATACATGGAATAAATTTAAGTGCTATCATTACATTATTAGGGTGAATAAAAACCTATTTGCTCTCATCACGTTTATAAGAACGCCAATGGTTTCTTTTCATTTTACTGAGCGATTTCTGCTTCTGAACGATGTTCTACTTCTAATATTAGGTGGCGACTTATAAATAGATACACCCATAAGGACGATTTTATTTTCCACTCCAGGGGTATTTTCTTGGCATTATTGACTTTAACCAATTACTCATAATATTATGAACGATTTCCTGGCTTTTGGTTTCATCAGTACACGAATTGATTTGCTGGGAAATCAGCACGTATTTCCAATAGAGAGAAATTCCACGCCTATTTATGAGGATATCCAATTCATCTTTCACGTCTTTTGCATTAAAATTTATTAATCCCTCTCCCCCTCGCCGGTCCACCATGTTCAGCCTCAATAAGGATCTATTTCAATTTTTTTTTAATTAATCACCGCATACTACCCACGTAAAAATCTACGATGATTCTACTTGACATGCCTAGAGAGTATTTAAAAAGCAGTTTCACTCAGTTTACTTACAAATTATCCTGAGCAATTAACTAACTTTAGGGAATAAAAAGTCCTTCACAGTTAATTAATTAGTTAATTTGGATTCACCTCCTGTACCGTCTAAGTCATTGAAGGAATCCCAGATACACAGTCCTTTCAACAGCTTCTAACCTCGAGCAATGGAAGAAGAACGGAAAGTATTCTAATGAAAGCTGAAGTGAATTTCCAACAGAAAGGAATCTTGAGAAGAAAAAGAAAGGAAAATATCACCTCCTAGAATGGTTGGTCACCAGAGGGTAAAAGCCGGAGTTAATGAGCGGAATAGCAAAAGTAACGTGAACAGAAAAATAATTATTGCACTTACTAAAAGCAATTACCCTGAGCATGAATGAAATCACGATTTTTTGTTCTAGACGTAAAATGGATTAAAATTCTGGCCTCTAAATAAAAGAATACATACATAACAATCACGCCGTTCCCTTCCGGGGTAGGCACAGTCACAAAGTTTCACTCATAAATACATAATTGTACAACTAACTCTGCTTAAATAATTTCCTCCATACTGACCTATCATTGCAAACCTCTTACGCTGCATTTACCCCCACACACGCCCTCCTGTTTTTAATACTCCTAATATTCCTCCTACTAAGAATTTCCTCAACCACAACTTTCTTGGCCTACCTCTCGCACCATTCATTTTACTCTCATATAGAAACAAAGTCATGGCTCACCTTGGCGTTAACATTAATTTCAGCAGAATTGCGACAAAGTATATTTTACTGTGGTCCTTTCCCCGCCTTGCGAGTTCTCCCGGGTTAAACAGGAGTCAGAGGCAAGAACACGTCAGAGAATAGATAAAAGGTTATTTTTCTACGCTAGATACAATGAAACATTTTTACGCCTGTCTCATAAGATGAACGGAAAAAGACTTGAAAAACAGTGGCACCACTGGCACTCATTTGAGAGATTTTGTTACCGCGAATAATATCCAAAGTTTATGTTGGATGAAACATGAATTTCAGAGGGGAAGAATGGGCAACCTGAAGGAACACTAAATACAAGCGAATATATTAGAAGGAGAAATCGATAAATATTAGTTCCATGGAATGTCGACCCGGAATATCTCCGGGTGCATTCCCGGATATATTTGCTTTTGTGCCATATAAAAGTCCTGCAGTCTCAATAAGAAGGATAACTGGCAGAGTTTTACTTTAATTGGGAGTTGTCCTCTTAAAATTTTCCGAAGAAGTGGACGCCCAAAAAATCAATGGAATCATTGCATAACGGCTGTGAACTTAAACATAAAGGATAGTTTTCTTTGTCTCAGGTGCCTAACTTGACTAAATCACTGAAAGCTGCATTACTCAAGGCCTAGGATACCTAGATTACCTAAGCGAATGATACCATGTCACACGGGTCAGTTGTTCATCTGATTTCACCTTTTTGTCCCCCATGATATTTGGCGAATCAACCAGAGAAAGTGATTCGCAGAAATAAATCTACCACCTTGTCACACAAATCCTAGCGTGATTCGAAACAAAAGCTTTTGCCATATGACTTGGATTGCCATGCGTGCTATTCGAGATGCGTCTGAAATTGTCCAGGATCTTTACTATAAATATCACCGAAATTCATGACAACCGTGCAATAAATCTTTCAACATAGCTATTTTTAATATTTGCACTTCTATCCTCAGTGTTTTGCAATGCCGCCATATGCCTATAAGCATTGCCCATTGAGCACGTGTCTTATACCGCAACAATGCTTCAGTCGGGTGGTTGCTAAGCTCCGAGCGGTATCTCACGAGCTCTCGAGTTGGTGACTTGTGTTTTCAGAAATGAGGTTCATGAATGGAGTGGATTTCAGATGCAACATCAAGAAATACGCTGTTTGATATAAATATGAAGTTCGGAAAGACTGGAGACTCCTCTGTACCACATATGAATCGGAAAGGGACCAATGCATCGACCTCAGAACAATACGCAGAATATTTCTACTCGAAATTCACAGTCTTACGGTACGCATTAAGTGCAATTACGTAGTTTCGTGAATATTTTGAGATATCCGCAGCAAAATATGTTACGACAGCCTAGTCAACTATTTATTTCCCTGGTATAAAGCTTTTGATCAAGCCATATTGAAAGTTATGTATTACGAACTGTTTATATTAAGCCAATCCCTTCTCTCTATACCTTTATAGATGAGTTCCAACTGGTAATAGAGTGGAAGGAGTCGTGAAACGACCGGAAACGACATCGAAGACTCCTGGAGTAGATGAACTTAAGTTTCTTAAAGTTTATGCGGCGCAGCAAATATTTTTGACCAACCGGGAGTTTGCCAAATTGTGTTTGGACGACAAGCAGAGGCAGCCTGCGGTGTCCTCTTCTTGGAGAGACTACCGGTAATGATCTTTTTCATTCCATCACTAAGCGTTTGTTTTATTGATCCAAGTTAGTCATTACTTTTCTACATAAATGCAGTTCTTCATGAAAAATTCGTTCAGAAGTTCTATTGGCTCAATTCAAATCTCCCGCAACAGTCGAGTTGACCTACTCCCATTGGGTACGTCTGTCGAAAGTGTTAAACCACTGTAAGAATGGTGATTCTCTGCATTCGTAAAGACAGCTTTTCCCAACAACAGGGAAGTAAAACCAAAAAGTAACATGAAGTAGTACTGAGTTTGTAGTTTTGGTTTCTCTTGGTATGCATTGATTTCTCTTGTGTCATACGGGCAAAAATGTGCAAAAACTGACCGGAGGAGCGCCGTAACCGTTAGCAGGGAAAGCCGCGAGTGGAGCGGGTACTACAAAGGCTGGTAACTTTGCATTCTCTTTTCAACTTACTCATAACGCTCATGACAGTCACAAAGTAGCCTCGGACGGCCGAAGTCATGATGGACGGCTGAAACTGAATAACGTTGGCCCATCAATGATCATCAATACGGACTCAGCGATACAAACTGGACTATCGGTACTTGAAATGTGTGAGGAGTATATGGAAGGGAGCATGAGTTGTTGAATGAAATGAAGGAGAGACGAATGGATGTTTTGAGTGCATGTGAAACTAAGCGCAAGGCGCGGGATGTTGTTACTATAGATGGCGGTGGTCTGGCCCTGTGGTCAGGAGTTGACGATAATGTACACGGCAGTCAAAGTGTAGGACTCATTCTTAATAAGAGAGCTAAGTTACTAGTAAGGAAGTACGAGTTAGTATCCCCTATATTGCTCTGGGTTCGCAAGAAAGTGGGTATTAGGAGAGTTGTGATTGTGGCGTGCTATGTACCAGTGGATGGAGAGAGTGACTGTGAAAGATGAGTTTTTGGAAAAACAGAGAGGTTTTGAATGCATGTGACCGTGGTGAGAGAATATTTGTACTAGACGACATGAATGGCTGGGTTGGTGAGAGGCGGGAAGCATCTGAGAGAGTAGTTGGGCCATTTGGTGACCCTCAAGTGAATGATAATGGTGACAAATTGGTTATTGTGGACTTGGAAAAAGGATTGTTTGTGTTGAATACATGGTTTAAACATATGTATGCTTGGAGAATACATATGTATGCTTGGCAAAGGAGCGATTGTGAAAGCATGATTGATTTTGTTGTGTATGATGAGAGATAGAGGGAGTTAGTGTGGGACACGAGAGTGATGAGGGGTGCTGAATTTGGAACAGACCACTATTTGGTACTCTCCAAAGTGAATCTGGGCAGAAAGTGGATGTCAAGGAAGAATGTTGCACGTAAGCAGTTGAGGGTAAAAGTGAGGAGATTGCTAGACGTGACGTAAGAATGCAGTATGGATGCATGGTTGAGGATGCTCTATCCTTGAAGCAGAAAGAATGGGATGAGTATATCAGAAACGATAATTTGATGATGCGTGGGAGTGTTTAAAAGGAGTGATCGTAGAAAGTGCTGAAAGTGTATGTCGGAAAGGAGTGGTAGGAAGAATGAAAGGTGATACTTGGTGGAATGAAGAAGTGAAAATTGCAGTCAGGGAAAAGCAAGAGGCGTACAAGAATGATTGCTGACAAATCTGACGAAGAGCTTACTAAGCCATGTCAGATTTACAAAAAGAAAAAGAATGAATGCAAAATCACAGTGAAAGAGAGCAAGTAGAGAATGCATGCGGATGAAGCTAGCAAGATGCAGAGCGATTTTGAAGGCAATAAAAAGCTGTTTTGGAAGTGGGTAATAAGGGCTAAGATTGGTGAAGGCAGAGGAATGAATGAGGTAAAGACAAAATTTAAGAGATCATGTGGGATGAGAGCAATCGCAGGGACTGATGGAGGGTGTATTTTGAAGAATTATACAATTATGTTGCAGGCACAAAAGATGAGCCTTGCAAAGTAGAATGTGATGATGGAAAAGAGATCAGTGAGAATGAGGTCAGAACAGTTATGAGAGCATTGAAAAATGGGAAGTCTGCAGGCGTAGATGGGAAATCCAGGGAAATGTTGAAGTGTGGATGTAATATACTCACTTGTCAGCTGAGTGAACTGTATAATTTAGTCTTACAGGCTTCTGTTGTTCCAGTGAATTGGAAGAATGCAATCATCTTCCATTGTACAAAGGGAAGGAAGGAAAGGCAGAATATAATAATTAAAGGGATATTAGTTTATTGAGCATTCTGAGAAAAGTGTAGAGCAAAATTTTTATCAAAAACTGAGTAATATTACTTCTGACAAAATATAGGGTGTGAAGTGTGGGTGTATGCCTGGGGGAGGATGTAGTGACCGGGTGACCAGGACTATAGTGACAAGCTTTTCGTGCTTCAGCAAGTGATGGAAAAATGTATGGGTATCCGAAAATAGCAAAAATAGTGCCTATGTTGATTTGGAGAAGGCATACGGCAAGGTCAATAAAAAGAAGTTGTGGAAAGTTGCAAAGGACTATGGAGTAAAGCCAAGGAATTTATCGCTTTCTTTGATTTGATTAAAGTTAAATAAAAAAAATTCATAGAGGAATCAAAAGAGGAATAACAAGATTTACTGTCTTACTAGCCATGTCCAGTTATTTCCTGGACCCTGAGTTTTCATTTAAAGATTAATGATGAGACTATCTAAGCAACATTGGAAACGACACCTTACGATCTGACAGGTATGATTATCTTGATACATTAATAGCCTCAGTCATACTTTTATCAAGCAGGATATCAGTTGAAGCCAGAATGAGGAACGCCACCACATTATGCAGATGCATGTCTTATATATATACATGCTCATGATTTACAAACAAGAAATCCACCACATACACTATATACTTATAGTTTTCCTAATATGCTAGAGGCTAACGCTTTATCACTAATTTTGGAAATTCATAAGAAATATTACAAAGAGCTAAACCATATTCCCTGGACGTATGTAATATTTATGATACCTAAACATGTGCAAGATATGGTTTCTTTATAATTATTATATTTCCCTTAAAATATAGATATTTTCCAAATTAGTACACCTTGATTCAAAACATTGCTTAGAATGATATACAACTGAGCCTTCCTATTATATTTACAGGAAAAAACCAAACATCAGGCATAAGAACTATGTGATTTTCTAAGTCAGACTAGCCGGGTCAAGTTATATCCCTAGCCTTAGTTTTTAATTGCTGGTTGAAATCAACCACCACATGAATGAATTTTTAATCCTTATGACTTTCCTTCAGCATTGAAATAATTGCTTAATGATTAAAAAGAAAAATAGATTTAATGACCCACTTATGTTCCTAACTACCAAAACATTCTTAAAGCTATGTTATCATTCCATCAGCACTTATTGCCTTTTTATATTTTACCAGCATAAATCAAATAATACCATTACTTGCCAGGCCATCACCTATTTGGGGAAAGTGGAGAATTTCATTTACAGGATGCAATTTATCGACAAGTAAAATTACCATCCTTATTAATTACTGAAGGATTTTTCGGCATTTTAATAATTCAAAAATACCAACAAGACGAACTATATGTTTTTCTCAGTAACATTGATGAGGATTCCTAGATTTCTGCCACATATGTTTATAATGATATTGCAATTGTCTCCGTCATTCATTCCTCCTACAGGTCATCAAAAGAAGCCAAAATAGGGAACGCCACAATATTTGGCGTATGCTTACTAAATATAAATATTTCATTCATAAACAAGAAATAGATCTTGCATATATAAAAATATATATGCGATCTGAATATTCGGGTGGCTTTCTTTCAGCATTTATAATGACTTATCAAGGACTCGCATGGGTAACGACATCATTTTCTGTATTAGTAATATTTCAAACACCTACCATCAGCAAGGTAGGTTTACTTTGAAATTTCAATGTGTTCACTACTTCATAGATATTTTCCAACCTGCTCTACTACAATCAACAACATGGAAGAACCAAATGATTCTTGATTAATCCTCCTAACATCATAAAAGAACAGCATCATGTGGAAACCATAAAATTGATCAGCATTTTAAATTTGTAAAATGATTTGTTTCAACATTAAAAAAAATCACAATTACACTAAAAATATGGAACAAATTTCACTTAATGATAAATTTAGGAATTTATCCTACTGTGAGTGAGGTAAGAACTTCTTTGTGCACTATCTTCTCATATATATTTAGCAAAACTATCATCATGGAAACACCAAGGTTTGGATGCCATGGTATTATTTGGAATTTGAGAAATTGATTTACAGGGTGAATTCTATCATCAAGTAAAATTAACTTTCAGCATCACTAATATGAACAAGATGTTCTTCAGCATAAGGAAACAATTCTGTGAGGACTCAAAAGATGAATGATGAGACTATCTCAGCAACATTGGAAATGACAACTTACGTTCTGACAGGTATGAATATCTTCATACATTAATAGCCTCAGTCGTACTTTACTCAAGCAGGATATCAGCTGAAGCCAGAATGAGGAATGCCACCACATTATGCATATGCATGTCTTATATATATACTTCCTCGTGATTTCAAACAAGAAATCCACCACATACACTACATACTTATAGTTTTCCCAATATGTTAGAGGCTAACGCTTCATCACTAATTATGGACATTCATAAGAAATATTACGAAGAGCTAAACCATATTCCCTGTACGTATGTAATATTTATGATACCTAAACATGTGCAAGATATGGTTTCTTTATAATTATTATATTTTCCTTAAAATATAGATATTTTCCAAATTAGTACACCTTGATTCAAAACATTGCTTAGCATGATATACAATTAAGCCTTCCTATTATATTTACAGGACAAAACCAAACATCAGGCAAAAGAACTATGTGATTTTCTAAGTCAGACTAGCTGGGTCAAGTTATATCCCTAGCCTTAGTTTTCAATTGCTGGATGAAATCAACCACCATATGAAAGAATTTTTAATCCTTATGACTTTCCTTCAGCGTTGAAATAATTGCATAATGTTAAAAAAAGAAAAAGAGATAGAATGATCCACTTATGTTCTTTACCACCAAAACATTCTTAAAGACATGTGTACATTCAATTAGCATTTATTGCATTTTTACATTTTACCAGCATAAATCAAATAATACCATTACTTGCCAGGCCATCTCCTATTAGGGGAAATTGGAGAATTTCATTTACAGGATGCAATTTATCTACACGTGAAATTTACAATCTTAGTAATTTCTGAAGGATTTTTCGGCATTATAAATATTGCCCAAGGACAAACAAGACAAACTATATGTATTTCTCAGTAACATTAATGAGGATTCCTAGTATTCTGCCAGGTATGTTTATAATGATATTGCAATTGTCTCCGTCATTCATTCCTCCAACAGGTCATCTAAAGGAGCCAAAATGACACATGCCACAATACTTGGCATATACTTACTAAATATAAGCATTTCATTCATAAACAAGAAATAGATCCAGCATATATTTCAATATATATATGCGGTCTGAATATTCGGAAGGCTTTCTTTTAGCATTCATAATGACTTATCAAGGACTCGCATGGGTAACGACATCATTTTCTGTATTAGTAATATTTCAAGCACCTACCATCAGCAAGGTAGGTTTACTTTGAAATTTGCAGTGTTTTCACTACTTCATAGATATATTCCAACCTGCTCTACTACAATCAACAACATGGAAGAGCCTGATGATTTTTGATTAATCCTCCTAACATCATGAAAGTACAGCATCATGCGGGAACCATAAAATTGATCAGCATTTTAAATTTGTAAAATGATTTGTTTTAACATTTAAAAAAATTACATTTACACTAAAAATATTGAATAAATTTCACTTAAGGAGATGTATGCAATTTATCATACAGTGAGTGAGGTAAGAACTTCTGTTTGCTCTATATTCTCATATATATTTAGCCTACCTATCATCATGGATACAACAAGGTTAGCATCCTGTGGTAGTATTGGGATTATGAGAAATTGAATTACAGGTTGAATACAATCATCAAGTGAAATTAACTTTCAGCATCACTAATATGCACAAGGTGTTCTTCAGCATAACGAAACAATTCTGTGAGGACGTAAAAGTTTAATGATGAGACTATCTCAGCGACATTGGAAATGACACTTTAGGTTCTGACAGGTATGATTATCTTCATACATTATTAGCCTCAGTCATACTTTACTCAAGCAGGATATCAGTTGAAGCCAGAATGAGGAATGCTACCACATTATGCATATGCATGTCTTATATATATACATGCTCGTTATTTAACCCAAGAAATCCACCACATACACTACATACTTATAGTTTTCCCAATATGGTCGAGGTTAACGCTTCATAACTAATTGAGGAAATTCATAAGAAATATTACGAAGAGCTAAACCATATTCCCTGTACGTATGTAATATTTATGATGCCTTAACATCGGCAAGGTATGGTTTCATTATAATTACTATATTTTCCTTAAAATATAGATATTTTCCAAATTACTACACCTTGATTCAGAACATTACTTAGCATGTTATACAATTAAGCCTTCCTATTATATTTACAGGATAAAACCAAACATCAGGCAAAAGAACTATGTGATTTTCTAAGTCAGACTAGGCGGGTCAAGTTATATCCCTAGCCTTAGTTTTCAATTGCTGGATGAAATCATCCACCACACGAATGAATTTTTAATCCTTATGACTTTCCTTCAGCGTTGAAATAATTGCTTAATGATTAAAAAAAAAAGAGATAGAATGACCCACTTATGTTCTTTACCACCAAAACATTCTGAAAGGTATGTTATCATTCAATTTGCATTTATTGCCTTTTTATATTTTACCAGCATAAATCAAATAATACCATTACTTGCCAGGCCATATCCTATTTGGGGAAATTAGAGAATTTCATTTACACGATGCAATTTTACACGTGAAATTTTCAACCTTAGTAATTACTGAAGGATTTTTCGGCATTATAAATATTGCCCAAGGACAAACAAGACAAACTATATGTATTTCTCAGTAACATTGATGAGGAATCCTAGTATTCTGCCAGGTATGTTTTTAATGATATTGCAATTGTCTCCGTCATTCATTCCTCCAACAGGTCATCTAAAGAAGCCAAATTGACACATGCCACAATACTTGGCATATACTTACTAAATATAAGCATTTCATTCATAAACAAGAAATAGATCCAGCATATATTTCAATATATATGCAGTCTGAGTATTCCGAAGGCTTTCTTTCAGCAATCATAATGATTTATCAAATCCTCGCAAGGGTAACGACATCATTTTCTGTATTAGTAATATTTCAAACACCTACCATCAGCAAGGTAGGTTTACTTTGAAATTTCAATGTGTTCACTACTTCATAGATATTTTCCAACCTGCTCTACTACAATCAACAACATGGCAGAGCCTGATGATTCTTGATTAATCCTCCTAACATCATGAAAGTACAGCATCATGTGGGAACCATAAAATTGATCAGCATTTTAAATTTGCAAAATGATTTGTTTCAACATTTAAAAAAATCGCAATTACACTAAAAATATAGAATTAATTTCACTAAATGAAAAATTTAGGAATTTATCCTACTGTGAGTTTGGTAAGAACTTCTGTTTGCTCTATATTCTCAGATATATTTAGCCTACCTATCATCATGGAAACAATAAGGTTATCATCCTAAGGTAATATTGGGATTTTGAGAAATTGATTTACAGGGTGAATTCTATCATCAAGTGAAATTAACTTTCAAAATCACTAATATGAACAAGGTGTTCTTCAGCATAAGTAAAGTTCTGTGAGGATACAAAAGATTAGTGATGAAAATATCTCAGCAACATTGGAAACGATACCTTACGTTCTGACAGGTATGAATATCTTGATACATAAATAGTCTCAGTCATACTTTACTCAAGCAGGCTATCAGTTGAAGCCAGAATGAGGAATGCCACCACATTATGCATATGCATGTCTTATATACATACATGCTCGGGATTTACAAACAAGAAATCCACCACATACACTACATACTTATAGTTTTCCCAATATGCTAGAGGCAAACGCTTCATAACTAATTTTGGAAATTCATAAGAAATATTACGAAGAGCTAAAATATATTCCCTTTTCGTATGCAATATTTATGATGCCTAAACATCGGCAACGTATGGTTTCTTTATAATTACTATATTTTCCTTAAAATATAGATATTTTCCAAATTACTACACCTTGATTCAAAACATTGCTTAGCATGATATACAATTAAGTCTTCCTATTATATTTACAGGATTAACCAAACATCAGGCAAAAGAACTATGTGATTTTCTCAGTCAGACTAGCCGGGTCAAGTTGTATCCCTAGCCTTAGTTTTCAATTGCTGGATGAAATCAACTACCACATGAAAGTAATTTTAATCCTTATGACTTTCCTTCAGCGTTGAAATAATTGCTAAGTGATTAAAAAGAAAAAGAGATATAATGACCCACTTATGTTCTTTACCACCAAAACATTCTGAAAGGTATGTTTACATTCAATTAGCATTTATTGCATTTTTATATTTTACCAGCATAAATTGAATAATACCATTACTTGCCAGGCCATCTCCTATTAGGGGAAATTGGAGAATTTCATTTACAGGATGCAATTTATCTACACGTGAAATTTTCAACCTTAGTAATTACTGAAGGATTTTTCGGCATTATAAATAATGCCCATGGACCAACTAGACAAACTATATGTATTTCTCAGTAACATTGATGAGGATTCCAAGTATTCTGCCCGGTATGTTTATAATGATATTGCAATTGTCTCCGTCATTCATTCCTCCAACAGGTCATCTAAAGAAGCCAAAATGAGGCATGCCACAGTATTTGGCATATACTTACTAATTATAAGCATTTCATTCATAAAAAGGAAATATATCCAGCATGTATTTCAATATATATGCGGTCTGAACATTCGGAAGGCTTTCTTTTAGCATTCTTAATGACTTATCAAGGACTAGCATGGGTAACGACATCATTTTCTGTATTAGTAATATTTCAAACACCTACCATCAGCAAGGTAGGTTTACTTTGAAATTTGCAATGTTTTCACTACTTCATAGATATTTTCCAACCTGCTCTACTACAATCAACAACATGGCAGAGCCTGATGACTATTGATTAATCCTCCTAACATCATGAAGGTACAGCATCATGCGGGAACCATAAAATTGATCAGCATTTTAAATTTGTAAAATGATTTGCTTTAACATTTAAAAATATTACATTTACACTAAAAATATTAAATAAATTTCACTTAAGGAGATGTATGCAATTTATCCTACTGTGAGTGAGGTATGAACTTCTGTTTGCTCTATATTCTCATATATATATGGCCAACTAATCATCATGGAAAGAACAAGGTTAGCATCCTATGGTAGAATTGGGATTTTGAGAAATTGAATTACAGGTTGAATACAATCATCAAATGAAATGAACTTTCAGCATCACTAATATGCATGAGGTGTTCTTCAGCATAACGAGACAATTCTGTGAGGACTTAAAAGTTTAATGATGAGATTATCTCAGCGACATTGGAAACGATACCTTATGTTCTGACAGGTATGATTATCTTCATACATTAATAGCCTCAGTCATACTTTACTCAAGCAGGATATCCGCTGAAGCCAGCATGAGGAATACCACCACATTATGCATATGCATGTCTTATTTATATACATGCTCATGATTTAAAAAACAAGAAATCCACCACATACACTACATACTTATAGTTTTCCCAATATGGTCGAGGTTAACGCTTCATATCTAATTTTGGAAATTCATATGAAATATTACGAAGAGCTTAACCATATTCCGTGTACGTATGTAATACTAATGATGCATAAACTTCGGCAAGGTATGGTTTCTTTATAATTACTATATTTTCCTTAAAATATAGATATTTTCCAAATTACTATACCTTGATTCAAAAAATTGCTTAGCATGATGCACAATTAAGCCTTCCTATTATATTTACAGGATAAAACCAAACATCAGGCAAAAGAACTATGTGATTTTCTCAGTCAGACTAGCCGGGTCAAGTTATATCCCTAGCCTTAGTTTTCAATTGCTGGATGAAATCAACCACCACAAGAATGAATTTTTAATCCTTATGACTTTCCTTCAGCGTTGAAATAATTGCTTAATGATTAAAAAGAAAAAGAGATATAATGACCCACTTATGTACTTTACCACCAAAACATTCTGAAAGGTATGTTATCATTTAATTAGCATTTATTGCATTTTTACATTTTACCAGCATAAATCAAATAATACCATTACTTGCCAGGCCATCTCTTATTTAAGGAAATTGGAGAATTTCATTTACAGGATGCAATTTATCTACACGTGAAATTTTCAACCTTAGTAATTACTGAAGGATTTTTCGGCATTATAAATTATGCCCAAGGACCAACAAGACAAACTATATGTATTTCTCAGTAATATTGATGAGGATTCCTAGTATTCTGCCAGGTATGTTTTTAATGATATTGCAATTGTCTCCGTCATTCATTCCACCAACAGGTCATCTAAAGAAGCCAAAATGAGGCATGCCACAATATTTGGCATATACTTACTAAATATAAGCATTTCATTCATAAACAAGAAATAGATCCAGCATATATAAAAATATATATGCGGTCTGAATATTCGGAAGGCTTTCTTTTAGCATTCATAATGACTTATCAAAGACTCGCATGGGTAACGACATCATTTTCTGTATTAGTAATATTTCAAACACCTACAATCAGCAAGGTAGGTTTACTTTGAAATTTGCAATGTTTTCACTACTTCATAGATATTTTCCAACCTGCTCTACTACAATCAACAACATGGCAGAGCCTGATGATTATTGATTAATCCTCCTAACATCATGAAGGTACAGCATCATGCGGGAACCATAAAATTGATCAACATTTTAAATTTGAAAAATGATTTTTTTTAACATTTAAAAAAATTACATTTACACTAAAAATATTGAATAAATTTCACTTAAGGAGGTGTATGCAATTTATCCTACTGTGAGTGAGGTAAGAACTTCTGTTTGCTATATATTCTCATATATATTTAGCCTACCTATCATCATGGAAACAACAAGGTTAGCATCCTATGGTAGAATTGGGATTTTGAGAAATTGAATTACAGGTTGAATACAATGATCAAGTGAATATAACTTCCAGCATCACTAATATGCACAAGGTGATCGTCAGCATAACGAACCAATTCTAAGAGGAATTAAAAGTTTAATGATGAGACTATCTCAGCGACTTTGGAAACGACACCTTACGTTCTGACAGGTATGATTATCTTCATACATTAATAGCTTCAGTCATACTTTACTCATGCAGGATATCTGCTGAAGCCAGAATGAGGAATGCCACCACATTATGCATATGCATGTCTTATTTATATACATGCTCGTGATTTAAAAAACAAGAAATCCACCACATACACTACATACTTATAGTTTTCCCAATATGGTCGAGGTTAACACTTCATCACTAATTTTGGAAATTCATATGAAATATTACGAAGAGCTTAACCATATTCCCTGTATGTATGTAATATTTATGATGCCTAAACATCGGCAACGTATGGTTTCTTTATAATTACTATATTTTCCTTAAAATATAGATATTTTCCAATATACTACACCTTGATTCAAAACATTGCTTAGCATGATATACAAATAAGCCTTCCTATTATATTTACAGGATAAAACCAAACATCAGGCAAAAGAACTATATGATTTTCTAAGTCAGACTAGCCGGGTCAAGTTATATCCATAGCCTAAGTTTTCAATTGCTGGATGAAATCAACCACCATATGAAAGAAATTTTAATCCTTATGACTTTCCTTCAGCGTTGAAATAATTGCTTAATGATTAAAAAGAAAAAGAGATATAATGACCCACTTATGTTCTCTAACACCAAAACATTCTGATAGGTATGTTATCATTCAAGTAGCATTCATTGCCTTTTTACATTTTTACAGCATAAATCAAATAATACCATTACTTGCCAGGCCATCTCCTATTTGGGGAAATTGTAGAATTTCATTTACAGGATGCAATTTATCTACACGTGAAATTTTCAACCTTAGTAATTACTGAAGGATTTTTCGGCATTATAAATAATGCCCAAGGACCAGTAAGACGAACTATATGATTTTCTGAGTAGCATTGATGAGGATTCCTAGTATTCTGCCAGGTATGTTTTTAATGATATTGCAATTGTCTCCGTCATTCATTCCTCCAACAGGTCATCTAAGGAAGCCAAAATGAGGCATGCCAATATTTGGCATATACTTACTAAATATAAGCATTTCATTCATAAACAAGAAATATATCCAGCATATATTTCAAAATATATAGTTGGTCTGAATATTCGGAAGGCTTTCTTTTAGCATTCATAATGACTTATCAAGAACTCGCATGGGTAACGACATCATTTTCTGTATTAGTAATATTTTAAACACCTACCATCAGGAAGGTAGGTTTACTTTGAAATTTGCAATGTTTTCACTACTTCATAGATATTTTCCAACCTGCTCTACTAAAATCAACAACATGGCAGAGTCTGATGATTCTTGATTAATCCTCCTAACATCATGAAAGTACAGCATCATGCGGGAACCATAAAATTGATCAACATTTTAAATTTGTAAAATGATATGTTTTAACATTTAAAAATATTACATTTACACTAAAAATATTGAATAAATTTCACTTAAGGAGATGTATGCATTTATCCTACTGTGAGTGAGGTAAGAACTTCTGTTTGCTATATATTCTCATATATATTTAGCCTACCTATCATCATGGAAACAACAAGGTTAGCATCCTATGGTAGAATTGGGATTTTGAGAAATTGAATTACAGGTTGAATACAATCATCAAATGAAATGAACTTTCAGCATCACTAATATGCACAAGGTGTTCTTCAGCATAACGAAACAATTCTAAGAGGAATTAAAAGTTTAACGATGAGACTATCTCAGCGACTTTGGAAACGATACCTTACGTTCTGACAGGTATGATTATCTTCATACATTAATAGCTTCAGTCATACTTTACTCATGCAGGATATCAGCTGAAGCCAGAATGAGGAATGCCACCACATTATGCATATGCATATCTTTTTTATATACATGCTCATGATTTAAAACAAGAAATCCACCACATACACTACATACTTATAGTTTTCCCAATATGCAAGAGGCTGACGCTTCATCAGTAACTTTGGAAAGGCATAAGAAATATTCCCAAGAGCTAAACCATATTCCCTGTACGTATGTAATATTTATGATATCTAAACATCGGCAAGGTATGGTTTCTTTATAATTACTATATTTTCCTTAAAATATAGATATTTTCCAATATACTACACCTTGATTCAAAACATTGCTTAGCATGATATACAATTAAGCCTTCCTATTATATTTACAGGATAAAACCAAACATCAGGCAAAAGAACTATGTGATTTTCTAAGTCAGACTAGCCGGGTCAAGTTATATCCCTAGCCTTAGTTTTCAATTGCTAGATGAAATCAACCACCACATGAAAGAAATATTAATCCTTATGACTTTCCTTCAGCGTTGAAATAATTGCTTAATGATTAAAAAGAAAAAGTGATATAATGACCCACTTATGTTCTCTACCACCAAAACATTCTGAAAGGTATGTTATCATTCAATTAGCATTTATTGCCTTTCTATATATTACCTGCATAAATCAAACAATACCATTACCTACCAGGCCATCTCCTATTTTGGGAAATTGGAGAATTTCATTTACACGATGCAATTTATCTACAGGTGAAATTTTCAACCTTAGTAATTACTGAAGGATTTTTTGGCATTATCAATTATGCCCAAGGGCCAACAAGACGAACTATATGAATTTCTTAGCAGCATTGATGAGGATTCCTAGTATTCCGCCAGGTATGTTTATAATGATATTGCAATTGTCTCCGTCATTCATTCCTCCAACAGGTCATCTAAGGAAGCCAAAATGAGGCATGCCAATATTTGGCATATACTTACTAAATATAAGCATTTCATTCATAAACAAGAAATATATCCAGCATATATTTCAAAATATATAGTTGGTCTGAATATTCGGAAGGCTTTCTTTTAGCATTCATAATGACTTATCAAGGACTCGCATGGGTAACGACATCATTTTCTGTATTAGTAATATTTCAAACACCTACCATCAGCAAGGTAGGTTTACTTTGAAATTTGCAACGTTATCACTACTTCATAGATATTTTCCAACCTGCTCTATTACAATCAACAACATGGAAGAGCCTGATGATTCTTGATTAATCCTCCTAACATCATGAAAGTACAGCATCATACGGGAACCATAAAATTGATCAGCCTTTTAAATTTGTAAATAGATTTGTTTTAACATTTAAAAAAATTACATTTACACTAAAAATATTGAATAAATTTCACTTAAGAAGATGTATGCATTTTATCCTACTGTGAGTGAGGTAAGAACTTCTGTTTGCTCTATATTCTCATATATATTTAGCCTACCTATGTTAATGGAAACAACAAGGTTAGCATCCTATGGTAGAATTGGGACTTTGCGAAATTGCATTACAGGTTGAATACAATAATCCAGTGAAATTAACTTTCAGCATCACTAATATGCACAAGGTTTTCTTCAACATAACGAAAATATTCTGTGAGGACTTAAAAGTTTAATGAAGAGACTATCTCAGCGACATTGGAAACGACACCTTACGTTCTGACAGGTATGATTATCTTCATACATTAATAGCCTCAGTCATACTTTACTCAAGCAGGATATCAGCTGAAGCCAGAATGAGAAATGCCACCACATTATGCATATGCATGTCTTATTTATATACATGCTCATGATTTAAAAAACAAGAAATCCACCACATACACTACATACTTATAGTTTTCCAAATATGGTCGAGGTTGACGCTTCATAACTAATTTTGGATATTCATAAGAAATATTACGAAGAGCTAAAACATATTCCCTGTACGTATGTAATATTTATGATGTATAAACATCGGCAAGGTATGGTTTCTTTATAATTACTATATTTTCCTTAAAATATAGATATTTTCCAAATTCCTATACCTTGATTCAAAACATTGCTTAGCATGATGCACAATTAAGCCTTCCTATTATATTTACAGGATAAAACCAAACATCAGGCAAAAGAACTATGTGATTTTCTGAGTCAGACTAGCCGGGTCAAATTATATACCTAGCCTTAGTTTTCAATTGCTGGATGAAATCAACCACCACATGAAAGAAATTTTAATCCTTATGACTTTCCTTCAGCGTTGAAATAATTGCTTAATGAGTAAAAAGAAAAAGAGATATAATGACCCACTTATGTTCTCTAACACCAAAATATTCTGAAAGGTATGTTATCATTCCATTAGCATTTATTGCATTTTTATATTTTACCAGCATAAATCAAATAATACCATTACTTGCCAGGCCATCTCCTTTTTGGGGAAATTGGAGAATTTCATTTACAGGATGCAATTTATCTACACGTGAAATTTTCAACCTTAGTAATTACTGAAGGATTTTTCGGCATTATAAATAATGCCCAAGGACCAACAAGACGAAATATATGTATTTTTCATTAATATTGATGAGGATTCCTAGTATTCTGCCAGGTATGTTTATAATTATATTGCAATTGTCTCCGTCATTCAGTCCTCCAACAGGTCATCTAAAGAAGCCAAAATGAGGCATGCCACAATATTTGGCATATACTTACTAAATATAAGCATTTCATTCATAAACAAGAAACATATCCAGCATGTATTTCAATATATATATAGTTGGTCTGAATATTCGGAAGGCTTTCTATTAGCATTCATAATGACTTATCAAGGACTCGCATGGGTAACGACATCATTTTCTGTATTAGTAATATTTAAACACCTACCATCAGCAAGGTAGGTTTACTTTGAAATTTGCAATGTTTTCACTACTTCATAGATATTTTCCAACCTGCCCTACTACAATCAACAACATGGAAGAGCCTGATGATTCTTGATTAATCCTCCTAACATCATGAAAGTACAGCATCATGCGGGAACCATAAAATTGAATACATTTTAAATTTGTAAAATGATTTTTTTTAACATTTAAAAAAATTACATTTACACTAATAATATTGAATAAATTTCCCTTAAGGAGATGTATATAATTTATCCTACTGTGAGTGAGGTAAGAACTTCAGTTTGCTCTATATTCTCATATATATTTAGCCTACCTATCATCATGGTGACAACAAGGTTAGCATCCTATGGTAGAATTGGGAATTTGAGAAATTGTATTACAGGTTGAATACAATGATCAAGTGAATATAACTTCCAGCATCACTAATATGCACAAGGTTTTCTTCAGCATAACGAAATAATTCTGTGAGGACTTACAAGTTTAATGATGAGACTATCCCAGCGACATTGGAAACGACACCTTACGTTCTGACAGGTATGATTACCTTCATACATTAATAGCCTCAGTCATACTTTACTCATGCAGTATATCAGCTTTAGCTAGAATGAGGAATGCAACCACATAATGCCTATGCATGTTTTATTTATATACATGCTCGTGATATAAAAAACAAGAAATCCACCACATACACTACATACTTATAGTTTTCCCAATATGGTCGAGGTTAACGCTTCATCACTAATTTTGGAAATTCATATGAAATATTACGAAGAGCTAAACCATATTCCCTGTATGTATGTAATATTTATGATGCCTAAACATCGGCAACGTATGGTTTCTTTATAATTACTATATTTTCCTTAAAATATAGATATTTTCCAAATTGCTACACCTTGATTCAAAACATTGCTTAGCATGATATACAATTAAGCCTTCCTATTATATTTACAGGATAAAACCAAACATCAGGTATAGGAACTATGTGATTTTCTAAGTCAGACTAGCCGGGTCAAATTATATCCCTAGCCTTAGTTTTCAATTGCTGGATGAAATCAACCACCACGTGAAAGAAATTTTAATCCTTATGACTTTCCTTCAGCGTTGAAATAATTGCTTAATGATTAAAAAGAAAAAGAGATATAATGACCCACTTATGTTCATTACCACCAAAACAATCTGAAAGGTATGTTATCATTCAATTAGCATTTATTGCATTTTTACCTTTTACCAGCAAAAATCAAATAATACCATTACTTGCCAGGCCATCTCCTATTTGGGGAAATTGGAGAATTTCATTTACAGGATGCAATTTATCTACACGTGAAATTTTCAACCTTAGTAATTACTGAAGGATTTTTCGGCATTATAAATAATGCCCAAGAACCAACAAGACAAACTATATGTATTTCTCAGTAATATTGATGAGGATTTCTAGTATTCTGCCAGGTATGTTTTTAATGATATTGCAATTGTCTCCGTCATTCATTCCTCCAACAGGACATCTAAAGAAGCCAAAATGAGGCATGCCACAATATATTTTGTATATACTTACTAAATATAAGCATTTCAGTCATAAACAAGAAATAGATCCAGCATATATAAAAATATATATGCGGTCTGAATATTCGGAATGCTTTCTTTCAGGTATCATAATGACTTATCAAAGACTCGCATGGGTAACGACATCATTTTCTGTATTAGTAATATTTCAAACATCTACCATCAGCAAGGTAGGTTTACTTTAAAATTTGCAATGTTGTTGGCAGAGCCTCAAGATTCTTGATTAATCCTCCTAACATCATGAAAGTACATCATCATGCGGGAACCATATAATTGATCAGCATTTTAAAATTGTAAAATGATTTGTTTCGACATTAAAAAAAAATTACATTTACACTAAAAATATTGAATAAATCTCACTTAAGGAGATGTATGCATTTATCCTACTGTGAGTGAGGTAAGAACTTCTGTTTGCTCTATATTCTCATATATATTTAGCCTACCTATCATCATGGAAACAAGGTTAGCATCCTATGGTAGTATTGGAATTTTGAGAAATTGAATTACAGGTTGAATACAATCATCAAATGAAATGAACTTCCAGCATCACTAATATGCACAAGGTGATCTTCAGCATAACGAAACAATTCTAAGAGGAATTAAAAGTTTAATGATGAGACTATCTCAGCGACATTGGAAACGACACCTTACGTTCTGACAGGTATGATTATCTTCATACATTAATAGCTTCAGTCATACTTTACACATGCAGGATATCAGCTGAAGCCAGAATGAGGAATGCCACCACATTATGCATATGCATGTCTTATTTATATACATGCTCGTGATTTAAAAAACAAGAAATCCACCACATACACTACATACTTATAGTTTTCCCAATATGGTCGAGGTTAACGCTTCATCACTAATTTTGGAAATTCATATGTAATATTACGAAGAGCTTAACCATATTCCGTGTATGTATGTAATATTAATGATGCATAAACTTCGGCAAGGTATGGTTTCTTTATAATTACTATATTTTCCTTAAAATATAGATATTTTCCAAATTCCTATACCTTGATTCAAAACATTGCTTAGCATGATGCACAATTAAGCCTTCCTATTATATTTACAGGATAAAACCAAACATCAGGCAAAAGAACTATGTGATTTTCTCAGTCAGACTAGCCGGGTCAAGTTATATCCCTAGCCTTAGTTTTCAATTGCTGGATGAAATCTACTACCACACGAATGAATTTTTAATCCTTATGACTTTCCTTCCGCGTTGAAATAATTGCTTAATGATTAAAAAAAAAAGAGATAGAATGACCCACTTATGTTCTTTACCACCAAAACATTCTGAAAGGTATGTTATCATTCAATTTGCATTTATTGCCTTTTTATATTTTACCAGCATAAATCAAATAATACCATTACTTGCCAGGCCATCTCCTATTTGGGGAAATTGGAGAATTTCATTTACACGATGCAATTTATCTACACGTGAAATTTTCAACCTTAGTAATTACTGAAGGATTTTTCGGCATTATAAATAATGCCCAAGGACCAACAAGACGAAATATATGTATTTTTCATTAACATTGATGAGGATTCCTAGTATTCTGCCAGGTATGTTTATAATGATATTGCAATTGTCTCCGTCATTCATTCCACCAACAGGTCATTTAAGAAGCCAAAATGAGGCATGCCACAATATTTGGCATATACTTACTAAATATAAGCATTTCATTCATAAACAAGAAATAGATCCAGCATATATTTCAATATATATGCAGTCTGAGTATTCCGAAGGCTTTCTTTCAGCAATCATAATGATTTATCAAATCCTCGCATTGGCAACGACATCATTTTCTGTATTAGTAATATTTCAAACACCTACCATCAACAAGGTAGGTTTACTTTGAAATTTGCAATGTTTTCACTACTTCATAGAAATTTTCCAACCTGCTCTACTACAATCAAAACATGGCAGAGCCTGATGATACTTCTTGATGATGATTCTTGATTAATCCTCCTAACATCATGAAAGTACAGCATCATGTGGGAACCATAAAATTGATCAGCATTTTAAATTTGCAAAATGATTTGTTTCAACATTTAAAAAAATCACAATTACACTAAAAATATAGAATTAATTTCACTAAATGAGAAATTTAGGAATTTATCCTACTGTGAGTTTGGTAAGAACTTCTGTTTGCTCTATATTCTCAGATATATTTAGCCTACCTATAATCATAGAAACAATAAGGTTATCATCCTAAGGTAATATTGGGATTTTGAGAAATTGATTTACAGGGTGAATTCTATCATCAAGTGAAATTAACTTTCAGCATCACTAATATGAACAAGTTGTTCTTCAGCATAAGTAAAGTTCTGTGAGGATACAAAAGATTAGTGATGAAAATATCTCAGCAACATTGGAAACAACACCTTACGTTCTGACAGGTATGAATATCTTGATACATAAATAGTCTCAGTCATACTTTACTCAAGCAGGATATCAGTTGAAGCCAGAATGAGGAATGCCACCACATTATGCATATGCATGTCTTATATACATACATGCTCGTGATTTACAAACAAGAAATCCACCACATACACTACATACTTATAGTTTTCCCAATATGCTAGAGGCAAACGCTTCATAACTAATTTTGGAAATTCATAAGAAATATTACGAAGAGCTAAAACATATTCCCTTTACGTATGCAATATTTATGATGCCTAAACATCGGCAAGGTATGGTTTCTTTATAATTACTATATTTTCCTTAAAATATAGATATTTTCCAAATTACTACACCTTGATTCAAAACATTGCTTAGCATGATATACAATTAAGCCTTCCTATTATATTTACAGGATAAAACGAAACATCAGGCAAAAGAACTATGTGATTTTCTAGGTCATACTAGCCGGGTCAAGTTGTATCCCTAGCCTTAGTTTCAATTGCTGGATGAAATCAACTACCACATGAAAGTAATTTCAATCCTTATGACTTTCCATCAGCGTTGAAATAATTGCTTAGTGATTAAAAAGAAAAAGAGATATAATGACCCACTTATGTTCTTTACCACCAAAACATTCTGAAAGGTATGTTTACATTCAATTAGCATTTATTGCATTTTTATATTTTACCAGCATAAATTGAATAATACCATTACTTGCCAGGCTATCTCCTATTTGGGGAAATTGGAGAATTTCATTTACACGATGCAATTTATCTACACGTGAAATTTTCAACCTTAGTAATTACTGAAGGATTTTTCGGCATTATAAATAATGCCGAAGGACCAACAAGACGAACTATATGATTTTCTCAGTAACATTGATGAGGATTCCTAGTATTCTGCCAGGTATGTTTATAATGATATTGCAATTGTCTCCGTCATTCATTCCTCCAACAGGTCATCTAAAGAAGCCAAAATGAGGCATGCCACAATATTTGGCATATACTTACTAAATATAAGCATTTCATTCATAAACAAGAAACATATCCAGCATGTATTTCAATATATATAGTTGGTCTGAATATTCGGAAGGCTTTCTATTAGCATTCATAATGACTTATCAAGGACTCGCATGGGTAACGACATCATTTTCTGTATTAGAAATATTTCAAACACCTACCATCAGCAAGGTAGGTTTACTTTGAAATTTGGAATGTTTTCACTACTTCATAGATATTTTCCAACCTGCTCTACTACAATCAACAACATGGCAGATCCTGATGATTATTGATTAATCCTCCTAACATCATGAAGGTACAGCATCATGCGGGAACCATAAAATTGATCAACATTTTAAATTTGTAAAATGATTTTTTTTAACATTTAAAAAAATTACATTTACACTAAAAATATTGAATAAATTTCACTTAAGGAGATGTATGCAATTTATCCTACTGTGAGTGAGGTAAGAACTTCTGTTTGCTCTATATTCTCATATATATTTAGCCTACCTATCATCATGGTGAATCCAAGGTTAGCATCCTATGGTAGAATTGGGAATTTGAAAAATTGAATTACAGGTTGAATACAATGATCAAATGAAATGAACTTTCAGCATCACTAATATGCACAAGGTTTTCTTCAGCATAACGAAATAATTCTGTGAGGACTTAAAAGTTTAATGATGAGACTATCTCAGCGACATTGGAAACGACACTTTAGGTTCTGACAGGTATGATTATCTTCATACATTATTAGCCTCAGTCATACTTTACTCAAGCAGGATATCAGCTGAAGCCAGAATGAGGAATGCCACCACATTATGCATATGCATGTCTTATTCATATACATGCTTGTGATTTAAAAAACAAGAAATCCACCACATACACTACATACTTATAGTTTTCCCAATATGCAAGAGGCTAATGCTTCATCAGTAACTTTGGAAATTCATAAGAAATATTACGAAGAGCTAAAACATATTTCCTGGACGTATGTAATATTTATGATGCCTAAACATCGGAAAGGTATAGTGTCTTTATAATTACTATATTTTCCTTAAAATATAGATATTTTCCAAATTACTACACCTTGATTCAAAACATTGCTTAGCATGATACACAATTAAGCCTTCCTATTATATTTACAGGATAAAACCAAATATCAGGCAAAAGAACTATATGATTTTCTAAGTCAGACTAGCCGGGTCAAGTTATATCCATAGCCTAAGTTTTCAATTGCTGGATGAAATCAACCACCATATGAAAGAAATTTTAATCCTTATGACTTTCCTTCAGCGTTGAAATAATTGCTTAATGATTAAAAAGAAAAAGAGATATAATGACCCACTTATGTTCTCTAACACCAAAACATTCTGATAGGTATGTTATCATTCAAGTAGCATTCATTGCCTTTTTACATTTTTACAGCATAAATCAAATAATACCATTACTTGCCAGGCCATCTCCTATTTGGGGAAATTGGAGAATTTCATTTACAGGATGCAATTTATCCACACGTGAAATTTTCAACCTTAGTAATTACTGAAGAATTTTTTGGCATTATAAATTATGCCCAAGGGCCAACAAGACGAACTATATGAATTTCTCAGTAACATTGATGAGGATTCATAGTATTCTGCCAGGTATGTTTATAATGATATTGCAATTGTCTCCGTCATTCATTCCTCCAAAAGGTCATCTAAAGAAGCCAAAATGAGGCATGCCACAATATTTGGCATATACTTTCTAAATATAAGCATTTCAGTCATAAACAAGAAATAGATCCAGCATATATAAAAATATATATGCGGTCTGAATATTCGGAAGGCTTTCCTTTAGGATTCATAATCACTTATCAAGGACTCGCATGGGTAACGACATCATTTTCTGTATTAGTAATATTTCAAACACCTACAATCAGCAAGGTAGGTTTACTTTGAAATTTGCAATGTTTTCACTACTTCATAGATATTTTCCAACCTGCTCTACTACAATCAACAACATGGCAGAGCCTGATGATTATTGATTAATCCTCCTAACATCATGAAGGTACAGCATCATGCGGGAACCATAAAATTGATCAGCATTTTAAATTTGTAAAATGATGTGTTTTAACATTTAAAAAAATTACATTTACACTAAAAATATTGAATAAATTTCACTTAAGGAGATGTATGCAATTTATCCTACAGTGAGTGAGGTAAGAACTTCTGTTTGCTCTATATTCTCAGATATATTTAGCCTACCTATAATCATAGAAACAATAAGGTTATCATCCTAAGGTAATATTGGGATTTTGAGAAATTGATTTACAGGGTGAATTCTATCATCAAGTGAAATTAACTTTCAGCATCACTAATATGAACAAGTTGTTCTTCAGCATAAGTAAAGTTCTGTGAGGATACAAAAGATTAGTGATGAAAATATCTCAGCAACATTGGAAACGACACCTTACGTTCTGACAGGTATGATTATCTTCATACATTAATAGCCTCAGTCATACTTTACTCAAGCAGGATATCAGCTGAAGCCAGAATGAGAAATGCCACCACATTATGCATATGCATGTCTTATTTATATACATGCTCATGATTTAAAAAACAAGAAATCCACCACATACACTACATACTTATAGTTTTCCAAATATGGTCGAGGTTGACGCTTCATAACTAATTTTGGATATTCATAAGAAATATTACGAAGAGCTAAAACATATTCCCTGTACGTATGTAATATTTATGATGTATAAACATCGGCAAGGTATGGTTTCTTTATAATTACTATATTTTCCTTAAAATATAGATATTTTCCAAATTCCTATACCTTGATTCAAAACATTGCTTAGCATGATGCACAATTAAGCCTTCCTATTATATTTACAGGATAAAACCAAACATCAGGCAAAAGAACTATGTGATTTTCTGAGTCAGACTAGCCGGGTCAAATTATATACCTAGCCTTAGTTTTCAATTGCTGGATGAAATCAACCACCACATGAAAGAAATTTTAATCCTTATGACTTTCCTTCAGCGTTGAAATAATTGCTTAATGAGTAAAAAGAAAAAGAGATATAATGACCCACTTATGTTCTCTAACACCAAAATATTCTGAAAGGTATGTTATCATTCCATTAGCATTTATTGCATTTTTATATTTTACCAGCATAAATCAAATAATACCATTACTTGCCAGGCCATCTCCTTTTTGGGGAAATTGGAGAATTTCATTTACAGGATGCAATTTATCTACACGTGAAATTTTCAACCTTAGTAATTACTGAAGGATTTTTCGGCATTATAAATAATGCCCAAGGACCAACAAGACGAAATATATGTATTTTTCATTAATATTGATGAGGATTCCTAGTATTCTGCCAGGTATGTTTATAATTATATTGCAATTGTCTCCGTCATTCAGTCCTCCAACAGGTCATCTAAAGAAGCCAAAATGAGGCATGCCACAATATTTGGCATATACTTACTAAATATAAGCATTTCATTCATAAACAAGAAACATATCCAGCATGTATTTCAATATATATATAGTTGGTCTGAATATTCGGAAGGCTTTCTATTAGCATTCATAATGACTTATCAAGGACTCGCATGGGTAACGACATCATTTTCTGTATTAGTAATATTTAAACACCTACCATCAGCAAGGTAGGTTTACTTTGAAATTTGCAATGTTTTCACTACTTCATAGATATTTTCCAACCTGCCCTACTACAATCAACAACATGGAAGAGCCTGATGATTCTTGATTAATCCTCCTAACATCATGAAAGTACAGCATCATGCGGGAACCATAAAATTGAATACATTTTAAATTTGTAAAATGATTTTTTTTAACATTTAAAAAAATTACATTTACACTAATAATATTGAATAAATTTCCCTTAAGGAGATGTATATAATTTATCCTACTGTGAGTGAGGTAAGAACTTCAGTTTGCTCTATATTCTCATATATATTTAGCCTACCTATCATCATGGTGACAACAAGGTTAGCATCCTATGGTAGAATTGGGAATTTGAGAAATTGTATTACAGGTTGAATACAATGATCAAGTGAATATAACTTCCAGCATCACTAATATGCACAAGGTTTTCTTCAGCATAACGAAATAATTCTGTGAGGACTTACAAGTTTAATGATGAGACTATCCCAGCGACATTGGAAACGACACCTTACGTTCTGACAGGTATGATTACCTTCATACATTAATAGCCTCAGTCATACTTTACTCATGCAGTATATCAGCTTTAGCTAGAATGAGGAATGCAACCACATAATGCCTATGCATGTTTTATTTATATACATGCTCGTGATATAAAAAACAAGAAATCCACCACATACACTACATACTTATAGTTTTCCCAATATGGTCGAGGTTAACGCTTCATCACTAATTTTGGAAATTCATATGAAATATTACGAAGAGCTAAACCATATTCCCTGTATGTATGTAATATTTATGATGCCTAAACATCGGCAACGTATGGTTTCTTTATAATTACTATATTTTCCTTAAAATATAGATATTTTCCAAATTGCTACACCTTGATTCAAAACATTGCTTAGCATGATATACAATTAAGCCTTCCTATTATATTTACAGGATAAAACCAAACATCAGGTATAGGAACTATGTGATTTTCTAAGTCAGACTAGCCGGGTCAAATTATATCCCTAGCCTTAGTTTTCAATTGCTGGATGAAATCAACCACCACGTGAAAGAAATTTTAATCCTTATGACTTTCCTTCAGCGTTGAAATAATTGCTTAATGATTAAAAAGAAAAAGAGATATAATGACCCACTTATGTTCATTACCACCAAAACAATCTGAAAGGTATGTTATCATTCAATTAGCATTTATTGCATTTTTACCTTTTACCAGCAAAAATCAAATAATACCATTACTTGCCAGGCCATCTCCTATTTGGGGAAATTGGAGAATTTCATTTACAGGATGCAATTTATCTACACGTGAAATTTTCAACCTTAGTAATTACTGAAGGATTTTTCGGCATTATAAATAATGCCCAAGAACCAACAAGACAAACTATATGTATTTCTCAGTAATATTGATGAGGATTTCTAGTATTCTGCCAGGTATGTTTTTAATGATATTGCAATTGTCTCCGTCATTCATTCCTCCAACAGGACATCTAAAGAAGCCAAAATGAGGCATGCCACAATATATTTTGTATATACTTACTAAATATAAGCATTTCAGTCATAAACAAGAAATAGATCCAGCATATATAAAAATATATATGCGGTCTGAATATTCGGAATGCTTTCTTTCAGGTATCATAATGACTTATCAAAGACTCGCATGGGTAACGACATCATTTTCTGTATTAGTAATATTTCAAACATCTACCATCAGCAAGGTAGGTTTACTTTAAAATTTGCAATGTTGTTGGCAGAGCCTCAAGATTCTTGATTAATCCTCCTAACATCATGAAAGTACATCATCATGCGGGAACCATATAATTGATCAGCATTTTAAAATTGTAAAATGATTTGTTTCGACATTAAAAAAAAATTACATTTACACTAAAAATATTGAATAAATCTCACTTAAGGAGATGTATGCATTTATCCTACTGTGAGTGAGGTAAGAACTTCTGTTTGCTCTATATTCTCATATATATTTAGCCTACCTATCATCATGGAAACAAGGTTAGCATCCTATGGTAGTATTGGAATTTTGAGAAATTGAATTACAGGTTGAATACAATCATCAAATGAAATGAACTTCCAGCATCACTAATATGCACAAGGTGATCTTCAGCATAACGAAACAATTCTAAGAGGAATTAAAAGTTTAATGATGAGACTATCTCAGCGACATTGGAAACGACACCTTACGTTCTGACAGGTATGATTATCTTCATACATTAATAGCTTCAGTCATACTTTACACATGCAGGATATCAGCTGAAGCCAGAATGAGGAATGCCACCACATTATGCATATGCATGTCTTATTTATATACATGCTCGTGATTTAAAAAACAAGAAATCCACCACATACACTACATACTTATAGTTTTCCCAATATGGTCGAGGTTAACGCTTCATCACTAATTTTGGAAATTCATATGTAATATTACGAAGAGCTTAACCATATTCCGTGTATGTATGTAATATTAATGATGCATAAACTTCGGCAAGGTATGGTTTCTTTATAATTACTATATTTTCCTTAAAATATAGATATTTTCCAAATTCCTATACCTTGATTCAAAACATTGCTTAGCATGATGCACAATTAAGCCTTCCTATTATATTTACAGGATAAAACCAAACATCAGGCAAAAGAACTATGTGATTTTCTCAGTCAGACTAGCCGGGTCAAGTTATATCCCTAGCCTTAGTTTTCAATTGCTGGATGAAATCTACTACCACACGAATGAATTTTTAATCCTTATGACTTTCCTTCCGCGTTGAAATAATTGCTTAATGATTAAAAAAAAAAGAGATAGAATGACCCACTTATGTTCTTTACCACCAAAACATTCTGAAAGGTATGTTATCATTCAATTTGCATTTATTGCCTTTTTATATTTTACCAGCATAAATCAAATAATACCATTACTTGCCAGGCCATCTCCTATTTGGGGAAATTGGAGAATTTCATTTACACGATGCAATTTATCTACACGTGAAATTTTCAACCTTAGTAATTACTGAAGGATTTTTCGGCATTATAAATAATGCCCAAGGACCAACAAGACGAAATATATGTATTTTTCATTAACATTGATGAGGATTCCTAGTATTCTGCCAGGTATGTTTATAATGATATTGCAATTGTCTCCGTCATTCATTCCACCAACAGGTCATTTAAGAAGCCAAAATGAGGCATGCCACAATATTTGGCATATACTTACTAAATATAAGCATTTCATTCATAAACAAGAAATAGATCCAGCATATATTTCAATATATATGCAGTCTGAGTATTCCGAAGGCTTTCTTTCAGCAATCATAATGATTTATCAAATCCTCGCATTGGCAACGACATCATTTTCTGTATTAGTAATATTTCAAACACCTACCATCAACAAGGTAGGTTTACTTTGAAATTTGCAATGTTTTCACTACTTCATAGAAATTTTCCAACCTGCTCTACTACAATCAAAACATGGCAGAGCCTGATGATACTTCTTGATGATGATTCTTGATTAATCCTCCTAACATCATGAAAGTACAGCATCATGTGGGAACCATAAAATTGATCAGCATTTTAAATTTGCAAAATGATTTGTTTCAACATTTAAAAAAATCACAATTACACTAAAAATATAGAATTAATTTCACTAAATGAGAAATTTAGGAATTTATCCTACTGTGAGTTTGGTAAGAACTTCTGTTTGCTCTATATTCTCAGATATATTTAGCCTACCTATAATCATAGAAACAATAAGGTTATCATCCTAAGGTAATATTGGGATTTTGAGAAATTGATTTACAGGGTGAATTCTATCATCAAGTGAAATTAACTTTCAGCATCACTAATATGAACAAGTTGTTCTTCAGCATAAGTAAAGTTCTGTGAGGATACAAAAGATTAGTGATGAAAATATCTCAGCAACATTGGAAACAACACCTTACGTTCTGACAGGTATGAATATCTTGATACATAAATAGTCTCAGTCATACTTTACTCAAGCAGGATATCAGTTGAAGCCAGAATGAGGAATGCCACCACATTATGCATATGCATGTCTTATATACATACATGCTCGTGATTTACAAACAAGAAATCCACCACATACACTACATACTTATAGTTTTCCCAATATGCTAGAGGCAAACGCTTCATAACTAATTTTGGAAATTCATAAGAAATATTACGAAGAGCTAAAACATATTCCCTTTACGTATGCAATATTTATGATGCCTAAACATCGGCAAGGTATGGTTTCTTTATAATTACTATATTTTCCTTAAAATATAGATATTTTCCAAATTACTACACCTTGATTCAAAACATTGCTTAGCATGATATACAATTAAGCCTTCCTATTATATTTACAGGATAAAACGAAACATCAGGCAAAAGAACTATGTGATTTTCTAGGTCATACTAGCCGGGTCAAGTTGTATCCCTAGCCTTAGTTTCAATTGCTGGATGAAATCAACTACCACATGAAAGTAATTTCAATCCTTATGACTTTCCATCAGCGTTGAAATAATTGCTTAGTGATTAAAAAGAAAAAGAGATATAATGACCCACTTATGTTCTTTACCACCAAAACATTCTGAAAGGTATGTTTACATTCAATTAGCATTTATTGCATTTTTATATTTTACCAGCATAAATTGAATAATACCATTACTTGCCAGGCTATCTCCTATTTGGGGAAATTGGAGAATTTCATTTACACGATGCAATTTATCTACACGTGAAATTTTCAACCTTAGTAATTACTGAAGGATTTTTCGGCATTATAAATAATGCCGAAGGACCAACAAGACGAACTATATGATTTTCTCAGTAACATTGATGAGGATTCCTAGTATTCTGCCAGGTATGTTTATAATGATATTGCAATTGTCTCCGTCATTCATTCCTCCAACAGGTCATCTAAAGAAGCCAAAATGAGGCATGCCACAATATTTGGCATATACTTACTAAATATAAGCATTTCATTCATAAACAAGAAACATATCCAGCATGTATTTCAATATATATAGTTGGTCTGAATATTCGGAAGGCTTTCTATTAGCATTCATAATGACTTATCAAGGACTCGCATGGGTAACGACATCATTTTCTGTATTAGAAATATTTCAAACACCTACCATCAGCAAGGTAGGTTTACTTTGAAATTTGGAATGTTTTCACTACTTCATAGATATTTTCCAACCTGCTCTACTACAATCAACAACATGGCAGATCCTGATGATTATTGATTAATCCTCCTAACATCATGAAGGTACAGCATCATGCGGGAACCATAAAATTGATCAACATTTTAAATTTGTAAAATGATTTTTTTTAACATTTAAAAAAATTACATTTACACTAAAAATATTGAATAAATTTCACTTAAGGAGATGTATGCAATTTATCCTACTGTGAGTGAGGTAAGAACTTCTGTTTGCTCTATATTCTCATATATATTTAGCCTACCTATCATCATGGTGAATCCAAGGTTAGCATCCTATGGTAGAATTGGGAATTTGAAAAATTGAATTACAGGTTGAATACAATGATCAAATGAAATGAACTTTCAGCATCACTAATATGCACAAGGTTTTCTTCAGCATAACGAAATAATTCTGTGAGGACTTAAAAGTTTAATGATGAGACTATCTCAGCGACATTGGAAACGACACTTTAGGTTCTGACAGGTATGATTATCTTCATACATTATTAGCCTCAGTCATACTTTACTCAAGCAGGATATCAGCTGAAGCCAGAATGAGGAATGCCACCACATTATGCATATGCATGTCTTATTCATATACATGCTTGTGATTTAAAAAACAAGAAATCCACCACATACACTACATACTTATAGTTTTCCCAATATGCAAGAGGCTAATGCTTCATCAGTAACTTTGGAAATTCATAAGAAATATTACGAAGAGCTAAAACATATTTCCTGGACGTATGTAATATTTATGATGCCTAAACATCGGAAAGGTATAGTGTCTTTATAATTACTATATTTTCCTTAAAATATAGATATTTTCCAAATTACTACACCTTGATTCAAAACATTGCTTAGCATGATACACAATTAAGCCTTCCTATTATATTTACAGGATAAAACCAAATATCAGGCAAAAGAACTATATGATTTTCTAAGTCAGACTAGCCGGGTCAAGTTATATCCATAGCCTAAGTTTTCAATTGCTGGATGAAATCAACCACCATATGAAAGAAATTTTAATCCTTATGACTTTCCTTCAGCGTTGAAATAATTGCTTAATGATTAAAAAGAAAAAGAGATATAATGACCCACTTATGTTCTCTAACACCAAAACATTCTGATAGGTATGTTATCATTCAAGTAGCATTCATTGCCTTTTTACATTTTTACAGCATAAATCAAATAATACCATTACTTGCCAGGCCATCTCCTATTTGGGGAAATTGGAGAATTTCATTTACAGGATGCAATTTATCCACACGTGAAATTTTCAACCTTAGTAATTACTGAAGAATTTTTTGGCATTATAAATTATGCCCAAGGGCCAACAAGACGAACTATATGAATTTCTCAGTAACATTGATGAGGATTCATAGTATTCTGCCAGGTATGTTTATAATGATATTGCAATTGTCTCCGTCATTCATTCCTCCAAAAGGTCATCTAAAGAAGCCAAAATGAGGCATGCCACAATATTTGGCATATACTTTCTAAATATAAGCATTTCAGTCATAAACAAGAAATAGATCCAGCATATATAAAAATATATATGCGGTCTGAATATTCGGAAGGCTTTCCTTTAGGATTCATAATCACTTATCAAGGACTCGCATGGGTAACGACATCATTTTCTGTATTAGTAATATTTCAAACACCTACAATCAGCAAGGTAGGTTTACTTTGAAATTTGCAATGTTTTCACTACTTCATAGATATTTTCCAACCTGCTCTACTACAATCAACAACATGGCAGAGCCTGATGATTATTGATTAATCCTCCTAACATCATGAAGGTACAGCATCATGCGGGAACCATAAAATTGATCAGCATTTTAAATTTGTAAAATGATGTGTTTTAACATTTAAAAAAATTACATTTACACTAAAAATATTGAATAAATTTCACTTAAGGAGATGTATGCAATTTATCCTACTGTGAGTGAGGTAAGAACTTCTGTTTGCTCTATATTCTCATATATATTTAGCCTACCTATCATCATGGTGAATCCAAGGTTAGCATCCTATGGTAGAAATGGGAATTTGAAAAATTGAATTACAGGTTGAATACAATCATCAAGTGAAATTAACTTTCAGCATCACTAATATTCACAAGGTGTTCTTCAGCATAACGAAACAATTCCGTGAGGACGTATAAGTTTAATGATGAGACTATCTCAGCGACATTGGAAACGACACTTTAGGTTCTGACAGGTATGATTATCTTCATACATTATTAGCCTCAGTCATACTTTACTCAAGCAGGATATCAGCTGAAGCCAGAATGAGGAATGCCACCACATTATGCATATGCATGTCTTATTCATATACATGCTTGTGATTTAAAAAACAAGAAATCCACCACATACACTACATACTTATAGTTTTCCCAATATGCAAGAGGCTAATGCTTCATCAGTAACTTTGGAAATTCATAAGAAATATTACGAAGAGCTAAAACATATTTCCTGGACGTATGTAATATTTATGATGCCTAAACATCGGAAAGGTATAGTGTCTTTATAATTACTATATTTTCCTTAAAATATAGATATTTTCCAAATTACTACACCTTGATTCAAAACATTGCTTAGCATGATACACAATTAAGCCTTCCTATTATATTTACAGGATAAAACCAAATATCAGGCAAAAGAACTATATGATTTTCTAAGTCAGACTAGCCGGGTCAAGTTATATCCATAGCCTAAGTTTTCAATTGCTGGATGAAATCAACCACCATATGAAAGAAATTTTAATCCTTATGACTTTCCTTCAGCGTTGAAATAATTGCTTAATGATTAAAAAGAAAAAGAGATATAATGACCCACTTATGTTCTCTAACACCAAAACATTCTGATAGGTATGTTATCATTCAATTAGCATTTATTGCCTTTTTATATTTTACCAGCATAAATCAAATAATACCATTACTTGCCAGGCCATCTCCTTTTTGGGGAAATTGGAGAATTTCATTTACAGGATGCAATTTATATACACGTGAAATTTTCAACCTTAGTAATTACTGAAGGATTTTTCGGCATTATAAATAATTCCCAAGGAGCAACAAGACGAACTACATGATTTTCTCAGTATCATTGATGAGGATTCCTAGTATTCTGCCAGGTATGTTTATAATGATATTGCAATTGTCTCCGTCATTCATTCCTCCAACAGGTCATCTAAAGAAGCCAAAATGAGGCATGCCACAGTATTTGGCATATACTTACTAAATATAAGCATTTCATTCATAAACAAGAAATAGATCCAGCATATATTTCAATATATATATGCGGTCTGAATATTCGGAAGGCTTTCTTTTAGCATTCATAATGACTTATCAAGGACTCGCATGGGTAACGACATCATTTTCTCTATTAGTAATATTTCAAACACCTACCATCAGCAAGGTAGGTTTACTTTGAAATTTACAATGTTTTCACTACTTCATAGATATATTCCAACCTGCTCTACTACAATCAACAACATGGCAGAGTCTGATGATTCTTGACTAATCCTCCTAACATCATGAAAGTACAGCATTATGCGGGAACCATAAAATTGATCAGCATTTTAAATTTGTAAAATGATGTGTTTTAACATTTAAAAAAATTACATTTACACTAAAAATATTGAATAAATTTCACTTAAGGAGGTGTATGCAATTTATCTCACTGTGAGTGAGGTAAGAACTTCTGTTTGCTCTATATTCTCATATATATTTAGCCTACCTATTATCATGGAAAATACAAGGTTTCCATCCTATGGTAGTATTGGGATTTTGAGAATTTGAATTACAGGGTGAATACAATCATCAATCGAAATTAACTTTCAGATCACTAATATGCACAAGGTGTTCTTCAGCATAACGAAATGTTCTGTGAGGACGTAAAAGTTTAATGATGAGACTATCTCAGCGACATTGGAAACAACACCTTACGTTCTGACAAGTATGATTATCTTCATACATTAAGCAGGATGTCAACTGAAGCCAGAATGAGGAATGCCACCACATTATGCATATGCATGTCTTATTTATATACATGCTCGTGATTTAAAAAACAAGAAATCCACCACATACACTACATACTTATAGTTTTCCCAATATGGTCGAGGTTAACGCTTCAAAACTAATTTTGGAAATTCATAAGAAATATTACGAAGAGCTAAACCATATTCCCTGTACGTATGTAATATTTATGATATTAAACATCGGAAAGGTATGGTGTCTTTATAATTACTATATTTTCCTTAAAATATAGATATTTTCCAAATTACTACACCTTGATTCAAAACATTGCTTAGCATGATACACAATTAAGCCTTCCTATTATATTTACAGGAGAAAACCAAACATCAGGCAAAAGAACTATGTGATTTTCTGAGTCAGACTAGCCGGGTCAAGTTATATCCCTAGCCTTAGTTTTCAATTGATGGATGAAATCAACCACCACATGAAAGAAATGTTAATCCTTATGACCTTCATTCAGCGTTGAAATAATTGCTTAATGATTAATAAGAAAAAGAGATATAATGACCCACTTATGTTCTCTAACAGCAAAACATTCTGAAAGGTATGTTATCATTCAATTAGCATTAATTGCCTTTTTATATTTTACCAGCATAAATCAAATAATACCATTACTTGCCAGGTCATCTCCTTTTTGGGGAAATTGGATAATTTCATTTACAGGATGCAATTTATCTACACGTGAAATTTTCAACCTTAGTAATTACTGAAGGATTTTTTGGCATTATAAATAATGCCCAAGGACCAACAAGACGAACTATATGTATTTCTCAGTAACATTGATGAGGATTCATAGTATTCTGCCAGGTATGTTTATAATGATATTGCAATTGTCTCCGTCATTCATTCCTCCAAAAGGTCATCTAAAGAAGCCAAAATGAGGCATGCCACAATATTTGGCATATACTTACTAAATATAAGCATTTCATTCATAAACAAGAAATAGATCCAGCATATATAAAAATATATATGCGGTCTGAATATTCGGAATGCTTTCTTTCAGGTATCATAATGACTTATCAAGGACTCGCATGGGTAACAGATCATTTTCTGTATTAGTAATATTTCAAACACCTACCATCAGCAAGGTAGGTTTACTTTGAAATTTGCAATGTTTTCACTACTTCATAGATATTTTCCAACCTGCTCTACTACAATCAACAACATGGCAGATCCTGATGATTATTGATTAATCCTCCTAACATCATGAAGGTACAGCATCATGCGGGAACCATAAAATTGATCAACATTTTAAATTTGTAAAATGATTTTTTTTAACATTTAAAAAAATTACATTTACACTAAAAATATTGAATAAATTTCACTTAAGGAGATGTATGCAATTTATCCTACTGTGAGTGAGGTAAGAACTTCTGTTTGCTCTATATTCTCATATATATTTAGCCTACCTATCATCATGGTGAATCCAAGGTTAGCATCCTATGGTAGAAATGGGAATTTGAAAAATTGAATTACAGGTTGAATACAATCATCAAGTGAAATTAACTTTCAGCATCACTAATATTCACAAGGTGTTCTTCAGCATAACGAAACAATTCCGTGAGGACGTATAAGTTTAATGATGAGACTATCTCAGCGACATTGGAAACGACACTTTAGGTTCTGACAGGTATGATTATCTTCATACATTATTAGCCTCAGTCATACTTTACTCAAGCAGGATATCAGCTGAAGCCAGAATGAGGAATGCCACCACATTATGCATATGCATGTCTTATTCATATACATGCTTGTGATTTAAAAAACAAGAAATCCACCACATACACTACATACTTATAGTTTTCCCAATATGCAAGAGGCTAATGCTTCATCAGTAACTTTGGAAATTCATAAGAAATATTACGAAGAGCTAAAACATATTTCCTGGACGTATGTAATATTTATGATGCCTAAACATCGGAAAGGTATAGTGTCTTTATAATTACTATATTTTCCTTAAAATATAGATATTTTCCAAATTACTACACCTTGATTCAAAACATTGCTTAGCATGATACACAATTAAGCCTTCCTATTATATTTACAGGATAAAACCAAACATCAGGCAAAAGAACTATATGATTTTCTAAGTCAGACTAGCCGGGTCAAGTTATATCCATAGCCTAAGTTTTCAATTGCTGGATGAAATCAACCACCATATGAAAGAAATTTTAATCCTTATGACTTTCCTTCAGCGTTGAAATAATTGCTTAATGATTAAAAAGAAAAAGAGATATAATGACCCACTTATGTTCTCTAACACCAAAACATTCTGATAGGTATGTTATCATTCAAGTAGCATTCATTGCCTTTTTACATTTTTACAGCATAAATCAAATAATACCATTACTTGCCAGGCCATCTCCTATTTGGGGAAATTGGAGAATTTCATTTACAGGATGCAATTTATCCACACGTGAAATTTTCAACCTTAGTAATTACTGAAGAATTTTTTGGCATTATAAATTATGCCCAAGGGCCAACAAGACGAACTACATGAATTTCTCAGTAACATTGATGAGGATTCATAGTATTCTGCCAGGTATGTTTATAATGATATTGCAATTGTCTCCGTCATTCATTCCTCCAAAAGGTCATCTAAAGAAGCCAAAATGAGGCATGCCACAATATTTGGCATATACTTTCTAAATATAAGCATTTCAGTCATAAACAAGAAATAGATCCAGCATATATAAAAATATATATGCGGTCTGAATATTCGGAAGGCTTTCCTTTAGGATTCATAATCACTTATCAAGGACTCGCATGGGTAACGACATCATTTTCTGTATTAGTAATATTTCAAACACCTACAATCAGCAAGGTAGGTTTACTTTGAAATTTGCAATGTTTTCACTACTTCATAGATATTTTCCAACCTGCTCTACTACAATCAACAACATGGCATAGCCTGATGATTATTGATTAATCCTCCTAACATCATGAAGGTACAGCATCATGCGGGAACCATAAAATTGATCAGCATTTTAAATTTGTAAAATGATGTGTTTTAACATTTAAAAAAATTACATTTACACTAAAAATATTGAATAAATTTCACTTAAGGAGATGTATGCAATTTATCCTACAGTGAGTGAGGTAAGAACTTCTGTTTGCTCTATATTCTCATATATATTTAGCCTACCTATCATCATGGATACAACAAGGTTAGCATCCTGTGGTAGTATTGGGATTATGAGAAATTGAATTACAGGTTGAATACAATCATCAAGTGAAATTAACTTTCAGCATCACTAATATGCACAAGGTGTTCTTCAGCATAACGAAACAATTCTGTGAGGACGTAAAAGTTTAATGATGAGACTATCTCAGCGACATTGGAAACGACACTTTAGGTTCTGACAGGTATGATTATCTTCATACATTATTAGCCTCAGTCATACTTTACTCAAGCAGGATATCAGCTGAAGCCAGAATGAGGAATGCCACCACATTATGCATATGCATGTCTTATTCATATACATGCTTGTGATTTAAAAAACAAGAAATCCACCACATACACTACATACTTATAGTTTTCCCAATATGCAAGAGGCTAATGCTTCATCAGTAACTTTGGAAATTCATAAGAAATATTACGAAGAGCTAAAACATATTTCCTGGACGTATGTAATATTTATGATGCCTAAACATCGGAAAGGTATAGTGTCTTTATAATTACTATATTTTCCTTAAAATATAGATATTTTCCAAATTACTACACCTTGATTCAAAACATTGCTTAGCATGATACACAATTAAGCCTTCCTATTATATTTACAGGATAAAACCAAACATCAGGCAAAAGAACTATGTAATTTCCTAAGTCAGACTAGCCGGGTAAGTTATATCCCTAGCCTTAGTTTTCAATTGCTGGATGAAATCAACCACCACATGAAAGAAATTTTAATCCTTAAGACTTTCCTTCAGCGTTGAAATAATTGCTTAATGATTAAAAAGAAAAAGAGATATAATGACCCACTTATGTTCTTTACAACCAAAACATTCTGAAAGGTATGTTATCATTCAATTAGCATTTATTGCCTTTTTATATTTTACCAGCATAAATCAAATAATACCATTACTTGCCAGGCCTTCTCATTTTTGGGGAAATTGGAGAATTTCATTTACAGGATGCAATTTATCCACACGTGAAATTTTCAACCTTAGTAATTACTGAAGAATTTTTTGGCATTATAAATTATGCCCAAGGGCCAACAAGACGAACTATATGAATTTCTCAGTAACATTGATGAGGATTCATAGTATTCTGCCAGGTATGTTTATAATGATATTGCAATTGTCTCCGTCATTCATTCCTCCAAAAGGTCATCTAAAGAAGCCAAAATGAGGCATGCCACAATATTTGGCATATACTTTCTAAATATAAGCATTTCAGTCATAAACAAGAAATAGATCCAGCATATATAAAAATATATATGCGGTCTGAATATTCGGAAGGCTTTCCTTTAGGATTCATAATCACTTATCAAGGACTCGCATGGGTAACGACATCATTTTCTGTATTAGTAATATTTCAAACACCTACAATCAGCAAGGTAGGTTTACTTTGAAATTTGCAATGTTTTCACTACTTCATAGATATTTTCCAACCTGCTCTACTACAATCAACAACATGGCAGAGCCTGATGATTATTGATTAATCCTCCTAACATCATGAAGGTACAGCATCATGCGGGAACCATAAAATTGATCAACATTTTAAATTTGTAAAATGATTTTTTTTAACATTTAAAAAAATTACATTTACACTAAAAATATTGAATAAATTTCACTTAAGGAGATGTATGCAATTTATCCTACAGTGAGTGAGGTAAGAACTTCTGTTTGCTCTATATTCTCATATATATTTAGCCTACCTATCATCATGGATACAACAAGGTTAGCATCCTGTGGTAGTATTGGGATTATGAGAAATTGAATTACAGGTTGAATACAATCATCAAGTGAAATTAACTTTCAGCATCACTAACATGCACAAGGTGTTCTTCAGCATAACGAAACAATTCTGTGAGGACGTAAAAGTTTAATGATGAGACTATCTCAGCGACATTGGAAACGACACTTTAGGTTCTGACAGGTATGATTATCTTCATACATTATTAGCCTCAGTCATACTTTACTCAAGCAGGATATCAGCTGAAGCCAGAATGAGGAATGCCACCACATTATGCATATGCATGTCTTATTCATATACATGCTTGTGATTTAAAAAACAAGAAATCCACCACATACACTACATACTTATAGTTTTCCCAATATGCAAGAGGTTAATGCTTCATCAGTATCTTTGGAAATTCATAAGAAATATTACGAAGAGCTAAAACATATTTCCTGGACGTATGTAATATTTATGATATCTAAACATCGGAAAGGTATAGTGTCTTTATAATTACTATATTTTCCTTAAAATATAGATATTTTCCAAATTACTACACCTTGATTCAAAACATTGCTTAGCATGATACACAATTAAGCCTTCCTATTATATTTACAGGATAAAACCAAATATCAGGCAAAAGAACTATATGATTTTCTAAGTCAGACTAGCCGGGTCAAGTTATATCCATAGCCTAAGTTTTCAATTGCTGGATGAAATCAACCACCATATGAAAGAAATTTTAATCCTTATGACTTTCCTTCAGCGTTGAAATAATTGCTTAATGATTAAAAAGAAAAAGAGATATAATGACCCACTTATGTTCTCTAACACCAAAACATTCTGATAGGTATGTTATCATTCAAGTAGCATTCATTGCCTTTTTACATTTTTACAGCATAAATCAAATAATACCATTACTTGCCAGGCCATCTCCTATTTGGGGAAATTGGAGAATTTCATTTACAGGATGCAATTTATCCACACGTGAAATTTTCAACCTTAGTAATTACTGAAGAATTTTTTGGCATTATAAATTATGCCCAAGGGCCAACAAGACGAACTACATGAATTTCTCAGTAACATTGATGAGGATTCATAGTATTCTGCCAGGTATGTTTATAATGATATTGCAATTGTCTCCGTCATTCATTCCTCCAAAAGGTCATCTAAAGAAGCCAAAATGAGGCATGCCACAATATTTGGCATATACTTTCTAAATATAAGCATTTCAGTCATAAACAAGAAATAGATCCAGCATATATAAAAATATATATGCGGTCTAAATATTCGGAAGGCTTTCCTTTAGCATTCATAATCACTTATCAAGGACTCGCATGGGTAACGACATCATTTTCTGTATTAGTAATATTTCAAACACCTACAATCAGCAAGGTAGGTTTACTTTGAAATTTGCAATGTTTTCACTACTTCATAGATATTTTCCAACCTGCTCTACTACAATCAACAACATGGCAGAGCCTGATGATTATTGATTAATCCTCCTAACATCATGAAGGTACAGCATCATGCGGGAACCATAAAATTGATCAGCATTTTAAATTTGTAAAATGATTTGTTTTAACATTTAAAAAAATTACATTTACACTAAAAATATTGAATAAATTTCACTTAAGGAGATGTATGCAATTTATCATACAGTGAGTGAGGTAAGAACTTCTGTTTGCTCTTTATTCTCATATATATTTAGCCTACCTATCATCATGGATACAACAAGGTTATCATCCTGTGGTAGTATTGGGATTATGAGAAATTGAATTACAGGTTGAATACAATCATCAAGTGAAATTAACTTTCAGCATCACTAATATGCACAAGGTGTTCTTCAGCATAACGAAACAATTCTGTGAGGACGTAAAAGTTTAATGATGAGACTATCTCAGCGACATTGGAAACAACACCTTACGTTCTGACAAGTATGATTATCTTCATACATTAAGCAGGATGTCAACTGAAGCCAGAATGAGGAATGCCACCACATTATGCATATGCATGTCTTATTTATATACATGCTCGTGATTTAAAAAACAAGAAATCCACCACATACACTACATACTTATAGTTTTCCCAATATGGTCGAGGTTAACGCTTCATAACTAATTGAGGAAATTCATAAGAAATATTACGAAGAGCTAAACCATATTCCCTGGACGTATGTAATATTTATGATATCTAAACATCGGAAAGGTATGGTTTCTTTATAATTACTATATTTTCCTTAAAATATAGATATTTTCCAAATTACTACACCTTGATTCAAAACATTACTTAGCATGATATACAATTAAGCCTTCCTATTATATTTACAGGATAAAACCAAACATCAGGCAAAATAACTATGTGATTTTCTAAGTCAGACTAGCCGGGTCAAGTTATATCCCTAGCCTTAGTTTTCAACTGCTGGATGAAATCAACCACCACATGAAAGAAATTTTAATCCTTATGACTTTCCATCAGCGTTGAAATATTAGCTTAGTGATTAAAAAGAAAAAGAGATATAATGACCCACTTATGTTCTTTACCACCAAAACATTCTGAAAGGTATGTTTACATTCAATTAGCATTTATTGCATTTTTATATTTTACCAGCATAAATTGAATAATACCATTACTTGCCAGGTCATCTCCTTTTTGGGGAAATTGGATAATTTCATTTACAGGATGCAATTTATCTACACGTGAAATTTTCAACCTTAGTAATTACTGAAGGATTTTTCGGCATTATAAATAATGGCGAAGGACCAACAAGACGAACTATATGATTTTCTCAGTAACATTGATGAGGATTCCTAGTATTCTGCCAGGTATGTTTATAATGATATTGCAATTGTCTCCGTCATTCATTCCTCCAACAGGTCATCTAAAGAAGCCAAAATGAGACATGCCACAGTATTTGGCATATACTTACTAAATATAAGCATTTCATTCATAAACAAGAAATAGATCCAGCATGTATTTCAATATATATGCGGTCTGAATATTCGGAAGGCTTTCCTTTAGCATTCATAATGACTTATCAAGGACTCGCATGGGTAACGACATCATTTTCTGTATTAGTAATATTTCAAACACCTACCATCAGCAAGGTAGGTTTACTTTGAAATTTGCAATGTTTTCACTACTTCCTAGATATTTTCCAACCTGCTCTACTACAATCAACAACATGGCAGAGCCTGATGATTTTTGATTAATCCTCCTAACATCATGAAAGTACAGCATCATGCGGGAACCATAAAATTGATCAGCATTTTAAATTTGTAAAATGATTTGTTTTAACATTTAAAAAAATTACATTTACACTAAAAATATTGAATAAATTTCACTTAATGTGTATGCAATTTATCCTACTGTGAGTGAGGCAAGAACTTCTGTTTGCTCTATATTCTCATATATATTTAGCCTACCTATTATCATGGAAAACACAAGGTTAGCATCCTATGGTAGTATTGGGATTTTGAGAATTTGAATTACAGGGTGAATACAATCATCAATCGAAATTAACTTTCAGCATCGCTAATATGCACAAGGTGTTCTACAGCATAACGAAACACTTCTGTGAGGACTTAATGATGAGACTATCTCAGCGACATTGGAAACGACACCTTACGTTCTGACAGGTATGATTATCTTCATACATTAATAGCCTCAGTCATACTTTACTCAAGCAAGATATCAGCTGAAGCCAGAATGAGAAATGCCACCACATTATGCATATGCATGTGTTATTCATATACATGCTCGTGATTTACAAACAAGAAATCCACCACATACTTATAGTTTTCCCAATATGGTCGAGGTTAACGCTTCCAAACTAATTTTGGAAATTCATAAGAAATATTACGAAGAGCTAAACCATATTCCCTGTACGTATGTAATATTTATGATATTAAACATCGGAAAGGTATGGTGTCTTTATAATTACTATATTTTCCTTAAAATATAGATATTTTCCAAATTACTACACCTTGATTCAAAACATTGCTTAGCATGATACACAATTAAGCCTTCCTATTATATTTACAGGATAAAACCAAACATCAGGCAAAAGAACTATGTAATTTCCTAAGTCAGACTAGCCGGGTAAGTTATATCCCTAGCCTTAGTTTTCAATTGCTGGATGAAATCAACCACCACATGAAAGAAATTTTAATCCTTAAGACTTTCCTTCAGCGTTGAAATAATTGCTTAATGATTAAAAAGAAAAAGAGATATAATGACCCACTTATGTTCTTTACAACCAAAACATTCTGAAAGGTATGTTATCATTCAATTAGCATTTATTGCCTTTTTATATTTTACCAGCATAAATCAAATAATACCATTACTTGCCAGGCCTTCTCATTTTTGGGGAAATTGGAGAATTTCATTTACAGGATGCAATTTATCTACACGTGAAATTTTATACCTTAGTAATTACTGAAGGATTTTTCGGCATTATAAATAATTCCCAAGGAGCAACAAGACGAACTACATGATTTTCTCAGTATCATTGATGAGGATTCATAGTATTCTGCCAGGTATGTTTATAATGATATTGCAATTGTCTCCGTCATTCATTCCTCCAACAGGTCATCTAAAGAAGCCAAAATGAGGCATGCCACAGTATTTGGCATATACTTACTAAATATAAGCATTTCATTCATAAACAAGAAATAGATCCAGCATATATTTCAATATATATATGCGGTCTGAATATTCGGAAGGCTTTCTTTTAGCATTCATAATGACTTATCAAGGACTCGCATGGGTAACGACATCATTTTCTGTATTAGTAATATTTCAAGCACCTACCATCAGCAAGGTAGGTTTACTTTGAAATTTGCAGTGTTTTCACTACTTCATAGATATATTCCAACCTGCTCTACTACAATCAACAACATGGAAGAGCCTGATGATTTTTGATTAATCCTCCTAACATCATGAAAGTACAGCATCATGCGGGAACCATAAAATTGATCAGCATTTTAAATTTGTAAAATGATTTGTTTTAACATTTAAAAAAATTACATTTACACTAAAAATATTGAATAAATTTCACTTAAGGAGATGTATGCAATTTATCATACAGTGAGTGAGGTAAGAACTTCTGTTTGCTCTATATTCTCATATATATTTAGCCTACCTATCATCATGGATACAACAAGGTTAGCATCCTGTGGTAGTATTGGGATTATGAGAAATTGAATTACAGGTTGAATACAATCATCAAGTGAAATTAACTTTCAGCATCACTGATATGCACAAGGTGTTCTTCAGCATAACGAAACAATTCTGTGAGGACGTAAAAGTTTAATGATGAGACTATCTCAGCGACATTGGAAATGACACTTTAGGTTCTGACAGGTATGATTATCTTCATACATTATTAGCCTCAGTCATACTTTACTCAAGCAGGATATCAGCTGAAGCCAGAATGAGGAATGCCACCACATTATGCATATGCATGTCTTATTCATATACATGCTTGTGATTTAAAAAACAAGAAATCCACCACATACACTACATACTTATAGTTTTCCCAATATGCAAGAGGCTAATGCTTCATCAGTAACTTTGGAAATTCATAAGAAATATTACGAAGAGCTAAAACATATTTCCTGGACGTATGTAATATTTATGATATCTAAACATCGGAAAGGTATAGTGTCTTTATAATTACTATATTTTCCTTAAAATATAGATATTTTCCAAATTACTACACCTTGATTCAAAACATTGCTTAGCATGATACACAATTAAGCCTTCCTATTATATTTACAGGATAAAACCAAACATCAGGCAAAAGAACTATATGATTTTCTAAGTCAGTCTAGCCGGGTCAAGTTATATCCATAGCCTAAGTTTTCAATTGCTGGACGAAATCAACCACCATATGAAAGAAATTTTAATCCTTATGACTTTCCTTCAGCGTTGAAATAATTGCTTAATGATTAAAAAGAAAAAGAGATAATGACCCACTTATGTTCTCTAACACCAAAACATTCTGATAGGTATGTTATCATTCAAGTAGCATTCATTGCCTTTTTATATTTTAACAGCATAAATCAAATAATACCATTACTTCCCAGGCCATCCCCTATTTGGGGAAATTGGAGAATTTCATTTACAGGATGCAATTTATCCACACGTGAAATTTTCAACCTTAGTAATTACTGAAGAATTTTTTGGCATTATAAATTATGCCCAAGGGCCAACAAGACGAACTATATGATTTTCTCAGTATCATTGATGAGGATTCATAGTATTCTGCCAGGTATGTTTATAATGATATTGCAATTGTCTCCGTCATTCATTCCTCCAACAGGTCATCTAAAGAAGCCAAAATGAGACATGCCACAGTATTTGGCATATACTTACTAAATATAAGCATTTCAGTCATAAACAAGAAATAGATCCAGCATGTATTTCAATATATATGCGGTTTGAATATTCGAAAGGCTTTTCTTTAGCATTCATAATGACTTATCAAGGACTCGCATGGGTAACAGATCATTTTCTGTATTAGTAATATTTCAAACACCTACCATCAGCAAGGTAGGTTTACTTTGAAATTTGCAATGTTTTCACTACTTCATAGATATTTTCCAACCTGCTCTACTACAATCAACAACATGGCAGAGCCTGATGATTATTGATTAATCCTCCTAACATCATGAAGGTACAGCATCATGCGGGAACCATAAAATTGATCAGCATTTTAAATTTGTAAAATGATTTGTTTTAACATTTAAAAAAATTACATTTACACTAAAAATATTGAATAAATTTCACTTAAGGAGGTGTATGCAATTTATCCTACAGTGAGTGAGGTAAGAACTTCTGTTTGCTCTATATTCTCATATATATTTAGCCTACCTATCATCATGGAAACAACAAGGTTAGCATCCTATGGTGGTATTGGGATTTTGAGAAATTGAATTACAGGTTGAATACAAAAATCAAGTGAAATTAACTTTCAGCATCACTAATATGCACAAGGTGTTCTTCAGCATAACGAAACAATTCTGTGAGGACGTAAAAGTTTAATGATGAGACTATCTCAGCGACATTGGAAACAACACCTTACGTTCTGACAGGTATGATTATCTTCATACATTAAGCAGGATGTCAACTGAAGCCAGAATGAGGAATGCCACCACATTATGCATATGCATGTCTTATTTATATACATACTCGTGATTTAAAAAACAAGAAATCCACCACATACACTACATACTTATAGTTTTCCCAATATGGTCGAGGTTAACGCTTCATAACTAATTGAGGAAATTCATAAGAAATATTACGAAGAGCTAAACCATATTCCCTGTACGTATGTAATATTTATGATGCCTAAACATCAGCAAGGTAAGGTTTCTTTATAATTACTATATTTTCCTTAAAATATGGATATTTTCCAAATTACTACACCTTGATTCAAAACATTACTTAGCATGATATACAATTAAGCCTTCCTATTATATTTACAGGATAAAACCAAACATCAGGCAAAATAACTATGTGATTTTCTAAGTCAGACTAGCTGGGTCAAGTTATATCCCTAGCCTTAGTTTTCAATTGCTGGATGAAATCAACCACCACATGAAAGAAATTTTAATCCTTAAGACTTTCCTTCAGCGTTGAAATAATTGCTTAATGATTAAAAAGAAAAAGAGATATAATGACCCACTTATGTTCTCTACCACCAAAACATTCTGAAAGGTATGTTATCATTCAAGTAGCATTCATTACATTTTTACATTTTACCAGCATAAATCAAATAATACCATTATTCCCAGGCCATCTCCTATTTGGGGAAATTGGAGAATTTCATTTACAGGATGCAATTTATCTACACGTGAAATTTTCAACCTTAGTAATTACTGAAGAATTTTTTGGCATTATAAATTATGCCCAAGGGCAACAAGACGAACTATATGAATTTCTCAGTAACATTGATGAGGATTCATAGTATTCTGCCAGGTATGTTTACAATGATATTGCAATTGTCTCCGTCATTCATTCCTCCAACAGGTCATCTAAAGAAGCCAAAATGAGGCATTCCACAATATTTGGCATATACTTACTAAATATAAGCATTTCATTCATAATCAAGAAATAGATCCAGCATATATAAAAATATATATGAGGTCTGAATATTCTGAAGGCTTTCTTTCAGCAATCATAATGACTTATCAAGGACTCGCATGGGTAACGACATCATTTTCTGTATTAGTAATATTTCAAACACCTACCATCAGCAAGGTAGGTTTACTTTGAAATTTGCAATGTTTTCACTACTTCATAGATATTTTCCAACCTGCTCTACTACAATCAACAACATGGCAGAGCCTGATGATTTTTGATTAATCCTCCTAACATCATGAAAGTACAGCATCATGCGGGAACCATAAAATTGATCAGCATTTTAAATTTGTAAAATGATTTGTTTTAACATTTAAAAAAATTACATTTACACTAAAAATATTGAATAAATTTCACTTAATGTGTATGCAATTTATCCTACTGTGAGTGAGGCAAGAACTTCTGTTTGCTCTATATTCTCATATATATTTAGCCTACCTATTATCATGGAAAACACAAGGTTAGCATCCTATGGTAGTATTGGGATTTTGAGAATTTGAATTACAGGGTGAATACAATCATCAATCGAAATTAACTTTCAGCATCGCTAATATGCACAAGGTATCCTACAGCATAACGAAACACTTCTGTGAGGACTTAATGATGAGACTATCTCAGCGACATTGGAAACGACACCTTACGTTCTGACAGGTATGATTATCTTCATACATTAATAGCCTCAGTCATACTTTACTCAAGCAGGATATCAGCTGAAGCCAGAATGAGAAATGCCACCACATTATGCATATGCATGTACATTCATATACATGCTCGTGATTTACAAACAAGAAATCCACCACATACTTATAGTTTTCCCAATATGGTCGAGGTTAACGCTTCCAAACTAATTTTGGAAATTCATAAGAAATATTACGAAGAGCTAAACCATATTCCCTGTACGTATGTAATATTTATGATATTAAACATCGGAAAGGTATGGTGTCTTTATAATTACTATATTTTCCTTAAAATATAGATATTTTCCAAATTACTACACCTTGATTCAAAACATTGCTTAGCATGATACACAATTAAGCCTTCCTATTATATTTACAGGATAAAACCAAACATCAGGCAAAAGAACTATGTAATTTCCTAAGTCAGACTAGCCGGGTAAGTTATATCCCTAGCCTTAGTTTTCAATTGCTGGATGAAATCAACCACCACATGAAAGAAATTTTAATCCTTAAGACTTTCCTCCAGCGTTGAAATAATTGCTTAATGATTAAAAAGAAAAAGAGATATAATGACCCACTTATGTTCTTTACAACCAAAACATTCTGAAAGGTATGTTATCATTCAATTAGCATTTATTGCCTTTTTATATTTTACCAGCATAAATCAAATAATACCATTACTTGCCAGGCCTTCTCATTTTTGGGGAAATTGGAGAATTTCATTTACAGGATGCAATTTATCTACACGTGAAATTTTATACCTTAGTAATTACTGAAGGATTTTTCGGCATTATAAATAATGCCCATGGACCAACTAGACAAACTATATGTATTTCTCAGTAACATTGATGAGGATTTCTAGTATTCTGCCAGGTATCTTTATAATGATATTGCAATTGTCTCCGTCATTCATTCCTCCAACAGGTCAGCTAAAGAAGCCAAAATGAGGCATGCCACAATATTTGGCATATACTTACTAAATATAAGCATTTCATTCATAATCAAGAAATAGATCCAGCACATATAAAAATATATATGCGGTCTGAATATTCTGAAGGCTTTCTTTCAGCAATCATAATGACTTATCAAGGACTCGCATGGGTAACGACATCATTTTCTGTATTAGTAATATTTCAAACACCTACCATCAGCAAGGTAGGTTTACTTTGAAATTTGCAATGTTTTCACTACTTCATAGATATATTCCAACCATCTCTACTACAATCAACATCATGGAAGAGCCTGATGATTTTTGATTAATCCTCCTAACATCATGAAAGTACAGCATCATGCGGGAACCATAAAATTGATCAGCATTTTAAATTTGTAAAATGATTTGTTTTAACATTTAAAAAAATTACATTTACACTAAAAATATTGAATAAATTTCACTTAAGGAGATGTATGCAATTTATCCTACAGTGAGTGAGGTAAGAACTTCTGTTTGCTCTATATTCTCATATATATTTAGCCTACCTATCATCATGGATACAACAAGGTTAGCATCCTGTGGTAGTATTGGGATTATGAGAAATTGAATTACAGGTTGAATACAATCATCAAGTGAAATTAACTTTCAGCATCACTAATATGCACAAGGTGTTCTTCAGCATAACGAAACAATTCTGTGAGGACGTAAAAGTTTAATGATGAGACTATCTCAGCGACATTGGAAACAACACCTTACGTTCTGACAAGTATGATTATCTTCATACATTAAGCAGGATGTCAACTGAAGCCAGAATGAGGAATGCCACCACATTATGCATATGCATGTCTTATTTATATACATGCTCGTGATTTAAAAAACAAGAAATCCACCACATACACTACATACTTATAGTTTTCCCAATATGGTCGAGGTTAACGCTTCATAACTAATTGAGGAAATTCATAAGAAATATTACGAAGAGCTAAACCATATTCCCTGGACGTATGTAATATTTATGATATCTAAACATCGGAAAGGTATGGTTTCTTTATAATTACTATATTTTCCTTAAAATATAGATATTTTCCAAATTACTACACCTTGATTCAAAACATTACTTAGCATGATATACAATTAAGCCTTCCTATTATATTTACAGGATAAAACCAAACATCAGGCAAAATAACTATGTGATTTTCTAAGTCAGACTAGCCGGGTCAAGTTATATCCCTAGCCTTAGTTTTCAACTGCTGGATGAAATCAACCACCACATGAAAGAAATTTTAATCCTTATGACTTTCCATCAGCGTTGAAATATTTGCTTAGTGATTAAAAAGAAAAAGAGATATAATGACCCACTTATGTTCTTTACCACCAAAACATTCTGAAAGGTATGTTTACATTCAATTAGCATTTATTGCATTTTTATATTTTACCAGCATAAATTGAATAATACCATTACTTGCCAGGTCATCTCCTTTTTGGGGAAATTGGAGAATTTCATTTACAGGATGCAATTTATCTACACGTGAAATTTTCAACCTTAGTAATTACTGAAGGATTTTTCGGCATTATAAATAATGGCGAAGGACCAACAAGACGAACTATATGATTTTCTCAGTAACATTGATGAGGATTCCTAGTATTCTGCCAGGTATGTTTATAATGATATTGCAATTGTCTCCGTCATTCATTCCTCCAACAGGTCATCTAAAGAAGCCAAAATGAGGCATGCCACAGTATTTGGCATATACTTACTAAATATAAGCATTTCATTCATAAACAAGAAATAGATCCAGCATATATTTCAATATATATGCAGTCTGAGTATTCCGAAGGCTTTCTTTCAGCAATCATAATGATTTATCAAATCCTCGCATGGGTAACAACATCATTTTCTGTATTAGTAATATTTCAAACACCTACCATCAGCAAGGTAGGTTTACTTTGAAATTTGGAATGTTTTCACTACTTCATAGATATTTTCCAACCTGCTCTACTACAATCAACAACATGGCAGAGCCTGATGATTATTGAGTAAACCTCCTAACATCATGAAAGTACAGCATCATGCGGGAACCATAAAATTGATCAGCATTTTAAATTTGTAAAATGATATTTTTTAACATTTAAAAAAATTACATTTACACTAAAAATATTGAATAAATTTCACTTAAGGAGATGTATGCAATTTATCCTACTGTGAGTGAGGTAAGAACTTCTGTTTGCTCTATATTCTCATATATATTTAGCCTACCTATCATCATGGTGAATCCAAGGTTAGCATCCTATGGTAGAATTGGGAATTTGAAAAATTGAATTACAGGTTGAATACAATGATCAAGTGAATATAACTTTCAGCATCACTAATATGCACAAGGTTTTCTTCAGCATAACGAAATAATTCTGTGAGGACTTAAAAGTTTAATGATGAGACTATCCCAGCGACATTGGAAACGACACCTTCCGTTCTGACAGGTATGATTATCTTCATACATTAATAGCCTCAGTCATACTTTACTCATGCAGTATATCAGCTTTAGCTAGAACGAGGAATGCCACCACATTATGCATATGCATGTTTTATTTATATACATGCTCGTGATATAAAAAACAAGAAATCCACCACATACACTACATACTTATAGTTTTCCCAATATGCAAGAGGCTAACTCTTTATCAGTAACTTTGGAAATTCATAAGAAATATTACGAAGAGCTAAACCACATTCCCTGGACGTATGTAATATTTATGATATCTAAACATCGGACAGGTATGGTTTCTTTATAATTACTATATTTTCCTTAAAATATAGATATTTTCCAAATTCCTATACCTTGATTCAAAACATTGCTTAGCATGATGCACAATTAAGCCTTCCTATTATATTTACAGGATAAAACCAAACATCAGGCAAAAGAACTATGTGATTTTCTGAGTCAGACTAGCCGGGTCAAGTTATATCCCAAGTCTTAATTTTCAATTGCTGGATGAAATTACCACCACATGAAAGAAATGTTAATCCTTATGACCTTCCTTCAGCGTTGAAATAATTGCTTAATGATTAAAAAGAAAAAGAGATATAATGACCCACTTATGTTCTCTAACACCAAAACATTCTGAAAGGTATGTTATCATTCAATTAGCATTAATTGCCTTTTTATATTTTACCAGCATAAATCAAATAATACCATTACATGCCAGGTCATCTCCTTTTTGGGGAAATTGGATAATTTCATTTACAGGATGCAATTTATCTACACGTGAAATTTTCAACCTTAGTAATTACTGAAGGATTTTTTGGCGTTATAAATAATGCCCAAGGACCAACAAGACGAACTATATGTATTTCTCAGTAACATTGATGAGGATTCATAGTATTCTGCCAGGTATGTTTATAATGATATTGCAATTGTCTCCGTCATTCATTCCTCCAACAGGTCATCTAAAGAAGCCAAAATGAGGCATGCCACAATATTTGGCATATACTTACTAAATATAAGCATTTCATTCATAAACAAGAAATAGATCCAGCATATATAAAAATATATATGCGGTCTGAATATTCGGAAGGCTTTCTTTTAGCATTCATAATGACTTATCAAGGACTCGCATGGGTAACAGATCATTTTCTGTATTAGTAATATTTCAAACACCTACCATCAGCAAGGTAGGTTTACTTTGAAATTTGGAATGTTTTCACTACTTCATAGATATTTTCCAACCTGCTCTACTACAATCAACAACATGGCAGAGCCTGATGATTTTTGATTAATCCTCCTAACATCATGAAAGTACAGCATCATGCGGGAACCATAAAATTGATCAGCATTTTAAATTTGTAAAATGATTTGTTTTAACATTTAAAAAAATTACATTTACACTAAAAATATTGAATAAATTTCACTTAAGGAGATGTATGCAATTTATCCTACAGTGAGTGAGGTAAGAACTTCTGTTTGCTCTATATTCTCATATATATTTAGCCTACCTATCATCATGGATACAACAAGGTTAGCATCCTGTGGTAGTATTGGGATTATGAGAAATTGAATTACAGGTTGAATACAATCATCAAGTGAAATTAACTTTCAGCATCACTAACATGCACAAGGTGTTCTTCAGCATAACGAAACAATTCTGTGAGGACGTAAAAGTTTAATGATGAGACTATCTCAGCGACATTGGAAACGACACTTTAGGTTCTGACAGGTATGATTATCTTCATACATTATTAGCCTCAGTCATACTTTACTCAAGCAGGATATCAGCTGAAGCCAGAATGAGGAATGCCACCATATTATGCATATGCATGTCTTATTCATATACATGCTTGTGATTTAAAAAACAAGAAATCCACCACATACACTACATACTTATAGTTTTCCCAATATGCAAGAGGCTAATGCTTCATCAGTAACTTTGGAAATTCATAAGAAATATTACGAAGAGCTAAAACATATTTCCTGGACGTATGTAATATTTATGATATCTAAACATCGGAAAGGCATGGTTTCTTTATAATTACTATATTTTCCTTAAAATATAGATATTTTCCAAATTACTACACCTTGATTCAAAACATTGCTTAGCATGATACACAATTAAGCCTTCCTATTATATTTACAGGAGAAAACCAAACATCAGGCAAAAGAACTATGTGATTTTCTGAGTCAGACTAGCCGGGTCAAGTTATATCCCTAGCCTTAGTTTTCAATTGCTGGATGAAATCAAACACCACATGAAAGAAATTTTAATCCTTATGACCTTCCTTCAGCGTTGAAATAATTGCTTAATGATAAAAAAGAAAAAGAGATATAATGACCCACTTATGTTCTCTAACACCAAAACATTCTGAAAGGTATGTTATCATTCAATTAGCATTTATTGCCTTTTTATATTTTACCAGCATAAATCAAATAATACCATTACTTGCCAGGCCATCTCCTTTTTGGGGAAATTGGAGAATTTCATTTACAGGATGCAATTTATCTACACGTGAAATTTTATACCTTAGTAATTACTGAAGGATTTTTCGGCATTATAAATAATTCCCAAGGAGCAACAAGACGAATTACATGATTTTCTCAGTATCATTGATGAGGATTCATAGTATTCTGCCAGGTATGTTTATAATGATATTGCAATTGTCTCCGTCATTCATTCCTCCAACAGGTCATCTAAAGAAGCCAAAATGAGGCATGCCACAGTATTTGGCATATACTTACTAAATATAAGCATTTCAGTCATAAACAAGAAATAGATCCAGCATGTATTTCAATATATATGCCGTCTGAATATTCGGAAGGCTTTCCTTTAGCATTCATAATGACTTATCAAGGACTCGCATGGGTAACGACATCATTTTCTGTATTAGTAATATTTCAAACACCTACCATCAGCAAGGTAGGTTTACTTTGAAATTTGCAATGTTTTCACTACTTCATAGATATTTTACAACCTGCTCTACTACAATCAACAACATGGCAGAGCCAGATGATTATTGATTAATCCTCCTAACATCATGAAGGTACAGCATCATGCGGGAACCATAAAATTGATCAGCATTTTAAATTTGTAAAATGATTTGTTTTAACATAAAAAAAAATTACATTTACACTAAAAATATTGAATAAATTTCACTTAAGGAGATGTATGCAATTTATCCTACAGTGAGTGAGGTAAGAACTTCTGTTTGCTCTATATTCTCATATATATTTAGCCTACCTATCATCATGGAAAAACACAAGGTTAGCATCCTATGGTGGTATTGGGATTTTGAGAAATTGAATTACAGGTTGAATACAATGATCAAGTGAATATAACTTTCAGCATCACTAATATGCACAAGGTTTTCTTCAGCATAACGAAATAATTCTGTGAGGACTTAAAAGTTTAATGATGAGACTATCCCAGCGACATTGGAAACGACACCTTCCGTTCTGACAGGTATGATTATCTTCATACATTAATAGCCTCAGTCATACTTTACTCATGCAGTATATCAGCTTTAGCTAGAACGAGGAATGCCACCACATTATGCATATGCATGTTTTATTTATATACATGCTCGTGATATAAAAAACAACAAATCCACCACATACACTACATACTTATAGTTTTCCCAATATGCAAGAGGCTAACTCTTTATCAGTAACTTTGGAAATTCATAAGAAATATTACGAAGAGCTAAACCACATTCCCTGGACGTATGTAATATTTATGATATCTAAACATCGGACAGGTATGGTTTCTTTATAATTACTATATTTTCCTTAAAATATAGATATTTTCCAAATTCCTATACCTTGATTCAAAACATTGCTTAGCATGATGCACAATTAAGCCTTCCTATTATATTTACAGGATAAAACCAAACATCAGGCAAAAGAACTATGTGATTTTCTGAGTCAGACTAGCCGGGTCAAGTTATATCCCAAGTCTTAATTTTCAATTGCTGGATGAAATTACCACCACATGAAAGAAATGTTAATCCTTATGACCTTCCTTCAGCGTTGAAATAATTGCTTAATGATTAAAAAGAAAAAGAGATATAATGACCCACTTATGTTCTCTAACACCAAAACATTCTGAAAGGTATGTTATCATTCAATTAGCATTAATTGCCTTTTTATATTTTACCAGCATAAATCAAATAATACCATTACATGCCAGGTCATCTCCTTTTTGGGGAAATTGGATAATTTCATTTACAGGATGCAATTTATCTACACGTGAAATTTTCAACCTTAGTAATTACTGAAGGATTTTTTGGCGTTATAAATAATGCCCAAGGACCAACAAGACGAACTATATGTATTTCTCAGTAACATTGATGAGGATTCATAGTATTCTGCCAGGTATGTTTATAATGATATTGCAATTGTCTCCGTCATTCATTCCTCCAACAGGTCATCTAAAGAAGCCAAAATGAGGCATGCCACAATATTTGGCATATACTTACTAAATATAAGCATTTCATTCATAAACAAGAAATAGATCCAGCATATATAAAAATATATATGCGGTCTGAATATTCGGAAGGCTTTCTTTTAGCATTCATAATGACTTATCAAGGACTCGCATGGGTAACAGATCATTTTCTGTATTAGTAATATTTCAAACACCTACCATCAGCAAGGTAGGTTTACTTTGAAATTTGGAATGTTTTCACTACTTCATAGATATTTTCCAACCTGCTCTACTACAATCAACAACATGGCAGAGCCTGATGATTTTTGATTAATCCTCCTAACATCATGAAAGTACAGCATCATGCGGGAACCATAAAATTGATCAGCATTTTAAATTTGTAAAATGATTTGTTTTAACATTTAAAAAAATTACATTTACACTAAAAATATTGAATAAATTTCACTTAAGGAGATGTATGCAATTTATCCTACAGTGAGTGAGGTAAGAACTTCTGTTTGCTCTATATTCTCATATATATTTAGCCTACCTATCATCATGGATACAACAAGGTTAGCATCCTGTGGTAGTATTGGGATTATGAGAAATTGAATTACAGGTTGAATACAATCATCAAGTGAAATTAACTTTCAGCATCACTAACATGCACAAGGTGTTCTTCAGCATAACGAAACAATTCTGTGAGGACGTAAAAGTTTAATGATGAGACTATCTCAGCGACATTGGAAACGACACTTTAGGTTCTGACAGGTATGATTATCTTCATACATTATTAGCCTCAGTCATACTTTACTCATGCAGTATATCAGCTTTAGCTAGAACGAGGAATGCCACCACATTATGCATATGCATGTTTTATTTATATACATGCTTGTGATTTAAAAAACAAGAAATCCACCACATACACTACATACTTATAGTTTTCCCAATATGCAAGAGGCTAATGCTTCATCAGTAACTTTGGAAATTCATAAGAAATATTACGAAGAGCTAAAACATATTTCCTGGACGTATGTAATATTTATGATATCTAAACATCGGAAAGGCATGGTTTCTTTATAATTACTATATTTTCCTTAAAATATAGATATTTTCCAAATTACTACACCTTGATTCAAAACATTGCTTAGCATGATACACAATTAAGCCTTCCTATAATATTTACAGGAGAAAACCAAACATCAGGCAAAATAACTATGTGATTTTCTGAGTCAGACTAGCCGGGTCAAGTTATATCCCTAGCCTTAGTTTTCAATTGCTGGATGAAGTCAACCATTACATGAAAGAAATGTTAATCCTTATGACCTTCCTTCAGCGTTGAAATAATTGCTTAATGATAAAAAAGAAAAAGAGATATAATGACCCACTTATGTTCTCTAACACCAAAACATTCTGAAAGGTATGTTATCATTCAATTAGCATTAATTGCCTTTTTATATTTTACCAGCATAAATAAAATAATACCATTACTTGCCAGGCCATCTCCTTTTTGGGGAAATTGGAGAATTTCATTTACAGGATGCAATTTATCTACACGTGAAATTTTATACCTTAGTAATTACTGAAGGATTTTTCGGCATTATAAATAATTCCCAAGGAGCAACAAGACGAACTACATGATTTTCTCAGTATCATTGATGAGGATTCATAGTATTCTGCCAGGTATGTTTATAATGATATTGCAATTGTCTCCGTCATTCATTCCTCCAACAGGTCATCTAAAGAAGCCAAAATGAGGCATGCCACAGTATTTGGCATATACTTACTAAATATAAGCATTTCATTCATAAACAAGAAATAGATCCAGCATATATTTCAATATATATATGCGGTCTGAATATTCGGAAGGCTTTCTTTTAGCATTCATAATGACTTATCAAGGACTCGCATGGGTAACAGATCATTTTCTGTATTAGTAATATTTCAAACACCTACCATCAGCAAGGTAGGTTTACTTTAAAATTTGCAATGTTTTCACTACTTCATAGATATTTTCCAACCTGCTCTACTACAATCAACAACATGGCAGAGCCTGATGATTTTTGATTAATCCTCCTAACATCATGAAAGTACAGCATCATGCGGGAACCATAAAATTGATCAGCATTTTAAATTTGTAAAATGATTTGTTTTAACATTTAAAAAAATTACATTTACACTAAAAATATTGAATAAATTTCACTTAAGGAGATGTATGCAATTTATCCTACAGTGAGTGAGGTAAGAACTTCTGTTTGCTCTATATTCTCATATATATTTAGCCTACCTATCATCATGGATACAACAAGGTTAGCATCCTGTGGTAGTATTGGGATTATGAGAAATTGAATTACAGGTTGAATACAATCATCAAGTGAAATTAACTTTCAGCATCACTAATATGCACAAGGTGTTCTTCAGCATAACGAAACAATTCTGTGAGGACGTAAAAGTTTTATGATGAGACTATCTCAGCGACATTGGAAACGACACTTTAGGTTCTGACAGGTATGATTATCTTCATACATTATTAGCCTCAGTCATACTTTACTCAAGCAGGATATCAGCTGAAGCCAGAATGAGGAATGCCACCACATTATGCATATGCATGTCTTATTCATATACATGCTTGTGATTTAAAAAACAAGAAATCCACCACATACACTACATACTTATAGTTTTCCCAATATGCAAGAGGCTAATGCTTCATCAGTAACTTTGGAAATTCATAAGAAATATTCAAAGAGCTAAAACATATTTCCTGGACGTATGTAATATTTATGATATCTAAACATCGGAAAGGTATAGTGTCTTTATAATTACTATATTTTCCTTAAAATATAGATATTTTCCAAATTACTACACCTTGATTCAAAACATTGCTTAGCATGATACACAATTAAGCCTTCCTATTATATTTACAGGATAAAACCAAACATCAGGCAAAAGAACTATGTAATTTCCTAAGTCAGACTAGCCGGGTAAGTTATATCCCTAGCCTTAGTTTTCAATTGCTGGATGAAATCAACCACCACATGAAAGAAATTTTAATCCTTAAGACTTTCCTTCAGCGTTGAAATAATTGCTTAATGATTAAAAAGAAAAAGAGATATAATGACCCACTTATGTTCTTTACAACCAAAACATTCTGAAAGGTATGTTATCATTCAATTAGCATTTAAAACCTTTTTATATTTTACCAGCATAAATCAAATAATACCATTACTTGCCAGGCCTTCTCATTTTTGGGGAAATTGGAGAATTTCATTTACAGGATGCAATTTATCTACACGTGAAATTTTATACCTTAGTAATTACTGAAGGATTTTTCGGCATTATAAATAATTCCCAAGGAGCAACAAGACGAACTACATGATTTACTCAGTATCATTGATGAGGATTCATAGTATTCTGCCAGGTATGTTTATAATGATATTGCAATTGTCTCCGTCATTCATTCCTCCAAAAGGTCATCTAAAGAAGCCAAAATGAGGCATGCCACAATATTTAGCATATACTTACAAAATATAAGCATTTCAGTCATAAACAAGAAATAGATCCAGCATATATAAAAATATATATGCGGTCTGAATATTCGGAATGCTTTCTTTCAGGTATCATAATGACTTATCAAGGACTCGCATGGGTAACAGATCATTTTCTGTATTAGTAATATTTCAAACACCTACCATCAGCAAGGTAGGTTTACTTTGAAATTTGGAATGTTTTCACTACTTCATAGATATTTTCCAACCTGCTCTACTACAATCAACAACATGGCAGAGCCTGATGATTATTGATTAATCCTCCTAACATCATGAAGGTACAGCATCATGCGGGAACCATAAAATTGATCAGCATTTTAAATTTGTAAAATGATTTGTTTTAACATTTAAAAAAATTACATTTACACTAAAAATATTGAATAAATTTCACTTAATGTGTATGCAATTTATCCTACTGTGAGTGAGGCAAGAACTTCTGTTTGCTCTATATTCTCATATATATTTAGCCTACCTATTATCATGGAAAACACAAGGTTAGCATCCTATGGTAGTATTGGGATTTTGAGAATTTGAATTACAGGGTGAATACAATCATCAATCGAAATTAACTTTCAGCATCGCTAATATGCACAAGGTGTTCTACAGCATAACGAAACACTTCTGTGAGGACTTAAAAGTTTAATGATGAGACTATCTCAGCGACATTGGAAACGACACCTTACGTTCTGACAGGTATGATTATCTTCATACATTAATAGCCTCAGTCATACTTTACTCAAGCAGGATATCAGCTGAAGCCAGAATGAGGAATGCCACCACATTATGCATATGCATGTGTTATTCATATACATGCTCGTGATTTACAAACAAGAAATCCACCACATACACTACATACTTATAGTTTTCCCAATATGGTCGAGGTTAACGCTTCAAAACTAATTTTGGAAATTCATAAGAAATATTACGAAGAGCTAAACCATATTCCCTGTACGTATGTAATATTTATGATATTAAACATCGGAAAGGTATGGTGTCTTTATAATTACTATATTTTCCTTAAAATATAGATATTTTCCAAATTACTACACCTTGATTCAAAACATTGCTTAGCATGATACACAATTAAGCCTTCCTATTATATTTACAGGATAAAACCAAACATCAGGCAAAAGAACTATGTAATTTCCTAAGTCAGACTAGCCGGGTAAGTTATATCCCTAGCCTTAGTTTTCAATTGCTGGATGAAATCAACCACCACATGAAAGAAATTTTAATCCTTATGACTTTCCTTCAGCGTTGAAATAATTGCTTAATGATAAAAAAGAAAAAGAGATATAATGACCCACTTATGTTCTTTACAACCAAAACATTCTGAAAGGTATGTTATCATTCAATTAGCATTTATTGCCTTTTTATATTTTACCAGCATAAATCAAATAATACCATTACTTGCCAGGCCTTCTCATTTTTGGGGAAATTGGAGAATTTCATTTACAGGATGCAATTTATCTACACGTGAAATTTTATACCTTAGTAATTACTGAAGGATTTTTCGGCATTATAAATAATTCCCAAGGAGCAACAAGACGAACTACATGATTTTCTCAGTATCATTGATGAGGATTCCTAGTATTCTGCCAGGTATGTTTATAATGATATTGCAATTGTCTCCGTCATTCATTCCTCCAACAGGTCATCTAAAGAAGCCAAAATGAGGCATGCCACAGTATTTGGCATATACTTACTAAATATAAGCATTTCATTCATAAACAAGAAATAGATCCAGCATATATTTCAATATATATATGCGGTCTGAATATTCGGAAGGATTTCTTTTAGCATTCATAATGACTTATCAAGGACTCGCATGGGTAACGACATCATTTTCTGTATTAGTAATATTTCAAACACCTACCATCAGCAAGGTAGGTTTACTTTGAAATTTGCAATGTTTTCACTACTTCATAGATATATTCCAACCTTCTCTACTACAATCAACATCATGGAAGAGCCTGATGATTTTTGATTAATCCTCCTAACATCATGAAAGTACAGCATCATGCGGGAACCATAAAATTGATCAGCATTTTAAATTTGTAAAATGATTTGTTTTAACATTTAATAAAATTACATTTACACTAAAAATATTGAATAAATTTCACTTAAGGAGATGTATGCAATTTATCCTACAGTGAGTGAGGTAAGAACTTCTGTTTGCTCTATATTCTCATATATATTTAGCCTACCTATCATCATGGATACAACAAGGTTAGCATCCTGTGGTAGTATTGGGATTTTGAGAAATTGAATTACAGGTTGAATACAATCATCAAGTGAAATTAACTTTCAGCATCACTAATATGCACAAGGTGTTCTTCAGCATAACGAAACAATTCTGTGAGGACGTAAAAGTTTAATGATGAGACTATCTCAGCGACATTGGAAACGACACTTTAGGTTCTGACAGGTATGATTATCTTCATACATTATTAGCCTCAGTCATACTTTACTCAAGCAGGATATCAGCTGAAGCCAGAATGAGGAATGCCACCACATTATGCATATGCATGTCTTATTCATATACATGCTTGTGATTTAAAAAACAAGAAATCCACCACATACACTACATACTTATAGTTTTCCCAATATGCAAGAGGCTAATGCTTCATCAGTAACTTTGGAAATTCATAAGAAATATTACGAAGAGCTAAAACATATTTCCTGGACGTATGTAATATTTATGATATCTAAACATCGGAAAGGTATAGTGTCTTTATAATTACTATATTTTCCTTAAAATATAGATATTTTCCAAATTACTACACCTTGATTCAAAACATTGCTTAGCATGATACACAATTAAGCCTTCCTATTATATTTACAGGATAAAACCAAACATCAGGCAAAAGAACTATATGATTTTCTAAGTCAGACTAGCCGGGTCAAGTTATATCCATAGCCTAAGTTTTCAATTGCTGGACGAAATCAACCACCATATGAAAGAAATTTTAATCCTTATGACTTTCCTTCAGCGTTGAAATAATTGCTTAATGATTAAAAAGAAAAAGAGATATAATGACCCACTTATGTTCTCTAACACCAAAACATTCTGATAGGTATGTTATAATTCAAGTTGCATTCATTGCCTTTTTACATTTTTACAGCATAAATCAAATAATACCATTACTTGCCAGGCCATCTCCTATTTGGGGAAATTGGAGAATTTCATTTACAGGATGCAATTTATCCACACGTGAAATTTTCAACCTTAGTAATTACTGAAGAATTTTTTGGCATTATAAATTATGCCCAAGGGCCAACAAGACGAACTATATGATTTTTTGAGTAACATTGATGAGGATTCCTAGTATTCTGCCAGGTATGTTTATAATGATATTGCAATTGTCTCCGTCATTCATTCCTCCAACAGGTCATCTAAAGAAGCCAAAATGAGGCATGCCACAGTATTTGGCATATACTTACTAAATATAAGCATTTCAGTCATAAACAAGAAATAGATCCAGCATGTATTTCAATATATATGCCGTCTGAATATTCGGAAGGCTTTCCTTTAGCATTCATAATGACTTATCAAGGACTCGCATGGGTAACGACATCATTTACTGTATTAGTAATATTTCAAACACCTACCATCAGCAAGGTAGGTTTACTTTGAAATTTGCAATGTTTTCACTACTTCATAGATATTTTACAACCTGCTCTACTACAATCAACAACATGGCAGAGCCAGATGATTATTGATTAATCCTCCTAACATCATGAAGGTACAGCATCATGCGGGAACCATAAAATTGATCAGCATTTTAAATTTGTAAAATGATTTGTTTTAACATAAAAAAAAATTACATTTACACTAAAAATATTGAATAAATTTCACTTAAGAAGGTGTATGCAATTTATCCTACAGTGAGTGAGGTAAGAACTTCTGTTTGCTCTATATTCTCATATATATTTAGCCTACCTATCATCATGGAAACAACAAGGTTAGCATCCTATGGTGGTATTGGGATTTTGAGAAATTGAATTACAGGTTGAATACAAAAATCAAGTGAAATTAACTTTCAGCATCACTAATATGCACAAGGTGTTCTTCAGCATAACGAAACAATTCTGTGAGGACGTAAAAGTTTAATGATGAGACTATCTCAGCGACATTGGAAACAACACCTTACATTCTGACAGGTATGATTACCTTCTTACATTAAGCAGGATGTCAACTGAAGCCAGAATGAGGAATGCCACCACATTATGCATATGCATGTCTTATTTATATACATGCTCGTGATTTAAAAAACAAGAAATCCACCACATACACTACATACTTATAGTTTTCCCAATATGGTCGAGGTTAACGCTTCATAACTAATTGAGGAAATTCATAAGAAATATTACGAAGAGCTAAACCATATTCCCTGGACGTATGTAATATTTATGATATCTAAACATCGGAAAGGTATGGTTTCTTTCTAATTACCATATTTTCCTTAAAATATAGATATTTTCCAAATTACTACACCTTGATTCAAAACATTACTTAGCATGATATACAATTAAGCCTTCCTATTATATTTACAGGATAAAACCAAACATCAGGCAAAATAACTATGTGATTTTCTAAGTCTGACTAGCCGGGTCAAGTTATATCCCTAGCCTTAGTTTTAAACTGCTGGATGAAATCAACCACCACATGAAAGAAATTTTAATCCTTATGACTTTCCATCAGCGTTGAAATATTTGCTTAGTGATTAAAAAGAAAAAGAGATATAATGACCCACTTATGTTCTTTACCACCAAAACATTCTGAAAGGTATGTTTACATTCAATTAGCATTTATTGCATTTTTATATTTTACAAGCATAAATTGAATAATACCATTACTTGCCAGGCTATCTCCTATTTGGGGAAATTGGAGAATTTCATTTACACGATGCAATTTATCTACACGTGAAATTTTCAACCTTAGTAATTACTGAAGGATTTTTCGGCATTATAAATAATGCCGAAGGACCAACAAGACGAACTATATGATTTTCTCAGTAACATTGATGAGGATTCCTAGTATTCTGCCAGGTATGTTTATAATGATATTGCAATTGTCTCCGTCATTCATTCCTCCAACAGGTCATCTAAAGAAGCCAAAATGAGGCATGCCACAATATTTGGCATATACTTACTAAATATAAGCATTTCATTCATAAACAAGAAACATATCCAGCATGTATTTCAATATATATAGTTGGTCTGAATATTCGGAAGGCTTTCTATTAGCATTCATAATGACTTATCAAGGACTCGCAAAGGGTAACGACATCATTTTCTGTATTAGTAATATTTCAAACACCTACCATCAGCAAGGTAGGTTTACTTTGAAATTTGGAATGTTTTCACTACTTCATAGATATTTTCCAACCTGCTCTACTACAATCAACAACATGGCAGAGCCTGATGATTATTGATTAATCCTCCTAACATTATGAAGGTACAGCATCATGCGGGAACCATAAAATTGATCAACATTTTAAATTTGTAAAATGATTTTTTTTAACATTTAAAAAAATTACATTTACACTAAAAATATTGAATAAATTTCACTTAAGGAGATGTATGCAATTTATCCTACTGTGAGTGAGGTAAGAACTTCTGTTTGCTCTATATTCTCATATATATTTAGCCTACCTATCATCATGGTGAATCCAAGGTTAGCATCCTATGGTAGAATTGGGAATTTGAAAAATTGAATTACAGGTTGAATACAATGATCAAATGAAATGAACTTTCAGCATCACTAATATGCACAAGGTTTTCTTCAGCATAACGAAATAATTCTCTGAGGACTTAAAAGTTTAATGATGAGACTATCCCAGCGACATTGGAAACGACACCTTACGTTCTGACAGGTATGATTATCTTAATACATTAATAGCCTCAGTCATACTTTACTCATGCAGTATATCAGCTTTAGCTAGAACGAGGAGTGCCACCACATTATGCATATGCATGTTTTATTTATATACATGCTCGTGATATAAAAAACAAGAAATCCACCACATACACTACATACTTATAGTTTTCCCAATATGCAAGAGGCTAACTCTTCATCAGTAACTTTGGAAATTCATAAGAAATATTACGAAGAGCTAAACCACATTCCCTGGACGTATGTAATATTTATGATATCTAAACATCGGACAGGTATGGTTTCTTTATAATTACTATATTTTCCTTAAAATATAGATATTTTCCAAATTCCTATACCTTGATTCAAAACATTGCTTAGCATGATGCACAATTAAGCCTTCCTATTATATTTACAGGATAAAACCAAACATCAGGCAAAAGAACTATGTAATTTTCTGAGTCAGACTAGCCGGGTCAAGTTATATCCCAAGTCTTAGTTTTCAATTGCTGGATGAAATCAACCACCACATGAAAGAAATTTTAATCCTTATGACCTTCCTTCAGCGTTGAAATAATTGCTTAATGATAAAAAAGAAAAAGAGATATAATGACCCACTTATGTTCTCTACCACCAAAACATTCTGAAAGGTATGTTATCATTCAAGTAGCATTCATTACATTTTACCAGCATAAATCAAATAATACCATTATTCCCAGGCCATCTCCTATTTGGGGAAATTGGAGAATTTCATTTACAGGATGCAATTTATCTACACGTGAAATTTTCAACCTTAGTAATTACCGAAGAATTTTTTGGCATTATAAATTATGCCCAAGGGCCAACAAGACGAACTATATGAATTTCTCAGTAACATTGATGAGGATTCATAGTATTCTGCCAGGTATGTTTACAATGATATTGCAATTGTCTCCATCATTCATTCCTCCAACAGGTCATCTAAAGAAGCCAAAATGAGGCATGCCACAATATTCGGCATATACTTACTAAATATAAGCATTTCGGTCATAAACAAGAAATAGATCCAGCATGTATTTCAATATATATGCCGTCTGAGTATTCGGAAGGCTTTCCTTTAGCATTCATAATGCCTTATGAAGGACTCGCATGGGTAACGACATCATTTTCTGTATTAGTAATATTTCAAACACCTACCATCAACAAGGTAGGTTTACTTTGAAATTTGCAATGTTTTCACTACTTCATAGATATTTTCCAACCTGCTCTACTACAATCAAAACATGGCAGAGCCTGATGATACTTCTTGATGATGATTCTTGATTAATCCTCCTAACATCATGAAAGTACAGCATCATGTGGGAACCATAAAATTGATCAGCATTTTAAATTTGCAAAATGATTTGTTTCAACATTTAAAAAAATCACAATTACACTAAAAATATAGAATTAATTTCACTAAATGAGAAATTTAGGAATTTATCCTACTGTGAGTTTGGTAAGAACTTCTGTTTGCTCTATATTCTCAGATATATTTAGCCTACCTATCATCATAGAAACAATAAGGTTATCATCCTAAGGTAATACTGGGATTTTGAGAAATTGATTTACAGGGTGAATTCTATCATCAAGTGAAATTAACTTTCAGCATCACTAATATGAACAAGGTGTTCTTCAGCATAAGTAAAGTTCTGTGAAGATACAAAAGATTAGTGATGAAAATATCTCAGCAACATTGGAAACAACACCTTACGTTCTGACAGGTATGAATATCTTGATACATAAATAGTCTCAGTCATACTTTACTCAAGCAGGATATCAGTTGAAGCCAGAATGAGGAATGCCACCACATTATGCATATGCATGTCTTATATACATACATGCTCGTGATTTACAAACAAGAAATCCACCACATACACTACATACTTATAGTTTTCCCAATATGTAAGAGGCAAAGGCTTCATAACTAATTTTGGAAATTCATAAGAAATATTACGAAGAGCTAAAACATATTCCCTTTACGTATGCAATATTTATGATGCCTAAACATCGGAAAGGTATGGTTTCTTTATAATTACTATATTTTCCTTAAAATATAGATATTTTCCAAATTACTACACCTTGATTCAAAACATTGCTTAGCATGATATACAATTAAGCCTTCATATTATATTTACAGGATAAAACGAAACATCAGGCAAAAGAACTATGTGATTTTCTAGGTCAGACTAGCCGGGTCAAGTTGTATCCCTAGCCTTAGTTTCAATTGCTGGATGAAATCACTACCACATGAAAGTAATTTCAATCCTTATGACTTTCCATCAGCGTTGAAATAATTGCTTAGTGATTAAAAAGAAAAAGAGATATAATGACCCACTTATGTTCTTTACCACCAAAACATTCTGAAAGGTATGTTTACATTCAATTAGCATTTATTGCATTTTTATATTTTACCAGCATAAATTGAATAATACCATTACTTGCCAGGGTATCTCCTATTTGGGGAAATTGGAGAATTTCATTTACACGATGCAATTTATCTACACGTGAAATTTTCAACCTTAGTAATTACTGAAGGATTTTTCGGCATTATAAATAATGCCGAAGGACCAACAAGACGAACTATATGATTTTCTCAGTAACATTGATGAGGATTCCTAGTATTCTGCCAGGTATGTTTATAATGATATTGCAATTGTCTCCGTCATTCATTCCTCCAACAGGTCATCTAAAGAAGCCAAAATGAGGCATGCCACAATATTTGGCATATACTTACTAAATATAAGCATTTCATTCATAAACAAGAAACATATCCAGCATGTATTTCAATATATATAGTTGGTCTGAATATTCGGAAGGCTTTCTATTAGCATTCATAATGACTTATCAAGGACTCGCATGGGTAACGACATCATTTTCTGTATTAGTAATATTTCAAACACCTACCATCAGCAAGGTAGGTTTACTTTGAAATTTGCAATGTTTTCACTACTTCATAGATATTTTCCAACCTGCTCTACTACAATCAACAACATGGCAGAGCCTGATGATTATTGATTAATCCTCCTAACATCATGAAGGTACAGCATCATGCGGGAACCATAAAATTGATCAACATTTTAAATTTGTAAAATGATTTTTTTTAACATTTAAAAAAATTACATTTACACTAAAAATATTGAATAAATTTCACTTAAGGAGATGTATGCAATTTATCCTACTGTGAGTGAGGTAAGAACTTCTGTTTGCTCTATATTCTCATATATATTTAGCCTACCTATCATCATGGTGAATCCAAGGTTAGCATCCTATGGTAGAATTGGGAATTTAAAAAATTGAATTACAGGTTGAATACAATGATCAAGTGAATATAACTTTCAGCATCACTAATATGCACAAGGTTTTCTTCAGCATAACGAAATAATTCTGTGAGAACTTAAAAGTTTAATGATGAGACTATCCCAGCGACATTGGAAACGACACCTTACGTTCTGACAGGTATGATTATCTTCATACATTAATAGCCTCAGTCATACTTTACTCATGCAGTATATCAGCTTTAGCTAGAACGAGGAATGCCACCACATTATGCATATGCATGTTTTATTTATATACATGCTCGTGATATAAAAAACAAGAAATCCACCACATTCACTACATACTTATAGTTTTCCCAATATGCAAGAGGCTAACTCTTCATCAGTAACTTTGGAAATTCATAAGAAATATTACGAAGAGCTAAACCACATTCCCTGGACGTATGTAATATTTATGATATCTAAACATCGGACAGGTATGGTTTCTTTATAATTACTATATTTTCCTTAAAATATAGATATTTTCCAAATTCCTATACATTGATTCAAAACATTGCTTAGCATGATGGACAATTAAGCCTTCCTATTATATTTACAGGATAAAACCAAACATCAGGCAAAAGAACTATGTGATTTTCTGAGTCAGACTAGCCGGGTCAAGTTATATCCCAAGTCTTAGTTTTCAATTGCTGGATGAAATCAACCACCACATGAAAGAAATTTTAATCCTTATGACTTTCATTCAGCGTTGAAATAATTGCTTAATGATTAAAAAGAAAAAGAGATATAATGACCCACTTATGTTCTCTACCACCAAAACATTCTGAAAGGTATGTTATCATTCAAGGAGCATTCATTACATTTTTACATTTTACCAGCATAAATCAAATAATACCATTACTTGCCAGGCCATCTCCTATTTGGGGAAATTGGAGAATTTCATTTACAGGATGCAATTTATCTACACGTGAAATTTTCAACCTTAGTAATTACTGAAGAATTTTTTGGCATTATCAATTATGCCCAAGGACCAACAAGACGAACTATATGATTTTCTCAGTATCATTGATGAGGATTCATAGTATTCTGCCAGGTATGTTTATAATGATATTGCAATTGTCTCCGTCATTCATTCCTCCAACAGGTCATCTAAAGAAGCCAAAATGAGGCATGCCACAGTATTTGGCATATACTTACTAAATATAAGCATTTCATTCATAAACAAGAAATAGATCCAGCATATATTTCAATATATATATGCGGTCTGAATATTCGGAAGGCTTTCTTTTAGCATTCATAATGGCTTATCAAGGACTCGCATGGGTAACGACATCATTTTCTGTATTAGTAATATTTCAAACACCTACCATCAGCAAGGTAGGTTTACTTTGAAATTTGGAATGTTTTCACTACTTCATAAATATTTTCCAACCTGCTCTACTACAATCAACAACATGGCAGAGCCTGATGATTATTGATTAATCCTCCTAACATCATGAAGGTACAGCATCATGCGGGAACCATAAAATTGATCAACATTTTAAATTTGTAAAATGATTTGTTTTAACATTTAAAAAAATTACATTTACACTAAAAATATTGAATAAATTTCACTTAAGGAGATGTATGCAATTTATCCTACAGTGAGTGAGGTAAGAACTTCTGTTTGCTCTATATTCTCATATATATTTAGCCTACCTATCATCATGGAAACAACAAGGTTAGCATCCTATGGTAGTATTGGGATTTAGAGAAATTGAATTACAGGTTGAATATAATAATCAAGTGAAATTAAGTTTCAGCATCGCTAATATGCACAAGGTGTTCTACAGCATAACGAAACACTTCTGTGAGGACTTTAAAGTTTAATGATGAGACTATCTCAGCGACATAGGAAACGACACCTTACGTTCTGACAGGTATGATTATCTTCATACATTAATAGCCTCAATCATACTTTACTCAAGCAGGATATCAGCTGAAGCCAGAATGAGGAATGCCACCACATTATGCATATGAAGGTCTTATTTATATACATGCTCGTGATATAAAAAACAAGAAATCCACCACATACACTGCATACTTATAGTTTTCCCAATACGGTCGAGGTTAACGTTTCAAAACTAATTTTGGAAATTCATAAGAAATATTACGAAGAGCTAAACCATATTCCCTGTACGTATGTAATATTTATGATATCTAAACATCGGAAAGGTATGGTATCTTTATAATTACTATATTTTCCTTAAAATATAGATATTTTCCTAATTACTACACCTTAATTCAAAACACTACGTAGCATTATATACAATTAAGCCTTCCTATTATATTTACAGGATAAAACCAAACATCAGGCAAAAGAACTATGTAATTTCCTAAGTCAGACTAGCCGGGTAAGTTATATCCCTAGCCTTAGTTTTCAATTGCTGGATGAAATCAACCACCACATGAAAGAAATTTTAATCCTTATGACTTTCCTTCAGCATTGAAATAATTGCTTAATGATAAAAAAGAAAAAGAGATATAATGACCCACTTATGTTCTTTACCACCAAAACATTCTGAAAGGTATGTTATCATTCAATTAGCATTTTTTGCCTTTTTATATTTTACCAGCATAAATCAAACAATACCATTACTTGCCAGGCCATCTCCTATTTGGGGAAATTGGAGAATTTCATTTACAGGATGCAATTTATCTACAGGTGAAATTTTCAACCTTAGTATTTACTAAAGGATTTTTCGCCATTATAAATAATGCCCATGGACCAACAAGACGAACTATATGATTTTTTGAGTAACATTGATGAGGATTCCTAGTATTCTGCCAGGTATGTTTATAATGATATTGCAATTGTCTCCGTCATTCATTCCTCTAACAGGTCATCTAAAGAAGCCAAAATGAGGCATGCCACAATATTTGGCATATACTTACTAAATATAAGAATTCATTCATAAACAAGAAATAGATCCAGCATATATAAAAATATATATGCGGTCTGAATATTCTGAAGGCTTTCTTTCAGGTATCATAATGACTTATCAAGGACTCGCATGGGTAACAGATCATTTTCTGTATTAGTATAATTTCAAACACCTACCATCAGCAAGGTAGGTTTACTTTGAAATTTGCAATGTTTTCACTACTTCATAGATATTTTCCAACCTGCTCTACTACAATCAACAACATGGCAGAGCCTGATGATTTTTGATTAATCCTCCTAACATCATGAAAGTACAGCATCATGCGGGAACCATAAAATTGATCAGCATTTTAAATTTGTAAAATGATTTGTTTTAACATTTAAAAAAATTACATTTACACTAAAAATATTGAATAAATTTCACTTAAGGAGATGTATGCAATTTATCCTACAGTGAGTGAGGTAAGAACTTCTGTTTGCTCTATATTCTCATATATATTTAGCCTACCTATCATCATGGATACAACAAGGTTAGCATCCTATGGTAGTATTGGGATTATGAGAAATTGAATTACAGGTTGAATACAATCATCAAGTGAAATTAACTTTCAGCATCACTAAGATGCACAAGGTGTTCTTCAGCATAACGAAACAATTCTGTGAGGACATAAAAGTTTAATGATGAGACTATCTCAGCGACATTGGAAACGACACTTTAGGTTCTGACAGGTATGATTATCTTCATACATTATTAGCCTCAGTCATACTTTACTCAAGCAGGATATCAGCTGAAGCCAGAATGAGGAATGCCATCACATTATGCATATGAATGTCTTATTTATATACATGCTCGTGATTTAAAAAACAAGAAATCCACCACATACACTACATACTTATAGCTTTCCCAATATGGTCGAGGTTAACGCTTCATAACTAATTTTGGAAATTCATAAGAAATATTACGAAGAGCTAAACCATATTCCCTGGACGTATGTAATATTTATGATATCTAAACATCGGAAAGGTATGGTTTCTTTATAATTACTATATTTTCCTTAAAATATAGATATTTTCCAAATTACTACACCTTGATTCAAAACATTGCTTAGCATGATACACAATTAAGCCTTCCTATTATATTTACAGGAGAAAACCAAACATCAGGCAAAAGAACTATCTGATTTTCTGAGTCAGACTAGCCGGGTCAAGTTATATCCCTAGCCTTAGTTTTCCATTGCTGGATGAAATCAACCACCACATGAAAGAAATTTTAATCCTTATGACCTTCCTTCAGCGTTGAAATAATTGCTTAATGATAAAAAAGAAAAAGAGATATAATGACCCACTTATGTTCTCTAACACCAAAACATTCTGAAAGGTATGTTATCATTCAATTAGCATTTATTGCCTTTTTATATTTTACCAGCATAAATCAAATAATACCATTACTTGCCAGGCCATCTCCTTTTTGGGGAAATTGGAGAATTTCATTTACAGGATGCAATTTATCTACACGTGAAATTTTCAACCTTAGTAATTACTGAAGAATTTTTTGGCATTATCAATTATGCCCAAGGACCAACAAGACGAACTATATGATTTTCTCAGTATCATTGATGAGGATTCATAGTATTCTGCCAGGTATGTTTATAATGATATTGCAATTGTCTCCGTCATTCATTCCTCCAACAGGTCATCTAAAGAAGCCAAAATGAGGCATGCCACAGTATTTGACATATACTTACTAAATATAAGCATTTCATTCATAAACAAGAAATAGATCCAGCATATATTTCAATATATATATGCGGTCTGAATATTCGGAAGGCTTTCTTTTAGCATTCATAATGACTTATCAAGGACTCGCATGGGTAACGACATCATTTTCTCTATTAGTAATATTTCAAACACCTACCATCAGCAAGGTAGGTTTACTTTGAAATTTGCAATGTTTTCACTACTTCATAGATATATTCCAACCTGCTCTACTACAATCAACAACATGGAAGAGCCTGATGATTCTTGACTAATCCTCCTAACATCTTGAAAGTACAGCATTATGCGGGAACCATAAAATTGATCAGCATTTTAAATTTGTAAAATGATGTGTTTTAACATTTAAAAAAATTACATTTACACTAAAAATATTGAATAAATTTCACTTAAGGAGGTGTATGCAATTTATCCTACTGTGAGTGAGGTAAGAACTTCTGTTTGCTCTATATTCTCATATATATTTAGCCTACCTATTATCATGGAAAACACAAGGTTTGCATCCTATGGTAGTATTGGGATTTTGAGAAATTGAATTACAGGTTGAATACAAAAATCAAGTGAAATTAACTTTCAGCATCACTAATATGCACAAGGTGTTCTTCAGCATAACGAAACAATTCTGTGAGGACGTAAAAGTTTAATGATGAGACTATCTCAGCGACATAGGAAACGACACCTTACGTTCTGACAGGTATGATTATCTTCATACATTAATAGCCTCAGTCGTACTTTACTCAAGCAGGATATCAGCTGAAGCCAGAATGAGGAATGCCACCACATTATGCATATGAAGGTCTTATTTATATACATGCTCGTGATATAAAAAACAAGAAATCCACCACATACACTACATACTTATAGTTTTCCCAATATGGTCGAGGTTAACGCTTCAAAACTAATTTTGGAAATTCATAAGAAATATTACGAAGAGCTAAACCATATTCCCTGTACGTATGTAATATTTATGATATTAAACATCGGAAAGGTATGGTGTCTTTATAATTACTATATTTTCCTTAAAATATAGATATTTTCCAAATTACTACACCTTGATTCAAAACATTGCTTAGCATGATACACAATTAAGCCTTCCTATTATATTTACAGGAGAAAACCAAACATCAGGCAAAAGAACTATGTGATTTTCTGAGTCAGACTAGCCGGGTCAAGTTATATCCCTAGCCTTAGTTTTCAATTGCTGGATGAAATCAACCACCACATGAAAGAAATGTTAATCCTTATGACCTTCCTTCAGCGTTGAAATAATTGCTTAATGATTAAAAAGAAAAAGAGATATAATGACCCACTTATGTTCTCTAACACCAAAACATTCTGAAAGGTATGTTATCATTCAATTAGCATTAATTGCCTTTTTACATTTTACCAGCATAAATCAAATAATACCATTACTTGCCAGGTCATCTCCTTTTTGGGGAAATTGGATAATTTCATTTACAGGATGCAATTTATCTACACGTGAAATTTTCAACCTTAGTAATTACTGAAGGATTTTTTGGCGTTATAAATAATGCCCAAGGACCAACAAGACGAACTATATGTATTTCTCAGTAACATTGATGAGGATTCATAGTATTCTGCCAGGTATGTTTATAATGATATTGCAATTGTCTCCGTCATTCATTCCTCCAACAGGTCATCTAAAGAAGCCAAAATGAGGCATGCCACAGTATTTGGCATATACTTACCAAATATAAGGATTTCATTCATAAACAAGAAATAGATTCAGCATATATTTCAATATATATATGCGGTCTGAATATTCTGAAGGCTTTCTTTCAGCATCCATAGTGAATTTATCAAGGACTCGCATGGGTAACGACATCATTTTATGTAATAGTAATATTTCAAACACCTACCATCAGCAAGGTAGGTTTACTTTGAAATTTGCAATGTTTTCACTACTTCATAGATATATTCCAACCTGCTCTACTACAATCAACAACATGGAAGAGCCTGATGATTCTTGACTAATCCTCCTAACATCATGAAAGTACAGCATCATGCGGGAACCATAAAATTGATCAGCATTTTAAATTTGTAAAATGATTTGTTTTAACATTTAAAAAAATTACATTTACACTAAAAATATTGAATAAATTTCACTTAAGGAGGTGTATGCAATTTATCCTTCTGTGAGTGAGGTAAGAACTTCTGTTTGCTCTATATTCTCATATATATTTAGCCTACCTATCATCATGGAAACAACAAGGTTAGCATCCTATGGTAGTATTGGGATTTTGAGAAATTGAATTACAGTTTGAATACAAAAATCAAGTGAAATTAACTTTCAGCATCACTAATATGCACAAGGTGTTCTTCAGCATAACGAAACAATTCTGTGAGGACGTAAAAGTTTAATGATGAGACTATCTCAGCGACATAGGAAACAACACCTTACGTTCCGACAGGTATGATTATCTTCATACATTAAGCAGGATGTCAACTGAAGCCAGAATGAGGAATGCCACCACATTATGCATATGCATGTCTTATTTATATACATGCTCGTGATTTAAAAAACAAGAAATCCACCACATACACTACATACTTATAGTTTTCCCAATATGGTCGAGGTTAACGCTTCATAACTAATTGAGGAAATTCATAAGAAATATTACGAAGAGCTAAACCATATTCCCTGTACGTATGTAATATTTATGATGCCTAAACATCAGCAAGGTATGGTTTCTTTATAATTACTATATTTTCCTTAAAATATGGATATTTTCCAAATTACTACACCTTGATTCAAAACATTACTTAGCATGATATACAATTAAGCCTTCCTATTATATTTACAGGATAAAAACAAACATCAGGCAAAATAACTATGTGATTTTCTAAGTCAGACTAGCCGGGTCAAGTTATATCCCTAGCCTTAGTTTTCAATTGCTGGATGAAATCAACCACCACATGAAAGAAATTTTAATCCTTATGACTTTCCTTCAGCGTTGAAATAATTGCTTAATGATGAAAAAGAAAAAGAGATATAATGACCCACTTATGTTCTTTACCACCAAAACATTCTCAAAGGTATGTTATCATTCAATTAGCATTTATTGCCTTTTTATATTTTACCAGCATAAATCAAATAATACCATTACTTGCCAGGCCATCTCCTATTTGGGGAAATTGGAGAATTTCATTTACAGGATGCAATTTATCTACACGTGAAATTTTCAACCTTAGTAATTACTGAAGGATTTTTCGGCATTATAAATAATTCCCAAGGAGCAACAAGACGAACTACATGATTTTCTCAGTAACATTGATGAGGATTCATATTATTCTGCCAGGTATGTTTATAATGATATTGCAATTGTCTCCGTCATTCATTCCTCCAACAGGTCATCTAAAGAAGCCAAAATGAGGCATGCCACAATATTTGGCATATACTTACTAAATATAAGCATTTCATTCATAAACAAGAAATAGATCCAGCATATATAAAAATATATATGCGGTCTGAATATTCTGAAGGCTTTCTTTCAGCAATCATAATGACTTATCAAGGACTCGCATGGGTAACGACATCATTTTCTGTATTAGTAATATTTCAAACACCTACCATCAGCAAGGTAGGTTTACTTTGAAATTTGCAATGTTTTCACTACTTCATAGATATTTTCCAACCTGCTCTACTACAATCAACAACATGGCAGAGCCTGATGATTTTTGATTAATCCTCCTAACATCATGAAAGTACAGCATCATGCGGGAACCATAAAATTGATCGGCATTTTAAATTTGTAAAATGATTTGTTTTAACATTTAAAAAAATTACATTTACACTAAAAATATTGAATAAATTTCACTTAAGGAGGTGTATGCAATTTATCCTACAGTGAGTGAGGTAAGAACTTCTGTTTGCTCTATATTCTCATATATATTTAGCTTACCTATCATCATGGAAACAACAAGGTTAGCATCCTATGGTGGTATTGGGATTTTGAGAAATTGAATTACAGGTTGAATACAAAAATCAAGTGAAATTAACTTTCAGCATCACTAATATGCACAAGGTGTTCTTCAGCATAAAGAAACAATTCTGTGAGGACGTAAAAGTTTAATGATGAGACTATCTCAGCGACATTGGAAACGACACTTTAGGTTCTGACAGGTATGATTATCTTCATACATTAAGCAGGATGTCAACTGAAGCCAGAATGAGGAATGCCACCACATTATGCATATGCATGTCTTATTTATATACATGCTCGTGATTTAAAAAACAAGAAATCCACCACATACACTACATACTTATAGCTTTCCCAATATGGTCGAGGTTAACGCTTCATAACTAATTGAGGAAATTCATAAGAAATATTACGAAGAGCTTAACCATATTCCCTGTACGTATGTAATATTTATGATATTAAACATCGGAAAGGTATGTTGTCTATATAATTACTATATTTTCCTTAAAAAATAGATATTTTCCAAATTACTACACCTTGATTCAAAACACTACGTAGCATGATATACAATTAAGCCTTCCTATTATATTTACAGGATAAAACCAAACATCAGGCAAAAGAACTATGTGATTTTCTAAGTCAGACTAGCCGGGTCAAGTTATATCCCTAGCTATGTTTTCAATTGCTGGATGAAATCAACCACCACATGAAAGAAATTTTAATCCTTATGACTTTCCTTCAGCGTTGAAATAATTGCTTAATGATTAAAAAGAAAAAGAGATATAATGACCCACTTATGGTCTTTACCACCAAAACATACTGAAAGGTATGTTATCATTCAATTAGCATTTATTGCCTTTTTATATTTTACCAGCATAAATCAAATAATACCATTACTTTCCAGGCCATCTCCTTTTTGGGGAAATTGGAGAATTTCATTTACACGATGCAATTTATCTACACGTGAAATTTTCAACCTTAGTAATTACTGAAGGATTTTTCGGCATTATAAATAATGCCGAAGGACCAACAAGACGAACTATATGATTTTCTCAGTAACATTGATGAGGATTCCTAGTATTCTGCCAGGTATGTTTTTAATGATATTGCAATTGTCTCCGTCATTCATTCCTCCAACAGGTCATCTAAAGAAGCCAAAATGAGGCATGCCACAATATTTGGCATATACTTACTAAATATAAGCATTTCATTCATAAACAAGAAACATATCCAGCATGTATTTCAATATATATAGTTGGTCTGAATATTCGGAAGGCTTTCTATTAGCATTCATAATGACTTATCAAGGACTCGCATGGGTAACGACATCATTTTCTGTATTAGTAATATTTCAAACACCTACCATCAGCAAGGTAGGTTTACTTTGAAATTTGGAATGTTTTCACTACTTCATAGATATTTTCCAACCTGCTCTACTACAATCAACAACATGGCAGAGCCTGATGATTATTGATTAATCCTCCTAACATCATGAAGGTACAGCATCATGCGGGAACCATAAAATTGATCAACATTTTAAATTTGTAAAATGATTTTTTTTAACATTTAAAAAAATTACATTTACACTAAAAATATTGAATAAATTTCACTTAAGGAGATGTATGCAATTTATCCTACTGTGAGTGAGGTAAGAACTTCTGTTTGCTCTATATTCTCATATATATTTAGCCTACCTATCATCATGGTGAATCCAAGGTTAGCATCCTATGGTAGAATTGGGAATTTGAAAAATTGAATTACAGGTTGAATACAATGATCAAGTGAATATAACTTTCAGCATCACTAATATGCACAAGGTTTTCTTCAGCATAACGAAATAATTCTGTGAGAACTTAAAAGTTTAATGATGAGACTATCCCAGCGACATTGGAAACGACACCTTACGTTCTGACAGGTATGATTATCTTCATACATTAATAGCCTCAGTCATACTTTACTTATGCAGTATATCAGCTTTAGCTAGAACGAGGAATGCCACCACATTATGCATATGCATGTTTTATTTATATACATGCTCGTGATATAAAAAACAAGAAATCCACCACATACAGTACATACTTATAGTTTTCCCAATATGCAAGAGGCTAACTCTTCATCAGTAACTTTGGAAATTCATAAGAAATATTACGAAGAGCTAAACCACATTCCCTGGACGTATGTAATATTTATGATATCTAAACATCGGACAGGTATGGTTTCTTTATAATTACTATATTTTCCTTAAAATATAGATATTTTCCAAATTCCTATACCTTGATTCAAAACATTGCTTAGCATGATGCACAATTAAGCCTTCCTATTATATTTACAGGATAAAACCAAACATCAGGCAAAAGAACTATGTGATTTTCTGAGTCAGACTAGCCGGGTCAAGTTATATCCCAAGTCTTAGTTTTCAATTGCTGGATGAAATCAACCACCACATGAAAGAAATTTTAATCCTTATGACTTTCATTCAGCGTTGAAATAATTGCTTAATGATTAAAAAGAAAAAGAGATATAATGACCCACTTATGTTCTCTACCACCAAAACATTCTGAAAGGTATGTTATCATTCAAGGAGCATTCATTACATTTTTACATTTTACCAGCATAAATCAAATAATACCATTACTTGCCAGGCCATCTCCTATTTGGGGAAATTGGAGAATTTCATTTACAGGATGCAATTTATCTACACGTGAAATTTTATACCTTAGTAATTACTGAAGGATTTTTCGGCATTATAAATAATTCCCAAGGAGCAACAAGACGAACTACATGATTTTCTCAGTATCATTGATGAGGATTCATAGTATTCTGCCAGGTATGTTTATAATGATATTGCAATTGTCTCCGTCATTCATTCCTCCAACAGGTCATCTAAAGAAGCCAAAATGAGGCATGCCACAGTATTTGGCATATACTTACTAAATATAAGCATTTCATTCATAAACAAGAAATAGATCCAGCATATATTTCAATATATATATGCGGTCTGAATATTCGGAAGGCTTTCTTTTAGCATTCATAATGACTTATCAAGGACTCGCATGGGTAACGACATCATTTTCTCTATTAGTAATATTTCAAACACCTACCATCAGCAAGGTAGGTTTACTTTGAAATTTGCAATGTTTTCACTACTTCATAGATATATTCCAACCTGCTCTACTACAATCAACAACATGGAAGAGCCTGATGATTCTTGACTAATCCTCCTAACATCTTGAAAGTACAGCATTATGCGGGAACCATAAAATTGATCAGCATTTTAAATTTGTAAAATGATGTGTTTTAACATTTAAAAAAATTACATTTACACTAAAAATATTGAATAAATTTCACTTAAGGAGGTGTATGCAATTTATCCTACTGTGAGTGAGGTAAGAACTTCTGTTTGCTCTATATTCTCATATATATTTAGCCTACCTATTATCATGGAAAACACAAGGTTTGCATCCTATGGTAGTATTGGGATTTTGAGAAATTGAATTGAAGGTTGTATACAAAAATCAAGTGAAATTAACTTTCAGCATCACTAATATGCACAAGGTGTTCTTCAGCATAACGAAACAATTCTGTGAGGACGTAAAAGTTTAATGATGAGACTATCTCAGCGACATAGGAAACGACACCTTACGTTCTGACAGGTATGATTATCTTCATACATTAATAGCCTCAGTCGTACTTTACTCAAGCAGGATATCAGCTGAAGCCAGAATGAGGAATGCCACCACATTATGCATATGAAGGTCTTATTTATATACATGCTCGTGATATATAAAACAAGAAATCCACCACATACACTACATACTTATAGTTTTCCCAATATGGTCGAGGTTAACGCTTCAAAACTAATTTTGGAAATTCATAAGAAATATTACGAAGAGCTAAACCATATTCCCTGTACGTATGTAATATTTATGATATTAAACATCGGAAAGGTATGGTGTCTTTATAATTACTATATTTTCCTTAAAATATAGATATTTTCCAAATTACTACACCTTGATTCAAAACATTGCTTAGCATGATACACAATTAAGCCTTCCTATTATATTTACAGGAGAAAACCAAACATCAGGCAAAAGAACTATGTGATTTTCTGAGTCAGACTAGCCGGGTCAAGTTATATCCCTAGCCTTAGTTTTCAATTGCTGGATGAAATCAACCACCACATGAAAGAAATGTTAATCCTTATGACCTTCCTTCAGCGTTGAAATAATTGCTTAATGATTAAAAAGAAAAAGAGATATAATGACCCACTTATGTTCTCTAACACCAAAACATTCTGAAAGGTATATTATCATTCAATTAGCATTAATTGCCTTTTTATATTTTACCAGCATAAATCAAATAATACCATTACTTGCCAGGTCATCTCCTTTTTGGGGAAATTGGATAATTTCATTTACAGGATGCAATTTATCTACACGTGAAATTTTCAACCTTAGTAATTACTGAAGGATTTTTTGGCGTTATAAATAATGCCCAAGGACCAACAAGACGAACTATATGTATTTCTCAGTAACATTGATGAGGATTCATAGTATTCTGCCAGGTATGTTTATAATGATATTGCAATTGTCTCCGTCATTCATTCCTCCAACAGGTCATCTAAAGAAGCCAAAATGAGGCATGCCACAGTATTTGGCATATACTTACCAAATATAAGGATTTCATTCATAAACAAGAAATAGATTCAGCATATATTTCAATATATATATGCGGTCTGAATATTCTGAAGGCTTTCTTTCAGCATCCATAGTGAATTTATCAAGGACTCGCATGGGTAACGACATCATTTTATGTAATAGTAATATTTCAAACACCTACCATCAGCAAGGTAGGTTTACTTTGAAATTTGCAATGTTTTCACTACTTCATAGATATATTCCAACCTGCTCTACTACAATCAACAACATGGAAGAGCCTGATGATTCTTGACTAATCCTCCTAACATCATGAAAGTACAGCATCATGCGGGAACCATAAAATTGATCAGCATTTTAAATTTGTAAAATGATTTGTTTTAACATTTAAAAAAATTACATTTACACTAAAAATATTGAATAAATTTCACTTAAGGAGGTGTATGCAATTTATCCTACTGTGAGTGAGGTAAGAACTTCTGTTTGCTCTATATTCTCATATATATTTAGCCTACCTATCATCATGGAAACAACAAGGTTAGCATCCTATGGTAGGTTTGGGATTATGAGAAATTGAATTACAGGTTGAATACAAAAATCAAGTGAAATTAACTTTCAGCATCACTAATATGCACAAGGTGTTCTTCAGCATAACGAAACAATTCTGTGAGGACGTAAAAGTTTAATGATGAGACTATCTCAGCGACATAGGAAACAACACCTTACGTTCCGACAGGTATGATTATCTTCATACATTAAGCAGGATGTCAACTGAAGCCAGAATGAGGAATGCCACCACATTATGCATATGCATGTCTTATTTATATACATGCTCGTGATTTAAAAAACAAGAAATCCACCACATACACTACATACTTATAGTTTTCCCAATATGGTCGAGGTTAACGCTTCATAACTAATTGAGGAAATTCATAAGAAATATTACGAAGAGCTAAACCATATTCCCTGTACGTATGTAATATTTATGATGCCTAAACATCAGCAAGGTATGGTTTCTTATTAATTACTATATTTTCCTTAAAATATGGATATTTTCCAAATTACTACACCTTGATTCAAAACATTACTTAGCATGATATACAATTAAGCCTTCCTATTATATTTACAGGATAAAACCAAACATCAGGCAAAATAACTATGTGATTTTCTAAGTCAGACTAGCCGGGTCAAGTTATATCCCTAGACTTAGTTTTCAATTGCTGGATGAAATCAACCACCACATGAAAGAAATTTTAATCCTTATGACTTTCATTCAGCGTTGAAATAATTGCTTAATGATTAAAAAGAAAAAGAGATATAATGACCCACTTATGTTCTTTACCACCAAAACATTCTCAAAGGTATGTTATCATTCAATTAGCATTTATTGCCTTTTTATATTTTACCAGCATAAATCAAATAATACCATTACTTGCCAGGCCATCTCCTATTTGGGGAAATTGGAGAATTTCATTTACAGGATGCAATTTATCTACACGTGAAATTTTCAACCTTAGTAATTACTGAAGGATTTTTCGGCATTATAAATAATTCCCAAGGAGCAACAAGACGAACTACATGATTTTCTCAGTAACATTGATGAGGATTCATAGTATTCTGCCAGGTATGTTTATAATGATATTGCAATTGTCTCCGTCATTCATTCCTCCAACAGGTCATCTAAAGAAGCCAAAATGAGGCATGCCACAATATTTGGCATATACTTACTAAATATAAGCATTTCATTCATAAACAAGAAATAGATCCAGCATATATAAAAATATATATGCGGTCTGAATATTCTGAAGGCTTTCTTTCAGCAATCATAATGACTTATCAAGGACTCGCATGGGTAACGACATCATTTTCTGTATTAGTAATATTTCAAACACCTACCATCAGCAAGGTAGGTTTACTTTGAAATTTGCAATGTTTTCACTACTTCATAGATATTTTCCAACCTGCTCTACTACAATCAACAACATGGCAGAGCCTGATGATTTTTGATTAATCCTCCTAACATCATGAAAGTACAGCATCATGCGGGAACCATAAAATTGATCAGCATTTTAAATTTGTAAAATGATTTGTTTTAACATTTAAAAAAATTACATTTACACTAAAAATATTGAATAAATTTCACTTAAGGAGGTGTATGCAATTTATCCTACAGTGAGTGAGGTAAGAACTTCTGTTTGCTCTATATTCTCATATATATTTAGCCTACCTATCATCATGGAAACAACAAGGTTAGCATCCTATGGTGGTATTGGGATTTTGAGAAATTGAATTACAGGTTGAATACAAAAATCAAGTGAAATTAACTTTCAGCATCACTAATATGCACAAGGTGTTCTACAGCATAAAGAAACAATTCTGTGAGGAAGTAAAAGTTTAATGATGAGACTATCTCAGCGACATTGGAAACGACACTTTAGGTTCTGACAGGTATGATTATCTTCATACATTATTAGCCTCAGTCATACTTTACTCAAGCAGGATATCAGCTGAAGCCAGAATGAGGAATGCCACCACATTATGCATATGCATGTCTTATTTATATACATGATCGTGAAATAAAAAACAAGAAATCCACCACATACACCACATACTTATAGCTTTCCCAATATGGTCGAGGTTAACGCTTCATAACTAATTGAGGAAATTCATAAGAAATATTACGAAGAGCTAAACCATATTCCCTGTACGTATGTAATATTTATGATGCCTAAACATCAGCAAGGTATGGTTTCTTTATAATTACTATATTTTCCTTAAAATATGGATATTTTCCAAATTACTACACCTTGATTCAAAACATTACTTAGCATGATATACAATTAACCCTTCCTATTATATTTACAGGATAAAACCAAACATCAGGCAAAATAACTATGTGATTTTCTAAGTCAGACTAGCCGGGTCAAGTTATATCCCTAGCCTTAGTTTTCAATTGCTGGATAAAATCAACCACCACATGAAAGAAATTTTAATCCTTATGACTTTCCTTCAGCGTTGAAATAATTGCTTAATGATTAAAAAGAAAAAGAGATATAATGACCCACTTATGTTCTTTACCACCAAAACATTCTCAAAGGTATGTTATCATTCAATTAGCATTTATTGCCTTTTTATATTTTACCAGCATACATCAAATAATACCATTACTTGCCAGGCCATCTCCTATTTGGGGAAATTGGAGAATTTCATTTACACGATGCAATTTATCTACACGTGAAATTTTCAACCTTAGTAATTACTGAAGGATTTTTCGGCATTATAAATAATGCCGAAGGACGAACAAGACGAACTATATGATTTTCTCAGTAACATTGATGAGGATTCCTAGTATTCTGCCAGGTATGTTTATAATGATATTGCAATTGTCTCCGTCATTCATTCCTCCAACAGGTCATCTAAAGAAGCCAAAATGAGGCATGCCACAATATTTGGCATATACTTACTAAATATAAGCATTTCATTCATAAACAAGAAACATATCCAGCATGTATTTCAATATATATAGTTGGTCTGAATATTCGGAAGGCTTTCTATTAGCATTCATAATGACTTATCAAGGACTCGCATGGGTAACGACATCATTTTCTGTATTAGTAATATTTCAAACACCTACCATCAGCAAGGTAGGTTTACTTTGAAATTTGCAATGTTTTCATTACTTCATAGATATTTTCCAACCTGCTCTACTACAATCAACAACATGGCAGAGCCTGATGATTTTTGATTAATCCTCCTAACATCATGAAAGTACAGCATCATGCGGGAACCATAAAATTGATCAGCATTTTATATTTGTAAAATGATTTGTTTTAACATTTAAAACAATTACATTTACACTAAAAATATTGAATAAATTTCACTTAATGTGTATGCAATTTATCCTACTGTGAGTGAGGCAAGAACTTCTGTTTGCTCTATATTCTCATATATATTTAGCCTACCTATCATCATGGTGAATCCAAGGTTAGCATCCTATGGTAGAATTGGGAATTTGAAAAATTGAATTACAGGTTGAATACAATGATCAAGTGAATATAACTTTCAGCATCACTAATATGCACAAGGTTTTCTTCAGCATAACGAAATAATTCTGTGAGAACTTAAAAGTTTAATGATGAGACTATCCCAGCGACATTGGAAACGACACCTTACGTTCTGACAGGTATGATTATCTTCATACATTAATAGCCTCAGTCATACTTTACTCATGCAGTATATCAGCTTTAGCTAGAACTAGGAATGCCACCAAATTATGCATATGCATATTTTATTTATATACATGCTCGTGATATAAAAAACAAGAAATCCACCACATACACTACATACTTAAAGTTTTCCCAATATGCAAGAGGCTAACTCTTCATCAGTAACTTTGGAAATTCATAAGAAATATTACGAAGAGCTAAACCACATTCCCTGGACGTATGTAATATTTATGATATCTAAACATCGGACAGGTATGGTTTCTTTATAAATACTATATTTTCCTTAAAATATAGATATTTTCCAAATTCCTATACCTTGATTCAAAACATTGTTTAGCATGATGCACAATTAAGCCTTCCTATTATATTTACAGGATAAAACCAAACATCAGGCAAAAGAACTATGTGATTTTCTGAGTCAGACTAGCCGGGTCAAGTTATATCCCAAGTCTTAGTTTTCAATTGCTGGATGAAATCAACCACCACATGAAAGAAATTTTAATCCTTATGACTTTCATTCAGCGTTGAAATAATTGCTTAATGATTAAAAAGAAAAAGAGATATAATGACCCACTTATGTTCTCTACCACCAAAACATTCTGAAAGGTATGTTATCATTCAAGGAGCATTCATTACATTTTTACATTTTACCAGCATAAATCAAATAATACCATTACTTGCCAGGCCATCTCCTATTTGGGGAAATTGGAGAATTTCATTTACAGGATGCAATTTATCTACACGTGAAATTTTCAACCTTAGTAATTACTGAAGAATTTTTTGGCATTATCAATTATGCCCAAGGACCAACAAGACGAACTATATGATTTTCTCAGTATCATTGATGAGGATTCATAGTATTCTGCCAGGTATGTTTATAATGATATTGCAATTGTCTCCGTCATTCATTCCTCCAACAGGTCATCTAAAGAAGCCAAAATGAGGCATGCCACAGTATTTGGCATATACTTACTAAATATAAGCATTTCATTCATAAACAAGAAATAGATCCAGCATATATTTCAATATATATATGCGGTCTGAATATTCGGAAGGCTTTCTTTTAGCATTCATAATGACTTATCAAGGACTCGCATGGATAACGACATCATTTTCTGTATTAGTAATATTTCAAACACCTACCATCAGCAAGGTAGGTTTACTTTGAAATTTGCAATGTTTTCACTACTTCATAGATATATTCCAACCTGCTCTACTACAATCAACAACATGGAAGAGCCTGATGATTCTTGACTAATCCTCCTAACATCATGAAAGTACAGCATCATGCGGGAACCATAAAATTGATCAGCATTTTAAATTTGTAAAATGATTTGTTTTAACATTTAAAACAATTACATTTACACTAAAAATATTGAATAAATTTCACTTAATGTGTATGCAATTTATCCTACTGTGAGTGAGGTAAGAACTTCTGTTTGCTCTATATTCTCATATATATTTAGCCTACCTATCATCATGGAAACAACAAGGTTAGCATCCTATGGTAGTATTGGGACTTTGAGAATTTGAATTACAGGGTGAATACAATCATCAATCGAAATTACCTTTCAGATCACTAATATGCACAAGGTGTTCTTCAGCATAACAAAGCAATTCTGTGAGGACTTAAAAGTTTAATGATGAGACTATCTCAGCGACATAGGAAACGACACCTTACGTTCTGACAGGTATGATTATCTTCATACATTAATAGCCTCAGTCGTACTTTACTCAAGCAGGATATCAGCTGAAGCCAGAATGAGGAATGCCACCACATTATGCATATGAAGGTCTTATTTATATACATGCTCGTGATATAAAAAACAAGAAATCCACCACATACACTACATACTTATAGTTTTCCCAATATGGTCGAGGTTAACGCTTCAAAACTAATTTTGGAAATTCATAAGAAATATTACGAAGAGCTAAACCATATTCCCTGTACGTATGTAATATTTATGATATTAAACATCGGAAAGGTATGGTGTCTTTATAATTACTATATTTTCCTTAAAATATAGATATTTTCCAAATTACTACACCTTGATTCAAAACATTGCTTAGCATGATACACAATTAAGCCTTCCTATTATATTTACAGGATAAAACCAAACATCAGGCAAAAGAACTATATGATTTTCCAAGTCAGACTAGCCGGGTCAAGTTATATCCATAGCCTAAGTTTTCAATTGCTGGACGAAATCAACCACCATATGAAAGAAATATTAATCCTTATGACTTTCCTTCAGCGTTGAAATAATTGCTTAATGATTAAAAAGAAAAAGAGATATAATGACCCACTTATGTTCTCTAACACCAAAACATTCTGATAGGTATGTTATCATTCAAGTAGCATTCATTGCCTTTTTACATTTTTACAGCATAAATCAAATAATACCATTACTTCCCAGGCCATCTCCTATTTGGGGAAATTGGAGAATTTCATTTACAGGATGCAATTTATCTACACGTGAAATTTTCAACCTTAGTAATTACTGAAGGATTTTTCGGCATTATAAATAATGCCCATGGACCAACTAGACAAACTATATGTATTTCTCAGTAACATTGATGAGGATTTCTAGTATTCTGCCAGGTATCTTTATAATGATATTGCAATTGTCTCCGTCATTCATTCCTCCAACAGGTCAGCTAAAGAAGCCAAAATGAGGCATGCCACAATATTTGGCATATACTTACTAAATATAAGCATTTCATTCATAATCAAGAAATAGATCCAGCACATATAAAAATATATATGCGGTCTGAATATTCTGAAGGCTTTCTTTCAGCAATCATAATGACTTATCAAGGACTCGCATGGGTAACGACATCATTTTCTGTATTAGTAATATTTCAAACACCTACCATCAGCAAGGTAGGTTTACTTTGAAATTTGCAATGTTTTCACTACTTCATAGATATTTTCCAACCTGCTCTACTTCAATCAACAACATGGCAGAGCCTGATGATTTTTGATTAATCCTCCTAACATCATGAAAGTACAGCATCATGCGGGAACCATAAAATTGATCAGCATTTTAACTTTGTAAAATGATTTGTTTTAACATTTAAAAAAATTACATTATACTAAAAATATTGAATAAATTTCACTTAAGGAGGTGTATGCAATTTATCCTACAGTGAGTGAGGTAAGAACTTCTGTTTGCTCTATATTCTCATATATATTTAGCCTACCTATCATCATGGATACAACAAGGTTAGCATCCTGTGGTAGTATTGGGATTATGAGAAATTGAATTACAGGTTGAATACAATCATCAAGTGAAATTAACTTTCAGCATCACTAACATGCACAAGGTGTTCTTCAGCATAACGAAACAATTCTGTGAGGACGTAAAAGTTTAATGATGAGACTATCTCAGCGACATTGGAAACGACACTTTAGGTTCTGACAGGTATGATTATCTTCATACATTATTAGCCTCAGTCATACTTTACTCAAGCAGGATATCAGCTGAAGCCAGAATGAGGAATGCCACCACATTATGCATATGCATGTCTTATTTATATACATGATCGTGATATAAAAAACAAGAAATCCACCACATACACCACATACTTATAGTTTTCCCAATATGGTCGAGGTTAACGCTTCATAACTAATTGAGGAAATTCATAAGAAATATTACGAAGAGCTAAACCATATTCCCAGTACGTATGTAATATTTATGATGCCTAAACATCAGCAAGGTATGGTTTCTCTATAATTACTATATTTTCCTTAAAATATGGATATTTTCCAAATTACTACACCTTGATTCAAAACATTACTTAGCATGATATACAATTAAGCCTTCCTATTATATTTACAGGATAAAACCAAACATCAGGTCAAAGAACTATGTGATTTTCTAAGTCAGACTAGCCGGGTCAAGTTATATCCCTAGCCTTAGTTTTCAATTGCTGGATGAAATCAACCACCACATGAAAGAAATTTTAATCCTTATGACTTTCCTTCAGCGTTGAAATAATTGCTTAATGATTAAAAAGAAAAAGAGATATAATGACCCACTTATGTTCTTTACCACCAAAACATTCTCAAAGGTATGTTATCATTCAATTAGCATTTTTTGCCTTTTTATATTTTAACAGCATAAATCAAATAATACCATTACTTCCCAGGCCATCTCCTATTTGGGGAAATTGGAGAATTTCATTTACAGGATGCAATTTATCTACACGTGAAATTTTCAACCTTAGTAATTACTGAAGGATTTTTCGGCATTATAAATAATGCCCATGGACCAACTAGACAAACTATATGTATTTCTCAGTAACATTGATGAGGATTTCTAGTATTCTGCCAGGTATCTTTATAATGATATTGCAATTGTCTCCGTCATTCATTCCTCCAACAGGTCAGCTAAAGAAGCCAAAATGAGGCATGCCACAATATTTGGCATATACTTACTAAATATAAGCATTTCATTCATAATCAAGAAATAGATCCAGCACATATAAAAATATATATGCGGTCTGAATATTCTGAAGGCTTTCTTTCAGCAATCATAATGACTTATCAAGGACTCGCATGGGTAATGACATCATTTTCTGTATTAGTAATATTTCAAACACCTACCATCAGCAAGGTAGGTTTACTTTGAAATTTGCACTGTTTTCACTACTTCATAGATATTTTCCAACCTGCTCTACTACAATCAACAACATGGCAGAGCCTGATGATTTTTGATTAATCCTCCTAACATCATGAAAGTACAGCATCATGTGGGAACCATAAAATTGATCAGCATTTTAACTTTGTAAAATGATTTGTTTTAACATTTAAAAAAATTACATTATACTAAAAATATTGAATAAATTTCACTTAAGGAGGTGTATGCAATTTATCCTACAGTGAGTGAGGTAAGAACTTCTGTTTGCTCTATTTTCTCATATATATTTAGCCTACCTATCATCATGGATACAACAAGGTTAGCATCCTATGGTAGTATTGGGATTATGAGAAATTGAATTACAGGTTGAATACAAAAATCAAGTGAAATTAACTTTCAGCATCACTAATATGCACAAGGTGTTCTTCAGCATAACGAAACAATTCTGTGAGGACGTAAAAGTTTAATGATGAGACTATCTCAGCGACATTGGAAACAACACCTTAGAACTTAGAACAACAACTTAAAACATTGCTTAGCATGATACACAATTAAGCCTTCCTATTATATTTACAGGATAAAACCAAACATCAGGCAAAAGAACTATATGATTTTCTAAGTCAGACTAGCCGGGTCAAGTTATATCCATAGCCTAAGTTTTCAATTGCTGGACGAAATCAACCACCATATGAAAGAAATTTTAATCCTTATGACTTTCCTTCAGCGTTGAAATAATTGCTTAATGATTAAAAAGAAAAAGAGATATAATGACCCACTTATGTTCTCTAACACCAAAACATTCTCAAAGGTATGTTATCATTCAAGTAGCATTCATTGCCTTTTTACATTTTTACAGCATAAATCAAATAATACCATTACTTCCCAGGCCATCTCCTATTTGGGGAAATTGGAGAATTTCATTTACAGGATGCAATTTATCTACACGTGAAATTTTCAACCTTAGTAATTACTGAAGAATTTTTTGGCATTATAAATAATCCCCAAGGACCAACAAGACGAACTATATGTATTTCTCAGTAACATTGATGAGGATTCATAGTATTCTGCCAGGTATGATTATAATGATATTGCAATTGTCTCCGTCATTCATTCCTCCAACAGGTCATCTAAAGAAGCCAAAATGAGGCGCGCCACAATATTTGGCGTATTCTCACTAAATATAAGCTTTTCATTCATAAACAAGAAATAGATCCAGCATATATTTCAATATATATGCGGTCTGAATATTCGGAAGGCTCTCTTTCAGCATTCATAATGACTTATCAAGGACTCGCATGGGTAACGACATCATTTTCTGTATTAGTAATATTTCAAACACCTACCATCTGCAATGTAGGGTTACTTTGTATTTCCAATGTTTTCACTACTTCATAGATATTTTCCAACCTGCTCTACAACAATCTACAACAAACAGAGACTCATGATTCTGGATTAAACCTGCTAATGTCATAAAAGTACAGCATCATGTGGGAAACATAAAGTTGATCAGCATTTTAAATTTGTAAATTGATTTGTTTCAATATTTAAAAAAATCACAATTACACTAAATATATGGAATAAATTTCACTTAATGAGATGTAAGCAATTTATCCTACTGTGAGTGAGGTAAGAACTTCTGTTTGCTCTATCTTCTCATATATATTTTGCATACCTATCATCATGGAAACACCAAGGTTTGCATTTCATGGTATTATTGGGCTGTTGAGAAACTGATTTACAGGGTAAATTCAATCATTAAGAGAAATTAACTTTCAGCATCACTAATATGAACAATGTGTTCTTCAGCATAACGAAACAATTCTGTGAGGACTAAAAAGTTGAATGATGAGACTATCTCAGCGAAATTGGAAACGACACCTTACGTACTGACAGGTATGATTATCTTGATATATTAATAGTCTCAGTCATACTTTTCTCAAGCAGGATATCAGTTGAAGCCAGAATGAGGAATGCCACCACATTATGCATATGCATGTCTTATTTATATACACATGCTCGTGATTTACAAACAAGAAATCCACCACATACACTACATACTTATAGTTTTCCCAATATGCTAGAGGCTGACGCTTCATCAGTAACTTTGGAAATTCATAAGAAATACTACGAAGAGCTAAACCATATTCCGTGTACGTTAGTAATATTTATGATATCTAAACATCTGCAAGGTATGGTTTCTTTATAATTACTATATTTTCCTTAAAATATAGATATTTTCCAAATTACTACACCTTGATTCAAAACATTGCTTAGCATGATATACAATTAAGCCTTCCTATTATATTTACAGGATAAAACCAAACATGAGGCAAAAGAATTATTGATTTTCTAAGTAAGAATAGCCATGTCAAGTTATATCCCTACCTATAGTTTTCAATTGCTCAATGATATGAACCACCACATGAATGAAATTTTCATCCTTATGACTTTCCTTCAGCATTGAATTAATTGCTTAATGATTAAAAAGAAAAATAGATATAATGACCCACTTATGTTCTTTACAACCAAAACATTCTTAATGGTATGTTAACATTCAATTTGCATTTATTGCCTTTTTATATTTTACCAACATAAATCAAATAAAACCATAACTTGCCAGGCCATCCTATTTGGGGAAATCAGAGAATTTCATTTACAGGATGCAATTTATTGACAAGTGAAATTTTCAACCTTAGTGGAGGCTGAAGGATCATTCGGCATTATAAATAATTTCTAAGGACTAAGAAGACGAACTATATGATTTTCTCAGTAATATTCATGACGATTCCTAGTATTCTGATAGGTATGTTAATAATGATATTGCAATAGTTTCTGTCATACATTTCTCATACAGGTGGTCACAAAATGCCAAAATGAGGCACGCAACAATATTTGGCATATGTTTGGTAATATTAGCATTTTATTGATAAACAAGAAAAGAACCAACGTAGACAAAAATATTTACGTTGACTGAATATGCGGAAGTTTTTTTCTTCAGCATTCATAATGAAGTTTTGCTGGGACTCACATTGTGTAATAAACCATTTTCTCCGTAAGTTATATTTATAATACCTAAATCTGAAAGGAATGTTTAATTTGTGTATACAATACTTTCATTTAATCATAGATATTTTCCAACCAACCATACCTTTATCCAATACATGGAATAGCTTGATATTTCCGGAAACCTCAGAGTATTATTTAAAGGATAATACCAAACAGGAAGCATAGGATTTTTCAGCTTTTTTAATTTGCTTAAGGATTTGTTTCAGCATTAAAATAAATCACAAATGACTCACAATATGAAATAAAATAAATTTAATGAGATGTATTCAATAATACATACCTACATTCAGTGAGGTACGAACTTATGTAATGCTCTATCTTCTCTAATATATTTAGACAACCTGTCATCATGCTAAGAACAAACTTTGCACGCCATGGTAATGCTAGTAATCTGAGGAATTCATTTAAACGTTGCATTCAACCATCAAGCGATGTAAATTTTTAGCATTATTAATTTGCAGAAGGATTTTTTCAGCATAATTAAACAATTCAGAGAGGACTGACAAGAGGAATTTTGTGATTTTCTCAGCAATATTGTTAACAATACCTTACTTTCTCATGTGTGTGTTTATCTTGATTTGGACTAAACGTTAGTTTTGCACTAATCATATATTTATTTAACAGCTTGTTATTTGAAGACAAAATCTGATAAATCATTTACAGGATGATTAAACCACATTAGTGAAATTTTCAACCTTTTGCCCTTTCTAAAATTTTGTTCAGCATTCAAAAAAATTGCTCTAGGAGTCAAAAGAAGATTCTAAACACCCTCCCTGTATGTTCTTAAGTTATGAAATAATTTGAAAGGTATGTTCCCATAATATTTTCAGTACTTTGTAAATGGTACCAGTATATTTCGAACAAATCAAAATTGGCACTGCATGGTTTTGGGCGAATCTGATATTCATTTAGAGGATGCAATCAATCATCAAGTCAAATAAATTTTTAGCATTATTTATTTGCTTAAGACTTTTTTCATCATTAATAAACAATTCTAACAGGACTCGAAAGAGGAATTCTGTGATTAACGTAAGCATGTGATTATCAAAGAAGATATCAATATCTTCTGATTTCCTTTATAAAGTTTTCTCATATGCCATTGCCCTGATATAAAACATGGTGCAGTATGATATTTAGGGAAACCACAGGAATTTATTTGCAGGTTTAAATCAACAACTCAGTCAAGGAAATTAAATGCATTATCATGTTTTAAATTTTCTTAAAGTTTTCTTCATTATTTATGAAAGATTTCACTTAGGACTCAAATGTAGAATTGAGCCACAATCTCTGTACTGCTGTTAACGATACATTTCATTCTCGAGGTATGTTTATATAGTTTTTGCAGTAGTCCCTTTCTTATATGTTCCAACATTTAACTATAGAAAGCAAAAATGTCGTATGTCATGAAATCCTGAGAAATTTTTCAATGATTAAAATCAACCACCTAATCTTTTAAATTTTCAGAATTATGAATTTCCTAAAAGATTTTTTTTGGCACTATAAAATATTTTCTGGGGACACACAGGAAGAATTAAACCAATTTCTCCATAATATTGCTAACAATACCCAACAATCTGCAAGGTACATATGTGCTTATTTTGCTATTGCACCATTTTGTATCACACTTGCTCCGACAGGTTATCACACTATGCCTAAATATTACTAAAAATTTCCTTGACTTTCTGGATGATGTGCTCAAAGAAACAAGTATATTCAGAACACAGAAAATTATCTGTCCAGGTGCTTTACTTCTTTTGGAAACAATTTTTCAAATATTACAAAAAACTCAAAATATGGTTGGTGCCTTTTTTGAAATAGTGTGATAACTTGTGGGTGACAGTTGATTCTTTCCACGCACAATGTGTCCATAATAAAAACTAGGTCCAATCTAAACGTTCTCATAATCCATTTTACTTTCAAAAACCTTTAAACATTTACACTGCTTGAGTCCTAATACCCCCTGTCACACTCATGCTGCGGCTCATATGAGAGTATATAGATGTAAATGTAGTTAAGAATACTGTAAAAATGACGATATTAATAATGCATTTTGCCACTATAGCATCACTTAAATAATTTCCTATGACAGTCTCACTAATAATATATTTGGTATATGCCCCACTACAATCTACATTTGGTCTCTCATCTTGGTACACAATCTTTTTTTGAAATTGGTGCATATTGGACTATAGTCAATATGTACAAATAATTATTGCATCTAGAGGAGAGTATGATTAGTAACTCAGTGTCTTCCATGTTTTAGGAGGTGGAAGGAGACAGTGACTGGCTTACCATGGATGTTGACCCAGATGGTTTTCTCTGAGCAGTCCAGCAGTTGGTTTGGTTCGGCTTAAGGAGGATGCAGCTCAGTGCGAACAGTGTCTTGGTGCTGAAAGGCGGGAATAGAGGTTGTGTGGTCCATCTACTCTGAAGTCCAGGATGTTCAGTGCTATGATGCAGGAACAGGGTGCAGCTCAGCCATGTATTTGAGTCTTACCATGGATGCTGAGCCGGATGGTCCTCTGTGAAGTCGAGCACCTCATATAGTTTGGTGTTGAAAGACTGGTGGGCAGTGGGAATGGCGTTGTGGCTCAGAAAGACCAGGTTATTCAGTCATGTGATGGAGGAACAGGGTGTAACAAGCCATGAGCCGATGTACTTGAGTGATTGTTTCTAATGCATAGATAGGCTGCAGTGCAGGCATAATAAACTCGTCAGGGACTAAGAGTGGCTTGCTTTAATAGGTCTGCAGTTGAGGAGCCTATGTCTGGTTTAAATACAGTTTGAAATTCCACAGCACCACAGATAGAGTGGCAGACAAGGACCCACTGACACCCAAGGGCACCCTTAAAGTACATTGAAATTTTTCTCCTCATCCACATAACTTACATCCACAAAGTGATGCATGATGCAGTCAAGTTTATTCCATTGATACAGTTCAAAAGTTTCAGTGCATATAACAGGGTTTTTACTTTATTCAAGCGATAACAACACACAATTATACACCACTTTGTGATTTTTCTTTGGATGATGTAGACTGATGTGGTCATTAATAATTGTTCACTCCAAGTGTTCCACCAAACAAGATTCACAACTAAGATATTGAGTGATAGATACAAAAGAGGTTTTCTTCTGATAACCTTCTCGAGGAACCATTATCTGAAGCATTTCATTCATAAAACAATACAACTAAACCACATTTCTTTTACTGTAACCACCACTTTACCTAGAGAAGAAAATGCTCTTCCCAAGATTTGGATAACCACTCAGAAATGAACTTTTTTAAATAATTTTTTAACTTGTGTACTGGTTTGCCTTAGACGGGTGATAGAGAATGTGTTTCAACAGGCCACTTTTCCGCTTGAATCCTTTCCCACAAATTTCACACTTGAAAGGTCGTAATTTAGTATGCACCATAAAATGTCGCACCAAATCACCCTTATGACCAAATACCTTTCCACATATTTCACACATATGTGGCTTTGAACCAGAGTGTATGTCTGTATGCCGCAGTAAAGCACTCTTAAATGAAAACTGCTTGTCACAAATGTCACACTTGAATTGCTTTAGACTAGCATGTACAGCCGAGTGCTTCAGCAAATAACTCCTCTTATTAAACCCCTTCCCACATGTGTCACACTTGTATGGCTTCACATCTAAGTGGGCAAATGAGTGTATCGATAAATGATCCTTCTGATTAAATCCTCTACCACACACTTCGCATTTGAATACTTTGGAATCTGAGTGTCGGCCCATGTGTGTCAACAAAGTACTCTTCTGATTAAACTCCTTTCCACATGTTTCACACCTGAATGGCTTCTCCCCAGTATGTATCCGGGAATGACGCACTGCAGAGCTCTTGAAAGCAAACTTTTTTCCACATGTTTCACATTTAAAATTTTTTGGCCTTTCACCAATTATTGTAATTGGGATATGAATGGAGATGTGATTGAATAATTCATTTTTATCAGCACATGTATATCCACAATGGTGGCAAATGTATTCCGTACAATGACTGGGATAATTTTTCTGAAAGTCTAAAAGTTCATTTCTTGCCTCCGTGCCACATATTATACTAGTCTTAACCACATAATTTGTGCTTTCTAAATCGTCTTCTTGAACAGCACTTGTGTTTTCTATTTGTTGATTAAACTCTGAGGGTTCTTTTTCCGGTGAGGGATGTGGAGGATAAAATTTACAGCCTTTTTTTCCTTTCACGGCTATAAGTTGGTTTCCTTGAACCTTCAATGTCAAGTTATTTGATATCGATTCACTTGTGTTTTGACTGCTTCTGGTTAAACTGCTGTTATCTGCCTGTAAGTATATAAATTCTTGTTTGAATGTGATATTGAATGTAATAGATAAGTAACACCCTTCATAAAACATAAAGGTTTCCCTCAACCCTTTCGCACTGAGTGTCAGCTAAGGTGGTTGGGGATTTTCATACGCTAACGAACGGACAACCACTATAATCAACAGGTACTTTCCTACGCAAAAGAACGAACGTCCACCATAGCAGTCACGAGGGGTGGGAAAGTGACCGCCCCTGAGGTATTCGGGAAGGGTATTCTCTCACCCTTTCGCATCCCAACTCAGCAGGAGGCAAGACCTTTTCCTGGGCAATTCCGCTCGACCCACAAGCCCATTAGTGGCCATTCCCTCAGCTTATGTCCATTGTCGTTAATTTTGTTGGGTAGTGGTTTTTCTAAATAAATATATGATGAATATTCCAAACTTTGTAACATTTCAATGAACTCATTGTATTTTGCTAATCATTGGCAACTTTTAAGCGAGATTCTAGCTCTAATACTAACGGAGTTGTCTTTTTTTTTGATGGATCGCCAGATTCCATCATGTTTTCTCCATAATTTTATCCTAAAGATTAAATAATTAGTAATAACTTGGTGTAATTTTATAACTTAAGGTGATTAGAGCTGGCTTCTATTTATAGGAAATTCATCTTACACAATGGACATACCCAATGTATTCTTTCACAGTTTTTATTTTGATGACTTGAGGATATTCAGAAAATTTCCTGATCACATTATTTAAGTAGATAAATATCCTAAAATCGTTAATATTACCACTATAAATTCGTTCAAAATTTTAAATTTATTGCAAAAACAAGAAGAATTCATTTCAGATATCCATACTATCAAGTTTGCAACGAGTGATTGTTTGAAAAAAAAACCACTTGAATGCAATAAGTTGACCGCAATCACATGCTGTGAAAGGGTCTGCTAATGAGACAGTGGGTCGAGAATGATTGCCGATTGAAGGGGCCTAAGTCCCACTGAGAAGGGACGGCAGGGTGGGAACGACATGGGTACCCGGGGGAAGGGCATACCTGAGCGATTTGTCGCCATTGGAAAGCTCCGTAGAGAGGAATACAGAAAATTCACATGCTACTCGTAGCAGGGAAAGCGTTTCTCTTCGAGAAGCTTCACTGTGAAAGGGTTAATCACATGTTACATGGAGAAAATACAAGACCAGTTAACCCTTTCAAACAAATACTATGACTTGAAGGCCCTAAGACCCAGGAGGAAGATGGGAGATTTAAAAATGCATAATTATATATTATTTGGTTTCAAATATAATGAATATATTTATTTATATTTATAATAAATGCCTATTTGTTATTAGGTCAAGGTCAGAAACCCCTAACACTCCCACAAAAAGTTATTTGAAAATTTTCTTTCGATTAAATATTTTACATGTACCACCAAATTTTTGAGTCATTATATTAGTATGAAGAGAAAACTAATGTACAAATATATGCATCTCTTTTGGCTGGAAGTTGGTAAGGAAAAGAATATGCAAGTAACTTATTGAACCGCAGAATAAAGAGCTTCCGCTTCTTCACTTGAAGAAAGCTGACCATCACAGGAGTCATTGAGACCTACTGTTCATTCCATCTATCGTCAGAAACTTTCTTTACACACAAATTTTCAGAATCTTTCACATCAGGTTCTTCTTCTGAAGTGTCTTTTAAGTATCACAATACCACATCACTTTCTGGAACAATACGATGACTAGCCATACCAGAGTACGAAAAATATGTAAGCACTTACAGAAAGCATAAGGGGTCATGGGTCATTAAACAATTTCCCTAAAATAGTATAGCACACCAATTCAGTTAAACAGATAAAAATAAGTGTGGTCCTATAAGTGCTATACCATTATATTTGTAATGTGAAAACTCATAACATTTAGCGACCTTGATATAGTGGAGAGGGACTCAAACAAGTGAACTTCTTCCAGTACAACAATATGATTCAAAGTGAGAAATGCTGTATTTGAGAAGTTTGAAACATCAATACAGTAGATACTGCAGATATTCAGGTTCTTTCCATTAAACATAAATCCAGGAGAAAAATTTAATTTCATGCAAAATAGAAAGATTGAAATGATAGGAAAAGGGTAAACCTGTGATCTACGGCAAAAAAAAGGATTGGAAATGAGTTATACAGCATGCTATAATTGTCACTTTGATGGGTTGTGGTCCTTCTAGGAAAAGAGTAACATAATTAAATTTCTACTTTAAAAAAAAAATTATTCCTTCACGTACTCCATATCACCAAGTATTAGTAAAAGTTGAAAAAATTGAGGCAATGTAATAAGAAACATAGGAAGTGTAGTAGTTTAAGTGGGGCATGTCTGTCAGAATGATGGGATTGGTTTCTCTGGAGCTAAATAATTTTGTCTGTCGTTTGATTTCCATGTATTATTTTTGTAATCAACTAACTCTTTCCGGCACAGTGGTTAGAGATGTTAACCACCATCTTCACGAATTTTTATACTTTGAATCACAGTGGTTAGCGGTGGAAACCATGTCTATATGTGTATTACGCAGTGTCTCTGAGCACACACAGATAGACATGGTTACCACCGCTAACCACTGTGCCGGAAAGAGCTAATTATAAATGAATATGTATGTAATTTGTGATGCTTTATAAATGTAATGTACAGAGAGCAATTAGTCATCAATCATTTGTATTAAGACTATTTTTGAATCAGTGTAATAAACTGGCAAAATATGAAACATTATTTCTTTCCTTTTTGTACTGCAATACCTGGTCCACGATGCTTTAGCGATGACTATGCGATAATTCATACAGCCATATCTTCCATTTTTGTGTATATATCCATGGTCTCATTATAATTATTCATAGCAGGAATAATTGCATTACTATAGAAATTCTTATAGTCTCACTACAGTACTCACTACAGGACACTCATAATAAAAGATACTTGGTTTTATTCCAACTCGCTGGTGCTACCTTTTATTAACAAACAGTCATATAAACTATGTAACACCATTCCAGCTAAAAAGACCAGGGTATCTTTTTATAACACTCTGACTTTAGGCAAATTGTTTTTCAATTCCAAAGAAAAGTACGATATCTCAGAGAAAAGTGGAGTGTATGAATTTAAGTGTGAGGACTGTGCCTGTAAATACATCGGACAGATTGGAAGAAAATTTAAAACCAGAATAAAGGAGCATAGAAGAGATTTTATTAATATTGACGAAACCGCTGGAATGGTGAAGCATTTAAGTGAAGAAAAACACTGGTGTGATTTCGACCCAAGAATTTTACATTGCATTAACAAAGGGCGGAGGCTTGATTTTATGGAACATTTTGTAATCGTAAATAGCCCTGCTACCTTATGTAATGACCAAATGTTCCTCTTTCCCTCACCCCTCCTCCTAATCCACCTACCATCTCGACGATGTCACATATAAGCCCTCTGACCTTGCCCCTTTAAACTTCAAATGTGACCATTAACAATTCGCTCCTCCCCTCACCCTCCTTCCCCCTCCATACTTTGTGTGTGTTTGTTATATATAAGGGGAACGTGACCCAAAAGATTTACCTGAGGACGACATGCGGTGTCGAAACCATGGTCGAGATGTATTAAATAGTGTGGAATAGAGCCAAGTATCTTTTATTATGAGTGACACCATAAATTTCCACCATGTAAAGCCGGAAACTATGGCATATATTAGTAATACTACAAGACAGTTCTACAATTATATAATCATAATATTCCAAATAACTAAAGAACTACAGCCAGAATGATTAGAGAAAGCTATAATAATCACTATCGAGCGCCGATTATCCGATGTCCGATTAACCCACCATCGGATTATCCAACGATCAGTCCCTCAGCAACTTTCCCTCTCTCTCCCTTTCGTACCCTTCCCTACTCTCTTTCTCCAACCCTCCCCTCTCCCCCCATCTGCTACCACTTCTGACCACACTCGTAGACAGTAGCAGACAGACAGTGTAAAAGTCAACAAATTTGCTACTTTTTCGCCTGCCGACAAAAAAGATTTTCCTGCAATGGGCAATTCAACAATGCACATGACACTGTTGCATTATGGTGAGTATCCTGACTCTCTGCTCAGTGCTCAATTTATTCAGGGTGTGCGAGTTAATTTGGTTTTTTTGCTTCCACAGATGTTTTACATTTGGCAAGTTTGCATCGGAAAAATTATTGATTCGAAATCAGTAATTCTGCGGGAAAGAGGAAGCACGTAGCATTAGATATTTCCGAGAAGTTAAGAATTATTGAAAGGGCATCCAAGGGAGAGTCACCGGCTAATTTAGCGGCGGATTGTGGCATAGGAATCATACAGTGTGCGATGTTTTAAAAAATCAACCCAAGTTGTTGAACTATGCTTCAAAATCAGATAGCAGGAGTGAACACGAGTTCACGCAAAAAGGAGGTAAGTAGCCTGCGTGGCCTCATGTGTTCGGGAATAGGGCTGGTCTGTGACCTTGACTTGTTTACTTCAATAGCTGGTCGCTCCCTAGGCAAAAGGGTCGGAACTCCGAGAAGTGACTCTTTATCTCTGCAGAAGAGGCATGTGCTTTGTTGAGCTGTAGCTTTGGAAGAATTTAACGCAGACAAACTGCAGTCATTCAACTTTGCGTCAGCTATTGGGACGGGCTTTTTACAGGAAGTTAAAAAATGCGAGGCTAATTTTACCGATCGGCATAGTCTCAGATTCCACGAAATGAGAGTAATAAACATTTTTGCTGGGCAAATAGTATTCAGGCATACAAAAACGGGATGCATTGCCCATCAGAGATTAAGATTCATCGCTGAATTTTCCGAGAAATGATAGAGCCTCTTCAATGCATGTAATTGAGAGGCATAATTTTAGTTGGTGAAATGTTTTGGAGAAGTAAATGGAATAAATGATTGGCCGTGAAATGTAATGGCTGGAAAATGAGTATTTCAATGGAATGTGCGCTTAAGACTCAATGAAACTATGGTGCTGAAACTAAGGGCAAAACTACTAGGAAAATAAACGGAGTATTTGATTAGGCTTCCCCCTTCATTACCACAGATAATCGGTGCTCTACTGAATATAGTTGTGTATAAGTTTTTATAAGGAAGCTGCCACCTATCCTAGAGAAATATTGTCCAAGTTGATATTCTCTCACCTGATTTCCCATTTCAAGTGGTGTGCACTGAAGATTATACTCCCGTCTTGCCTGGGATTTCTCCCCACCAAGGTTTTCATCTTCATAAATAACTTCGAAATCACTTGGATTCATTTCTTCTTTTACATCAACCTGGAAGAGAGAATGCATAAGTCACAAATTAAAATACAATGAATAAAATGCTATTCTTCCGAATAGGTTTTTAATACAAATAATTTTTCATCTAGTGCTGTTTTGTATTGTTAACCATCACATCAAACCCTAAGTTCAAAGATTGAGAAAAAGTTTCTAAAACCAGCTGAATTGACGACTCTTGTCAAGACCGCTAATGTGAGCATAGACAACATCAAGAAATCCACTGTCAAGGAAGGAAATTTGGCCGAGAACGTGGTAGAAAGTGATGGTTTCACAAAAGTAACCAATCGTCAATCAAGAAAACGTGTAATTGTCGGATCATCATTGGACTCAGACTGCACCATGTCCAGTGTACCGAGGAAAGCCCACTTACACATATGACGATTCAGCAAGGAAGTTACTTATGATGATGTGAGTAAGTTCATTACGAGGAAATAGTGTGAATAATAGTGAAATTGAAATTGTACAGTTAACAACTAAATCTGGTGATTATGCATCATTTCGTGTGACTAAGAATGGCAATTTACGTGAATCACTAATGGACCCAAAATTCTGGCCCAAGCATGCTTCTGTGAGTATTCATTTCGGTAGGCTCCAGTGAAAACGAGAGTCACTTAAAAGCATCGAATTTACAGCTGAGTCCTTGTAAAAGTGTAAACGGGATAATTTTGAATTACCAAAATGTGCAATGCTTGAGAAATAAACTTTATGACATTGAAATCTTGCAAAATGGGTGCTACAAAGGTGTCAAGGTGTTTTGTTGAACATTGGTTGGAAACTAGTGAGATTGTTTGCATAAAAATACCAGGGTTCTTGCTGGCAAATGCCTCCTGTAGAATCACCTATAAAAATGGTGGGACTTGCATCTTTGTAAGGTGTGGTATAAAATACAGAAGTGTAGATGCAGCCCATGTCCACAGTATTGAAAAGCATTTTGAGTATTCAGTTATTAAATTAGTATCCACTAAATTAACCTTAAGTCTGCCTCTATAGATCACCAAATGGGGATTTTGACATCTTCTTGGAAAATTTCACTTTACTTTTAGATTTTATTTAATATAACTTGACCAATGTTGTTATCTGTGGTGATTTTAACATCAACTTTCTTGATGTAAATTGTCCGAAAATGAAATAACTGAATATTCTCATTGACTCTTACAACTTGTCAGCAATTGTAAAAACCGATACTAGGGTAGGTATATAAAGGAAATGCTACCCATATTGATCAGCTCAAAACAAATATTTCAGGTAGTGAGCATGAGGTAAATGCCTTCCCTATCCTGGATTTTCAGATCACATGGCCGTAAATATGCATGTCACCCTTGAATGTAAGTTAGTCAGTAAAGAAAATTGGGTTTACAAGAGATATTTTTACAATGGTTCTATTATAGAAATGTGCCAGGATTTGGGGAGTGAATTATATTCTACTGTGGATTTTAATGACAAAATCAAGATATTTATAGATGAATTCAGTTTCTACTTTGAAACAAATTTTCCATTTAAAACATGTAAGGCCTTCAAGCCAAATCGCACAACCTATTGGCTCACACCAGAAATAGTGAAAATGAGTAACCAAAAGAGGTAGCTCTACAATTCCCTTTTGAGAACAAGGAATACTGAACTTCTTGTCCATTATAAAAATCTGGATAATAAACTGAGAAAAATTGTTAGAGGGGCCAAAGCAAATTGTTATAATAGTGTTATTTCAAAATCTTTTAATGTAACAAAAACTACATGGAACATTATAAATAACGTATAGAACAGAATGTTCCTTTTTCCACAGAAAAAACGGATGGCGGAAGCCTACGAGCTAACGTATAGAACAGAAAGAAACCATCTGCTCCCCAAAACATGGTCATTACACATGTTGGACAAAAAGAGGAAAATCCTTTAAATATTGCAAATATTTTAAATAAACATTTTGTGGAAGCACCTGCTCAACTAGCTAACTCAAGAAGATGCTCTTCAAACAGTCACTCTAGTTTTGTCAGAACCCCTGTATGTCCACCAATACTGTATTCCTTTCATTTATATCCAGTCACCCGTGATGAGATTCTGGAAATTGGTTACTCCTTTGGTAATAAGTCATCATCACATGGTATCCCGGATAAGATAATTAAAGTTGCTCTTCCTTTTATAGCAGACGTTTTAACCTACTTATGTAATGTTTCATTACTGGAAGGTAAATTTCCAACTTTATTTAAAATCAGTAAGGTCAAACCCTTATTCAAGAAAGGAAAAACAAGTGGTGTCAATAATTATCGACAAATAAGTTTACTGTCTGTATTTTCAAAGATTTTTGAAAAGAACATGCTTAAAAGATTACTTAAATTTTTAAATGCAAATTCTATAATTGATGCAAATCAATATGGGTTCATAAAAAACAAATCTACCTCTTCTGCACTTTATGCATTTTTAACCAATACCCTGGATGCAATTGATAGAAAAAATTTAGCTATATGAGTCTACTTGGACTTAACAAAGGCTTTTGATATTGTAAATCATCAAATTTTACTAAGTAAGTTAGCAAATTATGGAATCATTGGTGCTGCTCATGACTGGTTAAAGTCCTACCTCAAGGACCGGCAACAACCAGTTGAAGTTTCATATCTAAACCACGAATTGAATTACATCCAAGTTTTCGACTCGAAAAAAATGACAATAAAAAATGTGGTGCTACAGGGATCTATCCTAGGTCCTTTATTGTTATTAATATATATAAATGATTTACCCAAAGCTACACCAGATGCAAACTCTGCTTTTTGCTGAAGACACTAGCATATTATTACAAGCTTCCAACATCACTAATATGAAAGAAAAAAATAATAATTTAATGTTTAACCTTGAAATATGGCTCGATGCAAATAATCTTGCCTTAAATACTGAAAAACAGTCTGTATGAATTTCAACAAAATTGAACCATCAAGTTAAACTTTATAAAAATTTATCTTTTGTTGAAACAGCTTCTCTTTTAGGTATCCAAATAGAGAGATCTTTAAAGTGGCACTCCCATATTGACCTACTGTTGTCTAAATTAAGTAAAGTTATTTTTCAATTGCAATTTTTAAGAGCTAATACTTGTCCTGATATTCTGAAATGTGCATATTATTCAAATTTTCACTCCTTGTTGGCATATGGTATTATTCTCTGGGGTGGCTCAAGCCAAGGCCAGTTTGCTTTCAAATTACAAAAACAAGCTATCAGAATAATATTAAATTTACCCAGAAGAGAATCTTGTAGGAGTTCTTTCTGCAATTTAAATATACTGCCACTGCCTATTTTTGAACTAATTTTGCTTATTAGAAAAATATTTCAAATCTAGAGCTAAATCAAGATATTCATGTTTATAACACAAGAACAAAATGTAACATCCATGTTCAACATAAAAGGTGTCAGCGCGACAGCATAGGTCCCTACCATCATGGTGTGAAATTGTTTGATAGTCTTCCTAATGTGATAAAAAATGTTGAATCTATTAGAATTTTTCAAAGGAAACTAAAATCCTTTTTATTACATACTCCAATTTATTCTCTTGATGAATTCTATGACCACTGTAGACACTTTGTTTTGCACTTTTGTATATGCCTTTGTACTTTAACTTCATGTAAGTAAGTACTTGATTGGTCCTGGAGACATAAAGAACAATGTATAGGACAAGTCAAATATAAATAAAAAAAGAAAAGAAATAAGACACAATGCATAAATACATAATCACTTACTCAGGAACTCTTCACAGTTTCTTGTTTTATAAGAATGGTAGCAGTTATTTGACTTAAACACTGACAAATGTTTTCTTACATACAGAACAGCATGGTATATATACACAGATGGAAAAGTCAAGATCCCTAACTTATCAAAAAGAGGTTTACAGTGAGCCCGATAAGATTCATTACACATGGTCCTCATCAACTTTTTTTGGATTAAGAACACATTGTTTGATAATGTGGAATTACCCAAAAATATAACACCATATGAAATCTGGGAATAAAATAGACCGTAATAAAGAGTTTTAAGTACATTTATGCTTACAGGATGTTTTAGAACAGATACCAGAGAAAAAATTGAATTTAACTTTTTACACAAGTTTGTTACATGTTTATCCCATTTGAGATGTTGATCAATATGTATTCCAAGGAATTTTAAGTTTTCCCTAGCATTAAAACCATTATTTGCAAATAGTTGGCAGTAGTTCTCACATCTATTACTTTAACTGAAAAGAATACTGCTTGCGTTTTCTGACAGTTTAATATGAGATCATTGCTATTGCACCAGCTTAACATTTTTTGAATAACCACTTTACCAGAAGTAATCAAATCATTTACTGTTTTGCCATAAGTTACAACACTAACATCATCAGCAAAGATCACAAAACTGACTTCAGGCTCAAAGGTAGGTCATTTATGAAAATCAGAAAGAGTATTGGACCGAGAACAGATCCTTGTGGTACTCCTTTTATTACTTCTTTAGAGGATGACAGATAGGTGTCACCATCTCGTTTATAGGTCACCTTCTGATATCACCGAGATAGATATGTCTTCAGCCAATTCAGTGCAACACCTCTTATGCCCAACAGCTGGCATTTTAAGAGTAGCTTTTCATGATTTATAACATCGAAAGCTTTACTCAGGTCAAAATAAATACCCATAACTTTATATCTCTCATTGATATGTTGTAGGATGTGGTCAACCATTTTAAACAAAGCTTGCTCAGTTGACCTTGCCTTTCTGTAGCCAAACTGATTGCCAGAGAGGAGGCTGTGGTTTTCAAGGTAATCAACAAATCTTCTGCAATAAACATATTCAAATATTTTGCCAAAATGAGGGATAATAGAAATTGGTCTGTAGAGAAGAGGGTAGTATGCAAAGAAAATTTCTATATTCATCTCCTATTAATTGTCTTAGTACAATCACGGTAGTAGTTTCTGGTGTTAGCCTCAGACAACACTATATTACCAATATTCTATTTTCGGAATATTCACACGTCGATCATCATAGGTATTTTAATCTTTTATGTTTCTTTGAGTTTTAAAATAATTTCAGTGTGCGTGAAAATTAGCCTTCTAACTTTGCTATGTAATTTTTGTCTTAGGAATTTCAATGCCATAATTAATAAAATTTACTCAGAATTTCAATTACGGAGTGAATTTCATAAAACTCCTTGTAAGTAAGTTCGACTCGCCCAAGTTTCGTTTCCGTTTCATTTATCAAACTTCATCCCATTTACCGAGTTTCCCAGGTCGGTTAGGGTAAGAGATAACAAAATACAAAGACAGTAGTGAGAACCTTTCCCTGACTGCCTTTCCTGGTTTTGGCTGGTGCGATTATTCATCCACTAAATATGAAATGGAAAGCCAGGCTATCTTCTGAATAGTTAGACAACCTGGATTCGACCTACATATTTTTAACCAATTAATTATTAACATACTCATAGTATCATCAGGATCTAGTTAGTGATTAATATATTTATTTTTTGGGCATATGGGGCCAGGAAAAATCAATAAATCCATCCCTGCCTATATTATCTGCAATGGTTTAAGTTATCCGGAGTCTCCCCAATATTATCTCTTGAAAGGAACCCCGTCATAACCTGATTTATGAATATTGCAAATAAAGCTTTTATCATCCCTTCCCTAAACTATGCAATTGATAGCCAAGAAATGAAGTGTTTTTTTCCCCTAAGACAAGTCTAGCACAAGAAACGCCAAAAAGTCATCTAAAAAAATAAATTTGGTAAAAAGCCTCTTACTACAAAGGTACAAATCCGTTTCAGATTTGAAACCATTTATTCAATCCCTCTCCTATTTCCCAAAATGTTAAAGAGTTTCATCAGCTTTGGTTTGTGTACCGCAGTAGGCCTGCCAAATCCATTTCTCGCTCATTATTGTACATCAACTATTGAAATCGTGGTACCAAATAATCTCAGATTATATTCCAATAGTGATTTTCTCTTTGAATAATTACTGTTTTTGATTTATAGGCTGGAGGTATTAGTTGATTATCAATTGCCAAATAATCAATCATTCATTAATCTTTGATTATTCTCCTATCTCTTGATTGTGAATTGATTCATAAACAAAAAATAATCATTGAACCTGGGTTAAGAGATTAAATAATCTCTGATTATTTGCCATGACATGCGAATCGTCAACTAAGAATAATCAGGGATTACCTCGATGTAGTATGAGAAAGTCGAGGAGCTATGGGGGAAAATATCCCATCGGAAACTAACACCACTATCACCCTGAGAGAAAATCGGTTTTCTTTCTCATGGCATACAATTCTTAGGTCCAACTCAAGGCGAGGGAAATTCCACATGGTAATATCATCTTTCTTTATTCACCAACAAAATCAGTGACGAACTATTGGTAGCTTGCACCCTTAATCCCAATGTACATTATCCTGGATGCCTTGCAAATGCTCTATTTCATTCTAACGATGAGCTTGACTGGTGTTCTGCCTCTTATCCCTCTTTTTTTCAGGCTTTGCACGTTCTCTCACGCTCAGCTAAGGCCTCATGCTTCAATCTGAATCTGCCTCTGATTGCTCTCTCCCTTGTCATTGAAAGAAAGCAGAAAATAATATTTATTCCTTAGAACTCATTGGACGGCACCACTTCCTTGAGTATTTGGAAGTTAAACATAACACACGATTGATAACATCACCATGAACTACGGTTCCTTTTTGAAAAGGTGAATACAAACATAGAGAATCTTTCATACATTGCTGCTCACATTTTCCATTGCTGCAAGACTTTGTAGTATGAGGTGAATGCACAATAAAAATACAAAGAGCAGTTGAAGAAACTTCAATTCATTAGCATAATATAAATACACAGTATTAGCCTGCCTGAATGAGAACTCCCCGGACCCATAGTGCTACATTTTCCTGGTGATTAGTTACTTTGTAATTCGTGAAAATACATATGCTTCTAGTCGTGTTTTATGTTCTTATAAATTATTTTACTGCTGTTCAAAAAATTCAGTTCAAAAATTTCTTTTAAGGCCGTTTTACACGATGCAAGTTTTTGTACAAACGAATGAGTCCCAAAGTGTATACTTGTCTGAATGGAATTAGCACAGGTTCCATTTCCCGTTCAGTCATTCAGACATTTGCACAAGCGTTCACACAATTTGCTACTTTACACAGTACAATTTTCCTCATGCAAGCGTTCACGCAATAGATTGTGCAAACAAACGTACCATGTACAACGGCCTTGGGATGATGGTGGTATGGATGGGTTCTTCTATTCTTCGATGGGCTTCTTGTACGTCGGGTTTTTCATCTGTTTTATTGGTCTGCAGTGTTGCCTCAAGATCCAAATCTGCAGCATCTTTGGAATCACTAAAAAAGTTTATCATTTTGTTCAATACTATTAGCGACCATGATGCTCACTGTGAGAAGGGTAAAAACATCGAGTTATCAATACCAGCTGTAAAATTAGTTTCAAACAATGGTTCACTATACCTGTTCACAGCAGCTTTCTTCAAGTGTCCATAAAACACATGCTTCCTCTTCTTTGACCTGTACATGTAGGTGCCTGGTCTTTTCTTCCGTTTCGGCGGTTGATTCTCCATATTTGTCTTGGTGGCACATGAAAAATAATATTTTAATTTCTCTTTTAAATTGAAGTTCATGACAGCAGTTTTCCAATCAAATACAAGGGGGGCATAATAACAATCGAATAATTAAAGTAAATCTAATACTTACTAATTATATACCTTATTTAAAATGCTACATTTGTTATAAATTTACAAGTATACATGCATGACGGACTCATCCATTTTGGCTATTCTGAGATTGCATATGGCTATATAATATTGCATAAGTTGAAGCAATTGATAGAACGTAAATAAAAATGGTGTCAAGATAGAAGCGTTACTTTGTTTATTCCTTTTCTATTCATTTGGTAAGACTTTTAATTTAGTAGGCTCACAACAAAGGAAAAAAATATTTTTTCTTTGACATACGAATGGGTATTATCATCAAATCAAATTAGTAATAAAATAGCTCATTTTTTGCACGTTATAAGTCGCCGTAAATATGTAAACTCTTAAATTTGGAAATGAAGTCACAAAAAGAGATGTAACCTTCTTGCTATATGGACTTCAAGGTAGAACTAGTGATTAAAGAAATAAAGAGAAAACGTAAGTCAGGATATATTCCACTTCTGTTGTTAGGTAGAGTATAATTTTTCTCCGGGATCTTGAATGAGAAAAGGATACCTTTCCTCCTTGAATTACGAGAAATGCCAATTTATAACAGTATTTTTTGTACAAAATTCATACGGAATAAAAATAACTTGACTAAAAATATTTCAGAGTTACTGTGCAAAATTCTGGCCAGGAAACCTTTGCCTATCTAAGCTTTTAGATCAAAACGCAAATGAAAACAAAATATAGCTATAAATATAATATAAAGAGATTTTTAACCTGGTGAGGGAATTTAGTTGCACGTTTTCAAAGCATGTATCCCTAAATGCATCAACACATTTCATCATTTACATCGTCTGTCTGATCAATGTCAACCGAATCCTTGTGTTCGGTGTGTGCAACTCTCTCCCTTGCTCTAAACACCTCTGATATTTTACCCAGAAATTTCCCTCGCAACTACCATTAAAATTATCCCTACCCGTAAAATTTGAGTATGTGATTGCATTCAAGTTAAAAGCATAGCAGAAACTACAAATAAGCCACCTTCTAGCATTTGGCCCTACAGTGTACTCCACAATTAGTAAATTCGATTCAACAAACATTTCCATTTCCTCTTGTGTTTGTTTTTCATGAAGTGAAGGATGAAAAGTCATCTGATGGATTTTCATGATAACAACATCCCCTTTTTAATATAATGGTACTATTTTGTAGAGGGGTTTTCATTTTTGTGAAATATACCATCGAACATACTCAAAGACGACTAATCCTAACATAGATTATAGAATCTTCCTTTTTTCTTGTCCATAACCACGATAGTTGTCTGTTTTCTGTTTCTTTGCAATATTGAGCAGTGCAAAGTAATAATTTTAAATAAATAAGCAAAGTCAGAGACAGCGTCTTATAATAAAATTCAGTTCCATTTCTTTTAGTGTGAGACAAATACCGATAAATATCTCTATGGAATGAACACGTCTGGCAACCTCCTGCTGCGAAGTTACATTGACTGTATTGGTAAAGTTATACCAGCTTTACTTTTTACAATTTGAGCACAGGCATAAAACTCCAAAACAAAAGTGGGTTGCCAGAGGTGACAGATTGAGTGGACAAGTCAAACTGATCAGTGGATCATAGGATCACAGTAGCCTATGGACAGATGAACATCAAGTCCACCTACCGGCTTGAAGTACCCTGCGCACTGGGAGCCTGTGCTGTGAAGTCAACACAGAATAGACCCCGAAAAGCTGTCCTGATTTTGCACTAATCTAATTTGACTTCATATCTTCTCCAAAGAAAAGTGTCCAGTGCAAGCTTATATCTCAATGACTTCTGTCACCCTGAAAAAACGTCACCTGGGCAGTTCAGATGAGTAAAATGCATCCACATTCCCTCTATGAACTCTGTACCAACGTCTGCAGCATCTTTCGTATAGATTTAGGGTTAAGTGTAGAAAAGAAAGCTTCTATGGAGGCCATGTCCCACGACGTGGGCGGCTCTTTTATCTATTATCTTTTATCTTTTATTATTATTTCCTTACCCTTTTTAGCATCGGTATTGTATTTGAAACTTTTATTGCCCCCTTGAAAATCCCGAGAAACCTGGGAGGGGAAGAGTTCACAGATTTGCATTGCTACTTCTCAAGTTGGCAGTTGCTGACATACAGCGAAAGAGTGCGGATCGTTGGTAGATCTTACAGTCTCCTTAGCTCTGGAGATTTTCTATGGTGATTCTGTGTTCATCAAATTTTTGCGTAAGAAACCAAAGAATTGAAGAGTTTCTGGGTCATCTTATATTAGCTTGGAGTAATTCCCTGCAGTAAACAGGTTTTTACACAGTTGCACCGCGTAATTGAAAATTATCTTAGTTTCTGGGGCCTGTTCTACCAAAGAACCAGGTAAGTCTGACATCACAGTCTTTAATGTTTTTAGTACTATAACAACGGTTCCTAAGCATTTAGGCTATTCTTGTAATTCATTTCGAGGCTCTAAAGAAATTTCACTTTAAAAATAGTCGCCTCCAGAATTTTAATCTCTTCTAAAGGTCTGTATGTTGGAATATGCAAAACATTTACCTTTCACATGTGCTATTAAATAATGAGGGTTTTAATAATGATAGCACACTCGCACAGAACAACAGAAAATAATGATGCTTCAGCAATCATCAAGAATTTTTTTCTGGTAGCGAGAAAAAGATAACAAGGAAATTAAAAATAGAATGATATCACCATGGCAAATGTTAAATTTTTAATTACCATTTATATAAGTAAATATAACAGTTATTAATAACTTTTAAATAGGTACTTAGTTGTTGGCAATTATGTGCGGAACTGCTAAGTCAAAAAAAAATATTTAATTACATTTCATTTTATTTTTCTTGAATTGCCAGATGATACTCGTGCATATGAATACTAAACATATTGGAATTGAAATATGTCTGCGTAATCCAAGGATTGTTGACGAAAGTAGCTGGATTTCATATATACCTAACACCATCCTCACACTTCCATCCCTTTATATACTTAACTGTGCCTTACTTGTCAAACATAACCCCCAAATATTCTCCTCTCACCATGATGTGCACTCCTACCACACATGAAACAGTACTAACATCCACTTATCCCAAGCCTCCACTTCCCTTTCTCTACATGGTCCTCATCATGCAGCCTCAATAATTTATAACAAATTACCATCTGATATTAAATCACTTTCCTCTCTGCCAGTGTTCAAGAACCGTGTAAAGAATTTACTTCTTGAAAGAGCATATTATTGCATTTCTGAGTTCATGGCATCTAAGTGTGATTGCTGTCATACTTGAACTTATCTTATTTTTTACTAATTGTAAGTCCTGTTGTGTCTTTATTTTTTTGAAACTTAACCAATGTTGTTTGCTATCTTAATGCATCCTTTTTTTGATGATTTCTGTTACCTTGTAATCAACAGACATAAAATCATTATTATTATTATTATTATTATTAATTTTTCAAGGATGATTCAGACTATCTATCTACCAATACCCAGGACATTGCTTTCCTCGGAATACTTCATTACCACTTCTCGTTTCTATACATAAACAACATTTACAAACACATGCAGTTCGTAATATTTTCCATTTACAAAGGAAGTTGAGAAAGGGGTGATGAAGGGAGGTTATTGCTTTTGGAAAACTTTTGAGGTAGTGCTCGTGGGGGTAGTAGGGATACATGGTGAAGGGAAATTGGAAGCCTGGGAAAGGGGTCTAGGGAAAAAGGGTCGATGTTTAGGGCTCTGGGGGGGGTGAGGATAAGCGGGCCACCCAAGGTTGGGGCCTCTTTCGCTCCCTTTGGCACAGAGTGGCTAGTTGTGTGGGTGGGATCCGCATCACCTGCCACTTGCAAAGTCTTTCTGGTCTTGTGGAGGGTGGACCGATACTGTTCACTGATTGTTCTCTGGTGGTTTGTTGGGAAGAACAGGTTAGTGGAGTTGGAGAGGATTCTATAACTGTGAAATTTGTGGAAAAACCTTGCGCCCTAGAAGTTTGGTGGCCTGTGCTGTAGGGAAAGGGCTGGAGATATATATATACATGCAATTGGAACATCCTTGTTTTGTTGTGCTTTGAGGAGTGGGAAGCAGGGCCGGCTCTTCTGTGGAGTCAGTCTTCTTGGGTCTTCTACCACAGGGACAGGGGTCTCTTAGAGGTTTGGAAGTGCAGCAGCACTGTGGACACAACCAGTACGGTTGCGCTGGCAGGAGAGTATGTATGGAATTTTATCTTATTATGGATTTGTATAGATAATGCAATCTTATAATAGGCCAACAGGACAACAAAATGAATGAAAAACTGGGTCCACTGAATAAGCTCAGATATCCAGAATTTAAAAAAAAAACTTGAGAAAACTCTGAATCTGCAGCTACGAGTAACAAATAACAGGGTCATTCCATGTCAAGTGGTCTTGTGGTGCCATGCGACCATCACAGATTTCGATAAAAATTTGTATGGATATATGCATGCATCTAATTAATAATTGGAGAAGTTTTATATAAATTGAATCAATACGTGTTAAGATACAGCAATTTGCATGACACTGTCCCGTAGATTTCTTAAGTACGGCTAATACTATGTATTGGCAAATTCGTGGGGTAGTATCTCCAACGATATTTCATAGATAGACATGAAACCTGGCTATCTTGAACAAATTTGTACCTTCTATGAAAAAATATCTAACAAACTGAATAAAAAATTCCAAAACAAAAAGTTAGCGCAAAATACCCAAAAACTTAGGGGTCAGGAGAAATGGAGTTTGGTAATTATATGACAGAAAGTTAGGATATAATAAGAGTGAAACTTTTCACAATATAGTGCATTAAATATATGCAAATAAAAACAATACTACCAATGATTTCAATTAGTTAATAAATTGAGTTGAAAACTAACATTTTCTATCAAATTCCCGATAATAGGGCATTTTCAGAGCCATTCTACATATTTTCAATGCTCTATCGCCACAAATGCATACATTTTCTTTAATCATTAAACTTAAATCTACACATTAAAAATAAGAACGGTTTGGATGCTGATTCCATTTTCAGGGCTTGTTTATTATGCTGACCTTGGTCAAGAAGTGCTACTGTTACAAGGATTGAAGTAAATTATTAATTGATGAAAGTCATTAGCAGCCAAAATATAAATTGAATTTGAAAACATTGCTTTGATTCACCATCATGAATCAAGTTTCATGTTCATATATACCTAAATTCCTGAGATATTAAATGCCAAACCTCAAATGTTTTTGCTATTTTCACGTTGAATTATTTATTTGCGAATACCTCATGGATATTATATTCTTACTTTTTTAGTTTCAGTTCTTCCCTGAGAAACACCACGGGGAGATGATCGACTTAGTTTCCCATTTTTCTTGATATACCGTAATTTTCCGATTATATTATGCACCCACTATAAGACACACCCTCATTATGGCGAGCAAAGTGTAAGAATTGGCTTATCACCATGTATAACAAGTAGTCGGTTTTTAGAGATCGGCATTCTATGCGTTCTACGCCATTGTCCGCTGCGCCGTTCAGCGCTGGAAAGATGCACAAGCGGTAATCCTGCCTCTGGATGGCTTTTCCCCTTGATCTTACATACCCCATTGGTTTCTCAATGTGACGATCTATTTGTAGTAGGTTCTTCCCCTCCAAAACTTCCATGTGTGTTTATGGAAATATTTGTCAATAAATGATAGAATTGCTACGCTGTCGCAAAAAAGTACCTATGTTCGCATTCAATTTGCCTCACTTTATGTCCATTCGTTTCGAATTCCGTCCGATCGACTAGCAGAAGACACATTACTCTGTAATTTGAAGATGTTAACATTTCTGTGTAATATTTAAAAGAAAAACTATCCCTAAGAATGTTATATGGCCGCAGAATATGCTCATATGCACAAATAAAAATGCCAGATGGATGAAACTTCGACCAAAGATAGACTGCAAAATGTGTGGTGCAAAGATGCATTTTGTAAACATTATATGTTGGTTCTAGATGCATTTAGATGCCATCGATGCCGTACATCAAGAATATATTGTACGAGAATGGCACAGATCTCATCATTATTCCTGGAGGGATGACAAGCCAGTTGCAGGTGATGGATGTCAGTTGCTACCGTCCCTTTAAGACACAGATGCGTAAAAAGTGGAATGAGTCGCTTTATTCCGGACCTCATTTTTTGACATCTTCAGGAAAGTCCAAGAAACTGGAGTTATTGCTAAGTGGTCAGAGGATTAAAGAGTCCTGGGATGCCATCGATTCATCTGTGATTAAGCGAGGTTTAAAAAAATGCTGCCTCACGAGTGCAATACATGCGTCCGACGACGATTTGCTTGGGGGTGAAGAATGCGTAGTAGACGATGAGGAGGACAAATATGATGTTCTAGGCGACGCAATATATGCTGCCAGCGAGCGTGATGTCAGTGTTTCGCACGAACTGTTCGAATCAAGCGGGGATACTGATTTTGAATTCGAAGGATTCAGTGCTAACAATGTAAAAGAGGAACTGCGTGTAAATTTTTGTTTTAAAAAATAAATTAAATTTATTCACTGCATTTTTTATTAAAAATTGTAAAATCAAATACTTATAAGTAAGTTGAGATTACTTCAAATGTGATCTACTACCCAAATAAAAACGCGATATGTTGGTAACCATGTATAATACTCTCCCTACATTTTTGATGAATTTTCACAGAAAAAAATATGTACTATATACGGAAAATTACGGTATCCTTTTTTGTATTCTTGTTTGATTTTTCATTTGTTTTTTTCATATAATGTTTATAAACACTGGTTGTTATTCAATCATCTTTATTAATTCATTGGAAAATAGACTTCTACACTATATTTACAGCTTTCCCTCAGGAGCGTTTAATGTATAATTACTGGAAATATTCATTGAATTAATCAATTGCTCCCTAAGCAATCTATCATGGGGCACTTGGGACTCGGGGCCCTTCTTACACAGATTTTCTTTCTACGTGATATCATGAGCCCGCAGGAAAACATGTTATTTAAATGCTAGAGGCTTGAATATCTTTTGAAAATCAAATCTCTGGTTGCCAAGGAAATATGGTATTTTTGATTTCAGAGAAAATGTGAGATTTTTCAGCTAAAAACATGATAAATATGAAACTTAAAAGAAAATCGATTGAAAGAATTAAATACTTCATTAAGTCAGCCATCCAACAACAAAATCCCAGCCCTCTACCTTGAGTAAAAGTACTTTAAAAAAGCAAAAACTGAAAACACTCCACTGAACCCAATTAAAGACATGGACCACCATGGGAACCTTTGGGGGCTCTGAGGGCTTTTTAATATAGCCTATAGCACCCCCAGATACATTTTCTATCTACATGCCAAAATTTAGCTCAAGTTGAGGTTTGAGAAAAAATAACGAACAAGCGTAAAAATCTTGTCTAAAAGTCCGACTGGATGCCAGGTTTGTTCAAGTAAATTATGAAGAGAGGGGGTTTCGTGCATTGAGGATTTCAATTCCAGTCACATATAGGACACATGTACATCAGCACGCATACACTGAGGGAATTGCAATGAAAATATGTCTAGCTTGACTTGAAAAATATCACTTTTTAATAACGGAAACATAAAATACTCATGGATAACGATTATCATGACACAGCAGTATTCTAGTAATAAAGTTATGTACTGTGAGAAGCACGTCGCGTTCTGTGCTTTGACCTTGAATTGGTCCCTGCCTCTGAGCGTGTTGTCAAACTAGAACCAAAACTCAGTTCAGATGCCTGAAGTATCATTTACATAGAACACCCCTAACGCCAGAGGCTGGTAATCACTGATTGTGAGTGGAACGGCGGGACAGCAGCCGTCAACTGCATGACAAAGTCCTTCTAGGCTGCGCTCTCCCCTTCCTCTACCCCTCCTCATTTGTGCTGAGACTCACTCTCTGGCTAAGAGTGAGGTAAATGAAAAAACATCGCCGTCAAAGAGCTCGTGAAAATAAGAGTGCATTGGTTTGGAAGAATGGACACTGTGTTCCTATTATGTACAGTACACACCAATGGTATGGACTAGCATGGAGATGAAGGATTCTTGTTTCATATGAGTGCAATGGAATTAGGACTTCATCGACATACAGACCGACATCGTGGTGACATACAGACATACGCCATCACAGACCGGGGAAAAACACTAATTTTCGCCAAAATTTGTGTTTTTCCGAAGTCAATATGTATAATTATGTGAAAAGCAACAAATGAAAAAGTACGACACTTATTCGAAATATCGATTCTTATTCTTGACAACCGAGCATAAAAATCATGTGTGAATAGCATAGCAGAGACTTCAGAAGAAGACGTTTAGACCTCTGCGGAAGTGTTTTTGGCTGAGGTACCCGGGAGCCTTAAACAGGGGAAGCCCGAAACGTTACAACATAACCAAATTAAAATGAAATAATTCTTTGATGAAGGAAAGTATGGCCAAAAATGAAGGCTGGTGGCTAGGATAAGTGAAATACATGAACTGCTTTGAGTATCAAAATAAACACAGAAATCTTAAATTCCTATGGTGAATTCCTATTTAGGCTTTCTAAAGACTGTGATTTGTAATGTCAGTAACACTACAAATTGAGGAGAATAACGTTAACGTTAAACCATGCAACTACTTTACATATATATTTGTGGAAAAGAACCTCTCTAAATAGTCAAGAGGATAAAACTAAGATACAAGAGGTGTAGACCCTTTACAATGTTCTATACACCAGGTAATACTTTGTTGAAAGTGTCTACATGATCAGTCAAGGTCTACATTACCACATGACCACTTGCTGACTCAAGAAACTCAATGATGCTTCCAAGCAATACAAGATAAGGAATAAGGCCCTTCTCCCAAAAGAGAAAAGGGTGTATGGGGCTGCCCATAATCCACGTAGAAAAAATAGGCCACTTTTTGACGTTTCTTTTCTCTTGGAAAAAGCTGTGAAATGGGTTATAAATTGATTGTCATAATCTATCTGTAATTTAAGGCTGATTTTGAGGAAAGGTGAGTAAAAAAACTGCTCATGTAGCTATGATAATCCATCATTTACTACGACCATTGCCTACCTAGACATCCCTCCAACACCCACCTCTGTTTGGTGTCACCCCACTGACCCATCCCTGTTTGAGGTCTATGTGGATTATGGACAGCCCCTAACACAAACAGAAAACATGACTGAGCAGCTTCCACCTTTCCTAGGAAGAGACAGTCCAGAGTCAATCCTCTCACCTGGTTTCCTGTTTCAAGCTGTCTGCTATCAACACTCGACTCTGGTCTCTCATGGGATTTCTCATCGCCCAGAATGTCTCCTTTACAACTTTCTTCTGACAAAGATTCACTTGTGATGGCCTCTTCTATCACATCAATCTAGAAGATGGGATGAATACATCACCAATATAATAAAGTAAAATGCAGCATGCTGGGATAAGTTTTTTATACAAATAATGTTTATCTCTTGCAGCTTTGTATCTTTAATTTATTACTATTTTTGTTTTCAACTAGAAGAAAATTGGCAAGTGCCACATGTTAAAATAATAACAAGATTATTCTTTCTTTTATTGCTCAACTTTCCATTGTTTTGTATCCAAACACACACTACCCTCATACTTTCCTCCTAAATATACTTTTCTCAAGTTGAAAACCAGTACTTAAAGAAAAAGAGGTGTATTCAAGTTCACTTTCAACAAAAAAAGAAACATAAGAGAAAGAAAGAAAATTTAAAGGAAACGTTTACGTATACATAAAAGGGTATCCTGCTCAACTTTGTGTAAGTAATTGATATTGATATCCATTTGAAAATGAAAGACAATGGTAACTTTCCACACAGAATTTTTAATAATTATCGACCATGGTTTCAGTACCTAGTGCCATTATCAAGTTACAATTTTTCAAAAAACTCCACTATATATACCCAGAAATGGAGGGGCAGGGGGTCAGAATGACGGGGGGCTAGGTAGGGGGAGGGAGGTGAGACGAAGAACAGCCGTTGATGGTGAAGGTCAGGCAGCATTATCATGGGGTTGTCTGACACAAGGAGGAACAAGGTTAATAAGAGGTGAGCTGTCATTAAAAACCACATTATTACATAACATAGCCAGGCTATGAGCAATTTCGTGTTGCTCAAAGAAACCCAACATAGCCCCTTTGTCACAATGGTGAAAAATAGCAGTTTCAAAATTACTAAAATGATTAAAATCACACAAGTGTTTTGCAAAACAGGATTTATCATCACAATTAATAAAACTTAACCTATGCTCCTTGACTCTGTCCTTAAATTTTCTGCCTGTTTGACCAATGTAACTCATACCACAATCATCACACTTTAATTTATAAACACCACTCCTGTCTACAGGGTCATACCAGTCTTTTGAATTGAATAAAATTCTTCCGATTGTCACAGGGTTATAAAATGAAAGATTAAACCTATCAGCTGGTACAATTTTCTGCAATTTCTTTGACAAGTTACCAATAAAAGGAAGTAATTTACTTACATACACTTACTAACCCAGATAATTATATACCCATTTCTGTGTTGTCTATCTTCTCGAAGATTTTTGAAAAACATTTTTAAAACCGAATCCTTAAATATCTTGGTCTGCATAACTTACTTAGCACTAACCAGCATGGCTTTAGGGCTAGATGGTCTACGGATACTGCAACCTTTGATCTTCTAAATAATATTCATCTTGCATTAAACCAAAAACAATACTCATTGGGAATCTTCTTTGATTTAAGCAAAGCTTTTGATAGTTTCTCTTAGTTAGTCTTTTGTTAGTTTCTCTTAATAAAAATTTAAAATACAAACTGATAAACTTAGGCATTAATGGGCCTGCCTTAAACTGGGTACTGTCCTTTGCTAGTAACAGATACCAGGTTGTGAGCTATTCTCATGTTGGACAAAATGGCATTGGTATTAGTAACTCCAAACCAATGAAGGTGAACCTAGGGGTGCCTCAAGGATCAATCATGGGGCCTCTTCTCTTCATTATATTCATAAATGACCTCTCTCACCCTCTTTCCCAAAGTAAAGCAATACTTTATGCTGATGATACATCTAGTCTGGTAACATCCGACTCAATCCCACATCTTATGGAAGCAGCCAACACAACTGTCAAAGAAATGACTGAATGGTGTAACAACAACAAATTGATTCTAAATAATGAAAAAACTACATTTATACACTTTCATGCAAACTTACCATCACACAGCTGAAAAGAGATTATCTTGCCCAACCTCACCTCTTCTCTTAATACAAAACTTCTGGGATTAAAGATTAAAATAGTTCAAACTGGTCATTGCACATTGATTCCCTAATCAACAAAATCTCTGTAGTCATATTTATGATTAGAAGGCTGGCTCCAGTTGTCTCCATCTCCATACTGAAATCTCTGTATTCTGCCAAGGTTCATTCCATAATTACTTTAGCGGTCTTATTTTGGGGTAACCATCGGGAAGCAGATAAAGTTTTTTTCTATGCAAAAGCGGGCAATCAAAGCAATTTTTCAATTACCTATTTGTACACCTCGTAAGCCACTTTACACCAAAATCAACATACTTACTTTTCCCTCACTCAATATTCTTGCATGTGCAGTGTTTGTAAAAAAAAACCCAGAAAAGTTCTCCACCAATGCCACTGTCCATACTCATGACACCCGAAATAAACTGGATATTCATTCTGACAATTGCTCCTACTCCTCTACCTTTAATGCCCCATACAAAATAGCCTCCAAAATTCATAACAAACTCCCCTCTCAACTCAAATCAATTCCTTCTCCCTCATTATTTCATAAAAAATTAAAGAAAATGTTGTCCAATAAATTTCATTACAATGTTAATACTTTTTTTGAGGAAAAATTGGTATAAAAGTTAAGTTGAGTTAAGATATTTTTTATTAATTAAATTTATTAATTATTATTATTAATCAAAATTATTATATATAAAAAATATTATAATTAATATTATTAATAAATAAATTAATTATTATTAATTTAATTTGTATTATATGTTGTTTTTTCCCTATTGGACTGAAATTTGTTCATGTATGTTATTTTTGTTTTTTGACTTTGACTGTTGTCTTATATCATGTATATGATCAGTGGACAGAAATAAATATTATGATTATTAAGTTTAACCCAGCAATTTGTGAGGGAGCTACGGGCAGGCAGGGATGTAAGTAGTTGAATGGCCTTTCTTTGGCGACAACGGTGTAATAACTTGTGTATATAGTTTTTATCGAACCCATTCCTGCTAGCCACTTGACTTTGTGACTTTATTACATTCAATTCCTGACTAAATTTTTCAATTGAAATATTTATATCTAAAAAGTTTATGGAATCACCCCCATATTCCAAAGTAAAATTTATATTATCATGTAATGAATTTAAAAAGGTTTTAAAAAGATCCAAATGGCATAATGACCCAGTCCATAAGCATAAAATATCAACATACTGAAACCAATAAAATACATTCATCAAAAGAGGGTGTTTGGAATTGAAAAGTTTACACTCTACGTTATTCATAAATATTTCAGCTAAAATAGGTGAAAGAGGAGAGCCAATTCAAGACCGGACCTCTGTTAGCAGCAGTCACCATTAAAAATAAAATAATTTTGAGCAAGGCACACAGTAAGCAAGTTTTTAATATCTTGTTGAATTACATCGTCACAATTCGAATTTTTAAGTAGCTCGAGCGCTTAAGAAGCTTCTGCAGCTGGAACCAAAGGGAATAAATTTTTCACATCAAATGATACCAACTTTGCCTAAAGAGGTGGGGTTAGCTTTGATAATTTCTCCGCAAGTTCAACAGAATTTCAAAAGCTATAGCTAGGTGTAAAGTCTGAATATGCCTTATTACTTGATTTAACTCAATAGCTTAACCATGACATCGTTTTCATAATGTTTACCTAGACAACCCTCCAACCACCTCCCACCTCCCAACGTAGACCTTTGTTGACAATTCCCATACCCCCCACCCCTGTTTTGTGTCTACGTGGATTATGGACAGCACCTAACACACACAGAAAATTTGACCGAGTAGCGGCCACCGTTCCTAGGGAGAGATACTCCAGAGTGATATCCTCTCACCTGGTTTCCAATTTCAAGTGGTATGTATACAACATTAGACTCTGGTGTCTCATGGCATTTCTCATCGCCCAGATTGTCTCCTTCACAGCTTTCTTCAGACAAAGATTCACTTGCGATGGCCTCTTCTTTCACATCAATCTAGAAAAGGGGATGAATACATCACCAATAAAATTAAGTAAAATGCAGCATACTGGGATAAGTACTTTATACAAATAATGTTTATCTCTTGCAGCTTTGTATCTTTAAATTATTACAATTTTTGTTTTCAACTGGAAGAAAATTGGCAAGTGCCACATGTTTCAAACATAACAAGGTTATTCTTTCTTTTACTGCTCAACTTTCCATTGTTTTGTATCCAAACATACTCAAACCTCATACTTTCCTCCTAAATATAGTTTTCTCAATTATAAAACCAGTATTGAAAGAAAAAGAGGTGAATTCAAGTTCACTTTCAACAAAAAAATAAATATAAAAGAATGAAAGAAAATTTAAAGGAAATGTTTTTAAAAGTTCAACCCATCTGTATGATTGTCAATTTCATGTAGAAGATTCAGGTCTGTGGGTGTAAGGCACCCAGAATATTTTATTAAATGTTACTCAAATTTTAAGCTTTATTTTTCTAAGTGACTAACTTTATTGATTTCAGAAAAATTATGTCATAGAGTTAAAAATGTATTATCACACCTCATACATGATTAGATATATTTTCATCAATGCCTCTGAAACTCTCATTCGTGGCAATATTTTCCTTTGGCTATGATCACAAAAATATTGGAATGTTCCTGATATACGTATACACCACATGGTGAGTACATGGCATTAGTCTCCCTCTTGATGTCTTTGCATGATTAGCATCACAATATAATTAAAATTTTCCTTCTTTTAGCATTTGAAATTATTCACCACTTATGTTTCCATCATCAAAAAATTAGGAGTTGCGTATTTTTGGCGTGTGTTAAGAAATATTCCTTAGTTTTGCTAGAGTATTACAGGTAGTTGTGGTGAGATGTCCTGCCGAGAATAAATCACCCATCTTCTGAAACCAACTTAATTTCCATAAAGAAAAACACAGCACAAAGGGAGTAGTCCAGCAAGAGTACAATTCAATGACTGAGAGAGATTTCAGAGAATCTCAAAGAAAGCCTTTCACAGGGAACAAAAGAGGATGGCAGAAAACAAAAACAGTCACCCATATTACATTACTTTGAATGATGCTAGTTGGCTTGAAACTTAAAATAAGCAGAAAGGTTCAACTATGAATACACACTTCATTCAAGTGCAAGTTGGAGCAAGGAAAGCCTAAATTTCTGGTTAATACTTTGTTTTCAGACTGAACAAAATAATGAGTAGGTATAAGTTTCGAAGGTCTCTTTATCTTCCAACTAGAGTCATAACATGTGGCAACATATTTATTGCAACTGGACTCATAAGGGGGACCATGAGAACATGACTAAAAGTGGTACTGAGTTTGTTACACCACTAAGCTTGAAGGGTGGTGGACACATAGATTGGTGAAATGTCTTTATTCACTATAGAAAAAAATCAACCAAATATTATGTTCAATACACTAAACATTACTAAGAATTCAGCAACTACAGATATGTATTTGACAATAAGGACAAAAGAAAAAATAAGGCATTTTAAAATCTCTCTGGGTGTTGAGCACCCTAGTGATCATACTTGAAGGTTAAAATATCCAGGAAGAACAGCAGGGTGGCTACTGATATCCAATTCCCTGACCTTTCCCTGATGGATTTACCAATTTCCCGGACCGATCGCCAAAAGGTCACCTATTATTGGAATATTTTTTCTGCTAAATTAAATTTTCTATGGCAGCTTTAAATTTTCTAAATTTTCTGATCATCGTCTCGTATTTTCAGAACTGCAAGCATGGATTTATTACAAGCTAGTGTGCCCCTGCTACTTCTCGACCTGAGTTTCGGAAGTTAATAATAAAACGAAAGGTAAACTTTTCCAAACAACATGGCCTCGGATTCCTTGTGATGAGCGTAATACATTGTGATCATGACTTTTAACACAACTAGGCAAATATCGAAATAAGGATACACAAAAAGAATACATTTTATGTCGGATTTACAGCTAAATAACTAAGATTCACAATTGAATATTCCACGAATTGATGGTGCTTATTCGAAGCACGTCAGCGACGGATGTTAGTTTTAGTTTGTGAAATAGAGGGTGGGAAAGATTGGCTGATAAACATAATGGTAGAAAAATAACAAGGATTCCCATTCTAGTTTCTCCCTGACTGTTACGAGAATTCCCTGACTTTTCCAAAACTTCAAAATTCCCTGACAACTCCAGGTTTTCCCTGACGATTGCCACCCAGAACAGGCCTGTAGATCCATGTGAATCCCACGTGGAATCCACCTGAGTGAATGAGTGAGAGGATATGGTGATGGAAATTTCCTCAATATCCAATTATGCAATATTCTCTGGCAATAATTATTGCAAAAATGAGACCACAAGCAACAAGAAATATGATAAAGTGTAATATGAGAACTCGTGATGTGTCTTAAATACCCATCTTGTGGAGGGCACTTCGAGTACAGTACTCTGTCGGATGAGACGTTATACCATGGTCTCCTTGGCGCCTTTCCTTAAGAGCAGGCTAATGCCGAGGCTGGGTTTCCATCCACCCTTCCTCCCTTACCTATCCCCTATGGCGCAAATGAACTTAGCCGTCCGTCGCCTCCCCTAATATCCAATCCAATCCTTAAATACCCAGATTGGTAAATCTGTCAACATTTGTGCAAGAGCTTTTAATTGAAAAGCTCATAAAATTACACAGCACAAAAATCTTAAGTCAGCTACAGGGTAGCAATAGATAGGTAGCATAAGTTTATTGATTACAATTGGCAAAGTTCTGAGTACTTGAAATGTGCTAGAGTCTAATCAACCCATACCCAAGTACTTGCTGGTTAAGGATCAATGACATCTTAAAACCAGTAATGATGAGTACCATTCGATATCACCACTGTGGCATTGAGAGAAAGTATACATGCCACAATGAGGACTGACAGGCATGAGAGATAAAATTGAGCCAAAAGAGTTTCGGGCAGGTTGAGGGAATGCTTGAAAAATAATGCGTCATTGAAACAAAATAAAACTTTATTAAAATACTAAAGAATACAAGTTAATGTAAAAAAACAAAAGTTATGAGATGAATCTGCAACTGCAGGCTCAAAGTTAATATAGCACAGCCTTTGGCCAATAAGTTGCATATCCTTTATGAAACAATTCAAAGAAGAATTCAATATAAAACAAAATTATACAAATTTTCAACATAATCACAGACTTTTTTTTAAATCTAGACCCCACTGACTATCACAAAACCATTTATCTAGTTTTCCTCTAATAACATGGACCTGATTTAAGAGTTGAATACTGGTTTTTACCAAAAACCACTCACATGGAAAAGTTAATCATGGAAGTAGAATCTCACAGGAGCAAAATGGGTGCTTCTTTCCAAACACAGCTACCATTAAGAATGATCTCAACCAAACCATATCAAGAGAAAGGGACACCACTTTACTCAATAAATATTCCTTATAATAACTCATATACATTTAGCGTAAACACCAAAATATCTGGGAATGAGTATTCACGGATTAAACAGGAATTAAATTTTACCTACAGGATCCTGACTTGACTGCTTGCTTCCTGGTACATCAAGGTGTATGAGTGTATGCCTCAATAACTTAATCTTCCGATTAAACACTTTATCACATGTATCACATTTGAACAGCTTCAATTCAGGGTGTGTTACAGCATGTGCCAACATATCATTCCTCTGATCAAACCCCCTCCCACATACTTCGCAATTGAAAACGAGCAAACCTTTGTGGGTGGCCAAGTGTCTTGTCAAAAGACTCTTCTTAGCAAACACCTTCCCACATGTTTCACACTTGAATGATTTTGGATCAGAGTGTACACTTGAGTGCCTTACTAAACTACTCTTCTGATTAAACCCTTTACCACACCTATCACAAGTGAATTTCTTTGAGCCTGAGTGGATAGCCATGTGCCTTAACGCACTGCTCTTTCGATCAAAGCCTTTCCCGCAAGTTTCACACTTGAATGGGTACAAACCAGTGTGTCTGACTGAATGTGTCGATAAATCTTTCTTTGCAGCAAATCCCTTTCCACATATTTCACACTTGAATGGCAATGAACCAGTGTGGCTAAATAGATGCTTCACTAAACTGCTTTTAACAGCAAACTCCCTACCACACGTTTCACACTTGAAAGGTTTTACACCAGTATGTATGATAGAATGCCTAGCTAAATCTCTCTTTCGTGTGAACCCCTTACCACAAGTTTCACATAAGAAATACTTGGAACCAGTATGAGTGATTGCATGTCTCGATAAATCACTCTTCCAATAAAACTCTAACCCACACCTTTCGCAACTGAATGGCTTCAAACCTGAGTGTCTAACTAAATGATTTATCAATGCTCTCTTTCCAGGAAATTCCTTCCCACACCTTTCACAAATGAATGACTCTGAAGCAGCATCAATGCCTGAGTATGCAGTGTGTACGACGGAGTGCCTAGCCAAAATAGTTTTATGAGCAAATATCTTCCCACAAATTTCACATTTGACTGAAGTTGATATTGTGTGCACCTTCGAGTGTCTCAAGAAACGACTCTTCTGATCAAATCCCTTCCCACATTCATCACAGATAAATAGTTTTGGTGAATAGTTTTTGTGAATGTGCGAGTGCCTCAATAAGTTATACTTCTCACTAAATCTTTTCCCACAATTTTCACACTTGAATGGCATCTTGCATTTCAATGGAATACCCTCCTCAGAAATATCTTTTTCAAACCCTTCGCAAATCAATGTGCTTTTGTTAACCATGTGACCACTGATGTGAGTGAACAGTGTTACTTTATCAGAAAACTTAAGTTCACAATAATTGCAAATGTATTCTCCCCAATCACAGAGTTGATTTCCCTGATCTTCAACATGTTTACGCTCTCTTTCCAAATTAGTTGTAGCCATGCCATGAACACTTTTAGGGGCCACAATATAATTTTTGGCTTCCAGGCTTTCTTCATCAACAGCCCCACTGGATTCTGTTGATTGATGATCATCAGTGGAAATATTAGTCCCAGAATGACCAGGAAGAATACACCCATACTTGGTTTTCTGATTGACCTTGATAGGTCTGTTTCCTTTCCTTTTGACTCTCAAATTGGTCAATTTCTTTTCAGTTCTATTTTCAATGCTTCCAGTAGTAAGGCTTCTACCCACCTGCAAAGATATCATAATTGATTTCTTTAACAGGGATGCAGTATTTAAAAGATATATAATAGACTTCACAAGACAAAATATATGACTATTAAAAGACAACTAATTAGCAAGATGGTCCATTCGAAATCCATAGATGGCCAAATAATAAAACAATCAATATAGAGTGGATATACATGTGAGATGAATAGGCTAGTCAAGAAAGTCATGGGTAAACACGGTGAAAGAGACTTAACAGGAGGAATATAACGGACATATAACAGCAAAACAGGAAAACCTATAACTCCATGCAACCTTCCAAGGTATAAGCTGGAGGATTAGGATACAACAAATCACAATATGGACAGGAGGATGAATGAAAAGGTAGGCAACTTTAAGGCAGTATGGAGGAACTCATAAAAATCGATCCAGCATCTTGGGCCTAACTCAGAAAATCAATCTTTTTTTACACATCCAACACAGAAATGAAATGGTAACATGGATATGAAATTAGTCGCCAAGTTGGCTATTTTTCACTCAATTTTTTTCTATTACCTATTTGTGAAGATATTACTGCCAGGAAAGAGATGAAAAGAGGTGCCAAGGATTTGGACAGGCTTGTCAAGAGCTAGAATGGAATGATGTATTGAACAAAGTGAATCGGGAGAAGAGAAAGATATTCCATTCCAATAAAGGAAAATTATAAGGTAGTGAAAAAACAGCATTTCCTTTCCAAAACCATGTTTATTTCAATTGCAGGAATTATATATTCCAGTCATGTCACTGATTTATTTCTTTAGGTCGTTTAAAAATTTTTAATTTTGATCGATTCCTGGGGAGAACAAATAAATGTTGGCATGTACGACGAACTATATATTGATGTCAATGATGAACCTACAAGGAAATTAAAAGTGATGACTCACAAGCACACTCCGTTGGAAGTCATTTTGGGGAAAAAATGGCTCCGTTCGGTCAAGGGACTTTCTGATGGCCATTAGTGGTAGACATTGATGTAAATATTTATCGTTAAGTTAAAATTTAATGACACACAAAGTTCCTGAAATTAGAGGTAAAAAATGACAAAGCATAGGGACCTTGCATAAAGCATGAAATTTGTCTCCCAGAAAGACAGCAAGAGGAGAGGCCAAATATGTATTTTTGAGGGCATATAGTATACAATACACATTATTTTACATCTTTCCTAAAGAATATTTTAGAGTCATAGGTATATTTTTACAAATGCAGGTCAGTCATGTGTAAGAATACCATGTAATAATCAAACTGTCTGACACGACGACTGAGGAAATAACACAAACGTATCAAACATCACAGTACACCCAATAAACTAACATTTCCACACAATTATATAAGAAATGTATCCTGCCTTAACACACCTCTGGTTAGGTTTAGTCTATTAACATATGGTTATCATAGAATTCTTTTTAAGAACCAAAAATGCCACTGTATATGATTCTAACAACGCGTTCCTTATTAACTCTTTCAGCTTCAATGCTGCCAGACCATCTGCACTTCCAGAGTTTATAAAATCCCTCTATGTGCAAGCTGTCTCCCCAAAAGAAATCAGGCCTGCAACTGTATCTAATGCGGATATAGTCGGCCTAATATGTTCATCACTCAAGTGATCCTAAGGAATGGAGGGACTCTTTTTCCATCAAACCATTATTCCCTTACAATGAATATCCTTTAACTTAAATCTCCTTAAATATGTAGTTTAAAAGCTTCACATACCTGGTTGAATGTAATCCATCTTCTAAAAATATTTTGGAATCCACCACCATGCTTCGGAGACCAATTTTTGAAGTATTATCCATCAACTAATTGATTGCAATTTCCTGGAGGCACCCCAAAAAAATTTTGAAGTTAATCACTTCACCACATTTATGAAACTAGTTAACCTTAGCCAAGGTCTCCACCAGCTTCAGCATTGCATTGCATAACACATTAATTTCTTTGACTTTATGTGAAGCAGGAGTATTTTTTAAGGCAATCACATGTTTTCATGCGAGTCAAAATATAAGACTTCACACAAATCCTGACCATAACTAACAAATTACCGCAGTGGTTGGAAACTAGATCGTCTGCAGAACCCCGAAGGTGACAACAAAGCCCACTAAATGAGAATGAAATAAATTAAATCTTCAAGAGCCTAGCATTACACACATGAGTATTGGATACATGCTGAAGGCAGAGCTCATGCTGCAAGAGGGACTAGAACAAGAGGAATCACTAAGGTACCATGGAGGCTATATAACATGGGATGGACGAGACTTAATGGCCATCAAATTGAAAATATCAAATGCCAAGAAAGCATTGGCACAACTGTTTAGTAAAAGGAAAATAGAATTGTCACTGAGGAAGTAAAATCATTCCTGTGGAGTGTAGCCTTACATGAGGACTCAGAGACATGGACCATAATCAAGATGGAGCAGAGGAGAATAAAGGCTCTCATAACTATGTGTAAGAGGCTGAAGATTGAAATTGTGTTTCACATTTCACAGAGGAAAATTCATTCGCCTGGACTAGGAATCGCACCCAGATCCCCCGATTTTGCGCTGAGTGCTTTAAGCAGTTATGCTACCCAGGCGTCCACTTCCACGGTGAATCTCATGGGGGCTTTAAGGAGCAAGTTGTCCTCACAGGTACCATGCATATGATGCCAGAGGTACCCATATGCGAGCGCTATGCACCACAGTCCACGGGGTAAAGCCCAGCTTTAAACACTAAGGTGTTTAAAAATATTCAAACATGGCGGGTGAAGTTTTTGAAGAAATTGCCATGAGAAAAGATCCTGGATTGGAAAATCTTATCGAATCCCCAATTCGAATCTCCTATTGTTTGGTTTTCGCGCCCTAAGTCTATTTTACTTTTTGGCCTAAAGAGGGCAGTGAGGGACTTGCCCCTTATCCCGACACCTGTCGGAATATTTCGTTGTTATGTATTGCTTTCCTGGGACCATGAGGCGATGAACCCGGCCTCACTCACAGACGAACCGTCGAAAAGGTATCACCATTATCATCCAGACGTCTGACGGGGGAGCTGCTAGCCTGGAAGCCTGGGGTAAGTCACTCAGTGCTCTCCTGCAGGCCCATTATCTAATTATCTGGTTTTTTTTTTCTGTTTCATACAGTCCACTTTTCTTTCCGTAATAAGTATGAAATGTCCAGCCTATCAATAGCTCACTCGAATTCCGCCCAATTGCGGACGGAACGAGAGACATATTTTTTTGGTCCTTCGGGCCGGATATTAATTATCTTGTGAGAGGCTTATCTTGGGAAAGGCAAGTTCGTTTTTCTTGTTACTTGAGTTTAACATGACTTCAGATGACGAAAGGCAAACGACTGACTCCCGATCTAATCGTACGTTGAGACGGCAGTTTAATATCTTGAAACAAAGACGCGATGTCGTAGTTAGAACGATCGAGCGGCTGTTCAAAATTTCATCTAAAGACTTAGAACAAGAGGAAGAATTATCTATATTCCTAAGTAGATTTTCATCTTTGCAAGATGATTATAAATCTTTTCTTGGTCTAACTAACGAGTTGCGCGAGTTAGCATTCGACTTAAATTTAGACGTGGAGGCATCTGAAGTTGATATCGAGGAACGAGTTGAATGCCAGTACTATAAAATCAACGCGGTTGCGAGTCGAGTGGTAAAGGTGACGCCTGCAACCTCTCGTGAAGGCCAATATACGGCACCTCCTTCTCTCCGCCTACCGAATATTAGTATTCCGTGTTTTGATGGGAACCTGGCAAATTTTAAGCAATTTTTCGATGTATTTACGAGTTTGATTGACTCAAACGAAAGTCTAAGTGATATAGAGAAGTATCATTATCTTTTATCTAGTCTCAAGGGCCAGGCGTTAGCTTTAGTTTCAAGTCTTCCTATAATTTCAGACAATTATGTGATTGCTTGGAGGACACTAGTCCAGCAATATGAAAATAAAAGATTGCTTGCTTTTAACTATTTGGATAAACTCTTCACTATGCGTGTTCATAGTGATTCAGTTGACGCTTTGCAAAACTTTTTTGATGTCTTTTCGGAAAATGTGAATGCGCTAAACGCGATGAAAATTCCGAATTTGTCTGAGTTTGTTTTGTTTTATGTAGCGGCAAAAGCTCTTGACAAATCAGTGAAAAAACAGTTTGAAATGGAAAATCATGGCATTGATTTCCCCTCGATATCACACCTGTTAGAGTTCGGACGCAAATATGTTAACATTCTGAGAACATCTGGTTGCAAGCAAATTAAATTTGATGTGTTAAAGAGTTCTACTTGGACAAAGGGAATGTCTCAGAAAACAACATTAATCTCAACATCTCAACCGGATCGTGAGCGAAGAATAAAATGCCAAATGTGTGATTCACCTCATAGGCTCTATCAATGCCCACAATTTAATTCTTTAAGTGTATCGAAAAGAAGGGACTTCATTAAATCCAAGGGCATATGTTTCAATTGTTTAGCCGGTGTTCACAAATCAGCAGAGTGTGCGTCTAAGTACAAATGTAGGCACTGCTCTTCTCGGCATCATTCACTTTTATGCACAAAAGACAATCCGATGCAAGGTTCAAATTCGAAGTCAGATGAAGGCAGTGAAGTAACGAAGCACGCACACACTTCCAGAGAGTTGTCTGATGAGGCTCAACTCTCTTCCGCGACAAATAATTCAGTTGTGAATTCGATGTCTTGCATGACTAATTCACATGCTCAGCCGACCGCAGTTCTCTTAGGCACCGCTGTTGCACTCGTTCAAACACGATACGGAACTGTTGAACCCATTCGAATGATAATTGACTCAGCGTCACAAGCTAGTTTCGTGACAACTGATTGTCAGCAAAGATTAGGGCTGCCTAGGAGAAAAATGAGCGTGCATTGTCTAGGATTATCAGGTACTCCTGTGTGCACCACCCATAGTATCACCTCATTTACGATGAGACCGCGTAATAATGACACGGAAATTCAGGTGTCTGCGATCGTAATTCCTAAAATCACTTCTTGTCAGCCGTCCTTTACTATATCCGGTTCAGTTCATGAAAAATTTTCGTCATTGGATCTAGCAGATCCTAACTTTTTCAGGCCAGGGCAAATTGATTTCTTGCTTGGAGCAGATTTATACTCTGAAGTTATGACTGAAGATTCTATAATTCGTCAAGAGGGTCTTCCTAGTGCATGGCCTTCAATTTTTGGATACATCATTTTGGGCCCCATGGCACCGAGAGTATCGATCCATGTTTCAAACATTAAATTAGGAACACTCACCACTTGTTTTACGTCAGTTGAAAATGATTTGAATTCTTCCATACAAAATTTTTGGAACATTGAGGAATTGCCTAGCATTGAAAGTATCTCACCTGAAGATAAAGTTGCTGAGGAACAATTCAAAACCTTGCATTATCGAAATCCCAATGGGAGTTACGTAGTGCCTTTGCTATTAAAAGACAAGAACCTAGCATTGTCTGTGAGCGGTTCCCAAATGCAAGCTATCAAAAGATTTACAAATTTAGATTGTAAATTAAACAGGAATTCTGAACTTAATGCTGAGTACACAGCCTTCTTGAAGGAGTATTTAGATCTTGGACACATGTCACCTGCTGAATGGGGATCGGGGAAATGTTACATACCGCATCATGCGGTGATGAAACCTTTTAGCAGCACGACTAAAGTTCGAGTAGTGTTTGATGGGTCATCCAAAACTAGCTCCGGCAAATCATTGAATGACTTTCTTTTAAAGGGCCCTAAATTACAGCAAGATATTTCAGATTTGATTATAAGATTTCGCTTACACTCAGTAGCACTTGTGGCGGATATCTGCAAAATGTATAGGATGATTCACCTACTGCCTCAGGACAGAAGTTATCTACATATTATTTGGCGATCATCTGATTACGAATCCTTTCAGGAGTATGAACTAAACACAGTTACCTATGGGCTCACTTCATCCCCTTATCTTGCAATTCGTACACTGAAACAATTATCTAAAGATGAAGTTGAGAATTTTCCGCAAGCGTGTTCTGTTCTATCACAAGATTTCTTTGTGGATGATCTGTTGACGGGGGCTTCAAGTGAATCAGCAGCTACTGAATTAATTAAAGAGCTGCAAGCGCTATTGCAGTTCGGTGGTCTCAGAAAATGGTCATCAAACATTCCCAAAGTGTTAGAAAACTTGCCTATTGACCTCTGCCAATCTGATGTATATTTCAGGCAAGATGGTGACCACATGGTGAAGGTATTAGGAATTCACTGGGAACCTACTTCGGACACTTTTTCGTACCATATCAATGTTTTGAAGTCCTCTTCTACCAAGAGAGGTATCCTTTCAACTATCGCAAAATTGTTTGATCCTCTTGGATGGATATCCCCTGCAATTTTCTGGGTCAAGTGTTTAATGCAAGAATTGTGGAAACTTAATCTAGGCTGGGATGATCCTGCACCACATAATTTGCTTCACGATTGGGGAATTTTTATCAGTCAGCTTCTATCTTTGTCAAAAATTAAATTAAAAAGAATTGTAGCAGAAAATTCATCAGGTGATTTGAATGGAAAGTTTAATTTGTTGGGATTTTGTGATGCCTCGGAGAAAGGATATGCAGCAGTCGTGTATTTGAGGAGTGGGGAACTCGACAAGCAAGGTCAAGTATCCTTACTCATGGCTAAAACAAGGGTAGCCCCAATTAAAACAGTCTCTATTCCACGTTTGGAACTCCTTGGCGCTGTATTGTTATCGGGTTTAATTGAGGTTGTCTTTGAATCGTTATCAAAATGTATCACCATATCCTCAGTCTATGCATGGAGTGATTCTAACGTCGTATTATCTTGGCTTAAAACACCTCAATATCTTTTGAAAACATTTGTGTGCCATAGAGTGCAGCGTATTATCGATTCTCCAGTTATAATAACGTGGAATCATATTTCTACCAAATGTAACCCCGCGGATTGTGCAAGTCGCGGACTATTGCCCTCACAGCTAATAGAACAAGTTTTGTGGTGGAACGGTCCCTCATGGATCTCTTATCCGTATGATCAAAGGGAAATTAGTAATCCAAATCATATCAATGTCGATGAACTCCCAGAATCAAAATCCCATGTCCCAGTTTTCACGATCCATACGACGACGCATGTGGATCTATCTTTCATCGATAGGTTCTCTTCTTTACCAAGGCTCCAGAGAGTAATTGCTTATTGTATAAGGTTTATTGATTATGTTCATCCAATGCGTAAACGGGGTCATACAGGAATATTGAGTTTATCAGAGCTTTCTGAATCATTAATTGTGTGTGTTCGCGCAACCCAAATGTTTTTCTACAAGAAAGACATAAAAAATCTCAAACTAGGATTGCATTGCTCCACTGCACTCCAGAGATTAACACCATTTCTAGACCCCCGCAGTTGTATCAGGGTGGGCGGGAGATTAACTCGTTCTTCTTTGGATTATGAGAATAAACATCCATTACTGCTTCCTAAAAATGCTATTTTGACTAATCTAATCATAGATTATTATCATAGAACGTATAACCACGCAGGCTCTGGCACTCTTTTAAATTTGCTCTCGCGAAAGTTTTGGATTGTATCGGCCAAACAGGCAATTAGAACCCGCATTTATAAATGCGCTATTTGTTTTAAATTGAGAGCAACCCCAACATGTCCGTTAATGGGTGATCTTCCACCCTCAAGAGTACGGCCAAGTCGCCCATTTTATCATACGGGTGTGGACTTTGGTGGTCCTTTCTATATCAAAGAATCCCTTAGAAGGAATGCCAAGATTTCTAAAGCATATTTGTGTTTATTTGTTTGCTTTGCCACCAAAGCTTGTCATTTAGAAGTCGTTTCCAATTTGTCTACAGATGCATTCTTAGCCGCTCTTGACAGATTCATTTCACGGCGAGGATTATGCTCTCATGTTTATTCTGACAATGGAACTAATTTCATTGGAGCCAATAGATATCTTGTAGGAGTCAATAAGCAATTTCAAAATTCATTTGTAAAGGATGATATTACTGGTGTGCTCATTGGTAAACACATTACTTGGCACTTTAATCCACCAGCTGCTCCCCACTTCGGAGGTCTATGGGAAGCAAATATGAAGAGTGCCAAGAATATTCTAAAGAGGATAATAGGGGAACGATCCTTGACATTTGAGGAGCTGTCTACTGTTTTTACTAGAGTTGAAGCTACTCTCAATTCACGGCCACTGACTCCACTCTCGTCCGATCCAAATGATTTGCACGCGTTAACTCCCGGGCATTTTTTAATCGGTTCACCACTACTTAGCGCGCCAGAGTCTCCAATAACTGACATAAAATGTAGCAGACTGTCTCGATGGCAACTCATCAGACAAATAGCCCAGCATTTCTGGAAAAGATGGACCAATGAGTATTTACACACTTTGCAAATGCGCTCCAAATGGTTTACGGAACAGCAAAGGCTAGCCATTGGAGATTTAGTTTTGATTAGGAGCGATAAGACTCCTCAACAGTGGAGATTAGGAAGGATTACCGAAATATTTCCAGGTCGAGATGGTCGCATCCGTGTTGTCAATGTTCGCCATGCACACGGTAAGCTAACTCGACCTGTCGCTGAATTGGTAAAGTTACCAATCGATTCCTAGTCAATTAGCTAGGAATATCTCAGCTATTTTTATTTTCTTAAGTAGGGTAGCTTTTTTTTTTTTCCTTTTCCGTGGGCATCCTATCCTTCGTTATTTAAGTCTTTGGTGACCGCCCCCTCCAAAGTGAAGATGCTCGGAATCCTTTACTCTTTTTTAACATATCTATTGTCACTAACACCCATAGAGCTACCCATCAAAGGTTAAAGGTTTTAGTTCAATCTCGCGAAGAGTTTTTATCTTTCTTTTCTATGTTTTGCATATATCGCTTTTTTTTGCTTTGCATTGTGCTTGCCTCTTCCCAGGATAAGAAGTTCGAAGTATTATTATTTGAAATTTAACTTAAAATTTGATTACCAAATTTTGGTGGGCGGTAATGTTTGGTTTTCGCGCCCTAAGTCTATTTTACTTTTTGGCCTAAAGAGGGCAGTGAGGGACTTGCCCCTTATCCCAACACCTGTCGGAATATTTCGTTGTTATGTATTGCTTTCCTGGGACCATGAGGCGATGAACCCGGCCTCACTCACAGACGAACCGTCGAAAAGGTATCACCATTATCATCCAGACGTCTGACGGGGGAGCTGCTAGCCTGGAAGCCTGGGGTAAGTCACTCAGTGCTCTCCTGCAGGCCCATTATCTAATTATCTGGTTTTTTTTTCTGTTTCATACAGTCCACTTTTCTTTCCGTAATAAGTATGAAATGTCCAGCCTATCAATAGCTCACTCGAATTCCGCCCAATTGCGGACGGAACGAGAGACACCTATTTTCATCGAATCCCCAACACCAAATCTCGAATACGAATCCCCCTTCCCCTTAATAACATTTACCAACTCCTCATATTACCAATACATAAATAATTGATACCATATTAAGAAACAAATTTAAATCCATTTTTACATTTTTTAATTAATTTATGAACTCTCTAGTGGAAAGTACTCCTTAAACTTCAAGGGGTGTGAAAAACCCTGAACTTATTTTATAAGAAAACCACAAAGCCAGAAGAATGCTGTCATCGAGGTTATTTGAGGAGTTCATAACCTAATATGTTGTGTTTCTTGTGTGTGTATATAATCTTATATGTTATGTTTGATGTAGTAGATATGCTGACCATTTTCCAAGTGCACAAAGAGATGAGTGACTGTTGGTCCTCTTTCATGCACAGGACACCCAAAAATGGGCCACGCAGACTCATTACTACTTCAATAGCACCCAGGTTGATAGATGGTCACCTCGTCCCTCCGGTTCTCTTCAGCTGTCTTCTGAGTGAATTAACAGCTTGATCGCTTCCCTTGTGTACATACATATATTTGCATTCAATGACTAAGTTGAGTTAAGCTATTCAACTTTGATATGTGCATTGAGTATCTTTATCAGATAATCACATATAAATAACTCGTAATGTTTATGATGTGGGAATTGGTCTAAAAACAGTTTGCAATCATAATGAGAGGCAGACGGTTCTACTGCATGTAATACATCTAAGTATTAAACGATAATAAAAATGCTGTGTTTGTTGTAGCAACAGAGGTATTATTACCATTACTACTCGCTGCACATAAGTATTTTTACACAATATATTGTGTGTGTAGTCTATTTAATATTCCTTCATATGTATTGTTTACAACGTGTTTTCTCATATACATGCGGTGCCTGAAGCAATCTATTGTGGGGCCGTTGGGACTCTAGGCCCTTCTTATGCACATTTTATATCTACACGCTATCATGGACCTGAAGGAAAACATGATATTTAAATACTAGAGGCTTGAATATCCTTTGAAAATCAAATCTCTGGTTGTCAAGGAAATATGCTATTGTTGATTTCGGAGAAAAATGTGAGATTTTTCAGCTAAAAACATGACTTTCAGACATATACGAAGCGTACAAGAAAACCGATCGAAAGAATTAGAAACTTCATTAATTCAGCCATCTGATTTTTAAAAAATCACAGCCCTCTACACTGAGTGAAAGCACTTTTCAAAAGCAAAAAATGAAAGCACCACCAAAACCAATGCTTAGCATGAACCTCCGGGGTGGGCCTTAAGGGGCCCTGAGGGCTTTTTTATATAGCCTACATTATGATTAGATAATTCTCTATCTACATGCCAAATTTCAGCTCAATCGGTCCAGTAGTTTTTGTGTTATGGAGCAACAGACACCATTACATTTTTATATATTAGTGAATTTAGTTGTTCTAGGTTTACCCTCAATCTAATAATTTAGCTTCATAAAAAGAACAGTTAAACTGAACAGAAATTTGTTTCACAATAAGGCCTATTTCTTTCTCAATTAGGAATAAAGAAATATACTTAAGTGTACCCAATGGAATTTTTTTCACGTATTCTCGTGCATTCATAGTTATTTTACAATGAGGTGTTTCAAAACCTTTCCATGAATACATATTTAGCTCAACTGCAGGCTTTTGCTGTTCCTCTTGCGAAAATTGAACATTTTTATGAATATAAGCAGACAGCATCAGTGGCTTTGGAGACATAACTGCAGAATATAGAATCAGAATTTAGCACAAAATGGTGTGACAAAGTTACAAAACCTGACTTCAATTTATTTCCATTCATATTTCCAAAATAATGACCTTTTCATGGGAAGTAGAGAACTACCTCTCCTTTCTTTCAACATTTGGCCTCATTAACATCTATTTCCACACCATCGCACATTTAAATTTCATCCATTTTAATTTTTAATGGGTGTTTTGAACCTAACAACTCTATAATCAGGTAATTCCATTGCTCCCCGGTTTCGAAATGCTGGCCATAGAACATCATCATCATCAAGATAACGCAACGCAGTGAAACCCAGAAGCAATGGAATTACCTGCACTACAGGGCTGCAAAAGCCTCCCGCAAAAATGTAGACTCCTTAATCAATTTCAATAAGGACCAGCTAATTTTCCTGACATTTGCAGTGCTAAATCATGGCATGATGGAGCAACATAAACAGTTAAGAGAAAATTTCACAGAGCATTAAAAGTGATGTTTTATAAGGCATTCTTGGCAATTTTTCTGTGGCTTAAAAATTCGATTTTAAAAAACAATTAGTAACATTTTTGGTGTATCGGTTGAAAAAATAATAAAAACAGCAGGCATAACGATCTGAGTAGCGCATGTCGCCATACAATATGCTCCAGAAGGTTATGAAGACAGTGCTGCATACAAGTTGTGAGGTGATTTTAAAAGAAACAAAGTGACTTATAGTTGTAAAAATCTCCGATTATATGCATATTTTATGATATAATTAATGTTCGCCCAAATAACCACACTTAAAAAAGTATAACGGCATCAAAATGATAAATTCCAAGGTGAGATTTTGAAAGAATTAATGATGGACGATGAAGAATTTATGGTGACATAGCGCAAGTGCCACCCACTCATCTGGATTCCAATTTGATCAAATCTGGAATCCACAGATTTGATAAGATTCGATCGAATCCTCGAATCCTGACCACTTCAATATTAATGATAACAAAGCTAAGAAAACATCACACATACAATAACCCCATTTCCCACATTCTGGTCTCCACAACCTTTCCAGACATAACATGTCTCCCATTCTGTTAACTGAGAGTCTGTCCTATTCGCGCATCCCAATACCTTCAAACCTTCTTCCACTGGAAGGTCAAGGCCAATCCCATTAATCATCAAGGATGAGAATGCCAAGGGTCAAGTACATGGATAAGATAAAAATGAGGTACTAAAACATGAAAACTATATGAACAAGATTCCATTAGAGAAGAATTATTGTCAATGAAAGTCTTGAAAAAGGTACCATGCTTGATTGTCAGAGAGATAGATCACTTAAAAGCTGAAACAAAAGAAAATACAGGCTTCCAAAACCTGGGGCCCAAGTCTCCAACTTTGGGCACCTCAGATGGGAGAAGAGTTCTTCCATCCCTAGTCTTTAACTGCTTAGAGAATACTCAGCCACCCAAACAGGAAGGAGAAAAGTCAGGGTATGAAAACTCCTGAGGCCAAAGCTGATTATGGGATGACTTTCAGTGACCTACTTCCGAGAGCCAATGAAATTGCCTGCACCTTTTCACGCAGGCGAAGGCACAGTGGTCATTCTACTTCGTCTACAAATAGTCTGAAGGCAAATATTTGTGATATGGCTTCACATTCTTGAGACTGAAAAGTCTGCTCAAGTTATACAAATAATGCCAATTGTACTCCCCAGTTTCTGTCACACTTTATCCTGATTTCTATGTCACCAATAGTGCATACCATTGTATCATCTCAACAAAAAGATGTACGCTTCACACTGGCTGAGCAAGCTTCAATGTCAATGTATTTGATTAAACAGCGATACACGCTTATAATACATAATAATTATGGACAATGCAAGCAATTAATGAGCACATTTCTTTCATGAGTCACTTACAAGATATGAGGATGCCAAAGATGATTGAACACAGAGTTATAACCGTCAGTTAGACAATGTTACACAAATATTAATCTGCCATCACCACTCAACAACACACGCCATTTTGGTATTTCATAACTAGCATCCAACACACCACTAGTGCATATTGTTGAATCATTTTGGCAGAGAGAGCATCACACTTGCTGAGCGAAATTCATCGGATTTCAATTTTTTGAAACAGCAATTTGTGGATGTAATGCTACTGAATAATCGTCTAAAATATAATACAACCTGTGAACACATTTTTTAAATGGGTTACTTGTATGATAAATGGATGACAGACATGATTGAAAACAGAGTAAAAGCCGTCAGTTGTGCTAGACACATAAACTTAGTATTTCAAAAGTATCATCCTCTTACCCACCAATACCACTCATTAACACGGCCAATCATTTCAGCAGAGAGAGGAAGCATCACACTCTGGGCAAACTTCATTAGAATAGCATTTGTTGAAACATTGATGCATGAAAATAAATCTGAATAATCAGTCACACAATGCAATTAATGAACACATTTATTAAATGAGTGACTCAAATGACCAATGTATAATTCAGAAGATTGAAAATAGAGTATTAGCTGTCAGTTGCACCAGCATAAATCAGCATTGTTTCAATAGCATAAATCAGCATCACCACTTGATAAGCATGTCAAATGCACAAGGTACTTCACAGTAGCATCATAAGTTAAAGTAAACACCCCAATCAAACGTTAAACACCAACATAATTTGTATGAAATATCTATGCCACTATCTATCTATATATACCTATGTATAACACAGTAACACAGAAAAATCTATGTATAACACAGTAATGACACATAGTAAAAAAAGGTGTTTTTAAAAGGTAAGTTTCCAATAATTTTCACTTAAATATTCAGGATTACACATCACACTACCATCCATTAGTAAATCTATCAAAAAGATATCAATTGAAACACCAAAGAATAGTTCCAATACCAGAAAAACATTTCAACCTATTCTGACCATTCATCGAGGAGCTCAAGTAATTCTAGTTGAAACATTAAATATGATTACGTCGGGATCACACAATTGCGGTGGCGATAAACTTGAAATAACAGTTCAATGAACATACATACTACTGAGGCTTGGAAACATGAATGAACATACTGAAGCATGGAAAATAAGCACAACAAGAACAGCTACAAAAATGCCTTCCATTTGTCTGAGGCAAGAGTACTGATGACCTCTTACCCTTGCATCAGAGGCATAAATAGGATAAGCAGTCACACACTAGGAGACTATATGTACAAATAGATGAGGGAACATATTAGATGTATGTGTCCTCATCACTCATCCAATTCTAAACCTACAGGATATGGATAATATGCTCATTTTTGGTGCTTAAGCACAAAATACAGGCTTCATCTATTTAAATGGAGGATTGTTTTCCTAAGAGAACTTAATCAACGCAAATACTCTGATACCATGGTCAAAACATGAAAACACTGTAGTAGTGCATAGTTTTCTCCTTGAGAGAAAATGTACCCCAATAACGGATTCAGCTACAAGGGTAATGGATAAGTTAAATGAACAGTTAACTGCAAATGGCTTAAAACTGTGTTGAAAACCAACCTCATAAATTTTAAAATGGCTCAGAATAAAAATAATTATTCTGATGCAATGCAAAATGCAGGACTCCAAAATTTATCAAACAATGCAAAAGTTCTTGGTGTGCAGATAGATGAAAACATAAAAGGGACAGAGCAAATACAAAATATATCAGACTAACTTAGCAGTGCTTGCTATGCTATGTCATGCATGGCAAACGTCACAAGTCTACCAACTAGATATACAGTTTTTTTATGGTGATTTCAACCCAATACTGAAATATAGAATAACACTGTAGGGAAGACAAGACAGTTGAAAATAACGCAACATGAAAGGAAGTAAGACGAAGACTAAAATCCTCGTATGCGAAAGAGAGAAGCTGAATGTTGAAGTCATCCAGAGAGGAGAGAAATTAGAGAAAGTGGATTCAGTCACCTATCTCAGAAGTACCATCACGTGGGATGGAAGAAATACAATGGACAACAAGCGAAGAATAGCCCAAGCAAGCAATAGCACAAGAAGAAGATAGGACAACAGACCAGAAAACAGTAGGTGAAAAATTTGGTGTGGAGCATAGCACTTTATGGATCGGAAGCATGGACCATTGAAAAAGATGACCATAACAGATTAGAAGCCTTTGAAACCTGGTGCAGGAGGAGGATGCTGAAGATACAATGGACAGACATAATAAGAAATGATGAAGTGTACAGAAGAATATAAGAGGAAAGGACAAAAGTAACATGATGGAGAAAAGAAGAACAAGATGGATTGGACACATCCTGAGACACAATGGGTTTGTGAAGAACATAATTGAAAGTAAAATAGAGGGAAAAATCCCCTGAGGAAGACCCAGGAATAATTTCATGGACTAAATAAAGGGGAGCATACCTACATAGGAAGATATATCAGGAGGTAAGGGAACTAGTATTGCATATGGAAGAGTGGAGGGCTGCAGTCAACCAATCTTAGCATTGAACATCCAAAGAATGATCATATTCTATCTCTAAATTTATTTAAACTTGAAAATACAGTTGCTTCCTGATAATATAAGCCATATGAGGCAATATGTCATACAGATTAAGCAAAGGCTGAATTATACTTTAACTTCTCAAAAGGAACATAAATAATTACAATTTTTACAGTACTCTCTATCCCAAATGACTTCTAATCACTTTATAAGAAGTATTGAAAGTTGTGCCCCATATACGATAATCACACATGAATAAAATATGAAAAATTTAATCCTCACTAGCACGAATCTCAACAGACTGAGAAAAGACAGTGAGTCTTTCCATCACTGCTGCAGCCTCCTACATCTAGCATTGAGGAATGGCAAAGTATCAGTCAGTCATTTAGGTAACAAATGACACTTCCACAACAAACAGCATGTCTTCCTAGTTCTGTCCTAGTAAATGCCTCTTGTCAGGTAAAGGGAAGTGCACAGCTCAATGGACAGAGGGAAATAGGAGAAACAGAGCCATAGGGCACTCAAATTACTGAAAAAAGGGAGGGTGATATCAAATGGAAGGAAGACATACGAGAATATTTTTGAAAGGTGATCTCAGCATGGAAGGTAACCGAATGAGGAAGATAGGACAAGATGGGAGGGACAACATGCGCAACAGAATGAAAATGAATACGAATAAAAAAGAAGTTTTGGTGATGATACAAAATGCAAATACATATCAGGGTCAAAATGACTCATATGGATCATTTTGACCCAGATATGTATTTGCACTTTGTAACATCCCATACGGGCATTCAAGGTAAATTCTAAAAAAAACTAATTTATGGATAATTCCAGGAAGGTGAAAATTTTGGACATAAACTCATGTCAAAATGAATAAAAGTCACCGGAGGAAATCTTGCTCTCATTCAAAATGAAATAAAAAAATGAATTTAAAATCACATTTGGGTCAAAATGACCTGCTTGGGCATTCTAGTGTTAACAAAACCTAGTTTGTTTTATGCTGTGCCACATATGTTGTCTATGAGTAATCCCTACAATATATCAAATGTAAAGGTAATTCCAAGATATTCCGTGATTCCCCACTCTGAGCTCCTCTGCTTGTATACCACTTCGACACAGGACTGAGCATGGTGGAGGAATTGTTCCATCACGATGGAGTCAAATGCCTTATAGGTACAGAGCTGAGGAAGGTTGTAGGGTTGTGTGTGTTGTAGGGTAGCTGAGCAAGTCTCTCATCTAGGGCATGAGGACTTTTTAACCATCAATCACCCAAGGTAAAATTGGTTCTTTACCCCTGCAGAAAGGAATTAATGTTGCTCCTAATAATAATCAGAAAGACAATCACAGGCATTGGTACAGACAGGATGTTGGACGACTAGATGAGCTATTTACTACTATGTACTCTTCTTTCATGATCCTACAATCATTCCACTTTGATGTACACAATTGACAGAAAATTATCTCTCTAATGAATAAAAAGAATAAACTCAGGTAGTGACAGGTATTCCCACCACACATTTTTCAATAAACAAGGAAAGAAATGACTAAAAGTCACCATAAGACTAACCAAGGCCTATAATTAGGGCAAGGGCCTAGCCTCATTGAAACACCAGTTCCCGTAGGATCACGGAAGTTAAGCAATGTTAGCCCCGGATGAGGGTTGTATGGGTGACCATTCATACCTTCACCGTGGCACTCTTGTCCCCTGTCTGCATGTGGTAGGCAGGCTAAAAATGGGGTTGGCACAATGGACCTCTCAAGGTCTAGGTGCCCGAGCTCCTGTCGATGGCTCCCCCAACTAACAATCTAACTAACAATCTAACCAAGGCCTATATTTACTACATATTTCTTGCTGTCTCAAAAAATTCAGTACTGCTGCCAAAAAATGAAAGAAGTTGTTCCTACTTTCCTAGAAAGAGGGGTTGTAAAAGACTGAAAACTTGACAGAGAAACTGAGGTTTTTCTTATAGTGATAAGTCTGGAGTCTACTTACCTCATTTTCCATCTCAAGTGGTACACAAACAACATTATAAGAAGTTCTCTCAAGTGATTCACCCTCTCCAAGGTTATTTCCATCATAATTCTCTTCTACAGCGGATTCATTTGAGATATACTCTTCTTTCACATCAATCTGGAAGAAAGTATGCATATATCTATATAAACCATTTAGTACATAAGATACATAAAAAAACATGCTAAACAACTTTGTATCCAGTGCATATATTTCAGCCAAAAGAAGCATTGTAATTGATGCGTGTTGTGCACAAGAAATTATTTTGGTGCCTACATGTCAATGATACCTTAACAGTACAAATATGGGCTTGTTTACATGTAAAAATACACAATTCAAGAAATTTGGGTCATTTGTGTACTCAATTTAAACTTAACTATAACATGAACTCAAAATATAAGCTTTGATAATATGAAGCAAAACTGTCAGTTCCGTCCAAAAGCTCATACTAATTACATATCATAATTTGAAATACACGATTGAATTACAAACCTTGGGCCCAATCCCCAGGAAAAAAATTTCACAAACGAAGGCAAAAAAATGATTCAGTAAAACTCTCTCCGAACACAGTTTACTTGGCAACATGGGAAACAGGTGGTAGGTGCTGTCATAACTTTAAGACGAGAGATTCAGAAGGCCCAGTTTCTCCATGCTTACCATAGCGGCAGTTAATAAGATAATCTAAGACCTGTATGGAGGCTTCCGCGGTGATTGGTTGAGTTCAGTTTATTCGGGATTTTCCCGCATTGATTCATATTAACGGACAACAGTTTCACTAATGTTAAAGCTAGCATCATCAGCTTCTGGATCTGTTAATATGAATCAACGCGGGAAAAACCTGAATAAACTGAACTTATAATCTAAGACCGTTTTCTTAAATTTCTTATATTTAAGATTTAAAAGGGAAAAATATAAGTTTGTTTTTGAACATCTTTCATTTAAGCACCTAACTCTAAGGATACCCCAGCAATACGATCTATAACGATGATATGATTTATTGAAGAACAAAATTCTTGCTTGAAAAATAGTCTTCGTATAAACTGGATGCCTTTCCACGTAAAATATGAAAAAATCTAATTAAGAATGTGTACCTATGAAAATACATATTTCATGCAATTAGAGCTTATAGATGAGTCATGAAGCAAAATTGAACATTTTGTTTCCAGAGGAACAGAGAAGCGTAATTTCTACCTCATATTTGTTTCAAACCCAATTTTACAAGACGCAGCAATTTAATGGACCTAACCTTGAATTGAGTGAGGATTTAGTTAAGGTATAAAATACCCCCAGCACTCCAGTAAAGAATCGATCTAAATCCTCCCAAACCAATGACCTTAGTCTGCCCCAGTTTCTAGCTGTCCTTCTCCAAATACTTCAAACATTTCTATAATACAATCATGCACTACTTAATAACAAATACCTGCTCCAAATCATTAGTCATCAACTCCTGTTCTCTGAAGGCTGAATAATCCTCTGGGCCTTCAGTGATCATATCTTCTCTATCTTCCTGTTCTTCTTTTATGTTGACCTGTAGAGAAGTCAGTGAGTTTTATTATGGTTGTGTCAACATACTAGCAACAGAACATATGTTGTGACATAAATAAGATTTGACCAGATTTTCCAGGCCAAAAATTTTATTTTTCCAAGTGAAAACATTATTGGTGTGGTCAAGATTTGGAGATTCAATCATATCTCATCAAATCGATGGATTCAAGAACCGATCAAATCTTTCCCCAAAAGATTCAAACTAGGTAATTAGAATCTAGTTGTGTGAGTGGCATATGTGCTATGCCCTAGTAAGCTCTATGCCATCTTGTAAAATCATTCAAAATCTCATCTTGGAATTCATCATGTTGATGCCGTTATTCTTCAAACGTGAGGCTATTCGGGTGAACTTTCATTGCATCATAATATATGTACAACAGCAGAGATTTTATAGTTACTAGTCAAGTTATGTTTTATTAAAAAATTGTTGCATGGCATATCCACAACACTGCCTTCAAAACCTCCTGGAGCATTTTGTGTACTGAAGCACGCACCACAGATCATTAAGCCTACAGTTTTAATTGTTTAACCAATAGACTGATACTTATTATTTTTGTTTTTGAAAAATGAAGTTTTAGGCTGCAGAAAAATGTACACCTAACAGAGGATACACTGCAAAACATTGTTTTTAATATGCCCCAAAATTTGTACGAAACCATTTTTGTTGCTCCATTACGCCATCATTTATTGCCACGAATCTAAGGAGAATTTGGCCTAGAACTTTCTTAGAATTGGTTAGGAGTTCTTAGGTTCTTAACACTGATCAAAAAAGTTAAGTAAACTTAAACTGCTAAAACTATGAGAATACATATGAATACATATAAAACTAAACTAAAAATATGGGAATACATATGACAGGCCAAAAGTTGAAAGAGAAGAGAGGTAGTTTTCTCCTTGTCATGAAAAGGTCGATACACTCAAAACACAATCATTAGTGTGTCATTAACTGGAGTCACAGTTTGAATCTATCACACAAGTTTGTGCTATTCTGACACTAAATCTCACATTTGGGTCTCGAAAGCCACAGTAACACACTGTAGAAACACATAGTGTACATTGATGAGTCTCTTAAGTGGGAAGCACATATAGATTTCATATGCTGCTGTTTGGCCTCAGGTTGCTATCTTCTTAGGAGGATTCTACCTGTCACAAACATGCAAGTAGCTTTATCTGTATACCATGCATTTATTTTCAGCCGATTAAAATACAGTACTGTTGCTTGGGGGCATTCCCATTTCACATTGAGACTATTCAGTCTCCAAAAATGGGCGGTCAGAATCCTGCCAGGTGTGAATAGATTTACCAGTTTTAGGCAATATTTTATAGAATTTAAAATCCTAATCTTGTATTACATATAAATTTACTACGGCATCTTGCATGTTGAAGAGCAGAACTTGGGTTTATCAGTCAACAAGGATATCCATCAATATAATACTACAAGGGGCAATGATTATAGGACAGTAACCCACAATCTAGCAATGTACGCAAAATGACCAGCATATGTTGGCCGTGTATTCAACAATCACCTCCCTAACAGTATCAAATACGAAGGTAATATAATTATGTTTAAAAAGAAACTAGAAGCATTCATTCTTACACACCCATTTTACACTGTGGATGAATTCTTAGAAAGTTAGGTATGAAGTTCACACTCTGTATTATCTGTATTGTTTACTTATTTATGTTGGGCATTGTATCTTGACTTATCCTATGTTTGTATCAACAAACCTTCTGGACAAAATAATATGTACATATTACATATTATTGTTACATAAAAACTTCAATTTCATCCAGAGAAACAATACCCTAAAATTGAGTCAAAAATAAATACATACCTTGAAAGGTAATGAAACAACTCATTGGAAAATGACTAAAAATGCACAAAATTATAACAATGTTTATATCCGGTGGCACCTTGAAGACTGGAAATTGAGAGACCCAGGGTTGAATCATGTTATGGTTTATTACTATTTCATCCCTTTGGAGTACATACCATACTCGCCTGAATATAACACAGTTATATTATTGACTCAGAGAGGGTTGAAAATTACAACCCGTCCTATTTTCACGTCCTAAAAAAATTCTTCCAGGATGTAACCCTCACAGCTCATGCAACCTGAACAACATTGGCAACCTACATTTGATTGATGCTCAGAGTAACAACTGGATCCTCATGATTTCTAGCTCATAATTACATAGGTAATTAGGGTGGGCTGTTTTGCAGGATTAACAACAAAACGAACGAGTATTTGTCAGTAGAATATTAGAAGCTGAGTGATGTGTAAATTCAGTTAGAAAGGAATATCACCAAGAGTTTGGCTATTATAATAACACACTGTGTTGAAGAATTATAATAGCCAACTCTTGATGTCACCCAAGACTTGTCATCATTCTCAAAAAGTCATCATTGGTGTACCAACAATGGCAAGAGTTGAAAAACATGGTACACAACTCGGTCATCCTCCTATGGGTGAGAGAAAGAGTATGGACCCTAATGTCAAACTACAAGCTGTTTCAACAGCGAAAGAAACATCGATCAAAGAGGCTGATCAGCAATTCTGTATGCCAGACTGCAACATTCATCAGAGGAAAAAACAGGAGCACATATTGCTGGCTTGTAACTCAACAAAAATGGCTGTAAGGGGATCAAAGAAAGGAAGAATGATGGAAGTATACCACATAGCCACAGATTTTGTCCACAAGATTAGATATAATGGTAATACTGAGTCTCGTGAGAACATGGACAAGAAAGCTTTCAAAGCAGGACAAGGCTTAGGGATCTCAAGGGTATTATTTAAGGCAAAATTGGATGGGAAGATTTATGATCGCTATTTTTTTTGGTTTTGTGACTGCTAAATAAGAAACACTATTGTGAAGGTTATGTGCAAAACACTTAACTATTGGGTGATAGATACACTAATCTGTTGGGTGATCAGGTAAGTGCTGATCAAATACTAACATATTTTGATATGCCCTCCAGCACACAGTGAAAAAAAGACATCTTCAGGGCTAACAAGAATATTGGGCAGTGACAAACTCTAGAGGGACAGCAGTGCAAGCAAAAATGTTTGCCTGCACTGCTGATCAAAGAAAACTCCCACCACTCATTATTTCAAAAAGGAAAGCAATCCCCAAAGAGTACATCACACCTGGTGCCATACAGACATACCAATAACACATTTCCCTTCCGGGGTAGCCGTAGTCACAAAGTTTCACTCATAGATACATATTTGTACACCTAACTTCGATTCAATAATTTCCTCCATACTGACCTATCTTTGCAAACCTCCCTTGCCCCATTTACTCCCACACACTGCTTCATACACGCCCTCCTGTTTTTAAGACTCCTAAATTCCTCCTCTTAAGAATTTCCTCAACCACAACTTTCTCAGCCTACCTCTACCTCTCGCACCATTCATTTCACTCTTATATACCTGTTTAGTTATTTGACTCTCATCCATTCTTTCAACATGGCCAAACCAATGAAGCACACTCCTTTCATATTACGTCCATTACTGGAGCACCTAACTCACATTCATTTATTACCCACCCATTCCTGAGTCAGGAATCCTGACCCTATCCATCCTACTTTTGCTGCAAATACTCCTCAGATAACTCATACTGACTGTTTAGTCTAATCATATCCTGACATCCATCCTGACATACCCATGTTTCACTACCATACAACATAGTGGGGAGAAGTACTGCGATTTTCGCTTTCCTGGACAGGCACTCATTCCTCGATTAGCATTACTCCTAACACAACTAGTTTCCTTGAGTGTGAAAATTTTGGAAAGCTTGGAAATGTATTTGCTCAGGTGAAGTGTTTTATGCATTTTTAATCTATCTTAACTGAGTAACTGGGCACCATACATGCATCTGTAAACTTGACTTCAAGTGAATTACTGGTATTTAGTTAACAACTATAATGCACTCAATATGTGGTCTCAGGCCACTTGTATGAGCAAACAACACAAGTGACATACATATGACTGAGCTAACCTCTAACATTTGCCCAATAGATTCCACTGGCAGTGCCTGATTACCCCAGCAGTCTTCTTCAACCTGCATCTTTGAAGATCCTGCACTGCTGACTGCTTCCGTAGCAGCTGTCTTTCTTGCTTCAGCATTCATCTGTGAAGCAAGGATACAATTAACAAGGGCATTGATAGCAGAAGAAATAGATTTCAGGATGTGGTTGTCTACAACTCCCACATTCCCAGAAATGCCCTCATTTTTAACGTATGACAGTCTTGCATGTAAAATTGATTACTAATATTCATGTAATGCGGTGGTGGGGTAGCATTTGTTAAAACAACTAATGCAAAAACTATGAAAAAATGAGTGACAAACAATACATAATAAATATGAATACAAAATAAACCTCATAGAGTTAAACCCCTCAGAGACCACCTCTCTCTAACACCAGTATTTTATGGAACTAATTGTAATGCCCATACATTAATTGTACTTATTAACCTGATTCAATGACCACCCTTCACCCAAACCAGCACTTTGATGAGAATTTCTCTTGATTAAGCAAATGAAAACTCTTGGAGACCTGAGATTTTCACAGTACATGATTGAGATCACTCCAGCTTGCCAGGTCAGTTCATGTCTAAAGGAGAGCCAACCCTTTCCATAAACAGCAAGCACTATGTACCATATTATCTGGAGAGAATGAGTGACCTCACCTGATCTCCCATCTGAAGTGGTACACACACAACATTATTCACAGCTCTTTCTTCAGATATGATGTGCCCAAGATGGTCCCCTCCATACATCCCTTCTTCATTCTGTGATTCACTCTGTATGTTCTCTTCTTTAATACTAATCTGGAAGAGAGAACGGATCATCACTGTAACATATTCACACTCTGACCCTTTGTTTTGGGGGATTTTTATTAATATGTTGGTGTTCTCCGTAGTCGTTTTGATAGGATTACCCACTTTCATTGCAGTTTAATGTTGATTAATCATATATTTTCAATACTAATTTGTACCAAATTTAGCCATCACAGGGAATTTAAACAGTGAAAACACATCCGTCAAATGATACATTGAAGTTTCGAGAGGCTAACGGCTCAGCAACAATAGCAAGAGCCCGAATGTTCCAGAACATGTAACAATGCAGCCCATGCTCGGCTACATAAAGCACACACCGTGGAGGACTCTAGGTACTGTTTTTCTGCAGTTGCTACTGGTCGTAATAGCTGACCACCCAGTAATTGTTGTCAAGGTCAAGTGAAGTTTGCCACAGCCAAGTTTTTTTTAAATCTAGTGCTGTGGGAGTTTGGGATAGCTGCTGAGAATAATTTGGCATTGATTCACTGAAGGCAACATGCAGATCGAAGGACGAGACGTATCATTAAGAGACGTAATAACTCAGGAGGATGTAGGGTCTCGGAGAGGATGAGCGGCAAGGAGCGAAAATCAAGCGCCACAAAGAACACAGCAATAATGTCTAACCACAAGTATTAAGAGGACCTATTGTCCTATAATAATTGTCTTGGTGTGTATTGGTATTTACTTATTAAAAGTGTCACTGTGTTTTGTGGGAGGAGTGAAAAACCAACAAGTGAACAATGAACATAAGTGGGGGATAAAAGTGATTTGTTGTTTACATACAATTCAGTGTTTTTTTATGAATGCACAAGCTGTGTATGGGTTTGTGATTTTTTGTTCAAGGGTATCAATTGTCATGTGTGCCAAAAGTTAATTAAATTTACATGCAAACGGCATATTGGCACCCATCAACAACAGCATTCAGAATTCATTTATTTATTACAACATGCTTTGCTTCAAGTAAATCTGCACAAACCAAAGTTATAAAAAATGGACATGATTGAGATGAATAACACTCCCCAATCATAAGTAATGCCCTAATATAATGGGACTTCATTACCCTCATCTCAATGTCATGTGCAATTTTTTTCTCTATCAAAATTGCATTTGCACACAAGCCTGTGCATCATGATCAAGAGATATTCAAAATTTTAAGAAAATTTATGAGAAGCATAATAATTAATAGCCACATAACTATGGAATGGAGGAATATTTGTAAAACATCATTTAGTGGAGAAAACAAAGTAATAAAAACAAATGAGTATCTGGCAACTTAAACCTCTTAGTCCAGCAGGCTGATACATCGGCTTTTGCATCTCGGGCAAAAATTAATGCAGGCCTATATATCAGCTCATGCGCCAACATTGTAGAAGTTTAGTACACTAATATAATTACAATTATTTTTTAGATGATGAAAAAGTCTTTTATGATTATTATCAAATTTATTTCTTTATTTCACAGGATTAAAATCTTGAACATAATACGGGCAGTTACCCTTTTTGAATATGAAAGCAAAAAATATAAAACATTCTAATTAAAATGAAATAAACAAAGTTAGAACATAAGCCAGATTACATACAATATACACACACCACTGTTAATATAAATTTCATAGATGATTTCTCAATAAACCTTTAATTCTACTTGTGCTCATATAAAAAAAAATCAATTTCAAAAGGCAAGGTATTTGCCTCCCGCATAGTTCTAGCCACTGGACTATTATATAAGTAATTTTTCCTTAAAAATTCTTGAAAAAAGGTTCTCCTACAGCATGTACTTGCCACAGGAAAATGAAGGGATATAAATTTTAACAGGTATGAAGACTTTGTTTTGTTATTTTAAGGGTGTCCAGCAGCTGGGCATTTGAAAATTCCCTGAGATTTCCAGGTTTTCCAGACAAAATTTTTATTTTTCCAGAGGAAATATTGATTTTTTCTCATTAATTATAAGAGAATGTTCGGTATGTTTTTTGGGTGATTAAGCATAAGGATTATTTTTAAACTTGCATATTTGGAGGAAAATAAACACAAAACTTAAAAATAGTTTGAGAGAAAATCACATCACCACCCTTTCTTAGATTTAAACAATGTTATGCTGGTGCTCAGGAACAAGGTTATATTACAGCCAGACTTTGCTATGAATAGCATTGATATAAAATGATCAACAACTTAAAAAACTCAAGGACTTGACTTTTTTCCTTATTTTGCTAAATGCGACAACTCAAGGGAAATTTGACTTCGCAACTTGCCGATTAAGGAACGTTCTTTACGCCACTGATTTACAGACTATGACCAATAAGAGCACAATGTACCTATATAGAAAACATACTTTCGGTGATTACAGGAATGCAAAATGCGTTTAAGGCAAGGGAAATTTGATTTAGCAACTTGCCGAAAAAGGCACATTGCATCTGTTGCTGTTTTATATACTGACACCACAGAAAATTCCAGAGTCAATTCGTTCTTTCCCTGAGATTTCCCTGATATTTCCAGTGAAAATAAAATTCCCAGAGATTTCCCGGTCTTCCAGAGTGCTGGAGTATTTAGTATTTCATACAAAAACAAAATGTCAGCATGTATTCTCCTATTACTATTAATTTTATACACAATAATTAAAGCCATACCAGGATATTATAAACAATAACCTCATAATATTTATTTTCTTGAGTTGATACATTTCACTATATAACCCTTTGCATTTCTCACTAGCATCGCTGGCAGGAGTCAGCACTAAGAGGTAATTTTAAATTGGTGCAATAAGTAAAAGAAACACATTTTTTGTTGTTTTGAGGTGGAATGACCTTATTTCATCACTGCACAGAGATCAAAAACATTTATTTCCCTTGCTCAAATATATAATGTGGGATAAGTATACTTATCCCACAATCGGAAATCAAAAACTTTTAAGTAATGGTCCACTGGTCCAAGTGATCATCAGTAGCCATAAACAAAGTTCCCAAGTGCACTCCCCTCTAATTGAAACTCACCCACATCAATAGCCCGGACTGCTAATCTCAGGGACTTGTGAATACACTGTATATAATCCTTTACCTATTCAAGGTTTTCCGAGTAATTAAACTATCACTGAGCATCAACAAAGAACTTTCCACTCCATTTGAACAGTACTCTCATCAATAGCCTGGACTTGCTAATCACCGTTGACCTGTTTATACATTGTATTTATAAGGAAAAAGTATGCTTGTTTTTCCTATTTTTCCCCTCCCATTTCCCCCCCTTCCCACCACCCAGTATTTTCTCCAATCAGCCCAACGCTTCCCCCACCTCGCCGACCTCTCCCTACCTGCCCCTTACCCGTTACACCATACTCCAACGGTTTTTCCTTCTCCTCCCCCTTCCCTTCCCCGCCTTCCTCTACACCTGATTTTGTATATTTACCCATGTAGGATAATATTTGTACCTGAAGATGTCATTACGTGATGAAACCCGGGTCGTAAACAATAAAAATATTAGTGGACCATTACTTAAAAGTTTTTGCTTTCCGATATGGAGAGGTTCCACAAAGTGAAGCCTGAATTTATTAGTTACATTATCCCACAATATTTGAGGGACAACCTTCATAATTGTCATGGCTTCCTGTTAAATCAAAGGGGGATACTTAAGAGAGGCAGAGGGAGGTGATAATGGAGGAGGAGAATGAATTTCGTAACAGTTACAAGAAAGGTATTGTAAATTCATTCTAAGTCATGGTATTCAGGTATAAAAAGTATCTCAACTCAGGTTAGTTGGATCCAAGTGAAAATGAAAACTTGATTCTGGAATATTTTTAATGTTACTTACTTCATTGTCATGAAATTGTCAGTCAAATAGCCCAAGTAAAGAGGGCATTCCTCAAAAAGAGAAGTCTCTTAACAGCTGGGAATATAAGCATGGAAGTAAGGAAGCAATTCATTAGGACTTACATTTGGAGCATGCGTCTTTAAGGTAGTGAGGCATGGATGATGACAGCAGCAGAGAAATCAAGGTTGGAAGCTTTCGAAATGCAGTGTTGCAGAAGAATGATGAAGATCAAATGGATACATCATGTGAGTAATGCGGAAGTTTTAACAAGAGTTGGAGAGAAAAGAAGTCTTTTGAAAACCTTGGGAAGAAGACGAGATAACTTAATTGGCCACATCTTGAGACAAGATGGTCTGATGACAATATTTGTTGAAGGACTGGTGGAAGGGAAGAACGGCAGAGGCAGGCCTCGGATGAGATACATTGAGCATGTTATGAAGGATGTAAAACAGAAGAACTATGTAGGTGTTAAAAGACTAGCTGTTAGGAGAATTGTGTGGAGAGCTGCGTCAAACCAATCTTCAGATTGCTGACTGATGAATGAATGAACTTACTTCATTTTTCAAAATCTCGTGAATGCACGCCACACAACTATGTTTTTAAAGTGTGGCAATCAAAAGGAAATTTTAGTTAATCTAGCAGTTCAAAAAATGGAATACTTGGTGCTCACATTTGTCCTCCATTGCTTCTGCAGCAAATTCATTAAAAATGTACTTAAAAAATATATTTTAAAAATGAAGGATATCCTACTGAATGATTATTGTAAAAATAAAAAGAACAAAATAAAATGACAGAGAAGTACTAAATGCAAGTTGTATAAAATATATATCCTCTGTCTACAAGATGGCAAAACAGTTACACCAATTTACTCACCTTTAAACCACTCTCCAGTATATTGTTCTTAAGTTCAGTTGCAGACTTCATGCACATCTCTTTGAACTCACTAAATTCCATTAGCTTCAGCAAACATTTATGACACACTGTGTCAGGTAATCCATCACCTTCAGATACCTTTATCAAATAAAAATATTCTTATCATCAAATTATATAGTTTCAATTCAACTTGACACATAAAAATATATTCAGCTACCACACAAAAAATCTTAAATAACTCCACTCCAATCAGATGAATTGCTAGGTTCCATTAACTATAGACCTAAATCTTTCCTCAATGTAATGGAATGACTACCTTAACTTAGAAAGAAGTAAGCACAACATAGCATACTAACTCCTTTCATTCACTATAATCTGTAAACATATAGGCACTTAACAACATAAATTCAGAGATGACCAGAGATGTAGCCAGGGGCCTGGACCCCACCTTCTCCCAGCATTTTTACAAAGCAGCAATAAAGGAGAGGGTTGCACATAATTTTTTTCACCAAGATTTTTGAATTCATTTATTTTTCCCTTCGAACAACTTTTAAAATAACGAGACTGCAGTTTTCTAAAACATAAAAATCCTGCATATATATGGTATTCATTCAGAAATTTGCAAAGCTAAAACTTTAAATATTAGCAGTTTTACCTTTCCTACAATTTCACTCTTAATGGCCTTAGCAAACAAATTTGGAACTGCAATTCACTATTTAACGTCCATTTGCAACCCAAAATTGTGAGAAAAATAGCAAAAAACTGACAGCAACAATTTCACAGGACAGTTTTTATGCAACTTTTGTGTCCTTTTACTCCCAATAACAATAGCAATGGATTTTAAGCTGGGGTTAAAATTTTTCTTTCTTTAAATAACTAGCCCCCGTGATATAGTGTTGAACATTTTCACCCTTGTATAGCTAAAAGATGTCTTTAACAATCGACAGTCCACCCATCCCACCACCAAAGTGAGCAATGAACTAAAGGCTCTCAACCCATCGTCACACTATTCAAACAAGAACCAAAAAGTTATGCAGCACAAATAAGGGCATTATTAGGAGTGTCACCCATTCAAACATCAAGGTGCATGTTCAACAGCACCCATGGAAAGCAGTCAGCAGTAGACCACTTATAATCCAAAGACAATTACCCAAAATGTCTATGGAGCATCATTTAAGGGAAACTAAAATAATAAATAAAAAAATTTTGATATGAAAACATCTATTTATTTTCTGAAAAAGCTTCAAAACTAAGCATGAGTCAAAGTGCAAAAAGATTCTACAGCAACAAAAGTGAAAATGACGTATGTGAGAGAAAGAAAAATACTGGGATTTAATAACACATTCTCACAGTTTCTTAAGTATGGAGAAGTGGGGACCATGAATAAGCTTCACCGATGCATTTGTGATGTCTATTTAACCAGGCAAAAGCCAATTAGCTCCGAAAGAATTAACAAACCCTTTCCCAACACAGTAAAGAGCAGAGAGATTTGATGACTACAGAATATTTAGCCTTACAGCTTACCCCATATCTATTTAATACGTTCATCGAGCAATATATTCAGAACATGAATGAAAAGACTAAAGGAGTAAAAGTAAATGGTGAAAGAATACATTGTATCAGATTCGCTGATGACATCGTAATAGTCTCCGACTCTGAAAAAGAAATAAATAGAATGCTGCAAGTCCTATCAGACACTCCAGAACAATGTAAATTAAAAGTGAATACATAAACGGAAAACGAAAGTAATGGTGGTACAAAAAAATATGGACGAAATTAAAACCAAGATTAAAATTGACAACACCCGAATTGATCAGAACAATTTAATTATCTCGGTAGGATAATCACACAGGAAAATAGATGTTTAATGGAAGTGAAGAGACTGATTGCTTTGGTAAAACAAGCATTTATGACTAAGAAAAACGTTTTAACCAGTAAACATATGAATACGGATATTAGAAAATCCTTTGCAAAAACATTTGTATGGAGTACACTGCTGTATGGAAGTGAAAGTTGGACGGTAGGTAAATTAGAAAGGAGAGGACTTGAGGCTGCTGAAATGTGGATATGGCGGAAGATGACAAGAACAAGCTGGACGGAAAGAAAAACAAATCTGGAAGTTTTAAGGGAAGTGCAAGAAGAGAGAAGATTATTGGCGGAGATGGAAAAGAGAAAAATCAAATTTATTGGACATGTCTTCAGACACAATGTATTTATAACAAACATTCTTGAAGAGAAAATACTAGGAAAGAAAGGAAGAGGACAGCCGAGGAAGAAATATTTGGATGAGATCAAGAAGAAGATAGGATGCAGCAACTACGTGGGACTGAAGTGAACGGCAAATGACAGAGATGAATGGTTGCATCGACAAGGCATCAGCCTTTAGGAAATCGATTGACTGCTTACGATCAATAATTTAGACTAGAATTATCCACAGGATGATGGTTGAGAAGATGATAAAGGAACTCCTGGATGAAGAACAAGATCAGAGAATAGTATGCAGCCCATATGCAGAATAGCTGGCAGTGATCAAATATGGCAGCAATGTGGAGAAGTGAGGAAAGGGATATGACGTGGACGTGCTTTATCCCAGCCATTTTCAACATTCACATTGAAGAACGAAATAAAGAAAAAATTAAAAACAGGAATGCCAACACACAGAAAAAATAATAAGTCACACTTTGCATACCATGAATCAATTCTAGATACATCATCAGCAAAGCGTAAACAGTGATGAAAGTTCTAACAAGAAAGCTGATTAGTACAAACAAAAACTATGGTATGTGGATGAGATCAATAAGCCAGAATCTCCGTCAAACTCAGGAAACTTGAAACCAAAGCAAACTGGGCAAAGTGGAAACCTGTGCAAGTCGAACAATTTTTCTGACAGGAAAAAATGTAAAGAAAACTATGAGAGGAAGGATATACAAATTTATTTGACACATTTGTGACAATATAACCAACTGAAAAAATAATTGAAGGAGAAATGAATCGGGGAGGGGAATTACACAGTAAGAGGGAAAGCAAATAAAGACGTCCGAGTGAAGAACTACATTGGAGCGAAGTGGTTTTGTGATAGAAAATGTGGATTGGAGAGCTGCGGTGAACCCATCATATGGATAATGACTTATGATGATGCACTGTATAACCTGATGAATACTAGATACGAGCTCTCCATAAATGGTTCAAAATGTCTTCATTAGGTATGAGGCAAAAACCATACCATTTTAAAACAAAACTATGAAATCTAGGGAAGTTGATGCAAGAATTTCTACCATTAGGTGGCCCCCTTCTGCAAACTGGAGGATAGCAAGCAATAGTAACACAAGGTTGTAAATGAATGAACCTTTACAAAATATGTAGGTATATTAAAGATGGCTTTCCAGCCACCTGAGCTTAATAAAAGTCATCCACACACGCTCTAATTTCCCTTTCTTTATGCTGTCCCTCCTTTTCAACTAATCTCAACCCTTTCATTGAAGTCACTCATTTCAAGTGAGGCTCTTACCAGAAGATCGAGGGTTTGTGTGAGTTTCCTGGAGTGTGTGATAAGTGTTTCCTCTGCATTATTCCCTGGAATGGAATGCCATCCCCATTAGCATTCACAGATAGTGTGTTTAGTAATAATTTCCCTGGCATCCTTAACAGGGCCCCTTTAGCCCAATGAAGGATACCATTGCTGGTTTGAGTGTCTCTCTCCTGTGGTAGGTCACTGGCGAGGAATTAACTTTCCCGCAAACCACCACAGCCACGCTTTTCTAGTTGTGTTTGTGTCCTTTGGTTGGTCACTGATGAGGAATAAATTTTCCCATAAACCACCTATGCGACGCTTTTTCGGTTCATTTGAGTTTTTGACTTGTGCCTTTCGACGAAGGGTGCGAATTTTATTTTTACTACGGCCATCGTAGCTTTATTTCTTTACCTACACAACCTAGACATACCATTTTTCTGCGAGAAAAAAAAATTGAACACTAAGCAATATTTTAAATATCTCCATAGGGAGATATTATGAGCACCTATTTAGGTGCTCACTATATACGACATAAATTTCATGGGGGAAACTGAATGGAAGAAGAGATCTCATGCGCGGCACAAACAGGTAGGTAGTTCGAGGAAATAAGAAGGCTTACGGATGGCATAACATTGGGCAATAGGATGATGTCCGCTATGGTGGGCGGAAGATGGCAGGAGCGCACCTTTACTAATCCCTTACTAGTATGGTCTGCGTATATTTCGCCCTATCGGATACAAGATTCTCCCGTGTGCTAACAAAACTTAAAAAAAACAATGAAACTAACTATGGATGTTGCTAAAAATATAAAACAGAAAAGGAGAAAATGGGGCAGCTATGAACAAATAAAAATTTACAACAGGCGGGACGAAAGCGCACATTGACCACGGTTAAACACTCATGTAATATTCATGATTTCGTTATCTACAATAAAATTAAAATAGTGTCTGGCGTCCTCTCCGAAAATTGTTACTCCTAAACGTACTCTACTAGATACGACAGCCTTACACAGTCCCATAAATACAATAATAACGTAGCCCCTTCTCAGATACGTACCCATTGAACATTAATTTCCACCAAATACTTGCCTCTAGATTAAGTAGGTCCTCTATGACATTACAAAATGCCGTTTGACTTCCCAAATTCGTAACGAATATATTAAAGGATTCTTCATGATACTTGGTACAAAGTCTACACAACGCTTCATTCTCATGAAAACCTGCCGTTACTAGCATTGTATTTTTCTCCATGGCTGAATAGCACGAATGATAAGGACGCTCAACATGGCTCAACATAAACGTCCTTTTGGTCCTTTGCGTCAGTTTATGGCGCGATGGCGCGGATGGCGCTACCTCTCACTCAGGTGTTATGTGTTTTACTAGTTATTTCGTCCCTTCGCCGCAATTTTAGCGAAGTCGCTTTAGTAGATTACGGAGGGGAAATAATGGAATTTAAATCAATAACATAAAAGTAACCTCGGACGAACCGTTTTCTCCTTAGCTATCGTTGAAATTAGATCTCTAGTTAGCTTGGTTTTGCCTTATCAACCCCGTTTAAATATTTTTCCACAGAGATGACCCCATTGCGAGACGCTCTGGAATTTTTTATATGTTATCATTAAACTAATTAAACCGTAATATCGATATGTTCATATTCATGCACTTTTCTGAGGTAGCAGGTATTTTCTGGTTAGGCTTTTGCTCAGGCGACCTCATTGTCAGCTATTTCTTGCGAACTCGCTTTAATTGGGGACAAAATGGAGATAGTATTTTCGGGGTAAGGTACGATTAAAAGTACACTAGTGAGGTTCAATGAAACTTTTCTGAAAATTTATGGCTTAAGTTGGAACAATTTCGGATAAATGTTGTGCCAGAAGGTTTTTTTTATTGAGTAATGATTGTGAAAGGCTTTGAAATTCAATTAAAAAGTTTTTTCTGCTCTTCAACCGATTTTACATTGAAAATATGTATCGCCAACTGGAAGCAACTAATGTATAATACACTCTCCATATTTGATAGGGGCGTAATGGATATCCAATACCTTTCCCGGAGAGAATATATGACGGAGGTCCTCGCGTAGACTAAATTCTGGATATGCGTAAGCAGACTAATATGAACTATGCAAACATCACCCCTGCCGCATTCAACGTACATATAGATGATCCTGCAATCACCTCCATAAAATTTTTACTGAAGAAATCACAGCGACCTTTGGTAGTAAGATACAGCGACGTTGATAGAAGGATGTTCCTTTTAGATGAATTTGAGTGCATCCTCTCCCTCATGGTGAAGAAAGCGCACATACGGTGACGGGACGAAGCTATTAGGAAAACAGAGGAAACAAAGAAACACCGTAATGAAATGTTTTTAGTGGTTTTCATTAGTGTTGAACATGTGTTGATGTTTTGAAATACTCGCTAATTGTTGTCATTGGGGAATTACAATCAATGGTGAACACAATTTTAAAATTTAAAGCTAATTTAATGGCAAACACTGTAGTGTGTAGACTTTGTATGAGGTATCACGAAGATTGCTGTAACGTATTCGTCTCCAATGCGATCAATGGTACGGAAATATGGAATGTCATACAGGAGCTTCTTAATTTGGAGGTAAGGGCTTGTTTGCTATAATTTTTCGTATTTTCTGAGGTACATGTCATTTCTGATTGTAAAATAAGGTAGATCTGGAGAGTTACCTATAAATAAATACTGTAGGAGTCTGGCGAACATTTACCCTTTAATACTTCTCTCCATATTTACTCGATCAACTTGCTCTCTCTCTAGTATTATGTCACAAAACTGCCCATTTTCTCGGATTACCCCAGTTATTCACCGCTTATTCGCCGTTTCCTCGAGGAACTACCAAGCTATGCCATGCAAAAGAACCCTTAGTACGGCTGTCTCTCAATCCACTTGCCGTTTTTCTCCTCCTTTGCATATCCGTCGGAAGCATCGAGGCTTAGCGAAATGATTTTAGAGTCCGATTCCTGCTGACCAGCGAAACAATTATGTTCCCCTTTGACAGAAGCATTTAAACTTATCTATCAATGACACACCTTCTTCAACCTTAAGTGAAATAAGTATATATAAATGCTGCCGTGAATTCAAGGAGACTAAAAATAACTATTTGGTATGAGTTGTTCATCGATGATCACTCAATGTGGTCAATAAATTGAAATCAATAACATACATCATTCTTCAGGAGAAGACATGGTTTTTCCAATTTATCCCTAAGTTTTGGCTAGAATGTGAAATGTAGGTGATTCCGAATCTAGATCTAACTTTTTCTGATAATTGCTGCTATTTAAAATGTAATAAAATTCTTCCTATGCAAATATCCAAAAAGATTCTCAACCCCTTTAGTGCCAAAGCCTAGCGACGAGAATCGCATTATTCCATATCACGAATTTTGAGTGTATTTCACGATACTAATCTGTAAGGAACTTTCCTGAGGTCAGGAGTTGCACTGGTGTACTTTTTGTACCTTTTGGAACATAATGTATCAGAAATCTGATCCCTTTCTTCAGCCAAGGGGTGGAGGAAAGTGCAACCCATTCTCCTTGCAAGCCCATGTCCTTGGTCGGCTTTTGGTCAAAACCAACTGTTTCATGTGCTTTTTAGTTGTGAAAACAGATTTGTTTTGCACTGTCGAATTGTATAAGGACTTGTCATGATACAAAGACTTTTTAATTGATAAAGGTGGCTGAGGGTGATGGGTTGCCTGACTCTGTATGTCCTCACTGTTTAAGGAAGTTGATGGAATTCAGTGAGTTCAAAGAGATGTGTGAAAAGTCTGCTGAGGAACTGAAGAATAATACTCTGAAGAGCAGTGTAAAGGTAGGGGGAGGTGTGACTGATTTGCTTTTTTTTTGCCTGGGTATATGCAGGATATACTTACCTATGCTTCTGCTCAGAGAGTGTACATTCTGTATGTCTCTACATTTTAACACATGCCTTTCCCCATAACTCTTTGTGGTTAAGTAATGAGGGTGTGGGGGAATATATTCAAGCCTTGATATTTGACAATTTTGAAATATGTACTGAATCTTCAAAATTTGGGGTGTGACTATATTAATATTTTGGGAAAGATATGGCACACACTTGTGGTTCAACTTTGTGCAAAAGTAGAATGGTACTTTTATAAGGATAGTATCATAGATTTAATATTATTCTTTTGTTGTTTAATGAGATAAAGCACCAAAAATGTATTTACATTCACAAATATATAAATTTTTATCTGCTTTGGAATGAGATTTTCTTTCTTTATCAGTCAAGAGTTCAATTTCCTCTGATCCAATTATCTTGATGGTGCTATCAACTCGGGCTCATAACTCACATGCATTGAATTCCTCATGTATCTTTGGTTTATGTGGAAGCTGTTTGCTCTATTGCACAACCTTCATAATATGGACAACACCGGAAATTATTTTAAGTCAGAAACTCCTGTCCTCCAATAAATATAATTCATGATATTATGGGTTTTACATTTTGAAGCATGAACAAAAACATATAATCACCAGCCTCATGGGTTCTACTGTTAATATGGGTGCTGAGAAAGAAAATACTATTTTCTCAGAATTGTCCTATAGGGTTTTACTTGTAGGAAATGTTACTCATATCCGTCCCATTGTCCTAAATAACTCACTTGATACCAAACATACGAGTAAAATCAGGAACATACTAATATATATGTATATACATATTTCATACATTTCATTTTCATTGAAAGATGTTACCAATAAAAAATTTCCTAATGCTTTGGAACAAGAAATTAAGTGTTAAAAATGGTTCAGAAACTATTTTTCCATTGCTTTGGTAAATTCAAAGTGGCACTGCAAGCTGCTAGCAATACACCCTCGTCTGTATTCGGAATCAATATTCATCTCAATAAATATCCTTTAATTATTAAGGAACAAGGTTTTTTGGTATTCTCAGAGCTTTAATTGGTGCTGTACTCTCCCTTCCACAAGAATATAAAAGAAATTGACCCAAGTGAATCACTGGATGGAGAAGGAACTTACTATGGGGATCCCCTCGACAAGGATCTATCTCAAGAAAAAGCAGCATATAATGTTGTTTGTGTTCCACTCGAGATGGGAGATCAGGTATGGATATCATTGTGGAACAATTTGACTTGAGTGTGATGGCCCTTAATAACTGTAGTCCATTTACCTTTAAACTCCAGATTTTAATGTTTAAAAGTTAGCCTTTACTACTTGAATTAAATTAGACTCTTAAAATTTTTCTTTTTCCTTAGGCAATAAACTTTCATTCCTCCAAAACTAATGAAGATAAACTGTTCTAGTAAATAATGATAGTTTTCAAAAGGCTTGGTAAATTTACATTATCAATTTGGTTGCAAAATTTTGTACTAGATGTTGGAAATTTTATGGCCTTCAGAAATGTTTATTTTTAACCCTTAAGCTGCGGCAGCAAGATTTTTCGCCTACCACTCTGTGCGGAAGAAAGCGACTCAGAGCCTGTCCCTCTCCTCTTTAGGGAGATGGAGAGCAGGTAGAAGACCCTTCTTATCCTCTCGCTCGCTTCCTTCCCTTTTTTCGACCCACTCCCTGCGGGGGTCGGCCGGAAGTTGGTCATAAATTAATTGAGCAATGAACAACGGGGCTATTTTAGTTATTTATTCAAAATTGTTAAAATAAGTATTATGATAACTATCCTTGTAATTTTCTGATTTATACGACTCCAAACACCGTGTATATCCTGTAACTATCTGTAACTATGCTGTAACTGAACCAATCATCATATCCGATTTGTCAACTAAGCGCATGTTCTTTATATAGTCCACAACAGCATCTGGTTTCTCAATTTTTTTAACAGTCTTATGGCATTTTTCCCACTGTCCACAAATTTTTCCTGATGTACCGTCAACATAACAAATCAAGTACACAAATAATCTAGAAATTGCAACAACATACGCTCGTCACAAGGGAGCTACTGAAAGGCAACTGCGGCCTCCAAAGCTCATCGAGTGGACAATTGGAAGGGTCGCACCACATGGCGATGGAAAGCGACCCATAATGAGCGGGGGAGGGACCAGTTTAGGGTAAGAATGGGGATGGCCTATTGTTCCCCCGTGGAAAGAGAAGGCTGGGGTCGTAAAAATAAGGGAGGGTTCTAGGCTCTGGAGGCAGGACACGGTCAAACGTTCTAAAACGTTTTACCCGCAGTTGCCAGTGAAAACGTAGATAAACGTTTCCCGCAGCTAAGAGGTTAAGAACTGTTTATAGTAAATTGATTTTTTTGTGTGGAGAGGCAAAGATTTATTATGGAAATGGATGTGTTGAATGTTTAAAAATTAACTATTTATGAATTACATCTAATGGCAACCATTCATTTATTTAAATTTTACGCGGTACTCCTGAAGACAGTTGTACGTGCATAACCCTACTTTGCACCCTGAATGCTCCAATATAATCTACAATATCTGGCAGACAAAAAACTTCTACTAAGCATAAATATCAGAAAAAAGAGAATGTATGAATTTAGTTTCAATTGACTCTAATTGAAAATGGGCAACATAACAGTGGCTGAAGTAGTGCATCTTGCACTAAGACTTCCTTAGTTGCATACATTCATGGAAATGGGGCCAGTGGCCTGTACTCGAGAGAGCAAGAAGGGTCTAGATTTTTCCCAGATCCCTTGCCACTGACAAGGGGCAAGGACCTTAGAAGACTTTGCACCCTGCTCAAAAGCTTTCCCTTTTGTAAGCATAATAGACTTCTTGGCAAGGCTTACACGAGGCATTTTCTTGGAATGAAAGTAAGATTGCAGGGAGGCATCAAAGCAAGAGGTACTTCCACTTATAATGGTTAGACAGGCTTACAGCAACAGCAGGAAGCAAAAATATCAATTCTTAGTATCCCATGCAATCATTTATCACTCCAAATAATTAAAAGAAAAGACAGTTTAAAAAAAAAATCAGAACGAGTGCCAATCCATCAAAAAGGCATTCATATATGGTAGAAAATTTTGAATCTGAAAATTGAAAAATTTTGGAGTAAGAAACCTACTGTTAGCATGCCCAATTTTTGACGACATGTGAAGCTTTTTTTCCTGCCCACAAGGGCACTTTTGGCATTTTAAGGTTAATAGTTTCTAAATGAATAGCTATATTTGTACTAGGGCTGCAATTTTGGTGTTCCTAAAGATTATTTGGTAAAGAATGCAATATTTCAGGTAGCTGTAAAGGAAGAAGTTGACCCTGGTGAACCAGTAGTTGAAGATGGGAGCTGCAGAGGGGCAAATCTTGGTGAGAATGAATGTGCGGAGAGGGAGAGGAATGTGTCTGTTGCATTACATAAACCTCTGGAGATGGAAAATTTAGTAAGTGAGGTCCATTTTTGACAATAGCTCCCTTTTTGTTCCATTCTTAAAAAACCTCTGATAGTGTTGGAAATTCTTATGATGTATGACCTAATTCTTCCGTGGTAAATCATAATGATAAATTCTTCTCAGGATTCACCTTTGAACTCAGGGTCAGATTCTTCATCTCTGTTCATGTTTTGATATGTGAATTGCTTCTAGCTGTCAAAGCTGCCTGGTGATTCCTGTTTCTCAGTATCAGGAGCCCTGATGATTAAGAGTGTGTCACACCTTATAAAACATTGGCATTGATGGAGGACTAGATCCAGCGTGCAACCCCAGAAGAATTTATCTTCATGTTTATCATGTCTTATGAAATGAAATTTCAATTATCGTGTGACTTAGTAATCTCTCAGCTTTAATCGTATAATTCATCTGGTATTAGAAAAATTTATTCTACTACCCATATGATTTTTATCTAATGGTTATAATGAATTTGCATGATGTGTAATTATTCATTGGTGAGTATTTCAAATCTTGCATTAAATGACAATGCTTGCATTAAATGCTATTCATCTTGGAGGGGTGACCAAAAATTGACTGTAATAGTTTAAAAATGACTTTATCAATGTGACTTCTGAATGAAAATGGAGTGAAATATATCACATGGACCATATTTTTCCCCAATTATTTAAAATATGCTGTGTTATTGGATGTGGCTATGTTAAGCAAACTTGGATGAATGGTATAAAATTTTTTATTTTAATTTGGTGCCATGCCAATAGAAAAAATGGTTCTGATTTCAGATTGTTCTCATAATTACTGTTGTAACTGCCTAATGAGGAGGAATACATAGTATTTCCAATGACTTTACTGTTGTCCAGGCCTGTATAGATTGGATTGCCTTGACTGAAAATCTGAGTCAGTTTTGGCGAATCTCAAACATGAATATGCATCTTCCAAGGGTAATGTTTAGAGATGGTATATACATGATGGTTCACAAATGTACTTTGTGGAATTGAGACATAATTAAAGAAAGATAACTTTGTAATATGCCTCACTTTTTTATTCTAAAATGCAACTGACCAGTTTAGATGCTTACAACATCCTCATCAGAGACATAAAGCTAAGTGAAGTAGAAGTGGTGTTATATATATATATACGTGGAGAAGAGGTTGGGGCGAAGGGTCGTAGGGATTAAACCCCCTTCCAATGGGAAGCTTGTGACCTTCGACGTGAATAATCTGTTTACTCCAGTCCCGGCTGTCAAAGCAATGAACCTTTCTGTCAATCATTTGTCTGAGGCGGGAATCCTTGACCTAATAGCCACTGAATGTGAATGACTTTTAAACCTATGCAATAAAAAATTATTTCTGTTTTAACAGTTAATTCTAAAGTCAAACACATGGCTTTTTAATGGGTTCCCCCTATTGCCTATTCTGGCCAATGTTTTTATGAATAATTTAGAGAAAAACCATTCTTCTTAAAAAAATTCCCTACTGAAGTACATCTTATATTAATTTAGATATGAGGATGATGTCACACCTTTGGACAGTTACCAGCACACAACCAGACCAATTTCAAGCACTCCTAAATTCCCTCTTATTTCTTTGTTGGTTGATAGGGGCAGTACAAAAATAAACTTTTAGATCTGACCATCTCCATCTCCGAGAAAAAACATAACTTCTCAATTTTTCGCGTATCAAACTTCACCAATGTCATCATCCTCAATGATTTTAACCACTACCACTGTCACAAACTCATGGCATTCCATTCTCTCCTGAATCGCCTCACGAATGCTCCTCTAAGTGACAGTGATTTCAGTATGGAACTTAAGGCTAATGAGCATTGCACATATTTTCGCTTCACACAGTGGCCATGAGGATGAACTTATTGATAAGCTGCTATTTTGGCATTTACCATAATATTCCACGCTAAAGTCTACTCACCTCACCCTCATTTCCCTGGAAGTCCGTGGGATGGTGCAAGTTACCCTTTATGAAGCATTAAGGTTATAAACTAAGTTGTGTTTTACCTAAGGACATTTTTAAAAATTGTTTTTTTCCTCCCAGAGACTATGTGAGGATTTGATTAGTTTTAGGTCTGCCAAAAATTCAAGACTAGAATGGCTAAACATTTAAGAAGTTTTATTAATCATGGCTATTACTCTCTGTTTATAAAACATCTGCTGAAGTTGAAGCTCTCCTCTACTTTTAATCCCTCCGTTTTATATTTTGGTGACTATAGCTCCTTTCAGATGACTTGGCGGGTGAGACTTCGGCCATACTCGTCAGCACCCACCTACTCTCGCGCGAGAGGGGAAATTTGTGGAATGGGCAAGGTAGGGAAGGGGAAAAGCGAGGTAGGGGAGGGGAGAAGCGAGGTAGGGGAGGGGAGAAGCGAGGGAGGAGAGCTGTAAGGTATTGCCATAACTAAGGCAACACGAAAGTTTATTCAACCAACAAAAGAAGAAAATCTTCTGTTTTACCAGCTTGTGGTTCTAACAGCTCAGTGACACATTTAATCACAAAGTATATAAAATGTTAAATAAAAGTCCCTCTGCATATTCAGAGATAAGTCCATTTGGTGGTTTTAGATCCATCTGTGAAAATATTATATGTGAGAAAATTTATCTCAATCCATACATATATTGCCTTACATTATTATCTTTACCTCAATTGGTGGTTTCTTCCCCCTCCCAGGTAAACATTAAGGAAGAGGTTTCTAGTGAAGGGGAGACATATGTTGGGGAGGACCTTTGTGAGGATGAACCTCAAGAGAGGTCCATGCATAATGCTATGTGCATTCCATATGAGATGGGTAATCAGGTAAGGGAAGATCACTCTGAAATATCTCTTTCCCTACGTAGGAGGTACATCCAGAAAGAAAGTTCCATTTTACAGGTCAAAGAAAACAAGTTCATATTCAGAAAAAAAATTTCTTGTACAAAATCTTTAGACCTTAAATTATTTTTCTACTTAACTCCCACCATTTTGTAGGCACTTGTCACAGTGTGGCATAAGCTTTTGTATTACCTCTTCATAAATAAGTGCTGCCTCTTATGTCAACCTAGTAATAACATGTTCTTTGATCTCGTTGCCATTGCTGAACTTCGTACCGTGAATGAATGATTGCAGGTGCAAAAAAAGATGGAAGTCTCAAGGAGCAAGGTCTGGGCTGTATGAATTGTTCCCAACCAAAGTCCTGTAAAAGTTTTAGTGTCTCATGCGCATTGTTAGAGGGGGACATTGTCACGGATCAAAAAAATACCACAGATGTGCTTCCCTCGGTGGTGGGATTTTCAATTTTATTCGCCATTTCAATCAAACACCTTGAAGTGTACTCAACAATCAGCTTACTCAAAAAGGCATCGAGTCCTCCTCAATAGGTCAGGGAAAGGACCACGCTTGCACATAACTGAGTGCATAACACAGCGCTGAGGTGGCAAGAAATACAAATGGAACTTACTTTCTGGATGTACCTCGTAATAGCATAGTATTGAGTGATTCTAGTTAGCATTTTGTATCACTTACTTCTCTTCAGGTAAAATGAACCTCTAACATGTCTGCAACTTCATGTGAGGAGATTGAGTTTCTTGGTACTTTACCCTAAGACTAGCAAAGAGTTTTGATTTCCCATAAATTCTATTTCATGACTGAAATGACAATGATTTTCACAGTTATATTGCATTTGTTAGATTTCCCAATGTTTTCCCTTTCTAAAAAATTGTGCTTCCTTTAGCCAATGTACTCTTAACCTTATACATTTTTCATTGACACTTTTTTTTACTGACCATCATTGTTTGCTATTCAAAATAAATTAATTTCTCTCCTATAAATTCTGGGTGTGTCAGAATTGGGTTTGTGCTACAATCGTGGAACATTGGTAGTTTATATTTTTGACCTCTCTTATTAAACTTGTACAATATGACTCATGAATGCAGTTTTTTAACAAAGTGAAAATGGTGTAATTACAGGGGAATGAAAGCAGTATAACCCAAAGCATTCCAAAATCAAATGAAATGGCGCCGGGTAACAGGAGATTGGAGTCACAAGGAGAAAATGCAGTTAAAATCGAAAGTCATAGTCCTCCTGGTCAGTCTTTGGAAAATAATTATTCTGATGAATACCAGTGTGACCAAAAGCCTGTGTACTCTCATGAAAATCGTATGTGTGATTGGACAGAATACTTATGTGACTCTTGTGGATTTGAATGTTCTGATAAAAATGAATTATGCATTCACATCTCCGGCCACATTTCAAATGAGAAGACATTGAAATATTCTGATGGGGATATGTCTGTGAAGGGAACTCCACTTAGATCTCTGAAGACTGATAAAGAGTCGAAGTCATTCAAGTGTAGATTTTGTGGCAAGGAGTTAACTCAAAATAGTAGGTTAACAAGGCATTTGACTGTACACAATGAATCAAAAAAGTATAAGTGTGATACTTGTGGAAAAGTTTTTAGTCAGAAGAGTCATTTAGTGACACACATATTCATACACACTGGTTCAAAGCCATTTAAGTGTGAGACATGTGGTAAAGGGTTTATTCGTAAGAGTGATTTGTTGAGACACACTGTCACACATACTGGTGCTCGGCCATTCAGGTGTGGTACGTGTGGGAAAGGGTTTACTCAGAGGAATTCTCTAAACAAGCACTCGCTCATTCATTCGGGTTTAAAGCCATTTAAGTGTGATAAATGTTGCAAGGTGTTTAACCGGAGGAGTTCTATGTTAAGGCACTCTGTCCTTCACTCTGGTTTGACCCCTTCAAATGTAAAACGTGTGGGAGGGAGTTCAGTTTGAGGGGCCATTTACTAAGACACTCTGCCACACACTCGGGTTTGACACCTTTCAAGTGTGAAACTTGTGGAAAGGGGTTTTCTTCAAAGGCCAGTTTGGCACATCACTTAATTTTACACACTGGGGTGGGCAAATTCAGATGCAAAACATGTGGAAAGGTATTTAATCAGAAGGGTGCACTTATGACACACTCAATCATCCACATTGCTCTGTTAGAAAGGTTAAAAGCAAATGAGACGAGAGATGAATTAGGTTAACCCTTTCACGCGAAGCCTCTTGAAGGGAAATGCTTCCGCTGCTCCGAGTAGCATGAGAATTTTCTGAATTCCTCTCTACGGTGCTCTCTCGTGGCGACAAATAGCTCAGGTATGCCTTTCGCCCATTTTGGTTTCCTAATCAGTGGGACACCGTGCTCTCCCCCAGGCACTAAGCTCGACCCCCCAACCCTTAGCAGTCCCTCTCTCAGCAGAAGGCCGCTGTAAATTTGTTGCATTAGCGGTGGTTTTTTTAAACAATCCTTTGCTGTACACTACAAAAATTTATACTTTTCAAATAATTGCTAATGTTATTCTGGGCATTTTACAATTTTAAACAAAATTCTAGCGTGAATATTAAAAAAATTTATGTTCCTCTATTATTGCAAGAACTCTGTTAATATCAACACTAGAATTTCATTTGAAATTTGCTAAGACTCACCAAAAAACAAATAATTAATTTCCAAGTTAAGAATTTTGTAGTGCGCAAAAAATAACTGCCTCAAAAACCATTGCAAATACAATAAATTAACGGCATATTCATGCAGCAAGGAGGGCTACTAATGAGGGGGAGGGTCGAACTCACTTGCCAAGGAAAGGGTCTTGGATGTCGCTATGTTGGGTTGCAAGGTCTTACTGCATACCTGGGACTATTGCTTCCGTGACGGTCACTTCCATTCCCTCACATCGGCTTTAGTGGACATTAGGTCTTTCGCACTGGTTTTTCTCGGTTGGATATAGCCGACATTCATTCGTTTGCAAAGGAAAATTCACGTCAGCTATATCTGTCACTAGACACGAAAAGGTTAATTTCAGTGAAATCAAACAACACCATTGCGGGCACGCTCTTGTTTCCAGATACAGGTAATACCCCCGTTTTCATCAGGGTGCATTCCCAAAAATAGTGATGGAAAGTGGATCTTTAATACCGGCATACATTACTCAGAATTAAAGCATGGACCTATGTACTTTTATTCATGGTATTTTTGACTCTAGTTGAAAATGAGCAATCTGAGTATTACTCAACCCTTTAAACATAATTGGAAACTCATGAAATGGAAAGCAAAAAATATCTAAGGAGTGAAAGAGCAGGTCAAGGTGACATAATAATAGATTACAGGAGCTATATTTCATGTGATGTTTGACTGAGTTAATGACAAACAACAAGAACTGCTTGTACTTTGGTTGTTACACTAAGGGAATGTATCATTTCATTAGTAAAACTTAATGAGATGATTTGTATTTTATACATAGGTGATGTTGGTGCTATGGTTCCTCTGAGGAAGGCTACGAAAAAGGAGTACTAATTTTGTTGTATTTATGTTTGTCCTCTTGAACTTTTTCAAGCTATGCTCTTTTTTGTTACTCTGGTTAATAATTTCCTTGGTGTGTAATCTGAAGGTTATATTCTATCCCATCAATAGTTCTCTTGTCAACAAACCTCTTCTAAATTCAATCTCTTTGATGACATTGAGCTAACAGCAAAAAGACTATGAAAAGGCAATTTTAAATTACCTGTTGAAGCCAGCAGAAGGGTTTGCAAAATCTCGGCTTGTGTAAAAATCACTGCGACCAAAAGCAATAATTATGATAAAATTTATTGACAAATGTTAAATTAAAAGGACTATAGATGACAAAAATCAAGGTACATTTTACTTGCTCCTGTGAGCACCATACCAACCTTTTAGTGATTCAACCCATTGGATTAAATTAGGGATGAATTTATGGATAACGCCAGAGGGATATATGGATACTATGCCAGAGAGGTTTCGCATGTTTATTTTTAATGCATTTTTGATGCCCTTTAAAATCAAAACTCCATGTTATTTTGAAAAAATTATTTTATTTTTTTTTATATATTCGTAAATTTGAATGAAAAACTGATATTTTTATTTTTTTGCACCCAAATAATTTGTGATATATGTTATGAAAGTGTATTTGGTTTGTTTGTTGATTATATGTATTAATATAATAAAGAAAGAGTATTTTATTTTTGCTTGTGATAAATTTTTATTGATGATTCTCTGGGTAAGTTTACTATTTTTATCAAAAAAAAGTTTATAACTTAGGAATTCCTGAAATACTACCCTAAGAAAAGAAACCGTAATAGCAGACCATTCTCCCTCTGTCACCTATAGCTACTGAAAGGATTGCATAATCAGAGATTTTGTCAACATTTTTGTACAGATAGTAACTTGGGCCTAGGGGAAGTTTTGCCAAGTTCTTGCTGTACATGAAACAAAATTTCTAAGACCTATAACCCATTAAAACTTATTTTAAACCAGCATGCTCCTTGGCATTCTCATTATACATACTGTAACCATTGCCGCTTGGCAAGGTACATCAGTCATTCTAAATGTGTGTCAACGAAGGAAGGAGAGTTATATTTGATTTCAGTGTGACTGTGTGTGTGTGTGTAGTCCAGTGTGAATGGACGCGTGCATAGTGCAGTTTCCCCCCACAAGTTCCCGCCTCTCAATTTTGGGGTTTTTCCGTAAACAATGTGTACGTGCCGAGGAGGTGACCTCCTCCTCCCAACCACCCGCTGCGCGGCGTGAAGCGATGGAAGAAGAACCACCTGTCCTCCTCCCCCTTCCCCCCCCCCCTGTGGCGACATGCCTCAAAATACAGGCTTCCCCCCAATTTCCTCCCCGCCGTCCCCACCCACAGAATGCCAACCCTCAACGGGGTATAAAACTCCGTGACCGACCAGCCGTGAGGGTCATTTATGCTGTTCCCGTCACGCTGTCGGTGGCTACGTTAATTAAGAGCACCTTTGAAGAAGAAGTCGGTCTAGAGAGAGAGAACCTGGGACTGGTGGAGTTTGGACCAGAAGAGAGGAGTCTGGCACGTAAAGGAAACAGGAGAAAGAACGGTAGATTTCCATCGCCAATAAGAAGGCCAACCCACGCCACCCCACTGTATAATCTCTCAGCCCCGGAGTGCAGAAGGTGCAAAGATTCCGGAAGGAACCAGCCGAGGACAGCCGTGGACGAAAGCAGAATAACGTGTTAAGTAAAGCCACAACCCCGAATCACGCCCCTTTCAAGTAAAGAAGAATCATCACTAAGATTTAGAAGAGATCCAGAATTCCCCCCCCCCCACCCCTCTGTTTTTCAAGAACAGAAGAAGAAAGTCCCCGCCCCGAAGAACCGTCGCCTCACGTACTTTTGTTGTTCATTCATTACCCCCTTTTCCCCCCGTTTTTTTGAGTGCGTGTGTGTTTAGTACTTAGGACAAAGTGTTCAATTCTTAAACAATCATTGTGTTCAAAGTTTACGTTTTGTTTTTTGTAAATTCATTTTTCGGTTACCAATGACTGATTGGAAAAAAAGATTGTTTTGTTTTCACTACGTTGTCACGTTTTGTTGCATTAATCAATTTTGGTTATTGTCACTGGCCAGTTTCAAAGTAGAAAAGGGTATTATATTATTTGATGTTTCATGTATATCTCGCCTTGTTACTATTGTGCATTAAATATTCTGACAAATTCGAAATCTATCTCGTAAGCTCTCGTTCTTTCGTGCACGCCAATCAACGCCGCGAGCCTCCCCGCAGAATAACCCTCCCCTTTCCCCCCCCCTCATTCCCTCCTGCCCCCCCGTCCTTCCTTCCGCTTCCCCAGTCACGTCCTCCCTCCCCTTTCCCCCCCGTCATCTCCACCACATTCCCCCACACCACATTACAATACACACATACCAATCACACCGTTCCCTTCCGGGGTAGGTACAGTCATAAATACATATTTGTATACCTGACTCTGCTTCAATAATTTCCTCCATACTGACCTATCCTTTCAAACCTCTTTTGCCGCATTTACCCCCATACACTGTTTCATACACGCCCTCCTGTTTTTAAGACTACTAATATTCCTCCTAAGAATTTCCTCAACCACAACTTTCTCAGCCTACCTCTACCACCATTCATTTCACTCCTATATATCCGTTTCGTTATTCGACTCTCATACATTCTTTCATCATGGTCAAGCCAATGAAGCACACTCCTTTCATATATGTACATTACTGGAGCATTGAGCTGGAATTGAACCAAATGACTGTAGAAATGTACCAAATTTATTTTCACTATGAATTCAAATATAAATACTTCCATGATGTGACCCCTGAAGGTGTAAGGTTTATTTATGTAAGTGCTTGGTTGATCATCTGTAATCCAACTACATTTTATGTCTCCATCTCAGAAGTGTGCTATTCTCAAAAATCACTCTCCTTTCAGTAAAGCACCTGAATATTCCCAACTGATTTGATATTAAGCTTTCTTTTCCTTCTATATATTTATTTGAGATTTGGTTTCAGCAATACAGTCCATTGTCAAGGGGACATTTATAAGAAACTGTAATACTTTGCAATTTTGGAAATTTTTTCCAAAATTTAATGAGTTTGAAGGAAAGCATAATTCAAAGAAAATAATTGGAATCTTCATTTAATTCCTTTTCATTATAGGCATGTGTCTTATCCCTGCACGCCCAGAATCCCCTGAATGCTAGTTTCATCAGCCTAATAATCAGGTACATAACCGAAGTAAACACTAATTTTTACTCCTGCTTAAAATGTATGCATATCCAGCCTATGATGTATATTAAACTTATATTTCTACATGTTATCAAAATTTAGTTAAGTAGGTACTGATAGAGTAAAGCCATCATAGCATAACAGTTTAATCTCTGGTAATGTATAGAGTATTGAAAAACCATCTTCATTTACATATTAAATTGATTTTTTTTCATTGATAATCGATTTTGAAAGACTTTGAAATTGACTTTAAAAGTTTTGCTACTTTTTAACTGATTTGAAATAGAAAATATTTACAATCTTTCAGAATCAACTGATGCATGATACAGTCGTCATAATTAATAGGGAATAATGGATATCCAATATCTTCTCCGGAAGGAATATCTGACTGCGGTCCTCACGTAGACTAAAATCTGGATATTCTTAGGCCGAATGATAAGAAATATATATGCATATGCATGCATCAACCCTGCCACATACAATGTCCATATAGATGATCCTGCAATTGTCTTCGTAACATTCTCACAAACAAAATCACCGCAACATTTATATTTAAGTTATAAGAGCGATATAGGTAGAAAATATATATTATATAGATGCTTTTGAATATGAAAAAATTGGTGCGTCATTTGGACTCAGATAATTAAGTGAGCCTTGAATCAAGCCTTGAGCCTGTGGGAAAGCAAACATGAAAACTTGTGCGCTGAGGTATAAAATATTAGTGAACTCTATGATTGACCATTATTAGTTTAATTGGGTAGCCGATATTGAGTTTCGTGGGATGGCCAATGTGGGGTTACATGGGGTAGCCCATATGGGCTTCCATTGGCATTCCATGGCCAATGAAACCCAACATTGACATTGGCCCAATATGGTGGGCTACTGGGGAAAGTATTAATTTTTAAAGAATTTGAAGTGCCACCTCTCCCTCATGCTAATAAAGCGCCAATGCGGTGACGGGACGAAGCTATACGGAAAACAGAGGAAACAAAGAAATACCGTAATGAAATGTTATGATTGGTGTTGAACATGTGTTGATGTTTTGGAATACTCGTTAAGTGTTGTCAATAGAGAATTACTATTATGATGAACACGATTTTGGAGTTTAAACATCATTTTATGTCTAGCAATGCAGTGTGTAGACTTTGCATGAGGTATCATGCAGATTCCTGTAACGTATTCGTCTCCAATGCGACCAATGGTACCGAAATATGGTACGTCATACAGGAGCTCCTTAATTTGGAGGTAAGAGCTTGAGTGATGTAATTGTTCAATAATTCCGGAGGTACTTTGTCATTTCTGATCATAAATAAATACTGTAGGACCCTGGAGAGAATTTACCCTTTAATACTTCTCTCCATCGTTACTCGATCATCGTGTTCTCTCCCTTGTATCATGGCACAAAACTGCCCATTTTCTCAGATTACCCTCGGAATTTGCCGTTTACTCGAAGAAATACCTCGCTATGTTATGCTTAAAAACCGTTTGTACGGCTCTCTCAACACCACTTGCTGTTCTTTCTCCTCCTTGGCATATCTGTCGGAAGCATCAAGGTCTTGCGGAATGTCGTTTAGTGTTAAACGAACTTGATAAGCGTCTGATTCCTTTTCACCAGGGAAAAAATGTTTTTCTCCTTTGCCTTAAGGATACTAAGTTATCTGTCAATCACACACTCAGAGTGGGTTATTTGAGCATGTGACGATGAGAAAAAATTTCGTAAACAGGCGAACACTAACAAAATGAATGTAAAACGTGGTAAAAACATATCTGTGGTAAAAACAAAACCAAAAGATTGAATGTATCACCATAAAGGGATTTTCTAACCCATTAGTGATCATAAAATGTGTCCAAGAAATTAAACTCAGTAAAATACATTTTTCAGGAGAGGGTATTTGGTTTCAGATACATAGTTTACTTTCCAATTTCTCCCAAATAATTTTGGCTATAACTGAAATATAGGCGACTCCGAATCTAGATCCAATCTTTGCTGGTAATTGTTGCTTTTTACCTGTAAAGTAGTTTTTAAGCTGTACAAAAATCCAAAAAGGTTCTCAACCCTTTAGTGCCAAAGCCTTTCAAAGAGAATTGCATTCCCTGTCACGAGTTTTGAGTGTATTTCCCTCTAATCCTTTGTATGGAACTATCCTGTGGTGAGAAGTTGCACTGGTATAGTTTTTGTACATTTTGGAACCCAAGTTATCAGAAAACTCATCCCTTTCCTCAGCCAGAGGGTGGAGGAAAACACAACACTTTACCTCCTTGCAAGGCCATGTCCTTGGTCAAATATTTGTCTATGCAGTGATTTGCGAAAATGATATATTTTCTACTTGGTGAATATCGACAGAAGTGTTAACTATATTTTGCTGTGGATTTTCAAATTTTGAACAGAAGTCTATCATAATTAGCTAGCTAGCTAAGTCCTTTTTTTAAACCTTTTGTGGATAAGATGGCTACTTATTCTTCCTAGGTCTCCCTCTCACTCTCGAAATTTCAATCTGAATGATGCATTTTGGTTCCTTCCATTGATGAGCATGCTTGCCAGACATAAGAGGAAAGTTTGCCATCACACAAGGGTGTAAATTATTATATAAAATGTCATAAGGCTGCTATTGCCATCTTGTCTGCCAATTGGATAGGGATGCTCCCAATAACTTGCCTAACAATATCAATAGAGTAATGTTAAACATTTGTGAATGATCAGTTGAAAACAAGGAGTGCACTTTGAAGATAATTTTCCTGATTATGGCTACACCAAATAAAAAAAGGGCAAAAATTGACGGTTGCCTCATATCATGTATGGGCTGTGGCTGAGGGTGAGAGCAGACACAATCCCTGCCCATAGGTGGAGAGAGGGTCCCATGCCCAGCAGAATGGGACCCCAAATGACACCTGGGACAATTTTTCTTGCTTGGCCACTGAGCTGTTTTGACACAGAATTTGTTTTATTGTGCTGAAAAACTTATGTTTTTAATAAACAGTGTTCATTCACATTTATTCATTGGTGATTCAATACTAAGATTAGTTGACTGCAGCCCTCCACCCTTCCCTATCTAATGCTAGTTCCCTTATCTCCTGGTATCTCTACCTATGTACTTTCCTCTTTCTTTGAAAGAAAGAAAGAAAGAACAACATGTATTGTTCAGGAAAAAAATCCATTAGAACAAAAATAATAGTGATAACAGTTTATAGGCAAAATAATTATTACATAAAAATTGATGATTCTAGCACAGAACAAAGGCTTGTGTGTTCAATACTTTGCAAATAACAAAATTATACAATGACAAAGAAACCGAATAACATGAAAACAAATTTGACAAAAAAGGAAGTAAATTATGTTATTCCCGGGAAAGTAAGTAATCATAGTATTTCAAAATAAATGTTTTAACAGATGTGCAGTTTTTAATTTGAGTTGGCATGTTGTTCCATACATGTCAAGCGTATGTTCCATATGTGTATTATAGAAATGACTTACTATAAACAGTAGTGCAATGACCTGGGAAATACAATAGATTGGGATCAGACCCTGTGGACATTGTAGAAACTGAGGGACAAGTGAGTAACAAATCATACAGGTACTTAGTTGGTTTATTTTTAAACAGAACAAACAAAAAAGATCCCAGAAAGTACTCTCTACAGGATTTGACATTGAGCCACCTTAGTTGTTTATAATACGACATAATGTGGACGTCTCTGCGAAGGTTGAAAAATGAACCTAAGGCAGGAGTTTAAGACTTGGTGGAGTTTGAGATTATCTTCTTTGTTTAGGTCGTTATAAACAAGACAGCAGTAATCTATCACAGAGAGAGTAAGCGTTGAAATGAGTTTTTCTAGAATTGAAAGGAAGTAAGTTTCTGTGACTTTTTAACTGATAAAGTATGGAATGAATCTTTGGTCCATGAACTTATTTCTGGGTCTTCTCCTGGGGACTTTTCCCTCTATTTTTCCTTCAAATATGTTCTTCACAATTGCATTGTGTCTCTTGCGGTGAGTCCAATCCATCTGGTTTTTCTTTTCTGTATGGTGCTCCATATGGTCCTTTCCTCTTCTATTCTTCTTTAAATTTCATCATTTCTGATTTTGTCTGACCATTTCATCTTCGTCATCCTCCTCCAGCACCTGGTTTCGAAAGTTTCTAGTCTTTTCCAGTCAGCTTTTCCGATGGTCCATGCTTCTGATCCATAGAGTGCTAAGCTCCACACAAATGTTTCCACATTCTGTTTCCTGGTCAGTAGTCCTATCTTCTTTGAGCTCAAAAGCTGTCTTTTTCCCATGAAGGCCCTTTCAGCTTGTGCTATTCTCTGCTTGATGTTTGCTGTACTTCTTCCGTCTCACGTGATACTTCCGAGATGGGTGAAGGAATCCATTCACTCTAATTTCTCTCCTCTCAGGGTGACTTCTGCTCTCATCATCTCTGTTCCACATACTAGGACTTCAGTCCTTGTATTACTTATTTTTAGGGATGAGTTGATTCCACTTTTTTTCGATTCTGTTTCAGAATTTTTCAAATTGATTCTCGATTCCGATTCCATCGGTTCTTATTCCTAATAACAGGTGGGATATTGATATACCAGTACGGTACGACTATTATTAAATTCAAGTATTGGCTGAAATAAAATAACAAAGACAATTAATTCGCTCAAAAAGTATATTTATTAACAAATAGCAAATATATCCTCAGCTTATTGAGGTGGATAAAAAGTACAAATTGATAACCTACACCCAAAATTTCTGGGACAAATATGATGTGATAAATGAAATTTGAATTGAATATTTATCTATCTGGAATTGATGGAATCGGAATCAACTTTAGGCGATCAATTCTCGATACTGATTCTAATCCTGAGAATCGAGAATCAACATTTGGATTCGAATCATCCTTACTTATTTTCATGTTGTATTCTTGGAGAACTTGGTCCATGATGTTTAGTGACCTTTGAAGATCCTTGTGATTTCCAGCTATGTTCATTCACATGAGGTGAAATATCAATGCCTGCAATATGTTTCTTGAAATGTGCTGGTGTGGGGCACATAATTATGGAGAGGGGATGTTATGATGAGTGCATGGCCTGGGCTCAGAATTCTGGAGCAGTTGTATTAACTTTTACTATAAAATATCCAAAATAATTTTTTAAATATCAAACATTTTCAGAACAAATGAACGGAAATGATTTTTGTGAGCCTCTCTGAACTATGGAAATGAATAAATGTGTACCTCTTTGGTCCAAAACTTTATATAAATAGACAATTTTTTTACCTGGTCAGCATGTTACTATACGTAGGGTTTTACTTCAAATCTAATTACCGCCGAATCACTCTTGCCACAAGCACATGTTGTGGTTCTTTGAGTAGTGTGAAGATATTTCATCTCACTCAGATGTCTTTATGCAGTTTTGGCATGGAAGGAAAGACTCTCCTGTTTACCAAGTTTCACATGCATTTAAGTTGTGAAAACAGATTTTTTTGCACTGCCAAATTGTATTAGGACTTGTTAACGTGATACATAGACTTTTTCATTGATAAAGGTGGCTGAGGGTGATGGGTTGCCTGACTCCGTGTGTCCTCACTGTCTAAGGAAGCTGATGGAATTCAATGAGTTCAAAGAGATGTGTGAAAAGTCTGCTGCAGAACTGAAGAATAATACTCTGAAGAGCAGTGTAAAGGTAGGGGGAGGAGTGACTGTTTTGCTCTGTTGTTGCCTGGGTATATACAGGATATACCTATGTATCTGCTCAGAGGATATACATATGGTACCTATATCTCCAGATATAGCCACCCTATCCCTTCTCCCATAAATCTTTGTGGGGAAGTAATGGAGGGTTGGGGGATTATATTCAACCCTTGATATTATAACTTTTCCATAACTGAGCCTTCAAAAAATCGGGTGGGACTATTTTGCTATACATGGAAAATATGGTACATACTTGTGGTTCATCTTTGTGGAAAAGTACTTTTCTAAGGATAGTATTATAAATTTAATATTATTCTTTTGTTGTTTAATGGGATACAAGCACCAAAAATGTATTTACATTCACAAATACGCATATAAAGTTTTATCTGCTTTAGAATGAGATTTTCTTACTGTATCGGTCATGTGTTCAATATACTCTGATCCAATAATCTTGATAGTGCTATCAACTAAGGCTCATAGCTCGCATGAATAAAATTTCTTGTATATTTCTGGTTTATGTGGGAACTATTTGCTCTGATGTAAAACTTTCATAATATGGACAACACCAGAAAATATTTGAAGTCAGTAACTCCTGTCCTCCAATACAAATAATTCATGATATCATGGGTTTTATCTTTTGAAACATGAAAAAACATGTTTTATATCCCTTCCCATGGGTTTTCCTGTTAATATGGGCCCTGAGGAAGAATATATCCTTTTCTCAAAATTGTCCTGTAGGGCTATACTTGCAGGAAATGTTACACATATCTGTCCAATTGCCCTGAATAGCTCACTTGAAACCAAACATAGGAGTATAGTTAGGCACTTTCTAGTATGTATATTCTTTCATTTTCATTAAATGGTATTAGCATTGAAGAATAGTGAATTTTACTATGCTTTGAAAAAGAAATTGTGCGTTAACAATGGCTCAGAAACTGCTTTCCCATTTCTTTGGTGAATTCGCAGTTGTACTGCAAGACCCTAGCAATACCCAATCATCAGTATTTGGAATCAATATTCATCTCAATAAATTTCCTCTAATGAAAAAGGAACAAAGTTTCTTTTGGTGTTCTCAGAGCTTTAATTCGTGCTGTATTCTCCCTTCCACAAGAATACAAAAGAAGTTGGCCCAAGTGAATCACTGGATGGAGAAGGAACTTACTATGGGGACCCCATTGACAAGGATTCATCTCAAGAAAGAGCTGCATATAATGTTGTTTGTGTACCACTCGAGATGGGAGATCAGGTATGGATATCATTGTGGAACAATATGACCTGAGTCTGATGGCCCTTAATAACTGTAGTCCATTCAACTTTAAACTCCAAATTTTTATGTCCAAGAGCTGCCATTCACTGCTGGAATTGAATTAGGCTCTTAAAATGTTTCCTGTTGCTAAGGCAATAATTTAAATGCCTCCAAAACTAATGAAGATAAACTGTTCACGAAAATAATGTTAGTGCGCAAAAGGCTTGATATGTTATACCTACTAGCAATTTGGTTTCAATATTTTTTTCAAGATGTTACAAATTTTAAAGCCTTTTGAAATGCTTCTTTTTATGAACTATTTATAGTCAAACGATTTTTTTCTTCAGTAGGCAAAGATTTATTGTGGTAATGAATTTATAGAATATAAACAATTTAGCTATACATGAATTACATCTAATATCAATTTTACATTTCTTCAAGTTTCCTTAACTTTTCCTCTTTGAGTGCATTTATTTTTCAGAGAAGAAGTGAAATTTTTTGTGGGCTGCCACTATATTGTGCTTTGTGGTGGTTTATTCCATCCCATCAACAAATGTAAATTTTCCGTTTTCCCGCCTAATGATTCTAGCGGCTTAATAACACATTTAATCACTAAGTTTGTTAAGTGTTAAAAAAATGTCCCCCACATATTCAGAGCTAAGTCAATTTGGTGGTTTTAGATCCATATTTGAAAATATTATTTGTGAGAAAATTTATCCTAATCCATGCATATACTGCAATGTGTTATTATTTTACCTCAATTGGTAATTTATTCCCTCTTCCAGGTAACCATTAAGGAAGAGGCTTCAAGTGAAGAAGAGACATATGCTGGGGAGGACCTTAGTGAGGATGAACCTCGACAGAGATCCTTACATAATGTTGTGTGTGTTCCATGTGAGATGGGAAATCAGGTAAGGGAAGATCACTCTGAAATATTTATTTCGCTAAGTGAAAGCATAGCAGCTGGAGTGATGATAGTTACTATTTTGTAGCACTTGCTTCTCTTCTGGTAAAATAAACTTCTCCTACGACTACAACTTCATGTAAGGAGATTGCGTTTCTTAGTACTTAGCCTAAGACTAGCATACAGTTTTGATTTCCAAAAAATTCTCTTTAATGACTGAGATGACAATGATTTTAACAGTTAAATTGTATGCTTTGGTTTTCCTAATTCTTTTCCTTTCTAAAAAATTGTACTTGAAATTGAAAGGGGATGGCTCATTTCGGTCGCTCCAAAACCTCTCGTTGATGACCACTGCTGAATGACTGATTTACTGATGTGGAAAACCCAGCCTTTGTTCTTATCCATATTGCTCATTCCATTTATTTTAAATAATTTATTTCATACGCATATTTATAAACATTAAAAATTTTTTAAGAGTTTATGTTTTTGTTAAATGGAATTCATTGTGGTTTCGAAATCCCCTAGGTTACTTACACGCCATGATTGATCCAGTGGTAAGTTACTACTTTGTTTTTTCAGTAGTTGATTCAATTTTATAAATATTCCCTCCATTTAGTTACTTTTCCTGTAAATGGGTAATGAAAGTTCATGAAGCACAGTTTAGGAAATGCGCACATTTGTTCATTTAAACTCACATGCTACAAAGTTACTCGCATCAGCGAAATTTGAATATGCAATTAATTATTTGAAAAGCAATATTCTGCTAGAGAAAAATCCATTGCCTCGACTACGTTTCAATTTTGAAATAAATAATAATAATTTTTTTCATGTAGTCGGTATCACACAAATTTCCTCCCACATTGGGTACAATTTGTATCTATTTGATTTTGAATTTATATTTTACCACGAATAGCCGTAAAGGTCCCTTTTAGAAACATTATTTACCTAGAATTTGATTGAAATATCTCTATGGCTAACTATTCTCCAGTGATGATGCTTTTAAAACGACTTTCATCCACTCAACCATAGAATTTATGCGTCACTTAATTTTTGCCCTTTAGGTTGAAATTACTGGGGATAAAATATACTGTTTGCTGGACAGAGATATCTATTTGCCACAAAATGTTAAGACTTAGACCAGTGTTGTCTCATTTGCATATAATACACAGCAAACTTTGCATTATTATTCCAAAAAAAAGTTATGTTGAGAGGTAAGAACTCTACGAAAATGATTTCCCTGAGCAGCTTTCCAATATCAACTCTTAACTTTCAAAAGTTCAACTTATTTGTTATTAACATAGCATTGGGAAAACTGAGCATTGGCCACTGGGATTTGCATCACACGTTTTCTGCCTTTATTTATCATTAAGTGATTCGAGGAAGATGTGATTAAGGGCGGATTAATTCATTTGTAAATTTACCCTGCTCCTAAATTTGCCAATTCTTTCGATTCACTTCACCTCTTAGAGTTATACAGCAACTCTGAAATAACTTCATCATTCTATGGCCATCCTCCCTAAGTTCAATAACACTGCTATCGTCTAGATAATATTAAGTAAAATTAAAAATGGTTGCTAACGTAGGATAACAGTGACATCAGCTTTGAGCATCAGTTATATTCATTTCATGATCTTAGAAATAGGAGTATGGCAAAGGAGACCAAAAGTTTCGGCCTCATATTGAAACAACATTTCTATGCAAAGTAATTACTAACGGGAAATATTTCCTATGGAAAAGGATTTATATAAAAACACATAAATAATAACTGGTTTTTTTATACAAATCATGATGTTTCAATCCTCATATCTTTCCAATAACACAAGGTTTCTCATTGCTTAACTTCATTTTAATGGTGTTACGATGTCTCATTTTTATTTCTCACAGAAATCATTGAAATTAACTGAACAAATAATCTGCATACTAAATCCTCACAGTTAAAAATAATTTGATATTTATTTTACTTTTTGAGTGACTCAAATACTATCTCCAGTTCACTCAATGAGTGAATTCAGCCTCCACTCTATTATCCAATTTCAACATGTTGAGGCAATGCTAACACGTCAACCCCATAAATACATATATGGGCGAGCAATAAACATTCCATACAAAAGAAAGCCCTCCTCTCCTTCCTGGTTTGAGGCAAAGCTTTACTCTTCTGAAAGTGACCTGAATGGGACTGCGGTTTCTTTCTCAGCTGGGAGTGGGCATGTTGGAGTGGTGTTGTTTTTGAGCAGTTTCCATTCTTTCGGATGGTTTTAGGCTTCTTTTTGCTCATTAGTGAAGCAGGAAGAGGGGCAGATCTGTAAAGTTAGAAAACATCAAGATGCCTCATTCGCAACAACTAGATGGTGCGAAGAGGATATAGTACCTATCCAAGGTGATAGAATACTACCTTCTCTAACACCACGATGCCCATCTCTGGTTCCCATCATCGTATCTCTTTTTATGATTATTTTCTCATCGTATTCTGATACGTTAAAAAATGTTTAAGAGCATAACTAATATGTCTTGCATTTTATATGGACATCTAAAAGACCTTATCGAATTTCCAATTATTTTCGTAAATTTATTAGGTTTTATTTGCTCAAGATATGGGATCATTTTTTTGCTTTTGGCTTCATAAATGTGCTGTTTCCAAAAGTAAGTTATAGAACAATTACAAAACATATTTCAGGAAGTACTTTTTTGGAAGTTATTTTTGCAATCACTTTGGCTAAGTGCACAAAATTAGGTATAAGTGGAAGTAGAGAGTGAAGCAGTGATGGATAGCGGGCACAGACTTCAAACTAATTCTGTGGAGACAAAGTATTTTGAGGTAGGTTTTTTTGGGAGACAAAGTCAGTTTTGGGAGATAACTCTTCCAATCAGTGATGACGAAGGATCTTTGTTCAAATAGCCAAGCCATAACATATGTATATTATACAGACAAAAAGTGGGAGTTGGTGTTTTTTTTGGAACACAGCGGAAACACGTTAGAGCCTTTATGTAATGCAGATAGTAATTTTTAAATTTAGAATTACTAACCAGATTACAATATAAAAGGCCAATTTAATTCTGGTAGTGAATAACGTAGTCCTCTTAAAGGAAGGTGTATGACATTTTCCCTTCGTTCCTCATCTAAGAACTCCATGCCAGTTGGCTGTGGGGTAAGCTGGGCACCCCTGCCCTTCTACTTAGGGACCCCCACTCATCTCAAAGAAGAGCCAGACAGACCATTGGACCACTTCGTCTTTCCCACTCCACTCTGAAAAGAAGTCACCTTCCAATTCTTCTGTCAGTCTTGCTGGGAAGTGGGAAGACAACCCTTTTCGATGAGTGATTGTGATGGAAGGGACTTTCTTTTGTTTTGGATTTCATATTGCCCACCCTGCTTGCCGGTGGGGTTGCTTCTCATGAGAATTTCCACCACCACATTCACCCCCAACTTCCTCAATACACCCATTCCTATATATTATTTACTCCTAAATAATTAATTGTTATTTCACTTCCATCCATTTTCCCAAAGGCAAACCAAACAGGTTACTTCTTTCATGTATGTCAATTTGGGCCGTCCAACCTACAACCTGTCATGTCCCAAATTTTATTTTTTCGCATCAAGTGATGGAAAAGTAATCATTGTTTTTATCTAATTTATTGGAATATGCCACATTGGATTCTGGTTATTGAGTTAACAGGCTCGGGAATAAACAAGAAGCATCCCTTCATTCAGTATAAACAACCGAATCAAAAATGGCTTAGACGTTACGGATCGTGAAGTCAGCAATCTATAGATTGGAGTGTTTGTTGCTGTTTCCTCTTCATTTAGCTTGATTTTAAATAACCACTTACTTTATTGTTGCTACCAAAATGTAAAAGTCAAAGAGTAATTTTATATTCGATTGGCCACAACTCAAACTTTTATAGCAATGGTAATACACTTTCTGTGACATATAGAGAGGAAAGCTCATTACTTTCAGCAAAGGTTTCCTGTGCACTGATGAATACTTGAAATGGATATTTGAGTCTGATTCTTAATTCTTGTAGCTTCCAAAAACAAGGACGATTTTGCAACTTTGTTTGCTTATTGACCTTTCTTATCCCCTTGCTTCCCTTAAGCATGACAATATGGACAGAATCGCACCCCTCATCCCCCCAAAAATAATTCCCTTGCGGGCAAATTTTTCATCAAGGGGAATCCCTTCTCACCAAGTGAGTTTCGAAGAAGGTTCCTTTTCCATTCCATTTGTTTATGCTTTTCCATGCAAGGAGGTATGGTTGGGCATTGTCACATCTACGTCAACTTGGTACTTTGAAATGTTTTGGCTCTGAGTTTTTTTAGAGGAGTATACAATTATCTTTAACGTTTTTGACTGATCATCATTGTTTGTTATTCAAAGTAGATTTATTACTCTCATAAATATTCTGAGTGTGTCAGAATTGGGTTTGTGCTGCAATCGTGGAACATTGGTAGTTTATTTTTATATTTTTGACCTCTCTTATTAAACTTGTACAATATGACTCATGAATGTAGTTTTTTAACAATGTGAAAATGGTGTAATTACAGGGGAATGAAAGCAGTATAACCCAAAGCATTCCAAAAACAAATGAAATGGTGCCGGGTAACTGGAGATTGGAGTCACAAGGAGAAAATGCAGTTAAAATCGAAAGTCATAGTCCTCCTGGTCAGTCTTTGGAAAATAATTATTCTGATGAATACCAGTGTGACCAAAAGCCTGTGTACTCTCATGAAAATCGTATGTGTGATTGGACAGAATACTTATGTGACTCTTGTGGATTTGAGTGTTCTGATAAAAATGAATTATGCATTCACATCTCCGGCCACATTTCAAATGAGAAGACATTGAAATATTCTGATGGGGATATGTCTGTGAAGGGAACTCCACTCAGATCTCTGAAGACTGATAAAGAGTCGAAGCCATTCAAGTGTAGATTTTGTGGCAAAGAGTTTGCTCAAAATAGTAGTTTAAGAAGGCATTTGACTGTACACAATGAATCAAAACAATATAAGTGTGATACTTGTGGAAAAATTTTTAGTCAGAAGAGTCATTTAGTGACACACTTAGTCATACACACTGGTTCAAACCCTTTTAAGTGTGAGACATGTGGGAAAGGGTTTAATCGTAAGAGTAATTTGTTGAGACACACTGTCACACATACCGGTGCTCGGCCATTCAGGTGTGGTACATGTGGGAAAGAGTTTCTACAGGAGAGTTCTCTTAATAAGCACTCAAACATTCATTCAAGTTCAAAACAATTTAAGTGTGATAAATGTTGGAAAGTGTTTAATCGGAAGACTTCTTTGTTGAGGCACTCCATCAATCACTCTGGTTTGACCCCTTTCAAATGCGAAACGTGTGGGAGGGAGTTTAGCATACGAGGCTATTTTCTTAGACACGTGGCCACACACTTAAGTGTGACGCCTTTCAAGTGCAAAACTTGTGGAAAGGGGTTTTCTTCGAATGCCAGTTTGGCAAATCATTCAATTGTACACACTAGCATGGGTGAATTCAAGTGCAAAACATGTGGAAAGGCATTTAAGCGGAAGGGTGCACTTATGGCACACTCAATCATACATATTGCTCTGCCAGAAAGATTTTAAGGAAATGAGAAGTGCGATGGATTTGGTTAATCACAGTGGAATTAAACAGTGCCTTTGTGGGCATGTTTTCATTACCAGATACAGGCAATCCCCCTATTTTCCTCATGGTACATTCTCAAAAATGTTGACGGAAAGTGGATCGCTAAATCCTATATGCATTACCTTGAACTGAAACGTGTACGTATGTTCACTTATTCATGGTATAATTCCATTGCTCATTTTCAACTCTCCAGTTGAAAATGAGCAATGGAAGTATTTCTCTACCCTTTAAACATGATGGGAAACTCATAAAGTGGAAAGGCAAAAATATCAATACCGCGAATGAGCAGATCAAGATGACATAATAATGGATTAGTGGTGCTGTGTTTCACGTGATGTGTGACTGAGTTACCAAAAAGAGCCACAACAAAAAAGAAGTGCAGCTTATATTTTGGTAATTACACTAAGAGAATGTATCATTTCATCTGTAAAACTTACTGAGATGATTTGTTTAATATACATGTATTTAATTGGTGCAATGGTTCCTCTGAGGAAGGCTACGAAAAAGAAGTACTAATTGTTCTCTTTTGTGCATATTTTGCTGCCCTATAAAATTAAGACTGTGTTGCTATAGAAAAAATAAATTTATTTATTTATTTGTACATTGTAATAAAAAAATGATGTTTCCATTTTTAAAATCCTTTTTGCACCCAAATAATTTATGGTATGTGTTATAAAAGTCAATTTGATTCGTTTGTTGGTGGTATATATGTTTATATAGCATAGAAATATTATTTTATTTTTGTTTATGATTATTTTTATGGTAAAACTATGGATAAGTTCTCTATTATTATAAAAAAGTTTAAACAATAGTAATGCCTAAAATACTACCCCAAGATAAGATTCCTTCATGACAGACCACCCATTTTTCCTCCCTTAGCTATTGCCACTGAAAGAATGGTGGAATCAGAGATTTTGTCCTCCCAAATAGTAGGTATGGGCCTTAGGGAATTTTGGGCAAGTTCTTTCTGCACACGAAACAAAAGTTCTAAGACCTATATTCCAATAAAACTTATTTTAATCCTGGCATTCCTGTTGTTATTCTTAATATTAGTTCAACCTCTGGCAGTATGAACGTTTTTCTTGCCCTATTTCTGCCATCATTCAGATTTTTCTGTGAATCTCTTGGGGTGCACATAGCTGCTATTGTCTTTTTATGGAAGAAATGTTTTATGTGATCAGTGAAATTATTTTTAGCCTGGTCTCAGATTTGTTATTGGTATTTATTTTATTGCCTTATTTTATTTTACCCTCCATTCTTAACATGATGCTCTCTGAGATCAAACGAGTAATCTGAAAACAAGATATGGTTTTTATTTAGATGTAACTTGTGTTTTAAATTCGAGTTTTGTTCTTGAATTACTGATGAAAATAAAACAACCAAAAGTGAGCATTGCAATATGTTTAACATTTTTAATAATGTCATGTGATCATTGGAAGTGGCATGATTTTGAATTTTTATGATTTTTTCAATACAAGAATTGAAGAGGGGGTTCTCAAGATACCAAACCCATTTTAATGATAAAATATATTTGTATTTTTCTCTCAAAAGGAAAATTATTAAATCGTATTCATCTGAAAGGTAGAAAACAGCTGTAGGCATTCATCTATATTGGGATGTGAGGGAATTCAGATAAGACATCCAATCCCCAGCCAGAGTAGGGATGTTACATAGACAAATTCCTACCTAGGAGTCCCTGGGATCATTAGATCTCCATTTATTTCATGTGATAAAATATGCATTGGTTTTGATGGAAACATTCATGCCAATAAGCAGGTGATATGGCTAATAAAAGATTTAAGCTTTTTCCAGTGTAATATGTTTGATTATCTTCTCGAGCTTCGCACCAGGTAATATTGTCTAATAGCACCGGTGTTTCAAAAAATGACGTCTTCCATTCTCAAGGTGTGTGCTATTTCTGTCGTGTCCATTATAAAACTTATTTTAAACTGGCCATTGATGCCCAACAATTGATTGTTCTTCATTGCACTTCAAACCTCAGCAGACTCAATTGAAAAAGAAGTACAAGAAAAAATTGATTTAATTTTATATCTTCAAATTAAAACCATAAATAAAACAATATTTTTTACACTCTTTTGTTAAAAATTATTATTCAAATCATTAGTGTCAAATTGAAAAACTAATGTAACATGGAATTGAACGATTTCCTACCTGTTGGTTATAATTAACTCTAATTGCTTATCTTTGCGATATTTGTAGATTTTACTCTGACTTAACTCTAAAAAAATATCTTAAAAGTTTTTAATGCCCAAAATGACGCCCCAAATGAAGTTCACACCTAAGGACCCAAAGCCCAACCCTAGCTAAATGGCTGACTTATCATCGTTACAAATATAAAAGCTGAGGAGCTCTTTAGACATTGTGCCTTTGGAGTCATCAAAACTATTCCCTTCCCTTCTAGTGCTTCCCACTAGGGAACAAGGCCAGCTTGCAGTAATTCGCCGAACCTCATTCGCGCCACCATATAACCATTGGAGCCCTGTATCATGTTGGTCAGAGTCCTGAAGTTGAGACAGACGCCTCAGTGAAATTATGAGAATGGAAAGAAACTTATATATGGCACAGGGGAATCTGTAAACCATCAGAATTCACAATGGGACTCGAATGTATCACAGAGATTTACATAATAGGAAGGTCCTCAGATGAAAAAGTAAAAGAGAGATGCTACTTTGCACTGGTTAGGCCACACCTCGAATACGCCGCGAGCATTTGGGACCCTGGTCATTAAGAGTTAACCAAAAAATCAATAGAATACAAAGAAAAGCTGCACGCTTCGTTAAAAACTGCTAAGAGCAAATATATAGTGTTTCACAACTTTTAGAGGAATTAAGGTGGGAGCCTCTAGAGATCGGGGTATTGGATCGGAAGCATGGACCTTTGGAAAAGCTGACCAGAACAGGCTAAAAGACTTCAAAACCAGGTGCTGGAGGATGATGCTGAAGAATAATGGACTGAAAAATAAGAAATGATGAAGTGTGCAGAAGAGTAGAAGAGGAAAGGACCATATGAAACACCATATAGAAGTGAAGAACCAGATTGATTGGACACACCCGGAGACATAATGGGTTTGTCAAGAACATAATTGAAGGCAAGCTAGAGGGAAAAGCCCACTGAGGAAGACCAAGGAATAAGTTCATGGACCAAATAAAGAGGAAAGTACATAGGAAGGGATACCGCGAGGTAAGGGATCTAGCATTAAATAGGGAAGGGTGCACGTGGAGGTGTGCCGTCAACCAATTTTAGGATTAAACAACCAATGATGATTAAGAAAAGAGCCACCCTCTTTGTCGTAATGCCGTTCCATTTTCAGCTGCGGGTTTTGAAAAATAACGGTGGCATCACTTGATGGAGGCGGTCATTTATTTCGATACCCTGTTCTCGCTGAGCGTCAAATGTAGTTATTATTTTCGAGACATATGCGAATCATTCCGACTGATCAAAAGTGCACTCTGGGCCGACGGGAAAGATAAAGGCTCCGATGAGTACCCATCTTAAACGTAGCTACTCCTTAGAAACCACATGTGCTGCTTACATATTGAAAAATTGCAAAAAAAGGATTTTTTTAGTGTTTCTATGATTCCATTTTGATGAGTGTCTTGAAAATTAAGAGCAAATTGACAAGTGTAAAAATTTTTATTCTGCTTCTAATGACTACAATTAGGGATGGGATGTAAGAGACTCAGAGGAAGAAGATAATCGATCGGAAAGTGAAACTAAGCAGTTCTTGGTATAGTGGAAGCGTAAGGAAAAAGGTAATGAAATCTGTTTTTACTGACACTTACAAACACGGCCGTAAAAAAATATTTCCCCGCCAATCACTAAACATCACGGAATAATATCAAAATGAGCGTTAAATGAATTCACGGGTGTATTTTAGAGAACTTTTCAAGCTCCAGAAAATAATATGTCATGTAATTAAATGGATATGTTTCTCGTGATGGCCATTTTCATAGGTTAATTTTTAAGGAAAAAATGGCATCTCTTTCTCGCACAAAAAATACACACAATCTTATGATGTATTCACTTTGTAATGAACGCACTTTTCAGCCGCTGTAAATATTACTGTGGTGTCACTTGATGGACGCGGCAATCGATTATCAAACCCGGTTCGCGCTGAGCGCCAAATGCAGTGATTATTTTCGCAATATCTACGAGTCATTCCTTCAACAAGAAAGCCCACAGTGGATCGACCGAAAAGATAAGGTCCCAACATAAACGCAGTTGCTTCTTAAAATTCGCATATTTTACCTGCATATTGAAAATTGAAATAGAAATGCATATTTTAAGATGAGTTTTTACCATTCCATTTTGATGGGTGTCATGAAAAGAAGAAGCAGATTGGCACGTATAGGAATATTTATGCTTCTACTAATCACTAGAGAAGGGACATATTAGGAGACACAGAGAAAGAAGAAAATAAATCGGATAGATAAACTTAGCAATTCTTGGAATAGAGGAAACGTAAGGAAAAAGGTAATGAAATCCGTTTTTATTAACACTTACAAACACGGCCGTAAAATAAATTCCCCCGCCAATTACTAAACATCACGGAATAATATCAAAATGACGGGAATTAACTGCAATACCCGGTCGCCCAAAATTTCCACGGGTATCATTTTGGACAGTTTGAATTTGAATAATGCCCCATTCCTATAAATGACTGGCTTTCTTTGCTGATGAAAGCCTTTCGTAATGGCCTGGAAATTCAGTGTCGGCGGTTGAATTAATCAAGGATTTCATTCGTTCGTCCACAATGGTGCCCAGTCACCGGCTTCACAGATTTCTCTTTTGACGGCTATATTATTCCCTCTTATTTTGTTAATTGGCAATGTTGAAGAAATTTTCCGAACGCATGTTAAACTGTATCGAATCCAAATTTTTATTTGATTTGCATCGAAGAAGTTCGAATCCTAAACGTGCCGAGCTTTCGAAGTGAATTGATAAGAATAATCAAAAACAGAGAGTGTAAACAACTATAGTTGAATCCTTAAGGTTGTTTTATGTGTTCGTTTTTCTGTCCTTTACCCGTATGAAGCAGTAAACCATGGAATTCCCTCTCAACATATTCGCCAAACATCATACATATATTCGTTCCGGTCAAAATTATTTCAATATCTCCCCGACTCCATATGCTCAAATTGACATCTGGTCCTAATGCAGTTAAAGATTGTAGCATCATACGTAAACCGATACACATTATATTCAAGCTCTGATATTATTCGATGTGTTACATTTCATGTTTAATTATATTTGGTTGATATATAATGTTATTTTAGAGAAGGGCAATGCTCAATTGATCCAGCTATTTATTTTTTTACGTCTCAAGGCCTAAAGGATGGAAATCACAATGTAATTATCAGTCATTATTTTACATATTTTTCTTGCATTGCCTACTTAAACCTAGGGGTCATGAAATCTTAGTTTCTAAGTAAAGTTATAATTATTATTGTTATCCTGTGGAACGGTGTGATCAGTATGTGTCAACAAGTCCTTTTCATAATTTCTGTTACTTTAATCGAACATCTCTGATTCTAATATGATCATTTGATTAGTTTAGATTTTTTAACTGAGTAAAAATCAGTATTTACTTTTAATTGAATTCAAAACACTTGTTGGACTCAGTGTTAAGTGTCCATTTATCCATTAATAGTCCCAAGTTCATCAAAGTACGCTTAGAGAAAATTTCCCTGTTCCTGTATTCCTTCCGTAAATCGCGTATTAAAATCTCCGAAGATTCCTTCCGTAATTCAGTTGAACAACGCAGCACTCTAATGAATCGCTGTCACGTCGACGTAAATATACGTCCTCTCTGACAATACTAAAATATACAACTGCAATCATTCAATGCAAAGTTAACTAATTGAAAAACAGGACATGGCAGACTTTTACATTGAGCCCTCCGAATGTAAAATATTGGATTCAATGCGGTTTGCTGATGAGTTTAATCGCTTGTCTGTACACACTAGAGGGCTGTACATCATTTGCCCAAAGACTGCAATAAATATAAACAAATCATTTCTGCACTTATTCCATTTAGAGTACCAACACATTTGTTTCCCCTTTTTTTCCCTAAGAGAAGATTTGGGCGAATGAATTGAATTGGGCTCCCTGTTGGAAAACATATCAGTTCCATCCTAACTAATAAGCACTTTAGGACGCATTAAGCATAAAAATTACAACTGCTTCTGCCTTCATATAGCTTAAAAATGTCATGATCGGTGCAGTGGCAGGGTTGAAACGTATTTTAGGAAAACCCTGAGTTAGTTGGTTCGAATCCTATCTCCGGAACTGGTGTTAAAATAATCCTCAGACTCGTTAAGGTTCATACCCGTGATTGTCAAACTTCCTTGCTCAGCAATGTGAAGAGGATAATTTTCCCTTCTCGATGTAATTAATTAAATAGAAAATTAATTACCAATAATAAAAATAACTAGTAATAAATTAATAACATAAAGAACTAAAATCCTAATATGCGGAAGAGAGAATCTGAATGTAGAAGTCACCCTGAGAGGAGAGAAACTGGAACAAGGGGATTCCTTCACCTATCTCGGAAGCACCATCACGTGGGACGGAAGAAGTACAACGGACATCAAGGGTAGAATAGCCCAAGCTAAGAAGGCGTTCATCGGAAAAAGTGAACTGCTGTGCTCAAAGAAGATATGACTACTAACCAGGAAAGAGTATGTGAAAATCTTCGTGTAAAGCGTGGCACTCTATGGATCGAAAGCATGCACTATTGGAAAAACTAACCAAAATAGACCAAAAGTCTTCGAAACCTGGTGCTGGAGGATGATGCTGAAGATATAATGGACGGAAAAATAAGAAATGATGGGGTGTAGAGAAGAGTAGAAGAGGAAAGGACCAAATAGAACACCATAAAGAAAAGAAGAACCAGATGGATTGGACACACCCTAAGACACAATGGGTTTGTGAAGAACATAATCGAAAGTAAAATAGAGGGAAAAGTTGTCAGGAGAGGACCCAGGAATAAGTTTATGAACCATGTGAAGAGGAAAGTACACAGGAAAAGATACCAGGAGGTAATGGAACTAGTATTAGATAGAGAAGGGTGGAGGGCTACACTCAACCAATCTTAGGATTGAACCACCAATGAGTAAATTAGTACCACAAATTATAGTTAATCTCAGGTTTAAGAATGTATTTTGATGTGCCTTATAATAACATTAATTGAAAGCTACATAAAAAATAGAAACAGAACACGCTTTTACGGATATCACATAACGTAGAATATTACTTTTATATGAATAGTGACTCAGATCTCCCATGAGCCCCGTATGGCAGAATTCCCCCGAGACGAGCAGAGACGGAGCGAGATTTCAACCGGTGATACCTGAATTACCAACTCCGCTTCTTCCACGACACTCAATGGGATGGACACCATTACTTTTCTTGAGACTTCAGTAACCAAATCAGCTTCACCAAAATAAATTCTCGGAAGGCTTAGTACGAACAGTCTCACATTCTTTTTTTTAACCTCCCAAAGGACGAGCTTGAATGGTTGCGCGTAGGCTTTTATAGCAATTACGGGAAACCGTATACCGCCGGCGGATTCAAAGGGGGCCTTAGCAGATGGGGTAATTACCCCCTCATCAAACCTTTATTTTATGAGCTCCTTAAAATTTATGACCGCCTCATTCCCTTCTCTTCAGTTGAGGGGGTCGAATTCGTAACGAAATTCATGAATGAATTTCGTATAATGCTCGTATGGGATCATTGTAGGTTTCAGTTCTCGGAATATGAAAATGATCAGCCTCTCATGTAAAATATGACGTCTAGACCAGTGCTTTTTGGTCGGGGACACGTGGGTCGGTGGGAAGGTACACGGATACTTTCTACCGGTCCGCGAAAAAATTCGCTATAGTCATATATAGTGTTGGCGGACCATGGAGGAAATCGCCTGCACGAAGCGAGACGTCAAACAGGGAAAGGTTTGTGTGGAAGGGGTCGGTTAAGGTTGTTTGAGCGAGATAGTTCCCCAGTCATAATGGAGACCGTATTCGAACTATACGTTTTAATTTCAGCAGCTCTAGGAAGCATAAAATAAATATTACATTATTAATGGTGCAATAATACACTTTCATTTGGCTGAAATTATAAGTTATTGAATAATAATACTTATGTAAGTCTTTAACTTGATTCATTTTTGTCGCGCGTTACGTTTAAAACTTCTTCACAACGGAAGGTATTTTGTGACTCTGAAAAAATTACTGCGGTGACAATATGATCATTTTCAATAATTGTTGAGAAAACATACAAACTACACGCTGTTAGTTTTTTTTAGCACATCGAGGTGTTAGAAATTCCTCATTTTTACAATAAAATCTCTCTGAAGTGCATATGTACCATGTAAAATAGCTGGTATTTTTTGGTAAAAATCTCGAAAAGTAATCCGGTAAGCGGCTGGTATTTTGGTATCGTGGGAAGGGTGAGATATTTTCCTTGAAATGAGACTGAATTCATTGATTTCTAGGTGAGGTGAAATGATATTCCGCTCAAATACCTTAAGCAGCGGAGTGGAGATGATTTCACATGACTGACATCGCTGCAAACGTGCCATCTTTTATATGAAAAGGGGAAATCGTAGTGATCCAGAATATTGAAATAAAATGATAGTGTCGCCAGCCATCGGAAAAGTCCATCGAAACGGGTGAGACCATTAAGAGGTGGGAAGCTGATGTGAATATTTTGAACAGATTGAATATTTTAAAGTTGGCAATGAAGGTTTTGTGGCCTTGGAAACCGAGATACTTCAGCGGGAAGTCTAGTATGAACCACAGTGACCTGCTGGTTTGTAGGAAATGGACTGTTCTGTTGAAGATGGTCTCGGAAGTGGACACTGATTTCAGCATGTTTCGCTGCCACAAGACATGCCAGAAATGGTGGAGAAGTACATAGATTTGAACAAGCCATTGTATTTCGCATTCGTGGACCTGGAGATAGCTTTCAACAATGTTGAGGGGAATAAGATGCTCGAGCTGCTGGAAAAACTCGCAATGGATCGCAACGACAGAAAATAATATACCTACTATACAAGAAACTAGTCGTCACAATTCGAATGAGCGATGGAAGACAACTAGAGCTAAAATTGACGAAGGAGTAAGACGAGGATGCAACCTGTGTTAATTTACTTAGTGGAGGCAATAAGAGATGTGTAAGACACTGGACTGAACGGAATTAAGATAAACGTGGAAGAAATAAACATGCTCCGCTTGGTAGACGAAATCGCAGTCATGCCTGGAAATTACGATGATCTTCAAAGGTGAATAAACGTAATGGAGGAAGTCCTCCAAGAATATAACATGTAAATAAATAAGATGAAGAATAAAATCTTAGTATGCGGAAAAGAGAAGCTGACAGAAATTACTCTGACAGGAGAGAAATTGGAACAAGTGGATTCCTTCAACTATCTCAGAAGTACAACCTCGTGGAACGGAAGAAGTACAACATATATCAAGGAAAGAATAGCCAAAGCAAAGGAAGCTTCATGGTTAAAGACAAACGCTATGTTCAAAGAAGAGAGGACTATAAATTAGAAAGCAGTAGGTATGTGATAACATTTGTGTGGATCGTGGCACTCTATGGATAGGAAGAATGGACATTTGGAAAAGCAGATTAGAACAGACTAGAAGCCTTAGGAATCTAGTGCTGGAGGAAAATGTTGAAGATTAAATGGACGGACAAAAAAGAAATGATGGAGTTAACAGAAGAGTAGAAGAGAAAAAGCCTACATGGAACACTATACAGAAAAGAAAAAGATGGATTGGACATACTCTGAGTTACAATGGGTTTTTGAGGAACATAATTGAATTGTGCGAAAGTCAACGGAGAAAAAATCATCCGCCTTGACCGGGATAGGCGGATGATTTTTTCTCTGTGGAATTTCGCACAATTGTGCATTGCGGGTGACTTCGTAAAAGTGGAACTCCGTGGCTAGTCCCGGATAGCTTAAATTATGTCTAACATAATTGAAGGTAAAATAGAGTGCCAAAATCCCCAGAGGAAGACCCAAGAATGAGTTCAGGGACCAAATAAAAAGGAAAGTACATAGGGAAAGATACCAGGAAGTAAGAGAACGGACATTAAATAGGGAAGGGAGGGCTGTAGTCAACCAATGTTAAGATTGAATGAACGTCAACATTATACATACTGGCTTAGGATTAGCTGACACACGATTCCGGCTTAGAGTTAGCTGACGACGCCACAGAAATTCAAGTAATAAATATCTCACTAACCGAAAATTTTCCATATTATAATAGCAGTGAATTCAGTAAATAGGAACCTATGTTTATAAATTTTAGTTCTTTCTGTTTTACCTTTTATCCGGTCTTCGAAATATTTTTCTATGCATCGTATATTACTTAAAACTTTGAAAAACGATGGCACCACTTTTTGAGGCCGGTTGGTTGCAGTTATTGAGAGAATCACACGTAGATTAAAAAATTTCGCCAAGAATTTAAAGAAGAATATTTTATTCTCCCCATTTTTACTCGAATCGCACTAAGTGCTTCTTCTTTAAATTTATGTTCAATAACTTACCCCTAACCCCTCACAGAAGTCTGGGCTTCCTTATGCCTCATTAGGGAGATCATATGTTTCAGACGAAAAAAAAAAACAAAACCAGACCGCCAGTTTTCGTCCCGAACCGAAAAAAATCTTAAGACCGCCCGCCGTCATATTCTCTCTCCCACTGTGACGGCGAGTCGTATGATGAGGCACTAGCAGACCCATTCACTACGGGAATAACGAGGCAACCACACGGGGTAATACAGAGTCGTCTCCCCCTTAGACGAAACTCAGCCTACGACCACGCAGCCGGGAAGAAATGACAATCTTAATTGAAATTGAAGATTTTATTTCCAGGGTGGTTCTTATCTAGTTTTTTTTAAATTAAGCCGAGCATTAAATCGAGCAACAAACGTGGAAATTTCGATTCCTTCATAGATAGTCAGCTCTTATTTTTAATAATTGATTCTGATCAGTCCATCGTAAGTCGATTCAACTTTCGATGGCGAATGACATCAGCACAACTCCTAATTTTTATATAATTCCCAATCAGCTAATGGCAAACTTCAACTGTGTCTGGATAGATGTGTTCAAATACCATAACTAGGAAACGTGATTTAGGAAAGCCCTGAGATAGTTGGTTTCGCTTTTAGCTTAAGGTGAGGATATGTGAATAACCATCCTTAAAAAAATATTTTTCGCATATATACAAATCAACATCTCATCATCATCATGGGTCGTTCAAGCCTAAGATTGTTTGACGGCACACCTCCACCCTTCCCTATCTAATGCTAGTGCCCTTACCTCGTGGTATCTCTTCCTATGTACTTTCCTCTTTATTTGATCCATGAGCTCATTCCTGGGTCATCCTCTGGGGACTTTTCCCTCCATTTTACTATGAATTATGTTCTTCACAACCCATTGTGTCTTAGGGTGTGTCCAATCCATCTGGTTCTTCTTTTCTTTATGGTGTTCCATATGATCATTTCCTCTTCTACTCTTCTCTACACCCCATCATTTCTTATTTTTCCGTCCATTATATCTTCAACATCATCCTCCAACACCAGGTTTCGAAGAATTTTAGTCTGTTCTGGTCAGCTTTTCCAATGGTCCATGCTTTCGATCCATAGAGTGCCACGCTTTACACGAAGATTTTCACATACTCCTTCCTGGTTCGTAGTCGTATCTTCTTTGAGCACCGCAGTTGTCTTTTTCCCATGAACGTCTTCTTATCTTGGGCTATTCTCCGCTTGATGTCCGTTGTACTTCTTCCGTCTCACATGATGATACTTCCGAGATAGGTGAAGCAATCCACTAGCTCTAATTTGTCTCCTCTCAGGGTGGCTTCCGCAATCATATTGAGGCTTCACACATCATATCGAGGATTAACATTTATACATTTTACTGTTCAGAGGTGAATATTTAAGCCATGTTATATTGTTTCCGACTTTAACTTGTGAAAATTCATAGTTAACCGAAGTAAAAACTACAAATTATTTTTCTAACGGAACTTGTTTAGACACCGCTAGTTTCATCAGCATCATCAAAACGTACATAGCCGAAGTAAAAACTCATTTATATTCTACCTAATAATTTTTGTTGCATATTAAATCTGATGCATGTTATCAACATTTAGTTGAGTAAATACTGATGGTGCATAGCCATCATGGCATAACAGTTCAATCTATGCTAATACAGAAAATATAAAAAAACGACCTCTGGGTACCTACAGCTGCACATTCAAATTATTTATTATTGCCCATGAAGTCAATATTTGCTGCAAATATATCAGTAATAAAATTCACAACAGGTCGATTTATATTAAATTTACGACGATGTTCTTGATGATTTGTTTGAAAATACAGAGGCAAAGTAACAAAAAACAGAATCAAACAAATATTATGACTGCCTGTGTTCATTTAATATATGTCTTTATCTCGAAACTCCAAAGCAATTCTAACCATTACGTAAACGCTAAAGCGCGCTTTTTAAATTTCCATGAAACTTGCTGTGTGATGGAAAACGGAATGTATACACTAATTTTTGTGTGACTTTTATTCGACTTTGGTAGTTCATATTGCGAAGAAAACTTTGCTTATTCAGGTCTGAGTAAGTTTTTCAACTTTAATTTACCTGTAAATTGGATGTTAAGCAATTTTTTTCAAGCATCCCCAACATATCTTTTGATAAAGCTACCTCATAGCATGTTTTTTTTTATGACTAATGGCCGGTTTCAAGTGCATTCAGTTATAGAATCAATAGCTATGAGATCCATGAAGTTATAGATCTCATAAAAATATTTGGGTTGCAGGATCACATCCACTATAGTTTCGTAACTTATTTTCCAATTGTTAATTGCTTCGCTTCTACCGCAGCATAAAATTTATGATAGTTTTGCATATGAATAATTGCTAATTGACATAATAATTAGTCAGTCAGAGTTGACTAAGTGGTCAACTGTCTCGAAACAACAATTTTATCGGGCAATTAAGACTCCAAGCGGGTTATTGCGTATCTGCTGTCGTGCCTACTGATGGAACTCATTACTCCCTGACATAAGTTGTGAAATAAACTCATCTAATATTTCTGCAACATTTATTGAATGGTTGGCAAGGTTTAAGGCCGTTTTATACGGTACATTTGTTTGCATAATCTATTGCGCGAACGCTTACATGAGGAAAATTGTACCGTGTAAAGCGGCAAATTGTGTGAACGCTTGTGCGAATGTCTGAATGACTGAACGGGAAATAGAACCTCCTCTAATTCCATTCATACAAGTATGCAATTTGGGATTCATTCGTTCGTACAAAACATGCATCGTGTAAAACGGCCTTTACGGGTCCTATACATTTATAGGATACATATGTGTCGTTCCTGCAACTTGCAATCAGACCTTCGACTGAGAGGCAATTCCTTTACGTACTTTCCCTCTTCATATTACCTTTTCCAATTCCTTTATCTTCACATGGCTGGTGTACTGACATCCACCGACACACGCCCCTACGGTGGCATGCATGGTATCATGTAGACAAGGTTCCTCATCGTCATTTCCGCCAGCCACCTCTGACTCAATAGACCCTCATCCACGAACTCTTCCATCAGTGTACCCTCTGCATCTTTACAATGTACCCTCTACATTAGTTTGTTGTCTTTTTTCTTTTTTTGTGTCGACTGTATTTTGTTCTTTTCTTATATTGTAACTTACGTACTTGTTCTTAGGTGGCTGGCCACAGAACATTTATAAATATTATTATTATTATCTTTTCCAGACCTGCATATCGATAACCCCAAGTTTATGTACATTTTCTTTCAGCCTTTGGCAGCAGGTGGCCTTTTAAACGCTGTATAACCGTCATTACCAAGGTCTAACATTAAAAACTAAGGTTTGAACAATTCTTGAAAACCTTCCATCCTTTAGATACATGCGTCGTTTAGAATTTCGGATTATCTATCTTTTAATGCATTCGAATTCTATGTAAATCTTGAACTTGACTATTTTTTTCTCGGCGTAGGTTGAAAGTGCCTTTACATCAGGAGGTGCTTTACGATACGGTGAAACATTATGAAGCGGCGATTGTTTTATTTTCATAGTAGTTGAGAAGGCATTGAAAATATCTACAGTAAAATTTATGACGAGAGAGAGGAGCTAGTAATCCCTCAGTTTTTTTAAACAAAGCATGTATTGAGTGCTTGCGCATACCTCATCCCATTGAGAAATGCTTGTATTTTTTGGCCAATCAAAAAGTAGTGTGGTGAGTGGTAATCTTCGGCGTCATATATTGTCATCTTTGGAAAGGCAAGATATTTTCTCTAGTGTGAATGAGATGAAATGCACTGAATTGAAGGTTTTATGGTATCTCGCTCAAACTACTTTACCATTCATACATACATGCCAGTCACGCGGTTCCCTTCCGGGGTAGGCGCAGTCACCAAGTTTCACTCATAAATACATATTTGTATACCTAACTCTCCTTCAATAATTTCCTCCATACTGACCTATCCTTTCAAACCTCTTTTGCCTCATTTACCCCCATACACGCCCTCCTGTTTTTTAAGACTCCTAATATTCCTCCTCCTAAGAATTTCCTCAACCACATTCAACCACAACTTTCTCGGCCTACCTCTACCTCTCGCACCATTCATTTCACTCTTATATATCTTTTTCTTTATTCGAATCTCATCCATTATCTCAAAACCAACGAAGCAAACTCCTTTCATATATGTCCATTACTGGAGCACCTAACCCACATTCATTTTTTACCCACTCATTTCTGACCCTATCCATTCTACTTTTGCCGCAAACACTCCTCAGATAACTCATACCCACGGCGTTTAGTCTACTCTTATGACTATCTTGACATACCCATGTTTCACAACCATACAACAAATTGGTACGGAGGCTTCCGCGGTTATTTAATGACCGCATTCTCTTCGGGTTTTTGGGGGACAACAGTTTCGCCTGCCTTCAGCAAAGTGGGTAGAAGGGCATTTTTGTACACGGTGATTTTGTATTTTCGTTTCCTTAGACAGGCACTCATTCCTAGATATGCTCCACATGCTAACTACCACTTTCCTTCCAGCATTCGCACGTCTCATTATCTCCTCATCTATCCGTCCATCTTTCGCAAACATCTTACCTAAGTACACAAAATCATCCACTTATTCAATTACTTCACCATTCGCCCTCATCATACAGTTATTCTCCCCATTCTCCTTACCAAAAACTACTACTTTAGTCTTGCATGCATTTACCCTCAATTCCATTCTCTCTGTTGATTCACAAAACTTATCTAGTAGCTTCTATAATACCTGTTGGCTCTCTGAGATATCTGAGATCTGAAAGAAACTACTTCGAGCACAGTAAATATTACATAGACGAGTAAAGTTTTCACCTTCGAGATCTTGAATGGAAATATCCCAATACATCCCGCCTCACACCCTGAAGCAGCGCAATGTTGGAGTGTGGCCTTAGAGCGATCGGGTAGAGGGTGAGTGGTGTTCGGCGGGGGTCGACACAGCGTTCGGTCGCCTGGGGAAATGCTCTCACCGCGGAGGAACGCAAGGTCGGCCGGCGACGCGCCTTGGGCCGCGCGAGGCTCTCGCCTCAGCCACGCCTTTACCGTCCGCTCACCCTCCCCGCCTCCTCCTCCTCGCCCTCCAAAGAGGTTCCGCACTAACGACGCGATATCACAGGCCTCTCATTCACATTTAGTGATGGGGAGGAGGATAGGGAGGGTGACTGCCGGGAATCCGACTTAGTCGGCCTGAACTTCGTAAAATCTCGTCGTTATGCAAAATATTAATATTATTATCTAAGGAATCTTCCAGTTAAAGGTACGTATTATTGAAAGTTGGGTGAAAATCTCCTTATTTTCACCCGTGATGGGCATTATCTTCCTCTATTATTTCTTCATTCATCTCCGCCGATGTCCTACCCATCTTTATCCCGTCCATTCGTCCACGTAGCACTCTCCTAGTTTCTGGTCTGACCGCGTGTTGCCATTTTAACTGCTTTTGGCCTGCGCCAGGCATTCCGGGGAAACATGTACGGTTCTGATTTCAGCTAGGATGAGGGCTTTATGCCTGGTGTGGAATTACCCCGTGCTACACACCTTGGTGGCTTGCACGGTATTTCGTAGTAGTAGATGTGGATAAAACCTATCCTCTTTCTTCCCTTTCCCCGTCCCCTTTTCCCTCAACATCTACATAATATCCTGCGAGCCGCCGCATGTGCGTGTGGTAGGGGGTGTTAGGTCACCAGCCGTGCAAAGATTTAAGTTTTTGGGAGATGAAATGGTGACATGAATTATAGGAGTGTATTTAGTGGAGCTCAATTTTTATTGTGGTCGCTTATTGCTCGCGGAAAGAACGAGTTTTTGTACCTATCTGTTCGGCAGAGTATCTCTCTTATTTTATCGAATATGTCTGGCCTAAAGATGTAGCGAGGAGTCATGATTCTCTGTGTCGTTCTGAAAAATATCAATCTGAATTTCTCAAGCAATCTAAGCCTAGCGTGTAACCTCCGAGGCTCTAGGGGCTCCCACCTTAATCCCTCTAAAAGTTATGAGACACTATATGTACGCTCGTAGAAGTTTTTAACAAAGCGCGCTGCTTTCCATTGTATTTTGTTAATTTTTTTGTTAAATCCTTATGACCAGGGTCACAAATGCTCGCGGCGTATTCGAGGTGTGGCCTAACCAGAGCGAAGTAGCATCTCTCTTTTACTTTTTCATCCGAGGACCTTCCTATTATACGCTTAACAAAAACTAGTTTCTTTAATGCTGCGCCACGTATGTTTTGTATGTGTAATGCCCACGATATATCAGAAGTTAAGGTAATTCCAAGATATTTTACTGTATCTGAAGGTTTTATATTTACTCCACTCACTGTATAGGTATGACATTTTTGTGATGACTTTCGCAGGAAGTGAACTTTGGTGCATTTACTGATATTTAATTCTAACCCCCACTCCTGGCACCACGAATGAATATTGTTTATGTCCAATGATAGAGCTTCAAAGTCTGCATCTTCGCCAATTTTACGGTAGATAACTGTATCGTCTGCATTCATCCCTTTATCACGACCTTGAGCAACCCATCGCCCCGAATTATTCCTTCAAGCCACCTACCCTACGTCCTCCTGATCTCGTACAAGAGTTTCCTATCCTTACTCTCCCTACCTAGTTGTTTCTCTTTTGTCGTCCTCTCCGTCCATCGCACCGTCTCCATCCTCCGCAACACCAGCATCTCTAAAGTCTGCAGTCTAACTAGCCTTCCTTTCTCAAATTCCACGTCTCTGCCCCATACAATGCTACACTCTATGTCAAACTCCTCACCAGCCTCTTCTTTACATCCCTTCCCAAGTTCCCATTCATTAAATCCCTTCTATTCCCACACACTTCCATCGCCTGCGAATTCTCCCACCGTTATGTCTTTGATACTAACTCGTTTTCTTCTTACGTTCTACCCAAGTAATTGAAAGGATCTGCTTGCTCCAGTTCGTGTCCTCCTAATTTAATGACCTGCCTCGCTTTCTCTGTCCGGGAGAATCTAATAATCTCTGTGTTTATGGTTTCTGTTCATTCCATACAATCCGCACTGCTTTTCTAATGCATTTAATAACGCTTGAAATCTCTTCGGAGATTGACTAATCTACGCCCGGTCGTCCGCAAATCCAACTGACTTAAACTGCTGTCCTCCTACTTTCATTTACTTATCTGCCTCTTTCAATTTCCTAAACATACATGTTAAAAATTTAAACGCAAAACATCAAAACTTAAATAAATTTTACAGAATTTTTATATGAAAATGTTCAATGGAAAACCTTATTTTTACAAAATTTTTATCTAAAGGATTATTAAAAAAGCTGGTCTTCATTATAAATATTCTCATTCATTGGTTGTTCAATCCTAAGGTTGGTTGACTGCAGCCCTTCACCGTTCCATACATCTATTGCTATTCGCCTTACCACCTGGTATCTCTTCCTATATAATTTCCTCTTTATTTGGTCCATGAACTTATTCCTGGGTCTTCCTCTGGGGACTTTTCCCTCTATTTTTGCTTCAGTCATGCTCTTCACAAACCCATTGTGTCTCAGGGTGTGTCCAATCCATCTTGTTCTTCTTTTCTGTATGCTGTTCCATGTGGTCCTTTCTTCTTCTACTCTTCTGTACACTTCAAAATTTCTCACTTTGCCCGTCCATTTTATCATCAGCATCCTTCTCCCGCACCAGGTATCGAAGGCTCCTAGTCTGTTCTGGTTAGTTTTTCCAATGGTCAATGCTTTCGATCCATGGAGTGCTGTGCTAGAGTTTAAACTTTCCATAGACTAGTTAAAACAAGGCACTTAATGGCAGAGTTTAAGGCAAAATATTACGAATACCCGGGCCTGATGGAATTACAGCAGGGGCTATTTCCCCATGTGCCATTTATGCATTTGCGAATGATCCATAAATAAGGTTAAATGAAAGTGAGTAAGAATCCTCGTAGTTTTTACATTCGCAGTCCTCTTCCCCTCACGCGATTCTCATATGCGGCATAGAATTAGAGAAACTAGATTTTGTCAAGCGTTTAATAGGAAGGCCCTCGGATGAAAAAGTCGAAGACATATGCTACTTCGCTCTGGTTAGGACTCATCCTCAAATACTCCGCGAGCACTTGGGACCCTGGTCATAAAGCTTTGACCAAAAAATTGATAAAATGTAAAGGAAAGCTGCATGCTTCTTTAAAATTACTACGAACGAACATATAGGGTTTCACAACTATTGGAGGGATTAAAGTGGTAGCCCCTAGAGACTCGGAGGCTACTCGCTACGCTTAGGTTGCTTGAGAAATTCAGAACTGGTGTGTTTTAGAGCGACACAGAGAATATTATTATGACGCCTAACTGATTCTTTAGATCTGACAGAGGCGATATAATAAAAGAGATAAATTGCGGAAAAGATAGGTACCAAAACTCATCCTTTCAGCGCACAATAAGGGACTACAATAAAAACTGAGCTCCACTAAATACACTCCCATAATAAAAGTTACCATTTCACCTCCTAAAAACTTATTCCTTACATTTTTACACGGCTGGTGTCCTAACATCCTCTGCCACACGCCCATGCGGTCGCTCTCAGTGTAGTATGTAGATATAGATTTCTTCATTTTGTCCACAAAACCTCTTCTCCTTCTTTTCTCTGACCGAACATACTCCCCTTCATCAAGGTATTTAGCATCACTTTGCCCCTCATTACCTAATATTACTACCTACTCTGCCTTTCCCTAGTATCCTTCAGAAGTCTCATCTACTCATTCACCTCACAAAGCGCTCCTTTGTTTGTCTTCCTTTCTCTCCGCTGCTCTTTCTTTATTCGCCTCTACTTCCACATTTCAAATGCCTGCAACCTTCTATCGCCCACATCTCTTCTCTTCCACTTTTCTCCAAGTCCAAAAGTAATTATCTAGTTGCAATTTTCTCTCTGGCGTAAATGATTGACTTCCCGTTCTCTCAGGATCAGGAAAGTGGTTGAGGGAAAAATTCGCTAGTATTTTGAGGAAACCAATTTTACTGTGTTTCACCTCATAGGTTGTCGGGACCTATTGAGGAGTGGGTTGTACTCACACATTTGACCAAAATTGGTCCGTTTTGACCCTCCATTGGGTCCGGTGATCCTCACTCCAATGACGTAAGTCGGCAGACCGCACGGCGGCAACCCAAAAAGCGAATCAGAGGGATACCTAATCCCAAATATTTGGGCAACAGGCTCTCTCGGTACGCAGAGATGTGCGGTAGGCTCTAGCGAAAGCGGAGCCGACGGTTACTCGTCTCAGTTGTTTGGGGGAACCAAACTAAAACGAGCACTTCGGGGAGGCGGAGGCCCTTGAGGTCCTTTTGACCTCAATCCGCCTCATTGGTGTCGGTCTCGAAGGGGCAGTGGTTTCGCTAACCTTCCCTACCCATCCTTTCCTCCCACCTCTTCCATTGTCCTCGGTAATAAGCGAAAGCTTGCAAACCGGGGGCAGAAGTTGTAATCCCGCGGCGTGAGCCGAATCGCCTGTGTTTCACCTCGCTCCTCAATATCAAGGATATTTTTGAAACTTTGAAATTATTTACAAATATTTGACAAATTTTAACAAATGAATGAACAAAAGTAAAAAAAAACTTTGACAAATAATATAAAGAAACTTTGAAAGACATGAAAAAAGAACATCTTAGTATATTCCATACTTTAAATGTTTATTGCCAGCCCAGATTTTGACTGCACAGCAATCATTATCAAGGCAATTATATTTGATAATGATTGCTGTGCAGTCGAAACCTTGGTTGACAATAAACATTTAAATTTTAAACAATAAACATCGAACAATTTGTATTGTCGAGTCAGGCTTCAACTGTACAGCAATCATTATATAGGTATAATTGTCTTGATAATGATAACTGCGCAGTCGAAACCTGGGTCGAAAATAAACACTTAAAGCTTAAACAATAAACATCAAACCATGGTAATTACTAATACTAGTAGTAATAATTAGTAGTACCATGAATCAAACAATGTTTATTAGCGAGTCAGGGTTCGACTGCACAGCAATCATTATCAAGGCAATTATACCTAGATAATGATTGTTGTGCAGTCGAAACCTGGGTAGACAATAAATATTTAAAGTTTAAACAATAAACATAAAACTATGTTTATTGGCGAGTCAGGGTTCGACTGCACAGCAATCATCGTCAAGACAATTATACCTAGATAATGATTGTTGTGCAGTCGAAACCTGGGTCTGCAATAATCATGTTAAGTGTAGAATATATAAGATCATTTTTCGTCATGTCTGTGACTATGTTCCACAAAGTTACGCTTTTAATCATTGATATTATTCATGAACTTTGACCTTAAGCGTGCAGAGTCATCCTCAAAATATCAAATTTTGATGGCTGTTAGAGCACCATTGCACGTTCTCGTATTAGTGCCCATTTCTACGATCAATGGCACGAGAGTGAGGCAGCTAATTTGCTTCTTCACCAAGAGTGAAGCCACGAAAAATCAATTATCGAAAAACCCCAGACCCAACAAATCATCTGAGATGTGACAAGGTTGTAAAGCCGTCGGAGCAATATTTATAGATGATCAGGACATTCCGGTTCCATAACATTTTTATCTCGATTATCCATTCCTGCCAGTTCCACTGATTTGGTGATCAAACGTTTGACTGTCTTGTTGACACGCAGTAACCAAATGGGGAGGCTGTAAAAGTACAAAATAATATAAGGACCTCAAGGTCCATTAAATATCCTTGAGTGATCGAATCGCGGGTAGAAAATTCTCCATTTTGATGAACGGCGGAGACCACCCACAGTGTGTGTTTTGACTGATTTTAGTTCGGTTGTCAGCTTCGGAAAATTAGGGATTCATTGGTTAAGTGAATTCGATGCATTGGGCCTTCACTGAAGCACAATATATTTCTTATGTAAATGTTAAAGGTCAAAACAGCGGAGAAATCCCCGCAATGAAGACGAGTTTTAAATACATAGACCATGTGAAGTGGATGTAGGAACCAAAATGGAGGAAAAATAAGATAAAGGTAGCGCGAGCGAGATAGTTCCCTAATCATAATAGAGACCATATTCGACATATACGTTTTAATTTCACCAACTGTGAGACACGGAAATTAAAATTGCATTATTAATGGTGCAATAAAATAGTTATAATTAACAGAAATTGTAAGTAATCAAATGAAAATATATAAATAAGTCTTTAACTTGACGAAAAACGGTCGAGAAGTAGTAGACTGTATTTTGATAAAAAACAAAATTTTGGCAGAATTTAGAAAACTCATGAAAAAATGCTTAAAAATGGGTGAAAAATCGACCTTAAATACTCGGAAATCAAACTTTTAAATCGTATATTCCCTAAATATCAACTGAAATGTGGTAAATGAATTATTGTCTATTAATTCGAGTTAGAGAAAAAATTAAAAAAATATATTTCAAGAAATATGAAGGAAAAACCCTTAAAAAGTTGATAATTCCTGAAAATGTTCGTAAAATCTCATTTTTTGCCAGGTTGGAGTGGAAAGCCTCAGCCCTGCGCAATAATCTTGCGCGTACTTCCTGGTCATAGCAAAAGATTAGGTTTGGAACCCTTCGGGAAACGATTTGCGAGAAATGCCCTTTTTCGAATCATCCTACTTTCCATGTTTCTCCTTCAAAAAGTACAACACTCCAAATAAAACATTTAACAAATCTTTCCCTTAACCTATGCTTATTACTTTGGCTGAAAGTAGTTGGTTGGCATTATTGAAGACAGTCTTTCCGGTGAAATTCTACGTCGTATTTCCTACGTTCAAATTCCATTCCATGCTATAACACTTCAGAGGTATCTAAATGATGGTATTTGTTCTATCCTTTTTCCATCAATTGTGTATTTTCCATTTCAACCAAAATCACCCTCTTCGCACGCGAATGCTTTCCAACCTGTTACTCAAAGAACTCACGAAGGACGGATTGGAATTCCTCTTGTGTCGAGAACGGGGCAATCTGGGGCGGGATTCAGCAAAACTTAAAAGTTTACGAGCGCCAACCTCACTGGGTAGCGGAAACTCTTGTGGTCTCGGATCCAAGACGTATATCTCATTTTCTTATTTTTTTTCGAGGACAAATTAAGTTTCCCATCCATCATAATTTTCCTCCGAGATGATCGCCTCGTCATGGCCGGTCTTTATCTCCCTCCAATCCTTCTTAAATCTATTGCGCGCGCGCGTGGTCACTCGTGAAAAGTCGCGTTCGTGGCTCGATGGCCAATGTCGAACGACTTCCACGGCCCCAAGAAGGAAGGAATCCATTTATGATTCTGCATTGTGGGGGAAAAGATCGCACTCGGGGTAGACCAGTATTGAGGTGATCGGAGCGATTTTTTTAATTCACGGATTTGTGTAAAACTTTGGAAATGCAGTCGTTGTCATGTTAGTAATATCCAAGGCCGTACGATGCCGATTGTATTCTTCCTTCTACATAAGTCGGTAGGATACGGTAGATAAGATCATAAAAATAAAATAAGGGGAATAGATTATGGAACAGAAAGATTTAAAATGTCGTTTTTCCCGCTATCAATAAGAGACCACAGTGGCTGCGTAAAGACTCTGAAGTAGGTGAGTTGTGAGGTTGTGTAGCTGATTTATTCATATGCCCCTTGATGTATGTTTCTAAATCTACCAAGTAGTGCTAGCGCCTGTTTTGCATGTTCCCTACATGTCTCTTGTGTATCGTTTTCATAGCTACATTATAGATTATTTTAGTAGTTTCTGTAGCAATTGTAGCATACCGATAGTGTGGTGCTTGCGGTGAAATCAAATTTCTTCACTATAGTTCTGGTTATTAATGGATCATCTACAGCCAAACACCGTTGCGGTGGCTTGCAGGGTATTAAGTAGTTGTAGATGTAGAAAAATATGGTGAAAATAACACATAGTCATCATTTTTCATAATGTTAGTGGCAGTAGCGACATTGGTAACTATTTAGTGAGTATTTAGTTGGACAGAGTAATATTCATACTTGATTATCTCCTCAGGAGAGAGGCCTTTATCAAGAAATTTCCGTGACAATCAATTTACAACACTCAATTTTTTTCCAAAGATTGCGTCTCAGTTCTAGATGAAATGGGAAGCTTATAAGAAAAGTTAAATAGTAATTGCTCATTGATAAATTGTTCTTTAGAAATACGATTAATGCAAGTGCGTTGTGAAAAGGAGTTACAGAGCAAGCTAGCCGGATGGATTGGCGTCGAAGATAATGAATCGCGGAAATCTGGATAACGGTATGGAATCCCGCTGTAAAACCGTGCCGAAGTCAGTGAAGAAATCGAAGGGCAAACGTGAGGCCGCTCAACCACTGCTAAAACTGGCGTTAGTGAAATTACCTTAACTTCTGATATATCTTGGGGAACAGTAATACAAAACATATGCGGCACAGCATTAGAGAAACTAGGTTTTATCAAGCGTGTAATAGGAAGGCCCACGGATGAAAAAGTAAAAGAGAGATGCTACTTCGCTCTGGTTAGGCCACATCTCGAATACGCCGCGAGCATTTGGGACCCTGGTAATAAGGATCAAACCAAAAAAATTGAAAAATGCAAATAAAAGCAGCACGCGTTGTTAAAACTGCTACGAGCGAACAAATAAGCCTCAGAACTTTTAGAGGGGTTAAGGTGGAAGCCCCTAGAGACTCGGAGGCTACACGCAAGGCTTAGTTTGCTTGAGGAATTCAGAACTGATATTTTTCAGATCGACACAGAGAATATTATCATGACTCCTCACTACATCTCTAGTCCTGACAGAAGCGATAAAATAAGAGAGATACGCTGCCGAACAATAAGGTACAAAAACTCGTTCATTTCGCGCACAATAAGCGACCACAATAAAAACTGAGCTCCATTAATTACACTTCCATTATACAGGTCACCATTTCAACTCCAAAAACCTTATACCTTACATCTTTACACTGCTGATGTTCTAACACCCCCTTCCACACTCCCATGCGGCGGCTCGCAGGGTAGTATGTAGATGTAGATAACTTACTACGTAAGTTACCCCACGGACCGAGGGAAGGGTACGATTTTGGATGACGCCATTTGCTTCACACTACCATGGCTGTACATTTTTTTCACTCTGAGCTATTTAACTATAAATCGATAAGGTGAGCTTGAATCTTCTAAACTACTTCTGAAGATGAATATTCTTTTAGGAGAAGGGAAATTGAAGTACCTTATTTATTTTTAAACAGTGTCGAAGGAGGAAAATGCTATGGGAGAGAATTTTGCCACAAATTTCATCTCATTAAATCTTTTGGTCGCCTTTCCGTAGTAGAAAAGTTCGTCACGTCTAGTTCTACATAACGAGTTTATTATTATTTGTTTTGTATAAAGTAGATATCCATTGCAATTAAATCTCGAGATAGTTTAAGTCTGAAAAAGCTAACTAGCCGAACGCAGCTCTCGCGAAAAATCAAGATAATGTCGCATTGCGAATTTCCATCGCTAAATGAAAAAAATGCGCCCGACGAAACTGAAAGAATTAGGATACCGAGTCCTTTGGCCATAAATACAGACCGAAAACTTTATCAATGCCGTGACATGTTAGTAATTGTGTTGACATTTTTTAGTAATTAATACCAAAAAATTGTCTTAAATAACCTCTCGAATTATGCTCGTAGCGTCTCATAAACGAGTTCAATTACTTACACAGGTCTCTCAACATTAAGTTTCATATACTATGCGGCACAAAGGTATCGTGCTAAAATTAAGGCAATTAGCTTTCATGGAGTTACTGGTTATCATATTTGGCAGGAGAAGGGGAGAATTGGTAGTTAACTGGTGGAGGACTGGGGAACTCGAGTCGAGAATGATGACTTTGAAATGTGGTCTTCCCGTCTTAAAGTTACACGTCTGTTTCCTCGATAGCGAAGTCTTTTACGTAATAAAATATGATATATCAATGCAAATTAACGCGAAAAATATGAATTTTACTTGTTTAATGGCCTCCCACTACTCATCAAGTGTTATTTTATCATTAGTTCTCTTTCTTATCGTAAAAGATAAAACGAAGTAATTTAAATAATTTTTGTTTTGAAATTCCCGCTGGATAATCCATAAAAATTATTAGTTTCCTTCAATGGTAATGTCAGCGACACTTTAAGACGAAAGCAGCAGCAAATTGTTGCAATTTGACATGATGGTCAAATGTACTTTTATCATTTTGCTTAGTACCCAGCCGAATACTTTGATTGCCATGCAAATCGAAGATTGTACATACAACTTGAAGACAAAGTTTCATTCCTGTATTCAATAGTGAGATATAGGTAGGTACATTTTCATGCTACAACATGAGCCGCCCGAGAAGCATATTATTTATTGCTTCAAAGTAAAGTTGAGATGGGAAATCCTTATTTAACCTGATGACAAACTGAGATGGCGGCGTCTTCACTTCACTGGAAATCCCCTAGATGACGCCTCCAGCATACATTTTGAAACTCCTTTATTCGGAAGCTGCGAACCATTCGCTTTCCTTTTTGCTTCCGTGAGTGACCCGCAACACTTGCTTTTCACCCGGGGGGCATCGAATTCCTTCCATCAGGATTTCTCCCGTATAAGCAGATAACTCCCGGACTGCCCTTGTGCGTGGCGGAGAGGCTCTTTTCCTACCTCACTGGCGACGGCCACTCCAGTTCCACCGGGCAAAGGGAAATTAAGTCACCAAACCACGCCTCATCCCCACCCACCCGTCAATTCAAGGCTGCACGCCAAAGACGAAGGGGTGGCGCCAAGTGATCGGAATTTCGCTTTTACACCGCGTACTACAGCTGAAAGTGTCGAACTAAACGAAAAAATATAATGTTTCCTTTGTTCATAGAAATTCCATCATTAAATTATATATATTAAATTATTTTCCCCTGTCCAATGCTCATAAGCTGTCATCATCCTAAGTACTGATTCGTTTCAGCTCTCCTTTCCAGTGCCCTCGAAGCGAACTTTTTCGTACCTTCTTATGCTGTTCTACAGTAATTTGTTGAACGTTGAGTCGGGAAATACCTCGAAAGGTGCAACAAGTGGAATATATTTTGGTGTCTACGAAATGTGAGACATTTTTTAGTAAAAACACAGGGAAACTTTGTAGTTCCATGCGATATAATGGCCATTTTTGCGAAAACTGTTGAAAAAAGGAACTTTGTAGTTTTTCATGCGATATAATTGCCATTTTTTGGACAACTGTTGAAAAAAGGAAAACCCCATAAATTGGATAAAGATACAGGTATCTTACCTCCTCATTTGTTTTAGGAATTAAGTAATTACTGCGATATTTGAAGTTGCATATGCAATAAAACATACTTACGGTAGTTTGAGCGATATTTTTACCCAATCATAATAGAATCCACATCAGATTTTTATTTGTTGTATTTTAGCAGATGTAAGAAGAATGAATTAATTCTTTCATATATATATGGTGCAAAATATCGTTTTGTATGGCTCAAATTCTCAGAGATAAAGTACTTATTCGTGCATGTCTTAATCATGACTCATTTTTTCAAGCCACACGGGGAAAAAGTCTTACAATCAGAAGGTTTTTTTGTCCGGTACTGCTAAATTTGCAGAGATGAGTTATAGATTTACTTGAGAAAATAGTTAAGGAAATATACACGGAACCCACTGTCGTATTTCTGACGAGATTTAGGCGTTATAAAAATTTCATTAAAAAAATATAATCTCTATTGACTGCATACTCGTGCCATTTCTCATGGAAACTGGCTGGTGTTTGTCGTAAGTATCTCGAAAAGTGCCACAAGAGGATTATGTTTTGGTATCTCTGGAAAAAATGGATCAAATCCATTGAATTCTAACGCTAATCAAATCTCCCTTAAAAATAAATTTCATGTCGCTCCATTCTAATTCAAGAGTCTCACGGAAAACATTTACGTACATCTGTAATAAACAACGAAGTCCTGTCTTGGCACGATAATTTTCTCGTATTTTCAACTGTAAATTACATATTGTTAAATTAAAAAAAAAGGTATTCTACCAGTAAGGTAGGTTTTTTAATGTCAGAGAATCTCCTCCTGGTTTTCTACACTTTCAGGGGCCTATCTCCCTTTAGTATATCCTTTTTCACCTTAGCATAGGATTTACCCCTTTTCATCCTGTTCATGAAACCTATTCTCCTTCTTCCTCTTCCCGTTTGCCCAACAGCATTCCCTCTATCACACTCTTGAGCAATCCCTCGCCCCTAATTACATCCTCCAGTCACATACTCTGCCAAATTCCATTAAGATGTTTCCTTTCCTCGCCCACCATCTCAAACACTTCCTCGTTAGTCTTCCTCTCCGCCCACCTCACCTTCTCCATCCTTCTCCACACAAAATCTCAAATGCATTGGTGTTAAATGGTGTATGGAAAAAATACAGGGCAACTAAGTAGTTTTCCATGCAATATAATTACTATTTTCGGGAAAGCTGTTAAAAAAGGAAAATCTATATATTGGATATAGATATAAGTATCTTACCCCCCTATTTGCTTTAGATTTCAGTATTTACTGCGAAATTTGAAGTTAAAGCTGTAATTCCGTAGAAAGGGCGCTACAGTCGGTTCATCTTGCAGAAAAAAGCATTCATTAAAATACATTTGTGAGATTCTCTTAATATTTTGTGGCTGAATTTTGGTTTTAAATAGATAAATCCTATTATCAATGAAAACCGAATTTTAAATCAAGCAAAAATACAGCAGTGTAACATTAGTTACACCGCGAATCAAACAGTCACGATGGAGCATCTCTTAGCCTTCGTTTTGACGTCCCTCAATTTTTAAACTACATGCCAAACTACATCCACTTCGAAAATTGCAGAAAAAGAGATTTGGGAAGAAAAACAGCAATCCGAGAAAAACACCACAAAGAGGTCTCAATGAGAAACATTGAGAGAAACCTCCTTCAACGGTATGGGCTTCTATTGATGTCTGAGTCGAATGGCCAGGAAGATACAATGGAAGCTCGAGCAAATTATTCAGAAAGCAAAACCAGAGCGGAGGATTGAACCGAGAAAACATGTACGCAATCAATTTAAATCCATGGAAAGATTATACAGAGGGAAGGCAGAGAAAGTGAACGAAGATGTGACGATGAGGTGGTAGAAATACGGGTGATTGGAAGAGATGAGGGCTGAGAGTTAATTGCGAAGCCCCGAAGCCTCCGGCATGAGGAAAAGAAGAATTTGAAGCAGTATTCAGTCATTAATACCTCCCATTCATTTCTCCTTCCAATTTTTTGTCCAAAAGTCTGTTTTGAAGAAAGTTTGGGCGTACATTTTTGTTGCTTACATATGAAGTTTACCACTATCCAATGAAGTCGACAAAACACAAGCAACTCATTCTAATCATTTTATGTAGCGCCAATTTCAATTTTGACATTGATTACGGCAATAATTTGCGAATAGCTGCAAATCAAAGATGGGTGGTTGCCCTCAGTCTGTCTCCTTCTCATTGGAGCAAGTCTCAAAACCATCCAGTCGCTCTTGGCATCCCCTTTACGGAGGGCTGTAAGTAGGAATATGCTACCTGAACTGAGCCTGATAGAAATTATGGCGTTGCAGGAACGACAGATATGCAATAAACGAAGGTATGGGACCCATAAGCCATGGCAATCATTCAATAAGTACTGCAGAAACATTCGATAAACCTATTGGTTTCATAACTTATGGCATGGAGTAATGAGCTCCATAAGTAGCCAAGACGGCGGATGCGCAATTAACCGCTATGAGACTTAATTACTTCATAAAAGAGTTGTTTTGAGACCAATGACTGGTTTTTTTTATTCTTAATGACTAATAATGATGTGCATTAGCAATTATTCATGGGCTAAACATTCGTAAATTTTATTCGGCGGTTGGAGATAAGATTAAATATTCGCTATTAACTATTGTAAAATAAGTTATGTAACCAATAGATGTGTTACTGCAACCCGAATATTTGTATGAGATGGATGAGCTTTATGAATCTCATAACTGTTGATTCCATAACTAAATGTTCTTGCAACCGGCCATTAGTCGCTCAAATAGCGCATTGGGACTGGAGCCATACTGTGGGTAAGTTATTACGGTGAAACCGGTATTAAGCGACCACCGACGGTTCCGCTGAAAAATGGTTGTTAAGAGGGGTGGTCGTTCGATATGGGTTCAGTTTCTAGAAACACATATTATGCAAATGAACAGGTGGCTAATTTGGAAAAAAATTGAAAACTCTTAAATCGACGGTTTTGTCAAAACCTATAAAAATGGCGTTGATTTCCTCATAATTAAGTTGCTCCTGGAAAATTTCAGTACAATCAATTTGATGTACACATACAGTGAAGCCTGAATTATGCGACCGCCGACGCGTCCGGTCCCGCTGAAAAATGGTCGTTGAGAGTGGTGGCTTGATAAGTAAGGTCGTTAAGAGAGGTTTCACTGTATCATAAAATGGAAGTTAGCACCTTAATACCATTTTAAATGGACGTTCTTCTTTAGAACGATCAGTTTTAATGTAGTGGTGTCATCCCCAGGTACTTTCAGGTAAAGCAAATACGTTAACGGAGATAGATCGCGTAAATCATGAAGCCATAGAGATTCAAACATCGTGACATCTTTAGGTATGTACCTTCATAGTAACAGGTCCGTTTTTATAAAAAGCTTCTGTAAGAATTGTGTTCCAGTCTCCCAACACTTAGATTAGTGATACGAAACAAAATTCATGATGGAATTAGCAGTCATTTTTACATAATTATTAGATTGTATGGCGTTGTATGAGTCAGAATTGTTGACCCTCACGAAGGAGGACGAGAATTGGCTGCAGGCATTTGAGATGTGGGTGTGGAGAAGGATGGAGAAGGTGAGGTGGACGGAGAAGAAGGCTAACGAGAAAGTGCTTGAGATGGTGGGTGAGGAAAGGAAACATCTTAGGGGAATTCGGCAGATTAGGTAGCTGGAGGATGTAATTATGGAATGAGGATGGATTGGTCAAGAATGTGATAGAGGGAAGGATGCTGGGCAAGCGAGGAAAAGGAAGAAAGAGAATAGGTTTCATGGACAGGATGAAAAAAGGTAGATCGTATGCTGAGGAGAAAAAGGATATACTAGTGGGAGATAGGCCCCTGAAAGTGTAGAAAACTATGAGGAGATTCTCTGTCATTAAACAAAACCTACCTTACCGGTAGAATACTTTTTTTAAACCCATTATACTCCTCACTCAACGTCATTGTATTTTCAAAATTTAATATGAAACGTTCTCTCTTCGATGCATAAGTGATCACCAGGTGAGTTTCACTAACCGAGCAAGAATTTGGACGCTTCTCAACTGGCAAAAGGTGTACGATGATGTCATTTAACCTCTTTTCTTCGCTCTGTTAACGAACCGTGCATTGTTTTAAGATGTTGAGCCCACGGTTCTGCCATTCGTTTCTTGACCAGGACAGCGTGTCCACCGGCCCACGTTGACGCAGTCGCTGACATAGAGCGCACAGTGTCATATGAATCCCTTCAAACTTTCCAAAGAACGCGCCTTTTTTTATGCAGTCCTGCGATAGTAATATTTCACTTTGGATACGGAATGTCTTCATATCTGATTTTATCAGATGCTGCGGTGTGTCTAGAAAGATACTAGAGGAATGATCAATGGCCAGTTGCAGGGGCGACACATATGTATCCTATAAACTTAATGGACCCAAAAGTCATAGCAGTCATTCATCAAGCGTTGCAGAAACATTCCATAGATCTTTTGGTTTAATAACTTATAGCATAGGTAGTCAAGATGGCGGGTGCGCAATGAACCGCTTGGAGATTTATTACTAAATAAAAGAGTTGTTTTGTGACAAATGACCTTACTGACTAATTATAATGTGCATTGGCAATTATTAATGAGCTAAACTTTCAAAAATTTTATCCGGCGCACAGTGGGCCCAAATCGGGAAAAGCTGGCCAAAAATCAAAAGCTGCGTTAAGGTGCTCAAAACGTCAATCTAAAGTATAATTTACCTACTTTGTTCATTTCTGACATTAGTTCAACCGTATCTATTGTATAAATTCAAATTTTGACGCGATACATTGGGGAAAGCCAGATGGAAAAACGTAGGAAAACTATAAAATAATTACAGCAAAAATACAAGATTTCCATATCTACTTCATACGTAATACTTTATAGTGAAGTGACTGTTACTTAAGGAAATTACTTGGAAAAACTAAGTCACGGAACTAAAATCGCGAATTAGTCAGAATACGAAAACATCTCTCTCCTCCGTTTCGTCTCCGTTTTGAGCGATGACAAAATTGTGATACAGTCTGAGAAAATTTAGTCTTTTAATTAAAAGGAACAAGCGTTTGATTTATTTTTTTTCGGCGGAAGATTAAGTGTTGAAATGGTTGTAATTGGATTTCAGCATATTTTTATCAGTTATTCATTGAGAACCGATCGCCATATTTTTCTGGTGTCTATTTTCTTATATTTGCGTGTATCCTTATTTCTGGCTCACAGTACCTACTCCACTAGTTGGCGGATTGGAATAATAGATTCCTTAGCCATAGCCGCACCATATATGGGTATGATAACCTTGTATACTGCGGAAAAAATAGTACCAAACATAGAGTCAAATATATAGCTCCCGGATGATTTTGTAGTAGATGGCCGCTGGTTGAGGTCTTCAGAATGATCGAAAACCCCGAAATCAAATCCTCGTCGGTCCCTAAAAAATTTAACATTACTATCAAATTATTCCACGTAATACCATAGTTACGAAACACAAAATGATATTTTAATAATGCCTCATATCAAAAAGTAACTGGGAACAGGAAAGCAGATAAGTGTGTATGGTGTCAAAATGTAAAGAAGGCATTGTGAAATGCCTTGAATGAAGTAAAGAATACCATTTATTAATTTAAGCTCTCCTAAAGAGGGATTGTCTTCCGATGTGGACCGCGCGCTCGGGTAGGAAGTTGGAAGATGAAGCGTGCCGCGCGACAGATTAATGGCCAGAAGTCGCCAAAGAGCAGATATCCGCAGGATTTTTCTTTTGATTCTTTATGTACGATCATAACAATTTTTAATAGCGCGAAAATTTTTGTGTCGATAAGTGTCGATGGAAAACATTTTTCACACTTTATAAGTAACTTAGGTGAAAAATACAGTGAAAGTTAAAGGCCAATGTTAATGTGCTAAACGATGGAAATTTAATCATAAAAATAAAATTTCTTATATGATGAGGATGTATTTAACAGCGAAATATACTTTGAAAATTTATTCCATTACCCGAAGCTTTAGCCGAATGATACATATTTTAACTACCTAAGACCGTCGCCGCTGACTGCCCTTTCTCCCTGACTTTTGACCGATTGCTGTCGCTTAACAGAGAGCAGAATGAAGCCACTTAGGGATGCAACTTATGGAAGACATAAACCGGAACAATAAAACAACCGTCGAAAATATCTCAGAAAATTTGATTTTTGACCAGCTTTTTCCAATTTGGGCCTACTGTGCGGCGGTGGAAGTTCAGGTAAAGTATTCGTAGCTATTAACAATTGGTAAATAAGTTATGTAACAAGTAAATGTATTCCTGCTATTCGAATATTTTTATGAGATTTATAAATTCATGGTTCTCATTACAATTATTTCCATAGCTAAATGCTCTTGCAAACGGCCATACCTATATTATATATTTTGCGTTCTACTCTTCAGGGTAATATGCTGTGATGCATTTAATGTTTTCGTACATCGTCTCGATATAAAACCTTCATAACTATGCATGTGATATGTCAAAATATTAATCGCAGACTTTGACTTATACTTCTCATGTGTTGCGAAAAGCAAATTAGCCGTGGATATGCAATTTAAATCCGTGCAGAGAGCCGTGAAAAATTTTCTAGCTCGTTGATGGTTTAATTATGGGATATAAATCGCTCATTTTAAACAGAAAATACATATTTCATGTTTTTTCCCTCTTCATGTGTTTATCACCCTTAAGTTTTTGCCCAGTTTTCCAGCTATCTAAAAATGTTCAGTGGGGAAAGAAAACTTATATATTGATTTCTCAAAACCTAAAAAGAAAACAAAACATAGTAATGTTGAGTTGATACAATGAGCAAAGCCCTTATTAATAGGCAAAGGGAGATTATCTAGAAAATAAATAAAAAAGATCTATTAAGATCTATTGATAAACTTAACTAAGATTCGTTGTAGAGAAAATGAAATAAATGACAATAAAGCTGATCATTCTATCAAAAATAGTTCGATACGATAGCATCAAAATGTGAAAATCAAGAACGGTGAGTTAGTGTAAATTTATGTACATAATAATAAGATTCTTAATACTTGGTCATTGATATATTTGACTCACAGCCAACATTTCGACAAATATTTGGCATCTTCATGGCATTGAGCGTAATGTTGAACATAAAATGCCATGTACCAATTAATATGTGTACAACCAAAATATTTAGCGAAACGTTGGTTGTGAGTTAAGCACATTAATGAACAAATATTCAAGAATCTTTTTCTTATCCATATTTATAGGTCGAGAAAGTTATCACTGATTGTAAAGTTATGGCTGACTTTACTTGTTGATTAGTTAAAGACTCCTTACTTTTATTCCCTATACAATAAGAAAAATGAAATATTGGGCTTGGAAGTAAAATCCGATTAACTGGAGTAAAACGCTCAAAATATGGGTACTTATTTGCGTTAGAAATAATAATTACTTCCTTCTCAGGAAAATTAAAAATAAATCTAGGTAAATAATCTTCAAGCAAATAGCTCACAGGTAAAAATATTCCCTGAGAAACTGAAAGATTTTTCTCTATCCAACGCTCGCTTCATGGACAAAAACGAACGAAGACGCCAACCGTTCAACAGCAAACATAAACGGCACAGAAAAAAATATCATCTAATGGATTAGAGTTTAAGCTTCAACAGCTGTCAGATTAGGTATCCCAACTCTAAACATTAACTGATGGCAAGATTTATAAAGAAGACGGCTTTTTGAGCCAAGATTTTTTTTCATTATTTTTTTCATCGAAGCGAGAGAAGTACAAAAAAAGAGTCTCAGGTCATGAAACACGTTTGATGGTCTTCCCTCAACTTCTTAAACTTCTTCTTCAATTATTTTTTTCATCGAAGCGAGAGAAGTACAAAAAAAGTCTCAGGTCATGAAACACGTTTGATGGTCTTCCCTCAACTTCTTGGCTCGAGCGATTAGTGGGATCAGTTCTTAAGGGTGGAAGAGGAGCAAATTAAATATCATTCAATCTTTTCGCCATCCTACCACATGTCATTTACAACGTTCATTTCTCTGAGCCTTGATTTCAGCTCGACCAACGAACACGTAGCATCGTCGATTTGAGGATAATTTCCGCTGGTTGATCACTTTATCCCGTCTTATAACCTCACCATGTGAAAAACTCATCGAGGTTGGCATTGAGTGTGATTTCTTCCACTAATGAAGAATACCCGATCATCCCATTGTGAGGGAGCAGAAAATTCTTAAAGGAAAAATTCATGATATCTAGGAGATAGATCGGCACGTGGGGGAGCGCCTTGGTGACATTGTGCGAAGATCGAATAAAAACTTGGCGGTTCAACCGAAAATAATTTTTAAGTGACATTGTGCGAAGATCGAATAAAAACTTAGCGGTTCAACCGAAAATAATTTTTATTGGTTCAAAACTCTTCGCTTCACCGCAGAATCATCAGTATTATTGTCTGAAGATACCACAGTGTAGCTAAATTAATCAGAGCAAAAAAAACTCATCCAGTGAATTTTAAAAGGTTTTATTTAAGTTCTCCCATATTTTCAATGATTGTAGATGCGTTTCATTCAATTGCGGCAGTTTTTTTGCAAAAATGACTTCAAAACATGTTCCAGAAAATTACCAAACTTAAAATTAATTGATTCAACGTTCATACACTGTTATAACCTAGTGCTAAGGATAGTTTGAAAGATGATGAAATCAATTTCCCCTCAGGTAGCTATTTCATAGCTTGTTTTCAGAGCAACAGTCCTCTGAGTGAGAATTGGGAATTAAAAAGGAGAGTGAAACTGTAACATGGGTTTAAATATTATAATGAAATGTTTTGTTGAAAAAAATTATCCCTTGACCGTTTAATATTTATCAAGTATTCAGAATTGGTACGTAGATAATCAGTTTTATGAATGCAGCATGGGAATTGTTGAATGATTTCAAGATTTATTCATTTTCATCTCAGTACCATAATATTTGCTGCTAGCAACTTGCTTATCTAAGTTGGTCGCTTCATGATGGGGCATGGAAAATGTAAAGTAAAAATAGTTTGAATTCGATGAAACGTCGGCCTCTATAATAAATTAATCCCTGTCTTAAATGAACAGAAAATAATTTGCCTGGAAGAAAATGAACACTCTATATATGGTATCACTTTTCATGAAATCACCTCATGCACTGGTTCTCAATTAGCCGCCAAGGACCACCAGGTATTCATATTCTTCCAATTATGGATACCCACTTCAAATTCATTGCCGTAAAAAATGTTGTGGCAGCAAAAATGATGTCCATATTATACGCTCACGTCGCAAAGAAATTAATTATCCAGTGGAAGCTCGATAGTGACCTAAAAGTAACCATTATACATTAAAATAAGTAAAATCTAATGTTTAGCCTTCTAACACAGAACTAGATCTCATAGGAATGTTCAAAAGCTCTAATAAGAATATTCATATACATATGTAAATATACAGCCATAAAAATGAATATGTTTGAAATATATGATAAGATTTTTTCATAGAATCTTCTCAAGAAAAAATCAACTTCTTCATGACATACAGGCCGTTTTTTTATTTCTTTTGCAAATTTTATATTTCTCTCTCTGCCTTGCCCTCATCATTTGGTAGCGAAAGAAATGACTTCGGACTCTAGTAGAGATTTTCATAGATATACAGCTATTTCGTTCCTCCCGTTCCTTAACTCCGGAGACGGTCGCTTTTTCCGAAAGTTAATGACAATTACTCCTCAGGATTCTGTTTTTTCCCAATCATTTCCATCAAGCTGGGACCCATCACAACAGGTCCGTATAAACACTATGTTTATGATGCCCATTTTAAATACAATCAATGCTGTTTTTTTTTCTTTTTTTTCAATAAATATTTTTTCAATAAATTTTTCAATAAATATTTAAATAAATAAAATTCAATAAAAACTTTTTTTCAATAAATATTTTCAGTATCAAAGTCAACTTTATTTTTTTGGGTTTAATTCTAGTAAAAATGTACTCTTAGATGAGGAACATACGTTAAAAAAAGGAAGCAATTAATGCTGCACGTTAGTAATTAAATAAATAACGCGTCTTGACGTCTCTGTATTCATATAATGACAAAGTATTCCACATTATCACAGCTAACACGGATGTTTACATGGCAAAAGTGTGCAAATTGATTGATTTCACACCTAGAAAATAGTATCTCATTTATTTATGGCCCATTCCATTTAATTCCAACAAAATCAAAGAACTGCAAGCTGTCTCAAAGCCTAGATAAAAAAAATATTATAGTGATTACAATCATACATTTTGCTTCAATTATATTTTCATGTACTATATTAAGTCCTTTTTATTTTAGTAAGTGGTTTCAATAGTTTCAATAATAACTTATATACCCATTATTTGTAAAAGTAGGTGTTTTTTTCCTACAGTTGCTGAACCAATGAATGCTCTTTATTTCACGACGACTGGGTCTATAGATGAAATCATATTTCATCATATTTTATCAACCACTGTGTGTTTGTACTGATTGATCAAACTATCTCAGGAATCTCTTCTAAAAACTAAAATATTTGTCAAAGTCCTTTCGTGATTTTAGAGGATACAGAGAAAGGAGCCGCGATATAGTTAGTAGACCAAGAGTTACTAGCTAGCTTCTTAACTGTCGATCTAGCCGTGCACTAATTGGCTGGAACCCTCATGTGCAATAATTGATTCCATAAAATTCCTGTTTTCCTAAGAGGCGAGTCATTACGCATGATACCCGCGTCAGAGATTTTAAAAGGAAATCCATGTAATACAACGACTTGAAACTGAATTCAGAACTGCATTTCATTGAAAACGAATATTTAAAAAAATAATTTGATTTAGTTAAAATTATACAATATTATTATCAATTCTGACCCAGGTTTCAACATCTTCACCTGTCGTTTTTAAGGTACAATAAATGTCAGAATCTAGATCGAATGATAGGTTGATAGGTCTAAACCTGGAACTAAATAAATGACAAGCACTGAGGAAATTTTGTGAATTATTTTCCAATCCTCCATCCCTCCATGTGGTTCCTCCAAGTCTAGTTTGACAGCCTGATACGTGTAATTATTTTATTTTGTAATTACGGAAGACTTGAGAGGGATTATAGTCGACTTTTGCCTTCTTGAATTATCCTCTGCTATAACTGGTGGTTTCAGGCGTACTTCAACTTTATGGAATTTGATAACATAACGATGATAACCTGTGACTTCGTTATTCCACATATTTTTATACCCGGGTTGTTTCAAATAAAAATATGTAGAATAATGAAGTTACAAGTCATCATCATTATCATCTGCTTGTAAAAGTAAACGTATCCGTCAGTCAAGTCCCCATTCCTTGAAGTCCCGGAGATCCAATCTGGGATAGTCTTCACCGGGAGGCGGACCATGGTGTCATTATTATCAAGTAAATTGACCATTTCCTAGTGGCCTAGTCTGGCGATAGCTCTGATAGCAAACGGTAATCGTCACAGTTTATTTTTGATCAGACGGCTTTCCATGACGACGAATTGGTTCAACGGCTTGAATTCGTTCATCACGCTCATAACTTTGTCATTTTTTTATTTTGTCCGTCCATTTTATCTTCAGCATCCTCCTGCAGCTCTTAAGAATCGAAAGTTTCCCGTCTGTTCTGGTCAGCTTTTCCAATGGTCCAAGTTTCCGATCCATAGAGTGCTACGCTCCATACGAATATTTTTACATGCTGTTCTCTGGTTTTTAGTCCTACCTTTTTTGAGAACAGTAGTTGTCTTTTTCCCATGAACACCTTCTTAGCCAGGGCTACTCTCCGCTTGATGTCCGTTGTACGTATTCCGTCCCACGTGGTAGTACTTCCGAGATACGTGAAGGAATCTACTTGTTTCAATTTCTATACCCGGGTTGTTTCAAATCAAAATAAGTGGAATAACAGAGTTACAAGTAGTCATCATTATCCTCTGCTAGAAAAACTTAAGGCACTCGTGAATCATCTCTTCATTCCTTGGATCCCCGAGAAATAAATCTGAGATAGTCTTCACCGGGAAGCGAACCATGGTGTCATTATCAAGTAAATTGACCGATGTAATTGACCATTACTTAACGGTCCAATCTAGCGATAACTCTGATAACATATGGTGGCCGTCAGATATTTTACATTTGATCGCGACGGCTTTCCACAAAAACGAATTGGTTCGACATTGACTTGAATTCGTTCCTCACGCCCATTACTGAGGCCATCTACGCCATTAAGAATTGATGGGTTCTTATAGGAAAATAATCACCTTGAATACGCCGCGAGCATTTGGGACCCTGGTCATAAAGATTTAACCAAAAAAATTAACAAAATACAAAGAAAAGCAGCACGCTTCGTTAAAAACTGCTACGAACGAACATATAGTGTTACGCAACTGTTAGAGGGATTAAGGTGGGAGACCCTAGAGACTCGGAGGCTACACGCTTGGTTTAGGCTGCTTGAGATATTCCGAACTGGTGTGTTTCAGAGCGACACAGAGAATATTATCATGACGCCTCACAACATTTCGAGGTCTGACAGAAGCGATAAAATAAGAGAGATACTCTGCCGAATAGATAGGTACAAACACTCGTTCTTGCCGCGCACAATAAGCGACCACAATAAAAACTGAGCTCCTCTGAATATACTCCCATTGTGCATGTCACCATTTCACGTCCAAAAATTTTACATATTTACACGGCTCGTGACCTACCACGCCCAACCACACGTCCATATGGCGCCTTGCTGGGTAATATGTAGATGTAGATGAAGTTTCACTGGATAAATGGAGAGAGTGGAGAGCAACGGTCTACTTTTTCATGAAAGGTGTCAAGGGCTCAAAGTTTCGAGTCATCTCTGGAACTGTGGAACTGCAAGCGTAATACCCTCAACATAACACCCCATCAGAAGGATCAGTACTCCACGGAACAGTATCCGCCGCCGAGGGAATTTGAACCCGGAATAAGATGTCAAGGGTACGCCCTGCACAGCCATTACAGCACGACTTACGATTATCTACTGCTAACGGCTGCGCCGCAAATAACGCAGAATTGGTTATCCCAGCCTCCTCTGAGTTCGAAACTATATTCTCCAATATAGAGGGCTAGCCGGAGACTTCTAGTGGAAATAACTCTTTAAGTTTTGCATCCCAGGAAGAAAAACGCTTGGAATAGAAGATTTATTCCTTTCCACTATAAATATTTCTCTTCAACTAGAAAATTTACGGAAGCATAATACCAGAGTACCAGAAGAGAAAAATCAGATTGAATGGGGAATGCATTTTTTCGGACTCGATTCAGTTTACGTCCGCCAGGCGTCTGACAGGCGCAGCAATCTACATTTGAACTTCTCTCTGCATAGCCACAAAATAGGCATCGGGATTCCCCTGAAAAATGTCCGCCACTGCCGGGATACGAGCCCGGGAATCGAGATGGGAAAGCAGCACGACAATCACCATATGGACATGATGTCTTTAAGGTAATTAGCTATGGAGTCGGATATCATTTATTATAGAATTCAATATATGTGGTCTCATTTCAATGAAAAATATCTCAATTTTCCATCGATAACAAAATATCAGCCCGATATCAATATATATTCTTTCACATATCCCAAGTAAACTTAAATAAAAAATTGGATTCTCATATGGTCTCTAATATGCATTACTCAGGAGTAATCGCACTCATTCTACTAAAAAAGATGAAGCTTTGAGTTATGTAATAATAAAGAAATGAGCTGTTACGGCCTGAATCATATAATAAAGGTGAAACTACAAAAGCCGAAATCAAATACCTATAGTTTTTTTGGATAAAAGAGTCTTTTGGATTTACTACGTTATAATTACTATTTCAGCAACAGTTTCGCCTGGCTATTCTCCCGACTTCGTCAGGCTTTCTGAGACAACACTATGCCGTGGCTGAGCACACATCACCACCCGTTTGGAGACACGGACTCTACACTGGTCCCCACGGTGCTGGTGCCCGCTACCCAGGCGCTGCCGACCCCCACTCCTGCCCTAATTACTCATATTGTCACCACTGAGATTGGATTGAATGCTTGTGTAAGCATTAACTGAAATCGTACATTTCCTTTCCTATCTTTTGATGGAAAATCTTACGGCAACGAAAAATCTGACGACATCTCTTGAAATTTAGTAATAATAAAAACGATATTTTCAATTAATGTCCTTTGTAATTGAGAAACATATTTTCTCCTTTCATTTGCGGCAACACATCAAAATTTATTAAAATAAATGAACACATTTGGGATATGTTATGATACCTTACATCGCGGGAACAACTGAACGCATCGGTAAAATGATGAAGAAGCATAACATCATTACAATATTTAGCACTACCTCCAAAGTTCATGATTATCTTCGAGGAGCTGAAGATCCATTATCTCCCACAACGTTCGAAGGCATATACGAAATTTTCTGTAGTTGCGGAAAATCATATATTGCCCAGACAAAGAGGGCCATAGTATGCAGACTAAAGAAACATGAATCGGCTATCCGAAAGAAAGATTGGTATAACTCGGGCGTGGCTGAGCACACACTTTTAGTAGAAGGTCATAGTATAGACATTAAGAGAGCGAAAGTTTTATGTAAAGAAAGCAGCTACTATCCACGGGTCATCAGTGAAGCCATTGAAATAGAAAAAAGGCCAAACAACTTAAACAGAGAGGATGGCCACAAATTCCCTCATACGTGGAAAAGACGTTTGCATAATTCAAGTATAAAAAACTCTGTTACATAATAACCACAGTTTGCTTATTTATTTATGATTGTTGTCTCAGAAAGCCTGACGAAGCCGGCAGAATAGCCAGGCGAAACTATTGCTGAAATAGTAATTATAACGCAGTAAGTCCTAAAGACACTTTTATCCAAATTAAAATGAACTGCGAGAATCTACGAAAAAAGTACCTTTAGTTTTTTTTGCAAGGTTTTTTGTTTTTGAGGCTTTTGAGAACTTATTATATTGGAGTTCTGCGTTTACTCCGTATTTTGCGGACGTTGGTCAATCTCCGCCTATACCTCCGCATTGAAACAGTTAAGCGAGCGATGTCTGGCACGCGTCCCCGCATAACGGCTTCAACCTTGCCCGTTTAAATTCATCTTATAATTATTTCTTATGCTGGATCTAGTCTACCTTTCTATTTCCCGGAGCGAAGGGCGCATGGGTGTGGCCCATGTAGGGATGGGGTAAAGGGGGATGCAGTCAGGTGATCGGGTGGAGGATGGGCGTGGCAAGGGGAAGGACGAATAATAGGCACTAATAGAGAAGGGGAGGGGGGTGCCACTGGATCTCGCACGAGTACAGTTATAACTTAGCTCTCTTCCTGGATGGAGCGGAAGTCAGTTGACGGATGCGAATAGCACGAAAATTATTTTTTACTTTTTAGTGTGCACTTTGTTGTACAATAAAACCTTTTTCTTTAAGAGGTCCGTTATAACTATACTTTATTATAAAAAGGTTTTTTTGAGCCTCTCCTGTCTCTATGGGTTAACTCTTGTCAACGAAATCACCGATGACATAGAGCTCCAAAATTTTTCCCATTGACCCATTTTGGGAGGCAAGACAGTAATAAACACCGACACACACTAAACAACTAGGCCTTCAATTAAAGTTTTATTTTAGTTTGAGCCGTTTGTCTGGGTCAAATCTTACAAACGAAATTAATCCAACTATCCGGTAACTTAGATCTCTGAATTTTCTTACATAGACTCACTTCCGGAGACAATACAGGAATCCAATGACCATCATTGTAAATTCAATCCTAAGATTGATTGCCTGCAAGCCTCCAATTGTGTCTCAGGATGTGTCCAAACCATCTTGTTCTTATTTTCTCTATGGTGTTCCATATGGTCCTTCCCTCTTCTACTCTTCTGTACACTTACTGTCATCTTATTCTGTTCGTCCATTTTATCTTCAGCATCCTCCTCCAGCACCAGGTTTCGAAGGCTTATAGTCTCTTCTGGTCAGCTTTTCCAATGGTTCCATGCTTCCGATCCTTAGAGTACCACGCTCCACACGAATGTTTTCGCATACTGTTTCCTGGTTTGTAGTCTTATTTTCTTTGAGCACAACAGTGGTTTTTTTTCCCATGAACGCCTTCTTAGCTTGAGCTATTCTCTGCATGATGTCCGAATCCATTTATACTGGCACCTATTAATTCACTTCGTGTTTACATTCTTGAGTTGAACCGTCCATGACGGCGCCCTTGTAGTCCAATAGGGAGACGTTCTCCTCGTTTGTTGCCCTCGTACGCGGATTTGTAAGGAAGGAGGGTCATCGGAATCCTGCTCTTATAAAAGTTGTCTACTACAAGTGGTTACCGAAAGAAAAAGTTCGTTAGAGTGAAATCGCTGTATCATTTAGGCAAGATTACGCCTAAGGTTTTCCGTAGTATTCACCCAAAAGTTGTTTATAACTGTTATGTTTAATTCTAATCGTGTTACTGATTTTTAAAACCTGCTTTGAACGCAGGCCGTATATTTATACCACTTTGGTTAGTGAAGCTCTCCATATTAAGGTATTTGGAGGCGCTGGAGGCTAACAACTAAATTTACTCGCAGTTTTTCAATCCAATTTTCTGGCAGTTTTTTATCCTTCTGCCCGTCTTTTTTCCTTTTACTCATGAAAACCTTCAGTCGTCAAATAATCTAGCGGCAAATTCTCTAATCAGTTAGTATTTAGAGAGAGAGAGAGTGAGAGAGAGGCTGAAATGGCTTAAGTTAATTCAAGACAGTTCTATTTTCCGTTCATATTTTACAAGTTCCTTGGTAAATTTGTGGTCTTCCATTTTTTAGAGAAATGTTTTTTAATTTATAAAAAAATTATTGTAAATGTTACCATTAAATTCCCCATTCATACTTTTCTTAGAAGGGCATTTTGATGGAAAAAAGCGATAGTAAGAAGTGGATAAAGAAGAAAATAATACAACTATAATATGAGCATTTATGCTAGACATGAGAATGACAAATTAAGCGAACAAATATGAAGAGAGTGGATCGATCAGAAGTTTCAAGATCTTTAATCAGAAAGATTGAAAGTAAGCTGAGTGAGACTTTCACGAAGTGGCACACGGACATTCAGGAATACCGAACGGAGAAAATTCAATTCGATGGGTTCTGCGAGCAACATCCTGGTAATAAGTTTAGCGCCAAGGAGTTGAAGGAGGTGAAAGAGTTCTATAGGCTTTATAGGCTGTTTTAATTCGCTGGCAAGTAGATGGCAGAGTTGTGCACACTCCCGCATGGAATGACTTTCACGAAGTGGCACACGGACATTCAGGAATACCGAACGGAGAAAATTCAATTCGATGGGTTCTGCGAGCAATTGCAAGGCCTTTAAAAAATAAGGGAAATAAGTTTAAATAGCACCAGGATTCTTCCAAACATTATTCAAATGTAAGGGTTTAATTTTTTTGAACAGAAAGTTGAGGGGTACAATAATCAGTAGAAGTCGGGGACCGCTGATTTTGAGACTCGTCCAAGGGTAGTTTTCACCGTGAAGGGGAGTGAAAGGGTTGGTCGTGTTAACTTCAGCAATTATCTTTGAAGACCAGGGGGCGTTAATAATATACGAAGTGATTGCTAAAACAATACACCGATCGGATTTCAGGGCAACGAAACAGAAAAATATCTTCCTTTACCGAGGATATGCCGGCAAACTTCTTTAAGGCAAGGGAATAATCAGATATGCCAAAAAATATGGAAGAGAGATGTTTCTAAAGGTGTTCGCGAAAGAGGAAATCCTCAATGAAAAGGTGGAAATAAATAACAAAATTTCGTATGATTAATTTTGAAGACACAGAGAGAATGGAATTGAGGGTAAATGCGTGCAAGACTAAAGTAGCAGTTTTTGATAAGGAAAATGGGGAGAATAACTGTATGATGAGGGCGAATGGTGAAGTAATTGAACAAGTAGATGATTTTGTGTACTTAGGTAAGATGTTTGCGAAAGATGGACGGATGGATGAGGAGAGAAAGAGACGCGCAAATGCTGGAAGGAAAGTGGTAGGTAGCATGTGGAGCATATCAACGAATGAGTGCCTGTGTAAGGAAGCAAAAGTCGCCGTGTACATAAGTGTATCTCTCCCCACTTTGTCGTATGGTAGTGAAACATGGGTATGTAAGGATAGACATAAGAGTAGACTTAACGCCGTGGGTACCAGTTATCTGAGGAGTGTTTGCGGCAAAAGTAGGATGGAAAGGGGCAGGAACGAGTGGGTAACAAATGAATGTGGTTAGACGCTCTAGTAATGGACATATACGAAAGGAGTGTACTTTGGTTTGACCATGTTGAGAGAATGGATGAGAGTCGAATAACGAAACAGATATATAAGAGTGAAATGAATGATGCGAGAGGTGGAGGTAGGGTAGGAAAGTCGTGGTTGAGGAAATTCTTAGGAGAAGAAAATTAGGAGTGTTAAAAACAGGAGGGCGAGTATGAAGCAGTGTATGGGGGTTAATGAGGCACAATAGGTTTTGAAGGATAGGTCAGTATGAAGGAAATTATTGAAGCAGAGTTAGGAGTACAAATATGTATTTATGAGTGTAACTTTGTGACTGTGCCTACCCCGGAAGGGAAGGGCGTGATTGATATACATGTATGTAGTTTTGAAGACGACTCAGTCACTTTCAATCTTTCTTGATAAAGAACTTGAAAGTTGTGATCTAGTCAATCTCTCCGTGTTTGTTCGCTTTATTGTGTCACTCTCATATAAGCAGGAATATTTTTTTAAATAATGTTTTATTGTTCTCTTCTTCGTCCACTCACTACTACCGCTTTTTCCCATCGAAAAGCCCTTCTAAGTATGAATGGCTTTTTACTGTTTTCATGTCACTTTGAGACTGTTATTAAGTGAAATATAATCTGTTCAAATTATGATTAATTATACAACTCATCTGTAATTACATGATGAGAGATGATTATGACTAATAATATGCTTACTTTACTTTAGCCATTTAGCCTCTTTAGCTATAGGAGTTTACTTTAGCCATTTTAGCCTCACTCTTTTATCACCAACTGATCAGAGTATTTGCCACTAGATCGTTAGGTGATTGAAGGTTTTCATCCGAGAACCTTTCTATTATATGCTTAAAAAATCATAGTTTCTTTAATGCTGTGCCGCAGATGTTTTGTACGTGTGATCCCCACGATATATCAGACGTTAAGGCAATACCACGCTGAAAAAGGGAAAAAAAGTATGCTTCACTTTTTTTAATAAAGAAAGTTTTAAGAAGAATTAATTGAAAATTGTAATTATAATGGCACAGAAACTGTGTATTCATGACCTTCATGAATATAATGATAAAATACCGATAAATGCATATGTTTGATGAATGAAACTCGACAAACTCTATTTATGCCGTTCGACGAAAACGCGTGGCAGGCTGAAAGTATTTTTTGGGAGATTATCAAAAGTATCACAGTGAGTAAAAAACTAATTTTGACAAACAATTGAGTAAACATACCAACTACATAATATAATATTTAACTAAGGTAGCTATAAACAAATTACTGTAACGAATCAAATGGTACCATGAGAGATTCTCCCAGTGATTCGAACTAAGCCCCCGGCAAACCAGATTCCTGGCTTCGCCATCAGAGCGACATCCAATTTCTAATGAGATCTTCTCGTAAAAATGTATAATACGTCGTTATGTTTAAGCATATCTCATAATTCTCTTATCTTAAAGAGGTTTTCCGGCATATCCTTGGTAGAGGAAGATATTTTTCCATTTTATTGCCCTCAAATCGAATAATAACCGTGGAAAAATACGAGGCTTATTTTCAATATGGATTCTATCAATTGTGTTTAGGTGGAATCGAATTGGTATTTTAGATAAAAGACATCTCTGATGAGATATTCTCGTAAAAATATACAATATGTACCGACAACGCAAAGCCATTCTGTATCACATGGAAAACGGCCCCTATTTTTGTAAAATATCTTGGAATATAGCGCGACAAGTAACCAAAATTTTGGGGTCGTTATAAAAAGGAAACATTTTTCTTTTATTTGAGGCTAATAATTTAAAATGCCTTACAAACTAGCTCGAACCACATTTAAGACCGTGAAAAATGGATAGATCCTCAAACTAGAAAAGTATATCAATTGTAAACTTTACACCTTCGGGCGTCACTTCGTGGGAGAATTTTATATTCGAATCCATATTGAAAATAAGCCTAGTAGTATTCCACATTTATTTCAATTTTATAATTATTACTTTCAACTCATTCTTCTTAAAACTTATTTGATAAAAAAAGTGAAATATTGTCTCTAATACGACAAAAATATCTCTTACTCAACCTACCCTAATATTGTTTGATACTTTGGTTACATACATAGGACTCGATAATGGCAGTATGGTAAAAGACCTTTACTCATGTAATAAATTTATCACTCTTAACTCCAACGCTGTTATGTTCGTAAGAAAAATCCCTCGTCATCATGCTTCAGCATATCTGATAATTCTCTTTTCTTAAAGAGGTTTTCCGGCATATCCTCGGTAGAGGAAGATATTTTTCCATTTTATTGCCCTAAAATTCTATAATAACTGTGGAAAAATATAAGGCTTATTTTCAATATGGACTCTATCAATTACGTTTAGGCGGAATCGAAGTGATATTTTAGGAAAAAGATCTCACGAAAGCAGTCTGCCTCTCTCGGCGTTATCAAACGGTCTGAGGGTGATGACAAATCTCCCCTGGGCGACCAACCGTGTCTGTTTTCTCAATCGACTGGGAAGCAGCCAATCCCTCTCCTCCTCCTCCTGGCCTTGACTACATGAACCAACCGAGCCGATACTTGATCTGGGCGTGAGTTTGATCCGGTTGAGGAAGTCCCCTTAAACTACATGACCTGGAATGCGCGGCGTTCCACTGCGGAGAAAAGCATTTGTAGCAAGGAATTTTTAGTTGACGAAATAACAGAAAATAAAAGACTTAAGGTATGGTTATCTGGGGAGCATGCTGACGGAAGATTGGAAGAGTGAGATGAAGTCAATAATAGAGAGAGGAGAAAGGGAGCTTTTGATAGGAAGAGAAAGGTGTTATGCAGCGGTATGGTGCTAGAACTGAGGAAAAGACTGGTGAAATGTTGTGTGGAGTTTTATGTTGTATGGATGCGAAACGTGGACCTTGGGAAGATGAGAGTAGGATAGGGTCAATGCTTTTGAGATGTGGGTGAGGAGGAGGCTAGAGAGTGAAATGGGTGAATAGAGTGCATCGAGATCTACATAATACCCTGCGAGCCGCCGTATGGGCGTGTGGAAGGGGGTGTTAGGTCACCAGCCGTGTAAAGGTGTAAGTTATTTGGAGATGACATGGTAACATGAATTATACGAGTGTATTTAGTGGAGCTTAATGTTTATTGTGGTCGCTTATTGTTCGCGGAAATAACGAGTTTTTGCACCTATCTGTTCGGCAGTGTCTCTCTCTCATTTTATCGCACCTGTCAGACCGAGAGATGTAGTGAGGAGTCATGATAATATTCTCTGTGTCGCTCTGATACACCAGTTATGAATTTCTCAAGCAACCTAAGCCTAGCGTGTAGCCTTCGAGTCTCTATGGGCTCCCACTTTAATCCTTATAAAAGTTGTGAAACACTATATGTACACTCGTGGCAGTTTTTAACGAAGTTGCGCTACTTTCCTTTGTATTTTATTAATTTTTTAATAAATTAATTACTTAAAAAATGAGGAGGTGCTGGGAAGAGTTAGGGAGGAAAGAATACTACTTAAATCAATACAGAACAGAAAGGGAAACTGGGCATATTTCAAGAGAGAAGGAGATTTTAACTTCAGCAGTCGAGGGAACAGTGGAGGGAGAAAAGAGAAGAGGAATAAGAAGGCTGAAAATGACAAAGGAGGTGAAGATAAAAAGAAGTTACAAGAAAAACATGGAAGAGGCCTGGGACAGGTCGAATTGGAGGCATCTTTGGTGTTTGGAACCTGCCTGTAGGCAGAATACCAGTTGATGATGATGATGAAAGGCATAAACGTGTGGTGAGGAGAAACAATCAGCGTGCCGCGCGTTTTAGTTGATTTTAAATGAATGTAAAACTGCATTGAAAATCCCTATGACTGACTAGAAACGCAACACTAACAGAATTATTGCACTGAAAAAAATCAGAAGGAACAAGTCGCCCAGAAAATATACACTTTCTCGGCAAATTTTCCATATGAATTTGTTGTGCCCAGGGAAGATTTTTACTATCTAACGGGAAATCAAGATTAACAGAGGTGTATGAAAACACTTGTCTGTCACTGCAATCGTAAATTTTGCAGACGAATCCCTGAAAACTTCTAATCTTGTCTAAATATCTTTGATTTACCTAACTTCTGATACTATGTGGGGAACACACATACGAAACATATGCGGAACAGCATTAAAGAAACTAGGAATATTTAACCGTATGGTAGAGAGGTCCTCGGATGAAAAAGTAGAAGAGAGATGCTACTTCGCTCTGCTTAGGCCACACCTCGAATTTGCTATGGGCATTTGGGACCCTGGTCATAAATATTTAACCAAAAAATTAATAAAATACAAAGAAAAGCAGCACGCTTCGTTAAAAACTGCTACAGGCCAACATATAGTGTTTCACAACCTTTCGAGGGGTTAAGGTGGGAGCCCATCAGGACTCAAGAGGCTTAGGTTGCTTGAGAAATTTAGAACTGATGTATTTCAGAGCGACACAGAGAATATTATCATGACACCTCACCACATCTCTAGGTCTGACAGAAGCGATGAAATAAAGAGAGATTCATTGCCGAACATATATGTACAAAAACTCGTTCTTTCCGCGCACAATAAGCGACCACAATAAAAACTGAGCTCCTCTAAATACACTCCAATAATACATGTCACCATTTCACCTCCCAAAAACTCACACCTTTGCACGGCTGGTGACCTGACCCCTTGCCGCAATAAAAACTGACCTCCACTAAATACACTCCCATTATACACGTCACCATTTCACCTCCCAAAAACCTTATCCCTTACTTTTTTACGCGGCTGGCGTCCTAACACCCCCTACCACACGCCCATGCGGTGGTTCCCAGGGTAGAAAGTAGATTTAGATGTAGAAACCTTTACACCCGAGAGAACATTTATGACGACAGAATTAGACAACAATTTTGCGCCCGGTCATGATGGAGGCGACCGGACGGTACGAGTATTTATCGCTGTGTGCACACTCAGCGTTACATACAATAACAAAGTCGTGTTTCTGAACAATTGAGCGTGGGTGACTGCTTAGCATATTATAAGGATAATTTGTAGATTGTACCGTTGTTAATAAATTTATTTATTTTTTATTTTAATTGGGGAAATTATTCATCTACTTGGTTATTATCTTGTTTCGAAACAGGAAACAATGTCATTGATCGCATATCCGTGCATAATAGTTCTCAGGAGAATACTTTAAAAAGCATGAAAAATGAAATTAAACTAAAGTAATTTCTTTTCGGGTTTGTGTCCGATTAATTAGTTTAAAATCAAAACATCGAAGCTGAGGATGAACCATTAACTCGGACTCAAATCCGAGAAGAGTTTACTTCAATTATTCACCTGGAGAAAATTAAGTCCAACATGAAATAAAACTAGTTTTACCACTGAATTCACTGAAAAGTTGGATTTCACCAGCATAGAATTTCTATTTCAAAATTAAAACCTCTGTACGGTTTCATTCCTCCATTTGCAAACGATTGAAGGCGGAAATATGCACAGCTTGGCTGCCAGATCGCTTGAAAAATCGAACTCGTTCGCTCTAATGCCTACCAGATCTACGCAATCACAATCGATTTTATCATGTACCAGTGGATGACATCTAATCCGGCTGATTGCTCGGAGAAAGTTACCGAAAGCCCCTTTCTGCGACGGCTATGGCGTCAGAAATCTCAACATGTAGCTTAAGCAGGGTCAGTCGATTCGATATATCCATAACTCTATTGATATGGGTCTTCGCCGGCATTTCCACCATACGGCCGCCATTGATGTGCTTACTGAGCACGTACCGCCATCGAACACCCAAGAAAATCTGCGGATATGCGGCGCGAGCCATCATTTCGAACACAAATGCACTGACATATAATCAAAACAGTTGAGTATAAGAATAGTATCGATATTAAACAACCTAGGGTCCAAGGTGATTGCAGTGACATTTGTTTGGGTACAGAATTGTGGTAAGTTTCTATTTTTGCTTTCATCAGTTACATCTATTGATATATGTGGAAAAACCGCATCATACCGATTTCATTATTTTGCTGCTAAGTTCTATTTTAACACGCACCCATATGGCTCATGGCATATGTTTTTCAATGATTTGATTGAGAATGTACAGATTTTCTCTTAAATGCGATATAATAAATTTCTTATCCTTATAGTCGATGCTAACGATACTTATGAGTGCAATACCTGAAAACATATTTTGAAACGATTTCCTCTAAATTTCGTAAACCGCCCGAAGACTGGCCACAAAGTTTAAGGAAATGACAACAAATTAAAATAATGCAATTACTGTATCAGTTCCATTACTGCCTTTGTGATAAATAAACAGATAAACTTAGGTGAAATATGGGAGGAGAATAATTGTCGACTAATTTTAAAATAAATATAACATGTTTCACAATGATCTATGGTTACCGTTTCACTAACCTGCGAAGGAACTCCGACTACTCATATGACGTATCGCTCAAGGTATGATCTTTATTCACAAAGAGTAATCTTGTTACAATCTTAGGTGGGGCTCGAATAAGGGAAGAGAAAAGGCTAAAGCAGAACGGTTTTAACATAAAAATTACAACTGGGTAAAGACAGGGGGAGAAATTAAGATCAAGCCTAACCAGGTATGCTACTACAGTGCCCCTCGTCATCTCAATACGAGTACTCTCAGGTTACAAGGATTTCTCTTTCGCCATTTATCCATGACCAACTTTAAAATTGTGATTTCAAATTTAAAATTTGCAACAGAACGATTGAATGTACGCTTATTAAGTTTGGACTCATAATGTACTGATTTCAAGTTTATCAGTTTCTCATGGAAATAAGCATTACTTTAATCCACTCCCGAAACAGGATGATGTGCATCCATTGATGTGATGACTTGATACCTTTGATAACCTGGCTATTAATAGGAGAATCATTGTATGTAGAAAGAGTCAGATAATTATCGGCATCAAGGCCCTATATTAGTAGTGTTCGCGATGCGTGAGCATCTCAAGCCATGAGACGTTTTTGCAAAAGTAAAAAAATATGCTCTCAGCATGGACCTAGATGTCAAACAATATACTAATTTACTTATTTACTCCCACACTCCCGAAAACAGCATAACAAAGGCCTTTAACATCGGATGATTAATAATTAACAATAGACGAACAATAACACTCATGTCCTGTGTGGTGAAAAACCACCCAGGCGGGACTCGAACCCGCGACCCTCGGACAGGCAAGCAAGGACTTAACCCCGCCGACATCGGGACCGACAATACATCACTATAATATATAATTATTGCGTCCATGATATATAATTAACTGAAAATTTAGATGTTTACATCCACAGAAAATAAATGGATTTATTTCTTAGTAAAGATAAGATTGATGACGGAAGATCAAAGGAATGTAAATCTTTTCAGTGGCCAATTAACTCTTCCTCTACAAACATGCTCACCTCATTAAAAATAAAGGTACACAAAGGTACTCACTGATTAAATCATCAGCTATAATTATCTGCAAGAAATAGCATTTATTTAGCAGCAATAAATCGACCCACGTTACTTCTCATACTAATTAATCATCCAAAAGAGGTAAAAAACAATTCTGGCCGAACAGTAATGTTACTCTGATTTCATAACTGCCCTAGTTTAAATGCTTTTAAACGACCTCATAAATGAATTTTATAGTTTATTCATTAGTTTTTAAGACTTACCCCTGTTAATCTCGATGAAACAAACAAGACCTCAATTTAACTCTATTAAACATCACGCAACCAAGTAGGTGGTGTCATGCAACATCTCAATGCTATTGTGTAATTTAGATAATTATATTACACCCATTTTGCCATCCGGACGTCAGAGAAGTAATCCATCTATTTATTTTCAGTGAATCCTCGGTAATACATGATTGCGGGATTGAAATTCATTCTTAACGAAAAGGGATGGCTTTTTTTACTTCTTTACGGCTTCGCATCGACACAAATATTTTTAATTTCAATCATGAACGGCAAATTTACCTTAGCTTCACTAGAGAGCATCCACCTAATTCGATTTTGTGAGAGTTAACCCAATTCATAATTAAGGAGGATTGCTTAATTAAAACTCTGAAGGTCGTGAGCATTTAGAAAACGACCACTTGTTTCGTCTTGACCCCGCGCCGAGTTCGAATGGAAGTTGTTACTCAAGGCATTCCGCCTGGAATTGAGTCATTAACACTTGGGAGTAACAGAAGGGAGAGTTCCGCTGAGCAGATGTCTGGCATGAATTACTTTTAGATTAAGGTGGCCGTAAATTATAGTTTTCCATCATCCAATATCTTTTGGTGCTGCAGAGGGTAACTCTTTGACCTTCCTTTGGCTCAAAAGACGTGGATGAATAAGCTGCCCTTAACTCCTTTTATTTCTAGTAGCAGTAGCAGGGATATTAGAGAACATATTTACTCTACCAATAAAGTTGAACGTATTGGTTTCGTTTGAAAGATACCATTCAAATCCACAAGACAAGGATTAAAAACGGCTTCCAACCGCAACATTCTGTTCTGTATGTACTTGGAGGAGGCCATAGGAGAAGCACAAGAAACTGGACTGCTAGGAATAAAGATAAACGGAGAAGAAATAAATATGTTCCACTTTGGAGATGATATCGCAGTCACAGGTGGAAATCACGATGGTCTTCAAAGGTTACTAAACGTAATGTGAATAAATTCTCCAAGAATGCAAGATGAAAATGAATAAAACGAAGACTAAAATCCTAGTATGCGGAAGAGAGAAGCTGAATGTAAAAGTCACCCTGAGAGGAGAAAAATTAGAGCAAGTGGATTCCTTCACCTGTCTCGGCGGTATCAACATGTGGGACGGTAGAAGTACGATGGACATCAAGGGGAGAATAGCCCAAGCTAATAAGGCGTTCATGGGAAAAATTGAACTACTGTGTTCAAAGAAGATACGACTATAAACCAGGAAAGAGTATGTGAAAACCTTCGTGTGGAGTGTTGCACTCTATGGACCGGAAACATGGGCTATTGGAAAAGCTCATCAATAAAGACTAGAAGCCTTCGAAACTTGGTTCTGGAGGACGATACTAAAGATGAAATGGACGGATAAAATAAGAAATGATGAAGTGCACAGAAGAGTAGAAGAGAAAAGAACCATATGGATTGGACACACCCTGAGACACAATGGGTTGGTGAAGAACATAATCGAAGACAAAATAGAGAAAAAAGCCTTATGAATAAGTTTATGGAACAAATAAAGAGGAAAGTACATAGGAGGAGATACCAGGAGGTAAGGGAACTAGCATTAGAGAGGGAAGGGTGGAGAGCTGCAGTCAATCAACCTTAGGATCGAACGACCGATGATGATAACCGTGAATTTTGTCGAAAAGAATCTTGCTAAGAGAGTAGATTCTAACACTTGAATTGTCTTCTAATGACATTCAAGGCACAAGAGCTTTCAAAAACTTGTTTTTTTTAAGAAATATAATATGCAACACGTCCAAATGACTTATTGATATGCAATCTGAAGCTTTATTTTGATAAAATAAAAAGGGAAAATTATTTTCGCTGAAAATTAAAGTCTATGTGAATTTGTTCCATGTCCCCCCCCCCTCCACTTACGTGTCCTCTCACGGGTTTTCCAGATTCCTAGCCCTAATGCCATCCCTTACTTCTCCCCTGGTTTTCCCTCCTCACCTCCTCCTCCTACCTTCTACCAAATATGGTAAAGACTTGTAAAACCCCATATGATATATACTTCTGAAAAATGTTTTTGAGTTTGTACCTGATAATGACACCGCTGTGTTGAAACATGTTCTACCAGGAAAATAAATCAGTGGAAGGAAAACAAGTTACTTCTTCATTTGTCTAAGTGAATACTTTGTACGAAATGAATCTTCTTGAATGACCAAAGATGACTGGGATAAAACTTAGAAAATTTATTCGACGACTAAAAATAAAATCCACCAGTATTAGTGTCAGGCCACTAATTGTCAAAATTTTCTAGGAGTATGGAGGTTCAGTATCAGGCTCCATCTTCTGATACGGCTGGGGTGGTAAGCGTTGAGTGACATCGGAAAGTGAAGAGAAACTACTGTTACTACTGAATCTAAAGATGTGCCCTGATGTAGGACGCTGCCGAAGTCCTCCCTCAAATGTGATGATAAAATTTATATTTTCAGAGGAAGATATATCTTGTTACTGTTCAACAATGGATATTATTCACTCCATTTACTGGCGTTTTGCAAATTTTACTTCGTTTCCTAAGTGCTCTGGGGGCTTCTTTTTACAAGTGTATGAATTTTACATTTGTATACCTGCCCGAAAAAGTAGAAATTAACGTCCAGTGTAGGCGAATGAAAAAAATTTGATAATAAAGGGAAGATTAATGACTTAAGATTGAAGTATTTTTTACAAGCATAGTGGTTAGGAGATTCTTTATTTTTGGAGTATTGACAATTTAATTTTTAGCTGAGAGTCAAAAAAATGCAAATTTGGCTATTTTTCTAAAAGATAAGGCAGATTTGATTAAAAATGTGCTTATTCATAACTGAAAATGGATTTCTGCGTAGTCATGCCCGAAACCACCGAGTTTATACAAGTTTCAAACAGGGAGCGCAACAGCATCATTGTTTGTTCAATTCGTAGATTGGTTGACGGCAGCCCTCCACCCTTCCCTATCTAATACGAAGCGCGTTACTCCTCAAATCGAAGAATTAAACCTAAGGTTCAGGATACCATCGCTAATCTATTCCAAAGCGCGACGTGCATTTGTCATGGCTACGACACGACGCAGAGTGGCGGGCATTATTCAAAAGAATTCAGCCGGCACAACTGCTGGAGTGACAGATAACTGATAGCTTACACGGGGAAGATGTCAGGGGTAATATATTTCCCCCTGATCTTGAATGAACTGTGGTCATTGCTTACGGGAAGGGAAAAAAATTCCTGAGGACTTCGGATCGTTACTATGCGAACATGCCTCGTTATTGATCCTATGACTGATTTTTATAGCGTATATATCCTTGTTACTCGGGAATTTTTTTCCGCCTCTGAGAAGAAACTATATTTGTAGCGCATATGTAGTTTTCTTCGAACAGTTGGCCATTATATTCTAGTTGTCCTAGAAGATGGAGCATTTTAATGACTATAGTATTGTATACGAGGAAAATGACCTAATTGTTACAGATGGAGAATTTATTTGGCAAAGAAGATTGTCACAAGTTGGATTAAATCGATGCCGAGAATGTGGTGTAAAAATCTTGCAAATGTGTTTTTGGAGAGTTTAATATGGTGCGCAGAGTTTTATGGTGCGGAAACGTGTACTCCAAGGAAAAATACTGGGACCTTGCTCTGGGTGTTTGAGATGTGGGTGCGGAGAAGAATGGAGAAACTGTGATGACTGAAAAGGAAGATGAACTAGGAAACGCATGGCATAGTGGAAATGGAGGGGAAACTTATGGAGATTAGGAGAAGGCAGAAAAGGTGCTTAGAACAGATAATTAGGGGTGAAAGGATGCTGAAGTTCCATTATTGAGGGAATGACGTTGAGTGATTGGTGGAGGGAGAGAATTAGAATAGAGATTGTCTATGAAAAAAAGGACGTATTTCTAACACTTATACCTATGTCGTAAAAAAACTAACAGTGTGTAGTTTGTGTGTTTTCTCAACTATCTTTGAAAATTAATCCTATTGTCACCGCAGTAGGTTCTTGGGTGTCACAAAAAACCTTCCGTTTTGAAGGAGTTTAAACGCGCAGCGAGAAAAAAGTTGAAGACTTATTTAGATATTTTCATTTAATTACTTACCATTTCTGTCATGTAAAACAATATTATTGCACCATTAATTATCCAATACTTAATCCGTGTGTCTCACAGCTGGTGAAATCAAAACGTATAACTCGAATATGGTCTCTATTATGACTAGGGAACTATCTCGCTCGGACCACCTTAAGAGAAAAATTTATGAAATATGATTATTTCACTTGTATGACTGCCTGTAAAGTGCAATACAACGCGTTATCAGATTCACTAAAATGCGACTACCTTAAAAAGTTGGTTAAATGTGCGCTCAATTATCCACGATTACAGCTCAAATCGTCTTATAGGGTTACGATTCATTCCCCGGCGTGCGCCATTTCCTTCATCAAAGACTTGAACGCTCCCTTTCATCGTCCCGGTGGTTTGGAGCGTCGGCATGAGGAAGTTTCTTGGGCCGAAAGTGTTTTGATCCGAAATCTGCGATCGCTCACGGCCTCGCGGTGTCGATAGTGAAACCGTTTCCTTCGACCGTCACGCCCTCGATCCTTTCGACCCATCGACCGTAAAACTCTTCTCACCCCTCTCTCGATTATTTAATAATCCTCCGTGCGGTGGGATAACTTCTCGATGTCATCACGGACAGTCAGCAACCTGAATAAGATAACATTTTTTACGGCTCGCCATTCCAACTCCACCTCTCTCTATATTTTTATGCTGTTTTGATTCCTCATAATTCCTTTAACTTACATATCTGAGTATTTATATAGAATATTCCATTCTCTATCTTTCTCGGTTACTATATTTTTTACACATCCATTCTCTAAAAAGCTGACCAGGACAGACTCCGATCCCATCGAAGGGAGAAATATAGGTTTAATCTTTTACGAAAGTTTGATGAAGACTTTTTTGTCCAGACGTTCAAAATATTTTGCCAAACTAATATGGTAGAACGATCACAGGAATAAGATTAAGGAAATAGACTGCAGAACCGATAGATTTAAGATGTCTTTTTTTCCACGTACAATAAGGGACCATGATAGGTGTGATAAATCAGTTCTAGGATACTGACAAGGTTAAATAGGTTTTTTCAGTAGTGCTCAGTATCTTAACATGAATTGTAGATTCTAACTTCGATTGCAATCTCTGACATGATATATTTCTGCATGTCTTAGTACCTTGTAGTGCTATTTATTTGTCGCATTGAAGATACTAACCAGTAGTTATATCTTGAGTAGTATGCTGCATGGTAGCATGTTCTTCTACGTATCACTCTCCTGGTTTGTGGTCTGACTGCGTACCGTTGTCCTGACTGCTTTTGGCCTGCTCCTGGCATTCGGGGGAACGTACGCGGTTTTGATTTGAACTGGGATGAGTGCCGTATGCCTGGTGTGGAATCACCCCGTGCCACACACCATAGTGGTGGCTTGCACGGTATTTCGTAGATGTAGATTTAGACTAGAAGCCTTCAAAACCTGGTGCTGGAGGAGGATGCTTAAGGTTAATTGGAAGGACAAAATAAGAAATGATGATGTGCACAGAAGAGATGAAAAGGAAAGGACCATATGGAACACCATTGAAAAAAGAAGAACTAGATGGATTGGACACAACCCTGAAGCACAATGGGTGAGTGAAGAACATAATTGGAGACAAAATAGAGGGAAAAGTCCCCAGGGGAAGACCCAGGAATAAGTTCATGGACCAAATAAAGAGGAAAGTACATAGGAAGAGATACCAGGAGGTAAGGGAATTTGCATTAGAGAGGGAAGGTTGGAGGGCTTCGGTCAACCATTCTTAGGATTGAACGATCCATGATGATCTCTAAATATTGATTTAGCGCGGTTGATAGATTCCGATCCCTTACTCCATAGCTTTATTTAATTTTTTTTCTTTCCAGGTCTTCCTTAACCTACCCATAAGTCAGTGCCTGTCTTATGTCTGTCTGTCCATGCGATCTGCGTCATCCACCCTTTGTATCACTCAAACCGCAGAAAGTTGTAAGACACTATATGTACGTTCATAGCAGTTTTTAACGGAACGCGCTGATTTCCTTGTATTTTATTAATTATTTTGGCTAAATCTTTATGACCAGGGTCCCAAATGCTCGCGGTGTATTCGAGATGTGGCCTAACCAGAGCGAAGTAGCATCTCTCTTAGACTTTTTCATCCGAGGACCTTCATATTATGTGTTTAACAAAACTTAGTTTTTTAATGCTTTGCCGCAAATGCTTTGTATGTTTATATACGACAATGCATTTAACATTTTAAATTGTGTTCGGGTATAAATTTGCAACAATATGACAATACGATATAAGCAATAATATATATTGTACGAATAAAATAGCAATAAAATGCACCTTTATTATTTGTATGGCTATTTAATCACTACATCATGTATTATTTTTTTAAAATTATGCGAACAAGTAATAATGAGTTAAAGATGTAGTAACCACAGACGCACTGACTCACTCTAATGATATCCTCTCCTCATCCATCAATAGTGTGACATCAGCTATGTGTAGAAACCTTTGGGATATCGGCTCCCTTTTATTCCTGCTTTTAACCCTTCCTTTGTTTCACTTGCTGCTCGGCGAATCGACGATAAATGCGACGGACTGCGACCACGATGTCCCAGCATTCCTGATTCCCTCGTCCACATCCAAGTCTCCTTCATGCCCTCTGCCCACGGTTTTGGACGTACTCTCTCAAGCAAACCGCCGCCACTGCGTTCAGCTAGATAAGAATTCCTCCTGTGACGCCGAGCATCAATTACGTCACGGCGTTTTCGGTCGTTCTCAACAACACCCCACTCCCTGCATTGGTCACGCTCCGTCACGCTAGAGGAAACTCCGCGAAAGTGACGTCACACTGCACCCGCCAGTGCCCATAACCACTTTAAAGGGATTTCTCGCCTCAGTTGGATGGAAATAAACCTTTTGTTTTTTTTTGGCTGCCTCGTCACCCGTGAGACACTTGAAAGACGCATCTCATGACACATAAAACTGAAATTGGATTTAGATCGTAACTCGTGTATTGCAATGACATAATAATTGAAATATAATACATAGCGATACCGTAGGTATTTTGGAATTCTCTAAGCCAACTACAGTATGCTTTCATCTTCGCCATTTGCCAGAGGACATATCTTTGATTATTTTAGAATGGTATAATATGACTATTTTAGCTTTGTTCAAATGTATTTTATCTCTATTTTTAATGCATTCAAATTATTTTGAGTTGGAGGATAGTTTCAAGCCTACTCGGAGTAATTTATTGATATCAGGGATAGAAGAATTTACTCTGCAATTCCACATGGTAAAAGATTTATTCTCGACCGGAAAACGGTTTGGTAGTCAATTTTATTTGGAGAAATCGGAACTCCCCAAGCATGCTACCTGATAGACTACTTTGTTCAGTAATATTAGAGACATTTTATGCGCTCTCTCCATTTCATTAGTGCTTCAATCTCTATTCCAAGTAAATCAAACCGGTTTCCGGTCGAGAATAAATCTTTTACCATGTGGAATTTCAGAGTTAAATCTTCTATCCCTGATATATTTTGAGTTTTTAAATTAAAACAAGATCGTTTCATCAAGATATAGGATTATTGTTTATATAATCCCTCACTCACGTTTGGGCGTCGATCTGAGAATAGTTTAACCTCTGTTAAAGACAATATTAGTTTAAAGCCATTTTTGATGCAATGATTGTGCTCGGCATTTCCTAGATAATGCAGCTGCATTTTTTTTCTGGCATTGCATAGCATTCCCAATGAGTAAACTGAAGGCAGGATGAAATTTTTTTCAATGCACTTGCTCATTCAAATCTGACGCAGTTTTCATGGCTCTTTTTCGTTTCCCGATAAATGGAAACGCATATAAGCTATTTACTCATAAAATCTATTTTATTTCATCATCATGAAATAGTAGTCTTATTAAGAATTCAATTACTTTTGCCAAGCATGCTACCTGATAGACCACTTTGTTCAGTAATATTAGAGACATTTTATGCGCTCTCTCCATTCATTAGTGCATCAATCTCCATTCCAAGTAAATCAATGAGGGGGCGGGGAGTTCCAAGTAAATCAATGAGGGGCGGGGAGTTCCGATTTCTTCAAATAAAATTGACTACCACAGAGAAAATTCAAAATGCTAAATCCTAGTTAGTACCGGGGTAAAAATTTATACCGAGATGAAAATTTCTTTGCCTTCAGATTTACTTTACGACATTCATTATATGTTTTAAGATAATCGTAGCCTATCATTCGGCATTTAGTGAGTGAATATGTGTACTTAATAGCCATGAATATACATTATGGGTTTAGATATTTAGAATTGTTGCCTAGGCTACGTGTTGTCTAAATTTCCACTTTTAGCTCACCCAGTCCTTGGCGCCACTTAGAAAAAAGTATTTTCAGTTGACTCGTAAATGGCCGTTGTTAATTGTTGTTAACATGAGACTGGTTGATATTCAATAACGATCGAGGAGATGTGAATTACTAGATGTTTTATAATTATTATTAATATAATAAATAGTACGGAAATTTAATAATAATGTAATATTATTATTAAATTTCGTAAATAATAATTTAATATTATTATTAAATTTCCGTACAGCGATATTCACGAAGTACTAAGAAGTTAATTAAGCAATTATGTAATTACATTTTGGAGAGGAACTAAACATATCTGTAGACCGGACGATATTCGAAAAGTGTGTGTTATTACATCCCGCGTATGGTACTACATTTTTATCCACTGAATTATGGTTACTTGTAAGTAAAACCAGTGAGACGTGTTTATTTACAATCTGTCGACCGTATTTACATTTGAACTGCCGTCTTTCATCACTAGGCAGCACCACGATCCAAAAAGTTGTCTGTTTACGGAATTCTAGACAACAGTTTTAAGCGACGAGCCGACAATCCATATTATATATTCATGTTAAAAGCAATGATTGTTGACACGGTACCCGTATATAACTTTTTGGTTCTTTTCGTGCACTATAAACATCCGAGCTTCCAATTTGGGGCTTGGGTAAGATACACAGAATTGTCTGGTTCGTCAGGATTTGCATTTTGCATCATTAACCCTTTCGCTGCGGTCAAACTGCAGAGACGTTCCAGCCCTTGTGCGGTGAAAAAGTGAACGGTACCAATCCTACGTCGGCAAAAAGTATGCCTCTCGTTGTACCTGCAACTCAATAGTCACTCAAGATCCCGGGATGTGATTAGTACAATGTATAACAATGAACTTGGTGAATGGCATTCGTGGAAAAAGAGAAAGTTCAATAGCGTGGTTAGGAACAACCACTTGCCAACGGAACGTATGAGCTACGTTCACAGCAGTCAACTGGGCGAACGTAGCTACTACGTTCACAGCAGCGAAAGGGTTAAGTTCTATCATTATTCGAATTCATTCAGTCATATATAGAATATAAGTATTTCAATTCACTAACACTGATACTTTAGAAATGGATCAAACCGAGATATAGGTTAATAAAGGTTGAGACTCGGGAAAAATATTTGTTAAATCACTGTGTACCTCAATGTTTTTTGGAGAATGCATAATTTTTTGGAAATCTGCACAATAATCTAATAAATTTCGCTTCTCTTTTTCTTATGTTCCTTTTTTTCTTATATTTTTTCTTATATTTTTCCTATATCATCATCCTTCAAAGGTGATTATTGCCGTCTGCCCACCAAAAATATATTATCTTTCAAGGTGAAATATTTCAGTCCATGTCCAACTTGATAGCGGGAAAATTTCAACGGACCCATTTCAAAATGCTTTGGGGTTAAACGATACCAAGACGAGTACTGTGCTCGTTCTAAAATTGGAACCTTGAAAACAATATTGGTATTCCGGCACTCAATATCTCCACAAAATCACTCTGAAATGGCGTATGATGGATTTATTACTCCACCCACCGTGCTGTGACAGGGGAGCAATATAGAATTTGGCCATTATTCATTCATCGGTTATCGTGATGAATAGCGCCATACCCAACTTTCCTGCAGCGAGCAGCGAGAGAATGATGGGAGATCGTTTTCGTGGTGGCAGCGATATATTTCCCGTGAGGTCCTTTCGGTCCCATTTACTGATGACAACGCGAAAACAGTTGAGAGATGCTACCCTAGTAGCAATTGATATCCATACAATATCCGTAGAAGGTTACCAATATCCATAAAGTGTTATATCTAAAAGTAATATTGTGATGATGTTGTAATGATATTAATCTACCGACAATATTTTAATATTGAAATTCAAATTAACTTTTAAAAGTTATTTTAAAATTCAATATCACATATTTCAATATACATAATACCTTTCAAAGATATTTTAATTACAATATTAAAATATCTCTTTCTAAGTGGCATTTGATATTTTTTTAAAATATTCTATAGTTACTTGTTTATTTACATTACTTGTTGTAAAATGCTTAGGAAAAAAACTACTTAAGCTGTTTAACTTTGGGTGTTGAGATTAAGTAGAAAATAAATATATTTATGGTTATATAAATGTATCTAAATTACTAAATTTATTTTCCTATTGCGACAGAATGAGACTGAATTTTTTTTCCAATTTTTGCAATGAAATGAACCATTTAAAATTTACCATGCCAGTTTTTATTGACTTTGTCAGTGAAATTGATATTTGCAATCAGGATTCAACCATACTAATTGTGCATTTATTTGCTTTAGGTACTTATAATGTTTCCTGTCAAACTCTTTAGAATGGAGTGTGAAATACATTTTCATTCACCAACTTGAATATGTATTTTACTCTCATTGTAAAGAATTAGGCTTGAAAAATTAAGCACAGCCATTACATGCTCAATTAGTATGGTTGAGTCCTAATAGCAAATTCACCTAAGAGAAGGAGGGACACCCCTTCCTAGTTAATGTCTTAGATAGATTTTATATGGATAGCAACTTTGGATATTGTTTGGATATCCACACTATATTATTAGATGAAAATTAGATATTTGGTAATATCCAAGTTGGATATTACATGAATGGTATTTGGCGGCAACTTCGGATATTGTGTGGATATCTACACAATATTCTTGGATGAAAATTGGATATCGTTTGGATATCATAGTTGGATGTTACAGATATTGTATGGATATTAATTGCTACTAGGGTAGCTTTTATTCTGGAAAACAGATAGGATATTCTATAAACACATTGATATGATATCCTAAAATGACATTAGCAAAACTTTTAGTTTTTTTTTTAATGAAGGATGGGTACAAAAATATTTGTGTGGTGTTTTAAATATCCAGACTTAATATATAGGAGAAGCGGGCCGATCTGCTGACTCGAGACTGGCCCTCTGTCCCAAAGGTTTCGGTTCGAACTCCCAAGTTGTGGGCATTGTTAGTTCCATGAATATACTTAATGGGTTTAAATGTTTGGAATTGTTGCCTAGGATACGTGTTGCCTAAATTTCCCCATTTAGTTCACCCAGTCCTTGGCGCCATTTAGAAAAATGTATTTTCAGTTGAATCGTAAATGGCCGTTGTTAATTGTTGTAAACGTGAGAAAGTGTGTAATTACATACCACGTATGGTACTACATTTTGATCCACTGCGTTATGATTACTGGGAAGTAAAACCGGTAAGACGTGTTTAATTACAATCTATCGATTGTATTTACATTTGAACTGCAAACTTTCATTACTAGGCGGCGCCACAATCCAAAAAGTTGTATGTTTACGGAATTCTAGAGAACATTTTTTGGCGACGAGTCAACAATCCATAATGTACATTCATAGTTAGTTCAATACCGAACTCAAATTAAGTGCCATGTACAGAGCTGGTTAAGTGTAGTATGCCTTCCATCAAGTATCTTGATAAGCTCTGGGTAATTTGTAGCCTTCCCTCATGAGATGTTAATGTTGGCACCATCTCTCGCTCTCTTTCACCAGTTCTCTCCATCTTACCTCCTTTTCTCGAAATATTTCACCATCATTGATGAGCAGCATAAAAAACTCCAATTTTCGGTCGCACCTCTTAGGAATCACCACTTATTGCGAGCTTTTTCTTGGTTTCAGTTTAGCCCGTTACTCATCTATTCAACCCGGTTTGGTGGTCATATATGGTTATCCTACCGTCTGGCTGTATTGCTTTAGGGTAGTGTGAGCGAAATATCATTTCGACTAGAAATCAATGAATTCGGTCTCATTTTAAAAAACAATATCTCACCCTTCCAAAAATACCTAAGTATTAGCCTCATACCGAAATACTTTCCGAAATTTTTCGCGAAAAATATCCGTCCTTTTACAAGGAAAATGGTACGTGTATGCATGCCAGAGTGATTTTTCTTAAAAAAATTTTAATTTATAACTCCTATATCTCGTAAAATTTAAGTATTTTCTCAACTAATATTGAAACTAATTAGTAAAGTTAATGCAGTATTTTTTTCAGTATCGTAAAAAAATCTTCCGTTGTGAGGGAGATTAAAACATACTGCGTGAATAAATGAGTCAAGTTAAAGACCTGTAGATATTTTTATTTAATCATTCAGAATTTCAGACGCATTATAGTATATTTTTGTACCTTTAATAATGCAATATTTAATTCACTTTTCCGACAGCTGCTGAAATCAAAACGTATAATTCGAATATCTACCTTAAGTATTGGAGGGGCTAGGATGAATCAAAACAAGTTATGTAATAGATAATACACAGATTGGGCCAAAGAATTACTCAATAAATATCCAATTTTCCCCTTTAGAACAAAGTCAGTCATTCCCTGAGGGAATGCGTCGCGCAGTTAACGCTGATCTTCAACATCCCAGCAGGATTAACTAAGCCTATCACTACAACTAAATCAACGCTGTCTCACACATGAAGATACATCTTGAAGTATTGGGAGCATTCATGGTCTACATTTAAGGGGTAAGATGATAATGACAGCACTAAGATTGGGCAAGTAAAACGGTATTCTTCTATTAGTTATGATTATAACAGAAACAACAACTGCAATTTTCAACAAAATATTTTAACGAGTACAACGCGTTTCAGCTCACAAAGTCATCATCAGGTACAAGACTTACTCAGGTCTTGTACTTGATAATGCATCTGTGAGCTGAAGCGCCTTGTACTCATTAAAATATCCTTGGGAAAAGTACATTTGTTGTTTCTGTTAATATATGACGAATTTCCACGATATCTCGCCTGAATCTGTTGAAATTCTTAGGTTAGTATTTAAGATTATCAACTTAACTATCAATCATCTGAGAATTGATTTAACAATCTATCATCTGAGGAAGTAATTTTATCGTGGCTTTTCGCTTGAGGTGAAGCACACAAAGCGCTCCATCATTTAAATTTGGTCCCTTTGAAATGCATTTAAACGTATCGGTGTCATCAGTGAAATTATACATATTTGAAGCTTTCAACTAGAGAGTCCCACAAGTGTCGACATCCGACAAACGAACTGAGCAAATATCAATCTCATTTGGTGAAATTAGCATTTTGTTGGATTTGCATGGGGAGTCAAGTGGATTTATTACGATAAAATCGGCTCTTTTATGATGCAACATGGTTGGTTTCACGGCACATCACTGCGTAAAATTCTCTTTCACTCTCAAGAGCCCACGAAGAGCATCATGACATTGAGTTTTTGCTGTATCCTGTTCAGACTGGCAAATCAAAATGATTTTAAATATGCTGGTTAATTTTATTTCGGCAAGCGCATGCTTGAATTCTAAAGGCCGATTTGGGCGTAGTTTTTATTTTCTTTTACGACTCATAAGGGATTCAACACTTAAAAAATGAAACAATCAAACAACAATAAAACGATCACGGCTATAGTTTGACGTGAATAGAGTGAGAAACATAGATTCGAAGCATAGTACAGTATGAGTTCATTTTATTCGGGTTTTTCCCGCGTCGATTCATATATAAGACAGAAAACGTAATGTGCCCATGAAGAGAACCGTGGAAGCCGAAATACAGGAGAAGGCAAAGGCATACGCTCTCTTACCATACGTCGCCGGGACTTCACAGAGGATCGCAAGAGTTCTCGCCAAGCACGACGTCTTGACGAGATTCAAAAGTGGTAAGAAGACCACTGACCTCCTTCGAACCGAAAAAGATAGCCACCCGTCTGACATTTACAAAGGAGTGTGCGAAGTAACGTGTAGCTGCGGAAAATCATACATCGGCCAAACATCGAGATCCCTGAAATGGATGAACACCAAAGGGCGACCGAAAAGAAACATTTTCACCATTCCGCGGCGGCAGATCACGCCTGGTCAGAACCCGGCCACGCCATAAACTTTGAAAATTGTAAGAGCATAGCCAGAGAAAATAAATATTACCCTCGGCTAATACGAGAGGCGATTGAAATGGCCAAAAACATAGAAAATTTCAACAGGGAAGATGGTTATCTCTCCTCAACGTTCAAACGTCTTTTCCTACAATTAATTTCAAAGGTCCAGCCGGCCAATCAACGTGCGCCTGACTAGCTCAAGCGTTAGTTATATTAAAATGAGCAAGAATCTCTGCGGCTCATTCAGGACCTGACGACGCTAGCTGTAACGTTAGCGAAACTTTTTTTTTCGTTAATATGAATCAACGTGGGAAAAACCCGAATGAACTGAACTCAACAAATCACCACAGAAGCCACCGTACCATAGTACAGTATATTCTCATGGGGGAGTTTCTTTACGACAGATAGAGCTTCTTATTCCAAAAAACTCTAATAATAATTATTTTTTATATATCAATCATAATTTGATATTTTCATTTTTTAGAAATAACGTGAAATAGAAAATGTAAATTTGAAAATGGCTGGTTATGAATAGTTGAAAGAGATTTGAACTTTTTATTATTTATGCAAAAGATATTTCGCGAGACGTCCACCGTGAACGTGTGAAAGAATTTATTAGTTTAGATTGATTATCACCAAACTCTAGTTGGACCGAAAACATTTAAATTCAATATCCATATCTACTGAGTGGGTGTTTATTATTTTTCTTTTAATAAAATGAAGAGGACACCCGACTTTTACCGCTGACTCAGAAATGCCTGGGAAATTAAGGCCATAAATATTCAATCCCGGACTTGAATCAGGTGAAAAATCGTAAAAATTCACATATTTACGATAACCCTCGAAATTCTGGCAGAATGCAGGATTTGAACGAGCTAAATATAAACTAGAACAAACTGAAAAAAACTTGAAAACATTCCTAAAAACGCTTTTATTATTTTTAAGAATACTTTCTAGAAAAAATGTAGTCCCCGCACGTAAGTTATGCCTGAATTACAGGATCATTTTTTCCGTCCCTTCTAAGGGATAGCTCCAATGATAGCTCAAATGATCGCTCGAAAATGATCGTGTGACTCGAACAAAATCAGGGATGGCTCCAGCGATAAGGATCCCTATATATTTTTCCATCTCTGGGCACGTCCCTTTTTCCGAGGCATCGCTGACTCCACCATTTAACCAATCGGAGTTCTCGGCCTCAAAGAGCGACACTAACGCCACGTTTGGATTTCAATGGAATGAGAGAAGTTAACATAGAAATGATGCGAAAAGGGACGGAAAAAATGATGGAAAAAGGGATGGCCAAAATGACCGTGTGATTCAGAAAATGATAGCTCGAGCTATCATTGTCACGGTCCCTGAAAAGCTATCATTGGAGCTATCCCTTAAATGGGACGGAAAAAATGATCGTGTGATTCAGGCTTTACATAAGTAGATTTGACACATTCCATACTTGAAAATATAAATTTTTTGTTCTCGTCATCTGTGGCACGTAGCCATAATTCGGTTGCATGACTCCACTTTGCGTGTACATATCCAGGCGCTTAAGCATGGAAGTTCCTTGCTTCGATATCCATTGTGCGCTTTATCCATTACCGTTTGACCTCGAATTTGATGAATGGCTGCTCCCAAATTATTAATTTCTCCTCAGGTTTCCCAAAATTACTAGTGTCTACGGAACTGGGAAGGCCATAATCAAGTGGCCATAAAATTAGGGCGAAGGTTTAAAAAGAACGGCCTTTTAAAGTTGCTCTACGACCATTATATCGCCGTAGGTCCAGCCGGAGGCACACACTAACCATGCATTCGAGATTTTATTTTCCTTGAAAAATTCCGTCTCTGCCGATGGGATGAGATTAAGGATATGAAAACTAGTTTTATAAGTGCGTTAATATGCTAAACAAGTGTTTCTGTGGAGTAAGGCTCTTTGTTTATTCTCAATTTGCTTTTTTCTCAAAATGTTTATTCTCAATAGCTTTGAAAGTTTGATAGAAATATAATATATTCCTATGATAAATTAAAAGATGTCTTTTAGCTCCTGGATTGTAATGACATATTTGAAAAAAGAAAGCCAGTGAAATCAACTTCTCCTCCGAAAGACTAAAGAAATATGCTTATGAGAGATTCGTCGTCTTCGAGTTTGTATTTTTAGGATAATTTGTTCGAGCAGAGTAAAAAAACGATGTCCATACGTGCTGTGTTGCCGTAACAATAGTATTATTAAGCCGTTTATCGCGACGCAGTCGAAACACCATTGGCTAACCTCACCCTTAAATAATAATTTGCAATCTTTTTTCAGTACTTATTTTACAAATACCTGTGAAGCTTCTGGAGCAGTCTTCAAAACACTCTGCACTCCGAAGGCATCAATTTATTTTGTGATGAGTCATACCTCAATCAGTGAATAGAAATGATATGAGTTATGATGGATGCAATCTGGTGTAAAGCGATCACCTCACTCAAGGTGCATAACAGAAGAGTGAGGGAATGCGTTCCTTTCTCACAAAAAAACACCTGTTCTTAGAGTTATCTTATTTTCCACTCTCTGAACATTTGAAGAGCATGATGATTTAAGGGATGGTCATAAATCAATCTGTGCATTACGTACGTGATTTTCTCTTGAATAAAATTATTAGGCAATCGCTAATCTTGATACTCCATTAGTGCTTTTCTCAAGGTTTGGTTGTGGACGAATGACTATGACAGACCTACAATTGTTTGGAAGGCTTCGAATATTAGAGGAATGAAATCTTAAATAAAAATCATAGATTGATGATGTAGTCTCAGGACTGAAGTGATAATGGTTACAATGTTTTTTCATCACTTCAAAGCCGCTTTAGTCAAATTGTATGGAGCTTGTTTATGAAGTAAACAAAAATACCGGTATTTTTTATATTTATCACAGTAAAAAATATAATTTCTTCCTTTTTTGGCAACCATGGGTTTCCTCAAGTGTAGTGTTTCAATTAATTAAATTTTCCTAGGATTTGTGCGCTATGATGAAACAGAGAGGTAACCAGGTAACTATGTTATCCCCATCCTCAGAGTTTCAACTTCCATACCGATGATTGGATTTAACCAAATATTTATTCAGCAATCCGAGATATTTCTTCTTAATATGTAGGGAAAAAATAATAGAGCAATTAATTAAATCGAAATATCTCTATGGTTCAATAATAATTAAAGTACACCTTCATCGGGGAAAAATAGAGAGGCTTGGCATTCCTTCACGTTATGGGACCCTAAATCTACAAGGGGAGGGGCCAAGGTATATCCTAAATGTGAATGGCTTAATTTATGAAAGCCTCTGAAGACTCACATCTGACGGCTTTGATAAAATGCTTCCTAATAGCTACCAAACCGTGTGGATCGTGACTCTATGAGGGTTAGAGAGGTGGACCAGTGAAAAAATATATCGGAGAAGAATGGGAACCTTCGAAATTTGGTGCTGTGGGCGGCTGTTGAAGATCAAATGGACAGATAAAACAAGAAAAGAGGAAGTGCGCAGAAGAGTTACGGGCAGTGAGATAGTCCAAATGGAAAGGAAGAATATGATGGATTTGGTTCAATCCAAGAAACATTGAATTCGTGACAAATATGATGCATAGAAGACTAGAAGGAAGAACGAGAACCAGCTTTGTTGGATTGGATATTTGGGAGGCGACCGACGACTAAGGTCATTTTCGTCATAGGGGATGGGTAAGGGGGGAAAGGGTGGATAGAAACCCGGCGTCGGAATTAGCCTGCTCTTAACGATAGGCGCCAAGGGGACCAAGGTTTAACGCCTCATCCGACAGTCGGAGTACTGTACTTGAAGTGCCCCCGACAAGACACTCAAGTAGGGATGGGGTTTCCTCTGAAAAACATCCTCCTCTGCAGGGATTTGAACCCTGGTCGTCCGTATGGTTAGCCAGTACTCTAGCCACCATACTAACCCGATCCCCACCAGCCATGTTCCTACATCATGTTTTACTATTCATTAAAACCGTTTGTTAAATATGAACATCATTTTCTTTTGAGACATTTAATTACAGATTAATAATTTTCATAGGGAAAGGGGGATGATATTCTGAACGATGGTGAAGGGGAATAGAGCAAAAAATTTGGGAAACGAGAGTCTATCAAAGGTTTCAGGCCTAACGATGTGGAAGTCATTAGTGAAGTGAAACAAAGCGAAAGAATTGTACATTTCCACTTACATTAAATTATTGCAGGTAAAAGGTGCAACATGTTTCATCGCATAGATGTTATCTTCAGGCACAAAGTTTGTCACTTACTTACTAATTTTGAATAAATTATTGACTTAAATTAATAAAACATAACAAACTTTTCACTTGAAGAAGACGCCAATGCGATGAAACAAGTCAAACGTAAGATACCGATTCCGGCGTAACTCGGAGGAAATCCGTCATGTTCTTCATAATGAAAAGGAAAGTTGGTCTGGTTCCTCACTTAATTTACTCTCACCGACTCAGGTTTCGGCATATGGTGCCATTTTCAAGGCCATTCATTCTCCTTGAATATGACATGATGTGTCTAAAACTGGGTCGATGCGAGAAAATGAAGTGTGGAATCAGACCAAGTAAACTTTTCATTATGAAGAAAACTAATGGAATCCTGTTACTAAAATAATTTAAGTCAGAAGAAAGATATTTGCATTTCTACCTCACTTAGCAACTGACTTGATGAGATCAGAATGATAAAAAACTATGAAAGACAGGTTCAAATGTGATGCAGTGGAACCGTTCCGTCATGGCAGAAACTAACACTTCTTGCTGTTTTCTACTAATAATGATTTAATTGAACATATTTCTATGTCACTACACCATCTTCCAGTGTAGACTCAAGATGAAGTGGTAAAATCGAAACTAGTCACATTAAATATTGATTAGTGGGAACCTTTTTTTATCGGCCATTTCAAATAATAACATCATTTCAATGAGGCTGTTTTTGGCGGCGACCCATTCCATCCTTTTCCAAGGTTTTCTCGATTCGCCGATTTGTCACCGGTTGCCAAAAACTAATGGAAGATTCTTGCGGATTAATTTTTTTCTCTCGCCGATCGAACCATCGCCGAGGTCCATTCTTTCGTCCCACAGCGTTGAGGGCGCAACGGTGACTTCCGGTCCCCCTCGCCATCCATCAGCAAACTGGTCCAATTCAAAGCTACGGGGTATGAAGTGCATTGCGTCATTTAACCTTCGGCGTCATCTTTGACACCAAAGCTTTTTTTCGTCAGTCAACTTTATTAATGGATCGTGTTCTCAATCCCTCGATATTTGCTGCTTCGCCGTCCCTTTCGGCGAATTTATAATGATATTCATCGAAACAGTTTGAGAGCGGTATATTCTCCCCAACCGGTATCGGTACTTGCATTACGCCGACGTATAAAAAAAGAAAAGGAAGATATTTCGCCGAGGCAATCAATGCCTCTCCAACCTCGGAAACCAGCGCTGTTCATCTTCCAGACGTTAAGGAAGGGAGGGGGTAATGGATGCGAAAGAAAAATACGAAACTGGCCTTATTCGTCGAACTCACGGAGCGCAAACATTTTTTCAAATGGATCTAAATGTCTCAGCATATGTATAAATGAGGAGGGAAACCAATGCATGCAAATTTATTCGCCGAAGAACGTTTTTCGTGCCAAGGGAGCCGAACTCGGCTTCAAGAGTCGCGAACCACAGATCATCCGCTTTATCTTCGCAGGGAGCTTGTTTTCACCGACGAATTCAAAGGAACCTTGCTTTCCGCGATAGTCGCCTTAGAATAATCTTGGTTCTTACTCACTGTGGGAGCGGTTGGAAGTGGCGAACGTTGGCCAGAAACCAGTCACGGGAGCTTAATTTATGACCAGACTGTTCTGCAGGATTTAGACGGTAAACGGAGGCTGATGGGTGGGTGGGTGAGAAGCTATCGATGTGGAGCCCCTGGGGAGGAAATGGAATAAAAAGTGATCTGGATAGAGAGGAAGACAAATGTCTCTCTGGGTGGAGGAAGATGTAAAGTCGGAGGAATTCCTAATGGCTAAAAAAGTCTTTGGGAATAAAGTGATGTAGTGGGTTTCTGAATGATGCGATAAGATGTTGTATGTGAGGGAGGCCTTGAGAATGAAATGGGATGAAACTAAGAAACGCCGAAGGTCAGGCCTATTAAACATATATTTGCAGAAAGACCACCCACTGAATGTGCCTTAAAAATTAGGAGCCAAAATTAAGTGAACATTTTCTCCAACAACGGAATTTGTCCACAGAATTAGTAGTCTATCTTATTTGTGCTTACTTTTCCTCATTCAAGGTAGTTTGAGCGGAATGTCATTTCTACAGGAAATCAACTAATTTGGCCTCATGTTAAAGAAAAATATTTCACCAACCCAAAAATACCAAAATACCAGCCCCTTGCCGTTGTACTTTAGAAATATCAGCCATTTTACATGGGAAATGGTATGTTTATGCACTCCAGAGAAAAATTTGTTAAAAAATGAGGAGTTTTCTAGCCCTTAGATTTCTACAAAAATTAACAGTGTGTAGTTTGTATGTTTTCTCAAATATTTTTGAAAATAAATCATATGGCCACCATTTTTTCAGGATCACCAAAAAACCTTCCGTTGTGAAGAAGTTTTAAACGTACCGCGTGAAGAAAATGAGTCAAGTTAAAGACTTGTATTGATATAATTATTTATTTACTTATAAATTCAGTCATATAAAAGTATATAATTGCAACATTAATAATGCAGTATTTAATTCGAGTTTCCTGTAGATGCGGAAATTAAAACGTGTAATACGAAAATTAATATAATTATTTATTTGCTTAGAATTTCAGTCATATAAAAGTATAAAATTTCAATATTAATAATGCAGTATTTAATTCAAGTTTCCTATAGATGCGGAAATTAAAACGTGTAATACGAAAATTGCCCCATTATGACTAGGGACTATCATGCTCAAACTACCTTATAAGTCAAGCTACGAACAGTATTCCTCTTATCAGCCATCAAATTATGGATTAATTCGTCATATGTATTAATCAGTATCTGTATAGATAACTTGAATAGCTTACTAAGAATTCGCACTGTGTAATTTATAAGTCAACAGTTATTGAGGAAAAGAAGTGTTACCTCCATGTAGTATTTTTCTTTTCTTAATTTCATTCTCCGTTCATTTAAAATATTGCACATGTGTCCGCTCAGAATTGAAGGCTCCTCAATATAGTAGATATTCCATAATTGTTACACTTCGTACTATCTACTATCCACTCCGTACTAAGAAGTATTACCTCCATGTAGTATTTTCCTTCCTTAATTTCATTTTCTGTTCGTTTAAAATATTAACTTTATTCTCCTCAATGTAGTAGGTATTCCATAATTGTTCCACTCTGAACTATCTGTAATTCCTGAAATGAATTAAATTATTATTATCGCGGTGCAGACTGTGATGTACTATGTGCCATTCACTGTACTTGCTCATTGGTGACTTTGGCACAGAACTTTGGGGAAAACAACAAAAAAGAACAATAATATGACTGATTGCAATATTGCGGAGTAGATGAAAAGAAACGTGAAGCGTTGAATTCCACTTGCAGCTCTGAGTACACCTGATTGATTCCCTATTCCAGTTTCCTGGCGACGAAACTCTTAGAAGATAAATAAGCATAGGCCTAAAGGTATGACTTCCTAGTTCAATCAAAAATACCAATTGACTTATTAATTCAGCTGTATTCTAAGTTTTCATCACGTGGCAGTGAAGCTTGAAAAACAGCATCAGTAGAAGTAAGAAGAGTGATGGGAAATAATAGAAATGTGCTAATATCGAAAGTTGGTGAAAATCATAATGGATGAAGGGCTAATGATGGAGTCCTAGGCAGGTTTAGGAATAATATATCCATAAGAACTCGAAAAAATAAAGGAGACATAAATATTGGACGGGCTGTGAGGCAAAATGACCATTTTTAAGTCAATTGCGGAAGGAAAATTATTGGGAAGATTTATTGAGAGAGATATAGACGATGAGAGTAAAGCCGGAACATGTATAGAGTCTAATTCTGAAAGGAGGAGGAAGAATAGGAACTGAGAGTTTATATAAGGATATACACCTATGTATACTTAGGCAAAGTCAAATTTCATCTACATCTACATACTACCCCGCGAGCCGCCGCATGGGCGTGTGGTAGGGGGTGGTAGGTCACCAGCCGTGTAAATATGTAAACTTTTTGGACGTGAAGTCGTGACATGTACTACGGGAGTGTATTCAGAGGAGCTCAATTTTTATTGTAGTCGCTTATTGTACGCGGAAAGAACGGGTTTTGTACCTATCTGTTCGGCAGAGTATCTCTCTTATTTTATCGAATCTTTCAAACCTAGAAATGTAGTGAGGCGTCATAATAATATTCTATGTGTCGCTCTGAAACACACCAGTTCTGAATATTTCAAGCAGCCTAAGCCTAGCGTGTAGCCTCCGAGTCTCTAGGGGTTCCCACCTTTAATCTCTTTAACAGTTGTGTAACACTATATGTTCGTTCGTAGCAGTTTTTAACGAAGCGTGCTGCTTTTCTTTGTATTTAGTTAATTTTTTTGGTTAAATCTTTATAACCAGGGTCCCAAATGCTCGCGGCGTATTCGAGGTGTGGCCTAACCAGAGCGAAGTAGCAACATTTGGCTCTATTTAAGAGATAATTTCTTTATGATGCGTCTAAACTATATCTTGGTTTAGCTGAAAACACGAGACACGAATTTTATTTTTTAAATTCTTAGAGAGGTAAAAATATTTTTATTTTGTGTTGATAATTTTGATGTCATTTTTTGTTATTTTAAAGCTCTTCGCTCTTCACTGTGAGTTAACATGCAGGATATTTTTGGTTAATTCAAAGGAAAAATTGTCTTCTGTATCAAATGTGCATTATCTGTGTACGTTCTTGGTCTCAATTTTTCCGTACTCATTCAATGGCGATTTTTGAGATATTCAATGTACATGCTATGCCTAAAGTGGATACCTAATTTATCCATATTTTTGTGTAATGCAAAGATGCACAATATGTAGCTTCTGATGGATAAATAAAAATACCTAATACGATATCATCATCACATAAAAATAGCGGGCTAAGAGAATTAAAAAAAAACTGGAGGGCAAATCTGTAGCGAACCAATTAAATGACCATATTTACGACGCTTTCTTGCTTAAATTATCTAAGAGAAAACCTTAAATCTAGGGATCCTATGGCATGTTGAACATGCAAATTATGACTCAATGCCATGCGTCTTACGCTACCTTAGAGTTTACAGGCATTAGACACGAGCCAGAGTAGGGAACTAAAGAATTCCCTTGAACCTTAGAAGACTTAGAGTAAAGCGCGCATGGATGTCTATGAAAAACACTTACTGTCAAATTTATAAAATTTTACCTCACGTACAGAGTTTTTTTTCCATATGTCCAAAGAGTACTTTAAGTACAAGGGTACAAAGAGTACTTTTACTTTCTTACTCGCAATGTGACTCTATCAAGTACCTATCGAGTATGTGATTGAAAAATGCTTCACACCACACGGCTTAAAACTAGATAAACTGATTCTCTCGATTCTCAAGTACTTCTATGCATTTGGTGGATTGTTAATATTTCTTTTACTGAAGTGAAGAATGATTCAGCTCAAAATAAGCATGAAAAATGTTCATTGCACCGTCAAAAGAGCGGCCAAACAAGAGTTTTATGAATTTTTAAAGGCAGAGCATTGGGAATATGGTGAGTGCATAAAGAAAGCTTCACTCCGGTGAAAAGAGAGAAAACTCTACCATACTGCTAGGAAAACGTAAATTATGAGTTCTAAGATTGGTTAGCTACGGCTCCACGCTCCATCCGATTTCCAGCTATTTAACTCTTTTCTTCAAAATGTAATATTTTGGCAACCTTCATTATTTGTTAAGTATTTTCATCCCCATGTCTCCCCCACCACTTCTTCTCATAAGTTACACTTTCCATTTTGGTTTTCGTGAGGCTATTTAATGTCTGACTATATTTTCATCTCCATTTTCTCTGCAGTTTAGTCAAGCAAACCTTCAGGTTTCGTCGGCCTTTTCCATTGGCTACTCTCCTTGTACAGGTGATCTTTATCATTCTTGCAAAGAAGTAAATTTCAAATGCTTACTTGCTTCATCTCTCTTCTGTCATAAAAATTTTCTCCTAAATCTAAAGCAAAAAATATGCTCCAATATCTTACATTCTTTCTCAATGACAGTTTTTCACATTTATTCTCAACGTAAGTCCAATTTTCACTCAGCATATTGGCTTTCTTCAGTAAAGAGCTTCTTTACTTCCACTCTCGTGTTACTAGTTGTTAATAGTTAGGCTCGGTTTTGTTATTTCAGTAAAAGAATTTCCTTGATATTAAAACCAAAATTAATACTCGCAACTATCAACAAATCTGTCGTTAACCAACCGATGGTATAAGGAAACATAAAGAATTCTAATTATCAGAATATATCTAGTTAACGGAAATATATCAGGAAACAGAATATATCTATTTGCTTAGTAATCTAGCAATTACCGTTAACGGAGCATGGGAATTATGTTACAGGCGTTCTTTAGTGAAACTGAATCACTAAATGAGATAAATCTCCTTGTTAAGACAGTTTCAATTAATTGTTATCTTAAATCAAAAGGAATAAACAAAGTGATAAATTAATCCTTTAAATAGATAAGAGAAAACTGAGACTTATGAGGTAAAAATCATTAAAGCTACCGAAATTCTACCTCACGCAGAGAGCATTTCTCTGTTACCTCTGCCAAAGTGTTAATCATCATTTAAGAAACCAAAAGTTCACACGCAGGCGAGACTTATGTCCAGTCGTAACGTCGACAGTTTCGACGGCTTCTCGGCTAATGGACACGAGTCCCAGATCGTGTTGCGAGATTCCGACTGCGAGTCTATGAGGAACGAAACTCATTCCCCAGTGACTAAATTGTGAAACAAAAATCAAAAAGAAAGCAAATAGCTGGAAGTCAAATTACGGTCAAGTTCAATTTCAGCGTGTCACCTGTGACGGACGCGCCCATTAAAAGGGCTTTCGGGAAGCCAATCAATTTTGTCTCGGATAAATTCGAGGAGCTAGAGCCGAAGAAGTGGATGGAAAAAAAATATCACTCGGTCACGAATGAGTGAAACTTATCTCTTAGCCGTTCCTCCAGAGACGAGAAGCCAAGGGTGAATGAGGAAAAGGAGGAGACGTTCCCTTTGATGTGACCGAAGGTGTCCATTCACAAGATGATCATTCAGTCAATCTATTCCACACGTCCATTATGTCTGCTCGTAAAGTTTGTTGCCACGCTATATAGTATACGTCTCTCGAAAGTGCTGGTTATCGACTGCTAAGCATGGGTGGATCTGGGTCCAAGGCTCAAACCGAAAGAGGAGTGGTAATTCATGAATGAGAAATAATACATTCCATCTTTTCCCTCTTAACTCGTGTCAGAGAAAAAGTTAAAATTAAATTATCTCGGAAATCGGAGCGAAAATCATGTCAAGCAAGGCTGAATATATACAGTGAAACCTGAATTAAGCGACCGCCGACGGTTCTGCTGAAAAATGGTCGTTGTGAGGGGTGGTCGTTCGACATGGGTTCAGTTTCTAGGAGCACATATTCAACAAATGGACGGGTGTCTCATTTGAAAAAATGAAAAAAAAGCTCTTAAATCGACGGTTTTGTTAAAACCTATAGAGATGGCGGTTATTTCTTCATAATTTAGTGGCTCCTGGGAAATTTCAGTACAATTAATTTGATGTACACAAACAGGGAAACCAGAAACCTGGAATTAAGCAGCCACCAACGGCCCCGCTGAAAAATGATCGTTTATAAGGGTGGCCGCTTGATGAGAGCGGTCTTTAAGAGGGATTTCATTGTTTATAATGGAAAATTGAATGAACTTTTTAGAAGAGTCTTTGTATATGTTCACCAGTCTTATGGCCATCTTACACTGATGGTGACTTTCTTACTCTTTTCCCAAGGGACGTTATCAATCGTACATCTACGCAAATTATTATCATTTATTTTTCAATACAGGCGTTAGTATTCCAGCAAGTCATTTTACAAAGTCAATTACGATCATGTTTAAGGGTTAGATATAAAGGTAAGAGATAGAGATGAGTCCTGATATGACAAGGGTATTGAGATTTTTCGGAAGACGGACGGATGGACAGAATAGAAAAGTGAGCGGCTATTAAAAAGAGCATTTGGTACAATTTTCATACTCTTGGATCATCTAAGAGGTATGATGACGTAGACGTAATTAATAAAAGAGTATTTATGCCTAATTCCAAGTGCCTAACCGAACACATACAAGGCTTATTGGCATATCGCCCGCTGAAATATTGCAGAAAAATTAAACAATAACCGCATCCACTGAAGTGGGAATCGTTTTTCTGTATTCTCTTAAAATGTCGAAGTGTTCCTGTACTCTCGATGGATCGTCGGTGCCTCGAAAAAAAAATCGATGCAAGGCAGCAGCCAACCACGGTCAAACAAGGCTGAAGTTATACGAACAATTGTCTCCGAAGGCATACGCAATAACGTGGAGGAAGGGTGAAGTGAGTTTTGGATGTGGGGAGGTCCACGAGGCTGAATTGTAAGAGATGGAGCGTAAAGAGCGACAGGAGGGGTTACAGGAAAAAACAAGAATGGCCAAAGTTGCGCGCCGTAGCGTCACAAATCGCCCGAAATCCAACTGTCCAAGGCCGGACACTTTTTTTTCGTCTCGACTCAACAGGTGACCGAGCTTCTGTTCGTGTCGACGCTTTTTCCTGATTCGAGTTTTTGTGTAGTTTGGAAACTCTTTGGAAGTTTAACAACTTTTTCCCGACAGGTTTTGTACTTACATGTGTGAAGTTATCCTGATTATCGCACTACCGAATTCGAAGGAAGTGACTCGGGAGTACTGGCAGTCTGCCCAATAATATAGGGCAGTGGAAATATACCGTATTTCTCCGAATATAAGCCACACTTTTTTTCCCGATTTTGGGGCCTCAAATCGGGGTGCGGCTTACATTCAAGGTGCGGCTTAAATTCGAGAACTTTAGTAAAAAATCATAAAAATGACGGATTTGAGCAAACCAGCCATTCGGATTCACGCGGACGCCAGCTAAACTCGGCCAAGCCACGGGGAAAGTAAGAAATTACGCTTAAAAAGGTCAAATTGTGCACGATTTATTCATATATTAAAGGATAATATAGGTAACTTTGTGTCACAGTTACATAGGTAATGTAAAAGCAGATATATAATTCTAATGCCTATTACGGTAGGTAGTACTTGTTTACAGCAAAAATTAAGAATCAAACAATCAGAAAATAACATTCAAAACTAGTAACTTCAGTCAGCAGGACTAGAAGAGGTCACTATGGCATGCTGTTCAGCCATTTCACGCGGGGCGAGCGCATTCTCATACCGGTAATGTCGCGGGCTCACTCGTCATACTTATCGGTTTCAGCTGATGCCGAACTGGCCACCGACTCGACAATGCCGTCGACTTCATCGCTGTCATCCGAGTCACCGTTGCCGACCTCTGCGTCGCGGTCTGAAACAATTACGAAAACAATGAATTTTCTCACTCAGGATGGTTTCCTAATTCCAGCTCGGGATCTAAAATGCAGCTTACCAGTCTCGTCTTCCCAGAGAATATAATCTTAGGAGCCATCTAGGGCATTGCTGATGCGGAATTTCTCGAAAGTGCGAACCAGGATTTCTTCATGGATGCTCTTCCAAGCTTCTGACTCCCACCGTGCCACAGTACTTGGAGGTGGCTTCTTGATTTTTCCTGATGACGTCAGTTATCGGGCAGGATCGCATAGCCGCCTGCTGTAAATTTTTTCAGCCTATCCTAAAAGGGCTTGTTGTCTGACACGTCCATTGGTTAGAGGATTGACGTCATTACTGCAGGGATAATCAGGAGGTCGGATTTTAACTCACTAATTTTGTCCCTGACTTTTTCAGTAAGATGGCCCTTAAACGCATCGAGGCACAGCATTGATGGCAGCCTCAACAATACCCCCGGCCGTTTATTCCACATTGTATTGAGCCAGTCGACCATCGGGTCTTCTATCATCAACCCTTTAGACTGAACCCTCACGATGACGTCGTTGGGGAAGACCTCCCTCTTGGGCAGGGGTTTTCTCTTCAGGATCATGAAGGGGGGCAGCTTTCGGCCGTCTTCCATTCCATACAGCATCACGATCACTCGCATCTTCTCATAGCCGCACGTCTTCAGCAGAACTTGCTTGGAACCCGACGCCTTCATAGTGTAATGCATTGGCATGTCGAGGTAAACAGGTGTTTCGTCGGCGTTACCGATTTGTCCGAGAAGGTACTCTTTTTGCTTTCGGCGCTCGGTGACGAACTTCTGGAAATTAGTCAGTTGAGTTTTGAAGTTGGCGGGTAGCTTTTGGCACACCGTCGTGCGACGTCGCAAACTTAAGCCTCATGAAACGCGCCACCAAGGCTAGCTTTAAATTATTCCTTGGTATGTCCTTAGACCTGGCCAAACGGCCTTATAAGCGCCGCATTTTCTCAAATTATTGAAAAAATTGCTTTAAATTTTTCAAATAAGTTTAAAGAAGTCTAAAGGAATTTTTAATTTTTTTCTTAAATATGTTTCAAAATTGAAGTGAAAATTACAAATAAGAACTCAAAAAAAGTTTCATAATATGCTGGTAAATATTAAATGGATTGCTTTAACAAAAATTAGGACTTATTATAAGAAATAATTTGAAGGGATTCATGGAAGGGTAAATAGGTTAAAATGAGAAAATACCTGTAGTAGTTTATAAATGATCCTATTATATGTGTATTTACTCTGTGGTAGATAATTGCCACTCTAAACAAGATAAAAAGTCATCAAACCTTATGGTTTTTATCTTATTTACTAAGTTACTAACAAATCAGTTAAAATATAAAACAAAAAATATAACATAAAAAGTTAAAATAAAAGTAATTAAAAAACATTTTATGATTCGAAATCACATAGAAATATTGCCAAAGTTAAAAAAATAGATTTATTTTAAGATTAATTTCCGTCGTAGGAACGAGTCATTAAGTGAAGGTCGTCAAGATGAATCACTATTTTTTCCATAGCGAATAATATGCCACAGTCGCTCAATATACGCTTCAACATGTAACGGTTTACGCACACTTATATATTGACATGATTGATAGGTGCGGCTTAACTAATGGGAATTTTAGTCAACAGTTTGGGTACTAACTTTTGATAAAATTGTTGAAAAATATTTCTTGAAATATAGATAAATATGTAATGTTTATCCAGAATATTACCTCCCATTCCCATATCTACATCGCAGTATTTTTAAATATGTTGTGTGGTGGGACTTGTGAGAATTAATCAGAGTAATATTTAAAACTTCTGTGCATGAAATTTAGCTGGTAATTCCGTGAGAGAGAATACAATAGGGATAAACAACACAAAAATCCGTCCCTCACCTCGGAACTCCATGGGTCTGTCAATCCCTGCGATGCGACGGCGTCCGAGACACTGAAAACTCTTCCATTTCGAGAATGATTTCACAGGCTGGACGCGGCAGTGAATAGATTCTCTTTTGTTCGTCAGCAGGTCCTCCTAGCAGGAACCACATCGAACGCGGTGATGGGTCAAGGATTCTTAGACACGTTTCTTGAGCACGCACAGAACTACGAAGCAGGTTGAGGAAGAAATTTAACGTCGAGAAATGCGACGGCGGTGAACGAAGACCGTCCATTATTTCCACGAAAACTCCGCCTTCAGTCACCGTCTTACGTTACGTCAGCCGTCGATTATTGGCCACAAACCCATTGAACACGAAGCTTACGTCAGTACTGAATTCAGCGTTGAAAACTCAGGACAAATGGAATTGTTACCCCCGGAGCCTGTTTACACGATGTTCATTTCAGCGAGCAGCGGCGCAGTCCGGGCATTTGCTGAACTACGCAATGTAAATGAATTGGGCCGTTTATCTTGGGCATAATTACTGAGTAATGTAAAAAGTATTCTGGAAAACCATAGGAAAGTCAGTTCTAGCAGTCTCATGAAAATATTTTCTCGAATATAGTTCACACAGCTCCCCCAAAGATTATTTAGGTAGACTTCAACACTACTACCGGCAGCATTTTCTCAAAACGCTCGACTCGCCTTCTTGCATGTGATTGGTTCATGGATTCAAGAATTGGATAAAAAAATAAGTAGCGTACTTATTTTTCTATTTAGTATTGGTAGTTGGATTCGGTCACTCCCTTAGGATGGTACGCTTTTAAGGTAGCTGAGTTCAGCTAGATTCTCAGTACCGAAATAAGCATCGAGTACGATAATTTTGGCACTTCACCGCATGAAACAGAGAAATTGATTCTGAAGCTATCAACCTTTAGACTGCATTGCAATGAAAATTAAGGATCAAAATATAATGGTAGGTTTATATTATACCATTATGATTAATAGCAGAATTCTAGGGGCGAAATTTCCGCCCAATTTTGCGAACCCAATACTATTTCTTTTCTAACACCGATATATTTTTGCTTCTCTCTTATACAAACCCCGTGTTGCAATGAGCCTGCACACAAAATCTAGCCTATCGTAAACGCATTATCGAAGCTGTGGACTAAGAAGTAATGACCAACTCTTTCTGCGAGACACCCTTTTAAGAAACAAGAGAAAATTTCCAAAATCATTCAACTCAGGCGCGAATTTTTTGCGAAAGTTTTCTCAAGAAACACTAAAAAAAATTTCTAGCCTGAGCCATTCCTACCACATCCAACCTTATAAAATAAGCAACCGAGGGAACGTTTTAAAACAATCCATTTCTATATAGCGAGAAATATTACTGCAACTTCGACAATGTATAAACATTTAATTGGGCTCCTTTGGGAAGCTATGAAGCATACGTCGCTGGCATTGACAATGTGCCGAAATTTCTAAGGTTAATTATCGCAAGTTTTTGCACAATTTTACCATTTACTGCAGTCGTCATTCACATTTATCCTATACTTGAAGGCTTTGAAAATTATTCTTTTGGAACGTGTATGACTAGGGATCGCCAATCAATGAACAGGATTTAAATTATGCTTTTTAACAAACATTTATCGTGAGGGGTCCACGGTAATTGTCGATCAACTAAAGTGCAAGATTTTACGAATATTTTATTGTCCGGAAAAACGTTGTGGTCGATTTCATAGCTTCGTAACACTATGTTCATGGCAGGTTTATGGAATTTCGTCCGGCGATACCGTTTAAATCGTATCCATAGTACCGTTTCACCGTTGACGGACGATATTTTCGGTAGATTTAATGTGAATAAACTTAAAACAATAGAGTTAAACAAGTATGTAGTCGAAATTTTTAAGGCCTAAGTATCCTAAGCTTATGCACAATTTTACCAATTACTGCAGACGTCATTCACATGTATCCTATACTTGAAGGCTTTGAAAATTATTCTTTTGGCACTTGCAGCCAATCGATGAACAGGATCTAAATTATGCTTAATAAACAAACATTTATCGTGCTACGTCCACGGTAATTTGTGATCAACTAACGTGTAGGATTTTACGAACATTTTGTTATCCGGAAAACCGTTGTGGTCCATTTCATAGCTTCGTTACACTATATTCATGGAAGATTTATGGAATCTCGTCCGGCGATTCCGTTTAACTCCATATTACCGTTCCGTTTAACACTATACATACTACCGTTTCACTGCTGATCGACAATATTTCCGGTAGCTATAATGCGAATAAACTTAAAAAATAAAGTTAAACAAGTATGTTTTAACGTTGAGTTTAAAGTTCTCTCGTTGCCATTCGGACTTCAGCTGATGTGTTTTGGTATTTTTCGAAGATTTATTTAATTTATCACATGTACCTAATAGCCTCGTTACAGCTGGTATCACATTTTAGTTTCATCGTTGGAAGTCTCCTTATACTAAAATATTTAGTATAGTAAAGTATATAAAAAGCATAAATTAAATATGCAGTATAGTAATAAATTATTCCCGTCACTAAGCCCCTTTTACGCGGGGCATGTAAATGGACAATCTGATTTACGAACGTGCATTTCAGATTGCATCGTGTAAAGCGGTGAATTGCAAGAATGTATGCGCGAATGAATGAACGCGAGATGGCAAAATAGCCCATGATCTATCATCAATTGGTATTGTGCGCCAGCTTGAGAAAAAAATACAGTTTAAAATTGGGCAAGGTTTGTAAAAGAATACCTTCATTGTTATTAAGCTTTCGTACAAGGCACTGGAAAGCTGAGAATATTCCATGAAATATTAATGTAAGATCCTGTGAGACTACAATTATTTAAATAAGCCATTCTCATATTTTCGCGTTGATAACGTGCATATCTTAGTGTTGGCTTGGAAAAGAGAGCCACCTGGTCATACTATTGCTATCAAACTAGGAACCATTGTAGAGACCTAAGAATTTTCAATTTGGCTCTGTTTTCATTAAAATATTTCAGAATTTTGCGACATTATCTTTTATTAAAAAGATTCTGCAATCTCTTTATAACTCTTGCGCTAAAATCAGTGCGGCAAGCAGCTCTTCAATTCATTCTTCAATGATACATGCTACGCATCTGACGCGATGTGTGAGTTAAAGCTCTCTCGTAAACAAATTATCTCTCTGTGTGATATTCTCCGGTGGAATTGGCTTCAAATTTCTTGGTAAAGGTAATAATTGGAGTAATTAATGTATGGTATTTTTGTTTAAATAGAAATATGATTTTTTTCCTTTTAACAGGACGAAATAAGTTGTGCTTTAACCAAAATCTAATGTAACAGAAAATTATTTTTCACCATTCAATTAACAAACATGTACGAATTCTTTTAGATATTGATCTAAATAGGATAAAAACTCATATTATTTTAAAAATTAATTAAAATAAATTTATTGACATTCAAAATTGCTCAAAAATATCCCAGGAAGTTTTTTCATATACTAACAAATATTTTCTGGCAGAAAAAGGGTTAAACTCCAGGGATGATTGCTGCATCTGACTGCCCCTTGCAGAGTTTTATTCAAGTTTTTAAGTGGTCCATGCCGTTCTACACGGATGCTGGACAGCGGAATGACTGAGCATCTCTTATTTGCAGAACAAGAGAAGGTTAAATCGAAGCCTGTCGCTAGTGGTCGCGCCTACCTACCATTGTTGGCTCAACGGTATCTCACAGCTCGAACGTATGCATTCAAATCTTTTCATCGGCCTGTCCTCAACGAATGGAGGATGACGAAACTTGATAGAAGACGTGAATGAACCGGTGAAAAGTAATCACAATACTTGTCATAATGTTATATGGAGGAGAGGTGAAATCGAGCATGGGAGTGGAATAGGCATATAAACCAACTGGGTAATGGAGCACAATGTGTAAAGTAATCAATCATTCTTTAACGACAAGTATCAAATTATAATTGATGAAACCATAGCGATCCATGGTATTAACATGTTACTCTGGTATTGTGGTATCTATTTCATTTTGGTTAGGTGATAAGTAGACTGGCCCAAACGATAGCGATAGTTGGCCATAGGTAATAACGATATTATAATGGACAAACACGATAATAGGCCATATGGAATCAGATAACAGATTCTTCAATGCAAATAAGTTATTATTACTTTATGTCCGAGTCGATTTTTTGTTTTAATCGACGAACAATTATGTGTCTACAAATTGCCATCAAGGAATTCAAGCAACCCTGAGGCGGATGTGTAATTATGGTACAAGTCATTTCGTTTTCCTTCGTTGCCTTGTTTCTTTTCAATTCTCCGCAATAAAATTTATTCAATGCTTACTCGTGCTTATTCATGCAATGATTGCTCGTCTCCCCTCATGAGCGTATTCTTGAAAAAATTTTTGGTTACCCTAAAAATACCCAGGTTATAAATACATAGTTCAAATTCCTCTCCTTTGTGCTAGCCTTTTATCAACTTTTCACAAATATCACAATATTTCGAGAGACTTAATCATTATTGCAGCTCACAGCCATTGCTCTTGTCTTTCAGCTAGTTTGCTCGGATTCAGTTTCCCTTACCACTGCTGTAATTCATGTCCTACCTGCCTAGGATGTTAAACGGCCCGCGTGATTTGATTAGAAAAATTTTCCAGTGGAAAAGTTCTCGTCATTTTCCGCTAGCGACGGTTTTTTCTCGTTAGAAAGCCTTTTTCACATAAGTTATTGTTTACATGACCTTCGTCATCGGTGGTCGCGCTTCCTGAGAACCTATTAAAAAAATTCTACCGGTTAAGGTAAGTTTTGTCGAATGTCAGAGAATTTCCTCCCGGCTTTGTACACTATCAAAGGCCTATCTCGCTCTATTATATCCTTTTTCGCCTCAGCGTACGAACTACCCTTCTCCATCCTGACGATGAAACCTATTCTTCTTTTTCCTCTTCCCCGCTTGCCCAACATCCTTCCCTCTATCACACTCTTCAGCAATCCATCATCCATCACTACATCCACCTACTCTGCCCATCTCGAATTTCATTCAGAAGCTTCCTATCCTTTCCTACCTTCTCAAGTACTTCCTCGTTGGTCTTCCTATCCGTCCACCTCACCCTCTCCATCCTTCTCCACACTCACATCTCAAAACTCTGTTATATACGATCGCCATGCTCCAGAGTAATAAAAATCATATGATTCTGCAGTTGTATACCTATCCATATATCCATATTGATATCTTGACATTACCCTAACTTCTGATATATCGTGGGGATTACACATACAAAAAATATGTGGCGCAGCATTAAAGGAACTAGGTTTTTTTAAACGTATGGTAGGAAGGACCTAGGATGAAAAAGTAAAAGAAAGATGCTACTTCGCTCTGGTTAGGCCACTCCTCGAATACGCCGCGAGCATTTGGAACCCTGGTGAAATAGATTAACCAAAAAAATTAATAAAATACAGAGGAAAGCAGCACGCTTCTCAGAAATTTTACAGAAATATTCCTCATGTAGTGCCTCACAACTTTTAGAAGGATTAAGATATTTAGATTGATAAATTCAGAACTGATATTTTTCAGAGCGACATAGAGAATATTTTCATGACTCCTCACTACATCTCTAGGTCTGAAAGAAGCGATAAAATAGGAAAGATATACTGCCGAAAAGATAGGTTCAAAAATTCGTTCTTTCCGCGAACAATAAGAGACCACAATAAAAATTAAGCTCCACTAAATACACTCCAATAATTCATGTCACCATATCATCTCCAAAAAAAACTTACACCTTTACACGGCTAGTGACCTAACACCCCCAGCCCATGCAGCGGCTCGCGGGATATTATGTATAAGTAGATGTAGATATTTTTCGTGGTTTGAAGTTAGAGCTCTCCAGGCTTGAACAAAACCGGAGAAATTAGGAAGGGAGTTTCAATGCCAATTAAAATTCTATTAGAGCCCAAGCGTATCCCGGGGGTACCAAGGTGATGAAGTTGGTTTGATGAAAGAAAAAAAAAAATAAGGTAGCTGTTTTCGTAATTGACCCCGGCTCATGCTTGATACTGAATTTGATGAAAGTTGGCAAAAAAATTATGGAATCATAATCAGTTGATAAGAGCATTTTTGGCCCATCACGCGCATCACCTCGAGAACTGGAAGTGCAAACGACGACGTGTTGAAGAGCGCTATTCCAATACCCCCGAGGCAGTTGAATTTATCCTCGCTTTTAAGAGGCATGTAATGAAGCGGAAACGAGAGCACGACAAGGTTTTTTTCATGCTACTTCCTCCGTGGAGTGCTGATCAGTATGCGTGGAAGGCAACAACCGCCGCTGCGGGGCATACAGAGGCGATGACTCTGAGGAAGGACTCATCTCACCGTACCGAAAGCTGTGGGGAGCAATGGCGTCCGTGGCTACACCTGCGAGCTCTCGCGGTGGCGTCCGAAAACAGCCCATAAATTATCGCGTCACGCCTATTATTTCCCTTCCACCGCCCTCTTAGCCAGCGTCTCATTTTCTCCCCGCGAGGTACGATGTTTCGGGTTAATGAAAGCCACCATTGCCTTCGCCTCAGTTTTATTTATTTATCTTCCCCCTTATCGGCCGCTGGCGGAGGACATTCCTTCAGCATTTACGAGCGGAGCCCGGGAAAATTGCCCTTCATGCTGCCAATAAGGGGTGTGCGATTGGGTGGGTTAAGACACCAGCCATTAATTTTACAATCGTCCAAGGCTGTGGATTTATTTATCTGAAAAGAAGGGCCTCAAATATCCAAGGGGCTTGATAGCAGAGAAGGGAAGTTTGGTTGAAAGGATCGATGCTGAAAACTGGTTTTGGATGAGCAAAGCGCCTTATGTTGTCCTGGATGATAAATATTTCATTAGCGGAGAGGCTGGATAAATATTGATTGTAAAGCTTGTAATCAAGATTCAGCTAATTGTGAGCTATGATGATGATACAGAGGGACTTCAGCAAAGGTTAAACATGTAGTTATCGTTATCAGAGAATATAAATTTATAGATGAGAAGAAAGGCACACAAGCTAGCGAATATAGAGGGGGTATTGTGTTAGGAGTAATTTTTCACTAGTAACAACAACAAGAAATGTTGGAAGTTAACAACAGAGAGAGGGATGAAAGCAAGGAAACAGGATGACAATGAATGATGCGAGTGGGAAGAGTGGAAGATGCTTGAAATAGAAAGTTATGGATCGAAAAAGTTTATAAATTGGAGTATGAGGAGTTTTCCGCTGATTCACAGATGAACTAATGAAACAAAAGCGATTATGGTCCTCATTTATCTCTTCAAATATTGAAGCGTTCAACTGGCACTTGATTCCAAAACAAATTTGTCATGAACTGAACGCTTTTTGGTACGCATATCGAAAAACTATACGCCACATTTCGTGAACGCCTATATCTTCATGGAAAGTTTTCAGATATAAAAATAACAACCATGTAATTCAAAAGAATGCTAGTCACATTCCCAGATAGTAAGTATATTGAGCAAAATTCTGAAAAATCATTATTGACATTTGAGTAGATGAATCATCGTAACCTAGCTATCCTATTTTTAGCAATGTTTCCATTCCTAGCGTATTTACTTAATAATTAACCGATTCAAAATGAACAATTTCGCGTTATCACGGCGTCAATTTTCCTTAAGTCATTGTATCAAATTGTTCAATTTATATGTTTCTTGAGACAAAGGCATGTATCGGCCAGAAAAATAGCTTCCTACCAGTTTAAGAGCGTTTGGGGTAGATGATTTTCGGGCGTGTTTCATAGAGGACACAATTATTTTCATTATTCATCAATCAATTAGTTGTTCTCGTTATTGATTCTGGGCAATAATGATGTCCTCGCCTGCTTAGCAAGCATACACCAAAGAGGTTAATGACTCACCACATTCCCAGTAATTTCTCTATCACCATTCGGGATGGTTATCGGATGCAGACATTCAGACGATTATTTTCAAGCGACGTATCATGTACAGAAAACATTCCAGATTGATCTGGAAGCCGCAAAACCTGTAGAAACGCAGATACCTTTCAAAGTAGAGGACGACGGACTAATGGCGTTCTCAGGTATGCGGCAGCCACGATTTTACTCGCTTCTGTGACCACAAAACGCAGTGGTTACGTAATTGAATGACTACGGGTGAGGCGAAAAGGAGTTTACAAGCGAAAGTTGAACTAGATACGAAGTGAGTGCGGTTTATTTTCAAGTAATGAGGTTTTCTTGTTTTAATTTTTTTCCTTAGCAAGTAACATGAGTAATGGGAGAGCGAGCCAGCTTTGTTTAACGAATACCATTTCGATCTGTAAATAACGAAGGACTTTTTTTTTGTTTTTGAGTCCGGCTTCAGTTGCCACGTAATGAATTGACTAAAAGAAAAAATAAGGCTCCAAAAATTCTTGAACGTTTTCTCAAGTTTCACTTGCAGTCATCTGTCATGATTGTTGACAAAATTCTAGGTCCACGCAACAACATATCACTACAAAAGTCGAGAAAGTGTTGAAAATAGATGGTAATGTAATTGATGGGGTGTCTAGACTCCAGGATGATGCAGTGAACTCAGAATTTAGCTTAATTACGATGAAATATAATTCGTAAAATACTCCCTACATATGATTCGTGAAAAAAGGTATGAGTATTCTCTACCATGACATTTAACAATGTACAATAAAAAATGTAGAATAAATGAGATTAAAAGATATAAGAGAACTGTGCTACTACTGAAAACCAATGGAGAGACTGTGGATGGTAAAGGCTTCCGATGAAGAATGCCCTCTCACATCTAATTGAAGAGATAATAATATGACTCCAAGTGTACATCGAACTTAATTATTTAAAAGCGAAATTTAGGCAGTGAAAATACAACTCTCATTCGTTATTTATTAACAATTTTTTCTCAGACAAGCTTTATCAGTATAGTTGTGAATTGATCATAATGGTTGAACGTGAAATTGATTAAATATCTATTGTTTTTTAACTGACGCAATTTAAGATTTGCGAACAACATAAGTTTTTAATTTTACTCGAATTGAGTATAAATGTGACTTCCAATAGTGTATGCACAACGACGAAATAAAATAGCACCAAAATCGAGCTGGAACTTATTCAATACCTTGAAAGAAACTCTTACAAAGAGTTTTAAATATACACAGCGAAAAAAAATTGACAAAATGACATCAAAACCATGCTGGCGAGAGAAACGATTGGAGTGATTATCAAGTAAGATAACTATAATTGTACGAAACGATTCTCCACCAATATCAGGTCAACTTATGAGGCACGTTAAAATAAAGATGGGTGGTATAAAGACGATTTTCTGATAGAAGAATAGATAGGAACATTGCAGCAAACCGTTCTTCGTGTTGAAGACTTCTGTCGACGATAATAAGGCATGTTGAGTGAAGAAGTAATTCTTCCACAACAAATGATGAAGATTAATTCGTCTGGGGTTGCACACCCTGACCACCTTTGCCAACTTTCCGATTTACGATTCTCTTATCGCCTTTTTGGGATCGCCGAAGGATTTACAAAGGCTTTAGAAGGATGTACACAGGATACTGATTCCTTAAGGCGATGTGCGATTCGTTTATGGCAAAGTCGGCAGGGAAGAGGATCTGAACCGGCGTGAAATTGAAGACTTGAGTGTTTGGAGAACTAAGTACGATGAAGAATTTATCTTGCTGAACGGATATAAATTTGTGAATATAGGTAACAGATATAAGAGCGTTATTATTATTATTTTATAATCATTATAATTGTAACTTTAGCAACACTCCCCTCTGAATCCCTCATAATTTACTCTAGTAACATTTCCCCGAGTTATTTTATTAATGGAATGTAATAATAATTATAATAAAATAACTCGGGGGGAATGTTACTAAAGTAAAGAATGAGGAACTCGGAGGGGGATGTTACTAAAGTAACAATAATAATGTTATTTAAAATAATAATAATAACGCTCTCCTACCTCTCACCTATATTCGCAAATTTATTTCCGTTCAACAGGATAAATTCTTTATCATACTCAATTCTCCAAGCACTCAAGTCTTCAATTACACACCGGTTCAGATCCATCTTCACTACCGACTTTGCCATAAACGAATCGCACATCGCCTTAAGGACTCAGTATACTTTGTAAATCCTTTGGTGATCCCAAAAAGACAATAAGGGAATGGAAAAAACGGAAAGTTTGCATAGGTGGTCAGGAACTTACTCGGTGTAAAACCCAAGATGAATTAATCTTCAGCATTCGTTGAGGAAGAATTACATCTTCAATCAATATGCCTTATAATCATCGTCAGAAGTCATCAACACGAAGAACGGTTTGCTGCAATGTTCCTATTTGTTCTTCTATCAGAAAAATCGACTTTATACCATTCCATTTAATTATTATTAGATTCCATTATATCATTATTTTCCCCTTGGCATTTTCCGTGATTGTGCTCCAATACGCCTATGACCGTTTATATAATCGGTGAAAAATCTTGACCATTAGAATTCCACTGGTTCTAGCTCCAGCGGTTGTATTGAGAGCAATGCCATTACGACCTGATTGCTTTCCAGCCTGAAGGCTTGGAATTGCCGGAAGAGAAAGAGCTATGTGCCCCACTCAAATATGGGTCGCGTAAAACAAAGCGTTTTTGCGGACCTTCAAGAGGTTAACATTGACTTTGACCTTCATTTCTTCTCAGCATGCTGAAAGCAGAGACATATGGACTAAGACGATGTGCACTGCAAAAGTTTTTTTTACTCATTTTAGCGGATTCCAGTCATATTCATGACCTTTCAACATTTTCAAAAATGTCTGTTTACTGCGCGGTAACTTCTGCTGGAATGTCATTATTGCGAATCCTATCTATATTTCTGCGCATTAATTTATCAGTTATTTCATTTAACACGTGTGAAGCATGAGAAATTTTCCAGTTTTTTTATAAAAATTTTTGAATTTGAAAATTTTTTAATAAAAAATGTTTAAAAAAATAGTTATTCAATTAAATGTTTTGCGGAAACATAAGATATAGTATTCTAGTTTTTAGGGATAAATATTAGAACTAAAATATTACTACTAAACCCGCGCGATCGACTATAAGTTCAATCTCCTTTCCTCAAGATGGTGGACGACTAAGCCATCGAAACGTCGACTACGATTGAATTTCTCACTCGGTGGACATTCCGGACAGATGTTTACCAGCTCTGTTCGGGAAGTCCACCGGGTGAGAGGTTCAATCGTAATCGACGTTTCGATAGCTGAGTCGTCCATCAACTTCAGGGCAGAATGTCATGAGTTGAGGGTAGGTACTGGAATATATAGGCCTGGCGAAAGGGCCAAAGTGCACTAGACCCATATCTTCCGATACCTTCAAATCATGACATTCTGCCCTGAAGACGCTGGATTACTCGACCACAGATACGTCGGCTACAATGGAATCTCTCACCTGGTGGACTTCTCGAATAGAACTGATAAACATCACACTATGGGGGAGCCTCAGATCTTACATTTCGAAAGGAGTTTCTTGGCATCACACGCCAGGATATCCTCTGGTCTTACCTGTTGAGTTTTATTAAGCGAAGTCACTTTCCCCTCCCTCAGGGGGTTGCGAAGAATAATATCACTTTCACAACTTACCGTTGATTCGTACAGCATATAATATACAGCATTTTCATGACAACGTATCCTGTCGCAACTATGTGGAACTCCATTCATATCTAAATACTACCCTGCTAACCACCGCAGGGGTGACTACCAGGATACTAGACGTGTTATGTGAGAGGATGCGGAAATGTAACGGGGGAGAAGTCAGCGGTGAATTTAAAGGTGTTTTATGGTAGTGCCACGCCGTTTCTTTTGCAAATGCTAGAGAAGCCAGGAAAGTAAAAATTTTTGCACCCATCAGTTAATTTACTTATCCCTGGATACATTTCATCGCTTCTATCATTTCTACAGATCAAGCGCTGAATCCTCAATTTGTATCTTGTAATGTTTTTAGCAATGTTTGCTAGCTCGTGGCTTCAGAGTCTCTAACGGTTCCCGATGAAGTCCTCCCATGTGGAACGGTTTCTGCCCGCTCGTAGCAGTATTTCATGGAGCTTGCAGCTATCCTTTGTATTTTACCTCGCGAGTCAAAAATTCGTTGCGCAGGGTACCAATTGCTCTCAGCGTTTTCGAAATGTGGCCTGAACAGAGCAGGGTGAAATCTCTCCCACACTTTTCATCCGCGAACGTCCATACCATTCGTTCGATAAATCCTAAATAATGTCCATCAATTGCTCGAAATCAGTACGTGGAATGATTTTAATGCTCTTGAGCATTCATTTACGTTAAATCAAAGAGAGTTCCTTATCATCTAACCCAAAAAGAAGTTTCACCGACAATTTGACCAGATCTCCTCAATTATCGAAGTAATGTTTCACTGGCGATTTCGTTTGGCAGGTATTTCGCATATAAGCTTAACCTGTCTGGTAATTTCCGACTCCCTATCGGCTTTACCTCATTTATTTAAATATAATACAATAAACAACTAATTGTAAATACGGCTAAATCTCGAGTGAGAAAAATTAAACTGATTTCAGTACTTTCTATGATTTATTGCTAAGTAATTTTATTAATTATCGCTTATTCATCGTTTTCCTAGTTTTCTTGAAAGCCTAGGCGAACTATCAGGAAAAGCAGCATGTTTCAACCAAACCTTTGTCAAAGATGATGTTGAAGAAGAATCATCATAATGCATCTAACGAACATGTTTTCACGCCGAGTTCAATGAGTGTTTGAAATAATACACTTGAATATAATTTCGAATAAGTTTCTAATACCGCACTCTAACCTACAGTCATGACTTGATTTCACTAAGGAAGAAACCTTTGTTAAAGATGAAGTGAGGCATTCGCGCGTCCAGAATCTCATAGAGCACCTGCATTCTTATCTGGGCTTTTGGCCTTCACCCCGGCGCGGCGCGTTGGAATGCGATTTACTAACCAGAGCAGATAGCTGCCATGAGAGTCCCCACGCACCACGAGCACCACACACGTAAACACTCCAGATCTCCTCCTCCTCTGTGAAAGGCCTCATTGTGCTGCGAGTCCGTCGGGCGATGCTGGCCTTGGGCGAGCGATACAGATGTGAGAGGGAGGGGGGTGTGGTTGGAGTGAGTTTCCAACCCAGAGTCACACCTCCCCCTCCCCCCCCCCCCTGCCACCCAGCCCTCTTCATCTGGGCCCTGCCCTCTCACTTCCTGACCTTGTGAAGCCTGGATATGGGCGGTGGTGTGTTATATAGAGGTATGTCCACTGCCTCGAAGGAACACTTGCTGCGGGGAGACAAGTCAGACCCTGGAGACGGAGCCACACCTGCTTCCCCGATCCCCCGACAAGATGGCAGGAGCGATTTCTGATCGTGCGCAGATTTGCTAGAAACAGCGTGCGTGTTCTCGTTAGTGATATCTATGGATAAAAGTCAAACAATTGCACCATACCGATTTGGCTTATTGGCAATCAATTGCTATTTCAACACGTAGCCTTGTAGAACGTATGATATATTTCGTAATAATGCAATTACACATGAACATGGTTAAATATTTCCTTTTAAACACTAAATTATACATTATTGTATTGTCTTACTGAGTTCATTAAAAGGTTAAAAGTGTATTTCGATATAATTAAGTCTTATTTTCAAATACCGCTCTGAAACCTCTAACCACGACTTTCTTCCACTAAGGAAGAAGTTCATTTAGGAATCAATATATCATTTCCATCGCGTTGAAACGCTATGAAAAACTATAATGAATGGGATGTGGTCCAAGAAATAATTTTACTTAATTAAAAAATATAAAAATGTGTACTCAATGACCTAAGGTTATCGCTATAGCCACCTTCAACGGAGAGATCGAACTAAGGCAAAGACTGTTCATCCACACCTTAGAAGTACTGAGCGAGTCGCATCCATGGTATTTGGTACGGGGTGATTCCTCCCCAGGCACGCAATTTTCCTTCCAGTCCTTAGTCAATCCACGGACACTCACCTGACCTCCAGGCGAGGACTAAAAACCTGTCAGCAGAACTAAGTACGGCTAAACCTAACTAGCCTGCTCTGGCAAACAAGCTTAGACCGACTGCGCAATTTAGTGGTAGCGAGAGTAGTAATAACTCTAACACATTATAATTTCTAATATTTCTACCTAATGGCTACCCACATTTTTAAGAGTTATATGGTTCTTTTCCTCAGAACTTTTATGCCAAGATGCGCTTCTCCGTGATACGACGTCGTCAAGTACCAAATCAGTTTGTCGTACATGCCTTTATGCCCTAGTGTTGTCACGGCGAAACCCGTTGTAATAAATAAATTTCTTTGGAAAAATACTTCCTATCTTTCAAACATATGAATTAATACAACTTTAATGAAGTTACGCTCGAAAATATTGAGTTTATGAAAACAATGACAGAGAAAATCATGGAGAAAAGTGCATTTATAATTATTATATGAATGCACGAGTGCCAAATGAATTATACTCAGCGAGTGAGGGAGCTCCATGGAAAAGATCTAACAAAACTATCATGGCTGGTTGTTGTTCGTGTAAAAATTGGCATGACCCATCCATCCGTTCTGAAACTCATTTATCTTTTGCTTGTAATAATTCCTATCGTAATACGTTGGCTAGATCGAAATAATTTTAGCATCTTCCGAAATTAAGCGTTCCTCCAACTCGAACAGGAGATTCAACTTTCATATATTTACTTTGTCATACTTGTGATCCAAAAATGTTTACCAGGAATGTTTCATACATTCCTGGTAAACCTTTTTGTTTACTGGGATTTATTGCTGGGATTTTTAAAATTTTGAGGCGTATAATAGATTATATGTGATGCATAAGTCAACGGTGGTAAGCTATTGAAGATGGGATTGTATTTTATTTAGATGGTTACTATAAGCCAAAATGTAAATTTCTCTCTGCAATGGTTGGCAAGAGCCTCTCCAATCTCTAACAGAACTCTCCTATCCGCTACCGTCAGTGGTAGCAAATTGGAGAGTTCGCGGTAGGATTCAGACAAATAAAGTGGTACCGATATTAAAGGCTGGTTAGAAGTGTATTCAAGGCGAAATTTGAGAACATGACTCAAAACTGCCTCTCGTACATCTGTTAAGTCCTCCACTTGCACGTTCACGAATTTTGAGCGTTTCTTTCCTTGAAATGACCAACCAAAAGCTATTTGCCAAAGAAAATGAGCACCATCAGCGAAGAGTATGTGTGATGCAAGATTCAACGGTGGTAAGCTATTGAAGAAGGGGTAATCTTTTATTAAGATGGTCACTGTTAGTCAAAATGTAAATTTCTCTCTGCGATTATTATCCAGAGACTGCTTTCAAGGATGGATGGGGTCTTTCCCGAGAACGAAGTGGATGTGTACTAAACAGTTGGAGAACGCCGGAAACTACACCTATGATTGCTGTTCCCTATTGGTTTTCTTTAAAGCCGTAACATATGGATTATGTGAAGTTTTGAAAGACATTATGGTAAAAATTGATCGCATTTCTATACATATTATAAACGAATTCAATAATTTAACACACAAAAATTCGCCCGTGACTATTATTTACCCATATAACACTGCTAATCGGAATTAATATTTTGCCCTTTCAAATCGTTCCATATCGTTGTTCTTGTGCGATGATATGCTCCAATCGGCCCTAATCAAAACGTATTACATGAAAAGCTCTCAAAATTGATCTAATGTCACTAAAACTGTCATGAATATCTTCGTTAACCATGCGGATTCCTCCCGAGATGAATATTTGTGGAGGTGTCTGTGTTCAGAGGAATATAACTTTGACGTGCCGACTTTATGGGCAGTTTCATTTTGTCCGGAACCACCCATGCGTCATCGGTAAGTAATCGTATTGAGGCAGCTAAACAAAACAAGCATTCGGAAGGGCAGTCGGTGATTAAAGGCCTTAAACTTGCGCGGGGAACCTTTGAGACCGAGAGGCTTGAATGATTGCAGCTCGGAGCAGGAGAGGATGGGGATCCTTGCATTTTTTTGCCATCCTCAGCCTCCGCTCCCGCGCAAAGCCGGAGCCGTCAAACCTCGTGGCTAATGAGCTCACTCTTGATGATGTCTGACTCGAGTCTTCTAGGTCAATTGGCTGAATAGAAGGGCGTTGAAGAGCTAGAACGATTGCTCTTGTCAAGCTAGAGGAGAGCAGATCGATTTGCAAAAGATTTTCAAGAATTATCCAGCAGTGTGACATTATTTTTAGAATGATTCGGGCTAATATCACTAAAAATTTGAAGGTAAAATATCATAAAAGAAAATATAAATTCTCAGAAGACATAGGAAAAATTTTATTATTAATCACTACTTCCAAATTAAAGAGACGGGAAAGTTTGTAATTACTATCTTAAAATTACAACAAACTCCTGATTTCGTTCATCAGGTGAGTTAATATCCAAATATACCAATTAGTATCAGCATCATAACCTGTGTATCGTTGGTCAGGAAGTTTTGCTTAGTCGAACTGTCGTCCCATAGTTTAGCCTTGCACTATTTTATGGAGGACTTTTTGGTCTGTAACTAGCAGTTCGAGAAACGTTCGCGTTATGAACTTGAACTTGGACGTTTATAACATGTATATGATGTAGATTTACCTCGTGCCCTGCGCCTGGAGGAAAATTTTATGCTAAGTACATACTCTCCAAATGTTTTCTAAGGTACTAACTTAGAGCATTTAGTGGAATTAAGTGGCACTGAATTTTGTGAAAACGATGTGTTTGTCCGATTCACGCGTAGAGATAGCGCATGAATGATATAGCATTTAGTTGAGCTTAAAAGTTTACGTTGCATCTTATAATGGAAAGGAATAAACTTCCATTTTGCACACTGCCAGAAGGATTCAGAGGTATCTTCCCTTGTTCTCCATTAATCACGAGTCCAATTTCACCTAATTCTCGGGACTTAAACATTGGAAAGTGAATGCAAGTGCCAATGAAAGTACGCAACAATCATACATTTACGAATTTCACTTTCGCACAAAACAAAGCAAAATAAAGTAAGCTGCAATTGGAGATGATTTTTTCCAGAATTATTTCCTTCATTTTGAAAAAAATCAACTCGGTAGTTACATGTTTGAAATAAAAAGTCGTGGGTTTATGTGGAGAATAATGCATGTTGTACCCTGAGATCACGTGACAGGGCGTGGTAGAATATAAGTTATTTCTGTATTTTAGGGAATAAAAACTTATCCATGGCCACACAGTTATGTTGTATTGAAGCAAATACAATTTCGCCCAAATATTCTTAAGTCGTGCGACGAAAAGAGTAATATCGACACAAGTGCCAATCTACCTTATTTTAACTGTTGCTAGCGGTCGCATTTTCCTTACTGGTGTACACCTACTGCATACTTTTCTAATTAACTTCCCAGGTTTAAATTTGTACAGTTTATACTATTACTTTGTACAGTTTTACTATTTGTACAGTTTATACTATTAATTTGTACAGTTTTACTATTTGTACAGTACTTCCAGTTTAAATTTGTACAATTTATTTAGTCTTTTTCTTCTGAATCCATCTGGTTTTATTCTATTTTACTAACATGCTATTGATATGAATAGCCATTCACCATTAGGGCTTGCATATAATGATCAACTAACCGAACAATTTAATTGTGTGAAACTCACAGAGGAAAAATCATTCCCCTGGACTGGGAATCGAACCAAGATCCCTCGATTGTCTAAAGTAAACATCTTTGTGTTTAAAGTTGGGCTTTACCCCGTGGACTGTGGCGCTTAGCGCACGCATACGGGTACCTCTGGCATCATACGCACGGTACCTGTGAGGACAACCTTAATGCCCCCATGAGATTCACAGCGGAAGAGGACGCCTGGGTAGCTTAATTGGTTAGAGCATTCGGTGCGAAATCGAGGGATTTGGGTTCGATTCCCAGTCCAGGCGAATGATTTTTCCACTGTGAGTTTCACACAATTGAAATCACTAGTGGTTGACTCCGTTGAAGTGATTGCGCGGCTAGTTCTGTGGTTCTTTGAAAAGTCGAACTATTTAAACTAAGTCAAACGATGGATCCATAAGAAATCACTTTTCAGGCATGCTATCCCGGTTTAATATCACTGGCTTGACTCAAACACAAGTGTTCTGAGACCGTTCAAAAAATTATTTCTAAAATCTAAAAAATGGTGATTTCCTGTAAATAGAGCGACATGATATGAAATAGGCGCGGAGTCTCAACATTGTTTCTCTTCAAAAAAGGGTGCATCTAATCTCAATAACCAGATACGAATTAGGTACTACGACCTCTTAACGAAAAATGATTGCTAGCAGACCTAAAAATTGAATTCTGACGCCGACATAAGCGAACGATAGCGTATCGGTAAAGCATAAATAAACTTTAACTACTAATGGCAAAAGATATAGATATTATGTGTTTGCAGTGACTATCTCGCATCAGTCGATTGGTGGTTAGAACAATATAACACGTGGCATCTCCTTCTAAGAACGTCACTCCGCGTAATATTTAATATTATCATAAAGTTTGACAGTATAACCATATACCATGTTGAGTGTGGAGTCACCCCTTGCCACACGTCTTTGAGGTTGTTAGCAAGGTACCACGTAGATTTAGAGTTAGACAATCGAAGTAACATTATATCTTACCGCTAGTCGCGGATGAAACTCACTTTGTTTCGGGCAATAAGCAATCAAAGAGTATTGATGAAAGAATATAAGTGTTCAGCAGACCCTCGCTTTACGATATTAATCCGTTCCGGAGGACCGATCGTAAAGCGAATTCCATCGTATGTTGAATCGGTATTATTTCCGGACGAGGAATCGGTTTAAAGAGCATCAGTGCCAATCCACTCAGTGTACACATCAGAGCCAATACATACGAAGTATCCTGGATTAAAATTATTTTAAATATTATTAAAGCAATATTTTAAACACTATCGATATTTAAAACAAAATCGGAGAAATTTGACATTTTAAAAAGCACGCGCAAAATCAGCTCATATCGTAAGTCGAACTCATCGTAAAGTTGAATATATAAAGCGACTGTATATATAACGTCTACTGAATATATAAAGCGACGGAAAATGTACTGTATTCAGGCAGGTTTTTTGGCTAGCCTTCCCTTCCCTCCGAAATGAAAAAAATAATACATTGTGGGAGCGTCGAATGGGCGTTCTGTAGCCCTACCATTCCTCTTAATGACCTTATTCATTTCTTACCTCAAAACTTTTCGCATCAAAATCACGCCCAAATTGCAAATACTTTACTTTTTTCTCTTTAGTAGATATCCATTTATCTGCCTTCGAATAGAAATCAAAAGTTTCGACACAATTTGTTACACGTAAGGTATTTGTTGATATTGCATTGCGATACCAGGAAATGATTGTCAGTGCAATCAGTGGGTTTTTGACGCACACACTTTTCTTTCCTGACGATAAAAACATATGAGCACCACTCCACACATACGCTTTCCTTCCTTTGTTTTCTCCCAGAAAGTACCTGCTGTTCCGCAGCTGGGATTTCAAGGAACTGTCCGAGACACAAAGGGCGCCTTCGATTGCGCTGCAAAAAGCGTCGCAGGCGACTGACAACGCTTTAATCAGTTTCCACGCCTACTCAGCTCAAGCTCAGACCACCAACTATTCTACATGCTTCCAGGGATCACAGCAAATTGAAAGCCTCCACTTGAGTTACGAAAGATCACGGGAAATCTTAATTACTTCATTTTAACTTATTCTACATCTACATACTACCCCGCGAACCGCCGCATGGGCGTGTGGCAGGGAGTGGTAGGTCACCAGCCATGTAAAGATGTAAAATTTTTGGAGGTGCAGTGGTGACATGTACTATGGGAGTGTATTTAGTGGAACTCAGTTTTTATTGTGGTCGCTAATTGTACGCGGAAAGAACGGGTTTTTGTACCTATCTGTTCGGCAGAGTATCTCTCAGACTTTATCGAATCTTTCAAACCTAGAAATGTAGTGAGGCGTCATAATAATATTCTCTGTGTCGCTCTGAAACACACCAGTTCTGAATATTTCAAGCAGCCTAAGCCTAACGTGTGGCCTCCGAGTCTCTAGGGGTTCCCACCCTTAATATCTCTAACAGTTTTGTAACACTATATGTTCGTTCTTAGCAGTTTTTAACGAACGCGCTGCTTTTCTTTGAATTTTGTCAATTTTTTGGTTAAATCTTTATGACCAGGGTCTCAAATGCTCGCGGCGTATTCGAGGTGTGGCCTAACCAGAGCGAAGTAGCATCTCTCTTTCACTTTCCGAGGACCTTCCAATTATACGCTTAATAAAACCTAGTTTCTTTGATGCTGTGCCGCATATGATTTGTATGTATGTTCCTCACGATATATCTGAAGTTAAAGTAATTCCAAGATGCTTTACTGTATTTGAAGATTTTATGTTTACTCCACGCACGGTGTAGGTATGACATTTTTGTGATGACTTTCGCAGGAAGTGAACTTTGGTGCATTTACTGATATTTAATTCTAAACCCCACTCCTGGGAGCACGAATGAACGCTGTTAAGGCCAAATGACAGAACTTCAAAGTCCGCGTCTTCGCTTATTTCTCGGTAGATTACAGTATCGTCTGCGAATAATCTTAATTTACTGCTAATTTGATAAATTAGGCCATTAATATAAATAAAGAATAAAACTTATTCAAATAGGCAGCACGGCATCTAAAGAAATGGGTAAACAGACGGAGTACTGGAAGCTTTCAGTGCGACGTCATAAAATCAGCACAGACTGGAATACATCAGCGCACTTTAGAACACACGATCGTCGATGACTGAAAGGAAATGAGTCGGCGAAACATTAGGTGATCTACGGTCAGGTAGCGCACACCATAAATACACAATAGCCACGGCCGTTTTTTTATATTAAAAATATTTCACGACACGTATTGAAAGCTTTATATTACAAAATGACCGAGGTAGTTAAATTAGATCAATATTTACGGCGAAAATAAATACAAATACGAATATAATGTACAGAATATACAATCTTGATTCACTACAGAAGACTAGGAGACAAATTTGAAGATTTAACACATAGATAAAAATAAAATCCACACGCATAAACCTCCATAAACCCATAAGCCTTTATATACTAGCAAAATTTCCTAGGAATATAAATGTTTATATCAGGATCCATCTTCGGGTACGGCTGAGTCTTGGTTTCCTGATGATGGTACGAAAGTTATGAAATCTGGATTTTTTGCCCTCACTTTTTGAACATTGTGAGTTGAAAAAGTAAAAATTTTTGTAATATAAAATTTTGTAATAAAATGGAATTCAGCAAAAATACACCGAATCTGATTTCATTCAAATCGTCTACTCTTGAAAGTCTACACTTTATGCAGCGTCTTCTTCCGACTCAAAGAAAATAAACTAATTTCTCACTTAAAAGCAGGAAACACAAGTATTCGTCGTTAAAATCCGCCCAGTCTCACGATATCACTCGAAAAATCACAGTATGTACATACTCAAGGACTCTCAACATGGCGCAGATGGCTTTATTTGAAGTTTTTTGCGCCAATACCGTTCAACTAGACACATTAGAGATCATTTGAGATATTAGGTCACTTAAAATATACTGATTAAGCTTAACATGAAATGAAGAGTACCTACACAATTTTTTCATAATCTAATGATTAAAAAAAAGGCCACTATCTTGAATTGAAACGTCAACTAATTCCCATCCCCAAACGGCATTGGACGAGCTAACTGATCGGCAGCATTTCTATCGTCTGCGGTAATATCTCGGACGAACTACATCTAATCTTTCTCTACATCTACATTCCTCTACGATCATCTTACGCCGGTTAGAATATTCTGAGAAGGCGGTGAGAAAAAGGAAGGAGACATCGGATATTGTGTTGGTGAGCTGGCGTAGGAGGATGCGAATTAAATTGCTTTGATCTAGGTCACCTGGGGCGCTGTGCTTGAAACCGTTCGGATTCTACATTCACATCTACATACTACCCTGCAAGCCGCCAGATGGGTGTATGGCAAGGGGTGCTAGGTCACCAGCCGTGTAATGATGTAAGGTTTTGAGAGGTGAAATGGTGACGTGTGTTAAGGGAGTATATTTAGTGGAGCTCAGTTTTTATTGTGAACGATTATTGTGCGCGGAAAGAACGAGTTTTTGTATCTATCTGTTCGGGCGTGTATCTTTCTTATTTTATCGCTTCTGTCCGACCTAGAGATGTAGTGAGGCGTCATGATAATATTCTCTGTGTCGCTCTGAAACACACCAATTCTGAATTTCTCAAGCAAGCTAAGCCTAGCGTGTATCCTCCGAGTCTTCAGGGGCTCTCACTTCAATCCCTCAAAAAATTATTCCCATAACGTAATTATGGAGTTACGTTGTACAATCAGGAAGGGTTCGAGATTTTGATGCATTCAAACCACTCGTTATAATCTGAAGCAGCCCTTCCGATCGAGTTTTGTCAGCCGGAATATTGCTCATGGAGTTAAATATAGCGATTAGGGAAAGAATAAACAATATAGCAGACGCTTAAATAATCCGTCCGAGTGGGTCAAGCTCACCAAACTCTCCAACCGTTTGTTGTTGTACCACGTGACCGCTTCGTTACGTACTCGGAATCATCCCGAAAGGTGTCAAACACAACCCCTGGGCAAAAAACTAGCGATGATATCTCCGCAGATAACTCTCTTACTAACCAGAATCATACGACTAGCGTTCCCACCGCGACTTTCTAACGGACGAAACCCACCAACTAGGGTCACCCGACCGTGGTTAGAAAACCACGGCTGACGACTACTGACATTTTCATAACAAAACGTAACCAGCGATAAGGCTAACCGGCGCAATATTAGCGAAGTTGAGACGCAGCATGACTGGCCTACCCACGCAGTACGAGAAAAGGAGCGGACAGCGATCGTCATCTCGAAGTAATCTCATCTGCGCACGCTCGAACACAACGCCTACGGCCGCCGTCTAGTGGGCGAGCGGAGAAACGGAAAAAAGGGAAAGCGGAAGTCACTGCCGAGATGTGGAGCAGTGGGATTAGGCGAGGGAGGGGTGGTATAACGAAATTGGAAAACGAAAAAAAAAAAAAGATTTGCTCCCTCGCCATTGGAGGAAAAAATTGGGATTCCTGAGACTCACGTGAGCGGAAAATCGCGTGCAATTCGACTCCCTGCCCCGCGCTTACGCCGTAAAAACACGTAATGACGCCGAGACGAGGACCAGGAGAGTGGGTGGGGCTGAGAATGTGATGGATGTGGGGGGAAAAGATGAGGAAAAGAAGAAGGAGGAATTTAAGGCCAAGGATTACGGAGAGAGAAAATGTGTAGAAAGGAGGGGAAGTGGGAAAGTGAAAGGACAAAGGATTGACAACTGAAAACCATTTTGCCATATTTTCAGAAACCATAAAATTCAATACCACGAATTTCCAGCATTGATTTTGTCACAAACAGCGTGTTTTGGAAGTTTTCCATGATGGGAGTTGCATGACAATCAAATTCATCATAGAAGTACATGGTACTACGCTCTGATGAACGACTGTTGTTATGTATTACTTTTATAATCATTGTTGTAACAAGATACTGGAAAGATGAGATTGATGTAACTGAGTGCACCTTTTGTGAGTGTGAACAAAGACATCAGAGAATCAGAAAATAGTTCACGTTCTTTACCCAATTCAATCAGAATATAACATTCCATTCAAGGTTTGGAAGTTAGAGCACGTCGTGACACATTAGCGTACGCGAACGACCTCGAAAGGAACGATGTGCGTTGGCGAAACGTTTTGTGACCTGCCGATAGGTCACAAAACGTTTCGCCGATAACTGCGAAACGTTTTGCGAACTGCCGATAGGTTACTATGGGTAAAAACAATCACGAACATTACGAGTACAGATATTTTCGTTCGAAATAATAATAAAAATGCAAGCTTTTTATCGTAGAGCAATTAAAAACTTAACAAAAAGCAGGGTGACGCTTCTTCTAGAACTCAAAAATCTCGGAAAAAGTCACGGATGCCATAATCGACGTTCTTTTGCTGTTAAGCGTTCATCACCTCTGCACCCGATCTGTTTGTAAGTGCGCTCGTGCGCGATCATCGTAACCCTCAATAAATATAATTCTCCAATTGTGAAATGAAAGCTATACCTGAGTAATTCCACATAAACTTGAGTTAAAGTTTATATAGAATTACTAAGTTATAGCTTTCATTTCACAATGTTAAGCAAGTTTCACGAAGTTTCGCCAGACATAACCAGTCTGAGTAAGTCTCAAAGATTATAGGTCTCAGTCTTAATTAGACTACTTCACGTGGCATTAACGTCTTCTTTTGGAAGTCAAGTTTTTACCCAAAAATTGCAATTAGTGTGATGGATGTGGATTTGGGGAGTTTTCGCAGCTCAAAGTAAGAATTTATGAAGAATCCTACGTAAAAATACTGATTTTCGAACCGAAGCCGAGGGGTATTGTAGGGAGGAGGTGGGAATGGAGAGGATTAAGGAAGGGGTAGAGGCTAGAGGTGCATCGTATTTTATCTGTCTTACGGATTACTCCTGCAAAGAGCTATGCATTCACTTAACAGTTTTTGTCAAGGCGGCATTCAGTACTGCTCTCCATTTTGAGCAGTTTAAGTCTCCATGATCGAAGAGCAGGAACGAATAGGGTAGTATGTCTCTTCAATTGGGAGTATAAGTACAAGCCGGTCTCGGTGGCGACAGGGTAAAGTCCTCGGATAAAAATCCTCGCCTGCCAAACCGAAGGTCGCGGGTTCGAGTCCCGCCTGGGTAGGATATTTACACATCCCTGGGCATGGTTGTGTGTGTTCGTCCATATATTAAATACGTAGTAATTGGCTTCGGCTGTTACGTATAAAGAAATTATTATTATTATTTGAATCGAAAACTTGATCTTGAAATCCATCATGAGTTAATATCATCCGAAATAGTTCTAGTTCGTCCGAGCTGGTAACTTGTCACTTGAGTCTCTCTCTCTCTCTGTCATTGGCTCGACATCGAGCGTTGTGACCCATATGGACTAATTTTATGTTTTTCGAACAATCTGGCGCCACATTCCTCTATCTTGGGCATCGTGGACTGTTTCACTCAGATTTAGATTTGTAAGCGCCTTTATTTGGTCTTTTAGTCTTAACGGTGGTCGACTTCGCTGTCTTTTGCCCTGGATCTTGACTTGGAGAACTATATTCTTCTAAGCCATTACGCCTCACAACGTGGCCGAAGAACGTTAGGGAGTTACGATATAGTCACTTGACTACCTAAACCTAAAAATTCCCATGACGTGCGTGTTGTGAGTTTACAAATTCCGAGAAATGAAAACGCAAGGGGATGTCTAAACATGAGTCGGTACATTTAGCAAAACAGAGCACCTGGAGTACTTATCTGCGTCATAATTTTGGGTGTTCTCTGGAATTATGCAACATATTTTTAACTGTAGTTTAAAGAACCATAGTCCAGATGATATTACAAGTAATTCTTTCATCATTATGGCAAAATCTTAATCTTGCAAGCTGTTCTAAATCAAGGAAAAACTGGCAGAAATTCGTTTTCCATGGAAGCGTAGTAGAAAATATGCATCACACCATTTAGAATTTTTAAACTATAATCATATACTCAAACACCCTTACCTAGCAATGTTACTTAAACTCTTTTACTTTCATTTTATCAGTTTGGACTGCGAGGTAATGTTTACAGCAGGCAACCTAATTAAGATTGTTGTCACCTTTTCTCAACTCAGATGTCATATTTGTCGTAAAAATACAAGCAAAACGGAGTCCTGGATTATTACTTATCTACGTCATAATTTTTGATGTCCTCTGGAATTATGCACCATATTTTAAATTGTAGTTTAAATAACCATAATCCAGATGATTTAACAAGTAATTTTTTATCATTATGGCAACATCTTAATCTTGGATGCCGTGCAAAATCAAGGAAAAACTGGCAGAAATTTGTTCTTCATGAAAATGTAGTAGAAAATATGCATCACATCATTTAGAATTTTTAAGCTATAATCATATACTCAAACACCCTCACCTAGCAATGTTACTTAAACTCTTTTACTTTCATTTTATCAGTTTGGACTGCGAGGTAATGTTTACAGCAGGCAACCTAATTAAGATTGTTGTCACCTTTTCTCAACTCAGATGTCATATTTGTCGTAAAAATACAAGCAAAACGGAGTCCTGGATTATTACTTATCTACGTCATAATTTTTGATGTCCTCTGGAATTATGCACCATATTTTAAATTGTAGTTTAAATAACCATAATCCAGATGATATAACAAGTAATTTTTTATCATTATGGCAACATCTTAATCTTGGATGCCGTGCTAAATCAAAGAAAAACTGGCAGAAATTTGTTCTTCATGAAAGTGTAGTAGAAAATATGCATCACATCATTTAGAATTTTTAAGCTATAATCATATACTCAAACACCCTCACCTAGCAATGTTACTTAAACTCTTTTACTTTCATTTTATCAGTTTGGACTGCGAGGTAATGTTTACAGCAGGCAACCTAATTAAGATTGTTGTCACCTTTTCTCAACTCAGATGTCATATTTGTCGTAAAAATACAAGCAAAACGGAGTCCTGGATTATTACTTATCTACGTCATAATTTTTGATGTCCTCTGGAATTATGCACCATATTTTAAATTGTAGTTTAAATAACCATAATCCAGATGATTTAACAAGTAATTTTTTATCATTATGGCAACATCTTAATCTTGGATGCCGTGCAAAATCAAGGAAAAACTGGCAGAAATTTGTTCTTCACGGAAGTGTAGTAGAAAATATGCGTCACATCACTTAGAATTTTTAAGCTATAATCATATACTCAAACACCCTCACCTAGCAATGTTACTTAAACTCTTTTACTTTCATTTTATCAGTTTGGACTGCGAGGTAATGTTTACAGCAGGCAACCTAATTAAGATTGTTGTCACCTTTTCTCAACTCAGATGTCATATTTGTCGTAAAAATACAAGCAAAACGGAGTCCTGGATTATTACTTATCTACGTCATAATTTTTGATGTCCTCTGGAATTATGCACCATATTTTAAATTGTAGTTTAAATAACCATAATCCAGATGATTTAACAAGTAATTTTTTATCATTATGGCAACATCTTAATCTTGGATGCCGTGCAAAATCAAGGAAAAACTGGCAGAAATTTGTTCTTCATGAAAGTGTAGTAGAAAATATGCATCACATCATTTAGAATTTTTAAGCTATAATCATATACTCAAACACCCTCACCTAGCAATGTTACTTAAACTCTTTTACTTTCATTTTATCAGTTTGGACTGCGAGGTAATGTTTACAGCAGGCAACCTAATTAAGATTGTTGTCACCTTTTCTCAACTCAGATGTCATATTTGTCGTAAAAATACAAGCAAAACGGAGTCCTGGATTATTACTTATCTACGTCATAATTTTTGATGTCCTCTGGAATTATGCACCATATTTTAAATTGTAGTTTAAATAACCATAATCCAGATGATATAACAAGTAATTTTTTATCATTATGGCAACATCTTAATCTTGGATGCCGTGCTAAATCAAAGAAAAACTGGCAGAAATTTGTTCTTCATGAAAGTGTAGTAGAAAATATGCATCACATCATTTAGAATTTTTAAGCTATAATCATATACTCAAACACCCTCACCTAGCAATGTTACTTAAACTCTTTTACTTTCATTTTATCAGTTTGGACTGCGAGGTAATGTTTACAGCAGGCAACCTAATTAAGATTGTTGTCACCTTTTCTCAACTCAGATGTCATATTTGTCGTAAAAATACAAGCAAAACGGAGTCCTGGATTATTACTTATCTACGTCATAATTTTTGATGTCCTCTGGAATTATGCACCATATTTTAAATTGTAGTTTAAATAACCATAATCCAGATGATTTAACAAGTAATTTTTTATCATTATGGCAACATCTTAATCTTGGATGCCGTGCAAAATCAAGGAAAAACTGGCAGAAATTTGTTCTTCACGGAAGTGTAGTAGAAAATATGCGTCACATCACTTAGAATTTTTAAGCCACAATCACATACTCAAGCATCCTCTCCTAGCAATGTTACTTAAACTCTTTTACTTTCATTTCCTCAGTTTGGACTGCGAGGTAATGTTTTACAGCAGGCAACCTAATTAAGATTGTTGTCACTTTTTCTCAACTCAAATGTCATATTTGACGTAAAAATAGAAATGTGAATAAATTATGGGGAAATAAAATTATGCATGAACGCCAATTACTAGGATAGGCGAAAAATATAAAGATATTCCGGGGACATAAAATCATGCAAAACGGTCATTTTATCATTCGCCTCGAGTTTTTTATGGTGGTGCGGAGTAGACAGGTACTTGAGGTCACCCCTCGCTATCTTTCCTTTCTATTCAGAACTTTCGTTGCATCATTTGCGAATATTTATGCAGTATCAGAGAATATAAAAAGTGTACATGGACGGCTAAGTAGCGTAGGATTTTCATAGTAATCAGCATCTCCAAGGGTTACGTAAATTACCGTTTTGAAAAATGTTGCTGCAAAATCAATTTATGGTCGAATACGATAAAAGTTACTTATTCTAAGTTTACCGTTGAAGTTGATCTCAATTCCGCAATCATCAAACAGAATCTTAGTAATCAGAGTCTCCCGAAGTAACATAAATCACCGTTTTACAAATATTGTTGCAAAATCAATTAATTGTCGAATACAATATCATACTTATTCTGAGTTTACTGTTGAAGTTGATCTCAATTCCGGAATCATCAAACAGAATCTTAGTAATCAGAGTCTCCCAAAGTAACATAAATCACCGTTTTACAAATATTGTTGCAAAATCAATTAATTGTCGAATACAATATCATACTTATTCTGAGTTTACTGTTGAAGTTGATCTCAATTCCGGAATCATCAAACAGAATCTTAGCAATCAGAGTCTCCCGAAGTAACATAAATCACCGTTTTACAAATATTGTTGCAAAATCAATTAATTGTCGAATACAATATCATACTTATTCTGAGTTGACTGTTGAAGTTGATCTCAATTCTGCAATAATCAGTGTTAGTACTTTAGCGAGGTGACCTATGCCTGTATTGGAAAGAACACACATGTATTAACTTTCACAGTTGTTTCAGTATTGTAAGGAAAGAAAAAAGATAGAAAGGAGCGATATTGAAATGTTAATCTATGAATTAGTGTTTTGTTTTTCTGTTATCACTATTAGTGAGCGGGGATATGATGATTTGACTCCATTGTGCTTGAAAGTCTATCTCACATATTTTGTCGTTTCAGTCAGTTCTGGTGATATGGTGCGGGGTAAATATTATATCCTCCGAGTTACCTTGTAATGACCATTATCGAAAGTTTTCCAACAACCTTGGCCTAGAGTGCAACCCCAGGTTCTGTGGTAACTCCTAGAACAGATATTTTAGTATATCCTTCATCCACTCGTATCGTTTTCTATCAAAGCGCAAGGTTTTCTTAAATATAATACCATAGGATGTCGAAAAAGCACATAATAGCGCAAAGGTCTCAATTTTCCCTTCAATTTCTTCATTTCGAATAGCATATAAAAAAACATATACTCAAGCGTTCGAAATGTTTACCCGGTTGCAATCGGATCGTTTCAGAAAAAAATTGTCAGCAGATGACCGAGGGTTACGATCATCTTTTAGATTACTGTGTAACTTTCGTTCACTATCGAAAATTGAAAGTAAATTGTCTCGTCGATACTTTTTTTAAATATAAAATGTCTGGATGCATATCACTCCCAGGATTCGCCAGGTTTATGAGAGGTCAGCACTGACTGAAAAACATTTTATTTCTGACATGTGTCACTTAAAAATAGTGACTCGAACTGTAAATCTATTTCTATAAGAATGACGATGCTCGATACAAGATGCGAAATACTTTCATTTCTACGTGTCTATTTTCCGAGTAAGTTTCCTAATATTACGCCCGTGAACGGGTATTAAATGCTTTTAGGTGAAAATCGGGAAAAGGAATGCTATACTAGCAAAATATTTTGGTAAAAATGTCATACTAATCGCGCCAGAGCTATTTGAAAAGTAATTTTCAAAACTTCCAATTCCCCGGATGAAGATCTTGGATGTAATTGGACGTCTTGGATGTAATTGCTGTTTCTTGCTACTAAAGATCATCATCATCCTTGGTGGTTCAATCCTGAGATAGGTTGACTGCAGCCCTCCACCCTTCCCTATACAATACTAGTTCTCTTACCTCCTCGTATCTCTTCCTACGTACTTTCCTCTTTATTTGATTCATGAACTTATTCCTCAGTCTTTCACTGGGGATTTTTCCCTCTATTACATACATACCAATCACGCCGTTCCCTTCCGGGGTAGGCACAGTCACAAAGTTTCACTCATAAATACATATTTGTACACCTAACTCTGCTTCAATAATTTCCTCCATTATTACCTATTCTTGCAAACCTCTTTTGCCTCATTTACCCCCATACACTGCTTTATAAACGCCCTCCTGTTTTTAAGACTCCAAATATTCCTCCTCCTAAGATTTCCTCAACCACAACTTTCTCGGCCAACCTATACTTTCCTCTCGCACCATTCATGTCACTCTTATATATCTGTTTCGTCATTCGACTCTCATGTGTCCAACCCATCATATTAAGCAAATAGGGGAAATTGAGTAAATAAATCGTATTGGTTCCTTTCTAAAAGTTAAATGCCAAATATAATGAGTAGATATAGGGTGTATGATATGGGTTGCGCTTGAAAAAAAGATCTATTCCATTTTTCATTACGAATGGAAGAAAATAGCTTTGTAAAACGCATTCCCCGATGCTATTCATTCCTCAAGGGTGGGATTAATATGGGAGAAAATGCTCTCCATTGAAGTTGAGATATAACTGCCGGTTATTTGTCCAAAAGAAACCCCACTATTCTTCTCACCTCACGACACAACGAAATAATAAACGCTGCGCAGGAACTCAGTGAGAAGATTACCGTTCCGAGAGAACGATTGCTACGCCACTGAAACCCATATTTTAACTCCATAAGGCCTTCTTGCATCTTCCTTCTCTCCTTCAGGAAGGTCTCACCTCAGCCCTGGAATGGACAAGGTGTCAGAGGACTTAAAACCAAATCTTCTCGACGGATTACGAGAGGGGTGAACATGGAGGGGGAGGGTGGAGGGTAGGAGGGGAAGGTAGGCCTTCATCGCGAAGCAAGTTCCACCGTCCGTCAAGGCAGACGCAGGGAAGAGGATGAGAGAGCTGCCCTGTCTCCTTTGATTCCAAACTGGTTCAACAGCAATCTGAGAGACAAGCGGGTTCCACCCGCTGATAAGAAGAAGGTCTGAGAATAGAAGTTCTGTCCTTGAGATTTATGTGATCCTAATGCCGAAGTTGCATTGGAAATCATGAATTAGATCCTTTTCTGCAGGCTGACATAATAAAATACTGGAGGTTGGGTTCAAGCCGGTGATATTTGGGCTGTCAGGACGTAAGTCTACCAATGTATTCGCGACGGTCGACGGCTTGAAAAGAAGTGGTACTTCTTATTTGAAAGTATTATGGGGAAACAATGCTTACCTCATTGTATTTTTTAATGACCACGTTGACGAGAAAAACCTGTCTAACATAAAGAATTATTTTGAAAGTACAAATAATTTCATCATTCATAGGAACGTAGTACATAGAGTCGAAAGCGGACGTTGAAAAAACAAAGAGATAAATCTAATTAGGAATTTTTAAAAAATTAAGAGAGAAAAATTCCGTAGTGATCGTTGTAAGATTAAAAAAACTCAATAAATTGAACAATCCATGTATTTGTACGATTTTAAATTAAAGGAAGACATAAAAGGAAGAAAAATTAAATTTCACGGTAGGAGATATTTATTGAACGAAGATAAACACGTTTGTGAAATAAATATCATACAACTGTATATGCAGCAGGTATACTCAAAAAGCATTGCCAAGATAAACATGAATGTCGGAATTGTGAATTTAAAGATGGAATTGGATTTTCCTCGGCTAAGGAGACATTGAGATTTATTTTTCGAGCGAATGATACACGTGTGCCCGTTGGTTCATTTGTACCTGAATTAAATAAAGATTCTACTTCATAACTATGATGATTCTATTTCATAGATGTATTTTTGTTATCTTAGGCAATCGTAACTTCACTGGGGAGTGTGAACAGGAATATGATGTTACTTCCGGAGTCATAGTGTGAATCTACACGTAAAGCTGTAGACAGAGCAGGTATATCTGCAGAACACTCCACTAGTTACCGCTCAACTGTTTGAAATTTGTTGATTTTTCACCGGACATGATCTATCAGCTTTGATCGCCGCTATCATTACTACTAGTGCAGTTCTGGAGCGACAAAAAGCGAGGACGCCATTATTCATGGACAAATCTTTGTAAAAACATTTCTGTACTCTCAAAGGCTGGGTCATACAAGAGTGACTTCTGTGCCAGTAATGTATAGTGCCGCAGGAATCTCACGTAGAGTTTACATGACCATTAGCTCGAATTTGCGATTATACGAATGCAATTTAAAGTGCCTATCCTACGTCATCTGAAGCATCAGATGAATTGAGTCACGGAAAAAAGTATTCGAGATGAGCGAATCATTCTGCGATGCAATGATTGGTCCACGGGCTCATGTAATTTTTTTCCTTGCGTGAGTTTTTGCTCCAATTAAGCTAAACCAATTTGCGGAGCTCCGATTGAACGAGAAAATTATTTCCGAATTAAAAAGTGGCCTTCTTTAATTGCTTTATTGACCTTAATTGAAATGAGAGACCGTGAAAACTCAATTAACCAGTTCCTAACCTCGAATGATGATGAAGAGATGCTCCAGGGAATTGATTGCTCTCCCTCAAAGCCGAGATGACTTATCCCACCTTCTCCTCTTTGGAACAAATTTCCTTTTCTTGACTCCTCATATTATTGTCACGACTATTTCACTGTAATTATAGTCCTCGGAAAGAATCAAATGGAAAGAATGGAAAGACTAAGTAAATGGAAGACAAATGGAAAGACTAACTGCACATCGTAGATCGCTTTAAAATAGGGTCACTTTGAAAGAGATGCAATTTGATCATCCACGTCACAAGCTTCAGTCCCTAAAACGATTATTTTTCATTAGTTGCGGTAATATTAAATTATTACGTGCTATTTTTTCTTTGTTCATCTGTGGTGTTATTCGACCATCGCGTATTCATTCAATTTTCACCCAAAAATAAGTAAAATTTGCTGACCTCACGCGATGAAGACATAAATTCAAGATTCGCTGAGAATAATTCAATCCTGATAAGGTTTCGTGAGCAAACAGGAAATCGCATACCAAGGGTGCATTACAGAAATCCGCATTGATAACTGCCAATGATAAGATACGTTTACCCTATTTTTTAATTCTTTTAAAATTGACGATTACCATCTCCAGTTTGGTTGACTATAAGCCTCTCACCTTTCCTGTTCCCAGAAAACTCGTTTTTAACGTGATAATGTCGTTTCATGCCCAGATTTGTACGGTTGAAATATTTATCCCTTGGTCTCCCTTGTGAGACACACCCTGTCATATAATATTGTATTCACGTAAATGTTGTGCCACAGGGCGTGACTCCTAGATTCAGTTCTTATATTTCTTTGAGTGCACCCAATGACTTATCATATTCTGTTTACGTCCTTGTCCCTAATTTTGAGAGACCATTTGAAGCACTCAGACGAAATGAGAAGTATAAGGCGTGATGAGCTGGTCTTTGAACTAAATGAGGAGACTTATTTTTGTAACGAATGGCTTCTTTGCATCATCTCTGCTCTCTTAAGCTCTGCGCCATATGCTCGTTGAACTTCTTCCATTGTACGTTATGAACCTGAAACCTCTTACCCCGTCATTCTCGTAACCAACTTCTATCTGCGCTTATTTTCCCCCTACTGATTATTGCTGCCTTGTGTACCACGATCTCACTGAAGAGCTAGATGCAAAGCTTCAAGAGCTATTAAATATGTGTGTAAGGGTTGTCTTTAATCTAAAAAAAGATGATCATATTTCCCCTTTATTAACTTTGCATGTGATAAGGTCAAAAATTGAAGAAAATATATACTTGGGACGTGTTTGCATTGTTTTTTTTTAAGCATGAACAACCAGCGTATTTGTTGCATTTTTTTCCCGTCAGGAAAAAGAAGTGAAATGTAACAACCAGATTGGTTCCCGACAATTAAATCACCACTCACTATAGAACGACTACTTTCTTTAGATCTATTCGCGTTGCTGAGACAAGGTTATGGAACAATATTCATAAGGACATAAAAGATTTCACCTCACTGTGTATTAAAAAAAACATTTTTCAACATCTTTTTGCCCTAGAAAAGGAACCATAACAAATATTAACCTTATGAATAATAGCTTGATTTATTGTTTCTTTACTTAATATGTCCCCAATTTTTCAAAATAATTTAGTACGTAATGTATGAGAGCCATCACAATATTGTAGTTTTTGTATACTATTAGTGGACGACGAATGTCCAAGAGCTATAAATATTTTTTACTTCACTCACTTTTGCAGCTTTCATAAAATGAGTATGAATTATAAAATTATCTCGAAATGTACATGAAATGCAATCCCTCTCGCTGCTGAGTACCTTTGTGTGAGATAAATTTAAGCCTATTTAGCATTCCTTGGCTTCAAGGTCCCCTCCCTGGAGTATCCCCGGAGAAGATAAATCAAGTCTGTCAAAAATAAAAGAACCGTTGTCCGTGCGGTTGCAATTGAGATTATTTCTGACAGCGCTGACAGACACGAAGGATCACACTTTCACACTTAACACGCCTGACAAAAGAGCAACGAGAATGATGACTTTGCAAATGCAGTTATTGCCCTGATGTACCGCATTAAAAATGAATTCCGACCGATCTTGAATACAAAAAGCTATCAAAAATAAATACTGGTAAAACGGCAATCATGAATTTCTCTTGTCCTTCTAGAGCAAGAACACTCGTTAAAAATATTGATAAACGCCATGGTACAATTTCATTGCATGTCACCCTTTTATTGCTTTACTATTTCATTGCATGTCACCCCTTAATTGCTTCACAATTGTGTTTAGGCATCTACGAGGCATTAAGAGGGTGTCTACATGGAAAGCAAGGAGTTAAAAGAAAAACTCTCGGAAATTTGAGCAGAGGATATGAAGAAAAAAGTGCTTTACTGTCAGCATTCCTACGGTATTTCATTATTTTATGGACGTTGGCACATAGTCAGACATTTATTTTCAGTGTGAGTATACAGTTGGTTCTAATAGCTTTTCATTCGGCAGAAATAGAAGAGAACATAAGAGTTGCCAAGGCATTTCTAAAGCTATATATTCGACCATTAGAAAACTAGGAGATGGCATTTTTATGACCATCAGAAAGCGGGCAGTTTTTTATAATCGTCTTTAGTCACTAGCTCTCATTGGATATTGCGGAGTGTTAAATTGACTGTGATATTTTGTTTAGAATTTAAGCTATTTTGCAAAGAATTGGGCCATTTTTAGCGTGATATTTCATGTAAAGGATAATTTGAGTTGTCATGTACAGGGAAAATTAAAATTGGAAGCATGAATTGAAAATTAATTAAACATTGTTTGCTGGAATCATTGTGCGATTATCAGATGAAAGCAACCATTACAGCTGGAGTGCAATGACAAGCAGGGTGTACACATTGGTTGAAAAGTAAATAAGACAAAGATATAACCAATGCTAACAATTGAATGCTTTTTACAAGGATAGAAGGTCAGATAATATAAGCAATCGCATACAAAACAGTTGAATATGCTAAAGTGGAGTTCATGGTAACATAACTCGTTAGAAAGGTGAAAGAAGCTAAGTTAATCTTCGAAAGCGTGCGATGGTAATTGGGAGATACTTGCATATACAGCACCAACTCGTTATTTTTATCTCCACTCCATATTTAAGCGATAATTCAGGGATGATGAAATAAGGAACAGAATTTGGAAAATTTGGGAAAATGAAGGTATCGTGGATTGGCAAAGTAATTTGAAATGGACGTAACTCCGCCTTGAGAAAATATATGAATTTTTTTCACGGTATTTTAAAATTCAGCGATTGGAAATAATTTTTTGTCTTCAATCCATCAACTCTCATTTGAACCGAGAAATCATGCTTATCAAATCATCTAAGCACTGATCTTTAGCAAAAATGAGAGAGATGTTTTTTATCGAAGTACTGCCGGAGGAGAAGAGAATGAAATTATTGTTGGCATTCGTCCGAGCATCTATTTTCAGCCCTGTGTAGCCAATTCGTTGACTTATGCGTATTTCGAGTTTTAGCATCTGACGATATGTGCGCGGACAGGTCGGATGTTATTTTATCGCGGGCGAAACGTGAATAAGATCCCTCCCCCTTGTTTCATTAGCTACAAACGATAAGTAAAGAAAATAATCGTGTGATTGACATGCAATTTGCCATCAGGCCCGGAAAGTCACGACATCGCCAATGAAGCCTAGCAGTGCGTTGGGCAAGGAGGCATTTCGCTCGCGGAAACTAAAGGGACGAAGTCTTGACAGATGAATGTGCGGCGCCGCATTCCGCTGTCTCCCGTCGACCGGTGCCATTAAGGGTGAATGCTGCCGAAACGGTAGTCGCCCCATTCACTGCTCACTCGACGGCGCGGTATCGTGCAAAGCGAATCCTTAATGGAGTGACACGCCTTCCGCCGAAACGCCAGTGAGTGAATTGGCCAGGTGGGCATTCTCCAAGTTTTGAGTATTGTACGGGAATACAGGCGATATTCCATATCATGCGAGGGTGCGCAAAAGCATTTAAAACTTTTACCTCGTAGTAGCAGCGAAACAAGTCGAGAATAATGCTCTTTTATTGTATACTCCAATCAAAGAAAAACTTACCACCTCCAAATCGAAGAAATCGAAGACTAAGTCCCGAGTTGGCGTCGATGTGACAAAACGGTCGAACCAAGTCTACTACGCGAGAAAGCAATTAACAAACGGAATTTCTTCACCGCATTTATACAATAACTCAGCAGATACAAACTGGCTCCACGCGGAGGAGTAAGGTGGTCTCTGAATATCTGCAAATATGTTTAAAAATACAAAAAAGTCGCTCAAAACACCCTAATCCTCTTTTCAGTCGATAATTTCCAAGGACTTCCTATTTCTATCATTTAGGATTCGAACTTCCATTAGCGTGGGATTTGGAATATAAGCGCACTGGCTAGTAAGTGTTATCACTCTCAAACTGATGTAGCTACTTGATTTCATAATTTACGCCGTTCAGTTTGCTGCTAGCTCCCAATATGAGAAAATATGTAAAAAACTAAAAGATTGATGCGATTTTTTAAACATATTTATCTATGATTATCACGAACGAGAGTAGTAGAAAGTACGCAACGTTTCAGGCAAATCTGTTTACGAGTATAACTTGCGCCAACCACCTTAAGGTAGATTGAGCGAAATATAGTTTCACCTAGAAATCAATGAATTTGGTTTCATTTTAATGAAAAATATCTCACCCTTCCCAAGGTACCAAAATATCAGCCCCTTACCGAACTACTTTGTGAGATTTCTGGAGAAAAATATCGGCCCGTTTATATGGGAAAAGGTACGTGTATGCACTACAGAGAGACATTATTTAAAAAAATGAGGAGTTTCAAGCACTTAGATGCCGGCAAAATTAACAGTGTGTATCTCATATTTTTTCTCAACTATTTTTGAAAATAAATCACATAGTTACCACATTGATATTTTTCAGGATCGCAAAAAACCTTCCGTTGTGAAGGAGTTTTAAACGTACCGCGTGAAAAAATGAGACAGATCAAAGACTTATATAGATATTTTAATTGAATTACTTAGAATTTGTCACATAAAATTATATCATTGCACCATTAGTAATGCAATATTTAATTCATACTTGGTTCAGCTGCTAAAAATATAACGTATTATTCGAATATGGTCTTCAATATGACTAGGGAACTTTCTCGCTCGAACCACCTTAAGGTAGTCCGAGCAAGATAGTTCCCTAGTCATAATATAGACCATTTTCGAATTATACGTTTTAATTTCACCAACTATGAGACACACGAATCAATTATTGCATTATTAATGGTGTAATAATATTGTTTTGTAAGACAGAAATTGTAAGTAATCAAATGAAAATATCTAAATAAATCTTTAACTTGACTAATTTTTTTCGCGCGGTGCGTTTGAAACTCCTTCAAAACGGAAGATTTTTTGTGATACCCAAGAACCTAATGCGGTGACAATATGATTAATTTTCAAAAATAATTGAGGAAACATACAAAATGCACGCTGTTAGTATTTTACAACATGTAAGTGTTAGAAATGCCTCATTTTTAATATAAGGTCTCTCTAGAGTGCATACACGTACCATTGCCCATGTAAAAAGGCTGGTATATTTGGCAAATATCTCCAAAACTAATGAGGTAAGGGGTTGAATTTTTGGTGTCATTAGAAGGGAGAGATATTTTTCTTTAAAATGAGACCGAATTCATTGATTTCTAGGTAAAATGATATTTTGCTCAAACTACCTTAAGACAGGAAGTCAATGGAGTTAGTTGGAATACCTCAATCAATCAATCAATCAATTCGCCATCCTCATCACAGCACATCTCGAAACATACCTCGCTGAAATGTATGGCGAGTCCGAGCATGTTCGAGGAAGTCCTGGCGGCAGGCGAGTTGGGAGTCGCCCGGGAAGGACAAAGCGAAAGTCGGGAATGTCAGTAGTCACCGCTCTGGGCTGTACTTACGCACAGACCTTGAAAAAAACCCCTCTCGCCCGCAAAAGAAAATACCTCGTTCTCCCATCTGTGAGAAGGTGGTGTTCGAGGCACGTGGGCCGCACTCATGGGTGGAGCGGGAGGATGCTGGACTTGTGTGTCGGTTGGAGCCTCAAAGCCTCAAAGAGGTCGTGAGTCAGCAAAACGGGTGTACCTTCATTTTTTTCTTCCCCCCTCTCCCACTCTGCATCCCCTACATGACCACCTCCGCGAAATAAACAGTTCGGATTCCAACAGACTTAAAGAGGATTTATAAAAAAAAGTGAACGCCGCGCCCCGAGACGAATCTTTCGGTGCTGTGTCCAAGGTTATAATCGGCCGTCTCCGAGTGAAAGGCGTGTCATTAGTGTCACGGGTCCTCTTCGCGTTACTCGAGAAACAATGGCCCCTTGTCACGTGTCAACTTTTTCCATCGGTTAATTCGGGGGAATCGACGCAGTGTGATGAATCACGCTAAGAAACGAGCTCCCAAACTAAACGGATGCAAATTAGGTGCAACAAGTGGCAAGACTTTTTGGTGGCTGGAGCAATCTTTGTTTGTGTTTATATTTGCGTGGATCTTTTCATGCGTGCTCTTAATGACGATAACCGTTTATCTGGTAATCTTTGGGTTCTGCGAGTATTTTTTTGTATTATTTTTGCGACAGCTTCGCCGTTCTCTGCTGCCGGCTTTGTCGGGCTTTTTTGGTCCTCTTTTTTATAAATAAACAAATTCGGCAGTTGTTGAATTTAGAATAAGTAAAAATAAAAATTAATTAATAATAATAATAATAATTTCTTTAACACTTATAATTATAATTTCCCCAATTACATGTGTTTTAATATATCATTAGACGAACACAAACACCCATGTCCTGGGCATTGAATAAACTTACCCAGGCGGGACTCGAACCCGCGACCTTCGGGTTAGAAGGCGAGGACTTTACCCCGCCGACACCGGGGCCTCCAAAGCTCCTCCGGGTGAGCTGCAAAGCATATTCAGGTACAAATTACCTCAGTGTAATTTCGCATAAATTTCGAATGTCGCGCTGAATTCCCTATCATAACATGCTTTAATATAGCAAATATAGGTACACATAATGGGGGTGAGGTTCTTGAATGTTTTTTGGCTTACTTATGAAATTGATAACGTTTTCTCCTAATAACCCACGATTATCGCTCCTAATCCTGATAGTTTGGATAAAAGAGGCGTTCATTAATGGAAAAGTTATGATGACAGGGATCTTAAGTAATGGAATTTTGAAAAGGTCGGTGAAGGGTTTAGTATAGAGGGCAGCGCGGTTGGGTGCAGAAGCATGGACTGAAGGAAACCATGGTGACAGACTGAAGGCTTTTAAGAGAATGGAAGTCTTCTGAGAGGGTTGAAAAAGGTGTGATGGGCGGAAAGAAATACGAGAGAATAATTACTTGCATGATGTATGTGGAGAAGGAACTGCTACTCGAATAAAAGGGGAAGGAAAATATATGTTTTATGGACAAGATTAAGGGAGATGGGACGTGATGTCGGGCTGAAGAATGTGATCGTGAAATAAGGTAGCATACAAAGGTGTTCGGAAAGGTTAGTATCGACTAGAACGGAGTTTTCACCAAAATTAGCTTTAAACGGTGGGCTAAATTTACTATAATTTCCCAAGCTCTATAGTCCTTTGATGGCCGTGTTTTTATATGTTGCACACTTATGCAACATGTTGAAATAGCGTAATATCGAATAATTATTCTCAGTAGAATTGATTGAATGATGAGGCGGAAACAACGGGAGTTAACAACACATGTATAGTGCTCATTGATTTGCTGACCAAAGGAGTGAAGGGAGAATGGACCGTTCAAAATAAGCTTGATTGGTGTATAAAGAGTCATAAAGACAAATAAATGCCCATCACACTGTAGTCTTCCGAGGTGAGTACAGTGAAAGAAGCAAGACGAATTTCACTTGCAAAATTCTATCATTTATTTTAATCGACCCAGGCTTCAACTTTACAAAGTCATTTTCCTCGATATAACTTTTTGAAGTCGAATAAGAAAGTTTGGGATGGTTTAGATTAAAACTATGGAATTTCACAAGTGAAGTTTTTCTTAGCATTATATAGTTCCTCAAGGTAAAACCTGATAATCTGATAGTTAACAGTGGAAAAATGACTTCAATGTTTTATGCCCCATAAAATTAGCCTACATGGTAAAATATGATAGGTGTGTGGTTCGGTGGGCTAGCATGGCTAATAAGCATACCAATAAGTTCTCCCTATCCAGTTTCTCAATCCAATAAATGTATATTGACTTTAAACGCAGCCCCCTCGAGTAGTATCAGGACAATGCGGCGGGCTAATTAAAAATGAAAATGAATTCAGTGATTTTCTGGTTGCTAAAACTGTACGGTTGAAATCTTCTCCGGCAATAATCGACTCCTAGGTCACATCTCAAATGTGTAAGCATAACATACCGAAGGTCTCCGTATGAAATGTGAACAAATTGCTCTTAATATTCAAGTAGGTGAACCCTTTAACATGTTATCGTTCTGAATCCGTAGATATAAGCTGATAGATTGCATAGAATAAAAGCTTTTGAGGCGAAGGTTTTCAGGCTCTTGGGTCTATATCATGAGTCCGAAAGGGATATCAGTAACACCATATCCATTCATCGGTGGCTTTAGTTGAGAGTACTCTGTGCAGTTTTTTGTCAATATGACAAGAAAGATGTAATAAAGGTTTTGAGAGGTAGTAATTGAAGGAGTAAGGTAGTAATTGAAGAAATAGCTAAGAATGAGGATGCGTAAAGCTATGGCTAACCAGACTCCCTATCAAAAACTGCTGATGACGATAAAACATCAAATATGAAAGCAGAATGAGTGACACACACAAGATCTAATACGGACGGAAGTATCGAATTATTATGTCGATTAAAATCCCATTTCACATTGTATTCAATTGTGTAATTTTAAAGGTCATCAGCGCAACAATTTCATTGTAACACCATAGGTGAAGGTATTTCTCCGAAAGTTTCTGAGATGCAATCTTTGAAGTTTAAGAGCTCAATAACTTTTTTCTACAACTCAAGCTTAAACTTTTCCCACGCCGCTAGAATGGAGATTGTTTCAGAACTGAAGGAGAGTCGTAAATTTTTCCTTTTAGTGAGCTAGACCGAGGATGTGTTCCTTGAACTTTTGATATATCTCGGCAGAAATAGGAGAAAGGAAGAATGGATTTTCCGAGGTACGCGGGTGAGAATCTCTTTCTGGTCAAACAACCCTCTCAATTATCAATTTTCAGCACGAAGTGTGGCGATATTTTTTCAATCAGAGGCGTGTTTAACCGTTGACGTTCATGGCCACGCGCGCTGCTCTTGTTGCTCCTCGCGATCGCACCCAAGCAGTCTCAGCCATGAGCATACATCCCTAGCTTTCACATTTCCCGAGTCAATTTATGGGTGCGCTCCGTAATGAACTTAATGGTGAAAAAATGTTGCATACTTCTCGGGTTACTTCAACTCCAATGATAATGTAATGGATATCGGTTGGCTAGTTTACCCTAATAGGCAACGGAGATATATTCCCGCCCTAATGGACAGCGTAGCTGCATGTTATTAGAGCCATAGGTCACCAGTGGAATTCACGCTTCGCGGGAGAGGAATTGGCATTATGTTCCGCGGCTTTGTAACGAAGGGAGACAAAGGTGGGAATTATATCTTCACCGAAGCTTTCGCGGCTCATGTGAGCTATGAAACTTTTGGGGGGTCTGCCGCGTGTTGCTTGGTGTGAGCCTGACGTTTCGTGACCCCTGCTGGTCACTTATCTAAGCGGATAGGAGTATTCACTACCTGCCATGTCCATATATGTGGGTCACTACTTGCCAGAAACTTTTGAATAATATTCATTCCGGCACTGTAGCATGAAGTCTAGGTGGCAGAGAAGTGAAGATTTTCTGCCGCGTTGTTGGTGTGCTATAAAACTTCGAGAAAAAGAGATTGAACCCCTTGACACCGTTCCTCATGTGCTGTTCTAAAAATTATACAAAGGTCTTAGTTACCCTCCCATATTTGTGTTAATGTTTGGAATGAACAGCTACTGCCGAGGAAATGATGTAGTGAGTTTTTAATTGTATGCGCGTTGAAATGCCTTTCTGATCGAATTAACCATTAAAGCACACATATAGGTAATGCATAGTTCAAATTTCATAACACTTCATTTATTCCTATATGGAAATACGCAATGATTACTTCAATCTCTTTTTTTAGCAATATGGTAAGTTTATATTTTGAAAATCTGATGAAGTTATGCACTACAAAACTGGTAGCAAATTAGATACCTTACTGCATTTATGAGCATTGTTGTTAAGAGTTCAAAAATAGAAAATAAAGGATTTTTTTTACCTCCGTGGCAAGAGAAAATATATAGATCAGGGAATAGTTATTTCCAAGGTTTAAGGTATTTTTATAACGCATACTTGTTCATCAAGTTATCTCATCTGAGTGTTTGAAGGCACATAAGAAGATGGTGCATTGATTATGCCCAAATGCTTCGCGCGTGATTAACGAGTGTCCGTGAATGCAATCATAAAATATGTATATAGTTATTTTGATATGCATTAAAAATTAAAAAAACTATTGTACAAATTTTGGTTATACTTCTCAGGGGTGTGTCTCCGGAAATTTAAGTATTTTGCCTGTTCCTTCGTTCCGAGATGTTTCCCACGATGTGTTCACCCCGCCCAAAATACCTTCCCATTATGGCCGATCATAGGCTGAACCGAAGAGGTCACGAACGCGCGCGAATGTTTCCGAGGATGTTTAGTGAGCGTATTAAATGGGTGGGTAGACGTGAATCTCTATTGAAGAACTCCTTATGGAAGTTGGGAGCGTCCGTTTTCTCTGGCGGAGCAAGGCCTTCCATTCACGACTCACCCTCTACCGACTCCCTGTCACCCGCCCTTTTGTTGTTCCTTGATCGCCAACTCCACCTTTCGTCAGAGCACTGAACGCACGTTTTGACGCGAGAGTTCTTCATAAAGGAGAGCAAAAGACTTCTCTCCACACCCTTTTACTGCTACACTACGATACATTATATCGACGTCATGTTGATATTATTGTATGAAGGAGGTTTACACAAGGAATTTGGCTTTGTGGCAGAGGGATGTGTAGCGATGTCTTGACTTCTATTTATTTGTCTTGACTTTATATTTTGTAGTAGATAATAGATAGAAGATAGTAGATAAGTTGTTATTGACGGTTTTAGCTCTGCTATGGCCATAGTCACATCCGGTGTTCCTCAAGGATGAGTGATCGACCCTCTTTTATTCATTATTTGTATTAATGACCTAAGTTCTCGAGTTTGCAGTGAATGAAGCTTATTTTCAAACAATACAGTTATCTACCGTGAAATAAGCGAAGATGTGGACGTGGTAGTATGTAAATGTAGACTTGCATCCATTTTTGTAGGCCGTCATTTTTCTTAAGCGCTACCTCCGGTTTTTCCCGAAGAAATGACGGACGGAATAAAACAATGAATACGATAATTTAGAAAATCACCTCATTTTGGCATTCATTTGCGCTCGTAAAACGATCTCTGTGAGTCCCATGCGTATTCACAGCTTTTGCACAATTCTATAAATGGCACAAAATGTATACCAACGGATACGTGTCTTCACAGCGTATCAAATCGCAGCCACAGGCCGGCCTGATTGAACCGTAGTTACATCTTACCTAGTTTTAAGAAGCAATCGTAATAGTTCTCTACATTTTGAAGGAAGACCAAATCACGATACTTATCGAGTATATCGGGAGATATTAATCAAATATTGGTTTGTTCCTAGCATTATCTGAAGTATCTTCCCATCGCAGAGACGAAAACGATGAACTATCCAGGTTTCGGTAGCTGCAAGTTTTCGGTGGCCAAGATATACCGATGTAGCAATACTTGCTGAGTGTATCTCGCAATATTTCGTCCATTGGGTGTGTTTAGAGTCTAATCGATTAAATTGTCCCATTACCGCGTCAATATTTATGACATGGGCGACTTAATCATGTCGATTAATTCTAAGATAATGACCTTGCAATAATCGGTAGCAATTAAACAGGAATCAAACTTGAAAAGGAATAAAATAAACAGATTTCATTTTTGACTTGCAAATGACATACCGATCCAGCGATAATCTCGCATACCATCGGATGGTCATTTCTGAAGTGGAGGAAACGTAAAAGATTTATACGCTCGTTCGGAGATCTATTTTAATTCGAAATCGACATCGAGCCAGTTTGTAACATTCCATAACTCTGTGTTTCCCTTTATATAAATTTTACTTAAATTTCGATGAAATAAATTGAGTTTTTCCCTTTCTCACTCTTAAAGGAAAACTTTCTTCCGATTGGACCAATATGACTGCTGAATAAACCTTAACGTTACTGATTTCATTTGGGAGAAGTTTTTGGCGTGTAGTATACATAATTATAAGTATATAGTAATCGGTATTTTCCAACTGTTTTATTTTTTCAACGAACGATATGCTTCACCAATTCAGAGAGCATGTAAAATTTTCTGAATTCATACCAGATGATGCCGCAAATCGGAAAAATCGACACGTTTTTACAATTAAAAGGTACAATTATATAAAAGTACGGCATTGCCAGCATAAAATAATATATATGTTACTTATTTAGGAACTAAATTGTATCTCCTTTCGTAAATTTCGTTATATACAATACCTAGTAATCCTCAGCAATATCCAAATCATAAGATCCCGTTTGCTTGACCCAAATGTATGTGATTTAGCCTCACTAGCCGATCCCTCGCTCGATCGTGATGACTCCCTTTGAGGTCATTAGGGTGTGTAATCTACGTGACTGTAAGGCGTTTCCTTCGCCCCGATGGGCGTCAATACTGACATTACCCAATGGATATGACAATTCTGGCACCTTCGATTCGCTCCCACGCACCCAGGATTTGAAAGGAAACAAAACACGTACACGTTCAAGAAAAAAATCAAATTAAAATCACGAGCCTGCCCATGACCAAGCACTAGGTATGTGAATTCCATGACCACTGGCTCCAGTGCAATGAATGTCACAGTATTATTCCATGTTTCGTCACCCGAACTCATTAGATCACTTTGTACTACTCCCGCCCGTAGGCGTGAAATACCTCCGCATATAGGAGCGGCAACTGCCAATCGGAGGTTTTGGTCGCTAAAAATGTAATACAAAATCTAGATTAGATTCTGGGGTTGGGTAATGATTTAAGCTCAGCCGCAAACGCTAAAAAGGTTGCGACAGGAGTTTGTGAGATAACAAGAAATGAGTAACATTACCCTTTCACGAACCATAGTGTCGGAATACTTGGCAACTTGAGGGAATACTTTCTGTCGAATTCAATAAAAGTTTTAATTTTCCAATGCATTTCAAAGAGTGAATTGAATGTGAGATAATGAACACGGTTTAAATGGACTGGACAGAACATTGTATGCTATGAGATTCGCATCTCCGTCTTTCTGTTGGGGTTCGTTTAACTGCTCCTACAGAGTGCAATTTTATTCTATTTTATTTTTTTTTAATTGGAGGAGAAAAATCTTCAAAAAACACCAAACAGCCCTGTTCGCAGTGTCAGCTTTTTACTTACTGAAAAATTCCCCCTTAACTCCTGCACCAAAGCTGGATCTAAGCTTTTGAGCATCATTGCAGCCTTGGCTTTTTCTTCGGGATAATCATCGTCATTTATGTATTTATCTTTATTTTATTTTCTTGAGTTATCTTTCTTTTATTTATTTAATGGTATTTATTATATCTGTTCATTTATATTATTTTTCATTTTATTTATTAATTCATTTTACTTACTTATCATTTATTTACTTATTTTTTAATTTTTCAGTTTGGTATAAAGTGCCCATTAATTATTATTATTACTGTGCGATGTGTATTTCATGCATTGCTTTTTGCTTGTGTTACATTAGCTTTATCTGTCTTTAGGTTTTCACAGGTTTTTCACCCTCCCCTTCATGTGTGGGTGTTTTCCTGCAGTAGGATTATTTCGTCAAGGATATCACCTCTTTATTTCCTTACGTTTTTCCCACAAATTTACATATCTTTCTTCAAACTTATTTCATAAATTTTTCTGACGAGGGGTTATATGGAAGAAGGAACTGACTCAGTCTTATTTTTCTCATAATTCAGTAATTATTTTTATTGTTGCGGAACATTCCTTTCATCTGTGGTCTTTCTCTTTAGGATTTTGATCGTGGATGAATTTGTTTCGCGTCAGGCTTTCCATGGCTGAAATACATTCTCTTCTCTCTGCATCCCACTGTCTACATACTTACATCGTATGCTATGATGTGTCCTCCTCCCCGCAGTAACTGTATTCCGCGGTCTCCACTTTATTGATGCAGGGAAAATATATTCGAAAACCTCTGTGGCCTGATAGAAATTGACGGAGATAGAATCTTGTTTTACCGTGCCTTATTTTCATCCATTTTCTGACTTTTTGCAATTGTTTTTTCATCATTGCCTTTATACTGGTCGTTTGCTATGGTCTCTACATCTTTTTTGGTTCTTTACTGTACTTGTTTTTGATATTTTTATAATTGTTTCCTAGCTCCATTGTATATTTTTAGCATTATTAATTTAATTATGCAATTATTCATTTGATGAAGGAACTCAACTCCTTTGTGTTGATTTGGTGATCCTTCACAACAATTGTGTATAGTGGTTTTCATGATTTACTCATTAAGTAATTTGTTTCCTGCTCTGAGAGGACATCACGTCCTAAATCAATAAATTCATTTTCAGTTATTCGCCCATTTGGCCACATCAGGGATAATTGTTCTTGTCCTTGCGCTTGAATCCGTATTTCTTCACCACTTCTGCCATTCTCTTAGCATCCTCTCTCGTGCTTCTTCTCGATTCATGACCCTATGGTAACAGAGTGTAATCATGGAGACGTTATATTTTCATGACCCAATCACACCATCTTTTTCATTGAAGCCATAGAATCCGAAATGTGATGAAGTTTCTCATTGACGTGGATGATTTTCATCACAGTGGCAATAAAGTTAGTTTATAAATAAGTTAATAAATAAAATAATACTTTTAATTTTAAAAAAATATGATGGAGATATACTAACCAAAATTTATTCTTTTATTCAGTTCCAAAATTGCCAAAAATTCATTTGAAACCAAAATGATAACCTCGGCGTTTCTGCTACGTCATTTTCTTTTACAAAACTCTGGAAGTGATACAAAATATACTAAGTCTTCCTGAATGATTTGCAGTAATTTATGCTTGAACTGCAACAAGCCTTAGCCCTTGCAAAACAATAGTGGTGCACTAAGGCTGCAGATGAATCCCTGGGTAAGTTCTTGAATGAAATCTATTTTAGGCTTGAGGATACATATGTTTTGTTATCTTTTTCCCGTTCTACTCTTTAGAGATGAGCGATAATTTTAGTTATGATCAATGGCTTACTCTTAACTAGAATAACAAATGTCGACTGGAGCCTTCATATAGACGTTTATTTGTTCAGAGGAGAGTTGTATTGACCTCAAATATCAGTTTTTTACAAAAGTGACGTGACTTAATTCTATAAAATATCCTTTTTTCCTATGCCTTATGCCTATTATCCTCCTCACCTAACGCACTAAACTTGCGTTTTCAGGAAACAGCAGAGAAAAAAATTAACTTCGGTCCTCATTGCACGAGGATTATTCAAAATTCTATGTGAAATGAGGAAATCGAGACCTTAAATCGTAAATTATTCTCGGAAAGTTCAATATTGCTGAACTTCATATTACTCGAACCGCAGAGAGTGTTATATTTACTGTCAAGACCGCTGTCAACGTCCATGACTTCCCATAATATGTAGTTGGTGCTCTCTCTGATGATCTGGCCTTCCGTCATCCCTGAAAATTTTCAGAACGTTATGCATGTGATATTTTCTGTGCCTTAACCTCAGGATGTGATGCTCTTTCAACCTTCAACTCCTTGTAGCAGGAATAAATATTTTTTTCCGACCACAGCGAAATGCATAAATAACAGAGCAGGTAGTAACGCACACGAGTGCAAAAATATAGACCATGGGGACAAAATTTGCCTTGACTTTGCTTCATGGAAAATTTCATCGCCCTGGTGCATTCAGGGGGTATTTCACCATCTTTCTTATTTGGAGATATTTTGACATTTGCCCAACTCGCCCGTGCCAAAAATATTTTCAATTTCATCTCATTCACAAAACTTCTTAGCACTATTTAACCTTAAAAATATATGATTTATAAAATAAGATTTATGTAATTTTTATTCTCTAAGATCAATTTTAGTGCTTTCTAACATACTCAAAACTCCTTGTAGGACTTGGAAATATGGCCAAAGTCATTCAGGACTTGACAATATTGCAGGAATTGACAATTCAGGACTTGACACTTGCAGGACTTGACCCTTGCAGCACTTGCCAATATTGTCATTACTGGAAAAAAGTTGAGCTATACTTATACGGGAAGTGAAACGTGATCAGGGGCGGTTTCATTGGGGTAGGGGAGGAGGCGTGGTAATCGTAAGTATTCCATATGTTTCAGACCCTCAAACATAGAAATTTGCTCCCTCAAAAACAACCACCTGCAAATGACCCATATTTTGTGGCTCACTCCTGGTGCAGGGATGGGCAACCCTTGCCAACGAGCGCCAAACATGGCACGCCGATGACATGTTTCTGGCTCGAAAAACAAATCCTTCCCAAATCAATTTTTAGGGGGGACATCATTCAGCTGCGGAGACAGTGCCAAGTATGGGGATTATCCAAGGGGAGTATGCAAGCCCACTTCTGGAAAAAGCGATGTAAATTTCTCATTAGACTTCATAAGAGGATACGCGCACCGGTAGCTTGCGTATGTTAAAAGTATCTATAAATTGCGTGAATATGTATGGAAATATCAGTAATACCTACCGGCTGGTAAAAAGTATCAAAACGCCTTTTCGTACGAACTCATCACGATTTTATTCATTCAGTTTCACGTGATTTACGTAATCCCTTACAGATTATGTGTCAATGCATCTAATAGGTTTTCAAAGAATTTTTTGGCACGTGGAATATGTACACGAACCCATAGATCTGCACGATGTACAGCTACACTATATTTTTAATGCTGTGTAAGTTCGCATTTATAATTTTCTTTCTGTTTGTCTAAAAAATGACGCTATAGAAATCGAAACCGATAGACAGCATTAATAACATAGTGGAAATGTGCATCTTTTTTATTATGAGTTATACCTTTTTAAAAAGATAAACCCACGGTTTGTACATTTTAGCCGCATCACCATCAGATATATGTGATGTCCTTCTCATCGATTTAGATGAAGTTTCACGTCTAAAGGTAATACTACAGTCTATAGAATGATGGATACACAGAATTTTTTTTACTTCTAAACAGCCATAGTTATGAAGCAGTGACATGGCGTTCGTTTTACGATCGAACCCTCTTAAGTGACAAATAAATGCGTGCAGCATACAAATTTCAAGCTATCCGGGACTAGCCACGGAGTTCCACTTTTACGGAGTCACCCGCAATGCACACATGTGCGAATTTCCACAGAGAAAAAATCATCAAGGCGGAGGATTTTTTCTCTGTGGAAATTCGCACATGCGTGCAGTATAGTTCGCTTTTGGCATTGAAGTTGCGGGAGTGGGTGTTGAGGTGAGAAGGATTGGGTGCGGTCGTCGGGTGTGGCTGTCTTCGCTAACGGCGCCTGTCCCCTTCACGTTCATGCGTAAGCAACCCGTCTGGTGCGGAACTAAAACACTGGCGGATTATACCTCGTCAGCGCTATTCTCTTCACGAGGTCATTCCAGACTTACGGCATGCACCAGCGGTGCGTAATGTGCGTGTATGGAGTAGTAAAGCATTGGATGAGTGAGTTGGGTTTTCATTGCTAAATTTTCATGTCGTAATGGTAAGGGAAACTTACTTTCTGGATGCGCCTCGTAGTTTAACATTGCTCTAGGCCTCTGCTGCTGCATACTCGTGCTCGTCCACATACGGCTCGGCGCACAGCAACTGTTTTGCAGGAGTTTGGCTAGGAGCTGTTTCATCATCCACCATACAGTCCTGATCTTGCTCCCAGAGATTTTATCTTTTCTTGCGCCTCGAGAAATTCCTGTCCTCCGGTCAGCGTTTTGATAACGACGAAGAGCTGAAGACGACTGTCACACGCTGGTTCCTTTCACAGGCGGCAGACTTCTACGACACAGGAATACAAAAAATGATCCCACGATTAGACAAGTGTCTCAATTCTGGTTGTGGCAATGTCGAAAAATAGCTAAAACATTGCTGTACCTGATACCAATAAAGTTTTTCATGTAACTATGTTTTCTTTTTTTAAATAGGGAAACTTACTTTCTGGATGCGCCTCGTAATTAAAGAAAAACTTAAGGAGGTGAAATAGTACTGTTACCAAGGAAGGCGAGTAGCCCGCGATTGAGGAAGCAAGAAAAAAACAATGAGTAGAATTGCCCAAGCGAGGAGGGCATTCTACCAAAAGAAGTATCTACTTACATCTGGAAACACAAGCGTGGAAGTGAGGAAACGATTTATTAGAACTTCCATCTGGAGTATGTGCCTTTATGGCAGTGAGACATGGACGATGACTGAGTAGAGAAGAAAGGGGTGGAAGCATTCGAAATGCGGTGCTAGAGAAGAATGATGAAAATTAAATGGATAGACCGAATGAGTATCGAGGAAGTCCTCGGATGAGTGGGAGAAAAGAGAAGTCTTCTTAAAACCCTTAGAAGATGACGGGACAACTCAATTGGCCACATCATGATGCATGATGGCCTGATGAAGACAATAGTCGAGAGACAGGTCAACGGGAAGAATGGCTGAGGAAGATCTCGTCTGAGATATATGGAACAAGTGATGAAAGACATGAAGGAGAAGATATGCGTAAATATGAAGAGATTAGCTGATAGGAGAATTGAGCGGAGAGCTACGTGAAATCAATCTAAGGATTGTTGACCGATGATGATAAAAGTTTACACCAGCGGACGACGAAATTAACTTTTCAGTTGCAATTTCGGTAAATAATTGGTAATAAATACCGTAATTTTAGGAGATTGTACTGAGGATAAAATGTGAAGAGAAAATTTCAAATTTATTTTGTTTAAATTTTGTCCTCATGCTGCTTCAGCATTGGCAATTTATTCAAACGACAAAAGTATAAACATCAGGTTACTAAATTATTGATTCAACCATCGATGGTTCATTATTTATGTTTTCACGGGTCCCATCGTTTAACCTCAATGGTCAGTCATCAGATCTTAAAGAATAAGTATACTTTACTCTATCAGGCTACTGAATAGCACAATCCGCCGTATTTAGCGTATCAGTTGTGCAGTAAATGCGCCAAAAACTGTGGCAGCTCTTATAAAATCGTCACCATACTACGACCGTTTAATGAAACATGCATGAAAGAAATGTAATTCTCAAAAAATTCTAAAAAAATATAGCATATTATATGAAATCACGCTCTTCTTCTTCTTCTATTCCTCCACCTTTGAGTTACATAAGAAACTGATTTTTCACGCAGGTCACTTTTTCCATGAATCTTAAGCTTGAAAATGCAAAGAACAATATGCATAATGCTTAAACAGTACTCGTAAGTGAACAATATACATGAACTTCACATTGATCTCAAGTGCTCCAGTCGCTGAGTTTATGTTTCACGTAAAAGTCCTTTTTTCTGTGGTAGACACAAATTATATGGTCAAGTCGAAATTCAAGCGCTCGATCTTTACGTAGCCTACTGGCAAAACATCAACATATCTACTGCGGTCAGGAAGCAGTTCCATCATTTTTATGCATAGTACACATTAAAAGGAATTGAATTGAGGGTAAATGCGTAAAGAAAAAATAGTAGTTTTTGATAAGAAGAATGGGGAGAATAATGTATGATGTCTGAGCTGCTATATGCTGTATGGTGAGGGCGAATGGTGAAGTAATTCAAAAAGTGGATGATTTTGTGTACTTAGGTAAGATGCTTACGAAACATGGATGAATATGAGGTTAAGCAGTGTATGGGGGTAAATGAGGCAAAAGAAATCATAATAATAATAATAATTAATTATCAAAATATTACACATTAAAAGAAGCAGGGATTACAGAAGCTCATAGATAAGTTTAGTGAAACAACAGAGAGAATGGAATTGAGGGTAAATGCGTGCAAGACTAAAGCAGTAGTTTTTGATAAGGAGAATGGGGAGAAAAACTGAATGATGAGGGCGAATGGTGAAGAAATGGAACTTGTGGATGATTTTGTGTATTTAGGTTAGATGTTTGCGAAAAATGGACGGGTCGATGAGGAGATAAAGAGATAAGCGAATACTGGAAGGAAAATGGTAGGTAGCATGTGGAGCATATCAAGCAATCAGTGCCTGCGTAAGGAAGCGAAAATCGCCGTGTATGAAAGTGTACTTCTCCTCACTTTGTTGTATGATAGTGAAACATGGGTATGTCAGGATAGACATAAGATTGGACTAAACGCCGTGGGTATGACTTATCTCAGGAGTGTTTGTGGCAAAAGTAGGATGGATAGGGTCAGGAATGAGTGGGTAATAAATGAATGTGGGTAAGACGCTCCAGTAATGGACATATATGAAAGGATTGTGCTACTTTGGTTTGGCCATGTTGAGAGATGGATGAGAGTTGAATAACGAAACAGATATATGAGAATGAAGTGAATGGTGCGAGAGGTAGAGGTAGGCCGAGAAAGTTGTGGTTGAATGTGGTTGAGGAAATTCTTAAGAGGAGGAATAATAGGAGTCTTAAAAACAGGAGGGCGTGTATGAAGCAGTGTATGAGGGTAAATGAGGCAAAAGAGGTTTGCATGGATAGGTCAGTATGGAGGAAATTATTGAAGCAGAGTAAGGTGTACAAATAAATATGTACTTTTGAGTGAAACTTTGTGACTCTACCTCCCCGGAAGGAAACGGCGTGATTGGTATATATGTATGTAAAAGAAGTAATTCCGAGATGACCAGGTTAGTAGTCGAGGGTAGGAGGATGAGACTGACAAAGAGTGTCAGCCGCAGTGCAGAGAAAGACTAACCAATCGTTCGATCTTCGGGTGAATTGAATCATCTAATTGTTTTCAATCTTCACAACTGAACATACTTTAGGTTATAACCACGGACTTAGACTTAGAATATACGTTATAACCAATAAACTCAAAAAGAAATTTAATGGTTTCCCAAAAGACACTTCATTGCGGGAAATGCACCGGAACGCCACCTAGCCTTTGTATAGTTTAGGTGAATATTTGGTGTTAGATTCGCTCTTTTCCTCCCATCTTCTTTCAGTATCACAGTGTAATTTATTTATTTATGTACTTATTTTTATTTTCTTTATTTCTACAACCCTGTAAACACCTCATTTTAGCCCTTTTACATCGGCTGATCAACATACGAACATACGAACGAAACATACGAACAACAACACTCATGTCCTGGGGGGCTAAAAAAACCATATTGGCGGGACTCGAACCCGCGACCCTCGGATTGGCCTGCGAGGACTTTATCCTGTGCGACCTGGGCCGACTTCTAAAAAAATGAAAAATAAATACCCTGAATACCAGCGCATGGAAAAGTGACACAAACTAACGTTTTATCGGTGACATGGAAAACTTATAGGGAAGGAAACTAAGATGGGTGAAGAGATGAGAACGCTGAAATGAATACCAAAGGAACGATGATATGCAGCTTGAATACGGATAAAAACATCATAAAAATGCAATGTGAAAGAGAGCAAGGAGACACTCATCAAAGCATATGGACCACAAATACTGCCTAAAGGGGAGAATCGTCCTTTTTGGGACGTAGGACCACGGGTGTTGAAAGACACAAGAAACGTACAGTGAGCATACATATCACTAGTTTAGATTGTAAGTTGGGGGAGTCTTCGCCAAGAGCTCGAGCACCTAGACCTTGAGTGGTCCATTGTGCCAACCCCATGTTTAACCTGCCTGCCAAAAGCAGACGGGACAAGAGCGCCACGGTGAAGGTATGAATAGTCACCCATCCAACCCTCGTCCGGGCCCAATATTGCTTAACTTCAGTGATCTTACGGGAACTGGTGACTCAATGAGGCTAGGCCCTTGCCTACACATACCACAAGTAGTGAAAGCCAAACTTCATGCCATTTTGCCACGAGAAGAGTAATCGCTGACAGCCAAGCAACAAAGCCCACGGAAGTAAAGGGGGACTCTACCAGTCTACGTCCATAAAGCATTCTCTCAAATGGCTTCAAAGTTTGGACGATTGCCGCAGCAGGAAAAAGATTTAAAACATTGGTATGACCTCGAAAAGCAATTGTAGCTGAAACTATTTTCAGTGTTTGCTGTAAGGTATGGTAAAACATAACATGCCATTGTTTTTTTCAAAATAAGAACTGAAAGAAATGATTTTTGAGAGGTTATTTTCTATTTCAGAAAGATTTCCCTCTGTGCGAAGCCACATCGCTTCGTGTCGAAAACTGTCTTTAGCTCTATTAGTGCAATTCACGTTGCTTGTGAGGGAGTTGTTGAAATAAACACTTATGAAGGAGTTCATTGGTTTACCAGTAAACGGATATTGTGGATATTTGCGGAAAACCAATTTTTGGACACATGACTGCTGAAAACGATAAAAATTTCGATGAAGATGGCAATTTGCACGCATTCGGAGAAAACTACACAGGACGCTGGGTATTACGTTTTCTTATATGAATATGAAAGAATCTTATTACTTCAATGGATTGGCTCAGTGTTGGCCTTCAGATTGAAGTTAATTTAGCCCCATCAAGGTCGGCCACAGGTCATATTATTTAGGAGTGTGGCTTATTTTCCCCTTGAAATAAACAACTCGCCCGTTTTCCGGCGCAAAATGATTTTACGTCGTCGCAATGCGAGACAATCTCATGGCTGAAGGTCACGGCCACGGAAAACGCATATCGCTGATGAAGCAGAGCATTAATAATTGAGCTTCGTGATTTTGTCTCGGAGCAAATTAGATGTTATCTTTCCAAATTGATGATCGAAGAGCAGAAGGTACGCGTTCACTGGTGGTGTGCTCACGAGGTTAAACTCAAATTTCCGACGACTTAATCTCTTCTCCAGTTTTTCTCTTTGAACGTTTATCCTCATACTTTGCTCGTGCCGTCTCGACACATTTCGAGAAAGTCCCATAAAATTCAATGCGTTCGTGGTAAAAGGTGTTACTTCTCGCCGGAGATCAGGGCCTGTCTGGAGAGAATGTCTTCGCAGTTTTCGAGGACGGGGATCCATAAAAGCGGTGCAAGGACAAGACGGAGATAAAAAGGGCCCCTTGCGCCCAAGCGTGCACTTGAAATTTTCCGTCTCGACCTTTCTCCGAAGAAATCCCCACAGGAAACAGCGGAAAAATCAAAGAATTTGCTCAGAAATGAAGACGTAATTTAAGTACTTGAATACCAAAATTTTACGCTCCATGTTCATTGATAGATATTTTTCACGAAATTTAAAATATTTACTACAATCACGGACAAAATGTGACCTAGATCCACTATTTGTAATATGAATAGTATAAACTATTTTTATTATCTTTTGATTCAATAAAAACATCAACATCCGCCGCAGCCAGTCTTAATTACTTTCCCCGCAAAGTCAGAGAATATGCTCAGAAATGAAGAAAATCTTTTTTAATCCTTCACTTCACTCCTGTGGGCATTGAAAACCTAAGTGGTCTTTGGCCTCGCCAACCCAGCGCCTCAATGCTGTTCTGTCTTCTGCCAGCTCGATCACTGCTCCCATCTTCTCTAGGTCCTTCGTAACTTCATTAGTCCAGCCCATCCTCGGTCTCCCCACGGGTCTTTTACCTTCTAGTGTTCCTTTTGCTACTTGTTTTATCATGGCATCTTCGCTTCTGCGTTGGGTATGACCCAGCCACCTCAATCTCCTACTCGTGACTACACCCACAATATCTGGTTCTTTGTATAATTCTCTTAATTCTCAGTTTTTTCTTACTCTCCGTGTGTCTCCTTCTTTGACTGGTTCGAAAATTTTTCTCAATACTTTATTTTCAAAAGTAATGTCTTTTTTGTGACTTTTTTGTAAAAGACCATCTCTCAGAACCATATTGTATCACAGGTTGGACTATTGTTTTAAAAATCCTTAATTTCGTGTTTTTCGATAAAAGTTTAATTTTGAAGAGTTTTATCAGGCTCCAATATGATCTCTCGGCTGCTGCAAGTCTATTTTGTATTTCAGCCTCTTCCTTGTTATTGCTAGTCACTATAACTACTAGGTATTTAAATTGATTTGTTTTTTTTTCATCCTAGTATTACATTGCGTAAAGAAGTTCTAGAATATCAAAATTTGACGGCCGATATTGATTGATAGATAATTTTAGCGAAATGAAAATTTTTACCACAGTCACGGACACAATATAGCCTAGAACCACTATTTATAATATGAATAGTATAACTATTTTTACTATCTTTTGATTTCATAATTACGTCAACATCCGCGACAACCAGTCTCCATTGTCAAAATTCAGGAAACTTTGATCAGGAATCGTTTAGATAATTTTCAATAGTGAGGTAAACTGAGAAAAGAGAAGCATGAGCACCTAATATTTACATCGAAGTGCATTTATAATTATTTTTGTCGCGTGAAAATATCTCGTTTTCATTTTTTAAGCTTACATAATACTCAACAGAACTATTTCATAATGGGACCGATACCAAATTTTATTAACTACTGCACTTAAAACTTTAATTTACCTCTGCGATTGCCACAATCTGTCACGGTTTAGAGGAACGTAAACATTTTTTCAAATAAAGAAAATTAGGAATCCGATTCCATTGTTCTGGATTATTTATCTTCAAGAAAACAAAATAGTTAGATCAGATATTATTCATCCTGTATCTCTCGGACTAGTATGTAGTATTAGCGCTGAACTAAAATTACCAAATATTATCAGATTACATGCATAGGAATACGAAGCTGCAGGTCTTCCGATGAGTTTAGAAAAATCTATGTATAAGGTCGTGGAGGACAATACCCAAGTAAATCTTGAGTTACTTTACCAGATTATACAAGAATTGACTATCATAAATATTTTGGAGTTATGCTAAACAGACAAGGAGGAGACAATAATGAAATAAAAGGGCATTGCCAAACATTCTTTTATTTTAAAATAATATATTAGGCTTGGGAAGTAATACATGTTATTACTTAACCATTCTTCTTCACCAAAACAACCAAATTTATGCCAGTATTTTCCAAGATAGGCTGACAAAAAACAGACTGAAAAACTAGGCAGTCTAATACAATTGATATTTTTAACATGCAGGGAATCATGGATGCAGGCATGTCAACAAGCGAAATGAGATAGTTAAATTGTCGAACTCAATCGTATGGGACAGAACAAGTAGGTACACGGGAGGCAAACCAAAAAGTGCATATAAGTATTATCGAAAATATAACCACGCAAGGAGCGGAAATATGTAAAATGACAGAGTAGAATCAAAATTAAGCTATTTTAATGAATATGAACTTACTGAGAATAGTTTAAAGAAGAGTTAAATCATGAAAAAAAATTAGAAACGAAATATTAGAAGAAATATGAAATGACCATTGACAAAATGGTGGAGATCGAGGAGAAATAGATCTAATGGTCTGAACACGAAAGAGATGAACGACAAAATATGGCCGAAAAGAATCTTAGAATGGAATCTCCATTGAGTAAAGAAAGAGAGGGTGGCCTAGAGAAAGATGGAGGAGTAATGTGGCAATATGGCATTACTCGGATTCAAAGAAAACATGTGAACAAAATCAGAATAGAAATTTCGTCGATATCGTTGAACACGGCGATACTCAACTTTGAGGCACAAATTTACCATCGATAATTTAGAAAATCTTATATGTTGCCATACGTCACCAGCCAAAAATAAGAAAATCTCTTCATGTAATTCAACTTACGGGACAGACATACGTGTCATAGTTGACTGAACTCTGACGATTTGCACACAATAGTAAATGCGACGATCGAACTAGCGAGAAAGCCAATTTTTAGAGCCGTAGCACGTAGAATCGGAACTCATCATACCGAACCCCATTCCATTTTTTTCACGAGGAGAATTCGAAAAATAAAAGTAACTTTTGGTCGGGTTTTTACGATTTGGGACCACACTGGGAGGCGTGGGATGATGTTATTGTCGCAAACAGCGCCAGACAGACTCCTCGGGTTGACGCCCATTCGTATGGAAGAGGAAAGGGGAGTTAACAATGAGCGAAAAATGTTTCCCGCGATTTTTTTCCAAATTGAAGGGTAGGTAATCTGAAAGTATGAGGAATGGAGCATTTTTGCCGTGTCGAAGGTCGGCCGGCGTCGGAAGCGTGGAAGATCGGAATGCATTTGCTTGGCGTGGGACGAGGTCTCGGTGGGCTTGGTTGGGGAGGGCTGGGCGGTTGGGGGAGTGAGGGTGCGGAAATAAGAGAATAGGGAAGGCGATTGTGAGGGAGAAAAGCTAAAATTTACGATTGGGAGGAAGCTATAGGGCCATGTGGTTATAGTTGGACAAAAAGTAAGGGATTAAGGTAGTTAGAGCAACGTTTCTCCGTAGTTATTTTGGAGACTTTTTAAAACTGAGTCCTATTTTGAGCGCCGCTTACTGAGGACCAAGAGGCATAAAATAATTTGCAAAAGAGGAACACCTAGAGTTACCGCTGAAATATGCAAAAAACAGTATCCTATACAATCACATCCATTCGCACCAAGGACTCACAAACTATAGAAATATTTGCTGACAGATGTATAATATATTTTCATACGTCGTCTCACTTTTCACTTAAGTACCAGTTACGAATTCCAACAGCATGTTGAAGAAACTAACAGACAAAGGTCTCCCGAGTGACTACCCAAAACTGGCGGAGTTTTGTCAAAAAAACGTGTACTTCTTATGGAATGGACAGATGTACGAATAAACGGAAGGTGCAGCCATGGGATCTCCCCTTCCCCTGTCATCGCCAACCTATACATGGAGGAGTTTGAAAAAGAAGCTTTAAACACCTATAGCCAAAGTCCAACAGTTTGGCTAAGATACGTTGACGATACTTTCGCCGTTTGGCCGCATGGAAGGGAAATACTAGAGGATTTCTTAAAACACCTGAACAGTCAAAATTCCTCCATCCAGTTCACGATGGAGATTGAGAAAGATGGATGCCTACCGTTCCTGGATGTCATGGTACAGAGAAAGGGAGATGGTGCTCTTGGCCACCAAGTACATAGAAAAAAGACGCATTGCGATTGGTATTTGAACGCAAGTTCACACCACCATCCTCAAAAGAAGGCTTCAGTCATCAAGACGTTACCTGATCGTGCCCAAAAAGTTTCCGATGTTGATTCCATCTTGGAAGAAACAGACCACCTACGGAAGACATTGAGGAAAAATGGATACAGCAGCAAATTAATTCGAAGTGTAGTAACGAAAAATCGTGAAAAGAAGGAGACACCTAAGCCATTGGGATACGTTATGCTGCCATACGGCGCGAGAACGAATGATTGGATTGGCAAAATAATGAAAAGGCATAATATTCTAGCGAGATATAACACAGTCTCCTAACTCCATGATTACCTTCGAGGAGCTAAAGATCCGTTGCCTCCGTCTCTGTCAGACGGAATATACGAAATCATTTGTAGCTGTGAAAAATCATATGTGGGGCAAACAAAAAGAGCCATAAGCTATAGAATTCGAGAACATGAAAGGGCAATATCTAAGAAGGACTTGTATCACTCTGCCGTGGCTGAACATACATGCATGGAAGAGGGTCATACCAGAGACGTTAAGTACGCGAAAATTCTATCAAAAGAAAGCAGCTATTATCCACGGCTCATCAGAGAAGCTATCGAAATAGAAAAAAAACCTAATAACCTGAACATAGATGATGGGTATGAACTTTATTAACGTGGAAGAGACTTTTGGAAAAGAAAAAAACGGTCAAGTTGAGCCTTTAAAAAAATTAACAGCCGAAATTTCAAATTTTAAAGAAGACAATTGCTGTTCGGACCTATAAATGCCCAACCACCAACGGCAAAGAAACAATAAGCCTGACGAACCCGGCAGAATAGCACGGCGAAACTGCTTCTCATAAAATAATCATCGCAGATACCAAAAGATTTCACAAGATTAAATCATGAGCTGCGAAAATTTACGGAAAAAGTTCATAAGTCAAATGTATTTCCATTTCAAACTCTTGCTATGAATTAGGGTTTCACGTCTTCATCACAGCATGTATTCCGTACCTTGAATGATATTTGTTGCTACAACATAAATCTTCATAAATTATTATTTTCGCCTATACATACAGGAAAATTCTGTGACCGCAAAATATTGAGGATTCATCTTGTGAAGACCGGAGAATCATGTAGACCCGACAATGCTATTGTCCTTAAATTTCAATGCTAACGTAAAATTCACCCGACGCTCAAAAGCAGGTCATAGCCTCTCATTTTTCCGGCAGCATTCTCGCGTTTCTCGTATTACATAATAATGGAGCGATTTAGTCTGTACGGTCTCCCTCGTGCGACAATAACCAACAAACCGGTTGGCCCTGGTGCATTCAGCTTTAAGGTCTCCAGCACGAATATCCCTTCAGTGAGCAATGCGTACGCGATGCTTAAATGCTGGTGTCTTGCCATTAGATACGCGTAATGTCTCGTCGAAAATGCCTAATTGAGTGCTACCGGGCTTAACACGCCCCCTTATTACCCTCAGCCACTTAATATATGAGTCAATTCGAGGACCTGAATGTCAAAGGAACTGGTCTTATTAGGTGACCCCGATATTTGAGCGGCTTTTGCATATTTGACGCTCCGAGAATGGACCTTGAGATATTACATTGATTCTAGAGCCAAATCCCCAAGGACCCTACCAATTAAGTCACTTTTTTATGAATATTTGTTAGCATTCAAGTATACCGCATTACCCGTGTCGGACAAAGAATGTTTGTAAATATCATTATCATGATCATTCATGCGTGATATGCTATAGGAACGAGAAACAATTCGTGTAACTGGTCAATGCTTTAAAATTCAAACAATTATCTAATTTTGTGGAATACTAGAGATTAATACCTAAATTAATTTTTTTAGGATAAAGTCAATTGGCATGTAAAGTTTAATTTTACTTGTATAGGTTTCATCGCAGCTATATATACAACTTATTAGTAATAGTTGAGTTACTCTCTTCGACTGTTTCTCGTATAATAACCTGTTGCTCTTATCACACGTGAAGTGCATTGTCCTTCAGAGACAAAAATCGAGGCTTACGAGCTTCGATAATGACACACATGGTTCTCATTACTCCGTGGTTGACGTGGCTCCAGCCGTCCGAATAGCATAAAACTATTAATTATAACTCAAGGCTCCAGCGAATCGGCCGGAACATTTCCGACACCCAAATCCTCAAAATGGGAAGAGGAGGAAGGTAAATAGCTCTCTAATTGCTGCAGAAAATAGCGTTTATTATTTTAGCCCCATTTCTGTCCGGCAGGAGTGATTCATGCTGGAACCAAATTGGAACTCTTAGATTTCATTTCTAAATAATTGATTCAATTTGTCAATCCATGCTGTCGCATGAAAAAGTGTACATTTATCAGTTTTACGTACTTTTTTACCGAGTTAATATTTTTTAAACTCCCACTAAAGAAAAAAACTACCAAAAGTAACATTCTTGGTAACTTGTAAAAAAATTAAGTAGGATATGGTTAATCGTGCTTTTCGCCAACTGCGACTATGAGATCCTATCCCAGATCTCAATAACCAACTTGTATAAATCACAGGCAATAAGGTTAGTAATAAGAATAGGTTTGAAAAACCTGCTTTTAGTAGCACTAGTATATATTTAATTAAGTGCGAGGCTTCGCCGACTCTTCTGTCGTCTTCCGCAGGCAATAATGACTGTCATTACTGCTTAACGAAGCCGGCATAAGGGTCGGTAAAAGCTCGTGCTTAAAATAATATAGTCCGTGTTACCGGAAACAGGTCGTTAATCGTACTACGCAGTGAATAGATAAAATCAAAGCATCCTTATCATTCGGGGAGTAAAAATCGTATTCAATTGCAGATATATTGCTAGGCAGCATTAACTTCGTTTTATGTTGCCCTTGGTGTAATTGCCTTTTTACATTTTTTTTCGTGCATTTCCTCGCTTGACGTAGGAGATTCGTGCAAATACTTCATGTTCCGTTGTTGAATGGGTGGAAAATCAATCCGATTGGCTGAGGCAAACCATAGCTTACGTGAGCGAAACGATTGTAATTTCAATTTGGTCCGATTCAGTTTCAAAGTCTGCAAAGCAAAAGGTTAATAAAACTCATTCGTAACCTCTATGTCAGTAAATCATGCTGGAAGCCCTTGAAGGCGTTGGCTCTTTTTTTATTGCCTTCGGCCCAAGTGCTGACATCCTCTTCCCTCTCATGATTTCGACTCGGTATCACTCATTCATCGAAAAAACTTGGCATTGAAGCTTGTGCATTGTGGGTGGGACTTCTAGAGTGGGTCTTGGCATGATCCTGACCGTATAAATTTTGACCCACATTCGCCTGCGCAGGGAGAGAAATATGGGTTGGCAAAAATTCATCAGCATTGCCAAATCCTCGAGCGCGGGCGTGAAAATTGCACCAGATGCCATCGCACTGCGCGGCACGCAGGGAAGAAAGCGAAAGTTAACGGACGGAAGTTGAATAATTACTCTTAAGGATGGTCGGCGGGGCGAGATAATTACTCTACACGAGGCTTTCTTGCTCAATCAGGTTCCAGGCGCTCGTAAAGTACGAACTTCCCCCAAGTTTCCTTCCACCATGAAAGTAAATAGTTTTTCGTCGTGCCTCATGCAGAGAAACAAACTCTCTTTATCATTACTATACCATTTTAACTCAACATTTTGAAGTAAATCAAGCTTAAAAGTACATCAAGGAAGAAGGGATTAAGACTGGTTAAAGAAAGATTTCTTATAAATGGCTGCTATCGCAATGAGCAAGAGCGCATGTGGTATAAATCTGAACTTTAGTAATGTCTTGGGGAAGAATAGCTTGCAGAACATCTCTGTAAGTAATATTAATGCTTTAATTATATTTTAAATCATTGATTAGGGCAAAAATATTGACCGTGATTACACATTACGTGAGATTTTTTTAACGTACCATGTTTATCAATCAGAAGAAAAATTATTATATCCGAAAAGTTATTGCTTTCACTCACCGCTATCAATAACGATGCGACTAGTCGACTGTTGTCTGTTTGTGCCTTATAACATTATTTACGCCTTTTGTTTGCTTGGAGCAGTATTTTTTATTATTTTCATTTTAAACTTGTATATATTTTTACGGAAATTGGCAGTAGAATGCAAAAAAATAAGCATAATATGGAAAATGGAAACTATTCTGCCACAAACAAATGCCGTTTATGCATAATACTATTTTCGAATCAAATATTTTGTATATTGCTACGGAACTTGGCAGTAAAATGAAAAAAAATAATTATAATGTGCAAAATTGAAACTGTTCTGCCATAAAAAATGCCGTTTATGCTTTATACTATTTTTCTAACCAAATATTTCCATAGCTTCCGGTTTTCATGCACCAAAATATGAGGTTCTTGTTTGTAAATGTTATAGCAGCAACGGTTTTAGTGTTTGGACCTGACTGTATGCTACCATTTCAGAAAAATACGATAAACTAATCTGTATCATTAATATCTCAATTCTGGTTCTCATTAAATGAGCAGTTTATATTTATCCCACACTCTCGGATATGGGTGACGTCTCATATTTTAAATATCCACGTAGCCACACGACAGCCTTCTTAAAATATGACTCATCCCATATAGCACAAAATATCTACAAAATATCTGCAAAATATCTATAAAATATCTAATACGTCTTTTGCTAATATCTAGAAAACATCTTGTAATAACTTGTAGACATCTTCTAGACATATTGTAGATATCTGAATGTCCGCTTTTCCTATATCTACAAGATATCTTGAGAAGATATTTTCTAAACAATCATATTCAAATTGGACCCACTGGGAAAATTCAGGATAAATGACTTAAGGCCTGGTTACACGATACATTAACCCGTACGTGTTCATGTACAAGTTCATGAACGAACATATATAACAGTAGAAGTAATAGTTGCTAGTAGCAACATGTAGTTTATACAGAGTTGCAAAATTATCAAAAATACATACTGATAAACAATTTAAATATCTCCGGTTATTTTAAAAATTAAGAAACTTTTAAAAATGAATCTATAATTTTAAACCTTTACCTTCATTTTAATATCTATTAAAAAGCAGCTGCCCTATGGCCATCGATAGAGGTGCTTAAAAATTTATCCTTTAACCCGTTATTCTGTTCAAACTATTCAACTTTGATATCCAGAATTTTGGGATCTCATTGCTATTACGTAGGTCTATCATTTTTTATTGTTTCAAGATGCTGAGGTTTAAACCTGCTGAATAATTAAATAATGAAAAATGAGCGATTTCTTTGTTTAAATCGACCTTCTGGGTTAACTAATAGTTGGATTTTGATCGGGTTACCACCAATTTGTAGAATTTTTTATCTTCTACAACTTTTGTTGGAAAAGTTATTGCATTAACTTCGTATTTTTCATTGTATCATTTAAAAAACGACTTTTCATAACTTTCAATCGCTTTTATAAACATTTGCCAGAAGACTTTCCCTTGCTTTTTTGGTGCACATGTGTACAATGACTTCATCTATCCATCCACCAAAAAGCATAGCAGTTACATTTTTTTTAGATTCTGGTGTTTTTTGGCTAATTGCACTAGATATATAATAAGAGTCGTCGCTCAAAATAGACATATTCTAGACAAACCTCAGCATCTTGAAACAATAAAAAATGATAGACCTACGTAATAGCAATGAGATCCCAAAATTCTGGATATCAAAGTTGAATAGTTTGAACAAAATAACGGGTTAAAGGATAAATGTTTAAGCACCTCTATCGATGGCCATAGGGCAGCTGCTTTTTAATAGATATTAAAATGAAGGCAAAGGTTTAAAATTATAGATTCATTTTTAAAAGTTTCTTAATTTTTAAAATAACCGGAGATATTTAAATTGTTTATCAGTATGTATTTTTGATAATTTTGCAACTCTGTATAAACTACATGTTGCTACTAGCAACTATTACTTCTACTGTTATATATGTTCGTTCATGAACTTGTACATGAACACGTACGGGTTAATGTATCGTGTAACCAGGCCTTAAGTCATTTATCCTGAATTTTCCCAGTGGGTCCAATTTGAATATGATTGTTTAGAAAATATCTTCTCAAGATATCTTGTAGATATAGGAAAAGCGGACATTCAGATATCTACAATATGTCTAGAAGATGACTACAAGTTATTACAAGATGTTTTCTAGATATTAGCAAAAGACGTATTAGATATTAGATATTTTATAGATATTTTGTAAATATTTTGTGCTATGTGGGTATAATAAGAGTCGTGGCTCAAAATAGACATATTCTAGACATCTAGTAGATATTTAAAATATCCAAGACATTGAAGACATGCTGTAGATATCTAGTAGATATTTTGTGCTATGTGGGATAACACGTGTTCTTGATCAAGTTCTTTATGTTAAGTTGATTCCCTTCATGATAACTGAGTTTAAGGACATGAACGCTGCATAAATCGAGGTTGTTCAGCTCCTTATACAGGCGATCGGAAATTTGAAGTAATTTGCGCCATTGAGAATCGATTACTAGATTGGCGAGGGAAGGGTTCTTTCAAATGGGGAGAGAAATGAGGGAGTGTAGAAAAGTGAAGGGAAACCCGGCGCCGACTTAAGATCACTCTCAGAGAAGGACGTATTAGCTCTTGAGTTTTATGTCCAACCCAACTGAAGGAGTACCATACTGAAGGTAGTCCGAGCGAGATAGTTCCCTAGTCATAATAGAGACCATATTCGAATTATACGTTTCAACTTCACCAGCTGTAGGTCACGTCAATTAAATATTGCATTATTAATGGTGCAATAATATAGTTTTATATGACAGAAATTATAAGTAATTAAATGAAAATATCCAAATAAGTCTTTAACTTGACTCATTTTTTCGCGCGGGGCGTTTGAAACTCCTTCAAAACGGAAGGTTTTTTCGTGATACCCAAGAACTTATTGCGGTGGCAATATAATTAATTTTCAAATGTTGTTGATAAAAGATACAAAGTACACGCTGTTAGTTTTTAACGACATATAAGTGTTAGAAATATCTCATTTTGTAAATAATGTCTCTCTGCAGTGCACGCACGCACCATTTTCCATGTAAAAGGGCTGGTATTTCTTGGAAAATATCTCCGAAACAAACGTGGTAAGGGGTTGAATTTTTGATGTCATTAGATTAGTGAGATATTTTTCTTTGATATGAGACCAAATTCATTGTTTTCTAAGTAAAACGTTATTTCGCTCAAACTACCTTAAAGGTATCAACTCTCCAATTGCACAAAAAAATTGAAACGTGTTACCGATGGAAAATCTCCACCACTGCCTGCATTGAAACCAGGACTCATATAGATGGTAACCCAAAACTCTGGCCACCTGTGCATGTATCCCATCCGCCTGAATTAACGTGATCACCCGATGGAGCTGGGTTCTTTCGCCCTGAATTTATGCTCCTACTAGAAAGATACAAATATAGCTCGAAGGTCACTCAGGCTCCGGTGAATGTTCTAGTAGGTTAACGGTTTTAATCACGTTCACGTGCGGAACAGTGACACGAGTTGGCTCTAGTAAATTAGTAGTCTTAAGTTGCACGCATATCATGGAGAACATTCAACTCATTTATGACAGTACTTATGTGTCAAAGTCAGGGAGAAATCTAGGATGGGCATCGCTAGCTAACACTCTTGACTTAAGGCATAACTAGACACCGTTGGCATTTGCAAATGCATTGCTCGTTTGAGAAATTATATGAGAAATGGAGTTATACGAGCCTCTTTCAGTTAGGAAAAGGAAGATGAAGGTTACTTTTATGTAGGAAATGAATGGGGCAATGAGGGTAAATGCGTGCAAGACTAAAGTAGTTTTTGATAAGGAGAATGTGGGGAATAACAGTGTGATGAGGGCGAATGGTGAAGTAATTGAACAAGTGGATGATTTTGTGTACTTAGGTAAGATATTTGCAAAAGATGGACGAATAGATGAGGAGATAAAGAGACGTGCGAATGCTGGAAGGAAAGTGGTAGGTAGCATGTGGAGCATTTCAAGGAATGAGTGCCTGTCTGAGGAAGCGAACATCGCCGTGTACAAAAGTGTACTTCTCCCCACTTTGCTGTATGGTAGTGAAACATGGGTATGTCAGGAGAGACATGAGAGTAGACTAAACGCCGTGGGTATGAGTTATCCGAGGAGTGTTTGCGGCAAAAGTAGGATTGATACGGTCGGGAATGAGTGGGTAACAAATGAATGTGGGTTAGATGCTCCAGTAATGGACATATATGAAAGGAGTGAGCTTCGTTGGTTTGGCCATGATGAGAGAATGGATGAGAGTCGAATAACGAAACAGATATATGAGAGTGAAATGAACGGTGCGAGAGGTAGAGGTAGGCCGAGAAAGTTGTGGTTGAATGTGGTTGAGGAAATTCTTAGGAGGAGGAATATTACGAGTCTTAAAAACAGGAGGGCTTGTATGAAGCAGTTTATGAGGGTAAATGAGGCAAAAGAGGTTTGCATGGATAGGTCAGTATGGAGGAAATTATTGAGGCAGAGTTAGGTGTACAAATATGTATTTATGAGTGAAACTTTGTGACTCTGCCAACCCCGGAAGGGAACGGCGTGATCGGCATGTATGAATGGGTTATAACGGATCAAGGGGCAAGGTGACTGGCAACTAAGACGACTTTCAATATACAATATGAATTTCAAAAAAATTCAATAAAAGAAAAATTTTCAATAAAAGATAATAAAAAAAGTCGTAAATTCATAGAGTTTAGTAGAGGTCAATAATTAATTCTAATACTAATTATTACCCTCCTCTCCAGCTGAGTCACCTGTCCTGCTCCTCCTCGACGGGCACACAACGTAACACTGATGTAATTAATTTAGCAAGGGAAAGTCATGTTACCATTTTATGTCTACCCCCCCCCCCCTCATTGTCCGCATAAAATCCAACCCTTGGATAAAACCTTTATTGGGCCATTAAAGTCTCCCTATAGTGAGGAAGTGAGATATTTTTTAAGGCATAGCTCAAGGCCCTTGAGTATTTTTGATATGATGGAACTGTTTGGCAAGGCCTACCTTAAAGTGCAACGTGGGGACATAGACATATACGGCTTCAAAGTGACTGGTATTTATCCAGTAAATTGAAATGTTTTTAGCAGCGAAGATTTCATTGCTTCTACACTCACAGTTCCTAGGCCTCAAACTATGAGACCAACAAATGACCCTCTTCCATGTTCATCTACAAGCTATGATTCACCTCAACCCTGTTCTTCCAAGAGTCCTGATGTGGTTGTCCCTGATACGTCTAAGTCAATAAATTTTGTCACCACCACCTCCAAAAAAGCAGAAGTCAAATAGAGGCAGGAAAGCTGGATCTTCTTCTATAATAACCTACTCCCCAAAAAAAAAGAGTTACAAGACGAGCTGAAAGAAAAGGACAAAAAGAAGGAACCAGAAGCTTCTGAACAACGAAAGAAACGGAACATTCAAAGGCCCCCTGTTAAGAAATTAAACTTAGACCGACCTTCAAGAGCTAAAACTTCTAGAGATGACTCCAGTGTCAGCAGCGATGAATCGTTCCATTCCGATAAATCATCTATAATGGACTTCATGCCATCAACAAAAGAACCTGAAAACAAAGACGCTGAATGTATCTTCTGCAGCGGAAAATTCTCCGAAGATCAACGAGGGGAAATTTGGATTCAACGCTTGAGCTGTTTTCTGTGGGCTCACATTGACTGCATAGGAGCAGAGACAGAAGATTATATCTGTGACTTTTGTAAATAGACTCGAAGCAGAAATGCCTAGGACATTGTCTTGAAAATATGGTTTTTATAGCTAAAAATAACTATGTCTTTTTAAGTTAAATTAGTTTTTCAATGGTTTGAACCACCTATTCCATATTACCCGAATATTTCATATTAACCTCCATTTGTAACTTTTTTTAAATAAAATTTTTTATAACAACCAAATGAAAAGTTTTTTTTTCACAAGTGACAGTTCATTACAACTAGTTATAGTATGTCCTCATGATGATTTGGGAATTTTTATTAAAAAACCTGCGAAGTAATTTTAAGAAATGTAAATGGTATTCCATAATACTCTCCTCTCCTCTATTCATTAGTGTATTGGAAGCATTTGCCAGCTTGGACGAATGACTGGGAACTCAAGTCTTTTAATAGTCACCAAAGAGTCTCTGATAAGCAAGGGTTTTGTTACTGAACTTATACATGAAAAATTCAATTAAACTCCTCATTTAATAGAGTTTAGATATGGCCCTCCCATATATATATATCACCTACTTTTGATGCGATCATTAGTCTAAGATGGAATCTTTGCTTTGGCATATCTAATTTAAAAGTATTACAAAGTATTTAAATGAATATTGTATGGATGAATGTGTATTCCTCTTCAGATGGGCTGTCACATTATTGTTAAGACCTTAAAAACACGAAGGGACTACGCGCCATAAAGAGAATTCGAGAACTTTTTCGAAGGATTTTACTGTTCATTTTAGGGTCTTATTGACATATACGAGCAACTATCATTTGTGTGTTATATTTAATACGTTAAAATGAAGATATACTCATTATTAAGGTAAAAAATCCATTTTCAAACGTCAAGCTCGCTATATCATTCTGAAACAAATTTTAAACATTTGCGATTAATCTGCATGCACTTCTCCTTACAATTTTTATATCGGGGAGGGCAAAAGTTATCTATATAAATATTTGCATTGTAGATAGCTATTTTCATTCCTCTGAAATCGTTTAGTTTACTTTGCAAGGATATTAGTGTTTAGTTACAATTGGCGAATTTTATTTTTAACGATTTGGAAATTTCTTTCCGTCTCAAAACTCTTAAGAGTATAAATGAATACGACGGTTGTTCATAATAAATAACAGAAATAATAATAACAGACATTTTCGTAAATAAATTATATGAGCCTACTTATTGGTACTCATATCCTCATTAGTACCATAATCATCTAAAGATACACTTCTTCTAGGGGGGATTCCACTTCGCCATACAGTCCTGGAGTGCCTCTCTGGGTATCATCTCCATTTCCCGTGTCGAATTCTCTTTAATATCGTCAATGGCGTCTAAACGACATTTTGGAGCGCTGATTTTAAATGAGGAAATTTAAAAAAGTCTTACAGAAGTGGGCCAGGTGAGTAGGGAAGCTGAGGTAGGGTCGATTCAACTTTTGTACTTAACTCACGAATTTACAAGGATTAGTGGCGGGCGCATTGTCGTGATCAAGTGAGGCTATTTTGCCCGGCTGCTATCAAACGAGGAACAAGCTTTGCTGCAACCCGATATATGTAAGTTCAATTTACGACGCAACAGATCCTCGATTTTCTCAGCGATACTGCCATCAGTTGACAGCGAAGGCCTTCCTGGTTGAGGACCACCTTGAACTAACCAACGACCAATTTTGAATCGGGTAAACCATTCATAACACTGCGTACGAGTAAGAGCAATGTATTTGTAAGCCTTCATCAAAATATCGGAGGTTTCCATAAAATATTTTTTAAGTTACACGCAAAATATCACGTTGCAACGTTGATCCCCAAAACTCGGTCAGTGAAAAAATCGCCACGGCTAATGAAACAGCTTTCACTAATACAGGTCTATAACGGAAACTTAACAAGATTTTAACAAATGAAAAACCAAGGCTACTCGGAAATTAGTAAAAAAAAATGCAGCGCTGCCAACCAGACGTCGTTAGAACGATCCGTTGCCACGCAATAAAAATAGATTCCTGTTACTTATTAAACAGCCCTCGTATAGTACAGGAACAAATATAGTCTCGTCTTATATAAACACACATGATGTGGATATATATGAAAAGGAATCTTGGCAACTCCTAGACTCGACCCACTTGGGTGAGTGCAACGGTCATCTCACTAAATAAATTCTTTATCCTGGAAGAGTTATTGCTTTGCTTATTGCGAAAGTTGATCTAATGTTAGCACTTTCCGCCTCATAATCATACAGAAATCAGTGCATCCGCGTGCAAGTAGCGTATAAGTCAAGTCAAAATAAGTGTACCAATTACTTGGATGCGTGAACTGTCAAGATCAGAGCTTGACAGAATCGCACATCCCACGAAAGGGTCGCTGACTCTTGACTGCAACCTGGAGAAGAAACAGTGCCAAGTAACAGTAGGCAGGAGACGAAGCCTCGGCGAGCACGAGGAGTAAAGTCATATGTTCATCTGTTATGCAAAGAGTTCCGTTTTGAATAATGCTAACAGAAGAAAACCTTGCGGAGAAGCTTGCCTTAAAGCGGATGAGCGATTGGACACAGTGCTGCGGATCACGTCGCCGTGAGTAACAATGGAATATATTGGTTGAAGATCGCTGTAGTAAATGAAGTGTAAGTTCAGTTGAGAGTAGAAATTTTGGTTTAATACCTACCGATGCTCAATATATTACAAAGAAAAATTTCTTGCGAGCTCGCGATCTCTGCGATGTCTAGTAGCTGCGTTACCTACCTCGATTCAGTGATTAGCCGACATGGACGCTAATATACATTTTCAATGAACACACGCCATCAAGTATACGACAATGGTTGTATGAGCACTTAAACTGATATTCCAAAAAATTTGGCGTGAAAAAGTTAAATGTGAATTATGAGTAACCCAATGATGATTAGCTACGAGAAGTTGGTAATCATAATAGCAACATGAATGATGCAAATAAATTACGGACACTAGCCGGCATGTACATTTTTGAATCGAATGGACCAAAGGAGAAAATTCTTCCATTCACTTTTTGCACATTCCACTTCATTCATATCACATAAATCTAAAGTAGTGGTAATCACTCGCATTACTGACGAATATGCAGCTTGCTTATTCCACTGGAACGATCTCAGCAGTCTGCCATTCTCGTGAATGTGACTAATTATCGTGGAGGTAAAGAAAAAAGAATTAGCATCCAGGTCTTGGGTCATTAGGTGGGCGTGTTGTCAGTCAGAGCCAAGAGTTGAGACACGATCTTCAGGGACCAGCCAGGAGCTATTTCGTGATGAGAAGGTTATGAAACTTGGCACAAGTCAAAATTTCCCACCGTTCTAAAGTCGAAGCGATGCCAGAAGGTAAACAAAGAGAGCATTTTCCATAACTGCGCTTTCAGTGATGGATTGGAGCCAACAGATGCACGTGTAGATAATATGCGAGGGAGTCGTCGAGAGGGGAAGAGAAATTATGCGCCTTTTACCTTTTTCCCCACTGCTCATATCCTGCCACAAAAAAGGCTCTTGGGAGAGATTTTCTCTTGAAACGCGGCCTTTTACAAATATTAAATCAAGTCTTATTTCAATTTCAGCGAATTTTTTTGAACTTCCGGGATCCATTGGCTGCTTTTCATAGCGTTTGACCTCTCTTCCCGGAGGCGTCGTCAAGTAAAGAATTTTTGTTAAAATTTTAGCCGATATATATAGGTATGCAGATGCCGGCTGAAAAAGTGAACTTTCAAGGGATGCTGCATTTATAATTTGAAACTCAGCGCTCAGATTGGCCGGATTATTTATTCTCTTCTACGTCACAGTAAGTATGCAACCATCATTCCGGTTCTGGTTCTTCCCGGAACTCTCGGGTCCCGGTTCTCTCTGGGCCTTTCGCAAAGGTACGTCCACTGCCTTTTCGGGGAAGATAGCTGCTCTATGCACGGTTGGAGCCTGATGAGGTGAGCGCGTATCCCCCGCCATACTAAATGATGAGGTGCGAAGGCTTGATTCCGGTAAAGGCTTTCGGTGCATTGTCACGTTCGCAAAGGGAACATGCTGGGAGTGCCGCTTTTCCGGTGACCAAAGGGGCTCTGGCTTCCAGCTCTTAGTGGCGTAAAAAGTCACTCACTTTGTAGGTTTGGCTAATCGTCCCTCGAGTGAGTAAATACCAGGTTTCACAGGCATGCCCGGCGGCTGTATTTTGCAATCGGGTGCCGGCGGTTCTCTATCGCGGACTATTCCTTTCCTTTCCCCCCAGCAGGATTAATCGGGTGAAGTATTTTACTAGGAACCGATCTGTTGGGCTCCCACACGCTGGTAGTCGCGTTTTTTCTTTATTTCTTCTCTCTGGACTCTTCATTGTCTCCACGGCTTCTGTTGTGACTCTCAAAAAGTAACGGTTCTCTCATACCAGCTCTTAAACGATTTTAATGACAATAAAACCTAATTAAGGGTAACTTAAGATTTTAAAATTGCAGGTTAGGCTATGCGTTTGTTCGGCAGCCTCCGCGCATTAATATTGCGGCTACCTAGTCACACGTACGCCGTCAACAAACCACTATTTAAAGTTCGCTAAGAATTACGCGCTGAGAACCTAGTATTGTTGTAGCGAAAATGTCGTAGGAATTTAATACCCTCCCTTAGGTAAAAGTCACTTGCGGGTATCTCTCCTTCCTTCTGGTGATCAGACATGTGCCAGGTTGTTTGCATATTAGTGTTTTTATATCACGAGTCATATACCCCTCATCTGCTCTTTCCTCCTTGCTCTGACTTATTGAGTCATGACTCCGTGACTGGACCATCCTTCCCTCGAAACCTAACCGTTTCCACCCGTAGGGTTCAAGGAGAGCGTTGTAGTAAGGAATATTGAGGAAGTATCCTTGGATTGAGACTGGAAGGTTAATCCGTCCATTAGGCTGCGACTTTAATATACATTTTCCAAAGGATAAAAAATAAGTCACCATTTCATCAGATACATTGATTGCTAAGCGCATTCTAAGCTGGCTTTAAAAAAATTCTTTCCCACTTAGGGCAATCTAATTAGACTCATCTAAAAGAATTTGGAATTCTAAAATGTAAACTCTGGTAAAAAAATGTGCGAATTTCCACAGAGAAAAAATCATCCGCCTTACATTCGCCAATTCGCACATTTGTGCATTGCGGGTGACTCCGTAAAAGTGAAACTCCATGGCTAGTCCCGGATAGCTTAAAATTTGTCTGGTAAAAAAAGGCTGAAGTACTAATTCTAAGTTTGCATAGAAGCGCAGATTTCACTAATATCTGAATTGCTAACGCCACAATAAGCCTAAGAAAATTCCGTCATTAACGGCGAAGGATATAAAAAATAGTTTTGTAGTAATCAGATCATTTTTCACAACTTTCTAACTTGTTATCACTTATTATTATTGCTCTTTTCAGGTATTTCCATCGCGTGTTTGGTTTTTTTGACAACAGTTTCTCCCCTCTTCCTGGGGGCGTCTTCAGGTCCGTTGGACATTTTTGTAATTGTTGTAATAACAATTACAAAAATGTCCAACGAATCTGAAGACGCCCCCAGGAAGAGGGGAGAAACTGTTGTAAAAAAAACCAAACACGCGACGGAAATACCTGAAAAGAGCAATAATAATAATTATAAGAGTCGCGGAAGCCTTCAAAGAAATTGTTATCACTTACTTAAGCCGTTAAAGAGAAATTTAGCCCAAAAGAGTATTTTTCTTGTAACAAGTGAAATTTCATGGGTTGCCCGCCCAAAATTAACGTCTCGGGATTGGATAACAAACATGAAAATTTCATGACGAGGATGACAGAATCGAAAATTGAGAAAATGCAAAACTCAAATATTATATCAACTTTATTAGAATTTTGCAGCCTGCGTGACTCAGCAGGTGTTTACTCAGTGGATTTTCGTTGCATTTATCCAAGATATCCTAGACTGTGCTCCGGATACATTACGGCATCCATCTATAGTCCTGTTACGTGGGTGTTTTTCAGATCTATACGTTAATGAAGCAATGCGTCCAGAAAGCCTTCGAATGTAGAAACGGAAAATGTTCAGAAAACTCTCTGAAATAAGTACTTCTCACGGATAACGGTGGCAGAAAATGTGCTCAAAAGGGAAAATAAAGCGCGCTTGCAGGCCAGCAAGCTTATAAAACATGAAATATTAAAAATAATGAACGAGTTAATTGGGTAATATATCGAAAAATGTAGTTGATGCGACTCTGAAGACACAAGAGGTATTGTACAGAGGCATTCCACATGAATGAGTCCCCGCAATATAATAATTCCTTTGGGTATTAGATACCTCATGTCGTGCAATCTCTCTCATGTTACATTTTAACCATTTCTTCCTTCTCTTCAATCTGCTCAAACTGTTTATCGCCGTAACGCTCGTTAGGATACGCTATAACGATGATTCGACACATACCAATTTAGCCATGGGACCTGAGATGTATAATATCCCTATGTATTATCGTTTCTGTTGAGATTTGTCTGCTTCATTTGCACAGATATGTTGAAACCAATTAAAATACTTAATCAATAGATTTTAAAACGATTTGTAAGAGGTTCCTCACGTAAGATCAGCTAATGTAATTCTCTAATAACCTTAATGGTTGAAGCTTAACTTTGCGGAATGTATCTACTGACATGACTAAAAAGAGAGAACTCTTAGTATTTTCCACACTTGAAACTTTAATTTCCGACCCAGGTTTCGACTGCCTTGCAATCATTCTCGCCAAGAACGTTTTTTATTGGTTCAGATATGTCGACGATGTGCTGTGTGTATGGACTGGCAGTCTTCGTCAACTAGACAGGTTTTTAAATGTTTTAAATAATTTACACCATTCTATAAAGTTCACGGTAGAAACAGGAGGAAATAAGATTAATTTCCTTGATCTAGCAATAGACATAACGAATGGCTACCACGAATTCTCCATCTTCCGCAAACTCACATATACTGACGCAGTTATTTTAAATGATTCTTGCCATTACCATTCCCGCAAGCATTCTAGCTTTTATTCCATGATCCACCGCCTTGTTTCTATACCATTATCCGAGCCCAACTTCCAATCCGAGTTGAACATAATCAAATTGATCGCTTTCAATAATGGATATAAGACAGAATTAATTGACAAAATATTAAGACGTGTAACTAAGAAAGAAAGTATTAAATTAATCACTTCACTCAGTTTTTACAAACATGACGAGCCACTCAAACGATGGAGTAAACTTCCCTTTCTGGGGAACATATCTTATAAATTAATTGACGCATTCCCAAAGAACAAGTTCAATGTTTCATTTTACACCCCAAAAACTCTGGGCAAATTGTTGTTCAACTCAAAGGACGAAGTGACACCTGTGAACAAAAGTGGTGTATATAAGCTTAAATGTACTACTCCCAATTGTGCTTCTATATACATTGGACAAAGTGGTCGAGCCATCTCTGTAAGGGCTCGAGAACATAGAGCGTGTTGGGTAAAAGGAGATGTCTCATCAGCCTTTGCTAAACATTTGATCGAAGAGGACCATTTAAGTGACTTTTCGCCGGAAGTGCTGCATGTTGAGAAGAAAGGAGCCAAATTGGACTACTTAGAACATTTCGAAATTTTAAGTGCTGCCAAGAACATAAGTGAGAATCTCCTAAATGAATGTGTTTTTCCCACCCACTCTCCCCTATTATCCATACCTTTCTCCCCACCACCTCCCACTGACCGTGACGCACGTCTCTGACGTCAACCAACCACTTCTTCCCCCACCCCCCTCCCCAGATCTATATATTAAGTCGCATGCCATGTATATGTACCTTGAAAATGATTGCAAGGCAGTCGAAACCTGGGTCGGAAATTAAAGTTTCAAGTGTGGAAAATACTAAGAGTTCTCTCTTTTTAGTCATGTCAATGTAATTCTCAGTTAACTCCTATTTAAGTGAGTACTACGTAATTAGTTAGTAAATACTACGTAACATTAAAGAACTACGTAAGATCTTGGTGGATTTGAGGCTTTTTTACGTTTTCCGACTTAGAAGAGTGCGGGGTGCAAGACAACCTTACGTAATATTAGTCACTTCTAGCATCTTACTTTTGATCACGCTTGTCAAATAATTATCGGAAAAAATCCTATTTTTTTAGGTTTACTTCCGCAGTGGTACGCTTAAATTAATGCTAATCATTAGAAATAAGTGCGGTAAGGAATTAGTGCGTATTAGTTTGGAGATACTGTCTTTTTAAAAATCACGTAATCTCGAAAAACATTTTCGACGCTACGGTAAAAATGTACGTTTGTGCCTTGTAACGAAGGTATTTTTCCCTTCATCAAGCATATGTCGTTAAATAATTTCTTATCTCATTTATTATGATGTTTTATTCAACAATATTTTTATATGGTGGTTATTTTTCTTTGTTTTTTTTTTAATTTTCATACTATTTTAATTGATTGTTGAATGTTAATTTTTTGTAAGGGAGTTAAGGGATTGTTGATTGGGAGTGGTGGATTGTAGACAATTTGAGAGAGAAAGTCGGAGGTGTAAAAGCGATCGCTTCAAAAGAAGTTGTGTAAAAAAGATTGTATTATCGGAAAATAAAGAATTAATTGAGTAAACAAAGGTTCAATATTATGCTCTACAAGTTTCTCTGTAGGGCCTATGATAATTAAAAAAATAAAATAAAACGAAGGAGGGAAATCTGATTTTGCATCCTTGGACATAGAATCGCCAATATACATTTATAAAGGTTACAAAATGTGTGACGTTTGAGGGTAATTGTAGGGCTTTCACGATATTTTACGTATCTCACATGGGGGAAAGAGGGAAGGGGGTTTAAATGTGGCCAAAATCCCCGTACGCAATGCTTGAATGGTCTCTAATGTGCTTCTTTTCGAGTGCTGACACTTGTGAAGAATGTCATATATGGCCGAAGATTGTTTTAACAATAGCGAAAGGCTGCCCGGTTGTAAGACTCAATGATTTTGTCCGTGACCGTTAAGTAGTATCCCATTATGGAACGAACGATTAAATCTTCTGGTTTACCAAAATGGAATGTAGTATCACATTTGTGCTTTCTCTCCACACTTATCACGCACGCCATGTATAATTTTAAGGGAAAACTCAGCGAAGCCTTTCGCAATGAGAGATGACTAAACTCAGGACAGTTTGTATGGTAAGAATTTATTTCTCTGCAATTGCACGCATTTACCCCCGTTCTTTTTCATGCTACGAAAAGCTTATGGAGTCAGCTTATCGAGACCAATTCTAAAATGGAACGCGACCATATGAGTCGTTTTGGCAAAGGGAAATAGCACACAAAAGGCTATTAATCTCCGCATTCCCAGTAAATTACTCACTCGCAGCCGGTAAATGAACGCTTTTGGCACCCAAATAATTTTCGGCCTTCGCTATAAATCAAACTATCGCACATATAGCTTCATTGTTGCGTGAGATGGTGACAGTGATGGTGGCGTTGAATCGAAATAGGTCTGCCTGATGCTGTCACAATGCATGGAAATTGGTCGCGCGCTCCAATACCCCCTGCGCACCATTTTACACGCGTGCACACAATACGGTCGTCATGGTCGAGCAAATCCCGCAAATGCGTCCCTATTTTTTTTCCATCGACCTTGTTCTACAGTCATGAGAATTTCATAATGCGTTTGGAAAAGAATTCGATTGATAAGTTGGAGACCAGATTCGCCAGATCTTTCTTTTATAAAAAAATCCAGACGGTCTTGATGCCTGGCTCCCGTTGATGCATATCTCCGACTGTTGAATGTGCAGTTGGAACTGCGGCAGGTACCATTCAACCGTCCAACTCCCTTCCACATGTTCCTCGCGAAATAAATCACCCGCTCATCTGAATAAAACGTAAATGTGTGTCCGGCGACCCGTATCGCAAAAGGGACACAGGACAGTGAGTTTTGCGTAATGCTGGAGTATGTTTTCGTGATGGAGCCGCCCATGAGGCTGGCCGCCGATGGCGTCGGGTTGTCGAGACAACAGAAGTATCTCTAGCTCCACCTAATTAACTATCTCCCATGCAAAACTGTCGTGCTTCACCAGCGATAATATTACCCACTGTCTAGAGGCAAGTATAAGGATCTCCACTGAAAGACACAGGCCTTGTTTCCATGATTTAAATGTTACCAGATCGTGGTTGTCGGCAATAATTTAGTGAGGCTCAGTTCAAGGAGAAACTCATTGGTAAACATGACATCTTATTCGGGGGTTTTATATATTCCTCTTCCTCTCTGAAGACGTATATCTTCCCGTAAAGCTTTAGCCGTAAAACTCCGGACGATGGGACACAAGTGTCTCGGCGCATAATTTATTACATGGATGACGCCCATCTAAACGGCCAACAATCCCTGTGTCTCCAAAGTTCTCCTTCGCCACGTGTTGTATTCGGGAAGGTCTCACTTTCTATAGCTGAATGAATGGAAATTTTACCATTACAGCTCCTAAATATTGTTTTTTAAGTCAAAACTAAGCGCCTTTTATTAAATTACTTTAATGAGATTCTTTTACAAAAGTGACGAGTTAGTTCATATAATTTATCAATATTTTGTACTTAATTTCAGTTCTGCTTGTCGATGAAACTACAGCTAGAAATAAAAATAATTAACGGAAAAATCATTCTGCGAAACACTGTGATTGAATGAATCTATTGGTATATATAATAAATTCTCAAGCTTCACTTGGTGGAACAACATTGCGATGGTTTATAAACAAATTCACTTTGTAATATTCCACAATGGTTTTTATTATTCCGACCTAGGTTTCGACTCAAGTGAAGTCATTATCAAGGTGATAATGATTTAACTTGATAATGCCTTGAGTCGAAAACTAGGTCGGAATAATAAAAACCATTGTGGAATATTACAAAGTGAATTTATTTACGAATCTATTGTTGCCAACTATGTCAGTTATTCTTCTCCCATCTCTAAAACAGCTCTTCCCATGAAATTGCTGCGAGTAAAATTCGGCCTGGACCGGAAACTTTGTTTGTCGAACCAATGCGTAGACCAGGCTTCCTAATTCTCGTGGAAATTTTGTTGGATACAAGGGAACTAGATCTTAAACCCTTGCGGTCCATCAAAGACGGCAACGCAAGGGAGAAGAGGGCTTCAAAGAAGCCACACCCAAGCGACAGTATTCTTCTCCAGGGTTAACGCCGAGCTTGGCCGTGAGAAAGTATTCCAACATAGCTAGTGAAATACGTTGACATTGCGACGAGAAATATTCTGCCAGGATCGGATAATCCGTTTCGCCAAATGTTTTTCGTGGCAATTCCATCGTATTTTCACCTGCTATGTTAGAATATTTTCAGCTCTACCCGTCTTCATAACCCACAAGAGACGGCCTGTTACTGAAGAGGAAGTTTGAGATGCGTTAGAGCAATTAACTTCACATTTTCTAATTGATAACGATGGTTTAGAAAATATGTAACAATTGCACTTGTATCCTTCTCTGATATCTTAACAAATCTCCACGGTATATGGTCTATATATGTGAAAGTATCTTGCGTGAAGCAATTCTTTCTGAAGCAATGAAAATCCAGACTTCAAAAGATAATCAATGCTAACCGAAACCTCTGTCCCCTGTAATAGGGGCATGGCTTTTTTCAGAAATATCACAGCCTTCGTGAAAATTTAATTAATGGGAAATAATGATAATAACTTTGGCAGTAATAAGCAGAAAAAAAATGAAATCAAGCTGTTGTCGCTCGTTTCGGTTGCATTTTCTCACATCCTTTTGTAAGACACTCATTCGTCTCTTTTAGTACCACACACATACACCTATAAATGATAAATAAAAGGATACTATTTGATAACGAAAAATATATGTTTAATTTAAGGTAATTTGAGCGAAAAATCATTTTACCTAGAAAGAAATGAATTTGGTCTCATTTTAAAGAAATATATCTCACCCTTCTAATGATACTAAAAATTCAACCCCTTACCACATTACTTTCGGAGATATTTGCCAAAAAATACCATTCTTTTACATGTGAAATGGTACGTGTATGCACTCCAGAGTGACATTATTTACTAAATGAGGTATTTCTAACCCTTAGATATCGCAAAAAAACTAACAGCGTGTAGTTTGTATGTTTTCTCAACTATTTTTGAAAAAAAAATCATATTGCCATCGCAATAGGTTCTTCAGTATCACAAAAACCTTCCGTTTTGAAGGAGTTTAAGCGCACAGCGAGAAAAAAAGTTGAAGACCTATTTAGATATTTTCATCTAATTACTTACCATTTCTGTCATATAAATCTATATTTTTGCACCATTAATAATGCAATATTTAATTCACGTGTCTTACAGCTGGTGAAATGAAAACGTATAGTTCAAATATTCGATATTATGCTCTACAAGTTTCTCTGTAGGGCCTATGATAATTTAAAAAATAAAATAAACGAAGGAGGGAAATCTGATTTTGCATCCTTGGACATAGAATCGCCAATATATATTTATAAAGGTTACAAAATGTGTGACGTTTGAGGGTAATGGTAGGGCTTTTACGATATTTTACGTATTTCACATGGGGGAAAGAGGGAAGGGGGTTTAAATGTGGCCAAAATCCCCTTACATAATGCTTGAATGGTCTCTAATGTGCTTCTTTTCGAGTGCTGACACTTGTGAAGAATGTCATATATGTCTGTTATAACTAGGGAAATATCTCGCTCGGACTACCTTAAGAAATAAAATGTAATGTCCTTAATAATTGGAGAGAGAAAGGGTAGGTTACATGAAAACTGAGGATAATTGTTTATGAATCATTATTTGCAACCACAGAAGTTTGATTCTTTTTCCGACCGTTTTGTCTTAGCCACGTGGATCACACACAATATAAGAACTGCCATGAAAAAATACATATGATACATACAAATAATATGACAAGAATAGCCCGCAAGCATATCTTTTATTACAATAATGGCTACCATCCAAATATCCCGTCTCATGATATAGTGGTGTTGGCATGCGTGTTAGCCTTCTTTAGGCATTGGAAGTAGTTCCAAGGATTATTTTAAGTACGTAATGAAAAATGCTATATGCCGTATAAATAGATGTAATGAGAGTCCAGAATACTTAAATAGATGGAAAGACTCCTGGACAGTTGTTTTGCATGACCTCTTATTCTTCTTCTTTTCTCCAGTTCCCGACATTCGATATCCAGACAAGATATGACTTTGAAATTTTGCAAGAAAATACCTGGCCGTTAGCCACCATTTATTCCGTTAATTCGCATTAATGAACTCTTGAGCGGTTAAAATAGCGTGGAGTAATGAGTCATCACGGATCGGTAGCATGGACCATTGGAAAATCTGACCAGAACAGACTAGAAGCCTTCGAAACCTGGTGCTGGAGGAGGATGCTGAAAATTAAATGGACGGACAAAATAAGAAATGATGAAGTGTACAGAAGAGAAGAAGTGGAAAGGACCACAAGGAATTCCGTACAGAAAAGAATAACCAGATGGATTGAACAAACCCTGAGACAATGGATTTGTGAAGAACATAATTGAAGGTAAAATAGAGGGAAAAGTCCCCACAGGAAGACCCAGGAATAAGTTTATGGGCCAAATAAAGAGGAAAGTACATAGGAAGAGATACCAGGAGGTAAGGGAACTAGGATTCTATAGGGAAGGGTAGAGGGCTGCAGTCAACCAATCTTAGGATTGTATGGTTGTTCATACCTAACGATACAGTTCTATCTGGATTTTTGGTAATTAGTTTTAATTTCAGTTCTAAAGTGTTTCTCTTAAGAACTTGACAATTTCAATTAAGCAATGTCGAACCCATGATCGGAAATAAACAGTGTAGACTAAACAAAGTACAGATTCATTAATAAATGTGAAATGAATATAGATAACATAGTGTGAGATTTTGGCATTGTTTTAACTTGCGATAACTCATGGAATTCTTCACGTAATGTTATGCTCAGACATGGGAGGGTGATAGCCGAACTATTTACCCAGAAGATCAGCATTTACACCAGCGTTGATTGATTGCAATGATTGGTTGCAATGATTGGAAATTTAATCAGCATTTAGTTTTTTAATCCCTCAGGTTTGGTACACTTTTTTTGTTTCATTTGAGTCACATGTTTTTCTGAATATTTAGCGTCTTACATTCGTTCGGCATGATTAAATACGGAATATGAAACGAAAATGTGTAAAACGTCGTAATGCCTAAATAGATTTAGACGATTATGAATATCGCATTTCCTGCTTGAGACCACTCACTGCACAAAATTTATCAAGAGACCTGAGGCCAACAGATCGAGGAAAGATGTAGACCCAAGATAAGTCTGGATGATTACGTGTTGAGGCACATGAAGCAGAGCGGAGAGGTTAGAGAGGATACAGAAGGGGATCGGGTTGGTGTGGTGGCTAGAGTACTGGCTAACCATACGAGCGGTCAGGGTTCGAATCCCTGCAGAGGAAGATATTTTTCAGAGGGAAACCGATCCCTACTAGAGTGTATTGTGGAGGGCACTTCCAGTACAGTAATCCGTCAGTCAAATGAGACGTTGACCCGTGGTCCCCTTGGTGCCATTCGTTAAGAGCAGGCTAATGCCGACGCCGGGTTTCTATCCACCCTTCCTCCTTTACCTTTCCCCTAGGGTGCAAATGACCTTAGCTGTCGGTCGCCTCTCCAAAATCCAATCCAATCTCAGGTACACAAGATTGCTCTAAATATAGATGAATTGGCTTGATGATGATCATGGTTCCTATTTATAGAATAAATAACTATGAATAGGCTCGTCTTCGTCTTATTTGCCATGACTTTTTCCCGAGCTGGGCTAAAATGAAAAAAAACGCCAAAGGAGTGAAATTAGATAATAATGCAGTCTCGCAACTAATAATAATTCGCATATATAAGATTTGATTTCGGCCTTTAGTATCCAATAAATATTACTGAACATCACGGAATAATTGAATTAATACGTAGTTTCGAAGATCACACATCATCTACTGGAAGTCATATTTAGAACATAGTATTTCCCATTTCCCTCTAAAGTCTCCCGGCTGAGTCATTCTCCACTTGTTGACTCTCCGTTGTGACGAGGGCATCAGAGCTCTCCTTAATTCTCCATACCTTCTAGTGAATCTGATTCCAATCCTTGCGCCTCAGGAATGTTTTATACTTGACTGAGCCTTGATCTTGCTCGACCGTGGAAAACCGCTCTAGGCAAGCGTGAGTGAGAGGGCAAGAAAAATTACACCCAGGCTATTGGAAAGGAGGCAGTGACAAAATAAATACGTTATCAAAAAACGTAATTCCACTGGTGTCATACATGATATGAATCCAAAGCTTGAAAAAAATAAGAGAAGTCACGCATAATGCAAGTCAAAGATCGTGAATCTCACAAAGTCATAGATGATATGAATGATAAACTGTAACTATTTCCGTCTGATGTTTTTGAATTAACATATAAATGGTAAAAGGACCATTAGTCACCTTTGTAACCAGTAAGAAGTAGATCAATGCTTTGTTCAAGCCATCATTAATATCCTTTAAGGATGATCTATGATATTATCATTTTTTGGCCTCTAATGGATGAATTTATTAACTTGAAACGTTTACAGACCACAGAATATACTCTGCCGAACAGATAGGTACAAAAACTCGTTCTTTCCGCGCAAAATAAGCGACCACAATAAAAACTGAGCTCCTTCAAATACACCCTCATAAGACAAGTCACCATTTCACCTCCAAAACTTTTACATCTTTACATGGCTGGTGACCTACCACCCCCTGCCACACGCCCATGCGGCGGCTCGCGGGGTAGAATGTTGATGTAGATGAATATTTAAAACTTCAACACGTCCCGGGTTTTGATGGCTAAGTATGACCTTCAGGTGATTATAAAATTATCTCATTCCCTTATCTTCTATCAGTATAGGGAAAGGGAATGGGAGAACATTTGTTCGAGAGAACAAATTTGGGAGAAGGAAAAGATTATACCATGGCTGATTGGATAGGGGAATTGTGAGGAAGCAAACATTCATTTACAATAAGAATAAAAAATTCTCGGGCTTCTAGCCGAGTAAGAGTTTTTGTTGCTAACGTTTCGACGGATAACACTTCCATCGTCCTCAGAGCAGCATTACTGCTCTGTTATTCTGTCATATTATTCGCCAAGAAAGGACAAGATCTTACATTCATTTACAAGATTAGCATCAGGGTCATCACATCATTTCAAAACTTCTAGCTCTTCTAAGGCATTTAGCTCTGTGCATCTAAAATATGCTGTGGTCTGTAAAAGTTTCAAGCTTATAAATTTGTGATGGATTACCACTTAGTTAACGAAGATCGAGTTTCATTCTCTAGTGCATGAATCAAATTTAATATGCGAGAATGAGACAGTTAAGGAAGTAAATTCCAGTCAGGTATTTTTAAATTAAAGGCAAATTCCATATAGGTTAGATACAAAATTGAATTAATATGAAACTGAGGAGCTACATTGTGATATACCTTTATTACAATCTATGAATATCGTAACACCCCTGGAATGTATTGAGTAATTTTGAAAACTGATATTTGCTCCAGGAGTAACAAATGGTTCTCGGCTATACTTTTTGGATTTTTTCACCTCATAAAATTCAAAATACCACGTTTCAATAGCAACTTTTATTTTAAAATGTTACCCGCTTGCGGATCGGGTTATATTTAACCTTTGCTACGAGGGCTCCCCCGCCGTTTTAATTGAACTTAGGGGTGTTCGGTTTCTTCCACTAAATATTGCGGCCAAAACTCACTCAAACTTTCGCACCAGAAGATGCTGAATGGAATGCCGGCGAAATAATTTTCCACTGAAAAAATGGAAGAAAAGGTGCTGAAATGATGGAAGAACAGGAGCAATTTCGATATACCAGTGTGGAATTGCATAGTCTTACTTCGTACTTCATTCGTCATGCTTAGTCATATTTATTATGATTAGCGTGCTTAACATGTACGCTAAGCATACCACATATACTAAAACTTGCTCGCGGTATGGAGATTCCGCGCACAAGATAGAAATAAATTTGGTTATCGTTCACCAGCGTAAAGAGATTTTGTGCAAATTTACGACATGTGATATAGAAGTATTATTCCAGGAAATGGAAGAGAGAGTAATAAGACCTCTCGGTGTCCTGCTATTTCGATGTTATCTCGCAGTTCCCATTTCAGCGCCCACTCAAATACGCAAGAAGGAAAGCAATGATTCACGCGGTTGTCACTGAAGGTTAAAACTCATTGGAACGTTTGCAATAATGATGAATGTGGAAATCTGCGGGAACGTGAAGAGCTGCCGGATATAGTACTCACTACAAAATATTGCGGAAACTTTCTCTAATTACAGCCTAATGAACTTTGTTGAGTCACGGTTAAATGAATATTCCAATTGCGCAATCATCTCAGGAAGGAAAGTATCTGAAGAGGAATAAATTCACTGATCTCAGAATTCGTAGCCGATTAATGAAAAATAAACTAAAAACAACAAAATAAAGATGTTTTATTTTTTCTGACTAAATGTACTTTTTTTAAGCTAGATTACTTTAAAAGTAACTAAAAATGATTTTTAAAAACAGTTATCTTATCTCCTAACCCAGTAATTGCCTACGTCATATATTGACCACGCATGTTTCCTTGTCTGCTCCAGCAAAAACTGATAATTTAAGGTAGTTTGAGCGAAATATTATTTCACCTAGAAATCAATGAATTTGATCTCATTTTAACGAAAAATATCTTTTATCTCCAAATATACCAAAATACCAGCCCCTTATTGAAACACTTTCCGAGATTTTTGGCAAATAATACCAGCCATTTTACATGGGAAACGGTAGGTTACGCAAAAATGAGGCATTCCTAACACTCCGATCTCGTCAAAAAATAAACAGGGTGTAGTTTGTATGTTTTCTTGACTATTTCTGAAAATAAATCATATTGTCACCGCAGTAATTTTTTTTCAGAATCGCAAAAACCACCCATTGCGAAGGAGATCTGAACGTAACGCGTAAAAAAAATTTGTCAAATCAAAGTCTTATGTGGATATTTTCATTTGAATACCAAGAATTTCAGTCATATGCAAGTGTATTATTTCACTATTAATAATGTTGTATTTAATTAATACTTTCTTCAACTGCTAAAATTAAAACTTATAATTCGAATTTGGTCTCCATTATGACTAGGGAACTATCTCCCCCAAAATACCTTAAATGATTTAAAAATAGAAACATACCCATTCTAGCTTCCATACTCGGTCCGAACTAAGCGTACAAGGTCATCTAACAGTATGACATTGTAAAAAGAGACGTTTCAGGCGTAATCTGGTGGAATGACATAATTAATGAAAGTTGGCAATTTTCCACAATATGAACTTTAATACTAAAATAATATAAAATTTAATACTGTATTAAAGGTTATATTGTGGAAAATTGCCAACATTTATTAAGTATGACATTATGAATCCAAAAATCTTGAAATATTTCGTTCCAAGAATCTGCTACAAACTTAGAGAGGAATTTGAGTCGTCAATAAGAGGAATGCTGCCGAAAGTTATGAGGTGTGGTTTGAAGCGGCAAACGTGCATTTCGTAAGACACGTGTGGAGATTTTTTCAAGCATTACTCTTTATGCAAATGAATTAGCTCTCTGCACCAAAAAGTTTCTGGTATTTATTTACAAAATTTTATCAACTTCGATTAGTTAACCTGACAAATGAGCATAATCTGTGGTTTCAGGCTTGATGGAGTGGAAACGGAACATAACTGCACTGTGCAATAATGAGCTAAATCCACCGTGATGATATTTATTACAACAAGTTTCGCTGTTCAAAGCATCTTCAGCTGAATCTTGACGTGTCTTTTTACGTGTCCATACCATTGCAACCGTCTACTCTCAATTTCTTTGGTGACTTTTTACAATGTTAATAATAGTCCGTAAGTTTCCATTGATAATCCTTTCTAACCTTGATATGCCGCTGCTTCTCCTCAAATAATCCATTTATACGGCCTCAAATCTGTCCTAGTCTTTGGGTCATCTCCCACGTTTCTGATTCATGTGGCAGTATGCTTTGAATAATTGTTTCATTTATTCGGTACTTAGTCTTCATTTGAATGTCTTTTGACCATAACATACTGTTCAGTCTATTTATTGCTAATTTGGTTTGATTTATCCTCTTTGTTATTTCTTTCTTACTTTGTCCCTTATTTCCAATTATTACTCCTAAGTATTAATACTCACTGCAGACTTCAATGGCCTTCACTTCTATATCCAAGCTGGTGGCATCCTCATTGATTACCATACACTTAGTTTTGCTATAATTAATGCTCAAACCAGCCTTTTCGTTTACTTCAAACAGTTTTCTCATCATATAATCCGCATCATTCTCATCTCCAGCTATTATAAACTGATCATCGGCGAAAAATTCTGTGTGAAGGGTCTCGCCGTCTACATCAATTCCCATTCTAGCGCATTTATTATGCCATTCTTTCTGGATTTCGTTTAGGTAAATTTTAAAAGGAGTAGGTGGTAGGTAACAACCTTGTCTTAATCCTTTCTACAGTTTCATTGATGGCGATAATTTCCGTCCCGTAATTATGAGAAAAGAAGATAAATACTGATAGTGATAAGTGATAAAGTGATACCTTGCAAAATAAGCAACTCCTTACCCGTCCTTACCTTTCTCAATGATTTATAACAAGGGATGAGCTGTATTATTGTTGTATACATTCAAAATTTTTAAAATTATTATTGTATATTTTTCAATATTGTTTTTTATCATTGTTGTGTATTTTTATATTAGTGTCGTTTATTATTGTTCGAATTGGATGTAATATCTGTGGAACAATAAATTATATATATCTTTCTATCTATCTACCCGTAATTTTGTTCCTGTAACCGGTTGCCATTGACTGAAATTGAGAGACCATTGACTGAAATTTCTTTCTTCTGACATATTGTGACAGAAGCTTATGAGATTGCAGGGTACGTAGTTGAGGCTGGAAGCCGGAACCTTTAAACCGGATTCCTCGCAATGAATAAATTGTTTAATTGCACGAACAGAAATATGATTGCGTGTCTCACCACTTTCATTCCTCCCTTCTTGAGACCTTGCGGAAAGGGCAGGTAACTGCACGCAACATTCACCCGTCCATTCCATACGCGACTCCTAAAGCGCAGAGCTTCTGTAACATTGACTTCCTCCTTTCCAAACAATCACATTTTGCCGTGACCTTCGGCAAGGTAGGGCCGAACTTGAAAATCGGACGAAACCCCCCATCGACCAAAATGTTATTTATTTATTTATTATAACGGCTGCGAATTTTTTTCAAATACGTCCTTATGGAAACGAACGATGATTCCATAAAGGCCAGACCACACAATCCAGCCCGATTTTGGACACATTTTTGAATGATTGGCGATTTCCTTAGATTTTTAGGATTTTTTTATGGCGAGCGTTGGAGAATTTTTGCGGTGTTGGAATGCCGAATGAAAAGTAAAAGAGGGAAGTTTTTGGATTTTTTTTTGGATTTGGAAGGTGGATTTTTTTGAAGGCGGTGTATGCGATCGGAGGAAGTTGGACATAACAAGTGTTGGAAAAGGTGCAGCCTTATTCAGAAGAGGAGAAAGGTGATTTCTTCTCCACGCAGTGGCCAAGCAGACTTTGGGAGAAGGGCTGACCCTGAGGGATCTCCAGTGAAGGGTACAGAAAGGAAGAGATTCTCACTCAGAAAAGGGGGAGGGTGGGTGTGTGTGCTCCTTGGCGAATGAGGGTTCGAAACCCGAATAAACGGAGGGTGGGTGGGGTCTATTTGAGGGGACGGGAGAACTGGAGGGAGAGGTGATATCTCGAGGTATAAAAGGCTCTACCGGTGCACGGTATAGTCAGCATCACCACGAGGTCTCCACAGAAGCTCGACAAGCTCTCTCAAGTTCCACCAAACCAGTAGAAGAACAGGAAAAATGGCCGCTCGTTTGGTGAGGATAATTTTAATTCCCCGTAAACACAAAATTTTATCTATATCTCTTTCACTCACCTTTAAAACTACTCATCACTTTTGGCGTCCATCACAGTATTCAATCAGTTAAAGCAGGTTTAGAAAGTTTACTGCCTCAAGAAGTGTAACACTTCCTTCAGCTTTGAGCTGACATAAAGATAAACTCTTATTTTGACTAACTATTAATAAAACGCCGGATTTTTCAGTTTAAATATTTTCCCAAAGAAAAAAAAACTTTTTGGCACTAAGGATTGCGTGCAGCATTGGTGCTTCATATTAGAGATAAATCAGATTTTAGGGAAGTAATTGGGGTATATAGAGCCTACGGTTAACGTTGGATCAAGTTAATCTACCTCACACTATGACTTTCTTTATTCTGTCAGTTGAGAGAATCACTGAAGGACAAAGAAACTTATTGCCGTAGAATTTTTCTTTGATAGTGATAAGTTGAAATTTGAAGTAGATTAAGAGGGAGTGAGGAGTAATCAGAGCGGAATATAGTGATCGACATGGAAATGGAAGTACTGGACAAAGAAATGTCACCTCGGCTCTCTAGATAGCTCGGTAACTCCAATTTCGTTTTTATGATAAATACCTGTTAAAAGCCATTTCCTATAGGTGCGTTCGACCACCCTTTATAGAACAGATTTTAGGTTATCTCACATTTCAATAGGTTCATCCTGGAGTCGAGGATCATTGGAAAAACCAGGTGGCCACCATTTAAACCACAGCCCTTATATTTGGGAAAGGCTTATCCAGTTGACGTCTAGTATTAGCAGTATTGCACTTAAATTTCTCGTGATTTTGCCACTAAGGTGCTAATTAGTGCTATATTTTCATTTTGAAATACTTGAAAGTTAGACAGATACAGTATTGGTCATAGCCTTATCACAATTTTTGGGTGAACTACAGGAATCTCAAATCAAGTTCGAGTAAAAGCCTAATACTTTATATTGTCATCCCATTTATGTTATCCTACTAAGCTACCTCTTGCCATAAAAGCCAGTCAAAACGGACTGGATATCCGAGGAAACAGGCTACATAATCAGTCGCACTGCGCTTAATTTCTACAGAATCTAAAGTTGAGTATGGTCGTGTAACGACATTAATATCAAATGATTACCATGTTCTATGGTTGCAATGCTCATACGCCGAAGCACTTCAAAAGAAAAAAATGACGCATTACTACCACAGTAGAATTTCAAAAGATGTGGTTGAATAGTTAGTGATGTTGTAGTTATGCAATGTCATACGAGCGAATACTTTCCATTGAAGCAAAACCATAAAAATCGTCTATTGCCAAAATATAGTCAATATTTTGCTTGGGCTTGTCATCATCATCATTGGTCGTTCAATCCTAGAATTGCTTGAGTGCATCCCTCCATCCTTCCCTAGCTAATGCTAGTTGCTGGACCTCCTGGTATCTCTTTCTATGTGTGTCTTCCTCTTTGTTTGGTCCATGAACATATTCCTTGGTCTTCTTATGGGGGCATTTCCCTCTATTTTTCCTTCAATTATGTTCTTCAAAAATCCATTGTATCTCAATATGTGTCCCATCCAACTGGTTCTTTTTTTCTGCATGGTGTTCCATATGGTCCTTTCCTTTTCTACTCTTCTGTACACTTTATCATTGCTCATTTATCATTTTGTCCGTCCATTTATGCATCCTCCTCCAGGCTTGAGCCTCCTCCTTGAGCTTTTTCAAGATAATAATTAAAAGTGCACCAAATAATTATTTAAACATTCGATTGCAGATCGTCCTTGCCCTCTGCGTGGCCGCTGTGGTTGGAGGAGGCGTTCCCGCCGCCAAGTACCCCGCCGGAGTCAATCCCCACGCCTGCCCCAATTACCCCTACTGCGACAACGTGGCCCTGGCCGCACACTCCGCCGGACACCATGGCGCCGTCGCACACTATGCCGCACCCGCCTACGCCGCCTACGGACACCACGGCGCCGCCGTCCACGGAGCTGCCGCCAAGTACCCCGCTGGAGTGGACCCTCACACCTGCCCCAACTACCCCTACTGTGACAACGTCGCCCTGGCCGCCCATGGAGCTCATGGAGCCCACGGATGGGCCGGCGCTGCCCACGGTTTGGTCGCCGCTCACGGTTGGGCCGGAGCAGCCCACGGTCTCGCCGGACACGGATGGGCTGGTGCCTACGCCGCACCCGTCTGGGGACACGGAGCCGTCGCCGCTCACCATGGTGCTGGTGCTCACTACCCTGCCGGAGTCGACCCTCACTCCTGCCCCAACTATCCCTACTGCCACTAGATTCCACGTGGTCTGGGACGGGTTAGGTCGTGCTGGCACGGCAGTATACCCGCAGTATCCCTGGCACTTCCTGGAGACCTCTTCCGGTCGTGATGCCTGATGACGCTTCCAACTTCTGATGAGACCCAACGGCGGGTCTCTTTTGAAGAAAGAACGAAGATCTCGGCAGACGCGATGATTGTGCGTTGCGCACGCCAAATGCGCGTGCGAAAATGCATCAGTCACGCGTGGCCATTCTCTTTCCTATTGTAGTTCATCTTAAAACAAGTTCACTGGCCTGTATATAACCATTGAAATACATATTTGTTTCTTAATAAAATAAAAAAATGTTTTTCTTCACGAAATTATTTGAACTTATTATACAAATTGGCGGATTTTCTTAAAAAAATTGTAGGTGCTTCATGGTGTTATTCGACATTGATTCCGTGAACTTACATGGCACACGTTCATGAAAGTTGTTCCGCAGGGGATATTCAGAGAGGGAAAATCATTGTTTAACTAAATGTTTCATTAATAGAGCATGCGATCAATGTTTCAAAAACCAGTTAACAATACGACAGAAAAGTCCAAATAGGCATTCCATTAATGCTATTAATGAGAAAACGACCTATCTTATTGATAGAAGGACTTTTCTATTTTTGGTACCTTCTGGGGAAATTAGCATCGACATCTATCATTTACTTTCCATCAGCGCTCAGCGTGTACGTTAACGATACTTTCAGGAATGTTCGTTCTTCACAAATACCTATACTCATGCATGTTGGAAGGTTATTTATGTTTGGAATTTTCGGTTTTAATACTTTTATTAACGACAAAAGAGAAGGTTCTTAAAGGAAGGGGATTAAACTCTAGAAATGGCGGATGTAAGAAATCAGTACTTTGGACATCTAGTCAAATATTTTAATGATATTAGAAGTAGGAACACCTAAATTAGTAGTATAGCATCCTATATGGGAAGTTTAAGACATTAGTGGGAGTCCAGATTGAGTCGCAAAAGAATAGAGGAAAAATTGAGCACTTACTGCAATAACACTGGGAAAAAGAAGAAAACAAGATAACTACATAATTTGCATTTGAAAATGGAAAAAATCGAGGTCGATATAATAAAAATCTAAGAACGTCACTCCAGCCAAGTATCCGCAGAGCTGTAGCAAGAGTTAAGGTGGACAATTATTGAGCCAAACGGTGAATATAAGTCGCACAACTAGCCTCAGCCCCATACGTCCCCTAACTGCCCCCGGAAAACAACTTTCCCGGAGTCGCCTTAATTTTCACAAAAAAATCTGCCACCCCTGAAATAAATCAGGTTGAGTCTAGCAGAACCAACTCTGACACCTTTCAAAGATCTCACCTGCCACTTATTGACAGTTTCTCACCCACTCAGTCTATACCTCAATCACCAATAATGATTAACAATTCAAGTGAAGAATTCACTGAGAATATAAATAATCAAGAGAAATGACAATCATAATGTTTAATCCATTGTTGGGTAGTAAATCATTTATTTTATGAGTCGAAATAAATTAAGCAGCTCAGAAAAATATGCACCGTAATGATATTATTTAAATCAATCGAATTGATTTAAATATTCGATTGAAAAGTCGATTGAAAAAATCAACGATTTATGGATAGATGGACTGATAAATCTATGAACTCGGGAAGCAGGAGAATATGAATTATCTACTTCAGCGTGTCTTATAAAGGAAGGCTTCTCGGGTGCTCCACCGTGTCAGGGGTCACATTCATGTAGGAGTTTCGAAGAACTGCTCGCTCGTTACCCACAGGGCTAATTTTTATGCAAAGTGATTAGTTTATCACACGAAAGCCCTGAGGGGGGAGAGCAAGGCAAGTCATCGAGCGAGACAGAGCCCCAAACCTGGAGGAATAACCGAGAAACCTTCGTTTATGTAATGTAGAAATTTCAAGTTAACAAATTGGCATTCATCAATCTCCCCGAAGACACCGGAGAGTGAATACACATTGAATAAATATCTATGAAACTGACAAAAGATGAGGAAAAAATCAACCAGCCAGAGGAAAAAATAAATGTACAGTTAATGAGTTATTATTTGGCACATTATATTGGCTAGAAAGATTTCATGGTGAAAATATCACCGCTATTGAACAATATCAAACCTATTTATGCTGAATAAAAAACATTTGGTAATCTCCCACAGAATTATTTACTGGCACGACGCGTTTCACCACTGCGGCACTATCATGTGCCATGATAATGCCACGTTATTATGCCACAGTGTGGTGATACGCGTCGTGCCAGTAAATGAATCCGTGGGAAATACTAAGTTTTTTTTTATTCAGGGTGACTATAGATAACTTTCACCAAGTCCAGACTCATGCAGTTAAATTTAAATTAAACCTACCATTTCCCCAATCAAAAATTATTTTTAATAGTTGAAATACAAAACCGCTGGCTAAGGCAACCATGTGGTTACCCGCAATCCAAGAGTTGATATTCAATCCAAGACTGGTAAAACAATCCATGAGAGATATCACATCTCGAACTTGAATATGGCATTTAAAGTGAGATTAAAATATAAAAAAAGACGGTTTGATGTAATCAAACTCATAAAATCACCTGAAGTAGTATTCTCCTGACTAAAAAACACATTTTTACTGAGATAATTACTTTTAATAACACGTATTAAGAATTGGGAAACAATTGAGTTGGTATGCTATTCCACGCACGCACTAAATCGATTACATATCTACAATGAGTATATTCCGAGCCATGTCTTGTAATTAAGAATGAAGTGACGAACTTTTACTCAATTTAACTGTGCTGACCGTATAGCTGCGGGCTATTAACCATCTCATCACTCGTTCCCATCAAGAATGAAAGCAGGAAAACTTCATCTATTTCATTCGAATAGCTTAAGTCACTAATAGGGAACGCCTAAAGAATAAATTTCACGGCTATATAAAAGGTTTTACTTTCATTGCTAATTAAGGCGATTGATTCCACTAGATATTTGTAATTAACACATTCCTGGAATATTCCGTCACGAATAATGGATTTCCAATTGCAATCAATAGGTATGCAGGGCGGCAACGAAAGCGAAAGGATATTATGAGATAATCATTACAGAGTTATAAGCTAATGAACAAATGGGCGAATGTACCAAAGGAATAAACCCGTTGTCTCACAACACAGAAATGATTGATCACGAAACAACTGAGACCTTGAATTTATGAATGACGAGAATCTTGAAAAATATGCGAGAAGCAAATGGTCGAGTCTTTGCACTGTTTAAATACATATGTAGAATCTTTCGTATATTAAAGTTTAATACTCATGAACATTTGACTTAATTTTTAAGACTATCGTTTTTCGCAATCATACTCTTAAATCTTTAGCAATAGTAATTGGTACTTTTATTTGAAATTTCATGTATATATTGTGAAAGAGACCCTATTTAAAACTTAACTGTTGATATGTTTCTTTCACAAAGATTATCTACACAATTTCCATTAAAACTTTGGATTTATTTTATAATATTTTATGCTTTTCAACGTTAATTTTCTGGAGGACAGTATTTGCTGGGATTGATAATCTTTGGGCAAACTTACGTACAGGTAAATGAGATTGGATAAGATCTTTGGAATGTCATTGAAAACACGTCATATGTCCACCATTCGCTCATTTTTCAAGCTATGACATGCTCCATTCCCTCACGGGAATGAAAAGACAACAATGGATGTAACATGCATCGAAAGGATAATAAAACACCAAATATATCAATTTTATCTTAAGTTGGACACAAAGAAGTCCAGATGAAATGCTATCAGAATAATCTTTGAACTTCCTTGCACAATTTAGTTTAAATTTAATTTCCTTAATTGCATTGCATCACGTTTAAAAGTCGTAAAACCAAACCCTCTATCTTCAAGTTCTCAATGATCCCCATGCTTTTCCAAAATTTTCCAGGAAATCTATTCATGACTCAAACTTTGGTCCTTTACAAAATTTAACCGGAGATCAAACATACATCAGTGAATTTGTCGTGACTAAAACCTTCATGATAAATTCATGATGATCATCAAAAAAATGATTCATCAAAATTGTTTGAAGCGTTTTTGAAAACATTTAACACGCACGCATTCCTAACAATAATTATTAATTAAATATCTCATAAAAGCTTGATAAAATTAATGTATTGAACAAGACATCAGAGATTATATGAATCAGAAAAGCTGAATGCGATATAATTCACCATTCCTATCGCCATAATATCAATGATGAAATGTCGGTGGATGAGGGGAAGTAATACTGAGAGAAAGGAAACCCATGAAGAAGTAAACACTATTAGAGACGAGGGAAAAGGGAGTCCTTGTTGAGGAGAGAGTCCGAGGGGGGCAAGATTAAAGGGAAAATACTGCGGATATCATTAGGGGTTGAGTGGTCTTGAGGGGTGAAAACTGAAGTATATAACGTTCCACCGTAACACATTGAAATCAGAAAACTACCAGGTTCCCAGAGAGGATCTACTGACTCCTAAGAAGTACACCTGCCGAAGGAAAACGAGAAAATATGGCAATTAGCCTGGTGAGAATTTATCCTCCTTAGAATCGACGGTTGATCATTTCAATACAGTCTCGAATGTCTCAGCTTTGGATTACATAAATTTCAGGACTTAAATAGAAAACATTATTCTGCATTATTTTAAAATATTCAATGTTTTAAATCAATATTTAGGCTAGACCTCCTCTCAATGAATTAGAGATATATTGAGGAGATTTTATAATTTTAGCTTTACCATCCTCCTTAAACTTTTCTATAACGTCTTAGAACTCTACGTAGCAATACGAAAAAATACAAATGTTATATAGGTATTATGGTTATATAGGTACTGCTATAGGTAGTGGAAAACTAACTTTTACCGCTAGCGCATTCGCAACTTGCCACGTAAGTCATTTGACACGTCCATAAAATAAATACATATTTTTTCTTTCTTTGAACTATTTAAACCTATTTGTGTAAATTTCTCGGGCTCGCCACCGGGTAAGAAAATCATACATATTTAAGCCTATCTTGCTGCTTCAAGTATCGCCAAAATGTTTTGAGAACGGAGAACAAAAAAAAATGATTTGACATTTTTCATTATTACGTTTTTAAGATCCCATAGATGAATGTTCAATTATAGTCAACTTATGTAACTGAATACAAATATAATTCTATTTGGACGCATTTAGTTTTATGTGAAGGCAAAGAAAAATGTAAAATTTAATATAATATATTTTTAAAGATTGAAACTAATAACAGTAGCACTTAAGACAAGTTTAGTTTCTGAAACCCTGTGATCGTCCCGAAAGTTTCTGCGTTATGTTTGACCCATTGTTTCAAGCTACTTCAATGACAAACACGTGACTTTTGGTGTGCGACAATACATTAGTTTCGCAGTTAATTACAACGATCTTTGAGTATAGATTAATGAACTGATCTTATTATGGTAATGATTTTCTCGTTCAAGATGGCCCTCACCCTCTGTGCGGCAGCCGCTGCGGCAACAGGAATTCCAGCCGCTAAGTACCCCGCCGGAGTCGACCCCCACGCCTGCCCCAACTACCCATACTGTGACAATGTAGCCCTGGCAGTCGGACACCATGGTGCAGTGGCCCCATATGCAGCACCCACCTACAGTACTTATGGACACTATGGTGCTGGTGCCAAGTACCCAGCAGGGGTCAGCCCCCACACCTGCCCCAACTATCCATACTGTGATAACGTGGCCCTCGCCAACCACGGAGCTGCTCACGGTCTTTCCCGGTATGGGTTGTCCTACACTGTACCCTTCCATGGATACGGACTGAACGACATCCATCATGGTGCTGGTGCTCGCTATCCAGCTGGTGTCGACCCCCATTCCTGCCCTAACTACCCATACTGCCAACACTGAATACTGAAGAAGAGACGTACATTGGTTAATGGCGTGAACTCGTGTTCTGCATTTAATGAAGATTTCATCTGAAGCCTGGTGAAAGTTTCTATCACAACTGAACCCAAGTTCTATTGAAGACCGAACCATTTCAGTGTTATTTAACTTCAAAAAAGAGAAAAATGGGGAAATTGAAGCCCAAGGGACATAAGGCTCGCGTCAATTGCATAGCACTCTTGCTCAATTTGTAATATTATTGTTCCAAATTGGCCTCGGGGAAACCGTTTCTTATTGCGTAATATCTCTGCATGCATTACATAAATAAAACATTTTTAGTGCAGGTATATGCTTTGTACATTCTTTATCCCCTCTTTCTGCGAGTATTTGGGTGAGAGCTCATGCGTCGTTATTCTACAAAAGATATCGGAAAAACAACGACGCGGCAAAATCCAAAAAAAAAAATGGAAACAATTCATCATGATGTCATAATTATTTTTCCAATTGAATGTAAATAACACATTATATATTTCAACAGTATATTTTCAATTGTACAACTAGTTTCGACGCAAATGCGTTATCCTCAGGTACATTTTTTTTCGGTGGCACATAGCTGTATATATATAGGAAGGTAAGGAGTGGGGGAGGTGATTCAGACCTCTGAATTATTAGTTTTATCAGTTATTTCCTTACTGATTATTTTTCTCAGCCATGAGAAATAAATGCACCGCCAAGCCTGCCTAACCTTTTGGCAAACAACAATTGTCGTAAATGAGGTGACGTTGAGGCATTCACGTTCAACCTGACCGATAAGAGGATTGATGAAGACACCCTCACAGTGTTTCCAAAAGCCTTAACTTTGCCCCAACACCGAGGACAAAACCGTTTAGCGACATTACCGGGGGAATAAAACAAGCAGAACAATTATCGTAATTCATAGTTAAAACCACACACTTTCACTTAAGTTGATTTCTTCATTTTATCTATGACTATATCAGCTCTTTTAAAATAAATAACATTTGAGGTGACTAGTGACATAAAAAATGATGTGTAGGTATCATGAATGACATGTTGCGTAAATGAGTTATAATCCTTTGAGGATATACTGGTCTATAATGTTTTTATCAAGCCTCATATATATGAACTCGATCAAATGACTTTCACTAACAATAAGTTGTAGCCGGGAAGGCACTCTAGGCACTCTATGAAGCACACTTTTTGATATTATTGAAAAGCTTTTCAGGTAATTTGTTCTATTTTATTATGAGGAGTAAGTTTTTGAAAAAAGGATTGAGTTTTTGGACGCCACAAAATGACGTCAAGTTGAGATTTACGTCGTCTTTGGAGGTAATTTTTATTTTTGCACTCAGGATATTGTCATTGGTTAAAGAATTTAGTAATTATACTTGGCATTCGAGTAGTTTTACCCCAGATTTCCAAGTGTGATGGCCACGGATTGACTGCGTATTTCAGGATAGTGTGCTAAGCGTATTTTAAAGGAAAGCTATTGAGATGTAGTCGGAGTTGTTTCCTGTAGCGCTGTTTTATTTAAGTCTCTAAAGTGTTATACACTTGAATATAATTGGCTACGTCTTCGAACGTGATCTGGGAGATGATACGATTAGTGAAGCCGATAGAGAAGATATTGTTTAAGGAATCGTAGATACTTGTAAGATACTCCTCAACGTATATCCAAAGGATGGATTTTTATGAACCTCTACTATAGCCCTGGTTGTAATTTCTGGGTGAAAATAAACCGCACCCTAGTCTCATTGTCATATTGTCATAAATTGGACTATTACTATGCGATTTGCTGTTCCCCTTGCATGAAGAAAGACTCATCCATCATAAGAAGAAGCGCAGGAAAAGGTCTTCATGATTAGAATCAGAGTAAAAGTATGATGCAATTACACTATATCCAATTATAAAGCTTTTATCGGAGGTAAATTCGACTGTCTTAAGGATATCTAGACGTATAATACATTCATTAAATTTCCCGTTAATGGAAAATTGACATATTGTCCTTACTAGTAGAATGTGAAGCTTTAAATATTACATTTTTCTCTGTTTTAGCCTCTTAAATTTTTGAAGTAACAAATTTTTAATAGCTCCTCCTAGGGGAAAATAAAGTAACCAAAACATATGAAAACCATACATTTTCATTGGAATAACGATTAGAGGTTTTCTGTACCGGGGGTTGTAAAAAATCTGATACTTCAAAACATGAATGCGTTTATTATGAAATAAGCTTAAAGTAAGAGACTTCCCAAGAAACACCAAGGGAGAGTTTCCTTTTAAAGCAGTAGTGTGCATTACGTTTTTTTTGTATTGCCACCAACGTTACACCGGGGAAATCCTAAGGGTAGTGAAAACCAGAATTAGAGACCAAAAAGTGCAATCTGTCAGGATAACCTAGGACTCGCCACTGAGGGACGCTTAATGCGATACGAAGAATACAACAATTCTGGAGAGGTGATTTTTTTCAAAATTGGCTCATTAGAAAGGCAAAAAAGATATCGTAAGTACTCGAATAACCTCAATAGGGCCAAGGCAATAAACTCAGTGAGACATGGATTCCCATAATTTCGAAAATATCCTAAGCCACCAAACCCTCCTCCTACCCATAGGCGTAAATTGGGGGGGGGGGGGCACGGGGTGGCAGTCGCCACCCCAATATTCCCCGGAACCACATACAGACGAGTAGCTCCCCCCCCCCGTAACCAGTGATCCCCACGATAGTGCCACCCCTAGGAAATTGTTGAATTTACGCTTATGCTCCTATCCCACATCAATCCTCCCATAAGACAATGTTTGTGTGGATGCACATGAAGAATCAGATATGTTTGCACATGAATCGTATGCATGCACATGAAGACATTCTCAAGGGCTGGACGTGATACGCTGAACTTTGATCTAGGCTTGACCATAAAAATACCCCCAATTTGTATTAAAATTGGAGAAAATGAGGTAGCCAAAGGCTGATTTTAGGCGCAAAGTCGCTTATGTCTGCTTCTTCAAATTAAAAAAAAAACATTAAGTGCGATAGAATTCAAATCAGAAAAACTTTAATTGTAATTTCAATTTCAATAAAAATCAATACATAAGAAAAACTAAAACTGATTTCAATCACTACCAGTTTCACCAGTTTAAGTTTGCCAAGTTTCAACCACTACCAGTTTCAGTTTGCCAAGGATTAAGTAGATTAATTTTTAGAATTAGATTTTCATTAAGGTTCTTCCTTAAGGCAATGAGGTAATCGTATAAAAATTCAAATCTAATTTAAGCCATGGTTTTGCAGTGGCAGCACAAAAAAGCAGGAAGGGTATAGTATTAAAACAGTCACATTTAATTGTCAATACATATAAATTTGTGTATAAGCGAAAAGTATTTATTTTGAGAATTGTCATTCACATATCCTATGGTGGTTTGAAATGGGACCACCCTTTAGGTATGACGTTTAATTTTCTTGCTTTCCATTCATTTTCTTGTATATTCTTTGATACATTCGTTTGTACAATAACATGTACCGTGTAAAGCGGTGTTGACAGTTGTGGCTGAATATGGTTGGGGTAATTCTAAGGAGGAATATAAGGAATCTTAAAAACAGTAGGGCGTGTATAAGGCAGTGTATGGGGGTAAATGAAGCAAAAGAGGTTTGCAAGGATAGGTGAGCATGGAGGAAATTATTGAAGCAGAGTTAGGTGCACAAATATGTATGTATAACTGAAACTTTGTGACTGTGCCTACCTAGGGAACGGTGTTATTGGTATGTATTTATGTAGGTAAATGCACTACAGTGTAGAAATCAACTTTCACCAACATGATTCACCGACATGCTACAAATGATGCAGAAACTATCAAACCACTCGATAATGCAACTATGTAAACGTGGCACAAGATTCAAGCAGGGAACATGCAAAACATGGTGTCAGCACTGCTTGGAAAATTTAGAAACATGTATTGGGAAACATATCAATTAATTAGCTACACTGCCAGTCAACTAAATTATTTCAGTATTAACGCAGCCATTATTGTCTTTTATCGAACGTGAGAAAAACTGTATTTTTAACCATTCTGCTCTACAATATATTTACCTTATTTTATTGTCATAAACCATAGTATGTAGAAGTTTGAACGATATTGATATCTTCATCGGAAAATAAAGTTTTCAACTTACGTAAAAGATTATTCTAATTTTCAAGTGACGATATGAATGCGATTCTCATCCAATTTGTTGCATGAGGTCAGTAACACTAGCAAGACCGTCGCGACGGCCTTTCACGTATCTTGATCTTCTCTGAACGCATTCCAGCTCTGTTTTTAAGCTTCCCTCTGCCCACCTACCTTACTCTAAATATTGATTAAAGAAGTCAAATTCGTCTCAAAGGTATTTATGTATATTCTTATTACTATTTTCATTATATCGGCGGGTTAAGCGATTATTGTTTCTGAAAAGTTTTCTGGTTTCGAGAATAACTCTTATTATAGTTCAACTAATTGAAAAATGATGATACCAATCTCGAAAGAAGTTGTATTTGGTTCATTGACTAAGTGGGTTTTATGAGGAAATGTAAAGTTGCCACTGAGAAAAGAAATTCATAGTTGGAGAGAGAGTCCGTGAAGGTAATATTAGAAGGGGGACATAGCAGATATAACGAGGGGGAGGGTGGACTTAGGGGGTGGAAACTTGGCTATAAAATGATGCTCCGTTACTGATGTTATTAGATTACCACGAGTATTTAGAAGAAGATCTTCTAGCTTCAAACCAAGTTATTCCGTCGGAAGCATAAAAGCAAAGAAATGGCCGCTGGTCTGGTAAGAATAGTTCCTTATGCTTAGTAAACCTTTTCAAGTTAGCTCCGATCATTCAACTATGAATATCGTCAGTTGTAGTGACTTCAAAACTCAGGGAATTGAATTAACAGCGTATTCTGATATAATTGCTATTAAATTTAATTCTTTCGAATTAATTTTTGGCCTATTCTTCTCTAAGTGGATTTCTACTGACTTTAATAGTCTTTCAGCGATTTTATATGATGATTTGCCTGATAATTTTACAGTTTCGATCCAGATGAACAACCGTGATAACATACAACGCTCTTAGGGTTGACAACTGAAACAGTATTATTAAAACTGTTATTTTTTATGTAGCATAACTTTTTTGCTTTGCGACAATTCCACCTTGTCAGGAAAAACATGCCAATGAAGGACATGAGAACACATTTGTAACGGTTATTCGAATAGTATTTTCCAGAAGTGTTTAGATCAAATTTAAAATTCTGATGGATACAAGCCTTTCAGCGACCTTGTCGAAGTCCATTATTGAATAAATAATGACAATCCAACTATGCTTCAATCCACAGAGTTTTAATATTGGCAAAACTAAAAACTTTCAACACTACTGTATACGTTGAAGAATAGTTGGTATTGTCATTATTAATTAAAAGATCTGCTGTTTCTCAAACCATTTTTTATCAGCTATTGATTGAGTTAAACATATTTTGAAGTCTAAAGAGATGAGATTAGTGTAACATACCTTTTAGCCAATATACTTATTCGGCTATCATTTAATTCAACAAAGTTCAACTATAAGAGAGTCTAAAAATTGGTATATTACCCAAATACCCTTATTGATTTTCAGCTGAAAGCGTGCATTCACACTATATATTAACTCATAATAGTTGAAATGATTGAAAACTCTAATACTTGATTTTTTTCGGTGACATTCATAAATAATAATTTTAAAAATATATTAATAGGATATTTCATTACTGCACGTTTTTTTCGGGTTTTCCTTAGGATTAGTTTTTAGTTTTTTTATTCCTTTTAGTTTTCCTAGGATATTTCATTACGTTTCGCCGTTAATTAAAATGAACAGTGAGTGAATACAGCAAAGTTGATTCAATCACGCTATTTTATTATTTTTCTGCAGATCGTCCTCGCCCTCTGTGCAGCGGCCGCTGCGGCAACAGGAATTCCAGCCGCTAAGTACCCCGCCGGAGTCGACCCCCACGCCTGCCCCAACTACCCATACTGTGACAATGTAGCCCTGGCAGTCGGACACCATGGTGCGGTGGCCCCATATGCAGCACCCACCTACAGTGCTTATGGACACTATGGTGCTGGTGCCAAGTACCCAGCTGGGGTCAGCCCCCACACCTGCCCCAACTATCCATACTGTGATAACGTGGCCCTCGCCAACCACGGAGCTGCTCACGGTCTTTCCCGGTATGGGTTGTCCTACGCTGCACCCTTCCATGGATACGGACTGAACGACATCCATCATGGTGCTGGTGCTCGCTATCCAGCTGGTGTCGACCCCCATTCCTGCCCTAACTACCCATACTGCCAACACTGAATGGCGAAGAAGTGGCATACATTGTTGTATAAAATGAAATAGGGCTCTGCATTGGCTGGAGGTTTCATCTGACATATGATGACATATCCTGTCTACATGCGACTCAAGAGTGAATGACGACATCCATAAATGTATGTCTAGAAACCATACTTTAAGAAAGTTATCTAAAATGAGATTTGAATACACGATGATCGTAAGAATGGATTATGTTTGAGGCCGCTCACGCTATTCTGTGTATAAGAAGTTGAATGCTGTTTCAATACAGCCGCAAGCAAGTGAGTTGATCTTAAAAAATATTTTTGTATCCAAAGTAAAAATAAAGGATTTATAAGCGCGCGTGTGTAATTTGTATATCTTCTCTAACCCCTGAAATATTCATTCGGGTGTGAAAGAGGAATCCAGCGTATTAATTTCATTGATGTTTTATTTATTGCCGACGGCAACGTTTTAGGATCCTCATGCACGAATGAAATTGTTAAGTTTCAGCAAAAAACTTTAATTCAACTTTAAAAATCTTTGACGACTATATTTCCCTGAGGCATTGCTCTGAGATATTTTACCCTGCAGGTAGCTAATTTATTTCAAAATTTGTAACCAAGGGATGAAGGAATATGCAAGTTGTAGTGCATGCGTTATAGTACGATAAAATATGCCAGAAGAAATAGTAAAATAGAAGAAGAACTACCGACAATGATCAACATTGGAAAGTCAATAGGTAAAAATTTGATTAACAAAGAGGGGAAATAAAATGACAGAAACGATGAACAGAGAAGATGTCGGAGGGTTATTCAGCGTCGTACCATGTCAATCCATAATACATGAATGGAAACTTCGATGCAAAAAGCCATTAAAAAAAATTATTACTTTCATCAGATGCTTGAAATAATATTATCTTAAAAAACACGTTGTAATCACAAACATTTGCATAATGAGATGTGGAAAATATCGCCCGAGAGTTGAGAAAAATATTTGGAGGCGTATCAATGATTAATTCATCGAGAATGCAATACTAAATAAATTTCAGTTGCAACATAAGAAAAAAGAAAATAAAAAATGCACAAATATTCGATCTTATTTAAAGGGCTTGAAAACCTAGGTTACATAAAATTTGCAATAGTCTGAACAAAAATTTGGAAATTTAAATCCATCTACTTGGACCTCAATCCACTAAATTGGATGTAAAGCGTAGAATAATAATGAAACGTCTCTGTAAATTTACTAACCGAAGGCTATTTATCTTAATTTAGAATATATTAATGTTCTGTTAAAGTACTGGCTCGTTAAGTGAAAGTCTTCAATGGATTTCATTTTTTTCACAACCCCATGCGTAACTTTGATCGGTTGAATAAATGTCAGTAATATGGATGCCTGTTTCCATTTACAAGTTTTTTTTACATATTTTCTAGTTAAGCTATATGCGGGCCTTGAGGGCTTTTAATGTCTGGACTAGATAAATAAAGTATAAAACTGTTATTGCACTGATTTTTATGTAGAGATGTGTCGTCCTCTAGGTTTGTGCTCCTGTCCTTCTAAGTTTTTGCTTCAAGACAATTCTGGGGAGGCTGTCCTGCCAAATTCTTACTATATATTCGCATCATATAATTTTGCATTCTTTTATTTTATATTCTGATTAAAAATGTTTAAATCTTGTCTGATGTTTTCGTTGTGGATTCTATCTTGTGCAACGTGCAACCTTTTACTGTTCTCAGGAAATCCATTTCAGCTGATTCAATTTTATTTCTCTCTCTCTCTCTCTCCAAAGGCCGCTTTACACGGTACATTTCATTGTGTAAACGAATGCATGAACTCTTCCATGAGGAAAATTGTACCATTTAAAGCTGAAAATGGTATGATTGTCAGAATGACTGAACGGGAAATAGAATCTATTCTAATTCCGTTCATTTTCTTGTACATTCTCTGATACATTCGTTTGTGCAATCAATGGCACCGTGTGAAGCGGCCTTTGTGAGAGTACTCAGGTCTCACTCCTCTGCAATGCCACTGAAACTGCCATCGTTCTGTAAAATTATAATTTGGTTTCTTTTCTTGTTTTACATTTTAGAGTTTTATTAATTGTTCTGAATATTTGTTAAAACTGTTAAGCTTGATTTCAACACCTTGATCATCCATATTAGAGAAGCATAACAACTGCTCCTCAGAGGTCAAAAGAAGAATAACGTTAGCCATAAAAGCCTTTCAATTAAAGAAAATTCTCCTAGTAAATAACAGCATTTGTACTGAGACTAGGAAGAAATTCCTGAAAAGCTTTGTATGGAGTGTGCTAACATATGGATGCGAGACATGGACACTAAGGAAGAGTGAAATGACCAATCTTGAAGCTGCAGAAATGTGGTTTTGGAGGAGGGTTACAAGAGCTAGGTGGAACGACAGAATAACTAATAATAATAATAATAATTTATTTAATACTTACAGGTTTCCCCAATTACAATTGTTTTAATATATCATGAGACGAACACAAACACCCATGTCCTGGGCAGTGAATAATCTTACCCAGGCGGGACTCGAACCCACGACCCTCAGGTTAGAAGGCGAGGACTTTACCCTGCCGACACCGGGGCCGACACTAATGAGCAAGCAGTAAAAGAAGTCCATAGAGCAAGAGAACTATTGGAAACAACTAAAACAAGAAAAGCAAGGCTCATCCGACACTTACTCAGGCACGACAACTTCATACAGAATATTATGGAAGGAAAAATTCTAAGCAAAAGACAGAGGACGACCGAGAACTTCGTACCTTAAAGTATTATGGAAATGAGTGTACCTTGTATGTACAATGAAATGAAGAGGAATGTTGAAAAAAGAGATTGTTGGAAGTTGTGGCTGCAACAAGGATAATCTTTAGGAGAGAAGAAGATTATCCACGATAGATATGCCACAACCAAGGTATAAAAATATGGATACCTGCCTTAGGATTTGGTCGTTTATTTTAATATTTGCTCAAACAGGTTGTTATCCCATAAATGCCATCATATTTGTTTTATGTGGTGACATTATCAGTACATATTACTCTGATATATTTTTTTGGAAAAATACCCCCTCTATAAATTCACTGTGCGGTGACATTATCGTCAGCATAGAGAACATTATTTGCCCTAAAATTAGTGGATACCTTAGTCCCGAGTCCAAAGATTATTTTCTATTTTTTACCGCCACGTCTAGAGTACTATTAAAAATACTTGAATACGTGCAAAATCCTTGGTTTACCTCTTTGTTTTTTTCACTGCTGAAATTAATTGTTTTTCCATGTGTATGCTAACAGAGGTTTTCATGCATAAACTCTTAATTGCTTTAGTAATATGACGCGGAAATACTCTTTTAGTCATAATATCTCAAAGAGTATCTCTGTCAATACTCTCAAATGCCTTTGGGAAATCAATGATGGCAATGTGCAACTCAAAATTGAATCTTCAATTCTTCTTCTGAAATTTTTCTAGAGTAAATAAAGCATTGACTGTGTAGAGCGTATTGAGTCGGTCTGAATATAGAAGAATATAGAAATGCCGGTCTTTTAAAAAATTCTTCCGTTTTTTGCCAGTTATGTTTTCTGCTACAACATTTGGGGTTCTATTTATTATTTTGGCATATATCTTGTGTATAACATCTAAAATACTGAGTCCACAATAACTTTCGTAATCGTTTCTAACACGTCTTTTAAACAGAGGTACTACATTTCCTTTTAACCAATTTCCAGGTATTTTGCCTCATTTCCTGCAAGATTTGAATAGGAGCAATAGCCACAAATGTAAAGAATTTCCTCCATATTTATAGAATTCCGCATTGATTAAATTCATTCCTGTATGCGTTTCCATTTATGCCTTGATGGCATTTATTATCTCATTAAAAATAATTTCATCTAATCTGTAGTGATCAGCCGTGGGATTTATTTCTTCTGATAGCTAGTTTTCACACCATAAGTTTTCATAATATATTCTCCAGGATTCATCGTCAATCATATCCAGCCTTATTACGTCTCGATGATAATCGTTTTCAGTGCTTTATGATAGAATAGCTGTAGGCTATGTGGTTGATTTTCAATTTTTGAGATGAATCAATTCCAAGATTCTTCATGACTTTTATTAACCAAACTGTTTGCAATATTTCTCCCGCGTAACTACGACAACTTTGAGCTGAAAATAAATGACATATTCTGTACCCGTTGATGAGAAATGGGTGAACAACATTCTGCATCTAACATGATTCCACCATAAAATGGCAATAATGTCATCTAATTAACTAGATTTTTAAATACTATTAGAAAACAGTATCCTTTAACTGACATGAACTACAAAATGTTTCTTTGCTTATTTCGCACAAATTGAATTTGAGACTACAAGATGTCCAATGATGGAGAAATACGGGATATAGTCATTATCTATCTACTATAACATGGAACAAATAAAGAAGAAAGTACATACGAAGATGTACCTTCTACATCTACATAACTCCCTCCGAGCCGCCGCATGGGCGTGTGGCAGTGGATGTTCGGTCACCAGCCGTGTAAAGGAGTTTTTGGAGATGAAATGGTGACATGAATTATAGCAGTGTATTTAGTGGAGCTCAATTTATATTGTGGTCACTTATTTTGTGCGGAAAGAACGAGTTTTTGTACCTATATGTTCGGCAGTGTATCTCTCTTATTTTGTCGCATCTGTCAGACCTAAAGATGTAGTGAGAAATCATGTTAATATTCTGAGTCGCTCTGAAAAATATCAGTTATGAATTTCTCAAGCAACCTAAGCCTAGCGAGTAGCCTCGGTGTCTCTTGGGGCTTCCACCTTAATCCCTCTAACAGTTGTGAGACACTATATGTTAGCTCGAAGCAGTTTTTAACGAAGCGCGCTGCTTTCATTTGTATTTTATTAATTATTTTTGGTTAAATCTTTATGACCAGGGTCCCAAATACTCGCAAAATAATCGAGTTGTGGCCTAATCAGAGCGAAGTAGCACCTCCCCTTGACTTTTTATCCGAGGACCTTCCTATTATACGCTTAACAAAGCCTAGTTACTTTAATGCTGTGCCGTATATGTTTTGAATGCGTGTTCCCCACGATATATCTGAAGTTAGGGTAATTCCAAGATATTGTACTGTATTTGAAGATTTTATGTTTACTCAACCCGCCGTATAGGCATGTCATTTTTGTGATGACTTACGCAGAACTGAACTGTGGTGCATTTACTAATATTTAATTCTAACCCCCACTCCTGGCACCACGAATGAACATTATTAAGGTCCGATGACAGAGCTTCAAAGCCCGCGTCTTCGCTCAAATACGGGAAACAGTCATTATGTATCTAATTTAGCATGGACCATATAAATAAGAAAGTACAGAGGAAGGAGTACAATGAGGTATGGGACCTAGCATTAGGTTAGGAATGATGAAGGGCTGTAGTCAACGAATACTAGGATTGAACGACCAATGATGATATCAAATATATGTGCCATATGCAAGAATAAGTGCTAATGTGAAGCTTACACTCCTGGAAAATGGAATAAAAATAAAGTATACGCACCTTACTGTCTCAATTTTGAGTTATTCACTTAAATCTTGGACTGGCCTACCATACAGATGACCAGAGTTCAAACCCCGGTGGAAGTGGATGTTTTACAGAGGAAACCCGGACCCTACTTGGGTGCCTCTTGGAGGGCACTTCGGGTACAGTACTCCGTCCCTCGGATGTGACGTTAAACTGTGGTCTCCTTGATAATGCCAGCACCGGGTTTCTCTCCACCCTTCCTCCATTCCCCGATAAAAGCCTTCCCTTGCCGACCTACTCACATGACCTTAATGGCGTAAATGACCTCAGTTGTTGGCCGCCTCCCAATATAACCAACCAACTGAAATCTGGGATAATTGGAGTCTAAATCCTTTAAATTCTAAGAAGTGACCGTGCAGTGACCTCCTATTGCTGAAAATGGTTGTTTAAAATATACTCGTGATATAGTCTGCGTATTTAGTGGCTAAATTTTGGTTAATAAAAGCAATAACACATCTCATATGCGAAAGTAGGTTTTTATAGACAAATTAGAAAAATTTTAAATCAAGTATTTGTTTTGACTTTAGAATCACGGTGGAATAACCTTAAAATATTGAAAAAATGAATTTAGTTCACTGTATGATTATGAATCTGAACGTTTAGACTTTATACGAAGTGAAAAATGCACCAGTGAAGTTTATACTGAGAGAGGACTTCGAAAAGAAGTTTATTATCCAACACCGTCAAAAGAGCCTCAATTTACGATTGATTTAACTTTCATTGCGTAATTTTGGTTATGAAATAACTGATAGAGAGGAGGTTTGAGTAAAATCAAGAGGAATTTCCTTGTCTCGTTGGTTTAATAAATTAGTTTGGTACAGTGAATTGGGATATGATATTGTTCACACACAAAATGGCGAGACTATAATTTGAAAGTTACTTTCCATTAATATAAATTGAAACCACTGCCAATAACCAAGACGTACGTAGGCCAGTGGGTTTAAATTCCATGTCCCCACTCCAACCTAAATATGGAATTGAGACCAAGATTTAGTTAAAATAAAAGGATCAATAAATTGGGGCCATTAGAAGATCAGGACTGCTCACTACAGTTATCATGTAATATATGACTACAATTTCACCATTAATGTATTACAAAAGATGTAAATGCCAATGAGATCCCATGGGCGTGCTTTGTCCGTTTCTAGTTCACGAAATGGATGAAACATTCCATACTATGCACTTTTCAGAAAACAAAGGCAGCTTTTACACATTTATTTTATTTTGAAGACATTCCCATGAGAAAAATTCGGCCAAGATCGGGAATTGACCCACGGACCTTTGGCATGCCGGACCAATGTGCATACCACTACGCTATCCAGGCTTCTTATTTACCATGGTGGATACAAGAAAACTAGATATTTGGACATTTAATTTAATTAAATTTATTATATCCTATTCGTAGATGCATAACATCACTTAACTCGTGTCCGAAAAGAAGAAAAGAGGATATTATCGCTTTTCTCACTCGACGAAGATGTTGTCATTTGTATAGGACACCGTGCGAAAACAACATATGCTGAATTCATGAGAGGTCTAACTTTCAGGCTTAATCACGGTGATGAGCCCCTCCAGACAGGGTGATTAATCTGTGCATAGTTTCCAGCACTCTTCTAACACGATCAATTGTTTTCCAATAACTAGCAATGCGTAAGGTGCTAACGAAAGCGAAAAGAAATCGTCATAGAGATCATCAAGGAGTAATGAGTAAATGGTCATTTGGGTCAGTGCTATTACGGAAAGAAAGCTGTTACGTTATAACTTTAAAAATAATTATTAAGGATAACCAAGGGCTTGAATTTGCAAATGATTTCTATTTTCAATAAAATTGACACTCGATGACTCAAATCCTTGTATTGCTTCAGGTTCTTTCAGCCTTAAGTAAAACTCGATTACATATATGATAAATTTCGCGAATTTTACCTTATTTATGTCCCTTTAAAGCATCTTTAATAAACCAGTCATGCCTAATATTTTGGCAGAAGGACATGTATATTCTAAATGCCTTAGTACCTTTTAAAATTTAAAATAAAAATAAAAGTTTTTCGTACATTAACCAAAGATTGATCAAATTTAGCTTGAAGTAAAAATAATTATAATTAACCGTTTATCACTCTTATAAATATTGTAATGCATAAATGAGACAGGTATTTGAGAAACCACAGGGTACGGGGGAGTTTTTAATCTTCGGATTCGATGCAAGGTAGCATTCCGCTTATCATATTTCTAATGATCTAAAGAGAATACTACACTCCATCGAGATGGAACGTTAGTTAATTAGCCAGGCGGAATTTGTGAGGAAGTACATTCAACACTTGAGGGACGAGGAAGAGGATTCATTGTACGGGAGAGAGTTCTAGAATGTAGTTTTAGAGGGGGAATATGGTGGATGTGTGGGGGAGGGTGGTTTGAGGGGTGGAAACTTAGGTATAAAAAGTTGGACCGCTGCACGTCAATATCAGTCAGCTAAGAGGTTCCACAAGTAGCTCTACCAACTCCTGAGAATTTCAATCGTCGAAGGAAAGCAAGAGAAAATGGCCACTAATCTGGTGAGAATCACTGCTCCTTAAAATTGAAAGGTTAAAACATTTCAAGGTAGCTTCAGGTTCTTCAGCAAATGGGCTACATATTTGGATGCTTCATTTCATTTAATCTAAGGATTACCTCCTCTGTGGAGGCTCTGGGGGGAGGAGGGGGGTTGCAAAAGCAGTAAAAAATATGTTTTATAATCAGTAGCTGAATTTAATTGCATTATGCCTTACATTTTGGCGTTTCACGTAGAAATCAGCATGATCATTAGGCTGATTAATATTTTTTAATCACTATTCTCGATAAATATCAGATCGCTTATACTCTTAAGTTTATTTTAAGTTGCAGGTTTTTCTGAGGTATTTTCAAATATTTTATAGAAGCCTGATAACGGCAAAATATAAATATGAAAAAATAATGCATATTAAAATTCATATTTCGTGATCTAAGTCAACGACAGAGTGAAAACACTGGGCCCTCTGGGTTCAGCTAATTGAGGGTCGACCCTTCCAGGGTGCCTCGAGAGCAAGTCAAATTTTCTGCGGCCCCAGAAAATGGGTTTAAGCCAATTTGTTTAGATTATTAGGAAATATTTTGAATCCCCTTGATTAAAACTTTAGCTTAAACTCCTTAATCAATGATAATTCTAATATTATTGAAACTTTTTCTTCGTTTTCATCATATAATCTATGATATACATTCATAATGGAGTTCTCGTGATAAACGAAACGCTAGGTAAAATAAACATAACATCAAATAACGAAAATAGCATTTTAATGTTATAATATTTAGGATGTTATCTGACTGTCGAGTAAAAAAAACGGCGAACTAAATATCGAGAAGTATGCGTGTGCATCTGTTGTTTGCTCTCCATACTCTATAAAAATAAGAAGGCCTTTATTCTACTTGCCATTCATCTAAAGTCGTCCGTCGGTTATTAATGAAGAGGTTTAACTACTTAAAGTCAATTAATTGATTCATGGAGAGTAATTTTGAGTGTATAAAATAAGCACAAGAAAGTGAAAAATAGTTCATAATAATATAAATCAATCCCTCCAAAATATGCCTAAGCACAAGAATTCTTCAGCATGTTCTCATACAATCAATAGAGGCACATGAAACCACAACATTCTTCAACCAAAAATATTAATTTGATGTTCCTCTGTCATTTGACGCGAGACATGTAGGTGAGTATCTACATCCACATAATAAATACCCTGCGAGCCGCCGCATGGGCGTTTTGCAGGGGGTGTTAGGTCACCAGCCGTGTAAAGGTGTAAGTTTTTGAGATGAAATGGTGACATGTATTATAGGTGAGTATTTAGTGGAGCTCAATTTTTAATGTGGTCGCTTATTGTTCGCGGAAAGAACGAGTTCTTGTACTTATCTGTTCGGCAGTGTATCTCTCTAATTTTATCGCACCTGTAGACCTAGAGATGTAGTGAGGAGTCATGATAATATTCTCTAAGTCGCTCTGAAACACACCAGTTCTGAATTTATCAAGCAACCTAAGCCTAGCGTGTAGCCTCCGAGTCTCTAGGGGCTTCCACCGTAATCCATCTAAAAGTTGTGAGACTTTATATGTTCGCTCGTAGCATTTTTTAACGAAGCTCGCTGCTTTTCTTCGTATTTTATTGATTATTTTCGTTGAATCTTTATGACCAGGGTCCAAAATTCTCGCGGCGTATTCGAGGTGTCGCCTAACCAGAGCGAAGTAGCGTCTCTCTTTGACATCCGAGGACCTTCCTATTATACGTTTCACAAAACTTTGTTTCTAAAATGCTGTGCCACATGTTTTGTCTACGTAAAGTGAGTTTAAAGATGTTAATTTAAAACAAGTGATTCCATTTTGCCATTAAATTTTTATTCTGCAGATCGCCCTCGCCATTTGCGTGGCAGCCACCGTAGCAACGGGACTTCCAGCCGCCAAGTACCCCGCTGGGGTCGACCCTCACGCCTGCCCCAACTACCCCTACTGCGATAACGTTGCCCTGGCACACAGACACCATGGTGCTGTGGCCCCGTACGCCGCGCCCGTCTATGCTGCTTACGGACATTATGGTGAAGCCGTACATGGTGCTGGAGCCAAGTACCCAGCCGGGGTCAGCCCACACGCCTGCCCCAACTACCCATACTGTGATAACTTGGCCCTCGCGCACCATGGAGCCGCTCACGGTCTTTCCGGTTATGGGTTGTCCTACGCTGCACCCATATATGGATATGGACCCCACACAGCCCATCATGGTGCTGGTGCTCGCTATCCAGCTGGTGTCGACCCTCATTCCTGCCCCAACTACCCATATTGTCACCACTGAATGCTGAAGAAGTGATATACATCATGAAAGAAACGAAAGCTTGCAATACAATATTTGAATGCTTCTTGTGACGCCTGATAACCAAACTACATGCAGCTGCAAAGAAGATTGCCCAATTATGTGTCATCAAGGCTCAAAGAAGCCTAGATATCAGGAAAATCGAAGCCCTTTGGGCTTACGTTCTCAGCAGTTTCGGTCATAATCAATCCTAAAGGTTCAAAACCTTGGTTTTAAAAAGGCTAGCTAGTGAATGTTCATTGTGTATACTTCTTTATGAAAGTCAAAATAAAACCATCCATTACGTCGCGCATTTTCATGATTTTTATTTATCCTTTAACCTTTTTTTATGAACCTCTCTGGGAGAGTATTGGAGAATGTTCATGCATTATTCCTCATAGATTGTTTAAAATGTTGTATCTCATTTTCAACCCACTTTAATGAGAGCTATAAGATAGGCTTTGGTACATAACCGTCAGACTTTTAAGCAGCATTTGTCGGCCAACCTTGATCTTATTTCAGTGTAGCCCTCCAGCATCTACATCTCCTGCCTGCCATATCAGGGATATGTGGCAGTGGATTCTTCCATTATCGAATGCGAGCCCCTTAATTAAGCCCCTTAATCCCTTGTGGTTACTTTGATGCTCTTTTCGCCTTATTTGGTTTATGCATTAATGCCTAAGTTTATTATTATTTATTCCTCTAGGAAAATTTCCCTCCCTTTTTACTTAACTTATTTTTCTCAGAAACCCATGTTTCCTGAGTGTGTGCCCAATCCTTTTGTTTCACGTTTTTTCAATGAGGTTTCATATGGTCTTCTGCTACTCTTCTGCATACTTCATTCCTTATTTCATTCGTCCATTCATTTCTATCATCCATCATCGGCCACAATTTTTAAATAACCTATGCTTTTCCATCCTGATTTTAAATATCCATCTTTCCAATCCATGGAGAACTTCGTCGCACGTCTTTCATGAAGTTAATATTTAACTATACTTGAACCTGGTTAGAGGGAAGAGCTTTACGAATAAAATATTTACAAATATACCCAAGAGGCCGTATGAAATTTGCCAATGTCTATTTGAAGAACAAATAAAGGCGGAGGATTACAGATAGACAGTGAGATGAGGGGGATGTCAGTAATGAACTCTGTATAGATATTGACAAAGTAGCCTTCATTTTTTGCGGTAAAGTTATCGGGCGCCATCAGGAGGAAGAACATAAATGCATAATTACTGCTTTCATGGGGTAATGAGAGCAATAAACAGGAATTTTTTCTGATGATGTCACTTGGAGCACGGGTGAATCTGCTGTAAACTGAAGCAATCCACTTAGTGAATACCTGTAAAATGAGGAAATGCATTTGGTGGTTTGGTACAGGCTTCCGCGCCTTCGGTGCATCAGATAAGATTGCATGATTTGCCCTTTTCGGAGTTTTATTGGTATCGTCATCCTCATATTCATATATTTACTGACACCTCAGACAAAGCAATGAATACCATAGCTAACTAATATAATACTTACGTTGGAAATATTTATGAAACGTATTAAGTCTTCCCCACTTGAACGGGGGTCGAATAAAGATTTCTGGTCAGAATCACGTGGAATTATTAACTATTATGACTATCAATTCCAATTATAATTGCACCTCAATCGGATCGAGATCTGCAGCAGCGTTTCTCTTTCAAATGCTGATGATTCTTGAGAGCCATTTGCCATTTCGTATTTACTACCTAATTACTTGTAACCCTTTTATTGAGTAAAACAAAGCGTAACATTCTATATCGAAAATGAGCAGTAATAGAATAGTAAACGTATTGTTTACAATCAGTGAACATTGAACAATGAACATGTCAGTGAAATTATGTAGTTCTGAGGAAGGTATACTTTAAATAGGGGACGTAAAACATCAAATAAAAGGTTCAAAACTGCCCTCTAATGGACAAGTTCTGGCAGTTTTATTTTACAATATCCGTGAAGTGAATTTAAATGTCAATGAAAGTGCAAATCTCACTATTCGCGAGTGTATTATCTTTTGGGAAAAGGCGCGTATACCTACCAAATCTTTTCCTAGTTGTGTGAAGAAACTAGTGAACCTATATTAATTTTGGAGGGAGTTACAAAAAATGCACAGAAAACCCAAAACGTATTTGAGCAGCACCGACAAGAGTTTTCAACAACTTAGATAATTTGATTGACATTGCACACGCTGATGCGCCTCAATTAATGAAAAGAAATGAAGACAATATTCTTACAGCGACAGAGAGAGCCAGGTAGGCCTGGTCATTTAGCTGGAGTGGACAAAAAATGGCTATTAAAGAGGAAAGGGCGCGTCTCAGAACTATTGAAGAAGAAAAGAGATGTGCTACATATTTCTCCACACCAACTCCTTCGACATCATCTTAAGAACCGTTACAAAGCGACTCATCTTCTGATTCTAATGAAAATGACATGCATTTAAAAGAATATTTTCCGACTCTGATCGAGTACATACAACCCGGAACCGGTAAAACAACTATGCGGAAAAATTCCATTACTCCAAAATTAGTAGCAGCGCTAGATAGGCGTCAGTTAAGTATGAGAGATTCAGTGTTTGTTCTTGAAGCAACCATTGAGGAACTTGGATGTAATACTGATGAATTTCCTATAAGTAAGTCCTTGATTCAAAGTATTCGCACGGAAAAACGGAAAGAGCGTGCGGAAGCCATAAAAGCTCATTTTCAAAACGAGGTACCATATGTTGCTACTGTTCACTGGTATGGCAAACCGTTACCTGCTTTAGATGCCCGGAAATGAAAAGAAGAACTTCTTCCAATAGTCATTTCATACGCAAATAAAGATAAAATTATTGCTGTGCCAAGGTTGGAAAGCTCTTCAGGGAGCGGACAGGCGCAGGCTGCTTGGAACGCGATTGTAGACTGGAATGTCGAAGATAAAGTGCAAATTATTTGTTGCGATACTACTGCCTTAAATACAGGTCATATCAATTCCTGTGTGCTTCTTGAACAAAAACTTAATAGAGATATGCTTATTTTTGCTTGCCGCCATCACGTGTATGAATTGGCATGAAACAGCGTGTTTGAAGTGAAAATCAGTCAATTGACACCAAATCCTGATTGTCCACTCTTACAAAAGTTCCGAGATAACTGGAAAAGTGTCGATCTAGATAAAGTGCAGTGCTATAAATAAAAGCTCGGATTGCACCTGACTGTTTCCAAAATTGGCAATCTGCTCGAGTTTTACCGAACTGAACTGACCAAAGAAATAGTCAGAGATGACTATCGAGACTTGATAGAGTTTTTTGTGATATTTTTAGGCAGAGATACTCAGAGAAAATTTATTATTCGACCTCCAGGCGCCACGCACCAAGCTCGATGGATGGCGAGAGCAATTTATTCCCTAAAAATATCGTTACTTAGTGATCAACTCAAAATTACGAGCAAGGATGAGGCAGTGCTGTTAGACGTTTGCCTCTTCATCGTGATATCCTACGTCAAGCCATGGCTCCAATGTATTTTTGCGGTAAAATCACCTTACCAAGATTTGTGCTTCTTGAAGTCGATGAAGGCTTACGTAAAAATTGGTAAAAGCATCTCAAAAGCAGCTTTAGAGAAGGTAAGCCAGAATTTATGGTATTTGACCGATGAAGTTTCTGTATTGTCTCTGTTTAACGATGATGTGGATCAAGAAACTAAAGTAAAAATGGCTGAAAATTTAACCAAAGAGAATTTATCACCTCATGGTAAATGTTACATTCCATCGAAGGAAGAACAATGCGGTCCATTGAATGTAAGTTAAATAAGTAAATATAGAAGTTATTTCTTTAGTTTTCTGCTTAGATTACAATGTTTTTAACTGACTGCCTTCTTTTATTTCAGAGAAAAACATCTACGACTTAATTTCAGTCAGAAGCAAGTCATTGTTTGATCGTCTTAAAATTGATGACAGTTTTCTCCACGAATTTCCTACTATGTGGTCAAATAATGCTTCGTTTCAAGAAGACAGAAAGAAGGTTTCAACGCTGAGGGCAGTGAACGATACGAACGAAAGAGCAGTCAAGTTGATGCAAGACTAGCACGGTTTAATCATGGTTGAGGAGGAACAAAAGAAACTTTTTTAACGTGGCGTACAATAACACCGGAAGATTTATCCTGACTGCAAAAAACAAACTTCGAAAATAAAATTTAAATAATGTTTTTTACATGTTAAACAGTAAATAAACACGATTTGGGGATATTGGTGTTTTATTTACTAAATAAACATTAGGTTCTAGAATCCTTCTATACTAACTCAGAACAAAATTTCATTTCTCAAGTTTGGCATCGAGTCAGCACGTGTTATCATAATTCAATCGCAATAATATTTATTATATGAGTTATTAAGGCCAAACAGAAAAAAAGTAGAGGGTATGTGTATTTGATTTCGTGAAAAAAAAATTTCCCACATGTCTTGGGACACCCTAATGTGCACGTTACAAAGTTTGACTATCAGCTTTTAATTTCTATCAAAACTGCTGATTTGTGTCATCCCGCATTGAATAGGCTGTATGTAATGAATCAACCTACTGACTTGCATTTGACAACAAGCCATGAGCATGAATTTTAGCCTCATGGGGCACTAGTGTTGCATATAAATCGATCAGGACCAAAGACGTTTCCTTTGACGATCAGTTCGAAAAAATTCTTTTGGGTAAGCCAATGTTTCGCGCTGTAGATGCACGAGTTTCAAAGGAGAACTGAGTAGTTCGCGAAAGAACTATTCAATTTAGTGAAATAAGAGAACTATTCACTTCCCCTGCCAGTGAATAGCTTTCCGAAAACTATATTGCACTTAGTGGATGTTTTGCCAGAACACTAACTTTGTAAATAGTTTATTTTGAATATGAATTCATTCAACATTGTTGGTGATTACTTATATCGAGAAAATAAGCAAATTAGAAGGAATTGATTATTTTGAGAAGGAAATCGGGCCGAAGCGGTGAAGCAGAAGGAAATGGAAAATATGAAGTCCGTGAAGAGAGCTACTCCATATAACGGAGTCCATTAGATGAGGGTAGTAGAGACAAATTATAAGTTCCGCTTATTGAGTAGTCCAATTTAAAGACCCTGACGATTTGATAAGAGATTATGACGAAACATTGAGTGGGGGAATGGCTCGGAGGATTCTATTGTTGCAGTATTGCATTTCTGGATTAAGTCATTATGCAAAATAAATTAAATAAGAGCCATTAATATACTTTATGAATCGTCTTAAAAATTTCAAGGAATGATGTCGATGGGGCAGATTTACGCGATTAAGAAATAATTTCGAAAGAATAGTGAACGCTTTTTGCATTTAAGAAAACACTAACACATTTAGACCTTACACGAACAAAGAAAACTGCCTCTGCAGAAAATCATAAATTAATGATCTTTGCAATAGAATGGCTAACAGTAAAAGAGGAGAGCTTGAGAAGGAAGGGTATGAGTTGCGATTTTCTTAAATGGCCGGGAATGCAATAACCGAATAGGTTACACAGTTAAAAAAACTAAAGAGCGCTGTAGTTAGCGAATTCGAACAACATTAGCAGGGATTTAAAATAGAGTTTAAACTAAAGTTTCAATATAAAATAAAACTACGAGGTAGTATTACAAATAAAGTCGAGATATTGATCTGGATTATCTCGAGTACATTTACCAGCATTAGAAAATTAAGTGCTGCAAAATAAAGAAGGAACTCCTGCCTCCCATTATTCCTCATTTTGGTGGACTATTTAAGGTTGCCCCAATGCTATGAGTCGGTAGTCTTTATTTCCCTTGAGAATGAACCGTATGCATTGAAATCGGTAGGGATTATAAACAAAGTCTGTGGCATATTAATAAGTTGTATTTTTCACGCTCTGACGAACGTTATCTACGTCAATTCCCTAAGACTCCACACGTATACCTTCCCCATTCTCATCGAATATTTCTCTATTCTGACGGATCACGACTTATCGCGAAGAGAGGCGTGCATGCACTCACATGAAGCATCTTCTACAGCAAGAAGTGATGCCTCGAGTTAGTGTGAAGAGTTATGACTTGAGGAAAGGCACAAAATAACATTGAGGTCCAAGGAATTGAACAATGCTAAGAAAATTGGGTATATAGAGAATATAATAAAATATTACGATAAATAGCCCTTGGATTGCGAGTAAGAGCCATTTGAAAGAGAAAATTATACTTAAGGAAATAATTTCATGTGGTTTATACCTCGCAAAAGTGATAAAGAAAAACGGGAACCGCATTTCTCCTTAAACTCAGTGGCATGAGTTTACTCTCAGTATTAGGCAATCGGCATAAGATTGAAAACATCAGTTGAATAGGTTAACTGGGTAAACTATTCTCTTATTAACCTATTTGAATCTATTCTTTATTACTTTAATGGACTATTCCCTTAAATCAACTATAAAATGGCTTCAATGGCTATTTCTAATAAACAATCAATTTAAACTAATCACATGCTTCAATTGCTAAGTAAAATATTGACTCAAAGATTTACAGTTCTCCACTTACCTAGCACTATTGGATTCTTTTTTTTTTCAAAGATGTAAACGTCTATTGCCAAATTCAACTTCAGTGTCCGGGAAGCAAATTTTTGTTATAGAAAAATTTTCGGAGCTCAGAGCACTAAAACAGATGCTCTGGCACGGGAAGATTTGGATAATGCAACCAAAAGAGACCTATTCAGTACATGAAGATGATGGTGAGTGATCATGCCTACACCGGAAAATAATTATTTCTAAGCACTTAAGGTAGTTAGAGCCATGTGATGCGATTATTTTAAACTTTGATACGTAGTCATACAATATTTTAAGGCCACGCTTATTCTCATACTGCCTTGGTTTTGGCATCGATCGAGAAGTAACGCTGTTCATCCTTAGATTTACTTTTATATTTACAATATCTTTAGTTTTCAATTTTTCAATCATGACCTTTGTTTTTTACTAGCTTTGCTTGCGTAAAAAAATTTCTCAATTAGCTGGCCAGGTGGATTCAGGCTGAATGCATAAGGCGTAGAAAAAGATGATTCCCAGTGGAATGGAAGGAATTCTATATTTAACAAGGACAAACAAGAGACGCCAAATAGTTAAATGGTAAACGAGCTTCATTTATGCTAGAATCATTAATTTAAGCGCGAGGATTAGTTAATGAGTAAATAGCTGTGTCTCTCTCTAACTGAAAAAATGCAAATATCCCATCTTTATCTATAAAAACCAAGACCGCTGGACCTTCATGTCGATGAACGGATTTTATATTACAGATGATTTGGTATAATTTCGGTCCGGGAAGTTGACCTTAAAATAGTAAAGCATTCATCTAAAACTTGTTAAGTGTAGTACATGCTTAGTTGAGAAATGCTTCAAATATATTCCTGATAGTTGTGAAAGTTAGTAAGACTTAAACAGGCCAAAAATCCGTACACCACCTTAACACTAAACCAAACTGGGAGAATATAAATATTTCACAGCTTTTAGAGAAATTTGGTTGGCACCCACTGGGGCTCGGAAGCTACACGACAAGAGTAGTCTCCGCGTGTAATTCTGAACAGGTGAGTTTCAGTGAGAATAAAAGAATATAATTTTTATGCCAAACATCATCTCTAGGTCCGAAAAAATCAATTAAATAAGAGAATTGTATTGTGGAACGGATACGTGCAAAAAATCGTTCTTTCCACTCACAATATCAGACCACACTAAAAAATGATCACTACCCAAAACATTCCAAAAATACACTTCACTATTTCACTCCCTCATACCTTTCTTCTTCACACCTTTACACGGCTGATGTCCTTAAATCCTTTGCGGCGTCTTAGAGGGAAGAATGTAGTTGTAGATACATGAATATCGAGATTTTGAACTACATAAGGGACTTGAAAAAAGCCTAACATAATCAAATTAGAAGAGGAAGTTGGCCCGCTTATATTATAATGAGCAGTTAAACTTTAATTTCACTACTGACAACAGATAAAAATGCGAGTAGCTTCAGTTTTTCAAGGAAGCAGTTAACCGAATTATTTATTCGAATAGAAGACCCGTCAGTGAAATGTTGTGGGTTTATGGATTCTGTGGCAGCTGTCAATCATTCGACTCAATTATGCAGACTGTATCACTATGTGCTGTATAAATTATTTCAACTCGTCTCCATTAAAAATCAAAGCTACGCAAATATCTATCAGTTTACTAGAAGAACACAATGTCACCCTTAAAAGGCACCATACGAATAAATTATGCAACAAATATGAAAGATTTATATCTAAATTGCGGTAGGGATTCTCTCCAGGCATGGTGACCAAATACCACTTAGTTTCCTGTACACAATTCATCTTGATAAACGCTTTTCCAATATCAAGCGATGCTTAGAGCAGTTATAAAAGAGAAAAGAGATGTTACGTGAATCATTACGGAAATTTTAGTTTAGTGAGCCACCGCTACATAAGGAGGAAGCCGTTCGCTCATAATTTCTCATAAAAATGTTTAGGAATTCAACGTCGAAGACGTATTTTCAGACGACATGAATGTGAAAAACAATTCGAAATGCCAAAAGTAAAATATTTTTTAAAGTGATTTTATATATTTGAAACCTCTTGTGCGGAGACCGTCATTCATTTATTTCTTAAAATTTTATAATAAATAATCATTGAAAATTTTCTGTGGTAAAAAAAGGATTCAGTTAAGAACGTTCTTTAACTGTAAGATGTATTCTAATCCATAGCAAAGAGAGGAGTTTACATACTTTGTTCTTAGATTTGTCGGTTTGTTGATACAAATATTCAATTTTGGTTTCCATAAAATTAATAATTGAGACTAAAAAGCAGTATATTCATAAATATTGTTTATTATTAGAAAAGATGTAATGTAAAGCTTTGTCCCATTTCAGTATTGCCAGAGATTATACCAAAAGAACCATACATTGAACATATACAACGAAGGCATCATTGCTCGTGGGCCAAGTAAAATTTATGTGGAAGAACATGCAACAGTACACGCTAGAAAAGAAATTCATTTTTGACGGAGAGTCATGGAATGGGACAAAAACTCAACTCTTTTTACTGAAGAAGATCCTAATGAGTGGCTGTTAATTTTATGGTTGTTATGCCGATTAAGTACAATTGACAATTGCCATGAAGTTAAAGACTCAAAGGCAGCCTATTTGTTGCTTGAAATAGGGAGTCGCACGAAGAAATAGAGAGGGACTCCTGTTTTACATTAGTCACTTGAAAATTGTCACTTGTGATCGTAATGAAGGAGAAATGATGTAATATCTGGTAGAAAAAATCGGAACGGCAAATGAACTGCTTAGCAGGCGTTGCTTCATTGTTACGACGGAATTCGAAGGCAACGTTAACCTTGGATATCAACTGACTAAATTAAGGATAACTATACATTGATCAAGATGAAAGTGAATTCTGGAGAAATCAGGAGAAACAGAGAAAAAATAACTTTGCGAAAGTTGCCCTCTTGGGGTGAAGATGATGATGAAAACTATTTAGATATAAAAGGCGTGAACTGCTCACGGTGCTATCAGTGTTACCACGACGATCCAACAGGGATTCAACTAGCTCACAGAAGTTCCACTATCATAAAACATCCAGGAAAAATGGTCGCTTGCTTTGTAAGTTAAGCTCAATACAAACACATCAAATATTGGAAAACTTCCTCAAATATCTCACTTTTGTTTACCCCTTAAAAACGTCTAGCATATAAACTCGCGTCTCACCTGATAACTTTTCTCTACTATTGATTATCAGTCGATTTGATACTCATATTTTCGTTAAAAAGAGCGATTCAGCATTCAAATTTAATCCTTCTAAATGTCCTTCTCAATTTTGTTTAATTGTTAATACTAAAATATGTAAATAATGTTTTATTTAATGTGTATTGCATACAAAATGCAGATCTACGCATTTTTGGAACGACTAATATAATTTCTGGAAGTTGAGGTTCGCCAAGGAAAGATGTGAGACACTTTTAAGGCAACAATGTATGATTCAACAAATTTCATTTGCAAGCGATAAGAATGTATGGTGGAACATAAATTCCATCACCAGTGATGCATGCTGAACTACGCAATTTGAATCTCTGTAGCGAATGGAGACAACAGTAGCATTTATAATACGTGCTAGTATGTAGATGTAGATGCATACTGATACAGGCATTTCAAATTGGGTTGGGCTGATAGTCTAGTGTGAATGAAAACCATTATGATGTAATGACGGTCAATACTGTACCAAAAGTAAATCCCTCCAAAAACGGGACAGGCTCTATTGCGAGATAAAGAAGCCATTCATTGGTTTTTCGATACGATTTAGTTTCAATTTTAGGCCCTACTGCATTGCTAATTGACCTGAGTATATTTTTTTGGAGTCCTTACGTGATTCAGCTGCTAAATGCTCAAACTGTACCATGTAAACTAAATAAGGTAAAATAAAATTCAGTTTCTCATTCTCTGTTTGTTTGTTCATGAATGAAATACTTTTAAAAATCTTCAATGATATCCATATTGCAGATCGGTCTCGCCCTCTGTTTGGCGGCAGCAACGGCAACAGGCGTTCCAGCCGCCAAGTACCCCGCCGGAGTCGACCCCAACGCCTGCCCTAACTACCCATACTGTGACAATGTGGCCCTGGCAGTACACACCTCTGGGCACCATGGTACCAATGCACCATACGCCGCACATGCCTACTCATACGGCCACCACGGTGCCGCTGTCCTCGGCGCTGGTGCAAAGTACCCCGCCGGAGTCAGCCCCCACGCATGCCCCAACTACCCCTACTGCGGGCCAACCCCCGTCCACGGAGTCTACGGTTTCCCCGGATACAGAGCTCACGGATGGTCTGGTGCCTACGCCGCACCCGTCTACGGATACGGATTCTACGCAGGACACCATGGGGCTGGTGCCCGCTATCCCGCGTCTCTTGACCCTCATTCTTGCCCTAACTACCCATACTGCCACAATTAAAATAGAAGCTGTTGAAGGAATACAATAAATTCCTTTCACGAAATAATTTCCTTCGCCTTTATGGCCCCGCAATGTTATTCCTTCTGATGCTTTACGTTTATTAAGCATCGTATGTGGTCAAGCGGGTAAAATGGCTTAGCAGCTCTTCGAGGAAATACCCTAGCCCTATGCGATGTTATTTATTGACTATGAGAGAACAGTGTGTCGGTTCCGAATGAGCTGTGAGGCGTTGTACGAAAACGAATGATTTGTAATTCTATATTAACGTTGCAATAAAAATATTTGACTAAACTTTATGGAATTACATATATACCTTTAGATTCTCAAATCTGATTAATCCTGTATATTTTGACTTTAACACACTATAAAAATTAGCCAATATAACAAATATATTGTTTTCAGATAAAGATAGGAATCCCATGATATTCATGCAAGTAGAACTTTCTCATTCAAAATACTTTTTTGGAGATACGTATCTTCCTTTACGCTTTATACAACGACTATTTTAGAGATAATTTACATCGTGCTTAATATGAGGAATTACGTTCCATATTACCACTGTCACTTTGCTCTTTACCACAGGAATAAAGTTGCCATTATTGAATGGGGTTCATCCTATACGTTACGACTTATATGTTACGATACGCTAACATTAACAAAGAATACAACAGATAAAACGGATATTTAGGCGGAAGGCCAAATAGTTAAATGGCTAATAATCTTCATTTCTGCTAGAATAATTTTATGAAGCGCAAGGACTGGTAGATAAAAAAATTGCACTGCCTACACCTACCTGAAAAAATGCAAACTCTTTATCTTTATTAATCAAAACCACTGGATCTCCATATTGATGAATTTCATTTTATTCATATGATTTGTAATAATTTTGGTCCGGGATGTTTACCTAAAAAATTCCAAAGCCTTTATCTAAAATTTGTAAAGATACATTATGGCTTTGTTGAAGTATGATGATAATTTAATCCTAATAGCTGGTAAATTTAGAAGGACTCAAACAGACCAAAAATCCGTACCCCATCATAACGATGTACCAAACCAAGCGAACATAAATGATTCACAGCTTTTGGAGAGATTAGGTTGGCAGCCGCTGGGGCTCGAAGGCTACATGATAAACTCAGTCTGCTTGAGAAAATCTGAACTGGTGAGTTTCTGTAAGAATATAATATTATAATTTTGATGCCGCACTTTATCTCAAGATCCAACAAAAGCGATAAAAAAGATAAATTTCCGAAGGAAAGGAGTGAAATTCGTTCTTTCCTCGCACAATATGATATTACATTAAAAACTGACCACCACCCAATACATTCCAAAAGTACACTTCGCCATCTCACCCTTCTATATTTTGAATAAAACAAGGGATTTGAAAACGTCTTGACATAATCAAGTTAGTGAGGAAGTTGGCGAACTTCTATTGTAATGAAGAAAGATCTAAGGCTTTCCCGGCATATTATGATGTTGAGGGTTACGCGGGATTTCCACCGGGTCAAACTCTCCATCTTGATGAACATAAATTTACTTTGTATAATCCTCACAAAATATTTAATATTCCGACCCGGGTTTCATCTACATGACAAATAGCAAGGTCTAGGACAAAGTGGTCGGGCAATCAATACCCGTGTACAGGATCATAAGAGGTGCTGGTTGACAGCGGACACAAGATCGAGTTTCGCCAAACACCTCATTGAGAACGACCGTGAGAGTGATTTCACTCCTGAAGTACTCCACTCGGAGGAAAAAGGAGGGAAGTTAGACTTCCTTAAACAATTGGAGATAAAAGAAGCATCAAATGATCATAGTGTAAACCTTTGAAACGAAATTGTTTTTCCGTCTCATTCCCCATTGCTCTCTATAGCTTTCCCTCTTCCAAAAGATCCCTGTCCTTGACGATAACAGTTAGTAAAATCTTCCTCTCCCAACTCCCTGCCCTCCTTCCACATCTTCCCACTCCAACATATCCCTCCTTCCCCACATATAACAACCCCCACAAATTTTCCCATGCATAAGAACTTGCTATTTGTCATTTTTCACCCTTGATGATGTCTACGGTGTAAATGAAACCCGGTGTATTAAACATTGTTGCGTGGACTATTCAAAGTTTATTTCTTTTCATCCAAATGCAGTTCCACGAAGTCACGTCTGAAGAAGTTCGGTTTACTCTCCATCTTGGCCGAAGTTTCAATGAACGAGTCGTCGTTTTTCATCACGGCGAAAGATTGATGCCATGTAGACGTTGGACGAATCGTGCATCTAAACGTTGGCATAGATGGAGAGTTTGGCCCGGTGGAAATCCTGAGTAACATTCAATATTATACTGTAATGTAGAAAGTAACTATAATTTCACAACTGAAGATAGGTAAAAATCTGAGTAGCTACATCTTTTTCAATTTAGCAGTTAACCGAATTATTTTATTACGAAAAGAAGAGCCGTCAGTGCAATTGTATGGTGTTAACGACTCTATGACGGCTGTCATTCATTTGACTCACCTGTGCAGACGGTATCGCAATATATTGCATAAATGTTTTCAACTTGTCCCAGTCAAAATTCAAAGCTACTATCTCACTACATGAACACAATGTGACCATTCCAAGGCACCTTACGAATAAATTATGCGGCCTAAGTGAAAGATTTATCTCCGTCTAAATTGCGACCGGTACTTTCCAGGCATAGTGACCAATTACCACTTAGTTCCCTGTACACATCCATCTCGATGAAGTCTTTTCCAAAAGCAAGCGATTCGTGGAGCAGCTATGAAACAGAAATGAGATATTACGAGAATCATTACGGAATTGTTAGTTTACTATGCCAACGCTACATGAGGAGGAAGCTGCTCCCTCATGTTTCCTTATAATAATGATTAGGGATGCTACGATCAATATCTTGGATTTTCAAGTGGCATGAACGTGAAAACCAATTCGAAAAGTTCAATATTCAATTAGGAATACATTGCTGACGGAAAGACCCGGATTGGACCACAAACTTCCTCTTTTTTACTGCAGAAGATCCAAATGTGTGGCTGACTCTATAATATTTTATGGTAATTATGCTGATTGGATACGATGATTTTCATGAAGATAAAAGGCTAAGTGGTAGCCTATTAGTATCTTGAATTTTCAAGTGGTATGAATGTGAAAACAAATTCAAAAAGCCTACAGTAAAATATTGTTGAAAGTAATTTGAAATATCTGAATTCCATTTTGAGGAAACAGTCACTCATTTCATTTCATTGTTGATAAAATTATTTTTTAAATATTCACTGAATATTTTTTATGATTAATGAAATGATTCAGTTTAGTATTTTCTTAACTACGCGATGCCTTCATATCCCTAAAAAAGAGAGGAGTTTACAACACTTTGTTCTAAGATTTGTCTGTCAGTTGATACAAATCTCCAATTTAGGTTTCAATAAAACTATATTTTGAGGCTGAAAGCATAATATACATTAACTATTGTTTTTTATTGGTAAATATATGATGTAATGCTTTGTCTCACAATGGTAATGTCAGAAATTATACCAAAAGAACCATGTATTTAACATTTAAAAAATCAAGGCATCATTGCCTGCTCGGACAAGTCGAATTTACACGGAAGAACATGCAACAATACACGCTATAACAGGAATACATTGTTGACGAGGCCCCAGATTGGTCCAAAAATGTCCTCTTTTTACAGCATAAGATCCTAATGTGAGGTTAACTGGATTTTTAAAATGTTTTTTGTGCTAATTTAGTCCGAAGATATTACTGAAGATAAAAGTATAAGTGGGAGTCAATTTCTTGCTTGAAATTGGGAGTCGCACCGAGAAATTGAGAGGGACTCGTGTTTTATATTAGTTTCTAATCCATTGTCAATTATGAACGTTATGTTGAAGAAATTATGCATTAAAACAGAAACAACAATTGCACTATTCCACAGGGTATTTATTGCATTCGACGCGATTAAACTCACAGAGCCATTATCAGGTACAAGACAATCTGTTAGAGAGCACATCACATTTATATATTTTAAAGTTTGAGAAAAGGGGGGGGGAGGAACCGAAATAAGGTGAGAAAGTGGCGGTTAAACGGAAAAACAAAGGGTAGGAGGGAGAATCCATTGAATCCTCGGGGAATAAAGAAACGGGGAAGACCAAGGAAACGGGAAGGCAAAAATAAGGGGAAAGAATAAGAGTGGGTTGAGGGGGAAGAAAAGTAAGCATGGTCATTAGAAAGGGGAATAAGATAATCTGTCTCTTGTACTATGACGAACTTCCACGATATCTCGCCTGAATCTGTTGAAATGATGTATTGACCGTTCAATCAAGATGACTAGCGATTGAACTGCTAAAGAGGCGTTGCTTCATTGATGCGACGGAATTCGAAGGAAACGAAAACCTTGGAAATCGGCTGACTAAATTCAGGAATACTATACATTGATCAAGATGAAAGTGAATTCCATGGTGTGTACAAATTTGAGGAAACAGGGTAGACGTATTTTTGCGAAAGTTATCTTATTGGAGAGAATATGATGATGAAAACTATTGAGATATAAAAGACGTGAACTTCTCACGGTGGTATCAGTGTTACCACGACGATCCAACAGGGAACCAACTAGCTCACAGAAGCTCCACTCCCAGATAATATACAGGAAAAATGGTCGCTAGCTCTGTAAGTTAAGCTCAATGCAAACACATCCAATATATGAAGTATCCGCAAATAACTCACATTCGTTTCTCATTTAACTCCTTCCTTCTTTCATAAAAACTCGTTTCTCACCTTAAAAATATTTACTGGTTAGGTCATCCGTCGATTTAATACCCTAGCGTCGCGTTAAAAAAGGCAATTCTATGTTCAAAATTCCATTTCAAATTTACTTATCAGTTTTATTTATTTAAGAAATACTAAATATATGCAAATATTGTTTTGTTTCTTTTTTGTGCATTAAACACCGAATTAAGATTTTTTGTACAATTAAAACGACTTATAAAAAACTAATTACCGCAAAGGAATGGGTTAAAATACTTTTAAAGCGAAAAATAATATATAACAATGTTCAGTTCCAAGCGTTATGCAATGCGTTGGTAGTGGATAAATTCTAGGGCCAAAATAACTTACCAAATTTGAACCTTTGTAGTGAATAGAGGTACCATTAGCATGCCGTATACGTGGTATACTCATACAAGCATTAGAATTTAGGTTGGCCTGGTAGAGTTTAGTCTTAGTGACAACCATTATGATCTAATGACGATTGGCATCACCCCAGGACCAGACGTGGAACCCCCACTAACGAGATAGGTTATTTTGCCGAATAAGGAGATCATTAACTGTTCGTCATCATTTTGTTTCTCAACGAATCCCTGCTATTAAATTGACTTGCATACATTTCATTTGCATTCTTTGAATTAAACAGCTGCGAAACGCTTGCATTACATAGCAAAATCTTAATTAGTGGAAATCACTGCGTGAGTTTTTATTCTATTTTCCCTCGTTCTTGAATGAAATAATTTTATCCCTCCTAAATAACTTCTACCTTCCAGTGCGTCCTCGCTCTCTGCTTGGCAGCAGCTGCGGCAACTGGCGTCCCAGCCGCCAAGTACCCCGCCGGAGTCGACCCCCACGCCTGCCCCAACTACCCATACTGTGACAACGTGGCTCTGTCAGCACACACCGCTGGGCACCATGGTACGATTGCTCCATACGCCGCACCCGCCTACTCCGCCTACGGACACCACGGTGCCGCTGTCCACGGAGCTGGTGCCAGGTACCCCGCCGGAGTCAGCCCCCACGTTTGCCCCAACTACCCGTACTGCGGACCAACCCCCGTCCACGGAGTCTACGGTTTCCCCGGATACGCATCTCACGGATGGCCTCGTGCTTACGCCGCACCTGTCTACGGACACGGATTCTACGCTGCACACCATGGTGCTGGTGCCCGCTATCCCGCCTCTGTCGACCCTCATTCTTGCCCCAACTACCCATACTGCCACCACTAAAATGGGAGCTATCGAAGGAATACTGCGAAATCTCTTCACGAAATTATTTCCTTCGCCTTAATTACTCCTCAACGCAATTCCTTACGATGCTTAAGGTTACCAGGCATCGTATGTATTCAAGCGGGTAATATGGCGATGCAGCTCTTCGAGGAAATATCCTAGCCTTCTGCGATGTTATTCAATTAATAAATGTGATCAGAGGGTGTCGTTCCTGATGGGCTGTGAGGCGTTTCACTAAAACGTATGATTTTCAAATCAGTATTAATGTTGCAATAAAATATTTGACTTTACATTATGAAATTATTAAATACCATTTTTATCTGAAATATTATGAATCCAGGTTATATTTACTTTAACACACTATAAAAATCTGGCTATATAGTTAATACATTGTTTTCAGTTTAAAGATAGAATCCCATAGGTATTTTTCATATAATTAGACCTTGCTTTTTGTCGTTGTTTTCATTAAAAATACATTTCATGGATATCTTGTTTTCCTTTACACCTTATTTAACAACGATTTTAGAGATAATTTTGTATGTGGTTAATAAGAAAAATTACGCTGAAATAGTAGGAAATTTACCACGACTTTCCTTTTGCGTTTGCATAAAAAAATATTTACATAATCTTTTTGAAAAACCCTACATATTTACAGGAAATATATGCTTTGAGTAATTGGTAGTATCAGGCGTAACTTGGAGGAATCTGTTAACATTGTAATGATAACACTTGACTTTGTTTTTCCACATATTTTTATTTGTAACGACCTGAGTTTCGACGTCGAACATCGAAACCCAGGTCGTTACAAATAAAAATATGTGGAAAAACAAAGTCAAGTGTTATCATTACATATGCTTTGAAGCTGAGGGCGGTGAAATAGAGGTATTATGGGGTCTCTTTGAGCGATATTTTCAGAGTGATATACTAGAGTGAGACGTGAAAAATTAGGGAGTAATATGATAATGAATTCACAGTTGGGTAAGAGGGCAGTAAACATTAAATATGTGCCCGGTAGAAGAATATTGGTAGAAATCAATGTACACACGATCAATTTTGTATTCTTCTGTTTGTACCTGCCTATATAAAAACCATATGAAGGATGAGGTATTAAAGTAACTAGAATAGATCATTTAAGTAAGTTCCAGGCTAGTTAAACTGACCGTAAAGAGCGACTGAAATACAGTGGTGGGAAAGCAAGGGATTCATGCAATATGGGACGGTAAGGGCGAGGAACGAGTAATAGCGTACTTGACTTCGAAAACGTAGTGGAACTGGGAAATTTTCCAACGCATGCTAAGCCGTATTAATACTAGTTACCAAAAGAGTTAATTTCACCTAGATTATATTACGTTGTTAGGTCAAGGAAATGAACTTATGGCAACATGACTACATCAGAAAATATTTCGCGAAAAATAATTACGTAAGAATGTTGCGGTAACATTTTATGAATGTTTATTACAATAATTTTAGGCGTTCAGATAAAATGAATTATTTAAGATTATCAAGAAGTTGGAATGCCAAAACACTGAATGGAAATAGAAGTTAATTGCCCAAAGAAGTTGACAGGTTTTCACCAATCAGTAACACTAAGGATAAAGATTTTCAAAGATTTGCAGCTCTCCCTTAATCTAACACAATTGCATTCGTTTTAAAAAGGTGCACGCATATATTTTCAAGATCAATTTCAGAGTCTAGGAATCAGAGCTTTACCATAGGAAAAACTTACGGAGCTCAGAGCGCTAAAACATAGATTTGGATCACTGAAATTCCTAGACGACATAAGATTTATCAGATAATTATGAAAAATATATACGAACAACTATTTGTGTAAAAGGGCGAGTAAAATAATTTGCATATTTTTAATTAACAAAGTGTTTATATAAACCATCCAAAAAAACACATAACAAGAAGAAAAATTAATTGTGATCCCCACCATCTTCGGCGATTGGGAATAAACTGACGAGAATTATGAAGATTTATGTTTTGGTTACTAAGAGATTTAAAACAGTTTAAATAAGAAGGGTGTATTAGTCTTGGGAAAAACATAAATGGTTATAACGAGGCAAACGTGACCATCGATCGCTATTCAGACGTAATTATATAGAAAAGGCTAACCTTAGAGGCCAATTAAGGGGTAGGATAAATATCCAGAATGAAAGAAGGATTGAAAAGCCCACACAAGTTCGATACGCAACATTGGAGAAAGTAAAGGGGTGGGGTACCTTTGAGAAATAATTCTGGCTGAGGGAGCAATGACATCAGGTCTGTGGTATAATAACAGGTATGAGCGGAAGACAAAAGCAGAATCACGAAAACTTCGAAACAGAAATTCAGCAACTGCGCAGAAGATCCGAAAACAGAACGAATTCAGAAAAATGGATATTTCCATAGCTTTGATTGTATACAAATTACTGGAATGGCATCTGGATTAAAAAGAAAATATTATACTTTAATCATCAGCATTATGTTTATCCATCTATAAATATTGTCTAGAAATACTTCATGTCTTTTTGAACTGTTTGCAACGATACTTATAGATCGTTCTCGCCATCTGCGCGGCAGCCATTATTGGCAACGATGTCTCAGCCGGCAAGTACCCCGCTGGAGTAAATCCCCACGCCTGTCCAAACTACCCCTACTGTGACAATGTGGCCCTTGCGGTGCACTCTGCTGGTCACCATGGTGCCATTGCCCCGTATGCCGCACACGCTTATGCCGCCTATGGACACCATGGTGCCGCTGTAGCCGGAGCTGGAGCCAAACACCGCCGGGGTAGACCCACATCACCGCCCCAACTACCCCTACTGCGGACCAACGCCAGCTCATGCCGTCTACGGATTTGCTGGTTACGGATTTAACGGAGTAGCTACAGCTCACAAATGGTCTGGTGCCTACGCCGCACCAGCCAATGGATACGAGCTGCACGATGGACACCATGTGCTGGTGACCGTTATTCAGCCGCAGTCGATCCACACTCTTGCCCAAACTATCCTTACTGTCACCACTGAAATAGAAGCTGACGAAGATACGAGGATAATACAATTACCTCTACGAAGAAGCCACGCCTTACTAACTATATTTAGTGGCCATTGGCTAACATGGTGGTTAAAATTTTCTAAGGAAAATTCTGGTCCAAATGAGATGGTGCTCAATGGGAAAATATGATGGACGCCATTGGGTCCTTGATCGACTGTGTGACGTTTAACAGTTGTTTCACACCTGAGATGAGGCTTTCGGCCGAAATAAAGGGTTTTGCAATGTGTATAAATTGACAAAATAAAAATTCATTCAAGTAAATGATTAAATCTGTGAAGTTAATTTATTTTTATGCCTATATATGGTATAATTATATTTAATTCCACATATTTTCTCATACTGCCTTGGTTTTCGGCATCGGTTAGAACTTACGCTATTTTTAATTTTCTATTCATTATGTTTACCTTTGTATGTAATATTGCTATAGTTTTAAATTTTTCGATCTTCATTTTATTACATGTTTTGTCTTGCGTCAAAAAAATTGCCAATTTACTGGTCGGCTGCACTCAGACTGAATCCATAAAGACGCCAAGCAGTTAAATGGCTGGCGAGCTTTATTAATGTTAGAATTATTTGATTAAGTGCAAGAATTAGTAGATGAAATGTTAGCTCTCTTCACGCCTAGCTTGAAAAATGTTCACATCCCATCTATATCTTTAAAAATCAAATCCACTGGACCTTCATGTTGTTGAATGGATTTTCTTTTATTCATTTGAATTGGTAAAATTTCGGTCCAGAAAATTTACCTTAAAATGTCAAAGTCTTTGTTTAAAATTATTAAAGCGTAATTGTGGATTAATTAATGCAAGCTTAACAATTATTCCTGATGATTGGGAAAGTTAGTAAGACTGAAACAGGGCACAACTCGGTAACCCATCTGAATACTATACTAAACCGGGTGAACATAAATGTTACACAGCTTTTAGAGAGATTTAGATGGAAGCAGATAGAGACTCGGATGCTACATGCTAAGCATAGTCTCCTAACAAGAATAAGCATTAGAGTAGAATAAAAAAAAACACCAAAAATGCATAAGTCAGGAGTGTACATTTTCTGCTCTCCAATAATCTATCCCTCTATGCAGTTTAAGAAATAAAATTTCCGATAAAGAGTAATTCTGGCTTTCTTGACGTATGCTTCAAAAATTATTCGTAATAATTGGGAAAGTTAGTAAGACCCAAACAGGCCACAAATCCGTACTCCACCGTAATATTAACCAAACCGGGTTAACAAAAATGTTTCACAATTTTTAGAGAGATTAGCTTGGTAGCCGCTGGGGACTCTGCTACATGGGACTGGGGACGGAGGCTACATGATAAGCTTGGTCTGCTTTAGAAATTCTAAACTGGTGAGCTTCAATGAGAAGAAGAGAATATAGTATTGATGCCACACTTCATCAAAAGGTCCGATAAAAGCGATAAAATAATAGAAAAAAATTTCCTAACGAATTGATGCAAATATTCGTTCTTTCCTCGCACAATATCAGACCACATTGAAAAACTGACCCAGAACATTTCAAAGATAAACTTTACCATTTCACCTCCCCATTAGCTTCTTCTTCACACCTTTACACGGCTGATGTTCTTACACCCCTTGCGGCACTATGCGGCCTATGCGGCGTCTTAGAGGGAAGAAAGTAGATGTAAAAACATGAATATCGGGATTTTGAACTACATAAGGGACTTGAAAACAGCATAGCATGATAAAATTAGTAAAGGAAGTTGGCTCACTTACATTGTAATGTACAGTGCAGCTTAAATTTTACTACTGACTCTAGGTAAAAAATGCGAGTAGCTTTATTTTTTCATCCAACAGTTAACCAAATTGTTTTTTTATAAATAGAAGAGAAGTTAGTGCCATGTTGTGGTGTTAAGGACTCTGTGGCAGCTGTCATTTATTTTACTCCATTGTGCACATAGTATCACTACGGGCTTTAAAAATTTTTTTCAACTTGTCCCCGTCAAAAATCAAAGCTGTACAAATATCCATCAATCTTACTGGATGAACATAACGTCTCCATGGACGGAATAAACAAGAAATGATGAAATTTACAGAAGAGTAGAAGAGGATAGGACCATATGGAACATCATACAGAAAAGAGGTACATGATGGATTGGAAGCTCCCTGAGACACAATGGGTTTGTGAAGAACTCCATAATGTCTCTCATACCACCTTACGAATAAATAATGCGGCCTATTTGAAGAATTGTAAACGACTAAATTGCGGCGGGGACTCTCTCCAGGCATAGTGAACAAATACTACTTATTTCCTCCTACATATTCATCTCAAAAAACGCTTCTTCAACAGCAAGCAATGCGTAAAGCATATATGGAAGAGAAAAGAGAAGTTACGAGAATCATTACGGAATTGTTAGTTTAGTGGGCCACCGCTACATGAGAAGGAAGCCGTTCTCTCGTAATTCATTATAAAAACGATTAGAAACGCGACGATCGAGACCATGATATTCAAATTACATGAATATGAAAACCATTTCTAAATGCCAAAATCAAGAATTTTTAACGAAATTCTAAATATTTAAATGCTATTGTAAGTAGACCTTCATTCATTTCATTCCATATCTGTTAACATTATATAACAAATGAGAAATGAAAATTTTCTATTGGAAATTGAAATATTCTATCTATTCATATACCTAAAAAAGAGAGGAGTTAACAATACTTAGTTCCTAGATTTCTCTGCCAGTTGATACAAATTTCCAATTTAGAACACAATAAAATTATATATTGAGATAGAAAGTATTGTATTCATCAACTATCATCATTTCTTTGGGAAACATGATGTGATACTTTGTCTCATTATAGTACTGTCAGGGATTACACCAAAAGAACACTATTGTGAAGATAAACAACCAGGGCATAACTGCTCATTGGCCAAGTGGAATTTGTGCGAGAGAACATGCAACAATACACGCTAGAAAAGGCATTAAATTGTGGACGGAGAGTCCTGGATTGGACCAAAAAGTTTCTCTTTTTACTGCAGAAGATCCTAATGTGTGGCTGTTTATTTGATGGTAATTATGCTGCCTAGGTACGACAAATTCCAGGAAGACAAAAGGATAAAATGGCAGCCAAATTGTTCCATGAAATAGGGGGTCTTACGGAGAGATTGAGAGGGCCCCGTGTTTTACAATAGTCCCTTAGCTATTGTCATTTGTGAATGTAATGAAGGAGAAATCATGTTAAGTCCGGTAAAAGGAATCTGAATGGCCAATGGACTACTAACGAGAAGTTGCTTCATTGTTGCGACGGAATTCGAAGGCACCGTTAACCTTGGATATCAACTGACTAAATTCAGGATAACTATACATTGACGAGATGAAAGTGAATTTCAAAGTGTGTACAAATCTGGAAAAGCGGGGTAGACGTTTTGCAAAATTTATCTTATTGGAGAGAATATGCTGATGAAAACATTTAGATATAAAAGACATGAACTGCTCACGGTGGTATCAGTGTTGCCACGACGATCGAATAGTGATTCAACTAGCTCACAGAAGCTCCACTATCAGGAAAAAACATTGAGGAAAAATGGTCGCTCGCTTTGTAAGTTAAGCTAAATATTAACACCGCAAATATTTGAAGATATTCTCGAAGATCTCAGTTTCGTTTCTCACTCATTAACTTTTCTCCTATCATATAAACACGCTTCTCACTTGATAAATTTTCACTTGTGCTGGTCATCCGCCGATTTACTACCCCCGCGTAGGGTAAAAAAGGGCAATTCCACATTCAAATTTCAAATTGAAATTTACATCTAAATTTTATTTAACTATAGCATAATAAACATTATGAACTATATTTCACTTGTTTTTTGTGTTTGAAATGTAGATTTATAATTATTTTGTACAATTAAACAAATTCTGGAAGCTAGTTTTTGCCATAAGGAGGGATTAGACACTTTCAAAACGAAAATTAATAATATAACTCATGCAATATAACTAGCAAGCATAAAACGGTATGTGGTGTTGCATTCGTTTCAGCACCAAAAGGAGTTTACTAAATTTGAACCTTCGTAGCAAACAGAGATACCATTAGCATCCCTAATGTATGGTATATTCATACAAGCACAAGAAGTTAGGATGAGCTAGTAGTTTAGTCAAATTGACAACCGTGATAATGTAATGACAATTGGCATCACCGCAGGACCAAACATAAAATCCCCACTAACGAGATTTTTAGACGGCGAGAATATTTTGCTGGATAAGGAGACCATTCATTAGCTGTTCGGAACCCTTATGTTTCAAAACGAAGCCATACTATTTAACTGAATTGCTTGATCAATGTTTTTTCATTCAATGAGTTATTCAACTAGGAAACGCTCGAATTGAACTGCAGAAACTTATAAAACTGAAAATAACTGCGTGAGATTTTATTCTATTTTTCCTGATTCTTAAATGAAATAGTTTTATCCCTTCATAATAACTTCTACCTACCAGTTCGTCCTCGCCCTCTGCTTGGCAACCGTTGCGGCAACTGGCGTCCCAGCCGCCAAGTACCCCGCCGGAGTCGACCCCCACGCCTGCCCTAACTACCCATACTGTGACAACGTGGCCCTGGCAGTACACACCTCTGGGCATGGTACCATTGCCCCATACGTCGCACATGCCTACTCCTCATACGGCCACCACGGTGCCGCTGTCGTCGGTGTTGGTGCGAAGTACCCCGCCGGAGTCAGCCCCCACGCGTGCCCCAACTACCCCTACTGCGGGCCAACCCACGACCACGGAGTCTACGGTTTCCCCGGATACGCAGCTCACGGATGGCCTGGTGCTTACGCCGCACCAATCTACGGACACGGATTCTACGCTGGTCACCATGGTGCTGGTGCCCGCTATCCCGCTTCTGTCGACCCTCATTCTTGCCCCAACTACCCATACTGCCACCACTAAAATGGAAGCAATCAAATCAATACTAAGACTTGCGCTACGTTACCCAATGTCATCTACTTTATCTCCATTTCAGCGTTATTTTACTTCAAATGATCCTCGATGTTCCTATTCCAAAAATGTGATCAACCGGATCGAATGGCCAAGAAAGTATTTCCAGGAAATACACTCGTCGTACGAGAAAGTAATTATTGAGTTAATGTAAACGCAACGTTGAGCTCCCCTATCAATTGTATGACATTTATGGACACCGGCACCATACTTATGATGAGGCGTTTGACAAAAACCCTGTATTGTAAATGTGTATTTAATTAAAAATAAAAATATTTCCCTTTACGAATGTGAGTTGATTTTACTTCTTGATACCTTGACAATAATAACATTTTTTACAAGCATAACATTTTAAGCGTCCGTAATAATAGTTCAAAGGTCGAGATAAGTATGAATGGTCATTTATGTCTGTCTCTTTTTACAGTTTCTACTAATTTTAAGCTCCTTTGAACCCTCTTCCTTCCTTTGCAAAATGTATATGAATTTCGGTGACAAATTTTATTCCTGATTTTTGGAGGAAATATGTTAATTTAGCAGTTAGCTTTAGATGGGGTTAGCAAAAGGAAAAATTCATACGTGGGATGCAATCTATAGGAAAATTTCTTTTACGAATTGTGAATTGCTGGTATTATTATTTTGCTTAGCTGCACGAATGCGATAACGATTAAAAAATAATTTGCCTGTATTTATCTATCTTATGTAAATAATTTTCAATTCGTATATATTATTTCTCAAAGGTGTTTCATTGTGGATAGGCCATATCTTTCTTAATTTTTTATCGAAATTAATGATTCAGACTTCCTTTTAAAGCTTATTTTTTCCGCTTTTGACGAAAAATAAAAAAGTTTATAATTAATGTATTTGTTTAAAAAATTAAAAAAAATGACCAAAATTTAAGTGTCACCTGTTGACAATATAATCAACTAACAGGAAGAAAGAAGGAAGAAACAGGAAGAAGCAGCATACTGTGCGAAATAATCGACAAGTAGAACAGGAAGAAAGAGGGAAGAAACGGGCAATTAATGAATTTTTAAAACATAGGAATTATGAAGAATGTAACAATGGTTGAAGATAGTTTGAGGGACACCCTGCCGCCTCGCAATACGTGACCAAAAACAGAATATTTTATCCTTTTTACCTTAACAACGGACTTTTCATTTTTGCTGCTCTTATTACCAAAAAACAATTTCTTGAAATCTTGCTGAATAAAATTGGGAAGTATCGAAACATTTGGAAAGTGTAAAATGAAGCGGTTTAAGCGCTTTAGTTTGACTCAAGAAATATACTCGAAATATTACCCTGAATCGCACAACTCTTTCCTTATCACACTTATTATATTTTAAAATTCTGTAAAGTGTTTCTTCATTCATTGGACTAGTCTCTCACTCAGGACTCATTTACTCACTTTAAGGAATATAGAAAGAAAAAACAAAGCAGCCCATGTAAACGAAGCTAGTTTGATAATACTCCTAGTCTTTATGGGGAGAATTATAAAAGGAGAATGACAGCTTAAAGTGAAATGCCAATTTATTTTTTTCGTTGAATTTATACTTAATTAAAGTATTTATAGGATGAGAAATCTCATAGGGTAGTATTCTTGACGATATTTGGGCAAAGGGAACATTCCCACTCAACTGGTAAGAAGTAAACTCCTTTGAATCAGTATTAAACATTTCAGAAAGCTCTTTCCTCGCTCAGAAATTAGTGTTACAGTGAATTGACATCTAGATCAACATAGATGTTGAGACATGAAATGCATAAGCATATCGGTCATAAACTCGAAAGTTTAAACGTTAACCTCAGTCTTTGAAATACGTTTTACATCTACCATTCTTCCATCAAATAATGGAATTTGAAGTTCGCGTCCTTAAAACGAATATCGAGCGTGTAATTGACATTTTTGAATCATTCTATTCAATCCATGTATGCATAATATTCTTAAATATGCAATTTAACACAGTAAGCATGCTGTATGCTTTGTGTTTTTCAATTCAGATCGCCTTACAATTAGACCTGGACGTGGCAGCGGCTGTATCAAGTAGCGTCTCAGCCACCAAGTACCCCGCCGGAGTCGACCCACATCTCTGCCCCAATTATCCCTATTGTAACAACGTGGCCCTAGCAGCCGGGCACCATGGTGCCGTGGCTCCGTACGCCGCTTCCATTTATACCATCTTCGGGCACCACAGTGTAGCTGGCCACGGATCTGGCGCCGACTACCCCGCAGGAATTAATCCCACGACTGTACGACCTCCAGCAGAGGTCACGGATTGGGTCATGGGTTGGTAGAGCTGGTACTCAGTCCGCACCCGTCTTTCCTTACGGACTTGAAGCTGCCCATCATGGCACTGGAACATATCATCTCGGAGACTTCCTCTGTATCGCTATTCAAAATGATGTCTGATAATACCAGATCAAGATAAATGATGAGCCTTAGTGATCAACGATGCGCTATCGTTGTACCGCAGTATGCTGCGTAAATGTAACCCGCTTGAGAGATATGTTGTACTTCTCTCAAGGAATTAAATATTTATCCCAAGCCTCTAAAAGGTTTTCATATAAATCAATACAAATTGGGATGTGTGTTGATGTGATGATAAAAGAGTACTAAAAATAGATTTTTTTAATTAGCCCAATTTCTAAAGGAAATTTTTGTAAACGGAAAACACAGACAAGATAGATTATTCAAGTCTGATATTTACAAAATTTAATGCATTGGTTTTAATGTGTCTTACATAGGTGAATCAGGTCGCAATTTTGTAACATAAATCGAAGAATACTCCAGAAGCTTCGTTAATACGGATTCCACTTCTCAATTTGCCAAACATATGCTTGAAAAAAATCATCTAAGTGATTTTATCCCAGAATGTTTTCGTGTTCTCTCGAAAGGTTTAAAGATGGATGCTTAGGTAAAGATGGAAATTATAAGAAAGACAAGCAACCTTTGCAAAGAGCTAATTTTTCCGCACCCTTCCTCTCATCTTTCTGGCAACATTTCTCAGTTGAATAATAACCATTCTCACATCAAAAGCCCTTAATCTATTATCCCCTTCTTTCCCTCCCAAAACTTAGTTTGTTTTCCATACCCCACCATCTTGGTTTGAGGTTACAATCACAACAATCAATATTTTATATAAAAAAATTGTACCTGACGATGCAGCAAACTGCAAAACACGTTACACTAATTAAATAATTGCGGAAAAGTTCTAAGCATCTATAAAATATGGATTTTAGTACCCTATTATTATTATATAAGTATAGTGTATCAAAAATAAGTTGGTGCATCTAATTCCAAAACAATAATTTTCGATGAATTAACCATTCATAATGTTATAGTCTAATGCTATGAAATACCACATATTTTGCTTTCATGAATCTTCAGAAATATTCCAGTAACTTCCTGAAAATACTGATGAGATTTTACTACCTGTCAATTGTCATTTTTACATGGTAGTATGGAGAATGCATGATTAAAATACCGGAGGCATTACTCTGGAAAGTTTTATTTTAGGCTATAATAAATGTTTCATTTAACGAATTCGGGCCGTAACTGAATGACATACTCCATATAAATGCCATCAATAGCTGTCCTTTTCTTGGATATGGTTTCCATGGTCATTTACAAAGAGTAAGTTTTCATTTGTACGCCAAGTTTTCGCGAGTTGGTTTTCAAGTTCGAAACGAAACTAGTGCTGTTAGTGTCAAAGAGCCTATTTTGTTAAAGGACAAATTACTCACACAAAGGAGAAAAAGGATGAGTCTACGATTGGAAACTGGTTTATGTAATTGGAGGTAAAAATGCTCAATTTTCACTTCCTGCAGTATCTAGTTTTGTGAAACCCATCGTAGACATTTGAAATGTTGCATTTTTAAGCCTCGTGAAAGATTTCATTATCATCATAAGTTCGATCTATAACAATTATTTAAAAAAAGGTGCAAGATTAGGAATGCATAGTTAAAATGTTGCGTGTTTTATGCGTTGCTCAAGGTTTTCCTTCAGGCCTTAATGAAGTGGCATGGATTTTCTACTGTTTTTCAAAGAATTGGCTGGGCAATTTTACTGCCCACACACCTGACCGACAATTGGGATATCTGGGCTCGATTTCCAGTCCCGTACAATGATTTACTCACAGCAAATTTTATCACTTTCGGTGTGTCTTAAATTTTAAGATTAATGTTCGGTTAAAATATTTATGGAAAAACTTTAAATCATGCCATGCTAATCAATGACATGCTATAATCTTTTGAAAAATTACCAAGCCAGTGATGATGTTTACGGATAAGCGGTGTTCAATGCTCAAATGTTAAATGCAGGCTCTTGGAAGCTAAATATGAAATTTCTCGTACTCTAGCAACCTGTGGATGTGATATCGACAGCTTTGAGGTATTTTAACGTTGTCCTCTCGTTTCTTCTTTTTAGCAAAATGAAATTCGCATGATGACTCGCGAAGATCAAAAATCATCAAAACGTTATTGGAACAAACCATATAAGTTTAATATTCAACTACGACTTGGGTGAGCTTTGACTGCAGTAAAATGTGGGTGACTGTTCGTGAGACAGGTCCTCAATAAACATGTATTCCATCATTAAATATCGCTGTTATTCAACTTCAATTAGATTAAGTTATGAGCACAAAATGCAAATTTTTGTTAATTCTCTTTCTCTTTGTTTTTTTTAGCAAAAAAGTTGGACTTATATTAAAAATGACGGATATTAGATGATTTTATATTTCCGAAACGTGCTTTTCGGCGGCGGCGACCTTGAAGTTTATGGAAATGGACAGTAGATGGTGCAGTAGTGGTGTAAACTTCATATCTTAGCGGTTTTTTATTAAAAAATGAATAATAGATATTTTTTAATTGTACCGAGGTTATTTTTATGCGGGTGATGTGAAATTTAACTTAGAAAAAAATAATTCCCGCTCCCCCAAGGGTGACAGTTGATATTTCATAATATTTATGGGTGCAAAACATTTAAGAAGTGAAGTAACCAGATATCTTTCTGGTGGATTCTGTTGAAACTCGGCAATATGGCGCGAACAGCAGTTGAAATATGTGAGAAAAACGTATTTTACAAACGGTATGGAACGCTATAATTGTAAAAGTACTGTAATGAAAGAGGTATGCCATGGAAATACAAAGGTTAAGGATTAAAACGAAGTATAAATGACATCCTTCAAAAATTTGGGATGCAAGCTTTGAAGGAAAATTGATGGACCTGTCTCACGAACATTTACCGCAAATTGATTAAATGAAATTATGCCTATGATAGCGGTGGAAAATTCATCACTTGGTCTCATCGAAGGCGCAAAAGACTCTTTGAAGAAACAGTTGATTTACATTGAATAATATCAAGGCACAACGGGAGTGTAAACAGCGGCGAGTAAACTGTGAAATAAGATAACCTACTTAGTAATGAAAATCGGAGGATGCTTATCCTTATGAGGGAAATGCAAAATGGTTCGTAATTAAGGCGATATAGGGTCCCCACATGTTCTTGGAAGCAATTTCCGCCAACAGCTACACAACTTATCAGAAGACGATTGGCAGACATTCGCTGAAGTCAATATATATGTATCCCAACGGAGATTCAAAGAAAAAGGATGTTGGTTTAACTAATTTTGCAATAAGCATATTGGTTTGTTTGCTTTTACTACATTAAGTCGAGTGTACATAGTAAAAAAAATTCGAAGTTATGCCTCACGACCGCTAAATCGTAACCGTAATTATGTTGCTTCTACTGTTTTGTTAATGTTGACAGCCGCAAACTCTTAACGATGGAGGAACCATAATTAACACGAGCTCTGGTTATTATTGGTGGTCGCTATCGTCACGAAGCGATGATGGCGGCTGTCGTTACGAATATGATACCGGTCGCAAGTTAGCAGATTTTGGACCAAGGATTAAAGGGGCAAAATCCCATTCCATTACATGTCACTGACGTGAAGAGATTACATAACTGGTTGTAAAGTCACGCTAAAAGAGTATGCGTGGATATAAGCGCGTATTCTTTAAGATTGAAAAGACGATATTCCGGATTTCGAGGATTGAAAATTGATTTCCTATTGTACCAACATGATTTCCGTAGGCTCCAGTCAAGATAAAAGAATGAGTGATTGGTATGGTTGTTACTGCTAAATGAAGTCACACTCCATTTATTTACACTCTGTATATGAAATGGAAATCTAGCAACAAATATCAGCTTCGACAAAAACTCAGGAAAAGATAAGAAGTATCATTCGGAAAATAAATTATTCGCCGTTTAGAAAGGTTCTCAACAACTTCATGGTATTAAAATTGAAATTTTAATTCCTACATTGGTTGAACAACTAGAGGTGTCTATCTTATTGTTACAAAAAACGAGATTGAGAGCATCTGAGAGTGTCAGAGTACATGTTATATTCCTTCAAGACTTCTCTTTCTCTCACGAGGTAGTTGAAAATGTTAGAAGATTGACCAGATATTGACGATACTAAGGAAAATACTCACTTAAAATACAACAAACCTTCAATACCAGCTAGCAGAAGTTCCATTTATATCGTACGTATTGATAAATAAAATGGTTCAAGAATGTTGGTTGGAGGGTTTGGAATGGACTGTAGGCATACATACAATTAAGTTAATTTCCTAAAATACACGAAGACATTGCATAGAATTTGATTGTTTTCCAAGGTTAGAGATTAGTAAAATAATGTGAACCATAAAATGGAAGTGACACGTAAAGAACTGGAATCCATGTAGTGTTATTGATTACTTCGCTAAGACTGCCAATGAAAAGTGGAGTTTTTTTGACGAGAGAGGAGTGATTTCGCCGCGGACGAGGGCAATTGAGACATTAGTGAGACGGAATTTGGGAGAGGGGAAGTGACGTTAACTGACGTAGATTAATCAGCGTAGAGTATGGGGAAAGATTGCACCTGAAGAATGCACGTCATATTGAGGGGAGGAAGGGTGGGTATTTCTCTCTGAAAGGGAGTGTGGAGATGAAAAATAAAAAGGTATAAAGGCTCTTAGCGATGCCTGGAGTAGTCAGAATTACAAGGAATACTGTCCGGTGTCACCACTGATTCAAAGGAGGAACTTCACACACATAAGGAAAAGAGAAATGGCAGCTTCATTGGTAAGCATATATGTATTATGGAAACTTTGGAAATTCGCTCAGCGTTTATAACTTTGACGGGCTTAATTTCATTTTATAGAACAATAAAAGAAACAAAAAGCACTTACGAGCATTTTTATTGAATACGCTGTCGTCTAATAAATAAATATTTCAGCGAGTCAGCACATCCTATAGCACCATTTTTTTTTCTTCTGTGGGCAAATGAATGGGAAGCTATACTCTTGAGAAAAATATTAATATTTATAAAAACCATCTAATGCTATTTTTCTACCGGAATATCAAGTAATTGTAAAAATATATATTAATTCGTTCACCTACAATAAACTCCTGGAACCTAATCACGCGACAATATCGTCTATTTTTCATAACATTTTAATAGAAGATTTAAGTAGGCACATAGATGGCATTGGCGGAATAGGCAGTCATTCCTCTATCTATTTAAAGATTTTAAGGTAGTTTTCTCTTTAAAGATTTCAGCACTAATTGTTTCGCTGTCTTACTTCTTATAGATCATCCTTGCCATTTGCGCAGCATCCGCTGTGGCAACTGGAGTCCCAGCCGCTAAGTATCCCGCCGGCGTCGACCCACATCTCTGCCCCAATTACCCTTACTGCGACAACGTGGCCCTGGCAACTTACACCACTGGACACCATGGTGCAGTGGCCCCATATGCCGCACCCACCTTCCCCGTTTATGGACGACACAGTGCCCCCGCCCATGGAGCTGGTGACAAGTACCCTGCCGGAGTCGACCCCCACCACTGTCCTAACTACCCGTACTGTGGACCAACGACAGTGCATGGAGTCCTCGGCTATACTGGAACGCATGGAATATCCCATGTGTCAATGGGACAGGGATGGGCCGGCACACCCGTTTGGAAATATGGTGCTCTCCCTACCCGCCATGGTGCTGGTGCCCAATACCCCGCCTCTGTCGACCCCCAGTCTTGCCCAAATTACCCATACTGCCATTGAAATCATATGAGGTTCTCTAATTAAAAGTCATTATTTACATTCCGTCAAGACGTACGTGCCGTGTAACGCACAAAGAATGTTGGCCATTCATCCTCTTTAACATACCTCCCGCCGTGTTATGTGTGTGAAGATTTTGTAAATATTTTCCCCATTGAGCTGAAATAAAGGTTCGATTTTAATATAAATTGTATAATTTCTCCGAAATACCCTTAAAAACTCAATGTCGACCTAAATGATTAAAAAGTTTCTTTTAACCCTTCTGTAAGACCAACCATTTTATGCCGTCTCTAAGATTTGTGTAAGAATCTATACAAATATACCGGTAAGTAATAAGCGATCTTGAGGAATTTTTGATTGAATTTATGATTATGTATTTTAATAACCCCTTACGTATTGTGTCAATGGAATAATTGTGAATTATTACATTTTGATTGAATCGCAAGCAAAAACTATAAAAAATTTAATATTTATGACAATACATTGTTAAGGAAATCAAACATAGAATGGATCTGAACTCGGCCAGCAGGTTCTTCATATACAAAATTGTTCACTTTACTATGAGTAATTAGCATTTACAAATTTCCCACATCATTATTAGAGAACAGCTGATATCATATTGTACTTTCTTATAACGGATCCATCTGCCTACATGCAAACAATTCTGTAAAACCAAGGGTTAAATACACTGTATAAAATAATATTTTCTCATTTTAAACGTGGCAGTAGTTCTCGGATTCGGGTAGTAGAAATCATTCTTACGTTCATGTTGTAAGCATTCATAACGTACGAAGAAGTACACGAGGTTGTTTGCGAAATGAAATATACCGCTTTATAATTTCTATTTTGCCGTAGTATATGTCAAAAATTGCTGTTTATTTTAAAGAAACAAATCAACAGAAGATAGAAACAATCTATCCCTCTAAAAACTATCCTTCATGGGCTCCTGATCCCGCCCCTTAATTATTTTCTTTCAATTGAAATTTACTGGCTATTCTATTAACAGAGATCATTTTGGAGAAGTGCGTATGGTAAAGGAAGGCATATTCATGTAGCGTCGTGAGAGTTTAGAATAACCGCATCAGAATATATCTAAGAGTATAAAAATGCCCTGATAGGAGATTAGATTACCTCCACATCTGTCGGACGTGTGTGTCCACACATGTCACTCAAGCATTGAGACGGAATTTCCATCGCAAACTGGGAAGCATTTTTGGCATGAAACCTGTGCCCTCGGGTTGATTGGCCTTCAATAAAGCCACATTATGAACTCAACCCAAAATATTAAAGCAAAAAAGTTGTAGTTTGGCTATTTTGAAATCCTGAAAATTCGTACATTTAACTCAAGACAGGTTCAAACGGAATTAAGTTGAATTCTTTTTCGCTATATCAGGGCTTTGTTTTGTCCCATAAAAAGATCCCAAGTTGAATGCAATATATTTCTTCTTCAATAGTTTATCAACACCCCTGTTCATTCCCTAGCTTTCTATTTACATAAAAATACCGAAGTCTATCCTTTACTCTATGAAATCTCCAGTTGTTCTTCCATTTTTTACGGCCTACAGCATTACGTTTCCCATTATGTTTCTTCTGAGGTTTCTCAACTATCTTTCCCTTAATTTAAGAGACTTCATTTTCTGTGTCCTTGTTTTACATTAGCTAAATTGGAATTATTCATCAAATTTTTGATGGCCGTAAATAAATTTCTAGGAATATTATTACACGATACTTACAGAAAAATATTTCTCACGATGATGAAATTTATTCGATGGAAAATCTTTGCTGGCGATTTCTCTTCCCGGCTTACCTAAACTGAAATAAACGATAGTTTAATTTAATTTTTAATGCAGGGGTGTTTTCCTCATGCTTAGAAATCTTAATTCACGGAGACTTAAGATAAATTAAGGAATTCTATTAACTGTCAGATACCTCTTATGGATAGCTAGATGTGGATGGGAGATGTTGAAGATATTAAAGATGTTGAAGGGCGTCTGACGTCGTGAGGCTTGAATCAGGCCATGCTATTGCTCCAAATAAGTACTTCTTTTACTATTGAAAACGTAAGCAATTTACTCCTGCTCCAAACCTCATCGTTTGGTGAAATGAATATTTTTATAATTGCTTTTAAATTGCATTCTGTTCTTATTTGTATTTGTACCGAGTACAATATTTCACAAACAGGATGGTAAGGAAATTGATACTATCTTTATAAATATCGATTGGAAACTTCAATGATAGAGTTGTTGATGTTGTTACTTGCTTTAAACAAAACTATTTCAACAAGAGCGAATTGCTTGTCTCACAGGATGGTCCATGGCATAACTCACAGCACGCTATATTTTCTTTACTTAATTTTGAAACAATTTTGAATTTATCCCGCAAGTCGCTCTATATTTTTTTCGACGGTAAGCTCCCAAAATCTTCCAAAAGGTTGAATAGTATCGTATGAAGCAACTATTTTTAAGGGGTTCAATGCTATTGTATTCGTATTGGCGTTGAAATCTGAAAATTGTCAACAAATTAATTAAAAAATTTACTGATATGGTTACTTTCTTTCGGAGAAAATGGATATAGTCGGACTACCTTAAAGCCAAAAGCCTTCGAAACATCTTATTATATTTGATTAAGCCAAAGGTCCAAAGCGAACGGATCCATTATTACTAAAAAAAAAGGCGAAAAAATACACAAATGATAGGCAAAAATATATTTTCGGAAAAGGGTACTTGAATGAGTCAAAAATGTACAATGAAAGGAATGCTGCGGGGTACATCGATGATGTTTTGCCGGCAGCCTAAATATAGGATTATAAGGCATGACTGTATCAAAAATATTATGCGGATTACCCTATTAGGAGGAATTATATTCAATTATTCATGATAAACTGAGTCTCTGATATAAATAATTGTCAACAACTAGTTTACCAACTATATGGAACTTTATTCGTAGATGTGTGGATGTAAGCGCTCGAAGATTTAACCAGTCGGTGTAAAATCACACTGACATTTATAACAATTTTTTTTCTAGTTTTCTTACTGTCCCACTTCTCTAACATCTAAATCTACACAATACCCTAGAAGCCACCGCATGGGCGTGTGTCAGGGGGTGTTAGGTCACCATCCATGAAAAGACGTAATTTTTCGGGAGATGGAGTGGTGACATGTATTACAGGAGTGTATTTAGTGGAGCTGAGTTTTTATTGTGCGCATTAAGAACGAGTTTTTGTACCTATCTGCTCGGCAGTGTATCTTATTTTATCGCATCTGTTAGACCTATAGATGTAGTGAGGAGTCATGATAATATTCTAAACCGAGAAACAAAGAATTTGGTCTCATTTCAAAGAAATCGCCTCCCTCCCTCTTTGTAACATATGGTGTCAAGTATAACTCATCTCTATATGAAATAATTATTCCTGTACAATAAACAAGAAAAACCCTAACTGTGTGAAAAATATTTTTAAAATAAAGCTTAAATATTCCAAAATATATTATAATTCTGCGCTTTTTTGAAAATTCTGTTTTAGCAGCCTGAGCTGTTACTGAGAAATGTCTGGGAAGAAAACACTCGAAAAGGAATTAGTTTTATAATCATCCATTTACTGACTTTTTACAAAAACAATACATCGTTAGACATTTGTTTAACCATAGACTGTTGTTTCATTAATAGGTCAAGGAAACTCTATCATCAAAAAGATAATGTAATGGTGCTCCATATGGCAAAAATAAGAAAAACAGCGTTGCACATATTAATGTCTTCATAAATGCTTGGTATACTGGCTTGAATTCTGCAGATTTTTACTACAATACTAAATGTTTAAAACGACTTTTAATGGCATACTGACAATGAATAATCATGAAATGTAGACATAACTGTCAAAATAGTATTCTTTGTGGGAGAGATCGAATTTATGTTACATCATTTAAACCTGGCAATATATTATTCTTACCCAATAGGGGATGAATGTTTGCATGATATGAACATTCATGTATTGACATATATACTAATAGACGGCACAATTTCAACAGCAGATTCAACACTGACCATTAACACTATTGGCCAGAAAATCATGTCACTTCAACATATGTAACCTATTGGAATGCCAAGTTCAAAAACCTGGGTAAGCAACGGAAATGTGTAACCCGCGTCTACCATGTAAAACAGCAAGTCTGAATTAAGCAAGATTTTCTAATTGGAGAAAGTGTACATTTAAGCTATTTAGAAGCTTATTTTTATTTAGCTAGAAACTCTCCATGCATTGGAACTGCATAACGCGCGAGGTATAGTCATCGTTATTTTTCATTTCGCTAAAGAAAGCGAAAACCTGGTCGCCACACATAATACTGCGTCTGGTGGTTTCAGTAAAAAGTTTTAACTAATGGAGAGTTTTGATAGAGCAGTGTATTAAAACGTTACTCTTTGATAGCGGTTAACGTTTTACCTAGCCATAATGACAATGTGAAAGAAAGAACCGTGATCCCACACCCAGGATGCGAATCACGACGCGGGGAAGGAAAATAGAATGTGTTACTTAACCGAGTGTCGGATTGTCGGGAGTGGGGAAGTGATTTGAGAGAAATTCAGCGGAGTATAAAAGGTTGAAACAGACCTCAGTTGAATCATTATCACCCCCAATTCTCAGCCGACGCTCCACCTTCTCGTAAAACCTGCTAAAACGGGAAAAATTGGAGAAAATGACTTCTCAATTGGTATGTGATTCAGTTAGAGACTTGGCTGTAGACTGCAGCGACTATTGTAACTTCCTGCGAAAATTTCCATTAATGAAACACGTCACAGTAACAATTTCATTTATTTAAAAAATCAGAGAAAACTGAGTAATAACTTCATCTATTTGTGTCATTAATAGATTTAAAAACTTCATAATTATTTTTTCTAAGATTTACACTAGTTTAATTAGTAAATAACATTATGTTCCCATACCGTAGGGACTAATGACCAAGTCGATGAAAGCATTTCGATGATAAACTGATAACATAGTCAGACAATACTATCTGCAGTAGTCTAAAGGCAATAGATATCACTGTTAATTTTTCTTGCTGATAAAAAGATGTTGCAAATCACTTTCATTATTTTGGTAGCATTAAAATTTCTAAAACCATTGTTGGTAGAGGAAAGTCAACCAGGTATAGGTGCATTGCTGATCATAAAGGAAAAATGACACTTTTGTATGGATATAATTTCGTAGTGCTCATTTGGAATCCATTGCCATAGCTATAACTATATTTCAGCTAAATACTAATGTTTTATTTTCTGCAGATTGTCCTTGCCCTTTGCGTGGCAGCCGTTGTAGCAACTGGTGTCCCAGCCGCCAAGTATCCCGCCGGAGTCAGTCCCCACTCCTGTCCCAACTACCCGCACTGTGATAACGTTGTCGTAGCTGCACACACTGCCGCACTCCAAGTTGCCGTGGCTCCTTACGCCGCACCCGCTTACTCCGCATACGGACACCACGGTGCCGCCGTCCATGGAGCTGGTGCCAAGTACCCCGCCGGGGTTGGCCCTGACTTCTGCCCCAACTACCCCTACTGCGGACCCACTCCATTCCACGGAATCCACGGATTCCCCGGATACGGAGTCCACAGACTCGCCGGAGCTCACGGATATGCTGGTGCTTACGCCGCTCCCGTTTATGGATATGGCCTCCACGCCGGACAACATGGGGCTGGTGCAAGATATCCAGCCGCTGTGGACCCGCACTCCTGCCCCAACTACCCATACTGTCACCACTGAATTTTAATTTTCTGGGATGTGCTTCATGCAGGGAAAGAAACACTTCTTACCACACTCCTGATGCACTTTTTGCTCAATCTAAATTCTACTCTTAAATTTTTGCCTGTTCAAAAGTTCACTTCTGACTGAAGAGGAGAAAATTGGTACGAGTCCATCTAATGCATGGGTCAATCCGTCGTCACTTCCATAAAATTCAACATATGAATCCTTTATCTAAATCAGTATTTTCAATATTTACATCATAAAAGTTAAATGCTACATGTAAATAAAGAGTATTTACCTAAAGCATGATTATTTATTTATAAAACCAAGTATTGTGTACAAGAAATTTAATTATGTAAACCGAAGAAATTCGCTGTCTCAGGAGTTGACGTATGTGTATACAATTGGGATACAAGCCATCCGCAGAATGATTCCATTCCAAGAGAAGGCCATCTAAAATCCACGTTTTGGTATTTTCTCTAAGACCAGTTTTGTAGTTTCAATTGTACATGAATTAATTCTGCATAAAATAAGGACATTTATGAAAACAATCTCATCAATTTAAAACGAAGAATTGTTCGCAATAAATGCTACCATTTAGGTTTTATTTGATTGGATATGTCACATTTGGCATTGATATCAAAGTAAACTTAGAAATGTTCACACAAACTTTTCAAAGGAACGCATGCATGGTTAATGCTGTTATTGACATTCAATCTGGGGGCTAATCAAAAGTGATTATTTTATTCCTTAAAATGGGATGAATTTTATGAAGATCGTAAAGTAATACACAAATTGTTAAATTGAAAAAATTATCGAACTTGTTTGAGTTCAAAGATTATCATAACAAATCTAATTTTGATTTGTGTTACATTATACTGCTGAGATCTCCGCCGGGAGAAATGTAAAACTTAATACCCTTCGTTCCGTTTTTCCTACGTTGCGCTAATGCTGAAGACAAGTTTCTTAACTCTCTTTTCTACCTTAACTCTACCATTAATGGTACATCTATCTACTTATACCAAAAGATACCTTAAATAAGCTCAAAGATCAGTGGTTCCCCACTTTGTTTGCTCGATTCTTCTATACTTCCAACGGGCAGAAACTGCTCTTCCAATTATATATCAGGGCTCAAATTTTAACTAAATTCGTAAAAATAATAATATTATGCTTGCTCTACAATTGATTTGTCTAAATAAAAACTTTTAACCTATTTAGATGTCATTGAATATGAGAAAACTGACTACTGGTTTATGAAGTATATGTAACATTAAAGTTTTCCTAATACAGGTCCAAACTTACATCAAATCTTCCTTAAACTTTTCCATGGAGGAGTGGTTTCCCAAATATTTGAGAACTACAACCATTGATTTATGTTCATAAATCAGATACATGTTACTCAAGGTAGGGACACATTCATGTGTAGGAAAAAAGGGGAAACCTCCCCCAAGAGGTCAGGTGAACAGAAAAAAGGGATTTGGTAGCACACTTCATTGTACCAGCAAGTTATTATAGCATTAACAGGCATGAATAAAAAGAAAAACCAGCTGCTTCCTCACCCCATAAAAATAATGCAGTTCTGAATACAAGGCAAATTCCGGTCATTTAGTATTCATCAGCCTCCCCTTTGCGTTAAAAGTTTTTTTGTTTGGAACATTGTTGAATCGTTTCTTGAAATTAAAAAAATATCACTTCATCCTACTTTTTTGCCTCACCTGACATTAGTGTATAATGATGGAAGAACGTAGTCGGTACTTAGCTGGAAATTCCCTGCCGGAGGTCGTTATGACTGTCCGCAAGAAGTTGCGATAGCGGCAAGAAGTTTCGATGGTCCAGTAAAGTCGTAGTATTACTAACAACAATGTATCCGAGAACCATGCATAAATGTAATGTATACGATATATCCAGTAATTCCCTTGGTATGTCTGTTTCTTTTTTTTTTAAATTCTGGCGTAACTTTGGCAATTTTTCAGTCTTGGGGTACTAGGGTGGTCCAAAAATAGGCAGTGTTTTCATATATTTCACGCCGCCCCCTATTCGATGACATATAACTAGAAAACTATTTTTGCAAAATATCAGGTCAAAGCGACCAGTAGAAGCCGTACTCTAGGCATTTTAAGTTTTGACATTAACGCCCTTCAAATCCCATAAGGTAGGTGACACGAATGAGAAATTTTTTTTCCTCTTCCTCGTAGGCACGTGTTATGATATGGGAATCGGTGGTATACTCACAAAGATAGTTATTTATGTTTACTTGACTGAAAAATTAAAAAAAATTGTCCATTATGGATGCTTCCTTTTTTTATTTTTTGCCATTTATAAGGTTGAGGTTCTCCCTTTCACACTCATTTTGTATAAACCCCAATGGGGTACCTTGCCTTCGGATAATGATTTACTATACATAATATCAAAAGAATTGCTTGATATGTGGCACTAGATACGTGTGTACGCGTGTAACGACTTCCATCTGGACCTAGGGATTTGTTACTTTTAGTCTAACAGAGTTGTTCAGTTATTCAAACAAGATAAATAATTTTGTAGCCATAGGCTCATTGATGGCAAGAATGTTAGAATTATGCACTGTAGCCTTCTTGTATACTTAATACAGTTTCGAAGTGGTTGCTAAAAAGCTGGCTTGGCCGTTTTCCACTCTTGGGGTACATTTCCTATGGATAATGATTCGCTATGTATGATTTCATGGGAGTTGTGCGATATGGGGCCAAGTTCTCGAGAACGAATTTAGGTGTTACTTCAGGACCTTTATTCTTAGTCGAACGCGATTGTTTAGTAATTCAACCACTATAAATCACGCTAGCCATAGGCTCATGGTGGCAGGAATATTATAATTATGTACTTTATCATTCTTATATACACTCTATACACTTTTGAGGTGGTCGCAAAATATTTGGCTTTGTCGATACTTTAGGCGACTACTTAGCCATTTTGTTCCATTTAACTCCATACCGTTGAAGATTTGCCCTGCAGCTCTCCCGAATAAGACAAGAATGACTTACAGTTTTATTTTTTTTAGTTTTGTAGAGTGGCACGCACGGGTTATTTTCTTTGCATTAGTGCGTTTTGGCAAATAGATTTATCTCGCCGCAAGTTCCGTCTATTTGTTACCTAACTTTAAAGAACGGGCGGAGCTGAAAAAATGAGCTCATTAGTAATCATGCAAATTTCCAAAAAAAATGTAATTTTACATCTACAAATGAGCTTGCAAGCCACCTCAAAGGTGTTTGGCCAACAGGGAGTGAGTTATCGCCAAGATGCACTATAATGTACTTTATTTTTTCTTTCACTAACATTAACTACACAATAGGTATCTTGCCAATGCTGTAGAAGCTATTGAATAATGCATTTAAATAATTCAGCTACGAAAATGAGATACAAATGTCAAATAGGGGTCTCGCTAAACGTGATCCTAGTACTTCGTGGCAGATAAAAAAACATGCGTTAGGGAGAAATTCAACTTAACAGCTACAATACCTGTCGACTAACCTACTTCAAAATACTTTGGCAGCGATTATGATATCTCATGAATCGCGGGAAAACAACACTTAAATATTTTGGCCTATGGTCGAATAAAATTGCCGCCTCCATCCTCTCTCCATCGAGGATCCATCAGAATGGAAGCTGTTTTTATATATAGATATGGATGGAGTAAATGAATAACGGGCGAATTTAAAGACAATTGAACCATACCAAAATATATATCAGTGATGGGTTTGGATACAATGGTGTACACTCGGAGACACGGCTACAAATGACACCGGAAGAAGTCAGTATATATTGCTTTTCACTCAAAACTCAAATACTAACTGCTAGTTCATTCATTTTTCGATCACCCACCGCATAAGAGACAAATACTACAAGCAAAACATTTCAGCCACCCATTTAGGAACCGATGGTCACCTTGTAGACAAGTAACATTAGTGCTGTTAAGAATCCGTCGATAGATAGGCAAGGGATGCATTGTTTCTAAAACAAAGCCAGGTTGCATAGAAACCTGAGGTTGCTAAAATTAAAGACAATATGTTTTGTAAGTATAATTTATCCATTAAATTGACTTGGACATATATCTCAAACTGAGATAATATGTTCGAGTTCCTCTGCAAATGTTCTTTCTTTAAAGGAACTCAGGCCTTGCTCCAGTGGGTACACAGCATCGTACCAGTTTCGTGACAACATGAGTCCCGTAAGTTCCAGTCAAGATAAATGAATGAGTAACTGAAATAGTAGTCACCCTATATTGTTACATTGCCAATTTATTTACACTCTGGATATGAAATGAAAATCTATCAACAAATGTCACCTGCGGGAAAAAACGTAGGAAAATGATGAGATGTATAATTTGGTAAATAAATTATTCGCTTTTTAGAATGATTTTCAAAAAATACCAATTTATGGTACTAAAAACATTTTACTGCCTACAATGTACACAACACGAGACGTTGTGTTCTCCTTTGCAATAAAATACTGTATTACTTGCAAATTAGAGCGGCAGGATATATGTCGTATACCTTCCTTTTTTACTCGCCAGATATTGACAATACTAACAAAAACGCTCTCTTAAAATAATGCACAGCTTCAATGTCAACGAGCAAAAGTGGCAAAAATATCGTAGCAAATGATAAACACAACAGTTCAAAAATGTTGATAGGTGGTTTTGAATGGACTCTAGGTGTGCTCCCTATTAAGTTAATTTCTAAAAAATACTCGATGACATTGCATTGAAATTGATATATCTCCCAATCTGAGCGATCGCTAAAGTAATAGCAAGAAAAAATAGGAAGTGACCCGCAGAGAACGAGAATCCATGCAGCGTTATTGAGTTCAGATTACTTCGCTAAGACTGCCTAATGAAATGAGATGTTATTTCTATGAGAGAAGAATGACTTCGCTTAGTACAAGGGCAATTGAGACATTGGTGAGACGGAATTTGGGAGAGGGGGAGTGATGTTAACTGACGCAGAGTAATTAGCGAAGAATATGGTGAAATATTGCACCTGAAGAATGCCCGTCTTATCGAGGGGAGGATGGGTGGGTATTTCTCACCTAATGGGTGTGTGAAGGGGAAAAATGAAAAGGTATAAAGGCTCTTAGCGATGCCTGGAGTAGTCAGAATCACAAGGAGTACTGTTCGGTGCAACCACCTAAAACCACATAAAAACCACATAAAAGGGAAGAACTTCAAGCACAGAAGAATAAGAGAAATGGCAGCTTCATTGGTAAGCATATAATAATAATGGAAACATTTGAAATTCGCTTTGAGTTTAAACTTTGACACGTATAATTTAATTTAATAAAGTGATAAAAGAAAAATACACTAGCGAGAATTCGTTAATGAATATACGATCGTAGAAAAAAACAAATAATTCAGCGAGTCAGGAAATCCTATCGCAACATTTCGTTAACCTTAGTGGCAAAGTGAATGAAAAACTATACCCTCGTGAAAAAATTATATTTATAAAAAAAAAACAACTAATCACATTTTTCTTACGGAATATTAAGTAAAAATTAAAAAAAATTGATGAATGTGCCTACAATAAATTGGAACAAAATCAGGCGGCCATTTTTCATTAAATTATTTTTCTATAAATTTAGTTAGCAAACACAAGAAGAAACATAGATGGTATTATCGGAGTAGACAGTCCTGTAATTTTATCTTTTAAGATTTCTGCATTAATTGTTACGCTGCCTTACTACTTATAGATCATCCTTGCCATTTGCGCAGCATCCGCTGTGGCAACTGGTGTCCCAGCCGCTAAGTATCCCGCCGGCGTCGACCCACATCTCTGCCCCAATTACCCTTACTGCGACAACTTGGCCCTGGCAACTCACACCACTGGACACCATGGTGCAGTGGCCCCATATGCCGCACCCACCTTCGCCGTTTATGGACAACACAGTGCCACCGCCCATGGAGCTGGTGACAAGTACCCTGCCGGAGTCGACCCCCACCACTGTCCTAACTACCCGTACTGTGGACCAACGACAGTGCACGGAGTCCTCGGCTATTCTGGAACGCATGGAGTATCCCATGTAATGAGACAGGGATGGGCCGGCACACCCATTTGGAAATATGGTTCTCTCCCCACCCACCATGGTGCTGGTGCCCAATACCCCGCCTCTGTCGACCCCCAGTCTTGCCCAAATTACCCATACTGCCATTGAAAAGCCATAAGGAAGGGGACGTGCTGTATTATGCACAAAGAATGTTGGCCCTCCATCACATCGAAATACCTCCCGACATTTTATGTGTGTGCATGCATTTTGTAAATATTTTTTCAATAACCTGAAATAAAGGTGCTATTCAATGAAAAATGTATAATATTTCCGGAATCTCCTAAAATATACTATTTCAGCCATAATATTTAAGATGGTTCTTTCAAAATTGACTGTCACAGCTAACACTTCAATAATATGGAGTATATAAAGTTGTACTAGGAATCAAAACCAATGTACCAGCTATTAATAAGCAAACTTGAGGATTTTTGATTGAATTTCAGATTAAGCTTTGGAGTTACTCCATGTATATTGCGTTAATGGAGTACTTGTAAAATAACACCTTTAGATTGAACCAGAAACATATATTACGGAAAACCTTTTGTTAATGTCAACACAGTGCGAAGTAGTAAAAGTATATGTTGGATCTCAACTCCACAACCAGGTTCTTCATGAACCAAGTGACTAGCATGATCAAATCTCCAACAAAATACTTTGAGAACAGCTGATATCAGATTGTACTACCTAATACGTTTCCATTTGCTTTCACGAAAACAATTTCTTTAGAAACAAGGGTATAATAAACTGTATAAAGTGATATTTCTAATTTTAAACGTGGAAATAGTTCTCGAATTCGTTGTGTTAAAATTACGCACTCGGTCATGTTTTATGCTTGCATGACATACGAACAAGTACATGAGACTGTTTATGAAATGTAATACCCCGCTTCGTAATCTATGGTTTCCTTTGAGCGATTTCAAACATTTCCGTTATTTCAAAGCAGCAAATCGATAAAACAAATAAAACATCTTTTAGTGCTGTCCTGGCGAATAATATGAGTGAAATTCATTCGGGATTCATTTAACTTTCTCTCTAAAAAAATGATCTTTTTGTGCTCCTGATTCCGCCCCTATACTATTTTCTCTTTCCATTACAATTAATTGGTTATTCAAAATGCTGAAACTATTTGGGAGAAGTTTGTATGATAAGGGAAGGATCAATTATGGAGCGCCGAGAGAGGGGAGAATAACAGAATCTGCAATTATCAAATCAGCAGCATCAAAAATCCCTGAGGAGGTTAGAGTACCTCTTCATCCATCGAACGGAGTCATACACTAAAAGTGTCCACACGTGTCACTCAAGCATTGGATCAGAATTCCCACTCAAACCTTGGCGGAATTGTTGGTAAATAATAAAGCCGACTTCATAACTAAATCCACAATTTCAAGCATAGAAATTGTATTTTTTGAAGAAATTGCCATGAGAAAAATTCGGCCTGGACCGGGAATCGAACCACGGACCTTTGGTTTGCCGGACCAATGCGCAGACCACTACGCTATCCAGGCTTCCTAACCTTTTCCAGGCCTTTAGATCTTAAGCCATAAGCCTTTAGAAGTTGTAGATTGACCATTTTTGAATTCTGAAATTCCGCACATTTAACTCAAGAGAAATTCTAACATAATTATTTTGAAGTCGTTTCAGCTAGAAGAGAGCTTTTTCTATTCCCAATAAATGGTCCAAAGTTCCAGTTATTGTATTTCATCGCCAGTAGTTTTACCAGCAGCCCTGTACATCATCTATATTTTTCTTAACTTAAAAAAATACCGAAGTCTTTCTACTTTCCAGTGAAATCTCCAGGTATTCTCACTTTTACCACGGCAAGCAGCATTTCGTTTCCCATTATTTTTTCCCATTATACCATCCAGATTGACGACGTCTCTCAACTATAAAGTCTGTAATTAAATAAACTTTATTTTTCTTCGTCCTTGTTCAATATTAGTGAAAATGGAATAATTCATCAACGTTAAGAGGGCAACCACGGCAAGCAGCATTTCGTTTCCCATTATTTTTTCCCATTATACCATCCAGATTGACGACGTCTCTCAACTATAAAGTCTGTAATTAAATAAACTTTATTTTTCTTCGTCCTTGTTCAATATTAGTGAAAATGGAATAATTCATCAACGTTAAGAGGGCCGCAAAACATTTTTATGCACGACAACTTTTAAAAAAAATGTTTCTCACAATAAACAGAAATATTTACTGGAGCATCATTGTAGGCAATATTCTCTCCCCGGCTCACGTAAACTGAGATAAGTGAGAGTTTCATTAAAACTTTTAATACAGGTGTCTATTCCTCAGACCTAAAAGTCTAAATACTCGGAGCCTTAAGATAAATTAAGGCATCATGGGATATTTTACATACCTTTCTCTGGTCTTTCTTTCATAGGATATCTTTGTGGATTGAAGATATTGGAGAGGGTACCTGATACCGTGAGGCTCGAAATCGGCTACGGAGTAATAATTATAGTAACACAAAAAAGCATTTTTTATTAGTGGAAACATTAGAAGACAACCCCTGCTGGCTACGTCATCGTATTGTAAAATGAATATTTTATTCAAATGCCATTAAATCGGCCTTATGTTCGAACTCTCACGTAGCACTCCACCATGGTAAAATTCCTTCTTGACCACTTTAGCATAGAACGGTACTTTTTACGAAAAGGATGATTAGGAAATGGAAACTATCTTTACAAATATCTTTTGGAAGTTTCAAGGATGGGGGTGTCGAAAAGAGCGGTTACGGCTTGACTCACAGCATGTTCATTTTTCTAGAAAATTTTTTATCGCAATTTTCAATTTTTCCCGCAATTCGCTTTGTATTAATTTGAAAGTGATATAATTATAATAAATTTGTAATATTCCACACTGTTTTATTATTAGTAAACAAGCCTGACCGGTTTCAATGCATACAAATCAGCATCAGAGGCAAAATACATTGTACAGAGGTGGTGGCTTGATATATATACAGGGCACCACACGGGGAAGGAAGTAAGGAGGAGGTTAAGGAGGGAGGGGAGGACATTAGTAGAGAGGCGGGGGTTAAAGCGAGGACAACACGCTATATATCAAAACACCACCTCTGTACGCTGTATTTTGCCTCTGATGATGATGTGTATACATTGAAATCGGTCAGGCTTGTTTACTAATAATAAAGCAGTGTGGAATAATATTAAGTTATTGTTATTATATCATGTCGAAATTATATCATGTCGAAATTACATCAAGTCAACTCTTCAACTGTCTTGAATATTATTTTAAGTAACCACCCAATATGTTTCAAAAAGGCGTATTGTGTTGTCGGAAGCAATTGCTATTTTAAAGAGATTTAATACTTTTTACAAGACTTTTTTCTAACTTCCACAATATGGATATAATTCACTTGTTGTCAGACTACCTGAAAGCCAAAAGCCTGCAGAAAATCTTGTCTTATTTAAACAAAACAATGCAAGAGAATGGAACCTTTACTACTAAAAACAGCGGAAAAGTACATTAATAAAAAGATAATATGTCCAAAATATTTTTACGACATCAGGTACTTGAATGAATCACAAACGTACCATGAAAGGAAAGCTGCAGGGTATATCGAGGATTTTCAGCTGGTAGCCTAAAACTTGGGTTCTATGGCTCGTATGTACCTAATATACCATGTGGATTGACCGTCTTTGGTTTAAATAATTTTCTATGACCAGTTTTCCTACTATACGGAATTTAATCATATATATGTAGTTGGGAGCACTCAAAGATTTCACCAGTCAGCGTAAAAACACATTCACATCTTGAACAGTTATCTTTCTAACTATCTTTCCTTCCCACTTATTAAAGTAAAGAATGATGTTATGTATCATTTATTTATTGAAAAATCAGGTATTCCTGTGTTATATTTTTATAACTCTACGTATGCAAGATCATATATTTATTCAACTTACAATAGAATTGAATGTAGTGTTAGTTTATCGCAAGAGATACATAAAGTAGTAGTAAATTGAAAGTAACTGATGTATAACCTTTAGAGATGGCAGAAAGAAAGGAAATGAAATGATCGTTCTTGTATTTATTATCATTTTGTGTTATACTCACAGTCGCAATAACTATTCCTAAATATTCCGAAATTTATTAACATTCAGCTCTTTTTTGAATTTTGGTTTTAGCAATCTGAGCTGTTATTGGGGATTGTCTATGAGGAAAACTCTCGAAATGATTCGATCGAAAAATCTATCGTCTACAGACCTTTTGCTACTTTGATGAATCGCTAGACATTGTACATGCATCATAAATAGGTCAAATAAGCACTATCAAAAAACGAGAATGTAGTGGAACTACATATGTCAAATAAATGAGGACAGCGTTTCAAATATTAATTCCTTTTTTAATTGCTTGAGGTATGAGGTTTATTTCAGCATATGTTTACCAAATTACTGAATTTTTACGCTTCTTCAAGGAATACTGGCAATTATCATATAACGTAGACTTAACTGTAAAATAAGTACTGAAAAATAGGACTGATCAAATTTATCGGTTAGCTACATCCAAATTACACATTATACTCTTCTAGCCCGAAATGGATATGAACTTTTTTATATGAACTGTGGTGCACTAAATTACACTCATAGACCGGCATAATTTCAACAGTAGATTCAACATCTATTAACAAACATTGAATCTGATAATACCACCGACCGTTAACACGATTTTCCAGAAAATCAATATGACTCCAACTCAAGTAGCCAATTGGAACGCCAAGTTCGAAAACTGCCAAGACACGAGTAATCCGTATGTTTGATTTAACACTTTCCCGGCGATATAACATTAGTGTACATCTCTCGGTCTCGCCACCGAGTAAGATAGTTATAGGCAGCCGACGTTTCGGGTTCCGACTCGTTACCCATGCATGTATAGCCTGTATATGTAGCCTTGAGAATGGGTAACGAGTCGGAACCCGAAACGTCGGCTGCCTATGACAATCTTACCCGGTGGCGAGCCTGAGAAATGTACACTTACGTGTAATCCGCTTCAACAATGTGAAACAGTTAGTGATAGTCAGAGTCTAATTAGTGATATTTTCACCTTGCAGGAAGTAAACTTTACCGAAGAGATCACATTTTGTATGATATTCTTCATATGTTGCATCCCCATTACGTGTAAGGCAGAGATATCGTAAACTTTACCGAAGAGATCACATTTTGTATGATATTCTTCATATGTTGCATCCCCATTACGTGTAAGGCAGAGATATCGTTAATTTTCATTCGTTTCGTTCATAGCGCTCATGAGAGAGAAAATGTGGTCGTTACTCTTAATATTGCATTTGTTGGTTTCAGGAACAAGTTTCAATTAATGGAGAGTTTGGATAGGACAGTATATTTAAAGGTTGCTCTTCGAAGGAGAAGTTTACGTTTTTTTTAGCAATGAATACAGTGTGAAAGAAAGAACCGTTATTCCACACCCAGGATGCGAATTACGATACGCGGAAAGGGAATTGGAATGTGTTACTTAACTGGGTGTCGGTTCGTTGGGAGCGGAGAAGTGTTTTGAGAGAAATCCAACGGAGTATAAAAGGTTGAATCAGAGCTCAGTGGAATCATTATCGCGCTATTTCTCGGCTGAAGCTCCACCTCCTCGTAATACTTGCTAAAACGGAAAAAAATTTGAGGAAAATGACTGCTAAATTGGTGAGTATGTGATCCTGTTAGGGATTTGGCTGTGGACTGCATCGACTATAGAAACCCTCGAAAATTGCGAGTTGAGAAAGCCCTCGAAAAGTGCGAATATTTCCATTAGCGAAAAGCACACAAGTAAAATACAAACTATTTTTACATTTTCAGAGATAACTAATCAGTAGCTTCAACTATTCGTTTGTCATTGATGAAATAAAAAACTAAATTACTTTTTCTAATTTTTTTATAATTTGAATTTATAAATTATAAACGATGATTCCAGGAACGTTTTAATCACCTTTTACCTTTGTGGTATATTTAACATTTCTGAAGGCATTGTAGGAAGAAGAAAATCAACTCGTTAGAAGTGCGTTGCTCATCTAAATGGAAAAAATACACTTTCATAAGGCAAAACTTGTTGGTGCTCATTCATCATCCATTACCATAATTATACCTTTAATTCAAATAAATCCTAATGTTTTATTTATCTGCAGATCATCATCACCCTCTGCGTGGGAGTCGCTATGGCAACTGGCATCCCAGCAGCCAAGTACCCAGCTGGAGTCAGCCCACACTCCTGCCCCAACTACCCGCACTGCGACAACGTTGTCGTAGCTGCTCACACTGCCGCACTCCAAGTTGCCGTGGCTCCTTACGCTGCACCCGCCTACTCCTCTTACGGACACCATGGAGCCACTGTCTACGGAGCTGGTGCTAAATATCCTGCCGGTGTAGACCCACATCACTGCCCCAACTACCCCTACTGCGGACCAACCCCCGTCCACGGGCCATACGGTTTTGCCGGATACGGAATCCACGGATTTTCCGGAGATCACGGGCTGTTTGGTGCTTACACCGCACCCGTGTATGGATATGGACTCTACGCTGGACACCACGGTGCTGGTGCCCGCTACCCAGCCGCTGTCGATCCACACTCCTGCCCCAATTACCCATACTGCAAGAATTAAATGTGATCGCCCTAGTTCAAAATAGTTCTAGCTTTCGATAGTAAATGTATTTTTGCTACAGATTTCTGCCAAAAATATTATATCATAATAAAGAAATAATAAATCATTCAGAACTTTTCTTGATCATGTGAGTGTAGATGACCATGTGAGCATAGGTTAGTCAAATAATGGTTAAATTAGAGTTTTTTCACAGGTCTAGGAGAAACCAGTGGGCTGTTAATTTATTTCATGGTAAAATGTGGTTGTCCTTAACGCACCAAAGATGCGTTGATTTGCGGTGATCCGTTAGTGATGATATTTCGTTTTTTTAAAATTTAATTAGCACTCAAGAAAAACTTAATCTTAGGTTGAGTATTTGAATTTCTCCTTATTCGAATCCCTATCTAAGAATTTTGCTTACGAATCTTTGCTTACGAATTTTGCTTACGAATCGAATAAACAAGTAACGGCTTTTCCGTTTTTATAACAAAGAAAGTTTTGAGGAAAAGTAATTTTTTCTCAGGATATTTAATTTTTTTAATGCGACCGATCTCATTGCTGTGCATTATTGCCAAAGGTAGGAGTTTAGATTACACTGCGGTAAAATATTATAATGAAGGTACCGTAAAAATACAGGAAAAAAATTAAAAGAATGTAAGCACTAGAAATGGATTAGATCAAAATGAACAGAATCCAATAGATCAACTATATTTTTATCAACCCATCATATCTTTGAATCTTATTCTGTGTTCTCTAAATACTGAATTTACTTCCCCTATAATATTCATATTTGTTTTACACGTCTTTAAACCCATGAGAACATCAACGTTTTCCTTGTGGTTCAAATGTCATTAATAAGTTTTAAAGTGGAATAAAAATGAGCAGCAAATTTTAATTTGAGGATTTTTTTTGTTTCCGTCAGATTTAAACCATTTCCTTGGAAGCTAGAACGTAGGAGCCGCTAAGAGACCACGGAAAATCACACTTTTGACGCGATTTTTAATTTCGTAACGACTGCAGAATGCTTCTGGCTAAATGTTTGCGTTGCATTAATTGGTAACTATAGCAGTACAATTTCATTTTCATGAGACAAGAAAATATTTCAAATAACCACCCTACCACTTTGCTTTGTAGATTCCTCCTGAAACACCCATTATGTATCAAGCGTATCGAAGATTACCTTCCTACCGCCTTATATTTTAATATCTATAACGCATATCAACAACAAAGTAGTAGAACAGTCGAGTATGATTATGCACAATTCTTCATAAAAAGTCCGAGTATCACGATTGGAACAATTAGTTGTCTATGGTTTAGCTTGAATTGTGTAATAAGTAAAACAGTCAATTACCTTGAAACATAACATTTGTAGAATAGGTATTTAAATATAAGCAAATTATAAGTATTCACGAGAACGACTATGCGGCTATTAAGTTGAATTATTTTTCTAAAATAGGTGCTTATTGATGTGAATATTTAAATTAATCCGACCACTTTGCGGCATTTAATGAGTATAAACCCCGTTTGGGGTACGTTAGGTGTATGAAGTTCACTGTGAAAAGTACCTGTTTTTTTACTCTTATTTTTTCATGAATAGGTGTTGAGAAGGTGTAAATTTTTAATCAAATTGGTATTTTACGATACTTAGGAAAATGTAATGCATAATTTGATGTTTGCATAGTGTGAATGCTGGTGTGCGTATACAGTCTGATTGGCATTTCTTGCCGCCTGTCATGGGAGGTACCCTGAAAACGGTGATTACCCCCCTTTAATCTCATTTTCAAATTCCGAGACGAAATATCTCCATGACTGTGAACTAGTGAGCATACTGAAAATAAAATGTTTTGTATGAAAACCAATTAGGTTAAGGACAAATTTCTTGATCAAATTTCCTCTTATTCTATTTGTCATAAAAAGGCGTATTAATCATTGATGATCTGATTTGAGATAAACTCATTTAGTAATTTGAACTCGAAAGCTCATATTGAGCAATGTCTGAGAAGAAAATGCTCGAAAAGAAATAGGTCGAATAATCAATCATTTGCTGACCTTTCGTTACAATGATTCCTCGTCAAACTTTTTTAGTCATAAACTGTTGTATCACTAATAGATCAAATAGGTACTATATAGAGAAGTAGAACGTAATAGTGCAACAATTGAAAATAAATAAGGAAAGTGTTTCTAATATGAATTCCTTCATAATTGCTTGAGATATTAGCTACATTACAGCATATTTTTGCAAAATGATGAATATTTAACATGTTTTTTCAAGGGATATTGGAAATTATTAATCATGTAAGGTATATGTAATTGTCAAATTAGTACTGTTCGCTGTAGAGGTCAAATTTACCTGTGGGCTTCATTCAAACCACGCAATATATTCTTCATACCTAATAGACGATGAATTTTTTCATGATAAGAACTTCGGTGTAATAAAATATACTCATAGATCAGCATACTTTCAACAGCATTTTCAACATCCATAAACAAACACTGAGTCTGATAATACCACTGACCATCAGCATGTTTTCACAGAAAATCAATGTGAATTAACACATGCCTAGTTAGAAAGCTGCCTATTTACAGTTACGTATAAATCACTTCAAATAAGTGAAACATAAATTCTAATTATACCGATATTTTCATCTTGCAAGAAGTGTAATTTTAGCTATGAGATTGCATTTTCTGTGTTTTGATAGGCATGCATGGTTCACCATAACGCGCGAGTTAGCGTTATCGTTATTTTCATAGCCTTTATGAGAGCAAAAATAGGTCTTGTGCATTGTATTGCGTCTGAAGATTTCAATAACAAGTTTTAACTGATAGAAAATTTTGATAGGACACTGGATTCATACGCTGCACTTCGAGAGCAGTTCCTTAGCAATAAAAACAATGTGAAAGAAAGAAGCGTGATCCGACACCCAGACAGCGAATTACGACGCGAAGAAAGGGAAATGGAATGTGTTACTTAACCAAGTGTCGGATTGTCGGGAGTGGGTATGTGATTTGAGAGAAATTCAGCGGAGTATAAAAGGTTGAATCAGAGCTCAGTGGATTCATTATCACCGCCATTTCTCAGCCGACGCTCCACCTCCTCGTAAAGGTTGCTAAAACGGAAAAACTGGGGAAAATGACTGCTCAATTGGTGAGTATGTGATCCTGTTAGAGACACAGCTGTGGACTACTGCGACTATTACAACTTTCCTACGAATATTACCATTAATGAAACACGTCCAAGCAAAAATTTGCCTATTTAATAATACTCAGAGAAAACTGAACAGTACCTTCAACAATATTTACAATATAAGTAAAATAAAAAACGTCATAATTATTTTTTCTTAGGGTTTTACTATTTTAATTATAAAATTACAAATTATTTTCCTAGAATGTAGTGACAAATTTCTAAGATGATTGAAATATTTACATGGGAAACTCATAGCGTTGCCAGAAAATCTTAATCGCAGTGGTAACATTAGATATCACTCTTAATTTTTCTTGCTGATAACAACATATTTTAAATCACCTTTCACCTTTTGGATACCAATAAAACTTCTCGAAGCATTTTAGGAAGAAGAAAATCTCCACCTTAGAGGTGCATTGCCAATGTAAATGAAAAAATTACACTTTTTTTGAAAGAATTGGGTATAATTGCTCTTTTAAAATCCATTGTCATAGTTGTACCTTTAATAAAAATATATCCAAACGTTTTATTTTTCTGCAGATCATCCTCACCCTTTGCGTGGCAGCCGTTATAGCAACTGGCATCCCAGCAGCCAAGTATCCCGCCGGAGTCAGCCCCCACTCCTGTCCCAATTACCCGCACTGTGACAACGTTGTCGTTGCCGCTCACACTGCCGCACTCCAAGTAGCCGTGGCTCCTTACGCCGCACCCGCCTACTCCGCATACGGACACCATGGAGCCGTCGTCCACGGAGCTGGAGCCAAATATCCCGCCGGAGTAGACCCGCATGACTGCCCCAACTACCCCTATTGCGGGCCAACCCCCGTCCACGGAGTCTACGGTATTGCCGGACACGGAATTCACGGATTGGCTGGAGGTCACGGGTTTGGTGCTTACGCCGCACCCGTGTATGGATACGGACCCTACGCTGGGCACCAAGGTGCTGGTGCGCACTACCCGGCCGGTGTCGATCCAAACACCTGCCCCAATTACCCATACTGCAAGTATTGAGTGTTATCGGCCTAGTTCAAAACTAAAGATATTGAAGATCTAACTTGAGCAGCAGTGACTTCTTCCTCAAAATCATAGAAGAAATTTGTGATGGAACTATCATCGGCCCTTTCCACTCTACACAAATGGATCAAGTTCCACGGTATCTGGTCATGCATTACATGACTTTTCATTAAAAAGGATTACCTTCCCAGAAAACATTTTTGAGACGGTTGATTTACTCAATGTTTTTGCTAGTAAATACATTTTCTTCGAATTTGTGTATAAAATATTTTATTATAATAAAGAGATGATCAAATTTTCAGAATTTTTCTTTATCACGGGTGTATAGGTGTCGAAGCTGATCAAATAAATGTTAAATAGATGGTCTTTATCATGACTTAGAGCAACCAGTTGATTGTTACTTAATTTTATGGTTGAATGCAATGGAATTCATTGCCCCGAAAATGCCAATATTGTTCGTGATATGTTGGCGATAATAATTTTCTATTTTTACTTTCATAATACTCGAGAAAAACTTACTCTGAGGTAAAGTGTTCCGAATCCTCCTTATTTGAATCCTTCTGAACACTTAAGCAAAGAAATACTGCTTTTAAATATTGATTCGCAAGAGTAGATTTAAATACTGAAGATACTCTAGTGATCAACTGATCAAATTTTCAAGATTTTAAAACCTCATATTTTGAAAAATATGAAATCATTTGTAAGTATCTTATAATGATCCTTAATTAATTTAGTACTTTTCCATTATTGTAATAAAGAATATTTTGAGGAATAGAATGTTTTCTAAAGAGAGATAAGTTTTTTAATGCGGCTGGTCTCGATGCCTTTCAATTAAAGAAAAGTCTCCTAGTAAATAACAGCTTTAGTATTGAGACTAGGAAGAAATTCCTGAAAAGCTTTGTATGGAGTGTGCTAACATATGGATGCGAGACATGGAAACTAAGGAAGAGTGAAATGACCAAATTTGAAGCTGCAGAAATGTGGTTTTGGAGGAGGCTTACAAGAACTTGGTGGACCGACAGAAAAACTAATAAGCAAGTACAAAATGAAGTCCATACAGAATGAGAACTATTGGAAACAATTAAAACAAGAAAAGCAAAGCTCATCGGACACTTACTCAGGCACGCCAACTTCATACAAAATATTATGGAAGGAAAAATTCCAGGCAAAAAATAGACAGGACGACCGAGAACTTCGTACCGAAAAGTATTGGCGATGGAAATGGGATGAACCTCGTGAAGAGAAGTATGAAAATGAAATGAAGAGGAAGGCAGGAAAAAGAGATTGATGGAAGTCGTGGCTGCAACAACAAGGATAACCTTTAGAAGAGAAGGAAGGTCTCGATTCTTTGCGTAATTGCAAAAGGCAAGAGAATTTTGGAAAAAATGTGGTAAAGTATTAAAATGAATGTACTGTAAAATATAGTAAATAATTAAAAGCATGTTAGCACTAAAAATGAGTTGGATCAAAATAAAAAGAATCAAAATCCTTTATATTAATATCAAGCTATCATATCTTGAATCTGATTCTGCGTTCTCCATATACTGAATTAGTTCCCCTTATTTGCTTGCTTATTCCTTATTTGTTTTTCTCGCACGTCTTTTACCCATATAAATATCTACTTTTCTCTTGAGATTCAAATCTCATTAATAAGTTTTACAAAGATGATAGGGAATGATAGGGAATTTAAATGTAGAATTGTAAAAAATTTCACCCCTGTGTGATTTCATTCAACAATTCCTTTGGATGACAGAACAGAGAAACCGCGAGGATGCAACTAAAAAAACCATCTCGTCGACGCCATCTTTCATTTTTTAAGACGGTTAAAGTTGAAAATTCCCTGTTTTCGGATTTTTCTTGCGGTTTCTCCACGACACCCACAAGCATGCCAAATCTGTGGACAAGCCAAACATGCCAAAGTGGACAGCTTACCTAGATGTGGGTTAGAAATTTTAATTTGACACTCTCCGGTATTTTAGAAAGGGCGGACATTTTAACAAAGCAATTATAATGTATTTCCAATTTAGCTGCGGGATTTGAAGCACGTAAGAGATTGTTGGGAACTTACTTCAATTCGGATTTAAAACATAGGCGATTTAAGCCGCAGGTGCTCTTTACGTAAAACCCTTATCATTTTGATCTACGAACGTGATATTGCACGCGAAGAAACGTATGGTGTTGAAACCTTCGTCCGTTTATAATACTTTACTTATATTATATAATTTATTATTAGTAATCTTTAAACCCCAGAGAAATTCAAGATTATGGATACTTTACCATAGTAAATATTATGCATTTCTAATTATGAGGCAAGTAAGATTCTATGCTGGCTTTAACTTACGGTAAGGTCACCACCACAATTAACGAACGCATTAATGAAGTAGAAAAACATCATGTCTCTTCATATGGCTTTGTAGGGGCATTAAGATTGAATTATCTTATTCAGCCGCGTTAGAGGGTTACTGATACAAGTATACATGGTCAAAATGCAATGGTCAAGCAGGATTAGCAGAAACAATGAGCTAGAGCTGGAGTTCAAGGATTGGACAGGGTTCCTCACAAAAGTCTTGGTGCTTACGCCGCACCCGCCTATGTGTACGGAAGCCACCCTGGATACAATGTCGCTGGTGCCATTGTATCCAGGGTGCCTGGAGATGCTGTCGACCTCCACTACTGTTCCAAATACCCATACTGCCACCTATGAACACAATATGTCGAGTTAAAAAATACTTTCATCACTCACAGCCGAGCTCCAAAGCAGATTAGGACTGCGGTGCATTCTTCCTCTTAGATCTTTCCTCTCGAACTATCTGCAGCCACGCCTTGGAGAAGCCTAGTCCACGCTTCTGGCAACGGATCAGCTGAACCTCCTCTGCGAAAATAATATTTGACATGTTAATACTCACAATTGCTAAGATATTTCACAGTTGTTAACAACAATTGTATGTATTTTTTAATATGTACCACGAAGAACTATTTGTAATAAAAGAGTTAAATAGTCTTCAATAATTTTCTTTTTCGCATTGATTCCGAACATAAAACAATAACGACTTTAGAAATTCGGTGCATAAATTCTGGCAGTAAAGAATGGTTCTGAAATCATGAACCGGTCCAAATTAATCATATAAGGAATATCCTAGGATAAATTGCTTTTGCCTCGGATTGGCAACATTTTGTTTACTTACCTACACTCAGTAATTATTTAGCCCATTTACGAAGAAAAGAGGCGTAATTAAATGTAACGTCTTTTAAAAATTGTTCAAATTTCATTTTATTATACATTCTAAAAATTAATACCATTTCATTCGGAAGAATATCAGCTGATGTTGAATATGGTAAAAGGCATTTTCTCTGTATGTTAATAGAATATGCAATTTGACTGATAATACCGATTTCTAATATTCACAACATTTTTATATGCATGTAATGATGTTAGGTCAAATTAAGACGTTTTGGAATCCGAATGCAAGTGGACCTGGACTCCAAATTTGGTCTTACGAAATAACACATCTCAGTTTTCGCTAATAACCAATTGCTGTACAAATTAAACCCAAAACTTATTTTTACAATACCATTTTTCCGATATCAACTTACAAGAATTTCATAGTGCTCTCTCAAATTCAGGTCTAAGAACTCAGCTTTTCCCTAAAAATGAAACACCGCTATGTATCAAAATGAACTTAATGCTAAAATCTTAGAAGGATTTATTACTCTCTCTCTCTCTCTGTACTTGTTTTTCCAAAATTCTAAATTAGATTAGATAGTGAGAATGAAATAAAGGATATATATGGTAGAACAGAAAAGCAAAAATGGCAATTTTTCCGCGACCAATGAGAAACCATAATGGCTGCGTTAAGATTTTGAAGTAGATTAGTGTACAGGTAGTGTAGTAGATTAATTTATATGCCCCATAATGCATGTTTCTAAATCTGTCAAGTACTGCTAACACCATGTTTTTGCATGACTCTTGTGTCACGTTTACATAGTTGCAATATATATTAGTTAAGTAGTTTCTGTAGCATTTGAGGCTTACCCATAGTGTAAGGCATGTCGGTGAAAATTAATAATTACACACTAGTTAATGATGGCGGTACATCATCCCCTGAAAAACACCCTGTTGTGGCTTACAGGGTAATATGCAGATGTAGTCCTATCGCCTTCTGAAACACTCAATCTCGAAGCCCAATATTGTCCATCCGTACATGGAGACACTTAATCTGCGGTGAGATCTTTGCTGTCGCTAGATCGTTTACTTTTTTAAGTTCGTAAAAATACAGCAATTGGGGTTTCAGTGATCGATTATTCCTTTCGATAGCTGTTTAAAGAGAAGCGTACCTTATATCAACAAGATTTGTCGTCATTTTTAGTAAACGAATACCAGGTTCATCCGTGTCATTACTGTGCTTGTGTCACGTTTTTATTAAAAATGCCATAGCTCTGCTACTAATGACTAAAAATAATTTTGTCAATTGTACATATACCATAAAATTTTCAACTTTTATTTTCTCTGAACAGTTTTGTATCTCTCTAAAAACTATACAGAAATTTATTAATTGAAGAATAATAAAACATCTATTGAACATGTCAGAAACCATCATTGAAACTGGAGGGAATTAAAGTAAGCATTCGCAGGAAAATAATGGCACGAATCTCCAAAACTTTTTAACCCTTTTCTCTTCACCAGCATTGTTGGATACCTCTGACCTTGGAATTTTCATCGTAAGTGCAGAATGCTTCCGGCAAAATCGCACTTATTTAAACATTTTGCGACGAAATTTCTCTATGAAATTGAACCAGTGAGCACATGGGAAATATAATACACTGCATACAATATAATAACATTAAGGACTCACATTTCTTGATTTGTTTTCCTCTCATTCAATTTGTCATAAAAAGTCGTATGTATCATTGATGATGTAATTCGTAAAATCATTAAGAAAGCATTTATAAAACGCACAAATACAGAAAAAGCTAATAAATGGTGATAGCGTGAAGGAAACGGTGCCAGCAGTTCGCTGCTAAGTCTTTAGTAAGTGCTCATAAAAATGTATTCATAGACTAATCCATAATTGTTACCATAATATTGGTTCATTTTTTAGCTGGGGCTTGCCACCAATAAAAGCTATATCAAAAATGTTACGCACAAAATAAGATTTAAATCGCATTTTTGTCATACTTTTGGGACTTCCTTACCGCATAATAAAGTCCCCGGTAAGTAATCAAAGCATAGTTAGGGAGGGAGTCTATATTCACCAATGTTTCAAAATGTTCTCTTCTAATGTCACGGAGAATTAGACCACATGGATGACTCATTTGAGCCAATGCGTTAATGAGGCGTAAAAAAGGAAATTAACACGGATTTTGGAAATATGATATATCTGAAGAGAAAATGAGGTGAGTAAGAAGGGAAATGGAGTGTTGCATAACTGGGTATCGATTCGGTAAAGGGAGGGAGGATAATTATCCAGGGGAAATTCCGTAGCCTATATAAAGTGGTACAGGAGCTCCGTGTAATCATTGGTAGCTCCAACTCTCAGCTGAAGTACCATTTACTTAAAGAACCAGCCCTAAAGGAACGATGGCAGCTCAATTGGTGAGAATTTACTCCATTAATAGAATTTGGAAACTGCCTTACTTAATTATTCGATATGGTAATTTTCCCGTAAGAAATATGCGTTCCTCAACATGAATATGTTCAAGAGAATCCTATAAGTTGGACTAAACAGTGAATCATGATTTATATTGTGGCAAAACTGCAACTTAATTTAAAACTACCCATTGAATGTACTTGTTCACACTTCTACGCTGGGTAACTTTAAAAGAATTATAAAACACTCAAGACGCGGTGAATAATTTAGAATAACCAGTGAAATGATATAACGAGAATGAAATCAGAGTAATCAACTAATTAACCAACACTGTTACTTTCCTAGCATTCAAAAAACAGTATACTTGTTCTAAGTAGCTATTATTTCTTGCTGAGAACTTTCTAATTTAGCATTTACTTAAGTCAAAATAAGAATTCTCAGAAAATTCTCAGGGGACTTCTTAACAACAATAATCAGATTGGGGTATGAAGCTGATAAATAACTTTCAAGTTCAGCGTAAGCAATGTAATATTAATTATAAATCTCTTCATTTCATAGGGTTATTTTATCTGAATCTGACATTTTTACATGGAATATTTTAATGTATAATTTCTTTATTAACCGATTAAATTAGATAAACACCATTGTACCTATATCTCCTATATAGCACTCTCTTATTCTTTGGCAGATCGTCCTTGCCCTTTGCGTGGCAGCCGTAGTAGCAACTGGTGTCCCAGCTGCCAAGTATCCCGCCGGAGTCAGTCCCCACTCCTGCCCCAACTATCCGCACTGTGACAATGTTATCGTAGCTGCTCACACTGCCGCACTCCAAGTTGCCGTGGCTCCTTACGCCGCACCCGCCTACTCCACCTACGGTCACCACGGTACCGCTGTCCACGGAGCTGGTGCCAAGTACCCCGCCGGAGTTGACCCTCACTTCTGCCCTAACTATCCCTACTGCGGGCCCACTCCATTCCATGGATCTCACGGTTTCACCGGATACGGGGTCCACGGATTGATCGGAGCTCACGGATATGCTGGTACTTTCGCCGCTCCCGCCTATGGATATGGACTCCACGCCAGACACCATGGTGCTGGTGCAAGATACCCAGCCGCTGTGGACCCGCACTCCTGCCCCAACTACCCATACTGCCACCACTGAATTTAAACGTCCTTGGATGTGCTTCATGCTGGGAAAGTAATATCTATTGTCTGACTACTGATGCACTCTTTTGCCCAACCACACTTTTACTCCGATAAGTTCTCAAGTTCACAATTTCAGTTCTGTCGGTAGCAGATGAAATTGGCTTCGAGTCCGTGCAATGCAAGAGTCAAACCGTCGTCAGTCAATACGAGTTCAACATATGAATCCTTTATCTAAATCAGTATTTGCGGTATTTAATTCTAATTGATTGAAATTATACATGTAAATAAAGAAGTTTTATCTAAACCATGATTGTTTCTTTAAAACCAAGGAATTTATACAAGATATTCTGTTATTTGGATGTTCGACTTCTCAAGTCTTGACAAGTCGATAACATTCAGATACAAGCCTTCTGCAACATGATTCCATCACAAGAGAGGCCCATTATTAATCAAAGTTAGGGTATTTCCTTTAAAACAAGAATTGTTGTTTAAATTGCATAATTATTAATCCAACATAAAAGAGGGAAATTTTATGCAAAACATTTTTGTCAATCTAAAGGAAAGAAAAATTTGCCAGAAATAAGTGTTTTTAGACTGGATAAGTCACAATTGGCATAAATATCGAAGAAAACTTTAAGGCATGTGAAATGTTGCTACAAAAGTTTTAAAAGGACGCCCGTAGGGTTTAACATCTAATTTCCAAATATACAGCTCATCTTTAACATTCAGTCTGGTGATTAATCAATAGTGATTATTTTACTCTTTAAACGAAGATGATTTTGATGAAGATCGGATAGTAATACAGAACATACGGAATTTAATGAATAATTGAGGTTGTTTCTATTTGGAGTGTTTCATAAGTAATCCAATTACGATGGAAGTGCCATCATCAATTGAATTAAGCTGCTTATGTTCCGCCACAAGAGATGTAAAACCTATTCTCTCTGCCGCTTCTTTCTTACCGTTGAATGATGCCGACGCTAAGGTTATCAACTCTTCTTTCTACCTTAATTCTACCATTAATAATGATACCTCCATCACTAAACGTAACGGACCAAGTTCTTCAAGAATGCAACTTGAAAATAAATAAGACGAAAGTTAGAAATCTAGTATGTGGAAGAAAGAAGCTGAATGTAGAAGTCACCCTGAGAGGAGAGAAATTAGGGCAAGTGGATTCCTTCACCTATCTCGGAAGCACCATCACGTGAGACGGAAGAAGTACAACGAACACCAAGCGGAGAAGAGTCGAGGCTAAGAAGGCGTTTATTGGAAAAAAACACTGATGTGCTCAAAGAATTTAGGAATTCACACCAGAAAACATACAGCGGTAGGTAAACCATCGATTTATCCAAGTGAAAATTGTTAACCTTTTTAAAGGTCACTAAATAAGTAAATACTGACAACGGGTTTTTCATAACTTTAAACTTTGCCTAACATAGGTCCCAACATTAATTAATTTCAAATCCCTAGAGGAGAGGTTTCCCCAATGTTTGAGAACTCCTACCATTTATCTATGCTCATATATCAGAACCATGTTATTCAAGGCCGTGGCACTGCAACGGGGAGGAAAAAGGGGAAATTTGCCCCTAGAAGTCAGGTGAGCAAAAAAGTGGTAGGATTCGGTAATAAATTTCATTGTACTATCAAGCTAATAGAATTAATAAGCATGGAAAAAACTTTTGGAAAAATACAAGAAAACATCTGGTACCCCTACAACATATAGATTTGGGATACCTTGAGACCAGGCAAATTCTGGGTATTTAGTTTTCAACAGCCTCCCCTTATCACAATTAGTTTTAAGTGGGGGGCACTGCCGAATTCTTTCTTGAGATAAAGGAATATCGCTTCAACCTAATTTTTTGCCTCACCTGACGCTAGGATGTCATCCAGGATGTGTGAAATATGAATTCCGCTGTATCTTTCTCACTGGAAGCCGTGATAAGTGCTATGCAAGAAGTTTCTATGGTCCAGGAAAGTTGTAATATTGCTAACAACGATGTGTTAGAAAATATTGAATAAAAGTGATGCTTTAAATTTGGCCAGTTATTTCCTGGATCATGTCTGTTTCCACTTTTGAGTTTTGACGAAACGTTGGCCATTTTCCAGTCTTGGGGTACCTTGCCTTCGTGAAATAAACTTAAGTAATGATTGTCTGAATATGATGTCAAAGTAATCATGAGATATTGGGCGCTAACTCCTCGAGCACGCGTGTAGGTGATCCTTCTGCATCTAGGGACTTGTTACGTTTTGTCGAACGCAATTGTTTAGTAAGTCAACCACGATTAATAATTATGCCAGCTCATTGATGCCAAATGATAAAATTATGCACTGTATCATCCTTGTATATACTCGATTCACCTCTGAAGTGGTGGTTAAAAAAGCTGGCTTTGTCGATAATCTTGGTCACTACTTAGCTGTTTTTTCCAATGAAGGTTATAACGTAGAAGATATGTCCCAGATCTTTCTCGCATAAGACCAGGTTAACTTGGGGTTATCATCAAGTAATTCACCTAGGATTCTTGAAGTATTGTAGAGTAGTATGCATTACTTCCTTTGCTCTGGGGCACGTAATATTTTCTCGCCGCAAGTTCGGTCGATTTGTTAACTAACTTTTAAGAAGTTTTAATTAAGTTGAGCAATTGCCTCTGAATCCTGAGCTCGCGCAATACTTCTTGATATTACAAACGGAGTTTTTCATTCTGACGTTTGAGTCGTGGAATATGTTCTATGATTATTTCACGTAATAATTTACAATGAAATTAACTCCACTGTACTCGATGGTTTTGCCTTTTGCCGTTGCAACAAATTCCTTGGAGTAAGTTTCCAGCGAAATTTTTAGCGAATTTCTTTAATGTTCTAGCGAACTTCCATGTATATTGAAATCGAATTTTTCAAATAAGTAAAATATACGTTTAGAATTTACTGTGAACTATCCTCTTGTTTTAGAGGCCGCAAAAATAACGTTATCCATACCTTCGAGGATATTAGCTCAGGTGTTCACCAGATCAAGATCAGGTGTTAAAAATTGCAGGGTATACTGACCGCTAAAAGTTGTAATACCTTGTTTTTTCTCATAAACTCGTTTCCTTCTGATGTTAAAGAATAGTTGGAGAGTACATTGAGTAAAGCTTGTATTATGCTTCTTTAACTTGTTTCAACTCAGTAGGTTTCTAAATTCATAGCCTGGAGGTTAAAATCTCCCTCGTTAATTACTACGCTTATGTAATCGCTCGAGGAATATAATAAGGTTTGAGATTCTAATTAGCTTACTTAAGTTCGTTATACGATAGGCTACGACATTTTGGGCACTTAGGTCTTTTCCGTCTTTGTCCATATCAATTTTTCTTTGGTTCTTACATTTAATTTTCTTTGCTCTCTTTCTTTCTTTTCTTATTGAAAACGTGGTCATTATTCTTAATATTGCATCTCGTGGTTTCAGTAGCATGTTCCCCTTGATGGAGAGTTTTGCAAATACAGTGGATTTAAACGTTACTCTTCGAGATCGGTTTCGTTGTCCTTAGCTTTAAGGACAATTTGAAAGAAAGAAGCGTGATCCTACACGCAGAATACGAATAACGACGCGGCGAAAGGGAAATGGAATGTGTTACTTAACCGAGTGCCGGATTGTCGGGAGTGGGGATGTGCTTTAAGAGAAATTCAGTGCTGTATATAAGGTTAAATCAGAACTCCGTGGAATCATTACCATCGCCATATCTCACGCGACGCTCCACCTCTCAGCAAAACCTGCTATAACGTGAAAAATTGGGGAAAATGACTGCTCGATTGGTGAGTATGTGATCCTGTTTGAAAATTGGCTAAGAACTGCAGCAACTATTTCAAACTTTCTGCGAATACTTCCATCAATAGTACACGTCTAAGAAAAAAACACCCATTTTTTTAATATTGAAGAATAACTGAACAATAGCTTCAACTATATTTGTGCCATAAATAGAATAATAACCCTCATAATCTTTTTTTTCTGAGTTTTATACAAGTTTAATTAGTTAGTAATAAATTTTGTTCACAGAATTTTAGGTCTAATTTGCAAATTCATTGAAATATTTTCATCGAAAACACATATCGTAGTGTGGTGATCTTAGTTACAGCAGTCTATAAGTATAAGATATCACTGTTATTTTTTCTTGCTGATAACAAGATATTTTATATCACCGTTCACGTTTGTAGTGCCATTAAAATTTCTGAAACAATTGTAGTAAAAAGAAAATTCACGTGTTACAGGTTCATTACCTATTTTTATGGAAAAATGGCACTTTTGTATGAAATAATTTGGTGGTGCTCATAAAAAATCTAAGGTCATAGTTGTACCTTTCATTGAACTTTATCCAAATATTTTATTTTTCTGCAGATCATCCTCGCCCTTTGCACGGCAGCCGTTGTAGCAACTGGGATCCCAGCAACCAAGTATCCCGCCGGAGTCAGCCCCCACTCCTGTCCCAATTACCCGCACTGTGACAACATTGTCGTAGCTGCTCACACTGCCGCACTCCAGGTAGCCGTGGCTCCTTACGCCGTACCCACTTACTCCGCATACGGACACCATGGAGCCGTCGTCCGTGGAGCCGGAGCCAAATATCCCGCCGGAGTAGACCCGCATGACTGCCCCAACTACCCCTACTGCGGACCAACCCCCATCCACGGAGTCTACGGTATTGCCGGACACGGAATTCACGGATTGACCGGTGGTCACGGGTTGTTAGGCGCATACGCCGCACCCGTGTATGGATATGCTGCACACCACGGTGCTGGTGCGCGCTACCCAGCCGCCGTCGACCCACACTCCTGCCCCAATTACCCATATTGCAAGCATTAAGTGTTATCGGCCTAGTTCAACATGCCTTAACTTTCCCTTTGAAGACATTGAAGAGCTTCAGAGCGAATTTGGACAGCAGCGATTTCTTCCTCCAACCGTTAAAGAACTTTGTGAAGACATTATCATCGACTCTTTTCACTCTACCCTAACGGAGCGCTTTCCACCTCATCTGATCATCCCTTACATGACTTCTCAGTGAAAAACTATTAACTTCTTAGTAAATACTTTTGAGACGAATGTATTTCATATTTTTTATGGTAAATATATTCTTATTTCGAATTTGTGTACCTAATTTCATAATAAAGAAATAATCAATCATTGAGGACTTTTCTTGACCTTTTGAACGTAGGAATAAATATTTTTCAAGGCGTTGGTCACATAATGGTTAAATAGTCTTTCACAGGTCTATGAGCACCACTTAATTATCAATAAAAAACCTTATTTTATGGTTATTTGCGAATGAATGAAATTCTTCGAAGATGCCAACATTTCCGGTGATACGTTGGCGATGATAATTTGTTTTTATTAATTTTAAATATCACTCCAGAAGAACTTATCCTGAGGTGAAGTGTTCAAATTGCTCCTTATTCGAATTCCTCTAAACACTTAACTAAAAAACACCGCTTACGAATCTCGAATCGCAAGAATTGATTCAAATCATAAAATAACTAACTATCCTAGGTTTCACTATTTGTTTGAACCCTATATTCTTAACAATTATAATAATTTTAATCGTAAGCATAGCGTATTGATCCTAAAAACAAAGTACACCTTATCATTTGTTATAACCGTAAAGGAAAAGTTTGAGGTAAAATTATGTTTTCTCAAGAGAAATCAATTTTTAATGTGACCGGTCACGACGCTTTGCATAATTGCCAAAGGTAGGAGTTTTGGCTACATTGTGATGAAAATGTTAAAATAAATGTGAGATAGAATATAGGTAAAAAATTAAAAGCATGTGAGATCTAGTCATGGGTGGAATTAAAAGGAACAGGATTCAAATTCATTATTTTTTTTACCAAGCTATCATATCTTGAATCTGATTCTGTTTTCACCAGGCCCTGAACTATTTTCCCATTAAATATTCATATTTATTTTTTTTCGAGTCATTAAACCCACAAGAATATCTAGGTTTTCCCTGTGACTCCAATCTCATTAATGAGTTAATAATAAATCAAAATGACCAGCAAATTTAATTTGATAATTTTTTTAAAATTTTGGTTTCTGTCTTAATTGAAATCCTTTGTAAGCAAGAACGGAAAAACCGTAAAGAGGCCTCGAAAAATCTACCCATCGACGCCATTTTCAATTTTTTTTAGAAGGTTAATAATTAAATTTCTAATTTTTGGTCTTTTCCCTGCGGTTTCTCCGAGAAACCACCAGTATGCCAAATTTCAATTGGCCCGCACACCTAAAAATGGGTCAGAAATTTTATATTTTATACCCTCCGGTAGTACAAAATGGTGTAAGATTCATAATAGTAAAGATAATGTATTTCTAATTCAGCTGCGGGTTTCTAGTAACGAGATGGATTTTTGGGAACTTGTTTCTATTTAGATTCTAAGCATTGTCCAGTTCAGCCACTTATGCTTTTATCACAAAACCCATATCCTATTGGTCTAGGAACGTGACATATCTCGCAAAGAATCATCTCGGGTTGAAACCTACGTTCGTTTAATAAACTTTACTTATATTATATATACTATCAATGCCTTACGTTAAAGCCCCGACAATTTCAAATTACGGACACTTAGTGACTATAATGTACTTCTAATTATGATACAAGATGCATGGTAAATGCGTGGAATGCGTGAAATGATACAAATCTGAGAAAAAAACTGTGAAACAAGATATAAATTCTCAAAGTACAGCGGCACATCATTTTAACGCCGACCCTCATGGCAAACGAAGGCGTAGTCCAATATTTGAAGTAAAATATCTCCCTTGTTTATGAACTGCCCACGACAAAATTTGTTTCTGAGGTAAGACAAATAACTAACGTGTCAAACTAGAACAAAAATTAAAAAATAAAAATGTCTGTATTTTTGTTATTAAACTTTAAACATTTAACATTTAAACAATTTCAATAAAATTTAGATTATTTACAAAAATAATATCAGACTGTTTTTTTACATTCTTTTGCAAGCTAAATAAGACATCAACCGTTTCTCTAGCTATTTGCATTTAGGAGATATAGCAAAAAGAAAAAAGGTCTAAGCGCAAAATGGTCGAAACTTTGATCGTCTCTAGATCTGCCAAAAATACTTGTTCCCAAAAACGCTTCTACAATTATTCATTAATCGCAAGATGGAACCCAAACAAACATTTTGGTTCGAATCGGAAACACCAAGGGTCAACTCACTGCTGATCTGACGTGGAATGACCCTTTTCTAATTTTAATTTCGCTGACCAGTTTTGTACCTCTAAGAAAACCTTGATTGAACATTTTTTACCGAAGAATAATGAAATATCTATTGAACATTTCAGATAACGTCATTAAAACTAAAGGAAGATAAACTATGCATCGGTGGGAAAAAAATGGCACGAATCTCAAAAACGTTTTGAATCCATTTCTCTTCGTTATTGATGATGGATGAATGCCTCTGATTTTGGAGTTTTCGTAATGACTGCAGAATGCTTCTGGTAAAATGTTTGTTGAAATTTTTCCCTAACTAACGACCGACCATTTCATGTTCGTAAGACAAGAATATGCTTCAAATAACCTCCTCTATCATCGCCAAGTGCTTATTAGATTCCTTCTGAAACACCCTTTATTTATCTGGCCTATTGAAGATTTTCTTCCCACCGCCTAAAACATTTTTCCCTATAATACCTATCAAATACCAAGGTAAAAGAACAGTCGATTACGATTCTGCTCAATTCCTCACAAAAAAGTCCGAGTTCCATGATTGGAACAATTAGTTGCCTATTAATTAGCTTGAATAGTACTTTTACTAAAACATTCGTTTATATTGAAATATACCATTCGTAAAAGGGAAGTTAAATATAAGAAAAATATTAGTACTGACGAGCACTATACAGTTATAGACTTGTGTTAATTGTTGTAAAATAGGTGTTTATATAAATAAAATATTTAAGTATTGACGATCACTGTGCGACATCCAAGTAGTATAAACGCCGTTTAGGGTACGCTAAATATATACTGTACACTGTGAAAAGTACCAGTTTTCTGAACTTATGTTTTCAGTAAAAGGTGTTAAGAAACGTGCCAAATATTATTCTCATTGAAACTTTTCGATACGTAAGGAGAAGTAATGGATAATTTGAAGTGTGCATAACGACTCGCTTGCATATAATTCTTTAGAATGCTGCTCTATACTGCCTAAGCGGCATTTCTTTCTGCCTTACCTTGGGAGGTTCCCTACAAACGGTTATAGTCTCCATTTGCACTAATTTACAAATTACGGACGAAATGTCTCCATGGAAGAAAACCTGTGGGCATACTGATAATAAAATGCTCTATATGAAATACAATTACGCTACGGACACTTATATTTCTTGATTAATTTTCCTATCTTCCCATTTGCCATTGAAAGGTGTATGTATCATTGATGATCCAATCCGTAGCAATGAATTATAGTACGTTCAAAAACGCAAAAACCTACCAAATTGTGGTAGCTTAATATAAACGGTAACTGCAGTTCACTGCTAAGACTTTAGTAAGAGCTCAAAAAAATAAATTTATAGTCTGAAATCCATATTTGTTGCCATAATATTGCATAACTTTACATTATTTTTCATCTGAGTCTTGCCACCAATTAGAGCTATCTATAAAATCTTAAGCACCAGTTAAGGTGGAAATTGGATTTTCTTCTGACTCTTGGAACTTCGTGCCGCATAAATAAAGTATCTGGCAAGTAATTTCAACGTAATGAGAAAGGGTGTGTATATTTAACAATATTTCTTCAGATTCTCTTCTGATGTCAGTGGGAATCAAACCGTAGGGATGACTCATATGAGCCAACGCATAAATGAGGCGTAAAAAAGGAAATTATAGCAAATTTTTTAACATGATATACCAGGGGAGAGAATGAGATGTGTAAGAAGGGAAATGAAATGTGTTACACAACTGGGTATCGATTCGGAGGAGGAGAGAGGAGAATTATTTGGGGGAAATTCCGTAGACTATATAAGGCTGTATGAGAGCTCCGTAAATCATTCGCAGCTCAAATTCTCCACTGAAGCACCACCAACTAGAAGACACACCTTTAAAGAAAAGATGGCAGCTCAATTGGTGAGAATTTACTACAGTTATAGAATTTGAAAAGTGCCTTACTCATTATTTTTTTATTTTATTTTCCTGAATGAAATATGCGCTCCTCAACATAAATTTATTCATGTGAATTCTATACACTGCACTGAACAGTGAGTCATGAATTATACTGCCGCATAACTGCAATTGATTTACAACAATCACTTGATAATTTGCTCACACTTCTATGCTAGGTGACTTTAAAAAAGTTATATAACACTTAAGAAGCGGTATTTACATTAAAATAACCATAAGAGATGGTATAACGAGAATGAAATCAGAGTACTCAACTTATTAACTAACACTGTATTTTCCTGGCATTAAAAAAACAGTATGATTGTTCTAAGTACCAATAAATGTCTAGTTAAAAAATTTCGAATTTAGCCGATATCTATGGCTGAATAGACTCTCAATAACCGCTGCAGGTGGCTTCGCATTGAAAATTATCCGTTTGTAGTAAAAAATCTATTATTAATATTTTCTGTTCCACGCATGAAATGTAATATTTATTGAAAATATCTGCAATAATAGACCTATATTATTGGAATCTTACATTTGTGCATGGAATATTTTAATGAAATTTTCTTTATTAAACGATTAAATTAGTAAAACACCATTGCACCTATATCACTCTCTTATTCTTTGGCAGATCGTCCTTGCCCTTTGCGTGGCAGCCGTTGTAGCAACTGGTGTCCAAGCCGCCAAATATCCCGCCGGAGTCAGCCCCCACTCCTGTCCCAACTACCCGCACTGTGACAATGTCATTGTAGCTGCTCACACTGCCGCACTCCAAGTTGCCGTGGCTCCTTACACCGCACCCGCCTACTCCACATACGGACACCACGGTGCTGCCGTCCACGGAGCTGGTGCCAAGTACCCCGCCGGAGTTGGCCCTGACTTCTGCCCCAACTATCCCTACTGCGGACCAACCCCCGTCCACGGATCCTACGGTTTTCCCGGATACGGAGTCCACAGATTCGCCGGAGGTCACGGGCTGTTTGGTGCTTACACCGCACCCGCCGATGGATACGGACTCCACACCGGACACCATGGTGCTGGTGCCCGATACCCAGCTGCTGTGGACCCGCACTCATGCCCCAATTACCCATACTGCCATCACTGAATTTAAACATTCTGGGATGTACTTCATGCCGGGAAAGAAACACTTCTTACACCACTCCTGATGCTCTTTTTTGCTCAACCTACTTTTTACTCTTAAACGATTGCCAGCTCAAAAGTTCAGTTCTGACGAAGAGGATACAATTGGTTTCGAGTCGGTCCATTTCTGGAGTCAATCCGTCGTCAGTTACAAACGATTCAACATTTGAATCCCTTATCTAAATTAGTACTTGCGTTATTTAACACCTAAAAAATGTATATGCTACATATAAATAAAGAATTTACCTAAAGCATGACTATTTCTTTAAAACCAAGAAATGAATATTAACCAACAAGAAAATCTATTAAATAAATGGCAGATGTACGCCTTCTAAGGCCTTGACGAAAGAGGATAACATTGAGATACAAGCCGTCCGCAATATGATTCCATCCTAAGTAAAGCTCATTATGATTCAACGTTTGGATATTTTCTCAAAAACAAGACTTGTAGTTTAAAGTGTACAAGTATAAATCTTACATATATCAGGGAACTTTAATGCAAAACACATTTGTCAATTTAAAACAAGGAGCAATTTGCAATAAATGCTCTCATAAAGTTGTTATTAGACTATATATTTCACTATTTGCAAAAATTAGGAAGAAAACTTGTAGGTATGTGGAATATCAATGCCAATTTTTAAAAGAAGATGCTCTTGCTAAAGTAGGTATATATGCATCTTACATCCTAAATGGTGGCTATTGAAACATGATTAATTGCTCCTCAAACTAGGATAAATTTTATGATGAGCGTAAAGTAATACAGAACATGCTGAATCCAATGAATAATCGAGCATATTTGAAGCAGAAGATTTTCATTAGAAATCTGAGTTCGACTAGGGTTTCATCAGAAATAAAATTAAATTGATTATGCTCCGCCGGGAGAGATGTAAAATCTCAACATCTACTTACTCTACTGCGAACCAACGTATGGGCCAACCAATGTATTTCATTAAATGAGGAACCTATATATTTTCAACATTACAAGCGTAGAAGTTAGAAATTCCTATCGTAGAATACGTACATTATGTTCTCATTTGGTAATAAATATAAAAGGATGAAGGCAATAGAAAAGGTAAGAAGAAATGGAATTTTGCCCCTGTAGAAGTATGATGAAGGTTATACGGAAGACGATAATCACGAGAAGTACTGTAGGCATCTATAGAGGAAAGCTGTGTAGTGAAAAAACCTTATGCAGTTGAATAGAAAAATTTATGCGACACATTTAGAAACACAACGGCTTTCAAAAAGTAAATGGGAGGCAAATGAATAGGATAAGATATCCCAATGAAACCGAGAATGGAAGAAATGAAGAAATTATTGCCGGATCATTCATCGATCGTTCAATCCTAAGTTTGGTTGACTGTCACCTTCCTTCCTCCCCTATTTAAATCTTAATATCCAACACTCTGGTGTGTACTTTCCTACTAATTGTTCAATGTGTTGGTCCCTTGGCCTAACCACCCTTGCAAGAATCAGGACACCAGCCGTATGAAGGTGTAAGGGATAAGGTTTTGGGAGGTGAAATGGTGACGTGTATTGCAGGAGTGTGTTCAGTGGATCTCAGGTTTTACTGTGGTCGCTAATTGTGAGCAGAAAGAAAGAGTTTTTGTCCTATCTGCTCGGCAATGCATCTGTTATTTTTATCGCGTCTGTCACACCTACAGATGTAGTGAGGCGACATGATGATATTCTCTGAGTAGCTCCGAAACACACCAGTTCTGAATTTCTCAACTAAACACTCTTTCCGCTTTTCCCTTACAGTCGGCTGATGCAGACACCAAGTATCTCAACACTTTTTATACCTTAATATACCATAACTAATGCTATCTCCATCAATCTGTATCAAAAAATACCTTTAATAATCATAAACATCAGTGGTTCTCAACTCTCATTGCTCGATTCCACCTTTTCACCAAGGTGCAGAATATTACAATATTCCAAGTATATACCTATCAGGGCTCGAATTGTAATTAAGTTAGGAAAATGAAAATATTACCCTTGCTCTACAATTGATTTGTCTAAGTGAAATTTTTTAACCTTTTTCAAAATCACTGAATAAGTAAAAACTGACTACGGTTTTAAGGATTTAACACAATATCAAAATTTGCTGTACAAAGGTTCCAACTTGGAACAAATCCTCTTTATATCCCCAGAGAAGAGGTTTTCACAGTTATTTACAACTCCTACCATTGATCTATGTTCATATATGAGACACATGTTACTCAAGGAGGGGGTGCACAAATAGGGAGGAGAAAGGGGGATTATCCCCCTAGAGGTCAGGTGAAAAAAGGGATAGGATTCGGATGAGAACGTCATTGTACCATCAAGTTCATTGCATTAATAAGCATCGGTAAAACATTTGTAAAAAACAGAAAACAGCAGCTTCCGCCATCCCATAAAGGATTTGGGATTTCTGGGGACAAAGCAAATTCCGATCATTTAGTTATCAACAGCCTGCCCTAAGTCTTATAATTATAAGTTGTTTGTGAGTGCCTTGCTAAATTCTTTCTTGACATAAGGAAAATCGCATCAGCCTCCTTTTTGCCTCGCATGATATATGGATATCATGATGCAAAAGCGTAATCAGTATTTCGCGGGATCTTCCCACCTGGAAGCCGTGCTGGCTGGAGCCTCCTGGCATATCATAGGCCATTTTCCAGTCTTAGGGTACCTTACCTTTACATAATAATTTGTTATAAATCATTTCAAATGAATCGTGCGATATACGGCGCTCAGTGCTCAAGCACGCAAGTAAGTCTCCCTTCTGGACCAAGGGACTTGTTAGTTTTAGTCGAACGCAGTTGTTTAGTAACTCTCCCAATAATAATAAATTATATCAACCATAGGCTCATTGATGGCAGGGATGATAGAATTATGTACTGTATCATCCTTATACACACTCTATACTATTTCGAAGTGGTGCCCAAAAAATTGGCTTTGTCGATACTGTTGGTGACTTCTTAGTCATTTTTTCCAATAAAGGCTATATTGTTGAAGATATGCCCTGGAGCTCTCCCGCATTAAGACCAGAATGACTTCAGGTTTTCATTGGGTAATTCACCTAGGATTTTTTTCTTCGAATTTTGTTGAGAGGCAAGCATTATTTTCTTTGCTTTTGAGCGCTGAGCCACGCCTTTCCTCTCACGCTTGAGTTGGTTTGATCTATGTTACATGATTCCTTTATGAAGAATTAACAAAAAACATCACGGTACTTCGGTGGTTTCACCTTTTTTAGTTGCTACAAATTCCGAGAATGAAGCTTCTGATGCCTCTTCAAATTAATTGAAATCGCATTTCTCAAATAAGGAGACTACGCCTTTGGCTTTATTGTCCATTCTATTACTGTTTCTAAGATAGCCATGACTTCTTTACCTATTCCTTCGCGGATATCGACTCGTTCAATCATCGCAGGGCGACTAACTACTAAAAGGTCTAGTATTTGGTTTCCTCTGGTAGGTTCGATAACTACTTGGGACAATTAAAGGTAAGAGAGTACATTGAGTAAGTCCTCACTTCTATCATACTTCTTGACCTTGCTCCAATAGTTTCAAAATTCATGGCCGGTAGGTTGAAATGTCCACCAATAATTATTAGACTTTAATTATCACTTGAGGCAAATAACAGGGCTTTAGTAATAATTGGTTAAAAAACTTATTTTATGGAATTGGGAGGCCTGAAAATGAGTGAATATGTAACTTTTGTTTTCTTGCTTAATAGTACACCACAGCTCCCTAATTTATCTAAAACGAGTTCGGTACAATTCAAATGTGATATAACCAATAAATAGTACTCCGCCACCAGTCCTTTGCGGTTAATCAAGTCTAAAGATTTTATAGCCTTGTGGGAAAAATATTCCCTATCGATAATATCCTCTACGAGTCAACTTCCCATTCCAATTATTATGGTTGCATTTTAAAACATGTGTTCGTCTTCGGTACATTTTTAATTATGCTACAGCATTAAATACTACTTAATATATATCGCATTCAGCTTGATGCGTGTCGGTTCGTTCTTTTCTATGACTGTAAGTGTATCCTTCATATTCCCTAGAGGTGCTTAGAAACGAAATTTACTCTTAAGTTACACCGTTCTCTTGAGTGATCGTGCACTTTTTTTCGATATGCAAATTACATTTATGTACTTGAGATTCTTTGAAGTTCTCTCCGCATATATGCTTTCCTACGTCCACCCCGCTCTATGGCCAATTCTCAAGCCCAAAAAATACCAACTGCGCTCGAAAATTCAACCTAAATGCATGTGCTCAATATGTTTTTGACCTGTGTGTATTTCATCACGTACGTCATATTCACGGCAAAAACGACAGTTCAGTTCGACTCAACGCAGGAGACTTTTTCGGTGGATTCTCGTTTTCCCTTTGGGCAGTTCCGAACGAATACGAATACTTTTAAAGACCGGATATTGACTTGACCTCTCCTATTTAATCTGTTGTAAGCCACACCGTTACACTGAAGTATGAGAGAAATGCACAGTGAAGGCAAAAAGGTGTACACACTTCTTTGGCTTCATTGGTTGAACAAGAAGAGGCTAATTTCTCCTTTTCCGATAAAACCCGGGATTTAGTGCATCTGAAAGTGTCAGGGCACATGTCATATTCCTTCAAGACTTATCTCTTTCTCTCAAGAGATAGTAGAAAATGATAGCAGGTATCGACGATGGTAATAAAAGCGCTCTCTTAAAATAATGCCTATATCCCATGCCATTTATAGGAAGTTCCAAAAATGTCGTACATATTGTGAAAATATGTTTATAATGTTGATGCAAGGGTTTTAAATGGACTCCATGCTTAATTACTAAAAGGTAAATTCAGTAAATTACTCGATGACGTTGTATTGAGATTGGCTGTCTAACAAGTTTAGGTACTGATAAAATAATGTGAAGCAAAAATAAGAAGTGACATGCAGGTTACGAGAAACTTTACAACCTTATCGAGTTCCAATTACCTCGATAGGACTGCCAAATAAAGGGCAGTGTTTCGTTGAGAGTGGAGTGATTTCGCCGTGACCAAGGGCAATTGAGATATTAGTGAGATGGAATTTGGGAGAGGGAGAGTAATTAACTGACGCATATTAATCACTGTAGAATATGGAGAAAGATTGTACCTAAAGAATGCCGGTCCCATCGAAGGGAGAAAGGGTGGGTATTTCCCTGGGAAGGGGTGTGTGCAGATGAGAATTGGAAATGTATAAAGGCTCTTGCCGATGCCAGGAGTTGTCAGAATCACCAGGAGTACCATTCGGTGTAACCACTTATTAAAAGGAGGAACTTCAAACTCATAAGGAAAAGGGAAATGGCTGCTACATTGGTAAGTAACTAAGTATGACGAAAATATGTCAAATTTGCTTGGAGTTTATAACTTTGAAATGATTTATTTCATTTAATACTAAGATAAAAGAAAAAATTACTTACGAGCATTTGTTAATGAACATGCTATCGCATACAAAAATTAATATTTTAGCGGGTCAGAACATTCAACGTTTACTTTAGTGGCTAAATGATTGAAAACCGATAGGTACTCTCGAGAAAAATATTTATAGTTATCAAAAATATAATACTAATTACATTTTCTGAACGGAATATTCAGTAACAAATAAAAGAAATATTAATGGATTCACCTTCAACAAATTCTTAGAACCAAATCACTCGGCAAGATCGCCAATTTTTCATTAAATTTCGATAGCAGCATAAGTAGGAACACATATAGCATTAGTTGAGTAGGCAGTGCTGAAATTTTATCTTTAAAGATAATTATACTTTCTAGAGATGTTGATGTGCACTAATTGTTTCGCTGTCTGACCAATTATAGATTATCCTTGCCCTGTGCGCGGCATCCACTGTGGCAACTGGAGTCCCAGCCGCTAAGTATCCCGCCGGAGTCGACCCACATCTCTGCCCCAATTACCCCTTCTGCGACAACGTGGCCCTGGCCACACACACCAATGGACTCCATGGTACAGTAGCCCTATATGCCGCACCCACATTCTCCGTTTACGGACAACACAGTGCCGCCGCCCAAGGAGCTGGTGACAAGTACCCTGCCGGAGTCGACCCCCACCACTGTCCTAACTACCCATACTGTGGACCCACGACAGTACACGGCATCCTCGGCTATTCTGGAACCCATGGAGTATCCCATGTGTCAATCCAACACGGATGGGCTGATGCTCACGCGGCACCCGTTTGGAAACATGGTACTCTCCCCACCCACCATGGTGCTGGTGCTCAATACCCCGCCTCAGTCGACCCCCAGTCTTGCCCAAATTACCCATACTGCCATTGAAAAGGCATAAGGTTTCCAAAATAACAGGCATCCTTTACATTCCTTCGAGAAAGGCCTGCTTTGTAATCCGCAAATAATGTTGAACACTCATCCTCTTTGACATTTCCCTCACCATGCTATATGTGTGCATGTATTTTGTAAATATTATTCCCATAAACCTGAAATAAACGTTTGATTTCAATGTAAATTGTGCTATTTCTTCGAAATCTCCAAAAAATGTACCATGCCAACCGTAGTGTGTGAGAAAGTTACATCAAAATCGACTGTATCAGCAGGCACTTCAGTATTATGCAGTATTTTAGTTACGAGTAAAAGTCAAAGCAAATATACCAGCTAATATTAGGCCATGCTGAGGAATTGTGGAATGAATTTCTGATTGTGTTTTGGAATTACTCCTTACGTATTGGGTCAATGGAATAATTGTGAATTGTAGCCTTTTGATTGCATGGCTAATATTCATTGATTTAAACTTCATTTGACCATGTCATTACAATGCTAAGCAGGTCAAGCATTGGTTGGATCTCAATAGGCAAGCAGGCTCTTTATAAACCAAATTGTTCACTTTAATATCAGTTATTAGCATGAGCAAATTTCCAAAAATATACTTAGAGAACAGGTTGTGATTATTTTGTACTATCTAATGAAATTTTCATTGGCTAAGAAGAGAACAATTTCTTTAAAAATAAGAGTTTAAAAAACTGTTTAAAATAATATTTTCTTATTTAAAACGTGGCTATAGTTCTCGAATCCATAGTGTGGAAATTATGTATGCGTCCATTTTTTAGCATACATAATGTTCAAACTGTGTTCCTATTCTAAATCCTTGAGGTCCATAGGTCGCTATTCTGAGGCATATAATAGTAAGCACAATAGAGGAAGATAAAAGACCGAGAGGATACCATTGGGATGAAGTTGTCCGACAAGAGCTATGGAACGATAGAGGGCTATGGCGAGGCTTAGTTAATTCCTAGACCCACGTTAAGAGGAACAGGATTTGGATATGTATGGGTGTAATGTTTAAACAAGTACATGAGATTGTTTTGGAAATGAAATAAAATACACCGCTTTATAGTTTATATTTTACCGCGGTCAGTATCTAACCTTTCTGTTTATTTCAAAGCAGCGAATCGATAAAAGATAGAAAATTATCTTTTCTCTAAAAATAATCTTTCCGCATCTTGATGCCACCCCTTCATTATTATCCCTGTCCATTAAAATTTTTTAGTTCTTCAATTAGATCCGACCATTTGAACGAAGTGTTTATGGCTGAGGAAGGGTCAATTATGGAGTGCCGTGTGAGTGGAGAATGACCAAATCAGAAATTATCTAGTTGTATCAAATTCCACAGCATAAAATAAACAAAATTATTTTGCAACGCAAGCCACTTAAACTTGACGTCGCGAGTGAATTGACTGCGATTGGTGGGCGGAAAACGAGAGAAAAAATGACCACCTTAGCCAGTTTGATTAACTTCAAGTAACAGCATTTATATAACCACAAATATTGCAATAGAAAACAAGCCCGTAGGCTAAATACCGTTAACTTGGTCTATACAAGACGAACACAAGTCACAACTGGACCAACCAAGCAGATACTCCCTTCCCCGGTGACAGACAGATGCCAAGAGGGCGAGGTCCAAAGTTGAATGCATTATTGTTCTTCGCCAATAGTTTTACCAGGAGCCTCATACACTCCTTATCTTTTTCTTAACTTAAAAAATACCGAAGCCTTTCCTTTCTTCTATGATATCCCCAGGTACTCTTCATTTTTTACAGCCAACAGGACTTCGTGCCCCATAATGTTACTTCCAATTATCCCCTCCTAATTTATGAAGTCTCTCAACTATCTTGCCTTTAATTTAATAAACTAAATTTTTCTACGTTCTTGTCTCACTCCAAGTTAAACTGGATCTTTCATCGAGTTATTGTGGCCCGCAAATCATTTTTAGTCGTTTTTTTGCACGATAGTTTTGGACAAATGTTTCTCACGACGACGAAAAATGTTAAATGGAGTAGCTTTGCAGGCAAAATTCTCTACCAGGATTTCATAAACTGAGATAAGTAAGAGTTTTATTAAAATTTCAATGCAGGCATGTTTACCTCATGCAGAAAAGCCATAAATCACGGATCCTTAAGATGAATTGAGGCAACCTAAAAACTGCTAGCTAACTTTCTCAATTTTCCTGTCATATGTTTGCTTAGCGTAAGAGAGTTGTTGAAGAGGGCACGTGACATCTTGAGGCCAGAATCAGGCTACGGAAGTATGATTCGATTAATCCGAATAAGTATATTTTTATTAGTAAAAATATTAGCTGACAACCTCTGCTGGATACGTCATCGTATTGTGGAATGGACTTTTTATTCGATTGTCTTAAAATCGGATTTAAGTTCAGACTGTTACGTAACATTCCACCAATGGAAAATTCCGTCTTGACCACTACGAATTTGTACAGTGGTATTTTTCACGAAAAGGATGATTAGGAAATGGGAAAAATCTTTATAAATATCATTTAGAAGTTGTAAGGATGGAGGTGTTGATGTGGTCACTTGCTTAAAATATATACACATTTTACAGCGCAAATGGCTTGACTCACGGCACGGCCTATAGCTTGACTCAAAGAATGTTATTTTTCTTGACAATTATTGATCATATGTTTTAATTTATCCATTAAGTCGCTTTAGATTTATCCGACAGTAACCACCCAAAATGTTTCAAAAAGGTCAATCGTATCGTCCGAAGAAAGCTTTTTTTTAGGCATTCAATGCTATCTTATCCATCTTGGCGTTGAAATCAGCAAATTTTCAATCAAATAATTAGAAAATTTATTGATATGATTCCTTTTATTGACATTATATGAATATCACTTACTTGGAGTCGGAATTCCTTAAAAGTCAAAAGCCTTCGGTACTTGACATATTTGTTTAAGCCAAAGCTCCGAGCGAATGGAACCTTTATTGCTAAAAACAGCGGAAAAAGTACATTAATAAAAAGACAATTGGTCCGAAATAAGTTTACAGAAACAGATACTTGAATGAGTCAAGAAGATACTATGAAAGAAATGCTTCGGGGTAAATCAACGATTTTTAGTCATCAGCCTAAAATTTTAACTAAAACTAAAGATTCTAAGCAAGACTTCAACTAAAATACCATGCGGATAAACCGATCAACAGGATTGGCATTCTATTCTTAAGGCTAAACTGATTCTTTCATTAAGACCTATTAATGAACATTTATCCCTACTATACGTTACTTAATTCTTAGATGTGTGAATGTAAGTGTTCTAAGGTTTAACCAGTTTGTGTAAAAACACAGTTACATTTAGAGCAATACTCTTTCTAATTATCTTTCTTTCCCACTTCTCCAAGTAATAAATGCCGTTTTTATCATTCATATGTATCAATCATTTGTTTATCAAATAATTATTCCTGTACTATACTAAAAAATCCTACAAGTATGCAGAATTTTTATTCCAAGAACAACTTTCAAAAAAATGCTTTATTTAATACTATCACTCGGCAGATTAACTAAATTTTTTATACTTCTCAGTATGCAAGACCTTATAAACCAACCTACACCAGAAATGAATGCGATGAAAATTTATTGCACCCGACTTCATAAATAAAACGGAAGTTAAATGAAAGAAATGGACATAACTTGAGAGATTTACCATCGGGAAAGAAATTAAATTATCTCTCTGGTATAAATAATCATTTTGTTTTTCATCCATAGTCACAATAACTAATTCTAAATATTTCACAGTTTATTAATATTTTGCGTTTTTAAAATGTTTTTTCATTAACCTGAGCTCATAATGAGATATGTCTGGGAGGAAAACGCTCTAAAGGAACCAATTGAATAATCAATCGTCTACTGACTTTTTGCTACATTGATGCTTCCTTAGACATTTGTTTTGACATAAACTGGTGCATCCTTAATAGGCCGCATATGCACTATGAATAAAAAGAGAATGTAATGGTGCCACATATGACATACGAAATTGGAGAGCGTTTCAAATATTAATGTCTTTATAAATTGAGGTATGACCTTGATTTCATCATATTTATAATAAAATACTTTATAAATTCTTAGAATTAAAGTCCATTTAATACCCTTTTTGAAGGGCTACAATGAAACAATCATATAAGGCATATTTAACGGTGCAATTAGAACTGTTCGTTGATGAGATAAAATGAAGCCGTTAGTTCCATTCTAACCACGCAATTCTTCTCACCCAATAGGGAATGAATTTTTCATGATACGAACTTTGGTTTAATAAAATATACTAATAGACTGGCAGAGGAAACAGCAGCTTCAACATCCATAAAAAAACATTGAATCTGATTATACCACTGACTTTTCACAGATTTTGCCAGAAAATCAATGTGACTTCAACATATATAGCCTACGGGAATGACTAATTCGAAAACTGCTATATTACAGAAACGTGTAAACTGCTTCAACTATGTGAAACATCCAAATAACATGTCATGTATAACATAATAACCAAATAACATGAAACAAGTCCAAATTGACCGATGTTTTCACCTAGTAACAAGTGCAAATTTAGCTATGAGATCATATTTTGTATGATACTCTCCATATGCTGGGCCTCAAAAACGCGTTAGGTGGCTTTAACTTTATTTTTCATTGCGCTCATGAGAGAAAAAACGTGGTCGTTATTCTTAATATTGAATCCAGTGGTTTCATTAAGCGGCTGCGCATAATCCACGTAGACAAAAAGAGGCCACTTTTTGACCCCCCCTATCGTAGACTTTCGCAGACTTCATACGCCCCCCTCCCCCTGTTGTCCACATAGACTTTTCTTATTCGCGGAAAAAAGCTGTGAAACGGGTTATTAATTGACTGTCGTGGACTATCTGTAATTACAGGCTCATTTTAAGGAAAGTTAAGTAAAAGAAAAACTACTCTTGTAGCTATGATTACCTGTCATTTACTACGATCATTGTCTACCTAGATATCCCCCACCCCAATCGTGGACCTTCGTTGACGACCCTCGTACCCCCACCAACCCTTTTTTAAGTCTAAGTGGATTATGAAGAGCCCCTAAAAAGTTTTTACTGATGGAAGGTTTTGATAGGACAGTGGATTTAAAAGTTGCTCTTCGAGATCGGTTCACGTTTTCCTTACCTATAACGACAATGTGAAGGAAAGAACCGTGATCCCACACCCAGGATTCGAATTACGACGCGGGGAAAGGGAATTGGAATGTGTTACTTAACTGGGAGTCGGCTCGTTGGGAGCGGAGAAGTGCTTTGAGAGAAATTCAGCGGAGTATAAAAGGTTGAATCAGAGCTCAGTGGAATCATTATCACCGCCATTTCTCAGCCGAAGCTCCACCTCCTCGTAATACTTGCTAAAACGGAAAAAATTTGAGGAAAATGACTGCTAAATTGGTGAGTATTGCTATTAGAGACGTGACTATGGACTTCAGCAACTACTACAACGTTCCTCCGAACATTTCCATTTGCAAAACACATCCAAGTAAAAATTTGTCTAATTTTTAAAGATGACCGAAGAGTAGCATCAACTATTCTTGTATCATAAATATAATAAAAACTTCATAATTATTTTTTTTCAAAGAAAATTGGCAATGGCATAATTTGGTAGTGCTCAATCAAAATCCACTGTCATAATTATACCTATAGTTTTAATAAATCCTAAAGTTATTTTTTCTGCAGATCGTCCTTGCCCTTCTCGTGGCAACCGTTGTAGCAACTGGCGTCCCACCCGCCAAGTACCCCGCCGGAGTCAGCCCCCACTCATGTCCCAACTACCCGCACTGTGACAACGTTGTCGTAGCTGCTCACACTGCCGCACTCCAAGTAGCCGTGGCTCCCTACGCCGCACCCGCTTACTCCGCATACGGACATCATGGAGCCGCAGTCCACGGAGCTGGTGCCAAATATCCTGCCGGTGTAGACCCACATCACTGCCCCAACTACCCCTACTGCGGACCAACCCCCATCCACGGAGCCTACGGTTTCGCCGGACACGGAATTCACGGATTGACTGGAGGTCACGGGTTGTTTGGTGCCTACGCCTTACCCGTGTATGGATACGGACTCTACTCTGGACACCACGGTGCTGGTGCCCGCTACCCAGCCAATGTCGACCCACACTCCTGTCCCAATTACCCATACTGCAAGCATTAAGTGTCATCGGCCTAGTTCAAAACACTTTGACTTTCTCTAGAAGAGCTTCAGAGAAAATTTGGACGGCAGTGATTTCTTCCTCAAAATCGTTGAAGAAGTCTGCGATGGCAGCATCATTGGAGATTTCCACTCTCTCCGGTCATCCATTACGTCACTCCTCAATGAAAAATGATTGCCTTGCTAGTAAATGGTTTCGAGATGAATATATTCTATGTTTTTGAGAGGAAATATAATTTTGTTTCGGATTCCTGTTGCTAATATTTTTCCATAATAAAGACATAATTGATCATTAAGGACTTTTCTTGACCATGATTGTGTAGGTGATCATGCGTGCATTGGTAGACTGTCAAATATTGGTTAAATAGATGGTCTTTCTCAGGTCTTCGAGCAACCAGTTGGCTATTATTTTCTTTTATGATCATGATATGATTTGTGATTGACTATAAAGCCCCAAAGATGCCAATATTTCCGGTGATACGCTGGCTCTGAAAATTTGTTTTTCATCATTTAAATAGCAGTTGATAAAATCTTACTCTGAGGTAAATTGTTCAAATTACCTCTCATTCAAACCCTCTGAACACTTGAGCCAAGAAACACTATTTACAATTCTCGATTCGCATGAATAGATTCAAGCCATGAAGGAACTCTGATGATTAACTGTGTCCAAGTTTTCAACATTTGTTACAGTCTTATATTCTTGACAATTCAAATATCATTTCGAAGTATAAAATTATTATAACTTGGCTTTTTGTTTTTCTTTATTTTTATGGATTTTCCTTTGTTTAATAGAGAACATTGTGAGGAAATAACGATTTATCAGGATGGTTATGTTCTTAATGCGACCGGTCTCGATGCTTTGAATAATTGCCAAAGGTAGGAGTTTTGGTCAGATTGTGGTAAAATATAAAAATGAAGGTAATGTAAAAATACAGGTAAAAAATTAAAAGCATGTGAGATCTAGTCATGGGTGGGATCAAAATGAACTGAAACCAAACACATTACTTTCTTATCAAACAATCATATTTTGAATCTGATTCTGTTTTCACCAAATACTGGTTTAACTTCCCTTTAATGTCATATTTGTTTTTCCTCACACGTCTTTGAAACCATTAGGAAGTCTGTTTTCCTTGTGATTTGAATTTCATTAATAAATATTAATATGGAATCAAAATTAGCAGCGAATTTTATTTTGGAATATTTAAAACTTTTGTTTCTGACTTATATCAACTGAACAATTTCATTGTGAGCAAGAACAGAGAAACCGCGAAGAGACCACGAAAAATCATCCCATCGACACCGTTTTTAATATTTTGGGACGAAAAAGTTGGAAATTCCGAATTTACTAGCTTTTCCCTGTGGTTGCTCATCGAAACTCAACAACTAACCAAATTTAAATTGGCTAGCACGCCTATAAGTGGGTAAGAAATTTTATCTTATCCCTCTGGTAATTCAAAATGGTGGACGATTTATCATGGCAATTATAATGTATTTCTAATTCAGCTGCGGGACATGAGGCACGAGAGAGATATTTGGAAACGCACTTCAGGTCGGATTTTAAACATCGGCCATTTCAGCCGCAGGTGCTATTTACGTGAAGCCCATATCCTTTTGATCTAGGAACGCGTTATTCCTCGCGAAGAAACATCTCGGGTTGTAACCTTCGTGCGTTCAAAATACTTTATTGATATCATATATACTTTGTCGATGCTAAACTTTAAACCCCCGACAAATTCAAATTTGCGGACACTTTATCATAGTAATTATTATGTATTTATAACTGTAATACGAGGTTATACCTTACGGCATGGCCACCGCCAAAATTAACAAACAGCCCTTGCATGGATCTTCTCAACTAAAGATGAAACCATAGGGCGCCATTGCTACCTCAATATCCTCGAGATGTTTGTAAGGGCCAGCAAAAAAAAACAGCGCAGCCGTTTTTAATATTTGCTGACCCTTACAAGGTCGGTAGGTGGAGAGCCCCCAAACAAGCGAAGCGAGAGCTGTCGTACAAGGTTGCTATTCGGTGAAGGATTTCACGCTCTCCAGTGCTATTAAAGCAGTGTCAGCAGCAACACAAAGAGTGTAGATTTCTTCTAATTACCTTTATGTACTTTTGAATCCCATTCCGTGGGCTTCATTGCTTTATTCTCCCTGATATGTGATGATGGGGGCTGGCAAAAGGCTGAGTTTTTCCGATTTCAAGTTTTCTTCCATCTCTCATACTCATTTTGTTGGCTTTTTTCTATAAAATTGTTTACTCTCCTTTTACTTTCATGGTTCCCTTTCCTTTTAAACAAGTTTAAGATTATCTTCTATTATACATTGGCAGAGGTCAAAAAGCTTGTTTTTGAGATGCAGGATCTTCTTTTTTTCGGAGAATTTTGTATGTATCATTCTTCTCTCCTTCCTGAGTCTGAATTGGCTGTCGGATAGTTTCTCTTAAAACCTTCCCACAATCCTACAGCTAACTGTTTGTGTGTTTAGGACGTCATCATGCCATTTGATCTTTGCTTGTACATGAAAGCTGCAATGAACTGTCGCGAAAATCATCAACACTTTCATCACTCACCTCTAAAGAATAACTAAAACAAAACAGAGACCAATAATAATGTGTCCAGAAAGAAAAAGATTTCATTGTTTCGAGTATAATGTGGACAGTGAAACACCAAGAGCCGACGTAAGACCACAGTATAAGAAATGCACCTAGGAGGCAACAGTTCTCTGTCCCGTTTCAAGTAATCAATGGCTTTGCATATCTGTCTAGATGGTATTTAAGTATAATTAATCTCAATTTCACTGAAAATTTACTTCTTAAAAACGACTGATGGAGTTAAAATCTTCTCCCACAGGATATTAGGTCTTTTCAACAGATCGTACCACCATCATTTCCGAATTATTTTAATCTTGAGAGCAGAATATGACATAGCAAGAACATGTTACGGTGACACTGTTCTTCACATTGCATTGAATAGTAATTTTCCATCAACAAAATTAGTTGTGAATAAACAAGCATAATTGTCAAAGGCAATAAATGTGATTAGGAAGAGTAAATCAACCGTCATTCTGGTTAGTTAACCTCAGATACCTTTTTAAAATATTTCCACATAAATACGAAGGTAAGTCAAAAAATAACTCGCAAAACTGGACAGAGGCAATGATAATCAAAGTAATTTCCTGAAATATATTTCACTTTTCTACATATTCACCCAGTAAATTCAGACAGTAAACCTATCCCTTTACAAGTCCTTGACGCCCGGCTGCAAATAAGTCTTTTGTTTGGTTTCGCAGCCATCGAGTAACCTCTTCAACTAGGTCATAATCATCTTCAAAACGTCGGCCATCCAAATGATTTTTAGGGCCCAAACAGATGAAAATCACTGGGAGCTAAGTCGGGAATATACGGAGGATATTCCAAGCGTTCCCAATGAAATGCCAGAATGATGATGCCGACATGCGACTAATTTATTGACTTACCCTCGTAGATCAGCATAAAGTGGTAAATATCTTATTGACCATTGGATTTGATTTTTTTTCCTGTGTTTGATGGCAGTTTGTTGCTGAGAGTGTCAAAGCACATGTCGCATTCCATGGAATCTTATTTGGTTCTTTCACCAGGTATTGCAAAGTGATATAAAATGTAGATAGAAACAAGAAAAATCTCACTTTCTCAGGCGAGATATTGTAGAACAGCATTTTCAATGATAGACAAAAGATATCGTACTGTCTACCTTTTATTACAAACTCGTACTACACGTGTTTCGTGCCTTCCCCTCCTACCCTTCCTCCTTACCCCCACCACAACCACCACCCCCTACTATGTTTTGGCCAATGTATCACTCAATATATATGCTCATGTCTGGTTATGTACTAGATTAGTCGTACCTGATGATGACAGCAAGACAGTCGAAACACGTGTAGCACGAGTTTGTAATAAAAGGTAGAAAATACGATATCTTGTGTGTATCTAGAACAATCTCGACAAAGATATCACCCAACATTACATATTAACGAGCAAAAGCATAAGTAATCCAATTTTGAAAATAAAATGTTATTACCTTATCGTAAATTAAAATACTCCAGTAATGGTCCACTTACAGCTGTGCGAATCAGGGATTTTCATTTCGAATGGAACTGAATCGAATCTCCCAAAACATATTTCGAATCGAACTTTATTTGAAATTTTTGTTCCAAATCATATCACCCTAAAAAAATCGCTTGCGAATCGAATTCAAATCTAAATAAAATGCAAAACTTAGGCGCAGTCAAAGTAATAAAGATTTTCACAATATTTCAGTGCCTTACATTAGCTATCTATAGTGGCACAAAGACCAGCACAGAACAACATGTAGTCGTTTAAATTTTCGTTCCGCGTGAGGAAAACATCGTCTAAACGGACGGCGCACCACTTTTGGAATGAGCGCCATGTTTGAATGCATGAAACGATTCGAAGACGAATCTATCAGATTCGAATATTTCGTATCATTCGGTTTCGAAGTATCCTGATTCGCAGGCGAATCGAATCGAATTAAGCCTGATATTAACGAAAAAATCATAAGTAATCCAATTTTGAAGATATAATTTTATTACCTTGTTTGAAGATATAATGTTATTTTCTTCACCTGAAGATGTCATTATGTGACGAAACCTGTGTCGTAAGCAATAAATCTATTTAGTGGACCATTACTAGAGTATCTTAATTTCCGATTTTCCGATTCCGACTTAATTTCCGATTCCGTGGAGAGATTTCACATAGTCAAGCCTGAAGTTATTACATCCTGCTGGCATATTTCGACAGCAATTAAGTGAATTCTATTTGTTCTAACCTATGACTGATCATTTTAATTACTAACAAATAATTAAAGGCTTTTAGGTAGACCTTAAACATAGTTACTCCTAAGTTGAGTTCTAAGTTCACGTGCGCATTACATTGAACGTAATTATGTTTCCAGCTCATTTGTCGGAAGGAGATGTAAAGCGCGGATAGGAAATGACACGGAGGTTGCGAGAAGCCATTTTAATGTTATTGAGTTCCGATTACCTCACCAGGACAGCCTAATGAAGAGATATCTTCCGCTGTAATGGAGAGAAGGATGATTTCGCAGTGAACAAGGCCAATTAAGACATTGGTGAGAGGGAATTTGGGGAAAGGAAAACGCGGTTTATTGACGCAGACTAGAGCGAAGTGAAGTTGTGGAAGAGAGGGCATTGTTGCACCCTAAGGATGTCCATCCGAAGTTAAGGTTATTTGGAGGGAGGGTAGGTATTTTCCAGGATAATCGGGTAGGTGGAGGAGAAATGTCAATTTGTATAAAGGCACATGCCGACGCCTGAATTAGTCAGTATCACTGTGAGCACTCATTTTAAGAACCGTTTATAACACGGAGGAGCCTCATTCATAAAAGAAGGAAAATGGCTGCTTCTTTGGTGAGTGTATTTCATGAAGTTATGACATATCCTATGAGGACATACAAATGGTTCATCAATGTCAATCTCCACGTATATATATATACATTATAATGTAAGGAATAAGATCACTACTGAGCGTTTTTATATACTTATTTAGGATGAATTACTTCATAATATTATCAAATAACCACCTTGTTTGGATTTTATTCCATCTAATAAATAGATAATATTCTCATTGACCAATTTCTGAAAACATCCTCTCACGTATGGATGCCCATTTAATGCTTTCATGAACCACCTCGATTAGGCGCGGTTGAAATAGTACTTGTTTCTCCAATGATCGTCTCCCAAAATCACGTAAAACACCACAGTTATTCAAACAGGATTTCGGTCGAAAGACGCTTGATTGAGTGGCTGGAATTTTTTCTCATTAAGAGATCAGAGTGACTGAACGGTTGTCATTCCATGAACAGATCATCCTTGCCCTTAGCGTGGCATCCGCAGTGGCTGCTGGCGTCCCAGCCGCCAGGTATCCTGTCGGAGTCGACCCACATCTCTGCCCCAACTACCCATATTGTAACGATGTGGCCCTTGCCGTCGTTAACTATAGTGCATCGACTCGGCAAGCCGCACCCGCATACACCGCCAACGGACACTACGATACCGCCGTCCAAGGAGCTGGTGAAAGGTACCCTGCCGGAGTCGACCCTCACCACTGTCCCAAATACCCCTACTGCGGACCCACGACAGTGCACGGAGTACTCGGCTATACTGGAGCCCACGGAGAATCTAATGCGTCAGTCGGATTGGCTGGTGCTCATGCGTCGCCCGTTTGGATACATGGTGCTCTTGCTGCCCGCCAAGGTGCTGGTGCCCACCCAGCTGGTGTTGACCCACACGCCTGCCCTAACTACCCATTCTGCCACCACTGAAGTGGGAAGTAGATTTCTATGTCTACAATTGAAGATCGATAAAGACTCATACGGCTCGCCCAATATCAATCACGGTTATAGGTCACATTCTTTCTAGACTGTAGTAGAAGTATTGCGCTGATTCTTGCTCAATAACACTATCTGCTGATATGATATATAGATGTATGAATATAATATGTAAATATTTTTCTTTTCTGTATAAAATAAAAAAATTATACCAGTAAAAAGTGTTATCTTTCTGATATCTCCGAAAATGAAAGTTTGGCTATTTTATAACGTGAGAAAGGATCAGCAAAATAGAGCTATTAGGGCACTCAAATTAATTTTTAATGAGTTTGAGTTAGACTTAAGGTAGTCCAAGTGTGATAGTTCCCTAGTCGATTCGAAATATACGTTTTTATTACCAAAATTCGAAGTATACGTTTTTATTTCACCAGCTGTAGGACACATCAATTAAACATTGCATTATTAATGCTGCAAAAATATAGTTTTATATGACAGAAATTGTGTGTAATTGAATGAAAATATCTAAATAAGTCTTTAACTTGACTCATTTTTTTCGCACGGTGCGTTTGAAACTCCTTCAAAACGGGAGGTTTTTTGTGATACCCAAGAACCTACTGCGGCGGCAATATGATTAATTTTAAAATATAGTTGAGAAAACATACAAACTACACGCTGTTAGTTTTTTTACGACATCTAAGTGTTAGAAATACCTCATTTTGTAAATAATGTCTCTCTGGAGAGCATACACGTACCATTTCCCAAGAAAAAGGGCTGGTATTTTTGGGCAAATATCTCGGAAAGTAATGAGGTAAGGATTAGAATTTTTGGTGTCATTGGATAGGTAAGATTTTTTCTTTGAAATGAACCAAATTCATTGTATTCTAGGTAAAATGATATTTCGCTCAAACTACCTTAAAAGAATCGCAGCACCATGAAATCAATTATATAAACGAACTTAGGAATAACTGATAGCTTATTGAGTAGATAGAAAAGTTTGTTTAGCATTTACTCTGGATATAAATAAAAATGTCAATTGATAAATTGCCATTTCATTATTAAGTGTTGCTTTCATCAAGAAATGCTCCAATTTCAAAGAGTCTTTCATCTCGACAAGTTCTTTCCGTAAGAAATTTTCTATCAATTATAAGTAAAAAGAGTCCATATTCCGCTCGAAATGGAGAGGAACCATGCTAAGACCTACCTTGTCACAGCGTGTTTTGACCATGATGTGAAAACTTTTTTTAGTTCGTATCTTTAGGTAGAAGTCAACTAGTAATGTTTTATGATTCCTAAATTGATCAAATAATTGGATAGCGTTGAAAAAATGGATTCGAACGCCACTATCTCGCATCATTTTTTTTAACGTTGATGGTGTTTATCGATTAGTGTAAGTTGAGCTGAACACTATCAACTGATATTTTCCTCGGTCTTAAGCCGCCAATTAAGCTAAGTTAAGCAGCATTAAAGAAACTATGTTTTTTAAACGTATAATATGAAGGTCCTCGGATGAAAAAGTAAAAGAGAGATGCTACTTCACTCTGGTTAGGCCACACCTCGAATATTCCGCGAGCATTTGCGACCCTGGCCATATAGATTTAACCAGAAATATTAATAAAATATAAAGGAAAGCAGCGCGTTTCGTTAAAAACAGCTACGAGCGTACATATAGTGTATCACAACTTTTGGTGGGATTAAAATGGGAGCCCCTAGAGACTCGGAGACTACACGCTAGGCTTAGATTGCTTGATATGTTTAGGACTGACATTTTTCAGAGCGACACAGAGAATATTATCATTACTCCTCACTACATCTCTAGTTCTGACATTTGCGATAAAATAAGAGAGACACACTGCCGAACAGATAGGTACAAGAACTCGCTCTTTCCGCGAACAATTAGCGACCGCAATAAAAATTGAGCTCCACTAAATACACACTTATAATACATGTCACCAATTCATCTCCAACAAACTTACACCTTTACACGGCTGGTGACCTAACACCCCTTGCCACATGCCCATCCGGCGGCTCGCTGGGTAGTATGTGGATGTAGATGTCGCTTTGTGGAATGGAGGAAGGTAGGAGAGAAATGCATAGTTTGAATCAGACTCAAACTAAACGAAAGACTGCTTGGCGTTCATTGTTTACCTTTCCAACCGACGGAAGAAGAGCTGCATCTAAAGTGATTCCACCAAGCACGGAGTGGGATAATTTTGCGCCCGTTCCCGGATGCGAGCTCGATCCCACATTCAACCATGACTTCCTCGTTCTAAACCCTTTATACTCATGGAACAAATGAAATGACTATAATAACTCAACCTGATTTTTTTAGCGCGACCCGAGTTTCCACACTTCGTATTATTTTCTGGTGGAAATAGCCATCCCCCGCAGTGAAGATTTTAGCGGAGATTTCCCAAAACACAAAGAATGACTCCTTCCCCCCCCCTCTCCAATCCCTAACCCTTACCCACCTCCCAGCCCGTCCCTCCCCCACGTCCACCCCCGAAACCCTCACCCTTCTCACCCCCTCTCCCTGATTCCCTCCCCTCCCCTGCCACGAATTCGTGTATATACTGTCACTGATTTTGTATTTTCACCTGGGTCGTGCTAATAAACCTCAAATGGATTTATCAAGTCATTTAATTTGGTCCTGGAGTAAAAAGGGGTGAGAGGAAGCCATGGGTGAATGTGGAGGAAGAGATTTTAAAGAGGAGAAATATTAGGAGTCCTAAGGATAGGTTAACGTGTATACATCTACATAATACACCGCGAGCCGCCGCATGGGCGTGTGGCAGGGGTGTTAGGTCACCAGTTGTGTAGAGGTGTAAGTTTTTTGGAGAAAAAATGGTGACATGAATTATAGGGGTGTATTTAGTGGAGCTCAATTTTTATTGTGGTCGCTATTCGCGGAAAGAACGAGTTTTTGTACCTATCTGTTCGGCAGTGTATCTCTCTTATTTTATCGCATCTGTCAGGCCTGGAGATGTAGTGAGGAATGTTGTATAAAGCAATGATTGGCTGTATTATATCGAAGGCGGTCGCTAAAGATAGGAAACTGTGAAGTAAATTACAAACAAAGAGGTAGTTTTCGAAGCCCAACAGCAATAAGTGAGATCTTTCACTCTGCCGATCCACAAATTGGTTAAGAAATCTTATCTTAATCTACACTATGATGAAACGCATGGTGATATAATACAATGGTATGACCGACGGGATTGGTAACTTTGTACATATTCCTAAACTAATGCGCTATAAAGAAAAAAGAAACAAAAATTTTTGCTTGCGAAATTCATCATTATTTTTAAACTTAACGGTTGAAGGCGTAAATTTGTGGAATGACACCAGTGACATAACTAAAAACAGACAACTCTTCGTATTTTCCACACTTAAAACCTTAATTCCCGACCCAGGTTTCGACTGCCTTGCAATCATTTTCAAAGGTCTCCACCTTCAAAGGACCTTTGAAAATGATTGCAAGACAGTCGAAACCTGGGTCGGGAATTAAAGTTTTAAGTGTGAAAAATACTAAGAGTTCTCTCTTTTTAGTCATGACATCATTATTTTCCCGGTCAGGATATGTTTCAATTTTTTATCATCGGAATTGCTGGTGGTACAGATGACTTTATGTGAAAATGGAAATTATGGAACAGTTGATGCAGTCCATCGATGTGGATTTATCTATGACTCTATTGCAGTCATCATATTATCTGTCTCCAACAAAACATTGAAATAACAACTCGTTATAGTTATCTACGAACGCCATTTATAACAGACTGGAAAAACTGAGCAATTTAAATGAATGATGATAATAATGACAAAGATTTTGCTCCTAAAAATATCTGGAAGTGCGCTGAATTATAGATATGAAACTGCTTGTTCACAAGCTGGACGAGCTATACAGTGCACGAGTGATTTCGATCAAGTACTTCTTAGATCTATTAGTCTGTCTATGTGGGTTTATTTGGAGAATTTTGTTACTTCATGGGCTCATTATTTATGTTTTATGACCTGTTTTCAGAGTGAATGCGATAGTTATTTTAGAGAGCACAACAGTTCTATATTTTAATGCAGAAAGTTAAGCTAATAGTAACAATACCATTGGCATTTTTCTCTACAAAAACCGCACCTAATTTTGCCCCTAGAAAAATACTTCAGAAACTCTTCCAAAGAGCCTCATCCTCTTGGTTGGAACTACATATTTTCCCACGTTTATTTTCACAAACACTATGAGAGAAACAGACCAATTTGAAAACATTTATTGCAATACCTAAACTTATTGTATTATCTAAAAAAGCATATTTTTATATCTAAAAAGTAAATAAATTGGTGAAATATATACATGAATTTAGCCCTGAAATTTTGGAAATAATTTAAATATGGGATTTTTATAATTGTCAATCAATTGGTCAAATTTTTTAAATAAAGAATTGGCTGCATATTTAATGACATCAATTCCTCAGTACCTCTCAAATACGGTATGCCTTTCCCAATAAGGCCTGCTATTGTTTTAAATCAAGGGAGTTGAAGTGCCTAAATGACACCCTGTTTTTGAATTTCCCCTTTAGCTTAAGAGGACGAAGTGAAAAAAAATCTGTTATGAAGGAGCTGCGAGATAGTTTAACTCATTGGTATCCAACATTTTTTTAAGACAACATAGTAGATGGGAGAGTGGCAGAGTAGCAAAATATCTGCTACAGCCAACGATTTAAAGAGTTTATATTCTGGTTCATGCTTAGAGGCCTTGAATTAATATTTTAAGTAAAAATAAATAAGGACATAAATTCCTTTGGGTAAAAGTTAAACATAAATAGGCAACGCCAGCGATTGATACGAACAGTTGACCATAAAAAAATTAATAGGTGACATTAATGAACTTTCTAATAACCTATTCATGTGAAGATTCATATTTATTGCCTTATGTTATATAATGTCGAACTCCTAACACAATAATTTATCGGCCACATCTTTACCTTGACAAGAAACTTCAAAGGGTAAACCAAAGTTGAAACTAACCATGTCAGCGACTATTAAAGAACGGTGGTAACCAAAGTTCACTTTCCGTTATTTTGAATACTTTTTAGGATTCAAGCAGTCCATTTCAACTTTGATTACTATTTATCCATCAAACATTTCATTTATGAAAACCACAATAATCTACAGTGTAATTAAAACAGATTTATATCAGATAACTTAGTCATAAAAAAAGGGGTCAGAACTAACTGGTCCCAAATCAGTCGCTAAAGCTATGTATTTAGCACTCTGTTATTCCACACTACTACGAAAATAGTTATTAAGAATGAAGCTCTGTCCTTCCAGTCAATAATGGAGAGGATTTACTTAGGTAATTAATACGATTAAAACAGCAGGTGAAACGCTGGATATGATTGAATCTTCCTAAAATACAAAAGTATGACAATACCTGCAGAATTGAATTTATGATAGCTGTGTTTAGATGGTTTAGCCATTCAATATTAAATATCAAAAAATATTAATGCTTCTGTCCCATTGTAAACATAGAGGATTTATAAAACAAGTGATTACAGAAAATAATAAATCAATTTTTATGGTAGTGAAACATGGGTATATCAGGAGTAGACTAAACGCCGAGGGTATGAGTTATCAGAGGAATATCTGCGGCAAAAGTAGGATGGATAGGGTCAGGAATGAGTGGGTAATAATTGAATGTAGGTTAGATGTTCCAGTAATGGACATATATGAAATGAGTGTGCTTCGTTGGTTTGGCCATGCTGAGTCAATGGTTGAGAATTGAATAACTAAACAGATACATAAGAGTGAACTGAATGGTGCGAGAGGTAGAGGTAGGTCGAGAAAGTTGTGGTTGAATGTGATTGAGGAAATTCTTAGGAGGAGGAATATTAGGAGTCTTAAAAACATGAGGGCGTGTATAAAGTAGTGTATGGGGGTAAATGAGGCGAAAAAGGTTTGCAAGGATAGGTCAGTATGGAGGAAATTATTGAAGCACAGTTAGGTGTATAAATATGTATTTATGAGAGGAACTTCGCGACTGTCTCTCCCCCAAAGGGGAACGAAATGAATGAAGCAAAAATTGTTTGCAAGGATATGTTAGTATGGAGGAAATTATGGAAGCCGAGTTAGGTGGTGTACAATTATGTATTTTTGAGTGAATTGGTATGTGATCGGTATTGGCGTGATTGGAATGTATGTACGTAAAATAGCAAGCTGCCTGAATGGTACCATCTGGAGAATGAATATTATGAAAAGGAGAGCATGTGACTCATCGGCTAAAATTTTTAACTGTAAAAAAAGTTTTTGGAAACAACATGTAAATTGTACACTATACACTATATAGTGCAGTATTTAAAACATCGCTTGAAATTATTATTCCGTCACGCATACCTCACCTTTAAGGCTGGTCTTTTGTGAAATAGCAATCAAGTATATCATAAACATTTTGTATATTTAACGAGAGAAATCCTTTCTCTTCTAACTGAAAGATATTTGAAAAGAGATGACATAATGGCCTCGCTGGCGACAATACCCGGAAATGGTAAAAACGTTCTCCAATTCTGATTATGAATACTATCAAATATTGCAATACACTTTGAAAAAATTGCATGGTTTCATGGCGACAGAGGGTTTTTCAACGGCGAGCGACGCCCGCTTTGGTAACCAAAGAGAAAGTAGGGGGAGAAAAGAGATTGAAACACCGCTACCGATAGTTGAGCCACCTTCCTAACATTCCCGGAGAAATATGGAAGAGTTTAGCTATTTTTAGGAGTAAAATATAGTCATTTCAACTACCCGGGAATGGTTTCATTTTCTTTTTAAATGGGACTCAGTAATACAGACCACATTCTGAAGACATATAATGGAGGTTACGCGACAGGGTGAGAAATACCCTGATCAGGAAGAGAATGAGTGAAAAAGAAAGAGTTTTCGCGCAGTTTTCGAATCCGAGATCCTGTGACACGGTTGATCGAAGGTGAGGAGGAATTCGAGGGGAGGGCCCAATGGGGTGGGACTGACGCAAACTCCGAGGTATAAAACGTCTTGTCGGATCACAAAGCAGTCAGGATCACCACGAGGTCTCAACAGAAGCTCAACCAGCTCAAACAGTCCGAACACCACAAGAAAACCGGGGAAAATGGCCGTTAAATTGGTAAATATTTTTTACGTTTTAGGCTAGAAATATGTTTTTTTTTTCGTAGCCACGAGTTATTTGGGGACGAGACCGCCAAAATTAGTCATTTTGGAGAAGTATTTGCTGGAATGGATAAATCGGAGATAAACCTGGCGCAAGCGCTAACTTACTTTCAAAGATAGGCACTTGGGCCTCCACAGTGTATCATCCGATTGGACTACGGATTGGATTCAAGTAAGGACATGGAGTCTGATAAAAATTCTCCGTCAGAGCCAGGATTCGAGCCCCGGCCCTTGGGATGGGAAGCCAATAATTCAGCTATAACATCATACGATGCCTCATTAGCATAGGCTTTCATTTTAAAATATATATATCGACATCAGTTTTATTTCTGATGAGGTACATCTTTATTTCGGATGGCTAACATGAGAACATATCCGTAATTTGCTGAGCACAGAGTTACCTATGGTTAGCGTAGCGTAGCCTTAAGTTTGAAGTTTACAGTACTTTTGAAAGTTACGTTATTCCTACATGAGCCTATTTCATATTCAATTCCCTCGTCATATACTTTTCATCTCTCACTATTCTATCTCAAATGGCTTCTCTTCCCTTTCTCCTGTAACCTTTCTATTTTCAGTTTATTTCCCTCTCATTTACACCCTTTAGTCTCTGCATATTATTATTTTTTCCATCCACTTAATCTGTTACATTTTTATTTCAAATAGGAACGTCTTCTTTTCCTTTTTATAAATATTGGTACTGTAACCCAAGGAATTCACAATGGGTATCCATGCGACTATACCACTAGAGATCTCTGAGTGTAGAGTGGCCTCGATTTCGCCTCCTTGGTTTACTTATGAATATATTTTATTCTCAATGAACTACTTCATATTTTTCTAAATGAAACGGTAAGCTAGAGATTGAATTACGAATTTCAAACATCCAACAGTTTGTACCAATTGGGTATTTAACTATTAATGACGACGAACTTTAGCTAAAACAAATTTCCAGAAGTTACATTTTGCCATGAAACCGTTCCCTCAATAATTCCTTCCAATAAAGATTATATCTGCATTCATTCCATCAAAAGTTTCTCTTCAATCGAATTTTTCCTGATTATCTCTTACCCTTCCTACTTTAAACCTTCAACTCTTAGTTGTGACCTCATGACTACATTACCTACATAATCATTTATACCAGAATTTCTACCGAGCAGCTTCGCAACTATTTCGATCTTATTACGGATTATTTTTGTTACACATATATTAAAATGTACCAATCTACTTAAGAAAGAATAATAGCTTTTTAATTTTTACATCATATTTAATGCTTTCTCTGACTCATTATAAAACGATGGGGCAAATTTTTCATGAACAACACCATATTTTGACAGCTTACGCCATTAAGTTGTTATTTAAATATTGTTTAATAAATACAGATTTTCAGTTCATGCGGAAATCCTTTTGTACAATTTTATGGTAATAACGCGTTTTTTCACGAACACATCAATACTGTGCTTCTCTCTCCATCTTTATGAAAACAACAAGAATATTCTGATATCCCAGTATATTATCTATCTCATAAATCCCGTTGCATTCAATTCACGCTTCATAATTCATTCAATAATTGGATATTTTTTATACATAAATATTTCTATTTATATCAGTTACATGTTCCCCAATGGGTAAATTATAATTTTTTCTTTTAAATCTTTCATTTTGGTACATTAGTTTTCTCATCCTGTGATTTATAATCGTGCTCATGATATCAATATGATCATATTCCTTCCCTCTAGCAAATTACCCGTGGATGCTAAGTCCTGCACAGGTTCTTTAGATGAGTAGTCAGTAGTTTTCCCAAGAAACCAACCGGATCACTGTAATCTTTTAAATTTGATTACTATTTTGAATCACTCACTTCAGTCCCTAGGTGGTTTTATTGTTATCCTACCAAACAATATATGTAATCAATTCTAAACCTTATATTATCTACAGGACTTGAAAGATAATCAAGGTAGCGATGCATGGTGATTTACAAAATATTGTTTGGTGGAATTACAAATCCGAATGCTCCATCTAAAAATATTACGCTGGATTTCAACGAGTAATGTCTTCCACCACTACCCATATAATAAGGTGGTTTTCATTCCTTTTGCTCAGATCGTCCTCGCTCTATGCGTAGCCGCTGTGGTAGGAGGAGGCGCCCCTGGCGCCAGGTATCCCGCTGGAGTCAACCCTCACGCCTGCCCTAATTATCCATACTGCAACAACGTGGCCCTTGCTGCGTACTCCAGTGGGCACCATGGTGCCGTGGCACCGTACGCCGCGGCCCCCTACGGCGCCTACGGTCACTACGGAGCCGGCGTCCACGGAGCAGCGGCCAAGTACCCGGCTGGAGTGAACCCTCACACCTGCCCCAACTACCCCTACTGCGGACCCACGCCAGCCCATGTCCCCTCCCATGGCGGTCACGGATGGGCAGGTAGCCATGCCGCACCCGTCTGGGGACACGGCGCTTACGGTGGTCACCAGGGCCCTGCACCTGCCCGCTACCCTGCTGGTGTCAGCCCTCACGCCTGTCCCAACTACCCCTACTGCCACTAATATAGGGTTGAAGGCAACATATACCATACTGCCATCAAATCATCCTCTCTGCTTCCTCCGTCAGTGTAAATTATTTATACTCCCTGCTTCTGATGAGTCCGAGTGGAGATCCTGACATTAGAATACTTTTTCACACTTACTTCTTCGATAAAGAGTCCTTCTGTTTGCTTGATCATGTATTGTTCTTTAAACATCGATGTGTCTGCATTTTCTGTCTCTTTTAGCTACTACCATTTTCTACATCACAACCCATTTATTGTACATACATTTCCTGTTCTGTTTTTGTTTCTATCATAATAATAAACTCATTGTTTTACGAAATGTTTGTATATTTATTATTAATATCCAAATTTATTTATCATAAATCTTGAATATACTTTAATTATATTCTGCAAAAGATGATGTGTAATTAGCGTGCTCTTTCATGGAATGGTCACCTTCGAGTTGATAATTTGGCTTTAACAACCATGTTCACCATATCCCTCGGTCGATTTTCAGAATGATTTACTTAGGCTATTTTCTCAATTACTTCCTCGAGAAAATGAACTCATTTATTTCATTTGAAGTACATAATCATGTAGTTTTATCTGGGTAACACGTTTTCACAATTTCCAGGTCATTTTTGTCCTGCAAGATTATCTGCCTGATTATGTCCTGCAGGATCTCAGCGAATTTTTTATCATTCGCGTGAAACATTATGCGATGATGGATAATAAAGTTTTTTATATTGGATAAGGTCCAAAGGAAAATAATGAGAAGATTTAACACTACAGATAAAAAAATGAGTCATTGAAATTAGAGTCCTCTCATATTTAATTAACCTTCTCTGAATAAAATTTTAAAAAGATATGTAATCCTTGTGTTGAGTATGCATATATCTTTTTCATTGCATGTCTGGGGAGACGGTATTTTTCATCATCAGATTAATCTCTCCTTCCTATCCTCTCCGTCAGTATACATTAACAATACCCCCTGCTTCTGATGAGTCCGAGTGGAGATCCTGACATTGGAAAACTTTTTCACGCGTACTTCTTTGAAAAAGAATCCTAGTACTCGTTGGTCATGTATTGTTCTTTCAACGTTGATGTGTACGCATTTTCCGTCTGCTTTACCATCTTCTACGACTCAACACATTTGCTGCATATAATTCCCTGTTCTGTTTTTGTTTCTATCAAAATAATAAATTCATCGCTTTACAAATTTTTCGCGTAAATATTATCAATATTTTTGATCAGTCAATGAATTAATTACAAATGACCTTTGCTGAAGGTAAAGATGTCTCCTGCGGGGTTTTCTTCAGCTCCCTTTGGGCCCATGCATGGAGATTCAAAGTATCTCATGCAAGTTACCAAGTTAAGATAACTATTGTGCTGTTTATCTTCGCTAAATTTAAACATGGGTGTGTGTTATTGCACTACCATTCAGTGTGTTGATGCATATTACCACCTGACCACGTGGTCGACTTGTAACTAGTATTTTCCAATAAAATCTCATACGACTGCTTTCCAACCGATGACTGATCATGGAATAAAACAATGGAAGCTTAGACGGATACTTTTTAAATTTTGAAACCATTGTATGAAAAAAATTAAAATAATAGACTGAAGGGTACTTTTGAAAATTTGAAATAATAGCTGCGTACAGCTTATGATGTTGTACGCAGTAATGCACATGGGTTGAAACATTTCATCACACTGGCAATTACAAAGCATTTAGCTTGATTTCAGCAATCCATATTTTATTAGCTTCAGAGGCGTTGGTATTTTTCTTTTTTTTGTTGAATACCTTTGTCTTCACAGTACATTCATATTATGTAAGATACACCAACATTCCAGCTAGCACCTTAAAGCCGAAGACGCCAGCCAGCATCACTTTCACCCTCATACGCCTACTAGAACGCTAGCGAAACTAATGTCCGGCCAAGTGCTATCGTGGGTCCTTTGGCGTTGTTCCCACAAGCCCCGCCTTTACATTTTTTTTCGGAAAAACTTGGCTTTACGCGATGTTTGGGATACGCTTGAGTATTCACGAGAACGCTTTGGTGAGTGTAGGAAACATTCACACCGCCATCGAGCGAATTGGGTTACGAAATTCAACACGCGCTCAAGAACAAAATTTATGGCATGCATTCAAAATTAGGTGACACATTTTCTCCATTTGAAGCTGACATATCTATAAAACATTATCACCATTCAAATATGGCCAATTCAGGTAGTAGCCACATAAAAACTTGCTCCGATCCTTGACAATACAAGGGGATTTACTCCACCATATAGGCGAAATATTACGTGCTGAATAATACCTTAGGCCCTACTAAGTATCCAGCAGGAATCACTAGCAGGGCCAATTGCAGACATAAATATTAGCATCATATCTAAAAATTAAAGCAGTTAATGATGATCCTCCGTACTTCATTTTCCTATAGTAATTATACTACCAACATTTTCCCAAATGTACAAAGTCACACTCCTACTACATCAACACTGGTAGAAACGGAGGGATCATTTTCACACTTTATCATTGTTGACAATCCATAACTTTTGACTGAATCGTCCTAGATCCTTCACATTTCTTGACTTTGATTTTTTTAGCAGGAAAATGTAATGTGAATGTATATGTAAAGACTTCATAGCACCAATAGTTTGTAATGCACATTACCTGTAAGTACAAGAGGGGTCATTCTACCCCATGCTATTTCTGCCCTGTTCTATTCGAGTTCTTTCATTATAGAATGGAGTTTTATTATCCTTAATAGATATGATATTGACAGTTTGTCAGCTACATGTGAATACCCAAGGGTGAATCGTCGCACCAAGTCGTGACATTCAAACTTCGCGGAGGATTTGGGCCCGAGACGAAAGTCCCAGCTCTAAATCCTTGTACGCAACATTCTATACGTTGAAATGGCTAATTAAAGTACATTGATATAACTCTTTATTCTAGCAAAATACTGTCGTGCCTCTGACAATCCCTAACGGCTGGGTGCACGACAAAGCAAGGGGTAACGTATAATTTTTCCATCACACGAGTCACCTCTAAAACGAACCGAAATATCCGTGTGATGCGCAAACAAGCCAGATGACGAGAATTTTGTTTTTGTGACAAACAGGATGCACGAATGACGACCATGCGGGAAAAGACCGTCTTTCCCCAACTGCGTAATTCGTGATCATCTTACGAGACCATATTTGGTCACGCCAAAATCGCTCTATAGGTGACACATCCAGAAAACCCACCACCCCCACCTAATATTCGGGCCATCTTTGAATACACATTAATTCATACACGTAAAGCTGTCCGCCCCGCAATACTCAATACGAAAACAAGGGAGAGTCCGGCACTTTTGTTGGAGACTGGTCGAAGCGACCGTCTACTGCCAAAAATATGAGGACTATCCCCGCGCCAAATCTTAATTAAATAAAAGTTAAAAGAATATGGTTTTTAATGCGATCGGTCTCGATGCTTTGCATAATTGCCAAATGTAGGAGTGTTGGTTACACTGTGTCGTGCACCGAGTCGTGAGGGCTTTTCTTGGCACAACAATACTGCACAATAATAAATAAATATAAACACTATAATAAAATGCATTTTCGAAATAATTGTCAAGGCAAATAGTTCCAATTAAAAACATCAAATTTCCTCAAGAAATTAAAATATTTCTAATCGGTCAATTTGATCTTTGTCGGAATTAATAGGTACACTGCAATGTACGGTACATAAATAATTAAAAGGATATTTAGGGGCATAATTAACATAATATAGGATTTTCAAAATAACACCAAATGTCACCAAAAAAAGGAAATCCTACTTTTTATGATGCACATATCATTAGGCCGTGAAGTGGCATTAAAGCCAATGATATGACAGCTTCGGTGACATTGTGTGCTTTGGTGTGATTTTTCAATGTAACTGATACCAAATTAAAGCTATTATATTTATGGGTGAGTTTCAGAGCCTCATTGGTTAACCGAGGGTGCAGCTCACCTGCCACCATGAAAGCGAAAGAAATTGGAATATCCCCCATCTATGAACCAGTTCCTATCCCTTGAATAGTCGCGCTTTATTGCCAAGTTAAGATAATTGTAAAATCTCATAGACCGAAATTTTTAAGATTTTTTTCCCTTTTCTCACAAGGCTCCTTGGAGGAATCTATGAAATATGTAATGTTAAATTGAATAATACACTTAATTTCTATGCATGACATTTGTACAACAAGCGTTTACCTAGATGGCACTTCGGAATGAAACATAAGTTCTATATTAAAATTCAGTACTAAGTTAATTATGTCCCTAAATTCGTAATATTACTTTCTACTTAAACAATGATATCTATTAAATCGGCCTACTTCAGAATTAAAAGGTATTCATTCTAAGATAACTGACTTCAATGGAAACCAAGTGACCAAAAGAGCAAAATTTCCGAAGTATATTATAAAATCAAATACTGTTCAAAACTCAGAATTTCGCAGAATGAAATGCTATGTAAAGTGATTAGCAAGAAGAATAAAACTCTACACGCAATTGGAAACGTAGATTTTATGCGTCACGCAAAGAGTGACAATATTTATTTAGAAATGTTTTATCTCACAATTGTGAGCTGCGATAATGTTCTGCTCACAATTATGCCGAGATATCTATAAAAATCCTAACTTCAATCACATTATGACATTATGAAAGTCTTTCCGCTAAAATCAACAAAAACTCTCGCAACGACTCTATGATCCTCACTTTAAGAGTTAAAGCCAGGTTATCAACATTTATTCTCCTTTCGTCCCCGCACTTTTGTGTCATTTATGTCACTACATTCTGGGAAATATATTACGCAATAACCTATTTATTCTGGGGAAAAATTTGTTAAAAAAATGGCGTTTGCATTTTTTTGCAACTATTATATTCAATTTTGGAACCAGAAGTAATCCACGCGTTGAGAAAATTTATCAATTTTACGTATTTGTTACAAGTGCTTAATACATGCGAAAAATGTTTGTTTGATCGGTATTGAAATGGTTGTGTAATGCGTTATTCTATGGTTACTTATGAATTCGACTGATGATAGTATACCTTTTTTAAATTTTGTAATGGACCCCAGTAAAAGTTTTTATATTATGACCTCCAAGTACCATGAAGTATCAAGTCAGTTCACAGGAGGAGATAAAGTAACAATGAAACTCGGTAAGTGGGGTAGTTTTACTACTTGTCGGCAAATACTTTCATAGATAATGGTATAACCCTCCAAATATTGGGATACTGATTTTTTTTGCTAGGAATTTACAAATCTAGGAAAGTGCAAGTTAATACCCCAAAGTAGACAGAATTACGACGTGAACTGGGGTGATTTCGAATAGCGGGGTGAAGATGGTAGGAACACAAAAATTTCGAATCTGGAAGGAATTGGCGGACCATCGGAAGAGGGTGGTAGACGAAGGCGGTTTCTCCAAGTACTGGCCACTTGTTGGCATTACCAGACAGTCCTAAAACTATAAATTCAGCGTTTCATTGCCAGTTGATTCCCCTATCTTTGTCATCAGTGTTATAACGTTATTACAACATAGCCAAACCTCAGTATCTATGCCGTCCTGGTTACTATTAGGCCATATAAGTATTATTCCTTCCTCAATAAACCTTTTGAGGGTAATAAGCCGTTGAGAAAACGAAATTAACAGATTTACAATTTTTTCCTAAAATGTTTAAGAAAGCAGTTAGTAGGGTGAATATAGTGCAACGGAGTTTAATGAAGATTGTATGTTTCTGATGTTCCTAGTAACTGTTTTCCTGAATGCTACGGGCTTACCAAAGAAGATAAAGTTTTGCCTATTATACCTTGTGGAAATGAAGAATTGATAATATAATTACGAAATGAAAGATATTTTTAAAATTTCTCCACAGTTTAGTTATGCCACTGAGGTTTTGACAAAATTATGTCATTATCAATGTACGTTAGTTCAATTTTATGAGGTTATATATATTTGAACACATACCGTTTTGCTAGACATATATAATCATAAAAATCTCGCAACAATGGTCCTATGTACCTTGTGAATGACATTGGTTGCTCGCAACGTGGGTAAGTGTTATAAACTGTGTGGAAATTTACTAAATATCTTTCATTTTGTGATAAGGTTGTTAGCAAAGAAAATATGGAAAGTGAGAGCTTTGAGTTGATGACCATGGCGATTGTCTAATGGCTAATACGTTTCTGTGGGAAATTTAATAAACATATAGTGTCAGTAAGGCGTATCCCAAGTGTGCAAAGCCTATAGAAATCCGATCATAAAACTAATGGGGTGAACATGAAATATAGACCTATTTATTTGAGTTTTCAACGTAAATCTTCATCCCAAATCGTGGGGTGAAGGGGGATAAATCTAACTATTTTTTCTGAGTTTGTATAGATTGGGTTTTAAAAATTAAAATGTGAAAAGATTAGTAGGTAGATTAAATTTAATCACCAAAAATTTCATTTTAAAACTAGCAAATTAAGCTACTCAGTTGTCTAAGGCGTGACTTCATGGAATTTACTATACATTGGAAATTCGTCAGTAACTTTGTTATTTCACATAAATCTCATGTCAAAACCCTGCTTGTCTTGAATAAAATTTATGTGGAATAACAAATTTATTTCATTGACAATACAACAATAGCAAACTGAGCACAGGATGCCTTCAAAACTTCTCTGCAGAATTCACCCAGGTACTTGTACTTTTTTCTCTTTATCAATAGCATGACGTGAACTCACCAGATATAACCCCTAATGATTTGATGGCAGAAAAAAGAGAATACTATTCTTGATTTACAATGCCTCAATGAAACTTCATGCAATTCTTTTGAAACGGGAATGTGCTTTTACGAAAACTTTATATTAACATTCAAAGTGCCTGGAATCGAAATCCATTTCGCAGCGGAGAGTTCTAAATAGGAATTCTGATCATTTCTATGGGTGCTGTGTAAAATACACCTGCAGTTAATATTCCATCGGACGGGAAGTTAATTGTGGATCCAAAAAATCACGCATGAATACTAAGTCAACCGAATTATCTACAGAGTGAGAAATAACTAGATTAGTCGATGACCTTGCCTAATAACAAAAATAACAACAATGAAAGCTTTTACCTTAAGCTCACTTTCAGTGGACAATCACTTCAGACGCAACGATTTCCACTTAACGACCCGCACCGCACCATGACGACAAATGATTTTCCACGGACGAGCGATGGCCAGTGCGGATATGAAAGCGTGCGCAGGAGTCCTTATGACGTTACTAAAGTGAGAAACCGCGCAAACGCGCCCGTGATAGATTGGGAAGAATATTGTAGCATCATGGGTAGGGGGTGGAGCGGAGGAAGGGGGAGAAATGGTGCTCTTTTTTTGTTGGCGAGGAGGAGGTGCGTTTGAGTGAGTGGACACGAGGAATTTAGGAGGTGGGACGACCCAGGAGACCAACGGTGAAGGTTGCGAGTAAAGTGGAGTATTGCGGAGAGAGGGAAAGTGTATCCCATGCAGTTGCCATTGCAGGGTGCGTATCTAGTGTGTGGTAATAAGGTTGGGGGAGGGGATTGTGTTAGGGTGGGCGTGGAAACATTGGTGGCCGAGTGAGAGGGGTGGGTTTCTTTTGGAAACTGCGTATATTGGAGAGTTGAGACGTATATAAGGCTGTCCCAGTCAGGGAGCAGTCAACATCAACACGTGGTCTCAACTGAAGCTCACAGAAGTTCCTCCACAAGAAGAAAACCAGCAAAAATGGCAGCTCGTTTGGTGAGTTGGTTTTTTGAATTTTTTTCAAACTGTGAAAACTACAAACTTCAGCCATTCTCAGTTTGAGGCTCAGTGTAAGACTGTCATTATATGGGTACCACGTAAATATATACGACGTAATTAGCATCTGGGTTACTTGGGACCAATTACTTCACTTCGGGGGATATAATGCATATTTTCCACGGAGAAAACAGTGGAATTCATCCATACCAACATTTTCACTAACGATAAACCGTTTTAAAACTCTCATGGCAGACTTTGCGCCATTGCTGATGGAAGTAAGTACCCATCTTAAATATTTTACAAAAAGTTTTGCACAAATTCGGGGACAATACATTATTTTATTACATAATAACGAGTGCATATACTTAATAAACAATAGTTAATGTGCTAGAGCCCATATTTTATTCTTATTTCTTTAAATGAATGCATTTCTGAGTTAATGGTCTCGATTATGCCCTGATATTTTACAAAAAACTACTTATAACTACAGTTACTTGATTAGGTACATTCATTAGTTGAAAATTACTTTTGCATTATGAGATTCAACTAAAACCTTTGAGTGGAAGAGGAAATATCGGCAGATATTATGACGATATTAACGCCTTTTGAGAAAATCGCAGCAGCAGTATCGCCTTCATCAATCATGCATCTTAATTTCAACGCCCTTCTCAATTGCGATTACATCAGGGCACGGCTTTACATCACGACTAAATAGCATTTTCATTTTAGGCTACAAAGTATGCTGCTTGTAATCGCGGTCATACTTTACTAACGAGGTCATATTCTGTATTTTAATTTTTTTACCATGAGAGAGGAGACTTACTTTGCGTACCTATTGTCAAAATTAAAAAAAACAAATATGGCGGGGAATATAATTTAATTGGGACGAAAAACCATCCTAAAATGTTAAAAAAATACATTTCAGGCCAGTTTGCCTCTGTTGACATATCTCCTTAGTCGGTTATTTCCTACTAATACAATGAATTAGGTTAAATTTATGTAAATAAGTGTTATCAATTTCCTGGAATGTATATAATTTCCTAAGAAGTGTGTGAGCAGTCAACCGACGCAGCAGCGTCAAAACACAACTCTCAACACGCAATGAAGCTTCTATGGCAACATCATATGAGCTTTTAATAGCAGAACTAATGTGAATACTATGCAATATTGTTGTTAGGAACACTGACACATTCCTTTATCCGTATTCTAATTTGCGTAGAAGTGGCGAGAGCCTAGTATCAATGCTTTTTTATAACTTTAAAATAGCTTTTGGGGTTATATTTCTCAAATGAAACCCCAAACTTCATTTACTAAAAAGTGGCACCTGTGAATAAATGTGACATCTTGCTCCAAACGACTCCTATGGGCGTCGATTTGTTCGTACACATTGTGTCACGATTTGATCTTGTGGATTGGAATGATAACATTGTAATCGTGCTTTGCACACCTTGCAGATTGTCCTAGCCCTCTTCGTGGCCGCGGTGGTTGGAGGTGGTGCCCCTGGCGCCAGGTACCCTGCCGGAGTCGACCCACATCTCTGCCCCAACTACCCCTACTGCGACAACGCAGCCCTGGCTGTGCACTCCGCCGGGCACCATGGTGCTCTTGCCCCGTACGCCGCACCCGCCTACGCCGCCTATGGACACTACGGAGCCGCCGCCCACGGAGCTGGTGCCAAGTACCCAGCCGGAGTTAGCCCCCACGCCTGTCCCAACTACCCCTACTGCGGACCAACCCCCGTCCACGGAGCCTACGGTTTCGCCGGATACGGAGTCCACGGATTCGCCGGAGGTCACGGATATGCTGGTGCCTACGCCGCTCCCGCCTATGGATATGGACTCTACGCTGGACACCATGGTGCTGGTGCCCGATACCCCGCTGGTGTAGACCCTCACTCCTGCCCCAACTACCCCTACTGCCACCACTAAAATGGGAGCGTACTATGGGATTCAACTGTGCCTTTCTAACTCTTGAGACCATTCAAATCAACTCACTATATCAACCACAAGATATCGGTACCTACTGAAAAACTCAAGGACTCATGCTGTATACCGATGGATGCCATTAGCTCGCATGAACACGGAATTTCAAGCGGTAGGTATGGCAGCCTTGTAATATGTGCAATAAAATCACTAGCCGTGGTATGGTCATTGTAAAAATATAATTTTTTATCCTAATAAAGAAAATGTTATTCATGATACATGAATGCCTACGTTTTTAATGCCAAATGTTACAACAATGAATTCAATTCGACACACGATGATTTTCTGGGAACATTAAATTTTGGTTTCCTAATAGGGTGATTCAATATTGCGGTTGAAGTAAATCCCTCAGAATTACAATGACTCAGGAATGTTTTCTCAGAGCTATGAGAGAAAAACAGAATAAACCAACAATAACCATTATTTTGAATCATTGTTAACAATTCCGTAATAATTTTTCCGCCAGATTTTTACTACGGAGGGCATACTACCACCTCAAATGCAGCTCACGCATTTTTTTAAATATTCTATATGAGTCCAATATATCACTGAAATAACCAATGAAATGAAAATGGAGACCATTTTCGGAGCTTCCTCACCCAGCATCTGGAGAAATTTTCCAATTTTAAACTTTAAAATACCCAGACTAAATCTATATGTGTTGGTATCTACTTAATAACGAGTACTCTAACAGACTGTACCCAGTATCCCGGTTTTTTTGGGTAAATTTCGTCGAATTTGTTCCTTAGCTTGTGCGTTGAAGAGGTTATTCTTAATTGTATTTTAATTCAACTAATTTTAAGTTTGCTTCAGCTCATTTGACGAGTAATCATCAATATCAACCAATAAAGCCATCATTTGCTCCTATGCCTGAAATTATCTTTGCGTGGGTCATAGAAAACGTGTCCAAAATATCATAACATGCCATAATATAAATTTTAATACGATAAAAAAAATATGTATCTTGTTTATTATGAATTCCTAAACCGTCATTGTTGGTAGTATAAATATTAAGTTATGTCATTCATAAAGAGAACATTAAAGCCTTAAATTTACAAGTAGCTATTGGTTCATCATTATTAGGCGTTTAATAATCAGTCATATTAAATAATTATTGCATTTTTAACCGTCCAAAACTTTTGAGTCAATAATTCATTTGTGCACTTATCGATAAATTTAAAAGAAAGAGACTTTGAAATGTCCACACACATCCTGAAGACGACTCTTTAAGCGTCGAAACTCGTCCTACAACGCAACACTTTCTTTCTTTTTATTTAAAGATGATATTCCACAACATCTCGCCGGATACCACTGAATATATTTATCGATGAACCATTGAGAATTTCATCCCCACTGCACTGTTTTGTCGCACTTCAGTGTTGAGCTGAACCCACGGATTATGTCGATATATTTTTTACATCATTTCTACGCCTAGTATTACTTCCGCTGGCTGAGAATCTTCATTTTACGGGTTTAATGGTTGATGCAAGTATCTCACGCATTCCTTTCAGAGGGGCAAGTCAGGAACAGCAAACAGAGTAATCACGAAAGGGACTACGACATAAATGCCTATTGCCTCATCAACACAACCGTCATTGGTTCTGCTATGACGAGGTGTGTTCAATGACATAACCGGGAAATATAACGTGAGAGAGCCAGTGATTTCCTTCTCCACTCAGACCGTAAATTGGAAGATTGGAAAATGCTCACTAACCGTCACTAAAGGGCTTAAGATTGAGCAGAATTTCTTTCCACGAAACGAAAAATGACGAATATTATGGCGGAAGTCCTGCGGTGAGGTAAACATGACGATCAGGGAGTTCTTATCTCTTACAGAGCCACATGAAATTGTCCATGTGACCTTGATAGAGATTTTGAGAGAAGTATAGGCAATATACTCATTTGAGACGTTCAAAAATCTGCTTTTTTATTTTTCTATGCTAATTTCACTCAATGACATGGCTTTTCTTACGGATGACGTTGAATTGTTATGACAGCCGATGGCTGATATTACAATTCAACGTGATGGAATAATTAAACAGCTGCGTTCGATTAAAAATAACAAGTCCCCAAGCCCAGAAGAAATACCTGCACGCGTGCTCAAGGAGTTAGCATCACAGATTGCACCATTCTTAGAAATTATGCTTAGCAAATCATTATGCTCGATCTGACAGAAGCGATAAAATAAGAGAGATACATTACCGAACAGATAGGTACAAAAACTCGTTATTTCCCTGAACAATAAGCGACCACACTAAAAACTGAGCACCACTAAATACACTCCCAATATACATAAGACATGTCACCATTTTATTTCCCAAAACCTTACATCTTTACACGGCTGGTGACCTAACTTCCCCTGCCACACGCCCATGCGGCAGCTGGCAGGGTATTAAGTAGATGTAGATGCTTGAGTGACCATTTTATGGACAAAAGGAGAAATGGTCGATGCTTGAGTGGCTCTGAATTTACCACCAGTTCAAATAAAGCATAATAGGTTTTAATTAAGTACTTCTGAATGGTATGAGTAATATTTCAGCCTAAATGCGTAAGCAAACAAAAGTATGTTAAATTCATAAGCGAGCGTATTGGTACTAACTTTGTGGGACCTATGGATTTCCATATTGGAAAATAAACACGGGGAAATAAGCCCTGTGACATAAGGACTGTGTTCCTCCCTCTTCCGCCGTCCCCCCCTCACGAATTCTCAACCCATGGCCTTCCCCTTCCTTCTTCCCTCCCCCTCTATATTCCAACCGTAACTCGCTACCCCGTTTCCCCCATTTCCCTTCTCTTCCCCACCCCACATATGTAAATGTATAAACGGCTGAGATATTTGAAGTTATGTCCCATGATGATGACACAATGTGCTGAAACCATGGTCTTTGACGAAAATAAAATTGTGGAAATTAGACCAGTGTTTATTTACACATATATATATGTTAAATGCGACAATGCATGTGCTGTAATTTACCATGACCACCTTTAAATTACAGACTTCTGTGCAGCCTACTCATACAATTTCAGCAACCTCAGCATGAAATAAAGAAACGAGCTCTCACGCCTGCGGGTCGATTATGTAAATGCCATCGGCGTCATAAGGGTGATAGCTATGACGGGCAACTTATGACGGCTATGACGCTCGAGCGATCGTATAACCGAGCGTCAGTAGGCTTATGACGCTACGTAGTGACAGGGAACCAAACTTAGCTAATAGTACGTTGGTAGCCCTTCATAAACGAGAAGAACCAATGGAAATCACCGACTCATCCCCTCCACCCATCCAAAAAATTGACTAACGGCAACCGTGGAAACTACTGTTTCCCAAATATGAACAAACCACAACAAACAGCCAAGGATTCTTTTAAGTACCTACTCATGTAAACCACAAGTGAGCGTGTTTAATGCTTGAAAATAAATGGATACCTTGTGTTGCCAAGTTCCTTGTATAAATTAAGTCTACAAGCTAATATTGTGAAATATGATTAGCAGCTACTATGCGGTACCCTTAATTTGAAACCAATCGCATAATAGGCATACTTTTGTCCAACATTAACCGTAAGCGTTTAAGGATCCCGGAGAGAGGTCTCGAAGTAAATAGGTCAATGTTTGGAATAAAATACGGTACTATTTTGAAGAGGTGTGCAGTTTAGATTTTGGCCCACCGGCTTCAAGTTTATCCCGAGTTTCCATAACCGGCCGCAAGCAATACGTGTAGTTTGAAAGTTGTAATTGTATGATTATGCGTGCAAATGAGTAGAGTTAACGGGAGTTAAGTCCACAAACATCATTTACAATTTTTTGATAATCGTTCTTGTGCGACATGTGTTATAATAGCAATGAAGTTTCATATTTTAAAACGAAGTGAGAAATCCGTCGAATAATTCAGAAAACATACCAAAGTAACATATTAGAGTACCTACCTACCTTTGCAATTCATCGTGTGAGTCAGAATACTTGACGTGTATTCGCGCAAAATTTAACGTGTGTACTCAATATTAGAAACATATTCTAAGTAAAATTTTTGAATTCCACATCTTTAAGAGTAAATACGATGATATTTTACTATTTTTCAATGAAATATTGCCGATACTTGGTTTGATATCCTTCGTACTCGATGTAAATACTCATATCCCACGACCTTATGACGCCTAAGACGGGGGTTTTCGAGCGTCGTACGATATGACGGCTATGACGGGGTTATGACGGCTATGACATTTACATAATCGCTCCTTTTCGCTAGCCGTCATAGCTATGACGCCCCCGTCATACGAACAATGGTTATGACGCCTATGACAGTTACATAATCGACCCGCTGGTATGTATAGTTATGAGCAGGGTGGGTCTGTTTTCGTTTGCGGCTATTGGAGTTTCACCCTTATTGATGAGCTCCGCATGATTTCAAATGGGATGGGCCACTATGAATTAGGATACGTAAATGTCTTAAATGGAAAAAGATTTTCCATTATAGTGCATTGTTTTGCGAAAAACCTTTAATTTGAATGGAATTCATTCATTCAATGGTCTTTCAACCCTAATATTGATTGACTGCAGCCCTCCACCCTTCCATATCTAATGCTAGTTCCTTTACCTCCTAGTATCAGTTCCTATATGTACTTTCCTCTTTATTTGGCCCATGAACTTATTCCTGGGTCTTCCTTTGGGGACTTATCCCTCTATTTTGGCTTCAATTGTAATCTATGTTATATATGTATCAAATCCATTGTGTCTCAGGGTGTGTCCAATCCATCTGGCTCTTCTTTTCTGTATGGTGTTCCATATGGTCCTTCTCTCTTCAACTCTTCTGCAATCTTTATTCCTCAACATTTCCTATTTTATCCGTCCATTTTATCTTCAGCATTCTCCTACAGCACCAGGTTTCGAAGGGGTCTAGTCTGTTCTGGTCTGCTTTTCCAGCTGTCCATGCTTCCGATCCATAGAGTGCTACGCCCCACACGAATGTTTTCGCATATTGCTTCCTGGTTTGTAGTCCTATCGTCTTTGAATGGAATAACTATTATCATTAAAGAAAGAACGGTGCACAGAAATAAATAATGGAAATTAAGAATGATTAAAAGATAGAAAGAGTAATAGGAGTCTCGGGATAGTGACGGATACAGAGAAAGGAAGGAATCATATGAAATTAAGAGAGTGAGACCCTGAAAAGACTATCGTGGATTCGTCACCGTTATTGAAGCCTATCCGAGGAAAGAACTACTGACGATGATGACTTCATGATTGATATTTCGTGTTTCCATCGGCGGGTGATTTCTTGGACGCGTTGGGGTGATTGTTACTTTTGCGTCATTCCTGATCATGAGTCTTTATTCACCAGTTGGTGATCCAATTGTCTGTCTTGCCAGTGTAATGGCTGAAAGGTGAAAAGATTAAGCTTCTAAATCACGCAATGGTACACCAGAGCACAAAGTGCTCCGTAATTTGGTGAAGTGTGTTGATTTCACAGCGTGAAAGGCTAATTGAGTCTTTAGGGTGACGAATTTTGGGAGGGGGACCGTGAGAAAGTGATGGTGATTGCTGTGAGATGAGGGGATGGGTGGGGATGATTACCATGTTAACACGAATATGGATTCTCGAAACTAAACAGCTTTCGTAATGGAGGGTGAAAAAAATTTCAGGGGAAAAGCAACTGAGGGGACATCTCTTTGGTATAAAGAGTCAACCGGTGCTTGGAGGAGTCATAGTTACCGTCGGTTCTGAACAAACAGCACAGAGCCTCACTCAAACCAACTGAACTCTATTTATCAGACAGAAAATAGGAAAAATGGCCGCCTCATTGGTGAGTAATTATACATGCCAGAGTTATATAATTTTCGGTTTATTTTCTCTATATTTTATCAGGACACGTAGATTTTATACCGGTTTAACACCAGTTAAGCAAAAGAAAGACCAAAATTCATTTATTTCAGACTTGTAAGGAATTTCAGGCGATGTAGGTTTGACCATCTTAAAACAATACTTTGCTCAAACTTTGGTTGGGAGGGGGAAAATGTAGTTTTAAAAACAAATCTCTCCATAAATTGCTCTTTGTATCAAAATTGTTTGTAATTAGAATTATTTCAATATTTTCTTCAGCACTGTGGGAGCGAATTTGTACCCCCAGAAATCGTTCATCTGTTGGGAGCACTGAATGGAATGGATTTAATGTGCACAATGGAGTTTTTGCATAAGTATTTAAATGGTATGGAATGATACGAATTCCAATTCTTTTTTCTGGCAGATCGTCCTCGCCCTCTTCATGGCAGCCGCTGCGGCAACTGGCATCTCAGCAGCCAAGTACCCAGCTGGAGTCAACCCACATCTTTGCCCCAACTACCCACACTGCGACAACGTTGTCCTGACCGCACACAACAGGGGACACCATGGTGCTGTGGCACCTTACGCCTCTTCCTCCTATGCCACCTACGGACACCACGGTGCCGTCCTCCACGGAGGTGGTGCCAAGTACCCCGTCGGAGTTACCCCACACACCTGTCCCAACTACCCTTTCTGCGGACCCACTCCAGGTCACGTGACTCGCAAAATTGCTGGATCTCACGGATGGGCCGGAGTGAACCACGGCCTAGTCAGACACGGATGGGATGGTGCTTACGTCGCACCAATTTGGAGGCACGGTGTCTACGCTGCTCACCACGGAGCTGGTGCCCGCTATCCCGCCAGTGCTGGCCCACGCTCCTGCCCCAACTATCCATACTGCCGCCATTGAAATGGGCATGAATGACAGTTTCCCTCGAGCTGACCTTTTCCATTCCAAATTTTCAAGTTCCATTCATAGCGCAGAGCATTTCTTTTTTGGTGATACAATTAGCCTTATTTGAGAATTCCATATGCTTACAATGAAAGAAGATATAGCTTAACTAACAGCTTGTGCGGGACTAAGCACCTTGCGATAGCTATAGTCATTAACATCTCTCTCTAGTATGCAACTATAACTTATGGGCTGAGCATTTCTGAGTGCATTAACTATACGTTAATAAAAATGTATTTTGTTGGTGTGAATAAATATTTTGAATTGGCTTCGCTGAGAATAATGTTATTGTTTCAAAATAAACAACTCTCTTCTTTGATACTCATGGTTGTCTAAAACGTGTAAAATATCAGTTCCTCCGTTTAAATCGAAGACAATAATTTTTTACCCATAAATAATGATCAAAATACCCTTGAAGATCAAGGAATGCTTTCTGTTTGGGAACAATTTTACACTAAAACTTGCCCAGATGTAACAAAATTGGCAGTGAGCCAATTCAGAAGTGGAGAAGATACATATTATAGACATTCGATGTCTCAACATGTATATATTATGATATTCTCCTCAGAAAATTAGGAAATCTCCTTAATAGTGTGTGCTCATTTGATATTGCAGGATATTTTGAGGATTTATTCGGAGGACAAAGAGTAAAAGTTTCATCCCTATCGGCACGCTACTTAATGTACTGTTAGAAACTTACTTGGGGTATAACTATCTTTACAATCCTTGGCCGATGATTCCAAAGTTGTTGCTGTCGTTCCTTACATATTTCTCTCCATTCTTATTGCTATTGACCTCTAATTATCGGAACGAATGTAATGGTCGAATAAGAGAAAATAAAAAGAAAATGATAATTGACTAAGAGGTAGTGAAAGCCATCCATATCTCATAGACTATCGAAATATTCCAAAACCAAAGTCGTCAAGATCTTCATATACCTATCATAACCTAAAGAAGTTAGCTCTGTATTGAGCTCTTTTCACCCGAGAAAGTAACAAACAATTCATGCGGAGCCTTAGCATGTGCTTTACTTGTCTCTCTGACATTCATTTCCCCAAAGAAAGCTAGCCAATAGAAGTGAGATGATATAACAATTTCTGATAAAAAGTAATCCAATTCTAACTTGATAAATCAAGCTTTTACTGGAAAAGGCTGGATCATAGGGTCAATACCTAGAAACTGTATTTCTACATTTACATTATACCCTGCGAGCTGCCGCATGGGCGCGTGGCAGCGGGTGTTCGGTCATCAGCCGTGTAAATGTGTAAGTTTTCTGGGAGATGAAATGGAGAGACATGTATTCTAGGAGTGTATTTAATGGAGCTCAATTTTATTTGTGGTCGCTTATTGCTCGTGGAAAGAACGAGTTTTTTTACCTATCTATTCGGCAGTGTATCTCTCTTATTTTGCCGCATCTGTCAGACCTAGAGATGTAGAGAGAGGAGTCATGATAATATTCTCTGTGTCGCTCTGAAAAATATCAGTTCTGAATTTCATAAGCAGCCTAAGCCTAGCGTGTAGCCTCCGAGTCTCTAGGGGCTCCCACCTTAATCCCTCAAACAGTTGTGTAACACTTATTGGTCGTTTGTAGCACCAACGAAGTAGAACTACGTCCAAGCCAATTCTAATGTATGCCAGAGGATTTGATTTCGCAACAGTCGAGAAATGCCCGTTTCAGATCAAGGTTAAACACCACAAGCTCCATTTGCCACCGAACACACCAAAAAGCCATCAGGAGAATAAAATGGGGTTTTACCATTTATAAAACTACATCTAACCATAGCGAACTAAATATACTCACTTAACTATTACCGAAGTGTGCTCCTTAAGAGTTAAGATACAATTGTAGAGTATTATTACACTATTATTACTAATACCATGCGGATGATGCTGTTTTGATTTCAGAGAGCCAACAGGGATTACAGAAGCTCCTAGATAAGTTTTGTGAATCAACAGAGAGAATGAAATTAAGGGTAAATGCGTGCAAGACTAAAGTAGTAGCATTTTGATAAGGAGAATGGAGAGAATAACTGTATGATGAGGGCGAATGGTGAAGTAATTAAACAAGTGGATGATTTTGTGTATTTAGGTAAGATGTTTGCGAAAGATGGACGGATAAATGAGAAGATAAAGAGACGTGCCAATGCTGGAAGGAAAGTGGTAGGTAGCATGTGGAGCATATCAAGGAATGAGTACCTGTCTAGGGAAGCGAAAATCGCCGTGTACAAAAGGGTCTTTCTCCCCACTTTGTTGTATGGTAGTGAAATATGGGTACGTCAGGATAAACGTGTGAGTAGACTAAGCGCCGTAGGTATGAGTTATCTGAGGAGTATTTGCGGCAAGAGTAGGACGGATAGGGTCAGGAATGAGTGGGTAATAAATGAATGTGGGTTAGATGCTCCAGTAATGGACATATATGAAAGGAGTGTGCTTCGTTGGTTTGGCCATGTTGAGAGAATGGATGAGAGTCGAATAACGATACATATATAAGAGTGAGATGAATGATGCGAGAGAGGGAGGTAGGCAGAGAAAGTTGTGGTTGAATGTGGCTGAGGAAATCCTTAGGAGGAGGAATATTGAGAGTCTTAAAAACAGGAGGGCGTGTATGAAGCCGTGTATGGGGGTAAATGAGGCGAAAAAGGTTTGCAAGGATAGGTCAGTATGGAGGAAATTATTGAAGCACAGTTAGGTGTATAAATATGCATTATGAGAGAAACTTCGCGACTGTCTCCCCCCCAAAGGGGAACGGCGTGATTAGTATGTATGTATGCATTACTAATACCAAGCCCAACTGAAATGAACAATATTTCATTTTTCCATACATGAATTGCGGATGATACGTGCGGTAATTCCGTCGAAATCTAAATTCGGGAGGAAGTGCACTAGTCACAAAGTTTAAGGAACTTGGCAGTTTCGTGCACGTAAGATAAGGTGCCGTTTTGTACCGAGCGAAATAGTACCTACCTTCAATTATTAATTCGCACCACGAACGGTAAATTGAGCTGAGGCACGAATCGAAAAATATCGCAATATTAAGTACAATTTCGTTATTACAATACCACATCCATGTGAATCGTTAACGACTACAACACTTTCTTTTTTTGGTTTCGACCACTTAGGGACCACGTGCGAGTTTCAATTCCTTCTCATTTGCTGATTCTTTTCGTCTAACATTCTATCTTCTTTTCATCATGTATATATATTCATATTACCAGTTCACGCCTATTCTCCTACTACTTCGACCTTGGATCCTTCGAATTTAACACTTCCCCTCTTTAAACAACTCTTTCTGCTGCTCCTTCAAATTTCATACTGTATATTCTAAATCTTTTTGTTTTTACTTCGGGGATCCTGCTTGTCGTCAATTTTTCCCCATGGATACTTTAAGATCTGTTTTGTCAGCCCCTTGTCCTTCTTTCAATAAATGCCCAAAAAATTTCAGTCTTTTAATCCATATAGCTTCTGTTATTTTTTCTATTTTTTCATATAATAATTATTAATTTAGTTACCAGGCTTCTGGGTTTCTTATTGGGCATAAAACGTTTCTCATAATTCTTATCTCTCATATATTTGTTTGAATTATTTTTTATTAAGGGCTAGGCATGCGCTTGCAAAGAAGCATTCTTGTTTCACTACCATTTTGTTGTTCGTCATTTTTGCATTTTAAAACAAAGAGTTTTTACTCAAACTCCATTATTTTTTTTAGAACATATGAAGGAGATGAATGAAATATTTTGGATTTTGGAACTAAAAGAACTTGATCGTTGAAAATTTGCTTTTTTATTGACACAGACCATTTAAATCTCTATGGCACCAATCATTCATTGCTCATATCAGTCAAGTAAAACGGATAGAAATTTCCAAAAATGAATTGGGATAACAATTCAAAGACTAAGCGCTGACTCCATATCAAAGCAAGAAATGTGAAGTTCCCTCCTGGTGAGCAGACGACCCAGATTTCTCACCGTCCAAATGCATTTCCATTTGAAGCGAGAACATGAATTGGAATATACGTTTGCAGCTCGAGAATGAAGCTTTATTCACTCCCGTTTCAGTGGTGACAGTATGGGTAGTTGGGGCATGATTTTGAGTCAAAATCAGCTGGGTATCGGGCACTGGCACCGTGGTGTCTAGAGTGGAGTCCGTGACTCCAAATAGGGGCAGAATGGGAACCAGCCAATCCGTGTCTGATTATCCCATAGGGCACCTTGGCCCATCCATGAGCTCCAGAATATCCGTAGACTCCGTGGATGGGGGTTGGACCACAGTAGGGATAGTTGGGGCAGAAGTGAGGACTAACTCCGGCGGGGTACTTGGCACCAGCTCCGTGAGCAGCGGCACCGTGGTGACCGTAGGCGGAGTGGGCGGATGCGGCGTATGGAGCCACGGCAACTTGGAGTGCGGCAGTGTGAGCAGCTACGACAACGTTGTCGCAGTGCGGGTAGTTGGGACAGGAGTGGGGGCTGACTCCAGCTGGGTGCATGGTGGCTGGGACGCCAGTTGCTATTGCGGCAGCCACACAGAAGAATAAGACGATCTGATATGGAAATATTATATTGGTTAAAAACATTTCTTAATATTTCAAAACTTATAAACATATGAACCAGTATTCTAGTAAATATGTGTATATTAGCCAAGGATATCATTTTGAGAAATATGATCGAGTTGACTTTGAAATAGTACGACAAAGGTACGGTGCTCCCTGTGGAATATATATCCACAGCATAAACTAATCTATGAGCATCTTAATCTGGCACAATATGAATTATAATCTCCTGAGAAGAATGGTGAAGCCGTATAATTCATTCAAGGATAAAAAGGAGTAAAAGAATACGATTACTCTTTCGGAATAATTCAAGAAAAAATTATTGATCTAACCTTCACCTTCATAAGACAGTATTCATAAAAATGTACATCTTTTGCTTGCAATTGTATATTTCTCACCAATAAAGCAGCCATTTCTCTTTCTTTTCTTCCTATGATGGGTACGTCGTATGCTCAATGTGCCTTTGCTGAGTGCTTGTGGTGATGATCGCTTCTCCAGGCGATGGCCCGATTCTTTATACCCTATATTGATCACTTTCAAATACACCTCCCCTGGCAAAAATCTTCCCCTATCTCCTATGATTAACCCGGAGTCGAGTGGTAATGACCTAGAATGGTGAAAATATTTCTCTCCAGCAACAGCCATTTCATGCATGAAAGAGAGAATTCCTACGTCGAAATTCCTTATCGCCAATAAGTCAACCGTCTAGCATGTGTCTCGGGTAAATTTCCAATTTTTTTTCCCGTTGTGAATTGAAAAATTAAGATCACGATGGTTTAAGCTCGTACGCTTTTACTAGCACTAGAACCTCATCACTGGAAAAACATTTTTCGCGGTTTTTTTGCAAAATCAGGCACAATCACCATCGACTGCACTGGACCCAAATTTCGTCCAGGGTCGTTATTTTGATCGTAATTAAGTTAAAATATTTCTAGTTCAAATCACTTAGATGGTGTACCCGTCTCATTTTGGGTCTGAACTAATTCTAGAAACTTATTGCCTGGGACAAAATTATCTTCTGAGTGAACCGGAAATATTCTACATCCTATTCTGAGATATCCTATTCTGAGATATCCTATTCTATATCCTATCGGAAGTATTTTATTCTGAATATTTCTTACGATTTGTATGGCGAGAAAAAAATTTCGCTATAGGTTGGTAAGAAAGAAGGGACACGCCAATATCTAAAGTGATTTCGTTGACTCATCGGCGGTAAGGAATTTCGGAGAAGGGATAACTTTTGAATGTTATTTTGAAATTGGAGAGTGTGCTAATAAAGTGGTCTGGCGTCTTCAGAGGTAATCAACATTACCCAAACCCAACAACTTTGAGGAAAAAAGGGCGGACATCATTTTAGGAGACTAGTAATAGAGGGAAGGACGTAGGGTATAAAAAGCCTTGCCATCGTCTGGAAAAGTCATAATCATCACGGGTCCTCCACGGAAGCACTTCTAGTTTACTTTCAATATAACTAAAATAACTTTCAATAGAAAAATGCCAGAAAAATGGCTACTTATTTTGTGAGTATACATATACTATTGTATTGAGCAACAGACATGACCATTTCTTAGATAGACTAATTCCTGATCCTTGCTTCAAATATTTATACAAGGAGCGAGCCACATATTAGCTCCAAATATTTGGCTGAATGAAAAAAGTTCATTACAATTCCCGTAATTTTTAAATGCACTGCTATATGTTGACATCAGCAGAAAATATTTTACTTAAATACATTGTTTTCTTTTCAGATCGTTTTAGTTCTCTGCGTGGCATCTGTTTTGGCAACTGGCGACCCAGCCACCAAGTACCCAGCTGGTGTCAGCCCCCACGCCTGCCCCAATTACCCTTACTGTGATAACGTGGCCGTTGCTGCTCACACTGCCGCACTTCAAGTACCCGTAGCTCCTTACACCGCACCCGCCTACTCCGCATACGGACACCACGTTGCCGCCGTCCACGGAGCTGGTGCCAAGTACCCCGCCGCAGTAGACCCGCATCTCTGCCCCAACTACCCCTACTGCGGACCAACCCCCGTCCACGGAGCCTACGGATATTCTGGAGCTCGCGGATGGGCAGGAGTGCACCATGGGATTGTCGGGTACGGATTGGCTGTTGCACACACGACACCCATATGGAGACATGGACTCAACGCCGCCCATCACGATGCTGGTGCCCGATACCCAGCTGGTGTCGACCCACGCTCCTGCCCCAACTACCCATACTGTCAACATTGAAGCAAGAGTAAATGAAGATTTACTCTCGATTTGATATCACACGTGTAATTTCCTCTTCCAGCTTTGGATGGAAAGACTTAGATGGACATTTTCAAAGTTAAGACATACTAAATATGTGAAATTTGAATGGGCTGTGTGTGAAATAAAGAATCATGTTTTCATCTTTCATTATAATAATCACTTCTACGTTTACATATAAATGTCACTGAACTTATAATCCCTTTTCTAAATAAACTCTTGAGAAAAATATCTTTGTAAATGCGTTCTATTTACTCCTAAATTACAGATTACATATTTTCCTAAGCTTAAATATTTTACCTATTTTTAGCAATAAAGGGAAATTTCTTAAAAAACTTTGAAATAAAACCAATAGACATATTACCTAATTCAATAGCCTCGAATGCGAATCGAATTCGAATTTTATCGAAACCCAAAGAAATAATTCTATTTTCATGATAAAGTCATCACATAGGCTAGGTCTGGTGATTTTTTAGGGATTTATACCCGTTAGAAATGACCGTTTCCAGACACACCGAACGACCGTTTCCAGACACACCGAGAGACCTAAATACTGAATGGTTTGAAATTCAGTTAAGAGTGAATATTATTTTTTTGGGTTATTTCAATATCCTAGCAAAGTCTAAAAATGAGAGAATGTGAATGTTTTAGAATTTTTTTAAAAATGTAAATGTTTTTAATATCTAATAAAAGGATATGTCTTGAAAAACTTTGAAATAAAACCAATGGACATATTACCTAATTCAATAGCTTCGAATGCCAATCGAATCGAATTCGAATTTTATTGAGACCCAAAGAATTAAGTCTATTTTCATGGTTAATTCTTCTTATAAATCTACATCATTATGGCCAATCTATACAATTTTGCTCAATAATTTTACGCAAGAAAATTGTCAAAGCCACTTGAGATGGACAGTATTATTCGAGATCGTTATAAAAACTGTAAAACCTTAAGGAACAAACGAACAAAATTAACAATGTAAAAAATTCAGATTTTAGTGACACAGGTCGGGTCTACGATCGGTCTGGCCGAGGACCTTCGATGAGGTTTGATACTTGGAAAAGATGATAAATTTATTACTCAGCAAGGCAGCAGTTGAGTCTCGAGCTTAAAGTGCTTTTAAGGGTTGACGATGAAAACTAGGCAAGTGGAGACTTTGAAATGTGCGAGGAATTCTGATTTCCTAGCCCATGCTTTTCCAAATGACTTATCCATCTGACAGCCTGGACTGACTAAAATAATATTTACTAAGTTATAAAATTTTAATGAAACAACAAGTGAAACGAATACAATGGATTAAACTTCTTTATATTCAAAACCTGGAAGACACTCCAAATATTTTTACGCCTATATTTCATCCTGCAAACTGCCGCGGAGGCATTTGGCAGGGGAATTTAGGAGAAATACTAAAAAATGGCATTGCAATGGTAAAGGAAATAAAAGACTCAGTAAGAAGTTGAAAGCATATTAACAGAGAGTCAAATATCAGTCCATTACTTTCGTCCCCCCTATGGTAGTCCGCGCGAGATAGTTCTCTAGTCATAATAGAGACCATATTCGAATTATACGTTTTAATTTTACCAGCTGTAGGACACATGAATTCAATATTGCATTATAAATGGTGCAATAATATAGCCTTATATAACCAAAATGGTAAGTAATTCAATGAAAATATCTAAATAAGTCTTCAACTTGACTCATCTTTTTTCGCGCGGTGCGTTTGAAACTCCTTCAAAACGGATAGTTTTCTTGTGATACTCGAAAACCTATTGCGGTGACAATATGATTAATTTTAAAATATAGTTGAGAAAACACACTAACTACACGCTGTTAGTTTTTTTACGACGTCTAATTGTCAGAAATTCCTCATTTTGAAAACAATGTCTCTTTGGAGTGCATACACGTACCATTCCCCATATAAAAGGGCTGGAATATTTTGGCAAATAACTCCGAAAGCAATGCGGTAAGGGGTTGAATTTTTGGTGTCATTAGAAGGGTGATATATTTTTATTTAAAATGAGACCAAATTCGTTGATTTCTAGGTAAAATGATATTTCACTCAAACTACTTTAATGCTACGTGGGGAGACTTTTCTAACAATTAATTCGGCAGTACGTGCTCTCTCTAATTTCATTGCTCTCTAATTTTCACAACTCTGCATGTTAGAAACATACAGGACGAGAAGATTAAAACATTATTCTCCGCGTCTGATCTGAAATTTAAACATGACTTCAACCTGATTTGAAATTTTCTCGTAAAAATCGCCAGTGTATAGTCCTCGCGTTTCAAGCGGTTAAAAATTAAGTCATTCAGTCAGTTGTGAGCAACGTTCATGCTGAAATTATGAGGAAACAGCGATTTCTTTCAAAAAGTACAAATCAAAGGCAGGGTCAAAAAATGGACGTAGTTTCATTCATGAACAAAGTCACGGGGAGAATAAAAATATTATAATCAATCACAGTAAGTATTACTAAATGCCGTGTATATTAATAATCTTATAAGCTTAATTTTTTATATTATCACAGTTGAACTATGTACCTCAATTCTTACACCCCTGCACCCACAGGAATGAGACTCCTCGCCGGATAATTTATGTAACCACTCGGCTAACGTTTCTTTTGTAATTTAATGTTTTAAATAAAATTATAGTGTTACATCAGGTGTTACTCTAATTAACAAAAGTCTAAAACTTTTAAAAGCAATTTTAAAACAATATATTATTATAAAATAGGCGCAAAAGCAAAGTACGTACGTGTAAATGCAGATATTGCACGAAAAGTATTATCTGTATTGTTACAATGGGGGTTGTGACTACCCCGGGCATTCTATTGATTCATCTACACCTGTCGCAGGGACCTGCAGGGACAATGCGAAGCATGGTATTAGGACTCAATTAAAAAATAAATCCAGGCACTAGTTAAATGCACGGATTGCTTTGAGTTTTATTTCCCCATAATCTTGAAAACTAACGGTCAATGATTTCAGATAAGAGACAAATAAAATTAAGGTTAATCTCTCCAAGAACAAATTCAGAAAAGAACCCTATTCTCATCAGAAAAGTTGACGTGCTAGAATAAACTCGAGAATTTCAATGAAGTGACTAATTTTAATGGAACTATTTGGATAAATCTCCATCATAAAAAGACGTTAACCTTTATGAGGCAGTGATTTCAACTGATTCAATAATTAAAGTTGGGACCAAATGAGTATTTTAAAATGGAATGCACAACAACTATGGCAGAGGCTTTACAAGAGACAGTGATTTCATGCATGAATGTGTTGTTGCATAGAAAACATGCTACTACAATGGAGGTTGAAATGCTTTACTCTAGAATATTAATTAAGGTAGAAAGATAAAGTAAATAAAATGCCAGTGATCAGGGAGACGTTGTACTCACACTCCTCTATCTTTACATTTTCGGAGACATGTTAGTATAAGGTCCTATCAAAAGATGAGACTTTTGGGGTGCTGATACATAAAATGCGAGGAAATTAGTGTGTGGAAGAGAGAAGTGACATAAATTAGATGATTTTTTTGTAGTGTTACCTAAAGGTGTATTTTGTTTTCAGCAGATATCACATCCGAGAAGAAAAACCTATCAAAAGATGGGGTACTGATCTATAAAATACGAGGAAATTAGTGAGTGGAAGAGAGAAGTGAAATACATTGTGATTTTTTTTAGTGTTACTAAAAGGTATATTTTGTTTTCAGCAGATATTACATCCGAGAAACAAAGGCTAACTACAACTCTCCTGTGTGATGAGCCGTTTTGAGTCCTAGTGTTAAATGTTAGAGTTGTCACCTAAGTAACAGTAAAACCATTGTTTTCTGAACTTTTCTACTGAAGGTATATGATGAGAAAAATTCATAAAATTTGCATGGACAGGAGATTACCGCAAGGACTCGGTTTACTTGAAGAGAAAGGGGATATTAGAGTTACGGGAGACATTCTGGCGATAAGGAATTTGAGAGAAGGAACAACTCTTAATCAAATTTCGATACATGCGAGGTGTGAATGCCGCAGGAGGGGAATCATTAGTCAATTCAAGATCCTCATCTTATGAAACCGGGTTACTAATGGAGAGAAAATATGGGTTTATTTTAGGGAAGGTGTGCTTGAGGGGAAGCCTTGAGAGTATAAAAGTCGTGCCACCGCTAGGAAAAGCCATCTTCACCACAGGAACTCAGCAAAGCACTTCGAGCATACAGTACACTCATTATCAGAAGAAAATGGTGGCTTCTCTGGTAACTAAAACTTTACCTGTCAGATAAAACACTCAAATTTTTCAAAACACATTCTTTTTTATAAAATACGTACTTTCAAGCAGAATATAAATTCATAGTATCCTCACAGTTATGCAATTACACAATCTGAACCTACTATCAAAGTAAACCAAATATCGCTTGTGTTTTACGAATATGAAATTTATATGAGCTTGTATAATAAGTGTATCCCGCACTTATTACCGCGGAACACCATTAGTCACAAGAAACCTTAAATCCTCTTCACCATTTTCATTCAACTTGCCTCTTTATCTCTTATGAATATGGCTCGATAATGTTAGTATGACCTATGTGGATAGGGTGTTCTTACATGTGGACAGTAATATTAAATGATTTTTTTGAAAGACTTTCAGGTGCAACTTTGTGGAAATATTCAATATCCATAATGGTAAGAATGAAAACTCGATGGTAAATTTCTTAGGTTATGACCTTGATAATGACATAAAGTGTCGAAACTAAGGTCGGTGTTTATTAAAACAGTATAGGAATTTACTATCGACTTTACATTCTTGCCAGTATGAATAAAGGTTTTCATTTGTTCAGTACAAGGAACATTTCAAAAAAATTATACATTTATATATATTCATACCCAAATTTTGAGATAAAATTGCACATCTAATTCGCTCGATCGGTAAAAATGTTTAAGAGCACATATTAAGAATTTTTGTTATGACATGAAAGATTCTCTATTAGAAGAGAATTCTTTGCTTACACTTAACCATTAGAATGTATTCATATCTCTTCAATTAATCTACTGGGTCAAGGTACGTAAAAACCAAGCAATGCTCGGTATTATAGGTTTGCCCAAATGTTGTCATAGGCAGTGAAAACTATCATGCTCATATATATTTTTTCCCAAACAGATTGTCCTTGCCCTGTGCATAGCCGCTGTGGTAGGAGAGGGCGTCCCAGCCGCCAAGTTTCCCGCCGCAGTCAGCCCCCACTCCTGCCCCAACTACCCGCACTGTGACAACGTTGTCGTTGCAGCTCACACTGCCGCACTCCAAGTTTCCGTGGCTCCTTACGCCGCACCCGCCTACTCTTCCTATGGACGTCATGGAGCTGCTGTCCACGGAAGAGGTGATAAGTACCCCGCCGGAGTAGATCCTCATCTCTGCCCCAACTACCCCTACTGTGGACCAACCCCAGTCCACGGAGTCTACGGATATTCTGGAGCTCACGGATGGGCCGGAGTGCACCACGGGATAGTCGGACACGGATTTGCTGGTTCCTATACTGCACCTGTCTACGGTTTAGGACTCTACGCCGCTCACCATGGTGCTGGTGCCCGCTACCCAGCTGGGGTCAACCCACACTCCTGCCCCAACTACCCCTACTGTCACCACTGAAATCAGAGTGAATGATTATTTACTCTCGTGTTAAAATAGAACATTTCCTCCCCTAGCTCTTAATAATGCGTGGGCCTGCTCTTTAAGAAGAGAACATCTTATTACGTGAATATTCCATGTATTGCGTTCGTGATTGAGATTTTCGTTTCAGTAAAGCAGCTTATCAACGTATTGATTTGAACGAACTAATGATTGAATAACTGATGCCTCTGTTAATGGCTTGTGTAAATAAACCTATAACTTTGGTAATATCTTCTTTTTCATGTTGTATTCTCTCTTATATCCAACATCACTTATATCCTATCCTGGTCACGGTGTTGACATGATGACAATTATTTTAAGTAAATTTTTTTAAAAATTTTTTTTAAAGTAAATTATTTTGGTAAAATTAGTAAAGAAGAAAAAGGCAAAAATTTCGTGATGTCGTAATTTGAAAACACATCGGGTATGCTTCTGAAATTATTATCTGAATTCGTGATATATTTTTAAAGTCTACCTGTGATATAACGTGGATTAATATATTTTTGCGACAAGAAATAATATATATATATAGCGATTCTCGATATTCCTTCTCTGTAGGAGACTGCGAACCTTAGGAATAAATATTCGTATTTCGAGGGGGTAGGTCAGATATTTAACGTTAGTTTTGCCTTTTCTACGTTTCGGAGTGTAATTTATTTCAAAATAGGGGTACAGAAAAAGATGTTGACAAAGTTAATTCCAAAGGTAATATTTTAGTGGCCTCACTCGATGAAAATTCCACGTTTTCACACATAAAGTGCTCTTCATATCAACGCAAAAATCTTTTAAATGGAGAAGGGTATTAACGTTACTCGATATCGAAAAACTGATTCCTATTTAGAGCCATTATTTCTTACATTTCGAATATATGTATCTCGTGTTCTAAAGTTACCGAAAATATTTCATCATTAACCCTAATAATCATAACGGTCGCGTCGGGTCAACATGAAGCGATAATTTTTCGCTTAAGATATTCAATGGAAAATGAAACCAGACCGTTTAGGTATTTTATATAGTCTCCTATATTTTTTCCATTTATCGATTCAAAAATAAGTGCGAAAAATAACGTTTTGTAATAAAAAAGTCGTTATTTAAACCTTTTAACGAAAATTAATACAGTCTACGTATTAATATTCGTTTCTTTACAGTTGTTTTAACCACTCTCTTTATATTTAGCCTCAAACTCCTGGTATCGTAATACTTTTGCTAACAATAGTAAATTAGCCAAACTTCCAGTGATCGAGTATAGTACTTTTGTCCTTCCTGTTACTTAATCAACGCGGTATTATCCATTTTTAAGTCCATGCTGTTTTCACATTCATTAATGGAATGGCACCATACTTTCGAAATTTCGTTAGAGAACGTGACAATTATAATTTAGTGGCTAACTAAAGGACTAGGTTCGCAGCCGCTTGAAACGAGATTACTACTTGTCTCTCGCAAAAATATCATAGGTTGAAGTCATTTTGAGGTTTAGATCATCCATCAAAAGATAATATTTTTACTCGTACTGTGTGTCTACTAAATGCAGATTTGAAGAATAAGAGAGGAAGAAAATAGGAGAGAAAATTTACCGCAAAAAAAATTGGTAGAAAAATCTTATTTACAACGGCAGCAAATATAGACTGACATTTTAATTAGTACCTTTTTCGTCTCTTTAACCCTTACCCTATCTTCTACCGCATGCAAAGGCATAGTTTAACTTGTGAATTACCCTGCCACACATACCCACAATGACTCGTGGGTTAGTATCCTCTTTTGAATGTTATCAATTAGATGTAAACTTATTGAGAACATCCGAAATTTTTATCCAGGTTCAAAGTTTTAACCCTTACGCACATTTCAGCTGTTGTTTCATTTAATTGTTCTTGCACTACAGTTCTATAGACATATGAAATAGTTGAATATGTTTTTCCAAGCTATTTTAATTAATTAACGATTCCTTGATGGTCCTTAATAAATCATCTTATCTAATTGAATTTTAAGATCATACGACCCGTACAAAGTATACCGTCGGATAGAGAACTTTCCCATACAGACTTCGGTCACAGATTTTACCCTCCCAACTGCTCCCGACTATAGACCATATAAAAGGTAGCTAGCAGAATTTATAGCTGCAAACGTCACCATAATTTTCTACACTTCATCTAAAATAGTAGCCAAAACTTTCACTAAAGTTAGGGTTTGGTGAAAAGAAAATTTTAAACACATCTTTATACCAATAAAGGTATAATAAAAATTCTTTCTGGATTTCATAATCAGGAGTAGATATTGACAGGTGGTAGGAGTTCATTTATTAATGACGCAATCGATTTATTGTCTGAACCATTTATGATCAAACCATTTTCGAGTTGATGAAGCACATGAAGACTCGCACTATATATGCACGAGTCTACCATAGAAAAAAATGACATATTAGTAGAGAGTAGAGTAGTACTTCCGTCACAAGTAACACCCCATTACATAGTTTGTGGCCATTATTCTATCTAAATGGTTGTTATCATAATTATGGACAAGAAATATGGACATCAATTTCATTGAAATTTTTATGGAATGACCTTCATTCTCCAAACATAAATAATTTTTGCCAATAAAAGGCTTATTTAAAAAAATTTTATCATTAAGATGAAATAAATAATAAATACTATAACAGCTCTATTATTCTCCATCTCCAATTCTTTAGCTTCTTTACAGAGATTTGTTCCATTTTTGCTTAATGGCAGATGTGACTCATTCTCGCGAAATTCCTTTTCATGTGCTCGCAAATGCTTCTAACGTCCTCATTCAATGAAGACTGGGACTAAACTTTTCCACTTTCACAATTTGGATTAACCGTTCTTCAAACTTTATACCTCAATACCTTTGCCCAAATATTAAGCCTGCAGTTCATCTAAATAATAAATTTTTCGCCTATTCTCCAAATGTCAAACCGTTTCCCAGATCGTGGAGGCTGCTTTGAACACAAATTATATCCTCACAATCAACGAAGGTTCATAATGTTCTCAGAATATACGACAAATTGATTGTTGGCTATAGATACGATAGCGCGGTATTTTATTTTTAACTGGCATTATGTGATCCTAAATTGGTAATGACGATACCCGTTTGGAATTTGGATACTCAAACTTGCTTAATGATAGATATTTAAAGGTAAATGAACAGAGATATTAAAATCTACCAATTTCTAACATCTGGCCTTACCTTTTCATCTTTACAGGAAACAAGTAATTTTCCTAATTAATTGAGAAAACCATCACACCATGAGATCTGTAAAAATTCACTGCTCATATATTTTATACTCACAAGATTTTGATTTCACTCAGAAAATGTGACAAGTGGCGGTCCTAATACAGATAAATTTCTTTAATATGTATGAAAGTTAATAATCTTACAATTTCATGGAAGTTTTTGTTAAACTGTTTTCCTTCTATTGCTCACCGAATCGAAAGAAGTAAAGATCTCAATCCTTGATGTAATACCTGTGGGCTCACTTTCTGTAAATAGAAATCCGTGCAGGCAATAGGATGTTAACAAATGAATAATCGTATCTGTCCGCAAGTATTCAAATAGCCAGTCCCATTTTTTTCTCTCTTCGTTTGCAAAATCTTCTGACCACACAGCTGGTGTCTTTACTCCCCGTGTCACCTCCTGGGATGGTTATATAATGGGCAGGATTTTTTAAAGATGACGCTCGTATTTCAGTTCGTTATCAGCCAAGAATATAGTGTCATCTCACCCTTCACAACAGGGGCCACATCCTTGCCCAGCATCAACGACTACAGCCTAATAATACTTCACTGCAATATTAAAAGTGAAGAATGGAGTAGCTTGGATTTTGGAGTAGAATGAACTTAATCGGAGTAATCAGCTTTAACATTTATTATAGAGGCAATTATGTTTCAACGGTACCATTCATTCACTGATCCCTTCATTAAAAAAGAAATAAATATACATAAACAAAGATGAAATATGAAAACCTGGTCATAAACCTTCCGCAGACTCCTTATCGACGCGTGACAAAGTTCTTTAATAGCGAGCAGATGACAGTGATTTCTCAGAGCTCAAATGGTTTATATTTGAAGTTTGAACGTTAAATGGAATGTATGTTTTCAGCTGAAGAGTAAACTATCTTCTGCTCTCATTTCAATGATGGCAGTATGGGTAGTTAGGGCAGAGGTGTGGATTCACTCCAGCAGGGTATCGGGCGCCAGCACCATGACGAGCAGCATAGGCTCCATGACTCCAAGCTGGTGCGGCGTAGGCACTAACCCATCCATGTCCGACTATCCCATGGGGAACTCCGGCCCATCCGTGAGCTCCAGAATATCCGTAGACTCCGTGGACGGGGGTTGGACCGCAGTAGGGGTAGTTAGGGCAGAAGTGAGGACTAACTCCGGCGGGGTACTTGGCACCAGCTCCGTGGACAGCGGCACCGTGGTGTCCGTATGCAGAGAAGGCGGGTGCGGCGTAAGAAGCCACGGAAACTTGGAGTGCGGCAGTGTGAGCAGCTACCACAACATTGTCGCAGTTCGGGTAGTTGGGACAGGAGTGGGGGCTGACTCCGGCGGGATACTTGGCGGCTGGGACGCCAGTTGCCATGGCGGCAGCCGCGCAGAAGACTAGGACGATCTGATGACGAATACAACACTTAGTATATTTAAAATTTCGAACTGAGATCTGAGCATTTAACACCAGGATTGTATACATTGCTGTATGTTAATTGGTATGGTGATTCCATTTTACATTTTTCAAAATGATTATATAAATATTGGTAAAATGACAAGAAATTACAGTGAGGTACAACGTTCTAGTGTGCTGAACCATTAGACTGGGTTTGGAAAAAATTGCATCCGTAGGTAGCTAGTACTTAATTTCTCACCAATGAAGCGGTCATTTTTCCTGCTTATCCTTCGACTACGGAAATTTTGTTGGCCCGATGTGCTTTGGTGAGTGCCTGTGGTTATGATTGCTTCTACAGTCAGTGCCAAGGCTATTTATACCCTTACGTTTTCCCCTTACACCTCATCTGAAACGGTCTCCACCTTCCTTTCTAATACTTGCCTGATACAGAGTGATCATGATCTTGCATGAAGAAATTCATCCCCACCAGCAGCACCAGCCTCGTGTGTATTTCGAAATAAAATTTAAGCACTGCCCATTCTCCAAAATTTCTTCTCGCTAATGAGCCAACCGCGTCGCAGGACTTCAAAATCATTTTCAGTGTTATCTTGCTCCCGAAAACTTTGTAATTTTTTTCATGATGGTAATGAATTGAGTGTATATCACGAAGAGCTCTGATTAACTCTGAGAATTTTTCCCTTGCACTATATATTGTATATTTATTTTTATCTGAAAAATGCCAAATATGGCGTATTTACAATCAAAGACATTAGCGCTATTTTTTAAACTAGTGTCCCTTTTTAACTTTAAGAGCCTCTGATAGTTGTCAACTGTAAGAAGCTGCATAATTAATGTTAAGAGAAGCAATAGCAATTCCAAACAATTTGTTTGTGCATACATATTTTCGGTCTCCAAGAGCGGGAGTCAAATATATAGGAAGTCTGTTCGAGAAATGATTTATTTTTGTTGAGCGGTAACAAATAATTCATGCTACCTGTGGTATTATAAAGTTCGTAAAATTTACTAAGAAAAAATTTACACATTAGATTCCTTTGTATAAAAGAAGAATTGTCCTAGAAGTGATTGCGCAGCTACGAGGGACGGATGACTTATTGACGATAAGGAATTCAGGACAAGAAAATACTTTTGTATATTATTTCAAAATATGAAGAGAATGGAATGTTGCAGCGGCCTCGAATCAAGATCAAGAGCAACTGAAAATCGGCAACTTAGGGAAGAAATACCGACATTTCTTGAGGTGAGCAGTGTGAGAGTGGGTGACTTCGGGTATATAGAGTCTTGCCATTGACTGGAGAAGCCATAATCACCAAAGATTCTCGTCGAAGGAACTTCGAGCCTGCTGAAAAGTAAATCGCCTACATCGGAAGAAAAGCCGAAAATATGTCAACTACCTTTGTGAGTACAGATTTAAAAAAAAATTCTAATTAGATATTGATATTACCATTTCGTAAATGGATGGAGTTTTATTCCTTGATACAAAGACTTGTTCTATATCATCCGCACTTTAACGAAAGAAGGTACTCTATTTAGAATCACATCCTAAGATAATACATTATATATTTATGATAAATGGAGAGATATTTATAATATAGCTGTGTATCATGTTCATCTCTCAGGTTATCCCATGCAGCACTTACGAAAATATAAACTTATCATCTCATTTGACACTACAATGCGCATCTGAGTGTATGTTTTCAATAAATTATTTATGTGCTAGGCCAATAGAAAAGAGAGTTTCTGTATACCTCGGGAATCGGAAAACAGTTTTATTTCTGTCATCAGCATAAATTTATAAAAAAATTTCGTTTTCATTCCTTGTAAGGTCGTTCTAGCCCTCTTCGTGGCAGCCGCTGTGGCAGGTGGCGTCCCAGTCGCCAAGTACCCAGCTGGAGTCAGCCCCCACTCCTGTCCCAACTACCCGCACTGTGACAACGTCGTCGTAGCTGCTCACACAGCCGCACTCCAAGTTGCCGTGGCTCCTTACGCCGCATCCGCCTACTCCGCCTACGGTCACCACGGTGCCGCTGCTCACGGAGCTGGTGCCAAGTACCCCGTCGGAGTGAGTCCTCACTTCTGCCCCAACTACCCCTACTGCGGACCAACCCCCGTGCACGGAGTCTACCGAAATTCTGGAGCTCAAGGATGGGCCGGAGTGCCCTATGGGATAGTCAGACACGGATTGGCTGGTTCCTATGCTGCACCTGTTCACGGATATGGACTCTACCCCAACCACCTTGGTGCTGGTGCACGATATCCAGCCGCTGTCGATCCTCACTCCTGCCCCAATTACCCATACTGCCAACATTGAAATCAGAGAAAATGATGGCTTACTCAATTCGTAAATTCCATTTTATCCTCCAGTTTAAGAAATAGAAATGTAAATGGGTTTAAAAAAATGACGGACATTTGAGCTTAACGTACCGAATAACTGCGAATGGAACCTCTAAAATGTAAAGGACTCGTGTAAATAAACATTTACGTATATTTTTCGATATTTCATTCTTGTAAATCCAAAATCCAGCCGCAAACCAAGTTGCCGTAGCTCCTTACGCCGCACCAGCCTACTCCGCAAATGGACACCACGATGCCGCCTTCCACGGAGCTTGTGCTAAGTACACCGCTGGAGTTGAGCCTCACTTCTACCGTAATTACCCCTACTGCGGACCAACCCCCGTCCATGGAGTCTACGGGTATTCGGGAGCTCACGGGTGCACCCCACGGGATGGTCGAACACGGATTTGTTGGTTCTTACGCCGTACCCATTTGGAGTCATGGAGTCTACGCCGTTCACCATGGTGCTGGTGCCCACTACCCGGCTGGTGTCGACCCATACTCCTGTCCCAACTACCCACACTGTCACCACTCAAACAGGACTGATTGATTATAATAATTAAAGTAAATAATTATTTACTTTGGATTCTGATTCCGATTTACTCAGGTTGCTTTAGAGCGAAAGATATTTTATCGATGAAAACTCAGGGTAGTCCGCTTCCAAGGACCATCTTAGTTAGTGAACTTTCTGTGGGGTGCAGATGTGATTGAGAAATATGTTTTTATCTTTCAAATGAGATACTCATCGACGTTTACGTATACTTAACTACATCGTACCGGGTGACCGAGTTTTGCTTGGCAGACAATACAGCCTTTATGTATCATATTATTTTGAATAAAATGGACATTTATATTTATGTAAAAATAAATAAACCAGTGAAATAAGGATGCTGCTATAAGATATGTGGGTTGTATGAATAAATTTTTCAACTTATTTTCCATAAATAATGTATGATTTACTACTGAATTTAAGATGAAAGATTATACTTTTTACTCCAAATATTAATACAAAAAGTTTAAGGTAATCGGGTTAGTGTAGTAACTAGAGTACCGTCTAACCATACGGACGGCCAGAGTTCAAATCCCTGCTGTGGAAGATGTTTTTCAGAGGAAACCCGATCCCTATTAGAGTGTCTTGTGGAGGGCACTTCAAGTACAGAAATCCGTCTGTCGGATGGGACTCGGTTGCCAAGGTGGTCCCTATGACGCATTTCGTTAAGAGGAGGCTAATTCCGACGCCGGGATTCTATCCGCTCTTCCTATACTACCTGTCCCCGTTGGCGCAAATGACCATAGCTGTCGATCGCCTCCCCAAACATCCAATCCAAAAAAAATTAAAATATCGAATTTTTAGAAAAATATTAGGAACAAATCATATATTGACCGTAAACCTCTTAATAAAATGAAGTACACTCTTGACATTTTGTTTTTAAAATATACGTTTTCTTCATATTAAGTGGCAAATCGACGCAAATGAAGACTCTTAACTCAGAAATTGACTCAATATACTAAGTTTTTTTGAAAATACGTATTTCACATAATTCCTTTATAGTAGCTCAGTGTAGTGTGGCAGGATGTTATAGTACCTATAATACCCCTTTAATTACATATTCATTTTTCATATCGGCCTTGATACTACTCAACAATATACTGTTTATTTTTTTAATTTTCAACAATAAACAAAAATAATGAAAAAAATAATAAAAAAAGGCATGCAGCATATCTCGTTATAAGCAACCGGATCCGGTAAAGTAAGAACAAATATTACTCTGAATAGCTGGAGTAGCCTATCCAGTGAATACGTGAAATGTATGTGAAAAAGTACTGGGTGATTTTTAAATTTATTCAGAACGGAGTTGCACAAAGTGAAGCCAGTCATCGTCCGATTAATCCAGTGATTATTAATTTTTGGCTATTAATATGATGGACCCTGGCAAAGATTAAAGAAGCATGGTGGCGATTTTTTTTACAATTAAAATATAATGTTTATAGAAGTGGCGTTGAGAAGCAGCGCGTCACCAAAAGCATCAATTTTTTTAGTAATTCCTAAGCATAAAGATCGTCATTGCTAGATTGGAAGATTTAAATTGCGAACTCATCTAAAACACTTGATAAAATCTTTCAGAGCTAACGAAAGAAATTATCCGTAATCAAAGACCAGATACTGGCAGGACAGCCTGGTTCGGCACTCAGTTCGGCTCATGGTGCCTAAATTATTCCACTACATTTGGAAAATAGACGATAGATTCATTTCTCAGACGGCCAGCAGGATGTTGAGCATAAGTAGAGCTTATTAAGGTAGAACTTAGAAAATTTGGAATTGGTTCCATTTAGACCACCCTGGAATCATCGGCTCTGTGAAAAAGCGAAACTCTTTGAAAAGCCTAAGCGTCCCAGGTCTAATAATTTTTACAAGTAGAGGAAACGCGAATGGACAAAGAAACGGATTTAACTTATTTATACTCAGAACATGCATGATAACCTCGCCCATTTTCAATAGGGGTACGTGTCTCTACTACTCTGCAAGCCGTCGGGGGGATGGAAGAAAGCCAGCGACGAAAAGGAGAGGGAAAGTGGAAAAGGAGAAATGGAGAAAATACGAAAGTGTATATGTAATTAAAAATGTATGTAATCAAATTTTTAATCCCATAATGTCCAGATTGGTTCTGTAAAGAAGGTGTTTTGGCTCATAATTATTGCGGCATTATATGCTGAGAGTAAACTTGTTTTAGTTGTAGTCGTGAATGCTTAGTAGAATGATTTTTGTACACACTGTGCAGCAGAAAGGCTCATTTCTCAAGTTTTGACGTTTTTTTACTCTACAGAAATATTGTGAGAGGTAAAAATATAAATCTCTGCGCGTCTGATCTAAACTCCAAACTAACCGAAATCTTATTTGAAAAATTATTAGTTACCCGCGATAATTATGGAAAATTTTAAGGATGAAATCACAAGAAGACTAATTTATTTTTTAATATATAAAATATACCGTCGTATAGAGAACTTTCCAATACAGACTTCGGGCACAGATTTTACCCTCCCAACTGCTCCCGACTATAGACCATATAAAAGGTAGCTAGCAGAATTTATAGCTGCAAACGTCACCATAATTTTCTACACTTCATCTAAAATAGTAGCCAAAACTTTCATTAAAGTTAGGGTTTGGTGAAAAGAAAATTTTAAACACATCTTTATACCAATAAAGGTATAATAAAAATTCTTTTTGAATTTCATAATCAGAAGCAGATATTGACAGGTGGTAGGAGTTCATTTTTTTATGATGAATCGATTTATTGCCTGAACCATTTATGATCAAACCATTTTCGAGTTGATGAAGCGCATGAAGACTCGCACTATATATGCACGAGTCTACCATAGAAAAAAATGACATATTAGTACAGAGTAGAGTAGTACTTCCGTCACAAGTAACACCCCATTATATAGTTTGTGGCCATTATTCCATCTGAATGGGTGTTATCATAATTATTGACAAGAAATATGGACATCAATTTCATTGAAGATTTTATGGAATGACCTTCATTCTCCAAACATAAATTTTAACGTTTTTTTACTCTACAGAAATATTGTGAGAGGTAAAAATATAAATCCCTGCGCGTCTGATCTTAACTCCAAACTGACCTAAATCTTATTTGAAAAATTTTTAGTTACCCGCGCTAATTACGGAAAATTTCAAGGATGAAATCACAAGAAAACTAATTTATTTTTTCATTTGGGTGAAAACAATAAGCATGCCCTAAAAAGGGATAAATCCGTGTTGATAGACACCGTCACTAAGAGAGTAAAATGGACTACGGGAGACAGACAGTTGTGGGAGTAAAGTTTGGTCACATAGTAAAACGATGTTGTGCTGATGATCTCTTGTGCCTTATTATAATCTTTTTCATCATCTTTCCCCACAGTTTCATCCCTATACTTAGTGTCGCTCTTCCTGACTCTCCTTCTCCATTCTGTCCTGTCCTTTGTGTCCTCAGATGTTAACTCTTTCTCCCTCAGGTCTTCCGCGATGCAACCTATCCATCTCCTCCGAGGTCTTTCTCTGGGTCGCTTGCCGTTCACCTACAGGTCCATCATTCCCTCAAGACATGGCCCTCTTCACTTCTCACCTCATTCCCATACCACTGTAATATTCGCTCTAGTATACTTTCTCCGAAGCCTCAACTACCCGTCCCTGTTCTCTAAACCAATGGTTCCTTCCCCTGTCTCTCCCTGTCTTTCCCATATTCCATCGCAACATCCTCATTTCCACCACGTCCAATTTGTTTCTTGCCTGTTCTTCATTGGCCATGTCTCGCATCTTTAGATCAGAGCTGGTCTCACAACTGATTTAAAAACCTTTCCCTTAGTCCTCATTCCGATCCGCTTATCGCACGACACCCCGGTTGTCTTTCTCCTGTTCATTCATCCTGAGTGAGCCCTTTGATTAATCTTCCTATCGAGACCACAACTTTCTGGGATGTACGACCCAAGATTCTTAAAGTCCTGTGTCCTCATCAAGTTTAATTTAATTGCGTCAAATTCAAATACCATGGTCGAAATATATGTAATTAAATTTTTTATTCCCAAAATGTCCCGATTGGTTGCGTAAAAAGTTACATCGGCCGATTATGTAAAAAATGCAATAAGAAGAGCCAATTAGGGGAAGAAAATAAAAACAGACACTCGTCACACGCGTTGTTTAGATACTTTCATTTTTCCCTATAAACTTCAAATGGTACGGTCATGAATATTGATTCAGATGGCTGAATAAATTGATTCGGATCCGTATACAGCGCTCTTTAAGCACGATGAAAGTCATAACCTAATAGAAATGTTGTCGTGCAAAATTAATTTGAAAAAAATCAATGAATTGACGTAATTTAAACGGGCTTTAATGAATATTTCTCTTTTTCCAGAGATAGATTAAACGACATAAATCAGTAATTTAGACTGCTTCAGTAATCAAGTATGTTGAGAAATAAATTAATAAAGAATTGTCACGTAATAAGATAAACGCACTGGTTTTTAACGCGTGTGTAATTTCATGTACGATAGTTTGTCCCTTACCTATCATGCCACCACATGAGAGAAAAATCTATTTTGGCAATAATACATAATGGTGATCAGTGAAAAAAATAAGAACTTAAATTTCAGTCATTTATGGAGGAATTTTATACAGCATCTCCTCAAGTTTTGTATTTCTGAAGACATACGTCCATAAAATCCAATGAAAAGTTGAGTCATAGGTGTGTACCTCATATTCCACATATGAATTGGAAATCATAATTTGGAAGTGAGGATAGGAATAAATTAGAGTACTTTTTCCTGGGAGAAATTTTCATCTGAAGTGAACATGACATCAGGAGAAATATTGCACTACATAAATGTTCGGTGGTACATTGGGAAGTTCCATTGCGGAAATTTCGAGATATCCTATATGTCTACCTGAAATCATGGTATTCTGAATTAACTATTCAGAAATATGAGCTGAGGGGTCATGAGAAATCTACGTAAGCCATTAAGGATTGTGCAAAAGAGTTCATGACAATAGGCACTGGTAGTGGGATAACGCATTTATGGGTAATACCATCTTGTAATCTGATATTTATTTTGCTGCTTGATGTTCTTAAAAACTCTCCTTCGCCAATATATGTAGGAAAAAATCATATTAATAAAACTTCCACATGATTCTGTGTACTAATTACTCTGGATAGTGACCAGAGGCAATGCTGTTAGATAATGAATTATCATGCAGAGAAAAAATCTTTATCAATGCATATGACTTAAAATGACTGCCACAAAACTACTACTACAGGCTAATGTGTTTTTTATTAAGAAGTATGTCCTCTATATCTATAGAAAATGAAGTAAAGCAAAGATAATGATCAATTTTTCCTATGAAAAATACAGGAATCTTGTGAATGCTTTGTAAGTTTCGACAGATATTATTATCTGGATTATGCGGAATTTGGGGTTAACTACGCTGAACATATTTTGTATAAAAACGTAGAGTGGATAATTTCGATTCATTCGAGTTTTACACGACCAATCACCTGTTCCCGCTACGAATAAGCACAGCCATTCACCTATAAAATATACCCTAAAACTTGAAATTAAAGCTTCTCTTTTAGGTCAAATTTGTATCTTATTCAATAGTCGTATCTGTAACAATATGTTTCCATGAATTATTGAGAAAAATCTGGATCTTCCAAATGAATCCATTTCGCGATCACCTACCTCTTTGAAACTATTATTTACATGCGCGGATAAAGGAAATCGTTCGCCAATTGTTTCATGTAAATGGGTCAATGGATCTAAAGTAACTGAAATAAATGCCAGTTACTTATATCGTTACTCACACTCTAATGAGCCGGTCAAGAGTGCGTTTCTACGATACGAATCAACGCTGATACTCAAGTTAAAAGTGAGTGCTTACTCAACCGAGAGTGAGCGCCCATTTGGATTGAGTGCCGTTATAGAATACGGCCTATTGTAAACATATAGAGTTATCCGGTAGATCCGTCATGAGTTCAACGTGATGTGAATAGTACAGGTGACTTATAGGGTGACATGAACTCTTAAAGTTTCTACCTTGAAAAGAACTTCCATAGAGTTTGAGGGCAGGCAAAAATCGAAAGCATTTCGTAGACTTAGGGAGAAAGGTGTTATTGCAGTTATGGTGACGCTTGATTCACTGGCGATAAGGAATTAGGGAGAAGGGGACCACTCTAGAGGGTAATTCCGATTTATGCAAGGGATAAGTGCTTCCAGAGGGGAGCAATTACTCTACTCAAGATCATTATCACTTGAAACTGGGTTGCTAATGGGAAAAAAGGAAGAGGCTCTTTTATCGGAGGCGTCTATGAAGGGGAAAACTTTTGGGTATAAAGGGACCTGCCATTGCCTGGAGAAGCCAAAATCAACACGAGCACTCAACAAACACACATCAAGTTTACTACAGTGTAAATACCTCTTAACAGAAGAAGAGCAGAAAATGGATACTTCCCTGGTAAGTCAATATAATTCAGCCATAGACATGAACGTTTTCCTATAAAACTAACCTGTTTATCATGAAAAGAGTAAATTCAAGCCTAATAACAATTATTGGAGTCTTTACGACGAGAGGGACAAAAACGTAAAATTACCCCACCATTTTAGAGATATCAAATTTCGGTTGTTGTTAAAGGATGTTAAATGTTTATATCCCAGAATAGCATGCAAATACCTTTCTTTAAGCGGTGAAAAATATTGTCTGCAGAAGGATCAATTATCTCTTATCTATTTTCGTTAACCTTAGATTTCTCTCTCACATGGAAAATGCTTAACTAGCGACAAAAAGTATTTTAAATTTTTAATGGAAGGTTGATCTGAAATTAAAACTACCTTAGAGAATGTTTTACTATTTATGGCCTTTTCCCTGTAAAGTTGATAATCAGAGGAAGTAAATACATATATACTAACTGCTAATGTAAATTAGAAATTACCCGCGTTTTATGGACGAGAATTCCTTACAAAAAAGAAAAATATTATTTTTACTTTTATGCCATCGAATATTTTCCAAGATAAGAACAAATCCGTGTCATAACCATTGTCATTAAAATGTAATTAACTCACAAATCGATATGTTTGGGCAAAAGAAAAATATATTTATTAAGCTTGGGCATTGAATAAAATAAAATAATGGCATCCACAGTTACAGAAATGACGCTATTTTTTTCGAAACCAGGTTGTCCTTGCCCTGTGCATAGCCGCTGCGGTAGGAGGAGGCATCCCAGCCGTCAAGTATCCCGCCGGAGTCAGTCCCCACTCCTGTCCCAACTACCCGCACTGTGACAATGTTATCGTAGCTGCTCACACTGCCGCACTCCAAGTTGCCGTGGCTCCTTACGCCGCACCCGCCTACTTCGCATACGGACACCACGGTGGCGCCGTCCACGGAGCTGGTGCCAAGTACCCCGCCGCAGTAGACCCTCATACCTGCCCCAACTACCCCTACTGCGGACCGACGCCCGTCCACGGAGTCTACGGATATTCTGGAGCTCACGGATGGGCCGGAGTGCCCCATGGGATGGTCGGACACGGATTGGCTGGTTCCTACGCCGCACCCACTTGGAGTCATGGAATCTACGCCAGCCACCACGGTGCTGGTGCCCGATACCCAGCCGCTGTCGACCCCCACGCCTGCCCCAACTATCCATACTGCCACCACTGATATGATGTTAAATGTTGGTTTAATCCTTAATTGGAATTGTACATTCCCTCCGCTACTTTTTTATGGAAAATGTATTTGGATTTGAAAAATCTGACGCTAGCTATCCAAATTTAGAAATTTACAAAAAATAATTTTTGAAAAAACTGCCTTCGTGATTGAGAAACATGTTTTCATCTTTCATCTGCAACAAACACCAACTTTCACATTTGAATGAATGAGTGGGTAAATGATCAATGCTACCAAACCCTTTTTAACTTGAATAAATAAACAGTTAAGCAAATTTCTTCGTCTATTAGTGTATTGACTCTTCAGTCGAAAATCAAAGGTATTATGGAGTGAAGGCTTTAGCAGTTGTTGATTTGTCGTAGCGAAGTTATGCGTTTCACTGTATCTCGAGCACTTTTGGCCCAACCTTACACCGACGTTGCAGTGGGACTCTTCAGGGGTGAAGTGAAAAGCATCATCCTGATCCTTATATTCAACCGTCGCCTTTATCACTTTATAACTCTCTTATAACTTCACCTCTGAAGACGTTCGCTGCTGCGCGGGTGAAACATTGGGCCTTAAATGCTCGATACGCAGTCAAACTCGTAACTTCGCCAATATCAAAGGTATTGTCTCCTGCCCATTATAAAAAAACAGAAATAATAAATATAGTAAAGTTAAAAAACAAAAATCAGTGTTTTAGTTCAATGATAAAGTAAGCCTAAAAAGAAAGTCATGCACATCTTTAAGCACAAATCTGGCAAAATAAGGCTCACATCTTATGAAACTTGTTGAATACACAATTCAGGATCACTGAGTGCACTAAAGAAATGCTTTGATTTTAAATTGTTTTCATCAATAAAAATATTTAATCCCTTGCAATTCTCGGTCTCCATCTTTATTTAAATTCGCTATACCACAGGACGAAAACATTTCAACCAAAAAATCATGATATGGTAATATGAAGGATATTACCTTTCTATCTATTAAGGAAATTTATCGGAATTAAAAACGTAACTTGTCGCATTTTTTAACTTCTATGCATCCCGTGTTTTAAAGAGGTGTGTCAACATTTCTTTATTTATACTTTAATATGTAAAATCAAGATTCCGTGCGTATAAAATTTGAAAGCAATGAACTGTTACAATTATCATTACAGGATGGTGTCGTTTAATAAATTAATAAGGAAAATTACTTGTTTTCTGCAAATATCAAAATGAGTTACCAGATGTTACAAATAAGTAAATTTATAAGACACTTTTCAATACGCCTTAAAATATCTATCAATTAGAATGACTGAGTTTCGAAATTCCTAAGAACGGGAATCCCAATGACTAATTTAGGATTACATAATGCCTGTTTAAAAAACAATACCGGACTTTGTAAATGTATTTTTATGTATGTAAAAAAATGTAAATGTACTTTTAGCCTACATAATCAATTTGTGGTCGATTCAGACAACATTTTGAACATGCGCCAATTATTGGGTTGGAATTTTCGCTGAATTCAGCCGCTATTATCTCGGGAAAGGTTTGATATTTGGAAAATAGGCTAAAAATTTATTATTAAGAGGAACGGAAGATTTTTTAACTGATCAAAGGTATTGAGGCAAATAGTTTGCAAAACAGATAATCCGAATTGTGATAGCAGAAAAGCTCAGATCCTGTCCTCATTGAATGAAAACGTTGGCCAAATTTGCTAGCACATGAAAGGAATTTCGCGAAAATTAGTGACGTCTCTCCTTGAGCAAAAATCGTCCCGCCTTTGTTGAAAAAATTAAAGAAGTTGATATGGAGAATAATTGAGCTGTTAAAATATAATATCTATTAGGTATTTTACATATAAGATATAATTTTTGATCAAGCATTTAATAGGCAAAAAATTAGTGTGTATTGAGAATATAGGTCATTGCCGGAGATCTTCAATGAAAATGATGTAAATTTTTCTAGTCCAAAATTTTTATAGCTACTATTTTGATGGAAATCTGGCCACAAACTATGTTATGGGAGTGTCACTGGTGACCGAAGACTACTAAAATGTCCTTTTTCCGATAGTAGACTCGTGAAAACTTAGTGCTCGTCCTAAACGCACTTCAATGACTCAATGTTCTAAAATGGCTAAATAACAATTTATGTAGTAAAAACTTGGATTCCTCATTAATAACTTAACCATCTATTAACATCTACTAATTATAAAAACCAGAGTATCATTTAGTAAGTATTACTTCTGAATCTTACAAAATGGCTTTCAAACACAACTCATCTTTTGTGAACGTTTTGGTGGCCATTATAGATAAACTAGCGAAAATTATGAGTGTTTGCAGCCATAAATGTTGCTGGCTGCCTTTTAAGATGGACTATTGCCACGAACAGAATGGAGGGTAAAATCAGTGACCGAAGTCTGTATTGGGATGAATTCTTTTCAACGGCACATTTTATACGGGTCGTAGTCTTAAAATTAGATAATGTATTACGATTAATATAGGTCCTACGGGGAATCGTTATTTAATGTAAAAAGCTTGAAAAAACATTCCACTCTTTCATATGACTATAAAATACCTCTGGCGTAACAACAACTAGATGAAACAGCAGCTAAAACGTACATAAGGGAAAAAAACTTAGAATCTGGATGATTATTTCGGACATTATCAGTAAGTTGACATCTACTTCAAAATATTCAAAAAAGATACTAACCCACGAGTCACAGTGAAGGCGTCCGTCATGGGATTGCAAGAGTAAAGCTGTGCCTTTGCCTGTTGTAGCTGAAAGCGTTAGGGTGAGGGGGGGGGGGAGTGACTGCGTATGATAAATGTACCTAGTCAAATGTCAGTCTATTTTTGCTGCAGTCGTGAATGCTACATGGGAAGACTTTTCTACCAATTAGTTCGGCAGTAAATTTTATCTAAATTCTTATTTAATTCCTCTCTTATTCTCCTAAATCTACATGTTATAGATATAGTACGAGGAGGGTATATAATATCCTTTATTGACTTATCAAAAGCACAAACTCACTTCAACCGCTTTGAAATGTTCTAGTAATCCGCGACTGACAAGTAACAATCTCATTTCAAGCGGCTGCAAACCTAGTCCTTTAGTAAGCCGCTAAGATATTTCTGGCACCTTATATACCGAAATTTCGAGGAGACAGATTAGTTTCTTTTGTGATTGTGTAAACAGATAGCATGGGAGTAAAAAATGGGTAATAGCGCATTGATAAACAAAGGCACAGGGAGAAAAAAGAACTCCACTCAGACACTCAGTCACATGTACCATTGTTGGCAAAAAAAATTACGATAACATGAATTTGAGGCCAAACATAAAGAGAGTTACTGAATTAATACTAAAGAAACGAATGTCTTGAAGTATATTGTATTATATTTCGTTGCACGGTTTAAGTAATGACTTCTTCATTCATTCCAAAATACTGTTTTTCGTGCAAAAATGAAAAATGAGTTGATTTTTTAAGCTTCTGCAAGAAATTCCGAAACTGACCGGGTTACTCCACAGTTACTGTTGGTTTAATCTGAACGATCTTAATACAATATGATTTAAGCCTTTTTTGTGTGACAGTAGTCTATTTAATTCAGTAATACGTATCCAGTTCTAATGAAAATTTTATTTTTTTCAATCATTTAAATCATGTACGCTGTGCTAGTCTAGATAGCTTCTAGAACCTGGGAAAAATCATGGCATAAAGATAAATAACTTAAAAATGTTACATTTAATATTTATAAAAAAATGCAATAAACATGCCAATTAAATTAAGAAAGTGAGTACAGGAACAAGTAAAATCAACGTTTATTTTAATTTTTTACCAGAAACTATAACATTTACTGTTTACGCATTAAGTCGTACACTAAATACATTTTACCGTCAATTCAGCGCTCCATGAAAACGTATGGACGAAAGCACTATAATTATTAGCAAAGTCTTCGAGTCCTATATAATTTGATAATTTCGAAAAAATTGGCGCCATTTATATAACATTTTTTAGATTGGTTCTCAGTTTTCCAAAGATAAAAACATATAACCGCATAAGAAGTAATATTGTGTGGTTCAGTGATTGGAACAATAAACCGGAACCAAATGAATTTACGTTTGACAAGTGAAATGATAACCTCAATAGTTTTCAACGCGGGTATGATTTCACGTGTTATTTGCATGTAAGAAAGTCTTGCATTAGAATGCATAACATTACGAGGGAGGAAGATATACTTTATCTCTAATATATAAATCAATCAGAGCAGAATGACAAAAGCATTTAACGATCAGAGATTTAGAGAGCGGTGGCCTAAGACCCCGTTCCAGTTTTTTAGTTTCGAAGACATCCTTCTATTAGATCCTATGGAAGGATGAGCGATGAAAATGTTAAAGCGCAGTCCATCAACTAAGAAGAAAATCGTATTTGGAAGAGGAAAGAGACATAGATATGAGTTTTGGTAATGAATTAAAAAATCACCCGGCAGTGATTTTTTGATCTAATGATGAAACATAACAACTGGAGAAAAATTCCGCTATCGGGTATCCTTTGAGTAATCAATATGAGTTCAATGAGTTCTCCAATAATAATAAGAGAATCAGTAAGTTCTCCAATCATTCCAATGGTGTAAAGAACTACCAAAGTTTGTGTGCTTGTATTGAAAATTGATCGCTCACTTGGGGAGAAAGGTGATATTTCATGAACGAGGGGCGATTTATTCACTGGCTACAAGGAATGCGAGAGAAGAGATTACTCTTGAATTTAATTTCGTCACATGCACAGGAAAAGTGCTGCTAAAATGTAACCATTACCCTATTCAAGATTAATATCACTAAAAACTGGGTAATTAGAGGGAAGACTCTTGCGGATTTTATCAGAGGAAATGTGTTTAAGGGAAGACTTAATGGTGTAAAAAGTCGCGTCATTGCCTGAAGAAGCCATAATCGCCACAGGCACAACAAAAAGCACTTCGAACTTACAGCACACCTTACCGGAAAACACCAATAAAAATGGCCGCTTCGGTGAGATATTCAAAATCAGTATTAGACATGCCATTTTATTTAAAATACAGTCTTAATTTTCATTAGAACAAGTATTTTGACACAATATAAATTCTTAGGCATTTTCAAGCAAAGGAAAGTCATAAATTTCCCCACAATTTGAGGAAAACCAGATCTTTTTCGTGCCTAACGCATTGGAACTTACAGCACAATTGCGTAATATTTTACAATTTGCTGCTGTTAAACTTTTTCCGAGGGAGGCGAGTAAATAATTCAATTATTTATTTAAAAAACAAATTTATTCTACCACCAAATTTTTTTTTGCGGCGACAACCTTACGGCAATTAGTATAAGTAACGCGCTCTTAAATACGCATAATCGTAGGACATGTTGGCTACAATAGCGCTGAAGTGAACACAATGAGATTTCTGAAACAATGCCATTGCCTTTATTGGATTAAGATCCGAAGAAAACATACGGAAAATAGTTCTTTCTTATTTAATACCATTAAACATTTTACAAGAGCGTAAGGACCCATGCTAGATTAACTATTAGATTAAAATATTAATATCTTTAAAACGCATATATTCGGCCAAAATTTAAAAGTTGTTGCAAAGCTATGGAACTTGATATACTCAACAATGTTTCAACCGTTGAAAAAATGATGATATCTCAACGAATTCTTTCTCAAATCAGATCGTCATTGCCGTGTGCATAGCCGTTGTGGTTGGAGGAGGCATCCCGGCCGCCAAGTACCCCTACGGAGTCAGCCCCCACTCCTGTCCTAACTACCCGCACTGTGAAAACGTTGTCGCTGCCGCTCACACTGCCGCACTCCAAGTTGCAGTGGCTCCTTACGCCGCACCCACCTCCTCCGCATACGGACACCACGGTGCCGCCGACCACGGAGCTGGTGCCAAGTACCCCGCCGCAGTAGACCCGAACACCTGTCCCAACTACCCCTACTGCGGACCAACACCCGTCCATGGAGTTAAAGGATATTCTGGAGCTCACGGGTGGGCCGGAGTGCACCATGGGATTGCCAGACATGGTTGGTCTGGTGCCCAAACCGCGCCCTTTTAGAGTCAACGACTCAACGGCGTCCACCATGGTTCTGGTGCCCGCTATCCAGCCGCTGTCGACCCACACTCCTGCCCCAACTACCCATACTGTCATCACTGAAATCGGGCTCAATAATGGCTTATGCTTGAGCTGGAATCATGCATTTCCTCACCCATCATAAGAAGGAAAGGTATCTTGGCTTAGAATAATTTTTTTGCCTGCTCTCTAATTTAAGAATATGATGGAAAATTGAGAGTTTCAGGAACTCGGCTCTCTAACAACTGAAACAATACAACAATGTAGAGATTGGTTTGATTGTATCATCAATGAACAATGTCATTGAACTGGTAATGGCTTGTGCAAATAAACTTTAAAGCAAGAATCTTGGTACATTTTTTACATCAAACCTCAAACAAAAAGTCAAAGAGAGATGCTACTTTGCTCTGGTTAGGCTACACCTCGAATACGCCTCGAGCATTTGGTACCCTGGTCAAATATATATGGCCAAAACATTAATAAAATACAAAGGAAAGCAGCGCGCTTTGTTAAAAACTGCTACGAGCGTACTACTAGTGTGTCACAACTTTAGAAGGGATTAAGGTGGGAGTCCCTAGAGACTTGGAGGCTACACGCTAGGCTTAGGTTGCTTGAGAAATTCAAAACTGATATTTTTCAGAGCGAAACAGAGAATATTATCATGACTCCTCACTACATCTCTAGGTCTGACAGGTGCGATAAAATTAGAGAGATACACTGCCGAACCGATAGGTACAATAACTTGTTCTTCCCGCGAACAATAAGCGAACACAATAAAAATTGAGCTCTACTAAATACACTCCTATAATATGTGTCACCATTTCACCTCCAAAAAAACCTACACCTTCACACGGCTGGTGACCTAACACCCCCTGCCACACGCTCATTCGGCAGCTCGCAGGTCATTATGCAGACGTAGCTGTAGAAATTCTAGATCGAAGATTTTTCGTTCTACTAATATGGTAATGGAAACTATTTTATACATTTTTTGTGGCGGAGAGAGAATGGTTCAAACTCTTTCTTCAAAGGTGTTATGCTCGCTTATTTTGATGATCTGTCGAAGAGATACTATCCATCAAGTTGTTTTGTACATATTCAACATTGAAGACTACAATTTGTACCTAAAATAAGATTGACATCAACTATTACAAAGCAAATGTTATATTTCTTAAAGACAAAACGTAAATGGTATCTAAAAAGTATTTTGTTTTTACAAAAAATAATATATTAAAGTTTCTTAAATCAAAAGCTCTAGATGACGATTACACATCTACGAAGGTAGTTCTAATTTTTGTACTAGCCGGTAAGCCGAGAAGAAAAGGAGATTTCTTTATCTTCTTTAAAAGTCAGTGATACTACATAGTGAGATGATTTTCTGCTAATTACAATCATCGAGATAAAGATTTCCAGAACTTAAACTTAAGTATCAGTTAACTTAAACAATCTTAAATTTAAATAAACAGCACTGAAAAGCCCTCATGACTTTTATGGTAACTGATTTTTTTTCATGATATCTGTAAATAATATATACCGGCTATGCCACCGTCATGTCAAACACAGATTCTTTTTGAAATATTCGTCTGGGAATCGCATACAACAACCCATCGGAATCAAGAAGTTTACAGCTATTCTAAGAGATGTATACTTATGCTTAAATTTCCCTGATTCCGATAAGTTCACTGTTCACAGCTTTTGAAGTAACTCTGCAACACTTACAGTGGACGCTGGTATTGATACCACTGCGATTAAGAGACATGAAGATTATAAATCTGACACAGTCGATGAAGGTTGTATTGCAGATTCTTTAAATAATAAGAACAGAATATATTAGTGGATATGTTCTAGCATTGCTTTAAATAAACAACCCGAAATCACAAATGTTGTTCCTGATATGGTAGAAAATACAGTTCACACGGAGTCAACTTCTTCTACACCCAATCAAATTCATCGAGAATGATCACATGAACCAAGATTTTCAGATTTATTCCATCAATTTATTGGTTATATGTACATGATACATTAGATTTCAATTCAAATAAGTCTCCCGTGTTCAATAATTGTAATGTTAAAATAGATGGAGGTTCTCGTAATTTCACACTTAACAATTTTAATATTACAAATGGAGCTAATATTGGTTGGTGTTTATATGTTATTCCGCTTTTTCAATCAATTCTCATTTGTAAAAACACACTTCAGCTGCTTCTGATAATCTATCACTGTCAATTACGAGTGGATGACTTAATTATCGAGTAATAATAAAATTGTCGTCTGCACAGAGTAATAACAGGGTACTTATGCTACGAAAAACCGGGACTTAAATGCAAATTTAATTCACGCAGTGCAATAATTGTACATTTTACGCTTAGGACTGTCAAAATGTACTCGGATGGTGATTCCCGTGATGATGGTGGTGAAACTATTTCGGAAAAAAAGAGGAACAGCAAAAACCCTATCTTTAAAAGTTTTTTAGAAGATTGTTCACCGTAGCTTACAATGCATTCAGGATTACCCAGCTGCTGTCGACCCACACTCCTGTCCCAACTGCCCGTGCTGACAACATAGATATGAGTGCGAAAGACTGTTAAATCTGGAGTTAAAATCCTGCATTATATTTCCTCTTCAAGCTTTTGTTGGACAAATATTTGAGGCATAAAAACTCTTGGCCGTATTGTTTCAGAGTGAGACGTTTATATGTTCTATGAATTTTCTTTGTGTCTTGGCCGTGATTAAGAGCAATTTTTTCGTCTTTCATCCGAGATGACGTATCAATTTTTGCATGTGAATGAGAAACAGTGTAAAAGGTTGCCAATGTACTGTAAATGGCTCGTGTAAATACATTTTAAAGCATTTTTTTCGTAAATATGTTCTACTAACCTCTGAATATTAGATCAACAATTTTCCTTTTTACTCCTAACAATATCAAATTAAAATTATACGGGGGAATTTTTGGAAAAAAATTAGGAATCAAACCTTATAAACACGAAACACAATGCCATAAATCCAAAGTTCATCGATTCCACTAGAAACTTATTTTAAGGTTTGTTTCATCATCACAAAAGCGCATCGATTCAGATGAATTCCTATGTTACAGAAATGTACGGCTTACAGGTTGTTAAATTCATGCATTTCGCATAATGCCTCGGAGTATAATATCCTTTAAAGATTACATGCTGTTTTCAAATCGATTTTTATCCTCCCGATCCATATACTGTACCCAATACTGGACGTTTTGTTATTTGTTTACCAAAGTCCGGAGAAACTATTCAATTTTAAAAACCATGCCATTATATTGTGTTAATATCTCACATTGTCATCGAAATCAGACTTGTTCAGAATATCTGTAGCTGGTATAATTAGAGCAGCTATTACTCTGCTCACTTACGAGTTGCTATTCCAGTGAATATTGTGTTTGGAAAAATAGGTAAAATTGAAGGACATTGATAAGAACTAACGAGCGAAGAGGAGAATATTTTATATTTTTTGTTTGTGAGAGGAGTGTCGTGATGTGGCGTGACCGCTAATCATATACATTTTGTTGCATATTGCTATGCATGAAAGTCGTAATTGCCAGAGCTTAGAGTACATACTACCTGACTAACTCCTACTCCCAGGGCCATTTATATCCGAGTCGATATTTCATCGCACCAACATATCCCGTCCGTCTCGTTCGGTCCATTGCATATCCTCTCATAGGTCCTACTTTCTCCGATTCGATACTAATGATGCAAATCTCCAAATCAATGCAAGTAATTTCTAATGCGATGTCAACACGTAAAACTTTATAAAAACTAACAGAGCTGACGAAAGAATATAACCGAGCTAACAGACCAGGTGTTTGAAACGGTCTGTTTCTCCACATACTCAATCACACTTGGAAAATCGATGACTAATTTACCATTCAGAGAAGCAACAGTCTATATGTTGAGCATAGAACCTTTTTTTCGAGTAGAAAGTACAAATTTTGCAACTGGAGTCATTGCGACCTCATTCATTGGAGTCACCACGCCAGGAATCATTATAAGCTTTCTAAAAGGCCTAAGCTTTGCTATTTATTTATTAAAAGTAGAGAAAACAGCAAATTCAGTAAAGAAGCGGATATAATGTTTTTATACCTAGAACCTGGATAATACCCTTGGGCATTCCGAATAGGGCATGTTAGAACACCTCAATAACATGAAAGAAGAATATGGACTAACGGTAAATGAAAAAAAGACTAAAGTGATGACAGTAGGTACAGAAGAAGAGATGATAGTTACCAGGGGAGGGGAATGACTGGGACAAGCGACAAGTTTCAACCAAGTGCGCCTGATCTAACCTCCTAACTGATTCCAATATGATATGAATTTTTCGGCTGTAAACCTAATGGATAGGCTAGTATTGAAATTATTTCGTAGACTTGCGGAGATAGGAGACATTGAAGTTACGGTGACGGCTGATTCACCGGCGATAAGAAATTTGGGAGATGGGGACCGCTCTTGAGAGTACTTCCGGCTTGTGTAAGGGATAATTGCTGCTGGGGGAGAATCATTACTGTATTTAAGATCAATATCAGCGGAAACTGGGTAACTAATGGGGAAGATAGGAGGGGGATATTTCATGGGAGGCAAGTGTGAAGGGGAATATTCTTGGGTATAAAGAGACGTGCCATCAAATGGAGAAGCCAAAATCAACGCGAGCCCTATACAAAAACACATCACGTTTACTGCAGTGAATACTCCTTAACAGAAGTTGAACAGAAAATGGCTGCTTCCATGGTAAGTTAATATATATCATTCAGCTAGTGACATGCTGTTTTTATCATAAATATAAACTAAAATTCGATGACAGCTGAATTTTCAAGATGAATACAAATGTATGTTGTCACGCAAGCAAATCCAAACTTTGACTGTTTTTTTACGGATAGTAACTTTTACTATGCCGGCATAGTATGGTGATCCCTTAGTTTAAGCCGTGAAACATTTTCCATCGGGAAAAGAATCTATACATATATTCGCCCTTTTAATTCGACCTGGTCATATCATTTAAAGGGATGCATCTTTGCATCTTTGGCGCCATATTTTGTTACAATTTGCATGAATATGTTAAGTAAAATATGGACAACTGTAAAGAATGGTATATTTGCAAGACAATTGCATTTTCATCGCAAAGTAGATACGTAGTAGAAGTGCACGAAAATATCCGAAATGCTGTACACAAAACATAGCCATCAGTTTTTTTGGATAACGGTTTCTTAAACTATGAACCTAAGTAATATGCCTATTTCTCATTTAATGCAATCGAAAATTATCCCAGAGAGGAATTTTTGTCTTAAAAAATGCAAAAAATGATTATCCCTTATAAGGATTTATTTGGCCCAGAGAAAATAAGCCATAACAATAGTTGGGAATTGATTACAGTGAAACATGTATTTACCTACCGCGACCGGACCAATAAGAAAATGGCCGACTGAACCAATGACCTCTGAAGGGAGCAAAATTTATATTGGACGCACGAATGCGAAATTAATTCAGTTTCTGAAAAAATTCACCCCTTTGAGAAGTGACCGCTTAAGGGAGGTGGCCGCAAGGGCAGATTTCACTATATCAAAATGTGAAATACAGAGAAAATTATAATATTTAAGTATTTTTTCTCAACAGTTAATCCTTGCACTGTGCATAGCCGCAGTGGTAGGAGGGGGTATCCCGGCCGCCAAGTATCCCGCCGGAGTCAACCCCCACTCCTGCCCAAACTACCCGCACTGTGACAACGTTGTCGTTGCTGCTCACACTGCCGCACTCCAAGTTGCCGCGTCTCCTCACGCCGCACCCGCCTACTCCGCATACGGACACCACGGTGTCGCCGTCCAGGGAGCTGGTGCCAAATATCCTGCTGGAGTTAGTCCCCACTTCTGCCCCAGCTACCCCTACTGCGGACCAACCCCCGTCCATGGAATCTACGGATATTCTAGAACTCACGGATGGGCCGTAGTGCCCCATGGGATAGTTGGACATGGGTTGGCAGGTTCCTACGCCGCACCCACGTGGAGTCTTGGAGTATATGCCACCCACCACGGTGCTGGTGCCCGATACCCGGCCGATGTCGACCCCCACTCCTGCCCGAATTACCCATACTGCCACCATTGATGTGCGATTGAATGATTGTTTAACCTTTTGCTAAAATTGTACATTTCCTTCTCTACCCTCTGATGGAAAGTCTTCTGTCTTCATTTGCAACTAGATATTACATTAATTATAATGAATTAACTCATTTAATTTTGAATAAACTCATTGAATGGTCGATGTTCCTGGAATGTATTTGTCTTGATTAAATAAACATTACAGCATATATCTTTGTGTCTACGTTGTACAGACCCTAAAACCAGGAATCACAGGTATTATTTCCAGATCATTATATAAAAAAATAGGAAAGTAAGAAAAAATAGGAAATGGGCGCTCTAAGCAGAACGAGAAAGCAAGCCTAACAATACATTATAGAGTGCATTAATCTGACAGCAAATTTGGTTTGCATTCATGTGAACTTGATGAATTCACGTCGTACGTTCAATCAGAGCTCAATGTGAGTTGCATGTATAATCAAATTTTGAAAGAAACCTTTTATAAGAAAACAATAAATGTACATGTGGAATAAAGTCAATCGCCAAAAAAAGTAAATGTAAATTATATTAATTTTTACCGTCCAAAATTTTGATGCTGGCCACAAACTAAGAGATGGGGGGTAACTTGTGACCGAATTCTCTACTGAGATGCACTTTTTTACGATGCATGATTTGTTCATTCATTGTACGAGTCTTGAACCCGCTTCAATAACCAGAAAATGATATTTCATATTCGTTATAAAAGTATTAAAAAATTCGCATTCCACCACAAATTATCGTTTGTGAAAGTTTTGGTGGCCATTTCCGATGAGCTATTGCAAATTATGATAAATTTTGCCGCCATAAATTTCACTAGCTACTTATTCAGATGGACAATCGGTAAGGAAATTTGTAAGGTGGAGAGTGTCTACGACCGAATTCTGCATTAAAATGTCCTCTTTTCGACGGTTTATTTTGGATGAGTCTTTTGGTCTTCAAATTATGTTAGAGGAGTAATTGAGAATTCTCGAAAAATCGTTAATTTATGGTTTAAGCTTAAAAAATATTCTCGGCTCATTCGTGTGACTATAAATTGCATATTGCAACAACAAGTAGATGGAATAGTAGCTGAAAATAACATAAGGGATAAGACTATGTACCTGTGTAATATCTCCGGGAATTTCCACAAGTTTACGTCTACCTATCAACATAATAAAAACATTAACTAGTGAGCCAATGTGGGGGTGTATGGCAGGGGATATCAAGAGTATCAAGCTATTCCTTCACATTTGGGAGTTGATAGGGTAATTAAGGAAGAGACTACGTATGGAAATGTACTGTTTTTACCAAGTCAAAGGTCGGTCCACTTTTTTGCTGCCGTTAATGCTGCGTGGGTAGATTTTTCTACCAATTAGGTCAGCAGTAAAGTTTTTTTCTTCTGATCTATTCCTATCTTATCTTTCAATTCTAATAGTGACAGACTCTTTGTGCGAGAAGGCCAAAATTTTATCCTCCTCGCCTAATCTAAACCCTAAAATGAGTTCAACCCGTTTAATATTTTCAAGTTAACTGCGACCGGCAAGAAGCCTCGCGCTTCAAGCGGCTACGATCCTAGTCTACAGTTTGCTGCAAGACGGTTATAGACTCCTTTTGATTCATATTACGACTAGACAGTGTTATATTATTTATGAATGTGAATATCGATAGTATGCGCTTAAAAATGGATAATACTGCATTATTGAATAAAGACACCGGGAGAGTGAATTAACGGTTTAAATGATGATTTTTTACATTCATGCCGAATTGCTGTTCCTCGCGCTGGAAAGAAAAGAAGCTCTGTTTTTAAGCAACAAGGAGAATTAGCGAAATTGGCCAGATTACTGAACAGTTACCCTTGGTTCAATCCGTTCAATTTTTATACGGTAAGATTTCAAACTTATGATCATGGACATTGGGGTAACACTGTTGCCTTTGTTATGAATACAGTATTGTATATCCAACATTCATTAAAATATATACCAAAATCATTTACATCACATGCGCTTGACAAGTCCGCGTCGCAGGAAAACGGGCACAATAACCATGATAACAGTTAGTAAATAATTAGAAAAGTAAGACAATTACATTTTGTGGCCAGAAAAATAATAAAATAAGGCACGCCAATTAAAGAAAAAAATTATCTAATGCGTCGTTTGATGTAATTTTTAGAATGCAATTGAATGGTTTATGGATCAGATCCGAGACTAAATTAATTTTTATATAAATTCAGCGCTATATTTAAACGTTAAGATGAAAGCATTATTGCCATTAAAACATTTTTCCTATCAGATAGAATCATAGAGTTCCAATAAATTGCAGCTTTAAATATTGGCTTATTTGTAATATTTATCTTTTTTTAACATTTTAACTACATAAGCATTAATTTTGACCGGTCCAGTAATACACTATAAAATGGGGTCCGAATGAATTGAAAATTGTATAGTTAAAAGATGGTCGAAATTTCGTAACAAACAAGGGCTTAAACAAGGGTGAAATTTCATGTGCTGTATGCCTTAGATAACACTCAATTATAAGAAGTAACATCAGGCGTCACTTTGTGAAAATTTTATATGCTCATAATGAGAAATAAAACGTTTACTAAGTGAACACTGTTTTATTTGTCCCGACCAGGTTTCAACACAGAGTATCGTTATCAAGATGTCACCGAAATAATGACACTTTGTGTTGAAACCTAGTCGGTAGCAAATTAAAATTGTGAAAATAGTAAAATTTTATTTCTCATTATGAACAACACTCAATTAAAAAGAGAAAAAAGTACTTTATCATTAATAAAAAATTTCAGCGTAGAAAGACTCAAACATTTAAATATCAGAGTTTAAGAGAGACGGTATGTAAACCCTAAAGAAAATTATTTCAACTTTGAATAATTTCCGATGCTTGTTCACCATTTTAAGAACATCTTAACATCAGATATTGTATGTTTCAGTGAGTCGATTTCACGCATATTTCAATTTTGAGTTTCGACGACATTTTTCATCAGATGCTATGAAAGGTTGAATATTGTGGGTGTTTAGCACCTTCCACAAAGAAAAAAGGAAATTGGTATAAGTAGTAAAAGTTAAAAAAGACATGAATTAGATAAATTCTGCGTAGTATTTTTCCTGGGGTGATTTTTTGTCGTAGGTAAACATATTATCTGGAGAAAAATGTTTTCTAACTATTTGTTTGTAGGTATATGATACGAGGAATAATTCTTAAATTATAAAGGTATCCTCTGATAAATCAATGTAATCAGAAGTTTTTCAATCATTCTACTGAGTAAGTTTGTGTGGACACGCTAGTATTGAAAGTATTTTGTAGACTTGGGGAGAAAGGTGATTTTTTCATCCACGAGGGGCGGTTGATTAACTGGCGATAAGGAATTCGGGAGAAGGGACTTTTTTTAAATATAATTTCGTTACATGCACCGGATAAGTGCTGCCCGGAGGGTAACCATTAATCTATTCGAGATCAATATCACTTAAAACCAGGTAATTAATGAGAATACACTTGCGGGAAATTTCAGGGTAGGTGTGCTGAGGGAAGACCTAATGCTATAAAAAGTCGCGCCATTGCCTGGAGAAGCCAAAATCGCCACAGGCCACCACCAAAAGCCCTTCGAGCTCACAGCACACCCTACCTGAAGAACAGCAATAAAAAATGGCCGCTTCATTGGTGAGATATTAATGATCAGCAATAGTTATACCGATGTATATAAGATACAGACTTAATTTTTATCAAATAAGTTTTTGACGTTGAATTCCAATTCTTGGGTATTTCCCAGCATATAAATGACAAATTGACTTCACAAGTTGAGCAAAACCAAATATTGATAGTGCTTAGCGCATAGGAACATTTAGCGTACTTGATAACATCTCTCGGTTTATGCTGTCAAAACCTCTCAGATTATTTCCCTACGGAAGGAGAACGTTTACATTAATTCATCATTTAAAAACCAAGTTGATGCTACGAACATAAACAAAAATGAATAATATGAGCAGTAAAAATCTTATGGTAATTAGTGTGAATAGTGCGTTCTTGAATACCGACAAAGGTAGAATATGTTTACTTTGACTTCTCCTAACCTAGAGATACACAGTTGACGTAAACACATTGAATGCACTGCCGAAATAATCTTAAAAAGCCATTTCCTTAATGGAGCAAACATGATCAAACTTTTTCTTCCTTATTTTAAACGGGTTAAACATTTTCGAAGAGAGTAACGACCTATTCTTCTTTTGGCCATTAGATTAAATACTTATTAAAATATTTTTAATCTATTTATACAGCTGAGGCAAAGAAAAAATAGTAAAGAAGTTATCTTCGGCCTTGACGAAGCTTCAATACCCAACACCAATTTTGTCTTAATAAAAGGCGTGGTTTTAGTCCGATCCAACCCATTTGAGAAATGAGCCGTCTGCGGACTACTAGAGATATATGACCCAAATTTTTATGGCAGTTATCGTGCGCAGAAAGACAGACTGACAAACGGACATAGCTAGATGGACTCGTAAAGTGATGCTGATCACTTCTATACATATATACTTTTCCATACCTGCCACGCTTCCTTCAATGCGTTACATTTCTGCTGTGACAAAATCAATATACCCTGTCCACGTAGTGGTGTAGGGTATAATAAATGAAATGTTGGGGAATTTGATATTCTAAAAAGCTAACATGCAGATATCCAATGATATTTCAACATATTTTTTCCCAAATCAGATCGTCCTGGGCCTGTGCTTAGCTGCTGTTGCAGGAGGTGACATCTCAGTTGCCAAGTACCCAGCTGGAGTCAGTCCCCACTCCTGCCCCAACTACCCGCACTGCGACAACGATGTTGTTGCTGCTCACACTGCCTCACTCCAAGCTGCCTTGGCTTCTTACGCCACACCCGCCTACTATTCCTATGGACATCATAGAGCTGCCGTCCATGGAGCTGGCGCCAAGTATCCCGCCGGAGTTGGCTCTGATTCCTGCCCCAACTACCCCTACTGCGGACCAACCCCCGTCCACGGAGTCTACTGATATTCTGGAGGTCACGATTGGGCCGTATTACACCACGGGATAGTCGGACACGGACTGGTTGCTTCCTACGCCGCACCCGTTTGGAGACACGGACTCTACACTGGTCCCCACGGTGCTGGTGCCCGCTACCTAGCCGCTGTCGACCCCCACTCCTGCCCTAATTACCCATATTGTCACCACTAAGATTGGATTGAATGCTTGTGTAAGCATTAACTGAAATCATACATTTTCTTTCCTATCTTTTGATGGAAAATCTTACGGCAATGAAAAATCTGACGGCATCTCTTGAAATTTAGTAATAAATAAAAACGATATTTTCAATTAATGTCCTTTGTAATTGAGAAACATATTTTCTCCTTTCATTTGCGGCAACACATCAAAATTTATTAAAATAAGCGAACACATAGGTCGTTTATTCTAATAAACGACCTTTGGGATATGTTATGATACCTTACATCGCGGGAACAACTGAACGCATCGGTAAAATGATGAAGAAGCATAACATCATTACAATATTTAGCACTACCTCCAAAGTTCATGATTATCTTCGAGGAGCTAATGATCCATTATCTCCCACAATGTCCGAAGGCATATACGAAATTTTCTGTAGTTGCGGAAAATCATATATTGGCCAGACTAAGAGGGCCATAGTATGCAGACGAAAGGAACATGAACCGGCTATACGAAAGAAAGATTGGTATAACTCTGCCGTGGCTGAGCACACACTTTTAGAAGAAGGTAACAGTATAGACATCAAAAGGGTGAAAGTTTTATGTAAACAAGCATCTACTATCCGCGGGTCATCAGGGAAGCCATTGAAATAGAAAAAAGGCCAAGCAACTTAAACAGAGAGGATAGCTACAAACTCCCATATACATGGAAAAGACTTGCAAAATTCAGGTATAAGAAATTCTGTTACATAATAACCGCCGAAGTTTGTTTATTTATTAATTTACTAGCGAAAGATACCCGTTTAAACTCAACAGGTGTGAAAAACACTAAATTTATTATATACAAAAGCCACAAAACCTGAAGAATACTGAGCGGTCTTCTTTGATTCGTCTGCTGAGTGAATGAACTTAATCGCTTCCCTTGCGTAGATACATATATTTGCATTCAATGATTTGTTTCAGTTGCAATATTCATTTTTGATATGGGCCTTGAGTAGCTTCAAACAGGATTGGAGATTAGGGGTAAAATTCAGCAGTTGAAAATGTCAAACGGATCATTTGCAGCAGCAGCCATGTTTATTTAACCAATTAATCCTCCGTTACCTGGACTGCGTCTTATAATAATAATAATAATAATAATATTTATTAGCTCTAGGAAAGAATTCCTTTGGAGCAGGCATAATTAATTACAACTCAGGCAAAAGAAAAAAAAATAATAACAATCACATAGGAAACATGTCACTATGTACAAAAATCACAATCACAGCACTTGTCTACAACAAATATTACAATTCCATACTTATATATATAAACATTATAGCAATCACAAAGGTAGCATATTTATGAATTAAATCCAAGATATTTGACAAAATATTAACTATCACTAAGATAATAAGACAGCAAGCATTTTTTAAATCTTTCTGTTGACTCAATATTTTTCAGCGCTTGCGGAATCGAATTCCATACAATGCACGAATTTACATAAAAAGAGTTATGATACTAAGACGTTCTGTGGCAGGATACCATTAATTTGTTATTATTTCTGGTGTTTTTTGTTTTTTTGACCAAATTATCTTTATATGGCTGATAAATGTAAGAAGGAGTTTCAGTTTTTAATAATCTTAGGCGTAAAGGTTAGCCATAATCATTGGTTTTGGTTTTTAAATAAAAAATATATGTTGATTCTTAGGGCAATTGTCGATTTTCATTCATGGGTTGCGTTCATTGAGCAGAATACCCCGTTCTACTTTCGGGTAAGATGGATGTAGAGACGTTATCATAGTTTCCGCCATATTAAAACAGATTGAAGTTTATAAACAGACGGGTCTATACTTGAACCAGGTTTATAGTTGGGTACCCTTCCGTGGTTGGGTTAGGATGAGATTTGTGCGGTTCTTAGTGTAATTCGAGAAACACCAGGGGAAGGTGACCGACCTAGTTTCCCATTTTTCATAATATAGGTATCCATTTTTGGTCTTTCAGTGTTGGATTTTTAATTTATTTTTTCGTTTAATGCTTATAAACATTGGTCATAATTAAAGTATCGGTATCAGCTCATTATAAAATAAACTTAAGCATTATATTTACGGCTTTCTCTCAGGAGTGTTGAATATATTGTAAATATGCAATATGAATTTATCAATTACCCACCTATGCAATACATCATGGGGCCCTAATGACTCAGGGCCCATTGGGGCCCATGGCACTCAAGGCCCTTCTTATACAGATATTCTCTCAACATGATATCATGGGCCTGCATGAAAAAATATTATTCAAAGAAGCGTGAATATCGTTTGAAAATCAAAACTTTGGTTGCCAAGGAAATATGATATTGTTGATTTCAGAGAAAATGTGAGATTTTTCAGCTAAGAACATGACTTTCACACGAATACGAAACGTAATAGAAAATCCATTGAAATAATTAGAATTTTCATTTATTCAGCCATCCGATAAACAAAATTCAAGCCCTCTATCTTAAGTGAAAGTACTTTTAAAAAGAAAAAATAAAACCCCAGCACCGAACCCAATGATTAGCATGGACCGCCAGAGGGGCCTTTAGGGAGCCTTACGGGACCCTTAGGGCCTTTTAACATAGCCTATATTACCCACAGGTATATTTTCTATCTAATGCCAAATTTCAGCTTAATCGGTCCACTAGTTTTTGCGTGATTGAGTAACAAACATCCAAACATACAAACTTTCACTTTTATAATATTAGTAGGATAATTGTTGACTCAGAAAGCCTGACAAAGCCGGCAGAATAGCCAGGCGAAACTTTTTATTTTATCTATTTATCATTGTGTATTAGTTGTATAGCCCTTAAATCCAATATCAAACTTATTTCCAGCTCATTATATCATAAATAAGGAAGTAAGAAAACAAATATCGGGAGTCCGATGTCCAGCCACTGTCGAACCACATTCCTGTCCCAACTACCCGTACTGCCAACGTTGAAACGGGAGTGAACGACGGTTCACTCCCGAGTTGAAATCCTACAAGTCAATTCTTTCTTCAGCTTTATGAGGAAAGATTTGGGATATAACAACTTTAGGATGTGTGTTTTCAAATTTGAGAACTTTAGATTTTGTATAGCGTTCGTTGTGTGTCTGCCTTGATTGAGAAGTATGTTTTCGTCTTTCATTTTAGATGAAGCATCAACCTTTGTATATGAAAGAATAAACCAGTGAAATAATATTGCCGATGCACTGTAAATGGCTCTTGTAAATAAACTTTAAAGCAATTTTTTCCGTAATAAGTTCTGTCAACACCTGAACCTTAGATCAACGTTAACCTAAATATCAAATTAAAATATATTCTCAACAATATCAAATCATAATTATAAGGGGATTCCTTGGGAAAAAAATTAGGAATGAACTATATTTATTAACACAAAACAAAATGCCATAGTATCTGACGCGTATTGATCCCAATTTGACCCTTTTTTATTAGGGTTTTTTCAGCGGCACAAAAGAAAATCGATTTAAATTAAGTTCATCACTATAGAAATGGAAGGTATTGTCTCAAAGCATATGGGTTGTTAAATTTATGCATTTCGCATACTTCTGTTTTCGCAGACTACTGTTTAATAATAATATATAGTCCAATACTCCGGTTTACCATAATATTTCGTTGGCACTAACGATCCGGTTCAAGTAGTGCTTATAAATATTCGTCACGTAAAAACTGGTAATATTTTACGTATAAGTGCCCATGCCGACCCCAGACGGTAACAACGAAGCCTGTCGGGAAAATAGCCAGGCCGTCGGGAAGGGTGAAATCACGGGATAGTAGCTCTGGCTGCCAGTCATTAAGTTTTAAATCGAAACAGCTCGGCTCGGCCACGAGGGTACAGGAAATGTTAGTTTTCCTTTTGTCATGGCGGACAATCCATGTGCCAAGTATGAACGGAATCGCGCATATAGTCAATGGCCAACGACAACTTTTCTTAACTTCTGAAAAGGTTCAGAAAAGGTATCACTTTGTAAATGTTTTTACTAGACCCAAAGCTATAATCAATGGCCAACGGCAACTTTTCCTAACTTGTGAAAAGGTTCCTTTTAGACGATCAACGAATCAACTCTACCTTAGCATTACAGATGCATTTCTGTCCTTGCTGAATTTCCACTGGTTACCAATATAGATCAATTTTATCACATTGTTGAATGCATAAACATGACACCCTTGCACATTTTGGACCATTAGGTACAAGGGTACTTGACGTCCCAACATCCGAGTAGAATACTATTTGATTCTTAGAGCTTAGAGTTTATAAACAGAGGCGATATTTCTCGTTTGTTTCATCTTCAATTACCAACAAGCGTTATTTTGTCAGGCGGAAGACGGCTGACAATTGAAAACAAAGAAAACGGTTAAATCGCGACCAGTTCCAAAAACTGGAAGTAGCAATGTTTGCAAATTTTTTCGCGGGCTTTTGTCAGCCGCAAAATCTCCGGCAGATTCATTTTCTGAGAAAGTTTCCTAATGTAAAGTGGAAAATACGCCCGAATCTGGCTGTGGATAAATCTTTATAGCACACTTTGTGAACTTATTTTTCAAATATATATTTCATAAACGCACGCTTGTAACGAAAACAACAAAATTTCATTTCCATCGTATATTTTATATTATAAGAGAAACAATTGCACTTTTCCACAAATTACTAAAATGCGCACAACGCGTTTCGGCTCACAGAGCCATCATCAGGTACAAGACTGAGTTACATGAGTTTACATCACATATATAAATATTCAGAGGAGGGGGTTAGGGGGAGGAAACTTGAGTAGGGGTGGGAAGAGGAGGTAGTAACGGAAAAAACCTGGGAGAAATCAGGAAAAACCAAGGGAGGAAAAATCCATCGTATATTCCCCATTTTTATTATGCGCAATGCAATGGTAAATATACCAATGAAAACATTCCATGTTGGAAATTATTTATCACATATTTTCATGCCGTCACTGCCGTTCATAATACCAATTTGCAAAAAGCTTACAACCCTGGTACATTGGCTAACAGTGTCTTTTATCCTGGATAAATAACCGACCGATCGCGGCGCCGACTGAGAGCCCACGTGTACGATAAAAGGCCAAAATTGCTTGGCGTACGTAAGCGCAGATCTTACTCGATTAAAGTAGAAAAAGGGTCCCGAAGATCTTGAAGAAGTAATGGGTATGTCAGATTAGGAGTGCTGAGGTTTTCATAACACAACCTTTTGCCACCATGTGCTGATAAAAGACAAGCACTTTAAAATACAGCTGAGGTGAAAAATGCTACGATTTTTTTGCGTTTTTTAAAGGAGGTGCCAAGTCTGAGAACTACAGTCTTGATAGCCTTGATCGGTCTTCTTAAAAATTATTCTTCTGGTCTTCTAAGAGTTTGATTATGAAACCACTTTCACTTCTCCTGACTACCTCTGTACTTCTAAAAATTAATAGCGTTTTTAGTATGTACTATTAAAAATACACTTCATATAAATCAATAAATTAAATAATCGAGAAATAGAATTCACGGTCTTACAAAGTGGATGGTCAATGACTTTAAAAATTAAAATTCGAACTTAAAATAATCTACTTTCGGAGTAAATAATCAAAACTTCGACTATAGTCGACTTAACTTTCCGATCTCTACTTGGTGAAATCCCGAAATTTAGTCTCAATGTTAAATTTTTAAGATATCCTCCAAGACAACCTGAAAACATTGTGATATGATTTTTCCCAATCACTCCAACTATGATAAAAAAGTCTAAATTTAGTTTGGACGGAGTAGGATTGAAAGTATGTCGCTGGTTTCTTGGAGAAAGGTGATATTGCAAATAGGAGGGACGGAAGAAAAACTGGCGATAAGGAATTCAGTAGAAGGGGACCACTGTTGAATGTAATTCTGATTTATGTAAGGGATAAGTGCTGCTGACGGGGAATCATTTCTCTCTTCAAGATCAATATCACTTGAAACTGGGCAACTAATGGAAAGAGAGGTGAAGGTTATTTCATGGGAGACGTATTATAAGGAGAAAAATCTTGGGTATAAAGAGTAGTGTCACTGCCTTCAGAAGCCATAATCAACACTAACCCTCAACAAAAGCACATCAAGTTTACCATATAGAAAATACCCCTCAACAGAAGAACAGAAAATGGCCGCTTCCATGGTGAGTAAACATATTTTATTCAGCTATAGACATGCAGTTTTTATTATAAGCACAAACCTGTTTTCGCAAGAATGGTAAATTGAACAAAAATACCCATTCTTGGATTTGTCACTACGATGGCGGACTAGGACATCTTACAGCAATGTAAAACAACCCCGCCATTTAAGCAAAGCCAAATTTTGACTGTTAGCCGATGGGGACCATACCTGTCCCAGATTAGTATGAAAATCCCCTTATAAAAGCGATAAAACATTTTCTGTCCGGAAAAGGACCTTTTCTCTCTTAGCCATTTTAATTTATCTTGGATTTCACTCTAGATTGGATATGCTAAGTTTGCGTTGAAAACATTATGACATCTGATCTAATTATGTATCCTAAAATATGGACAACCGTAGAGCATTTTCCCTGAAAACTATATTCAGAGTTAAAGTAAATACAGTGATACAAACCACTAATGTAACCACACATTACCATGCGTTTAATGGACGAGGATTCCTATAAAAGAAGAAAATACATTATTTAGAAATATTATTCCCCTATGCCATTGAATGTTTTTTGTGAGAAGAAGAATTGATCCTTGCCTAAACCTTTACCATGGAAAGGTTCTGCCTCAAAGATCTATATATTTTGCCACAAGAAAACAGTCATAGCCTTGCTTGGGGATTGGATATGCCAAAATGCTGATATCCACAGTTAAAATAATGATGCGTAATCTTTTCCCAATTAGGTTGTCCTTTCCGTTTGCATAGCCGCTGTGGTAGGAGGGAGTATCCCAGCAGCCAAGTATCCCGCCGGTGTCAGCCCCCACTCCTGCCCTAATTACCCGCACTGTGACAACGTTGTCGTCGCCGCTCACACTGCCGCACTCCAAGTTGCCGTGACTCCTTACGCCGCACTCACCTACTCTGCTTATGGACATCACGGTGCCGCCGTCCACGGAGCTGGTGCCAAGTATCCCTCAGGAGTTAGTCCTCACTCATGTCCCAACTACCCCTACTGTGGACCAACTCCCGTCCACGGAGTCTACAGATATTCTAGAACTCACGTTTTGGCCGGAGTGCACCATGGGAGAGTCGGACACGGATTGGTTGTTTCCTACGCCGCACCCGTTTGGAGTCATGGAATCTACGCCGCCCACCACGGTGCCGGTGCACGATACCCAGCCGCTGTCGACCCCCACTCTTGCCCCAATTACCCATACTGCCACTATTGATATGTAATAAAATACTGACATAAGCCTTGACGGCAATTGTACCTTTTCTCCTCTACCATCAGATGAAGATGTCCTACCTCTACATCCGTCTTTAGGGCTATGAAAAATTTCTCCCGCCAGCTATCTACGATGAGAAAATTTTAATACGAAAGTTTTCATTGAGCTGCCTGCGTGATCGAGATATGTGTTTTCATCTTTCATTTGCGAAAACACATCAACGTTTACATTTGAATGAATGAATCATTAAATGTACGATTCGATTCGTTTGTTAATGACCTGTGTAAATAAACAACAACCATATATTTTTGTGTACTTGATGTTACAGCCCTAAAATCTAAGATCAAAGATATAATTTCCTGCACATTTTTTCATATAGCATGAAAATTAAAAATTTTTCATTAATAAAAAACTTAAGACACAGAAACTCTCGATCTCAATCCTTATTTTTTTCAGAATCCGAATTTTGCTCAACGACATACAAAATGAGGAAAAAAATTTTATCCGAGAATTTCACAAACTTGGTGAAGACATTGACCCTTAATCGATGGCTTGCCGTCTGAGAGATCACAGAGATTTTTACGAATATTTCGCAACATGAATATTTCGCTGCAGTGATTTTTAAAACCTTGTAACAATGATAATGCTTGCTATCTTCTAATTTTAGTTTAAATAGAAATATTCATTCCTCAACTTTTTAATACCTATCCTGTATTTGTATTGAAAGGCATTTCAATAGTCTGAGCAGTCTTGAGACTTCATGTTACAAATTTGGGAAATAACAAGTCGTGTTGTTGGTAGATATGATTCCAAAATGGTTTTTAAAATTATTCTATTTGGACTGGTACAAGCATAAAAATAAGAAATTATTTGTTTTTGTCACTTAAATATCACCAGTTTAGCATGATATATTTATATTTTATTTTGAGAACACGTTCAATGGGATAGAATAAACACTCAAATCGATGCTGAAGACGATCGCAATGTAAGTCGTGCTTTTTCATATCTCGCTCCAAGGTACAACACGGTACAAATTTGAAGCAATTTTATCAACCATCTTACTAATATATAAAAATCTAGTGGTGCCAGTCTGTCAGTCTGTTACTCAATCACGCATAAACCACTAAATCGATTGAAACAAAATTTGGCAGGAAGATACTTGATATATCTGGTTCACGCACTGGCTATAGAACAAGGGCCTTGGGGCCCTAGAAGGCCCTCAAGTGGGCCCTTTCATCGCCAAAAATTGGCCTTGGAAGATAATTCTCTCCTGTATTAGAAACACGTAACATATACCTATACTGAATGTACAACAATCATGGGGTCGTAAGTCACGCTGGGGCCCCAGAGGGCCCAAAGTTCCAAAAAAAATTATTTCCTAAAAGCCTCATAAGTATTGAACGAGTGAACCGATTTTAGTGAAATTTTCACACATGGTTTATTTACTGATCCAGTAAAGGTTTTTCAAGAAAATTGGGACTATAAGTAGGCCCTTGGCCCAAAGGGCAGCGTATTGGGCCGTCTGGTGTCTTATGTGTTAGAAAAACTCGTCTAAACATTTTGGTTCAAGTGCAGAGGTTTCTCTTTTTGCATATTTTAATTACTTTTACTAAAGATAGAAGGCTATAGTTTTCGCCATTAGATGGATAAAAAATTGCAGTTTCTTATTTGTTCATTTAATTTTCATATACGAATAAAATTTCCCTATAAATCCCGTTTTAATGTCAAAATCATGAATTTTACTTCTGTCAACAATAGGATATTTCCTTGGTGCCCGTGGAATTAGCATTAGCTTTAGAAGGGAAATGGCGGCTGGGTATTATATCTAGAGATGGGTATTACAGTGGATATCTAAGCCGTACACTGAAATGCTGACGATTATGATATTTACAGGGATAATTTTGCCTAAAATTGGGAAAATTCATTTTAAGTGGGCCAATTTAAGTTGGAGCCATGTAAAACAGGAGAATTCCACGATGTTATATTAATGCGGGAAGCCTCTGGAATACAAATGGCCTGTAGTTTAGTTTCCATATGTTACTGTAAAGGAATGTTGAAACTCGGTAAACATAATGTAATGCGGTTTTCATTTGCTGAATTAAAAAATAAAACTAAAATTATAGCAGATTAAAACAGAAGAATGCCACGATGTTTTATTAATGCGACTAACCTCTGAAATGCATATGAGCCTGTAGTTAAATTTCTATCTGTTACTTCAAAAGAATGTCGAAACTTCGTAAGGATAATTTAATGCGGTTTTCATCTGCTGAATTAAAAAATAAAACTAAAATTATACCTGATTTGCCTAGAAAAAAAATACACCTCATGAGCGACTCGAACCTACAGCCCATATGTCTTTCATTCATCCCCCGTGGAATTAAAACGGGTACATTAGCTAGTCAATAATAAAATGCTCTTTATTGCTTGGTTTTGCCTCATTATGCTTGTTACCTTTACATGAAATACTCTTGTCACATATGTGAAGAGAATAACGGTTCCCTTTCAATCCAGAAATTTTGTGCCCCTACGTATGCGCCGTTCATTTGTACCCTTATTTGTGTAATTTACCTCTCATTATGTGTTTGGATGCAGCACATCAACGAAATGAGTTTTAAAGCCGCAAGAAATGGAAAAGGGCGAGGGAAAAAACGAGAGTAATATATCGAACTACAAGTACCGTTGCGTCAAGATGCGTCAAGGTAGATATATAGATAGATAGATATTTATATCATCCAACAATGGTACAAAAGTATTGGCAACAACATGAATTGGGATGCTTCGGTTACCTTATAAGGTTATTACCTGTTTGAAGATTACCTTCTAAAACAAACAAAAACACACACTGCTCTCGAAAAGAGAAAAACTAAAAATATACATTGGTGAAAGTAATTAACCTTGAAACCCCGACTTACAAACTAGTGAAGTCAACAACAACCTTGGAAGTGTTATATAAGGATATACAACACAATAAATGCAATAAAAAATCAATACAAGTACGGTAACATTTCATACATTGTTTTTAAAGAAATTTCCAATACTGTGTTGAGTGAATCGCCATGATTTCACAGAACACGGAAATTTTCAGGAAAGGTATCGTTTCTCGGCTAATACAATTCTTGTTGGCTAGTATTTTCACCATTAAGTCTGAAAAAAACAGCTCTTCCCCTCAGTTTGGACCTCTGGAATTGATCGGAAAATATGGGCGACTGCCGACTGCCTCCGCTCATTTCTCATTCTCGTGATCGCGTCCGCATCTGCGATGTCAAAACCCATTCGTGCCCTCCGTCCTCCTACCATGCGATCGCATTGATACAATCACTAACCGCAGAAATTACTTGAAGGGAATTTTGAAAATATCAAAACATGGAGGAGGGAAATTAGAAACTCCTCCCTTCACCAAAGGTAAGGAGGAGCTTTAAGTTCATGACTGGAGACTGAGGGACGATCGTCCGGATAGGGGACGGTCGTACGTCCTCCAACCACGCGATCCAATCAACATACTCCCTCTTACGAGGTTCCATTTTCATAATATTGAGGACACAATGACCCGACACAAAATTTACTCGCATAATTCTATTTCCAATTCATTGCATTTCCTAATAAGAAAAACTCCCAACGCTACTATTCAACGGGCACCCAAACTTGAATTGATTGCATTCTAATACACTCAGGATTTGATGCCGCTACAAAACGTCATTCCCCCACCAGCCATACAGGTATGGGATGCAAATTACGTGATTGACTGACGCCACGAATAGTTATCTGCATTAAGTTTACTTGTATAGTGGAAGACACCCTAATGAGATAGCTCTGTCGGAGGGAGACCAAAAGCCGTCGAAATAAACGAAACCAATTCTTCACCTGCCTGAGAAAATCTTCCTCTCCTCCAAGAAAAACTCCTCCGTGGAAGCATCTCAGCAGAATTCATATATATTAAGCTGGTAGAAGAGATTGAAGCAAAGGTGCTGACGTACGTTGGCGCAGTTAGAAAAATAAAAAGGTAAATACGTGGTGACTTCGGGCCAGTCAAGTTTGGAGCAGTGAGCTCTTCGCTGTACAGATTCACGGCCCCATGACTCAGGTCATACTTAAAAGCCAGGACACGTCCAACATGACTTATGTTTTGAATAAAAATACGGCTCTTAGTTTGGATTTTCCAATGCACCACACAGAGAATGACAAGATCGAGGCAGGGAAATCATAAAGTATTGCATTTTAGGACACAACCAAGTGTTGCGTAGATACATTGGATAAAATATATATTTAAGTCTAAGTACACTCTAACTATTAGGGACAAAGAAGTTGCCAATTTTAGGGTTTGACTTTAAGATATAAGGCATATCACCTGTCAACTCTGTTTCTCAACTCATAATGAGTTTCAGAAGTACGCTTAACTCAAAAATTACTTAACGACACTGAGTTTAACCATAATCTTTAGCTGCAGAACTAGTAAGGCCCCACTTGAAAATAAGATAGTCAAATCCTAGACTCCCAAAACTGGAACGAGCAAGAATAGGGAAATTTTTCACCTCCAATTGAAAGAGGCAGAGGAGGTTTAAGAAAGGCAAGACTACTGTATGCAGATGTGCCCTTCACATTAAAATAAACGATAAGCTCTTTCTGGTGCTTCCAGTGTGGTAAGGGCGCACAAAAGTATGAAAAGGCAGAGCCAATATCGAGGGGTGAGAGATTTTACAAAAAAAGGTAGCTTCGACTAATTGCAGGTTCTATTAAGAAAGCAACAAATATAACTTTTTCAATATTTTATACCTTCCAAAATTCTCATTTATATACCTTAGACCTTTTACCTACTCCAACGAAAACTCATCGTAAAATATAGGTTTTAATAAACAAACTTTTTCTGCCATTTTTTAAACCCTCGTCAAATACTTAACATAGTTTACAGGGAAAAATTCGTAAATGTAACAGTAAAATCATTTTTGATTTGGAGACTTATTACTGAGAGGTGTAAGGTTTAAATCGCATAATAAAAATCTCGGGTTAAGAACTGCAAAATATTAAACAATTTGCGTTCTCACAGGCCGCACGTCATTGTTTGGGTGATAAGAAATTAACGCCATTGGTTAACGACCAAAGATATTAGAGATTGCGTTCTCTACGTCAGGGCCTTGAAATGCTAAATATTGTATTTAATATGTCTCTTGAGTATCAAAATTATTGTAACCAATTTGTCGTTAGTATTTTGATAAGCAATATCTCAATATTTTCGACATAAAACTTTGGAGCGACCAAGAAAATTTATCTTTGAAGTGAAGTGACGACTGCAAACTTCCAACAATAGTTAAGATAGGATCCGCACTCGGTCAAGCTGCCAAAAACTCGAGATCGGTTTGATATTTGGATAATAGGCGTAAAGTTGATTATCCTGAGGAACAACAGAGTTGTGTATTGAGCAAATGTACGGAACTTCTACCGTGAAATAAGCGAAGACTCGGACTTTGAAGTTACGTCATCGGACCTCAACAACGTTCACTCGCGGTGCCAGGAGTAGAATTAATGCTTAGTAAATGCACCACAGTTCACTTCCTGCGAAAGTCATCAATCAAATGCCATACCTTCACTGTGGGTGGAGTAAACATAACATCTTCAGATACAATAAAATATCTTGGAATTGCCATAACTTCTGATATATTTGTGGGGAACATACATACAAAACATATGCTGCACAGCATTTAAGGAACTAGGTTTTTTGAAGCGTATAAGAGGAAGGTCCTCGGATGGAAAAGTCAAAGAGGGATGCTACTTCGCTCTGACGCTAGGCCGCGAGTATTTAGGACCCTTGACAGAAAGATTTAACCAAAAAATTAGTAAAATACTAAGCAAATCTGCTCGCTTAGTTAAAAACTGCTACGAGCGAACATGTAGTGTTTCACAACTTATAGAGGAATTAACGTAGGAGCCCCTAGAGACTCGGAGGCTACTCAGTAGGCTTACGTTGCATGAGACATTCAGAACTGGTTTGTTTCAGAGCGACACTCATAATATTATCAAGACGGCTCACAACATCTTTAGGTCTAACAGAAGCGATAAATTCTGAGAGATACATTCCCAGACAGATAGGTACAAAAACTCATTCTATCCGCACACATTGAGCAATCTTAATAAAAACTGAGCTCCACTAAATACACTCCCATAATTCTTGTCACCATTGCCACCACTCACCACCCCAAAACCTTACATCTTTACACGGCCGGTGTCCTAATACCCCCAGCCATACGTCCATGCGGCGGCACGCAGGGTAGTACGTAGATGTAGATGAAATTAAGAAGATATTATCATAAATATCTCTCGAATGAAGCTAATTAGTGGAAAAGTTGAATGCAAACATAATCAGATGAGCTATAGACCACACAGTGTGTACACACCAAGGGGATGATTTGTGACTGAAGCCTCTCCCGAAAAGTTCTCTTTTCGACAGTTCGTTTTGTGCCGGTCATTAACGCGTTTCAGTAACTTTATCTGCAAAAATTTTAATTATGAATACACTGGGAAAACCTCAACGAGGTCATACTTGAATAAACTTCCATCACCTCTCAACGCATTTTTGTGGTTAGGAGAACCAAACTGTTATATTTCATAAAGTTATTACAAAAAAATAGTTTTCCAGTACACCTAAGCTTCTTTGAAAGATTTGATGGCCGTTTCAGGTAATTAGATGAAACATAATTAGTTATCAATAGTTCATGAAACGGAAAGTGACACGAATAAACGAGGTCAAACTTCATTGTACTAATATCCTTAATGAAAACCTTGAATAATGCCTAGAGATGTATGTATATTTACATCTTACCATAAAAGCTGCCCTGGAGTATGACAGGGGGTCACAGGTGACAAGCAATGAAAAGGAAGAGAATGGAGAAAATAAAAGGAACAGTGATTGTGCAAAATAGAACTGTATGTTAGCATAGTCAACTTTCTCTGTCTCCCGATTGTAGCTATATTTTAAATGTATTCTACCGGTAAAGGTAGGTTTTATCGAATGTCAGAGAATCTCCTCCCGGTTTTCTACATACTCAGGGGCCTATTTTCCTCTATTATATCTTTCTTCGCCTCTGTATAAGATCTACCCTTCTTCATCTCGTCCATGAAGCCTATTCTCTTTCTTTCCCTTCCCAGTTTGTCCAACATCCTTCCCTCTATCACACTCTTCAGCAACCCATCACCCTTTATTACATTCTTCAGCCACCTACTCTGCCGATCTCGAATTTCATTCAGAAGCTTCCTTTCCTCGCCCACCATCTCAAGTACTTGCTCGTTCCTCTTCCTTTCCGTCTACCTCACCTTCTCCATCCTTCTCCACACCCATATCTCAAATGCCTGCAGCCTTTTTTCGTCCTTCTTTCTAAGGGTTAGCGTTTTTGCCCCATACAACGCTACGCACCATATCAAGCCCTTCACCAGCCTCTTCGTCACATACTTACCCAATGTCCCGTCATCAGCTTTTTCTATTGCTAAACGCCTCCTTAGCTAGCGCTATTCTCTTCTGTATGTCTTTGCTACCATGCCCGTTTTCCTCTAGCGTGCCACCTAAGTAATAAAATTGTTCTACTTCCTCCAGTTTATGACTCCAACTTTTATCACAAGCCAATGGGACAAAATTTGTTCGCCAGTCTTTTTTTTTCATTTAATCGTTGCTTTTAGTTTAAGATATATAGTGCATTTTAATATCACCCACGTCATATTTTAACCCCCTATCTGAGCATTACGAGTAAAATTGGCATTAAGAGAAGCCTTTTGCTGCTCCACGCCAGGTCAGTCACTTTATCTCCTACACAGGATTTACCGTGTAAGACTACCACGATTCTGCTATTTTTAATTACGCTAAAATTGCAAGGACACGGAGTAATGCCTCTCTCAAATAAACATATCCGTGACATTTTTGGAAACAGAAGCTAATTGATGAACGAATGCAAATAACATTTACAAAACAGTTGATGGCTCACTCATATACATACGAACAAGCTTAGAAAATCAAATTACTAAGCAGGTAGAGAAGGTGCCACTGTAATTTGGATGCATTACTCTTGCGGGAAAGAGAACACAAACAGATGCGGTGACCTGGTGATTGGTAAAAAAATGTCCCCGACGTATTATCTTCTGAATGGCTTCACTAATAATGCTCAGGGCGTGAAATAAAACTTAAATGATTGCGAGACATTCTCGTGTTGAAAGTGTTTCGTTCTACCGAAAAGAAGGGTGATTATGCAGCGCGTGGTTGATTCACTGGCGATAAGGAATTAGAGCGAAGAGACTAGTATGAAATTATTTGGAGCTTTACAGTGAGGACGGTGGGGGAAATTTCAGGGGAAGTACGTTTGAGGGAGAGACTGATAAATATAAATAGTCGTGCCACTGCCCGAAGGAGTCATCGTCACCTCTGGATCTCGCAAAGAGAATATCAAGCCTACAAAAGAACCATTAACAGAAGAAAATCAGAAAAAATGGCCGCTTACATGGTGAGTAAACTAATAATCGAAAAGGGGAGTCATTTTATAAACGACGTCTTACTTTTTCAAAGTTATGTGAAGAGGATATTCTTATTGCCCAATTTCCGACAGAGAACATACTAAGATCACGACATTGATTAAGTGTAACAACAATGCCAAGTTTCATTAATCATATATTTGATAATTTTTTACGTCTGTGAAAAATTCTCATCTCTCTGTAAATACCGTGAAAAAAATGACCGGGGCAAAGAAAAACCAATTATTTTATCACAATTTAATTAACGACAAATTATGATCATCTGAATGGGTGTTCATGGTTCAAGGACCAATAATGTCGTTGCAATGCCTAGGGTTTGAATTTTCCAAAACCTTGACGTACTGGGAGACAGTGATGACATTTAAACATGTTTTTCCCTGCATTAGGTTGTTCTTGCCCTGTGCATAGCCTCCGCACTGGGAGGAGCACCAGCCGCCAAGTACCCAGCTGGAGTCAGCCCACACTCCTGTCCCAACTACCCGCACTGTGACAACGTTGTCGTTGCTGCTCACACTGCCGCACTCCAATTAGCCGCGGCTCCTTACGCCGCACCCGCCTACTCTTCCTATGGACACCATGGAGTCGCCGTCCACGGAGCTGGTGCCAAGTACCCCGCCGCAGTAGACCCTCATTTCTGCCCCAACTACCCCTACTGCGGACCAACCCCAGTCCACGGAGTCTACAGATATTCTGGAGCTCACGGATGGGCCGGAGTGCCCCAGGGGATAGTCGGTCATGGATTGGCTGGTTCTTACGCCGCACCTGTTTGGAGTCACGGTCTCTACGCTGGACACCACGGTGCTGGTGCTCGATACACGGCCGCGGTTGACCCCCACTCCTGCCCCAATTACCCATACTGCAAACATTGAAATGATATTGAATGCCTGTTTCAGCTTTACCTGAAATCGTACATAGCATCCCCTGCCTCCAAACGGACTGTTGAGGTCGGAAATATTGCTGATGCCAGCTTTCAAATATAGGAATTTTTTAATACAAGAATTTTCAATACTTTGAATTCATTATTGAGAAACATATCCCATCATTTATTAGTGACAACGTGTCGACGTTTGCATTTGAATGAATAAATAGATGAATGAGCGCTGCAAATGAAATGTTAATTGATGGTATCAATAAACTATTACGAAAATATCTCTTTGCATTTTATATCACTCCTGAAACAGATGTCAAAAATATATCTTCATACTTCGTATAATAACATTACAAAAACAATGATAAGGCATATTAGTGCAACTAGAAAGTAAAAATAAAAAAGCAATGCTTAATTCCATTATTTGCGGACAAATGTTTTCTGCTTTTGTTCGAACACAATGAATTTACGTTGTATATTTACTGAGCAATCTCATGATATGCACTGATATTTAATTTTTTTCCTATTATTCAATCACCTCTTTGTCTCCATTCTCGTTAAGATAATGTATTCCACATGAGGTAAACATTCTATCCAATAATTCCCAGGATTATGTAATGGCATTAACTTCCGATGAATTTAAAGAAATTATACTATTTTTGGTTCGTGAAATGTTACAATTCGCATCTACTCTGTACTTAAAGGTATTTAATTACTTTAATTATTTCGTAATTAACCCTTTGATAATTAAAATCGTAATACCTTCAACGCATAAAGATTTGGAGCGGCCATTACACCAGAATGCTTACTTATAAATTCCAGGGATATATTATTTCTTCATCAATTAATAAAGAGAATTAAAAGTAACATACAAATATCATGTTACTAGAAAGTCAATTTTTAGACATTTTTGTTAAATTGAATGTCTCCTACCGGTAAAACTTGTGAACATTTCCCATGAAAATGCATCATTTACCAAATATCTAAGCACGAGAACCGTAATGATCAATTTAAGAGTACTATACAAAACTTTTTTAATAAAATGCTGTCTCAAAATATTTGAAGCACACCAGAACAATTCATCGTAGAGGCTTGTGAAATTCCGCAAAAATAAAAGAAAAAATTTACTGTCGGTCCTCCAGCTAATTTCTCGGGAACGGCTGGACTTTTGGAAAATCAGAATAAACTTATTGCTCAAAGGAAAGGGGTTTATACAACCTGATTGTATTGGTTGAAAACCTTGCAGGACATTTGTATTCATATAGTAAGGAATTTCGCGAAAAAAGAGTCAATTTTTTTGCAAAATAAAAGTTAAGCCCTCCCCTGCTGAAAGCTCTTAGTGAGTGGTGGTGGGGATGTATTTTGCCGTTAAAATACCGTCATAATTATTTGTTGTATACATTAAATTTTTTTAATTAAACTTTTTATGCAAATAATGCATTCGTATGGGGAATAAATCTCATTTCTGGAAAATTTGAGCGAAAAATATATTTATCATTTTAGTCTACAATTTATTGAATGGACTGTTGAGAACAAACTACGTGGTGGGATGTAATTTGTGACCAGTCTTCCGGAATGTCCCATTTTACCCACGTCACATATTGTACTGCTCCTTGACGATTTTAAACTACCCTATGTGTTGAAACAGTTCAGTGAAAAATACCCTGGGAAAATGCGAATATTCAATCGCAAAGAAACTTCTATCACCACTCAACATCTCCGTGGCGGTGGTGAAAGACCATAAAGGTTTGTTTCATACGAGTAATGATAAAAATATTCTTTCCACCACGCCTAAGCATTTTAGAAAGCTGAGGTGGCCGCTTCAGGTTAGTAGAAAAAATCATGATTAGACGCAGAAAGGTCATAAAACATCAAGTGGAACGAAGGACATCAATACCAGTTTTTTTTCACAAATCCAAGATGACAACCTTGAACATTGCCGATAGATGAATGTGTATCTTCATCCTACTTTACGAGTCGCCTTATACTCCTATCAGAATAGCTATGAAATAAGTGGGGAATGGGGAAAATAAAATAAACAGGAGTGAATTTGTTGTCATTTAATTTCACTCTCAATTTCCATAGCAGTCATTAATTCGGCAGGCACCAAATTTTGTCCGGCTTTGCAATTTTCATATTCTGACTCTTCTTTCGGTTCCAGAGCTCCGCTGAAATATTATCATGTGTCTCGTATACTAACCCTCTTCTCTGAGTATTTTTAGTAATTTCAGTAAATTGAGGATAAAGTATCTAGCTTCTTAAAACTCAGTGATTTGAATCGCATGAATTACAGAAGTTAATATAATAAAAATATTTTCTGAAACGCTGAAATCGCAAATGAACGGAGCAATCTCTTTCAAAGCTATGAAAATCAGCAACTCTGGTGAAAAGAGCAGCTAAAATTACATTGGCGAGCAAAGGCATTGAAAAATTACAGCATTTACAAAATACGTAACAACTACATATTATGAAAGAACCAGATTAAATAAATTGACCAACGAGCACTGAAATTATTTCTATCATTTAACTAAATTTGACTTACTTGAAAGAAAAAGTTTAAAACGATACTGCAGAGACCTCGAATGAGTTTCGCAAGGAAGGAACTTCCTTGTAGGCTATAGCTCTGTCTTTGGAGAGATCGGTATCTCTTCTTACTCCAAATTACTCGAGCTATAATTTTGAACTCCAACGGAGACAGTGTTTCAACGTCCATAAGTTATTTGTGGAATTTGTTTATCTAAATATTATCATCGCAATGAAATAAGGAGGAAACATTTTTAGCACCATCAATGATTTTTACATGCATTAATTTATTTAAAAGAGCAAAGAATAAAGATCAATTTTTGACAGATTTTACGCTATTCGGAACTAGCCACAGAGTTCCACTTTTACGTACACATCTGCAATGAACAATTGTGCGAAATTCCACAGAGAAGATAATTTTTCATGTACTGTGGTACATGTGTACAAGTTCAGTAGCTTAACTGGCTAAATCGAGGGATCCCGGTCAAGGCGGATGATTGTTTCTCTGTGGAATGTCGCAGAGTCAATTTTTGAGTACAGGAGAATTCCATGAGCGAGGAATTGTCTCTGAGGACCATTATTCTACAAAGTCAGTAAAATCTATTAGAAAAAGAAGGATTTTAATCGTGGTGTCATAAAATTCTGTTGCAATATAAAATTTTGTAATCAACGATGGGATGATAACTCTTCCACACGACTATATTTTCACTGTGGCGATGAAAAATACCGTGGTGCACAGACGGGTTCAGAAATGTATCTAAAAAGTAGCTGTTCAAAAGAGGCATAAGTTACAAACGTTTTGCCAGATGCTCCTTTGATATTGCTGAAATTCTGCAGCGCGCGAAAGTTACTGAAATAATTAGCAGGTACAAATATTGTACCAAGTAAGATCCTCAATGACTCGACCCTGGTATTAACGAGTATTATACTGCTCAATTATTATAGCAGGCATGAATGCGAAAGTTGTGGGTGGAAGGAGTAATTTAGCTCATCTGTTCTGTATCGTTCGTAAATTTCTACTTTCATTTGTAATATGAGTAGAGTCACGCAAAATTTTATTCAGCCTGAATACAATCAGAAGTTATTTACATGACGTGCATTGTGAAATTAAACGTCAAGTCATTTGACAGGAATCGCTACCATGGAGACTTTAGATAATGTTTTACCATGGATTGTACGTAAGACGATTTCATCGATTTCCCATGTTTGCCAATTAAGTCAAAATGAGAGACGGAATTCGGGAGAAGGGACAAATTTGGAACAGAAATTTCGAATTAATCGCGGAATGTGTTACGCCGAGGCGTAACTCATTCCCAAACTTAGTCTTGTTTGGAGTAACGCCCACCAGCGCACCGGTGAAAGGGTCACTTCATGTTAGGCTAAGGATACTTGACACATCGTGCAACTTATGAAAGAAAGTGGGAAATGAATTTGAGGGGAGGTCAATTCGAGGGGAAATATTTAGTGTATAAATGGCTGTGGAGATGCACAGAATATTCAGTACCACTGTGAGTTCAAGTGCGTTTTCATCTCCTGAATACCAAGAGAAAATCAGCAAAATGGGCGATTTATTGGTATGGAAATCTCTTATCTAACTCTTCGCTTAATTGGATATATTATTTCTATACTTTATATTTGTTTCTCATGGCTTTAAGAATGTATAATTAATATAACTGACCCATTTAATATAATGGGTGTTGGAAATAACAAAATTAGAAGATAGGAATTTTATATGTAGACGTATTCATTAGTAAGACAACTGCATTCATGTAATATTATAGTCTTGAACTTGCATGGAATATGTTATATGGAATACAGCATATGAAATATGGCAGGGAACTTTAGTTTCTCTGATAGAAAAATGTCCCATGATATAATAGCTAATGATACGATAGAAAGTTAATATATGCAGAAATCAGTCGATCTAATATTTAATATACTATAAAATCGTCTAGTCATCCGCAGCCACATATCTTGATAGATGCTTGCTGCAGCTCGCCGCTTGGCACTAGAACGGCTAGACTTTGTCTGGGCGTTCTAGTGCTAAGCGGCGAGTTTGCGGTTCTAGTGTTAAGCGGTTCTAGTGCTTTGTCCATGTGGAGGCTCGCGGGGTAATATGTAGATGTAGATGAAGGAGACGAGACGTCTATAGACGGACGAGGAGGAAGTGAGAGATGGAGTGAGAATGAGGCAGAGTGGCGCCCTCAGAATGAGGAGCATACATTAAAAACACTCCTTCACGAAAATGTGTGGCAAATTATGGCACTCAGTGGTGGAAATCACCCAAACTCAAGCTATCTGTATGAAGAATTCTATTAGTGACCTTTGGTACACAAAAGACACCAGTTGATTGACTTCAAGTTTTGTGTACGTTTGGTCTACACCGAAAGGATAAAATTTAACCTGCAAATCCTTCATTTTCCACATATTTTGGCCCACCCTTATGCCTGCAAGAATAAAATAGTAATATTTTTATATTCTCACAGATCATCTTTGCCCTGTGCATAACCACCGCACTGGGAGGAGTCCCAGCCGCCAAGTATCCCGCCGGAGTCAGCCCCCACTCCTGCCCCAACTACCCGCACTGTGACAACCGTGTCGTAGCTGCTCACACTGCCGCATTCCAAGTTGCCGTGGCTTCTTACGCCGCACCCGCGTACTCCGCCTACGGACACCATGGAGCCACTGTCCACGCAGCTGGTGCCAAGTACCCTGCTGGAGTTGGTCCTCACACCTGTCCTAACTACCCCTACTGCGGCTCTACGCCCGTCCACGGAGTCCACGGATATTCTGGAGCTCACGGTTGGGCGGGAGAGCCCTATGGGATAGTCAGACACGGGTTGGCTGGTTCCTACGCCGCACCCGTTTGGAGTCATGGACTCTACGCTGGACACAACGGTGCTGGTGCCCGATACCCAGCCGCTGTCGACCCCCACTCTTGCCCTAACTACCCATACTGCCACCACTGATTAGGATCGAAAGAAATTTTATCCTCGAGCTGAAACAATCGTTGCCTTGCGACTGAGTCGGCATTTGTGACTCTGTTAGTTTGACGTTTGAGTAAAAAAAATCCTTGGTGTAACTGAATTCTAAATAAAGACGAAGTTATCAACACGCAGAGTCCTTCCTTTTACAGATGACTTCAGTTCCTTTTGCAGATAAAAAAAATCATGCGTGCCAACGGTATTAGAGCATGCCCCAATGCAGCAAATAAATGTCACATTTGGCAAAATAATTTGCATTTAAATTATATATAATGAATTCCTTTGATCTTGGAGTTTTAATAATACATTCTTTGATGTTCCTTAATGCATTCTGTGTTGCATTCAAAATTCTATGACGCATTCTAAATAAAGACAAATTTTTCAGTACGCCCTCGATATATGTTCCACTAACAGATGAAAAATCACGTGTGCCAAAGATATTTGAGCATGGCCTGATACAGGAAATAAATTAAATGTTTGCAAAAAATTTTTATCTAAATAATAAATAGCGAATGCGTTGCAAAATATTCTATGATACAAATACACTCAGACTGTTTCTTTCTGAAAGAGTTTAAGAAATGATCTTAACAGTTTGGAATGCCGAAATAGCAATTTTTATTTCAGATCAAATTACAGCCATTGAAATGATTTTAGCAATGAACCTGTGAATGATTCAAAATTCAATTTCCTCGATGTGAGTTAGAAAAGAGCAGTTGGGGAAGTGTTCAACTATCCTATGCAAAGGGCACAGTTCTGAGATAAGGCGCATAGTATCTCCTAACCATCGCAATGATTGGGAAATGTTTTCTCTTAGTCAATATGTTAGGTCACGTTAAGAGTTCTCATATACTCTGTCTACGTAAATCGGATCGGACATTGATCTGAGATAAGGTGGTTGCAGCGATTTTTGCCTCTGTTCATTGAAACATATTGAAACTTTGCAGACGCGTGTACTCATTGATAATATGTTTTATAAAAGTGAAAGAATGGCATGCAACCGATTAGTTTTCTCGGCTATTTAAGGATATTCTTACACTTAGTCTTAAGGCACTAGACGTAAATGTTTCGAGATAGTTACATATATATTTTCATAACATATATTCATATTGTTACCTTAACTAGAAAAATTAATTCCATGTTATGATAATGCTGACGAAAAATATCTAGGTACCATGTAAAAGATAAAAAACACGTATACACGAACAGTTTTTGATTAAATATCAACTACCGCGCGGTAAACCCAAGACATGAAAGTGCTTTGAAAAAGGCGACACATTTAAAATAGAGTTTTACATTATCTATATTGACACATTCATAATGATTTCCACTGACTGTTGGATGTACTGAAGTGAAACGTGGTCCAAGAGTTTGTTTTTAACCAACTTGAGAAGTTAAAAAATGTGCACTAAATGACTCACAATTACCACTACAGCCACTTCAGCTTCAATCTGTCATTAGTGTCTTAAAGACACTAATGCTAAACCTGGGTTCATCTCCGTCTCTTATATTCTTTAAATTAAAATACGCGTTTTTGGGTCAAGGAACAATAAAGTCATGGCAATGTTAAGAGGTCAATATTTTGACGAACAGGGAGATAGTTATCACATTAATGTGTTTCCACATCAGGCTGTCCTTGCCCTGCGCATAGCCTCCGCACGGAGGGGAGCACCAGCCACCAAGTACCCCGCCGGAGTCAGCCCCCACTCCTGTCCCAACTACCCGCACTGTGACAATGTAGTCGCAGCTGCTCACACTGCCGCGCTCCAAGTAGCCGTGGCTCCGTAAGCCGCACCCGCCTACTCCGCATACGGACACCACAGTGCCGCCGGCCACGGAGCTGGTGCCAAGTACCCCGCTTCATTTCTGCCCCAACTACCCCTACTGCGGACCCACTCCATTCCATGGATCTCACGGTTTCCACGGTTACGGATTCCACGGGCTGGCTGGAATACACTGTGACATAGTCGCACACGGATTGGTTGGTTCCTACGCTGCACTTGTCCACAGTTCTGGACTCTACGCCGCCCACTATGGTGCTGGTGTCCATTACCCAGCCGCTGTCGACCCCCACTCCTGCCCCAATTACCCCTACTAACACCATTGAAATGTAAATGAATGCCTATTTACACTATTGCAAAACCGTGCATTACATCCCCTGCTTCCAGACATAGTTTTGAGGAGGTTGGAACAAGAGTTTAAAAATGTCTGATCCCATCAAACCAAGTAAAGCAACTGTTCATACTAGAATAGTTTGAATTCGTCGTTGAAAATATATTTCCTTTTTTAACTTCCAACAACTTATCAATGTTTAAATTTGAATGAATAAATCGATTAATCAACGATGCCAATGAAACGTGAATGAATGCTGTCATTAAACTTGTACGAAAAGATCTTTATGCATTTACTTTTTCCACCCCTAAATTCAAATCCAAAGATATTCCTTCCCACCTGTTATAAGAACGTAACAAAAAAATGAAATGGCATTCTAATGTAACTAGGAAGTAAAAGTAAAAAAGAATCAAGGTTCGATTCCTTAACTTGAGAAAAAATTTTGTCTGCTTTTGATCCACCTTAATTGATTTACGCTGTATTATTCCTGTGCGCTCTGAAGATATGCACTGAAATTGGAATTTTTTCGGCAATGCAATCACTAGCAACTCTCTGTTCCCATTTTCATTAAGACAAGCCATACTAAATGAGGAATACGTTCTTTCCAAAATTTCCTAAGAATTGGAAATGGCATCAACTTGCAATGATTTTAAACAAATCCACTATTTATATTCCGCGATACGTTAAATTTCGTATCTAACCTTTATCTGAAATTTTAAAACTACTTCAAATGTTTCGTTGTTAGTATTTTGATAACTTAAAGCGTCAAACATTATGCGTATAAAACATAGGAGCAACCATTAGACTAATGTATACAAATATCATTTCAGTGAAGGTTTTTTTCTTTATCAATTAATTAAGAAAATTAAAAGTAACACGCAAATAATCTACAGCTAGAAAGCCAATTTTTAGAAATTTGGAATCCCTTCTCCCGTAAAAACTTGTGTACATTTCCCATAAAAATGCATCATTTACTAAATACCTATACACGAAAATCGTTGCGACCAATTAAGGAGTACTATATATAAAGTTTTTATTATATTATGCTTCCCCGAAATATTTTAAACATTCCAGAGCTATTCATCGTCGATACTTGTGAAGATTACGAAATTCCGCCAAAATTAAAGATAATATCTACGCTCAGCCCAGCAGGGAATATTTTGGGAAGGCTTGGACTTTTGGAAAATCGACAAAAAAACTTTTGTTCAAAGGAAAGTGCGACTTTTCCACCATTGGTATTGGTCGAAAACTTTGCAAAAATTTGTTTCCACTTAAATCGGAACTTCACGAGAGTGAGTCATTTTTATCATAAAATTAAATATAAACCAACCCATATATAGAACAGCTTAGTGAGTGGTGGTGAGGATGTATTTAGTCGTTATAACATATTCTTAAATCATGTGTTATATAATTAAAGCCTTTGTTTAAGAAAAAATAACAAATGTATATGGGGAATGAATCGCATTTCCAAAAAAAACTAGAATGAAAGTTATGTTAATCATCTACAATTTATTAGATGGACCGTTGGTCACAAACTATGGTTAGGTTTAATTTGAGACCAGTCATCCGGATGGTCCTCTTTATCACGTCACAAATTGAACTCGTCTTTGACGCGTTTCAATAACCCTATATGTTTAAATTGATTAATGAAAAATACCTAGGGAAAAACTCGACTTGGTTACTCATAAGTATACTTCTACCACTTCCCAGCATCGCCTTCTGATGATGAAATCCAAAAGGTTTGTTTCGCGAGAGTTATGTTAAAAAATATTCTTTCCACCACGCCTAAGCTATTTAGAAAGTTGTGGTGGCCATTCCAGATAACTAGAAAAACAAATGATTACACATAAAAAGGTCATAAAACAGCAAGTGGAACTAAAAATCTGAATTAAAACCAATTTTTCTTCAAAGCTTTGATGACAACCTCGAACACTGCCGATATATGAATGTATATCTATAACTTACGACTCGCCTTGGACGCGTGTCAGGCATGTTTGGAAATGGTTAGGGATAGGGAAAATAATACAAACAGGAGGAGTGACTTCATTGTCATCAGTCAATTTTACTCTGCATTTCAATAGTACATAGTCGTTAATTCTGCGTGCCACAAATTGGGTTCAGCCGGGATTTTTTAACTTTGATACTTCTTTTTAACTTTGATAACTTGATAGAGAGCGTAGTATCTCTAGAATTGAATTCTAGAGATACTACGCTCGGTTCAAAGAATATCATCCGCGAAATATCCAACTCCCTTATATGAGTTTTTAATGTAATCCCAGTCTGAAGATAAGTCTCTGAGTCCCTAGCGTCTTCAAACTCACTCATTTTCACCTCTGCATATGAAGAGCAGAAGTGCAATTCAAAGAATTTTCTCTGAGACGCTGAAATCGCAATCGAACGGAGCCATCTCTTTCAAAGCAATCTAAATCAGTACCAAACTTTGTTGAAAAGAGCGGCTAAAATTGCATTGACGAACAAAGGCATTTAATTGGATTGGATATTTAGGGAGGCGACCGACAGCTAAGGTCATTTGCGCCATAGGGGATAGGTAAGGGAGGAATGGTGGATAGAAATCCAATATGAAATTGCTTGAATGTTAGTTCGAACGGAGTGTTTAGGTAAGTTGTGAACTGTTCTTTGCGAAGGGCACGGACAGAGACATGGCGTGACGTATCTCTTAAACATCACAATGGCTATAAAAGACTTCACTCTTTTTTCTTAGCCGTGCTTTGGGTTTATATGAGTTGCATATTTACAGTTTTCGATAAATAATCGAATTTTGCGTCGCAAACCTAAGTCATAAAGAGCTCTGATTAATCGAAAACTTAGAAATGAATCCTTTTCATCATTTATACTGATACATAAATAATGATTTCCATCGATTGATGACCATGATAGATGTACTGAAGTGGAAAGTGATCCAAAAGTTTCTTTTAACCAACTTGAAAAGTTTTCTAAATGTACACTCAATAATTTACGATTACCACTCGAACTTCCTCAGTTTCAATCTATTGGGACGACACTAATTATAAATCCGGGTCCATATCCTTCTCTTGTATTCTCAAATTTATCATGCGAACACTAGATCTCATATCTCTTCGTACCGCCCAAAATTACCAAAGTGTTCGAACCCAATGTATCGAGAAAAGCTGCCACTGCTGGTCGCCGTGGACGGACACTCACTTCACCTTCTATTATAACTTCAAATAACCCTTTTAGCACCATTTCGTAACCTAAATCTGCCCTATCGGCTGAGAAGTACCCCCAACAGTAAAATAATGGAACAAAATTTCTCAAATGGATTATTTGAACTTAATTAAGTCCACTCCATCGCATAGAATGACATCTTAAAAAGCAAACATATAAATAGAAAAACTGAATTTGAAACAGTAAAATAAAATCAGTGGTATTGAAATAGGTGAAAGAAATTACGGGACTTTCTTAATGCATATCCCCAGTCATTAATGTATTATTTTTATTAACAAGTATTATAAGTAACGCTAACTACTATTTTATTTAACAATACCTTCACTGTGAATGATTAGCATTTTTGGAGTCACATGATAAGTAATAGGTTAAGCAATTGACTAGCATTCTGAATAGTTACCTATTCCGAAGAAAACTATCGTTCGCGAATGACTTGACATAAAAATTACCGGGGGAGACATTGTTGAAATTTGGTGTCAAGAATTGATCAATTGGAACTATTTCCTGAATATTTCGTGTTGAAATGTGATTCCAAAACAATAGACGTTTGAGCAAGTCCCGGATTACGTTTTATTACAAAAACTTGCATGTGCCCAAACTTTATAAGGTTAACATTGAGCCTGAACACCATTTTAAATGATGACAAAGTTCCAGGTACAGAAATTGAAAGAAGATAAATGAAAAACAAAAATATTACTAGGTTAATGATTTTAACATTTCTCGGGTTGCATCCGCGTCAGTTGTCATTCAGCACAACAGTTTCGCCAGCTATCCTGCTGGCGTCCTCAGGTTCCTTCATCCTTCACCTGAGGACGCCAGCAGGATAGCTGGCGAAACTGTTGTGCTGAATGACAACTGACGCGGATGCAACCCGAGAAATGTTGAAATCATTTGATCAACGCCGCGGAAACCTGCGAACTAACATTACTAGGTTAACATTGAGCCTGAACACTATTTTAAATGATGACAAAGTTCCAGGTACAGAAATTGCAAGAAGATATATGAAAAACAAAAATATTACTAGAAAAATAATAAATTGATGTATGTTGAAGAAGTATTCCCAACATTTTCTAAGAATTCTTTAAACAAATTTCAATTCTCGACTAGATTGTTCGCATTTTCCCGTGTGAACCTTCAGGGAACCTTTTAAGGGACCAACAAATTATTTCTTTAATAACTCGAATTGAACGATTGGTTATGTTTACAATGAAAGTTGCTCTCTTTCCACAGGATAATATACAAGAGTTAATATAACTCAATACTAGTATTAAAGTATTTAACTTATATAGTAGAATATCTGAGTCTTTTTCTAATGCAGTGCTGTGATACTCACTCATAGAATAATTGGCGAACATTCATAATATTTTTCAGCGAAGAGGTGAATGTTGTTCTGTGAAATGGTAGCATAGGACGCAAGTTTGAGTTGTTGCTGAGGACTTTGTGAAAAATTAGGAGAAAAGAAAACAATGGTATCTTGGTACCTTTACGAATACAATGAATTCTCTTTGATTTTCCATCAACCGATTCAACAACTGGATTCGCAAATTCGCTCCCAAAAGATTTCCATGTGAATGTAAACTTTCAAAATTCCTTTTTTAGTCACTGAATGTATCTTTTGTTGGTAACATGTTCGAAAACATTGCATCTGGATTAAAGTGGAATCAAAATTTTAAGTCACAATTTGGAATTTTATGTTTAGGTATCTGTAATTTAAATTTATAAAAAGTATATTTCCCAATTCCAGAATCATAACCTAAAAAAGAAATTAAATAGAACCAGTATTTGCTAACTATTGGAATGACGTAGGTTTCCGATTTCAGACTAAACTTCCCTTTGGAAAAATTCATGATATTTTACTGTTATTCTGAAAGTTTAAGAGTAATGTTCCTTCATCATCCAAGTAAAATTAACAACTATCAGTCACTTTATGATTATTTCCCTACTAAAGCCATGCATCTGCTATGCACTTCATTCCGGCAACGCCGGCATACACGAGCAATTTTGTTTCAAAACCAATTGCAAACAGCCTAAGAGCGACTCGCAGGCAAAAATATATACACGTTTAACTATTAGAAAACACGTATAACTATAAAGTTAATCCTTCTAACAAGTCTCAGGGAGCACGAAAAGAAAGCCACGTATCATGAATATATTCATTAGGCAATAGAGCATTTCCTTTCAAAAAAGAAACCTTATGCAAGGTATCCTCTGTTATATCGCTTGCTTTCATGAATCCTCCATTAACTGGGGAGAGGTTATGGTCATTGGGTCGGAACGTAAACTACGATAAACCAAGTTAGAATAGCAATAAAGGGCTTCGATACAACTAAGAAAGACAGCATTGTTATCATAATTCCTATCCCACCAGATTATTTAGAAAATAATAAATTATTTAGCAATGAATTTTCCTTTTCCCCGAAAAATATAAACTTCTTAATAAAACACGGAATTTTCAAAAAGCGAGGATTAAGATGGAATCATACATATGCGCCTAATATACGTAAGCCAACAGTATCGTTTAATTACGCTCTCGTTAATCAATGCGTGACTATTTTTATCTTTAGACTACATGCTATTAGAGAGAATATAAAGCTCGCTATTACCAATAATTATAAAAGATGACTCAAATACAATCATCAGTGTTGATGGAGATGATCAAATAAAGAAATCGTCCAATAAACACACATAGAGACCCAAAAGTAGTGTGTGGCAGTGGGAGCAAGGAGACCGAAAATGAAGTACGACGGGAGTTGGAAGAGTGATAATAATGAATAGGATTCTGTTGGCTTATGAAAATGAGTTGAAGGAAATAAGTGTCCATTTATTGATTGCGAGAGTAACTGATAAAAAAGCGATTAATGGAGAAGCAACTTGGGTTTAAAGTGATATTGTAGAAATATAATAGTGATCAATTTGCGGAACTTTTTAAATTAAGGCTTTGGATTTGATGGAAGGAAATCATCATAGTCCCAAAGATAGATATTACTATCATCCAAACTGGTTAGTCTTATTATAAATAATATAGAAAGGTACCCTTTTGTACGTAATTTATGAATACCACCAAATTTGTAGCTATTTCCTATAAGAGTGATTTAACACTTTTAAAAAAATGTACCATTAATGATAAATACAAAACAATCGAGTACTGAAGAGTTACTATTATAATACTTATGGCGAGAAAACGCAGGACAAATGAACAAAATAAAACTAATAATAAAGGTTTTACGTTCCCGTGAGATAAAGAGTTGTTATTGCAGCTACTCTGGACGGTTGAATAATTGGCGATAAGGAATTCGAGAGAATGGACTGCTAATGAAATTAGTGAGAACTCATCAGCTTGGGGGGAAGGTGCAAGATATTCAAGGTGAGGCGTGTTTGAGGGGGAAGCTCTAGAGTATAAAGCGTCGTGCCATTGCCCTAAGAAGTAAATATCTACACGGGATCGCAGCAAAGCCACTTCAAGACTACTAAAGAATCATCAAAAGAAGAAAGAAAAAATGGCCATGTCCATGGTGAGTTTACAAAAACTAGTTAGAGACTGTAATTTTATGAACACAGTCTAATTTAAAAATATACACGCATAATCAAACTGAGTAATAATCATTGGCCTCTTTACGACAAGGAAAATACAACTACATAGGTATACTTGTCCAAAAACCACAAGTCAATAGTATTCCAAATATTTATATCTTAGTAAGCCTATACCTGTGTCTGGGTGTGTTTTTTTCCCAGTTTTAACTTCAGCGTCTTTCCCAGGATAACAAAACCGAATGCTTGCATGACAAGTTAACTAACGAATTATTAGTATCACATAAATGGGTGTTTTTGGATTTAGTAACAAAAAAGTCGTTTCCAAGTTAAGGGTTCAAACTTCCTGAAATGTTGATAGACAACAGTAAAGTTATTATATTAAACATCTTTTCCCTATTAGATCGTCCTTGCCCTTTGCATAGCCGCTGTGGTAGGAGGGGGAATCCCAGCTGCCAAGTATCCCGCCGGAGTCAGTCCCCACTCCTGTCCCAACTACCCGCACTGTGATAACGTTGTCGTAGCTGCTCACACTGCCGCACTCCAAGTTGCCGTGGCTCCTTACGCCGCACCCGCCTACTCCGCATACGGACACCACGGTGCCACTGTTCACGGAACTGGTGCCAAGTACCCTGCTGGAGTTGCCCCGTACACCTGCCCCAACTACCCCTATTGCGGACCAACACCAGTCCACAGAGTCCACGGATATTCTGGAGCTCATGGATGGGCCGGAGTGCCCCATGGGATAGGCGGACACGGATTGGCTAGTTCATACGCCGCACCCGTTTGGAGCCATGGAGTGTATGCCGCCCATCACGGTGCTGGTGCCCGATACCCAGCCGCTGTCGACCCTCACTCCTGCCCCAACTACCCATACTGCCACCATTGAAATCAGAGAGAGTGATGGCTTACGCTCCCCCTAAATACATAAATTGTATATTTTCTTCTACATTAAGATGAAAATATATATTTGGACTAAAAAAAAGCGGCCATTGGAGCTCAAAGTACTGAAAAAACGGTGAATGAAACCTCAAGAATGTAAATTACTTGTGTAAATAAATATTTAAGAATACATTTCGTATTAATTTTCTGGTAAATCTTAAATCCAAGCATTTCTTTTTCCTTCAATTATTTAAAATGGTAAAAAATGATTGAAATTTATGACTCATGGGCCACCTATCTTACCTGCCACCGCTAGAAATCTTGTCGATAAGCAATATGCAGCATATATTCAAGGAATCTATTGTAACAGTGCAATGTATATAAACCGAAAGCTTATTTGTTGTCCTCGAAAAACTTAACGTAAAATTTAAGTAACAATTATGAGTGTGTAGACTAAAGGTACCCTTCAGTGAGTATTACAAAGCAAAAGAAAAATATAGTGTGCTCCAACATGCCACACCAACGGTCCTGTGGGGTCATAATACGCCCCCTTTGCCATTCTTTACACTGGGTGGCACGGAGGGATTGGGCGGGGAAGGGCCTAAGAATGACAGTGCGACACCAGCTTCTAGCCGATGTGTCACGGAAAAAGTGTGCATGTTCAATAGGCTCTGCATAGGGCCAACGCAAGCTGAACTAATCTTTCACAGATTTAAATGTAAACGTAAAATGACTGGATTAGATAGAGATGTTTGCTGTAGCTCTTTGCTTAATATTAGAACACCCGGACTTCGTCATCTCCTAGAGCGCCCGAGGAGCCTCATTTCGATCCGCCTGTGACAAATCTATTTTTTTAAATGAAAAAGCAGTGTAATCGGAATTGAAGCGTGTTATGAACATCTCAGTTTATTTCTTACGAAATCGCACGTTGTTCCAGCCATTAAATACAAGCAACATTAACTTAATCTCTAGAGTATTTTAAATCTACTATTTCCTTGACCGCTAACAGCTTTTATTGTGCTTTTCTCGGAATTAAAAATATATTGACTCCCGTGGTGGACTTCTGAAACTCTAGAAGGGTACGATAGGCTCAATTGGGATCTAGATAGGCTGACTGTCCACCTCTAAACAACCTAATTCCCACCCTTCCCATATTTTTGCTCCGCATAAATTGGTTCACCCCTTGACAGGAAGCCCCGATGATATTAGACGGACGGAGGAGGAGGAAGGAGGTGGTGGAGTGGAAATGAGGCGGTGTGGCGTCCTCAGAAAGACGAGCATAGGTTGAAAATACTCCTTCACGACAATGTGTTGCAAATTATGGCACTCGGGAGAAATCACTTTTAGTCATGCTATCTGTATAACCAAGTATATTTGTTGCCTCTGGCACCCCTTTGGCGTGGGTTGCAGTAGTGATTGACTTGCATTTTCGTACATGTAAAGCATTCACGAAGGGATGGAATAAAATCTTCAATATCATTAATTGTACGCAAATTTTGGTCCACTCATGCCTGTAAGGTTAAGTTACCAAGTATTTTTATTTCCTGTACATCGTCCTTGTTCTCTACGTCGCCACCGCACTGGGAGGAGCCTCAGCTACCAAGTACCCAGCTACTGTCAGCCCCCACTCCTGTCCCAACTACCCGCACTGTGACAACGTTGTCGTTTTTGCTCACACTGCCGCACATGAAATAGCCGTGGCTCCTTACGCCGCACCCGCCAACTCCACTTACGGAAACTGTGGCGCCGCCGTCCACGGAGCTGGTGCCAAGTATCCCGCAGAAGTTGGTCCTCACACCTGCCCTAACTACTCCTTCTGCGGATCCATTACAGTCCACGGAATCTACGGATATTCTGGAGCTCACGGATGGTCCGCAGTGACCCATGGCATACGCAGACACGGTTTGGCTGGTTCCTGCGCCGCACCCATTTGGAGTAATGGAGTATATGCCGCCCACCACGGTGCTGGTGCCCTAGACCCAGCCGCTGTTGACCCACACACCTGCCCCTATTACCCATACTGCCACCTTTGAATTCAGAGTGAAAGATAGTTTACGGCACTACTAAATACGAAAATTTCTTATTTTCCTCTAGCTTGAGATACATATATGAAAATATATATTTGGGCTAAAAAAAATGACGGCCATTTGAGCTAAAACTGCCAAAAAACTGCGAATGCACCCCTAAAATGTAAATGATTTGTATAAATTCACACAAAAGAATATTATTTAAAATTGTTTTCTTTTGAACCCAAAATCCAAACGACTTTTTCCTCAAATAATTTAAGAGATCTAAAAGTAAAACGAAGTTTCTTGGGTAAAGTTGGAAAATTTTATTTGATGCACAACGTTAAACTTTGACGGCTTTGTATAAGCTTATTTATGGTATATAATTTGTAATTCTCGCTTAACCCTCACCCAGAGAATTGATAAAAGAAATTCTTGAAATTGAAATATTTCTATTAATATGAAATTATATTCATCATTTAGAACTTTCAATGCATAGAGAAGTATAATATACTCTTATAAATAATAATGATAACTCCATCTATGATCTCTAGTATTTTCTGGATGTTTACGTTTCTTTCTAACATTTACTTTTGACTGATCTAACGCAATCCATAGGATACAACTTGGAATGGGACGGAATATAAAAAGAACTTCGATATAGAAGAGATGCATTGTTCTTGAAGTCCTAAAAGAATTGTTTTATTACACAAACAATGTCGTCTCTTAGAGCGAATCTAACAAATCCTTTCATCTTTTAATGAAATACATTGGCATTAGCTACATAATCGTTTTTCCATGATCATGCATCACGTACTTAGTCTTCGTTTACCTTACATTTCCCGCCTCTGTACAGGTGTTTAATTCTATAAGTAACAAAATATTCTCTCTTTGTTTGTTGAAATATAATTTCGTGATAGGTTTCATTATGAACGATAATTACATTGAATGGTTAGAAATTCCATTTCTGAGGAGCCTTATATTCTTATCGGGACGGAATACCGTTTGAATCGGCCAAAATAATGGTTCCTTTCAGTTCGTCTGACCACGGCAAAATCGACTAAAGATAGGCCGTAAAGACCCCCAAAAGGATACCCACCCCACGCATCCAGTAAGCTTTTATGACTACGCCGATCTCTTTCGAACAAAATGAGTTCCGTATAGATAAATTTCTTCGCGTTCACGGAAGAAGCGGTGAGGATATTTTTAAATTGACCGAGAGGGGTCTCGGGCTGGTTTGGGCACAACAATTGGGGAGGGACCGACCGCTCTATATTTCAACTTAACAATACATAACTTTACAGCTTCCGGCTATCGTATGCTTGAGAGAGAGAAAGATTGGAGGCAGAACTGCCTTGTTTTGCTATTCATCGATTTCCAAAAACATCATGAAGAATGATTTACAAGCAATACGTTAGGCAAAATCGAATTTCATGTTGCACATGCCGTAATTATCATTAGCCATTAATAATAATTATTGCATGCAATAATGCCACAATGCATTTTGAAGATGCCTTAACATGAAAATTGACTTCACTAAAAGTCACTATAGTCATAATATCTCGATGTGTATCGCTACTTGCAAATCATCTTTCTGCTTTCACATCACTTCCAAATTATCCGCAACGATGTATGACGAAGTAAACAATGAATGTTGACAACATATGATAGGCGTGCTCATTGCTCACATTTCCTAAATAGTACAATTTTAATGTCGTAGAGTTCGAGTTCCAAATCAGTCCCGCGCTCATGAATATTGTATTTTTTTAAAATTAGTGCTGATGCTTATCTTCACCTTATACGAGAGTCTTTCGAACGAAACCTTAGCCATCAAAACAAAGACAGGTAATCTGCTTGAGATATAAGATTCAATATCATCCTATATGCTAAAATAAATATGCGTTTGGTTAAATTTCCACATTATTCTCCTCTCCAGTTTGGAATTCGCTACCTGTTCAAATAAGACACGCCAAAACGCTTAATCAACTTAAAAACAATGATCTTGCACGTAATAACCATTGAGAAAAACTTACTGCTCAAGATTTTACAATGTCTTGAAATATTTATGTATCATTGAACTTCCAATTCTTTGTATTGTGTAATGCTCTGTATATATTTTTCTGGTTGACTAATGAATTGTATCGATTTACTGTATGAAATTCAATGCATACCCTTATTTAGTTACATCTGTTGAGCGTCCGCACACAATTTTCTTGCTTATAAGTGCTTTTTTCCGTTCTTTTTAAGTTTAATTATTTTTCTCAACTATTTAGTCAATTTGTAATTGCCTCATTGGCCAGTGGCTCACGGAAATATACGAAATAATAATAATTAAATGAAAGTATTCTAAGTAATCAGCAATCTATTAAATGCGACATTACGGCATTCGTGACACGCTGTTGTTACACACATAGTCGCTCGGATATGCTCGTCGGTCGGAGAGAAACTGCCTCAGCTTTTCAAGGGCTCCTCCGTAGAGACGGGCCTCAAAAGGAAGGTATTTACTTGCACTGAATAATAAACAACTGACTATCTTCTGAGCATCACAGCTTAATGAGGCGTAACAGATGCATGTAGGGGAAGCATAGATATCTGTGTATGTTGGCGTGGCACTGTCACCGCGTCCGAACACTGATGAAGACGCGCGATATGATTCATGTATTACAAAACTGCTACGCTTTTACCAAAAATTGTATTATGAGTAAGGTAAATATTTAAAATGAAGATCAATCAATAGTATAAAATATTTGGGCACACATTGCCCATATTATGCCCAAGAGTAGCGCATTCAAAAATAGTAATTGTAGACAATATATACGCGTTTACCTTCTCGATATAATTGGCATTACGTACGCTTAAAATGACTGGAAAAATAGATGTAACTTCACCTCACCGTATCGTTAAACCGTATTTGTGTCAGCCCACAATCCACTGTAACAATATAATTACCGACAAATTGACACACAATTTTAGCGAGGTAGTCTGTCCCCAGAGGTTGTTACGAAATTAGGTTCCTCTTCAAAAACTTGATGACTGTTTGGTGAGTATTTAAGATATTTGGAAAAATAATGGCTCTTCCTCTAAAAAATCCTCAATCAAGTCTACATATATTGCAAAACATGCTACACTACATATTAGGAAAATAAGGGAATTGTCGTTAACAGCTCAGAAGCAGTGCTTAGTATAAAAGATAAAAATAAGAGCGTCTTATCTTTCTCATCAATTAAATGCGAATTATTTTCAAGACGTACTAAGATTTAAATCCTTCAGCATTACATTGTTCCGCCTATGCCCAATATATGGCCACAAGAACTATAGTTTCTAGTACAGCAAATTCATTAACATTTATTATTCAGATAGAAAAACAATTTACACAGAGTACTCAGAAGACATCCGTACTGTAGAGACTTTTAAAACCCAAAAATTTAAAAAATCAAAACGGGGTAATTTAGAATGTGTCATTGACTGAGAGCTCTATCAGGTGTAATTCAAATTTCACTCAACAGCACAATCACGTTTTAAAAATGTCTGACTCCATTTGAAGACAAAAAAATTCTTAAAAAATTGTGTGTTAATGAAACACCTGGAAGTAGCACGACAACAAAAGACAATATTATGACCAGTCTCTAAAATTATCCTGCTGTAGTACTTGGAGGTTCTGAATGTATACTTACCATTTGGCTGCATTACACTTACACGAATGAGAATATTTAAACTGGTGCGGAAAAGATTTGTACGGATATGTATCCGATTTTGTATCTCTTTTCTATTCTAGTGATCTGGTGCCCGGTAAAAAAAATGTCTCAAGCGTAAATATGAATCTATTACCTTCTGAACTGATTTACTAGTGATACTAAGGGCGTGGAATAAAACTTCTCTTATTAATAAATCTTTTTTAATTGCGAATTCACGCTCGTATTGAAAGTGTTTCGTTTAATAGAGAAAAAGGTTGATAATGTAGCTCGCGGTAGATTCACTGGCGATAAGGAATTAGAGCGAACGGAATACAATGAAATTATTTGGAACTCTCGAGCGAGGACGAGGAGTGAAATTTCAGGGGAAGTGCGTCTGAGGGGGTGACTATTCCGTATAAAAAGACGTACCACCGCCCAGAGGAATCATCGTCACTTCTCAATCTCATACAGAGAACATCAAGCCTTTTAAAGAACCATTAACAGTAGAGAAGCGGAAAAATGGCTGCTTTCTTGGTGAGTAAACTAATACATAATCGGAAAGGAGGAGAGTTATTTTCTAAACTACGTCTACATTGCATTGTTCAAAGATATATGAGGAGAATAATCTTCCTTGGCCAATTCCCGACAGAAAATACAAAGATATTGACACTATCCCAGTAAACAACATTGCCATTATGTTTTATTAATCATAATCAAAATATTTTGTTATAAGTCTGAGTAAAATATTCATTTCACAGTTTTACCATGGAAAATTTACCAGGATAAGGTAAACCAAGGCTTGCATTACAATGTTATTTACAACTTTTTAAGACCACTAAAATGGGTGTTTTTCGCTCAAGGAACAATTAAGTCATTTCAGGGTTAGGGAATCGAATTATCCAAAATTTAGACGTACTGCGAGACATTTCTGAAATTTAAGCATGTTTTACCCCGTATTAGGTCGTCTTTGCCCTGTGCCTAGCATCTGCACTGGGAGGCTTCCCAGCCGCCAAGTACCCCGCCGGAGTCAGCCCCCACTCCTGTCCCAATTACCCGCACTGTGACAACGTTGTCGTTGCCGCTCACACTGCCGCACTCCAAGTTGCCGTGGCTCCTTACGCCGCACCCGCCTACTCTGCATATGGACATCATGGAGCTGCCGTCCACGGAGCTGGTGCCAAGTACCCCGCCGGAGTAGACCCGCACCACTGCCCCAACTACCCCTACTGCGGACCAACCCCCGTCCACGGAGTCTACGGATATTCTGGAGCTCACGGATGGGCCGGAGTTGCTCATGGGATAGTCAGGCACGGGCTGACTTTGGCTGGTTCCTATGCTGCACCTGTCCACGGATATGGACTCTATGCCGGCCACCACGGTGCTGGTGCCCGATATCCAGCCGCTGTCGATCCTCACTCCTGCCCCAATTACCCATACTGCCACCATTGAAATCAGAGGAAATGATGGCTTACGCCCATACTAAATTCGCAAGTTCCATAATCTCCTCCAGTTTAAGATGGAAATGTATATGAGTTTTAAAAAAATGACAGCCATTTGAGCTTGAAGTACAGAATAACTGCGAACGGAACCTCTAAAATGTAAATTACTAGTGTAAATAAAAATTTAAGTATATTTTTCGATATTTCATTCTTGTAAATCCAAAATCCAAACATTAATTTTTTCTTGAAGTAATTTAAATGATCTAAAAATAATATGGAGTTTATAGGGTAAAGTTGGAAACTTTTCTTTAACGCTCATGGTTAAGCTTTGAATGGTATTGTTATGCTTCTGAGTTGTAAGTAATTTGTTTTTCTCCCATATTCCTCAATCATAGAATTGATAAATGAAATACATTGATGTTGGAATGATTATATGAATATGAAATGATAAACACCATTTAGAGACATTTTGAGAGTTATAATATTTTCTTTAAATGCAAGCTGATTACTTTATCAATGACTTTATATATGTCCTCCACACATATTTTTGTGTCTTTTTATCGTTAGCTTTGACTTTTCTATAGACTTCTGAAAGCTACAACTTCAAATGGAAGGACATATTTAAATAAAATCATTGCTGATATTTAAAAAATGATTGCGCGATATGATCTCTGGTATTTTCTTCACGCATTTTTATGATTCTTTGAAGCACTTACTTTACACTTTAAAAATCTGTACGATACAACTTGGAATGGGACGGAATATTTAAAAACCATCTTTTATCGGGAAGATTTGTTCATTGTAGTTTAAGTCCTCAAAGAATTGGTTTATTACACAGTAATGTCCTATTTTTGAGAGAATCTTCTTTTCCTTCCAACTTTTAATGAAATATTATGTGACTTAAATAAGGCATCACCCAAGAAATAATTTTCACATGTTCATGCATCACATATTTTGCCTACGTCCATTTCATATTTTTGTCTCCGCATATTATGCTCACTTCTAAAAACATTAAGTTGTCTCATTTTTGATTCATGAAATTTATATTCTAAACATTTTTAGTGCAGAGTGTTCGCTTCACTAAATGGATTTAAATTCCATCTCTGGGGAACTAATACCTTAGCAGGATGGACTGCATTTTTAATCGGCCAAAATTACAGCCCCCCTCAGTTCGTTCGAATACAAAACGCATCGGTCCAGCGTAAGCTGTGAAGACCTCCGAAAGGAGACCCACCCGCTCCTCCAGCCTGTAACGATCCTGTGTGAAATTGGTGATGTTCGAGGGTATATACAATCAAGGGCATTAGGAATAAGTCGGACTACTTCGGTCCCTTTCTCGCAAAATAAGTCCCGAAAAATGAATTTCCAAATATTCCAGAGGAAACGGTGAGGATGTTTTTGTACTGAGCGAGAGAGGATTCTGGGGAAAAACCGGTTCATTGGATATTGGCCCATTAATTGTTTAGACAATGCAAAGGGACAGGCCGCTTAATCTCTCAACTTGACAATACCTTGAATGCCTTTTAATGTTGCGAGTTCATCGATTTCGGGAAACCTCAGAAAGGATGTTTTACATGCATTACGTTAATCAAAATTGGATGTCGTGTTACTCTATATTCAGCATTAGTCATAAATAATAATCATCGCATGAAATAATACCGCGATGCGATGTGAGGGCTGCTTTAGCATGAAAAATAATTTCAATTAGTCTCTTTAGTCACAATATCTCGATGTATATCGATACTTAGAGGGCATCGATATACTTTCACCTGGCTTCCGAATTATCCGCAATGATGTATGACGAAGTAAACAATGAATATTATCAATTGATGACTGACATTCCCATTGCTCGCAATGCCCGAATAGTACAATTGAAAATTCCCAGGCAAAGAAGCATTCTCCTCGGGTTCCAAATCGTTCTGGCAGAATGTAATACGCGCTCATGAGCATTGATTTGTTTAGGAATCAGTGCAGATGGATTTTTTCACCTTACACAAGAGTCCTCTTCATCCATTTAAAATGTGATACCATTATATGTGCGAACATAAATATGATTTAAATTAAATTTTGTCATAATTAAATGACAGTACTCAGAATGAAGTAACCCTGAATCAATTAAAAGCGATATCACAGCATTTGTCACACACTTGTTCCAAAGGGCGAGAATATGCTCGCCGGTCGAAGAGCAAATGCATCAGCTCTTCAAAAAGTAATTCTCAGAGACATACCTCATAAAAAGGGTCTTTGTATTCATTATGCAATAAATAACCTTTTGAGCATCACAGCTCAATGAGGTGCAAAAGGCGCATGCAGGTGAAGCAGAGAGAATTATGTAGTTTGGCTTGGCGTTGTCATAGCGACTGAGCACAGATGAAGACGCGCGATATGAAAAATACGTTAAAAAATTGCTAAATTTTTATCAAAAATGGCATTACGAGTAAGGCCGATATATAAGATAAGAGTCAATCCATTGTATAACCTTTGGGACCACATTGGCTAGTTTAGAAACCGTATTATTTCATCAGTCCGCAAATCATCGTAACAACATGCATACCGACAATCTGCGCGCATATTTTTAGCAAGGAAAATGTCCCCAGTAGTTGTTTCGAAATAAGGTGCCCCTTCAAAAACTTGATCAAAGGATGGTGAATCTTTTAGAAATTTGTTAACAATTTCGGCCTTTCCTCTAAAAATCCTCAATCGTGCCTACTAATATCGTCCAACATACTTGACTACGTATTCGAAAAAAGGAAATTGCCATTAACTGCTAAGAAGCATTAATTATTTCAAAGTATAAATATATAGTTTTGTATAAACAGCATATAATCGTCCTAATTAAACAAAAGTAGGTTATTGTCAGGACGTACTGAGATTGCAATCCTTCAGCATTAAAATGTCCCGCCTTCGCCCAATAACCGGTCGAGAGTACTTCACAAATGGTTCGTATTAGGAACATTGATGAAAATTTTATTATTCAGAGAGAAATAACATGTATCGTCCATCAGTCAGTAGACAATTCTTTTTTATAGAGACTTTTAGAATCGATATATTAAAAAAATGCAAACCGGGTAATTTAGAACGCTTCACTGATTGAGAGCTGTGGCAAGAATAATAAAAATTTCGCTGAAAAGCGCAAGCAGGTTTTAAATCGTATGTCGCTGTGTGGTGCCATCTAAAACTCTTACATAATTATATATAAGTGAAACAGCAGCAAGTAGACAGACAACAAATGACAAAACTGAGTCAGGTTTATAAAATTATCCCGTAATATCCATTTATTTGTTTAGCAAATAATAACTTATTTGAGGGAGTAGGTAATGATTGCATTTAGGATATTCAAGAAAATGTTTTTATTAATTTGATTTATGTTTATATACACAAGACTTTGTTATTTCAGAGGCTACTTTTAAAAATAATTTTCTTCTAGAACAATGGACCGCGGTTGGCAAATAAAGGTTGCCAAAAATGGAATAGGTAAAGGCATTTCCTGATCATTCGCAGAGGAAGGAATTCAAGTATTCAGTTTTTCGGTATTTGATGTTATAAAGGTCGACATTTTTTGCAGCCAAAATATTTAATCGACTTATAACAGAGACGAAGGTGGGATTTGTGTATTTAAAAGGAGAGTATACCATCTTTCTCAATGATTTCAATGGTTGCAGTACGGGTATTTAGGGCAGGAGTGAGGGTCGACAGCGGCTGGGTATCTGGCGCCAGCACCATGGCTGGTGGTGTAAAGTCCGTGTCTCCAAACGGGTGCGGCGTTGGAACCAACCCAATCACGTCCGACTATCCCGTGGGGCACTCCGGCCCAACTGTGAGTTCCAGAATATCCGTTGACTCCGTGGACGGGGGTTGGTCCGCAATAGGGGTAGTTGGGGCAGGAATCAGGGCCAACTCCGGCGGGGTACTTGGCACCAGCTCCGTGGACGGCGGCATCGTGGTGTCCGTAAGCGGAGAAGGCGGGTGCGGCGTAAGGAGCCACAGCAACTTGGAGTGCGGCAGTGTGAGCAGCTACGACAACGTTGTCACAGTGCGGATAATTGGGACAGGAGTGGGGGCTGACAGCAGCTGGGTACTTAGCGGCTGGAATCCCCCCTCCAACCACAGAGGCTATGCACAGGGCAATGACAATCTGATTGGGAAAAATATTAATCCGTCATAACTTTCTTGGAGGATATCAAGACTGAGGAGCGCCTGATGGAAAAGATTGCCATGACTTTTTTGTTCCAAATCCGAGATCTTCAATTTTAGTTTCATTAATATGTTACTACTAAAACTTTAATACAAGCATTAGTTTACTTGTTAGATGAATGTTCCATGGTCTAAGCTGATATACAGGCCCATAAAAATCATTATTCATGATATATCATTTTAATATTGAATTACTTATGTATTGGCGAAATATTTCCAATTTCTCTGACGGAAAAAGCCAAGAAGTATAATTCAGTTCTATATTTTTGAATCATTAAATGCAAGACTTAGATAAATTGATGCTGAGTCCGGCAGACAATTAGTACGCTCACCACGGATGCGACCATTTTTCCTTTGATTTCCTGCTTGAAGGACCTTAGCTGAGGTAGCGTGGAGATTATGACTCCTCCTTTCAGAGTTAGGACTTTATATATCCAACTGTCTCCCCCTCAAACGCCCTTCCCCTGAAATTATCTTCTTCCCCCTTGCTGAAGACTTCCAAATTATTTCGGGAATTGTCCCTCACTCGAATTCCTTATCGCCGAAGAATCAATTCTCACGTTGCTGGATTATCACCTTTCTTCCCAGAAGTACGAAACTCTCTAAAGACTATGGTAACCTCCCAATAATTCGAGGATTTTTCTCTCACCAATGTGATCACGCAAAAATTTTAGATCCAAATAGTTTTATACTCGCTCAGAGAACAGAATTCTTTCCTAAATCGATCGCTAAAATAGGTAGGATAAGTAAGATAAGAGGTAGGATAAGTAAGATAAGACGTGTGAGCTCTGGTACAAACTGATACTGTATTTTCTCTTATTTAGATGAAGTTAACGAAAATCATAACCACTGCGAGGCACTAGTCTCAAAAATCATGTCACCTCTCATCCCTCCCCTAATTCCTTTTTCTCTCCTAACTTCATGTCTGGTCTTCTGACATCTTTTGCCACTCGTTCCCCAAAGGGTTTTCCGCGTATTGCAGAGGTAGAAAGTTCACAGTAAACACTACAAATTAAACTTAAATCGTATTTTTATAACTATTTGTTATCTTGAGAAATTATAGAACACCTTACCCTGGGGTCGTATGAGCTGGTTCTTTAACTGAATAGAAAAAAATCAGATATGAAATAACTTACGCAAAACACATTTTATGGCGAGCCGTTAACGTTAAGCGTTTTCATATACTTCCCTTCTAATCTTTGTCCTCGCACAGTTGAAATCAGTGTTTTAATTAGTTGATTTTTAACAGGGAGAACGGAAGAAAATTTACACGTCCCCATGTTAACTTATGAAGGCAGATGAAAATGTGAGGAACATTAGCTACTTACATAATGATTAGTAAAAACTTCCCGGCACTTTTCAACTGAGATCTTTTTCCTTAATTCTTAATTGATTTAGCCCTTTTATTTTTCATTTTGACAATATAAACTTGTGCTTAAGAGAGATCCAAATAAACCAAATCTTTCAAAAAATCCCATGAAAAAACTTCCCATATCGCTGCCCTACAAAGGGTTAAACGTGGATCATCATTTTCTATGTTACCTTGATAATCACTCGTAGACGTTGAAATCGGTCGGGTGAAAAGAACTTAAGTAAAGAGTAACAAGTGATATCTTGCTACCATGCTAAAGTAGCTAATGAGAACTACGCCAAAGTCTTGCAAATCTAATAATAATTCAGGTGCGACAACTTTTCTCTTGAAAATAATGTTACTTTCAAATGTTTTCTCAGGGCGTCCTGCGGATTATCAAAATTGATTCAAGTCTACAGGGCAATGCTACAGCTCTATCCTCTTCCCTGTTTTTGAAAGAAAAAAATGAGAGCAAATGAGACATTTTATGGCATCCAGAGTAGAGTTTCTTTTAAAAGATCGCTGTTTTGTATAGTCTATCTATTCATCAAGCATGATCACCTTACCTTAACTCTTGAGAATTTATGAAAGCATTTGTTTTTAAATGCATTTTTTTGCTATTCACAATACCATTGAATGTTAACAGGCGAACCGCCATTGGACTCAATGATAGGGGATGTCTGGACACTTTCGCGTATTTCTGCTACGGTGTTTAGATAGCTGAATGTGATCAACTGGACAACGAGCACTTCGTACACGACCAAACTTCCAGAGAGTGAGAGTACTGTATAATCTCATTGCATTAAGGTGGCTGGAGAGATTTTACTTTATGTACAGATTTGCGTGATACTTTCTTACGTGTAGTTTTTAGTAACATGCATATGCAAAACAAAAAAATGCTTGTTATAGGAATGATTTCTTGGTAATTATTTGCTAATTTCACACGTAGTCCTATGAATTTTGACATACGCTTGGAAAATATTCAATTCTCAATGCACAGATTTTTCCATAAACGCGAAACAATACGCTTAATGTTATTATCATGGTTGCTAGAAAATATGAAATTATCTTACCGAGTAAAAACGCACATTTACAAATGAATTTCCCTAAAATATACAGTTCAGTCCCGTGACCCCGAGTTATTGCAATATTTTATTCAAGATGAAATTTTTGAAATAAAATCTTAAATATTTTTTTTGCGAAATGTGTCGCTATTTCCACCGAATGAACAGATGTACAAGTGTGAAGTGTGGCCAAAGGTTATTTTGTTCGACTTTCTTGAAAAGGCACCCAATGACTCAAGATTAGAGCTCTTGCCACCTAAAATCTGTCGCTTCAACAATAGCTTTGATTTGAACAATTTTCAAGGCCCAGACACTATGAAGCATCCCCGAACGCGGCCTCCCGCAGTACGGTTTCTAATTTAGGCTGTATACAAATAGGCACCAACACACTCCGAAGGCTCCGAGCTTCACTTTTACGTGGTTTTCACAAGAGGCAATTTTCATCATTTTTATATGCACATTTGAGACGCATAAACTGCCAACCGGTTTCATATAATACGGCCGATAGCGATTTTCAATAAATTCCCTGTGCTTCTCCGCCGTGAAATCTCAAATTTCCTCTTCTTCGAATAATGTAATCAAACAAATATATTATTCTCGATCTATTAATCTTGTTGCAAATACAAACAATAACAGACAAATAGACCAAATTATACGTTCATGTCTATAAGTATGTATGGGGATCGGGTTGGTGTGGTGGCTGGAGTACTGACCAACAACATGGGCGGCCAGGGTTCAAATCCCTGCAGAGGCGGGTGTTTTTCAAAGGGAACCCGATCCCTACTTGAGTGCCTTGTGGAGTGCACTTCAAGTACAGTGCTCCGTCTGGCGGATGAGACGTTAAACCGTGGTCCCCTTGGCGCCTTTAGTTAAGAGCAGGCTAATGCCGACGCCGGCTTTCTATCCACCCTTCCTCCCTTACCTATCCTCTATGGCGCAAATGAACTTAGCCGTCGGTCGCCTCCCCAAATATCCAATCCAATCCTGTAATTTTCACTCACTGCATTGAAAAGAATTGGTGAGCGACATAATAAAATGATTCCTATTGAAGCAAATACCGGCAAAAACGTTCATACTCATTTGTTATGAACAGGACAAGGTTGCAAAGCACTGCTGATTTCGAGGATTATCCAGCACCTGAAAATCATGGTTACCTCCAAAGAAATAGCGTTCAGCATTTACAAAGTTATTGCCTTCATAATGGAATTAAGATAAATTCAACCTGTCATAAAATATTGATTCCGTAGACACAATGGTAAATAACTTGAGTTCAGCCCAAAGAGACTCATATCGTGTACGACGGTGATGGTCTCAATGTTAAACGAACGACTAGTTTGTATCTGTGCATGAGAATGGGGCGTGTCTCTGATCTTTAGTATTGCTGACTCAGCATTACTCGCGCGAGATAAAGCGATTACATCAAAACGGCTAATCACGTTTCTAAAACAAGAAATTCCCACGATTTAGTTAAAACAAGATAAAAAAGTGTTTACGCTCTCCAGTGTCGAGTCTTCCGATTAAATTACATACAATATGCTATAGTAAAAGAAATGAGGCTAGTCCATTACATCCATCCCATGGAAAGCCACATTGCCAAGCACTTTGCTAGGTAACATGTCTACCCCATCGCTTTGAATTATTCATAATACCAATTTTATGTCACCTCTGTCCGAAGATCTAATCTAGTATACCAATTGAGAGTTAATTCATTGGTACTATTTGTTAAACAGTGCTCTGTACAAATGAGCATAATCATTTTAATAAACCAGAAGTCGTGTACTATCCATTTTACGGCTGAAGTTGTAAATGGATCCATTAATGGTTCGAATGAAAAATTCCAAAATATACAAAACGTTACTTTATTGGACAAAGTAATCAAAATTTTTCCAACTGTATTTGACCTTGAATATAAAAACAAAAAGTACCACCTTCAATATGAAATTGCCTGTTATATATTTTTTAACTCTAAGAAAAATGAAAAAAGCAATGAAAATTGGAGGCGTTCACAAAGGTTTTTTGTTTCCGCTGATACTTCCTCACTTTAATCTCAGAGAGTAATTAGAAGGGTATTCCGTTGAATCCATATTTTAATTTCAGCAAACTCGAGTTCACACACTCGCCTCGGTTGAAACCAATTCTGTATTGTTTCTCACTTAATGAAGATTTCTTGAAAGAGATAATATAAAACAATACATGATATTTGGACAATTATTAGCCACTTCCTATTGTAAACGTCTTTTCACACTCTGTACCCTAACCTACTCTTTAAGAAAAATGGTTGAAATTGGCCTCGAAAATAATCGTTTGACTTGACCGGGATTCGAACCCGCATCCCCGAATTTCCGGTCAGGTGTGTTAGCCAGTTACACAGGGTAAATTTATGATATTTTTCCAAGGACTGATAATGATTTGGACTAACACTAAGTGACTTTTTTCGAGGCAAATTTCAATCATTAGTGTACAGGCACTCTTGCGAGTGACTCCGTACCATATTGTTTGTACATGCAATTATTGGAAAGTCTGCTCTTCAAGATGAAAGGGTCTTTGAACACACTCAAGTTTTACTGTACCAGAGCCCCCTCTATATGTCTCGACGTCTTTGAGGTAAGCCGTGTTTTTAAGACCGACATTTCACAACTCCGGAGTTGTAACACTAATTTATTCGAAGTACCATGACTATTCCCTTGTTCATCCCATTACTAAAGAGTAGGTCAATAGGCCATTGCCTGGTTCTCTTACCATTCACCAAGTGGTCCAATAGATAAAACCCAGCTGAACTATGCCCAATGGATAAAAATACCTAAGAGTTCGGTCCTATGTTTTAGAAAATACTAATTTAACCATTCCCAATCAAAATCGATGAATAGGAAAAAGTAAACAGGTGAAACTTGGAATAATTACTATTAAAATATATGGTCCTCGACGAAGATAAGAAACAGGATTAAATAAAGCATGTCCATCATAAACATCAGGTTGGAACAGATTTAATGAAAATCTTTATGAAACTTAAGGGTGGTCTTCCCATGAGCTTTGAAGAGAATGGTACCAGCGTTACTATATTTGTTTGAACTAAAAAAATCAGTAGTACACAAAATGATATCCGCAGCCACCGACCTCGATATAATATTTCTCAGCTCTGTGACTCCCCACTCTTACCCATCCCATTTATAAAATCTATTTTCTTTCCTCTCTTGATCGAATGTATTTATTACGGCTATGAAAATATTTTCTTTGACATGCCATATTGATTAGTTGGTCACAGCAACCGAACGGAGCATTAATAAATCTTTAACATCATAATATATGCTGCTGCATTTAGAGGATTTTCAACGCGCTGTTGTTCTTAGTGACAGAATTTTCCCCTGCGCTCTAGCAGGCGTATTTCGCTCGAAGTCATGATAATGATGATGATGAAACTGTTGTCAGAAAAAACAACAACGTGGTGGAAACTTCCAAAATGTAGCCTAGATATCATCGGAGCAGCGCAGAAGCCTTCGCACCAGCTTCTTTAACATCATGAATAAACTTGTCATAAGCATGTTGAACAATTATTTAAGTTTAATAAATGGCATTTTTAGGATATTTGTGCGCAGGCATTTTCAAAATTAACCTAAAAGCAATTCCTTGCATATTAGTTCATTTTTTTGCATTTTGACGCTTCAACAGGGTAACAGCTCCCGGGAAGAAATCAAAGATGAGCATCAATTTCAATTTATGAGACATAGTGTCTGGCTTCACCTGGTGGAAATTTATGATGTCACTGTCACATCCTTAGGATGACACGCGGTATCGGAACCATGGTCAAGTTGAGTTATATTAAATAGTGTTGAATAAAACCAAGTACCTTTTGTATTAGGAGTGACATCAATTTCAATTGTTGAATAGTTCCACTAAATGACCATTATCACACTCGTACACTGAATGGTATTCATGTTTCAATTAATTTTAAACTCAGGCAGGCATGCACTGCGGAAATGAAAGTCAAAGAATGAGAAGGCGTCACACCACTGCTGGGGGGCAATTAGGGGGGCGGGGTCATCGCAAGACCCGGTGAAGGAAGGAAGGAAGGGTGTATTGGCCGAGGCTTTGTACAGGAGAAAGGTGATATCGACTACCACCCCAGGTGGAACAGGGAATTGGCCACGTGGAGTACTGTAGGAAGGTGAGATGACCCTGGAGTCACCACGGCGAAGGTTATGAAAGGGAACTGTGTCTCATTTGGGCGGGGACAAGTACGGGGGGGGGGGGACCGGTGAATTGAACCGCAAGCTCTCATGGAAATTGTCGGTTCGAGACCCCGGAGAGCCAATGGGTGGAGTCGACGTGGGGGGTGGGACCACTTCGAGGGGGGGGGTCTGACGAAGGAGGAGGAAATGCTGAGGAGACGTATAAAAGGTTGCACGGGTGCACGGTGCTGTCAGCATCACCACGAGGTCTCAGCAGAAGCTCGTCTAGCTCACAGAAGTCCCTCAGCACCAGAAGGAAACCAAGAAAAATGGCAGCTCGTATGGTGAGGATGAATTTCGTGCTTTTGCTAACCTGTAATTGCTTGCAATTCGTCCGGCATTGAAAGTTTGACACTAGTTTTTATCGTATTTGGGCAATAATACGTTCACAATATCTGTAGATACAGGCCAAATATGGGAACTTAAATTCGTCTTCTCTATTACGGATAATGACCAAAAATTTATCGCCCTGCAACCTCAGACAATATGGAAAATTTAAAGGGTTCTTAATTTAGGGTATATAATGTCAACTTACGAAGGGCGTGGAGGCGTTATTTCATTTCTAGATTTTAACATCCAGGGATTGATACTCTAGCTTCTATAGTAAATTCGATAATTGTTTACAAGCAGGATTACCAAGAAAACTAGCCGAATAAATTTGACAAGTCTTGATTAATTATTTCTTCTCATATTCTCTATTAGAAGAAATCACACGAAATAATCACGATTACGATGAAAACTATCTAAGCTCTCCATTTAAAAAAAAAGAACAGCAGACATCTTGGCATGATTCCCGTATTAGTCATCCCTAACTATAATGTTTGAAGGAAGATTAGAAAGTTTAATTAAGTTGTTATGTTGCATGTAACTCTAAAGAGAGTGTGATTTTCAAAACAATATTAACAATGTCGTCTTTAACATTTTAAGAGCGAAAATTAAGTAACGCATTTTAGCGGTGAGCTAAGTCATGCTGACAAAGCTTCAATAAATATTCCATGACAGTTAAACAAAAAATTCCTTTTAAAGAAGAGAAATAGAAGCGAAATGCTGTTAATATGTGTTTGCAGTTTCATGGAAGATGTTGAATGGCTAAATATGCATGTAGCCGTCAAATACACCACATTAAGGCAATCAGTTTCAATTTCTTAAGATTTATCAGGCGTTATAATTGTACATAAGTTCAACAGAGAAACTTTTTTTAACTTATAATATGTAATAGTAGACTCATTTTGACTCGCAGTTTGCTAACCCCAATTCATCATATGGGACTACTAATATTGTGACTACTGACCTAGAATATCCTTTCAAAACATATCAGTTCCGCATAAACTCACAAACTCTTGCTTTCATTTTAATAGCCAGTTAAGGTCAAAGTGTCTTGCAAAAGGCAGTGACATGCAACCGTTGAAGTATCATAAATTTATCCCCGTTAACGCGCGGTTGATGTGTGGTGCAATTAAGTAATTATATTTCTTTAATTTCAATGGAAGCACGATATGATCTGAAGGAAAAGAGCGCAAAATGCGGCCAATTGCCCGGAATGTTCATTTAACTCGGTCGTCTACGTGCCCGCGTTTATTTTTTGTAGCATGTCTAATTACAAGCTTTTCACACGGCAGTTGCCTCTCTTCTCAAGGCTGAATCCAATGATATATTTACAAGATAAATATGGAACGATTATGGTTCGGAGAAATTTCCACAGCAAACCAAGCCGTTTAGATGTGCGGAAATCGATTTTTAATTTCCGGAGACAGGAAATTTGTCTCGGCTACTAATTTAGAAAGCGTATGGGTTGATATTTCATTCCAATTACTAATTTATGCACGAGAAGGAGTAATTTATCCGGGATTGTATTAACTCATTGCGTTCAGGGCTTTAAATTTGAAGGTCCTCTCAGAAAAACTGAGGATTTTAAAAACTTACCTGGATTGTGAAAGAATACTCTAAAATTTATGTTAATGAACTTTTATTTAACATTAACATTTATATTGGCTCTTTGTGGCCATATGTATGTCGACCAGAAATACTGCGGCCATACCATTACGCCCAGCTGCCGTTCAGTAATGATATTCCATGGACGCCCTAGTACGTCCACCATCCTTCTCAGAAAATATAGAAGGACGTACCATTACGTACATAGGACTCAAGGAGTTAAGGGTTCAATTTTTTTAGAAGGGGTTCACCAAAGATCAATTCCTAAACATGTTAGTTTTTAGATAGGACTTAAAGAGGCTTTTGCCACGGTTTTATAATTTATATTTTGTTGAAGATCGTCCTACCATTGTAGAAGAAAGTCAACCAGTTATAGGTGCATTGCTGATCTTTATGGAAAAATGGCACTTTTGTATGGATATAATTGGGTAGTGCTCATTCGGAATCCATCAGCATAGTTATAACAATATTTCAGCTAAATCATAATGATTTATTTTTCTCCAGATCGTCCTCGCCCTTTGCGTGGCAGCCGCTGTGTCAACTGGCGTCCCAGCCGCCAAGTACCCCGCCGGCGTAAACCCACACGCCTGCCCCAACTACCCCTACTGCGACAACGTGGCCGTTGCAGCACACGCTGCCGGACACCATGGTGCCGTGGCTCCCTACGCCGCACCCGCATACGCCGCCTACGGACACCACGGTGCCGCTGCCCACGGAGCCCACGCCGCTGCTGCCCAGTACCCCGCTGGAGTGAACCCTCACACCTGCCCCAACTACCCCTACTGTGACAACGTCGCTCTTGCCGGTCACGGAGCCCACGGTTGGGCTGGTGCCGGAGCCGCTCACGGATGGGCTGGTGCCGGAGCTGCTCACGGATGGGCCGGAGCCGCTCACGGAGCTGCCGGACACGGATGGGCTGGTGCTCACGGTGCCTGGGCCGGACACGGAGCCGCCGCTGGCCACCACGGTGGTGCTGGTGCTCACTACCCAGCTGGTGTCGACCCCCACGCCTGCCCCAACTACCCATACTGCCATTAAATTATGTTTTCATGAGAAAACCCACCGTGCTGCCATAAAAGAAAACATCTGTACTTCCTGAAGATCACTCCTGATGGTAATGCCTGATGACGCTTCAAGCTTCTGATGAGATCCAGTGGTGAACTTGGCCTTGGAAGACACTCTTTTCACTAGAGAAGGGTGAAGGATAGAGCTTTAAAAGAGAAACTATGTAAGATCTCGGCAGACGCGTGGCCATAGATGTCGCCATAGAGGCTGTTTATGACACGCGTGGCCATCCACGCTTTAATTAGCATGTTCTCATTGGTCTTTGGCATGTAAATATCCAGTAAACCCTTTTTCTTGTTTCTAATAAAAAATAAAACTAAGTTTGGTCTTCCAAAAGAATTAGCATTCATTTCAAATTTCTTTTTTTTCGTCTCTGAATTGCGAGGCAGGAAATATCAGTGTACACCAGGATTGATATTCGCCATGAAAAAATTACTTGACTTGACTGGGATTTGTTTATGCAATGATTGGAAAAATATCAGTGTCTCGAGTAATACGTAATATTATACTCCTGCAATCAGCAGAGTGATTATGCTTTTAAACTGACTTGTGAGGTAGACTCTCCCAGGTGGCGGAAACTATCAACCATTTTCGGAATTTTCTTCTACGGAGAGATACTTTGACTCAACTTTTCGTTCTTTCTACTGAGAACGTCGCCAGGAGACTCAGATAGTTGTTAGCGGCTGATGGTGTTAATACATATAGCTGCGAAAATCTACCGACTAGGTTTAAGATGACTATTTCCCTGAAAACGCAGAGAAAATCTTACAAATCACAACTTGGTCAAGTAGGAGAGATCGGAAGTGAAACAGGAAGGAAAAAGACTGTAAAGCAGAGATTTTAAACACCATTTTTTTCGATAACTTTTTATGAAAACATAATTTTTTCGATAGCAAAAAGGGCCATCACACTTCTAATACATATTTACCATAACATTGTATCTCCTACGTTTGAGACAGATAGGTTTACCAAAGACTACAAAGATCACAAATGCCAGGTACTTGGCATTTGTGATATTTGTAATTTTTGGGAATCTTTAATTTATTATGTACCTCGAACGACTTTGGTTCCTGCATAAATTCTTCTTTATACTCCAATGCCGCCACGGCAATTCGTAGGTCTACGCCTCTCCTCTAGTTAACCCCTCAGCTCAATCAATATTTTGCTAGTTATTTCCAGTTGGTAAGATTGAGTTTTGCCACAGTTCCTGTGACTACATCTTCCCATCTTATGTCCTACTTGGAGCCATTTACCATCTGGTAATTGTTTATAAATTTTCTTTGTCAATCATATTTAATCCTTTCGTGTTATACAACCTAACCAACCGATTCTTCGTGGCTTTGTGAAGCTTTTTGTGTCTTCATTCTTAATAAGCTTATATAATTCTATTTTTAACTTCATTCCCAATGAATCTACTTACTATTGGTTCAATCAATCTTTGTAATTTCAAAAATACAAATTCATTTTGTATATTCTCTTCGGGGATTTCTTGGGTTAAATTTCGTACAGTACACAAGTTTCACCCGGTGGAATACCCGGAAAGAACTTAACTAAAACATTTGCCGTGAAAGCATTTTATCTTATTTATGTCATGGTTTTCTTGAATTTTCTGAATTAATGTCCATGTGTTAAATCTGCTTGTCACAACATGTATTATCCTGCATGTATTTGCATCTTCCATATTACTTTCACTTTGATCTTATCATTACACCTAAGCTTGTTTCACAACTTAGCACCCTCCTCGTTTACGGTCTGGCTCTTCTAATTGAAATTTTGTCAGTGCTGAGAGACCAGGGTAAAAAAGCGTGGTACTAGGACCATATGTGTATTTTTGTTGTGGAACCATCCTGCACCACATAATTCACCAGGTAATAGTATACTTTTGGCACATATATAATTCACAGTAACAGTAAAATTGATTAAACGAATACTATATCTCTGGGCTATGTGACACAATGCGTAAGGGAGATGATGTACCATAAAGAAAATATTCGGGGCTTTAAAATATTAGTTTGACCAAGGATAGTCCGTAGTGCCAAAAAAGTTTGATTCTAAATAAAAAAGAAATCAGCTGTTTTAATGAATTTATATGACATTCAAATCCTTTGTCATTAAGTAAATGGAAACTTTAAGAGAGAATACTGAACAAATTAGCTCCCTAATACATGATATAAATATACGGTATGCAGTTTATAATCAGACAACTTGACTTCAGAATAATACGACAAATATTTTCTCACTGGATACTTATCTAATTACGAAATTGGCATAAAAATAGCTTAAAATTCTTTATGTTGCCCTCGGTCGTTATTTTGACGCAACGAAAAACTACATGAGAAGCAATATCATTACAGTTTTCAAAGCAAGTTTGTATAGCTGGACGGAATAAGCACATCAAATAAGGTGTGGCTCTATGTCCGGGTCGCGCCTCCCATTCTCCACCGGCCGACTCGATATACCTACACTTCCGTCAAATATTAAAGATAGAAAGGCGTTTGAAGGCATGCCCTTGACAGCCATATGACAGCTAATTCTCAACTCAAAGAAACACACCGTAACGGTAAAATGGCGTTTGAAAAAAGCGGTGCTTGCGCTAGCAAGGCCGGCAACTTGCTATATCAGCAATTAAGTTGCCTTCCGCGCGCAGTCAAGCAAGTTTTAGACAAAAAAAGGCTGTAATGGAAATAATAGCTAGCTATGTCCGACAATTGATGGGTGACAGAATTAAACATATTTTCTTCGATTTCGTATAATTTTATTCCTGGAAATAAACCCCGATGCCAAATTTAACGTAGGCAATAACGACAAACTTCAGCTATGTTTCTAAATATAGATATCTAAAATATACTCCATTAAAATCACTAATAAGTGATATTCTAACGAAGACTTATAAATAATAGTCAATTGCATATGAGCACGGCTAAATCGTGTCTCTCGTCAATTTCAAATGTGTGGTAATAGATGACATTACTAAGAAACATTTCAGTCTTTTCAATTATCGTACCCAATTGTCTTATGCGGTCACTTTTTATCTCAAAGATGTCTTCTGCAAATTTTGAATAATCTTTCATCATAATCACCACCACAGCTTGGAGAGTGGTATCAAATCTCAAAAGTATTTAGCCAAATTCCGCTATGATTCTTCGAGCAATTTTTAGATTGTCGCTAATATTTCGAAAAGAAATAACTTGCATGCAGTTAAAGATTCAAAATACCGCGCATCATAATATTGGGATTATTTCGGCTGTACATTTTGATCCAATATCTTTGGAATTTGAAATATGTATGAATTTGTAGTCGGAAAATGGTAGATTTTTATTACATAAGATATAATTTTATATAAATGTAACATTAAACTTATATCATTGCTAATCTAGGAGAATAGGCTGTTCAGCACAAAAAGTAGCTTTTTCTGGATAATCTTCCATTGTTACTTGGAGCAGAATCACCTGCTTGCATAATGTTTTACTGGCTTAGAAAGGATGTAGTTGCAGTTTTTTGATACATATTTAACTGTACTTACTCAAATTGCGTCACCAATAAATTTTAAATATATGTTGAAATAAATTGTAAATTACGTTTTAGGTAGCAAAAGGTTTCAGTGACAAAAAGATAAAGTTAATCTATCAGTTAGGTATAATTATCCGAAAAACTATGGTTATTCGAAATTTTTAAGGCTGTTTCAAAGAACTATCTTTAAAAAATTTCAAATCTTTGCATAAACACGATATTGTAAAGTATCTGCAAAGTCAATTGTTTTGATCTCTAATCGATTTGGAAGTACTGAATCCCAACGATTAAGCATGGTATTCATTATGTAAAAAATAATTTACACTAAATAAAAAAACTCAGTTGTATTAAAAAGTCATTGTGACTAGGAGATGAATAAGTGCAATGAAAGGTATTAACTATTAACTAGACCAACTAGAAATATTCAACAAATGGCAATATTTAATTAAATTTCCATTTATTTTATTTGTACTTAAACAAACATCACATTTAAGTCAAAATCTCGTAAACTACTCTTTCCTAATGCTCGTTACCACACACCATTAGTATTAAAAAAGATTGTTACACGATTCATAATTAAATTGTGTGCCTCCTCTGCGTAACTTCATAATAAAATGCTCCTTCTTCATAGATTTCATTTTCCAAACACACGAGTCATCATGAATCATGGATTAATTTGTTCCTTGTTTCAATGAAAATTACATATAATCAACAATGAAGTTAATTTGTTTTAATAGTATCTTACACTATTGACGAAAATCAATTGCCTTGTTGTTTTGAAAAAACTCAAGAGCTTATTAATTCAGAACTAGCTCAAATCCCCGTTGATTCTGGATGGGACCGATGAAGGTAAGAAATATCAAGGTGGTTTTGTTAATACTATAGAGAATTTGGCTTCTCCTTTCTTACCTTACTTTATACCACAGTCGTATAAAAGTCTCGCATTACTATATATTTCAACACTAACCGACGGTACTCTTACTTTATCCGAAAATATCTAAAACTCTTGGCTCTAATTGAAGAAAAAAGAACATACAGCTATGCACAATACTAATATTTGGAAATAGATGCATGTACCATTAACGTTCATTATTAGAATTTAATTGTGTTCTTACACAACACGCTGAAACAGCCTATAGTAACCCTCTCGGACCCGTGGCACATTCCCCATAAAACAAGCGACAGATTGAAGAAACGGCTTTAATTATGGAAAATGGGCTCCATTGGGTAGCTTTGGGAGTTTCAGATGGTTGGTTTATATTAACGAAGGGAGACTACGTACCATGGCTCGCCGATTTGAATGCCGTATTTTCTATGTCGTGCACGAGATCCAAGGCAACTCTAATTCAACCTTGGACTTCCCTGAACATGTCCTAGTTTTGTTGTAATTAATCAATATGCAATGGGCAATATCCGCCCAAAGTTTAAAATCGCAGGGAAATTCGCACCTCACAACTAGCTAACAACAAAGTTGGTGGTTCAAGCCCGCAAGCACCCGACTTTTTTCCGTCTTTATATGCACGACGATAAAAGGGATTTTCCCCCGAGTTACATATACCATCATAGGACTTCACCTAGCTTTTTTTCACGTGACACCACAAAATTCGTACTCCAGTTTCTTTCCAGAATGTTTAATGGCAAATGGCCTCTCTGGGGGCTGGTAGTGGACCGCTTATGATATACGACAATCTCTGTTTCATGTCCGTAATCTAACTTACACATACACCAGCTTCTTCTTTTGCCAGTATTTTCGTCATTCTGAGGAGAATAAGGCAACGTAAAATGAAATCCAGAACTTTAGCAAAGATAGGAATAGTAGAATACCTCCATATCATTTTATAACCCTGGAATACAAATATTGTGAGAGAAACTAAATTGAGAGTTACAAAATAACAGACGGAGTGTGCGGGACTTGGTTAATTACATCCGGACACGTCCGTGCTAATCTTAACCCTTTGTTCTAAAGAGGTGGCGATTGGTCAGAGTTATGTATTTCTGTTTTTTAACATGCTTCATTAATTTCATGCACATAAATATTAAATATATTTCTGCGAAAAGTTTGTTCTTAAGGTAAATTCATTTTTTTTTCTTCAAAAATTTAGTACATCATTTACAGTGCATATCCTGGTCCTCCAAAGCCAGAGGCGTGTCTAGAGGTGCCATTTTAAATACCATAATATTAGTACAACATTTAGGATAGTTATAAATCCATATAAAGAAATGTTTTAAATGGGATTTAGTTGCCTGTTTTCTCATCTAAATAACATTTAAATTTTACAAATTGCTCTGATATACACATAAAATGACAGTAAAGTTAAGAGCATTAAAATGACAGTAAAATACCTGTTTAATAATAAATAACAGTAAAATAACATCAAAACATAAAAATACCGTAATTTACCATTATCAGTAGGTAAAAAATAAATTTGAGTTAACATTCAGAGCAGTATAAATTAATGTTTCAAGTTTTCACAAGAGAGGAAAAGCAGTACTCTACTTGGTTAATCTTTGCTAATTATCACCTAAATAGTATCCGCCGTCTCCTCATTGCACGTCTGCCCGCGTGCTATCGCTGCCGGCCGTGATGTCTTTTGTTGCTTGCTATACTAGCACTCTTCAGTCATTATGTGTGTAATCGTTTTCGAAGTGATTTCTTTCAGCCAGCTTTGCTTACCGTAGATATTTCCGCCTCTGTATTCAGTTCCTCTTATGATATGAAGGGCTCATATAAGAGGCGACTTCTTTTTTGAGGAGTCAAAAGTACCCAACGATATGAGATCACCTTGCCGTGAACAACTATTCATGAGAAGACATTACTTTGTTATCAACTTACTTGAGAATACGACTCATCCAATTTCATCACAAGTCAGAAGTTTATTCTAAAATATCAATCGTTGCTGTGTTTCGTACCCAGTTCCGTCATAATCACTTCTATCCCTGTACTATCACTGCCAACGGTTCACCGCTTGCGTTATATGCACTTCTTGGCAAATAATCTTCGAGGTGATTTATTTCGTTTCACGCCACCTACTGTAGGTATTATACTATCGTATTCATTTCCTCCGATGATATGAAACGCGGTTATTAGAGAGGCGATTGGAGAGGAGATGCTTCATTTCCGAGGTGTGGCATGTACCCAATGATACGGCATCGTTTTGCTCTGAACAGATATTCGTTATAAGAAATAATTTTGTTATCACTTCTCTTTTCTATTACACCTCATACAGAATTGCCACAGTGGTAAAGTTCCTTGTGAAATATCAACGGCTTATAAGTCCAGATTACAGTATGGAGATTCTACTATTCCTACCTTGGAAAATCAAGTTCTGGATCTCATTTTACGCAGCCTTTATCTTCTCAGAATGACGAAACTTAAAGCGGATTTTGCCGATTACAAATTGATTAATTACTACAAAGGTAGAAAATTTTTGGGGAAGTCCAAGGCGAATTAGCGTTGCCTTTGGTCTAGTGCACGACATAGAAAATACGGCATTCAAATCGGCGATTCAAGGTACGTAGTATCCCCTTGTAAGAGGAAATCGTCTCTTGAAATCGATTTTTCCTCTGAGAATCTCCCCAATAATGCGTACCTGCGGGTACACCGATAAAATATGATTCAGAACAATCAACAAACAAAGAATACAATTTAAAGATAGCGGCAGAGAAACCGCTATTAGCTCGTTTGAAAAACGATCCTAATGGTATATTGTAAGTTTTAATTAACTATTTCATACAGAATATGAAAACCAAAATAGGAAATCCCTTTTGAATTGTTTTGAAAAGTTGATCCCACGATACGACAAGTGTCTCAATTCTGGTGGTGGCTATGTCAAAAAATAGCTGAAACATTGCTGTACCTGTTTCCAATAAAGTTTTTCATGTAACTATGTTTTCTTTTTTTAACAAATAGGGAAACTTACTTTGTTGATGCGCCTCGTATATGCATGCATGCACACACTTATTTTTACACAAACAGAGAGGAAATAAAAATGAGAGAATCTGGTGCGTTGCAATCAAAATATCCATCCCCATGGTGACCAGATAAACTTTCTAAAATTAAAGGCTAAAACTAATCCATCTTGCACTGTTCTTTTCATACCAGATATTCATGTAACCCAGTGGTTCCCAAAGTGGGCGCTATAGCCCCCTGGAGGGTGGTGCTTTCATCTGAGGGGGCTGCAGGGGTGCGCTAGAGGCTTGGCCCTAACCAAATATACATGTCCAGGGATGAGTTAACTATCTCTCTGTTGGATTGGAAATTGACAAGAGTTTTATTATAATTTTTTTACCTTTATTCTTAAAGACATCTTGCTTTTTCAAGTAGTCCAGAACTATAAAGTGTATAGTTGGGGGCGCTGGGTTAAGGTTTATGGAAGATAGGTGGCTCAAAAGTTTGGAAAACGCTGCTGTACCAGAATACCAGAGTTTACCATTCACATACGAAAGAGATATTCTTTTCTAATTAAAAAAATGTATTTTCCTCATTTTCACGGTTATGAAAATTTCCTTGTCAACAAAACGAAACAGCAAAGTAGTAGTTTTTGAGAGGGTGGAGATCCATTCGGTATATCCGCCATATTAATACACAATAGTGATATAAATATTCCGTTTTTTGGGGTGCGCTGAATCAATCAGTATATAATATCAATGCTACGGAGATGGAATAATGTATTTCCTTCTCTGCCCTGTATATCGGCGTAATCCAGAATTTTGGACAGTCTAATTTTTAACCTTGGAGCATACATAATACAGCGTATTTTTAAAATCAAAACTTAGTTGGCTTGTTGACTGAATTGAAAATAGAAAAAAATTGCTAACTTTTCCAAAATAGAACCCGGTAGTGAGCCCGACCTTTGAATTAAATGTAAATAATTTAGCTAAATGTTATAATATTTTTAATCGATAATGGATTCTAGGTGCTGTCCCTGAGAGTAGTGGTAGGAGAGCGGTTTCTGCTGAATATTAAAACATCACCAAAATCTGAGTGATACCAGCCTTAACGAAGTACCTCAAATAAAATGCGATTAAGTAAAAAACAAGGTCCTCCTATATTAATGAGTTAGAGGAGTTATTTCTAGGTCATCAAAATCCTAAATAAAGGCTAATCTACCTCCCGAGTACCTCATTGTCCTATTACCTCAACCGACGACTTATTATGAATTACTTAATCTTGGACTCCGTTCAAACGGCCTTCCATTCTAATTCTGCCATCTGCGGACGGCATTTGATTTTCATCCCGTTGTTTATCTCAGCACTTTGTATTTGGAAAAGCAGAATAATTTGCTTATCTTTTCATGGGAAAAGATGTATGCGGCTCTTATGATAAATTTTTACCGGAGGATAGCATAATGATTGTCACGGAAATGGCGAGAGTATAAAATGACGGATTTCAATAATATTCCAGCTCCGCGGAAACCTGAGAACCAACATTTCAATAATATGTAAATTAAAAGCACTTGGAGCTAAAGTTAAGCTAATGGACATGTCTTTTTCAGGACCGCATACGGCCAACATTTAGAAAGCTATTTCTGAGTCGATCTGTTAAATTCATTGATGAATTATTTCTTTTCTAAAACTTCATTCCTATAAGTACAAATTCCAAAGCCTGTTTTTTCGGGATTCATCCTGTGTAGGGTGCTACACAGGATGTAGCTACCGATAATTAAAGCAGGCAACCGAGTTTAAATTTAGAGGATCCATTCATTGTTTCAGAATTGCTTACCTTATGCATAACTCTAAGTATATTATGTTGAGTAAAAAGAATTGAGTCGGCTCTGAATGTCTGCCAAGATAAGGCATCTGGTCTAAAAATGTAAAGCATTGTAAATGATAAGTATAACTTAGTTTTTCCACGTAGATTTATTACAACAAGACCACCTGGGTTTCGATGAAGATCGTCATCATCAGATCCCCTGATGATGACGAGCTTCGCCGAAACCTAGGTTGTCTTGTTGTAATAAATCTATGTGAAAAAACTAAGTTATACTTAAAATGCTAAGTAAATTCCACGGAGTCTCGCCCAAGACAACGGAATATAAAAATTTAAAGTTCCAATTTTAATGAGATGTAATTCTTTTGAGAATTGAGAAATTCTTAAATATTTCATTTCAAACATTTGTTCTTAGTAACATGTATGCACAATCACGATAGCCACTCCAAGGAAAAAGCAGGGTAGGGATTTACACTGGAGATCTTCATCATAATATTGTAGTTCTGTTCCACAATTGTCGCAAGCAAAGTCCATCATTCCACAATTCTAGTCTCATGCTTTCTTCCCACAAAAACTCTTTCATCTCTACATCATCGTTTACTTCATCTACCCAACGCCTACCTAGTCTTCTTCTCTATCTTTTACCTTCATTTCTTTTTGTCATGTTCCAAGTTACAGCTCCACAATGAACTTTTGGTAAATACTACGCTATAACCATAAGCAATTTTGCTTTTTACAGTATGTTTCTGTGCTGTAGTAACTGTTTAATGCTCTAAAAAATTTACCTTCTTTATTTAATCTATTCGAAATCTCACGTTCCATTCTTCCATCAGTTGTTAAAGTAGCTTCCAGGTACGAAAAGTAATCAACCTTTTTTAATGGTTAGCCATCAAGTTTCATGTTGACTTGTATGTTATACCTTTGCCTTTAACTTTTTTAAGTTCTGATTTTCATCCCATGTGGCTCCATTTGTTAATTATATTCACTCAGCTGATTTAGCAATTATTTGGCTTCTTCACCTCATATCATCAAACATATGAGACTAGGAGGCTTAATACATTAGACTCAGGACCAGTGGAGAGAGTTTAAGAGTTATATGCATCCAATCAGGGCCCGAAATGTATTGATTACCGGAACCTTATGCAAGGAGACTTTGAAAAGGTTGTTCAACTGTATAGAGTTCAGCGCTTCAAGGGTATGGACTCTGAGGAAAGATGAAAGGAATAGCAAACAAGGTATTAGCAATGGGAGCTTGCAGGAGAATTGTACATGCGTAATACAACACTTTCTGAATTTAAAGCAGTGCAGTATCTTACTTTATGACTCTATGGGACTGACACTCTATGGAGCTGTTATGCGTGCTAAATATAGGACATTAAAACCTTTCGTGAGGATTTAAATAGACCCACAACTTCAAATTTCTGCACCCTTTACCTCTCTTGGAGGTGAAGTCAGCATATATGTAGAAAAGGAGGTAGGAAAGGCTCTGAAATATATTTACTTGGTCAATCGGAACCTTAACGGAAGCAACAAAGAAACTAAGGAACTAGCATACACACCCGATATTCGGCAAATTGCAACTCCAGTGAAATATCGTCAACAAAAAATCATAGCAGAAATATAAGTCCAATAATCAATTTCTTTCGGCAAAATATAGTCAGAAAATTTAGAAAGGTGTACCATATGCGTATGAATATTAATAAATCCAAATAAATATTACGTTTCTGAGCATAGAGATGCTATTTAAATAGAAAAATATGGTTTAAGCACAAATGTCAAATACCAGTAATAAAAGATTGGTAAAACGGTGTTGGAAGAAAAACTCTTTTGCCCAATTTATTCTCATTTATGTGAAAATGACACGGGATTGATGTCAAAAACAAAAAGATAAAAATGCACTGTATAAATGAACAAAAACATTGAAATCGTTTCCCAAGCATCACTAGAAGCAGTCGATCTAGTTGATGAAACCAATCATTAATATTTAATAGAAGTCATAGTTTATTTAGACTGAATATTCGCCGTAATTAAATAACCTGAAGTGTCATTTTTTTAATTTTTTATTTCAAAAAAATTTTTAAGCCTAACTAAATGCTCCTTTACAAATGACAACTAGTTAAAATGAGATGGCGAAGAAAAATGGCCTTTTCAGCTTTGAGAATTGCATATCCTAGGTAAAAAAATGGTCTCATTATATATGAACACAAAATTTAAAAACCTAATACGTGAAATTTATTTAAATTAAAAACTATAGTTACAGCTAATTAAATTTGACGTGACACGTATTTCTGTAATTAAAATGAGGATAATAGCCAATATAACTTTTTTAATTCCAAGTGATAGCAACAGGAAAATTGCGGGCGATTTGACATCAAATAAATTTTAGCCATCTGTATGAGATAATCTCACTTCCTAGTCCTCTGTTACTTTTGTTCATCTGGTGCTTTCTTTGGGTAATTGGTGTATAATTTTCCTTTGCCTTTTGGTCCTTTCATTCATCACATAATGAAGTGCTTTTTGATAACCAAGAGAGAATTAAATTTTTAGCTTACCGGCGGATAACATAAGAGACTATGCTAATTTAATTACCTTTTCTCTCAACAAGAGCACTCTTGAGCAATTACTTCGCGCGAAAACATCTTGAGAAAGTGACTGTGTCTGACCATTAAGCTGAATAAAGGAGTGGTGTAATAAAACGCTAACCACGACATTCATCCCGTTCCGACTTGCGATTTTTAAGTGGTAATCGGGACTTCGCGTGAATAGTGACGAAACAAGTAGAAGTTAATTGGTACTTAGTCAGACCTTTGCAGCGCGGCACATATGTCACATTAATTTATGACAAGCACCGGAACTCCGGTTACGGAGCGAGTGCATCGTACTTGGCCCAGATGCAAGTGTTGACACATTAGGAGGATGAATTCCCCACGTTGGCAGAAAACAGAAGTGCACAACGATTCACCGTTTCTAACACTCTCCTTTGCCTCGATCAACATTGGTTATTTCTTCATATTCCTTAATTTATGGATGAAGATAAAATCATAACAAGCGTTTTTTTCCGTTCTGGAACCGTTAATAAGTTTGAATACTTCGCAATAAACACCACCGGGATAATTAAGGCAAAGTTCGAAAGTAAAACGTACACGAGCGTTTTTAGTAACGATTCCAAGAGTTCACGGCAGAAATAAAATCATAGCAAAATCGGTATCTTTTCAAAAAACACACAAAATAAAAACATAAAAACACAAAATAAATCCACAAACCACCGAAAAAACTGCGTGGGGATTTAGTGCATGTGAAGGACGAATTGGGACTCAGAATACCTGGAAGTTACCGTATCCCATGTCAATGCGGGAAAGTATATATTGGAGAGACCGGGCGCACGATAGAGACCCGAATAAAAGAGCACAGGAGGTGTATTAGGCTTTTCCACCCGAAGAAATCTGCCCTGGCTGAGCATAGCTTATCAGAAGATCATATCATCTCCTTTGATGAAGCTCAAGTGGTCTCTAAGACCCATATGTATTGGGATCGTCTCCTTAAAGAAGCCATTGAGATCAGGCTGGAGAAGAACAACTTAAATCGCGACTCTGGGTACATACTAACAATAAGCAGGGAACGGAGACCGTTATTTCAAAAAATAACGGAAAGAAGGAGACAACAATGCCCCCCAGATTAAGCTGCTATATAAACGCAGGAAGGAAGCCCTGCATTTCATTACTGCTCTGAGGACGATGGAAGTGTTATCCATCGAAACGTCAGCCACAAAAATTCTTACTCGGCTAGAAGCCCGAGAATTATTTATTCGCACAAAATAATTATTTAAGCGTATTTTACGCTAAAATAATCCATAGAATTAAATTCTAGTGTCCGTTTTTATCGGATCAATTCTTCAATGCAATTAAAAACAATTTAATCGCCGACTCACTAAAGATTTTAACCAATCATGTCTCTAAAATATTGCATTACATACATTTAGCGAAGGTTTACAATAAGACATATCATTCAATCTGCGGAGAATTAGAATTTAGCCAATTAATTAACAATTAAAGGGCATAACTTGATTGAACTGCAAAAGGGTTTAAAAACAACTTCGCTCGGGAAAATTCCACAGTTCCGTTTTGTCTTACCCTTGATTCGATTTTCTATAGCCATTTTTAGGTCACACAGTAATTTCTTTGAAAAGATGAAACCAGAGTTAGAATAAATAAAAAGTATTGTAGAACTTAAAAGGTGAAATTAATTTTGAATCTCCCCCATAACTATATTTTTACATCGGTAAAAGCACTTGGACCAATTCCTTTGATAATATACGGTAAATTTAGAGAAAATTTTAAAACAGGGCTAATTTACCAAAATGCCTAGCTTAAACTGCTCGAATTTCATAACTAAGGATACGCTTTAGTGCAGTCCCTGGGCTAGGTTAATATCTTTCTTTGATTACAGAAAAAAAACTATTAAGTAAGATTGGCTCTCCGGATTTCTCTCGAGCGATATTTTTGAGAGCAAAAAATTTCGAGAAATCAAAATAACTTATTTTGATAGTTAAAATTTGACAAGAGACCATAAGCGAAATGATTTGAGTGTCCATTTCATGCAACTATGTGTCTGTTTGGTGAACATTTGCACATAATTTTCAGTGTGTAAAAGTTAACATCGCGGACTGAACAGCAATGCAACTAGTTACAGAAACCCTGGCACAAGATGAGTATATTGAAATAGCCTAAGTAATGAATCAAGCCCGTCTTTGTTAAAATTCATTTGATAGAGGTAGTAAAATTTCGTTTAGTTAAAAATTTACTCACACGCAGAATAGAGAGTAGCAAATGAGGTACTGCGGCGCGTGACGAGACAGGGTAACGGAGGGATGTTCTCATATTCGAGTCAGACGTTAGGGCGGGCAGGGCAGTTTCAATTATTTAAAGTGCGCACTCGTCACTGATAATACACGGAAACATTAAATTTCTGGTATTAAAAAACGTATTGAACTTACGGCGTGCGTTTTGCCTTAGATAGAATTTAAGGACATCGCTTTGTTAAAGTAGTTTCGTTTTTAAAACATGAACAATCAAAATTAATAACGTAAATCTTGGTAACTCTTTTTGCGGAATATCAAGTTAATTATATGGTAAAAATAAAATTCCGGCTTTGATGATTTGGTGTAAAATAGAACCAATATCATCTTTGGATATAATTAATTCACTTTTTCAATACTTTCTAAGTAAAGAAATGCATTCGATTCCATTTGAAATAACTGGGAACACATAAGTATGTAGAATCACTACCCTTAGGAGGCTTTTCCAGTTGGGTTTCTCGGGAAATATTTTCAACTGGTATCATAAAGTCATAAATACAAATCAGATTTGATATAGCCTCGCATACTTAAGTGAGCATTGTATACGCTACACTTGGAATAATCGCTCCGCTTACTTAATTGCATCTCTTTCTGCGAAGTAAGTTGTGTAATGATACGTAATTGTGCTACCCATTTGATTGTGTGCTGATTTACGACCGATCAATCATCACTGTAAACACGCAACACGCCTCTTTTTAGAAACAATTGAAAATGCGGACGGCGTGAACCGTAGACTGATGGAATGACCACAATACAACCATAATCGTTGGGACTAACAGGAGAGAGCCCTCGAGAGGAATTTGAAGAATTTAACATTAGAGAAAAGAATTTCCTCAAGGGTCGATTCGTATAAAGGAAAAATAGAATACGTACGCGCACACTCAATACAAGTCTTTTTAAAGGAAAAAATTACAGAGAATTAGAATGTAATAATAGCATTATCTTTCAAATTCAGTATACATATTTAATGTATCATTCATCTCAGCTGCCATATTTCTTTTCTAGATGCAATATATCACACAATCTAATACATAAAAATGGATATCTGTTTGCTCGTCTCCTATGCGTTCCAATACCATTCATCGGTCATTAGCAGGCCCCGGTGGCGGCGGGGAAAAGTCCTCGCCAGCTAAGCTGAGAGTCGCGGGTTCGAGTGCCACCTGGGTGGGGTTTTCACCACCCAGAGCATGGATGTATGTCAAGTTCTGTTGGTCCCTGGAAAACCAAAGGACAGGCTTAGCAGCCTATCAGGATTCCAGGGACATACGAGCCAACAGATTTGTCCGGCAAAAAAACAAATGTAAAAATAAATAAATAAAAATAAATAAATAATAATAAATAAATAAATTTAAAAAAATGTATACGATAAAACTTCGGTGGGATTTGTGCGCGCGCCCGCGAAGTTTCCGGAATTATTAAGTCCATTGCACAATAGGTGGAGCGCAAGCCGTTTCAACCAATGAGTGTTGACACGCGAGCTTGTAAAATATCCATGCTTTTCACGTGGTCAATTATATGTTGCATGCCCATGAGTGGGACAGCCGAAAAATTCGTTCGTTTTTGCAGAGGGCGGTAAGATAAAATGTATTGCATATCCCAAAGCAATGGAATAATTTTTTTCAAATTAATTTAATACACAAAAAACCATTGTATTCCATTTATTTGGTAAATGTAAATGTATCTGCTTTGTGCATGTGTGCCTATTTAGAAAGGAAAAAATGGTATAACAATGCAGGCCGGGCACAGCTAGTTATTATATACCTATACATGTCACTTTTGAAGCTGTGGAAATTCACCAAGTTTAGTCATATGGGCAGTTTGTTGCCCATCACCCGTATATCCTTCATTTTTATTTTGATTCATATCCACACTAAATTTCAATACGCGAACATGGCACTATTGATTTCAACACGTGAAAAAAGGGGAAGAAATAGCGTCATTTTTGTTTTTTCTCGTAAATCATTACTCACATTCATATCACTCATTAGCTTATCACCCTAGCCAGAAACTGGTTTCACATACAAAGTGTTACAGAAATACCTTATTTACTAATGGAGGGAATGGGAAATTTTCTTGAGATATCCAAAACTGAGTTTTTAAATGGGGAAATAAAATAAGGAATTCCGACCTTGATTACCCACTATTACGTAGCTACATCGCTACTGAGATAATAAACTGGAATTCTTAGTGCGATTTATATTTAGATTGCTGCGCTAAAAACGACCAGCTAGGTCCCCACCCAATGAATATAGTAGGTAACAGCTGGATACAATGATAAAAAAATCCAGCAATTCAACGACTTATGAGCACATAAATTAAGCTCGAATGAAAGGAATGACAGTCCTGCATTAGTTGACATGCGATTTTGTTTCTGCTCGCGTGCGTTAGAATTTTAAATGTTTATCTTCGCACGTTGCATGGGCGTGGGCCATTGGGGAGGGAGAAAGAATGGGAAGGATGTGGTCGCAGGGGATCCAGAGGGAATGGAAGCGTTCCAGCTTTTAGAGGTCACCCTATCTACATAGAGGTTCCTCTGCCAGGGGTCCGTGGCCCGAGGGTGCAGAGGGCGCGGTAATCGCGAAACCGTTGTGGAATGGGAAGACAGGAGGGGAGATAGAGGAGAAGACGGACTATATAACAGACAGTATTATCTAATAGGCTGAGCAGCGCGACATAAGAGTTTCGACAAAGCATCGGCAGCAGTCACTCAGCAGTCACAACTCCGTCGTCATGGCCGCTAAGTTGGTAAGATAACTCTTCCATCTCCCCCCATATTATATCATTCCTAGGGTTACTGAACTGATCTTATGCAAGAGTAATCTTCAGTCACGGCTTAATTCTCCTCATACCTCATTTCAGTACTTCATAGTTGAACGCATGTGATGCAATTGGTATCAGTCATCGCACTCGTACGCCGGGAAAGCATCAGATCCTACATCAGTCGTTCAAGTCTCTAAGGAGATAACGTTTAGCTAACGTCGTACGTAGTTCTAGTTAAACCCAAATTGAGTCAAATATAAACTCAATATTGACCTAGTTCCACAAATAAATTTTTTTGAACTCATCTTTACTCTAATCACAGTAAAACTTTTTTCGGGTTCTTCAGAAAACTATTCATCAAATTTTTTCCCCGGCCCTTGAAGTATTTAGAGAAAGGTTGCATTGACGGCAAATGTTGAGAATATTTCAAGTTATTTTTCATTTTTTTTAATCACTCAAACCTTTTAGAGAATTATATAGAATTTTTCTGCATGCTTTTATGCTGAAAATTAAGTCACAGCTAAGACTTACAAGACAAGTGAAACCTGACGTTTTTATTATGTTCCTCGTGTTTCTTATGCCAAAGATCTAACTGTGAGCTAAGGGTGCTTCGTCGAAAAAGGCCACATATACTGCCTGTCACTTGCAGATGGGAATGACATAAACAGAGATACCTATGCAAAGCCCACGGTTTAATATTGCAAACGTTGATTTGGCAAGAACCGAAAAGATGCAATATATTACAGGACATATTCTGGCGATGTAAAAGACACACTTGGTCTAGAAACTAGTTGTAACGTAGAGAATAAGCTGCGGAAGAAAGACCAATCGTTCTGTTTGCATCACGATTAATATTCACGAAGTCACGGCTGAACTCACCAAGTATATATACCGGTTTGATATTTACATTTCTTTATCGCAATTAGTAAAAAACCGGATATTTTTTATCGAAATATACTCATAACACAGTGTCGCGATTTTAATCACATAATAGTGCTGAATAAAATAAACTGTGATACATGTAATGTTTCGATACTATTCAATTTTTGTGTTTCACATTCCCTTTCGCACATGATAGCCTTTCACAGAAAAAAAGGTGTTTAAACTGCCCTCCATGTATCTTCAGGTAATAAGAGTCTTGCAGTGTTAAAAAGCAATGGAGTAACAGGAGAATTTTCCCCAGAGAAATATGATCCATGACTAATGGAAACGTAGGAGGTAGTTTAGTTTTGAATTCGTCGCCACGGATAACTGAGAGAAAGGAATTTTCAAATTTTATCAAAACGTGTTAGCAGAGAAAAACCCATATTTTCTCGCAGCACAAGTTATCCATTATATGAAAAAAACGTACGAGGTACAATATTATTGTTTATAAAAATTATTTTTTAAATAAATGTCAGCACGCAATTTAGTAAGACAAAAAATAATGAATCGATGAAATGTTCATTTTTTATGAAGTGGATTTGAAAAGAATAAGAAACGCCTGATCGGTAAATGGAAGAGTAGATTTTGTATCCAGATAAGTTGTCTCTTCTGGTTTTTTTCTAAAAACTGAATGCGCTATTTTATGCAAATTAGTATGGGTAGGTTTTATGCCTATTAGTATAGTTGTGAAGACAGCTCTTACGAGTTCTAGAATTATGGTTCTATTGTAAAGCAATTCAGCCACGAATGACATGCATTACACCCAGCTTCTTCATAACTTCCACCATTCTCCACGGCGCACAAAATCTAGTTTCTTCCATCTCTTCCGCTGTTACTCAAAATTCTTCCCTCAAGTTGACTATGTTCAAAGTTCTATTGCTCTCCATTACGACCCTCTCATTATTTCCCTCGTATATCAAACTTCCCTCCAATAACCTCTGCTTCTCTTCCCCACATTGATTTTTAAAAAGTTATCTAAATTCCTCAATCTTGTCTTTTTAGATCGTCCTAGCCCTTGGCGTAGCAGCCGTTGTGGGATCTGGCGTCCCAGCCGCCAAGTACCCCGCCGGAGTCAGCCCACACGCCTGCCCCAACTACCCATACTGCGACAACGTGGCCCTAGCCGTCGGACACCATGGTGCCGTGGCTCCTTACGCTGCACATGCATACGCCGCCTACGGAAACCACGGCGGAGCCCTCTACCCCGCCGGAGTTGACCCGCACACCTGCCCCAACTACCCCTACTGTGACAACGTAGCCCTCGCAGTTCACGGTGGTCACGGATGGGCCGGTCACGGATGGGCCGGTCACGGTTGGGCCGGCTGGGCTGGACACGCTCCCGCATGGGCACACTGGGGCGTCCACGGAGTCTACGGTGCTGGTGCCGGCGCCAAGTACCCCGCCGGTGTCGACCCACACTCCTGCCCCAACTACCCGTACTGCCACTAGGAGGAGACGCGACTGACGAGGGCGGAGGTGCGGCATCCCCTGCCGCGCTTCCTTAAAGCGCCTGAACCCACCTCGGCCTCAGGATTCCCTTAGATCAACCCCTAAGGGTTTCCCGGGTCGAACGACACGCATCCCTTGGAAGAGGACCATGATCTAACTGGACCATCTCTAACCATCTCGACGTGCTCGATTTCCTGCGCGTGAAGATGTACCTTTACCGTCACTCTTTCCTGGACCGGAGAACCGTGCTCACAAACTTGCTCAATACTTTGGAAACGCTAAGTTCTGTAAATATCTGTAAGCCTCACAGGGTGTCAGCAGAGGAATAAATGCAACTTTTTCTAAACGGTTTCTTCTATTTTCTATCACACTTATTTTTAAGTTAATTTTCAGTGATCGCAATTAAGTGTCGATAAAAAATGTTGATAATGAAATCTACTGTGCTTGAAGTTCTCTATATAGATTATCCTTAAATTAAATTGTTTCTGTGAACTTCAAAGACTTATATATTTTTTCTTTACTCCAAATAAATCATGCCTATAATTAACAGAGAAAATCTACCTCTTTAATCTGCTTTTAATGGAAATATAAACGCTTCTCCGCAGTGACAGGCACCAAATCCTCCATTTTGCTGGCAGTTTTATCTCGTCTCACTTTTTTACACTCCATAGCTCATCCAAACAAGTCTACTCGCTGGTTCATCCGTTTTACCATCATTATTTATCCATCACTACCTTCAGAAAGAGCGAGACAATTTTGCATGGCTCACTAATTGAAGTTCTCTGAAATGAACATTACTGCGCAGGAGGTATTCATCCCGATGTGAGAACATAAATGTTCCAAATCAGATTTTTAGCTAGGTTTGTCGATAGGTAGAGAAGACAAATAGTTGCTTGGTTCTCTAATGCTTGTATTGTTTTCTGTCACGTAGTACTAAATGCAGGTCTTTAATGCTTCCCTCATATTTCTTGTATCTCTTGAAATTAACGCCTATGCAAAGACTTTTAATACAAACAGTCTCTCTATCATTCGTAGGATACCCCTAGTTTTGTACGTTTACGAAATGCCACCCCCTGAAAAATAACTCACCCCCTGCCACACCCACTTGGGGTGGCTATAGGAGCATTATGTTGATAGATAATGGTCCCTAGTGCATTGACTCAAGTAATATCACTTATTTCCGCCAGCTGAATGTCGTCCTTCTTCAGCTCTTATCAACGGAATCATAAAAGACAATCAATCATTCTCATCATTTGGAGCTTTTCCTATTTTTGCATAGCTATTGAAAACCTCGCCTATTTTTTCACTGAGAAATAACAATTTAGGGTGTTTTGATAACTGAAATATAAATAATTACACATTAAATTTTATACTACTTCTCAGAAACCCTGATGCATGCTGATATATGTTTATTATTTTCGTAATTACTTAAGATAATCTCCTTACAAACAAAAATGTCCCATTTTGAATGAATAGGGTAAACTTTGTTTTTCCACAATGAATGTAATGACTTACGACCATGGTTTCGACGAATTACGTCATCATCAGGATTTAATGCGGATGGATGGAATGATTAAATACCGATTTAAACGAAGTTTACCTTGTTCATTCAAAATGTTTAGCAAATTCCACAAACTATCGCTAGAACCATCAAAAAATGTCCCACTCTGATAAATGGTACGAATATTTGGGTAGTTCTTATTCGCAAGCAATAAATGCGAATTACTTCAGACACTTCACTTTAATTTGTTTCTTTTGATCGGATGGCATAATTTACTAAAGACTATTTCATTCGGATATCTGAAATATGCGCCACATCGCGCTAAAAATTTATAAATGTCGGCTTTATTCACTGTCTCTCAGCCTTTTCTGGTGATTATGGAGCACATATCACTCAAAGTGATTTTATATTTTTGCCATTGACTCATTAGTCATTTTCTATTTCAATCTTATACTGCCCCTTTACTGAGAGCAAACCACTCAAGTCGCGGGGTATGCCCTCTCGCGCCATCGCTGGAATCCACTCACAATAAGTCCCTTACCGCATGTCACGTTTTGCACTTCGGCACTTATTTAAAATGATTGTCTCATTTTTTTGTGAGGGAGGTTATAAAGAGTATTCATTTTACATACTAAAATATTTCCATATATTTTGTGAAAAAAAAACTCATTCATTAAGCTCTTGGTATAAATTTGTGCCATCGGCATTAAATCAAAAGTATAATTTCGTCATTTTTTCTTCAAGTGCAAATTATTTAGCATATTTAGCAGAGGGAAAGCTATTGTTCAAATAAATGGACATTCCTCAGAACTAGCCGTTATTACAACGAAGAAAAAATACTGAGCTCTGAAGGCTATTTTGTACAACCCATATGAAAGGTCACGAGATATGAACCACCTCCAGGAGGATACGGTATTTGACGGATATATAATTCACCTGCCAAAGTGGCTTCTATAGTAACTGTTCAGATGCATAAACTGAAATTTTGCCTTGAATAATGATACACATACACTTCACTAAAATTAATATATGTGCTCGCGCCACCCTGATTCATATATGACTGGGTACTTTGATTAATAATACCCTTGATTCCTCTCGACACACGTCTCTAGTACAATTTTAAAATTGATGTCTTGCACATCGTTATACGGAAAGAAATTTATCCAAGTCTATTATTTTGAGTTTTTAACAGGAAAGAATAACTCCGACAGAATGTTTCCCAAGAAGAATATATTCAGGAAATGAATATATTCTTCATTATCATTATATATGTATCATCATTACATTCAGCATTTCATCAAATTCAAATTAAGTCTTAGTCTGAATGCCACTAATCATCTCGTAGTATTTACTGAAACGGAGCTAGATGACGTTATTACTAATTAATGGAATGGGAAATGAGGCTTCATTCAATCCCTATCGAAGAACAATATGAATGATAGAATGCGTTCAGCTACCTGTCGGGGACCAGAAAATTTCCGAGTTGTTTTCTCTGCACCATTTGGCTGCAAGAAAGACGAAGTCACTGTAGTACATTGGGTGCTTGAAGAATGGAGTCTCAGTGAGGTAGTTCAGGCAATTTGCTTCGATGTGGCAGCAGCGACCTCGAGGATCCTGGATGCCGCTTGAGGTAGAGCAGTAGCAATGATTGATCATCCCACTTTTACCTTAGACGCATATATGACATCAATGCACTCGGTGATTTCGACAAAAAATTTAGAAACCCTTCAGTCTTAAGTGTTGCTCTCCTCAAACGGTCTCCAGACGCAATTCTTCAAGTAAAAAAGAAATAAGTAACCCATGGTCAGGCCCTTTTGGATTTCTGCGAAAGAGCAACAGGACGCTATGGGGATATGATACGATAAGAACTGTGACTTGAGATCCAGAAGAATTACCCATGGTCCTCGCCCAACATCTTCTGGTTGTATTATTACGCGTTTCCGCTGCTTGAATCCAAGCATCGAGGATGCATATATTACCAGAAAATAATACTACATCTTAAAGTAGTTCGAGCGAGATAGTTTTCTAATCATAATAGTCGACATATACGCAATAATTTTCACCAACTGTGAGACACACGAATTAAATACTGCATAATTAATGGAACAATAAAATAGTTTTACATGATAAGACATGACATTAAATGAAATTGTAAGTAATCAAATGAAAATTTCTAAATAAGTCGTTAACTTGACTTTTTTTCACGCGGTACGTTCGAAACTCCATGAAAACGGAAGGTTTATCGCGTTCCCGAAGAATTTACTGCGGTGACAATATGATTAATTCTCGAATTAGTTGAGAAGACACACAACCTACACACTGTTGATTTTTTGACGAGATCTAAGTGTAGGAAATGCCTCATTTTTAATATGAGGTCTTTATGGAGTACATACACGTACCATTTCCCATAATAAATGGCTGGTATTTTTTGGCAAATATCTCGGAAAGTCATGTAGTAAGGGGTTGAATTTTTATGCCAATGGAAGTGTGATATATTTTTCTTTAAAATGAGACCAAATTCATTGATTTCTAGGTAAAATGATAATTCGCTAAAACTACCTTAGGGAGTTTGGTCATCGACAGCCGAAAAAGCTGTAATATATGATTTGTGGATTAGGTTGGATATTTGGGGAGGCGACCGACAGCTGAGGTCATTTGAGCCATAGAGGACAGGTAAGGGAGGGTAGAAACCCAGCGTCGGTGGATAGAATTCTGCGTCAGCATTTGGAAAGGCTCCAAGGGGACCAGAATTTAATGACTCATCCGACAGACTGATTACTGCAGTTCCCTCCACAGTGCCCTACTTGAAGTGCCCTCCACAAACACTCAACTGGGAATCGGGTTTCCTCTCAAGGACATCCTCTTCAGCAGGGATTTGAACCCTGGCCGTCCGTATGTAAAGACAGTACTCTCACCACCACACCAACCCGAACCCCTTGTTTCTTGCCCATATTTTAAGTAAGCTTACGAGGAGGCTAATATTACGGCATAAAAAAATTTTGGCCTTCAGGACGAGACTTCATAAAAGGTCCTTTTTATACAAAACCACAAATACAGATGTAGTACCTTGTCCGAAACTGATAAAACCTTGAATGGTTAGCGGCATTTCCACCACCAGCCCTACAAATACGATATTTTGAGAGGAATAAACCGAAAGTAAAAAGAAATGGGAAAGAAGCTCTGGAATTTTGAACCCCACGTAAAATTCATTAATTATTTAAAACTAACTCCGACGAGCTGTCTTAATGTTTGCTCATGCTTCTAAAATATTGGAGATACTTACCTTTGAAAGAAGATAAAAGTATTCATTTCTTGTTGGTGTTCATATATTTCCAAAATATTTAATACTTGAATGACGATTTTCCCATAGGAGCCATTAAAGGATAAAAGTAACCGGGCATGAAGAGGGGTCGAAGGTCGTAAACCAGCTGTAATTTGTAAATAAATCTGCTTTAAGTAAATAAAATGGTAGAATGATGAAGTACTTTCAAGAATCAAGTACAAAAAATGTTAATTTTTCAGTTGACTTAAAAGTCGTGTCTAGCTACCAATGAAGGTTTCTATACGGCTACAGAAGAATTACTCCGAAAGCGATTCGCCGGGAAAGCACCCAATCCTTCACAATTTTAGCGTAGCTTAATGGCATTGAAACAGTTAAAATTAACCCGCAAAAAGTGGTTTACGCCTCAATCTTATTACGCATAGAACACGTTGAGAATTCGCCAAGTGCAACGCTATAAGCGGCAGTGGACTCGAATATATTTTGATTCGAGCGTTGGCGCGTGAGGGCGCGCCCTGCGTCTTGGGTGGCTTGCGCCCACTATCTTGGTCGCATTTCAGGGACCTTGTGGCAGAAATTGAAAATATTCCAGATGAAATATAGAAATTGGTAATAACAAAAAAGCAGATTGAAATTCAAATTGCCTCAAAATCGCCAGAAACCAGAGAAAAACAGCGAATGATGGCGAAATTTCAAAACGTAGATGGCTGTGCAGCACGTCGTTTCCTCGCCTAATTTCATTAATATTAGGGCTGTTCATTGAATAACCAAACAGAACTGCAATTAAGGTAAATTCCATTTATCAAAGGTAAGTAATGTCCTAATAGTATGTGCTGAAGAGTCAATAAAATAAGTACGATAGAGTGAGGTAGAGGTGTGTCGTTCATGAATGAATCGTTCAGAATGAACGATTCAATGGCATGAACCGAATGAATTGAATCTACGCTTTCCACTCGAATCGTTCAAAATGAACGATTTGATGGAAGAGTCAAATCCGCCGAATCCAAATCGTTCATTATGAACGATTTGTGTGGAAGATTCTGCTAGCAAATCTCCGAATCCGCCAAATCCAAATCGTTCAATAAGAACCCTGTAAATACCCTTGAAACACCTTGTCAAATGTCTTGTGTTTCCGAATTGGAGCATCACACTTCACCTTTTTGTTTGTTATTTCGCACACTAATATTTGAAATGCAGTAAGTCGACAGATTCACATGGATTCGAGATTCACTTGGATTTGAGATTCAGTTGGATTCGAGATTCACACGGATTCGAGATTCACACGGATTCGAGATTCACATGGATTCGAGATTCACATGGATTCGAGATTCACTCGTGGATTTGGTTCATTCGGTTCAATATGAACGATTTAAAGAACCGAATCATTGCCACGAATCAAATCCCATGAACCGAATCCACAAAATGAACCGAAATTCCCACCTCTAGAGTGAGGAATTGCCAAACTCAACAGCATATCCTTTCCACGCACAACTGCATTTACGCTGCATGAATAATACGCACTCTGAATCAAGAAACACTAACGTGCTTAGACCCGTGAGAATCACAAAGGCCTTTAACCTGAAACTAAGTCTTAAACTTTCTGCTTTCCTTCATGCAATGCAGTATTTCCAGTTCTAAAGATTTTCCTTTAACTCATTGACATTAAACTCTCCTTACTAACTGTTTCATAACTCCTTCATTTATGGTTCTTTGCTTAACTTCGTCGTAAATTATTGTCACTAAATAATTATCATCAAACTCGTCAAAGATCAATCAAATGTAGGATCACTCTCCTTCTATGCCTGCTTGCGTGACGAGACCGATCGTAGATTTATTCAATCATTGGAAACATGTATGTTAAGTTTCTTAATCATTTCGACACTACGCCATCTATTTTTGTTGACTCATTTACTGATATTTTCCACAAATGCCCATCATTTTCCTACAAAAATAACTGTCCTCGGTGTACTCCTCTCCACTCCTGCTTTCCTGCTCATGTCGTTACATCTTGATCATGATCGCAGTCCAACCTCTGCTCATGCTATTTGCTCATGTACGGTGATGTGGAACCTTTAAAAATTGTCCTCTTCATTCACGCATTTTCCTATAATTTTCCAAAATTTAATCCAAGTCACCTTCACTAGGTTATAGCAGATGGAAACAAATAAAAAATTATTAAATATTGGGTTGACGATTAAAATGTATCAATGCTATCTATTAAGGTAGTCCGAGCGAGATAGCTCCCTAATCATAATAGACCCATATTCGAATTATAAGTTTTAATTTCACCAGCTGCAGGGCGCATAAATTAAATATTGCATTATTAATGGTGCAATAAAATAGTTTTATATGACAGAAATTGTAAGTAATTAAATAAAAATATCTAAATAAATCATTAACTTGATTCATTTTTTTTTCGCGCGGTGCATTATAAACTTCTTCAAAACGGAAGGTTTTTTGTGATACCCAAGAACCTATTGCGGTGAAAGTATGATTAATTTTCAAAAATAGTTGAAAAAACATACAAACTACACGATGTTAGTTTTTTTACGACATCTAAGTGTTAGAAATACTTCATGTTGTAAATGTCTCTCTGGAGTGCATACACGTACCATTTCCCAATAAAGGGGCTAGTATTTTTTGGCAAATATCTCCAAAAGTAATGGGGTCAGGGGTTGAATTTTTTGTGTCATTAGAAGGGTGAGATATTTTTCTTTAAAATGAGACGAAATTTATTGATTTCTAAGTAAAATAATATTTCGCTCAGACTACCTTAAAGTCTTGATAAGTTTTCTTTTTGATGCATTGAAACCTGTCTTCAGCGACCACCGACGGCTCCGCTGAAAAATGGTCGTTAATAGGGGTGGTTGTTCGACAGGGATTTAATTTATAGGAGTATTAAACGAACTAATGGGCGGCTGATTTGAAAATTATGGAAAAGCTCTTAAAGCGACGATTTTGTTGAAACCTACCCAGACGGCGTTCATATCCCCATAATTTTGTTATTCCGGGGAAATTTCAGTGCATATTAATTTGATATGCACGTAGAGTGAATCCTGAATTAATCGACAACCGACGGTTCCGCTGAAATGGTCTTTATTAGGGGTGGTCGCTTGATAGGAGTGGTCATTAATTGGGGTTAAACTGAATAACCTTTAATTAGCACTGACCAGGTCGGCTAGTCATCAAAACCCTTAACTATTTTTCACTTTAAAATATTTCTAACATCAACTTTGATATTACTAAAAAGTCATTTTGTACTCCTAAATATAATTTCACACTTTCTAATACGTAAGGAGCCTAATTGAAACGCGGGAAGAATTTCGGTAAACAAAATCAAACTAGGTCCTCGAATTTGGAAGTGTTGAGGATTCATTGATGGTGCCATTCTGGTCGACTAAATTGTAAACTGTGTACGAATGAGGACTGCGTGAGAATGAAACCATTTATAAAAACATGATCATTTATGGTGCTGCACCTGCTCTAAATATGATAGAATAGTATGGTCAAATAAATTAACCTCTTCGGAAATTCATCAACAACTTTCGAGTACAATATAAATTAAATATGTTCATTTCTAAAATGTTCATCTCTAGGCTAACTGTTAAGGGCAATAAAGCTATTGTTCTGAACTTTGCTACGGCGATTCTCACCCAAATTCATTTTGGTTGTCCTCCGAGTAATATTCCTCAACGTACAGGAATGAAACAGTGTAACCATTTGTGATGAAAATCCATATTTTATTCTAAAAGGGTAGAAAATATTTAGTCTAGTGAATATTTACGCAATTTATTACAAATTAACAGTAAAACGATCTTGCGAGAAGGCTCCATTTTCATTTAAGAATAGGAATAACCACCGTGAATGTCAGCGGCGGTCTATTGCTGCTGAATAACCTTTAATTAGCACTGACCAGGTCGGCTAATCATCAAAATCCTTAACTATTTTTGACTTTAAAATATTTCTTTTATTTTGCCTGTCCTATTGAGACATATAGCGATATTTGCTATGTACGGTCAGTCACAGAGTGACTGTAAAAAAAACTGCCTTTCTCGGCTATTTAGTGCTTAGCCACCAAAAATAGGATTGACCTTCTGGCTTGTGGCTTCAATTTCAGTCCGAAACGGCTGCAACTGAACATAATTATTTCAATAGAGCTGCGAAAAAACCTTAAGGGCAGAAAAATGTCGGGTGAAATTAAGATAAAATTTTAAATCTGAATCGGGTCAGTACGATTCGGTACAGCTTTCCGTTTTTTACTCACTGAGAACCAGATGAGTTGTGTTTTTCTGGTTATATTTCCATAGCTCTGGGTATTGATTGAAAATTTCCATCCTGGTTTTTATGACGTGGAAATACCACCTGTCAACCTTCCGAAGACGTTTGGTGGCAAGATTCTTTATTCCCCTCGCAGTTAATTGAGACGAAGGATTCAGGAAGAATTGGGTGGACTTGTCACCGCAATTAGTTCACTTCTTCCTGTCTTGCGTCACGCCTCCAATACGGCTTCGGCCGCTCTTACCTCGTTTGACGCGATGTCCTCTCGAAGGACGCCGTCAAGCCGAAGGCCTCGTGTTAGCATGCCTTCGATTTCCATTTCACCCGACACCTCTTCATCCATTAACATCCTCCAGTCTCTCTTCTCAGCTTCAGGAAAGCTTCATCTTGACACACATTTCATCCTTCTGCTCTCATTTCTTCGATAACTGAAAGGTTTTTAAAAATAGCGTCCATTTAGCGACTTTTGAAACACTGAAAAGTTGTATTGAAATTAATGATTCATAGAAAATATTACCACTTCACTACTTCGTGGTTATTTTTAGCATTTAGTCCATAATTTTAGGTTTTTATATCGTCTTTTGGAGGATAATTTCTATTAAATTACGTGATATTATCTTTTTTAAGCTAAAGCAAATGATGTTAACTTATAACTGAATCTGAAGATGACATTGAACTTCGAAACTCGGGTCGTTTCAAATAAAAGCATGTGGAAAAACAAAGTTATGAGGAATCATCATTATTTTAAATAATTCCACAAAATGACACTAAAAACCACCAATTACTAAAGCAAATGATAAATAAATTAAGCAGAAATATTTAAACTCAAACACTCATCACTAGGTAAATTATCCACACCTACGAAGCCATATCTACCAGTAGTATTAATTGACCAGCATATTCTCATTGAACTCACGCGTCAAGAGAGGCTGATTTTCCTCCTAGTAATAAGTATATATTATTTGGACCAAAAGTTTTCTTAAATAGTATGTTTTCTGATTTTATGGCCAAAAATACCTATGACTTGAAGCAGGATGGAATTGTTTTTCCTGTAACTAATAGGCCCATTGCCAAGCACCTACTTTGCTTCGAAGCAGTATCTTACCAACGTCTACGGAGCCATGTTTATTTGCTGAGTCAATCTCTAATTCCTATATTCGGCGTAAATACACCTACGAAATCAAGCGAGATTTATGCGTATTTCTTTTCGAGAAAAATCACAAGTGTACTTTCAGAAAACCACCCTAGTACCAACAAACACCTCTGGACACGTTGAAAGACCCAGCGTTAGTCCTGAAGATGAACGGTGGTGCTTGTAGGAAAACATATTGCGTCACTATTTCTACGCAAAACTAGGTCATCATATTTCATCACGCGGGATTATATACATCTACATGCTACCCTGCGAGCCGCCGCATAGGCTTGCGGCAGGGAATGTTAGGACACCACTCGTGTAAAGAAGTAAGGGATTTAAGATTTTGGGAGTAGAAATGGTGACGTGGAGTGTGATTAGTGGAGCTCAGTTTTTATTGCGGTCGCTTATTGAGCGCGGAAAGCAGGAGTTTTTGTACATATCTGTTCGGCAGTGTATCTCACTCATTTTATCACTTCTGTCAGACCTAGAGACGTAGTGAGAAATCATGATAATATTCTCTGTGTCACTCTGAAAAATATCAGTTCTGAATTTCTCAGGCAGCTTAAGCCTAGCGTGTAGCCTCCGAGTCTCTAGGGGCTCCCACCTTAATCCCTCTAAAAGTTGTGAAGCACTACATGTTCGCTCGTAGCAGTTTTTAACGAAGCATGCAAGCTTTTCTTTGTATCGCAATATCGCGTTATGCATCGCAAGAAAAAAATAAATGGAGAAGGGACTGTATAAGTAATGCAATGACTGCATAAATCGAACCAAACTTTAAAGAATACTTAAACAGTGTTAAAAGTAAGGTGGAACTGGAAGACATTCTCGTAGGTACTCAAAAGCTTTACATAACCAGTAGAGAGCGGTGATAATGAACGCCGGAAGTAGGCTGAGGCCTCGGAAACATAAAAATCACCACCCGCTCCATCACCCGGTAGAGCTCATAATTAGCAGTTAAAGTCCACGCCAGTCTATGAAGGCTACATCCAGTCAACTCTCCTACTTCAAGTACAACTAAAAAAAGATTATAATAAATTTATTCATCAATCGAATCAACCTTACATGCTCACCTTAATATTTAAAATAAAAAACGGATAAATTAGGAATCCCTTTTAGGCATTGCCTGTACTTTGGATACCTCAACAACAATTTACATTTAGAATAATTGGAAAATGAATAAACTGAGACCAGAGACGTAACAGTAATATATACATGAAAAAGATAACACTTTTATGTTTAATCTCAACATGTCTTGAATACAGTTCACAGTGAAAGTTAACTAAACTATTGACAAAAAAACACATCTAGATTTTCGACACCAAATAAACATCTTCTTACTCAGCTCAAAAATGATATAAAACTAATTGTATCACTTATGTCATATGGCAATCTGAGAAATAATTTGGGCCCTATACAGATAAATGAGCGTTTTACCCTCATATGGATTCTCTGCGCCTTAGCGGCGCTCGTGCTTTTAAAATGATTTTAAAATTTTCCATTCCCATGGATCTTTCTGAAACTTTCAGTAGTCTATTTTTTCTGCTTTCTTAGGCTACAAATATATTTTTGTATGTATAATGCGCATGGTTTCCATTTTATTGGACTCTAATGAAAAAAGTAACGTCGTTGGATCTACGGCGCCGCTGCGGCGCCGAGAGTTCCCTCGTCGCAATGTCGGGGACTGCACTCTCAATACTAATTTAAAAGTTATTATGTTTCGTATGAAATTGTATCTTTTATTTATAATCATAATATTTAAATGTTGAAACTTTATACACAAAATTAAATTGCTTAACGAAGGGAAAATATTACTGTCAATTTTGCTTCGTCTTTTATCTAATAATCATAATTTTTGCCTTTTTATAATTTTCATTGACATAACTTCATCAATTTGCAAGAATAAATCTTAGAAACTCATGGCAAAAAACAGAGAAACGGAGAAAAACTTGCCACGTAATGTTTCTGAATGAATCATAAAATTACCTCCAAAATATCATAGTAAGCATGAGTCATTGCATTAAGTCAAGGGCAGGCACGGGCACCTGCTTATACAAATTACCGCTCACAAGATTTACCTACTCATTGGCTCCTCACTTATGTGATTAAGATGCTGATAAGATACGTGCGGATGGTAGAAGATATGCAATCAAAAAATACAGCTTGAATTTTTTTTTCAAACCTTAAAATGAGTTCCGATTATATATATATATATAATTATTTGTAAAAAAATATAACATTTTTCTAGCTCATTATATTTTTAAGCCAATTTACATTGATTAGTTTGTTTATTATTCAATAGCGTCACTAAGCAAAATCTATTAGAAGTAAAGAAAGGACAATTTTGGTTTGATCCATTGATAAAGTAAGGTATAACATTCACATTTTAGCAGGTTCTTCGCATAATACCCAATAAATTCGTAAAATCAACATGTCAATTCACGTCTAAGACATGGAAATGTAATGCTATCAATTTACATCTCAACTCCTTCCATTGTAACATGACTCGAGTTCAAAGGCAATATGGAAAACGTAAGTAAAACTTAGTTTTGATGGCTTTGTACCCAAACAAAGGAGGATCTCTGATTTCTGAGGCTGGTAAACTGTAATCTGAATAATTTTTGGTGAAACTTCGTTTAAAACCTTCATAGAGAAATAAAAAATGAATAACGTAATATGCCTATAATTAAGAAAACTTAAGCTCTACAGCCTCGTAATGTAAATAAAATTAGGTTAAAATTTCTCCAATGGCCGTAATTATTAGGACCTTTCGTGAAAAGAAAGAAAAATTAAATTTACTGAATTGGTTTAATGGAAACGTCAGTGACCAACCAAAAAACCCCCTGCGGTGGTTTACGGGAATTTCTCGCCAGTTGCCACTCACAGACACGCAAACTCAACCCAAAACGGGAACCTTTACAGGGCTAAAGAGACCCAGTCGAGGATTCCTGGGTTATAACCACAAACATACTGTGAATGTTTACGGGAATATAAATTCCACGCCAGCGCCAAACACAGATCAATCACACTCACAAGCACTCAGGGAAATCACTCACTCACACATACAAATTGGCCGACCTGTGAGAGTCAGACTCGAGATGAGCTTGGTCCATGAAGACAAGGCAGGAAAAGGGGAGGGCTTCTGAATTAAGGTAGTTCGAGCGAGATTGTTCCCTAGTCATAACAGAGACCATATTCGAATTATACGTCTTAATTTCACCAGTTGTAGGACACATCAATTTAATTTTGCATTACTAATGGTGCAATAACATAACTTTATGACAGAAATTGGAAGTAATTAAATGAAAATATCTATATAATTATTTAACTTGACTCATTTTTGCCGTGCGGTGTGTTTAAAACTCCTCCAAAACGGAAGGTTTTTTGTGATACCCAGGAACCTACTGCGGTGACAATATGATTAATTTTCAAAAAAAGTTAAGCAAACATACAAACTACACTACACAAGTGTTAGAAATTCCTCATTTTGTAAATACTGTCTCTCTGGAATGCATATACGTACCATTTCCCATGTAAAATGGCTGGTATTTTTTGGCAAATATCACCGAAAGTTATGTGGTAAGGAGTTGAATTTTTGGTATCATTAGAAGGGTGAGATATTTTTCTTTAAAATGAGACCAAATTCATTAATTTCTAAGTAAAATGATATTTCGTTCAAACTACCTTAATCGTTCTAGATCCTGCATATTTATTTACGCTTATCTTTTAGTTGGAGAATATAATGTAAAATTAAGAACCTCATTGCAGAAATAGTTTTTCATGAACATTACCACCTACCTAGTAGAACCATAAGGATCATTTTGTCCCCAGTCTATCTCACCCTTGATTTATTCCAGTTTCGTTATTATAGAATGAAGATTTATTGCGTTTTGTTATAATAAAACCGTTTGGCAACTGAATGTTAGTACTAACGGGCAAACCACCGAACGAAGAACGGACGGACCCAGACATGGAAATTCGGGCATGAGGCAAAAGTCCAGGATCCAAGTAAACCTTTCCCCACATCCTACATGCTGAAATTTCGAACAATATTACGTTGATATGAACAATTTTTCGTGCAACGTAATGAAAAATATTAAATAAAAAATTTAATTGAAAGAGTAGGCACATTACTTTAATGAAAAACGTCAAATTTCCTTAAGAAAACAAATTATTTCTTAGGGGCCAAATTACCCCAGTCTGTACTAATAGGTATACCGCATAGTCCGGTTCTTCTGGTGTTAAATAAATCTGAAGAAAATCATAGAAGTATTTTCTTCATTACTAATATCCAGACAACTTTCATTCATCATTTTTGACAATATCACCACTATCACATAACAGTTAATGGTGAAAAGTAGGTCATGAAAAATAAAGACCATTACCATTTCAAACTAAAAAAAAACTATTCCACCGCTGGCAGATAATATGTTACGTATTATAATTTCACTTTTAATGCATTCATTTTAGAGCTACGGAATATGAATTAATGAATAGAGAGACGAAATAAATTGGTCAAGCAATCTTTCCAAATTTGGCATGACTTCAAAAATGATTTTCTGCCGACCTATAAAATACCTTTTCCAGGTCACCAGTCATATCTAAGAACAAAGACACATGACTTGATGTTCATAACGGTTATATTCAACTCTGACGGGAAAAACCTATTAGGCAACATAAATTCTTGCTCGCTCAGCCGTAGCATACAGCAGAAGACAACGGACATAACGTAATACACACCATTTGGCACCCGATATATGTATTAATTAAATGAAAGTGATAAATTCATAAGTAGAGAGAATATCATGCTCCGTTCATTCTTCCAGCTCTTGGCCAAGACTGGAAGGAGGCAACTTCCAAGGATCAGTTGGGGGTTTACAAAGCGTTTCTTTCAGAAATGAAATGGAAAATTCGTGCATTAAATTGCCTTTAATTCTGGACCACACGGACGGTCAGGGTTCAAATCCCTGCAGAGGAGGATGTTTTTCAGAGGGAACCCGATCTCTACTTGGGTGTCTTGTGGAGGGCACTTCAAGTACAGTACTCCGTCTGTCGCGTTGAACCGTGGTCCCCTTGGCGCCTATCGTTAAGAGGAGGCTGATGCCGACGCCGGTTTTCTATCCACCCTTCCTCCCTTACCTATGCCCTATGCTGTTGGTCGCCTCCCCAAATATCCATTCCAATCCAATCCATTGCTTAACAGAAGAAAAATATCGACATGTTATTCTAAATTCCTTGTTTTAGTTCCACTGGAGCCAGCTTTCTCACCATTTAATTAAGGTATAATCAGTTTCCGTCAATTTATTCCGCCTAAGGATATTTTTACGTGATAATAAAAATTAGTGTGTCAGTGTATTGATTTATAACTAAGAAAATTTGTCTGAGGATGAGGAAATCTAACACTGGTATTTAAGAAGGATTACTTGAAATTTCGGGACCTTAATGAATCTCTCCCTCTTATTTAACCAAAAACTTGAGCAAGTTAGCATTATCATGGATCAGGATGTGTATGTTTATGTCCACTGATAAGTTTTGCATCATCAAGTCAGCAAAGATATGTGTATATGACACGTGAATTCACAATCAGCGGTCATAAATCTGGAGGTAGGTTTTCAACAGCCCACATCTCCATTCTACTTTCTGGTGAATGTTTCATTCATGCATAGTTACAATATTTACCATCCTTAATAATGATCAACGTGTATTTCAAACTTGGTCTTCGACGGTGATTCTTTCATTTTGTTCATCCTTCCACGTCAATTCGAACAATGATTTTCCCTCGACCTCTCATTTCGACCAAATTTGTAGAACGTAATCCGTTTTACCACATAGCTGATCATGCCGGTTGCTTTGAAAAATATGCATCCTTTGCCGAGCTAGCGGAGCACGAAAAATTGTACATGAAACGCTTATGTCAGAGCAGAAATGCTCCTTTGACCGAGAAATCCACGGCACAAGGATATACTGTGATGTCATTAATTCAAGATTTCGCATTTTTCTGCAACAATAAGATTAAATTGAAGGCAATATACGCATTTTTATCAAAATTCGCACCCCTTAGATTGTTCTCGTTTTTATTTTGTAGCAAACTTAGCGATGCAACATTTTAAAAATTGCGATAGTATTTTTTGTTAAAAGGGAGAAATTAATTTTTTTGTGTCAGCATGTTCCCCTTTTATGTCTAAGATTTGCGACAGCCTGGGTTGGGAGGACGATATTTTAACATCAGCGAGCGATAATGTTCAGAACAGTAGTTAATAGTTCATTATGAGGTTATCATGTCCAAGAACGAGCCCAATAATTTTGTAATATACCTCGAAACTTGTTTTTCCAACAGGTTTCTTTAGCAACTCCTCACATTACCTCTGCATTGTCTATTCTTTCCGTATATTACATCTACGGCAACAGTGGAAGTGACCATACTTGTTCATACAATTTCCCTGTTCTGCTACTTCTATAATTTAAGTTTCAATGCCATTCATCTACAAAGCTTTTGGTGGCTGGAATAATATTTTAAGCAATAAAATATTCTATTTGATGACTACTTGAAAAATATTGAGAGGCTGTGATACAGAGCGTCATAAAATTCAAGAATTAATGTCAAGAACGCAGCATTCATTTCGAGTCAAGCACATAAAGAGTTCCATCCGGTATAGATCCCCTTCGTTAGTTCAAAATACGGAAAAAGCAATGGGTTGGGCTGTGAGAGCATAAAGATGTCCAACTCAAAGGAAAAAGAGACCGAGAGAAGGAAGGTGGAAAACAAATTTCAACCGAGTCGTCCTAGCAAATAATTCCCAAGACACCAATAACGCTTTGTAATGGATACAGGAGAATGTGACCCCACCTGATTGAGATGTTCAGTCATAGAGTACAAGTTCATAAAAAGGATATATTATTGCCTATTCCTTTCACCAACTTCGGTGTTGGAGCGATTAACACTCGTGAGTGGGTTAAAATATTCCATGGGAGTGGTAGCGGCGTCCCTTCCCGGCCATCCTACCCGAAACGGGAGTGCCCAGGAGAAGCCGCCTGTATGGGAATATTAAGTAATTATTGCTACGTGGGAAAAACCCTCTATCTCCACAAGGATTCTGCATCTAAGTCACGGTGTATCAATAAGGTGCGGCCAAACTTTCAGGACGCATTCCTCACAGAAAAATTCTGGCATGGATATGGGTCCGAAAACGCTTTATTCCCATGCTAGAACTCATTTCTTACAATTCCTTGTAGTAAATGGATCATGGAAAACACGCAGCAATAGAATTTGCTATTGAACTTCACGAAACACTTTCATGTCACTAAGTCGCTTAAATAGTTGATGCTATATGTAAGTCATGCAGTGAGTTGCAGATCACAATTAACTTAGGTGAAATGGAACACGAAATACTGGCAGTGAAACTTAAAGTTGAAATTAACTAGACGTTACCAAGAGGGCATTTAAAACATATTATGTCACGAGGAGTTGCATGTGGTATGATCGTACGTTATGTTCCTCCTGTGTGCTTACTTATTACTAATAAACTTTGAAGAGTGGTATAAAATGAGATCTAAAATGAAAATAAACCGTTACCGGATCCAAATCCTTACAACCTATTTTCATCTTCCAAGTGTGAAGCAGGTGTCCTACAGGTTTGGTCATAACTTACTGTCACACCCCATTATATATTATTGGCATAAAAAATGAGGACCCCAGAAGTCAAGGGGTCTAAGTAATAAAATCGTTGTTTTGAGAAAACTTAAATCAAAGTTGAAAACGTTTGGTACAACCCACTCAGTAGTTAAGATGCATTACCCTAGATAGCATCATCTGTCAAGAAAATCACTTGGATCCCTTTACCGCCAAAAAGATTTATATTTTCACATCCCATTTCTGTACATAACTTATTTTTTTAAATGTCACTCAGACCCCGTGACTTCTGGGGTCCACATATAATAGATTGTGACATAAGGTACCGCCAAACTTTCAGGATACATTACTCACACGTAGAAGATATATTATATATTATCATCAATAATATATTATAGGGTGTGAGCCGTTGTAAGACCGGAAGGCGGTGGATGTTCGAATAGACAATGAGGAAAGGAGAAAATATCAAAAAGAAAATGGAACATAGATAGGGCGAAGAGTGAACTTTGTTTCGACTTAATGCCTCATTGTTTCGTTCTATTCCCATATTTATCATGAATGCTGCGTTGCAAGGAAGAAAATTTAGAACCGCCAGGTCGGCAATGTATCTATTTTACTTATTCGCTATTTAGGTTGTGATGCTGAGTTAAAATAATGCTTTGTAAATAACCTTGTATCTACCGTAATTTAAAATTTTCAAGCAATTCCAGCCTAGCGTTCATCGCCCGAGTTCGTATTGTTAAAAATTTAATTTACCAGTTTTTGAACTATTTTGTAGGTTACAAACGAAATGGAGACACGTCTTATCTATACGTTAGCGATTCCTCAACCATGTAGTTACATAAAATCAAAATGTTGTTGTAAACTTTTCTCATGGTTATATTTTCAGACGACCGATTTCACCGCAAAGGCGACTTCTTCATGTGTTCCCGAAGACCTGAAGATGTCACCTAAGTGATGAAATAGGTCGTGTGAAAGTAAAAAAAAATGTGAAAAATTTATTATGGTATTTTCATTGTATCACAATGGATTTTCACAAAGAGAAGCCTGGAAATATCGAATTTATCATGTAGTCACACTTGAAAAATGCCGCAAATCTGGTGACTTTGCTCTATAAACGTCATAGGCTAATGTATGGGAAAGATTACGTTATTGGACCTCATAGTAAAGAGAAAACGAGGAACGCACTTTTGTGACTTTCAGCCAAGTATGTCCATAAGCTGATTACATTCTCTGCTCCCTTTTACGAGTTGTAAATAAAGCTTGCATATTTTTTTGAATTTTAATTATTTCGGTTAAATCTTGCTGTGAAGTATCCTAAACACTCGGCCACGAAATTATGAGGAATAGATGAGGGTAGTATTTCTCAACAATTCTTGATATGGCCATTTTCTTCATCATTTAAGGATCACTACTTTTATTGTTAAATATATGCCATATTGCACAGGCTGCATCTTTAAAAACAGGTACTTTAAAAAGGTGATACGCGCGAAGGATACTTCAAACGCCTACAAGGATTGGCAGGATGAAGATCTCTATTCTAATCTTGTCGAGGATTTATTAAGCATCTATTGACGTTATTTCAAATTATTCCTGGAACTTAAACCTATTGAGATTTCTACCTCCTGGCATGTGGAGAAAAAATTAACAGAAGAGCTTTTGGTCATCCTGAAATTGAAATTTATTTATGAGTGTTAATCCGATCGTTTTATTTTAAGGCGAAAGATATCAATTATACCTCATGATACCCGTAAGCAGGAACATAAAGCTTGAAATAATTATTTCACTAGACCATGGATTCGTTTATTCGCAGGATTAACAGCTACATACACATCTTCCAAGACCATCTTTGTTCCCTCTTCTTCTCTATCTACAACGTCTGCATGGGGAGATATAACAGCAAGCAGAAATACTGGCCCATTCAAGAGTCCTCGACGCAGAATCCGCCTCCGCTATTAGAAGCCAAACCGCCTCGGTTGGGTTCCTCACATTCTCGAGTTTCTCGAACTTCCTATCTCTAATTATCCGCTTCAATTGTTCTCATAATGACAGCGTAAATACTTCTCGACCATTGGATGAAGATAACGGTATAAAAATTGTGCAGAGCGGTTCACTTCTCACTCCTATCGGATTTGGGTAATATCCGGTAAGTGTATGAAACCTTTCACTCTTAATGATTGAAGGAGTGAGATTGACGATCTTCCTTGAAAAAAGTGATGGGAGAATGGATTTGATAATATAATTGAATTAGTTCTAATTTATTACATGGAACTCGTTAAGTTCTGATTTTTTACATTATGTACCGAAAGTGATGTGGAAAAGGAAGATCATTTAACACCTACATCTACATAAAACCCTGCGAGCCACCGCATGGGCGTGTGGCAGGGGGTGTTAGGTCACCAGCCGTGTAAAGATGTAAGTTTTTGGGAGATGAAATGGTGACATGTATTATAGGAGTGTATTTAGTGGAGCTCAATTTTTATTGTGGTCGCTTATTGTTCGAGGAAAGAACAAGTATTTGCACCTATCTTACGAACATATAGTGTTACACAACTGTTAGAGGGATTAAAGTGGTAGCCCCTAGAAACTCGGAGCTACACGCTAGGTTTAGGCTGCTTAGATATTCCTGGTGTGTTTCAGAGCGACAAAGAGAATATTATCATGACGCCTCACTACATTTCTAGGTCTGACAGATGTGATAAAATAAGAGAGATACTATCCGAACAGATAGGTTCAAAAACAAGCGACCACAATAAAAACTGAGGTCCTTTAAATACACGCCCATAGTACATGCCACCATTTCACCTCCAAAACTTTTACATCTTCACATGGCTGATGACCTACCACCCCCTGCCACACGCTCATGCGGCGGCTCGCGTAGTAGTATTTAGATGTAATGTATCTGTCCGGCAGTGTATCACTCTTATTTTATTGCTTCTGTCAGACCTAGAGATGTAGTGAAGAGTTATGAAAATATCCTTTGTGTCGCTCTGAAAAATATCTGTTCTGAATTTCTTGAGCAACCTAAGCCTAGCGTGTAGCCTCCGAGTCGCTTGGGGCACCCACCTTATAAAACCCGTCTGAAAGTTGGGAGACACAATATGTACGCTCGTAGCAGTTTTTAACAAAACGTGCTGCTTTCCTTTGTATTTTATTATTTTTTTTGTTAAATCTTTATGGACAAATTTTAACTTTTTAGAGACTATTATCACTCACCCTTTGCTACTTATGTAGACGTAGAATGCCATGTTGTTAGCAATATAAGCCCATGACAGCAACTATTTAGATGGCAACCTCTAAAAGAACGTAGATTATCACTTTAAAACCCGTGGAATCGCTGTCTGAAAGTAAGGTTTCAAAGAGCATAATGAGGCTATTCTATTTTTTGGTCACATAAAAAGAATCTGTAAACCGCAAACAGCCATTGACATTGGGGTGGTATGCAACAATTTCTTCAAGGATACTTAAGTGAACCATAAAATTTTTCAGTAGGACGTATTTTGATGCTGAACTGAAATGATTGGCCATCGAAGCCGTTGCCTACAAGTCTCCAGAAGTTATTTGTCACTTGCACGTGCATGCAAGTTCCCGTAGTCCGTATTCGATATTACCAACAGGCATGAACGGGATCCTGCCTAGTGACGTCACCATCTATGGAAACGTTTAGGCGAGAAATTTTCTGTCATTTTTTCTTTATTTTACATTGCATTCTATGATAATTCATACTGCATATTTGGCTTAACTGAGTGATTGTGCGCTAAATTCAAATTCGCAGTTGTCAATTCAATAAGTTTATGACTTGCTCTCAACAATATTACACCATAAAGCGTAAAATCAGTGAATGACGCTATCAAGTGGCCAGGTTTTCATATTTTACTCCTCGATTTTATATTCCTCGAAATTTACTCCTCGAATGATTAGGGAACGTAAAAGCTGTCATGAGGATACTTTTATAACATTGTATTTATTCACCTCCAGGGTCAACGACGATTTTGCTAAAGATTTAATTCAAATAATTTGAAATATCCAAACCCGTTTTCATCAAAACAAGTACCCCCCCCCCCAATTTTAACATTTTTTGATATATTTACATTACTTTAATGTGACCTCATGTTCTCTTTTTACGTCCGCACCATTACGCCGCATCCCAGGCTTGGGGGACGACTTTTTATATTGCCATGCGATCCAAAACATTTTTATGCACCATTTACATTTAGGGGACTGATTATGGGCGTAAACCCAAGAATTAGAAAAAGCTGAATCGCAACAATGCTCTTGAAGCGATATCTCCATGTCGACGAGTCACAAGATTAATTCCCCTAAATTTTACGCTGAGGTTCTAAAAACCTAAACAAAAAGCGAACGTAAAAAGCAAACATGAGGTTTCATAAAAATTAATTTCTTTCTTTCAGAAAAAATTACCATCACATTTTTTATTGTATCAGGCATTGGTTGGTGGATCTTCCAAGAGACTTCAAGCCTTGGTAGATGCTTTAGAAATGCAGTGCGGGATATTCGGAATGAAGATAAATCATAAGAAAACAAAAGCATGACATTCTCTAGGACAAAGAAAGCAAAGGTTGAGGCTTAAGTTGGAGGACCCAAACTAGAGCAAGTAGAACAGTTTAATTACTTAGGTAGCATGCTAGAGGAAAACAAGCATAGTAACAAAGACATACGAAAGAGAATGGCGCTAGCTAAGGAGGCTTTTAGTAATAGAAGAGAATTGATGACGGGAACAATGGGGTAAGAATATGAAGAGGAGGCTGGTGAAGAACTTGATATGGAGCGTAGCGTTGTACGGGGCAGAAACGTGGACCCTCAAAAAGGAGGAAGGGAATAGGCTGCTGTCTTTTGAGATAGGTTATGGGTGTGGACGAGGATGGAGAAGGTTAGGTGGACGGAAAGGAAGACTAACGAGGAAGTGCTTGGGATAGTGGGCGAGGAAAGGAAACTTCTCACAGAAATCCGGGATAAGCAGAGTAGATAGCTGAAGGATGTAATAAAGGGGGATGGGTTGATAAAGGATGGAATGTGATAGAGGGAAGAATGTTGGGCAAGCGGGGTAGGGGAAGAAAGAGAATAGGTTTCATGGACGGGATGAAGAAGGGTAGATCGTATGCAGAGGCGAATAAAGATATAATACAGGGAAATAGGCCTCTGAGTATGAAGAAAACCGGGAGGAGATTCTCTGACTGAAAGAGCATTTTTCTTGCGAATATTGCCAAATTCGGTGAGGTCAAGGGTATTTTCGGTCATTTTGTGGTCGTTTTGAAATCTAATCACACCATGGCGATGGCCAGCTTTCTCATAATTCAATGCCAAGGGAATTCTATGAGATAATACATAATTGCCAATAATTGTGAAAAATATTTTTCCTGCAAATTGGTGACTCAAAGCTTAACGAAGAAAGCAGAGAAGAGGGAGCAGAGAAAACGAGTCAACATACAATGTTGCCACCAGATGGATATATCGAAGTTTCGTATGAGCAAAGTTCTACTTAGGGAAAAACTCGTCACATTTCTCGGGACTCGAACCCGGATCTCTTGATATTTTGCCGAATTCTTTAGACAGTTGAGTTACCGAGGCATCTTCCTCACTGTAACCAGTCTCCCAGGGACATTTTAACATGCTAAAGCAATGAGCATAGTATCGAGGAATCCAGGTGAGAGTCCCAGTCAAGGCGAATAATTTTTTCACAGTAGAATTTTTCACTAATGGGAATTCACGGGTCTCTGTAAATATTACTAATACTGTATGACTATTCCCGATATCCTAAAAATTAATCTACATCTACGTCATACCCTGCAAGCCACCCTAAGTGTGTGTGGCAGGGGATGCTTCCACAACAGGCATGCATAAATTATACGGCAGAGCACCGAAACTACATTGAAACCAGCGTACCGCACATGCAACGCGCCAATTAAAAATCTACTAACCAAGAACCATTCCATCGTCAATCGTTCCAACCTGCAAAGGATACAAATACTACTACTGCAGATTAAAATATCATGCATAAATAAGAACATCAATATTTACATCATGCTTAAATAAGAGCGTAGAAAATATAAAGATAAAGATATACAGTCTAGCTAATGTCACTATTTGCACTATTCATGACGACGATCACTGCTGTTATGGTCCCGAATGGTACGCGAAAAAAAGACATATTATACCTATCGGTTCTACAATCTATCTCTCTAATTTTATTGGCGCGATCTAATCTGTCGTAGTACGAGGGGGTTAATAGTATATTTTTCACCTCGTCGGACAAATGTTTTTCTTGAAATTTAGTTAAGAGGTTAAACCTATAATTTAATCTACGCTGTGATAGTGATTCCCATCCCAATTCTTCTAACAGTCCAGACACACTAGCAAACTTATCGTAGCACCGTGTTACAAACCTAGCTCCTCTTCGCTGCACGTGATCTAATTCTGAAATCAACCCCGCTTCATGAGGATCCCATACACTGGCCACATACTTCAGATTAGGCCTAACCATTGAAAAATAAGAACGTTCTTTCACTTTCTCATCACATTATCCGACTATTCTCTTGATAAAGCCTAGCTTCCTGTATGCTTGACCGCATATTTCCCGAATATGTTTTCCCCAAGATATGTCGTGAGTAATTGTGACCCTTAAGTACTTAACAGACTCGGCGTTGATTATTTCCGTATTTTTAATTCTGTAAGCCCTACCTGGCCTATTTTTCTTTGTCCAAAAGCTGACTGATACGCACTTTTTTATGTTTAGTTCCATCTGCCACTTTTCGCACCAAGCATGAATAGCAAGTAAGTCGATTGTTAACAAGTCGCTATCTTCGGAATTGGTAATATCCCTGTACACAACCGCGTCGTCTGCAAAGAGTCTAACCTTACTTTTAACGACGTTGCTGATATCATTTGTTTATAAGAGAAATAAAAGTGGACCAATGACACTTCCCTCAGGAACACCCGATGTGAAGCTGTGTTTTTACATGATACCATCTATGACAACCCTTTGTTCCAGCCCATGTGAGAACTGATTAATCCAACAAATAATGTTTTTATCTATTCCATAGGCTTCTAGTTTTGAGAGTAACTTAATGTGAGGTACCTTATCGAAAGCTTTCTTAAAATAGAGAAATATCGCGTCAACATGAACATAATTATTACCCGAGAGTAAGATGTCATGAACGAAGAGAGCCAATTGGGTTTCGCAAGATCTACCCTTTCGAAATCCGTGATGGTTATTTATTAATAATTTCTCCCTATCTAAATGACTCATAATGGAGCTTACAGTTATGTGTTCAATACCTTACACGAAATGGATGTGAGAGAAATAGGCATGTAGTTGCTATGGTCTTCCCTATCGCCGCTTTTGAATATAGGTGTGACATTTGCTACTCTCCAGTCCTTAGGCACTACGCGATCTACTAATGATTTGGTAAATATAAATTCTAAGTACGGCGCTATGCCTGATGCCAATGTTTTATATACACGAGCAGGAATTTGATCTGGACCGGGGGATTTGTTGAAGTTGATATTTTTTAGCTGACCTACTATGTCGCGACAATTTATAATAATTTCCGGCATACATTTTTGGGAACGAACTGGCTGCGGATCGAAAAGATGTGGTGTGCTAGAAGTATCATTTAGTATTATGAAATTACTAACATTCGAGGTACGATTAACTGCAATTTGGCAGACATGCGGCGCCAACGGTAAGATCCACACCTACGAAGTAGCGTGAAAGCCAACCTCAGGACGTATGGCAATGGATTCTCCCGTGCAACACTCCCCCTAGCTCAAGATCACGCGTCACAAGCAACGATGGCCACTTGGTTGGGACCAAAGAACAGTCATGGGAAAATTTCCTAGCCAGACCAGAAACTAAGAGTGATGGTGGAAATGCTACCATACCACTGAAAAGGAAACTAATTAGTGTAACCAACACTATTTACTTAAAAGTATACCGTGACACTAAAGTATGTCAAAAGATAAAATCATGCGGTATATCTCAATTGGAATGAGTAGTTTATATTACTGGTAAGTTGTAGAACAACAAGTACAAAGTTTAGTGTATAAAGTGACATCAAGTGCCGTCTTCACTCTTCGGCAGTCACTTTTACCTGCAAAAGTTATTACAATATTACAGGCGTAAGAACCAGATTCAAGATCTAATGTGGTTACAAACATGAAACCTGTCAACCATGCAATACCTCTCTAATTGAAGCTTATCACTGTAGGAAGGAGTTTTATATGTAATCGCAACATCTTTGGAGAATATAACGATATGCTTATATAAAGGATAAACGTGCCTAATGGTTTACGTGTTTCAGAAAAAGTTATAAGAAATTTTCAACTACAAGACGCAGAATTCTGGGAAACGCTTTGAAAACGGGTGCATAAACCAAAGGAGATAGCGAACCTCTGGCGCTAATAAAGCATTATGAGCGCTATATCAAGTAATAACAACCAATATTTTCCCATTCCACTCTAGGAATAAAAAACAACGTTAGGTTGTCGGTATCTGTGCCCAAAAATCCTTTTACTACACTGCATCCATCTTCAGACATGTTTCTGAGGTCGCCTTCACAAGGTTGAAGATGTGACATAGTGCTCTAATATAGAGAATACAGTTTTCCAGAGAATAAAATGAATCCAAATGTGATAGAAGCGAATTCAGTTTCGAGTTTCTATCATATTCTGAAGGACTGAAATATTCCATATGGTCCACGAAGACTATTTTTAAGAGACATAGAAAATACTTCGGGTAACGATCAAGAAAATATTAATTAAATAGTAACATATTTGTTTTATGGATCAAGGCGATATAATTTTCTACATTATAATAAATGGAAATATTATAAATTAGTAACTAATGCTTAACAATACTAATTTGAGTAAGAAGTTCATTATGAACACAGTTATCGATGTATTCTCTGAATCTAACGATGATGTTACTGCTTCCACATAACCCCTGCATTGTTTTTTAAGACCCAAAAAAAAAAAACAGAAAATAAAAAGGATGGAAAGTTAAAATTTTCTTAAATAGAGAATAAAATGGAAAGTGAATAACAGATGGTAATGATATATAGGAGACTATTAAGGTCGTCCTGAAGGTAAATAATTGAGGGATTTATTTATAAATTTTCAAATTATATTTTTCGGCCAGATCAACCTTACGAGCGCTTCCTAAAATCGATATTTTAGTCGCATTTGTAAAACAATAAACCCGCTAGTGCAACAATGCTTCAAAAAACTGTCAGAGTTAAGAAAAACTTGGTGCATTTAAGCCACACATTTTGTATATCTCATCATTTACAGATATTTTAAAGCACAAACTATCCGAGCGTATTTTGGTGGAAGTATATCACTTTTGTCTGAAAAGAAAAATGAGAAAAGTATACATTCTCTTTAAATTTTATTTTTCCGACCTAGATTTCAACAATTTTCCGTTACTTTCAAGTTTTTTTCACCGTTTAAACTTAGGTAAGTATAGAAAAAATAGTACTTCTGTTTATCTTTGCTTACAAATATATTTTGAGTTTCATATCAGACATTTATGCTCCCGTAAAAACATTTACGGCAACAGGCATCAAATTGGAAACACTCCCGCTACTGTCAATTGACCAACGGTGATAGATGATAAGGAAACCCAGAATGCATTAATGGTTTCGAAGAGGAGCACTTTGTGGTCGATGTTGCTATCAAAATGATCAGACATCCCAATGACGCCAACTTGAGCGCCGAATTAAAAGCGCTGCCGAATTAGGTAATGGCCGTAGTGTTTTTCGTAGGCCAAGAATTCCACGAGGGAGAGTCGGAACAAAGTACGAGCATTTTCCACGGAAGCTTTCTCTACAGACAGACAAAATAATCTCGCCTCCAAGATCGATACAACGTCACACGACAATGCGAGTTGCAAAACCAATCTCGAGAGAAACGCCCTTAGCACACTTTTAGAGGTGAATGTAGTGGAAGTACGAGAAAAAGAGCACGAAAATGGAATTCCACAGATCAACTCACGCGCCAAGACTTGAAAAAAAAGCGGGAGCGGACAGAGCCAGGTTGGACGCGCTTCCGAGCATCGAGATTGTATTTCGTCAAATATAATGCGATTGTGATCAATTGGTCAGTTGACGATAAGAGATACAGCAATAAAGTGGTTTGGCATATAAGCTTGGCATAGTGGCCTACGAAAATTTTAGAGGGTTTTTGGGTTTTTGCGGTGGTTTGTGAACAGATGCCTCATCCAGGAGACTCAGGGATGATGCCATTCATCACTGGTGCCTTCACTTTACATACATACAAACATACAAATCACGCCGTTCTCTTCCTGGATTGGCACAGTCACTAAGTCTCACTCATAAATACATATTTGTACACCTAACTCTACTTCAATAATTTCCTCCATACTGATCTATCCTTGCAAAAATCTTTTGCCTCTTTTACCCCCATACACTGCTTCTTACACGCCCTCCTGCTTTTAAGACTCCTAATATTCCTCCTCCGAAGAATTTCCTCCATCACATTCAATCACAAACTTTCTCGGCCTACCTTTACCTCTCTCACCATTCATTTCACTCTTATATATCTATTTCATTATTCGACTCTCATCCATTCTCTCAACATGGCCGAACCAACGAAGCACACTCCTTTCAAATAAGTCCATTACTGGAGCATCTAACCCACATTCATTAATTACCCACTCATTTCTGACCCTATCCATCCTACTTTTGCCGCAAAAACATCCTGACATACCCGTTTTTCACTACCAAACAACAAAGTTAGTGCGATTTAAATATATATCTACATGTAAAAACCACCCAGAGAGCCATCGCACGGAGGTGTAGCAGGTGGTGTACCATACCTAACTGTAATGTAAAGGGAAGAGAAAAATTGAGGGGATGAGAGCAAAGTTGACTTGATGTAAAAGGTTACACAGGGCATGCCCTGATGACGATGGACAACTAATTCATCGAAATGTCGGCCAAGATGGAGAGTATGACTCGATGGAAATCCCGAGTAATCTTAAACATCATCATATGAGGGAAAACCTTAGATCTTTCTTTAAGTTGAATTGGATGTTAACGGAGTGTCTAATGTTTATTCCACGCTCTGTTCCTGTTATAATCACTGATACTGTGTGGAAGGCAAGTACTGTTCGTCCAGTTTCCCTCCGCTCTTCTTGCAGCATCATAAATCATCTTAACCTATTTTCAGCCTACTTACCTGCCTTCGGTGGCGGAAATGATTTCATCTGTTATTCGCCTCCATCGATAAAACTTCGATATAAATACAATAATCAATATAGAAAGATCTCAAGTTTTCCCGACGTATTTTGAGTCTAAATGTCTCTCGGGTGCTCCACATATTTGGCAGCTCCATGTCTCCAGACGTTTCGAAGAACGACTAGTCTTTGGTTTATGAATGAGGTGCTAATCCTTTTGAATATCTAAGAGACCTTCATTCAATAATAATTATTACCAACGGAGATTTAAGTGCTGAGGCTATTTCAAGAAAATTCCTAACTACGAGCACTGCAAGTGCTAATGCTTTAGGGGCGATTTTAAAAGACAGGACTGCTACAATATTCGAATGCTAAATGAGAACTCAAAAAAAGCGTGATACAACACGCGATTCATCTCTTGGTATTCTATTGATATTGGAATTGAAATTTATTGCTCCATAATATTACTAGGTCTGAAATTTGCTAGGACAGAACATTTCTAGGCCTGACAGATGCGATAAAATAAGAGAGATACTCTGCCGAACAGAAACGTTCAAAAACTCTTTCGTTTCCACGCCCAATAAGCGACCACAATACAAACTGAGCTCCTCTAAATACATTATAACAAATACATAATTAAATACATCCATAGTACATGGCACCATTTCACCTCCAAAAATATTACATCTTTACACGGCTGGTGACCAACCATCCCCGGCCACTCGCCCATGCGGAGGCTCGCGGGGTACTATGTAGATGCAGAATACAAAGTATAAAAGCAGAGTATTACTAACTACAAACAGCACTTCATACACATAATCTTGATGGAAGCTTTTTTAGGTGCCAACGAAGGAAGAAGCCTTTTTTAGGTGCCAATGTGGCACCGCTTACCGCTCTGACACATGTGAGCAATAAAACAGATCTTCACCTCGCAACATAAGACACAAGTTTTGAAGAGAGAAAATAAATAAATAAAATAACGAACGAATAAACAAAAATGAACAAAAAAAACGAAGCAGAAATTAGTTCAACACAAATATGAACCTACTTCCTCTTTTTCCAACAACATTATCCTTTTAAAAAGTCCGTAGCAATTATTGACTTGTATAATATCATGTGGAAAATTTATTGATTTTAGGCTCTAAATACACAAATTATCTTTTATATAATGATATATTAGGTTTAGTGCACCTTTTGAAATGTTTTTCTCTTGCATTATATACAGTTTTTAGGCTAGTCATTTCAAACTACTTTGACCTATCACAAGATCGGATGAAAAACATCGTTGCTGGTCTATACAAATAAATACCTACGCCTTATTAGAAGTAATTTCAAGCTTAAAAACAACGGCAATGAATGCTCGCAATGTTTATTTTTAATTTATCAACCAATAACTATTTTTTGGAGAAACCATTTCGTGTCTTACTTACTTGGTATCAATGCTACTACCCTTTTCAAGTTTTCCAACCCAAAATTTCATCTATTAAACGTATAACACCTATTGATTCATCAAGTTCTTATCATTTTCTTCCATCCTTGCCCAGTATTCTCGCTTTTGTCAACGTCTTTGGATGAAGCTCCCCTCTCTGCGCCCCTATTCCACGTTTGCTTCCGATTCCTCGCAGCTAACTTTCTTTCCTTCCTCTCAGTCTCTCGCACCTCTTTGGTCATTGTTCTTGCTGCCTCTATGTAAGTCATAATCTCCAGCATACTTATATACTTCCATCTCACTCACTTCCTATATTCTATGTAACCAGATCTCAAATTTGTAGAAAAGACACTCGTATGTTCTATATAAAAGTTGAAACTAACTTAAACATTGAAGTTGAGACTAATTTTATCCGTGACCCTTCAAAAAAAATTCTTCACCAAATATCTTACGTTTGTAGGCACTGATGCATCTATAAACTGTCTTACGTAAAAACCTACAATTAACATCTTAAATGGAAAAAAATTCTGTCCGACTTTGTGGAGTTCCATGTTGATTAGTAAAAATAACTTTTCCACTCCACTGGTCAGTTCACAGGTCAATAATTTATTGCACAATCCGGGTTACGACGCCTGGCATCATATTCAGGTGCATACTATCAGTCAGCATCTGAACATGATGCCAGGTATTTTATTTCCTTTTGATACAGATTTCGATGCTTGGCAGCATCTTCAGGTGCTCACTGTCAGTCAACACCTGAAGGTGATGCCAGGCGTCGAAATCCGGATTGTTCAATAAATTATTGACCTGTGCACTGACCAGAGGAATGTAAAAGTTATTTTTACTAACCATTCACTCTTCATGTCTGATGTCCAAACACCCCCTACTACAAGTCATTGAGGAGTTTCTAAGGGTAGTGGTGCTGTTGATAGTGTAGATACGGTTGCGAATGGCAGTATCGCACTATTTTGTGAGCGAGAAATGTATGCCCTTCGTGTCATGATTCTTCCTCATTCAGATTCCAATATTGAATAAAACCCTTCTCTGGACCCTGGATTTGACGGACGGGAAGCGTGAAATAGACTCGGGTCTCCTCCAGCTACGGAACCACGTGCCAGATTCCCGGAACCTCTCGGGCGGAAAATTTTTGGGAAAGCAGGAACTGAAATTTATTTTCGTGAAGAGAAACGGGGTGGTGGAAATTGTTTTTGGAAAGCGGAAACAAAATATCGGCGTCACCGCATAACTCATTGAATGAGTCGGTCTAAGTGGAGTTACATAATCAAGCGCATCCGTTACAAAATAACACAATGGAGGCGGAAATCGCAAAGGAAACGTGGGGATTGTGACCGAGTGAACTTGAAGAGAGAAGACCCGTTCAGGGTAGAGTTCGCCTCGGTCATGGCTGGGAGCGCACTACATCAAACCGGATCATTTTTCTATAGCGACATATCATTTCGGATGGATCGGGTCAATCCAAAGGCTATACTCCTCCAGTGTAGAGTCCCAGGGATGAAAATATCAATAATCAGAACTTATACAGTTTGTTTCAGTACCTGAAGAACCGACTGGACTGAAAAATGTTGGCGAATTTTAGAAAAAATTCTAAGATTTAGTCCTCTTTCTAAACTTATCCGGTTCGCCCCTGAAGAATTTTCAGCTATCTTGATCGTCATTACTAATATCTATATACTACCCTACGAGCCGCCGCATGGGCGTGTGGCAGGGGATGTTAGGTCACCAGCCGTGAAAAGATGTACGGTTTTGAGAGTTGGAATGGTGACGCGTATTATGGGAGTGTATTTAGTGGAGCTCAGTTTTTATTGTGGTCGCTTGCTGTGCGCAGAAAGAACGAGTTTTTGTACCTATCTGTTCGGCAGTGTACCTCACTCATTTTATCGCTTTTGTCAGACCTAGAGGTGTAGTGAGGCGTCAGGACAATATTCTCTGTGTCGCTCTGAAACGCACAAGTTCTGAATTTATCAAGCAACCTAAGCCTAGCGTGTAGCCTCCCGAGTCTTTAGGGGCTCAAACTTAATCCCTCTAAAAGCTGTAAAACACTGTTCACTCGCCAATAGCAGTTTTAACGAAGTGTGCGGCTTTTCTTAGTATTTCATTAATTTTTTTCGGTAAATATTTATGACCAGGGTCTCAAATGGTCGCAGCGCATTCGAGGTGTGGCCTAACCAGAGCGAAGTAGTATCTCTCTATTACTTTTTCATCTGAGGACCTTAAAGAGGACCGAGGATGGTCATGGCTGGGAGGGCATTTGATCAAACCGGATCATTTTTGCTATGATGACAGATCTTTCCGGAGAGATTGGGTCAATCCAAAGTCTATTGCCTTCCAGTGAAGTCTCCCATGAATGAAAATACTAATATTACGACCTTATACCGTTTCTTTCACTACCTGAAGAACTGTCTGGACTGATGTATGTCCGTAAGTTTTAGAAAATCGTAAAAATTAGTTTTATTTCTAAACTAATTTTGTGTGCCTCTGATGAATATTCTGCTATCTTGATTGTCATCACTAAAAAGACCAAAAGGAATTGTACTTTCTATTAAGGCTAAATTATACCGATATTTTGAGACCGATTTCGATACAGGGTATCATCATTAGGACGGGTGAATCATTGCATTTCCTTTTGATCAATCATGAAAGAACCCCATTGTGTTTCGCCTGATATCATTACTATATTTAAACAATAGCGGTAGAGCAAATAATTTTATTTCTACTAAAACTTCTAAGCCAATAAATCAAATTCGTACGAGAATCATGGAATTGGAATTAATGCAAAGAAAGATGGCTTTCGATTCTAGGTCAATTTAATTAAGAATACGCAAAATTAGTAAATTTTACTAAATTTCGTTCTTGGACACTGAAGTTTCCTTACAGAAAAATATAAAGTACCCTATCGTAGAGATCTTTTTTACGACACCATATTCTCCTTTTCGGAGAACTTCCTAGAAATCGAATTTCTATGAATTCTACGTCTGTAGAAAAACTGATGACCCGAATTTCCTATTATACAGATAAGTATAGTCCTTCATAATTTCAAGTCTACAACATACAATCCCGGGTCGTCTGTAATCCTTTTTACGATACTTTACATCTACAAAATACCACCGTCAAACAACTTGTTTGACAAAATTTCTTCCATATAAGTTCTTTAACTCAATTTAAGTAGCGTACAGTAATAAAATGCTTCAGTTATGAAAAAAGCTATTTTCATTTCCCAAATGATTTGTTATGGGCCTACATACCACATACATTCGTATGAAACTCGCCCTCAACAAAACTGTCGGTCGTAAAGGGGGCGGTTTACCAAAATTGCGTGACTTGGAGCCACTTTAAAATATCTTCTTTTAGTTTTCACGATTTCGAATGAGAAACAAAATTCGAAATAAATTATATGAATGTTTATATTCCCTTAATTTTTGTCGTTCTTCTCCACTTCGTCCCCCGCGTACTTCTAATTTAACTATCCAAAAGGAAAAAGATTAAGATTTAACTATCCAACTTCAACGAACTAAATACGTGTACTTCCTTATAGAAATAGATACCGACATAGTGACAGAGAAACAGAATGTATCACCCGACAGAGTGAAAGAGAAACCTTGCTCTTTATATTAATTACTAACACCCCACCCCTTCAAGTATGACGGATGCTTTAACTTCTTCGCTGAGGATAACCCTGAAAGGGGACCATCCCACGGGGAATAGATCTTCCACCTTCCAGTAAATTTATACTTCATCATTCATTGTTATTGATGTGTTTAACCTCTTTATGTAATATATGTCAAATATATATCATTATTTCTTTGATATCCTTGAATCAAATATCTGCTTTGGAGATTTTTTTCGATGAAAGCCAAACCTCTAGTCGGTAGCTATGAGGAGATAACTTCAAATGTGGCACTCCGTTGGGTGTATGTATCGTTGCGGTGCAGGTAACTAGGTACTTTTTGTCATGAGAGCATAGACTAACGCCAGCCTCCCCTTCTTACCCTTCTCTTATCAACACGTCCATTATTCTTATATGCACAAATTCAGGGATTATTGTCTGTTCCCTCCCGTTCTCCACGAAGACCTTCATAATAGCCTTCTCCTTCTCTTATAAACCGAGAAAAATGAAGTGAGAAGTTTTCAGTTGTCATCCCAAATGAGCAACCAACCGGATGAGTTAGTCTCTTTTGTTCTCAGACACATCGGTCATTGAACACACGGTTACGGGAAAAATCAAAGCAGGAGTCATTGGTATCCAAATCTATATTATTTGAGTTTGCGCACTTAGTGCTATAAAATATTGCGATGGTTATAATTTTTCTTTAAAGTTATTTAAAACGATTACCCAAGGATTTATAGTTCCAGGTGAAGTTGTACAATTTCCGGCATTAGTGTATTTTTTATGTTACTCAAATACCCTATATCATGGTAAAGGAAAAACTAAATACTCATCATCAAATTTATAAATGGAGTAAAACTTAACTTTTGCTAGATTGGGGAAGCAATGAATGCGCTGTTAAATAAGTAACTAAATTTGGAAAGTGGATCCTAACATTGGAACTGCAGTTAAATACCGAATGCGAGTCACAATAAAATCGTCAATCGGTACGTTTTGTGCATAGGAATGAAAAAGTATCTACGTAACATATTTTATGAGAAAAATTGGTTAATTTAAGGGCCAGTTTAGTGGTTAGCCAAAGCGGAGCAATAATTTAGGCAACTCAGATGTTGCACACCGGGATCACGATGTATTTCCAATTGCCATCTTGTGGCATCGTTTCATTTTTCACCCTGGCCAGCGCTATCTCCGCTAACAGCTGCAATTTGCAAAGCCAAAGACCATGTAATTTGATCACCAAAAAAAAGTAACACAATATAGCACTATAAAAAAAATGAATGCGTTCAATGATGAATTCGAGAAGTTTTTCATCACTCGGAATCTTCAAATATGTCTCAACATATGTATAGATGCAATTTAACGAGGTATTGATTTGTAATCTATTTTATTGCTGCCATCCAAATGCAAAGTAACCATTATTTGCAGAACTATCTCTCTCTCTCTCTCTCTGCAGCTATTTGCCAGTTTTCTTTTCAATCTCCCGCCAAATACTTCAATGATACCTTTATCGGTAATATGCCCCTCCTTCCTGTGACGTCTCTGTTCTTTCTCTTCAAATAGTCCCCTCTATTTTATCCTTTTTATTTGTTTTCTGAGAATGCTATGTTTAAGAGTGCTTTAAGAAAGTGATAGTTTCGGGGGTAACTCGGTGGAATAACTTCATGATTATAGATTGAAAAACTCGTTGGATTCCACATAAGATGATGAAGATTCTACGTGGACTTTACAAGTTTTTCAATATAAATTCCTTAGGAGTGCTTCCAATAGGTTGGTGATCTTCACTTAACTGTTTCATCAAGAACCTTTCCTCCTCAATTTCCTGTACTACTTATTGTTAGCTACTTTTCTCAGTCGTTATTTGAAAAATAACGAGATCTTCTTGATGGCATTATCTGAGGATGTGATATATTATGGTATATTCCGTTCCCAATTTGTGCAATAGCCAGCGACGTTGCGGTGGCTTTGATTATATTAGTCATCGTTTCCAGTGTTGTAGTCTCCACAGCTCACAATGTATATAAGCCCGCTCATTTGATCGTCAAATATTTATTTTCTGTAACTAGAAACACAACAGGCCATTTTTCAAAATAAATGTTAGCTTCACATCATATTGATCCGTAAAGAATTTAGGATGTATTAATTAAAAATTTAGCGCCTCTCACATCTGATTTCAGCATCAGAACAACTTTTTTATACTGATTGGCATTCTTAAAATGAAATTCGCATGCATTACATGCTCAGTGATTCGCAAAAAAATTCCACTGTCATCATTTCCTGAATCAAAATCGTTAAAATTTTTCTTCAATGTATTCCAATATTCTCTATTACGATGAAAAGGAATTCGTGAGCATAGTGCGTTATGGGAATCTGTATATATGATTTAAGTTCTAAACCAACGCAGAATTTTTCATCGAGGAGAATAACAATCGGTAGGGGAATTAATAACTGGAGAATTGCCCTAGCGGTATCAACCTCCAAAGCATACTTAATTACATGTTGGGCGTTTTCGCTGAACGTACGTAAATTTAAAAATGAGTAATTTGGATCCAATATAACTTTCCCGCCTTGAGGAATGTTTTTTGAACCAGTCTTTCATTGCAAAATTAACTGAAGGGTGAGGTGAACAAATACCTGAATATTGAGGATGGCTCATTATTGAGGCCTGAGTACAAATACATTACTGCAATAATTTGGTAATTTTAATATCATTACATACTATAGGAAATGTTGGACGAAGGAATATCGAATGACTACAGCCAACGTGACTTTTCTCTAAATGGAGGAAACTTTGCACCTGAGCACATACATTGACCTAGCTTATTAAAATATCCCGCTTTCATCTTCGTAAAATAAATATTGCACTAAATAAGGTAAACTCACTAACACTGTCATGTTGTCCATTGGAAATTTTATTAGTTACAATTCCATAGATATGAGGTTATCGGGAAAGACATCAATAACTGAGATAATTTTTCCATTTGAGCACTTGGGCCTAAAACACCATGAAGGGAAAATTAGGACAAGTCATAAATTCCTTGTTCAAAAAAGGTTTAAGTGCTTGGATATCAGATATTGTATTTAATTGGCTGACGAAATATTCAAGGAGATAGTGCATGTGATAACAAGAACTCAGAAGCAAAAAACATAATAGTTAAATATTCGCAAAGATGGGTAGCGTCATAAGGCTTGGAAAAGTAGTCACTGTGGATTGTAAAAATAGGAAGACTGAAAGCCTTTCAGATGCCAGTTAAAAGTAGAATGGAATGTGTACGCTGGTTAGCGTTCAGAACTAACGATAAAGTTTTAGATGTGTGATGAGAGAGAAGAAGTAGATGACGGTGACTCGCAGGTTAAGGCAGAAGGAATGGTGATGTATTGGAAGGTGATGATGAATTGAAAACGGTTATACTTGGGAGGATTATTGTCAAACACGGCAAAAAGGTAAAAAATTGGAATATTAGTTAATTTTTAGCGGTTACACCACCAGGTTGAGCTTTTTGTGAAGTAACAACAACCCTGACAGGAGAGAGAGTAGATGACTCTTCAGCTCTGACGATGGTTGGAAATTTTCCCGTTAAAATGATTACCATAATGAAGATCTATGATGAAAGATGTGGTAACTTGAGACTTAAAAGATCGCTCGTTTTTTTCCACCAGACAGGAATAGTTTTAGTACCTGTTCCCGTTACTCTGTTTCTCATGGAACGTTTTAACGTGAACGGGTCATTAAAATCGATCCGAGGGTCAAAGGAGTATGCATAGGGGTCATCGGCAAAATTTTCGCGTCACGAAAAGTTCTGATAACTCAAGTTACGATACCTCCAAGGAGAGCGAACGTATGAGGAGGAAAGACCTACCATCATGTAGAGGACGGAAAGCCGCGTCGACCAGGTTGGTTTCTGACCTACTCCCTCAACCATCTCCCCCTTAAATTGTACCACATAGAAGGGGAATGAGTCACATTTCCAGCGTTGGATCGTCTTTCTAACAGCTTTAATTTCAGTTATGATCTGCGGATCGTGGCTAGTGATAGCTAAAATAGAAGATTCATTATCGTTATCAGCTCTACAGTCCGGGGTGGTCATTCGTTTCCTCCGTTATATGCCTCCATTGCAATCTATTTCTTGCCTTTTCCTTCAATCTTTCAACACCCATTGCCCTCTGATCTTCCTTAACATCCTGCAGCCACTGTTTCCGCGGACTTTCTCTCTTCCTGACTCCAGACATCTCAGTATACACCCGTTGCATGGGCATTCTGTCTTCACCCATTCTTTCATCCATACCATGCCTTCCGCAGTGACTTGGAGAACCTCATATTATCTTTACCTCCTAATATATCGTTTATCTTCCAGTTCATTCTGATTCTCCACAGCTGTTCCTCTCTCACTGCACTATAAATTCTTATTACTTTCCTTTCGAATCTCCTAATGTATGTCCTAATCATTCTTCAAAAGGACCCGTCTCCGCTCCATACGTGACAGCTGGTCTTATGAGGGTCTCAGATATTTTCACTTTTATTTTTCCAGATAGTAATACTGGATTGAGAAGTGGTACATTAGCAAAATGTGACTTATTGCCGTTCATTGCCCTTTGGTCGATCTCACTGGATATTTAATTTTCATTATTTAAACCGACTCCAAGATAGGTGAAATTAGGACACCCTCAAACTCACAGTTCGCTTTTTTTAAGAACACGTATATTCGGTAGCGATAACATTTTCATATAATTGGTCTTTTCTTCGTTGCCATTAAGACCCATTATGTCAGCCATGTCTTCCGTTGCGTTAAACATTTAGGTTAGGAGTTACGAAGGAGTAAATAGAAAATGACGATAATTTACACTGTTGCATGATACTAGCTGATATTTTTCACCATTTGAGGGGAAAATTTGAGAAGTGGAAAGTGACAATTTGTTGATGATTTTATTATGAAGCCAAAACATCACGTCCTAGCTAAATTACAGCATATATAATGTAGACAGGTTAAAAGAGTAGTTCGAGATGATCTAAGGGATACTCTTAACGCCGATGCTATGTACTCATAAACACTAACTAAATAATTATTTGTGAAACAAATACCCGCCGTTGTGTTTTCAAAAGTATCCCACTTACTCGTACTTCCACCTAATACTATTAAAAACCCATACTTCACGGTACAGTTGACACTATTCCTGACTGTAATTGTTTCAAGATACTGACCTATTCACTAGCTCGATGAAATCAGAGGCAATTTCTCCTTCACACTACATTTCGGTATTTCAATCACCAACGCATTACTACGTTTGTGTGACATGCAGGTGATAGTGACACATCTCAAGAGGACAAACATCTGCTTTCGCTCACATCGGCGGTCCCCTTTGCGATCGCTTTGCCGCCAAAACCCTGAGCCGTTAGCTGATGGGTTGTTTGGAGAGGCGGACAACGACTCGAGGGGCAAGAGTGTAACTTTTGTCGGCCATCAACAAGTGCCCATTGTTTCCGTTTCAACCAAAATGGACATTGGCCAGTGTAAATATCTTACTTTGATATTTTTAAATAACAGTGGACCTGGTCGCGCAGTAACTTTAGCGTAGTCACCTGCTTGAGTTCAAACAATTACATTAAAATCGCAGTGAAAAACTCATGCGTATTCGAAACCAGAACCTTCGATATCATGCCGAGTCCTCTAACCACTTAAGCTACTTAGGTGTCCACATCTACTCATTGAAGATTTATACCTACATATTACCCTATAAGCCACCACAAGAGTGTTTGGCAGGGGAAGACTATCAAAACCGTGCACTTTGGAGTAAAAGTAACGTTCACCAACTTGTACTGCACTATAGGTATACTACTAATGCTACAGAAACTACTGAATTAATGTATAACGCAAATATGTAAACATTATAAAAGAACCATGTAGGGATCGTGGAAAATATGATGCTAGTACCCCGTGGCAGATTAAAAAGCATTAGGGGGGAAATCAACTGATCAGCAACAATACCTATCAACTTAAAACTCTCACTGGCAGTCAATATGATCTCTTAATGTTTGCGGGAAAACAGGATTTTAAAATTTTCTGTTAAGCAGTCTATTTCCCCAATTTTAATTGCATGATCTGATCTGCCGCAGTATGTAGGAGTTCGTTGTCACTGATGGCGTGATGCGGAGTAGGCATACAATTACAGCATTTTCGGTTTTAAACGAAAAATAAGTCTCTTACATTTGAAGAGCAACTTCAAGCCCAAGATTCATTACTCATATGTATATACTAGCTCTATAAGAAGGATAACTGCAATGCAAATAAAGCGTAAGACCTGAATGTGACCTATTAACTATAGGTACCAGCATAGACTTTCAACTTGTGCATATTTAAGACAGTAAATAAACGAAGTATTAACAAGTATATGAAAAACAAAAAGGGATAGGTTACATAAAAATTCAGACCAAACACAAAGGGTGGTGGGAAACTGAAAGATGGTGGAAGTAAAAAACATTCAACTCAGTCCAGTCTGTAAGCAGTTGAATTAATGACTGAACGAGGTAAAAATAAATAAAACACAATTACATGCGGTCGAGTTAGAGTCAATTTAATTAATACCATCACGTGATGCAATGATAGAGTGATTTATAAACTGTTTCTTTTCCATTTACCTGCAATGAACACCATTTTCAGGGATATTATATTAGATATTCATGAGAACCCCTGGTAGCTAAAACTTCAGATTCTTCTATTTCGTTCAGCTCGCGCTGAAGTTTTGAAATCAGGGGAAATTTAACCCCGTTCCATACCTCACCGTGTCACCTGATCGCGCAGTGACAGTGACGCATCTCACGCGTGCAAACACCAGCTTTCGCACTTAGGTACCCAACGACTCCCTTTTGCCATCCTCTCGCCGCCGCCGCCGCGCCAAAAGCCTTCCACTCGCGGGGACAGCCGACAGACAGGACACACGCTCCACGAAGCGGACCTAATTTATGCCCCGCAGTGAGTCCGACACATGAATTACGGCCACTTACCGCATTAAAAATTTTTTACGCGCTGGCACACGTACGTGTAGTCCCGTGAAAATAGGAATAAGAGCGCTCTTGGATGTGTACAGAGCGGCGGAAATACGGGGACGTGGGCCGCAGACACGGTGTACGCTCCATTGGGGAGGATATGGGGGTGTGGACTTTGGAAAGACGAGGGACTTGTGTAAGAGAGTGAGGCGCCTGAATGGGTCTAACTCCGTGCATTTGCATGTTAGAGACGCCCTCACACGGAGAAAGATATTACCACAGCTTAGATATCTGCATATTAACAGCCAGGGACTATTCACTATCATCATCGGTCGTACAATCCTAAGATAGGCTAATGCCAGCCCACCATCCTTCCTCATCTAATGTCAGTTCCCTTATCCCAGAGCCGTTATTCCGTACTTTCTTCTTTGTTTTTCCTGTGTATTAATCCCTTGGAATTTCTCTTGGGGCTTTGTCTTCTCTATGGCCAAGCAATCTAATAGCTAATGAAAGCATAATAAACTAGATTTACCACAGCAAATACTAATTTAGTTTATTACGGCAGTAATCCAATGGTCGTTAAATTCTGAGATTGGTTTGACGGAAATCCCACATCCCGCCCTCTAATGCTTGCTCCTTTACACTGAGGTGCTTCTTCTTCAGTTCTTTCGCCTCTATTTTCACATGCATTCATGCCTTGGCCATTATATATGGACTAAACCATCTATTTTTCATTCCAACATATTCTTCATGAAACTCACTACGCCTCAGGGTGTGTCCAATCTATCTGGTTCTTCTCTTTTGTATAGAGTATCATATGGCCCTATCCTCTTTTGCACTACTTATTACTTCTTCATTTCTTATTTTCCTCGTCCATTTGATCTCCAGTATCCTCCTCCAGTACATACTGTTTTCCTGCCCACAAAAAATTTCATGCGTCGTTTCCAAAATTTAATCGTTTAGAAAAAAATGTAAGTAGAATAGTGGATTATTATTTCGAGTGTCAATGTCCATCCGTGGTCATTTTCGCGTACATAATTAATAGGGCAGGTATGGCAGGGAATGATGGGCAACTCAGAGTTGGCATTAGCCTATCCTAGACGGAAAGCGCTAAGGGATCAACAGGATATCCTCACAGTAGACGGACGGAAAACCGTACATGAAGTGCTTCGCAAGAGATACCCTAAAAGAAAATAGAGTTTTCTGATGAAACTCAAACTTCGTCGGGATTCGAACCTAGTTACTCGAGGTAAGAAGCCAGTAGTCCAGCCACCTCTCTAATCCCATCACTACAGAATTTTAAAGATCACAGTGCAGTTTCCGAATGCTTCAAAAATTAATGCGCTGAAACTTATTATAGAATGAAGTTATATAAAATCAAGTAATTCTTTGCTGATGCTGAAGATAAAATGGGCTGATAAAATAAGAAATGATGAAGTTCACCAAAGAGTAAGATAAAGGACCATATGAAACAAATTCAAGCAGAGTAAAGAAGAGAAGAACCTAATGAATTGGACACATCCTGAGACAAAAATAGGTTAGTGAAGAAAATAATTGGAGGCAAAATAGAGGGAAAAGTCCCCAGAGGAAGACCCAGGAATAAGTTTATAGACCAAATATAGAAAAAAGTACTTAGAAAGGGGTACCAAGAGGTAAGGGAGCTAGCATTAGATTGGGAAGAACGGAGAACTGCAGTCAACCAATCTTAGGACTGAATAACCAACCGTGATGAAGATGGTCGTTCTTTGCGCCGTTTAAGATTGAGGTGGAGGTTTAAAAGGGAAATTTTATTTCATATTCAGAGGAAATAGGTAATAAATACCGCGTTAGCATTTCCCCACAAAACGAAAGGTACCAAGAGGCCCACAACTGAGCATCCCACCCGACGGATGGAGTACTGTACACGATGTGCCGGGTTCGACCTTAAGCTGGAACGGGAAATATGATTTGGCGATGAAATCAGCATCTTAATTCTTCCCTTGCAGTTACAACTGCAGCAGGTGGCATGAAAACAGGGCAGGAATTTGAGGGATAAAAGGTGTCCGCACTAGCCTAATCGCACCGAAAGTCCGAATAACAGAAATACACAGAATACATGACACGTATTTCTGCAAATCAAATCAAATTCATCGATGAATGCGTAAATTACTATTTACAGTTCTGAAAACAGAAAAAAATATTAAACTTTCCATCCGAATCTCACACCAATATTCCAATCACAGCAGGCGATTTAAGTGTTTCAATGGAATACTGGTGGTGGATCTAGAATACACTTAACATTATTTATTTCGCGAGGCAGTGTGATATCCTGTGCGATAAATTTTTCGGTACTTCATTAAAAATATGCCCCTTGAATGGGAAAACAACCGTTAAATTTATCAAGAAGTAAGGAGAAGGGAGTTTTCTGCAATACAAAAATTTGCAAATATTCATTTGTGTAAATAAGCAAACGAGATATATTCTGCGGATGAACCGGTCAAACATCGAAACGGAAAGTGTGATTATGTAAAGGAGTTCATCAGAAAAATAAACCATACAATTTTGAGTAGGTATGCTGACTTGAGTCTGATATTCATTACAGACATCCATTCGTTTCAGTTGCCCTAATAACATGGTGCAAAGTCACTTGCACGGATGCAAAGATGAATATCAACATCGTTGAAATTCGAGATAAACAAGAAATTTAGTATTGGCCGGGATTCGATATTTGGAGACCCGGGTTATATTCACGGTAAAGTCGAGTGATTTTTTTCAAGACGAATATCATTCTATTCATCGATGATCTTGGCACCGGTGCTATTGAGTGCATATCATACCGTTTGCGCTACCGCAAATATCGGAATCATTCAGACCTAAAAAAAAGGCACGTTGAACGGCTATATGGTGTCAGTAACGGTAATCGTGGGAAGATGAGTTGACATTTAAATAATTATTTAAGCCGAAAATAGTTTTGGACTATATTAACATAAGTATATCTGTTTATGTAAAGGAACTCACCATGCAGGTAGTAATTGAAATGATTTAAGAATAATATATAATTTTTTTGCTTAACTAAAGAATTTAAGTACTGAGAACAGTAATGAGACAAGTAAAATAAGGTGAAAGGTGGTGCATCAGGAGAAACATAGAACATGGAAACCTTTTCCAGAGCCAGATATTAAAGCTCTAATCAAATCAAGACGCCAGAGATGAGTCGGTCATGTCTACAGACGAGAAGAAGAAACGACACGGAATGAAATTTTAACGGAAAGACCAGAAGGAAAAAGAATCTTGGGAAGACTCAGACTAAGGTGGTGGAACCAAGTTCAAAATTACTTAAGAGAGATCGGAAGCTCAACAGCTGCAATGAAAAACTGAGGAAGATGGCGCAAAATTGTTGATGAAGCTAAAAACATATTACGGTTTGAGTGGCCATGGAAGGAAGTAAGTAGTAATTAGCGCATTTTATCTCTAGAGGTCTCGCGGTGAGTTCTTTGAAATCTTGCAAGAAGTTAGTGGTTTCCGGCGATACTTTATGGAATTTACTAAATATTTTGAATGAATAGAGTAAACTTTGTTTTTCCACAGGACCTGATGATGATGTCAATCGTTGAAACAATGGTCGCAAGTTATTAAATTCATAGTGGAAAAACAAAGTATACTCTATTCATTCAAAATCTTAGACGAAATTGAAATAATGTACATTTGTTATTGAATATTGGGCCCGGCGTGACACCATTATATTTGTCAGCAATTATTACGATAGAAATACGGAAAATTTCGCGTCTTGAAGAAAATCTGCACATATTTCATCTTTATTTTACGAAATAGATATCGTATGTTTCTGTCGAAGGCTTTCGCGGCGTTCTGGATGTCCATAGGGTTGGCTTTCGGGATTCGACCGCGTATTCATCATTCTGGATCGCGGCGTTTCGCCTACTATGCCGTAGGCGTCCTCAAGCCAGGCAGAAGTGAAGCTCTAATTAAATCTTCAGAAGCTTCAGCCTGGCCTGAGGACGCCTAGGGCATAGTAGGTAAAACGTCGCCATCCAGAATGATGAATACGCGGTCGAATCCCGAAAGCCAACCCAATAGAAATCGTATGCCATAAGGATACGCATTAATATGGCACTGAAGTGCCAAAAATACCAAATCGGTACCGTCCAATTTTTTCACAAATACCTGGAGATATCACAAATGAAAACACACATGCAAAGCCCCGAGCAAATCTTTACATGGACAAAATTCACTCCGTCCACGTTTATATGGAGAGCGAGCGACGCGGCGCCAGTGGAGCCCACGCGTGTAAGGTCGCTGGCGACTGCAAAACGCGAAGGGAAAATGCTAGGCCATCGGGAGAGGAAAGAAAGGGTCGTTGGGCGTGGGTGGTCCCGGAGAGGAGGGGTTGAACGAGGGAGGGCGAGTGAAATGCTGGGAGTCGATCGTGAGGAATCGAGGATAGGAAGGGGGAGGGTCGATTGGCGGATAGAGAAAGAGAGAGACTTTTGGCTAGCAGGTTCGTGGGCCGCTGGAGATTGTCGGAGGGATGGAGGGAATGGGGGGGCGTTGGGAAGGGGCGTGACGAGAGGCAAAGAGGGGTGGGGGTTGGCCCGGGGAGTGGTTTTCGACGAGAGTGAGAGGGAAAAGGGTTGTTCCTCATGTGCAGTCATGTGTCCCCTCTATATATAACGGCGGAGTTGTCGGACTGAATCATCAGCACGGCGAAGTCTCTCACAGCACAAGGAACAGCTGACTTGGATCTCAAAACACCGCTACAACCGAAACACCAACTCGACATCATGGTCGCCAAGATGGTAAGGATACCACAAGAATTTCCCCGAGAGGCATTTTGCAATACGACTCATCTTCTTTGATCCCTTTACCGGTGCCAGGAAAAACCCTAGGATCTGATACGCATGCAACCCGGATAAAGACAGCGCATAATCATTTCATAAATCATGTTTCGCTGCAGTAGGACACCGAATTGGCTGCTGGAATTATCCCTTGGGAAAACCTTAAAAAAACCTTGAGTTTGAAGGCAACTGTGGGGATAGTCCGAGAGTTCGTTGATCTCAATGACTTATGGAATTTTTTACTTCGATCCAAATTTTGAGTTTTCCATTATTATATTTTTTATTTCTCAGATATTATGCTTAAGCTTCTCTTAACTTTCCCATCTCATTTTCGAAGGGGATTTTTAAAATTTGCCATTATAGATCCAGTATTTTAATTTTACTCGTTAGGTCGGTGCCAATTATGTTTTCATAGTGTTTACGATTGATTGGATAAAAATGTATCACTAATGTTGTCCCATTTAACAAATTTCAGGGAGATTACTTTGAGAATGGTACGAAATTTAATTGCTTTGGTTAGTAACAATTTAACTGCATTTTATATTGTGAGGTCACTTGGAAAAATATCTACAAATTTAGTGCACTGAATATTGCTAACACGCTCTGTTACACCTCCGTACAGCACTTTTGGTCCATGAAAGCTTTTGATTTTTAATTTTATTTTTGCAAGTTTGACTCTAAAAGCATTGATATATTGCTAAATTTAAATAATACGTCCAGTAACCAAGCGCTAAATTTTTTATAGCTCTCTAAAAGTTTGGATTTTATCAAAAACTTAAAATTGTTATCAATCTAGCTATAGACTAAGAGACAGTTTGGTTCTATATTATGTCCAAGCATTGATAATTCTTATAACTATAATATTAACTATGCAAGTTACTCTGAAATACAAGTTAAACTTCTCAAGCCATTAAAAATTTTATCAATAGTGTGACTTAAAATGAACAGTGAACTTAATCTGTAATGTGTATCGAACATTTCTTACTTGTTTTTCCAAAAGTTAAATATCGCCAATTGTTTTAATCAATATTTTCCCGAATCGATATCTCACACCATTGCTAAAGCGCGCTTGACTAGGGAATAGAGTTTAATTTCTTAGACAGCCCAGATTGTAGATAAACTAGAAACGCTTGGCACATAACCCAATATTAACAAATGAAAGGGCACAGATTCGTGTTGTACAAATTAGTGATTGTTCGCGGAGCACGAGCGAAGTAATTCATATTCAGGTTTTTGAGCAGCACGTTTCCCTTTCGATTTTCTCCGGAAGACCGACATCGTCATTTAATCACTTATTGCATCAATGAGTCAAGACGGGAAAAGGCCGACCTCCTGTCAGCCCTATCGAAATACACCCAAAAATAAACCCTCCAGAGTGTTCAATAGAAATTAAGCGTTTCAAATTGCCTTTACCTATACAGCAACATACACTAAATTTTGAAAAATTTGCTATCCACTGACATTCAACATCCATGAACCTTGTGTGAATATAAATGAAACATGACGAAAAACGATCTCACCGATTTTTACACTTGATGATCTACTATGATCAATTTATTTCGTGATTGGAAAGCAAGGAAAGTTTTGAGTCCTCAGGATGTTTCGTAATTTGGATATTTGTAGACATGATTAATTACTTTCTATATTGAAAGAAGTATGCGAATAATTTCCTCATTTTTCAGCAAGATTTAAGGTTTTCCAAGAAATTGAAATTTACTAATGATGATTTTTGTGTAGTTTCTGGCTGTAGTTCACTATGCCTTGTATATCATCAATGTCAAGACCATATTAGGAGCGAGATAGGGCATCGTCGAACTACGAGGATAAGGATAGGATTAAGGACGGAGGTTAAAGCTTTTCAAAATTTCCCGCGATTACTCAATTATGTATTTTGCACTGAATTGTGAGATTTAAACAATCATTTTACGATCTATCTCAGTCGTGTCCTCTGAAGAAAGACTCGCCGAGAATAACGTTGAAGCGGGGGAGTAATGCACCGGGCTGGAATTCCTAAAGTAGTGGGTTCGAAACTCACCCAGTGCATGTGCATTGTATTTGCTAAGGATGAACGTAAAAGGAGCAATTTTGTTTATGTAAAAATTTGCTTGTACTTTCTCTACTACTCCTTGCTAGTGATATTCGTGGATAGAATTGAAGAAAACTGCCTTATACCGATATAGTATTTCGGCATTTCAATGCTATTTTAACACGTTACCTTGAGACGGCATATTTTTCGTCAATACAATTTGGATTACGTCTCTACAGCTCCTTTTTCCAGTTTTCTCCAGTTTTCTTCCATAGAAGTAATGTATATTTCTTAATACTCTTATTTTTGCTAAGAAATTTTCAGGTGTCGTGTCATGTCCAATATTCGAAAACAACATATTAAAATGTGATTTCCAGTCAATTTCGGATATCGCACCGTAAATATTAGTCATATTATGCTCAAAATTACGAAAAAATAACATATCATCCCTCTTTCATTTCTTTCGCCGCTTGAATAGTGAGTTCCAGCACAAAACAGCTATACTTAAGTGAATGTGGTCCAAAAATTTGCTTCCTCTCCGCTAAAAGAAATATTAAAATGTGCACTCGATGACACACTATTACCTCACCAGCTTCCTTGTAGTTCAAAACAAGGCAAGGTCAACGGCTTAACTCAGAGCGTTGAACTCTCCTTAGTTTAAAATTGAAGTTTTTATATCCTACATCTAAGAACTGACAATATATGTTAAATATTAATGAAATATTTCAGATCAGAGTATGTCACGGAGAATATTAATTTAACCCCGCACTATATAGTGCACATGTAGAAATGATTTAAGAGACAAAATAATAGAACTATAATGCCGAATTCCGTTCTTCCACGCAAGATTCGTGACTACAGCAGATGGAAATAAGAAGACACCTCGTTAATGTGCAACTTATCATTGTCCTCTTCCTGTTCTCTATTCTCTATTATTTTTATCGGTGATATTTTAGCCTCCACTTCTACTCGCCCCTAATGCTAGAAGTGTAGTATAAATATGTACATATCATTGAGGTTATGGTGCTGATGGACAAAGCGTTCCCTTTCTTAGACTTCCTAAATTGTACAATTCCATCTCATTTTCCCGCCCTTCCCTTGATCTCCCCTCACCCTTCCGAACGTTCAGCAATCACCTCAAATAATATTTCTCCGATAGCTCATAATTTTCTCTCCCCCTTATCTGCAATGTTTACCTTTAACTTTTAATGCTGATATGCTGAGTTTGGTTTTTTTGCCAATGATGATTTATTCTTGACTTTTGTGATTTTATGCTAATTTGTTCAATGTAAGGGCCGGATAGGCTGTTAACGAATATTTAAAATAAATCAAAACCCGGCATAATTTGTTCTGGTTGTGAAGGACCATCCATGAGGTATTTAAATCGATGGTGTGAAGTTATCCGATTAGACTAAGGGTCCACCCCGATGTCACCCTGGCAAGCATTTCTCAACTTGTCTATTAGATCATTTTAAATAAAATAACTCAATTCTTCAATTTTTCTTCCTATAGATCTCCTTAGCCCTGTGCATCATCGCCGTAGCTGTAAGCAGCGTCAAATCCCAGGCCTCCAGGTACCCCGCCGGGGTCGACCCTCATCTGTGCCCCAACTATCCCGACTGTGACAATGCTCTCCTGGGAGCCCATGCCAGCGCCGCCGTAGGGATTCACTACACCAATGGGCCTTCATACAACTCCGCGCCATCATACAACGGCGCTCCCTCATACAACGCTGCTCCCTCGTACAACGCCGCTCCCTCATATAACTCAGCACCCGCCTACAGGACCGCACCCTCGTACAACTCCGCTCCCGCCTTCAGGCCCGAGCCTTCCTACAAGCCCGCACCTGCCTACAAGTCCGCTCCCGCCTACAAGTCAACTCCCTCTTACGCTTCGGCACCCTCATACTCCGCCGCACCCGCTTATTCCGCACCAGTCTACGCCGAAGATGAAGGACCCGCCGTGGTGGTGCCGGTCCACGAGGGCTACCCAGCAGGAGTCGACCCCAAGGTCTGCCCCAACTACCCCTACTGCGGACCCACCCCTGCCTACGTCCCGGCAGCCTCCCAGAAGAACTATGCCGCGCCCGAGACGTACGCCAGAGCCGCGCCAGTCAACTACGCACAGGCTGCGCCAGTGAAATACACCCAAGCCGCGCCATCGAGCTACGCCCAAGCCGCGCCAGCCAACTATGCCCCGGCCGCCCCAGCCCCGGCCTACAAGAACTACGGTGGACAACAGGGAGGGTCATATACCTACGCATCCAACTCAAAGGGAGCCGGGTTCCCCGCCGATGTGGATCCCAGCGCCTGCCCCAACTACCCCTACTGCTACTAAATGAGGAGGAGATGAGTTGATAAACTCGGGCATAAATATATGAAATTCGATCGACGATACAATTTTTTTTGTCACCTTTTGTGACGACGAAGCATATGGCCATGCGCTTTCCACCATCTTATGTTCTCTTTTCTCAGCCATGGAGGATTGAAAGTATTATTTCCGCGTTTAATGATTTGCTTTTTATTTCCTTCTGGGTACTTCGAGTCAGTTGCTTATATTACACCATTTAACTGAAAGTATTGTTAGTCTTAGCCAATTTCTTTGTCTTCACAAGTTTGAAAATTCATCTCCGATCTCTTAATTAAGGATTGCGTTCTGATTCTCCCGACAAACACAGCATGCTTTAGCCGTCATATAAATGAGCTTTCCGTTTCTCTTTCAAAGTACTTATCCATAAGAAAAGATTAAAGCTGCTTAGAGCGGTATCGACGTAAGCGATTCAGATGCTGCTCAGATTGATGATTTACATATATAAAACATTTATTCGCGTTTGCGTCGCATGATTTGAGCTTCAAAGCGTTGACTCAACCGTTGTATATAAAAAAAGCGCTCAGAAGAGCTCAAATCAATACTCTGAGCGTCTCTATGGTCACTCATTGCCTTAATATACACTTATTGGCTATTTAGGAACGAATAGATTAGCTCAAAATCGGTAGAACAAAAGATGGTGCTTCGCCGCATGGCTTCTTGCCCTCCCTATCTCCGTTGCCAAACTCGAGATGCGTATCGGCGGAGATACTGAGGATAACGCTTCAGATCTTTCATTTTTTTCCGAATCCCTCGCGGCATGTCCTTCGCAGCGACCGAAGGGGTTCAGCGAAGAAGACACCGACTTGTGACGCATGTGCTTCGCAACCCCTTGACTTTAACGACCTCATCTCAACAACATGAACGCCAATGAGAGTCGTCTGCACCGGGTGCCTCGAGTGTCTAACCATAGTACGAGCATCGCACGAGTGTCTTGTAATTTTGTAAAGGCAAGTCGTGCCCCGGGTTTATTGCAGCATGTATGACCAATTTGTTCATAAATTAATCCATCTATCAAGCGTAAATGTGATGCAATTTGCTCATTCTTTTCACTGGGCACTGGGATGACTGCACGATTTGACAGGGACAACAACCATCATTAAACAGCGTGAAAATGAGGAGAAAAGAAGTAAAGTACTGGCATACTTCAATTTTTTACATCAAAGAAGTATTATAACAGGCTTATTTTAAGGCTTTATAAACACCGGGCATAAATATTAATGCATACAGTGTCCATGATTTGTCCAACTTGCACATGCAACGTAAGCTGTGCTTACTGTTTTTCTTAAATATAGAGGTCATTACGATGTAAATATTTGTGATATTTTCCTTCAAGTCAGCGAATTATTGGCACCGATGATGACTTCTTGAAACATGTAAATAAATTTCCACAAATAAAGAAAATTCAAGCAATGAACTTGATCATTTCTGAACAATTAATGTCCTTTACTGTAAAAATTAGGGCAATCTAGCCCCATTATAGTTTATTTCTTGTCATTTTCCACTGAAATTCTCAGATGCTTTGTTTATGAGCTAGAGCAGTGCACTGCAAATTAGGGATATTTTTGCTAAAACTCAAGAAAGACTGCATCTTTTAACTCTTGTTCTTAAGCTGCTTAATTATTGACCTTAATAAATGATGAAGTAACGGAATTAACGCGACATATTCGGGTAAGATGTAAATTCTTATCTTATATTAAGTATTATCTGATGACATCTTTAGATATAAGCCATAAATCATTGGTATTTTCTCAATACTCTTAAAACATATTGTCAAAGACCAATTTTGACGCCTCAAATGTATTTTCTTATGGCAAAGACAAAGATACAAAAATAAAAATCAATTTTTAACTACAACTTAGTGTGAGTAAAGCTTAGTTGAAATGAGAAGAAATTATGTAGTTAAACCAATGGATTCATAATAAACGCTACATTATCCGAAACATATTTCCTTGAAAGATGGTTTCGAAAGACTTGAGAAATAAATCGCCATTTCATCTGTTGCTTCCGCCTTTTCACTTGCAATTAATGGTGTATGAAAATTTATGAAAATTTGAAATTCTTCCAAAACTGCGCCCCAAATAACCCAAAGCATTCGCTTCCTTTTGACCGTGAAGGAGAGTGCTGCTTATGTAAAAGCTATATGATGTAACGTTTCCAAGTAAACACCCATTGTCTACGGAATCATTGAAGTCTGAAAAGATCAGTTATCTTTAGGTAAAAAAGACACTCGATATCACTGACGTAACCTGTGGAGTGAGAGCGTCACGGAAGTGCGAACACCAATCATTCAGTTCTTTTTTTTGGACGAGACCTGCGTTTCTCTTTTTTTATTTCCTCGTCTTAATTCTCCCTCTTGGCACACTCGGCCCGGTGTGACGGCGCCCATGCCAGCCGAGCTGGAATTAAATCGCCCGAGCAAAATCGGATCACGCTCAACGGTTTTGAAGGCTTATTCACCTTGCTCACCCCGCCCCATTTTTTGCCCTATATGTGTGCAGAGCGAAGGGAAGGATAAAAACAATGTGCCCTCTTTTCGCAGTTATATTTCTCTATTCCTGGCAGGTTATAAGTGCCGCCGATTAGAAACTGGAGTAAATATGGGCCAATATGTTTGCTTCTCAAACGTTTAGAAAGTAGATGAGAAATTTAGACTCCCTTGGAGAATACTCAAGAGCTCCACATCTTCATTCATTGGTTGTTTAACCCTAAGATTTGTTGACTGCAGCCCTTCTATCTACCCTATCTAATGCTAGTTCCCTTACCTCATGGTATCTCTTCCTATGTACTTTCCTCTTTATTTGGTCCATTAACTAATTCCTAGGTCTTCCTCTTGTGACTTATCCCTCTATTTTGCCTTCAACTACGATCTTCACTGACCCATTGTCTCAGGGTGTGTCAATCCATCTTGTTCTTTTTTCTACGGTGTTCCTTATTATCTTCTCCTCTTCTATTCTTCTGTGCACTTCATCATTTATTATTTCTACTGTCCATTTTATCCACAGCATCCTCCTTCAGCACCAGCTTTCAAAGGCTTCAAGTCTTTTCTGGTCAGCTTTTCCAATGGTCCATGCTTCTAATCCATAGAGTGCCACGCTCCATATGAATGTTTTCACATACGAATCTTACTGTTTCCTGGTTTGTAGTTCTATCTTCTTTCAGCACAGCAATTGTCCCCCCACCTGAACACCCACTCCTGAAAGCAATGAGTACCTCATCGAGAATATACAGCAACATGTCTCTGTCATTTTATCCTCAGTATCACATACACCGGAGGTGATTACTTAGTGAGGAAAATTTTGCTCCTGACTTCATGATATTTAAGAGATAATGTTTGTGTTTGTGTTGGTAAAAATGACTCAACTATTCACATTATGGATAATCGTAAAAAGAAGCATTCGAGAAAAATGCTGAAATAAAATGTTCTGCATCGCAAAATATTGCTATTATTGTGGAAATAATACCAGCGCTTTTTTAAAGATCTCCTTGAAGAAGTTGCAGGACCAACATTAGCACAATACCAGTGCTGGGTGAATAGTATCGCCTTATCGGCTGGAGAAATGTCAGTTTTTATCGAATCGTATGTATCGAGTATCGTATGGTAATATATCGGCATCGGATCGCATCGAAAAAATTTATATCGGAGAAGACCTAGTTCTTTTTTCTCGTTCTTTCCTTTTCGTCTCCCGTGGTTCGTGACGGAGCGCGGCGTAAAATTGCAGCCTCGCGCTTGTTGACGGCGGCCATGCGATCGCCGGAGCGGAAACGTTTTTGAGCGTGCAACGAAGGAGGGAGAAGGTGTGGGGGCCTGGGGGGTGGGATAGGGGGTGGGGTTCGGAAGGGGTGGTTCATGTGGTCGTCGACCGTCCGATACGGGCGTCGTGCACCGTCGAATCGGACACGCCGCTCACGTTATACGCACACTCATATCTCCAAGCTCTTTTCCCCAACTTCGCCTCATATTCCCTTCTTTTGATGTTCTCACTGTTCTATTAAAGTAGTCCGAGCGAGATAGTTCCATCTGTCATAATAGAGACCATATTCGAATTATACGTTTTAATTTCACCAGCTGTAGGACACACGGATTAAGTATCCAACACTAAATCATCTGTAACGCAGCGAATGTGCACCATGACTTATTTCTTCTTCGCTAAAAAAATATTAAAATGTGCACTCAATGGCACACTATTACCTCACCAAGTTTCCTTGTGGTTCAACACAAGGCAAGGTCAACGGCATAACTCAAAGCGTTGAACTCTCAACGCTTTGAGTTTCAATCGTTTCTACATATTTAGCGCATGGTTTTAGAGAATATCCTCCGTGTCATACTCAGATCTTAAATATTTAAAGAACGTAAGCCTAAGCCTATTTCAGAATATTTGTCAATATTTGTGCAGTAGATTAGGTATTTGGTAGCGCTTCCCCTAGTTTCCCCTAGTTTAAGGTAGCAGATTTCCCCTCTGTACGAACACGGGAATTATGAGCGCGTAATAATGAGTCAGACTAAATAAAATTCTCTGAAGGAAAAACACGAATCAAGTTTCCGCCGTACGGAATATACATAACTCGAAAAGACTTTGTCATGAGGCGTATTTTTTACGCTGCGTTCTTTTGAAAAGCATTGAGGTAAACTCGGGACATATAAAATTTGAATTAATAGCTATGGCATCTACAAGCATCTTTCATTTCCGTTATAAATACGTGAGCATTCAGTCGTAACATAGATATTTTAGACCCCATCAAAATTCGGTCACTTTGTAGACGTAAGCTGGATGAAGCAATATGAAATTCATTCCATGAAATAAGAGAAAAGAGGATCCAAGCATCGTAATTCAAAGAGTAAATTCAATTTCCTCTTTATCTTCGAAGACATAGAAAACTGTGTAGAGCGAAAGAGATGCTAAGTATAAACCATCACTCTTTTTCCAATGAATAGGTAAAAAAAACTCTTAAGGTAGTCCTAGCGAGATAGTTCCCTAGTCATAACAGAGATCATATTTGAATTATACGTTTTAATTTCACCAGCTGTACGACACATCAGTTAAATACTGTATTATTAATTGTGCAATAATAGTTTTATATGACAGAAGATGTAAATAATTAAAAGAAAATATCTAAATAAGTCTATAACTTGACTCATTTTTATGACATTGATTATATGACAGAAATTGTAAGTAATTAAAAGAGAATATCTAAATAAGTCTATAAATTGACTCCTTTTTTCGCGCGGTGCGTTTAAAACTCCTTCAAAACGGAAGTATTTTTTCTGATACCCAAAAATCTAATGCGGTGACAATATGATTGATTTTCGAAATTAGTTGAGGAAACACACAAACTACACGCTGATAGTTTTTTTACGACATCTAAGCGTTATAAATACCTCATTTTGTAAACAATGTCTCTGTGGAATGCATACACGCACCATTTCCCACGTAAAAGGGCTGGTATTTTTTGGCAAATATCTCCGAAGGTAATGTTGTAAGGGGTTGAACTTTTGGTGTCATTAAAAGGGTGAAATATTTTTCTTTAAAATGAGACCAAATTCATTGATATCTAAGTAAAATGATACTTCGCTCAAACTACCTTAAGCTCAATAAACATGCTGTATTAATCCTTAGAGTGGGTTATTTGGAGCTCAATACACCAATCTACTTCCAGCCGGTAGCTATACATCATACATGATATACTATCATATTGATTAATATACTATCATTTAATCCGTGGTATTAGAAAAAATTACCTTATTGAATAACACAAAGTTACGAAAGAAAGTATTTTATTTTTAGAAGGTAAACCTCTCGGGTTTCCATCCGGGTGATGGTAGTTAGTGGTACCGACGTTTCAAAGGCGTAGTCTGACATCGTCCTCAGGGTGAATGTTATGGCCAGGCGGGTATCACTTTATACTTGCTCGTGTATTGTATTTTTCTTAATTTACACTTTGGCACATCTAAAACTTCGCTTCATGTATTCATTCTGGAACTTTCTCTGCGAGTGTACCCATTAACATCTCCTTCCAATCTCTTTTTCAAAAGACTCGTGTCACAAAATGTGCCTAATGGGTTTTTCGTATATTTCACACATAAGTTTCCATTTTGCATTTTTTGTAAATTCTTTTTAGTACTTAGGCGTGCCTATTTATCTCCAAGTCTATGGGGTTCGTAATACTAAAGTCATACTAACCTTGTACAACTGAGACGTTAACCTAGGGTCAGTAGGTACGGTGTTGCTTTATTGTGCCGAAGAGTGATAATTCCTTACATAGCGAAATGGATGCACCTAGTCATGCTTCAATAGGATAACATGTAAATCGGTCCAATATGATGAATCAAAGACTGTGTTTGTTAATCATTAGGTACAACACCTAACATGAAGAAGAAATACTTGTGCGGACTGAGTATGCAACGAACCACAAGGAAGGCACTCAAAGGATGAAGTACTTCATCCATGGCTGAAAAACATATTTACCTTTCCAATCCCATGATAGCACTATGTGGAATACGAGGTCCAGATGTTAAGGCCTCTCTTTGAGAGAAAATTACTATATGAGGATCATAAAATAAGGGAAAATAAATGGTAAAAACCCCACAGGGAAGACGTGGAACGAATAAGACGTGGAACGAATGCATATGATACTTGAGACAGGATACGTAAAAAAGTAAAAGAGAGATGCTACTTCGCTCTAGTTAGGCCGCACCTCGAATACGCTGCGAGAATTTGGGACCCTATTCAAAAAGATTTACCGAAAAAAATAATAAAATACAAAAGAAAGCAGCGCACTTCCTAAAAAGCTGATACGAGCGAACATAAAGTGTCTCACAGCTTTTAGAAGGATTAAAAATGGAGCCCCTAGAGACTCGGCAGGCTACATGCTAGGCTTAGGCTGCTTGAGAAATTCAGAACTGGTGCGTTTCAGAGCGACACAGTGCATATTATCATGACGCCTGACTACATCTCTGACAGATTGATAAAATAAGAGAGATACATTGCCGAACAGATAGGTACAAAAACTCGTTCGTTCGGCGCACAATAAGCGACTACAATAAAAATTGAGCTCCATTAAATACACTCCTATAATACACGTCACCATTTCTCCTCCCAAAACCTCATCCCTTATACTTCACACGGCTGGTGTTCTAACACCCCCGGCCACACCCCCATTAGGCGGCTCACAAGGTAGTGGTAGATGAAGATATGTAACTGAAGAGCTAAAAGGACGTTGTGGAGTTATCAGGAGTGAGGGTGGAATGGTTAGAATGGAGTACAGCAGTCAACCGATCTTAGATTTGAATGAAAAGTTATTAGGATTATCTGATTCCATGATTAGAACCCGTGCGCCAATATGATTATCACAAAGATGCTCAAAGGAAATATGCAGCCTATACTCACGTAAAGTTAACCTAGGGTTTTTCGGTACACTGGTGCTTTTTCGTAGCATAGTATAGTTTTCATCAAATAACGAAATGTGTTCATTTCGGCATGTTTCTCCAGCACTATTGGGTAATACTTGCTCGTGAAAGTTATTGGCAGGAGAGAGAAAGAATAGAACTTTTAAAAATACATAGAGATAATCCGGGGAGAGCCAAAAGTTTCTCATATTGTTCGATGGAGCAAAAAATAGACCTCCCGCTATGAAGCGATGCATTTCTATCGAACTGTTTTTTCCCTTTTTTGAAAAAAAAACAGAATCACGTAATCTTCAAAAGACAACGAGCATTCAGTTCTTTACTCGACACCCATTTATGTGGGTTTGGTCACGGTCGGGTTTTATAGGTTGTGTGTTTGATCGCTTAAGTGTCCGCTGGATTTTGAAGTGAGAAACGGTGGCGGAAAATTATTTCGTAAAACCTCCTACTTCGTCGGCACAAGGCAATGATCAAACGGTTGCCCATTGGTTCACAGTGGAAGAAATTGTAGGCGTAGTCACTTGGTGAGAAATAGGACATAACATCTTTTGAGATAAATACCTGACAAGCAGACACTTAGTACTTTTACTTACCTACCGACTGAGTTTAAAGTCAGCCTTTTATCCATCAGCATCATTAGCTGGCTAAACCCAATGATTAACTTTTTGAAGCTCTGAGTGCCGCTCTTATCTCCACCAACAACTTCATTCCTACAAAAAACTTAATTTTCACTTTCTTCAAAAATTACCAGATGTATTCCATTCAAGGTCTTCATGCATGACTCTTAGAATTAATCTATCATCTTTTTTCTTTGTAATTGACTATTGTGTCAAATGATGTGTCTGATGACTCTGTCCCATCTTCTTCTCATAGTTTTCATCACACGTTATTTTTTCCCGGCTCTTGGCAGAACTATTTCATTGGTGATTGAAAATTCATTCAATTTTATCAATTTCATTTCATCCCTTTTTTCTTCATCAATGTTCCATTGCACCGTATCCATGCTTCAAAAATATTTTTTCATAAAGTTTTCCCTTAATTCTAGGCTTGTTTTAATAGAGATTTGCAAACTGCTCTTCCGGTAGAAAGCCTTCTTGACAAGGGCGATCCTGCTCACAATGTCACTATTGCTTCTTCCATAACTGGCGATCCTCTATTTTAGACAGCAAAGTTTTTTGCTCTTGGTGGAAAGTTTCTGCTGTGCAAGTTTGACGGCGATTCCCTCTTCCTTATTTCTTCTTCTGCTGATAATATATTTTTTCTTGAACTCAATCTTCAAATTTTCTTCGTATATAGTTTTTCTCAAACTTGTCAACATTCTTCTTAGATTTTCTTTTATCTCTGCCAAAACTGCCAAGCCACGCGCAAAACGTTGCATGAAGACAACTCATAAATAGTGAGAGAAAGGCAATTTACCACTTAGATAAATTTAATTCGACCTAGGTTTCGATGTGCAACAGCGTGCTCTGCATTCGAGGAAATTTCGATCCAATTAGAAAAGTAGATGAGCCATTATTGAGCCATAATATTTTTTTCATTGTTACTGATCAACGAATAATGTAAGGTAGTTTTATCCACCGCTTTAAATACGTATACAGCAATGTTTTATGGATATTTCTCATATAGGGGAGCGAATAAAAAGAAATAATTACTGTCAATTACTGAATTGGATAAGTTAATTAACGAATGAATCGATGAATGAACTAAGTCAGAACAGGAAGAGCGAAACAGCCAAGTGATTCCAGGAAATTTCTTCATCCCTTACTTCCGTCGTTGGTAGTTCTTACGGTTACTCGCTTCCTAAAGACTCATCTCATGCCGTAACCACATTCCTGAATCGCTAATTCTCTCCACTTCCTTTTTTTACTTGCATACTCAGTATGGTCTGGAATTGATTTCAACGATGTCACGTTTTTTATTTAATTGAAAGGATATACGCGAAGGTCCACTTATACGTGCTAATTGGTCGTTCGGATTACCACAAGCCTCATCATAAAAAGACGGCACTGCCTTTTTATCGTAAACCTGTTCAACTAACGTATTCAAACGAACGATCTCCATGAGGCGGTTCAGAGAGCAGCAGACACCTATTGACTTTTACATTAATAGGAAAAGGGATCAGTTTTGACCTAAATTTCCCTCAAAAAGAGTCAATCTTCTTAAGCTGATATGAAATATTTAAAAAATCCTAATCATCTTTGGATACAGGAATAAATAATATCTAAAAAATAGAAATATATACAGTAACTTAGCAATGAAATAAAATTATATTTTTAAAATTCTACATATATCCTTGAAAAATGTGGATTCGTTTATATATCTTGGAAGTACCACAACGAATGAAATCCAACGGACATCAAGAGTTGACTAGCCAAATTCAAGAAAGCGTTCATAGTGAAAATAAAACTGTAGAATTCAAAGAGGATAGGACTGCAAACTAGGAAAGAGAGTGCGTAAACATTCGCATATAGTATACATCTACATACTACCCCGCGAGCCGCCGCATGGGCGTGTAGTAGGGGGTGGTAGGTCACCAGCTGTGTTAAGATATAAATTTTTGGAGGTGAAATGGTGACATGTATTATGGGAGTGTAATTATTGGAGCTAAGTTTTTAATGTGGTCGCTTATTGTGCGCGGAACGAACGAGCTTTTGTATATACCTATATGTATCTCTCTTATTTTATCGCATCGGTCAGACCTAGAAATGTAGTGAGGCGTCATGATAATATTCTCTGTGTCGCTCTGAAACACACCAGTTCTGAATTTATGACCAGGGTCCCAAATGCTCGCGGCGTATTCGACGTGTGGCCTAACCAGATCGAGTAGCATCTCTCTTTTACCTTTTCATCCGAGGACCTTCCTATAAGTAGCAATCTACGGGAATATAGAGTGGGAAAGACTTAAAGTCTACAATACTATCTGCTACAGGAGAATGCTGTAGATAAAGCGGACAGAAAATATAAGAAATTATGAACTTTACCGAAGATAGGAGGATAAAAGGACCATATGGAACATTACACGGAAAAGAAAAACGGATGGATTGGACATACCCCGAGACACAATGGGTTTGTGAAGAACATAATCGAAGGATGAATAGTGGTAAAAGTGCCCAGAGGAAGAAAAGGGGAAAAATAGACCAAATAAATAAAATGAAGGTGCAGGAATAACGAAAACTATCAGCAGATACGGGAGTATGGAGGGCTACAGTCAACCAAATTTCGGATTTAAGGACCGATGACGATATCCTTTAAACCTCACATTCTTTCATTGGGCTGTTCATGCCGACAGGTGAAATGCCATGCCTTCAGCAATAATCAACCCGAAAATTTGCTTGCTGTAATTCTCAATTCCATGTTTTCTTGAGGTAGCCGGCGACAGGGCAGATCCACAGAGGGGCAAGGAGTGAAATGCCCCCCTTCGAAAGAGGTCAGGTGAGCAAATGAAAACATGTAGGATTCGACAGTCAGCTTAAATTTACCGACAACTTAATATCTACGATAAGCTAAAGAAAAAAAATTCAACAGTTGTGTTTTCTGAAAAAGTGTTTTTTTCCAGGTATTTCGAGTCGGCCAGCGAATGACACTCAAATTCGCATCCGACGGAGGGGAGATGAGTCACAGCTAAGGCTTCGTCCATCCCATATTTGTCTTGCTAATGCTTTCCTCACAATTGGTCGTTCAATCCTGAGATTGGCTGACTGAAACACTCAACACATCCCTACCTAATGCTAGTTTCCTTACTTTTTGGTAGCTTTTCCTATGTACTTCCTTCATTATTTGTTCCATGAACTTATTGTTGGGTCTTTCTCTAGGGGCTATTCCCTCTATTTTACATTCATTTATGTTCTTCACATACCCATCGCGTCTCATCATGAGTCCAATCCAGCTGGTTCTTCTTTATCGTATGGTGTCCCACATGGTCCTTTCATCGTCTACTCTTCTGTACATTCCATCACTTGTCCCTGTTTACGTCCATTTTATCTTCAGCATCCTCCTCCAGCACCAGGTTACGAAGGCTTCCAGTCTCTTCTGATCTGCTTTTCAAATGGTCTATGCTTCTAATCAATGCTGCCACGCTCCACGCGACTGCCACGCTCCACGCGAATAATTTCGCATACTATTTCTTAGTTTGTGGTCCTATTTTCTTTACAGCAGTTTCTTTTTAACCCCGAACGCTTTCTTAGCTTGGGCTATTCTTCCCTTAATATCCACTGTACTTCTTCCTTCTCGCGTGATGATACTTCGCGTGATGATAAGATGAGATAGGTGAAGGAATCCAATAATTCTCATTTCTCTTCTCTTAATGTGACATCTGCCAACCTTCGTAGATGCAGATGAACACTTCATGCAGAGCTAATTCCCCAGCCCATAAGAGTAAGGGATCTCTTGCGTCCAGAAGGTCGCGTCACCGCGGTTTTTAAAAGCCTCCCCTGACCTTTACGAAGTAAGGATCGACTTCCCTTGTAGTAGGCACGGATTGCCGTACGGCATTTATTAAGTTTGTTATTTGCTGACTGACAACGTTTAGGCCAAAACGCGATCTACTTCGCTTTTTGCCGCGCGTAAATGAAATCATCCTTGCTGAATGTTGATGTTCCTTGAGTATGTCACTCTTTGACACCCTCTTTAGCCTCCACGCCAAGGACACCAGCTTGACCACGAGTCCACCATATTTTAGTCAGCGCACGGAATAATCATTTTTGTTTCCTCGACTGAATGGATTTTTGTTTTGCTAGAACTTTTCGGAATTATTATTTCATCCCATAATATAATGAAGTGTCTAGGAACAGTGTTTTATCACGATAATTTTGCTCGATTTGATGGCACACCTCACAGCTGTTGTAACCTAATATATTCACGGGACTCTGCAGGCCAATGACTTCCAGGACTGCATTATATCTGTATATTATATCTTAATGAGAAATTGTAAGTTGAAGTTTATATTTCAAATTTAATACTAAAATGTGCTGGTAACTAGTAGCACTTAAACTCCAATGAGAGAGGAATTGCATGTATGGTATAAACGAAAGCTAAGCATTTCCTGCAAAGTAAAAAAATCATTGAGCGAATTTGGTACACTTACTTTCTGAGGCACATTGCACTTGGTTGTTTTGGGTACTATACCTATAAGGTGCACTTATAGTGTTCAAATGACTTCTTCCAGCATGCAAAGAATACAAAAATATAAAAGTTATTGAAAGAGTCGCAGAATGTTTCAAATCAATAAGAATAAGCTAAACCATATTACTTAATTTACAATAGAAATCGGCGGAATTTTCTCAAAGGAACAATAAACGCATTAGTTATGTTTATGCGCAGTGGAATTCAAGCACTGGTTCACCAAGATAAAATAAGTAGTGAAATCACATAAAAAGCCTCAGTGCCTTGCTTCCGTTAGGTAACTCTTGAAGCTCAGCACTGCACCAAAACACGGCATAGGAAATGAAGAACAAATAACACTGATCTACATCTAAATAATACCCGACGAGCCGCCGCATGGGCGTGTGGCAGGGGGTGTTAGGTCACCAGCCGTTTAATGTGTAAGTTTTTTGGAGAAGAAATGGTGACATGAATTATAGGAGTGTATTTAGTGGAGCTTAATTTTTATTGTGGCTGCTTCTTGTTCGCGGAAAGAACGAGTTTTTGAACCTATCTGTTCGGCAGTGTATCTCTTATTTTATCGCATCTGTCAGACCTAGAGATGTAGCGAGGAGTCACGATAATATTTTCTATGTCGCTCTGAAAAATATCAGTTCTAAATTTATCAAGCAACCACAGTCTAGCGTGTAGCCTCCGAGTCTCTAGGGGCTCCCACCTTAATCCCTCTAGCAGTAGTGAGACACTGTATGTACGCTCGTAGCAGTTTTTAACGAAGCGCGCTACTTTCCAATGTATTTTATTAATTTTTTTGGTTAAATCTATTTGACCTGGGTCCCAAATGCTCGCGGCGTATTCAGGTGTGGCCTAACCAGAGCGAAGTAACATCTCTCTTTTACTTTTTCATCCGAGGACCTTCCTATTACACATTTAACAAAACCTAGTCTCTTCAATGCTGCGCCACATACTATATTTTCTATGTGTAATCCCCACAATATGTATAATGTTCACATCTTTGTACTGCATTGCAGCTGTCAGACATGAGGAAAACAGTTCCACCTTTACAACAGTGCACATAATCGCTACAACAGTTCACATACAACAGTTGTACAAAATTCTCGTTAGGTTTCTCTCCTCGTTCTCGATTTATCTCTGTGTGACCCACCCGTGAGAGTTCGCGATCTTAAGCATTACCTCTGCAAAAGACAGTGGAGTGTTCAAGAACAAGCAACTTAGACAGAAGCATACCTGGCGCTGCTAATCACATTTGGACCCCTCAAGACAGAGTACTAAAATTTGGTATGCTTCTAAGCTAATAATATCATACATATGAGTCAATGAATACAGCAGGAAAACACTTCAGTTTACATACATTTTTTTTCCACTTTTCGTCCTTCTCGTCCTCACCTCCCAATTCCCTCACTTCATCATGGTTCGAGTCCCAACAAACTCATCTCCACGCCTATGCGATAGGTAGTGTACTAGGTAGATTCATATTTTGGAAAAACGCAGGGTTTCCGCGTAATGAAATATGAAGCTCTTGATGAGGCAAAACGCCAGGTATAAAAGAGGAAGAGACGTAGGGGAATTCATTTCGCATTACGCCAACTTAAAAAAAAGAATAAATAACATGGCGAAGATTTATTGAACCTTTATCTTTTATTCAAGGGACCCACGGAAAGAGAAGCGTGAACCAAATTTTTCCCGGTCTCTTGATGACGAGAAGATGACTTTTTTAGTGTAGTCAAATCCTGAAAAACAACAATTTATAGCCAATTAAAATGAGTGCTTTTAAATCTATATTCGCCAGCAATATATCGTCTTTTTAGCGTATGCAATAAAGATAATTGTTCATTAGAGACATTCATATCATTTAGGAAATATTTTCAGAATATGGAGGAATTTTTCTGCCGTTTTATTGTATTCCGACATATTTTCGTTGGGCGCGTCCTAAAAAAAGGGAAGATTTCACGCTTCATGCGGAATGAACTGTTTTGGAGGCGTGGCGGAGAAGGCTTTTTTGCGTGTGCGTGTGTGTTTCAAACCAGTGGTGACGGACAAAAGCGGTTCCAAAAGGTCATGGTTCAAACGCGGATCCGATTGAGCGTGGAAGGATGGTGAAAAAAAATAGCCTCGCTCCCACGCAGGGTCCTTCCACTGGTGGTCGAGGGCCTTTTAAGGACACGGCCTCTGCCCTGCACGCGATCGTAGGGGAGTGAAAGAAATTCATGTCACGGGTGTTGACAGCTAGGCGAGAGGAATCGACAAAATAATAGAGGAGGTGGGCGCGGCGGCGACTGCTGGCTAGTTCCAATTGGACCGAAGCGTCACTAATGAAAAGGCCGCCAGATAGTTTTGCGTTAACCTCAGCACCTGCGAAAGCAGAGAAATGATTTGGCAACTGGAAACTAGCGCGAAATAGGCTTCTACATCTACGTACTACCATGCGAGCCGCCGCATGGGAGTGTGGCACGGGATGTTAGGACACCATCCATGTAAAGATGTAAGGGAAAAGGCTTTTGGGATGTGAAATGGTGACGTGTATTATGGGAGTGTATTTAGTGGAGCTCCGTTATTATTGTTGTCGCTAATTGTGCGCGGAAAGAAGGAGTTTTTGCACCATCTGTTCAGCAATGTCTCTCTCTTATTTTATCCCTTCTGTCAGATCTAGAGACGGAGTGACGCGTCGTGATAATATTCCGTGTCGCTCTGAGGCACACCAGTCCTTAATTTCTCGAGCAACCTAAGCCTAGCGTGTACCCTCTGAGTCTCTTGGGACTCCCACTAAAAGTTGTGAGACACTATATGTACGCTCGTAGCAGTTTTTAACGAAGCGTGCTGCATTTCTTTGTATTTTATTATTTTTTTGGTGGTCTTTATGATCAGCGTCCCATATTCTTGCAGCGTACTCGAGGTGTTGCCTAACTAGAACGAAGTAGCATCTGTCTTTGAATTTTTCATCCAAGGACCTTCCTATTATAACGCTTAACAAAACCTAGTATCTTTACTACTGTGCCGCAAATGTTTTGTTTGTGAGTTCCCCTCGATATATCAAAAGTTAAGGTAAATCCAAGATGTTTAACTGTATCTGGTGATATTATGCTTACTCTACCCACAGTGTAGGTACGGCATTTATGTAATGACTCTCGCAGGAAGTGAACTGTGATGCATTTACTAACATTTAATGTACTAATGCTTAGTACAAACCGTTTCAGTCTTCTGAGACAAGTGAATTCGACAGGCTTGCGGGGACTTCTGCCTATGAGCGTTTCCCCAGTTGAATATCTCCACGCAGGTCCCAGTTGGAAATCAAGACCAGAGCCTTAAGTCCTGTATTGATTTGATCCTCTGTTGCCCTTATTCACTTGTTTTCTGCCCGAAAATTTGTCCAAAAACAGATAATTTGGCCTTAGACATAATTTTGTTTGCACTGTTACTGGTGTCGTGAGAAGTCAACTGCCCAGAATTTCGGATAAGTGGCTGAATAGCCACAGCAATTTTTTCGAGGTATGCTATTTCTTCCTCGGTAATAACTTTCAACTTCCGGTCGACAGCTTGACAGAAGTAGTCTCGGCAAGACGCGTGACATCCAAATACGTGCTTGGGACCATTTTTTTTAAGCCTCGACCAGGGACTCAACGGTATTCCCTTCTGTACAATTATACGTCATAGCGCCGCGAGCTGCTTTTTAAATCTTATCATTTTTACTTTTGTAAGAATTATTTTGACAATGGGCCTCGCCTCCGCAATCTTGAACAATGCTTTGGTGAAGCGCTTCACTGCGTGATTCGCGTATTCATCTTCTTAAATGTACCTACCATACGGCACTAGTTCCCGCACGTTTTTCATAACGCTTTAGTCTCCATCTCCAACAGAGCTAGCAGAACCAAACATGCACATTATTATTGAATTATCTAACATTATGGAACTGCGTCAACATAAATTAGGGTTAGCGCTAACTTCAAGTAGGAACATCCTGTGACCTATAGGAATAGTAATTTTTTAACAACTAAAATGACTGATTTTCCAACTTTGTACTTAGGACTCGCCAATGCAATACTGATATAAAGTCCACAAGGTAGTGCATATCTACATGGTAATGACCTAACTCAGCAACGCAATGCCAAAGCACGAAGTTATGGCTTGGATAAGAGAAACCGTCAGCCAGGGCGTCCGAAGATTATGCCGTATGACCGGCTTGTTGCTCCTCGATGGAGCTGATCGCGTCTAGGATGAGGTAGCACTCCAAATGGGATACGTTCAGAGAGATATGGGATACACAGCAAAATGGGATACGTTCAGAGAGAGGCCGTGAAGTCAGTTGCCTAGCAGTACGTGAGAGAAAGTGAAGAGGATGCGAACTGAAAACAGGAAAGTAGGGATGCCAGCAGGATCCGAGTCACAGGTTGTGCCGTCAAACACCGGATGATGCTGAGTGTTCAGTTCCTCCCCCACAGCGTAAAACCTTTCTTGCACACCGCTCTAGCTCAATCCTACTAAGCTAGTCCCTCCAGCTTCGTACCCTTCCCCACCCCTCCGGGCCTTCCCTTCATTTCCCTCCAGTGTCCACTCATTACCTCCCCTCGACTCTCCGTGAGCGCCTTCACCTGCTTGCCTACTTCGCCGCTAGAGCCGCTCTTGATCGGCGCGTTTTCAGCTGGTTCTAACTTTCCTAATAACTTATTACATGCTCCACGTATTTCCATTTTATTAATTTTAGTTTAATATTGAATATATTGTTTACGTCTGCCAGAGACAATTTTTAGTAAAAAGCAAAAAATGAAGCCAAATTGTACAATTTTGAGGTCTTAATTTAAAAAATTTCAAAATGTACTCTGTGGGATACATAGCTAGCAGTTAACTTAATTAGAATGTGAAATTTGTTTTCTTTAAGAGAATTCCTCAATCTACAGGGAGTAAATCCGTTTTCGACCCAATTGTATTTCGCCTTAATCATTCCGAGGGTCTCCTTCGCGGTTTTCCCGAGTTTGACGAAGAGATTTGATGGCGTAGCGCTGTTCCAGATTTTTCTCCATCTTGGATCGCGACGACACTTCTTAACAGAGGTTCACGGAAATCGACGTGCTTACTCTCCGCTTGTCCGCAGGCGACTGGAAAAAATATCGGTCTCTTCGGAAGGCTCCCCACTACCACGCCCAGGTGGTCCGACCCCCTCCAGCGCTCCGTTCGCGCTGCAGAAATTATCTTACTACTTTTTGATCCTACCCTGTACGCACGATTGTTACGTGAACAGGGCATCACACGCCTCCCTTGAGCTCGTAAAAAAAACGCTCGACAGAACGAGGCACTAAAAATTAACGCGAGGCCGTGGTCCCGAACATTGCCGCTTTATAAAGACAACCCGCCAGCCGAGGATTGATCGAGCATCAAATCGAATTACGGAGGACGGATGAGGAAAGAGGAAGGGAGAGTTCGGCGCAGGGCGCCCCGCCGACAACCGTGGATACGGCGACGGATTCGAGGTGATTTTTCAAACGGCCCCACCTCATCGAAGCGTTTTTTCACAACAAAGGTTGCCGTTCCTCACCGCACGAATACAAATCTTCATTCCTCAACCCCGCGAACACAAGAGGGACGAGAGTTCGAGACTATCTAGGAGGACGGTTGTGAGGCATTTGGCCTCTTACGTTTTCCTACCATCTTTTGCGCATCATTAGGCATTTGCTTTTACGGACTCATACTGTTAAGATTGTATCCAGTGGAATGGCCCATGACAAATCGGAATCCATTGTGCGAAATTTCACAGAGAAAAAATCATTCGCCTTGACCGGGATGATTTTTTCTCTTCGGAATTTCGCACAATTGTGCTTTGCGGGTGACTCTGTGATGGTGGAACTCCGTGGCTAGTCCCAGATAGCTTAAAATCTCTCAGAATCCATTTCAAAGTTGTGATTTGACCCGGTGTCAATTACAATGCAATCACAGAGCATAAATGTTGACATCCTGGCTACAGCATCCTTACTAAAACTTACTATGACATATGGCGCAATCGCAAATTAATAGTCATCAATGTGCTACATTCAAATACAGTCGGAGAAAACAATAACAAAATTTCAAAACAATCAAATGACAAAATGCTGAAATGTAGACTGTCATTCCGTCTTAATTTACGCTTGGCTGCAAAGCCTTTTTGAAAAATCCTCCCCTTTGAGTGTAAATATTAAAACGAAACAATTGTTTTCCTGGGTTACAATTAGAACCCTGCAAATTGGCATCCATACTCGGCTATAATCTCGACCGGCTATGACTCGTTGCCTCAGACACCTTTTCGACGGAGAAACAGGTAGAGAGCCCGCGGAACTCTGGAGGAGTTATCTGAAATCTGAAGCCTAGTATGCGTAAACTCGATTATTACCGACAGCAGGCCGCGTACATTCATACTCAGCCGGCCGTCGCTAAGAAACGCCCGTCGCCTTCGAAGCGGAGACGGTGCTCCCAGTTTTATATATCTACATCTACGAAATACCGTGCAAGCCACCACTAAGATGTGTGGCACGGGGTGATTCCACACCGGGCATGCAGCACTCATCCCAGTCCAAATCAGAACCGCGCACGTTCTCCCGGATGTCAGGCGCAGGCAAAAAGCAGTCAGGGCAACGGTACGCAGTCAGACCACAAACCAGGAGAGTGATACGTAGAAGAGCATGCTATCATGCAGTACACTAGTCAAGATATAACTACTGGTTAGTACTATTAATGTGACAAATAAATAGCACTACAAGGTACTAAGACATGCAGGAGTATATCATGCCGGAGATTGCATGCGAGGCTGGTATCTAATAATCATGTTAAGATGTTTTGCACAACTGAAAAAACCTATTTGACTATTAATCTATAGAAACTATTATGGTCCCTTATTGTACGTGGAAAAAATGACATCATAAATCTATCGGTTCTGCAGTCTATTTCCTTAATCTTAGTCCTGTGATCGTTCCTACCGCAATAGTTTGCCCCAAGCAAAATATTTTGAACGTCTGGCAAAAAATAGTCTACATTAAACTTTCGCAAAAGATTTAACCTATATTGCTCCCTTCGATCGGATAGAGGTGATACGATAGAATATAGATTGGGCCTCGCCCTAGTGACATTTGTAGACATGGGCACTCCATCATGTGTTCCAAGTTCGAAAAATTATACTATTGACGGATTTGGGGACGAAAGATGAGAAAAATATTGTTAGTATCCATATTGCAAAGGATAGCCGTCAAGTTTATAAATATGGCTGTTATCATGCCAAATAGTCCAATGAGTCCTATGCCTTATGAATTCAAACCCAGCAGTTATTTCCTCTTCGTAGGAGCGTTGTTTCATTAAGGGAGAAATGCTTTGCAATCCTATCCACATCATCTTTAGCTACTCTGGTATACGCAAAAACTCGAGTTCTTACCAAACTGCTTCAATACGCATCGCAAACTTATTTGCGTATTAACGTAATTCCATTTTAAAACGTTAAAATGCCGCCTCATTTCCTGTAACTCTTTACCGCTGTGCTTTACCTTTGTGTGTGCTTTAGCTGTACATACGTGTAGCAGATCAAGTTTGATAAACGCATGATTTTAAAGTTGTTTAATCTGCCGTGCAATATTTACATTATTGAAAAAAATACTTACTATATAAGAGGCACACCATGAGAAGACTTCGCAAAAGAGTTTTACGGCTACGTCAGGGAGAGGGAAGAGGGTTGCTGACTCTATTATGGAAGCGACACAGCGATAACGAATCACAAAGCTCGGGCTAGCCTGAGTGGAAATCCAAGCAGCCGTCGTTTGTGTTTATACTCGCCGGCTATTCACTGATTCGATCCGAGTATGCGGCCGAGTAAAATCTCAATAATGCAGACTCGGTTGACTCTACACTTGAGTGCGTGCATTTGATTGGGCTGGCAGCAGAATGTAGGAGAGTATAGAGGCAGTTTTGCTGCGCTCTAGTCACAATATACCATAGTAAACAGAAACGATTACGATGCTGTCAAAATTTTTCCGGGGTTGCGTCCGCGTATGTTGTTGGGTATCACAACAGTTCCGCCAGCTATCCTGCTTGCGTCCTCATGTGAAGGATAGCGAGAAAGATTTTGGTTCATTATTATATAGGAGAGATTTGGCACCAAAAAACGACCAATACTGCGTCCAATCATGACTCAGCATCGTGACTACGCGGGAGTCTTGTTACTCTTTTCCAAGCACTGTGTAAGGGATATCCATATTCTCTGTTGACATTTAAAGACGTTTTGGTGATTTCTATAGCTTCTCTTATTATTCTCGGGAAGTATTTATTTTCCTTGGCAATTATTTTGGCGTCTTCGAATTTTATGGTTTTGAATATTTGAACCAGGGCACACTATAAAATTCGAAGACGCCGAAACAATAGCCAAGAAAAATAAATACTTCCCGAAAATAATAAGAGAAGCTATAGAAATCACCAAAACGCCTTTAAATTTCAACAGAGAAGATGGATATCCCTTACAAAGTGCTTGGAAAAGAGTAAAAAGACTCCCCCGCAATCACGATGCTGCTCCGTGATAGGACGAAGTATTGGTCGTTTTTTGGCGCCAAATCTCTTCTATATAATAATGAACCAAAAACCTTCTCGCTATCCCTCACCTGAGGACGCCAGCAGGAGAGCTGGCGAAACTGTTGTGATAATCAACAACATACGCAGACGCAACCCCGGAAAAATGTTGACATCATCTGATCAACGCCGCGGAAACCTGCGAACAAACATGATTTCGATGTTTTTATCGATATTTAATAATACAATTTTTTACTATTGAAACGCTAGCTGCAGAATCGTGATCGATAAAGTTGGGATGGGCCAGGAAATTAATGTTGCTACGAAGGATTTCGCGATTTATTCAACTCCAAATCGTTCGGGTTCTCCCCGCGTTTCAACATTTGAGTGGACAACCGTTACCCCGGCATACCAGTTGGCATCATCAGGTCCGAAAGTTCAAAAGATTTTTGGTCGCTGTGTATATTGTGCTCTTGGTACACTTATAAAGGGATTTGTCTAGTCTGAGACGCTCTGATTGGCTAATGGGTCCGATTTTCTGGGATTATTAAAAATCCGTACGAACGTAGAGGACAGCGGGTGGTCATCCTCTCCGTTTAAGTGTTGAGATTCATAGCCATTACGAATGTTTTCCGTATTAGCCGAGAAAAGTACTTATTTTACTTGGCAATGATTCTGATTTCTTCGAAATTAATTATGCGGCGTGATGCTTACCAGGCGTACTCAGCAACAGCGAATGCAGAAAAAGCTTCTTTTTTTAATAAAACCAATAAAACCTATATATTACGGCCAAATGTCTCTTGAACATTTGGACCTGATGATGCCGACTAGAATCCCGACGAAACGGTTGTCCTCCGAAATGCTGGAACGTGGGAAGAACCCGAACAATTTTGAATTAAAATTAACGTTCGATGTTCACGGCCGAAACACTGACGCTATTGTGAACGCCTCCGTACACACGAATGCATTTAACCCACGGATGAAGTTGAAGCTCACATTGACACCAACCGTTAACTGGCCGTAATGCTGTTTTCGGCGGGTTTTTTTCTTTTTTTTCCAACTGCCGATTTCATTTCTTCCAACGCGAGGCATTGAGAGATATTTGAGCACGCGCGCGGGTTGAATTTAATCACGAAACATCCCACGCCGTAACGGGGGGCCGAAGGAAAGGAAGACGTGGAAGGAAAATTAGAAACGGCGCAAAAAAAACCGGGAACGGGAAGAAAAAAATCTCCGAAAAGACTATCCGGTCGGTAGAAAAGCGTGCGCAGTGGTTAGAGAAAATTGGAGAGGAAAACCATGCGGTAGGGCGATTCTGCGAAAAATGGCGATGCGACTTGAATTTCAATCGCTCCGGTCTATTAAAAACAGAGCACGAAGCCCCCGACTTGACGAGAACTTTGGCCGAGAAATGGACGGATGGAACAGCCAACGACGAAAGTTTAAAGAAGCATGGCTGAAGCAAGGGGAAAATATTTTCGTTTAAGGTATCGTTTCGTAAGAGAAGCGAGTCATTTTTATCTTATTCTTGGTACTTTATGGCAAAGCGTCATCAATTAGCACTCAATAAAAGATGTCTACATTCCTGGGTCAATTTATTACTGAAATCATATGTGATCAAGTAGAGCATTTTCAGTTTTACTCATCTGAATGTGAAAGCCCTCCTCTTTGAGGGTATATGAGGCGGGAAAATATTATGAGAAAATGAGTTTCGGAGTAATTGAACATAGGATGCTTACAAAGTAGACTGAAATGTGAGAGGAACAAGAGATTATTGCGTAAGTGAGTGTACAAGGGGATACTATCTCAGGAGTTAAGGAATACAGAGAAATAAGACAAGTAACTGGGAGAATACGAACGGTAGAGTTAAAAGAGCACTAACGGAGGAGTAACTACATGAATGGGAGTCAAACTAGGGTACGACCTTTGCAATGTCACCGTCAAGTACACATTAGTGCGAAAGTCCATGGAAGAAAAGTCATTTAGCTTGACTGGGACTAGATCCCCGATCCCTTCATTGTCTAACCACGCAAACTAGCCAAAACCCTAAACGTGTAATCGAAAGTTCCCGGTCCGAGTCCCCGCATGGGTGAATGAATGTTCCTCTGCAGAATTTAGCCATTAAAATTAAGGACAGGTACCTAGTGATTCAACGAGGTTTTATCGAAAAAAAACACCAATCAATCAAAACTTATTCGCTTATTTAAATTAAAAACTCGTGGAATCGCCAACTTCGAGTGTTTTCATTCCATTATTAATCGCTTAAGAGGTCGTATATTCCAATGACCAAAGGATGAGGCTTTTGAGCTTTTACGAGACCTGTACGAGTGTTTAAATTATTTAAGAACCTAATTTTTAAAAATTAAACATTGACAAAAATTCTAGGGCAGACCAGAAAATGTATATTTCAATGCCAATTATTCTCATGAAACGTCCAAATAGTGAATAATTCAAGGAAATATAAACAATAAATTTTGTGGTTGTTATGACGGATGCATGGGATCCCAGGATTAAGAGGAACTTTGTTTGTAAGCTACATCCAAATCCATTCTACATCACTCCATGTTTGCTTATGAAACAGCCAAAGAAGTCGACGTAAAAGCCGCCCGCGTCCAATGCACGCTTGCCAACGTAGTGTGATCCTAGTTCCTCGTACATCCGTATATTGTCCTCATGAATGTTTTGTAATCGGCGCTCAGTGGATAAGTGGAACGTGGGATGCTCAATTGAGAACTGGGACGAGGGCTGCATGTACGGGGCGGAATCAAAACTTGGATGTGGCACTTACCATGCGTTGAAATGCGAGGCTAAGCAAAATGTTAGAAATCTAAAACATCAAAATAGGTTTCTTTATCCTCTTGTGTTTATTCCATGGGTGATTTTTGCAGATAATAGATGTGCACATATTCCCGCGGGCATCTTCGAGCACGTCAGACAGAAAACGCCGTTACAAAAACAGTAACTTAAACGGCACTTTACCGCAAACAATGAGAGAGCATAGCATCTGTCGATGCCAATTTAAAAACTAGGTTTCTTAATAGGTGGTGCAGGTGATAAGTTGATTCCCTCACAAATGAATCTGGCTTCACAGCACTAACAGGACTTCGCGCTAGTTCCCAGTAAACCTCATGCATATCTTTTCAATGATCTAGTAGTATATTTCATCAATGCAAATAGCACTTCTAGCATAAGTGGCTAATAATTGTGCAATACATATTGGTGGTATATCACACCTCCTGATAAGTACTAGCACATTTTTTCTAATACTCTGATAGAGGTAGCATCATAAAACTTATTGTACAGTGTAGTGTATAATGTGGTAACCTACGGGGGGATCGGGTTGGTGTGGTGGCTAGAGTACTCGCCTACCACACGGGCGGCCAGGGTTCAAATCCCTGCAGTGGCGGATGTTTTTCAGAGGAACCCGATCCCTACTTGAGTGTCTTGTGGAGGGCACTTCAAGTGGAGTGCTCCGTCTGTCGGATGAGACGTAAAGCCGTGGTCCTCTTGGCGCCTTTCGTTAAGAGCAGGCTAATGCCGACGCCGGGTTTCTATCCACCCTTCCTCCCTTACCTCTCCCCTATGGCGCAAATGACCTTAGCCGTCGGTCGCCTCCCCAAAAATCCAATCCGTGGTAACCTACCTCGAGGTGGCTAGCATAGGAGTACATGCATATAGAAGTGAGAAATTGTCAGTATTGGGAAGCCACTTATTTGGATCTACGAATCAAACGAAGAGGATTCATTAAAGATAGATCATTCCAACCAACCTGTCGTGAAGACAATCCCCCACCCACCCTCAGTTTGGTATATATATGGACAGCTAAAAATTGAGATTGTACCTTGATAATGACAGATATTGTCGAAACCATGGTCGGTGAAAATATAATAACGTGAAATGTACAAAGTGAGTTCTCATTTCATGAGGAACTGTCGTTCAAAAGAAATTAGTTATGCGGCGAACACTCCGTAAGTGCAAGAACCTTTTCTTCAATGCCACAAAATCCTCATGTGATGGAAAAAATAAGATATAAATAAGAAAAAAAAAAAGAAAAAAAAAGAAAAAAAAATAAATATCGGATCAGCATTCATTCTTATGCATGATTCATTCTCATGGATGATAATCCCGCGATCGACTAGTGATCGTAATAGCTGCCAATCAGATCTTAAACTAATCACGTCGATAGTAGGTGAGGGTGGCAATCAATTGGTTTGCTCCCAAGTTATTGTTTCTTAATCTGCCACATAGTACTATCGTAACATTTTGTATACTTCGTTCATGACTCCTGAATCCTTGTGCTTTTATATAGCTGTATTTTACATTAAGATGATTAGTTTCTATAGCATTAATAGCACAACCGTAGAGCAATGTTGCTGCAACGATGCTGCAATGTCACCTCCTAACAAGTATGTGCATGCTTTTCTTAATGCGCCAATAGAGGCAAGTTTATTAAATAAAGTTGGGCATAAAGCAAAACATTTTATTGATCTCAAATGATTACTAGCCACACACCCTTGCGGTAGCTTGCAGGATAGTAAGTTGATGTAAAAGAAAGGAACTACTACCGTAGATCAGATCATGAGAATAAAAAAAACGGAAATATGTTGTAGAATAGGAAGGTTTAAAATGCCTTTTTTCCCGTGATTGATAAGAGACTATAATGCCTGCGTTGAGACTTTGAATTAGGTTAGTTGAGAGGTAGCGCATCTGATAATTTCATATGCCCCCTAATTCATGTTTCTAAATCTGTCAAGCAGTGCTAAGGCCATGTTTTGCATGTTCCCTGCATGAATCTTGTGTCACGTTTCCACAGTTACATTGTGGGCATCTGATAATTTCATATGACCCCTAATTCACGTTTCTAAATCTGTCAAGCAGTGCTAAGACCATGTTTTTTATGTTCCCTGCATGAATCTTGTGTCACGTTTTCACAGTTACATTGTGGATTATTTTAGTAGTTTCTTTAGCACTTGTAGTACACCGATAGTGTGGTCCTCGTTGGTGAAAGAAAATTTCTTCACAGTGGTTAATGATGGTGACGATTCCCTCCCTGCCATATACTCTATTGGTGGCTTGCAGTGTAATAATTAGATGTTTTTCCTGATGCGTCCAAGGAACCAACTTCATTTAATTAAAATGGGCATAAAGTAGATCATTTTATTGATATCATCTCACCACCTTCCACACACCCTAGTGGTAACTTGCAGGATAGTGTGTTAATGTATTTTGGAGGAATAGTTACTTATCTACATCTGCATTCACTATTGGTATACTACAAATTCTACAGAGACTACTAAAGAAATACATAATATAACTATGAAAACGTGACACAAGAGCCATGCAGGGACCATGCAAACATAGAGTTAGCAATACTCGGCAGATTTATAAACATGCATTAGGGCGCACATGAATTAATCCGATACACTACCTGTTAAAAATCCTATTGCAAAGTCTAAACGCAGCTATTATGGTCTCTTATCGATAGCGGGGAAAAAGACATTTCAAATCTTACTGTTCTACAATGTATTTCCCTTTTTTATTATCATGATCCGATCTGCCATAGTAGGTATATTGGAGTTCTTAAGATATTGAAAACTTCGTTTGAAAATAAATCAGTTTTAAGACTTACATAAAAGATTGAGTATAATTTTCAATCGACCGTCTGAAAGGGATTCCCATCCGAGTTGTAGTAATATGTCAGTTCCACTAACGAGACTATCATAACGGCCTTTCACGTATATTGCTGATCTTCTCTGAAAGTGTTCTAACTCAGTTTTTAAGCCTATCTCATGAGGATCCAAAATACTTCCAGCGTACTCTAAGTGGGTTCTAACAAGGGAGAAGTAGCCGATTTCTCTAACTTTATAGTCACACCAAGCACTATTTTTAAAAATCCCAATTTACGATTAGCTTGACCAGTTATTTCCCGAATATATTTGCTCCACGAGAGATCATTAGTTAGTTCAACTCCGAAGTATTTCACACATTTATTCATGAGAATTAGTTACGCGGGGAACGCCCGTGAGTGCAAGAACATTTACTTCAACGACACGATAATCCACAATTTATACAGTAAAATATATCGAAGCAACGACACCTTCTAGCGAATGATAATCCCGCGATCGATTAGAGATCGCAATAGCTGACAATAAGATCTTAATCTAATCAAGTCGATAGTAGTTAGTGGTAGTAATCAATCGGTTTGCTCCTAAATATACATGTAGTGTTACACAATTGTTAGAGGGATTATGGTGGGAGCCCCTAGAGACTCGGAGGCTGCACGCCAGGCTTAGGTTGCTTGAGATATTAAGAACTGGTGTGTTTCAGAGCGACACAGAGAATATTATCATGACGCCTCACAACATTTCTAGGTCTGACAGATGCGTTAAAACAAGCGAGATACTCTGCAGATAACAGATAGGTACAAAACTCGTTCTTTCCGCGCACAATAAGCGACCACAATAAACACTTATCTACTCCAAATACACTCCTATAGGACATGTCACCATTTCACCTCCAAATATTTTACATATTTACACAGCTGGTGACCTACCACCCCCTGCCACACGCCCATGCGGCGGCTCGCAGGGTATTATATAGATGTAGATGTAAGTACTTGTTTCTATATCTGCCACATAGTTCTAACGTTTCATACACTTCGTACATGACTCTTGAATCTCAGTGCTTTTACGTAGCTATAGAAATCCGCAAAATATACAGTAAAATATTCCGGAGTAACAGTACATCCATGCAGATGATGTTCGCCCTTTCGGAAGGGCGGGGCAGGGCACTTCAGGGGGCGAAGGGATTGTCGCGGGAAGTGGGCGGGGCGGGAAGTGAGGAGAGGAGGGAGGAAGAGGGGAGGAAATACGCGGGGTGTGAGAGGAAAAAAGTGAAAGGAGAGAAGGACAGCCGGGGGAGGGAGGGAGGGATGGGTGGAATGAGAGCGAGATGATGTGGCCTCTGAATGGGCTGGAGGGTCGCTTTTGGAGGACAAGGTCAAACCCGAAGATGGAGGCTCCTTCTAGTCACACACCCCTCTACGTCAAGTCCTCCGCTATCCAGTCATGAGCCTCCATCGGGCGAAGTTGAGGCCGCTTTTCCAACTAAGTACCCCACTCGAGACTAATTATACCATTTGTAACAATATAACCCAGGAGTTTAACCATTTTGATAATATCTAATCCCAGTGGAACCTTTCAAAAATGCTGAGAGCATTCTTGTAAATAACATGTTGCCCGAATAATAAAAAATAAAACTCTGGTTCTAATTTATTCGTACGGTACGACTAATTGCGATGCAGTGGCGTCATCTTCAGGTACGTGTACCTGAAGTGAACATGAGTACCTGAAGATGACGCCGCTGCGTCGAAACTAGTCCTACCGTCAAAATGAATTGGTGGAATCAAACTGTTTTGAAGTAAGATTTAGTTTTTTCCCGGCGAATAATATGGAGGAAGTCTTCTCGGGTCTTCCACCGGGATAAGTTTTTTACTGCGAACGTTTCGGAGTTCGACTCGTACTCCATTCTCAAGGCAAAGCCTTTTTGTAAGGCGAAAAAAACTAGAGAATGGAGTACAAGTCGGACTCCGAAACGTTGGCAGTAAAAAACATCCCGGAGGAAGACCCGAGAAGACTTCCTCCATTAAACCAAGTTTTCTTTTTCATAATTCATAATGGACTTCCACAAATATGAGCCTGAAATAACAGAGATCAACATGTTGCCCATCAGAAAAGCACCATTCGCTCTTCATATTTTAAAGCATCATCCTACAGGATCTAGCATTTTCCAGGTGTATGATAACTGTTGATTCTTCACGGAATTTCCACTGGGTCAGGTTTTTGGCTTCTGCCGACGCTCACTGGGATCAGATGCCTTTCTTTTTGGAAATCTAAAGGATTCGAATCTTCTGGACAACTTTGATGCGCAATGGAAATTCGAAGTAATTACCGGTCTAGTAGGAAAATGCCCCGGGCACCCAGAATGGTGTGCGACATTATAAGAAAGAAGTGTTAATAGTAGTCAGTCAAGGCGACCGCTCGAACCCGGAACGAAAAAATGCAGCGTCCATAGATGTTTGCGTGGCTAGTGCTCCAAAGAGCTGTGAATTATTTAGCTAACCTTCAAGAAAATTGTCATGTCACCAAATAAGAATGTATTTTCATCATTCTTATGCTCTACAATACCACTAGAATATTTTCCTGGGAATTTATTCACTAAGCCTCTAAACTGCATGATATTTTAGAGCTGATTACTTCATTTGAAGATATTTTTATGAAATCAGGTAACAAAATATCTTCAATATTTTGTCACAGATTTAATAGAACTTTTCTTTTAAGTAGACCAAATAAAAAGCTGCGCCAATACGGCATTTAATGACATACGAATTAAAAATTTGATTGCTAGCATACTGCGTCGTCAGGGACAATTTTTCATACAACATAACTTCTGAGAAAACACCCGTTCAGATTAGGTTATCTGACTTCATAAAGATCTAAACGAGATGTAATGAGAAACCGAAAATACTCTGTATCTTAAGAATGGGGGTATGGCAGTAGTTCAAGCGAGCGTTCTACGGTCGCCGTTAGGCCGAATAGGACGAAAACATAGAAAGCTTCACTTTCAAAAAAATAATATTTGATACAATTACATACAATTTATAGTATTATATGAATTTTTCAGTGAAAATGCCCGCAATACGTCAAATTTTCAAATTGTATATGCCGAACTCGAAATTTACCAAAATTAGCGTCAGAATTTCCCCATTCCTATTGGCGAGGTCAAAACAGGCAACCAGTGCTTATGTGAATACCTAAATAAATCAAGCCACGTTTACAATGAGTCTGAAAAATATTTAAGTCCTTTTTTTTCGTGTTACACGATTAGCATGAGTAAGGTCTATTAAAGGGGCTCGAACGGAATACCAGCCATTTTCCGAATAGTGAGTTCAAAGAGACGTCAAAAAATTAGTGACATTGCCATTCCACTTAAAGATCGTGCTATAACGCGACGAGTACCAACATACGAGAATTATAAAAAAAGAACCATTGATTTGGTGAGATCTAAGGCTGCACATTAAATATAAACGTCTCGATACTGCGTCCCGTCGTTTCATATTCGTTTCTCACGGAAGAAGAAATGGTGGACTTAACCAAAAATTACACACCTAAATAAATGCTTCCATGCGTATTAGATTTCACCTGGCAGTGTCGCACCACTGTGTTTGTTTGAATATTAATCAACGTCGCAGAAAAACGGATTCAATAAAAATGAAATGAGTTGGAAAAAGTGTAATTCACATACAACTCCAAAAATAGTCGCGTGGTAACGAAGTGAATAAAGAGCTGAATGCAAATCGGATTGGTATTTTTAGTTATTTCAGTCTGATTACACATAAAATATGCGTACGGTTAACGTTCTCGGTTATACTATGCGCTGATTGCCGAAAAGCGTAGGCAAAATTACAGCCAACGGGTCTTTAGCTCGGAGTCGAAATATTGCTTAAACTGGGCGCTGAATGTTGAGCGAAAGTGGCCTGGGAATGGAGGGTTTTATAACGCCACTTTGTTTCAAATGTGTTACTGATTATAATCAGTATTTAATATTTGTTATGAAATTTTTATTGCAGCAATAAAAAAGCATTAATACTTAGCCATATTTGGCCAAATATTAGAAAATTGGGATATTTGACTTTCATTAGGAGTAATTAAGTATTTTTCAGATATAAAAATGGTAGACAAATTAGCATAAATATTCAAATTCACCCAAAAACGCCTATTTCATATTCCCCGTACAGGTCTTTAATTTGGTCCAAAGGCTGAGATCAACGCCTCAAATCCTTAATTACGAAAATTATCATTCACGTACCTGAAGTCCGAAGACGAGCGAATCTCTCTGGATCAGAAACGTAGACAAACAAAATAAGTGATCAGAAATGAAAATGAGCTTACGGAACTGCTTAGTTGACAGCTCAAAACCAAGTGGAAAGTTGATAGGATAGTTGAGGAGGAGATCGATAACTTATGTCACGGGAGGAGGGACACCTGGCGTTTGCAATAGCCTTCCCTTAACGAACGGCGCCAATAGATAAAAGTTGAATAACTTAGCCAACGGACCGAGAAAACCTACTAAATATAACCACATGGCACCCGAGTAAAAATGAATCCAACGAAAAAACAGTCACCACGGCCATGATCAGAAGCGGGGCAGAGGAATTAAGAAGCAAGTTCCCCAACCTACATAACAATTCAATTTCTCAAATGAAAGGATTATATGAAAAATAATGAAGTACACGGTACAGCTAAAGAAAGTAAGAGGATTTTATGGAGCATGTCTCCGAAAATAAGCATCAATTGGATATGGAAAATATCACCAAAAGAGCGAAAATGTTATTTTTAAATATGCATCCGAGGGTAAATAAATAGTCTGAGTATAAGAAGGCTCAAGGTGGAGGGGAGATAAAATGACAGATGCGAGAGCAAAGCCATGAAGGTTGGCTGGTGAAATATGATCAGAGTATAAGAGAGTATCCACTGGAGTGGAAAGACTTGAGTACCGAGATGAAACTTCCCTTAAATTGAAAAAATGATAAATATCTTCAATTAAAGAAATTTTTTCGAATGTGACTCGACACATATTATTTTGATATTTTAAGTAAAATACAGCGAAGTGGAATAGAATATCTGCATTCACTACTTTTAAATTGATTATTCATGGATAAATTAAAGAAATTTACGCAGCCCATCTAAGCTAATTGCAGCCTTGATCCCTGCATAATAACGTTCTTATAATAACGTCGAAAGCAAAGCAAATATCGCCCAGCATTTTTCAATGTAGCATTAAATTTGTTCTTCAAATCAACAATATAGCTACTACTGTACGTAGCCTACCAACTAACTCTAATATATTTTTAATTTAACGCAAGTTTGAAGCATGATTTTCTTCAAAAACTTTATTCCTCACACCTCTCTTCATTCCGTCCACAAAGCATACGTATTCTTTCCCTTTCCCTTCCTTGCCTGTTCAACGTCCTCCAATCGTTCACAAACTCCAGAGCCTCTTAAGGATCTTATTGCTGCTGGTAAAACTGTAATAATTCAGAGTATCTTATGTTTCTAAACCTACCGAGTAGTGCCTACACCACGATTTGCATGTTCCCTGCATGACTCTTGAGTCACATTTACATAGATACATTATAGATTATTTTAGTAGCCTCATGTAGCATTTGTAGCATACCGATAATATGGTGCATGCTGGTGAAAGTAAATTTCTTCACTTTAGTTCATGTTGGTGATTAGTCACCCCCTGACAAACACGCTTGTGGTGGCTTGCAGGGTAATAAGTAGGTGTAGATGTATACTTTTATTTTAGCCTCAAATATCATGCCACTCACCTGTTCAACATTTTCCACACCCTATGGACAATTCTTAACCTAATGCCATTAGCACCCCACGTTAAATTTCATCACGCAGTTGCAGGGCTAGAATATTGTGAGATGTGGACCGCGAAGGCCTTGCCTCACCCGCTGTCGAGCTCGACACTGATGAACTTTCGCCTGGGATATTAACGCAGATAAAATTAGCTTGAAAAGAAATGAAAAGTACCTATACCATTTTCACGCCATTATATGGTTAAAAAAAGAACCCATCATTGAATCCTCAGTCACTTACTCTCGTCCCCAAGCGGCATTGGACGTATTTACCGATAGGCTGGATATCTAGCTGCAAGCTGCACTATTATATTGGATAGGATACAGATGGAAAAGTCCCGTGGTTGTTAGGGTTCAATTCGCTGTGAGTGATTTCTATTTATCTGGGAAATAATGATTTGGGTTTAAGAGTGATTCCAATTCTCCTTCTAAACAATATTTCTAACTAGCCTCCATTACATGACATACCTTTCCTCCGGCTCCAACCCTGTGTGTTATAATTCAACGCGCCACCTCGTATTTTTCTTTCTTGAAGTCGTCCCTCTTTTTCAATTTATTTTTGTGCCTTTCGTTGATTTCGCTCATTTTGAGTGAGATTCTTACCAAATGGCGTGCCTGATTGCGCAGGTGAGTGTTTTCCTGAGTGCTTCTGATGTGTGTTTGTCTGCGTTGGCCCGCCCGCCCGTGCAATATCATTCCCGCAAGCATTCACACAGTGCGTTTGTGCGATTATTACCCCGGTATCCTTAACGCCGCCTAATCTATTTCGTCCGGTTAAGTATCGCATTGTTGGGTTGAGTGTGTCCTGAGGCTGGTCTCTGGCGAGGAATAAAATTTTACCCTAAACCAAAACAGCGGTGCTTATATTGTTTATTTTACTTAGAGTTTAACTTAGTTGCGAGAAATCAATAGCGGAAAAATTATTCGCCCAGACTGGGTTGCGAACCTAGACCCCCTCGATTTCACGCCGAGAGCTCTAATCAAATAAGCCACTCAGGTGTCCTCTTCTACTGCGAATTTCATTTCTTAAGCCTCCAAGAAATTCGCAGTGGAAGAGGACCCCTGGAAAGCTTTATGGTGAGAGCACTTGACGCAAAATTGAGGGGTCTGAGTTCGAATCCCTGGGCCGGCGATTTACTTTTCCACTCTGAGTGTCACACGTTCTACTCATGTGTGCCACCAACGGTTGGAACCGTTAAAGGTACTGCGCGGCCAGTTCAGCTGTTCTCTGAATACTGTTGATCTTGTGCCTCTCGCCAAGTGGTGCTAATTTTATTTTTACTACGACTATAGTAGATTTATTTATTTACCTTGGAACTCTACGACTTATCTGGCATGGGTGGTCCTACCAGGACACACTATCAATACTCCCAGGATTCCAATTCTAGGGGACATCGGAACGCGCAATTCCCTCCACCGCGACAAGGTTTTGGACCATGGAAAAGGTAGCTTGCGCGAGATAGTTCCCTAATCATAATAGAGACCATCTTCGCATACAACGTTTTTATTTCACCAGCTATAAGACACAAGAATTAAGAACTTCTGGTGCAATAATATAGTTTGATTTAAAAAATTCTATATAATTAAATGAAAATATCTAAATAAGTCTTAAACTTTACTCATTTTTTTCGCGCGGTATATTAAAAACTCCATCGAAACGGAAAGTCATTTATGAGATCCCGAATACATTACTGCGGTTACAACATGATTTATTTAAAAAAATAGTTGAGAAAACATTCAAACAAAACTCCGTTAAATTTTTGACGAGATAATACGGTGTTAGAAATTCCTCGTTTTGTTAAATAAGGACTTTTCGAGTGCACACACGTACCATTTTCAATGCAAAAGGGCTGGTATTGTTCATCAAAAATCTCGGAAAGTAGATCGGTAAGGGCTGATATTTTAGTATCTTTGGAAGAAAGAGATATTTTTCTTTAAAGTACACTAAATTCATTGATTTCGATTGAGGTGAAATCATACTATGCTCAAACTTCCTTAAGGAGATACACCAAGGGTTGAAATTCGCCGTGCAAAGGTACTTTAGTTGACCGGGATTCAAACCCGGTCTTCCCAATTGCCAGTCTGGTGTGTTGCCAGTTACACCACCCAGCCACCTTCCTTCAAGGCGAATATCGAGGAGGAGGGGTTTACGTGAACTAGATATTCACGTCTCAAGTCTACATTGTAGCACATGAGACGATGGTCGTGCTTACAAAGCCACTGTCGCGGTGGATAAACCCAACATTGTCGTTATATGCCGACGAAATTGACAAATTTCCAATCAATTTGAACAAACTGACAAATTCCAATATATGTAGACGAAATTGACAAATTTCCAATTTGACTTATGATGTGGTACGAAGTCACTCGCACGGGTGCATATACAACAAGAGTGGACATTTCAACCCTCAGTGAATATGCACCCCTGCGAGTGACTTCGTACCACATCATTTATTAATGCAATGATTGGAAATAAGGGTATATAATTTTCGACGGCTCTTGAGCCAACGTGAATTGTGACATGGCCTTGGAAAAATAAAATGCTTCGGACTTTGGCTTCGCAGCAGCGGTATCGGAGACGCTCGTGGGCGTCTCTCGGCAGGACGGGGCGCGGTCCCCGGAGAGTCACCCAGAGCCTGCACGGCGACGACCGGTCTTCTCCCCTCGAAAAAGAAGTTTTTAACCCTCTCCCCTCCAGCCAATGGGGGACGAATCCTCTGTCAAGTCTCCCACCCCTTCCTTCCTCGCATATTTTCCATCAATTTTTTTAAAGCTCTTTCTGCTTCCCCCACCCTTACGTCCCCCCGGTCACAAACGAGCCCATCAAGGGTATCCCAACTTCCCGAAAAAGGAAAAAACAAATGACGTGGAGGATGGAGGAACGAGCGAGTCTCCGGACGTGACAGACACGCTGAACGGGGATGGAAATGAACGGGATGGGGTGTTACAGCTCAAGACAACTGCCATCCACATTTCTCTCTTTCACTGCACGCTCCTGTACCAATTCAGGCGCAAAGTTATAGCAGCAGACCAGGTGGATTATCGCACATGTTTGCACTCAAGTCATGCACCTTTTATTCTGCTATGCCGACAGAAATATTCATGACTTGATATGCCAGCGATAAAAATGTCTAGATATCCAGCAAGTTCTTGCCTGGTGATAACCATGCCTAATGAATTAAGGCTGTTCTACACGATGCTTATTTCAGAACTGAAAATCAAGCTGAACGCAGCATGCGCAAAAAAACTGTACCATGTAAAGGGTGTGATCGCATCCAATAACGGAATCCAATTCGATTATTAGAACTGATAAGAGAAATAGCTGGAATAATTATCTTCCATCCGATTCTTAGATGCTACGGCCAATCACAAGCAAGCAGGCGAGTCAAGGTTTTTGAAAGAATACGGGTGGTGGAGCTGTAGTATACTGATATAATCTTCAGGTGAGCTCTATGGACTACAAAGGAGATATACACTTCTTGAGACCTCTACAACTAGTTTTATGAAGACTGTTTAGGATGCTATGTTTAAATTTAATCAAGCCGAAAACATTGGGAGCAATTAATTTACATTGCGTTGTTCAGCGAATGCCCGGACACTCAAATGAGCATAGTGCACGTAAAAACAGACATCGAATTCAATTAGAGCTACTAACTAGGTTCAAAGTTTTCAGCGTTCATCTGAGAACTGACTACCGAACTGACCCCAGCATCGTATAAAATTATCTTTACAGTGATGAGCTTCATAGAAATTGCCCCGAGAAAAAATCTACTAGGATAGGCAATCGAACTTCAGACTTTAATCTGACCGATCCAATGCACAGACCTATGTGATGCTCAGTGTTCCATTCTTGCAATCAAAATACGGAAGGATTTTATAGGTCGAAGCATTTGGTTAACGGGTACGCTATGTTAAATTCATAATGAATACGATGATTTGATGATAAGCTTATTAAACTTTTCACGAGAATCAAAAAGGCCGAGGAGTATACTGGTCCCAACGTTGGTCCAGAGGGCCTAAGCTTCGTGGATAGATATGTGTACCAGGTCGATTTTTTCTCGTGAATATTCCTACGCTGTGACTTTACGTATGCGTGTCATTACTACCGGTTAAGGCTTCAGGAAACAGCCCACTTTTCGATGCACTCTTCGGGAAACTTGTGTTTCAAACTCTCACACTGTCCTCTCAAAAGGCATAGATTCATTTGGTCGCGATCACTTAGAATTTGTGTAAAATGCTGAGAAAGTGACCACGACCTTAGACCTGTGGTCTTTTATTTGTGTAAAGTAATGACCTGACCTGAAGAGATCGTATCTCTCCTTCCATTTACGATCTTCAACCAGGTAATGCGAAAGTTTCTAGCAAACCACATAATCTTACACGTTTGCACTTCCGTTATTTATCTGGGTTAATCCTACAGTACTGGAAGAAATGTTTATTTGCAGAATCCTTCTAAACAAAATCAACAACCGTAAGCTTATCTTACCGGTTCCATTTATTATAAATGTAATTATAAGTCATTATGTGTGCTGATGGGCTAAAATATTTCTCTCATTCAGTACATTTTCTTATGCCGACCAGTGCTAGGTTAGTTCTTAGGCCTGTACAAAATTAAGGTAAGAAGCGCTCATAATCTCATGAGCGCCCGAGCACATTATTTTCCTCTTTTACACTCGTAATAATTAAAATACTTCTACTAATTACCCTGAAAGTCACCACAAGGGTACTTGAGGGGTAGAAATGACGGAGACTTAAAATTTATAAAACCAGAGAACAAATATTTTACAGACCAGCTACAGCCCTTTTAAGTACTTACAGACAAAGTTTTCAGCATAGAAGCATAAAACTTCAAGTTAAAAAATTTTTTCTGTTATTAAAAACCTTGTTAGCCTTTCTCTCGACGCTTCTTGGCTTAAAGATCTTGTTAAAGTCATTTCTTCACCATGCTCCCCGCCCATCGTTTTGTCTCAAACCTATCATTTACCTTTCTGGCCACTCATTTTCCATCCAAGCTGTCGGCATCGATAAGACGAGTAAGTCTGCTCGCTTCGAACTTTTCATAATTGGAACAACCAATTACTCATCCTCTCGCAAACCAAGCTCATTTTCTATCTTCGTCATTCACCCAGCAGTGTTCTTATGCTTCACATACTCTCTGCGATTATGCGATGTTAAATATATGCCATTAAACCAAAATTCCGCTCATCATACGCTCCGTTTTTTAATTATTGACGAATATCTATTCATCCATACACTCCATTAACTTCCAGCAGCCTTTCGCCCTGTGTTTAACACCACAGATCATGTTCACAAAACAACCAAACAAATAGCTTATATACGCCATTAGGAAAATGAAGGGACCGCAGGCAAAAATAATGAAGAACTTATTAAATAAAATCTGAGGGGTGATATCAAATACTTTCGCAATACATCATTACTTGAGGCCTGAAATAACCTTCGGTTACTTAAGTGTGGTACCCTTTACTTCATGTAATGACTTGAAAACCGTCCTTTGTCCCACTTGTGGCTGAAAGGTTTTGGATGATTAAAACTTCATCATATCAGCTGAAAAAATATACTGGCAGAGGAATTATGTTGATAATTTGGTACTTGTCTTCTACTGAAATTATTCCGAAGAAGTTCTGAATAGTCAACTACCTTCGAAATTGTTTTTTGTCACGAACAGGACAAGCGTGCAAATCTTTACGATGCTCGACGGTCTTTTTGAGAAGCACTTAGATATTATTCTTCAAATAATGCTACCAAATTGAGTAACTATTTTTAGTCGAATAAAATCGGCAGAAAAATTTCGTCTTGGACACGTGGCTTAGCCTACATGGATGCTTTCACCTTCCTCGGAGAAGAAGACGAAATCAGGTTTCAACGTTCACTCCCGCGGGATCAGAACTTAATTTAATGCTTTACTCTTCCGTCGACCTGAGACAGCCCACTTCATGTTTCGACGAACAGCGATTTTCACGGACTCGATGGATGTTATTCCCTCCTCGGTATCTTTCCGCTTCCTTTTCTGCAAGGTGCATGGTCTCGCTGTGTCGTGGGTGAGTCGATGAAATGAAAAATGTCGTCTCAATCCCGTGGAGCGAGAGACGGGGGGAGGAGGCGGAATGCAACGAATCGTTAATCTTTTTAAGCGCAGGTGCAAGTATTCGACCGGTTTTGCGAGGAGAGCAGAGCGGACCAACTTGTGGTCTTAAAAAATGGAGCGTCTGAGGGGTTGGATGTAAGCAAATGTACCAGAGGGAAGAAGAATTCTTCAAGCCACGCCCTATCGAATGTGGGATTCCTTCAGAGAAGATTAGTGGGCAATACTGCAGATATTCCCGTCAATTATGAATGGTCAGGTAGGAATAGATGTGCATGTGGTGAATTTTTGGTCAACATAGATATAAATTTTGAGTCAAATATTTGGCACGAACCATCTCAGAGCTAAGAAAAAAAGTCTTTTGTATTACTAATTCGTCAGAAAACGTCAATGCTGTCCCTATCGCTACCAAAATTGGCACTGGCAAATAAGTAAACTCCATTTTTGACAACTTGGTGGCCGAAGCTCAGCTCACGAACGGCTTTGCAATTTTTTTGCGCAGCAAGTAATGGGAATATTTTCAACTTTTTCATTATAAAAATGTGTGCATAGTTTTAAAATTTAGCCGGCAAAACTTGGTTTCACTAAAGTGAGATGTAACACCGCTAGGGCAGAAACTTTGAGTTCACCTAATTTGCACTTTTACCTCCTTAAGTTTTCTACAGTTGGCCACTCAGTAATTTTAGGATCTGTCTGAGGATTTGTGAAAAAGCTCAACACCCTGGGATACGAACGAGGTAGGCTTGAATGCTAAATACCCGGTCAGTGAAGATCGGAAAGATTAATTCTATTGCTTCGAAATCAACCCAGTGAACATTCATAGTCACCACAATAAATACATAATACATGTTTTAAAAGATTAATTAAATTTACGAAAGATTTTACCGCATAGGCGACGTCATCAGATAAATTAATAAAAGACAGGGTTATAGCTTCTCAATTCTGAACTTGATTATAACATCTACATGCAAAATTGATCCTTCATTAGATTTACCTTTGAAAATATACATAGGATATTCATTCTGTGACCTGTAGGGTGTGAAAAAGGTCGTTGGACAAGTGTGGATGAAAGGGAATGGGTCCCGAGTTCCGTGGCAAAACGGTGAGAAAAGCTATGGCCGTTCGCGATGATTGAGATCGACATATGAAAGAATCCGTTACTTTGGGTGAGGTTAAGGATCTAGAGAATCCTCTTTTCCACGTAACCCTGCGCCACGTAGTGAATTAGAATACAGACATTCAACAATATAGATATTCATAAAATATTGATAAAATATTTTCACGCAAATAAAGAAGTTTTGCTGCTTATACTCTCTCAGTAGGAATATTTACTATCAGGAATGAACTTTTGGGAAAAGAATGGCTTTCCCTGGAATAATTATTGCATCAAAGAAAAGAAAAGATCTAACGTAGAATCTATTAAGGCGTCACCATCACTGATGACATATCATAGGGGAAACACATCAGGGAAATAACTAGTGTAGCAAACCATAGATTAGGATTCGTAAAAAGGGTTCAAGGCAAATGCGATGAGATAGTACGAGAAAGAAGCTATTTTACACTGGTCAGGCCTCATTAAGAATATGCCGCTAGTATATGGGATCCGTACGAGGAAGGTATGATAAAAGAATTAGAGCGCGTGCAAAGGAGATCCGCTAGGTTTGTTAAAGGCCGTTATGATAATTGTATAAGTGTTACGAGCTTAATTGAAGAACTAGGATGGGAATTACTATCAGAACGCAGGTTAAAATTTAGGTAAACCTTTTAAGTAAATTCGAAACCGATTTGTTCACAGATGACGTTAGATATATATTGAGAACCCCTGCGTATTATGCTAGGTTTGATCATACTAACAAGATTAGAGAGATAGATTGTCGTACCGATAGATTTAAAATGTCATTTTTCCCTCGAACTATAAGAGAGAACAATAGGCAGCGTAGTAAAGGGATAGGTAGGTGAAATATAGTTAGAGTAGTCTGTAGTGCATGATGCATGTATTAACAACCGATAATCCCTTTCTTATTATGTAGACACTAACCATCTAGCTGCATATGACCCTGTTCTCTAGCATGTCTCCCTTAAATATCCGACTTGCATGGCAATATTGCATGTTTGGTGATCTTCACCCCCCGCCACACACCCTCGTGGTGGCTCGCAGGGTATTACGTAGACGTATGACATGGATTATAGTAACCTATTGTGTGGAACATCACAAATTCTGTATACAATAAATATCATGGTTGTATAAAAAGCAACGAGCAAAATAAGAAGACATATTTTGCTCGAATACATCGCTAAAATTAGAATTAACTCTTTCATGGACATTATTTCATGATCGTATCTTAAGATACGAACACTGGTTATTATTACTGTAACAGATAAATAGTCCGACAAGGTACTAAGTCATGCAAGAGCTATCATGACGGAAATTGCATGCGAGGTTAGCAAGTATCATATCTAAGGGAAAATATAGATTAAATCTTTTAAGATAGTTTGATGTTAAATATTTTTCGTTCGGCACATTTTGCTAAAGCCAAACTATTATGGTAGACACGATCACAGGCATAAGATTAAGGAAATAAGACTGCAGAACCAATAGATTTAAAATGTTATATTTATACACGTACAATAAGCGATCATCATAGTTGCGATTGATCAGTTCAAGGATACTTCGACCCTGATTAGGTAAAATAGGTTTTTCACTCGTGCAAATATCCTAACATCATCATTACTTACTAACCTTGCATGCTATTCCCGTCATGATAAAGCTCTTGCATGACTCAGTACCTTGTAGTGCTATTTATCTGTCGCATTAATAATACTAACCAGTAGTTGTATCTTAAGTAGTGTACTACATGGTAGCATGTTCCTCCACGTAGCACTCTCCTAGTTTCTGGTCTGACCTCGTATTGTCGTCCTGGTTGCTTTTGGCCTGCGCCTGGCATTCCGGGTAAGCGTGCGCGGTTCGGATTTGACTTGGGATGAGGGCTTTATGTCTGTTGTAGAATCGCTCCGTACCACACACCCTAGTGGTGGCTTGCACGGTATTTCGTAGGTGTAGATCGTTACGATGTTCAAAGAAAGAGTACTCAGCTGCGACTGTAGTTGACAAACTAAGCCGGCGGAAGTTTTATCACGCAGAGCCGAGATATCGCCTCCAATACATTTCAAGCTCCTCGTCCGTGAGACGCCTCCTTCATCTTCTTCGCTAATCTATGCTCCTTAGATTCCTTCGATGAGATGAGGGGGGAGAGAAGCAAGGCAGGCAGGCGGCAGAAGGGGAGGTAGGGCGTGTTCTCGAATGCGCAGGAGGGCCTTCCGCTGGACTTCCGAAGCGGACCGCAGAGCAGCAGAAAAAAAGAGAACACAGAGCACTAGGTAAAAAAGGACAAAGGTTCGGCGTAACATGAATTCCTTTGCGGCACGGAGCCGTCGGACGCGGGATCCCTTCGGAGCTACGGACAGCCGAGTCGCGAGAGGGATGATTTATCGAAAGAAGGTTCCGAATAAAACAATCTTCACGGCGGGGGACCTCGTATTGAATTATTTCAACTCCCGCCAAGTCTTTTGAGTGCCACAGCGTGATGAAATTCGATTCGCATTATTACCATTCGTGACCGGGTCACTACGTCTTCCCACGTCTTTAAAGCCGCGTATGACTGTATTCATTGAAGCATTCGACACTATTATAAGTATGTAATTTTATGAATTACGCCTGGTAGAGTTCATTTAAATTTATTTTATTAAAAAATTGTTCGCAGACACTAACGCCAAAAGAGTACAGGAATAAAACAAAACAAAATAAGAGTTAAAAATAACTATCAGTAGCATCAAAAACAACCATTAAAATTAAAAACAACAGCTTATGCCATCCCAAATCTATAGCATTTCGCCAATTCAGGGTTTGGGAACATCACTCTTCCTTTATCCTTGGTATTTTAGTCAACTAATTGTTGGTTGTGGTATTGGCTCAGAATTTGCCTAGCAGACTAGACGGTGGGAAACCAGCATAATCACTGTCATACCACCAAATTAGTAATTTAACAAAGAACAACTTATGAAATACTACTTTATTTCCTTATATCTAATACTTCATCTCCATCGCCATATTCTTTGTAAAAGTAGTAGGTACTCCAACTGATTTCGATAGTAGAGCATAAGACTTGTAGAATGCAGTTGGAAATAATGTACAGAAAAGAGGACTTAATCCTAAAGGGTATTACAAATCCCATGTGACAGCTCCTATATTATACAACTTTTAACTTACGTTTTCATGCGATGGAAAGATAACGAAAAACGCTTGGTTTAACTTGGAAACATGGTTTGTTTTGTAAATGAAAAGTATAACTTAGTTATTCCACATAGGTTTATTGACAGGACGACCTAGGTTTCGACGAAGCTCGTCACCATCAGGTACAGTACTACAAGAAGACATAGAACATATAGTCACACAAATCGGGGGAGGTAGAGGAGATGTAAGGAGAGTGGGGAGATAGGAGTTGAACGTTGGGGAAGGGGGGTGGGTGGGAAGGGGTAATGGTTTGCATGGAGGAGTTTTGGGGGAGGGAGAGAGGAGGTCTCGGAGCTGACTAAGAGGTAAGGAAGGCGAGGGGAGAGGGGGAATTTGTGTGACTATATATTCTATGTCTTCTTGTAATACTGTACATGATGATGATGACGAGCTTCGTCGAAACCTAGGTCGTCCAGTCAATAAACCTATGTGGAATAACTAAGTTATACTTTTTTCATTTACAATGTTGAGCAAATTCCACGAAGTCGCGCCCGAGACAACGGAATGGTTTGTTTTCATAAATCTCAAATACGGGATTTTAATATTTCGAGCACATGTTTCACCGTATAAAGAACATGTTTACACCATTTGATATAGAATGGAGAGGGGATTTTCGAATTATTTTGTCAAAAGTAATCAAATATGTGTATCAAATTTTTGTGTCCGCAATAATTTAGAAAAAAATTGATTTTTTTAAAACAGGATGTCACCATTCCCTTACGAAAGCAGTTAGCTACTAGCTACGAAAATGGACTCATGCAGACTCGAGGTTCTTCAGAATATACGGAAGAGAATCATCAAACACATAATTTTTGCGGTAGTGGAAGATTCAAGTGTCAAGATTATTGCTCTCAGGTTACGCTTAGAGGTTTCACCTTAAGTTAGCTCATAACGAAAACACATGTCGTTTGAGCTTTGGAAGTCGCTCTGGTGTCGTATGACTAGCTCATTGACCTTGACTTCTGTCCTTCATTTGAGTAAGAATTTTAAAATGTAAAATGGCTTAAGGGTAGTTCGAGCAAAATACCATTTCACCTAGAAATAAATGAATTTAATTTCATTATAAAGGAAAATATCTTAGACTTCCGAAATACCAAAAACCCTTACCGAGATACTTGGTTTTTGACGAAAAACACCCGCCCTTTTACATGGAAAAAGATACATGTATGCACTCCAGAGATATATTTTTTTAATGAGGAATTTCTAACACCTTGATCTCGTAGATAAGACATTGGATAAATTAGTTAAAACTTTTAATAAAACCACAGAGTTTAAAAATACAAGTTAAAAAACACGACCCGGGTTTCGGCGCTAAGAACCATCTTCAGGCACCTCAAGTGTTGTGTTGCTTAACTTGTGTTTTTGTGAATAAGTGAAATGTTTTTTAAGTTGTGTTTTTAAACTCTGTGGTTTTAGTAAAGGATTTAACTAATTTATCCATTGTCTTATTCATTAAAAATGAATTACCTCGAAGTCACCAAAGACAGCATTTTATTTATTTAACCTTGACCTCGTCCAAAAATTAACAGTGAGTAGTCTGTATGTTTTGTAGACTACTTTTTAAAAAAATAAATCGTATTATCACCGCAATAATTTTTCCAGAATCGCAAAAAACCTTCCGATGTGTAGGAGTTTTAAACATTCCGCGCGAAAAAAAAAGATTCCACTTAAAGACTTATGAAGATATTTTTATATAATTACTTGGAATTTCATTAATAATATATATCATTGCACCATTAATAATGAAATATTTAATTCATGCTTCCTACAGCTGCTGAAATTAAAACGTATAATTCGAATACGGTCTCCATTATGACAAGGGAACTATAAACTAACTAAATTCTTTTAACTCCCAATATGCCCTGAGTAAACGCCTTTTTGTTGTTAACGTGTACTCTCCAGCATTCAGAGAAACGTGATAAGGTGCGTGTTCACAGACCAGCGTTGGCCTTGAATTGCACTCGGCTCGCAGAAACACGAATTTTACTGAGGCTGGACGTTAAGCATTTCCAAGAGTCGAGAGAGCCCAGATAAATATCACGATAACAATGAGCGACTGATGACCGTGAAATTCCAGCCAGAATATACGAGCGTCGTCATTGATTCACAATAAGATAGATTCGCTTCGGACGCCTAAGGACTCGAAGCTCAGCCATAAGTTAAGCCTAGGCCGTCTTTCATGCGATGATAAAAGGTTCGCGGGACCTCGAATTTTCACTTTTTGACGATACTATATAAAAATGTTTGATGGCTAGAGCGCTCTATTTTGGCTACTGGCAATTAAGACACATTCAATCAGGGAAATATACATTTTTTAAATAGAAAAAGCTCATACAGGCTCATAAATCTGACAGGAATGAAACTTGCAAACAAAAATGTTGAGACAAAGAGAAACTTAAAATCAATTTTCACATCGACCTAATAAGAGAACAAGACCATCTTTATTATTTGAATAATGTGCCACATCTGTGCTTTTAAATTTAATTATTCCAAGTTCGCCCTGTAATTTTAACAAATGATGTGAGTAATATTATTCTACTGTTGTTTATAATGAATGGATGTCTCAAATTTGAATACTGAATGGCTTTGTCCAATTGAAACTCCTTGGAGTAGAATGAGATCAAACAATCAGATGGGCCAATCTTCAACGGGTTCCTGTTTGTGTTTTTCAGGGATTTCGGATGATCAAGTTGACAGAAACAAAGAAAAGAAAGAGTATATGAATTAAATGGAAGTAATGGACAGAGAAGAATGAGGAAAAGACGCAGGTGAAAAGAAACTGATTCTCCAGAACTGAAAACAGATATACGAAGTCACCCCAATGACAGGTAACAAGGAGTGTTCACCATCAATTAAATACAAGGTGCTATCCAAAAGTATCAGAGAGTTGAAGCAAACGTGGGTACGTGAAAACAATTACCTCAAGATGTATGTGTGTGCTGTTGGTTGATCAAAGAGGATATATGCAGGCAAAAAAAGGCCATTTCATTGACTCAACGATTACCATGGACAGTTTGTTTCCTCGGAAGGCGTATGAAAACTGATGTCATATAATGGTATAGGAGAGGCACGGAAACACAGTCGTAAAGGAAATGTAGGATACTTGAGGTGGAATCGGTAACCTGCGATTTGAAATACATGAAACTAATAAGGACACATACACAAAGTTTCACGCAAACCTGTGCATAAACGGAAATCGCTCCAACCGTCTTAAACAGGAGAATTATACATAGTTTGTTTGAGACGATGCCTCTCACATAGCACCCAAGAAGGTATCGCGCTTCCAATGAAAAATTTCTTTTACACTGGGATTCAAACCTGGACCTCCCTGATGGTAGGCAGGCAAACAAATACGAAGTCTAACCATCATTATTGGAGAATACAAAAGAAGTAAGCAACAGCCAGCGCTGTGACTTTAACCCACGAAGGCCGGAATTTTACTTTCTGGCAATCATTTTAGAAAAGTCTTCCTAAAATTTTCCGACGAATCGATCAAATACTTCCTTTGAAGTACAAACTGTAAGGGATACAGTAACAAAATTCGTGCGACGAAAATAAAAAAATGCAGTTTGACAGAATACAGAGCAATTTAGAACGAGAAAATGTTTTGTGACCCTATAAGGGACTGTCCATAATCCACGTTGACACAAATAGGCCACTTTTTGACCCACCCGACCCCCATCGTGGACAATCGCAGAGTTCATCTGCAAACCCACCCTCCTCCCCCCTGTTGTCCACGTAGACTATTGGGCGGAAAAAGCTGTGAAATGGGCTATTGATTGATTGTCATGAACTATCTTCGCTCTGGTTAGGCCACACCTCTAATACGCCGCGAGCATTTGGGACCCTGGTCATAAAGATTTAACAAAAAAAATTAACAAAATACAAAGAAAAGCAGCACGTTTCGTTAAAAACTGTTATGAACGGACATCTAGTGAGAGATTAAGGTGGGATCCCCTAGAGACTCGGAGGCTGCACGCTAGGCTTACGCTGCTTGAGATATTCAGAACTGGTGTGTTTCAGAGCGACACAGAGAATATTATTATGACGTCTCACTACATTTCTAGATCTGACAGATACGATAAAATAAGAGAGATACTCTGCCGAACAGAGGGGTATAAAAACGCGTTCTTTCCGCGTACAAAAAGCGACCACAATAAATACTGAGCTCCTCAAAATACACTCCCATAGTACATGCCACCATTTCACCTCCAAACACTACATCATTACATGGCTGGTGACCTACCGCCCCCTTCCACACGCCCATGCGGCGGCTCGCGGGGTACTATGTAGATGTAGATCTGTTTTTAAGGCTGATTTTAAGGAAAGGTAAGAAAAAGAAAACTACTCTTTTAGCTATAGTAATCTGTCATTTACTTTGACCATTGCTTACGTACACATCCCTCCAACCCCTTCCACCACCCAACTTAGGACTTCTTTGATGACCCTCTTACTCCCTCCCCCCTCCCACCCATTTGGTGTTTACGTGGATTATAGACAGCCCCTAATCAAGCTGTGCGTTAGAGGATTACGGCGTCACGTCAATTGCACATGAAATTTATACAGATGAAAACCATTCACCCAGACTGAGATTTAAACCCGTGTATCCAACCCCTCGCATTTAGTTCCAAGAGCATTCGAACCCGGTCTCTTCGATAGACGAGTCTCAAGGGCAATGGGTCCGATCACCAATCCAGGCGAACGATTTTCTTCACAGTGAATTATGTATGTTTGCATTACCTGAGTAAGGAAATAAAAGCTGCCTCTCTTTCGAGGGCTTTTGGTCAACACTTACAATGGTATGTATCCTGAATCGCAGGCATATGGCGGATGGTGGTAGATGTTTCTCCAGAAGCAAGAAATGACAGAAGTTGAACATGTCTCAAGCGATGCTAGTCTTGGATGTTCCGGGACTCACTAATACTAGGGAAAATAAGCGGAACCCGAGTTCACAGACTCGTACACTAAACGCAAACAACTGACCAACGCTTCTGTTGTGCAACGAAGCAAGATTCATCTACCTCCAGCGAGCATGCACCGAACGATTGGAACCATTGAGTTATATGGAGCGCATAGGTTTGAAAATCGCGCGCAGTCGCTTCCTCGGCACTTGGTGAAACATCGGCCTTGACTCTCGGGATGTTGAGAAGCACGTACTCCTGGCTCTTATCGTGCCTGCTATTCGACTTTCCGAAAGGATAATACATTGCCACACGCCTGGGGATCTAATTTCCGTGTTGCCAATCAAAAGGAAATTTTGAAAAATCGAAATCCATGATTTATGTTACTTGAGCTGTTAGAGCCTTTTTTGATTCATTGCTTCATTCACATCGTATTTTCCTCACACAGTGATTTGTTATCCTTTAAATAAAAACAATTTTGCCGAACAAATTTACTCTATATCAATTTATCTCTCAAATGCAGTTTTGTAGAATTTGTCAGTATAGATGCTTTGAAATTTTTTTTAACTTAATAGTATACAAAGTTAAGCAATCATAAAGAATGAAAGTAATGCAAATTTTCACTTAGATAAATTTTAATCGACTTAGATTTCGATGTACTACATCATCGTCATGCATAAGCAACCTTTAGCAATTTAGTAGGCAGTTTAGCAATGTTCTTGGCCTTTCTATGGCACCTCAACTCTCGCTAGTTTTACGACACTTGAGGCGAGTGTTTAATAGTTCATTAAAATTATTAATATCGCCACCCCGCAAGACCCATTGTTATTGTCAATCAACGTAATTCTTCACCTCGTGTATTGAATGCAAGCATGTTTTATGACGTACAACTAACCTCTTGTTTTGGCCTTACCTTCAATTGTTCTTCAGACTGTATTTTGGTTGGCGCATTGCGTCTAGGGGAGCATGCGGACTCTACCTTCAAATGGACAATTATTGCATTCCTAGAGAAGAAGCCATCATCCCGTACCACACACCCCACGACGTGGTTCGTACGGTTCTTCATATATTGAGTTGAATAAACTCCAAGCTAGGGATAATAATGGAATTATCAAGTCATCCTTTCTTATAACTCAATTACTCTCTCACGTACAACAAAAGACATCATATTGGCACTAAGAACTTATGATTCGGTTTTTAGGTGCTAGTCTGTTTAATTATTTCAATGGATTCCTATAACTCAAGTGGGATCGCGCATTTATGCAGATGCGAAACATAGGAAGACTCATAGTGGCTATAAAATTGATCGAATAAAGTAGTCTGGGGGATTCCGTGAGGTGGAGCGCCCAATCTCCCCGAAAATTCGAATTAAATTTTATAAAAAGCCCTGATATATTCAGTTAAATTTATATTTTAACATAAAACTTAGGCTTCCTTTATTCTCTTTCCCGAACCGAGTTAACCACGCAGTTCCCTTACGCAAGTTAAAATCCCTCAATTTTTCCAGCTCCGTCCTGAACTGGTTTAATTCTTATTTGACGGGTAGAACCCAAGCCGTCAAGGGCTCTGGTGAGGAGTTATCCCCTTGGCTCCCAGTTTCATGCGGCGTTCCGCAAGGATCCGTCCTTGGACCTCTCCTCTTTACTTTGTACATCCTGGATCTGGCTAAAAGCATTAGTCACGCCAACTATATAGCTATGCAGATGATCCGAAAATTTATATTCACTGTTCTGCTGATGAACTTCCATTTTTCATTGAATTAATTAACAGTGATATTTCCTCCATCAGCCATTGAGCTAATATCAACTGCTTACAACTAAACCCCATAAAAACTCAAGCAATCATTTTCGGAAATTCAAGACTTTTGAATAGCATCCATCATGATAGTCTTCCGCCTATTCGTGTTCACACGAGCATCGTTAAATTAAAAAAAACTGTTCGATACCTTGGCATCACTCATTCCACTAACTTAAAATGGGATCAGCACGTATTGGAAATGTGTAACAAGGGAAATAAAATCCTCTATTTACTGAAGCTTCAAAAGAAAAATTTACCTGTTCACACAAGAATTTCACTTGTAACCTCATTGATTTTTCCAATTATAGATTATTGTATACTAGTGTATATCGATTTAACAAATGTTCTTGAAAAACGTATCCAGCGATTAATTAACAGCTGCCTTAGATTTATATTCGATCTTCGCAGAGATGACCATGTTTCTGATTACTTTGCTGCCTTGAAGTGGCTGCCTCTTGGCTCCCGAAGAATCTAATTCCTGGGGTGTTTTCTGTTCTCCCTCTTTCATACTCATACGCCTGAATACCTTTACAACCTATTAACCTTCAGAACTACTGTTTCCGTCAGAAGAACTCGGGCAGACCTAAACCTTCTCCACATACCCCAAGCCCGTACCAACCAATACCTAAATTCCTTCCCGATTATAGCATCCAAGTTTTGGAATTCATTACCTCCCCTCAATAAAATGCTCCTCCACACCGGAATCTTTTAAGAGGAAATTGTACGAATATTTAAAACAGTAGCACTGTTGTTTTGAAATGTAAGAATCTTTGTGTTGATAAATTTCATTTTTGTTAGAACCTTTGTTTTCAGTTGCTCTCGTGTTTATGCTATGCTTATTTCATAATTATTGTATTTTGAGCAGAATGTTTTCTATACTTATGTTTTTCTTTTTTGCTCTTATGGGTTTCCCAGAGAATCAATAAACCAGTCATTCAACCCATTCAATTCAAAACAATTTTTTCAATTAATATGTATGCAATTTTCAAGCATAATAAAACGACGTGTCGTATTCTTAAAAAAATTCACCAACAAAAATATTTTAGGAAGTGGCTGTGTAATAGTATTCACAATTTCACACTTTTTTGCATTAAAATACAATTTTGCTCTTCATTTTTAGAAGTTATTCTCTCTCTCTCTCTCTCTCCTGTCCCACCCGCTAACACTCAACGAACTCACCCCCAAAACGAAATTCTGGCAACGCAACGGAGTATAATACAGTGTATGTTGGTTTCTCAATATGAGTCAATGGTTTCATTAACGTTTTTTAAGAATATATAGCTAAATATATAATCGGAGATTAAATCTTTAACGAAGGTTTGATGCAGATTATTCTTTGCCAGACATTCAACATATTTTGCTAGGGCCAAACTATTATAGTAGAAACGATCACAGGCATAAGATTAAGGAAATAGACCGCAGAATCAATAGATATAAAATGTAATTTTTTCCCCGTACAATAGGGGACCATAATAGTTGCGATAGATCAGTTATAGGATACTTTTACCCTGAATAGGTAAAATAGGTTTTTGCACTTGTGCAAAATACCTTGTACCTTCTTTGTACCTTGAAGTTCTATTTCCTTGAAGTAGTACCTTGAAGAACTATTTATCTGTCGCAGTAATTATAACCAGTGTTGTATCTGTATCAGTAGTATACTGCATTGTAGCATGTTCGTCCACCTAACTTTCTCCTAGTTTCCGGTCTGACCGTGCATTGTTGTCCTGACTGCTTTAGGCTTGCGACTGGCATTTCAGGGGAACGTGCGCGGTACGGATTTGAGCTGAGATGAGGGCTTCATGCCTTGTGTGGAACTACCCCGTGCCATACACTCTAGTGATCGCTTTATAGGCCGTTTTACACGGTATATTTTATGGTACAAATGAATGTATCATAGAATGTACAAGAAACTGAATGGAATTAGAGCAGGTTCTATATCCCGTAGAGCAGGTTCTACATCCCGTTAAGTCAATCAGACAATCATACAAATTGCCGCTTTACACGGTACGATTTCCTTCATGAAGGAATTCGTACATTCGTTTGTACAATAAAATGTACCGTGTTAAGCGGCCTTGACGGTATTTCGTAGTTGCAGTGGTATCAGTGCATGTTGGTAAAAAGTTAAAAACTCATCCCCTGAACACACCTTGGAGGTTGCTTGTAAATTACAAAGGAGGGGTAGATTCAGACTGGTGTCCAGGAGGAGAAACAATTGTCTCTGAATCGTTTAAAAAATTGAAAACGACTCCACTGAGATAATCAAAGCAGAATGAAATGGATTCGATCTTGAATTAGACGGGGACATTCGCCAACACGATGACTGCAGTTTCATCTCCCACACTCGCCATTGTTCCGAGATTAATTGCTAATTCAGCCGACTTAACGACGCTAGTGAGTCGCTCGGCAAGGCTATGGAAATGGAAGGCCCAGATCTCTCTCCCCCCAAACCCTTCTCTTAAATAAGATCTGCCCATTCACCGCCGTCCACCCACGGGGAGCGGAAAGTGAAAGGATGAGCTGTATGACTACTGCACGTGGGTTTCCCGACAGCGAATGAGATCACCTTCCTTTTTCCTCGTGCGTTCTTCTTCAGTCAAAACCTCCCATCTCCGCCTTCCTCCCCGCCCCCCTCTTTCTCTTCTGGCTCAATGACCCAAGGCGTAGCTAGTCCCGTTAGATTCCTCCAAGCATCTGCGGTTACGAGGAAAAAATATATATGAAACACGTTCAGCGATGTTCACCCTGACTCAGCCTCCAGACGCCTCTGGCGATGGCGTCGAATAACATCGTTCAAAACATACGATAAACACTTGCAAATGAACGGAAATTGAATAAATACTTCATTCGGCAATTGTGAAAGAATTTAAATTTGATTTTTTTCAAAGAACCACGGAACAAGCCGAGCAGTTACTTCAATGGAGTCATCCGCTAGTGATCACACAATTGTGTGAATTTCACAGTGGAAAAATCATTCGGCTGGACTGGGAATCGAACCTCGATTTCGCGCCGAGTGCTCTAACTATGAGTTTCATAGTGGAAGAGGACGCCTGGGTAGCTTAACTGGTTAGAGCACGCGGCGCGAAATCGAGGGATCTAGGTTCGATTCCCAGTCCAGGCGAATGATTTTTCCGCTGTGAATTTCACACAATAGTGAAATTCGATTGTTATACAGAGCCGCATGACATGCCAAACTTTTCCATGATAAAACTTTTGCTATCTTCCTCACCTATTTTTTCCGATAGTGACTTTGAAATTCCTCCCTTGTATTTTATTTTATTTCAGTTAAAACGTTGACGTTACATGCGATCTTGGCTACTGAATTGACAAGGTTATCGAACCTGAGTTTAATCATTTTGAAATCTCTTCAGCTTAAAGGAATAAAAGTATAAGAAATCCCTCCCGGAAAATTGCCGACTAGTACATAAAATTGAAATGTAATAACATACAGAGATGGACGATCATAAAAACTTTTACAGCATATAGACTCCAAATGGCGTGGGTGACAGGAAAGGACTCAGTTCTGTCACACCGGTGCTAACAGAAATTAGGACAACAAAGTTTAGGAAATTAGCATCTTCTGCTTTGCTTGAATTCACTTGAAATACACTGCCTGTAGGATACTGAAGATATAATGGACGGACAAAATAAGAAATGATGAAGTTTACAGCAGAGTAAAAGATGTAAGGACCATATAAAACCTCATACAGAAATGAAGAACAAGATGTATTGGACACACACTGAGACACAATTGGTTTGTGAAGAATATATTTAAATGCAAAATAGAAGGAATTCCGCTCAGGAAGGCCCAGGAATAAGTTCAGGGGACCAAAGAAAGAGGAAAGCACACAGGAAGAGATACCAGGTAGTAAGGAACCTAATATTAGATAGGGAAGGGTGGAGGGCTGCAGTCAGCCAATCTTAGGATTGAACAACAAATAAAAACACTGCCAGTATTTGGGATGCTAAGGTTAGCTTTAATATTGAGTAAGAGGGTGCGCTGCAAATGTGTACGTAAGATCGGCAAGACATTTTAACGGTCGCAACGATGATGTCATTGGTGATATAAGCCCACTAAAACAAATTACATGGGAATCGTTTCAGACCGTTGGTTAGAACAGAGGCTTAATATTTTAAGTTAATTCTAAGGTGCTGGCTCTAATTGCGATAATCTAGAAAACATTCGACGAAACCGAACTTACTACGCTAAATTAGATTACGAGCATAATTTTAAGGAAATGTCACCCTTGGAAACGTAAACTTCTTTAATTTCCAAGGACAGTTTCATATGACGAATTGACCGCTAGTAACAGGAAAGGTGGAGGTTTTTCCCCAAGAATTCCTATTCTGTGGAGGAAATAAGATATTACAAATTCTCGCTACGATTGCAAATGTCAAGGCCAACCAAATTCTTATAAGCCCGAGACTATACGAGGCCCAGGTTACTACGATTAATGAATAATGACCATAGTTTTAGGCAAATATATCTACTTCATAGTGAATAGTTTTAAAATATTTTTACCCGAAGGGTGATAGGCCATGATTGCTGTTGTTAAGACAATAATTAGGCTTTCCAAAGCGTGGCGTACATTTTGTGAAATTCTCAGAAGTTTTTATGCTGATTTTCTAATTAGAGTTAATGGTAAGTCCCGCTTTCCTTCTGCATGACTCTGGTATCACTATGTATCTGTACCGCTGCATTAACATAGATTCTAGTACTCTGACAGTCCATACCTAGTGCTGTGCAGGTTAGTGAAAACTGATCTCTTCTCATACCCTTGAGGAATATTTCAGGGTTTACGCGAACATATTCTCATATGATGGCCGAAAAGTAGAGTCGATTTCAACTTTAATTTAAGCTAGTTTGAGCAATATGGTTTCGTAGTCATAGAGACCATATTCGAATTTTGCGTTTTAAATTCAGCAGCTGTAGAAAGCATGAATAAAATATTGCATTATTAATAGTACAATAATATACTTTTGTGTGATTGTAATAGTCAGTCACTAAATTAAAATACTAAATTAAAATAAATAACAAAAATTTAAAAAAAAAATAAAAAATAAATAAACCATACAAGTCTTTGACTTGGCTCATTTTCTTCGCAAGCTACTTTTAAAACTCCTCCGCAACGGAAGGTTTTTTCACGATCCTGAAAAAATTACTGATGTAACTTGTGATTTATTTTCATAAATACTAGAGAGAGCATACAAACTGAACACTGTTGACTTTTTAACGAGATCTAGGTGTCGGAAATTCCTCATTTTCAAATAGGGGGACATGCGTACCATTTTCCAAGTAAAATGGCAGGTGTTTTTCTTCTAACATCGGAAAGCCTCGGGAAGTAGTTCGGCAAGGGGTTGATATTTTGGTATCTCCGGAAGGGTGAAATATTTTTCTTAAAAATACGACCAAAATCAATGACTTCTCGGTGAAACGATATTTAGATCAAACCACCTTAAGTTACGTTACGCCCCTACGTAATTACCTCGAGCTCATCCCAACCAACTCTTTCTCAACTGTTCAACGAACGAGCCATCGTTCGTTGAAATCCTTTTTGGACTGAAAAGGTTTACGAAGACGAGAAAAGGAATGTTTTTAATGGACGTGTCAGTCAGAATGCATTTTTTTCGAACCTTCGCCCTTAAGACTGCGAGGTGGTGAGGATTAACGCCTTCCGCGCTAGAAGACAAGCGATGACGGGATTCTCACTCGAGGGGCGACTCGTGGGCCTCAATAAAAAAAGAGGACTCATCCCACTTAAGAGGTCGATGGTCAAACGGACAGCTTCCCGAAGCTCCCGTCCCTGCTGAAACACTCTTGCCTTCACTTCTGGTTATTACCAGGCGCGTCCATTTTTTTCCTCCGTCTTCGGAACGAAGGCCAAAATTATCGTCCAGCTGGATCCTTGGTTAACGAGATCTCAGTCAAATCATTTTGGTGAGCCAAGGCGGGTTCATTATTTCTTTTATTAGAGGTCTCTCGTGGGAGAGAGCGGGGAAAAGGTGATTTTTATTAATGTCCCATTGATGACCGTCGTCGGTAAAATTATACGGCCATTAGTCATGCGCGAGCTACCATTGGGTATCTCCGAATTAGGCTTCTTTTCGTGTCCTTGGATGGGAGGAGCACAACGCCTTACATTTGGCACTCCCTCAGTTACAGCTCCCGCAAAAGTTCCAGACACAGACAGGCGTGCTAGAAACAGATTGGATTTTTTGGAAGGCGACCGACGGCTAAGGTCACTTGCGCCATAGGGGATAGGCAAGGGAGGAAGGGTGGATGGAAACCCAGCGTCGGCATTAGCCTGCTCTTAACGAAAGGCGCCAAGGGGACCACGGCTTAACGTCTCATCCAACAGACGGAGTACTGTACTTGAAGTGCCCTCCACTTGAAGTAAGGATCGGGTACCCTCTGAAAAACATCTGCCTCCACAGGAATGTGAACCCTGGCCGTCCGTGTGGTAGACGAGTACTCTAGCCACCACACCAACCCGATCCCCTAGAATCCACAGTCACTGTTTGTCGGGACTTGATGTCATTGTTTGTCGGGAGTCACCAATATAGGAAGTGACGGGGAAATAATAATTCTGGAGTGTGGTGCACGTGTTTTATTTCCAATCACCTCACATGTAATAAGTGCACGTTCACAAGACCACCGCACAGTCCGAGAGTCAAAGCACTAGAGGTGTGTCGTTCATGAATGAATCGTTCAGAATGAACGATTCATTCATGAACGGAATGGCATGAACCGAATGAATTGAATCTACGCTTTCCACTCGAATCGTTCAAAATGAACGATTTGATGGAAGATTCAAATCCGCCGAATCCAAATCGTTCAATATGAACGATTTGTGTGGAAGATTCTGCTAGCAAATCTCCGAATTCGCCAAATCCAAATCGTTCAATAAGAACCCTGTAAATACCCTTGAAACACCTTGTCAAATGTCTTGTTATTCCGAATTGGAGCATCACATTTCACCTTTTTGTTTGTTATTTCGCACACTAATATTTGAAATGCAGTAAGTCGACAGATTCACTTGGATTCGAGATTCACTTGGATTCGAGATTCAGTTGGATTCGAGGTTCACATGGATTCGAGATTCACATGGATTCGAGATTCACATGGATTCGAGATTCACATGGATTCGAGATTCACTCGTGGATTTGGTTCATTCGGTTCATTATGAACGATTTAAAGAACCGAATCATTGCCACGAATCAAATCCCATGAACCGAATCCAATAAATGAACCGAAATTCCCACCTCTACAAAGCACGACTGAGCTCTCGCGCTGGTGGCACAAAGTATTCTTTCTACAAGAGTCAAAAACATTGTTGCAAATAGTCGCGCGCCGGGCTACTTGACGCCGGGCTGTCTGACGCCGTGCCGACGCGCGGGCGAGGGTTCGCCACAAGTAAATTCTCATATTGTCGAGTATGAAATTATAAATTAGAGTTTGGAACTGAAAAGTTAAACGAGTAATGAAGATAGAACTCAGTCATTAAGGGAAACATGTATATAGACATAGGCTTCACTCAGAATACGCTGCCAGTTTTGGGATCCTCATGAGGTAGGCTTAAAACTGAGTTACAAACGTAACAGAGAAGATCAGCAAGATACGTGAAAGGCCGTTATGACAGTGTCGTTAGTGTAACTGACCTCTTGCAATACCTTGGATGGGAATCGCTTTCAGAGGGTCGATTGAAAATTAGACTCGACCTTTTATGAAAATTCAAAACCGAATTATTTTCCGACGAATTTATCAATAATCTCACAAATATATTACGGTAGACCCGATCATAAAAATTAAATAAAGGAAGTAGGTTGACGACCAGATAGGTTAAATTGTCGTTTTTTCTGCCATCGATAAGAGACTATGATGGCTGCGTTGAGACTTTTAAGTAGGTTAGATGACAGGTAGTGTCGCTCATTAATTCATGTTCCCCTTAATGCATGTTTCTAATTCTGCCGAGTAGTGCTAACACTATGTTTTGCAAGTTCCCCCATGACTCTTTTGTCACGTGTACATAGGTACATTACAGATTATTTTGGTAATTTTTGTAGCATTTGTAGCATACCGATACGGTATAGGACGAGTAGATATAGGTATGCGTGTCAGAAAACGATGGGAAAGCAAACACAGCTGCTTTATTCTGAATGAATCAAATCTCTCTCTCTAAAACCGTCTTGGTTCCAACTCCGCAAACGTCCGCGAGAGTGCGCGGTCACCAGCCATTTTTCTCCATGGTAACAGTGCACCGAAGAACACTATCCCGAACGTGCTTTTCAGAGGGATTATATTCACCAAATATGCACTAATCTACGTGCTACACACATTTTCGTTATAACAAAAGTCGATTCAGAATGCAAAAGCGTACACAAAAGCACAGGTCTTACATAGTCCTGATGACGATAAATAACTCATTCATCGAAAAGTCGGCGTTGGAGAAGATGGAGCATCTTACCCGGACGGAAACCCGAGAAGAATTCACAGCAGTCATTCGCCGGGAGAAAGTGAAATCCTACAAGTCTTACATAGTTACGCGTAAGTATATAAACAACAATGATATAGCAAGTATGCGAGACGTGCATACAATATTGCTTGGCTTGAAAATGTAATACTTTACTTGTCGATTGTAGCAGTGGTCGGCGGTGAATATTTTAAGATCAGTAGGAAAGAGGTAGGGGAACTGGACGGGACACGTCATGAGGAAAGATACATACATAGATACCCATCACGCCGTTCCCTTTCGGGGTAGGCACAGTCAAAATGTTTCACTCATTAATTCATAATTGTACACCTAACTCTACTTCAATAATTTCCTCCATACTGACCTATCCTTGCAAACCTCTTTTGCCTTATTTAACCCCATACACTGTTTCATACACTCCCTTCTGTTTTTAAAAATCCTTATATTCCTCCTCCTAAGAATTTCCTCAACCACATTCAACCACAACTTTCTCGGCCCACCTCTACCTCTCACACCATTCATTCTACTCTCATAGATCTGTTTCGTTATTCGACTCTAATTCATTCTCTCAACATGGCCAAACCAACGAAGCACACTCCTTTCATACATGTCCATTACTGGAGCATTTAACCCACATTCATTCATGACCCACTCATTCCTGACCCTATCCATCCTACTTTTGCCGCAAATACTCCTCAGATAACTCATACCCACAGCGTTTAGTCTACTCTTATGTCTATCCTGACATACCCATGTTTCACTACCATATAGCAAAGTGGGAAGAAGTACACTTTTGTACACGGCAATTTTCGCTTCCTTAGACAAGCACTCATTCCTTGATATACTCCATATGCTACCTACATGAGGAAAGATTGCCAACTGAAAAGAATATTTGTAGGGAATATCGAGGGAAAGAGAGGAAGAGGAAGGCGAAGAAGTAATATGTTGACAGATACTATGAATGGAAGATGTTACGAAGAGCTGAGGGAGGCAGCACAGGATAGACGAGCATGGAAGGAGCAGTGAAATTTAAACCTGTCAGAGGGCAGGTTCATACTAGAAGAAGAATAACTGTCTATAACCATTCACTAAAATATGGCCCAAAAAACCTGACCGTTGTCTGATTTGCATCCTAAATTTTGTGCGCAGATTTAATTAACCCCAGTACATAGAGGTCAGCAACGTGTACTGACGTAACCAAACGGTATATCGACATAGAGCCTACTCACTGAATTCAGCATTTACTAATAGTATGATGCTGACTCGCATACTGGTGGATAAGGCCAGCTTATAACGCAAATAAATCTACTATAAGTATTTTACTCGATTAATAAAAAAACACCACGCCTTTTATATTTTTCTTAACGAAAGAGGAGATTAATGCATCTGCGGATGAGTTTAATTAAAATTATTAAAGTTTCACCACGGCTTGTTGCTTTTTCGAATTGTAATCTAAAAAAATTCGTATTTCAGCCAATTAACCTTTGTGCCCAGGTTCCTTATTATGGCTCCTTGTTCCATATAGCCAGCCTTGTAATTTCGACGGAGTTAGCATTGAATTCGTGGCACTTGATCAATTGTAGAATATCTAATCTTGTCGGCTCACTTTGTGTTTAGAGGCACTCCATCTTATTCAGTAGTTAACTAAATTACCATTTGATTTTTCTCATAAGTAGCTATTTATATACGTGCCGATCTGTTTTGAAGTTGAAATTATTCATAAATCAACATTAAATGAGAGGATAACCCTGGCTGGGCACCCTTTTTGCGGCCTCACAATCGTAAAAAACACTCATACCAGACTCCTCATTGGATTACATTTATTCATCACAGGATATGCAGTCAATTCATGACATGCAAGTCTTATTATGTCTCACAAAAATATTTTTATCCCCTCATCATCATGTCCGATTTCCAACCATACCCTGCCACACGCTGCTGTGGCTGAGGCATAAGTACACAGATGAAGCCTTCCCTCGTTCAAATTCATGTCGTTTTACCTTCTTGATGACATTTGCGGATATAGCGGAATGAGTATTTCAATCTGCCTACAGCGGAGTTCGACTTTAAAATAGTACAAAAATTTTTTTAACGACTTTCAAAAAGTGCGAAAACTATTATTTAAACTACTTTTAAAAAGCACAAGTTTTTGAAGCTCACAGTGACTTGTGTAAACATATATTCGGTCTAATATGTTCATCTACTAGACTATAGGTTATTTCAAATATTCGCACTTTCCATTGGTAGCTGTTCTATTTAATTCGTAATGTAATATTTATTGCAAACATAGCTCCAGGTCGTTCAAGGCTGCGTATCTATAACGATTTAGCTACCTAAATTAAGTTAGATGCAAAAATGGAAAAAAAGTTTAATCCGAATCTATTCAATGATGGAAAATGTTTCCAATAAATTTTACGAGTTCAACGCCGTTTGCTGTAGAGATTAATTTTATATTTATAATATTCTACGCTACCTATATATCGTCCAATTTTAGCATCAACGCGAGTTCTCAATAGTTTGCTGTGGGAAAAAAATTATTGTTGACTGATTTGGTTCTTTACCATACAAAAATCTAAGGCACCAGCCCACCGGTTTTTGACCTCCACTCCATAATAGTTAAGGGAGCATTGCTTCAGGTCGTTCAAGTCTGCGTATCTATACCGATATAATTGAATAAGTTTCCCTAGACGTAATAATGGATAATGTTTTTCGTCCAAATATTTTCAAAAATGGTCAATGTTCCCAATAAATTATACAAGTTCAACGCCATCTGCTGTAGAGTTTATTTTTATATTAATTATATCCTGAGCTACCTATATATCAACGTATTTTAAAGTGCAGGCAAGTTCTCAAAACATAGCTGTGGAATAAAAATAATTTTAGCCTGATTTCGTTCTTTACTGTAAAGAAATCTAAGGCACCGGCTTACCGGTTTGCGACCTCCATTCCATAATGGCTAAGGAAGACCGCCCTCAATCCAATTTGCTCTCTCAGGACTTGACGCGGAGTGCGACCCTTGCGCATATTCGTCGGCGAAGCGTGAAGGTCAGTCAGCGACGAAGGCGGAGTTGACCCTCGCGGCTCCACCTTCCCAAGATGGTGGGATGGCAAACTATGGCCTTCATTCCTAGGTTATATACGAAGTTTGAATTTTTGGACAAAATGACGTCTGGCCCTACTTATTTTTTCGAGGAAACGCGTTGTGGGAACAACGGGGTATAGCCATTTGACGCGAAAGCAATTGAATGGAAATAAATGACCTTTAAGACGAGCGTATGAGTCAAGCTGGTAAAGGACTCGAAGGGTGTTTCACTGCGATATTCCCAGTATGTCACAAGATCACTCGTTGAAAATTGCAGTCTCATTTGCCACCCTCACTGGCTATATTTCTCATCTTTCATTATTTTCAGTTATGTTGCTGTCTTTTCTTCCTTCCCCTACTACCTCCACTGCATCTACATCAATTTACATCTACTTATTACCCTGAAAGACACCTCTAGAGTGTTTGACAGGGGGTGACTTATCAGCAACATGAGCAAAAGTTAAGAAATTACATTTCACCCACACATACCACACTATGGGTAAGCTACAAATGCTACAGAAACTACTGAACTAATCTATAATGTAACTATGTTAACGTGACACAAGATTCATGCAGGTAACACGCAAAACATGGCGTTAGACCTACTCGGCAAATTTAAAATTTGCATCAGGGAGGATATGTACTGTGTACTTTTAACATGTACTGTGATATAATTGATTTATGTCAAAAAATAAGTCTCTTTTGGAAATTGATAAAAGATATAGTATCTTGATACGTTTCGAAATTTCTGTAAAATTCAATTAATTCCAAAATGTTTTGTATTTTCTTCTTCTTTGTTTTGTTTGCCCTGTAATTATTTTGTTGGGCAAACGTTAAACTCTATAAATAAATATGAATTAATCAGCTACACTACCTGTCAACAAACCTAATTCAAAGTCTCAAGGCAGCCATTATGGTCTCTTAACGATCGCGTAAAAACGACATTTTAAACCTTTTTGTTCTACAATCCTCTTTCGTTATTTTATTCTCACGACCTGACCCATCGCAGTATGTTGGAGCATGTAAGATAATGATAGCTTCGTCGGAAAATAAATCGGTTTCGAATTTACATAATAGACTGAGTCTAATTTTCAGTGATTCCCATCCAAGTTGTTGCAAGAGGTCAGTAACACTAACGAGACTAACATAACGGCCTCTCACGTATCTGGCCGATCTTCTACGCACGCGTTTATCTGTTTTTAAGCGTACCAACTCCACTCTGTGTACATAATGGATTGTTTGCGGAGCTGCAAAATAATTGCTTTAATTTCCAGATTTAGAGTGCATGCTTGTCTGAGAAAGGTATATTTGGTCATGAGTTTGATGAAAATACATTATTTACCATCAGTGATAACGTTTTTTGTGCCTTTAACCCAACTTTACTCCCAAAAAATAATATTAAGGTCACAAACTACACCAGTCGATTTGACAAATAAAATAAATGCTGCAGGCACAAATTATCATACGATTAACATGCCATAATTTTTCCTCCACACAGGTTGTGGTAGCAACACAACAGATAAAATATCATACATGAGTTCGTCACAACTACAAGTGTATTGGAGATGTTTTCACAACACATGCTATAATGGCTCGTATCCTCATGCCCTTACTGAGCAAGCAGGGGTAACGACCGCTTTACACGGTGTATTTTATTGTACAAACGAATGCATGAAGTCTTACACGACGCAAATTGCACCGTGCAAAGCGGTAAATTGTATGACTGTCTAAATGACTGAACGGGAAATATAACCTTCACTAATTTCATTATATTGTACATTTTATAATACATTCGATGGTATAGTGAAATGAAGCGTGTAAAGCGGCCTATAAGGGTAGTTGTAGATGTCAGGTATGAACGGTTCCCTTGATAAAATACGTAATTAATCTAGTACCTAAACATAATATGTCTGGTTTTGAAACTAAAAACGACAAAACCTTGCGAAAAACTTTGAAAGAAAACTCACCTGCTGCCTACTTTTGGTGGAATATTTTCATCTACGACGCTTAACTCCCTAGTGTGTCAAATATTTAGACCCGCATTCATAGAGTGCATTTCATGAGCCTTTTAAAATTATTTCAATATTTCTCCTTCACTTAATGTGAAGAAATGTTATAAAAATAAACTATCATGTCCCCCTGCACCCTCTACCCGTAAAAGGAGTGCCTTCAATTTATAAGAAAGCTCAGATCGAAGTCTCATCATGGGACGAGATTTGCCTTATCTACATATCCAATACGCCTTCGCAGGTGGGCTTAATGAAGTCTCGGCGAAGAAACAAGTTTTCCTCATCTGGAAACCGAACGAAAATAAATAACTGACCAGGGAAAAACCTTTTCAAACACCATTTCCGCAAGTGACTAACAAAAATTAAGATTCAATCGTGTTTATTTATTTGTTACGATACAAAGGAATCCAGTACATTAGGACAATGTGACCCACGCTTCAATAAAATTCGGCATTTGATATAGAAGGAATAGAGGAGGACCTTTGGAGATGGGCGGGCCGGATCTTGATTCACATTAAATTCAGGGTCCAGCCGCAAACCACGGAAAAAACTCCCTCTCCATAAATTATCACCAGAGCTTTAAATACACCTTATGTAGCTCCATTAAAGTTAAGGTCCTTGCAATGGATATACTAGAAGATCAATGACTCACGGCAGAATTGAGGGCAGTTGGCGCACACTTTACGATTGCGGGGATCATCGGTGAGCCTTCACATCGCCATCACTATAACTCACGGCGAAAGCGAGTGTCTGCACACCACTCGCTTGAAGGTGAAAACTTCATGAATTTTGTCGATGATTCCTGAATACAGATTTTGCATATTTTTGTCGTAAACTTGCAATTTTCAATTATATTATTCTGCGCCATGTGAAGTGACTTATAAAATGAAGCACTCAAAATCGAAGGAAGCATTTGCATGCATTAAACTCGTGTTCGATGTATATTTTCAAGGCTCAGGTCATCAACTGAGGATATACATTTTTATGAGAGATTCTGGTGCACACATACATGATTAACCAATTTTTTTTATTTCCGTAAATTTAACCACAGAAATACGGTCGTTGAGCCTCCAAGCTGTTTTGTAGTCAGGTAAACTAATTGGCCTGTACATCTAGATTCTACCCAGCGAGCCACCGCACTGGAGTGTGGCATGGGGTGTTAGGACACGAGCCGTGTAAAGATGTATGGGATACGGTTCTTGGAGGAGAAATGGAGACGTGTATTATGGGAGTGTATTTAGTGGAGCTCAGTTTTTATTGTGAACGTTTATTGTGCACGGAAAGAACGAGTATTTGTACCAATCTGTTCGGCAATGTATCTCTTTTATTTTATCGCTTCTGTCAGACCTAGAGATCTAGTTAGGCGTCATGATAATATTCTCAGTGTCGTTCTGAAACACACCAATTCTGAATTTCTCAAGCAAGCTAAGCCTAGCGTTTGGCCTCCGAATCTCTACGGGATTCCATCTTATTCCCTCACAAAGTTGTGAGACACTAAACGTTCGCTTGCAGCAGTTTTTAATGAACCTTGCAGCTTTTCTTTGTATTTTATTCATTTTTTGGTTAAATTTTTAATGACTAGAGACCCAAATGCTCGCGGCGGATTCGAGATTCGGCCAAACGAGAGCGAAGTAGCATCTCTCTTTGAATTTTTCATCTAAAGCCCCTATGCCACACTTTGAGAGTTCATAAACATTAGTTTGGGACAAATGATGATTTTATTCAGCACTTAAAGCTCAGTCTTCAGGAATCTTAGTACTGAGAACGATATCACTTCAGCGTTACAGATTTTTATCCAGAAAAAAATAAATTATCCTAGGGTTTCACAATCTTTAGTTGAGAACTCTTTAAATATTTTCGAGTATTTGAAGAGTTGGTCCAAATTCATGAAGTACTAATCCACATATCTCGACAGAATTTCAGCAGAAAATAAGTATGAACGAAATAATATTACGTGAGACGGTCATTTTTTTGGGGGAGTAAGTGTTTCCATAACACGTTACTAGGTTTTGCAGCTTAGATGGGTATGAAATGCTGGATTGGATTGGTTATTTGGGGAGGCGACCGACGACTTAGGTCATTTGCGCCATAGCGGATAGGTAAGGGAGGAAGGGTGGATAGAAATCCGGTATCGGACAGACGGAGAACTGTACTGTAAATACCCTCCACAAGACATTGAAGTAGGGATCAGGTTTCCTCTGAAAAACATCCTCCTCGGCAGGGATTTGAACCCTTGCCGCCCGTGTGGTAGGCGAGTACTCTAGCCACCACACCAACCCGATCCCCTTACATGAATTGTTATTTACGCGTCTTAATTTGTTGAAGATTTAGTTTAAGCGCAGCAAAATATATTTTCTAAGAGCACTAAGATCACTTTGGTAGAATTTCCGGACATCAAGTGCCAGCGCATGTATGAATAAGTCCAGGTAATGCGTTGTGAAATATTAAAACTTTATCAATCTTTCGAAATGTGTACTAAGGAAAATTCATGAAAATAAATGAGACATGCTAATTTAGAGATTAAAATCCTTCTGAACCTTGAAGAGGCAAGCAGTTTCCTTTAAGCATGGTTTTGGGCGATCGCATCTCTGACAAAGTCTCTTTGTTCAGCACAGTGAGAGAATGAATTAAGTAATTACGTAAGGGAAATTGAACTGTTGCGTACTCCCCCAGCTTTCTTGCTAAAAATTCGTTCAAGGTACGTTTTTCGAAAGCAGTGCCTTGAAATTCCTAATTGATAACATCTGGAGTGAAGAGTTTCTTTCGAATGTGATGTCACACAATGAGATGGACGCATTTTTTCTGATGCAATGATACCGACTTATATATGTGCGAAATACTTTGTGTCACGTGACATTTACGCCCAAGATGGAAAGAGGTGGGTGTTTCATTGCTGCAGTAAATTTTTTTATTGCCATACGGGAGCAGAGCTTGTCCTTGACCGTGAGGATAGCTGAAGTGGCCAGATACAACTGCTAACTTCAAGGCCGCCACAATTGAGTATCCAACTCGAATTTTGTTTCATCAAGTACTGTCTTTTTCCGCGGAGAACTAAATACCGCTGTACATGTAACCTAAAAGGGATTGGCATTGTTATAAGAAGCAGATACACAAAGAGCTCCAAAAGTTTTAGCAACCAATACTACTGGTGAATAATATTAATACTCTCATTCGCAATGAAATATCCAAAAATTGTAGCAAGAATTCAAGACATTTTGCTACATATTGAGAAAGCTTCATGCATTAATTTTAACTCAATACCCCACCAGTTATGCAAACTAATGTCGGACTAAGTTGAAAATAATATACTGATAAATTTTTCAATGAAAGAATTCAATTTTAACCTGTCTGTTAGGCAGTCTGATCCCTTATTTTATGCTCATAAAATAATTGACTGCGGAATATGGATCATCAGGAAAAAAAATATTTTTGAAATCCTCAAAATCAGATCAGAGTGAAGCATACATAAAATATACACTCGAATTTTAAACCGATATTTTTATTGCAATATCCATTCTGACTGCTTAACTTGATCCACAAATATTTATTGTGAAATATTACCATTTAATCATGATTTCGAAATGTATATTAAGGAATATTCATGAAACTAAATGGGACATGCTACTTCAGAGATAAAAATCTTTCTGAACCTTAAAGATGCAAGCAGTTTTCTTTAAGCATGGTTTTGGGCGATCGCATCGCTGTAAATGTCTTTGCTCAGTACAGTGAGAGAATGAAAAATCTGTCTGAACGGTCTCCACGACCTTTCATATATATTCTCATTCGTTGCAGCACACGATTAAAGTCATAGCCAATATCACACAAATATGACTTTCGATAATCATATTATATGTAATACCATGTCTGTATATAGATGAATAGGTTTTCTGAATCATGTTTCCAAATATTTCACTGATGAGAAGGAGCTAAACATTTTGTGCTTTTCATATTTCAGATGCATATTGGAATATTGTTCCGTGATTTTGAACCCGGATTCGAAGAAATCTGATGTAATGATTGAGAGAGACCAAAAAGATTTTTGAGACAATTGCATTATGTACCCAACAATGTCTATCCTATGTTTAAAAATTATGAAGACTAAAAATCTATGTTAGCGGAGTTCAAACTTCAAGCAATGATTCAAAGAAGAATTATGAATGATTTACTTTTCCTGCATGATATTATTAACAAAGGTAAATGTGTAGAATTAGTTAGTAAATTAAATTTTATGGTTTAACACTTATTAAATAAATAAATATTAAATTAATATCCACTTCATTAAGCGCCCAAATACTGGTGAAGCTATCGACACGAGAGGACAAGCCGCTGGTGCAAATAAAATTCCAAACAATTTCAATACTTCTCGGCCCACCGTGTAGCAACTGCCCACTCTCGTTGTGATGGAAGACATTCCACTCCTTAATTAAATCTTGCGGAATGATGATGATAAAAAAAATGTGGGACACGCAGCGAGCGAGGTCTTTTGATTGACAGCTGAGCTCTCCGGAAGTTTTTGAGTAACCCTGAAAGAAAAAAAAATTAATGCTCACGGTTGGCACACGAGAAAAAAGAAGAAATCAGGTCCGGCCACGCATGAGGGGGAGGTGTCCGAAGGTGGAAATGAGAACCCGAGAAGAAGAAGTGGGTGGGAGCTTGGGGAGGTTGGTTGGCTGTGAGAGCGGGGAAGAGGACCGTAGAGGAGAGGAAGAGGCGGGACTCGAGAGAAGATGGGGTGAGCCGGGAGGAGCGGAAGGATAGGCTCGGGCAAAGGGGGCGGGCACTCGGGGGGGGGAAGGGGTTCCGGACCGTTTGGAGGCCACGAGTCGCTTAAAGGGTTCGAGCCCGGATGGTCACCGGCCGTCGTGATCGATGGTAAGGGTGGGGGGTGGGGGATACGCCGGGGAAGGGCGGGGCTGGACTAGGATCCCGGCTATAAAACGGGGTGTGATGTCCGTATTCGCCAGCAGATCAGCGAAGCTTCAAGCCACGGTGCCATCGTCGCAGGTCCCTACAAGCCGTCACCATGATTGCCAAATCGGTAAGGAAGACCGAGAGCCGGCTGGACTTGATTGGATATTTCCCTCCACAGTGCTGTTCCCTCGTTTTTAAGTTTTATCTTACAGTTGGGTGGGAAGGCTTAAGAAAGTTTTGAAAAATTAGAAAACGTTAAACATATCTTCATTCTTATCGAATTGGACTCTGGATTCGTTAATAGATTTTGTGCTTCTCCGACTTATTACGTGAGTGAAATCATCACCGGTCATCCTGTCGGATCACGTGCACTAACTGCGGCAAGCACATCGGCGATTAACTCTGCAATGGTTCTCAAGGCGTTGAGTGTCTTACTCAGCGCCCTAGTTACGGAAGCCGATCTAGCCATAGAAAAACGTCTGCAGCAATCCGTGAAGACCCTTTATACATGTTGTTGATATTTTTCATCTACCGTTGAAGTCTCCTCGGACGGACAACTACCGCTCGTTAAAGTCTTCAAGTTTTCAGCGTTTAAAAATCTAGAGGTTATCTTCCAAAAGATTAGTGATAACCCTATGTAGAGACTTGAGCTAAAAATTTGTAAAAAATTTTTCTTAAATACACGTGACTAAGGGCTTTCACTAAGTTTAAGGGAGTGCACATTTTTTCCGATCAATTTAGGTATATAATTGATGGTAAGATTGGTTTGATAAAATATTAGACATCATCAACAGGGAGATATCTCCTGATGTCCAATATAGTTTCAAGTGCTATAGTTTAAAGCTTCTTGAAATCGGTGACAATATTCTCCAAAACTTATGCGTTTCATTTCAAAATTGGTATTATTCAGGTTTCAAATATCCCTACCTTCTATAAGATAATATACTAATCTATGAACTTTTTTATTACCCAGGTCGCCCTCATCTTCTGCACAGTCGCCGTCGTGTGCACTGCCGCTCCTCAGGCCGCCAGGTATCCCGCCGGAGTCGACCCAAATGTTTGTCCCAACTACCCCGACTGCGACAACGTAGCCCTGGCTGCTAGACTCACAGGTCAACAACAGCCACAATACGCCCCCGCACCATACTCCTCTCAATACTCCGCACCGCAGCACGCACCTTACGCCGCCCCGTCTTACTCATCCTACGCACCACCACAGGCTCCCGCTGTTCCCAGGGCCGCTGAGGGATACCCCGCTGGTGTCGACGCCCGCGTCTGCCCCAACTACCCCTACTGCGGACCCACCCCAGCCCACGTTCCTGCCGCTCGCCAGAACTACGCTGCTCCCCAGAACTACGCAGCACCCCCTCCCGCCAATAACTGGGCTGCACCCGCACCCCAGAGCAACTGGAACGCCCCCGCACCCCAGAACCACTACGCCGCACCCGCTTCCGGTCCCGGCACCAACTGGGCGGTCCAGTCTCTCAGCGGTTGGCCTGGCTCCCAGGCTGCTCAGAACAACTGGGCCGCACCCGCTCCCCAGAACAGCTGGTCCGCACCCGCTGCTCAAAGCAACTGGAACGCCCCTGCTCCCGCGCAGCCTGCTGCAGCCCAGTACCCAGCCGGCGTGGATCCTCATGTTTGCCCCAACTATCCCTACTGCAGTTAAATTGTCGACCTGACGGCCAATTCCTGTGACGGACTAGGACTGAGGCACGCCACGTGCAGAAAGGAGATGTAACAGAAAAGGCTGATGGGACGGAACCTCTTGAGGAACCGCTCCCGCTCACGTACCTACCTATTTCACCTCGCACTGGAGGGGACGACGTTGGCAGACGAGTGTCCATTCATTGTACATGCATACTGTTAATTATTTCCAATTAATTATCTGTAAAAGTGCAATGGATGCTCGTGGCTGATACATAAGCTTTGCTGTGATGCTCATCTCATGAATGTATTCACATAACTATAAATGTGCATATAACTTGAGCCAAAATATTTTTGGTGCTCATTTCAATAAAACCTTAAAGGTTTTACCAGAATCTCTTTGCGTTTTTATTGAATTTATGTTTTTAAATTTAAAATTCTGAAGTTACCCTGCTCTGAACTATCATTCAGTCTCACAACTATGCCAAGGTCCAATGCCGATGTATTTCAATTAGAATCTACCCACTTCCCATTCTTAAGTAATATACTATTCTTCTGATACTTAAAATTTTTATAAGCCTCGAGTTTACTGCTATCTTTTAGGTGTTTATTCGGCAAATTTTACTTAAAATATACTTCAAGATGACTTAGGTAGCCTTAGTTGAGTCAGCGTAAAATTCTTTGCCATAATTGATGAACCTCTATTTTGATGAAGAAATTTTCATTTATCTCTATACGAATAGTCTCTCAGTAGAGAAGTCATTTTTCTCACAACTACAGATACAAAATTGAACAAAAATTCTTTTTCAAACCAATGATTTCGCTCCAATCACTGTATTCTCCTGAATGTACTGCCATGGCACTAACTAAGGTGTATTTCCATTTATCATCACAAAACCATCCAAAAATTACATTAGTTTTAGATTCTTGAAATATTGAGCTTCCATGCATAATATGGAAGAGAAGTACATTTAAGGAAATAAATATATTAAAAATCCATTTATCCTTCGTTCAGTAAAAATCTGTTGTCATAAATTACATTGTGCAGAGATTAAAAAACTTCCACTCTTGACAGACTAAATTTATAACGCGGGACGTAGGAAGCTACACTCCGGAGGGCACGACTTATCCGTGGGAATCTAGCGGAAACCATAGACGATTAAGGTCCATTCCCCACATCAAAGGTGGGTGTGGCTCGGAATCAGGGAGGTTAACTCTCTATTCCTATGCTCGGAACAATAGCAGAAGGCCATGGCCATGATAGAAGTCAGTCATCGCTCTAAGAGGCGGAAATGTCACCCATGGAAACGTCGACTTCTTTGAATTTCAAGAACAGTTCATGCTATAAAATGGATTGCTAGTATCAGAAAAAGGTGGAGTTTTTCCCCAAAGAATTCCTATTCCGTGGAGAAAATATGTTATAACAAATTCTCGCTACGCTTGCAAATGTCAAGGCTACCCAAATTCTTATAAGCACCAGACTAGATGAGGCCACAAGCTTTCGATTTTTGGAAATTTTTTTACGAAATTTATTTAGGTCAATGGCAGCTGCACAGGAAATATAGTCCCTACAAGGATGATGAAAAATACGTCTAGTAAAATTTTCATCCGCATTTTTATTAGGTTCTGTGTCAAGTGACAATCGTCTTAATACTCGAGCAACAAAAATGAAAAAAACCCCACCTTCGTCCGTGCTAAAGACGTTTGAAAAAAAATACGTGTCACAATATGCTCAAAAGATAGTTTTATGTTAAAATAAAACAAAGAACGACATTAGAACGGATACATTCTATACACTTCTAGGCGCTTAAATGTATACCATGCACTTTCCGCACGAGAAATAATATGCTGTAAACTATAATTATTTATAGTGTTAATCCAATGAACTTTCACTTATGCTTTGAGATTACCTATATTCTTGCTATAAATACTTTTAAAACGACGGAAATATTTTTAAAAGTATCATAATTCAAGAACCTTTCCACCTAAATCGATCAATGCAATTTTTTTCCAATTTAGCAAAACGCATTCGGACACGGAAATTATTTCAAAGTAAAAGTACAGCTATCAGAACCAATAATTAATAAATGATGCGATGAACATTCAGCCCTCAGTGCTGTTGAGTATGGAATCTCAGGCATTTGAGATATTTCCAGTAAAAATGGACCAAAAGGATGCGGCGCAAACCTGCGTCCACTCCCTTGAAATGATTGGAATCCCTCGTTTGACAACAATGATTCACTGCTCGTGGGATATCTATCGACGGGAAATGCTTGTACCAGGCACGCGGTCGGTGAAGAACTGCCAAGATAAGTCAATAAACAGATTCCATATATCACGCTCGAAGGTGAAGGAGACAGAAAATAGGAAACGGGGTCAGAACATCGGCTGGAATTTTGCGCTGACGGATCTCGCGCCGAGGAGTTCTCATTCCGGGGAGAAGTGCAATTATGCTCTTTGATGTTGCGCCCGGCTCGTAAAGGCTGGTTTCGGGTAGTCATAATCACCGGTTTGGATTCTTCGGAGTCAGAAAACTCTCATGCTTGGCCTTGAATAACATGGAGTAAAATATTATTTGCATTCCTTCACCTTTTTGAGACGTTTTTCTCCCAGACCGCTTTCAAATCTCGATGGCAAGCTTCGGGCGATCAATTCATTGGCCTTGCCAGGAGGAAAATGAGCGCTAGAACTGATTATTTCACGGACCTCGAAGGAATATAAATCATGAAAATGATAAGGCGTATGAAAGACGAAAGAGAAAAGCTTTTCCGTGCCTCGGGATACAAATGTTTTAGGCAGTAGCAGATCTTCTAAAAGGCAGTGAATTAGCACTGTCTCCCGAAATTATTAATGCATTAACTGAAACGCAGTATAATCACTTGTATGTAAAAGAATTAAATCTACGCAACATGTACTTGCTTTTCAAAAATACATATGAGCATCCACCACTGCTTTGTAATAATTGCAACATGTCCACGTTTGAAAAATAGCATCAAAGGGATAAATTCACTTAAATTTTATTAATATTAACACCGTATGTGTTCCACTCTTGAGGAGATGAGGAAGGACAGTATATTAAAAGTTTTCCAGTCATAATTTCCTGTAGTTTAATGTAAATGAATTTTTCAATGGATAAACTTGATAGTCGAAAACAAAATTATTTAAATTATTTATAGGAGGCATTCAATGATACCTTAATTTAAGCCACAACCCAGAGACTTCCCACATTTCATCGACTTTCTCATTCCTTGGAATTCCATTTCCCCTGAAATTAACCAGATCAATTGCTTCAATCAGAAAAATCTCTCGCAACGCGATATTTATCATATTACTTTCCTCTACACTTTGTCTCTCCTATAACCCTTTAATATCACCAAGTGCCCATCCCTTAAGGAATCTTGGGAACAGCTCCACACGAAAAAAACATTTTCATAGTTTTCCGTAAAATAAAAATCTTATTAAAGACGCCTCTATGTAAGAATTTCAAAAGTGAACGTAAAATGTCAATATAACGTTCAACATCCAGCCGAGAGAAGGAGAGGTTCATGTGTATTAATCAGGACTAGATTTATCCGTTCCCATGACGCGAAGATGTCTGTCCTTGGGAAGATGGGAGTTTGCCTTCCTATGTGAATCACATTATAGGATGTGCATGAACTGCATCGCCGGGATGAAGTTAATAAATAAGCGCGAGATGTATTTCCATACCCAGCATAAACTATCAATGCTTTCAAATGCACTTTTTAGCTCCATTCCACGTCCCCTCACTCTCTTTTATTTTGCTGTCGTACGCCAATTTAGGGACAAAAATGGAAATGCAATGCCACATTTCTTGTTGAGTTTGAGTGTGATGCACTTATCCATGAAACGCATCAACTGATCGCATCCAAGAATGTGATGCCGATGATTAAACTCACCATGAACTCAAAAACCTTGGATTCCCCGAGTGGGGAAATGGATGAAAGATTATTTCTCGAGGGAGATTGGACAACGGGATGAATACCAATGGAAACCGTCAGAGGCAAACGCCATCGTTTTCCCTCCAAGGTTTTTTTTCCGAGTGAGATTGCGGGTTGAGTGACAACCACACCGCCATTTTGTCACAGCATCTTCCGGGGCGAGTTGGCGACGAAGAGATAAAAAAATTGCCTCTTGCCTTCCTTGCATACCATTATTGTGGCTCGGTGTCCTTGACTCGGGTTAGACAAAGGATGAGGCTCTCTGGCCATTACCGCCGCGACACGAAAATTTTAATGGAATCGGACACAAAGAGTTTTGGCTCTTCGTTGGATTCGAAGGTCATCGTCTCTGATGGAAATCTAGAAGACCCGTGCTTTAGACGAATCGAAGGAAGGAAGGGGAAAGGGAAGGGTGGGACGGATGGGTGACCCGTTCTATATAAGGGTTCCGGTTGTCCTCCACAGTGACAGCCGTCCGGCTTTTCGTTTAATCCCGCCACCGTCGCAAACTGCGTCGCTGCCCACACCGTAATAACGCTCCCAAAAACGGCGCGGAATCGCTCCAGGGCGTCCGCAACACGATCCCGTCATCCAATTTATAAGGTTCTCCCTTCGTCATATCAGTTTGCTCAATCGACCATTAGATGGCTCTCGTCCCCACGAAAGACTTTTTATGCACACATATATACATATACGCGGAGAGCCAACCCCCTAACGACGGCATAAAACAAACGCGCTCGCCATTAAATGGCGCTTAATTAGGGCTTAAAAGAATACGGGCAACGTTACAAGCTTCTTCAACGCTTTTAAGTGCTCGTTGCCACTCAAAGAGTTAACTATCATTAAGTTGAGAGGGTCGAGATGGAAACTGCGCGGGACTGACACTCAATAACGTCAATAAATGGCTCTCAAATACATCCGTTGAAGAATGAGATGATAATATTGTGCATTCCTCAGTTATGACGCCAAAATATTTCCACTTGACGCTGAATGAGTGACTAAATAATGAATACCTTAAAATAGGAATAAATAAATGTAATAATTACCAATACATATCAAAATACCTTCAACTAACATTAGGAAAGCAATCTTCATTTTAAGCAGTCTTTTCTTACTGTGACTCCACTTAATCCTCCTATAATCTTTGGGTTCATTCACTGGTCGTTCAATCCTGAGATTGGTTGACTGCAGCCCTCCACCTTTCCCTACCTAATGCTAGCTCCTTTACCTCCTGTTATCGCTTCCTTTTCTTGCCTTTTGTTACTTGTGCTTCCTGTTCTTGCCTTACCTCTTGTTACTTTCCTTTTCATTTATTCCATGAACTTGTTCCTTGGTCTTCCTCTGGGGGCTTTTCCCTCTATTTCTTTATCTTTCTTTCTTCTTCTCTTTTGGCATCGTCCCTTAATGAGTTTCACTGTGCCTCCCTTCCTGGCTTACATAGTGTATTCAAGACTAGGCTTTCTTCGATACTTTTCCCAGTTAATCTATCCTTTCATCAATGTTTTCTTGAGGCTGTTTTGTCCCAAATGTTTCCAAATAGTGCATATCTTTTTCTTCTCTTTGCTCGTGAAACGTCTTTACTCCTCAAACCGTCACTGAACTTCTTGACCGGTGTAAATATGTGTCCATTTCATCGACATTTTTCTTATATATCGCCACAGTCCCGCGCCTCAATAACTTCTTTGTTCTACTGCTTTTATCGTCCAGAATTCACCACCAAATAATGACGTACCCAAATTGTATGTGTAATGAATTGTTTCCTTGCGTCGGGGCTGTTAGTTGTGTCTTCATCTGCTAGAAATCCTTACTTTCTCGAGCAAATTGGCAAATATCTACGATGCTTCTTCGACCAGAAAATACACCGATACTTTACTCTGAGAGGTAGACAAACTCGTTGGATATTTACTGAGAAACAGCCCCAGTTAAATCACATCGGAATTGTATATGAATGTTAAGCTCAGATTACAAAGTAAGCGGCTGATGTACTGGAGAGTGAAGGGAGTACAACGACAGTAAACTTATCCTAGTATTGATGACTTCTGGTGATAGTACTATTATATCAATAACATCCGTATATTAATAATGTCATTAAACACAAATAGTGCTATCATTTGAGTTCTACCCTTTGAGCTGTATACATTGATATTTAATGCTTTTTTTCAATTTGACCTCTACTGTTTCGCGGTCAATCATATCGCGAATTAGTGAAAAAAATTTAACAAAGAAAAATTTCCTTGAAAGAAGTGAATTACATTTTCATCGATCATGGAAATTTTGAAGTTCACGCCAAGTAAGATGTAAGGAAGTTTAAATGTACTCTAGTCAATCCTATGCGGTTGGTTCCGCGACTTCCTAAGAATAAATATTCACCTCTACTCCTTGTATTACCGAACCGGCAAGAACTTGTGATCAATCCGAAAATTTTGAAATATGAAGCGGAATTTTGATACATGTACCTTGCAGAAAAAGTTATGACTTTGGGATTTATCAAGATGGGCAATTCTTGACCGACTTCGGAAGCTCGTGGCAAATGTACATGTGACGCTAATGAGGATGGACGACGTAGTTCTCTAAAAATAAACAGTCTTTGCGGATGAATTTCAAAGTTCTGTGAGTTTGTGAAAAGGTAAATGTGTCTACCCCTCTTACATTGAGCCAAACATTCCAAGTATCATGCCAAATAAGACTTTCAGACGTGAAGACGTTTTCTCATCCACTTCCCTCCTTCTCTTTTCCATCATTTCGCGACACCTCCCCACAAAATTAACTCCCTCCGGAACGTTTTCTTTCTGCCATCATTACGCATTCTTCTGACATCGTTTTTTTTCGAGAGCTACTGTAATTGCAAGAAATATCCCAAAAATATCGTTGCAATCTTAAAAATACCTCCTACAAAAATATAGGGAATGACTAGAAATAAACTATAGACATATTTCATTCATTATGTATGTATATTAACATTCAGTTTTCCAACATAAACAAAATGCCGATAATGTTCATGGAATTGCGTCATCTCTCCGTTATATTTTCTTGTAAAAGCAAACATCTGTTTTCCATGAAAGAATAAATTTCAGCGCAAAACTCGCAGTTACAAGCTGTTTAGAAGCATTCAATTAGTCACTGGCACTTAGCAAAGAAGAAGATCAGGGGATTATTAAATGGCATTTGCACAAAGGTATGCAAGTGCACATCTTTAACTTTCTTCCTTTGTGTGACGATTCTAGTGCACTGTCAAGTTGGATAAAAATATTACCATAATGAAAATAAAATTGTACTAACTTTACTTTGACGTAAATTTTAAACTTTATTTTGACGCACAAAATGTTTCACGAAATGCTGTAGACGGTAATTCTCATAGAGGGACCAGATATTTTCTACAAACTTCTTTTATATATAAGATGCATTAGACACAGAGGATACTATGCATACATTTCGTAAAAATTTGACAATTTGTGCAATTTATGGGAATATTCAAAATATTTTGGATGTTGAGGAAATGCAAAGGGGGTTAAATAAATATTTTATGTTTTGTGGGTACGCTGGCCTAAATTCCTAGGAAAATACATATACATATTATAATGCAATATAATAAAGCAGAAAACTTACATAATTCTTTTCCTTCAGCACGAGAGTTGATATGATTGTGAAAGAACATTGTTGTTGACGACCTCAGCATTTTATCATACACGTGCCTGAGTATCTATTTAGCATACGTGAATTAAGTCACCCAGCATATAAGATGCTCCCAACTTTCAAAAACTACTCACCCGACAGTTTTCTTTATTTCATTGCTAAAGTCTAGAGCCAGTTATTCTTACCCAATTTACTTAAGCTTACTTGTTCATTACTCCGCATGTCTTGTTCAATGCATTTTCAAGAAAATACCAGTTTTCAATTTACTGCGTATTAGTCGCTTCGGTTGCTTCTCAAAAATCTGCAGTTTTCCATGACTATCATTTTCTACCTGCCGCAATCACTCTCATTGCTCGGGTCACCTTCCCATGACAACAAAATCCTCTCTGTAATCCTATATGGCATGATGACAACTAATGATATTTCCTCTCATTTCAATTCCGAGTAACCCATATGGTATGATTAACGAAAGTTCTCCTGGAAGCAGTTAATACGGAAATGCTACTGATGACTTGTTATTTCAATTGACGCTTGATTTCTTCAATACGTTAACGTATTCCGAGCATCATTCACAGTATGTGTTAGTAAATCACGAGAAATAAAGAAGTAACGTCTCAGTAGTTTTTGCATAATGTAATAAAAATTTTATTAGTAAAAGTTTTAACAAATTAAAATATAGCACAATATTACTACAAGGTAGATTTTTGCAGTATGATGATCCCCTCCTAACCAGAAAAGGTGAAGTTTCCTCTTAATCTTTTCTAAGATTGAGGAATAAGTAGAATGCGGCTGTAAACGGATGAAATTTTCCATTCGCATACGCGCAAGTGTTACAGTTAAAGTACTACAAAGATGGCAGAAAAAAATTGGCCAATGTAAAAATTAATGTCACTGGGGTCTGTTCAAAGCTGAACATGGCCTAGTGTAAAATTTAAACGAGTCGTACACTTCACACCAAAAATGAATGAATAATAACGTGAGGATAATCTCGCATTATTATTCATTTACATATCTCGGAAATGAAAAGCCTCATCCCATAATTTCAACGTGAACTCATTACGTCGCCGATAAACAGATAAATACTCCTATTAAAGCTAATTGCAACGTTTAAATTCACCCTTTGCTCTTATTTCTTGAAAACTAGTTTCGAAATGTCAAGATCAAGCAACGTTTATGGCTTTTGACCCATAGAGACTTGATCTCCATCTACTCAAAATGCACACATAACGGTGTTTTTATTGGTTTTATTCCGCGATCTTGCCTATTATTCATGATGCACAGAACTACAATTATCGCTATAATTAGCTAGAAGTCCACCTGAAGGCAGTGAGTGCCTAAAAAAAGTTCGATTAACAATTATCAAATTTCATTTTCAATAATGGCTATTGTTTTTTTGTAGCTGCGTGCAGGAAGAAAATGTGAAACTAACTGCATTAAACATTAGTATATAGTTTATTAATAATTTAAAATGGGCATTATATGCCTAAGTCACTGCTATAGCTTATTACCAAGATTAAAACATTGAGTAATGAATAGCCACCAACTGCACCGGTGTTTGATTCTGCCTTGACTTTACTCGTAAAACCATAATTATAAAGGGTGCCTAACAACGACTGATTTTTATTCAAACTTTAACCAGCCTTTTCGGTAAAATAAATTTCCCTCTCATATGCGAGAGAACACTAGCACTTGGTTGGAAATATTTTTAAATTAACCACCGTCTAATGAACACGATAGTTCTGTTCGTAATTACCTGAAAACTCATTTCCTTGCTGTCATAATGGGAAAAATTTTATTTTTTTCATTTCAAAATTTACAATGCAACCAATTAAAAATATAGTTTAAATAAAAACGGAAGTCATAAAATATTTCAATGTGCTGTTCTAATCAGGTGGTTCTTCTCCAGTCATCGGTGTTTTAAACTATCTTCCTTGATGTTATTTAAATCGCCCATTTTTTTTTCATTCCATTTTCTTTAAATACTTCGGGACCATTGCTTTAAGTTTTTATTGGCCCGTTTGAAGGTTTGCCGGGGGCCGAACTATTCTCCTCTCAAGGTCAAAATCTAAAAGAAAGGGACCGGGATGAAATACAACTTAAAAACCAGTCATAATCTTAAATTGTCTTGTCAGCGTGGGCCACTACACAATACTGATCCCAAGGAGCCGGAAGGTATCAGATAAATCAAGAGATATCTCCAAAAAGAATCAAGAGAACTGTAACTACACGCGTTTTCATTGGCAGCCACAGGCAGCAATTTAAAGGTTCTTGGTTCGCCTAATTCCGGAGGAGTAGATATTGGTGAAAGTGACGTTAATTGAGACGTAAATATGTTTTCAGGTGAAACAGCGGCCATTTTAGTTTGAGAAATGTTTTTGAATAGATATAAACGCACTCAACTTTATTTTCTCGGCTATCGTTCATTTTATTGTTCTATCATTGGTATTAATGATAAAAAAATCATCATTCATCCGCCACTTGGATGTGAGAAGCTGTAACTTGTGACTAGGCATTGAAAATTGAAAGCCTTGAATTGATGACAGCTAACCTATCGCCTTATCACCTATAAAGATATTTACCTTATAAGATATCTAAGGAAAAAAGTATAAATATACTTAAACCATTAGAAGGCTATGAAGTGCATTACTCATCAATAAATAATTGTACTCATTATTTAATATTTATTGACTATTTACGCATGTCTAAACAAACGCATTGAACCATCACAAATTAAAAGATTTGAAAGTAGGAAATACCTTTATTTATCTTTCATTAGCTGCTCTATAGCAAGATAACAATTTTGCCATTTGATCATTATAGTATCGGAAAATTTAAGCAGTTGCCATAACATGCGACCGAAATCCACATCATTTGGCTATTAAAATCCTGTTTAAAACCTTTCCCTTTTTGTATTCTGGCTTGCACCAACAAAAACTTTGGCTAATTACTAAGTATTGAGAAACATATCCCCCACCTTTGGCTCAGGAAAAAGATGGCCCCAATTCCAGAATAACTCAATGGGTGCCTCATTCCTAGATTAATCCCAAATACAAGTTGAATATAGGATAGTATTATTTATACATGATTTTACTAAGACAAATGATTGTGACTATGTTTCGATGATAGTTCTTCCTAGATTCAAAAGTTGAAGGTTTCACTTTGTGTAAGGTCGACATTGTAGTAAATAGCTTTGTGTCTTCCACAGTTTTTTTTTTAATTTTGATTGGCTTTCTTCCGGGGTCTAGGTACATTTATTTTCGTATTATTCATGCTGCACGGAAAAACAATTATGCGCTTAACTCTGTGGAAGACACAAAGTTTGATTTACCACAACGATATTTCTTCCTCCTGCCATGCTATTGCATTTCGAATTCATTGTCTTCCAAGAATCGATCCTCAACGCCCAAAAGTTATTATACGCCCGTTCAAGGTCAGCAGTTCTATCAGAAATATTATAAAATAAACTCATTCTTTATGAATGTAGTTTGAGGCTGGTGTAATCATTACCTGTGTTGTATATTACAGATAACGGAGATCTCGGTGATTTGAAAAGTATCTCAGGGCTTCAAAACGGTGGAAAAAAAGGCTCATAAAAACAGCCCGGGGCTGGTTCCTTGATTAAATTATTGGAAAGCACAAAAGAATTCCTCCGGTGGAGCATTTCCTATTCCCGCAGATGAAAAAAGCATTGAGGAAAGGAGGGCCAGGTGCACGTGAATGGATCGCGCCGCCGTTGAAGGCCACTTGAAAAAGTCACGGGCAACGAATAGCACTGACACGAAAGTAAAGAGTTTTCTTGACTACGGACTATTTGATTCCTCCTTCGTGGAACTGGAGGCAGTAAAAAGAAGACATTTTGAGTGGACCGCAATGTAACGAAGCGTGGGGAAGAGAAATGGTGGTGACGAAAAATCACCAGTTCGATAGAAATTAATGATTAAGCCAGAAAATAGAAAACCCTATATGCCGTTAAACATCACCGGCCCTGGATGAGAATGAACCATATGATAGTTAAGGCGACGCATAACACCCGCTCGACAGGTCGGATTTGTGATGATTTCCGACCCCAGATTTTTTGTTAGTCTTAAGCCATCAACTTGAAATTTTTATAGTATAAATAATAGACCTTTGCCAAGGGAGGCTCGTATCTGAAACATGAAAATTTTATCCCGGAGCATAATTAAACCATCGGGAAAACGGCAAGATGTAGGGTATATTTTTATAAAAACTATTATTATTATTGACATATCTAAAACTAATGTAGATGTATCAATCCATCCTCTATCGGAATGCAAAGTAACAGCCGTCACGGTTGTAAGATAGAATCTGTAATTGGTATATTTCGACAAGCTACCTGAATGGTTTTCGGCCATGATGTGCTCGGACGGTGATGCAATTAGTTCAGTCTTCTTTCACAGATCTTATATAAGCGCTGCCTGTACTTACGCGCCGTAGACTTGGCTAAAACGTACCGACGACTGTTGCCTTGTGCGGGAGTTATCCTGGAGTAAGAGACTCCCGACGCCAAAACGCCTCAATCGGGTGCGAGTGACGCCATCTTGTGGATTTTCGACAGAACTTTTCCTTACCGAAGGGTATAATGCGTCCTCTTAAGGGAAGGAAACGATAGTATACACATCACGTTACCAATTGCTGGGGAAATATTGAATTGAAGCTTTCAGATTGACTAAATTTGATGCTTGTTTTCGGATAATTTTCAACCACATGGGTGAATACTGTAATCAGTGAGTGAGAAGGTGCACATTTAGGTATAATAGTTCGCAAGGAACATTCATTTGATAAATTAGAGCATGTTTGCAATTCATATACATGAGAAGTAAAATTGAAAATAAATCACCACAGGTGATGCTTGACTTATGAGTTCAGATACAAAAGGACACTTAAATTTATGCATCCAGGGAATTTGATGGCCATATCATGAGGAAAAAAATCCATTATTCGTCAATTTTTTTATCCTTCGCTTCAAATTTCAGCTACGTTAAGATAAAAATTAAGATGGGCATTAAGGTCCAATCTACGCATTAAAACTGTTAAAGCTCATCTAATTCGGTTGGGAGAGATAAAATATTATATGAATTGAAGGACAGCACTTTTCAATAATGCAACACCTTTTTATCCGTTATTGATTCAATGTCCATAGACAAACAGAGCCCTGGGGGTATCGTCGATTTCGTTAACTCTATGAACCCTTCAAGTTAAAACGTTGGAAAGCAAATTATTTTCCTTCTATTGTATAATATGATTTATCGCAAAATGTTTTACGACTATTAGCGTTGTACTATGAGAATATATAAACCTGTACTATCGCCATGAGTCTTGAATTATGCTATTTAAATATTATTTTGTGGGGAATATTGATAGTTTTTATCCACGAGAAATTATTTTTGTCCATTCAGGGAGGAAGTTTAATTCTCTTTTATCAAATGCTGTCAACGACGGCAAAAGCAGAACGTATAGGTATTATCAACTATTCTTCAACAAAATAAAAATTGAGGGAATTATATTTTGGGGTCAACTGATTAAGGTATTCCTAATCATATAAGGATGCACATTTTGAAGAAAAGATCCTTGACTGGGAAAATGAGCGGGATCTTCCAACCTTATGGAGTGGTAGACTACACACCTCTTTTGATTTCATTTTTCCCAATGGACCATTATTAATTGAACCATCTTCAATTTCGGTCAGCAAAAGTTCTATCTCCATTCATCAATTTATTTCTTCTCATCCCTCTGCCTGTTCATTTTTTTTCTTCCATGAGTTTACTCTCTTACAAGTTATGAGACTAGCGACATTTATAACTGAAGCCTGTTCGAACGAACTTTAATCGAATGCCAACGAAATTGTTCTTTTGATTAAAATTTAAATGATCTTTGTAAATCACTTGACCTTCCTTGCAAAATACTTTTTGCAAAGTGACAAGTACCCCGTTATTCCTTGTATTCTCGCGTAAGTCGATAAAGAAGAACCCTGAAGCCGGAAACAGTATCATTCAAAGGAATTATGAAACTTCCCGTTGCAGGCAAGGACAAGATCCAAAGAACGTTTGGCAAAGTTCCGTTAATTAAAAAAACAAATTTTATTTAAAGTTATGACTGAAATATAGATAAAATGCAAATAAAACATTACAACTATAAATATGACTAGCCATATTTGAAACTGCGAAAATTCTTACCAATCCTCATAAAAGTTTAATAGAGAAATGATGCCTTTTTTAATGTTGCTAAATTTTAAAAATGATACAATTAATTCGTCAAAATGGGAAAGCACTGATTTATTCATGACTAACCGTAACATCATGCTGTCCTCATATTCAATCATAATTACCTTTTCCACATAATTGTTTTTCAATGGAGATTCCCACTGATTCCATCAATTATTTTTCTTACATATGAATTTCTTTCAGGATGAGAGTTTTTTGAACTTCCGCATCCAAGGAAAATACATAAATCATGAAAGATTTGGTTTTAGTGTATAGTTTTGGTGAAGTCTTCGTGGGTCTTTCATCGGGTGAGATAATTGTTGACCGACTTTTCTACATCTACCTCCGACATACCAAAAAACGGTTGCGGTGGGAGCAGTCGAAACGTCGGTCGACGACTATCTCATCTAGTGGAATACCAGAGAAAACCGAACAAGCACTTACGGACTTCGCTACAGTTTTAATAAAAATTAAACCTACCGAAAAATGTCTTTCAGAATATTATCGAAAGGATTAAAATATAAAGTGAAAAATGTAATATTCAGGTTTACTTTGAATGACGAGAGAGCATAATTGCAAAGTAAATGATTGTTCAGGAATTACTGAGCCTTGGTAAGGAGTTTATCGCGGGGTTCCTCTTGGATAATACACACTTTGGCGAGATTAGAACGCTAACCTGAGCAAACACCGACCCGTGCACCTTGAAACATGACCATGCACACATTCACCCTCCGGCATCTGTGTGTGCGGCCGGCAAAAATTGCTGAAATCAACACGGAAATGTGTTAGCAATTGCGGGATTATTAGGGAGAGCGGTTTTTATGCACTCAAACCACTCTCATTTTTTTAGAGACTAAGTGGCGTGAAAATGTGGAAAATTGCTGTGTCGGAGTGTGCCCGGGAACGAAAGTGATGACAGTGGATAGGATTTGAGGTATTTAGAGGTCACCCTTTCGCTCGGTGCATGTGCTACGAAAGGGCTAACCAATGGCCAACGGACTCGTTGGTGATCGATTGAAAGGGACTTCGCGGGAGGGCGTGGCGACCACGCCAACGTACTATAAAACAGGGCACCCCCGACAGAGAATTCATCACAGGCACAGAGTTGTCTTCCAAAGCCTCACTTACGGATACTAAGCAGTCACCATGGCCTACCAAATGGTAAGGATACGCTTAACTCTTCCTTGGAATATCGTGCTCACCTTACAGTATTAGACGAGGTGTGATTTTTCGCGTCTCGGAGTTTGAAACTCCTTGCTCAGGAATCATGACCTAAATGGTAGTTCGTTGAATCCAATTTTATTTTACAATAACTGGGAAGTTTTAAACATATGTTCGCCATCATATATTTGAATATTCCAGTTTGATTCATACAACTAATGGGGGATATTTTTTTATATTAAATTCAGATAAAAGTCCGAAAGATAGAGTTTAAATCAACCGGTCATCTGCTCATTACATAGTGGGGGCGAGTAAAATAATGTAAATCTCAGAAACAAAGAAACTTGACGGTGCATATTAAATGTTAACATATAGTTTAAATAGCTTAAAAAATTAGAGAAACGTTATTTGTCCGAGTTCATTGATATTTCTCTGAATATTTCAGTGCAATATAAATTACTCCTGAAGAGAAAGTTATCACTAATATTCAGGTAAAATATGAGAGCAGCAGTGATATCTGCTGATATGGGTGTCTCATGATCGTTCAAAGTAGAATAGCATCTTTCCAAAAAATTGTGAATCCTAAAAATGAGGATGAAATTAATCACCGGACCTCATTGAGAAGGTCCATTAGTTTAGATGAGAAAATTCGATAGCTTTCCAATCAAATCAACCAAGGGTATAACAGACAAATCGATAAAATGTCTCGAGCAAACTTAATGCCACCAAATTATTAATGTTAATTTATGGTAGCAATATTCATTTTGAATCAACTTTACTTCAATATTCAACTCAATATTCAACTTAATAACCAATTGCACCGATTAATGCATTTATTTGTCCTCGTTGATTCAAATTAAGATAAATCATTACCTTACACGGTAAATTAGGTGTTAAGCCAGAGATGTAGATATAAAACTCCAGATAAGGACCAATTTTGAGCATAAATTTTATAACAGAGTGAAAAGTAGGCGTTTCAAATCCAACCTTTCTATCAATTTTTGTCGGCATAGTATAAAAACCTAGACCATGTTGGCAGTCTCAGGCGTAACTTTGTAGAATTTGTTAACATAGAATAATGACACATAATTTTGTGATTCCACATATCTTTATTTGGAACTATTTGGCTCCAAATAACGATATGTGGAATCACAAAGTGAAGTGTTATCATTATAACTAGGCCATGTTGCCAATCCCTTCGTCAATTACACTCATAGCAGGTCTTATTGACGCTGACAGATGATACCAACTGACTAAGAACAGCTAGTAAGAGGACAATCGTGCTGCCCGTATGTCTTATGTCAATCACTAGCATAGTAGGGGCATGGTTTAGTCATAACGTTACATTTTTAAAGTTATATGATGGAATATACATCGTCAAATATACCTCACGATTAACCTTTCCTGTGAGAGCAACAGAAAAGGAAGTCTTACTATAACTCTTGCGATGGCACATGCTAAACCTTATCTCTCTATCTCCTTCAGATCGTCCTCGCCCTCTGCGTGGCATCCGCCATCGGCGGTGCTATCCCAGCCGCCAAGTACCCCGCTGGCGTCAACCCCCACGCCTGCCCCAACTACCCCTACTGCGACAACGTGGCCGTTGCAGCACACGCTGCCGGACACCATGGTGCCGTGGCTCCTTACGCCGCACCCGCCTACGCCGCCTACGGACACCACGGTGCCGCCGTCCACGGAGCCCACGGTGCTCACGGAGCTGGTGCCAAGTACCCCGCCGGAGTAGACCCACACCTCTGCCCCAACTACCCCTACTGCGGACCCACCCCTGCCCACGCCGCCGCCGGTCATCACGCTGGTGCATGGGCCGGACACCACGCTGGTGCCTGGGCCGGAAACCACGCTGGTGCCTGGGCTGGACACCACGCCGGTGCCTCGAACGGTGCCCACAACCACTGGGATGATGGTTCCTACCACGGTGACGATGGATCCTACCACGGTGAAGACGACGGCTCCTACCACCACTGGGATGATGGTTCTCATGACGGACACTGGGATGATGGTTCTTACAACCACTGGGACGATGGATCCTACCACCATGATGGACACCACTGGTGAAAAGGTCAACTGACACCACCTGGATTCTCTCCTGAGGCGTCCTAACACGATGTCTCCCGGACGAATCACACTAATTTGTTGATACTTTGAATGTTCCTTCTCGTTCAACGTGATTACGCTTACCCTTGTCCCACTTAACCGTTCCCATTACAACGTTATCGCGCCATTGGTGTTTTTTTAGCGTTAGAGGCTGGCTTCTGCATCTCCTTTACCTGCCGGAAGTATTCTAAGTGCAAACGAGTACCTTAACATTGTACATAATATATTAATTTTATTTTTGTAATATTGCGATGGTACCTCGTGGCCGAAGCAATTCTGTGCCTGTTTCAAAAAGATCGCAAATGTAAGAAATATGTTAAAAAAAATGTTTTGAAATAAAGTAGTGGTTGATTATTGAATTCCATGTTTTATTCATTTAGAGGTTTTAGTGACACATCAAAACGTTATTCACACCTGCAAATGGGGTAGTTTTCAATTTTGTCATCATAGGTCGTTCAATCCTAAGATCTGTTGACTGCAGCCCTCCATCCTTCCCCATCTAATGCTAGTTCCCACACCTCCTGGTATCTCTCCCTATGTACTTTCCTCTTCATTTGGTCTATGAACCTATTCGTATGTCTTCCTGTGTAGACTTTTCCCTCTATTTGCCTTCAATTTCGTTCTTCACAAATCCATTTTGCAATTTGACGCAAAGAAAATTCAAAATTATTTCTGATAGCTTTGATGAATCTGAAGTATTCTTTTTTAGTTCATCACTCTAATTAGCATTATGTCACTTAATTTCATTTTTTAACTTGTGCCAGGATATCTCCAAAATTTGGAGAAATTACACTCATCGGTGGACTTCACTGCTGCATTTGAAAGGAACACAGTCCATCCGGCTACTGTTTTAACTGCTTTCAAATTTTAGAAAATGCCTTTGAGTAGCAGTAAAGTATAAGTGACAAGCCCCGAACTTCTATTGCCGTAAAATTACAATAATACAAGCGAATTTTACAGTGCACACCACATTTTAAAGCTTATAACATTAGGAATTGGTATTAATTTTTATATTCACCCGAATATTACGGTCTGATAGAGTCCAGAAACATGTTAACAGGAATTTTCAATTTTCCAACGTCAATTTTCACATACTGACCAATTTCATTCCTATCTGTCCTGTGAACAAAAAGCTTTAATGCTGATTATCTTTATTTCATGTTCCTTGACGGGATTAATGTTTCACTGCACATATAATGCGTCCCAGATTCAGGAAATCTTCCATAAGCAAAAAATAAAATGGCTAAAGTTTATTTAAGAGCATCACCTGGCTTTTAAAACCATGTTTCCTTGAATGCTTTAAATTATAAATGATAACTTATTTGACCATCATAATGGACTTCTAATTTTAACCCAGCTCTTGATCGATTTAGGTTATATGCCTTCAGTAAGGAAATATAAAATTAATTTAAGTAGCGAATCAAGTTATAAAATGGATTAAAATATTCCCACCCGTAAAATAAAAATACCGCTCTGAAATCAATAAAAAAAGTAAAAAATCAATATTTTTGAATAAATTAACTTATGTTTTTCTAATCAAGTCTCTTCTTTCCTTCATCTGTGGATTTTATAGTTCAGATTGTACATTAATTTGATACAAATTTACAGCATAATGAGTTTTGCAAATATTAACATTAATAAAAATGAGAAATAATTCATCGGAAGGAAAATATATAGTTTTATTAGTGAGGACTCAAAGTCAGTGAGGAGTCAAACTCTCCACTCAAATGGACTTTTCGATATTTATTGATCGTACATCATTTTCAGAACATAATCATTTGGGCATTTTGCACTAATGGCTATGGACAAATTGTACATCAAAATTTCGGCACAGTTGGAGAGTTTGAGCCGGTAGAGAATCCAATCAGTTATTACTAACATCATACGCCGGGAACCATGAGATCTTTAAGAAAATTTTGTATTAAAATGCGTGGTTGTACTACAATGCAACCAGGGAAGAACAGGTATAGTAGAATTGGTATAGAAAAAGGGCTGATAACCGCAAATTTTGAGAACAAAATACATTCACTCCATCTCTATTCCACATATGTTGTTTGAGCAATAAATACATTCATAAATTGCTATTCAGTAGGTAGACTTTCATCTATTTCTGTGAGAACTTTTAAATAATGATTTTTATTAATAAATTAACTATAGCTATTCAAAATCAAAGGAAATTTCTGATTGCAAAAATTATTAAAAGAATGGTGACTAAAATACAACCAATAAGTCGAAAGGGAATCCAATACCGCGTCATCAAGAGACAAACATTACTTTGTATTCAACACGCGACTCTGTTTCGGTAAGAATTATTACGGCAAAACCCCCGACCAATCGTTTTAATACTCTTCGCTCTAACGATTGTGTCAAAACAAATTTCGATGACCCTCGAACAAAAAACTATTTATAGCAAAACCAGAACTTGGCATAAATTTTGCAATCTGTGGCCACATACTTTTTGGGGATTTTCAAAATTTATTTGCCAAGTTGATTTTTCCAAGGAAAGGTTGAAATGAATGCTTTTTATTGATTTCTTCTCAACTGTCGTTTTCGAGAATTTACTTCAACAATCTGCTTTAAGGTTATTATTTCTTTCTATAAATCTGTTTTAGAAACTAGAACGGGAGCTTAATTCATTCAACAAAAATCGGGTGGCTAAGTACCACCTATCAGGGGATAGAATGCCAAGCATCCAGGGGAAAGTTACATTTTAGTTCTTGGGATTTGCGATAAATCGCAGTATTTTCTGTCTTGGACTCGAAGGCTTTCGTGGAATCGTTGAGATGACAGGGAAGGCTCTTCCGCATACATCTGTTGTCGTAGACGACAGTTTCGATAGCATTTCAGCTATCTTCTTCATCTGAAGAAGATGGCTGTAATGGTATCGAAACTGTCGTCTACGACAATGGGAATACGCGGAAGTAGTCCGAAAAGCCTTTACTGTCTATTTTATGCCGCTTTTGGTAAGTATTGAAGAAGTTACAGGGCGGTCTATTATTATTTCCCACGGAAATGTTAATTTCATTCGGTGTATTGACAAACATAAGGAAATAATCTAACTGCTGATTACTCCGAATTTTAACCACCAAATTTGTTTTCCTTCCAATCATAACATAAAATTCCGATGGATAGTACCTCCCACCGCAGTAATTAGAAGGGTTGGGTATTTTTTCTCTCTCCTCAAAGGCAGAGACTTCCGAATGAAGTGCATATCCATCCGAAGGTAAATATCACAATGGCTGGTGAAGCTATGGCCATTTTTATCATCGAGTGCTAATAACATCTGTTGCCTACGAGTTATTCGCAGTCACTTTTTCACCATTGATGCGATATTATTCCTCTCCAATTGCGGTCAAATTTTATCTGTCCGAATCATTTTGAAGATTGATGCTAAAATACTCATAAAATCGCCCAGGATTGTTTCTATTTAATTCAAAATGAAATAAAAATGGCTTCAGGATTCACCATTCGGAATATTTTCATTATAAAACTCAATTTAAAACACAATATTTAACCATACAAATTTATATATGCTGATAAAAAATGACGGTAAACCCTTAACAATTTGGTTGGCAAAAATAAATTGTGTGAATAATACTAGATATTCCAAGTTTTTTTCATTCCTTTAACAAATGCACTTGGTATCATTTACATCGGTAATCCTCATTCTATGAATTTGAATCCTCCTTATCAAAATCAAAGCTATAAATAGCAAATATCTCCTCTCTAGATAATAAATGAAACAAGCAGTGATAAATTAGACCCCATAGGTGAGATTGTATGCTTATAAATACAACAAGCGTGTGTATGCAAAGATATAACGATTTAAAAGGGTTATTTTGCGGCAGTATTTGTCAAGGAAGAAAGGAAATCATTGAGAGATAAAATAAAATTATTGAATAAAAACCTTGACGTGATTGAATTAACGAGCATGTTTTCACCGGCTACCAAACCGTAATTCGTCAATTTCAAATCACCGAGCTGGATGTTCCTATAGCATTTAAATTCAGTAGCATAAAAGATGATTGAATGCGCTTGCATACGTTTGTTTCGGTGTACGTTTACATATACCATTCAAACGAGCTCATGATATGAATGTCAATAAGTTGATTGCGGGTAATCTTGGAGGGCGTCCGGTAGGTGGAGGAACAGGAATCGATCGCCCCCTGGCTCAGATCTGCCCCCCGGGCTTCCTCAAAGAAACGCAGACCGCGCGATTTTTCCATCGCTCCTATATCTCGAGCGTCGAGGCGAGGCAAAAGGGAAAGGTAATGAACCTGCCCTTCCACGAATGCGTTAAGTTCACGCGCCGCCGGGCTCGGCAAGAGGTGAGCTCAACGCTCGAGTATTTAATTGACCTTCGCAGCGATGACTCCGTGAAATGACTCCTCGGAATTTATGAGCGAAGTGGCCTAATTTAAATTGCAATATAGAACATACATCCTTCTACAGAAACGTATCTCCAAATAATTTAAAATTATTATTACGTTTATTACTGGACAGAGCCGGCAGAAGGGCCGGCGAAAGCACGCGCTGTATAAAAATACAATCACCGTAAACAGACACAAAAATTATGATAGTAATCATTATCATTTTTCTTTTTATATTGTTCATTTAAAAAAAATTGGCAGCACATTAATCCGGACGTTTCATATATTTACATAATTTTCAAAAACCAACGGTTCGATTTTTCATACCTAAAAGATGACTTGTTCAGCAAATATTTGCATCGGAACATGCTTAAAAAATTCAGATTCAAATTCAAGTCAGAATCCCATTTAGTAAAGAGTGTATATTTGCAATGGTTATGAAATATTTGTACGCCACAAAGACTTGGAATTTTAATAGTTAGGCTTGAACGGTAAAAACAGCCCATACAAAATGATTCACATGAGTCTTAGCTCATTATGGAAATTTGAACACTCTTAAAATTTGTTCAACATATTCTTATTATTACGAAATGATTGGGATTTAATGTCTATAGCGATAGAGAGGAAGGAATCGGAAAGAAATAATATTTAATTTCCTGGAGATACAGATCTAAATTAATTATTTATTTTATTCCTCTTTCGCCACCGCATTGCATATTGATTTTTGCTTATTTAAGGCTATGATAAAAATAAATAAAACAACAAAATTCTTAAATTGTGGTCAATGACGTATTTTTCGATGCCGAATGATATAAATGTTACCGATTTCAAAGATGCTAAAAAATTTACGAAACGTCGGCACTGAGAAATATATTAAGGACCACATTTGAGAATCTTGTTTTTACACAATTATAAATGGTCGAGAAAGTTATAGTTCATGAAAAATAAATTAGTTTCTTCTTGATGACATACATTTGTATCAAACTATACTACTACTGAAATGCCATTCTGGTTGAATTGTTCAATAGCGCCACTAACCGAAAATTTTTAATGTGGACCTTAAGAAGCATAAATAAACATGAGAATTGTCGGTAAAAGAGGTATTAAGTAATTAATTAACTTTGGACCCATATATCCAGAGAAAAAAATACAAAATACCGTTAAAATAAGAGATGGAGACACGGAATTATATCAAAATAATAAGTATTTAGTCGTCCGATCAATGAGCATCATTTCCGATGTGATTATGATTCAAATAAGACAATCCTTAAATTATGATTCGTATCGTTTAGAAACATCGATATTTCACTTTGCAAATATAATTTGCGTTACTTAGCGCGAGAAGTACGGTGGACGGAAAGTAGGCCGATTGAGAAAGTGATTGAAACGGTGGGTGAGGTAAGGATACTACCGGAGATGGTTAGGAAGACAAGTAAAAGGACGGAATGGGTATTGAAGGGGCAAAGGTTTACTGAAGGCCTCGATGAAGCGGAGGTGTTTTGTAGATAAGGAAGGGGAAAGAAGATAATAGGCTTGTGGACGGAATGAAGGGAGGTAGACGAAGACGACATACTGAGACGAAGAAAATAAGCGTATTTAAGATAAAAGTGGGGATAGATTAAGCGAGATTATATCTATAAATATAAATTGGATTCATTCTCATCACGCGATTGCTTAGCGGATTTTAGGCCACAGTTTGCTCGACGGTGTTTGAACCGTCAACGAGTTTCCTTACGAATACACGACCTTCAAACACCTGATCACGACAGTTTATGGGTGATTCAATTACCTATAACCATCAAACACACTTGTATGCATTCGGGATAATATTTTCAAAAGATAAATGACTACCAAAACTTCGCACGCGCAAACTAAAGAAACTTGATCCTACTTTAAATGATAGATGACACAAATATCCGAAATATGGCGGCAGGGTACAACCCTTGGGGGAACCTTCAATTTTCAGTGAGCAGCATGATATTTGAAGGGGCATATGAAGAGGTGTGAATGATAAAATCAAATTTCATCAACAGAGACAATTTATTTTTTTATAAAGATTTACAAAACATTTCGCGGCATCTATAAGGTTTTATCGAAGATGCCGCGTGCAATATCTTTGGGCAGTCACAGCGAATCTTGGCCTTCGGAGACATCCTGATGAGCGTGTCTTTCTTCTAAAGAGGTGTTGCATGTTTGCCAGCGCGCATAACTGATGTCCTGGAGGCGGATGTTCAACCGGTTGGTGGGTGGGAGAGAATGGGGAAGCAGTTTGAGATAACAGACCACCCTCTCCATTCAATGCCATTCAGAAGTGTCGTCCAGCTGGTATTGAGAGACAAGCGCGACGGGCTCTGTAGTGGACATTGAAACTGAAGAGAGATGCGGTGCTTCTCCTCCGTGGACGCTTGTAGAATTGGTGGGAAGGACTGGGAAACGTGTGGAGAGGAAGCCAATGTGTCAACAACATATCAACATGGGGCAGGATTCTCTCAGGCTGCGCCCTAGGTGGACGCCTCAGGAGAGAACCCAGGTGGTAATGCTGGTGTCAGTTGACCTTTTCACCAGTGGTGTCCATCGTGGTGGTAGGATCCATCGTCCCAGTGGTTGTAAGAACCATCATCCCAGTGCCCGTCATGAGAACCATCATCCCAGTGGTGGTAGGAACCGTCGTCTTCACCGTGGTAGGATCCATCGTCACCGTGGTAGGAACCATCATCACCGTGGTAGGAGCCATCATCCCAGTGGTTGTGGGCGCCATTCCAGGCACCAGCGTGGTGTCCAGCCCAGGCACCAGCGTGGGCTCCGGCCCATGCACCAGCGTGGTGTCCAGCGACGGCGTGGGCAGGGGTGGGTCCGCAGTAGGGGTAGTTGGGGCAGAGGTGAGGGTCTACTCCGGCGGGGTACTTGGCACCAGCTCCGTGAGCACCGTGGGCTCCGTGGACGGCGGCACCGTGGTGTCCGTAGGCGGCGTAGGCGGGTGCGGCGTAAGGAGCCACGGCACCATGGTGTCCGGCAGCGTGTGCTGCAACGGCCACGTTGTCGCAGTAGGGGTAATTGGGACAGGCGTGGGGGTTGACGCCGGCGGGGTATCTGGCGGCTGGGATGGCACTGCCGATGGCTGACGCTACGCACAAGGCGATGACGAACTGTGGAAACGAGATAGGACTATATCATTGAGGTGATTCGCTAGTCTAACAGCTATGTCCCTTATTAGATTCTGAAGAGCACTGGTCCAAGCTTGAGCATGGATATTTATACCCGACTTACGTTAAAGTTTTTTAATTATCTTACAGATTTTTTACAACTGCTCAGGTTATTTCACAAAGTTTGGGTTCATGTTATATTATCATAAATCTATCAATTTAAGTAATTTGTATGCTCCTCACACATCCCCGCTGCTTGCTAGCCCTTTTACTATCAAATAATTGTCCTATATCATGTCTACTTTTATATTAGCGCTCCTGTTGTCATTCCAGCCATTCCCTTCTAACAAGGTCCTTACGATATTTACAGTGCCAAAGTATTTTTCCAATCTATTTGGATTACCTCTTTCTAAGAGACTACTCTATGGGTTTCTTATAATCTATTTTTCAATATAATTCTAACATCTTCTCATTCTGGACTTTTATCGTCTATGATTCTGGCATCCTGCTTCTAAATAATGTTTTTGGAAACTTGAACGGCCTGGACCTAATGTCTCTTTGGTATCTGTTATGTAGCGATTGGACGAGCCAATAAGCACCTCTTAACTCAAAAATTCTGATCCGACTGTTAATTTTTCTCTAGACGTATAAATTTTCTTTTCCGGGTGTATTTCTCTCATCCTATGTCATATTCTTAGGGAAAACATTTCCTATATACTCTTTTATTGGTATTCAGGTGGAACCCAATAACCTTATTTCACTATGAAACAAAAGAAAACCAGTTGGCAATGGATTATGAAAATGATTTTCCCATTTGGTTTCTGACACCACAAAGAAAATGTCGAGTCATCCCGAGTAGATCTTTCTATTTATTGACGAAGATACCGTTATTGATCTGCTCAAGAGCATTGGCAATTGAATTTTTTTTTCTTAAAATTTACTTAGTCATTGAGTAATTTCAAAGATATTGACTATGGCATTTGAATTACTACAATCGCCCCACGCCGAAAGAACATTAAACTTCTCAAAGCTCAATCTAGGTGATCCAAAGCGTTTCGATTTTTGGAAATTCTATTTGATTTAGTAATTTCATAACCTGCGTACGTCCTACGTCCCAATGGCTCTAAAGCATAAACTTTTATTTCAATATTCCTGATCTGTCGACAAAGAGTTAATAAATACTGCAAATTTAGTTTGCTATATGGTGAATCACTAACAATATAAGTATTTCAGCTGTTGCGTTAAATTATTGATGACTAAAATATCATTTGCAAGAACATGAAGATTAGAGAAAAGTGAAAAATGTGCATTGTATTGTTGTTATAAATGAAGATAACGCCTCTATCATTGGACACGTTGGACTTCCATTTTCAAATAAAGCGGTAACCTTCATTGTGATATTATGTAATTTTGAGTTTATTCGCGGGAGTTAAAATTTTATATATATGGAGGAAATGTCCTCCAACGTTATGGTATGGAATTTTGACTAAATTCTTAATGATGCACTAACCAAGAGAGCAGATGTACTCCACTGCTTAGTAAAACTTTACTGGAATAATTCAAACGAATGAGTGAGCAGTGTTGAACTAACCAAAGCGAAAATCTCCAAAGTTCTTAATCCTATTAATTTGTATTTTCTATGGCAAATCTTACCGTGATCTTAGCGGCCATTCTCCTCCTAGTTCTTCGACTTGAGCTGCTGGAAGGATTTGAGATGTTATAGTGGCTCAAGACTTCGCTGTGCTGCTGACCATCTGGGGCTCCTGCCCTGTTTTATATACCTCGTAGTTCGCACTCTCCTCAGCCACGCCCTTCACCCATTTTCCAACGCTTAGCCCATTTCCAGCGTCCCGTTCCCGAGACCACACCCACCCTCCTTCGAAGACCCCTTCCTCTATTACCCCCCCTTGAGCTATTGCACTCGACCCCCCGCCGCCCCGGCCGATCCGAGACGCGGTCCTGCGGAGGGCCCACCCTCCGCTGGTCGGTGATCGGCCTCGAAGCCCGTGCTGCTGAGTCGAACCCCACCCAAGACCTTCCCTCCCTATTCCACTGTCTTTCACTCGCATTAATTCCCATATTCACATCCAATACCGAACGACTCCCATCCATCCTTGGCCTTTCCAATCCCATCACGTGGCACCAAAATAATTGTCATACACTCGGAAAACTCGCCGCTCGCATTTTTTTTGTCCGGGCGTGACTAGGCTGATTTCCAATTTCAACCCTTTCGTCGATCAACTTTTCGATGGTGCATGACTGTTTGGATTGCTTCATACGTGGGCGTTATACGTGCTAAATTGATTAGGATTTTTAGATTTTAAAATATGGTCTCCTTGGTCACTGAAATGAAGGCAGTATTTTTTGTTAGCCCTCCATTTCACGCAATTAAATTCTGTGCCTTATATCTATTTTTTCCTATTGATGCGGCTGGTGATATACAATGCAAATTTTAGTTATTAAAAACCATGGGATGGATATAGATCTATTCGGTGACGATACACGTGTAAAACTGGTAAGGAATTTTAAACTTTAAAATGTGACCTCTTTCTCCACTTAACACTGCGAGTGTTCAGGACGTAATGGTAAGTCCTCCCATATATTCTGAGGGGGACGACGGACGTACTAGGACGTCCATGGAATATAATTATTGAACGGCAGCTGGACGTAATGGTATGGCTGCAGTCTTTCTGGTAGACATACACATGACCCAAAGAGCCGCTGCCAGAATGTAATTAGTTTTCCAATCATAATCTCGAAAAAAACATCAAATTATCCAAAATAAAATAGAAATACTAAGTGTGCTTGTAATACCTAACATGAAACAAATGGCGAATCGTTCATAGAGATCGGTACAGTACATTTATATGAAGGACACCACTCATCTCAACCACAGAAGGACCTAATAGAATAAATTGATGTAAATAATGTGTAAACTAAGTCCTTAAACTGACACAACTGTCGCTTCTGAGCATAAATATCAGTTAACGTCATAGGAAGCAATATATTTTAGACTTATTTAATGGCAAAGAAAAAGCCTATTTGACATGTAAAAAAGATTGCTACGTGCCCTAAAAGGATAGATCAGCAACATTACTTAGCACAATATATTTCCTTAGCTGTAGTCAAAACTTGATTTATAAAAGCATTTTTAAATGATCTTTTTAATTAAGAATTGGCTGCAGGCTCAAAAAGTCTAAAGTCGCCCTTTGACCTCGAAATTATATCAGCAAAAATTTGGAAAATTATATTCTTTACGATATAAACCAATTGAACACTCTTATAACAACTTACTCATCACAAATGTAGATTATCTATGCGCCAAGAAGCCACTTGAAGAGAGATTCATTCTTTGAAAGCTTCTGCAGCTAATGTGGTGACCCTTAATTCGAAAGATTACAATTAAATACTCATATCTATGTGATCTTCTGATTTATTTCTAGCATTTCAAAAGGATATAAAGGAAACATATATGAAAAAGGGAAACACAGTAAATAAAAATTGTGAAATTAAATCGTCGGTGCTCTTTAAGTAGGTCGAAATTGGCGAAGGTATGTTGAAATTTGTGAAAGGGATGAAACATCTGTGAAATAAGGAATTCGCGATCAGTGGAGAATATATTCATTATGAGCTTAGTAGAGGTGTTTAAATTAACAAGTGGAGATGTCCGGGTAATACTTGCCTGCATAAGAGTTCTGTTTATTTCTCCATAAGTTCTTTGGAGTATGCTTCCCTAAATGGTCACACAAGGACATGGATGAATTTAGTGCACAGTGCTCATTCTTTGGAGTTGACGACGTCTATTGAAAGCTAATACATCCAGTGTTCAAATTTCATACTTCTTAGATGGGAGTTCATCTTCATTCAAGAATAGTCGATTCCGATCGTATTCAATTATTGGCAATAGGAAGGGAGCCTATAGACCATCTCCAGTCGTTTTAATACTTCCACATTTGTGACGAGAATTATAAATTGTGAAAGTACAGAATGAAGTTAATAGCTATTCGATAATTACACAATTAGAAAAATCACTGATCAACCTCGGGCACGTGAGTGTATTCGCGGTCAAGGAGAATGTCCACTGGCACGGATGGGAGTAGGTGACTGGGCACGTGACCACTCCTGGCCGAAGGCAATTTGTTTCATTGGCGGAGGTGTAGACACGTTGAAAAAAGATAACGGGATAGTGTTAAGGAGGAGAGAGGAGAGGAGACAAGCCGCTTTGGAAAAAGAGAACACAGACGAGAGTGAGGTGTAGGTGGGTAAGGGAGGGTGGCTTTAGGAAGAGATAAATAAGGGGAGTGGTAATAGGGGTGATGTTGGAAAACAAGGTGGAAATTGCGAGTAGTTGACAGGGGTGAGGGTCCAACAATGACCCTCCTCGGAATATAGTACCCCCTGACACCACGTCTCTTGCGGAAGAGTCTTTGTTGGCCTTGGGAGCAGCGGGTGTAAGTCTCTGCTTAACAACCCAAGGGTCAGGGGTTCGAATCCCGCAAGAATAGGCTTTTCACCTCCCAGAAAATGAATGTGCGCGTTCATCCGTTGATATCTTTAAAAATGTTTTAAGTCTAAAACAGTTGTGACTGTTTTCAGGAAAAAGTGAAGTATATAAATGCAAGACTATTACATGATTTCCACCCTTAACTGCATAATGTTCCACTTTTGGTCCAAACCAAGAAATTAGTTTTTCTTGAAATTCTAATGGGATTCATGCTGCATTTTGTAAGGCACCACCAAGCTTGATATTAGTACCGCGGTTTCGAAAGTATTTTCCCAGTGATAAGTAAGATAAATCTATTTCTAGCCAAATTTTAATTCACCGTAACGGTAAATCCATATTTGCGATCACTGTTGACGGTACTACTCTAGACAACATTACATGTCACAAGATAGCTCTTAAGCCCTGGTTACACGATACATTAACCCGTACGAGTTAATGTACGAACTCATGAACGCGTGAATGAGCGCGAAAATTCATCGTGTAACCACACCAACTTGTACGAATGCATGAACGCGTGAACAAGGAAATAGAACCTGGTTCATTTTAATTATCCAGGTTAATATATCATGTAACCAGGCCTTTAGGCGATAAAATTAGGGATAAAATATGCACGTTTTGTGTAATGATGATGATATGCTTACATCATTAGTGCTTTTCAAAATCAATTCCATTTTCTGTACATACTATTCGATTGAAGTAAGACAAAGGCGATGTAATTTTCGGTTCACTCACATCATGCATTAAGATATATATTTCATTTTTCAATGAAGTATGCGACTTGGCACTATCAAAAATGTCTTAGACGTTTCCATTTCCGTCATTGAATGAAACATACTGTTCACTTTGCCATATCCCTTATGTAATATTATTTTCGTATGTCCTTAAACCTCATACAACAGGACCCTTTGTCGACCACTATTAGGCGTAGACATTAATTGCAATGATCCAGCTTGGTTTATCTTACAAAATAGCCGACGCTTTTGGACAAATAAATATGAATATAAAGTATAACTTCGCAAAATTGTCAACATCCACGAACCGTTTTATCGCACGAATGAAGGAATGCCGAGGCTTGGACATTGTTCTGTTTAAATAAATTCATTTTTTGCTATTTCACGATTGGGCCTCGTTTTTTTGGCATTGCCAAAAGTTGAGTCTATCTGTTGCTAAAAAAACTAACACACAGAAAGAAAATATTAGAATACGTTTCAATTCCTTCACATGAACTCATTAGGTAGAAACCGTCTGAGTACAGATTGTTATGATAGGGATTAACTTGTATATGTCCCCAGCTTATATTTTAGCCTTGACGGCTAGAGGGAGTAGAAGGTCTAGTATAAAAAGGATGAAAACATGTGATACCTTTCTGCGGTCATCAAGCAAACATATATCTGCCATCGATGATGAGGTAGACATTAGCAGGGTCTGCCAAAAAAACCGGCAAAATATTTGGTAATATTTTGGGACAAAATTATGCTTCAAAGACTTTCAAACACCTTCTACTAGATTTTTCAACAATGAGGTTTGAGCAGTGAAGAAATGATATTTGACGATAGCCTTGAGATATCCTAATTGTCAACTTCAAAAACAGTTTTTCTCGTACAGAATTGAAATTTCAGAAATAAAAATTAAAAATTTGAATATCTCCGCAGAGCTGTTTAAACCCACCAGTTACAATTATACAGGTTATGAGCTAACAGGTGGAACAGGTTGGGCAGTACGATTAAATGGTTTGTTGGAATATACAAATAACATTCAATTTTATCATAATGAATCGATTATATCGGATTATAGTGAAATATTTCCATGTACTTTTTTCTGTAGCATGATGAAATTTGCAATGATGGCAGTTGATACAAGGAGAATGAAATTAAGCAAACATTAACACAGACCATATTTATAATTCTACACAAAATTTAAAAAAAAATGTTAATTTCAATGAATAACGCTCTTAGTTACTTTACAGCCACATTTCCATGATACCTTACTTTCAGATCAGTTCAGAAAATTCTTAGCCTTCAAATGTGTTCAAATCGTAATTTTACGGAAGTAAACGCCACAAAGGAGGGTCTTTTCGAAGTCTATAGGAGGTAGTTCATGAAGAAAAGTTCAGTGCCCGACTTCGCGAGATAAAAGAGTTCTCAGAAAAGGAAAATGAAATAACTGGTTCAAAATTGACTGGGGACGAAAGCCGAATTTAATAGCCAGAATTAGGACATTCTGGATATCTGGAAGCACTGCATAGTGCTGAATGCAATTCTAAGCCACAATGATCGAGAATAAAGGGAGGTAAATCAAGATTTTATATTCTTAATCAATAAACTGTCGCAGCTTTCTCATTCCATTCTTTCAACCATTTCTCCGGGATTTTTCTCATTTACGACCCACTGTTAAAAAAATGCATCTCCATAGGACTGAATGTAGAGAAGGTGAATACTTTGGAGCATGAAACATGAAAGAGTAGCATTTTATCGCACGTAGATGGTTAATATTTTCGCGAAAAAGATTTCTCAGTATCCTCCATTTCAAATTTTCATAACTGCGGTCAGGAAATTGCACTTACTTCAAAGCCTTGCATATTTCACGGCTCTGCGGTTTCGGATCGTTTGCGTGGAACACTAATGAACTAATGAAAATAATCTTTATCATGGCTATCCATGGTCTCCGAGAAAGTGTTTAGTATTCTGAAATCGCTTGGCAACATATGGAGAAGTCAGTTTTTGAAAATGAGAAAATTAGTCAAGTAGATATTTCACGATGTATCGTAATACCTTCACTTAATTCTTTTAAGATAATTAAACTAGAATTAATACACGAGAGACGACTCAATCCAAAATATTATTTCCAGCATTGACGGGATAACCAATTGTGGCCCAAGTGGCCAATGAGTAGCTAAATTTAAATAAAAACTTAAAAACGACTCATGCAAGAAGTTAGGAAAATATTTCGGATATTCTAATTACACTTCGTTTAATGAATTGAGTCGGTAATTTTAAAAATGCATTCTTTCATTTATAAATCATGTAGTTTATAAATTCATTCTTTGCTTGTTATTTATTTGAAAGAGGAAGTATTATATTGTCCTTTTTCTCCTGCAGTGATAATTGGAATAAGCCGCGACAACTTTAGTTTCTCTGCTCCAAACATCAAACTGCCAAGCTCCTGCCAAAGATGTTGAAAAAATCATTGAAAAAAAGGATCAAACCCGCCAACTTTGTATGATGCCTTACATTGCCCTGATATCACACAGAATTTAGTCAAACCAGGACCCGTGGGTGGGGAGATAAGTGAGCCGTTACTCATGGAGTTTCGCAATATTTCATGAAATGCAAGCAACAGTTAGTGCTACATAAATCTAACGCATGGACAACTTTACAAGTCGGGTTTAGCCACCGTAACGCCCTTGATATCACTGATAGAACCTCATCGAAGACTTTCATTGAATTAAGAGGTAGGGAAGGAATTATGAAAGGTTTGAAAAGATGCCATGAAATTTAACTCGTGAGATTTTTTTCGTTCTACCCTTCCTTTCAGCTACATAGCTCAATCATTTTGCTTTCTAAACTCTCTAGATACATAATTTAAATGTTCGAATGAAGCATTATATAACACACAACGGAGACGTTAGAAATAGAATAATGATTAGGGAAAATCATTCTTCTTTCGTAATTCGATAAATTATCGCATCGAGACTTGAAGCTCACTCTTCCCTAAGCCTCAACTCAATGATTTTCTTAGTAAGCAATGAGAACTATTTCACTATATAGATACACCCACTATTTGGTATTCTTCCATACTCGGATGGTTCATCAGAGAATTGCTTTCAGACATATTCATATCCACAGATCCATATGAGTCTAACTTTTACAGCTACAAAATTTTCATTGCAAAAAAAAGTATTGACCTTCTTTGCTGAATGCAGGGAGAGTTCGGGGTCAATCGGAGACTTATTATTTGATTGAGAAATTCGACAAATCTCTAAAAAAAAGCCAATACTAAATTTATAAAAGAAGCAGAGTGGGAATTCATCAATACATAAACTGAAGGAATAACTGGGATGAGAATGTAAAATGTATCCTGTCCGCAGCTATTGTTAAACGTTTGTAAGTGAATTACAAATATCTTATCAGGTTGTTTATCAGGAATTATACAGGTGGGAAATACGGAGACAAGGTAAGGAATTGGCGAATAAGGCACCAACAAAAAGAAACAATGATTCAGAAACAGATGAGGATAACACGTTGATTGAACTGATGACAGGCCAGTAGAACGCTAGGATGTCAACGCAATCAATTTAAATACCGAGACTGAAGAATGTCGAAGCAGGCTAAATGTCTAATACATTCAGAAAGACAAGGAATAAGAAGACAAGTATGAACGTCATTCCGAAAATGAAAATAAAACAGCTATGCTAAAAGAAAGGAAGGCGTTGATCAAAGTGTGAAGGTTTATTGTCAGTAGCACAGTGAGAAGGTTCGGGCGCGAAACTTGTATGCGGCAGTTGGGTGCGAGATTAGGTGCAGGAAGTGGGTGTGACACGTACATTTAAAATAAAGGTTGAAGGAAGCGTCCAATTTTAGTTGGACCAACATCAGTTGTAATCGATTAAACATGCAATACGTTTTGATGTGCAATCAATTTGATACAGATATTCGCAAAGTTGACTCCCAAATCGCAAAACTGGTATTCCTAACACCTGGAGTATTGGCGTGCAACCTTTTTGACAACGCGTATCAAAATCGGTCAAATCTCCGTTGAAAAAGGCGTGGCTAATTTTCCGGGATGTCTTTAGCGTCGATTCGTCTTCGCACGACAGTTTTTCCGGCGTTTTAGCAGTTGTCTTCAGGTTTGAAGTTTGGATGCAGGTTTCTGCCCACACTTGAAACCTGAAGATTCCTGCATAAAGAAGCGCTGGCAAAACTGTCGTTCGAAAATGAATCATCGACGCGGAGGACATCCCGGAAAATTAGCCACGCCTACTCCACCACTCCGCGGAAGGCTTCATCAATATTCTGTCGCAAAACTTTTCCACTTGGCGATCAAAATTATTGTGAATTACATAGTTTAATACATTCATATTTTACTGGTAAATCATTATGTACATATTATCAAACTGACTGAATGAAAAAGATACGTTAAGTATTTAAGGAAAGTCATTTGGGTGGAGTTTTTTACTCGCCTCTAAGTGCAACAGCGACTGGCATGCATATTCAGAAAATTAAAAGACAAAATTATTAGCATCAACCCGAAAAGTTAACAACAAGTATTATCTGTCCGATTTTAACAGTCATTATTTATTACCAACTTTACTTTTAATTAACTCAAACTAGTAATTGATTTTTCAAATAATATTTACTGATTTCCAACGCTATGTAAGATATCGTTAAAAAAGGAAATATAAGATAAGATAAAGTTTATTTACTCTGGGACCATATAATCCTATGGAGCACGAGTGCATGGCATTGACATTTGTTTATATTTTAAGCTGCTGATAAGATTTACAAACAACGTAAAGTAATAAATATACGGGAAAATAATCTAATATACAAAAATGAATGTTTGTTTGTTCGTTTTCTATGCGTTCCACTACCATTCATCAGATTACGATGAAACTTTGGTGAGTTGTTCCGCGTGAGTGAGTGGAGTGAGTGCGTGAGCTTCTGAATCATTAAATCCATTGTACAATAGGCGGAGCGCGAGTCATTTCAACAAATGATTGTTGGCACGCGAGTCAAACAAGTGAGGAACGACAAGCAAGCAACGAAGCAGATCGTTAACGAGTTGCTCAATCACGTGCATCAGAATCATATCAGTGAGGCATAATTTGTTGTTAAAAGGTACGAAATTTATTTGTGCGTAGAAAAAGATTTGGTGCAGTGGCCTCTTTGTTTGCTTATTTTTAATTCTTGCATTCCATTTTCATATAAGCTTTGCTTTTCCATAAAATTTGATTTTTGAGCACAAAAATCTTTACTTTTTGCACTATTTCAACAATAGAATATTTTATTTACTTGGAAACCGCAGCATAGGTATGGAATGGAAATCATGTCATCATCTGTGCGTTACAAATTCCTAAGTAGGTACGCGGAATTCATTGGACTAGTCTCTAACTCGTTGGGGGCCGTTTTTAAGCCCAGAAAAAGGCATTGTAACGAAGACCGGGCACAGCTAGTAAAAAATAAAACGATGGCCAACAAGTGCACATATTTGGTTACACAGCCTAAAGACGAATTAGCCGTTTTCACTTTCAGACGTAAGTTGGCTGGCACACTCCGGGATTGTCTCTCCCGCTTAGTGGTGTACCATAAAACATGAAAATAAATGTGGCATGAACTTGCTTCGCACCAGACGTGTGCAAGACACAAGTGCCACCTTCAGTAAACGCGCCGAAGTTTGCCGACCCCTGGGCTTAGGACATCACATATCAGACAACCAACTTTTTTGGTGTCCGAGACTATATGGCAGTCGGCACAAGACCATCCTCAGAGGTATGCAAGTTTTTAACGCAGCAAGTACTGGACTTCTTTCCAACCAATATTTAACAAGTTACTAGCAATAATTAATAGTTATATCATAAAAATTATTGCGTTTTTCATTCATCCTTCAAGAGCAAATTGGTATTGGGAAATAAAATCTCAGATGTACACTATCAGCAACGTTTCGTGTTTGTATTATAAATTCCCCAGGAGCTCTATAAACTAAAAGATCTCTTGTATCTCCTCTTCACCATGGACTTGTTCCTGGGTCTTCCATTGGGGACTTATCATTTAAATTTGCCTTCAGTTATACTCTTCACAAGCCCATAATGTCTCAGAGTGTGCCAAATCAATCTGGTTCTTTTTTGTGCAATGTATAAAATGGTCCTTTCCACATCTACTCTTCATCATTTCTTATTTTGCACGTCCATTTATCGTCAGCATCCTCCTCCAGAACCAGGTTTCGAACGCTTCTAGACTTTTCTGGTCAGCTTTTCCAATGCTCCACGCTTCCGAACCATACGAAGTGCCACGCTCCACACTCATTTTTTCACATACTGCTTCCTAGTTCGTAGCCCTATCGTCTTTGAGAACAGTAATTATCCTTTTATCATGAACGGCTGGTTAGCTTATTTTCATATACCGGACCTGAATAATATAAAACCTTGTTTTGAAGATGCCTCATCCTTAACGTAAAACACTTTATTAAGGTAAAAAGCAAAGTGTCTCCGCATACCTATGCATTATACCAGTCCAATAAGATAATAAACATAGTATCTTTTAATTCACTTGCGGCAACTTCCTATCTTTTGCAAAATTTAATTAGCAATACCATGCGTTCAAAGTAAATTTTAAGTTCCAAGTAATTTTTACTGGTCATTTTTTTATCTTTTGTAATTATTGCAACTTTTGGTGGAAAGTCAACGCTGTAGATTACGTAGTTTTCCCAAGGCTGAGTTACGAAGTTCATGAAGTTGAAAAAACTGCTAAATTTACGGTGTGCGGTGTCCACACATTACGTGTCTTCATTTTTGCTTATATCACATAATAAAAAATATCGCTGAAATTGAAATGCAATTATCTGAAAAGTAGGTGCATAAAATATTGCACTAGCATTCAAAAGGGCCAGTATATAAATTCTCAAAGTACAGTGGCACATCATTTTGACGCCGATAGCGGGTCCTTCGGTCGTGGCGAACGAGGGCGTGGTCCAATGTTAGGAGTTGAATATCTCGGTTGTTTGTACACTGCTCACGACCAAACTTATTTCTGAGGTAAGCCAAAGACTACGGTGTCAAAATAGAATGAAAATTGAAATTGAAAAAGTGGCTGTATTTTTGTTGTTAAAATTTGAACATTTTAAATTTAAACAATTTCAACAAACCTTAGTTTATTTAAGAAACTGATCACACACTGCTGCTGTACATTCTTTTCAAATAAAATGACGCACCAACCGTTTCTCTAGCTCTTTTCGTTTAGGAGATATAGCAAAAAGAAAAAAGGCAGAAGCGGAAAATGCTCGAAACTGAACGCCTCTAGATCTGCCAACAATTTTTTTTTCCAAAAACGCTAATACACTTTTTCATATAATGCTAGAAGGAACCCACACAAACAATTTGGTTCGAATCGGAGACATCAAGGGTCAACTCACAGCTAATCTGACGTGGAATGACCCATCTAGTAATTCATTTCTCTCAAAATAATGATAATTTTTGGCAACAATGCTGTTTTCATGGATGATATTAATTTTGAGTTGCATTGTCAACAAAATGGCAGAAAAAAAATGCTACAAGTGACTAGGAAAATTCGCTCGGAAAGTTGTTTCAAGATTCTCTCGCGGAGAAAGACTTGTTGAAGCCGAGGCTGTTAGTAATGCTTTGGAAACAAAAAGGCCGTCGCAAATAAATTGGGAACATTATGGAAGTCTTCAAATTAGGCATGACTGATAAATTTCTTCGATTTTAACATATATTATAAAGTAAGACTCCTTCTATCGAACGGTGTAAAAATAGCACAACGTAATCGGTCATTAAAAGAAGATATAATGGTTTAGAAATGATGACGCTGAAATAATTGCCTAAATGGCAGTGCGTGTGGCAAATCATCACATAATTGTTTTAAATCTCAATTTCCGCCCAAATAACATCATTAAATAATCTATATAACATGCATTAGATATTGAGACACCTGATATATTTCGATCTTCGACATCGATGATTTTCGATCATCGATAATACAGCACGAGTATTCAGGTAGAAATAACAAACTTCCTGTTTTCGTCGGAGCAAATAGGCGACAAATAGGACCCCAGCCGCGAAAAGATGCAAGGATTAGGTTTGGGGGGGGGGGTGAAATGGTGACGTGTACTATGGGAGTGCATTTAGTGGAGCTCAGTTTTTATTGAGGTCGTTAATTGTGCGCGGGAAGAACGAGTTTTTGAGCCTATCTGTTCGGAAATAGCTCTCTTATTTTATCGCTTCTGTCAGACCTAGAGACGTAATAAGGCGTCATGATAATATTCTCAGTGTCGCTCTGAAACACACCAGTTCTGAATTCCTCAAGCAACCTTAGCCTAGCGTGCAGCCTCCGAGTCTCTAGGGGCTCCCACCTTAATCCCTTTAAAAGTTGTGAAACACTGTGTTTGTTCGCACTAAATGTTGCGAGGTAAAAGCTTCGGTTTAACAATTTTTGCTATATAATTTTACCGTTACGAGTATTTACATGAAATTTAAAATATATGCAAGGCAACAAGAGGCCTAAATTTACTCATTTAAGCAAATTTTGTACATTTTATGAAAATAGTACTTCGAAGCGCAGGTTCTTGGATTGGATATTTGGTGAGGAAACCGACGGCTAAGGTCATTTGCGCCATTAGGGACAGGTAAGGGAGGAAGGGTGGATAGAAACCCGGCGTCAGCATTAGCCTGCTCTTAACGAAAAGCGACAGACGGAGTACTGTATTTGAAGTGCCCTACACAAGACACCCAAGTAGGGATCGGGTTCCCTCTGTAAAACATCTTCCTTGGCAGGAATTAAGCCCTGGCCACCCGTGTGGTAGGCGAGTAATCTAGTCACCACACCAACCCGATCCCGAAGCGCAGGTTCTTCCTTCATGCGTGTTCACCATAAGGGAAGCATTCATGAGGCTTTTGCAACGTTCGTTAGTGGTGCCAGGAGTGGGGGGTTAGAATTAAATATTAGTAAATGCATAACAGTTCACTTCCTGCGAAAGTCATCACAACACTTCCATACCTATATTGTGGGTGAAGTAAACATAAAATCTTCAGATACAGTGAAATATCTTGGAATTACCTTAACTTCTGATACATCGTGGGGAACACACATACAAAACATATGCGGCACAACATTAAAGAAATAAGGTATTGTTAAGCGTATAATAGGAAGATCCTTGGATGAAAAAATAAAAGAGATGCTAATTCGCTCTGGTTAGGCCACACTTCTAATACGCCGCGAGGATATGGGACCCTTGTCATAAAGATTTAACTGAAAAAAAACAATACAATACAAAGAAGAGCACCAAGCTTAGTTAAAAACTGCTAAGAGCGAACTGTACGAAATACTGTAAACATTGTACAAGCATTTTTCAAGAACTCCAGAGGAAAATATAGGTTCCCCCCACATAGAGGGGCATGGATTTGAAAAAGTAGACTATTTTATACCTATACCTATTATTAATACTTAGGAGTCATTATATGAAATGAAAACAGAGAAGAACCAAAGATACAAAACAGATTAAATCTATCAAATGGATGCTTATACGCATGCCACAGACTACTATCACCGAAATCCATTTTGTATAAAACAATTTTCCCCATATTGTTCTATGGATCCGAGACGTGGAACTGAATATGGAGGAGGAAAAAATTGATTTTGAAAACAAGATGTTACGAAAGATCAAACGGGCCAACAAACGAACAAGGAAGGTGGAATAGAAAGTAGAATAATGAAATAAGGGACATTCACAAGAATACCGACATCATAAGTGAGATTAAATGCAGACGAATGACATGGGAAGGACATGAGTTAAGAAGAGAGGACGGGTGCGTGATGAAGGAGGTTTCTAGAGGAAATCCAGAAGGAAGAAAACCCAAGGTAATACAACGACAGAGATGGTGGAACCAAGTAAAGATAGATTTGGAGAGGGTTGGAGCTGCAGAGGAGGATGTATTGGACCGAAAGATATGGAGGAGATATGTTGGTGCGGCTAAATATCCACTTGAATATAAATGAATAACGTAATCGAAATTCGTGTCATAATGTTTTTGACGTATGTAAGATTCGTAGCTAATTGTATTTGTAGGAATATGTCCACACTGGATATTCGTATATTTTATAAACTGTTTTCACTCTAGGAAATAATTTACATTTTCACGCAAAAATATTTTTGTCCAAGAATCACGAACAATGAAAGTTGAAACCTTTTCGTATTATAAAATTAGAAAAAGGTAGGTATCTTTCTACAAATTTAACCATATACCGTCCTGTATCACGGGAGGGAGAGTTATACATGATAATTCCTTCTTGATGATGCGTATTCTCCTGACGTTTTTCATACAGCGGCTCATAGGGGTCGAATTCTTTTCGAAATTTTTAGCCCTCATATTCTTAAATTTCATATTAATTCCATCCACTTTCGTAGGGCGTGGCCTCACGTGAAAGCTCATCACACAATAAATAAATTGAATTGTTTTTGACAATTTAATCGAATATTAACTGATGAGTTGGGCGCAGGACATGGATGTGGGACGTGACTTTGGGACTCATGAGCAGGGTTTGAGACCAGGACGCGGGTGCGGGGTGCTGGCAGAGGACGCGGGTGCATGAAGAAAGTGCGTTCTTGGTCCTTGGTTGCAGGTCGGTCACGTGAGTGAAGCGCGGTATCGGAACTATAAATAAAAGCGTGGATAAATATGGTATACTTGAGTAGCGTTTTTTTTTGGACTGAAGGTGAAAATTATTCCTCATGCGGGGAGACTAGCAAAAGCTAGCCATCGAAATAAGATATTTTGGATAACCACAGAGAAGTGTCCGTTACTGACTGAGACGGGTATGCGCAACCACTAGTATATCGTCTGAATCTATTACCTCACAACCTAGATGCAGCATTTGTGCGTTATGACAAACCGGAGGAAAACTAAGTTTAAGTCTATTGCATGGTAATTCACTTCATCTACACCAAAGAAATACAGAGCAAGCCACCACTATGGAGTGTGGCAAGGGGTTATTCCACACCAGGCATCCACTCATCCCAGCTGAAATCAGAACCGCGCACGCTCGCCCGGATGATAGGCGCAGGCCAAAAGCAGTCAGGATGACAATACGCGTAATTCTCCGTAAATACTCCGTAATTGAATTAATGAGAGACATTATCTGATATGGTTTAGTGATTTAAAGCCAAATCTACGCTAACGATCCCGAGTTAAAGTTGGAAATTAAAATATTTAAGCCTGCCTCCTCCCCATTAAAGCATGGGTTCCAACCCCAAAACTGTCGGAAACACTTAAAATGGAGTTGCCCGCAGGAGAACTTTCAGTGCAGTACGATACTGCGTCCCTTGGATTGGAAACTAAACTTGGGACCGCGTATCAGAATTAGTTAAGAGTGGCGCGCGAAGTTTCACCCACCCTTTCTAAACTCTCTCATGTATTACTTTTTATGTTATCCCCGATATACTCTTCCAGTCTTTAAAGCAAAAATGACCTTTATTTTCTGTTATCTTCAAAAATAACAAACTAAACCGTTTACCAATTTTCACAAACTTTTGTCGAAACTATTTCCTCTCTAATCACCATTATTTATTATCAATTTCCCAACCGAAATCCAATTTTCTCCTCGGCGTTGGAGAATTTACGAGGGGCATTAAATCAGTAATGGCCAGGTTAATGCATGATAAATGCGAGTTCGCGGGCCTACGAAATAATGGTTTTGAAAAATCATTCCAAAAAAACTTTCCGAGCTCCGACTCGTTCGAGGACCGTGCAGCCGGGTCAAATTTCAGGGACGACAAGGTCAATTTTTTTTTCGACCGGGCGAAAATTGAATTCACGCGGGGCAGAGGCGTGGGAGGAGAGGATATGGCGAGTTCGACGCGGAAACTGTTAACGGAGAAGGAGGGTGAAGAGAGTGAAAGATGTCGGATGTGAAGCAGGCGTTTGGAGGTCGGGGAGAGAAGGCTCCTTGGTGGTTGGATGTAAGGGAGGTTCGATTCTCTCGCTGTGGTCGGGGATGGGGTGAAGCGATTGTTGACGGCGTGGCGGGGGAGGGTGGGAGGGGAGGATTGGTCCACGGGATGGGGGAGAGAGTAAAGCAAGCGGGGGTTGAAGAAGGGGGTAGCTGACGGCGGAGACCGAGGGAGGAAGGAAGGAAAAAGGCGTGGCCAACCGACCCTCTTCCAGCGACCGACGTCGAAGACCGGCCGCCCGCGTATAAAAGGACCTCGGGGCGCCTCTTTTCGGCAGCAGATCACCAAAGTCTTGGTCCGGCGAGCACCACCACCAGCGCCAGCATATACCTCAAGCAGGAAACTCCACTCCAGAGACAAGCCAACATGGTCGCCAGAATGGTAAGAGACAAATATCTCAGCCTACTGAAGGATTACCAGCGTCTCGTATTTCTCTTCCTTATCACGAATATGTGGCATTCAAGGGGTAAAAACTTTTACCACTCCGTCTCCCTGTACTTGTGCATCTCTTTTTCATATTTTCTTACTCTTAACCATCTTTGCGTTTGGGAATTTATGAGGGGCATTAATCCAGTAATAGCCACGTTAATACATGATAAAAGTAGGTAGGTCAATGTGGTAAGAGACAAGTATTTCAGCCTGATGAAGGATTACCAGCAACTTGTGTTTCTCTTCCTTCTCACGAATATGTGGCACTATTAGAGAGTAAAATCTCTTACCATTACGTCCCCCTGTACATGTACATCTATATTTTTCATATTTTCTTACCCTTAACCAACTGGGCTCATGCCAACTTGGGTATTAGTTTGTGGCCTCAGAATGAATCAGTGTCCTTATAGAATTTTTTTCACAGAATTACGGAACTAGCCGCGCAATAACTTTAACGGGGTCACCCGCTAGTGTTCACACAATTGTGAAAAATTCACAGTGGAAAAAATCATTTACCTGGACTGGGAATCGAACCCAGATCCCTTGATTTTACTGCACGGCTAGTTCCGTAGTTCTTTGAAATGTCCGAAGTAAACACCATTGTGTTTAAAATTGGACTTTACGCCGTGACCTGTGGCGCTTAGCGACGCTAAGTCGACAGGCTTTACATGTCCTCAATAATATTTACCAGATGGTTCAGTTCTTAGTTTAATACTCCGATTGCCGAATGTAGTACTTTGCAGTAAGGTATAGTTCGTCGACCTTTAAGAGAGGCAACAGTTACTCTTTCCCTTTTAACCCGAGTAGAATTTCCCGGCCGTCGACGCACCATATAACCCCTAAGGCTACTAAAAACTTCTACCGAGTAAACTTTTAAGCATGAAAACTTAATATTCACATTCATATTTATTCAATGCAACCCTTACGTCAAATGCTTCTGTACTAAAATCTCTATAAAAAGCTAAGAATTACTTGCCCTAAATATTTAGAAAACTGAGTGGCCACCTTAGCACCCAGTTATGAGAGATTCCTGCCGTAATCTCATGATATTTTGTTCAACAAAATATTATTTTATCTCCGAGGGGCCTATTCTTCTCTCGCTGACATCCCCTTCTCTAACGGTTCTACACACGGTCCTCAAATAAGGATCGTGGTTAAAATGAAAAATCTCAGCCACCGTCATGACTTATCTGGATTTATCGAAATAAGTCTTCAATCGAACTCAAAATTTAAATATAACGGATGGTACTTGCGATTAAAAGAATTGTTATTTCATAAATTAATTCCGCAGGATGAAATATTCATGAGCCAATGTCGCCCCAGCCACATCGAAACTTCTATGTCTCGGCCTACGCGAGGCTATAATTTCAGGGACGCCGAGGCGCCGGCGATACTCCATTGGAAAGTGAAGGGAGTTTGTGATCGCGAAAAGATTGCGTAGGATTATGATCACAATGCCTACACCAAGAAAGATTAATCCTTTTCTTTTGGAGCGATAATGACAATGGAAGTGGGAGACTGTTACTTTTTTTCTGGAGGCATTCACTTTTACCTTATCTGAATATTGCGATTCCCCTCGAGAAATACCTAGGTAAACACAAAAATTCAGTTTTCGATTGATAGATTTTGACTATGTGAGTCCATCTCACTACGCCTGGAAAGTATATGGCGCTCCAAATTTATAAAAAAGTATTTCGGAAGATGACCAATATTTGAGTTGGGAAAACAATGATTTGCACTCTTGGAAATAATCTCAAAGGCGAAGTTTTATGGAATATTAAAAAGTTCATTTTTCCCTCCACATGCAGAAGTAGTTTATTTAGTTCCCGCACGATTCCATATCTGAAAACATCAGAATTTGAGAGGCACTGTCTCCCTTAATCTCTGCCATTTCATATTATATGATTTGTCTTTAACCACCGCGTGACCCAATTAAATGTGAATATAAATTTAAACAGATATCTCAGACTTTATTTTAAGCATCTTCAAAGAAAAGCTTCCATCTTTAACCGGGCCCTTGTGTTTGGTAATAATTGCAGAAATAAAGCTGGAAAGAACGCAAAAGTTAAGTCATATATATACTAACTCATAAGTAACTATAACATTTATATTATTCAATACATCGCTGAAATTAAATGCTATCCCGTAGGCTATCTGCCATATTATGGGTTAGCACCAAGATGTTTGTATTGCGCTCCTTTGCCTGCCATTAAATGGAACGGACGTTTTTTCGTTTGTGTTTTGTTTTTGTTCGTCTCTTTTTGGTGGTGACCAAAGAGAGACCAGACGATCATGTGCTTTTGTCAAGTCAACTTGTTCATTTTGTTTACCTTAACAATACAGTCCACTAATTTACTTTGAAGTTAATTTTTTCTTAGTTTTCGCCTACTCCTTTAGCGCGAAAACGTTATTATTGATTATGAATCCCACTCTAATTTCTAATTGGCTCCTAATCAGCTTAACTTTTCACCTCTAAAGCAGTATTCATCACTTAGGTGAATACTGAATGAAAAACTTGAATGAAATATATGTTCACCATACATGACCATTTGACTTTGAATTTGTAAATATTATTATGGGAATAAAATGGGTAGTGTTCAAGGCATTAGCAAAAAACTTGAAACGGAGCATTACGTTTGTAAATGGTCTCATTATCATTGACGGAAACAACCACTGACGTCACAGTGCTGCATCGTTCCTCTGCTCTCCACGTAGTTCAACAGGAAGTCACGAATCACTCTAGTTCATTGTCTTCCGCAGAGGATAGAAAAACGCTTGTATTCGCCCGATAAATATAGACCAGATGTAGCCACTTCTCAAGGAAATGTATCAACCTTTGTGCTAGCGATACCGTTCCATGACGTCACGTCCACCGAGTACCCGATGAATTTTAGCTTTGAAGCCTCAGACCGGACATGCTTTTTAAAAAGCTACGTTTTTGATAAACAATGTAGACGAAGAAAATTTAAGCTCTGCACATGAAGTAACGTCACCAGATTTCATCCGGTCCAAGCTAAACTTTGACTTTGATTTCAGTAATAATTCCCTATATTTTCTCCAATTTGAGGAATTTTTATTTTCAAAACTGAGGAATGAGTGCAAGAAGCTTGATGAACAGAGTCAAAAATGCGAAACATCTTACATTAACTTAATTTTATTTAGGAGTTGCCAGAGCATAGGTTTCCGGAGCACGGTTTTATGTTTATGACTAGTATAATAATTAATATATTTCACAAAACTCACAAGGAGAGATAATATGTTATTAAGAAAGAGAAGATGTCCCCAAAGAAAACAAAACTAAGACATGAGAGGAGGATAATTAATAAAATTTAAGAAGTGATTACGTTTTTTACTAGTACCACATGTTGGGAAACATACAAAATTTCACAATTCACTAAAATAAGAAAATTATTAGTAAAATTTAACACGTTAACAAATGACTTGCAAAACAGTTCCAATTCAAATGAAAATTGAGCAATCTATTGAACTAATTCAGTACAAAATGAGCATAGGAAGTGATATTCGCGTACTAAAAACTGTTTTTTTTTGTCAGCAATTCAAGTCAAGGAGGCAATCGCTGAAAGCAGTCGTCGATCTAGCATGCCATTTATTTTTCCGTCGAGAAAAAGTCAAACGTTGATTGCTGCAGCCATTATTATACGAGGGTGGTATGATAATTAATGGGCCTACCAATGAAAGCATTGTTTTTTATTATTTTTGTTTTATTTTTCAATATAGTTCCCTTCTAGGGCGACACACCTTTTCCAATGGGTTTCCAACTTCTTCAAGCCCTCAGCATCGTATATCATAGATTGATATTTCGTCGCCAAAAACTGTTGTTCAGAATTCCGTAAGCAAACAACTTTTTGGAATAGTGATGAAAGTCGATAGCCTAGCGATTAAAGACAAAAGTTCAAATATAAATACAGTCGATAGTTTGTACATAAACACGTCGTACTGGTTTTACCATGAATATACATGGGTTTTACTTACAATTAATCATAATGCAGTGGATAAAAAATGTAGAACTACACGTAATTATGCACTTTTTTAGTATCGTCCGGTGTACAGATATATTTAATTCCTCTCCAAATTTAATTAAACAAATGCACAATTAACTTCTTAGCACTTCGTTAATTTCGCTATTCGGAAATTTAATAATAATGTGAGGTGACTTCACGAGTATTACAAACGGCCATCATTGCAGTGTAAGTGAAAAGGAATACACTTACCGCTGCCTTGAACAGATTCTTATTTTTCAATCAAAGTCTCCTATTTTGGGTCCTCGTAGACGCATACCCTGTTCTGCAGCCTGGTACGAAGCAAGTCCTGTTTAAACAAGGAATTCTAAATTCTTTATTTAAGCCGAACGGGCTTAATGCATTCAAATTAGAATCAGAGTTTGGCAAACATTGTCGTCGGCACGTGATGGACGTTTCATAAACCTCTTACACATTTTCTGTAATCTAGCATTTACAAAGTTACTTTTAGGTCAGAAAAATAGCAAGATATTATTCAAAGCATCAAGTAATTCATATCTCCCCAATTGTTATTGAATATTCACCACAGTCTCACGTTAGCAACAATTAACTGCGTCTTTTTACAATAACAACTGAAAAGACTCTAATCGAAGTGGCGCCAAGGACTGGGTGAACTAAAAGTGGAAATTTAGGCAACAAGTAGCCTAGGCAACAATTCCAAAAATCTAAATCCATGATATATATTCATGGTTGCAGCAATCACGAGGAGTGAAACGAAGTGCATTAAGGTGAGATGGATTAGACGAGAGACCAGGCGTCCCTGTTAATCGCCCACCAAGAGCGACTCGATCGCTCCATTTAAAGCGCCATTCGTCGGAAATTAAGGTCGCGGCTGACGCACCCCGCCCAGTGCATAGGCAAAGTCCATCCGGCCGAGCGAAAGTTGTGACATTCATTGCTTTGACATTGGCCTTTGCTCGAGACTCTTGCCTTCGCGGATACGAAGATAAATGTATCAAAAGAAAAGAGCATAGAAGACAACGTGTTCCACAAGGTTGGCATGAACGTGTACATTTCGCCCCGGAAGAATTTTCAATCTCCTTCAATCGATAAAAATATACGCTAGTTTCATCTCGGGTCTGGATGAAATAATTCACCCTGATTCTCATTTGGCTTGAAACTCAGTAGTCCACATTGAGATGGAATAAGATCACTTTGTATAATCCACACAAACTTTAATTGGTATAAGCCCGACCAGTTTCAACACTTTCATGTCATTCTCACGACACGAAAGATACGAAAGAATGACAAGAAAGTGTTGAAACGGGTCGGGCTTATACCAATCAAAGTTATAATAACAATAATAATTTCTTTATACCTAACAGCCGAAGCCAATTACTAGGTATTTAATAGGTACATGGACGAACACACACAACCATGCCCAGGGAGGTGTAAATATCCTACCCAGGCAGGACCCGAACCCGCGACCTTCGGTTTGGCAGGCGAGGATTTTACCCGAGGACTTTACCCAGCCGCCACCGAGGCCGGCGGGGAAGTTTGTATGGATTATACAAAGTGATCTTATTCCGTCTCAATATGATGCCAAAATTCCACAAAGTAAGCAGGAAAACCATTGAAGATATCAGTAGTCCACGTTTTTTGTGGTTTCTCTCTACCTCAATCATCCAATCGAAGTATAAACGATCTTTGAAACCATCAATATTTTCTTTGCAGTTTCTGACAATATAACTGTACGTATATACCGTACATTCACATTTATTCGGAAACATATATTGGAGTTACCTCAGCTATATTAGATCGTTACGGCACTATTGAGATTACAGCGTGATCTACTAATAAAAACCCAAAATATGCAGTTTCCAAAACACCTGGTCCAACTGTGGGCTCATCAGACGCCAAAGAAATCTAGACAACTGAAATTTGCGGCACGATTTCAGGTTTAAATTCAAATTCCAATCCAAATTTTAAAATAAAAAAACCTGAGGATTAGTGTTTAAAGACAACAGTTTCGTATATAAACCGCGGATAAAAATTTTCATATCGTAATAAAGGAGAGATTATTATCTCGTAAAATTGTTAAATGGGCAAAATATTATGCACGCTAAGTGCTAATTACGATGCGGTTCCATACCTGAACTAAGCAAAATACAGAGTTAATCCCCGGACTCATCGGAAATCTCAGTGACACAAATAAGTCTCTCACGATTGATAACGTCTAATCTTTGAGCCATTTACGCAACAAAAATTTCAATTTTGTATTAGACACATAATTTGGATGGTTACAACATTAAATAATCATTAAAATTTGATGGCATTAGTTAATTATTTTCATTTCGTATAAAACCTTCCGGAGGGATATTGATATTTTATTGATTACCAATCATCACGAGAGAGAAAATAAAAATATCCTAGAGTAATCTAGTATCTTAGAGTATTAATATTAACCCTACGTCGGAGGACCTTATATACCTATCCCCAATCTTTTCACCAATCTATAGCGTAATTTGCTGCCAACTTCAGTAATGAACGTTACTATGAGCTTCTTAGCTTTAAAGCAGGAATTTTGAAATTTATTTTCCGCGGTGACTACAGGCGTGGGAAGCTCAGCATTTCCTTAATTCCGGTAGTAATTCCCGTACCATGGTGATTACCTGCAAGTAAAGTTTCCATTCGAACATTCTCCTTCCCATTCATTTTTCAACATCAAATTTCCGGGCCATATTGGATCGTTTATCTCGATTTGTAATGTCAATTCTCCACCCATGAATTTGCATTTTCTAAGTCCGGGATTCCATTGCTTTTTTTCTCCTGGAGCTAGTCATTCTCTTCACAAACTACGTAGGACACTTGTCCAGCGTCCATAATCTTCCGCATCACTATCTACCGTTGGTCATTTGTTTACGTCGTCTCTTTAAACAAAGCTCACCGCGCCCTGCAATTTGTTTCCATTAGCAACTGCCCGTCGCCATTGTTCCTCGTGTTTCAAAGATTTACGTCACGCGTCACAGATACGAATCTGTAAGGAGGCTGTCGAATACTTGCCGGTGATTTGCTGGACGTGAGTGACCATTCACAAATGATAAGAAGCATGATGGTGTTCCAAATAAACGCAAGAGGTTTCAAGAAAGGAATTTAGCTTTTGCCTGAGTGCAGTTTTTTTTTACTAATTTTCGCATTTGTAACAGTTTATTATTGATTTCACTAGAATGGTACTTAGGTTGTGCGTAAATGTGATTTATTAATACCTCCCATGACACAGGTTTGAATTCGGTGTGATTTCGCGCATTGTATTAATTTTTCAAATATAATAGCATTAAAAAGCTGTCGAAGAGACCTACAATGAGTTTTCGATATGCCGTCATTCTGCAACTCTATCTGTAAAATCCTAACCATCTCATAACACCTGTAATTGCGAAATATTTTATATTCCTTTAACTAACGTACACAGATATTCATATACGAGGCCAAGGGATAATACTTTTACACCAATCATCTCACAAAGTGACATCATTAATTACATCTTGATATGTAAAGGATATTCCCCTTCGAATCCCTGTTTTAAATAAGTTTATATTTTTTCACAGTTGTTTATTTTATTAGTACAACGCGTTTCGCAGCTAGCTTCCACTTTCGGTACAATTGTTTATTTTCAATTTTGATTCGAATATAAAATATTTCCACAAAATGACGCTTGAAGGTGTGAAGTTATTTTAATCTTTCCGTTGCTGCTAAAAAATAACACCCATTCACATCATTAGCCGACATTTACGTGGTAAACATGGCTGAAAGGAGAAAGAAGACAGACGCATAAGTCAATTAGATTCAAAAGGATATAAATTGGACTGATAAATAAGCAAATTTGATCCGGGGCCACCGAGTCCTTCCCTATAATTGATCCATTCCGCATTCAATGAAACAATTATGCGGTAAAGCAGAGGATAAGAGAGGAAATCGGTATGAATTAGCAGACGAAGTGAAGGGATTTGAAGTTAAAAATAGGCAGTGAGACACTGTGAATCGGGAACTGAGAGAGAGAAGAGGCTAAGCATGATCCAGCTGTAGAGAAGGGGAGAATAAATCCTTCGCGAGCCATTCTCAGTAGTTCAAGCAAATGAGATTATTTGCAGGGTATTTAAATTTAGATGACAATATATGATTAAATGCAAAATTCAAAAATATTTTTGTCTAAAAAACACTGATGAGCGAAAAATAATACAAAAATAAATTACCAACTATTTTATAGTTATTTTTCAGAGTCATTGGTAAGAGAGACACTGCGAGCGACGCTCTACTCAACGACGCTCAAAGAGACTTAGATAAGCATTGAGACCACTCACAACGTTAAAGTCAGATTAAGTTCAAGGATCACACAATATCCCTGGAATACAAAATATGGTGATGATACAGTGTAATTTAAAAGTGTCCAACCGGTACAAGGCAGGTTTTGTTGAAAGTCAGAATTACTCCTCCTGATTTTATAAACTTTCAGTTTCCTATCTACTTCTAGTATTTCCTTATTCGCCTCAGCATACGATCTATCTTTCTTCACCCCGTCCATAAAGCCTATTCTTTTTCTTCCCCATCCTCGCTTGCCCAAAGTCCTTTCCTCTATCACACTCTTGAGCGACCCATCGCCCCTAACTACATCCTCTAGCCCCAGATTTCATTCAGAAGTTTCCTTTCCTCATCTCACAAAGAACTTCCTCTCACGATGCCATGTTGGATTGAATTGGATATTTGGCGACCCACAGCTAAGGTCATTTCCGCCGTAGGGGATAGGTGAGGGAGGAAGGGTGGATGGAAACACGGCGTGGACATTAGCCTGCTCTTAACGATAGGCGCCAAGGGGACCACGGTTTAACGTCTTATCAGACGGATGGAGTACTGTGCTTGATAAGCCCTCCACAAGACACTCAAGTAGGGATCGGGTTTCCCCTGAAAATAATCCTCCTCGGCGGAAATTTGAACCCTGGCCGTCCGTATGGTGAGCCAGTACTCTAGTCACCACACCAACCCGATCCCCGTCAGAAATACTCCTCCCGATTTAAGAAACTATAATTTTCCTATCTACTTCTAGTATTTCCTGATTCGCCTCAGCATACGATCTATCTTTCTTCACCCCGTCCATAAAGCCTATTCTCTTTCTTCCCCTTCCTCGCTTGCCCAACGTCCTTCCCTCTACCACACACTTTCTTCTTCTTCACTTTCTTCTAGCTTCCTAACCTATATAAAAGCCGCGTCTCCTGCCACTGAAATTCATTCTGACAGCATTCTGAACGAGGAACGCAATAAACGTCTATACTCTAAGCAGAAACTACTTCTCTACATTCCGCGCTGCCTACACTACAACATTAATTTTCGAAACTAAATTAACTATTTTCGTTTTTTTCCTTCCGCACAGATCCTCGTCGCCCTGTTCGTCGCAGCGGCATCCGGTGCCCCGCAGGCCGCACAATACCCGGCTGGCGTAGACCCACACACATGTCCCAATTATCCCAACTGTGACAACGTGGCCCTCGCCGCACACGCCGCCGGCCAGCACTATGCCGCACCCGCATCCCACCATCAATACGCTGCCGCACCCGCACCTCACTACGCTCCAGCACCCGCCCACCAGTATGCCCCCGCCGCCCCTGCCGCACCCGCAGCCGGGCTTCCCGCCGGAGTCGACGCCCGCACCTGCCCCAACTACCCCTACTGCGGACCCACACCCGCCCACGTGCCCGCACCTGCACCCGCTCACCACGGCGGATATGCCGCACCCTCCCACCAGGGTGGATACGCCGCACCCGCTCCCGTCCACCAAGGCGGGTACGCCGCACCCGCTCCCGCTCACCACGGTGGATACGCCGCCCCGGCACCCGCCCACCACGGTGGATACGCCGCACCCGCTCCAGCCCACCATGCCGGATATGCCGCTCCCGCTCACCACGGTGGCTATGCGGCTCCCGCACCCGCCGCTCACCACGGCGCTCCTGCCGCCGCTCCCCAGTACCCCGCTGGTGTGGACCCCCACGCCTGTCCCAACTATCCCTACTGCAACTAGAGGCGATGAGCGACGACTGATGACGAGAGGGAAATTGACCAAGTGACACCCAGGGTAAGGCGATCATTCATAAGGGTGTATATTTTTATGAAAATTGCTACCGTATGGTTTTCTATCGGTCAAGGGTCAGTGGTGGATCTTTCTTTATGATCAGCAGCCATCAATCCATCTGTGTTGCTGTATCTCTCCTCTCAATCCTCTTTTCAGCTGGCCGTTTCCATTCCATTTCGCTTGTCGTTTCAAAATCCTTTATATATATATATTCTTTCCCCAGCTTCCAATCGGCATTACTTTCGTTACACAATGAATTTCAGGGTGAATACGCATTTCGGGCTGTTCTCAATGAATGGGTCACTTCTTCTAAAAGTTTTTATTGGACGTCATATATCTCGATTCCGAAATATCTTCAAGGATAATTCGTATTTCCGCTCCTCTGTTATTATCTGTAACTGAAGTCCGCCTTTCTCACGTGGTTTTTTAAGTCACCTTAATTTCTGCTTTTCTTCAAGATATTCAATTGGCCAACTATCTTAATTTCCAAAACAACTTTTTTCCTTTTACCCTACCATCTCAAGTACGGCTTCCTTTGTCTTTCTTTCCAACCACTGCAGTTCTCCAAAAAATTCTAGACCTCCACTCTACCAAAACAAATTATATCATCCACATTCTATGGAAAATATCAGAAACCAACTTTCAATCATCAACAATAGCGTCATAATGTTTTCTCTCACTCACAACTCACATCCTAGAAGTTTCAAGGCTTTTAGCAGCGTGCTAACAAACGGTACAATTCTATAAGACACAAATAATTGATCTTTACGCATCAATTTTAGAAGTTTAGTTTCCATTGTCGTCTGGCATTTTGGATTTTAACCATTGATTAACATTAGGCGCAAACTTGAAAACACGTTTTTGCGCATCAGAAAGGTTCTAAAAGCAATCAAAGCAGTCTTGCTCCGTTTCAAATTCTTTCATATGCATAGATGCGTTCCATCAACTCTTTCCGTTTTTTCATTAATATTTTTCCAGATTAATATTTGGACAGAAGTGTCTTCTTTGTCCACCCTCCGGAGTCCATTTAGCTAACCGCAATAGAAGTCTACCTCATCTATAACTGACGTTCAACTACTGATACGCATGTAACTACCAACACTGCAAAAACATTAAATGAATTACATTTATTGGCAAAAAGTTAGTAAAAAAAGATCATGGATAGAATTAGAAGGCCAGATACCATGCACATGAGTATATCGACCGTGTTACAACTCTCTTGAATGTTTATCTGGATTATTCAGCGTATTGCCTTTTATCCAGTCTTTCTTTTCGGCTAAACGCTAATTGTAGGTTATAAGCGCGATTCTTTTGCAGGCCTCATCAGGTAATGGAGTTCACGCCTACCGAATATTGGAGAAACACGACAAATAACTAATATTTGATTGATTACGACTTTAATCATAATTTAAAAAATGTGAAAACGTGGTAAAAAGTTAAAAATTCAGCATTTCATTCACTCGAAAGTCCAATGTTCCCATTTGGGAACTTGCTCAAAAAAACATTTATAATTTTTTGTTGGAGTTTTCCTTTGGAATGAATCTTAATTAGTCGAAAATTAATGAGAAATACAATAAAAATCATTAAAATCAATATAAAAATGAATTCGGTCTGTAAAGGGTAAATAAAATGGTAATATTTATAATAGGGGAGGAGTGGAATGGTATGGAGATGCAAAGTCTCGGATCCACCGCCACCCCTCCCTGGGGTCACTTCATTCAGCACTCATCTTCACATAAGAATATGAGGATAAAAAAACTCAATGGTTCTTAATATTGAAAGACAAAAATGATTTACAAATACTTTAAAGTAAATTCTTGCAACAAATTTTAACCGAATTAAGTTGGATTTCCTGAACAAAATGATCCTGCGTGAATGAGGTGGCTTTTAGAGGGATTAAGGTGGGAGCCCCTAGAGACTCGGAGGCTACACGCTAGGCTTAGGTTGCTTGAGAAATTCAGAACTGATATTTTTCAGAGCGACACAGAGAATATTATCAAGACTCCTCACTACATCTCTAGGCCTGACAGATGCGATAAAATAAGAGAGATACACCGCCGAACAGATAGGTACAAAAACTCGTTCTTTCCGCGCACAATAAGCGGCCACAATAAAAATGGAGCTCCTCTAAATACTCTCCTATAATACATGTCACTATTTCATCTCCAAAAAGCTTACACGTTTACACGGCTGGTGACTTAACACCTCGTGCCACGCTCCCATGCGGCGGCTCGCAGGGTATTATGTAGATGTAGATGCAAAATGATAGTACCACACTTTGGCTAGCGCTCTCTGCCGGCATTCCTCCTGTTCAGCCTCCGTGGCCTTCCTCTTCACCTCCTCTCTCTGGGTCATGCCTTCTGGTCCTCTTCTTTCTTCGGGTTGTCTCTTCTTTCTTCCCCTTCCAGCTCCATAGATCTCTTTATAAAGTTTCGGTCTTCCTGTGTGGCGCATAGATTTGGGAAGGCCAATATTTCAGTGTGGCGAAAATTCAAATTATTGAATCTTGAATTTTTTCCATCTCCTATGGTAGTCAATCCGAAGACTGGATGGCACTCTCCATTCCTCATGTCTCTCCGCTTTCCTTTTTATTTGCTAGTAGCTTTTACATCCGACATCCTTCATTATCTGGTCTATACACTGGAGCCATGGTCTTCCTCTTGGCCTTTTTCCGTTAACATGTTCCTCTAGGATTGTCAATAGGATCCCCCCATGTCTCATCATATGCCCTATAAGTTGGGCTCTTCTGTCAACGATCGATTGCCATAAGCTTCTTTTCTCCTTCATTTCATTTAGATTAAGCATACGTCTATAAGACCATAGTTTGAATGAGCTTAGTCTCTTCTAATCCTCCTGCCCCAGAGTCCACGTTTCACAGCCATCTAATGCCACACTCCATATGTAAGCTTAGAGAAACCTTGCCCTAATTTCAAGGCTGTTACTTTTGGATGTTAAAATTTGACTCTTTTTATGGAAAGCCGCTTTTGCCTCCGCGATCCTGCTTCTTATGTCTACCTTATTTCTTCCATCTCGAGTGATCTTGCTCCCTAGAATTTTTTCATTAGATGGAAATATAACGAGTACGAAATTTGGTGCCAATTACCCCTCAGCAACCCACGCCGCAGGGGTGCCAATCATTCAATTTTTAAGGGTGAGAATTGATTTTTTTCATTCTAATCGATACAAATGGTAAATATCGACACAATTTATCTGCAATAGGCGCAAGATTCCTTTATGGAAATATTCCACGACTACATCATAAATAAAAAGTCTATAAAAATAATATGTACAAGAAAGGCAATATATTAGGATTCACCTTAGAGTAGTCGGTATCGGGATGCTTTAACTGTAATTGTACGTAACCAGACATGAGTATTACTATTATTAATCGTTTTTAGTCGCCTTGATTGATAAGTACGAGATGACCACTCTTTCAACTACGTAATTTCCGCGCTCAAAGGTTGGAAAACCTAATCTTCTAGCTTATATTCCTCGAGATCACCCAAGAAAGCTCTCTTTCCTTACTTTTAATCCACATCTCCAATTCCATAATTTTACTAGGCCTCAAATGTCACACAATCCTAATTCTTTGTTCTGCGGTTTCTTCTATCACGCATTCTTCACAGAGATTTACATGAAAGCAAGAACTCAGGAGTATTACTGTTATTAATCATTTATAACCACCTTGTTTTATGAGTGTAAGTACGGGATGACCACTCTTTCAACTACTTGACGGTTTGAAAACGTATTTTCCTAGCTCGTATTCCTCGAGGACATCCCAGAAAGCTCTGATTTCTCTACTTCCACTCCGAATCTCCAATTTCCTACTTTAACGCGGCCTCAAATTTTACACAGCTGTTTATTCTGTGTTCCGCGATTTCTTCTTTAATGCATTCTTCACAGATTTCCACCATTACATCACTTTGTGTAATTATCTAGCTCGTATTCCTCGAGGCTATTCCAGAAAGCTCTGATTTCTCTACTTTTACTCCGAATATCCAATTCCCAACTTTTGCGCGTCCTCAAAATTTTAAAAAGCTGTTATTCTGTTTCTTCCATTACGCATTATTCACAGATTTCCAACATTACATCACTTTCTGTATCAGAACGCCATTATTTCACAAACCCTTGTCCGTTCTCATTGAAGGAGCCGACTCAGGAGATCGGGGACCACCGGTTTGGCCGTCGCTCGCTCACAACCCTCCCATCTGCGCCCGCACCCGAAGCCGCACCATCCGTCCAGACGCGTGTGAGCGCTCAGCCGCACCCGCTGCCTGCGTCGCAGAGTCGCTCAAGACGCCGATGGACGAAAAAAAAAGAGGGAGACGAGGAGAGGCTTAATCACCGGATTATGAACGCGATTGGAAGGGGAGATTCGAACGGGAGACCACCGGTACCCGTGGCCATAGCTTTGTCGTGACTGCTCAACACTACTTTCCTCCGACGCTGTACCACCGAATGAAAATGGCGAAGACTCATGGAAAAGTGCAAAAAAAAAATATTTTTAAAAATAAAGGAGTACTTTCTGCACTGAAATGGATTCCGTTTCATTCCAGGTGTGAAACCCAACCTGAATTTTACATCGGTAACCCCACGTTTAAAAGAGGAAAATTTATCGCAGTAGTAGCTTCATAATGAATAAGAACATAGGAAATTTTCCTCTTAGAAAAAGTTTTATTCAACCAAGGCTTTGATGAGTTACACCATTATCAGGCCTGATGATGATATAGTACATCGAAACCATGGTTGAATAAAAATTTATCTAAGAGGAAAATTGTCTTTACTCTTATTCATTATGATGAATTCTTTCCACAACATCAAATCTGATGCTTTGTTTTTTGCAGTAGTAGCTTTTTTTCTTTCAAAATCACATCTGCTGTTCATAGCAAAAACGCAGATTCTTAAGAGCTTAAAACTTCAGAAGGATGTCTCAAAAGTTTGTCACATATATTCTTCAGTATATTATCAATTATACAGCTACATCTTTGAGGGTAATTCAAACCTAGGATTTCCAGAGTAAGAATGAAAGTAGCACATATTTCCACGAAACAAAACAGAGTGCCAGGATTCAAGCATTTTCAGTATAAATGAATGGGGTACTATAAAGATAAGCAGCATCATTCATCAATCATCCCTAGGTATTGGCACAAGAACCACTCAATTGATAGTATGACTCACACATCACTAAATGTCGCCAATTATTTTGCCTTCTAGGACAAAGTGCAATCCTTTGAAAATCACTTCTATTGTCATTTTAGATCCGTTACTAAATCTTGCTCGGGATGGCAACGGGGAGGTCAGTTTGACGAACTGGGAAATGACTTTGCCTAACCTTGATTGCTACTAGCGTCCGAACAAGGAGAAACCGGACGACGATTAGCGGTAACTATTCACCTTATTTCAAACCTTAATACAATGGGCAAAAAAAGATTCTTTTCGCAGCATGCAGGATTAACCATTTTTTCATTCTTCTCTTCAGAGAGAAATGAGAATATGTTTTCAGATCAAAGAATTATAGTGTAAAATAAGAATTATTAATAGTAATTTGGTAATTTGATAAAAGGATTGGATTGGGTTGCTTCATGAACGGTAGAGCGAATTTGTAGGGAGTAGTAGATGATTTGCACACCATTGATTAGCAAGTTCTCATTCCTATTCTGAACTTAATCCTGTTCTTTTATGTAATTCAAAATCCTTCAAGTACATTTATGATTCATCCTTATTCATTAGTTTTCCAAATGCTGAAGGGAAGATACAGGTGTACTTGGTGAAATTTGAAGCACGGTGGAAGAAATGGAAAACCATTTTAGATTTACCGTGGTGTCATAATGAGAAAACGTGGACATTTTGACCGCCCATAATAATCTTGAAGTTAGATACTTCGAAAATTTGAACAGAAATGTAGCTTCACTATAAATGGATCGTGCGCATGCATTTGGGACTCCATATTGAAAATAAATATTTAAAAAATAAATAAATTACATACGAGAGCTGCAAGAGAGTTTTGTCAACAGCAGCTAGCCGCGTAAAACGAAGGTAACATAGCTGATACAAGGATAAGGTATAAATTCGCTAGAAACTGATAGGACACATGTCTTTGATTACCTACTTGAAAAATTCATATCAGGCGAATTTTAGCATAACACAGGATATTATTTAGACTTTAAGATACATCAGATACCGGTAGAAGTGATAAAATGAGTGATACACTACCGAACTGACAAATACAAAGAAACTTCTTCTTTCCATGCCCCATTAATAGCAACAACAAAAGCAGGACGTTATATTAAAATAATCCGTCAGCATGCGATTATCTTTTATCCATAGCCCTTATTTTCCATTACTTTGCCCTATAGATTGCTTGCGTTGTAGTTCCCTCTACCATACGCCTCTACCACGGCTCATAGGGCAATAGGCAGATGTAGATCATGACGTAACAGAGGTTGACAAATAGAATCTTGAAAGCTGATGATGTCTCGCAGCGATGAAACCCGGGTCGAATGAATGTAATAAATCTTTCGTGGGAAACTAAGTTACACATCTATTCATTAGAATCTTGAGCACTAAAAAAAACTGTTTCCGTTTCTGCTGTGGATATTACACTCTCGCATCATAAATAGCGCAAGGAAAGCCAGAAAAATTCCACGAGTTAAAAGAATGCCGAATGACGGATAAATTTAGCCAACCTAGCATTTCCCTGATGAGAACCAGGAGTGAAAGGAACCTCTGCTCAAGGTTGGACGGGCAACAGAATAAATGTCGAAATTGGAGCAGTGATACATCTATCTATACCTCTCATAAACGCCACTTTCATGACATCTTAATGCGATAGCGTCCTTCAAAAAACATGCATACCGCTGGAAAGGGTGGAAAAATGTCGACCGCTCCCTGCGAACCGCAGCCTTTGGCACGCCATATGACATTCAGCATGCCCCGGGGGGCAGAAAGCTTGAACAAAATTAAAAATAATTCAGAATATTCTTGGTCAATATCAACACCATTCTCTTCCGTGTAATGATGTTAGTCGCTGAGAGTAATTTTTTCAATAAATGTGGTGGTCCAGCCAACTTCAGAAGATTTGCAATGAAAATAGGGAGACAAGCAATGGTTGAGGTAGTTAGAGAGAAATATCATTTTACTTAGAAATCAACGAATTTGGTCTCATTTTAATGAAAAATATATCACCCTAATTCACACCAAATATTTAACCCCTTACCACATTATTTCGGAGATATTTGCCAAAAAAATACCTCTCGCTCGGATTACCTTAACGAAAACGTCTGTGACCAATCCCAACCTCTTAACCCTAACTTCCAACCTTGTGTTGTTAGTGTATTTTCCCTTCAGTTCGCTGATGAGGACCTCCTTGTGGCCGAAATACGAGTATCCGACGCTGACCCTCGTCTTTTCCTCACTTATCTTTCTTGGACCAAGCTCATCTCGAGTATGATTCCCTCAATAGTTGGGCCCATTTTAATGTGTGAGTGAGTGATTTTTCTGAGTGCTTTTGAGTGTGATTACTCTGTTTTCGTCCCTGGCGTGGAATATATATTGCCCGTAAACACTCACATATAAAGTGTTTGCGGTTATAACCGAGGCATCCTTAACGGGGTCTCTTTAGCCATATTAACCTTGTTTAACGTATAATAGGAAGGTCCTCGGATGAAAAAGTCAAAGAGAGATATGCTACTTCGCTCTGGTTAGGCCACACCTCGAATACGCCGCGAGAATTTGGGACCCTGGTCAAATAGATTTAACCAAAATAATTGATAAAATACAAAGGAAAGCAGCGCGCTCCGTTAAAAAACTGCTACCAGCGTACATATAGTGTCTCACAACTTTTAGAGAGATAAAGGTTGGAACCCATAGAGACTCAGAGGTGACACGCTAGGCTAAGGTTGCTTGATAAATTCAGAACTGATATTTATCAGAGTGACACAGAGAATATTGTCATGACTTCTCACTACATCTCTAGGTCTGACAGATGCGATAAAATAAGAGAAATACACTGCCGAACAGATAGGTACAAAAACTCGTTCTTTCTGCGAACAATAAGGGACCACAATATAAATTGAGCTCCACTAAATACACTCCTATAATTTATGTCACCATTTCATCTCCAAAAAACGTAAACCTTTACACGGCTGGTGACCTAACACCCCCTGCCACACGCCCATGCGGCGGTTCGCGGGGTATTATGTAGATGTAAAGTATCCCATTTTGGATTGAGTGTGTGAGTGGTCACAGGCGTTGAATTAATATACCCGCAAGCCGCCGCAGAGGGGTTTTTCTGGTAAAGAGGCTGTGATAGGTCTCTGACGTTTCCCTTGAACCAACACAGCATATACCCATGTATTATTTTTTGACAAATAGTGCCAATTATTACGGCCAATCGAGACAATTTCAGATCTAATACTTTGGAAAAAAAAGAGTAGGAATGGATTTGGTGAGATGAAGTGGAGAAAAAATCGTCAACAATTACGGTAGCAAAACTTGGTGGCGGTAAACAGCGCGAGGTGTGATATATGGTAGGGGTACGACGACATTGATGGGGTAAGCAAAATAGGCCGGGAAAATAACCCGAATTTTTAGTCAAAACCTGAAGAAATTCTTACCCTCGATTTCAACGCGATAAACTCACGGGGGTCGGGAGAATTGAAAATAACAAGCTGGGCTTTTAAACATTGACAAGAAAGGTTGAATTCAGAACGCTTTAAATATTTCAATGATTAATTTTAATATGGCTGCTAATTTAGGGAATTTAAGGGATGAATTGACGTCCGGGTTGTCACACAAGCGGAGCCTGTCTTACTTCTCCACGTGGAGCTGGTTTGACAGACAATTGACTCTTCTCGTGAATAGGATCTTATAAAACACTACCATGCCGTAAATATGGTAGAAAGTGATGCACACTTTATGTACAATGAGAGTGATGCACACTTTAGGTTGACTAGATATTTCCATAGAGTATTGCATAGCTAGGTGGCACTCGCCAACATTGTGTTACAGAGCCCTCTGGAAGGCATTTTGAATACTACATCTACACTGGGTATAGTAATATGTACGGTCGGATTCAAATGTATTGCAAAGAATCGAGCGGCGCCACTTACGCTTCTCAAGGAAATTGAGTTTCACTTACGGCGCTGTTATTCTTTGCTACGCAACGCTGTTTATTCGTCTGTTTATTTACACGTATTCAAATGGTAATAGTTGACCAATTTCCTATATTGTGCTTATTTGTTATTACACTTTCGTTTTGGTTTGGATTTACGATTTGAGCATGGATAATTATTGTTTATTAATCACAACTGTTACTCTAAATGATGCATTACGTAGTATTTGCCGTAGGTATATTGCATTCCAGGAACGATATGTGTTTAATGATAAAGTTTGGAATTTCAATTAATCAATACGTCGCAGAATGTCATTGTTATTCAAGCTGATCATATTATGTAATAAAAAGTTAGCACAAAACAAGCAATTGCTCAACTGTTACAATTTAAATAGGTGCAAATAAACAGCTGAATAGATAGCGTTGCATAGCAAAGAATAACAGCGCCGTAAGTGAAACTCGATTTCCTTGAGAAGCGTGAGTAGAGTAAGCTCGATTCTTTGCAATACATTTGAATCCGACTGTACTTGTAGCTATATAATGACAAATCAGAGGGCTCTGTCGTGTTGGAGGTCAGCGAGAATGAATTAAGGGTTGAAAACAGGAAAGCAGATCAGAAGGCAAAGCTTCCTGTAAGGTGTGCTGAACTCTGCCTCCTCATCTTCTTATTAAAAAGAGGAAATTTAGCGAACTCTGGCCGAAATTCTACGGAGGGGCCCTCTTAACAGTAAAACTACTCAGCAGTAGTCTCAATCGCTCCGGCATCTCTTGTGCGCTTTTCTCTTCTATGCGACACGCTTACGGGAGGCGAGATGGACCCACTTAGCTTATACCGATGTCACGAGCATCAATTAATCAAGTACCGGATAAAGTTAAATAACTGGAGTAGTAAATTTACTCATTAATAGAGGTGGGAATTTTGGATCATTTCAAAGATTTGATTCATGCGATTTGATTCATGTCAATGACTCATTCTTTTAAATCATTCATTATGAACGAAATGAACCATGGAAGAACCAAATGAATGCGATGAGTGAATTAACGACTATGAATTATTTCACTGCGAAGAATCAAAAATCAAAGATAAATGGAATGGTTTGCGGCGTGACTTCGTGAAATTGCTTCAAGCTGAAATGTAAAACTTAGTGAATTTCACATAGGTGACTTTAATGACGATCAGTTTCGTCGCTGGTTTCAGGCGATGATGTCGCACAGTGACAAAACTGGTCGTCATTTAAGTCACCTATGTGAAATTTACAAATTTATTCATTTCAACAAAAATCAAACGAACCAAACTAAGGTGAAGAACCAATTCCTACAGTTGGAAAGCTGCCTACACGAAGATAATGCGAATGCGAGATATGAAATCAGATTTTCCGATTAATTTAATTTATTCGTCGAAATATTGGGAGACTTGAGGGACCTGAAAGTGTCTATCCTTAAAACTGCTTCAACCATGATGCCTGGGGTTTTGAGCCGAAAAACTCACCCATACTTCCTCGGCGACTTGGAGACTAAATATTAAGAAACTCATGTACTTGTACAACTACGATGTTCGGGTGAAAATGGTTGTGTTCGGTGTCATAATCAATCAACTTAATTTGATTGCCTCTATAAAATTATTTCTCACTCTTTATCAGTAAATTCTATATGCGACTAAAAGACTATGGAATATTTGGTATGTGGTTTGTCCTAATCACGTTGCTTTCTTCTCATGAACAGCGTGTTTTGGTTAAATTTGAATCAAATCAAGTTGTTCTCGATCACTCATGAATCGTGTGATTATTCACAAACCACTCCACTCGACCTAAGAACGAGAACAGCTTGATATGATTCATTATGAACGATCTGAACGGAGAACGTGATTCAATTCATTTGGTTCACGCCAATGAATCGTCCAAAATGAACGAATCACTCATGATCGACACAGCTCTACTCAATAACTCCATTAACTGGCGATCATCCAAAACGCAAAGTGATAACAGCAATAAAAATCGATCAGCAAAGCAACCATTTCATGACCCGAGCGTGGAATCCGGAGTACCTCGCTACTCCGAGGAAAATATTGTACAATTATCAGAAAAACCTGAGGTGGTCGGCTATTCTAGCAGCTGGCGCGCCACACGAAAACTCTCTGAATAATCCGGCGCCTTTTAGCTCCATACTCCAAAGACGCTGCAATTATTTCAACGCCCTTCGAGCCAAATGGTGAATCACAGTCTCACCAAAGAGCTCTTGCTGAATCATCCAGCCGCTTGAAGAATTACCACCGTTTAAATTGTTGGTGGTTTGATATGAAATCATTATAAACGCAAAAAACTGACTTCCACTTTTTTCGAGTGCCAACGCACAGTGGTTCCAATCGCTTATCTAGCGGGACAAGAGTCATTTTTGTAAGTTTTGGGAAAACAGTCACTCCAAATGTAGGTATATCGTCAACTATCATATCAATTTATTCCTTTGGCAAGGATTAATTAAGTTATAACAATGTTGCGGGGTCGTAAATTTATGCGTCGAGATTGCCGACCCTCCGTCCAGATCCAAACGGTGTCTGATCCGTTAGTGTTTACAAGTCCTAGCAAAAAAGTTTAAAATAAAGGAACTATAAATTCTAACAGGATTTTTTCGCAAACGGTATGTGGTATTCCTTAGCATGATATTTGTTCGAATACTAGCACTTTTGAGTCCTAGGTTTATGATATTATTTCCTCTTTCCCAGAACCTCCTCTTTTATGCCCGTTCAAATTTCAAATTGACTTTTAAAACATATATATGCTGAGATAGAGTTACAAAACCTTCAGTTTATGTACGAGATTCTCTATAGTTACACATATTTCCAACATTTGTTGCGCATATTAGCGCCTTTTTCGAATGATTCCCATTTTGTTCCATTAAGTTTGACAACTAGCGCCATCCTCGATGAATTAGGGAGCAAGAAAGGGAATTACAAACCAGGTCGAATCCAGGCATATCGGGAAAAAAACACACTGGTACATGAATAGGCTTATGAGTTTAAATCACAACAACTACATGCTTTCGCAGATACAAGCATAAAACCAAATGACTGTAATGTTAATTTAAATGAATTGATATAATTATAAACTGTCATTCTCAATCGGCCATAATCCACTGAAAGATAATTTTTTTCTTTAAAGAGGCGATTTTCATATTAATGACCTCGTATTACTCAATAAAGTAGCCCCCCTGCATAACGATGGGTTCAATCTATGATGGATCCACTTTACGACTACATTCTATAGTGCGCGAATTTAAAATTTCGACGATATTTTACGCCGATAATTCATTACAGATTTCTTAAACATTTTAACCTTTATTTGTAAACTGATTGCCATTTTTATGGTAGCAACGTATAGATATTTGCTGTTACGTGAAAACCGACCCCACGGCCGGTAAAAATGCTGGTTTATTTGACGACGATATTCACTTTACTAACGGTCCCGTGGAACGGATTAATATCGTGAAGCGGGGGTCTACTGTAGTGGCTAATGTCATTTTGTCCAGCAAGTGTGGCCTGCCGTTCATGGATCGCAGCATAAGGCCTATTTCACCACTCTTAACTTATTTAAGAAGCATTACCCGTGGCTTAGATTATATTGCTTATTTGATTGAAATATTGACTGCTTGTACGGTAGCTTGCAAGTTATCATTTAGCTTCTTGAAGGCGACAGGAGATATTTTCGTTAGCGTTCAGATTTAAGTGAAACTTAACGTACAAGTGCTTATTAGTGACAGGCACACATAGAAGTGAAGATAATATCAGCTACCGATTTGGTTTTTGGCATTCAAAAGCCGTTATAACACACAGCTTAATGGCATTTGGGATATGATTCGAAACAATTCTACTACTTATATAAATATTTTCTCCTAAACACAAAAAATACGTTTTATATATTTCAAATGATTGCTTAAATTTATCACGGAACCATATCAAATGAGCTACAGGCATTAACAGATTACTTTCGCTTAAATTTGTTTGACCATGACGCATATAACAGGGTGGCAAATACAATAAAAACAGATGGAATTAAGTAAAATACGGTTGGATTTTATTCTAATTGCTCGCTTACATGACTTTCGCTTATACCTGTACCTCCACGCCGTAAACCAAAGACATAATATTTCTTTAATAAGGATGAAACTTTTAAAATTCAATTCCTTCATTTTTTATATTACTACTAATAAGAAATATGGTGGTTAGTACGGTATTAGACAGAGGGAGTTGAGTAAAACACCGTCCAATTTTTTTCTACTTGGTCGAAAATTTACCAAAATGTGGAAATAATGACTCACTATTGCCGATCCGTAAAACTTCTATGAAGACGAAATAAAACTCGGTTTAACCTTGTGGTGTTCCATTTTTATTAGAAAAAATAACTTTGACACCCCACTGGTCAGTTCACAGATCATTATACTGTACACTTCGGATATCGATGCCAGGCATCATCTTCAGGTGCTCACTGACAGTCAGTGAGCAGAGTACAATACATATATTGATCAGCGAACTGACCAGTAGTGCGTAAAAGTTATTTTTACTAATGCTATGAAGATTCCAGGGAGACCCCTGAGTGACCTATTTGTGAGGAGCGCCTGGCAAAACCGCGAGTATTGGGGAGATTCGAGTTCAACTTTTCGATCAGATAAAATTTGCTTTTTTCACGAATTTGCTCAGTTTGGCGATCATTTTCTAGTTCATACTTACTTATTACTACTATGGCCACACAAACCCAAGATGGTTTTTGGCCAACAATTCGCCTCCACCCTTTTCTATCTCCAGCAGCCTCCATCCCTGCTCCTAGTCTTCTCAGATCCTTTCCCACCAGGTCTTCCCATCGGAGTCTGAGTCTTCCCAAAGGTCTTCTCCCGTCAGGTTTACCTTTCCAAACTTGTTTTACTATACTGTCATTGTCTCTTCTTTGCACATGGCCCAGCCATCTTAGACGCTGGCTTTTTATAATGGCTATTATGTCAGGATCAGTATAGCTTTCTCTCAGCTCTCCATTTTTTCTTACCCTCCGACCTTCTCCTTCATGGCTTGGTCCAAAACTCTTTCTTAGGATGCAATTTTCGAATTTTATCAGTTTCCTTTCTGATGACTTTGTTGGGGACCACACTTCAGACCCAATAGTTTAATATGGGCTGTAATAGGGTCTCATAGATCCTTATTTTTGTTTTTTTCCTGAGCAATTTGCTCCTCAGTGGTTTGTTCAATGAACAATGTTCATGCTCCAGAAACATCAGCTGCTTTTATAGTGTTGAATTTCTGTCTCTTCTCTATTATTATTATCTATCATTGTACCTAAATTTGTTATTTCGTAACTGTAATCCATTACATTTAGAGGGGGTTCTTCATTTTCGGCTCCTCTGAATATTACCATATACTTTGTACATACAACTATCTTTTTCAAATTTCCGGCCACGAGGTTTGTTTTTTTCAAATTGATGGTCAGTAAACGGCATGCATCCATCTCCTCTTCCATTCGGCGAATAGTGGCGACACTGCCAAACCCCAGACTTCGCAGAATGCGTCTCTCAGGGATATTACGGGGAATGTACTTGGAAGCCACAGAGCCTGCGGTCTGGGAGAGTCCTTCGGTTAACGATTGAGGAAGTGGTTCGTGGACCGTGGCGAAGATAATTTCGACATTGACTTCCCGGTCCTTTCGTCCCATACCAAAAGTTCCTTTCCGTTCCTTTTTCGGTCGTCAATACGCCCGAATGCACTTTCATGCCCACGACAAGGCCGAACGCATTACAAACGATAGACGTCAAGGAGTGGACTGGTTTGCGGTGAATGGGTCCAATCTTGACTCAAGAACTCCACGCAAATAATTTTCAAAGAGATGCTCCATCTACAATTAATTTATCAGAGACGCGCACCGAGATAAACCGAGATAAATAGCTGACGGAAATTTCCAGACACCAAGGAACCATTCATGCTTAACCCTTTGAGTGCGGCTTGACGTGATATCACGTCATAGTTGTCTTTACGCTGGTACTGATGACGTGATATCACGTCATGGGTACCATGAGTGTTCCAGCTTTCACTAGTGGGCCTAGGTGAAATTTCCCTAGTGAAAGCTAGAACACTCACGGCACCCTTGACGTGATATGACGTCATCAGCACCAGCGTAAAGACAAAATGACGTGATATCAAGTCATGCCGCATTCAAAGGGTTAAAAATCAAAAACAGCTCTTCCAGAACTGGGAATCCGTTCTCACCCCACGGCCGAGTGTGGTTTAAATAGGTTAGACAATAGGTTACAACCTTTGAGCATTGCTGCTGGGTTCAGCTCACCCATGTGCTTTAGAAATCATTCCCTGGATTGGATATTTGTGAGGACAACCGACGATTAAGGTTATTTGCGCCATAGAGAACAAATAATGGAGGTAGGGTGGATAGAAACCCGGTGTCGGCATTAGCCTGCTCTTAACGAAAGGTGCCAATGGGACAACACTTTAACGTCTCAACCGACAGACGGAACGCGGTACTTGAAGTGCCCTCCACAAAACACTCAAGTAGGAATCGGGTTTCCTCTGAAAAACATCCTCCTCTGTATAAAAAATAATTCTCACTCCATTATATAAAATACGTTACTTCTCATGGAGACTACATGCCTTGCACTCACAGCCTCTCCAGAAAAGGAAAAGGAAATATGGTGATGATACGAATAAGGTCCCCTTGGCCGTAATCTTGAGCGGGCACAAAAATGGGAAACGGGTGAGATGTTTCGGAAATAAAAAAGGAGGAAATTAGGAGGGGAATTGGTCAGGGGGAGGGGGAAAACAGGACATTTCTCTAGGAAGAGGCCCGCTTGGCAGGCGAAATATCTGGTGTTAGATCGAGGAAACTTGAGCTCTACTGCCTCTTACAAAATACAAATTAAGAATGAATCTCCAATGGCCGTAAGAATTGGCACCACTCGTCAAAAGAAAGAAATAAAAGTTTACTGTGTTTGTTTAACGTAAATGTCGGTGACCAACCCCAGCCTCTCAACCAGAATACCCTTCTGTGATGGTTTAGGATCCCAGGTTATAACCCCAAGCATCCTTTGCGGGGTCCCATTAGCCCTTGCGAAGGATCCTTTTTTGTGGGGGTGTGTGTCTGTGTTGGTCACTGGCGAGGAAGTCACTTTCCCGTAAACCATCAGAGGAGGATATTCTGGTTGAGAGGCTGGGGTTAGTCACTGACATTTACGTTAAACCAAGACAGTAAACTTTTATTTCTTTCTTTTGGCGAGTGGTGCCAATTATTACGACCATTGGAGATTTATTATTTATTTGTATCTGGTGTTAGGTTCAATCCTTGGGCACTGCCTTATCACTTTCCAACTTTCCTTACCATGTCTCCTGAGTGTGATTGACGGGTCACTGGTGAAGGAGAAATGCTCGCAAACCATAAGCGCGTGCGTGATTCAGACTCACGAGAGGTCACTACAACCGTATACCTGAGTGAGGGAGTGAATTATACGTCTTCATCGTGTTAATGTGTATTGATCTTGGGAGGAGGTTTCTTCCTAATATATCCCTTTTTTATTTCCGAAATATCTCACCAGTTTCCCATTTTTTTGTGCCCGCTCAAGATTACGGCCAAGGGGACCTGATACCAATTATCACCATATTTTATTTTCCTTTTCTGGAGAAGCTGCGAGTACAAGACATATAGTCTCCATGAGAAGTAACGTATTTTATTCAATGGAAAGCGAATGAATTTTCCCTAGAGGAGGGTGTTTTTCAGAGGACACTCGATCCCTACTTGAGTGTCTTGTGGAGGGCACTTCAAGTATCGTGCTCCGTCTGTCGGATAAGACGTAAAAGAATAGGAGACGACCAAAATACGTTTATCCTTTGCGGTAGTTCTACTCGATTTCACGTAGTGATTTGAGAATGAAGTATAAGTACTTGAAACTAAAACCTGGCCTTTAAGAGAATTTGGAAGAGAATTATGATTCTCTACATGTTCCTCTTCAACTAAAACCATTGTCAACTAAGCTCAGAAATACACTGAGCAATTGCTTCACTGAGTCTCCGTTTCATTCAAAAATGAGAATGATGTAGAAGACACAGAAAAGCCGAAGTAAAGCCTTTTGACCTTCACGGCAGTCTAAAGACGATGCACTAAGAGCTACTGGACTTTCAATTCCATAATAGTGGCATTCAACGCGTTCTCTCAACTTCAATTCTTTTTTACGAATTCTACTTTCGAATGAAATACCAGGTCACGCAGTTGGTTTCACATTGAGATATTACTTACAATCCATAGACAGCACTGAACATCGATGAAAGATACCAGCTATTAACTTCCTGAATATTATTTCCGAAATCCGTTGAGTTTGGTTTCTTTTTCACAACGCTTCGCCCGCCTTCCTGTCGTGTAATTCAGCCGACGACATCTTCAGAAAAAGAGGCGAAACGTTGTGAATAATCAGCAATATGCGATGAATCCCAAAAATTATGAAAAGTAAGTTATTAGAAATTAGGTAAACTTGAATAATAACTGGTTTTCGTCTTTCCTCAAATTAACCGCAGCTGGCATGAAAAATTGCCACTCAATTGTTCCTATATCCGAGTATCGTCTGTCTCTCGTAGTTTATATTGTCAATACTCACTACAATGTCTCTTACGGCAGGTGAGTCAAGATTATTTCCTGGTTTCCAATCCACTCCGATACCAAATGTCGTGAAAAATGGAAATTAAGCTATCACTCAGCGTATTACGAAACACTCTCTCTTCAGAAAGTATTTCATGGAAACCCACTTAGAGAGAGTTCAACGCATTAATATAGTCAATTAAGATCAATATTATGATAACTACAAGATTGCAAAAATAATGAACACAGATATCTACTAAAAAGTAGCTCTTAACACGTTTTCCAGAGGAATAATGACCCACGTGCTCACCAGTTTTCTCCGAATCCGGAAATAAGGGATCTTACAATTCCTGACGCAGAACCAAAAGTTGTACCCTCGTAGTGAACATATTCGAGCCTATGAACAATAGGGAATAAAACGTAACATTATGGTAACATATGAATGGAATCAAAGGAAAAAGCCCCCGCAGAAGCGTTGAATGACTTACGCTTCTCACTCGCTGCTGTTAACGGGATCACGCACTGGTTCGGATGCGTTCACCTTGACGTCCTCTTAACAATTTCTCTTCCCCAGTGTAAAATTGAGACGGGAAAAGACACGACCGAATACTTCCCCAACGAGGCCGTGTTTTGAGAAAAGGTCTTCCCTCTTCAGGTCATTCGATGAAACAATAAAACAGCTGGGGCACGAATAACGAACACTGGTACTTCATTTTCGGTTCAGTAGTAGAACTGGACAGTTTGACAGGCAAATGTATGCTCATAATTCAGTATGAAGAAATCATTCACCTTGCATGGGATTCAAACCCAGTTTCTCCACATTCAGGCCGATTTACAACCAATTAAGCAACCAATTTTATTATTGAGCGATATCATGGTAACGTTTGCGTCTTATTACTGAGATGTCTTATGTATTCAGTGGTGGTGAAACATGGTTGTAGCTGCACAGGAGGCTCTTTTCAGTTTCTATTGCCTAAAAATTGGCTCCAAACGAGGGAGCGAGTTTGTCTCTGCATGTTCCAAAAGAAAGCATTCTTAAAAGCCTCATAAGTAATGAACGAGTGAACCAATTGTAGTTAAATTTTCACACATGGGATCAGTAAGGCTTTTTTTAAGGAAATTGCGACTATAAGGAAGGCCCCTGGGCCCCAAGGGCAGCGTATTGGGACGTCTGGTGTCTCATGTGTTTGAAAAACTCAAGTCTAAACATTTGGGTTCAAGTGCAGAGGTTTCTCTTTTTACAAGTTTTAATTAGTTTTACTAAAGATAGAAAGCTATAGTATTCGCCATTAGATGGATAAAAGGTTATAGTTTTTTATTCTTTCATTCAATTTTCTTATACGAATAACATTTCCCTAGAAATGCGGGCAGTTGATCGTTGGACGGTGTGTAAGATGGCTGAGACGCTATATAGGAAGTTTGAATAAAATATAAACGGGAAGAATTCCTTAATCTCCTTCCTCGCGTTACCTCTGCGCCTTCCGGCAAACCCGTGGTTGTTACAATGAGTAACATTATTCCGTTCAACTCACCGATATGTTGCCACTTGCTTTAACGAAAACCTTAGCCGGAATAGTAATTTGGTATATTTTCAAATGAAAGCACTACAAAACATATTAGTTCCCTAGTTTATAAATGCACAAACAAATAAGTGTTTGAAATTATATTAATCAATATGTTCACATATTATGTGTACTAAATAGTAATGTCTAAAGGAAAAAGTTTCATGCAGATTATGAGCAACTGTCAGTCATTTAAAATCATCACAAAATATATTGTTTCTTGGCCGCATCAGTGATTTTTAAAATTTTATATTTTCCAGTAAAGATGAACGAAAGTTAATGATCCGTATTACTTTAATTTAGCCATAATTTCCTTGCGGGAAATATTTTTATTTTATCGGCAGTCGTTCATCAAACAATGGTGAATACATTTTGCTATACACTATAGCCTAAAATGAGTTCTGCTACAAATTTTTTAAACGAGCCTATTTGATCATCTTTCCTGATAGTTGAATGTTATGATTCGTTTCTTATTCCACTTACATACATACACATACATACACACATACCAATCACGCCGTTCCCTTACAGGTTGGCGGAGTCAAAATGTTTCACTCATAAATACATATTTGTACACCTAACTCTGCTTCAATTATTTCCTCCATACTGACCTATCCTTGCAAACCTCTTTTGCCTCATTAACCCCCATACACTTCTTCATACATGCCCTCCTGTTTTTAAGACTCCTAATATTCCTTCTCCTAAGAATTTCCTCAACCACATTCAACCACAACTTTCTCGGCCTACCTCTACCTCTCGTACCATTCATTTCACTCTCATATATCTGTTTCGTTATTCGACTCTCATCCATTCTCTCCACATGGCCAAACCAACGAAGCACACTCCTTTCATGTATGTCCATTACTGGAGCATCTTACCCACATTCATGTATTACCCACTCATTCCTGGCTCTATCCATCCTACTTTTGCCGCAAACACTCCTCAGATAACTCATATCCACGGCGTTTAGTCTACTCTTATGTCTATCTTGACATACCCATGTTTCTACTATACAACGCTATACAACTACTATACAACAAAGTGGGGAGAAGTAAACTTTTGTACAAGGCGATTTTCACTTCCTTACATAGGCACTCATTCCTTGATATGGTCCACATGTTACTTCATTTGCTACCATTTTCCTTCCAGCATTCGCACGTCTCTTTACCTCCTCATCTATCCGTCCATCTTTCGCAAACATCTTATTTAAGTACACAAAATCATCCACTTGTTCAATTACTTCACCATACGACCTCATCATACAGTTATTCTCCCCATTCTCCTTATCAAAAACTACTACATCAGTCTTGCACGCCTTTACCCTCAATTCCATTCTCTCTGTTGGTTCACAAAACTTATCCAGGAGCTTCAGTAATCCCTGTTGACTGTCTGAGATCAAAACAGCATCATCCACATATAGTAGAACTCGCACGTTTGTATTTCCAATAAAAAACACCATCGTTTTCACCACATGTATCTCTAATACATTCATCCATATATTAATCTTTTCCGAAAGATCGGAATGAACAGTGAAATTCTTGACGAATGCACTGAAATTAGAAGTAGAAAAGAGAGCCGACACAAAGGATAAGTTGGCGTGACTTATGAACGTGGGTGCACAAGTGCTAACACAAGACTCGTGCTCTTTGAAGACTTTTTTTACCGCCACCTAGAGTATAATTTACACACACATCCACTCATTACTTTTTAAAATCTCTTTCCTGTTTCTCCCTCCCACTCAAGTCTTCTCCCACTAGCCGACGAATTTGAACGCGTTCCAAGTATTCCACAAGGCTACGGAGTGCAAGAGTCTTAAAACGGAGACGTGCGTGGAGTGAATTGCAGTTTTCCTTCCCCGCTGGCGACGATCCTGCAACGGAGGCGTGCGTAGGGGCGGAACGGAAAAAATAACTGTAAGAACGGGGCTTCGCTCAGTCGCTCGTCGGCCGTAGCAATTCAAATTGTCGGGCTCGAATGATGGCGTCAAATGCCAATGGCTGCGTGATATTCAAATGAAGCGACTCACTGGCTACCGCGAATCTATAACTCGTTCGTTTTGGCGAAACAGATACTTCCAACCCATAATCTGAGTGTGGAAGTTATGAAAGCGTGGTAGATATCTAGGAAGTACCACAACCGCCAAGATAGGTGACATAATTTACTATACGTTAGGGTGCGTCACATTTTTCGAATATCTTCTTCTACGATGAATCTGTCCTCAGACAAGGTTTAAATGAACTGCCCTTCGTAACTTTCCATTCATTACATCTGTCACCATATAATTTCTTCGTCTTCCTCTTTCTCTCTTTCCCTCGAAATTTCCTTCTAATATTCTTTTCAACAGGTAATATTACCTCAGGACGTGTCCCTTCCAGTTTGCCTTCCTCTTTCTTATTGATCTTAAAATTTTCCTTTTCTCATTCATCTTCCTCGTTTCCCACTTTATCACTCTATTGTAATCTTTCCATACTTCTCCATAGCTACATTTTAAATCTCTCTTGATATATCCCCTTTTTCCTCCGGACTGTCCATGTTTCTACCCCATAAAGCACAACACTCCAAGTAAAACGTTAAGCAAATCTTTTCCTTAAGGTAGTCCGAGCGAGATAGTTCTTTAGTCATAATAGAGACCATATTCGAATTATACGTTTTAATTTCACCAGCTTTAGGACACATCAATTAAATATTGCATTATAAATGGTGTAATAATTTAGTTTTATATGACAGAAATTGTAAGTGATTAAATAAAAATATCTAAATAAGTCTTTAACTTGACTCATTTTTTTCGCGCAGTGCGTTTGAAACTCCTTCAAAACGGAAGGTTTTTTGTGACACCCAATAACCTACTGCGGTGACAATATGATTTATTTTCAAAAATAAATGAGAAAACATACAAACTACACGCTGTTTGTTTCTTTACGACATCTAAGTGTTAGAAATTCCTCATTTTGTAAATAATATATCTCTTGAATGCATACACGAACCATTTCCCATGTAAAAGGGCTGGTATTTTTTGGAATATAGCTCCGAAAATAATGTGGTAAGGGGTTGAACTTTTGGTATCATTAGAAGGGTGAGATAGTTTTCTTTAAAATAAGACCTAATTCATTGATTTCTAAGTAAAATGAAATTTCACTCATACTACCTAAATTCTATTTTTATCGTTTTGGCTTACCCTGCCTTTCCCTGTGATAGTCTACTCCTTATTTCCTCCGTATATCTTCCATTCTTTGTTATAACTCTTCCAAGGTATCTAAAGGATGTGTTTGTTCTTGCCTTATTCCATGAATGGTGACATTTAGAACTCCTTTCTCTATTCCTGCCTTCATAGCTTTAGGTTTCCCAATTTTTAACCTTCATTCCAAAATCGAAATTCTCAGAAAACGAAAAATTACCCCCACTAAGTATTACTTGTTTTCAAGAAACGCATATGCAAAATTATAATCGGTGTGCAATGTCATTAACCCGCGCCAGCATAATATACCCCTCTCGAAAACTTTGATTTTCGCGAAAAAAATCTCCTAGCGGTGAACATGCGATAGGACAGTTCTACGGAGATTCTCAGTCTCATTTATTTTAGCATAGGTGACTTAAGCCTCTGAATAGGTGTTGGTGTCCGTATGGAGCGCATAATAAGGCGCCAATGCATGCACCCGGCCCCTTCGCTGCCCTAGGTGGACAGCGACGCGCTAAGTGACCTGTCTCCTGTCCCCCACTGATAATGGTGGCCTGCCTCCACTGATTATGGTCAATTAAATATTTATCTAGTCTTTTATTTAGCTTAGTAAAACTCAATTGTTAACATTAACAAAATATTCAATTTTTTTCAATAGAGGATTAAATCTAACGAGCGAAAAAGAAAAGAATTTTATGACCTCGGGACGTACATAACTGGGCATAATTAATTCTACTAGTTTCAGTTTGCTGCTTGTAGTTTTGGATAAGGATCATCGCAAGTAGGAAGGTAATTTTTTCGGTTATCCCTAAAACAGCTATATCTTAATTTAGACTTACATTTTCCACAAATAAAAAATTTCCACGCATAACTTTTTCCTCAAACACCCAAAAACAATGTCTTAGGACCTAAGATGTAGTGTTTTACACGTATTGAACCACCATAAACAACCTTCGTCTTAATGGTGAACATTACGCTAAGGCAAGAAAGGAACCCGCGACTCGACCTCGCGAAGCGTTTAGGCTCCTTCCCGCCAGAGGGACAGATATTAGGAGGTCTATTGCAATTCTTTTATCATAGTGTTGAAATTTTGCACGTTGTCGCCCCATTCTACTGGTATTTATTGCTTCAATAGTTCTTCTCTCTCGCCTTTACGCTTTCTATCCGGTACCCCAGGAATTTAGGGGCAACATAAATTTCCCATTTACCTTTCACAAGATAACCTTGTAGTTTGGAACACTTTTACAAAAGAAACAACTGCGCGGTTACGCCAAAGAGTTTTATTTTCCACCATTTCCATCAACCTTTTCAAAACCGAATAATTTCCAACGAAGTTGTCAATATCTTAAGAACTCCAACATACTACGGTAGATCAGTTCATAAAAATAAAATAATTGAAATAGATAGTAGAACAGAAAGGTTTAAAATGTCGTTTTTCCCGCGATCAATAAGAGACCATACTGCCTACGTTTGGACTTTGAAGTAGGCAAGTTGACAGGTAGTGGAGAAAACATAAAATCTTCAGATACAGTAAAATATCTTGGAATTAACTTAACTTCCCATATATCGCGGGGATTACACATAAAAAACATATGCAGTACAGCATTAAAGAAACTAGGTTTTGTAAAGCTTATTTTAGGAAGGTCCTCGGATGAAAAAGTAAAAGAGAGATACTACTTCGCTCTGGTTAGGAAACACCTCGAATACGCCGCTAGCGTTTGGGACCCTGGTCATAAAGATTTAACAAAAAAAATAATTATATACAAAGAAAATCTGAACGCTTCGTTAATAACTGCTACGAGCATACGCATAGTATCTCACAACTTTTCGAGGGATTAAGGTGGGAGCCCCTAGAGACTCAGAGGCTACACGCTAGGCTTAGGTTGCTTGAGAAATTCAGAACGGATATTTTTCAGAGCGACACACAGAACATTATCGTGACTTCTCGCTACATCTCTAGGTCTGACAGACGCGATAAAGTAAGAGAGATACACAGCAGAACAGATAGGTACAAAAACTTGTTCTTTCCGCGCACAATAAGCGACTACAATAAAAATTGAGCTTCACTAAACACACTCCTATAATACATGACACCATTTCATTTCCAAAAAAACTTACATCTTTACACGGCTGGTGACCTAACACCTTCTGCCACACGCCCATGCGGCGGCTCGCAGGGTATTATGTAGATGTAGATATGTAGAAATGTAGGTTTATAAATCTGCCAAGTAGTGCTAGCACCATGTTTTGCATGTTCCCTGCATGACTCTTGTGTCACGTTTACATTGTTACATTATAGATTACTTCAGTAGCAATTGTAGCATACCCATAGTGTGGTGTATGTTGGTAAAAATTATTTTTTTCACTCTAGTTCATGGTGGTGATAAGTCACCCGCTGAAAAACATCCTAGTGGTATCTTGCATGGTAATAAGTACATATATATGTAGATGATTGTTATCCCAATTCATTTGATTTGTTTAATTGGATGAATAATATTATAAATGGAAAAAATGAATAAATAACTTGCTAATAGAGATAAAATAACTCTTAAAATGCTGTCTATGTTGCTTATCGGCATAGGTTTTTTTCAGAACAGGCTATCTTTCATGCATCAAAAACTTCGAATGACCAAGGGCAGAGGTGGGCTACGTCCAATATGATGCGAAAACTGTTATGATGGAGTAGATGAGGATACAACCGGAGAGTCCAAGAGTTATATAGGAAGCTTGCGAGACGTTGTTGAAATTGCACAGAAAGTCATTATGGAGTTACTTCCATAATTAGCCAAACCACTCATCTAAAAACTTAAATATAGAGTCTCATATGCAGGTATAACCCATGGCCTCCTGTCGTTTACGTGTATAATATTATTTAAACTATTTTGGCCAAGAATCGCAAAGCGGTGAACACACCGTTTACTTCGCATGAAACTAAAGATAAATGTCTCTCCGTTCAAGTTGTCTAATATGAAAATATTTTACCGTACGGTTGTAGAGAAATAAAATGCTGAGTTTGAGCGTTTTAACGACCAAACCGCTGTCACTCCCTAATTGTATTTTCGTGATATATATAATATTGTCTCACGTTGGTTTTCGTAAAAAAGTTTTGAAGTCGTCAGAAAATAGGCTCACTTACAATATGAAAACAAAGAAGAGATTAGATTCAAATATCTTTCTCCGAAACCATGAATGCTCAAGTCTGTGCTCACAAAGCGCGATGTATGATTTTCTTGACGGGAGATGTGAAGGTGACGGGTTCGACTCCAACCTTGAGCACGTGTCCTGTTGGTGCACTCATGGGGCAGCCAATCCTTGCTTTATTTTTTTAACCTCAGCCTTCCAAGCGCCTTATATAACCTCGTCAATTGATTTAACCTGTGCTCCAAGAGGCAAAAATAGGACACATTGAGCCACAGGCTTTTAATGAATTTAGCTATCATCCTAATGATTCGCCGGGAAAAAAACGAAATCCTTCATCCTAATTACGAGAAATGACCATATAAAGCATTCATTTATAGGCTTACCTGTAACTAATTGGACTTTCTACTGAAAATCGCCAGATAAGAATTTGCATAATGTGATTTTTTAAAATTCAAATCGAAAAGGTATCCACTTCAAATTGCTAAAGTTGAATTATATTACTATGCTGTCATAGTGTAGAAGTCTTAATTTCTCCTACTTCAGCATAGTATACATATTTGAACCTGAAGGAAAGGATCATCAAGGGAACAAATGCTTACTCAATGGTAGAATATATAAATTTAGTATTAGGAAAATTAAAAAAAAAACCTTTACGTCTACTCAAGTCGAATTCTGTTGCCAATATTATATTCTATCAACAATACTGAGTTGGAATTTCATCGTTCGGAACTTATGCACTAATTTCCAGAGCCGTTATTTTCTCGGCAAAGAACCATACATTTTTATGACCAGCTAAAAAATTCCGCGAGAGATATTAATAATAAAACCGAGATATTAATAATTATCTCTGATATTGGTATGTTCCCGCACCCAAAATGTGTCACTTAATCTATTCACCGTAATTAACACATCATAAAAGACTTAATTTATTTTATTTCCACTTGTTTCACTTTAAATTTACACATTCCAAAATGCTGCAACAACGATCGTCATTCCTTTCATGTTAAGCTTCCTTCTAAATGAGCGAATAAAGTTTCTAGCAAATTAAGCACGATTTAGAAATATCCGTGTTCATCACACCTGAGAACTCTTCCGTGACTTCACGAAACCACTTATTTCGTCAAAATCCAGCTCGGCACTGACACATTTCACGGCAATCACGCTCGAAATCGCGAATGATTAACGAATAATTTCCGGTAGGGGAGGCTAAGGAATTTTAGAACGCATGGAGAAGCGTTCATTCATTATGACGCGTAGGAAGCAACCTTACTTCATTCATGCTTTTTAAGATTTCCCAACCAACTAGTTCCTTCCCACTGTTACATCCGCATTGCAACCGCTTGTTCCCTCTAAAAGTGCGTTACCGGAATTTATGCGAAGATGTGAATTGCAGTCATCACGCCTACCTTGGGAGACGAGAACTCAAGTACGCGTTTGTCGTAAGCAGTTGTTCTCCGCCCCACGTCGCCGGCAACACCTTAATATTCTCAAGGTGCTCTCGTTTGTAACAATCTCTCGGACGCATGCGCGCCTTATCAGCACGAGAACCGATTACTAATATTACCTCGCGAGTAAAATACGGAATAATCCACGTGAACGGATGACTGCAACACCGTGAATTGCGTGCTCAGGACGAAAATATGCACCAGTTCGGATTTCTTCGAGACCTTTCACTCATATCTTCCTGGGTCCTCCCACCGAAGGCTGCGATAAACGAGGTCTCAAGGTCTGTGTGTTTTTTGTTGTGTTGGTTGCGGGGAGGAGAGGATGGGGGGCCTTTGTTCGAGAGAATGTAAGAATGCAATTTTTTTTCTAATTGCATGGGAGGGCAATCAAGGGCAAAGGCCGTTCGTGACTATTGGAATATGAGGATGTTTGGCTAGCGCGTAATCTTACCAAAAATATAAGAATGTACCAGGAATCATAATATAGTCAGAGCTTAGCAAAATTTATTTAATTTTCTGCGTCGTAATGCATCAACTGAGACGAGACCTTTTTCCCAGCATCACAATCGTATAATATCAATGAATACACTTTATTTTTCCTCCACTACCAAGGTTTCGAAACTCAGGTCACTGATGACAGTCACCTGATGATGACCTGAGTGTCGAAACATAGGTAGTGGAGGAAAAATAAATATTGTAGAAAAATCAAGTGTATTCATTGATAATATAATGAATCTTTTCCACCAAGTAACGGCCGACAACACCAACTATCACAATCGTATTTCAAAGAATCGGCAACCCCAAAAAAGATATATCATTCCTCAAGGGTTCATATATTCCTTGTTTTGTAATGAGTATTATTACTCAGGAACTAACAAACCTTGTAAGTTTTACGAAGTCGACATCACCGATACCGGCCGTACAATAAATTCTCTCATCATCATCGAAATCGATGCGATCACTTGAATGAATCGATGCGAATTATTACAATATCTAATTTCAAGTAGTACACGGAATACATTATTGCTCCTATAGGCCCAGCCATATTTGCTCTTTACGAAAGGCTCCCAACATCTAGCGAATTTGCCTTCTGTCAGACAATGGAAGTACAGTCATGAGTACTCTTCACAGGCCACTGAATAAGGATTCCGGATTTTTCATATATGTCCCCATTATCTGTAGCATTTTAGAGCGGTCCTTGGGTGTAGGCAGCTGGAACGGTGATCACCAAAACAATCCAATATCTTTAAAACTCATTTCAGCACTGTTTTCATCCACATCATAAAAGAGTGAACATCATGAAACTGATTTCTTTCAGGCATTAAGGGCGTGTTATTGATCCATTCCTAAGCAGAGCATACAAATCACGCCTATGACGCCTACTCTCCCGTGAAACTCGGCATATTTATTTCTTCATCAGTTACTACATAATCATACCCCTGGATTAATGACAAAAATAAAAAAACAAATACACCAGGAATTCTCCTAGCAGAGAATATTCCATTTAAAAGCGTTAGTGCGACAACAAATACTCTGCTTTAACAATGGATTCACACACTGAGGAGTATTGATGTTCTACTTCTACTACACTCTACAGCTAATGGAAAACTTAGATGTTTAACTTGTCCGGTTCCACTGAAGCTCTCCAGTTACCATGCTACAGTTACTACACTCCAGTTACTGTACTAACGGGTGATCTCATCAAAATTAGTTCCATTTATAACCTGATAAATTACGAACAAATATATATCACCCAATGCAGAAATAAAGATACTTCAAGAATAAAATTTGCTTCGTACCGGATGTCAATGTTTATACATTATCATCAACACCTGATGATAATGTATAAATATTGAAACTCGAAACTACTGTTGGAGTAAATTTTATCCAAGTGAAAAATTGCACATATTTATTTCTACATTATGCACACATTTCACTCAATTTCACAGGTCAGAATCTTCAGATTTTATGTATATTAACTCTAAGCAGAGACGAATTTTGAGGATACCAGGACTATTTACAGTATTGACTAAACGGAGACTACCGCACCTTGTTCATCTAGAGCCCACAAAAATCCAACTGACCACTATAGCATGCCTCTGTATCTTTACCGTTTGACGCACTCTTCACAGAGTCGAGGGGTCCAGGTTCGAGTATGGGTCAGAGCACATGATTTCCCTCGATTAAAATTCGCACATCCATATAAAGTTAGTCTCACCATTCACCGTATCAAATACGCTTGAGCTGAAATAAGAATTTTGACAAAAACGTATTAATTCGTAAGTTACCAATCCATTTTTAGTCGCAACTAATGGCAATCAACTTAATGATCACTCTAATACAAAAAATCGATAATAGCAGATGGCCTTAATGTGAAGATATCCTACCTCTACAAAAGTGGACATAAATGTTTTGACCCTTGTGCAATGTCGGTGTCACCCCTAAAGAATTTTACTCCCAAAAGTTAACCTATATTATTGAGTGCTCAACTAAATTGTCTGCCATTAAAACTAAATGAAAATCTTTTTCCAAGTAGCTAAACTTGTAAACGAGAAATGTATCCCAGTATTGCAATAAAGCGAATCAATCTTAGCTTAATAGGAATAGTATCAGAATAGAAATTTCAGCTTTGTTTGATAAAAGTTGGCAGAAATGTTGAGAAGATAACATGTAGAATAAAATGTGCTGTTTTTTATAGTTGTATCGCATGGAAAACTTATTGGCCTAAATAAAAAATGGACCTTTTTTTATTTTTCATTGCACAAATATGAAAGCTGACTTTCGTGTATTGTGAGCCACGTTTTTCATCTAGCAGTGGTCCACATTGGGAAACAATAACTGGAGTGGAAACTTTGTTTCCCCTCATGCCATTCCCAGGAAATGGAAAACATTCGTCAGTCGCTTGAATAACGAGGAAGTTATCACGCACTTTCTTTCCGAATACCTTTCCTATTATATTTCGAAGGCACTTTGCGTAAAAACTTGGTTCAATTTAAAAATTGGTCAGCATCCAAGCGTAAATAATCCTGACTTTCAGTTGTATTTTCCCTGCTCAAGTGTAACATGGCCAACTGAGTCCCATATTAATGCAAGATCTCTGCATATCTACGGTTTAATACCTATTCCACCAATATATCGAACAGACAAGTACAGTTTTACTGAAACCAGCAATCATCCAAAAACTCACTTGTGTAAGTTTGAATTTGATCATTAGCATTTCCATCTGATATCCGTGCATATTCAATTGAAGGAAGTCATTAGGCCTCTGATAGATACTGGATGTATAGGCCGTCGACTGATAGAAATAGAAAATTTAGTCTAATAAAACCTACAGGAAAAACTAATCTACTTCAAAATCGTTATATCTTCTATACTTTTTAGTAATTAGTGCATATAGGCTTGAGTTGCAATTACATGCGAAAATAATATATTTCAACTTCCAAGACAACAATGTCTTGGCGGGATTATAATTCACGAACTTTAAAGTCGTCAATTATGGAAGAACATAAATAAAAACGAGAAAATTTTCATTTCATCGAAAACAAGTCTTTATTTCTTTAAAGCTATACAACCGTTTTGGCATTAAAATAAATGCTTTGACAGAATGAGCAGTAACGAAAAAGCATGGCCGATGGAGGAAAAAACCCCAGAGCGTTCTTACAAGAGAAAAAAATGCGTTCGAGACGTATTCCTTCTCTGCACAACGTCCGAATGAAAATTCTCCAACGCCAGCGTCGACACCTGCGGTGGAATCAGCCGTCGATATTTCTTACGAGTGGTAGGTGCACCAGAAGAAGCAGCGGATGGGGTTAAAAAAAAGTGGTCAGAGGACGCGGGCGGTACCACAAGGGTGTATCCTAGGGCCGCGGGCGTCGATTGGCAGTTGTTATGTGACGAGGATAGGTGGGAGATAGAGGTCTGTCGGTAGGGTGGAAGGTCGGTAGGGAGGAGGTGATGGTGGTCGGGGGTTCTTCAAGGGACACCTTCAACGGAGGGCGACGTCAACCGGGTGCTCACCAGTGATGGCCGGCGTGGTCCCAGTGGTGGTACTGGCCATCGTCGTGGTGGGCGTATGGGGTCTCGTATTCCCATGGGCGGTAGGAACCGTCATCGTGGTCTCCGTGTCCGCCGGCCCAGGCTCCGTGGTGGGCAACAGCGTGGGCGGGGGTGGGTCCGCAGAAGGGGTAGTTGGGGCAGGCATGGGGGCTCACTCCAGCGGGGTACCTGGCTGCGGCAGCATGGGCGACGGCGCCGTGGACTCCATAAGCACCGTAGACGGGTGCGGCGTAAGGGGCGACGTGTCCGTGGGCCAGGGCGACGTTGTCGCAGTAGGGGTAGTTGGGGCAGGTGTGGGGGCTGACTCCGGCGGGGTATTGGGCGGCGTGAGGGATGGCACTGCCGAGTGCGCTGGCCACGCACAGGGCGAGGACGATCTGCGAAAAAATCAGGAATGGGCGAAGTTACTTAACCGCAGAAAGGCCCACAAGAGGGCTCCTAAAAGCCCGGGAGGAGTAAATATGAATAAAATAATATTCTGAAGTCCTAACTTGGGTGTAAGATGTAATTATGTAGTAGAAATAAACTTCTATATTTTCACAATTTATTACGAACGCAATAATCGCAATCAACGTCGGATGTAAGGAAGTTCGTTTTATCACAATGATACCTAGTTATTTATAAGCGTTAGTCGGCGTAAACGTTACGTTAATACTGATTTACATGGAGAATCCAGGAGTACGCAAACCACATCAGCCAGCCTTTTGGTTAGTGGATATAAGTAGTCTAAATAGACGAGCGTGTATATATGGGGCATCACGCAGACAAAGAATTTAGTAATGCCAAAGAAACCAAAAATTGGAGTTTATATAAGAACAGACTTTCCAGAAAAGTAAAGTTTAAATTTAAGAATGGGATCGGATAAGTTGTAATCGGTGTAACAATTTTTTTTCGGGAGAAATGGACGAATAAGAGGATAGTTGAAGAAGTCTTAAACAAAGAGGATCTTATTCACAGAAGTGAACTAATAACAGGAACTCTGTGTAAATGAGTTATGAAAAAAATTTGTTGGGATCCTGATGTGAAGCGTGGTTGTGGTTTAAAATCTAGGTCCCTAGGAAGGAAAAGAATTAAGAAAAGGATAGAAGGAAAAAAATTATGACGGATATCAGCAAAGTCAACTATTTCCGGTGTCCTAATCATGAATATGAAAAGTGAGATAGTGTTTGATTACTTCTTCTTTCAAAGATCTTCTGTAGGAAGTGGCTGTTAATCCACATTTCATAAGATTTTGTTAAGAGCTTACGACGAAAATTAGTCACAGCAATATTGTGATGTGAGGTACATTACAATTTATCGCAGTATTTTAAGAATTAATTTCAAAGATACAATATTTATAAAGCTAGACATTGCCAGTAAAATTCATGTAATAGTGTAATTTTCTTCAAGTTTAAGGAAATGGATTTCGCAATAAAAATTTTTACAGAGCTGTTGTGAGTACCTGGATCAAAGGAGTTTGCATTGGGCTCTAATAGCCGCATAGCCAACGATGGAGAAATTGACTCGTGTTAGATGAAAATTTATCGGAACTACAATACCGCAGAAAATAGGTTGACTAGGAAAATGGTGATAATTCCAATCATTACTCAGGTTTCTAGTTTAATGTTTAGGAACCAGCGGTGCAAGAAAAACTTTATGCGTAATATGCAACAACTTGAAAAAGTATGAGCTTAAACAATGGGAGTTTGGACGTACAGGAAGCGCGTAACATGTCGCATAAAAGCACCAAAATGATCACTTTTCATGTGTAAGAGCGCGTGATGCGAAGGAAATTAGGCGTAACGAAGGTGGTTTGACAAAAAAAGACTTAAAGAACCGAGGAGTTTGACAAACTGCAAACACAGTGTAAGAAATGAATGGTCTCTTTTTCTCACCATCTTGTAGGCCATGGCTGTCGTTGTACCGGGACTGCTGCTGGTACTTCTAGAGTGAGACTTCACAGTGCACCTGATGACTAGGAACCCCCCGCGAGTTTATATAGTGATACAGATCGCCTCCCCTTCGCGCCTCCCACTCCGTATCTCACGCCCTCCCGCCTTCTCCACCCCCCCGGAAGGAGCAGAACCCAACCCTTTTCTCCTACGTATACCCCCACCCATCGGCTCGCCCTTGCACACCCTCTCCCTATGGGCCCTATGGCGCTCTCAAGAGTCCCCTCAGCAGTCACAAAGTTCTGCTCCCAAGGTGGCCTCCAGGAAGGAGTTCTCCTCCCTCCATCTGCTCTTCCAGGTCTTCCCACCGCGTTTTTTTTCTCCACCTCTGGCGTTCCTCCCTTTCATATTCTAGACCAACGCCCATGGCCTCTGCCACCCAATGTCCCGTCACCACTAGCCAATGTTACGAGAGAGTACGTCAGGTGAGGAGTAGGAGGAGAAAGAGGGTGAGGTTATTGAAAAGGAGTGGAAGCAGGGAAGGATGCTTGGCTTGGAGGTTAGGTATTTGGAATCGATAATAGGGGTGGAGTGTGTTCTGGAAGACGGTTATACATTCCGTCGTAAATTGCGTCTCGCGTGCAAAGTGAAGCTGGATAAGACGCCACAGGCAGAAAAATGGATCGAAACTCATTCGTTAAGTACAAACGCTTGGCCCGATTAAGTCCGACAAGTCCTTATGTAGCCTATGACTTGCACTCCTCTTCACGAAAAATATGGTCGCTATTCTTTTTGAATTTGTTGATCCTGTAATCAGCTCAAATAAGTTTTTTTTAATGATCGGTCCAATTTTCTTCCATTGATTGAAGACAATACGTATTTCCAATCGCGGAATTCCGGAAATATTTTCCGGTCAAGGCGAATCATTTTTCCTTCGGGGAATTTCGTACTTACGAGCACTTGTGGACGACTTCGTAAAGGTAATACCTTGGCTACTCCCGGTATCCTCAAAATTTGTAATTCCGATCGCTCATCAGCGGTAGGAATTCCGATAAATTCATACATAGAGAAGTTTGATAATAACGTTGGTCTTCCGTGGAGTTACACGGCTTCTGGACTTACCTCCAATATTTAAACTTCCAGGGTTTTTAGCGTTACCGTCATTTCTCTCTAGAAACAGACGATGGATTTTTAAAGTTGTTAGAGGTTTCCAAATTCCTGAACTTACCAAGATGAACAAAAAGGGAAGTATCGGGCGTAATATGGTGGAATTCCATCAAATTAGGTTATCATCCTGATGATGATGCAGTGCATCGAAAACATGGTGGAATTAAACTTATCTAGAAGGAAACATTGCCATTTCTGTAATTCATTACCAAGATGAAAATAATGAGATACACCTGGGTCTTACTGGAGGTTTCAGAAAATTCTTCAGAATAACCTCCACTGAAGAGTATCAGGCGTCATTAAAATGTGGGAGAGCTAGCATTTTCTTAATGCAGAGAAAGTTGGAAGTCCATGGGTCTCTAAATACCGGATTTTCAATTCAATTTATTTGTAAAATCATTCTTCATTTCGTTTGCTGATAGGGCGTTACCTAGGTAACAACCTTTTTGATATTATTTAGAAAATGACAGTTCTGCTAAAAATTTAGTGTTTTTTTACATTACTGGGATATAACCGATTTTCGAAATTATATCTTTCCAACGATTTCTTTCATAACATATTATCCCTACCCTTATGTTCAAGTACACTTGCCATGAAATCTATGATACCACATTAAAGAGCCAAGTCATCGCACAGAATCAGCGAGGTCGTGAAATCTCAGAAAACGAGCAATTTTTGCTTTAAATAACTTCAAAATTATAGCGCATGTCATTGCATTATAAGTGATTTAAATTAATTAGGAGTAGTTAGAATGTTTTATCCAAAAACTACTTTAGTATGGCTATTTCACCTCGTTGAATCGTCAAAACATCGTCACGGTAGGGTATTTCAACCAAGCATCACATGTACTAGTGATAAGTCCACGGAAAATATATATATGGGTTACTAAATGAACAAGGAGACAGATGAAGAGCAAAGATGGAACTTGGTATCAGAAGTGGAGCCAAAATAAACGTTTTATCCTTCGCAGATGACGTAGCGATATTCGCAAAAGTTAAAATAATTGACAAGGCTAACAAAACTATTTATGGAAGAGACAGAAAAACATAGGATTATGGATAAATGATACAATAGCTAATCATATGGATTTCACGTGAACTCATAACGAAAATATAGACCTCTACAAATAGATCGGCATGAATTTGAACAAATATACTATTTTGAATACTTGAGAGTAATTGTATCCAATGAAATTACAGCAGAACCACATATACAAAACAGATTAAATCTAGCAAATGGATGCTTACACACATACCACGGACATCTTCGAAATCCCTGATATATATAAATATATAAGATATAGTATAAAACTATAAAAAAAGTATAAAAAGAAAATATATAAGATATAGTATAAAACGAAAATTAGATTGAACAAATCAATAATCTACCCAGTGCTGCTCTATAGATTCGAGACATGGACACTGAATAAAATGGAGGAGAAAAAACCGATAGTGATTGAACAAAATATGTTTCTGAAGATATATGGACCTACATACGAACAAGGAAGATGGAGATGAAAGTTTAATACGGGAATCAGAGACTTATACATGAATACCCATATCATAAGTGAGATTATGCGCAGAAGAATAAATTGGCTGGACACACATTAAGAAAAGAGGAGGGATGTGTACGGAAGTAGGTTGTGAAAATATATCCAGAAGGAAGACGACCCCGAGTACGACCACAATAGTGATGGTGGAACCAAGTCAAGATCAATTTGGAGAAGGTTGGATCTAGAGAAGAATATGCAATTGACCGAACCAAGCACTGTTTACCATTCTCCTGGGGTCGAACGGGAGGCGTCAGGCCAAAAGTCCAAACGAATTCTACAGTTACTTAGTGGTTTCTGTCCTCTTGAAAAGTTTCTTAGGACAGCCTAGATTATTCAGGTAATTATACGTCGATCTTTGTCCCTGTGACCATGTTTGAATTATGGAGTAGGAACCATTATTTACCAGTTTCCTAAGGTCGAACGGGAGGTGTCAGACCAAAAGTCCAAATGAATCCTAAAGCCGCTTAGCATTATCTGTCAGCTCAAACATTTTCATGGCATTATCAAAATTATTCTTGGAAATATACGTGGATCTTTGTCCCTATGACCATGTTTGAATTATGGAGTCGGAACCATTGTTTACCACTTTCCTGGAGTTGAACGGGAGGTGTCAGGCCAGAAGTCCAAATGAATCCTAAAGCCGCTTAGTATTGTCCGTCAGCACAAAAAAAATCATCACCTTAATTTCATTACCTCAATTATAGAGGGAAATATATGTGGATCTTTGTCCCCATGTCACCCATTGATTTGCAAGCAGAATTTGAACTCCGCCAAAAATTAGACCCAAGAAGGCGGATAACATTGGACAAGTGCGTGTCATGACCTGGGTATAAGGACCTTGGACTGAACCAGATGGAGGGGATATGTTGATGCGGCTAAATATAGACTCAGATATAAATGGCCCTGGGTGTAAGAGCAAACGAACACAGAGGATGTAAATATTTAAATTGATGGTAAGTAGCTTTAGATCGTGACTTTCGCGGAAACAGAGGTAACGCTCCTATGGGCGACACATTAACTACTATTAGTGCTTATTTAGTCAAAATCTATTCTTCACACGTATTGAGATAAAGTGAGCAAAAATGGCACAAACTCCTGAAAATAATTGTTAATGCGAGATAAAGACTCCTGTGAGAAAAAAGTAAAAGAAAATACCGGGGAACTGTGATTTCTTGTTACTTACTTCTAAAATCAAACTACGCTACGGCATAGCAAGTAAACTAATAAATTGCTGTCATGTATTGGGGAATATTTCCTCTAAGATTTACGATGATTTATTTGCGCTGTGACTATATCGGCAAAATCAGTACAGAATGATGAGAATACTTAATGAATAAATAAAGAAAAACACATTTATCCATTCTGATTTCCTCTAACGTCATGAAAAAATATCAAATCCTGAAATCCCTATAATTGTCTAATTACTCGTTGAAATAACTCGACAAATTTATTTGAAGTCATAGCAATTGAAGGCTCTTCTTTACTCAAAATTTGATTGATAAATAGCCATTTAGTACATTCTTGGAATCAACTCATGGTGCAAGGTTTTTATTAGGTATAGTAAAAATCTGATCCTTCTAATAATTAACAGAGAAATTCATTTTAACATCATTCATCGTTGAAGATAACGGAAATTTTGACGGGGCTTGTCATTCAGTCCATCACCTCAGAGCTCGGAGAGTTTCGGAGACCCTTGGAGTACTAAGATTTTCAAGTTTGATTCTGTTCATTCGCGCATCTTAAGGGATGAAGAGGTAGGCAGGGAGGGTAATATTTAAATATGTGTTATTTAAATATATGTGTTATATGTGTGTTATTAATTAAATAAAATTGAAGTCGATGTTCATGGCTAAACGCCATTTATACACACATGAGGAAAAATCTCATGCTTTCCTTAACGGTGCTCTAATAACTCACGCCAACTCATATCGACTTTGAAGCATTTTGTCCTTGACGCTAGTCATTTATCACCTGCATTATTAATGAATATAGAACAGAGCAATCCTGGTGACCGTCGAGAGCTGGTCACCTGTTCATGGATTTCTATTTACATAAAGGCAAGGCAGAGTTTAAAATTCCTACACGTGGAAGTCATTGCAGTCTAAAAGTAGTAAATGTAATCAAAATTGTCCCAGGAATTGCTCTAGCTCCGGCTCCATCGGGCAGAAAATGATGTCAAGTGAACTTATGTCGAAAAAAATTCCCACACAAAGGAGAAATTTACGGCGGCCCAAGAAGTTATTTTTTCCTCGCGTCTCGGCAATGAATAGCTTCTTTTTTTATAAAAGGGAGTGGTTTTCTAAATCCTTTTGCATTCCTACAATCCGAAGACTATCAAAAATTACTCTCGTGTTATTTTCCACTGGGCGCGCACACCGTTTCCTTCTCACCTAATCGCACCCTATTGCGAGAGAAAGCAAGCAGTTACTGCGCGTTACCAAATCGAAACATGGGATCGACAGAGGTAAAAGCAGCGGGCTCCTTCCAAATGCATCGACGCAATGTTGTTGAAATATTTTTAGGAAAGAACGAGTGGCACACACGGTCGTAGAACCAAGATGCCTGGTGGACGATTACGCTTCTGCTCGAAACGTCGAAAATTTTCCGCCGTTTGCACACCGTCGGTGGGAATTCTTACTCAAGGTTGTGACTCCAACGCGTATAATAGGCGTTTTCTAAGGTCCTCAGAGACATTCCGATGGCGAAGAACTGAGTTGTATCCGGAGCTCGCATAGCTCACTTCAATTTTTTTTCAAACCTCTTCGTGGTTTCCACTCGAACAAGCCTTCAGGTCCAGCTTTTCTCTTACGAGGAGGGGATAGCCACAGAAAAATGCACATCGGAGCTCGCGGATAGCTATGTGTCATTGTTTTTTCCCGGGGAGTCTTGAAATTATTATGAGTCTTTTGTCCGTGGCATGCAGTCTACGCCCACATGATTAAGCTCTTGCGGGGCCGAGGTGTGACTTTCATGCTATCACTTACTCTAAAAGGTATAACAATTGATTCCAAACCCTAGAGTTATTTGCATTTGAAGGAATTCATAACATGTCAGGAATGCTTCGCGACTACTATATATAAATTCATTAATTCAAAACATTTTTCTCGTTCAATTCATTTGAAACGTTTCCGTTGTCAATTAATTGATCGACTTATAACAATTTACGCCATGACTACTACTTTTTGACTGGAATATTACTTTCGGAATTGGAAATATTATTATTATAAAAAGAATTAACTATTTGTAATAGATAATTGGCTAAGATTTTTTAAAAATCACATACATTACGTATATACTATATTCCTTGAGTTTAAAACCTAATGGCACGCTTATTCAACTATAACTGCAATAACCTCCGAACATTTAAGATAGTATTGGTCTATATTTTATTTGTGCCAATCTGAATGTCACCCTCAAATAACGAAAAATTATGAAAACGTCCTTTCCGCCGTTTTTTTGATTAGATTTGGACAAGGTTATGTAAATCCATAAAGAAACGCGTTAAATTTAGGAGATTAGAAATGTCTACCAGTGAAAATCCTTCATCACATTAGGAATAAAATGAATAATTCGTAGATATCTCAGCCAAAATGTCTCCGTTATTCTTTATATTTCATTCTTTCCTTATTCAAAGTCTTCGCCAAACCTGCTAGGTTACCAAAAATGATACTTATGATATGCTTTTCGAACAAAATGACGTAGCCTTTTCGATTACTAGAAACTTTTCGACAATACGAGTGTTTATATTACTAGTGTTCGTGTTTTGTATATAACGTCTGACTCAACCAGAAATCATAAAGCCTGGCCTAATAGAGAGCGCAGCTGCAACGCAGGGCAAGTAATCTAATCGAAATAGAATGTTCAGGAAGAGGAAAAAGGAATGAAATAAAAAGATTGGGATATTTTATGTTAGGGCCGTTTTACACGGTACATTTTATTGCACAAACGAATGTCTCAAGTCTTTCACGAGGGAATTTGTTACGTGTAAAGCGGCAAATTGTATGCCTGTCTGAATGACTGAACGGGAAATTGAACTTGCTCTAATTCCATTCATTTCCTTGTAAATTCTTAGATATAATCTTTGTACAATAATATGTACCGTGTAAAGCGGCCTTGAGATATATAAATTCAGTCGCAATTATGGATAAGAAGAAATGATCTGTCGATAATATATTTAATCCATTTTTATCGTCGCCTGAAAATATTTGCCGTAGGAAATCAAAAACTCGTAAATTCGAGTGAGGGATATGTGAGGGTTCTTCTGACGAGAGGAAGAGTAGCTATTGAGATAAAATAATTAGGAGGAAAGTTTACTTTACCTCTTTACTTCTTAGTCCTATTTCTATATGGATATAAAAGTTATTAAAATTTTTAATATTTATTAAACGAAGGAAACAAACCATTGCAGCGCGATGTTCCTTGACCCCAAATGAAATTGTTTCGTCCACACGCAAATGAAAATTATTCCTCATTCTGTGCTCTCTATTGAATCCACGAATCGAATCTTTGCATCTTATCGTCTTTGAATCCCCATTCTATGAAAACGCTCCAAGTGAATACAATGTGAGGTACTTGGCCCCATATTTCATCATTTTGCTTGCCAAGTTGTCAAAGGATGGAAAGGGCGTTTTCCATTCGTTTTGTAAAGGCACCCTAGAGTGTTGCTTCATAGTTTTTCCCTTTTCTATTTTTGCTTTTGAAATCGGACCAACAATGTACTTTCTTATGCCAACAAAACTTTTTAAGTTTCCCCTTCATTTTATGCCAGCTTCTTACTTGATTGATCACGCTAGAAATCTTGATATACCTTAAGAGCCATTTTCTACTGTGGGACGCATTCCCCGATGCATTGGCCATTTAGTTATTTATTCATTCAGAGAATTTTCTTCTACAACTTAATGTTTTACATAATTTCTCGGAAGGAAACTAAACGGATTTTACAGCATATTCTTTGCTCCCGGTGGTTATGAATATCTTTTTCCCTAAGGAAAGTTATTAACTCTTTTGCATGCAATTTTTTAGGGAGTTTCTTAATACTTACCAAATACTTCTGAATTTGTTACAGTAATGCGCGCTATTCCATGGAGAGATATAATTACATATGACATTACTTCATTGCCACTTCAAAAACTGTCAAACTAATTATGGCTTTAGATTCGCCTTTGCGTACTAACACTAATAACTAGCACCAAATACACTTAATATCTAGTGGATAGCTAGCCGATGGAAACAGAAGCAGTGATACATAGATTAAAATCGAAACGGATTCAATATCAATGAGATCTGTCGATTAGGGAGTCAAACCATGACTGCAAAAGAATCTACATTTACTTACTACCCTGCGAGCCATCGCATGGGCGTGTGGCAGGGGGTGTTATGACACCAGACGTGTAAAGATGTAAGGGATGAGGTTTTTGGAGATAAAGTGGTGACTTGAATTATGGGAATGTATAGAGTGGAGCTCAGTTTATATCGTGGTCGCTAATTGTGCGCGAAAAGAACGAATTTCTCTACCTATCTGATTGGCTATGTATCTCTCTTATTTTATCGCTTCTGTTAGACCTAGAGATGTAGTGAGGAGTCATGATAATATTCTCTATGTCGCTCTGAGACATAGACAGTTCTGAATTTATCAAGCAACCTAAGCCTAGAGTGTAGCCACCGAGTCTCTAGGGGTTCCCACCTAATTCTCTCGAAAAGTTGTGAAACACTTTATGTTCGTCCGTAGCAGATTTTAAGCGCGCAGCTTTCCTTTGCATTTTATTGATTTTCCTGGTTAAATCTATATGACCAGGGTCCCACATGCTCGCGGTGTATTCGAGGTGTATCCAAACCAGAGCGAAGTAGCGCCACTCTTTTACTTTTTCATCCGAAGACCTTCCTATTACAGTTTCTTTAATGCTGTGCAGCATATGTTTTGCAAGTGTTCCTCACGATATATCAGAAGTTAAGGTAACTCCAAGTTATTCAACTTGATCTGAAGATTTTATGCTCGAAGATAAATCCACTCTATGAAGAGGAATCCAGTATAAATTGAGGGCCTATACAAGCATACTGCGTATATACGTCTGAAAGTAGAAAATAAATATTGACAAACCACTTTCCAGAATCTACAGAAATATACTTACGGGCAAAATTTGATAAATTTTTTTGAAATCGAGCGCACAGAATTCTTTCATCCCCGGATGGGTTCAGATGTTTTTAGCGAAATGCATTCTTTATATTTGAAAGATGAGGGAGCCATCATTTCAACAGCCCGGAGGTCTTCAAGTCAAGGTGACGTGTGAGAGCTGATTTCCGGAAAGCATAAGGCTTTTCAGTTGATTGCGAATTGGAAAGCGGTCGATTTTTCAGCGAGATCATACTCTTCGATTAAAGTTCCCAATCGTTTTATTTTTTTATTGATCACGAGCGAAGGCACGGATCCAACCTCCGCTGCATTCCTAACTTCGGATAAAAATATTGAGAGAACAATCTTACCAAGCGACCTCTCGTAAATTTCGATTATTTTATGGAAAGTCAAGAGCAGTCATATTTATGAAAGCGTTGTATCTCGCTTTAGTAATTAATTTTGCTATTTATACGCGGTGACCTTGGAGCCGTTAGGTGGACGTATTTAGGTATAATCATTACTTACGGTAGTAGAATATTAAGCGCTTCATCAAAGGTCTCCTATTTTTTAAGCGCTGCACAGTGGTCCTCGGCCCATGTATTTCTGGGACATGAAAAGATTTTCTCAGATCAAGATGAAATTTGGTGTATATAGATTTTCGGGGTCGCTGAATACGAATATGCCAAAACAATTGAATTTTTCCATAAAATTTGAAAAATTGCGGATTTCACTTTTTGCAATATTTGCGCGAATAGATTTTATTTAGTGCAATTAGGACCAAATTAACAAATGAAGTTAATATAGGCAAATGTCGGCAGACACTTATGAGTGTTTTTGTATGCTAAGTGATGTTAGTTACACATTCCAATAGATTTTTTAATGGAATCTTATGGAATGAGTGAACTTTTCACTAATTTTAATTATATTTCGCGGATTAAAGTTCTCTAATTTTCATGATTTTCAATTTGAAATCACATATAATGACAACTTAACAATACATTATTACTTAAATATATAAATAGTACATACTTTCGGGAGATGAATCTAGTTCTTTGAATTACAATCGATGCAACAGTCTTCTATGCCAATGCGACTCCGAAATGAACGCGCATTTGACTTTCGATTATTAATAGAATGCATACCTTACCTGAGCGTTCTCTTATATCACCTCTTACAGTAAAGGTGCGCGACACCGGTTCAGGATCTTCGAATTCTGATGCGTCATCACTTACTCTATCCAAACGTACTGCACAAAAGATTTACTTGAATACTTCATTTTTCTTACCATGTCTCATTTTTCCATATACTGGGACCACTGTACGCTGCTACAAACACAGTTTTTACAATAACTTTCGCGCGTCAAATTATTTTAGAAAATTCAATGGAATGGTAGTTTTGTTAAAGACGTATTCACCCGGAAGGTTTCCATGTAGCTCAGGAGAAGGGACCATCAATAAGAAGATCCAGGCGTAACAGCGTAGTTAATGAGACTTTTTCATTACCATTATTCGCATATCAGCGTAGATTAAGAGTGATTTCTCGCAACCAGAATGCATTAAGTCGGAGACAAACACAATGCAAATGAACGGTGCATCGTAGAATGCCCGTGTTACGTGAAGTCTGTATCGGGTACATTACCAGACAGACGAAGAGGAATGCCTCGATTTCCTTCCGTTAATGTGCAAATCTCACCCCATGGTTGAAGATTAATGCCCCTTCCCTTGAATCAAGTTCGTCTGCGGCCATTGTAAGCCTGGTCGGGCGTTGCGATGTCCATTTATTCCAGCATGGCAGCGAGCGCCGAGTTACGTTGCGTTTTCCGTGAGTAAACAAGTCCTCTTTTGGGTAAAACATGCATACTTTGAGGCAAAATTAGACTAAATATGAGTATATCATCCTGACTCATCGCTATATCTCGAGGTCTGACAGACGCGATAAAGTAAGAAAGATACCCTGCCTAACAGATAGGTACAAGAACTCGTTCTTACCGCGAACAATAAGCGATCACAATAAAAATTAAGCTCACTAAATACACTCCTATAACTCATGTCACCATTTCATCTCCAAAAAAACTTACACTTTTACACGGCTGGTGACCTAACACCCCCCGCCACACGCCCATTCGGCGGCTCACGGGGTGTTATGTAGATGTAGGTGCACTCTAGTGAACCTCTAACGAAATGAATTACACCATCGGAAAGCCTATTAAATGGTGGAATAAAGAAAAATATGTCGGATTGAAGTCAAATTCTGAAAGTGTAATAAGTGAGAATATTATGAGATATATGGAGTTTTTAGTTACATGAATTATGACGACTAGGTATCATTTCCATACAAGACAATGTTCAACAATTTATCTTAGTCGCAAATTACTTAAGTATTGAAGCCATTCCATTTGGACTCAGATGTGTGCGAAATCATTCGTTCTTACGACACCGATATTGTAAATGCCAATTTGTACTCTATATATTTTTCATTAAGGCGAGTACCAACGATTGCACTAACACCCGAATAATTACTTCCGTCAAAAACGCGCAAAAATCTAGCCTTTCTCCACATTATCAACTAGCATAGGAGATTATCGTAGTACATCAATGGTGTTATTGAAGAAGATATCATTAATTGTTATCTGGAACTGCTTATTTATTAATTTGGAGCATTAAACGTAAACAAATTACATTGAGTAAATGCTTAACGAACGAGAAATCATGCGGCCAGCTATACATTATAATACTTATCCGTAAAACCTCAGGGTTGAATAAGCCATTTTCATATTTTATTACCAATGGCATTAAAAGAAGACAGTAAAATTCATAAATAATTGAAGAATAAATAATCGGTTTGCTTCCGAAAAGCTCCGATGCATTATAATTGGTATACACCTTCTCTTGATTAAGGAATGGAGTTCCGAACTTTCCCAATCATTTTTTTAACACTTCATCGAACATTGTTTTAATCTGGGAGCCATAAAATTGGTTCGATAATTTTCAAACCATTCGGAACCATTAGGTCTCTCTCCTTCAGTATGTATTTTTTTCCTCCAGTTTTGAGTTTCCATTGCGTATTTTACACTCTTATTTAACAGTCATTGATAAAAAAAAGCATTAAGAATCGAGAAATTTTTCCCACCCTGAATTATTATTCTTTCACATGATTACCGCAAATAATAGACGATTGCATCGAATCCTGAAATCGGAAAAGCAAGCAAGAGGAAAATTACTCTGATCACCCCAAGTAGGAAAATGTAGGGAGCAAATGTTTCAAAATCTTCTACGATTCTCTTTTCCGGTTACTCGCTGACCCATTCTCCAGGAAATAATAATTCAGACATTCGCTCTCTCGAAGTTGCTTTGCATGGCTACCCTCGAATGAAAACATTAGTAAGGATAACAATAAGCAAAGGACAACAGGAATTGGAGGGGTATAGTATTGTAACCGAGCGTCGGCATTTGAATACACTTAACAAAGAACTTTGGAATTCTACGTGCGACTTAGATATGAACTCGACATTTTCTCCAATTATAACCCAAGCAGGGATATTGATGTTGAAGGTTACTTGGGTTTTCCACCGGTTCAAACTCTCCATCTTGTTTTTTTTTCAAAGAACCACGGAACTAGCCGCGCAGTTACTTCAAAGGCTAGTTCCGTGGTTCTTTGAAAATGTCCAAAGTAAATACCATTGTGTTTAAAGTTGGGCTTTACCCCGTGGACTGTGGCGCATAGCGCTCGCATACGAGTGCCTCTGGCATCATATGCACGGTAACTGTGAGGACAACTTGCTCCTTAAAGCCCCCATGAGATTCACATTGGAAGAGGACGCCTGGGTAGCTTAATTGCTTAGAGCACTTGGCGCGAAATCGAGGGATCAGGGTTCAGTTCCCAGTCCAGGCAAATGATTTTTCCAATGTGAATTATCACACAAGTGTCTCCATCTTGGCCGACGTTTCGATGAATTTTGATGATCGATCATGCCCTGATGACGATGGGTGACTCGTTCATCGAAACGTCTGCCAAGATTGGGTTTTTGACCCAGTGGAAAACCCGAGAAACCTTCAACATCATTATAAGTCTGGAAAGCCTTAGATCTTTCTTCAGGGATATTGACTCTGCTGAAAATTATCCACCAGTACCGACATCAAAACTTAACCCTCCTGCATTCCCGCCAAATCGCAAGTCCAAAAAGGGAGAAATTTAAAATATCTAACCACGAGAAGTGCCCAAAAGGACTTCAATTACTCATGAAATATTTTTAAAATTCACGAAAGAAACATTCGGGGAGCGAGTACTTAATAGTCCACGCATCGTCTCTTAAGATCACCGTCAACTTCACATAAACAAATGGAATACGGTGGGATTAAACCGAAAACTCTCCAGCACTTTCAAGCAATCTCAAACACGAGATTCGTTGCTTGGTTGTTAAATGGGGGAAGGCTAGGAAGGTCGTTGATAGAGAGATCATTTTGGGAATGGAGTCGAGGGAACTCCGTGTTTGCATTAGCCAGCCCTCTGAAAAAGACGCCGAGGGTGAGCACAGTTTAAGCCGAGTAATGCAGCACTGAATGTCGTTAACATTTATATTTATTTTAGGGATTTTGTTTTGGATAAATCGAAACTTTGGTTTTTCTATCAGTTAAGTCTTCGCAGCTTTCTCACATACTCTCTTTTGGTGTCGGTGTTTCCTTGGAGTGAGCTTTTGGGGGAAGCGGGAGGCCTTGAAGTGAAATTATGTTTTATGTAGTAAATTGAAAACTACTTCTCTATAACTGATTGTTATGTTGATGACTAGGATATTTATTTTTTCATGTATACATTGACTAGGGGTTTGACGGCAGAGAGAACTTCATACTCTCATGTTTTTCTTTTCGGCGGCGAGCAGGTTTTCTTTCAATTTCTTCTTCCGGTATTCGCCCGCGTCGTTTTTTTTCTGACAACTTCTCTCCTCCTCTCCTGGAGACGTCTTCAGGTCGAAGAAGCGCTCACATCTTCAACCTGAAGACGTCTCTAGAAGAAGCGCTCGCATCTTCGACCTGAAGACGTCTCCAGGAGAGGAGGAAAAACGCTGTCAGAAAAACAATGAAGCGGCCGAATCCCGGAGGCAGAAATGGAAAGAATTCATAGTCTCATATTCACCCAAATAAAGCATACAAATTATTTTTTGCTACTTTTGCAACATCCTCCCTCCCGAGCTCTCGCTGAGAATCCATGTTCCCCACGGATTTTGTAGAGGTTGCGTAGTTTCGGACACGTCCAACGCCCAACGGATAAGTTACTACGCTGCGTTCGGGTCATGCGTACGCGGGAGGCGAGAGGTTGTCTCAAGTGATTCCTCCAGTACTGAGCAAAATTCACTTCAGCAGCGAACCCATAACTCAGCTGAGCAAACTTAAGAGGTGGTCTACTAGTTTTACAGACTGTTTGCCGAAGTTAAAATGGTTGTTCTTTATATTTTGCCCGTTTTCCCCACTCCTTTGCACTCACGTTCAATTCAGTCGGATTAGGATACTCAATCACGATCACGGAGCATGTGAGTTGACCGAGCAGAACGATATGATGCAGGGGTTCGACGGTAGCGTGATCTTTCTTGGTAATCTCAATTTCACCCTAATGTGGCCAACAAGAGTCCGTCCAAAATAATAGTGCAATTGAAACATACTGATTTGGCTTTGAAAGATTTTTCACGATCGTATGGTTTATACAAAGGCCATAAACATAGACTCTTCGGTCACGAGTTTCCTTTCCGCAAACAATATAATACGTGATTACTGATTGCATGCAATCTCCGAGATACTGACGCAATTAAATCTCAATTGCGTCAGTATCTCGGATAGAGAATAAGTATTGTTGAAGTCAATCGTTTCCGGCGAGATTAGGTGGAACGGCATCTTACTGAAAGGAAAATCAATAGATAGGTACGGTACTAATTTATTTATTTAAACGACAAGTGGTTTGGCGTAATACACAGTCATCATCAGATACAGTGTATATGATGTGGGCATTTAATAAGACCGAAACACGTGTTGTTTATATAAATAAAGTGGACAGTACTGTATCTATTGATACCACCTTCCCTCACGATGTCATATTCAGCCGCAGCGGGTAATTCTCAAACTCACTTCCACCTCTAAACCAACAACCCCAGTCCATCCGCACTACTAATTCTGATAATCTCTTCGTATGGTTTTCAAATATGTCCTCCCACTCTCAGGACTCTCAACCATAACAGATAAAAAGTTTTCCTTATCTCGCATCTCTGCGCCCTCTACACTTAACATTTAACTAATGCTACTAAAATGTAATACATCCCAATTAGTGGTACTGAGGCTTCCGCGGTGATTTTATGAGCTCCGTTTATTCGGGTTTTTCCCGCGTTGATTCATTTTTATGGACAACAGTTCCGCTTGCGTTACAGCTAGCGTCGTCAGCTCAGGTTCAGGACCTGAGGACGCTAGTTGTTATGCAAGCGAAACGGAACTCACCCAAATTAGTATTCACATGATAAACGTACCATCCCGTGATGCACTACTTCTGCCATAATGCCGGTTGTAGTGAGCTCCGCTCACCGGTACGATGTATTTCCTGTGAGCTTCCGGCGCAGTTATCCCAACTTGAGCTGTATCTATTGATTTTCATCTCAATAAGTGCTTTTTATTATTCTTGCCCGGGAAGTCCTCCCCACATGGCACCGTAATAGAAATCGGGATTCTACTGAAAAATCTCCATCACTATCGGGACCCGAACTCGGGCCATCAGCATGGGTAGCAACCACACATTCCCGATCATCAATTCACTCTTCTCTGAGGTCGCCATCAATGAAGCAAGTGCATGACGTTGCAACAAAACCCCGTGACATAACCCGCGACACGGCGCGATCACAGCTTCGCATACGTGCCTATTCATTCCATCTAGGAAGCCCTCTCTTCCCTTTCTAGAATGTTGTCTAGAATGTCCGGCGGTGGGAGGTCGATCGGTCGGTAGGCATGCTCTCCTCCGCCCCCTCTCGGCTCCTCCCCGCGAACCAATTTTCATTCCAGGGAGTCTCGCCAGATCGGCCGCTGTGACTTCTGCTCGCCCGGCGGCAGCCCGTCCGTCCTCGCCCAAGGTTTTCACCCTTCACCCTCTCTTTCTGCCACTCCCGGCAGCCTGGGGCGAGGCGGGATGGGAAGGGGGTGGGGCGGAAGAGATGTGGAGGCGGCGAGTAATCGGGGTAAAAGTAATGCGAGCACTCACAACTTCTCTCCGCACATGCGACCATTTCTCCCGCTACCACCTTTAGACACGACCCACGCCTACGCATCCTAGAGATTACATTCAGTTGGAGCTCTCACCCGGGTATGTCATACGGGCGGCCCGCGGGCCGCTTGCAGCCCTTTGGAGGAACACCTGCGGCCTGCACAAAGGATAAACAAACCGGCCACAATTTTGTTTCAGTTTCTTAACCGGTGATTTCGAATTTAATCGTTTCTGTCGCGTTAAAGTGCATGTTGCCATTTGTACTTCCATTTTTTTGTCAAACTACTAATTTTCCTAGAATTCATGAAGATGGGTAGCTACTAAGCCCTTAATTGGCACATTTTATGATCCAAACTTAAGTAACAAAATATTATGCAATACTTTTAATTATGTGGCTTCAACGAAATTGACTAATTTTGCGCATTACAAATTACGTCTATAAAGGAATGATAGGTATCTTTCTACGCATTTAATCGAATTCCATCATGCTTGAAGGGGGTTATTAAAGCAATAGAACAGTTCTTTTCTTCCCCATAAAAATAATTTTACAATGATACATGGATACCACCTATGTCTGCAATATCGGTAGTTTGGGAATGGCTTCACTGTACCTAACTCTAGTTACCCACGGATGCTCGCAACCTTGATAGTAATCGACTTGGCGATGCTCGTAGTTATCATCAACAATCGAAAATTGCCCCTAACCTCTACTCACGATACGAAACATTCATCAACAGGACAGACACGTGTGACCAACACAGTAAGAAATTAAAGAGATTTGAGACAGTAAAATACCTTCAAATCCTTTCCACGTTTTCAGGCCTTTAATATTGTATCATAGTATATTTTATGCTTTCATTCTTCCCCGTTCAATTTTCTAGCGTCACCAAACATTCTCTAATAGCCACCAGCTGAAAAACTACTATGGTATTGAAAATTCAGGAGGACGATAACAGTGGAAAAAATGCTAAACGCTAATAGAATTTCTGTAACATATTCTCTGAGCTACGTTTCCATTTGTATTTTTATGTAGTCAAGCATTTCTCAGCTTCAAAACACTTGATGCCGTTTTGCCCTCTTCAATTTTTCCATAATCGAAGGTAGCGCTAAGACTTAAACAATTTTAAGTGAAAGAATTTTTAGCATTTTATTTTATCATCACCATTCTTTGATAGCAACGCATTGCCATGTCTTGCAATCTCAGTTGTTCTACTGCATTAATCGTCCACGCCCCAGCTCCTTGGCAACGTAAGAGTAAGAGAGAGTAAGTTTAACCTTATAAAAATTTTTAATGAAATGCTTTCTGATCTCGAGCGAAAAAGAGCGCTTCTTTGATTAAGTCGCAGCACGAATTTCCGAAGTCAATCGCACAACTATTTTAAGAGCATAATTATGCGCTAAACATGTCACAACAGGTAAATCAAATATTAGAAAGCTGTTGGTCGAAAGTGACCCTGAAGTAATACTGCTAAAGTAGAGCTTAGTGCAACCTTCAATGGGTAACGCCTCTAATTAAAACGCATTACGTAAAGACCGCGAATTTTTCATCACCAGCATTCTTAAATTAGTACCCCAGGTTGCCCGATTGAAAGCAAACTTTTTTTGAATGCCATCTTACAAACCCATCTAACGCACGTTTAGTGCCAGATAATTAATTAAATATGTAGACTGCTCAACCAAAACCAGAATTCCGAAGAAATGTGATTGCATACGAGGAACAAGATATTGGCAGCCAACGTTAGCGAGAGAGGAAAAAAGAGAACTCAAAAAGCAGATGTGGAACTTCATAATCATTGGCGGTTCAATTCTAAGATTGGTGGACTGCAGCCCTCCACCCGTCCCTATCTAATGCTTGTTCCCTTACCTCCTGGTATCTTTCCTTATGTACTTTCCTCCTAGTTTTGATCCATGAACTTACTCCTAAGTCTTCCTCTGGGGATTTTTCCCTATATTTTACCTCCAATTATGTTCTTCAAAACCCATTGTGTCTCAGGGTGTCCATTCCATCTTGTTTTTCTTTTCTCTATGGTGTTCCATATGGTCCTTTCCTCTTCTACTCTATTGTTCACTTCAATGAGGAACTTAGTGGGTTAGATTTGATACGAAGATGAATACGTAGCTTTTTTGCGATGTCACGTGAACTTCAAGCGCAGCGTTGAATATTAACCGTTGATTAACATCAAAAAACTATATTAAGCTTTGCTTCAACTTGATATTATTCACACACAGGCGATGAAAATAATCGCTCAGCCAAATAAACTCCAAGGGGTTAATTAGCGGTTCCTCATTATCACATAAAAGTTGGCTATATTTTGTTTCGATCACAAATTTTCATTTTTAACACCTAATTAATAATTATGGTGTGAATTATTTAACAATACACTTTGACAGTCTCAACATCAAACTTTTAAAATATCGTTTTAATGATCACTAGCTGAGTCTCAATAGTGATCCATGTTCCGGGAAAGAAGTATTTGAAATTTGGCAAGAATCATAACAATTTCATCATTTATTGTAACGATAGTTTAATTTTTCGCCGGGGAAAAGAGAATGTGAGTATCAATGATCAACTTGAGAAACAGAGGGTAAGATAATATCTTGAGGTTTATTCGTTTCGTCTGGAGAGGGTCAGTGAAAAAAATAAATACTTCCATGGCAAAGGAGGAGAACTGGATATCGATTATTTTCTACGTTCCTAATTTTTTTCAAGGTAATATGAGTTTTCAGACATAAATATGGAGAATGCAGGGGGACAAGACGATGAATCAGTAATCTGAATCAAAACTGACGCTGACTCATTATGACAAAGACTGCTAATGCCAGCAAAATAAATTTTCCTGATCACAAAATGAAATGCATCTCCTCATAGAACAGCTAGGTACTTATCCCGATCCAATAAAAGTTGGCACTCGAGGGTTACGATCTGCACCATTTAAACATGGAAAATAGAAAGTGACGGGAGAAACCTTCTAGTCTTTACTGCGCAGTGATAACCCCACTACTTCTCCGCATCTACTCTTTCAATATCTTTCTTCGTTTTCTGTACTCTCTCTTAGCCTTTTGTTTGTTATTTTTTCTCTTATGTATCTGTGTCTACTCATGATGCAAACTTCTCGACCACATCGTGATACAGCAGTTTCTTGAAGACAGTAATTGGATGAATATCTAATTCATTGAAGGAATCACCATCCAAGGCCAAGGATGCATAAGGAAAAAGATGATTTAAATCTTCGACTGTAATCGTATTGTTCCAAATGGTATTTGGTCGATCGTAAAGCACATCATGAGGAATGAAAACCTAAGGGTCTAGGAAATATTTCTTTGACTTTTCCTCGAAGGTTTTCGCAGCTTATTTTATAAATGTATGGAATTCCTTTCGGGAAATGCTGCGTGGTGCTAATCATTTTTTCTCGACGTTTCACTCCTACTGGGAGCGTTAGTAGGAAGAGCGTCCCAGTAGGAGGAGTCGTCGGAGAAACGTCGAGAAAAAATGATCAGCACCACGCAGCATTTCCCGAAACGAATTCCATACGTTTGTTTGACTTTCCAAATAATGAAGTATAGAGCTAATGCAGACTAATCTTGGACTTGATATCATTCCCTATTGATGGTCGTGATGATGTTGATTGTTCTAATATTTCATTGATGATTTACAATATGAAATCCTCCAAATAGCGGATACCTCCTAAAAACGGACAGTTTTTCAAACCCGGCAGTAGAACATGGAAACATATGGAAATAATACCTCCAAATAGCGGACACTCTCAATAACGGACGCGGACAACAGGAAAGAAACATTTTCCCTCCAATACCTCCATTAAACGACACTCGTGACGAGCTATTATGTAAAATGTGTCCTCTCCGGAAAAATAAACCTCATTTCTTGAAGGAACTCAGGAACTTTTCCAGACAAAAGCTTATCTTAGCCATTCCGGTTCAATCTATTGTCCGTCAACGAGTTAGTAATCCTGCCCGTTCCCTTTCCCCTTGTGGATAACCATGACGCACCTTTTTGCTGCGAGATTATTTCGATTACTGTAATTAATCTATTTTACACTCTAAAAGGCATGTATTGTCTCTTTCCCCGGTGTCACGTTATCAACTTTTGATTTGTTGGTGATGTGCTACTAGCTTCTCTATGGATAACAAATATATCATGATTTAATTCCTTATTTTTTGATAAAATGTTTAATTTTTCAATATTAACACAAAAGATATATGAAATATATTAATTCCTTTCCACTAATAATATACCGTCGTAATTTCGGTCCTCTCTGAACAGCGGACACCTCTCAATTTCGGACGTTTTATCTGGGCCCAAACGTTCCCGCTATTGGGAGGTTTGACTGTATTACTGAATCGATCAACTCACCATCAAACTTTTTACATATATTACAGTGTGACTTATTTGAAGATAGTAATTAAATGAATACCTATTTTATCGAAGGAATCACCATCCACGGCCAAGGCTGCATTGGGAATAAGAATTGGTTGCTAATACTAGCAAGATGCATTATTTACTTTTTTTCTCCTGCAACACAACTTTTAGAGAGGGCAGCTGGTGGGCCGGGGTAGATTTATTTATATAACGAATGCAAGATGGAGAAAAGCACGTTGTCAGCATACGCCTGCCTTGAACAAATGGCACCAATGATTTTAGAAGTAACACGGAAACAGCTTGAAGCTCCCGGGAATAAAATATTCAATTGTGAAACCTGAAAATTCAAAGCGCTTCAGTAATCTTCAAGACTAAATTCTTATATAATCTTGTAGATTTGTCTCTGGTGCTCAAGGTGATAAATTATGTCTTACTCCTTTTTGACACCTTGATCTTACACCTTACACATTAGGATTAGATACAAGTGGAGAATCTCACACGAATATGATGCTTTTTTAACAGCATATGATCTCAGGTGAAAACGCTAGGAGGCTTTGCTCCAAATTATCACTTCTATTCAGGGGAGATGGATTCAAGGGAGATGGATTTAGGGGAGATGGATGGGGATCAGGATTCTTTCTTCTCACGATAACGAAGGACACGTTTGCTTTACACATTCAAAAAAGGATATTTTTCCCTCTATGATGAAAATAATTTGATAAAGAAAGTATTTTCTTGCGCAAAGGATGAAATCACACACAATTTTACCTTAATATCGCAACGGTATTTTCTCCCAAGCCATGACACATAAGGTCAAGTAAATTTTTAATATTATATAATGTTCCCGTATGCTGGCTCTCAAGTTAGTCCTTTCAGAAGGGATCCTAGCTTGAGCAGAATAGGGAAAGCGGGCCTAGGGTATTACTATGCTTTGGTTACTCTTGTGTTATACTGGCGAAAATGTGCCAAAACTGACCGGTAGAGCGCCGTAACCGTTAGCAGGGAAAGCTGCACGTGGTGCGGGTACTACGAAGGCTGATAACCTTGCATACTCTATTACAATTTACTGCTAAACGTCAAAATTTTGCCTCGGACAGCCGAAGCCACGATGGGCGGCGGAAGCTGAATAAGGTTGGCCCATCAAGATACGGACTGGAAACGAACTGGACTCTCGGTACTTTGAATGTGAGAGGAGTGTATGGAAAGGAGCATGATTTGCTGAATGAGAGTGAGACGAATGGATGTTTTGTGTGTATGTGAAACTAAGCGTAAGGAGCGGGATGCTGTTACATTAGATGGCGGTAGTCTGGCATTGTGGTCAGGAGTTGAAGATAATGTACACGGCAGTCAAGGTGTAGGACTCATTCTTAATGAGAGAGCTAAGTTTATAGTAAGGAAGTACGAGTTAGTATCCCCTAGATTGCTCTGGGTTCGCAAGAAAGTGGGTATTTGGACAGTTGTGATTGTGGCGTGATATGCACCAGTAGATGAAGAGAGTGACAGTGTGAAAGATGAGTTTTGGGAAAAACTGAGGAGATTTTGAATGAATGTGATCCTGGTGAGAGAATAATTTTACTAGGTGATATGAATGGGTGGGTTGGTGTGAGGCGGGATGCATCTGAGAGAGTGGTTGGGGCTTTTGGTGACCCCCGAGTGAATGATAATGGTGAAAACTTGTTGAGTGTGTGCTTGTAAAAAGGATTGTTTGTGAAGAATACATGGTTTAAACATAAGAGAATACATATGTATACTTGGCAAAGGGGCGAAGTAAAAGCATGATTGATTTTATTGTGTATGATGAGAGATTGAGAGAGTTAGTGTGGGACACGCGAGTGATGAGGGGTGCTGAATGGTGCTCTCCAAAGTGAATCCGGGCAGAAAGTGGGTTCCAAGGAAGAATGTTGCGCGTAAGCAGTTGAGAGTAAAAGTGGAAAGGTTGCTAGACAGCGAGGTAAGAATGCGGCATGGTTGAATGCTTGAGGAGCGGCATTGTTGCGGCATTGTTGAAGCAGAGAGAATGGGACGAGCATATCAGAAACGAGAACGTAAATGATGTGTGGGAGTGTTTAAAAGGAGTGATTGTGGAATGTGCTGAAAGTGTATGTGGGAAAGGAGTGGTAGGAAGAACGAAAAGTGATGCTTGGTGGAATGAAGAAGTAAAAATTGCAGTCAGAGAAAAGAAAGAGGCGTACAAGGATATGATTGCTGCCAAATCTGATGAAGAGCGTACTGAGGCATGTGAGATTTACAGAAAGAAAAAGAATGAATGCAAAATTGTTGTGAAAGAGAGCAAAGAAAGAATGCGTGCGGAAGAAGCTAACAAAATGCAGAGTGATTTTGAAGGTAATAAAAAGCTGTTTTGGAAGTGGGTAAAAAGGGCTAAGATTGGTGAAGGTAGGGGAATGAATGTGGTAAAGAACAAAACTGGAGAGACCATGTGCGACGAGAACGATATCAGGAACTGCTGGAGGGAGTATTTTGAAGAACAGTACAATAATATTGCAGGCGTTGAGGATGAGCCTTGTGAAGTGGTATGTGAGAATGTGATGATGGAAAAGGCTATCAGTGAGAAGGAGGTCACAACGGCTGTGAGAATATTGATAAATGGGAAGGCTGCAGGCATAGATGGGATATCTAGTGAAATGTTGAAGTGTGGGTGTAAATTACTGATTTGTAGACTGCGTGAAATATACAATTTATGCTCACTGGTTTCTGTTGTTTCCGCGGATTGGAGGAATGCCATCATTGTTCCGTTGTACAAAGGGAAGGGAGGAAAGACCGAATGTAATAATTATCGGGCCATTAGTTTATTGAGTATCCCGGGAAAAGTGTCCAGTAAAATATTAATCGAAAGAGTGAGGAATATTACTTCCGACAAAATATGGGGTGTGCAGTGCGGGTTTATGCCTGGGAGAGGATACAGTGACCAGCTTTTTGCACTTCAGCAAGTGATAGAAAAATGTATGAGTGTCCGAAAGAAAGTGTACCATGCGTTTGTCGATTTAGAGAAGGCATATGACAGAGTAAATAGAAAGAAGTTGTGGAAGGTTTTGAGAGACTATGGAGTGAATGGGCAGTTATTGAATGTAATGATGGCGATGTATGACAATAGTAAGACAAGTGTAAGAGTTAACGGGGTTCTATGTGATTGGTTTGTAATAAATCAGGGTGTAAAGCAAGGATGCGTAATGTCTCCATGGCTGTTTAATGTATTTATGGATAGATGTGTTAGAGATGCATGTAGTGAAAACGACGGTGCTTTGATAGGAAATGTAAACGAGCGAGTTCTTCTCTGTGCGGATGATTCTGTTTTGATCTCAGACAGTCAACAGGGATTACAGAAGCTACTAGATAACTTTTGTGAATCAACGGAGAGAATGGAAGTGAAGGTAAATGCGTGCAAGACTAAAGTAGTAGTTTTTGATAAGGAGAATGGGGAGAATAACTGCAGGATGAGGGCGAATGGTGAAGTAATTGAACAGGTGGATGATTTCGTGTACTTAGGTAAGATGTATGCGAAAGATGGAAGAATAGATGAGGAGATAGAGACGTGCGAATGCTGGAAGTGGTAGGTAGCATGTGGAGCATATCAAGGAATGAGTGCTTGTCTAAGGAAGCGAAAATAGCCGTGTGCAACAGTGCACTTCTTCCCACTTTGCTATATGGTAGTGAAACATGGGTATGTCAGGATAGACATAAGAGTAGACTAAACGCCGTGGGTATGAGTTATCTGAGGAGTATTTGCGGCAAAAGTAGGATGGATATGGTCAGGAATGAATGGGTCATGAATGAATGTGGGTTAAATGATCCAGTAATGGACGTGTATGAAAGGAGTGTACTTCGTTGGTTTGGCCATGTGGAGAGAATGGATGAGAGTCGAATAAAGAAACAGATATATGAGAGTAGAATGAATGGTGTGAGAGGTAGAGGTAGGCCGAGAAAGTTGCGGTTGAGGAAATTCTTAACAGAAATATGAGGAGTTTTAAAAACAGGTGGGCGTGCATGAAACAGTGTATGGGAGTAAATGAGGCAAAAGAGGTTTGCAAGGATAGGTCAGTATGGAGGAAATTATTGAAGCAGAGTTAGGTGTACAATTATGTATTAATGAGTGAAACATTTTGACTGCGCCTACCCAGGAAGGGAACGGCGTGATGGGTATGTATGTTTATAATGTTCCCAAACATTTTCACAAACTTTCGGCAGGGTAAGTTGCTGAAAATGTTGGCAATACATACAGATCCGAGATCGATGAATCCTTGGCAAATTTACTTTACATTTGACTGCCAATTTCTTCTCATGCATTAGTGACTAAATAAATATTTCAGTCGTTTGAGTGACAAATAACACTGAACTCTTAAGTTTCGATAAATCATCTCATAAAATCCAAAATATCATGAAAAAAATAATGCTTAATTTTCATCAGCTAGTTGGCAGTGCCATTAAGGATGGGCAGCAGGGGGGTCATGATATATTTACGCATATATCGAAGACAAGATGAAGAGAAGCATGGCGTCGGAATACGCCCGCCATAGACAAAAGGCGCCAATGATTTTAGAAGTTACAAAAAGCAGCTTGACGCTCCCCGTACAGAAAATATCCCATTATGAAACCTATCCAAACGCTGGTTCGTCGCTGGGAATAGTAATCACACACACAGTGTGTATGAATCCAGAATATTTTGCTTTGCAACGAGGCAATGCCCGTGAATTATGAATGCAGAGTGGACATATCAGTGTTAGTATTTCACCGTCCACTCCTCCGATCAATGTTTTCCCCCGCCGATCCACAACGGAACAGAAACCAGTCAAAAAAGTCTTTTCGATTTTATTCTCAGCTATATTAGTCATATAACGGACTTGAATTCAATTAACAAAAATGAATAATTTCTCATGATTTTTTGCTATTGAAGCCTTGAGATTAATCAATAACTTAGAAAGAATTGGCTCACAATGTAAGTTCTCATACAGCCATGAAAGATACTAAAAATCCTTGAACTGAGCAAATTCATTCTTAAGTGACACACTTAATAGAGCTCTTAAATCATTGATAAAAGATATCATCTTTTTGTAACATTTGCGTTTAATACGAATTATTTTATTTAATAAAGTAATTGACCAGTTTAAGTAGGTCTAAATGTAAAGAGTTAATATCCTCTGGCGTTTTACAGGTATCAACATCTCCTCCACACCCACATCTGTTTCTGCAGTCTATTCTCGTCCACATCCCTTTGTTAATGCCCCAAAATTTGAGCCGGTCCACAATTCTTTGATATGGTAAAAAACTGGAAAAGTTTTGTACCAAAGAATGATGAAGATCAAATTGATGGAGAAAATCACCAATTACTAAAGAAGTCCCACGAATAAGTACAACAGATTAAGGCATTATGTGACAGCGGCCTATGTTTTGAGGAATTATGAAGGACGTCGAATTGAAGAGTTGTGCATGAAATGGTAAAAATATCCAGAAAAAAACAAGTTGAAATCTTGGCGAAATATGCAAAAAGTTATACAAAGAGTGAATAATAAAATAACAATTACATAATGTTTTTCCCGTTTTCATGAAAACAAAATATCAATTATAGCAAACAATATACAATACCTACCTGTCAAAGATTTCTTTGTGTACAATATTTATGGTGAAGCAGGTCAAGCTTTTACTGAGCAGCTTATCTTTTAATGCGTGTATTTTGAAAAATGCATACGCCAGCGCCTCATTCCTCATATCATTACATCTGGCAACTGAACCGTGCGAATCTATGCGTAGCTGTACATTATGATGATATTAGCGGCATGCGTCAAGCCGTTTAGTCCATTGAGAGTACTTAGTTATCGATCATGTTGATACGTGACTCAGTGGCTGTGCATCAAGAGGGCTGTGCACCAAGCCTTTTCCCTCAATCATTTACTGTGATCTATGTTTTTCACCAATATTTTATCAATCCTACGAGCTGGAATGTTTAGCTTTCTCAAGCACCGGAAGAGCGGCGGTGAAAATTTTCAAGTCATTTAATACCTATTCTAGGAGGATAAATAACGATCAACTTTCCCAAAGCATTATTTAATCCAAGCTAATACATTTTAATAACGTATATCATTAACCTAAATGACTGTGTTAATGGCTATAAAGTGATGGTATCATTTACGAAGAAATGCAGAGAGAATTTAAGTCATAATATATTTTTTAACGTATGTCATCGACCTAAATGTTCATTTTAATGGCTATAAAATGATGACATCATATAAGAATAAATGTTGTGAAGATGTAAACTCTCATCAAGGTCGCATAAATTCCGTCGCAACAATCCAAGTACTGCATAATTGTCCCTGCTGGCAGCGCAATCACCTGCTGGAAAGTCGTTTTGTTTTTGGAAACTCTGGCCATTCTTGTCAGTCAGATCACCTTCCGGCGGTGATCCACTTGGCGTACCTCGCAGAAGTCTGAGGAATGACACTGACGCTATCACGACAGCGGAAACTCTCGATTTATCCACCCTTGACGAAGGGGTCCCCCGTTCTGACTCGAATCCACCCTTGACGAAGTAGGGTTAAGCACATGCAAGACTCACTCATGAATATTCAAAGCGTTGCTCGCCCTACAGAAAACTGGAATTAGTATTTCGTACGACAATGGTGTGAGGAATAAAATTCAGGACATGACATTGCATTTTCATAATTTCGGCTTAACCTGGATCCGCCCAATGACATAAACGTCACACAATCTATTCCTCCACACGAATCGTTCTTTCTTAGGAATTGGACGTTTCACTGCATTCCCATCCGCGCCACTATGTTAGCGCGGATAGGAATGCCCACCTCTCGTCCTGAGTTACGTTAATTACGAGTAAGAAGTCACAAGTTTTTAAAAATGATATTCAGGTTCTTAGTTACCATGAAGTAATGGACTTTCGCACTGTGTAAGTGGTCATTTTTTATTGAATATTGCTCCCACTGTTTTCGTTAGTGGTTTTTTGATACATGTAATGAACAGGGTTATTTATGCGAGGTAAATTGTTTGGATTTTTACTTCATTTTCTTAATTTTAACCAGCTATAAGTCAGTGTGAACCAGACAATATTGGCCAACGGTATGAGGATGGAGAAGGAAGAAGAAACCGCTCTATTAAAGACCCCATTGGATGTCTCGCGTGCGCCTGCGCAGTCCTACTTCGGCTTATACGGAGCGTTCCCAGAAGTTGGGCCCTGTTGAATGTGTGAGTGAGTGATTTTGTGAGAGCTTGTGAGAGTGATTGCTCTGTGTGTTTATGATCATAACTCAGGCATCCTTAACGGGGTCTCTAAAGTCCTGTGAAGTATCCCAATTGGGTTGAGTATGTGTCTGTGGACGGTCACTGGCGAGGAATCAACGTTCCCGTAAACCTTCACAAGGGTAATCTGGTTGAGAGGCTGTGGCTGGTCACTGACGGTACCGTTAAACCAACACAGTCAATTTCTTTTCTATCTTTTGATGAGTGGTGCCAATAGTTACGGCCATTGGAGAAAAATTCTAGCCCTATTTGTCAAGTTTTACCTTAATAAATAAGTCCGGAAATACCAGTAAAATAATTACTCTCTGCAAATTCTTCCACTGTATTTGGATAAAAATTTTCATATACTGCGTTGAAAGAAATATTTTGACAACATTAACATAAAACGTGTCACAAAAATCCAAATGACCTCACTGAAGTAAGCCGAATGCTGTATGTACTGGGCTAACACTGACTTCTAGCTAAGCGGAGAAACATTGTGTCGTAACATCAAACGATATGGTCTCTTGAATTCTTGTCTCCGAGTCAAGATTTTTTGGAGCGGATTGTTCTTTATATTAACCGGGAGGGCCTGTTTATCCCACAAAAACATTAATTGATTTAATGAACACGTATAATTAGTATATTATAAAACAATCAAAGTAAAGTGATGAAAATATACCACCTGAGGCATTTCACTCACTTTCTTTTCGTCCATAGAAATATTTAGTCTGCAATTTTGGCCATTATTTACCTCGTACAACTTAACATCTTTCCAAATAAAAAGCGCAAAGGTTGTTGCATCCAAGTAAATGTGTTGCTAATATTAAGCCACTATTAATTTAAAATAATACTCCACCGAGTGAATCACAGAAAAAGTCATGGTGCGCGGCACTTGCGATATTATTGATATCAACATTCGACTGTTGCAAATTTTTTTCCATTTGATGATGTCTCTCCATTTTGATCTCGCGACTAGGTTGTGAGTGGTTTTTTGTTAAGTAAAAACGAGGTCATCGTTAACCAGTTTTAAGGAAAATAAGGTGAGAATGAGATTACTTTTGGAAAACTGAATTATTGGGTCAAAAAACTGAAAATTAATGAGCCACGAGTATTCATTAAGAGTTAATTGATGCAATAAAGCTCAAGCTGAAAACACTGATTTCCAGACAGAGAAATTCATAAGTATTAAATTTTAGCTTACAAATCCTTCATCTTCAAATTGTAATAATTAACGCTAAATAAAGGCTTTTCACGTTTCTAAACTTTATTAATGTCTACAAATATCTAATAATTTAATGTCACGAAATTCAATTTAAAAATTGCAAAATTCTGAAGGGCTAAACATGAATTCAGTGAACGCATTATTGAGTTCAGGGCGCTACCATACATCGCATGTCCTGCAGTGACCATTTTCGCTCTTAAGGAGGATTTAAGAATTAATCGTTTCTCTGCTTTTCTTCTAAAGACGAGTATAACTCGCTACAAAAGAAAAACTTGAGCGAATATTGAAGTAGGCGGGCGGTTACTATGTTGTACTATGACGTGAAGGAAGGTAAGCAAATTCCGCCAATTACCTATTGTCGTATTTACACGATCACGTACCTGCGAAAGTACCTGGCTGGACAGATGCATTGTAAATTGCTCCAAATTTCAACGAGCAAAGACTATTTCATGGTCACATTTTCAAGCATAAGCGAATACTCGGGTGTTCAAACGGTGCAATTTTAATGGCAAATGTGTTCATGCACCTAGCCGTACGGGTAAATTCATCGTGTAAACACAGCTCTATATAGTATTATCAGTTTAACAGCATCAACTTCATTTTGGTTTTGACTGGAATTTCCAGTTAGAATATAATATCTATGCGGAAACAAACATTTTGTTAGTGCAAAGTAAATGCTTCGATTACTTCCAATAAATATTTTAGCCTACTGAATGTACTGTCCCGATTACTGTCGATTAAAATTACTAATGATCGTGTGCACTAATTGGTACAAAAATTCATTTTTTTCACTCAGAAGTAGCACCCAACGACCAATCGTTATTTTTTTATTACCGTGTAGACCGAGCCGTGCTCGGTAAATTCTATGTTAGTTGAACACGAATGATACGAATCATAAACGTATGTAACATTATGTCATTCGAAATAAGGAACTTTGAACACAAAACATACGTTAATTTTTAGTTCGTGAAGGGCAGTGATGTAGCGAATCCTATCCACACGTCCTCGTAGGGCATCCAGGGTAATGCTGAGTGCGGAGCGTGGGGGGTATCTGGCGCCCTAATACTGGATCCAGTTTGCAAAGGTAGTAAACGATGAAAAAAATCCTGATCCTCCCGGTAGGGGATTTTGCGGATGACTGGTAATCAACCCAAGTAAACAAACTGCAAACTCAAATGCTTCACAGAGAAAATTTTCGGAATAGGACTGGAATTCAAGATAAGCGACCTCGCGAGAAAAAAGACAAGGGTTGAGGGTAAACAAATAAATACTTCAGCATGGAATGTACAGGCTCTAGAGAATAATGACGAAGAACTAAATAACACACTAAATGAATATAATATAAGTATGTCCGTTACTTGTTATGCGCAGTATGCTTTGTGCAAGGCGTAAGTGGTGAAAAGGGAAAGAGGAAGAATTAATTGCATCAGATTTTACTTGGTTGAATTTCGAGATACCCCCTTGTGAATGAAACAGTTCATAATTCCGCAGTAATATACATTTCTCCCCAGTGGATTACAATACTACAATGTTAGTATAAAGGTAAACACCGTAATAATGACACATCAACTTAATAATTTATCGAAAAAATCTTTTTAACTCCTGAGAAATAGGAAGTTCTTTTTCATTTTCATAATGGACTTCCCTACCCGGAATGCTGCTGCGATCCCACGCGGAAAGAGCGGAACGTTTTTATTTTCTTCGATGTTTTAGAGATGTAAAAGTAAGCGATGTTTTCAAAGAAGCAGAAGGCAGGGTATGATTAGAAGTGCCCATCATTTTGTCCACATGAGGATATCTCATTGTGCTAGGTTCCCCCTATTGGGTCATCAGACTCTACAACATCGTAATTCTTGTCATAAAAGCTAAAACGGTCAGTAAGGGCACTCAATCATCTCATAATTTAAAGTAAGTTTCTGAGAAAATACCAATAATATCAAGCAGAAAACTTCCAAATTCTAATCAAAGAGAGAGCTATGCATCTGTAAGAAGTCCACCATACCACGTAAGAAGGATGTGGAACTGATAGATCCACCATATTTGATAATGAGAAGAAAACGTGCTGTTCCATGTTTTTTAGGAACTATTTGATAAGTATGCTTGTAAATGTGAAAAGAAAAAATCTTTTGATAGAACTTTATTCCGGTAAGTTCCAATTTGAGAAAGGAAGTTCCTCTCTGATCAATACGGAGATCGAGTCGTGACAATCTTTGCAGAAGGCAAGAATGCCGCTGCAACTTCAGACAAACGCATGTCGAGGAGTAGTCTTGAGTGATGTCACGTTTCGTCGGAGTCTACTCAAGGGGAAGCCAGAATGTTACGAAAGCAAGATGATGAAGTTTTTCGTGAGAATAATTCCGAGGAAGATTAAGAACCTGCTTAATTTGATCAGCTAGACAATTCTTTTTTCCTCTCACGTCAGCCTCACTGAGTAAAGAACGGCTAAGGTCTGAAGCTCCATTCAACACAACCACACTTGCCAAAGGAATGTATAAGATTCGGAGCAAGATACACCATTAAATTTACTACCATTGTACATGATTATAAAGATAAGAAGGGAAAAACTTGAGGTTTTAGTAGCTGATTGAACAATTGCGAAAAATATTTCTTTGTAGTTTATTTACGGAAGCCATTTACATTTTCATGGCGTCATTCATTTTCTAAGTCATTCAAATTCAAAAGGGCATACGCAACCAATAATGAAGCAGGTTAAAGTGTTACTCAACCACGTGCCTAATATAGCAATGCGAGTGGTGAGAAGTTTTTTCCTCATGAGCAGACATCTGTGAGCTCTCATAGTCCAAATCTTATTCCAACTGGAGCTAAAGGAGGACATGGGATGGCTTTACGATTTTAGCACGAGAGTTAGACAATTTTCAATATTATTTCAGAGGTGACAGTACGGGTAGTTGGGGCAGGAGTGAGGGTTGACACCAGCAGGGTAATGGGCACCAGCACCATGGTGGGCGGCGTACAGTCTGCGTCTCCAAACGGGTTCCGCGTAAGAAACATCCCATCCGTATCTGACTATCCCATGATGCACTCCGGCCCATCCTTGAGCTCCAGAATATCCGTAGACTCCATGGACGGGGGTTGGTCCGCAGTAGGGGTAGTTGGGGCAGAGATGCGGGTCTACTGCGGCTGGGTACTTGGCACCAGCTCCGTGGAAGGCGGCACCGTGGTGTCCGTATGCTGAGTGGGCGGGTGCGGCGTAAGGAGCCACGGCTACTTGGAGTGCGGTAGTGTGAGCAGCTACGACAACGTTGTCACAGTGCGGATAGTTGGGACAGGAGTGGGGGCTGACAGCCGCTGGGTACTTGGCGGCTGGGATGGAACCGCCAATGGCAGATGCCACGCAAAGGGCGAGGGTGATCTGACGATGGAGCAAAATATTTGATAAAAAACTACAGCTAGGGGTTTCAAAATATTTAAATATTCGATACGCGAGCATTAAAATGACCATATTTTCCCTTGTCCAAACATATCCATTAGAGGCATGGTGCCATGCTGATTAAATAATAGTGAAGGAAAGCATTGGTTCTTATGTCGGATAAGGTTACATGGCAGAGGTGAGCACGTTAAACAGGCAAACTATAAAATTTAAAACCCATAAAACGAAATATCAATGTTTTGATTTAATGCTTTCAGAGAACTGCATTTATTGCAACGAATTCATGTTTTTAGCGAAACCGATAGAATTGAATTCAACAATTAATGCTATTTTACTTCGAAAGAGTGGCAGGCTAACCATCAGTTGCAATTAAAACAGATCATCAAGCATAGTTGTGTTCAAAAAGTCACATCATGATTTATAGTCAACCATGGTTAAACAAAGAAAGGCAGTCTTCTACTGATAGTTAGTGTCATTTGAGAATCTATATGTATAATGATGAATTTTCTTAACTATTGTTCGGTAGTGATCCTAAATTTCAACAATGTTATTTTCTTTTATATGAAATTTTAATTATAATTAGGAGTCAGATTCTTGATAAGGTGCTAAAAGGATAATTAAAGTTGCCCCACCAAACCCTGACTACCTTCAAAACATGAGCTAATAAATAAATGAATGCGCAAAAAATGTATATATACTCACCAAGAAAGCGGCCATAATTTGATTTTCCTGTGTCAGCAGGTATATACTCGTCAGCTTGAAATGCTTTTATTGAGAGCCGAGATTGGCGATGATAGCTTTTCCTGGCAATGGCACGACTTTTTATACCCCACACTCTACCATCTTCCCCTCAAACACACCTCCCCAGAAATTACCGCCCCCACTCTTCCGATTAAGCCTTTCAGAATGGTGTGATCTGCATCCAGTAAGAGAAATGGTTCCCCTCCATCTGTTCTCGTTTAGAGAGTAATTAAAAATATGAATCCAGAGTGGTCCCTTCTCCCGAATTCCTTATCGAAAATGAATCAACCATCTTGCTTATGCCCCGTTTCCATTACTGGCTCTTCAGGACGGGATCAACCGGATTAGTACATATAGTCTCTCACAACTTATAGAGGGATTAAGGTGGGAGCCCCTAGAGACTCCGAGGCTACACGATAGGCTTAGGTTGCTAGAGAAATTCATAACTGATATTTTTCAGAGCGACATACACAATATCATATTGACTCCTCACTACATCTCTAGGTCTGACATATGCGATAAAATAAGAGAGATACACTGCCGAACAGATAGGTACAAAAACTCGTTCTTTCCGCGAACAATAAGCGATCAAATACACTCAATAGTCCATGTCGCCATTTCATCTCCAAGAAACTTACACCTTTACACTGCTCGTGACCTAACACCCCCTGCGGCGGCTCGCGGGGTATTATGTAGATGTAGATTAGCTCTTTTTCGCTCTTTAACCCAGGGGAATCTTTTATATATGACCTATCGGAGGTTGAAAAAAAACTGCCCTCGTACTTCCACGTATACCCGGACAGGGTCCATAAAGCAGTCTCTGTTCTTATTTGGTAAACGCAAGAGCATTGCGTCACTATCATCTAAAAATCGTGAAGGTAAGAAGTCCCGCCCGAAATCAATAATGAGTTGGTGAGAGGAATTAAAATATTAGAAAAAAACATTAGTATAATGCAGATTTGGGGAAAATCAGTTTTAAAATGAGCTCAGCTCAACACAAACTCATTCCTCAAAATATAAGCTCAGCTCAACTCAAACTCACTTTTCATAAAGTGAACTGCGCTCAACTCAAAGCTCAAAACTAGCTCAATTCCCAAAGAAGTAGAATAATTAAAGAGAAGAAATAATATTAAGTTTTGTAATTGAAGTTTCCTTTTGTTCAATAACACACTAAGATTAACACACTTAAGGTTAACTTTAAATGTCACTGCCTCTAAAATTAAAGAAATTATGCTAGCAACATTCATATTTCAAATAATTTTATTAACTTTCAAAAGTAATTGCTTTTCAAAATTAGCATCTGTCATTTTAGTTCTTATTATAGTTAATACAAATGGGGGCAAATGGGCTGTTCTCAGACTACTATTCGGGTTCCTTAACGGATTATCCCTGGCGTGGTTGGGATTTTTCAAGTGCTAAGGAGTCGAAGCATAGGAAAAACCGAAACTGGGAATCAGCATTTTTACGTGCGTGAACCGCACCAAATTTTCAATCTGAATATGTACCAGAATTCTGAACAATTTTGGGAATTTTTGAAATGAGCGAAAAAATAACGCCATTTTAAACTCAAACTTTAAAAAAAAACTGGTGCGCGCTCACGCTAAAACTCAATTTCTTAAAAGCGAGCGCGCTCAAGTGCAAAACTCATAAAAATTGATCGTGCTCATGAGCGTGCGCTCAAATGACCGCTCTCGGTCCCAACTCTGGTATAATGCTACTCCCTGCCGAATAAAGAATGTTCGGATAGAGCTTAATCTATGGTGTACATACTGTATGAATAGTATTAAAAAATAATGAAACCCTGGCTCATTCTTGATCATACAACTTTTATGGACCAAATACAACTTACTGTTATGGGTTTGATGTAAAAGGAGGAGGGTATGGTGATCAGGATGAAATATATCTGAAATCGTCCAAGCTCTAGCTTATCTCAACAAAATGCTTGTATCCGCATGATATATAATATATTAATGGGGACTTTCAGTCAAAAACAAAATAAAATTCATTTTTTAAACAGTTTATTCTGTCTCGAGAAACTGACAAAATTCGTACACTTGCCTTAACCGATAAGTAACAAATAAACATTCGCCAGTTTATCTCCATAGTTACCAAATTATTTTTGTTCTCTAATTTACGAACTATATCTACCTTTAAATGGATGAGTAGTGAAGCGGATACTTAGTGAAGCATCAAAAGTAACTTTCAATGGAATTAGAATTATCTAATACTTTATAATATATCCACGACATATAACTAAATCTCATTTAACGCCTTGAAGTCTGCGGCACTCGAAAGGTATACGGGAAGTTGATAATTCGGCTATATCGACTTGCTCCCGCAATCATGCGACAAGCTTTAGAATGGCTCATTTTAATGGATTTACAGTTCCTCATGTTTTAGTTCATACTTTTATACTGAAGAGATAACCAATAAAGCATTAGAAAAAGCAAGTGGTGTAGTGGTAGGAGGAGAAAAAATAAAGGCAGTGAAGTATACAGATGATCAAGCAGAACTGGCGGAATCAGAAGAGGAGCTACAGTATATGATGGAGAGAATTGCAAGAGTGGGGAAAGAATACGGAATGAAAATAAATGTTGGAAAGACCTAAGTGCTGAGAGTAAGTAAGAATGAAGGAATCATTAATATATCCGTAGATGGAAAAATTGTTGAGAAAGTTAAATCATTTCAGTATTTGGGAAGTTTAGTGACTGAGAATGGGAGCTTTACCCAGGAAGTAAGACAGAGGATAGCTACGGGTAAAAAAGCATTTGAGAAGGTGAAAGAACTTCTGACAGCATTTAGCATTCCAATAGAACTGAGAAAGATATTTTCTAAATGTTTTGTATGGAGTGTGGTGACTTAGGGCATCCTCAGCGGGGTCTCATTAGCCCTGTGAAGGATCCCAGGTAATAACCCAAACATCCTTAGCGGAGTCCCATTAGCCCTTGCAAAGTCTATTTGGGTTGTGTGTGTGCGTCTGTGTTTGGTCCCTGGCGAAGAAGTAACATTCCCGTAAACCATCACAGGGGGGTATTCTTGGTCGAGAGGCTGTGGTTGGTCACGGCTGTGGTTCTCAGCATACCAACACAGTAAGTTTGGTGTTTTCTGACTGTGCCAATTGTTTACGGCTTTCGGAGACTTTCGTTGTTTTATTTCAATTAGGTTATAGCTTTGGATTTTACTTGTGATAAACGCACTAGTGTTTAGCATGCTTTTTATGACGTTAGACAACTAATGAATAGACATAGTCCAATAAATTTCAATTTATTGGGTTCAAAAGTCAGGTTTTCGAGAGCAAATTGGTCTCCACCTTAGTCTCAAAATCTTTTAACAGTCATTTCTTTTTCCATTAGCAAAAAACCACTCATTACGAAGTCGCGATTTCAGAATGGATGGACACCACCTATTGGGGAAAGTTTGCGACATCTGGATGATGACATAGAAAATATCGAAAGTTCACGTATCGTGCTTTATCTGTGAGACTCGAGATGAAATGTGATTTCTTAAAAGAAATGAATAGCTTGATGCCACATGTATTTCACAAAATGCAATAACAATTGCGATTATAATTAAGAGAGATGCATGTAATATTTACGCGATAAATTATGATCGGAATTGACGGTAATATATTTCCAGCCACGAAAGGAAAATCAGTGGAATCCCTCAGTTCTAATCTTTTACTATCATTAAATAATAGCTTTAAAATGATAAAAATACATGAATATTTAAGTAATTATTGTTTTTACGTTTATAACAGACCCACGAGTTTAAAAAAATTTATAATTTCTGTCAAAAATAACTTGACTCAGAGACAAGACCACAAGAGATCATGCCATTCGATAATGCAACACAATGTTTCTCAGCTTTATAAGTAGTCAGTGGTGACCCAATTCATAGATTATTCGGCTTATATTGGAGAATGAGTTATTAAGAATCTTCTGAGAGACGTTGGAAGATATGTCTCTTAGGTAAAACAATTTTCTTAGTCGGTATATGAACTAGTTTATTTAGGCAAGCACAAACCATGGATTTGCGTTAAACTTACAACGACGATGCCATCGTAGATTTAACACAATTCTCCATCAATCATCGTTACAGAAATGAAAGAACTGTTCGAACTGGGAGAGCCTAAATAATATACAGGGAGATTAATAGCCTTTTCTTAAAGATTTTAGTCATTAGTAGGGCTTAATTTTGATACCTGTGCATTTGGGTGCCACGTGTTCTTTAAAAATATGATTTTTCCCCTAAAATAATCGTTGTGGATTGCTAAATGACGTGTTTAAGTTTCGCCACTCTCGGTGAACGGGAACCCATGCCCCAGGGGCCCTACATATTTCCAAACTAAACATGCTTTTTTCTGACAGAAAAGCTCGTTACCTACGTAATTTATGCATGCTCGTTTTGTATGAGTAATCGTGGGGATTACACACACAAAACATATGCGGCACAGCATTTAAAAAACTAGGTTTTGTTAAACGTATAATAAGAAGGTCCTCGAATGGAAAAGTCAAAGAGAGATGTTACTTCGCTCCGGTTAGGCCACACCTCGAATACGTCGCGATCATTTGGGACCCTGGTCATAAAGATTTAACCAAAAAAAATTAATAAAATACAAAGGAAAGAAGCGCGTTTCATTAAAAACGACTGCTACGATCGTATATACAGTGTCTCACAACCTTTAGAGGGATTAAGGTGGGAGCCCCTAGAGACTCGGAGACTACACGCTAGGTTTAGGTTGCTTGAGAAATTAAGAACTGAAATTTTTCAGAGCGACACAGAGAATATTATCATGACTCCTCACTACTCGTTCTTTCCGCACACAATAAGTGGCCACAATATAAATTGAGCTCCACTAAATACACTCCTATAATACATGTCACTATTTTATCTCCCTAAAACTTACGTCTTTACACGGCTGGTGACCTAACAACCCCTGCCACACGCCCATGCGGCGGCTCGCGGGGTATTATGTAGATGTAGATGTAAAGGCAGTTAAGTCCTTAAGACCCCAATTTTGTCGGTTTTATGGATCTTTCGGCAGTGCTGAGATATGGCCCTTCATAATTCGCGCCACCCCCAAAGGATGCCTCCCATCACTGCTGCACCACTACGTTATAGCCCGCACCATTCCATTCCCCTCCGACACCCTATCTTTTTTTCCCCTCCCTGAACCGGCGCATGGTGCGTCCTTCCCTCTGAAAATGAGAAATGAGTGTCTATGAATTGACTCTTGAACTACGTATTAGATGTCATCATCTGAGAATTTATCATTAATATCTGCAACTGGCCTGATATTCACACATTTAAAATTTTGCAAAGGAGATACTTCGCACAATATCACTCTAATTGACACACATTTCAATATCAAACTCAAGAGAATCATTCTTTAGGTGCAATCGGCTTAAAACTATTCTCTGCATTCCTTTTAAGGTAGTTTGAGCGAAATATAATTTTACTTAGAAACCAATTCATCTGGTCACATCTTAAAGAAAAATGTCTCACCCTTCTAATGACACCAAAAATTCCACCTCATACCACATTACTTTCGGATAAATTTGCCAGAAAATACCAGCCCTTTTACATGGGAAATGGTACGTGTATGCAATTCAGAGAGACATTATTTATAAAATGAGGTATTTCTAACAGATGTCGTAAAAAACTAACAGCGTGTAGTTTGTATGTTTTCTCAACTATATTTGAAAATTAATCATATAGTCACTGCAGTAAATTCTTCGACATCACAATAAACCTTCCATTTTGATGGAGTTTCAAATGCACCGCGTGAAAAAAATGAGTCAACTTAAAGACTTATTTAGATATTTTTATTTGATTACTTACAATTTCTATGACGTAAAACCTTTTTATTACACCATTAATAATGCAATATTAAATCGTGTGCCTCACAGTTGATGAAATTAAAACGTATACCTATATCTAATATGGTCTCTATTATGATTAGGGAACAATCTCGCTCGCACTACCTTAAGCGATGAAATCTTCCCTCAGAACCCATTCCCATCCCTACCCCACAAGAACACACATTCCACCCCTGGACTCTACTCTTTACGGCGACATTGTTTCGCCTTTGCTTCCTCTTCCCTACTGGATTATCCCCGATTCCAAATTTGACATCCATAAGGGAAATCGTATTAAAATAAGCACTGACCTAATCAGCAGATGGAATACTTCTATGAAAGTCCGATCAAGAGCTCTGGAGCTAACGTTCTCCAAGGATTGCATATACGAGACATTTAGAGCAGTTTTCGACTGTAAAACGAGAAAGAAGGTGGCAATGCGTATTAACGTTAGTTCATTAGCAGTCGCCCCATTAATAAAGTGCCATTATTATTTACATTAGCAATTACGGTCGTCTGCGGGAGAAAGAGTTGACATTTGCATTCATGGGTTCAATATTGTCCAAGTTTTGCTTGCTGTGATATAGCCATGATCACATGACAGCGCTTAGGTTTAAAAACTTAAAACAATCTCGCAGTTTGCCCTTAAAAGACAGCAATCTATGCTAATAGATCATTTTTTCCATTCATTTATTCGGGCAAAAACGGAAATTATGCGTAAACAGAGTAATTCAGGATAAAAGCCATCCACACTGAGATATAATTAACTTTATCTTAACTTCCATTGCAGTAACTACACAGGGATATATCTCAAAAAGGTCGAAAGATGCATAAAAACCCACGCACTCTTGGCCCTTGAGAGCTTCACCAGTGCTTCACTTTAGCGTATTAAACGAGAGTTTTCCGCCCGAAAAACGGACGTTTCGTTTCAATGTATATACGATATTTAGGGCCCTTGGGGCAAGGTTTCCCGATAGATAAGACTAGAGGCAATGGAGGCGAGGGTGTGGAGAAGGTGAGCTGGGTGGCGAGTTGGACGAACTTGGAGGTACTGGATACGGTTGGAGAGGAAATAAAGGGTTTCTTAGAATTGATGTTTTACATGGGAGTGTGATATTTTGGATGCTAACAATCTTTATACGGTGTACACATTTTTACTTTCCGGGGTGTTTCTGCTGATTATCCCAATGTATCGGCATACTTTCAAAAACAAAATCTAGATCAACTAACATCCTTGTACATACATAACTGTAGTGTCAAAAATGTTTGTGTTATATTTTTACGCGATTTCTATTGATTCCCACTGGCTGGGTTTCTGTCGAAAGTGCTTTTGTCATTTCTATGAACTATAATTTGGTTTAGAGAAATATAGCCTTGTCATCTGCATAGAAAACAACTGCTCATTTTTGTCCCATTTTTATATTATAGTTAAGTATTTTTTTTCGTCATGTACAAGGAAAATAAGAAATGTTGAACGGCCGTTTTCCTATTTTAGAGTAATTTGGTCATCAAATAAATTAAAAGTAAAAGGAATAAGTTGAAAGTACAAGTTTTGAACTCTTAGCCTGTAAATGGATTAAGGTGAAGTTACCACCAGGGTAGCTTAATCAATTCATACACCCGGCACAAAATCAAGGAATCCGGTTTCAAGATCCGTTTAAAGATTTCAAGATGAATATCGTCAATTGGAATTTTATATTTGCAAGTTCTACGTTATCCATAAGGTATTCACGAATTGGTTAAGACTGGGTGGCACAAATGAAGGAATTGTGCAGTCTGAATTGGTTAATAAAAATGAAATACTGGACTATAAACAATTACACAGACAAATTATTATGCTGGAAAACTATTTCTGTATATTTATAGAAAACATATCCTTCAAAGAAGATAGATATAAAACGTTTCCTTAAGTGAAAACTTCGATTTCCAAGCAATCATACTGTACCTCTGTAAAAAACAAGGTCTGGAAATAATATAATTAAAGTGCCAAGGCCTACCAAAAGAATTTTACCCAATCTCTCTTAGTATAAGTAAATTAACTTAAAAAATAAATTTAATAACATTTATCAAAATGGTTGATTTAGGAATGAAAATGAGGCACAAGAAAAAGCTCAGAATAGTTGTAAAACTTATAAAATTACGAACATTATTCAATAAAGCAAGACTTGTCTTGTCTTGTCTTAATAGAAGACTTGTCTTGTCTTGTCTTAATAGATATCGAAAAACGTACACTGGAGGAAAATGTTAGGATCATGCAGTAACCATTTCTAATAATGTCTTTATGCCAGTGAAACTCATTAACAAGTCTTTAGGATGTAGCGGGGATTAGTTTATATTTCATCTGAGTATATTTTAAGTTTGAGAATTAAGTTTTCTAAGCTCTACGCAGAAATCGAACAATTCTTGGCTAAAAGAAAAGCTATGTGAGATGGTTGACTCGTTCTTGGACAATATTCCATTTGGGAGGGGTGTAGAAACTCATTCAGAATTACGCACAGAGAGCCAATGGTATTTCCCCACGATAAAGATCACTCGATGCTGGGCGACTAATTGGAAGTAAAGCGTGGAGTATTTCAGGGGAGGTGCGTTTGAGGGGAGGTCTTAAGGGTATAAATAGTCGTGCCTACGCCAGGAGAAGCACTTTCAGCTCAATTGACAGCCATCATCAAAAGAAAATCCGAAAAAATGGCCGCTTCATTGGTGAGTATATATATTCTATACAAAAAATCAGCATGGTTTTTATAAACTCGTACTCATGACTCATGAGACACAATTGTTCAAACGATACTACCTCTAGAATGTTCTCAACCAAATAGATGTTTTCACCACTCTAAGAAAATTACTATTTACCTCAAGTAACAGGTAGGAATATATTAAGCACCTGTGTTACAAGCTAACCAATCACATTATACCTCGGAAACTTTTCGGTGTGAGGAATCTACGACATTCCTCTCCGTTTTAAAATCAAATTGTTGCCGTCTCTTAAAATGATATATTTGGATAAGGAACATAGATTCATTCATTTTACCATGTATCAAATGATTCAAAATATTGAAACATGCAGAACATATTATTGTGAAATATATTGTTGTATTTTTTAGATTCTCCTCGTAATTTGCGTGGCATCTGCCGTTGGCGGTTCCATCCCAGCCGCCAAGTATCCCGCTGGAGTCAGCCCCCACTCCTGCCCCAATTACCCGCACTGTGACAACGCTGACCACCATGGATCGGGTGCCCATTACCCTTCTGGTGTCGACCCTCGATCCTGCCCCAACTACCCATACTGCCACCATTGAATTTGAAGTAAACGATGGTTTAATCTCCAGCAAAAATCCACCATTCCACATCCTCTCCTTGCTTGTTAAGGAAAGACATTTGGACCGTGTGAAATCAGAGATGTTTGCCTAATAGTACATGACTTCTCATCGCAATGCTTTGCGATGGCGTGCGTTTTCCGCTTTCATTTAACTCAAAAGATGTCAGTTAACATTTTTGAGAAAGAATGACGCCTTTTAATGTAAATGTGTGGTTTGAATAAAATTTAAACCGACTTTTATCTGCAATAGTTTTCTATCAACTACAAAGCTCTAAATATTCCTTTCTCCTCCGCTTATAATTACAATAAAAATCAAAGAATTACGGTTTTGGAGGAAAATCTTTACAGCACTGATGGTTTTTTGGTAAAATCGCGTCAAGATTAAAAAAAACCAACGTTTCTTCTCCTTTGCCGGAGACCTCATCAGCAACATACACATGGGAGGAATTTGAGACGATAGCTCTGGAGAACGCCCCCTACAAACCGTCTATGTGGCTGCGGTATGTGGACGATACCTTCGTAATATGGAGACATGGTAGAAAAAAGCAGGAAGAGTTCCATCATTATCTAAACAGTATTGACGAGGACATCAAATTCAAAAATCAAATCAAAGAAGAGGAAAGCGGCGGGAAGTTACCCTTCTTGGATGTCCTCATTACAAGAAAAGAAGACGGAACCTTGGAACATTCGGTATATAGAAAGCCAACCAGCACCAACAGGTATCTCCTTGCCGCATCACACCACCATCCAGCACAAATCAAAGGAGTGATGACCACAATGATCCACCGATCCATCACTCTCACTGACGAAGAGTTAAACAAATGACGGAAATTCTACTGAAGAATGGATATGGAAGAAGAGAAATCAGGATGACTATCTCCCGTAAACTAAGACGACGAGAATCGAGACAAATTGACGAAGAGAAGACCGAGGAGCGGAAAAAAAGGCTTCCTGCCATATATCAGAGGAGTCACGGACAAAATATCCAGAATATCACGAAGGCATCAAATAAGCACCATCTTTAAGCCACGCACACAAATAAGGGATATTATCAGAAATGTGTAAGAAAAAGATAAAATGGAAATAGAGGGAGTATACCAATTGAACTGCAGCACATGTGACCAAGTGTACGTCGGTGAAACTGGTCGAACAATAAAGACAAGAGTCAAAGAGCACAGCGCGGTAATTCGACTGGGCTACGCCGATAAATCAGCAGTTGCAGAACATGCCGCCCTAGGGCACACCATTGACGTCACGAACCCATAAATTCTCGCCAGAGAAAAACATTTCAAGACGAGAATCTTCCGGGAGGCATTGGAAATTAAAAAGCATAACAAGAATTTCAATAGAGACCAGGGACAAAAAATAAGTGAATCATGGCTTCCAGTAATCTCTAGAAAGAAGAGCGACGTCCAGAAGACTCTCCGCCAACACGCACTCCCTCCCCCTCTTGCACCACTGTGACGATATATATTGATGCAAAATAAAGGCAATAAGGTCATTCAGCCCTGATTATGTCTCCGGCAAAGGAGAAAAAACGTTGGTTTTTTTTAATCTTGACGCGGGTTATCCCAAAAAAACTATCACTGCTTGACGAAAATGGACCGCGAACTTTTTAATAATTTGACTTTACAGCACTGTTCTTCTCCTCTCCTATATTTCAATATCACCCGTTTAAGGTTTTTTTAATGAGGGAGAAGCTCCTCATTTAAAAAACTGACGCTTCTTTTCCAAGCTTTAACTGATCGTTTATTTAGTGCTTCACTCCAATTCCATAAATCACCCAACAGTAAAGAAAACGGTAATACCAATTGTGACCCATACTTCAAAACACTTGTATAAGGGTTTGTGTGTGAAGATGTCAGCTACGACAAAGCAGCAGTGATGGCGCTAGCAACCAAGTTGGTAATTCCATTGAGGTGTATAAAGAGCGCACTATGTCATCAAACTGAAGCCTGACGACCGAAATTACAACCATATTGTGTAACCCTGTTCTATCCTTACTTTCTCTTGGATAGAACGATGGAATGGACGAATTAGCAGACGTAAAGCAAGATTATCAATCATTTGCTTGAAATAAAATGCAAGCAACTCTTGGAATATATAATCGCTGCTTAGCGCTATAGATTCTACTCGATTTTACAAAATTTTAGATCGGAAAGGCGGATGATAATATGTTGAAATAAATACAGAAAATATGTAAAGAGCTGGAATATAATAGAAGTAAGTTCATGATGTTTTTTTTAAGTTATCGATGTTAACGTAGTAAAATTGCAAAATTGGTGCGATAGGCACGAAACGCAATAGAAAAAAATGAGGGTTAACAAAGATGGCGGATTCGCTATAACTTCTAGCATTGGCCAGCATGGCAAGATCCCTCTTCATCCACCTAAATGGGTAATCCGTTAACAACTCCGTTTGAGGCAACCTATTTATTCTTCCAACCTTTATATTTAGCACCTTTAAATCTTCAGACAAAATTCCCGATGACGCGAAGTTAAGGGCAGAATTGATCAGTGAAGTGCGTCATCATGACGACCACAGAATTTTCCTTTTCTTCACTGTAGTGGTGAGTCACAGGCGATCGCTATTTTTGGTCGGCATCCATTTTCAAGTATTTCTACTTTTATACCGAGCATTTTGTGAAAATAACCCAAAAATAACACAAGTTAATTTGGCTAAAATTTGGCACGAGGATGAAATAAATCTACCGAACGAAGATTAACCACTAATCGTGTATAATTTATAATTTCCGAAGATTTATGTAAAACACCAATTATTTCATGCAACCGCTTCACACCAGAAGATGGAACATCGCGTTTGGCCTTCAGCACTTCGCCTCCTGAACCACTCTCGGCATGTCGATGTTTCTTTTGGAATGATGAATAACTTTGGGCGCACACGACATTCCAAAGGGTCGCTGAAGACGAAACATACCTCGTGACTGGCGCCAGACGAGATAGTCTAGAAAACACCACCATTAGTCTTCTGGAGCCTTATTCATTTTTCAGTCTTTCAAGTTTGAACAGATTTTTCAAAATTGAAATAGGACATCAGTGTCATACCCTGCATTGTTTATTGCAAAATATAACTAGAATGTCAATATGCTTGGAAATACTACAGTCCTAGGCATAGTCCTAACGATGATAGTTTTCTTCAGAGTAAAACTTAGTTCATTATTTGAACAGGATCACTAAAATGCCTAAGCGCATGAAAAATCAAAACCTTCAGGTTATAAATGATATTGTTGGCAAAGTGCGTGGCAATGTGCTTTCACAGGTGAACTGTAAAATTCAAAACTTTGTAAGTGACATACGTTTGCAATATTTTTCCATGAATGCCCATACACTATTCAGTGAATTAGTAGTGTGATATGGTCATTCTATCAAACTGCGGAGCAGCCACTACTACTAATAAAACTCGTCTCCATTAATGTTGATAATCCAGAGTTTAACAAAGATATATAACATTTTTACAAATGTCACAGGATAAAAGAACAGGACAACCTGGGCAAAGAAAATTTATTGTAACGATCGTCATGATCTGGTTGAAGATTATAAATAAAAATTTCAAATCGGATGACGAAAATACAACTATAGCTCCAGTCTATGCCATAGTTTAACTAATTTATCAAACAAATTTTACAAATACCTTAATTCATTAAAGATCGTTACACAGACTGCCTCATAACTTGTAAACAATGCAATGTCCTAATCCGTGCCGCTATTGGCTAGCTTTTCACGTGACTTCACTAATATCACGAGGCGATTATATTTTTATTCATCGAGTCTTTTCAAGAAAGCTCATGTAATTCTCATATTAATAAATGTTGAAATTGTGATAAAAATGATTAAACAAAAGATAAATCACCGAATTGATTAAGACAACAGTATTTTTTATGATCCATATTTCAATACACTTATAGAGGGTTTTGTCTGTGAAGACGTCGGTGACGACAAAGAAGCAGCGATAGCGCTATCAAGCACTTCGGTTATTCCATGGGGTGTATAAAGAGGGCACTACGTCATTAAACTGAAGCCTGACGACCGAAATAACAGCCATATAGTTTAACCTTGCCTTCTCCTTACTTTCACATGGAGAGTACAACTGAAGGGCCGAATTAGCGGATGTAAAACAAGAATATCAACCGTCTGTTTCAAATTTATGGCAGGTACATACATAGAAGACTGTTTTGAGTAAGTTGTAATAGAGTATGCAAGGTTATCAGCCTTCGTAGTACCCGCACCAAGTGCAGCTTTCCCTGCTAACGGTTACGGCGCTCTACCGGTCAGTTTTGGCACATTTTCGCCAGTATGCCACAAGAGAAACCAAAGCATAGTGATATCCTAGGCCCGTTTTCACTATTCTACTCAAGCTAGGATCCCTTCTGAAAGGACTACCTTGAGAGCCAGCATACCGTTGCCCGCAACCCACCGCTAAGAGGTATATGCGGTGTACTGACACACCGTGTCGCTATGGCAGGTAAACGTTTCAAATTTATGAAACATATTTGGGCTGCTTAGATCTATGGGTTCTACTAGATTTTACAAAACTTTTCATCGGGAATTCGGATGATTATTAATTGAAATTGATAAACAAAATATGTAAGAAGCTTTCATAAAATAGAAGTAAGTGCATGCTGATTTCTTGCCAGTTAAAGATGGAAACAAAGTAAAACTGCTGAACTATTGCGGTAGCCCCCAAAGGATATAGGAAAATGAGGGGTGACGAAGATGGCCAACTGGCTTCATCTTCTAGCATTGGCCACCATAGCAAGAGCCCTCTTCATCTACCTCAATGGGTAATTCGTAAACAACTCCGAACGATGCAACCTGCATATTCTTCGGACCTTGATATTTAGCACCTCTAAGAGCTCTGACAAATTTCTCGATGACACAAGGTAAGCACTGAGTAGATCAGTGAAGTGCGTCGCTATGACGACCACCGATTTCCCTTTTCTTCACCGCAGTGGAGAGTCACAGGCAATCGCTATTTATGGTCGGCATGCATTTTCAAGGATTTCTACTTTTATACTGAGCTTTTTGAGAAAATAACATATAGGATATGTTGAGAAATACCCACTTGGTATTTCAGTATCCCCGATTGGAGAGAATTTTCACTCTTAGGGTTTCTACTGAGTCGACCGCAACGGAATTTCTACTCGTTTTCTCACAGGGAAGTTAAATGAGAAAGGTTTACTACCTACACTGATTTGCTCCTCTCAAACAGCGCCTATTCATTTTTATTGTTATAGTGTTGATTCAGAGCCTGTGAAGAAGCTCGTACCAAATATATGTCAATTATTTCAACATTAACATCCCGACTTACCTCATGGATCTGTCCTCGGATTCTTGGCTAATCCTAGCTTTTAACTCAGAATTAATGGTTCTCCTACGATGTTAGCACAATGAAAATGTTAGACGACTAGTTTAATTTCAAACAAGATTAGACACGCAAAACCGTCGCTTAGGTAGGAGATAAAAATCAACGATTAGCTAGCGGAATCCATACATTGTTTCTTGAGTATTAATATGGGGAGAATGAAGAAACGATACATACCTATTCAGCTGACTCTAAACACCCGACCGAAATTCCTGAACAAATACTTTTGTGACGTAACATTATTGAAACATCACAGTGGTATTCATCTACATCTACTCCTCACCCTGTATACCACCACAAGGGTTTTTGGCAGGGGGCAATTACATAAAACAATTTTAAAATATTGATATGACACTTTAAAAATAATGATAAACTAATTTTCATTCAAAGCATTTAAAGGCAACGGGACTGACCTATACTAATATAATGTTATAAATTTCACAAGGATTCCAAAATGTTGGAAGACGCTTGGTACTACAGTTTAATACAGCAAAATCCACTTGAAGTACAAACTCGCGTTTTTAGAATGGGCGTTATAGAGTTCGAAAACTTAATGTAAAAAGAAACTATGTAATAGTTTTCACTTCAATGATCACAAATATCAGTTTTACGAGAGCAGTTCCGTCAGAACCTATCTAATCTCTCAGCGATTCCCCCTTTTCCTTCCGCGAAACCCCCCGAACTACCAATAAATTAAGTTCCAAACAATAAAATATAATAAAAATGAAAACAAGGTTTTCGTTTTTTCTCCCATGGTATATTGTACATAACGCGGTGCATGCTTTTATTAATGTCTGCATCCATATCTTCCGTTTTTCAGCAACTTCCTCGTTGACCTTTCGTTTGTCCGTGTCTAACTTCACTCGGTCTTTCCTACGTTTACTGGGTCTTTCCCGAAATCTTCTCCCAACTGGCTTTTCTTTGGAGACCCGGTTTGTCATGATGTTGTCACTACTTCTTCTAACATGACCCACTCATCTCAATCTTCTTCTGAAAACCTCTGCCACTAGGTCTGGTGCTCTAAATACATCCCTGAATCTATATACTATCATACATACGCCATCCCCAAAAGTTTGCCTTTCTTTTTTGGCTTGGATACCTATCTCAATATACTTTTTCCACAGGCTATTGATTTTTTCCCCAGGATAGGTATCCATTACCTTCGTTCAACTATATATAACAGGGCTGGTATGTTGATGATTATGTAGAATTGACGTTTACATGGGATTGAGATAATATTTGGATGTTAAAAAACTGTCTTTGGTGTATGCATTTCTATTTGCCGGGCTGTTTCCGATTTTCACTCTAAGATATTTGTATACTTTCAAAACATGATCTAGAGGAACGAACATCCTTGTTCATAACAGCTGAGACAAAAATATATGAATATATTTTTACTTTATTGCTTTTTAGTCCCAGCACCTGGGTTTCATATATAGGTTCTTCTGTAATTTTTCTGAATTATTCATTGGTTTATGGTAATATAAACTTGTCGCCTGCACAGGTAACAACTGCTCTTTATGTCCATTTTTTATACAAAAGTTCATTTTTCCTTTCGGTGCTCCGTCCTCTACAAGAAAAATAGGAAATGATGAGTGGCCGTTTTCCTATTTCACGATAATTTAGCCATCAAATTAAACTGGAATTAAAAGACTAAGTTTAAAAAACTAGGTTATTAATTCATTGATTACAAATTACAGCCAAAAACTCATGGACTGTAAGAATATTTAAGGAAAGAGGTCGCCTAGGTAACCTTATTAATTAAAACATTTGGCGTAAAAACTGGGAATCCGGTTTCTAGATCCAGGTAAAGATGTCAGATGATTTTCGTCACTTCGTATTTCATACTAGGGAAATTCTATTTTATTCATATGGAAAACATGAATAGGTTAAGTGTGGATGGCATAAATGAAGGACCTGAGCAGTTTGATTGTTTTAATTTTACGAAATACTATTTTAGAGAAAATTATACACGCAGGAAATTGTGTTGTTAAACTATTTTTGTATCCATAACAAAAACATTTCCCCCAAATAAATGGATAAAAAACAAGTCCAGTATTGAAAACTTCGTTCTAAAAGATATCACGTTGTACCTATGCAAAACACAAGGCATTAAAATAATTTATTCTAAGAGACAGTACCCACCAAACAAAAGAATTTAACCAAATACCTCATAGCATAAGGAAATTAAATAGAATAAAAGGATTTAATAAAATTAATAAAAGTTGGATTAAGGATTAAAATGAGGCACAAGAAAAAACTATGGATCGTGGTAAAACTTGTAAAATTACAAACATTGTTCAATTAAGCTGGAAAATAAATGTCGAAAACCGACACCTTGAGATGTAGCGGCGATTAGTTGAAATTTCATCTGAGTGTATTTTTAGGTTTGTGACTAAGTTTTATTGGTTGTAAGAAGAAATCGATCGATTCTTGGCCAAAAGGAAAGCTATGTGAGATGGTTGACTCAATCTTGGACGATATGCCATTTAGAGAGGGTGGACAAACTCATTCATAATTACGCAAAGACAGCTCAATGGTATTTCCCCACACCGATAAAGATCACTCGATACTGGGCGACTAATTGGAAGTAAAGCGTGGAGTACTTCAGGGGAGGTGCGTTTGAGGGGAAGTCTTAAGGGTATAAATAGTCGAGCCTGCGCCTGGAGAAGCAATCAAAACTACTTTCAGCTCAATTTAACAGCCATCATCAAAAGAAAAGCAGGAAAAATGGCCGCTTCATTGGTGAGTATATATACTCTTTTGAAAAAAATCAGCTAGGTTTAAAAAAAAACCACTTCCTCATTATTATGACTAACATATATTCAAACAATATTATCTCAAGCATATTCCCAACCAAGTAAATACTAAATTTCACTACTCTACTCAAAGAAATTAACATTAACTTAAAGTAATAGGTAGGAATACATAGTGCTCCTGTGTTACATACTATCGGATTATACCGAAGAAAATTTTCCACCTGAGGAACCTACGCTTTTCCCCTGTTTTAAAATCAATTTGGTACCATCTATTAAAAGGCATATGGCAAAGGAACATAAAGGAATTTAATTTATAATGTATGGACTGCCCAAAATATTGAAACAAGCAGAACATGTTATTGTAAAGTATTTTGTTTTATTTCTAGATTCTCCTCGTAATTTGCGTGGCATCTGCCGTTGGTGGTTCCATCCCAGCCGCCAAGTACCCAGCCGCAGTCAGCCCCCACTCCTGCCCCAATTACCCGCACTGTGACAACGTTGTCGTTGCCGCTCACACTGCCGCACTCCAAGTTGCCGTGGCTTCTTACGCCGCACCCGCCTACTCCGCATACGGACACCACGGTGCCGCCGTACACGGAGCTGGTGCCAAGTACCCCGCCGCAGTAGACCCTCATACCTGCCCCAACTACCCCTACTGCGGACCAACCCCCGTCCACGGTGTCTACGGGTATTCCGGAGCTCACGGATGGGCCGGAGTGCACCATGGGATAGTCGGACACGGATTGGCTGGTTCCTATGCTGCTCCCATTAGGAGACACGGACTCTACGCTGACCACCATGGATCGGGTGCCCATTACCCTGCTGGTGTCGACCCTCGATCCTGCCCCAACTACCCATACTGCCATCATTGAATTTGAAGTAAACGATGGTTTAATCTCAAGCAGATATCCACCATTCCACATCCTCTCCTTGCTTGTTAAGGAAAGATATTTGGGCCGTGTGAAATCAGAGATGTTTGCCTAATAGTACATGACTTCGCATCGCAATGCTTTGCGATGGCGTACGTTTTCCGCTTTTATTTGAAGCATCACATTAAGGTTTACATTTTTACGAATAGATCAAGGAATGAATGACGCCCTTCGAATGTAAATGACTGATTTGAATAAACTTAAATATAAATTTCTTCAGAAGCATTTTCTATTAACTACGAAAGCCAAAATATCCCTTTCTCCTCTATTAATAAGTACTTACAACAAAAAGAAAAGAAAGACGAATTCAGAGATCCAAAATACTTCGCGAAAATGGATAGAACGCAAAGCTATTAGGCAAGCGGTTAAAAGTCATCCATCGCCGTTACTGAAGTGGGAACTCAATCTCGGTGGTCTCATTGTGAGACGAGTCCGAACATACGGCAGTTAGTCGCCAGCCATCCCAAAACTCGAAGTGCTTGTGTAGGAAGCAATAAGAAAGGCTTCAATTTCAATAAACCTTCCTACATTGCTTGGGAGGACTCTTTGAGGGGTCTGTACACTTCGACCGAAAACGCTTTATCACTCGTCTACGAGCTTTTTTGTACGTCTCTAAATCGACAATTAAAAGTAAATCTGTTTGCGCTGGCCTCTAGAATTAGGAATAATACTTAGAATAAGTTCCGTAAACTTTCCGCTTTCTGCATAACTACTACGACCTAGGAGCGTTAATTCATCGGAAATCGGCTCTTAGTATGACGTATATTTCTTAAAACTTTTCACTTACTGTAAATACCAATCCTACAACTTATCAAAATGTTGAAAATTTGGCATTATAACGTCACTGTGATCATTCCCTTGAACATGCTTCATGCTTCCTTTTAGATAAGTGCTGACCTCATCAGCTGGTAGAAAATTTTAATGAATGGGCTCACGAGTTCTCGATAATCGAGTTCTCGATAACTAAGATTGACGAAACTTAAACACACAAATTAACACTCCTCAACGACCTCTTAAGTGGTGAAAAACATTGATTTTCACAATTCTGACAAAAAGCAGCACCCATGTGCTCATGCATTTCATTAAATTAGCCTCGTGGTTGTAATTCGGCTCTTTAATTATACTCAACCCCGCATTACCGTTACCGCTCCCACCGCTAAAAAGGGCATAATTATTGATGTAACGCAGGTTCTCCGAGAATCGCCCTTCCCACTTCCACCTTAATTCACCCTATAACCTGAACGACTACAAGGGTCATTTCGCAGAAAAATTTAACATCCATATTCCAAAGACTACTTTTTTCATTTCAGCAATTATTTACCTAATATGTGCGACGCGTTTCACAGCTGCACTGCATTGTCAGGTACAATTGGTTCCATAAAATTTATTTATTAAGTGTTGTGATAGTAACGTGACGTAGGGGAGGCTTTGGAGAAAAGCTGGCTTTTGGGAGGGAATACAGGTTAGCATAGATTAAGGGCTTCTGAGGTGGGAAAGGTTATTATTAACAAAAAAAAACTTCATCGTACTCATACCACTCTTGAGATTTTTAACGACTTCTAGATCGACTAAGACTATTCCTCACCATTCCTGTGCTCCTCTTGCGATTCGAGTTTTTATCATAAATTGACTGATATCATTTTGCAATATTTATTTGTGTTCCCATCAGTTATAAATGGATTAACAGTAAAAATATCCTTGCGTTCCTGCGTTGTACGGTCTGCTTATTGACCCAGCAAGCCAAAGGTTCGAGGATTTATTCCAGGTTCACGTGAAACTTCCCCAGGAAAATTCTTGATAAAAAATCCTGTTTTGTGGCTGCCATAGATACATTACACTTTGCAGTCCTTGAGTACTCGTCTTATTTAAATAATCGTTATATTGGAAAATTTTATGAGTACGAGAATGAAATAAATCTGCCGAAATATGTTTCATCAGTTTATAATGTACAATTCATAAATCCAGAAGATGAGTACGTGGCAAACCAGATCTTTCAAGCAACCGCCCCACGCCAGAAGATGGAACATCGCCTTTGACCTTCAGCACTTGGCCTCCTGGAGCCTTATCCAGTAAGAAATCGACACGGTCTAACCTCGGTGAATCCGTGGAAGTGCCGTCGAATTCCCCGAAAAATCTCAACTTTCGAAAGCTCCCATTTGAATTTTACGTAGCTCTGACGTCAAAATTTCGTCACTCTCGAGACTCGAAAATTCCGAGGATATACAGAATAGAACCCCAGAACCACTCTCAGCATGTCTATGTTTGTTCCGGAATGATGATTTACTTTGGGCGCACATGGCACTCCAAAGGGTCACCGAGGACGAAATAAACCTCCAGTGAAGGTTAACTAGATAATGCGGCCATTAATCATCTAGTATTTTTCAGCTCCTCAACCCTTAACCAGTGACGTGCATTTCTTGTCACATAACCAGTGACGGCGGTCTGGGAGACCACAATTTATTAAATATTGATAAAATTGATTGTAGGTACGATATCTTCATTGATTGGTTTAAATGTTATGCCTTTCAGCACTATATCTTCAACTCATATTAAATTTTCTAAATCACCGACACAAACTATTTTTTTCACGGTAAATTACTATTTGAAACGGGGTATTACAAATTTAAAGAAAAAACACATTTTATAATTAGTCTTAAATCATTAATTTTTATATCGAGTAGAAAATAATGTCTTAAATATTAAATTAGTAATATTCAGTGATAATTCACGATTGAAAATATTTCATTTACTACTTTTTGATGAAATCTTCAACTGATAAAATTTACTATTTTTTTCGAAAATTCCCTCACACCTCCATATTGACAGTCTTCACAATTTTTTGAGCGCATTCTAAGCTCACCAGGTTTTTGATTTTGAAACACAAGAAAGGAGTTTCTGGCTTTTTCATGAGGGGCACAGTCTACATGCAGTCCGTTTCTCTAGCTTTTCAACCTCTCCTGCCTATTCCAACGGTAAGTGGAGAATCTGTCCGATAGTTATTCGTATGTCTCGGAAGTCTAGGATTGGACATTCTCCTTCTCAAGTGGGACCTTACTCGCTCTGCAGCTACCGATTTTATGTAATCAAACCTTGTCATATCTTTTTTGTCTTTCGCAGACTGACAAAGCACAAACGAGTTGACAAATTAATTATCTAATTGTCTGAAAAACACTGCCATTGACCACCTCCTTGTCCTTTGGGTGGATAAGTAGCTGCAACACATTCTAACCAATGTATCTACGCCACCCTTGGTCGCGCTATAAACTGCTATCATTTCTGGTTTCCCTGACTCGACGTCGTCGCTCACCCTGTGTTGCATTGAGTAAATCAAACAAGCAGCGCTGTCTCTTCAGAACATGGGGAAATAATCTTGTTAGCCGAGAAATTGTACAGTGAAGAGCCCACTACACGCCCTTTAGGTGGCCCAAACTATCTAGGTATTTACCTTTTATTTTTTCTAATTGTGCCAACGTACGACAGTACTTTGCAACTTTTCTACCATCTCAATAAATGTGAACCAATTATCCGCTGTGATGTTCCTATGGGACCCCATGATTGGCTCAGAGAGACGAAGAACTGATTGAGTTGGCTTCGACGACTTTTGGTCTTCCACTGACAAACCTGACCCATCAGTATCTTTTCCTGCATGTAAATATGCATTATACATATAACTATTTTTAGTATAGTATAGCGTCAGCTTGCTGGGGATATACATTTTGAAGCAGTTACAACCCATGAAGGCAATTAACATTTCAACAATGCCAGCAGAGGTGCCCAATGAATAGCAGCCTTGGGAGTTCTTCATTAGACAGCGCAATAAATCGGAAATCGGAGCAACCGATCGGATACCACCATGTCTTCAGTAACATGGTGGTAGTACACAGTTTAACAAAGTTATTTTTAAAAACTTTAAAAAATACCTCAATAAAAAGTAGCACGACCCAGGCTTTAGCGAATATTTATTGAAATGATCGTCTTCAACTGGTTAACGAATACAGTAGCAACTCGATAATACAAAGCTTCGATTTTACGAAGTCAAACTGTTGGTCCCGACGAAAAGCCTATGTTAAATACATGGCGCTACTCGAAAATACGAAGTTCCGAAAATACGAAATTTTCGAAAATACGAACCTCGGATCCAATCCCCACAGAGAAACTGAGTTAGTTTTTACGAACCTTGGGGGGAAATCGCGTCAGAAATGCTCTCTAATTGCTGATGTAGACACCTAACATATCAGCGTAGCCGAATATAATTTATCAGTTGTGTATAATGCGCGAATTTTAATGCATTTCTCTCTCACAAGTGCCTGAGCCACACATTTATCAAGTTTTAGTCGTGGATAATTTAGCGGGTGACGGGGAAAATGGTAGCTTGAAGCAATTTTTCCCTTATTTTACTGTTGTTTTAACTGTTAGCCGGATATCCATGATGTAAACAATTCTCTTTTGGTTATAACTTATGTGTGGCACCGCGTACCAACTCACTGCCATGCGCTATTAGCGGCAATTTTAATTTATTGAGCGCTTGAACGGAAAATTACGCGATCAAATGATGGGAAATAGGGCTGGGATACCACTCGCAGTCACTATGAATAAACCCGCGTTTACTCCCGCCATTGTCCATATTTCACGAGACAATAGAAAAAAAAAGTTTCCAAGAATTTACGAGGGTATAGCCGTCCCCGCGATTGATATAATTTTGCATTTAAAACGGTTTATTTCTATATTTGAAACAGATTACCCAATCGGGGAAGTGGCTCAACAATATAACATTTTTATGCACTAGCTGTGCCCGGCATGCGTTGCAATGCCTTTTTCTGGGTTCAAAATCGGTCCCTAAAAGAATTTGAGACCTATATCCGTTGCAAAATTCCGTCACCAGAGTTTGAAGACTAATATCTCAAATACGGCTAAATATATTTTTAAATAAAGTACATCAAATCAAAGCGTGTTTATTTCTGCGTTTAGTGATGGTATACAATACTTTTTACCGTTTGTATTTATTTCAGTGCGTGCTTAAAAACAGAATTTTAGCGCATTTTTCCGGGTACAGGACGGATGAATCGCATTTACGGCTTCGTAATAACAAAACGGATCAAGATATCGGAATGTCCTTTGCAAATATCGTAGCAAAGATCTTTCTTAACAATTATACGAAGTTTCACATTATTAATGCATTAATATTTTAGTTTTTGATGAAATTGCAAGATTGCGTTATTTTCCGTTCCGTTGCATCCCTGACAACCGCCGTTTGGATCTCCTTCAAGCTATCGAGTTCATCACCATGAATCAAATTATAAAATCTTAAACGAATTCGTTGGTTAATCAATATTGATTGGAAAAGGAGCGCGCTGAACTGCCAGGAGCATCCCGGAACTCCCGAAAGAGAAAGGAAGAGGCGCGCGCTGTTGCCCAGTTAGAGGGTTGTCCGTAAGACACGCGAGGAATTGCCTACTGCAAGCATTTACTGGCGAGGGAAAACTGCTTCGCTCGTAGTAACATACTGTAGTAAACGATAAAAATTGCTGCACTCACCAAAGTATAACCAGAGGCATTTTTTCACCTCTTTTCCTCAACTTCGTCAACACATTTCTTGGCTTCTCGACGAAAGAAACAAATAGCGCTTAAAACCATCCTTAACTCAGTCTCCGAAAATTTGGGACGAAGAGGCAAAGCGACGGTATCTTTTCACACATCTAAAATGGCACTGATGACCATTCTTAAAAATGACCCTTTCTGCCACAATTTACCGAGTCCTAATGACTCATGCACAGTGATAGGACAACTGGTTTTCCCCTGGTTACTGGCGTAGGAACTGGTATAGGAAATAGCGACGCGTATACGAAAATCGAGTGCAAGTATTATTTAAAAATGCAAACAAAGAGATCACTGCACCAAATCTTATTCCACGCACAAATAAATTATCTACTTTTTAACACAAATTATGCCTTACTGATATGATTCTGATTGACGTGATTGAGCAACTCGTTAACGATCTACATCGTTGCTTACTTGTCGTTCCTCGCTTGTTTGAGAATCTCGCGTGCCAAAACTCATTTGTTGAAGCGACTCAAGCTTTTTCTAGTGTACAATGGTTTTAATAATTCAGAAACCTTCGCGGGCGCGTGCACAACAACTCACAAAAGTTTCATCGCAATCTGATGAATGGTATTGGAATGCATAGAAGACGAACAAACAAACATTTTTATTTATTAGATAAGACCTGAGATGAACCGCTAAGACACTTCAACCCGATGAAGCCGTCTTCCGCGAAATATCGTCCTATGAAGTCCTTTGCAAAAGTAAGCCAGAAACTGAAATCTTAAAATAAAATCCCCACGGAAGTCTTGTCTTTAATTTAATTCCAAGACTTTGTTGGGGTAACTTCATGAAATTTTACTGGAACCAACTTTCATCCATTAATTACTACGGTGAATTTGTTGAGTAACCAGGCCTTGATACATTACATTAGATATATCATCACTGCTATATCTGATTTCCACTAGATAAATAACCAATAGAATCAGATTTCATTGTGATGGCATGAGTTACTTTGAGTCCTCGGGATTTTAATACGCGGATAGGACACAACATGGGTATAAATTGGATTCTGATGCGCTCTATTTCAAAATCACCCAATGTTTAGAAGAATCTAACTACTGAAATACTCTATGAAAACTTATTGTCGGTATCAGGATTTTACCACAGAAAGGAGTCAGGTTTCAGCCTTAGCTGCGGTAGATTTTTTCCGTGACCCCTACCTCTTTCAAAGTTCTCCTGTCGTTACCGGTTACTCCTGTCGTCACACAAACAGTTCTATTTCGTTATCGTGTTTTATGCTCCACAGCAAAGTCAAACATAGAAGACATAAGTCGCAGAGGGGAAAGAAAATAACTAAATAATGGAATGGAGAACGCTGGATCTGGAATATCTCCGCGATGCTCATTTAGGATGAAGTTTATCTTTCACACTATCGTGAATAAAAAGTTCCAAAAAACGAGGATAGATTCGAATATTGCTTTTTAAATACGAAGTATTTCATTAGCTTCTATGTTTTAGCTTACCGAAGTTGGCATGTAAGGACGTGACTGAATAAAATGGCGTTCAACATTAGCATTACACCTACGACGCGAAGAGACTATGCGTAAAGGATTAAAAATAATTGCTTACTTTATTTCCTGGATTAGTGTTTTGCCGAATAGAACTACATATAAACACTAATCATCGAAGTGAAAAGAAAATTGGTCATGAGTTAATGTTTCTTACTCGAACTTCAATGAGCGGTGAAACCGTTTGGCTTGGAACGAAATAATATTTCTCCCCAATTTCGTATATCCAGTAGGCGACGAGGAAGAAACCACAAATTGTGACCTGTGAAGGATTTTTTAAATGGATTGAATCCTATGCTCTTTTTACCTATGATTGAGCGATAATGAAAGGGCGATTGGAAGCACGGTCAGGCCAGCTATCATCTTAACTGCGTAGATGTTAGAAACATCGATAAGAATTGGATTGGTGAAGCGCCGTCATTACAAGCGAAGGCATGTCCTGGGCGGCAGTTGAAGCGTTCGTTCTTTCTCTACGAACCGTGATCTGAGGTTCTATATTCTTCGGTATCATTCTCCACGACCTCCACATAAATATTCCATCGGTCCAAAGCATATCGCCATTTAGAACCGGAAACTTAGTATACTCCGAGATGATTAAGATATGAAAAATGTCCGGATCACGTCCAATTTGTCGTCATGCGATTAGTAATTGGAACGGAAAAATATTTCTTCTCCAGGTCGTACATCCAGCAGGCGACGGGAAAGAAACCACGCAAATGACCTGTGAAGGATTTTTTTTAATGGAGTGAGTCTTTCGCTCATTTTATTAGTGATTGAACGATAAAGAAAGGGTGATTGGAAGCGCGGTCGGGCCAGCTAATGTCTTCACTGCGTAGATGTTAGAAACAACGCCCATACCAGTTGCGCGTCGTAATTAGCCGCAGATTAACAAAGCTAAAATCTCATAAAAAAGCAGAACTTGCCTTATATGTCTTCAAAACAGGGCGAAAATTTTGCAAAGAAAATGATACCAAACTAAAAATCATATGCATAGGGAACTAAGTAGTGATAGTTATTTCACGAACGTTTGTGATATTTAGCTCATGATTTAAAGGCATTATTTCGAATGCTTTCTCGAATAACGACTATAAATCGTTTTAAAGCGTTTCCAAAGACTAAAGAAGTCATGGGAGAGTGGTGAAATATTTTTCACGATTCATTAAAAAGGTTCGAAAATACGAAGTGCCGATTTTTCGGTCCCGCCAACTTCGCATTATCGAGCTGCTACTGTATATCTAAAACAATGTCAATAGCTTGAAGAAAAATAAAACTCTATCTTCCTTGTATTCCATAGTTAAACATATTTATCAAACAAACTTTTACAAATAACTTTATTGGTAAAAGTTAGTTAAACAAATCTGTTATAAAGTATTTCATTGGTATTCTATGGAAGTTGAGTCCACCTCCATCTACCTATTATCATTCAGATAATTTCGCCAAAGTCCATAGGATAAACAGACTGCCTGAAAACATGTTAATAACGTGATTTCCCGAACCGGGCCTCTATCGGCTAACCATTCGCGTAAATGCACTGACGTCACAATAAATACATATACAATAAAGTAAACAGTATTATGTATGACCCATATTTCAAAACACTACACATATACGGGCTTGTCTGAGAAGACGACAGTGACGTCAAAGCGCTAGCAACCATTCCGGTTAATCCATTGCGGTGTACGGAGAGGGCAATACGTCATCAAACGCTGCTCTCTCCTTACTTTCCAATGGATTGCACGATGGAATGGACGCATTAGCGGACGTAAAGCATGAACATCAACCATCTGTTTTAAATTTAAGGCAAGTAAATCTTGAAACGTATAATGGCTGTATAGTGCTTTGGATTCTACAAAATTTTACAAAAGTTTTCATCGGGATTACGGAGATTATTAATGTAAATAAATAAACAAAATATTTAAGGAAGGAGCATATAATAGAAATGAGTGGATGCTGATTTCTAGTATGTTATCGATAGAAAACATAGCATGCATGCACCATTTTGGAAGCAACCCCTGTCACGCCCTTTGGGTGGCTTTCAGGGTATGACGTAGATATAGATCAGTGAAGTGCGTCGCTATGACGACCACCGATTTCCCTTTCTTTTCCGTAGTGGTGAGTCTCAGGCGATTGCTATTTTTGTTCGCCATGCATATTCAAGGATTCCTACCTTTATACTGAGCTTTTTGAGAAAACAACTCAGAAATAATATCTGAGATATGTTGAGAAATGCCCACTTGGTATTTCAGTATCCCCGATTGGAGAGAATTTTCATTCTTTGGGTTTCTACTGGGTCGACCGCAACGGATTTTCTACTAGTTTTCTCCCAGGGAACTTAGGATAAGAAAGGATTACTACACTGATTTGATCCTCTCAAACAGCGCATACCATTCTTTATTGTTTATTCTGAGCCCAAGAAGAAGCTCTTGCCGATAGTTTGTCATTCAATTTAACATTAACATCCCGAATTTTCTCACGGGTCTGTTCTCTTACTCTTGGCAAATTCTAGCTTTGAACTCGAAATTCAAGGGTCCCTGGGGATGAAATTTCCATGATAATGTCAGTTTAATTTCTGACAAAATAAGACAAAAAACGGCGCATACATCCAAGATGAAAATAAACGTTGTTGGAGCGGACTCCATACAATATATCATGAGTACCTATAAATAAGGGAAAGTTGGAGAAATGAAGCAAAACTTTTCAGCTGACTATGAGCACCAAACTGAAATTACTGAATGAATGGACTTTAGTGGCGGAACGATATAAAATCATCACATTGGTTTACCAATTAATAAAACTCTGTCAATTCAAAGCATAAAAAGGCAACGGGTCCATCCATGGCTGACAGAATGTTTTGGTCTTCGCTTGGTTTCCACAATGTGGTAAGACGCTCGATATCACAGTTTAATACTGCAAAATCCGCTTTTTCAAAATGGGCTTTATTGTTTCGGACAACTTAGATTAAATACATATTGTGCAATAAAGTTCACTTTATTGATCTCAAATTTCCGCATTTCGGGAGTGGATCGTTCAGCACCCATTTTATCAAATCTCTCAGTAATTCCCCTTTTTCCTCCCTCAACAACCCCCGCTCAACCAAAAAGCAAAGCTACAAACAATAAAAAATAAAATACATAAACAATAATTTATTTTCTTTACACCCAACGCGGTGCATGACTCAACAACATCTTCAGCATCATCCTAATATACCTCCAGTTTTCCCCGCGTCCAACTTTTATGGGTCTTTCCGAAGATACCGGGTCTGCCCCGAAATCGTCTCCCAACTGGTTTATCTTTTGAAATCTGCTTTATCATGCTGTTGTCAATGGTTCTTATTCCAAAGCCCGCTCATTTCAATCTTCCTCTGAAAACCTCTGCCGCTACACCTGGTGCTCCAAGTAGATCCCCTAATCTATATACTCCATCCTCCAACATTTGCCTTCTATTTTGACACGGTTATCTTTTACTTCATAAACTGTTTGCACAGGTTATAGATTTTTTTCTCTGCATTTTATCCATTGCACTCCATCGAAAATATATAACAGGGATGGTATGATGAGGATTTTATACAATTGCTGTTTTAAATGGGATTGTGATGATTAGGACGTCAACATTCTGTATGGGTCGTACACATTTTTACTTGCCGGGGTGTTTTTGTTTTTTATCGCCAGATAAATGCGTACTTTCAAATACATGAATTAGAACAACGAACATCCTCTTTTCACAACTGTAGCGAAGAATGTTTGGGTTATATTTTTACGGTATTGCTACGGTACGGTATTGCAATAGGTACTTTTATCACATCTCTGAATTTTTCTTTGGTCATTGCAATATAATATCGCCACCTGAATAGGCAACTGCTCCTTTTTGTCCAATTTTTATACAAAAGTCAATTATATTATTTCCTTTCAGTTCTCCGTCCTGTATAAGGAAAATAAGAAATGATGAGCGTCCGTCTTCCTATCTTACAAATATATACAGCCATCAAATATAGCAAAAAGTTAAAAGATTAAGTTTAAAGATACAGGGTTATTTTTCGTAGCGATCAGAAATTGCTGGTTTAAACTCTTGGGCTGAAAAAAGATTTATGAAAAAGAGAGCGCCTGATTCACTAGATTAGTTAAAGCACCCGGCGCAAAATCGGATAACCCGGTTTCAAGATTCAGTTAAAGATCTCAGATGTTCTTCGTCACTTCGAAATTCATAATTGCAAGTTCATTTTTATTCATAGGGAATTGGCGAATGCGTTAAGGTTGGGTCGCATAAATGAAGGGCTTGAACAGTCTGATTGATCGGGTAAATACTAGATTAGAAAAATTTTACAGGGAGGTAATATTATTGGATTACTATTTGTTTCATTTAAAAAAAAGTTTCCTTCAAAGGAAATTTTGGCCTGTAAAAATCACATTTCACCTCTCCAAAACAAACTATATGGAATTAATATATTTAAAGAAGAAGGGCCAAGCAAAAGAATTTAACTAAACACCCCATATAATGGGTGATTTAACTAAAAATATTTGATAAAACTAGTAAAATATGGTTAAAATAAGAATTCATATGACAAAAAAATGGAAAAAACCTGTATAATTGAAATTATTTTTCAAAAGTCTGAAAAATAAAATATCATAATGCGTACATTGGAAGAAAATTTCGGATAAGCTATGACAATTTATTTAAAAAATTTTTTTTTTGAAACCCGCTTACAAGTCCTTGGGATGTAGCTGGGAGTAGTTGATATTCCATATAATTGAGCATATGTTTAATTTTTTCATAAAGTTTTCATGTTTCGAAGAAGAAAACGATCGATTCCTGACTCAAAGGAGAAGCTATGTGATATGGATGACTCAATCATTGACGATAAGGAATTCGAGAGAGGTTAGGATTGCGAAATAGCATCCAGAATTTTGCACAGAAAGCTAAAGGGTATTTCGCCACACCGATAAAGATCACTCGATTGAGGGCGACTAATTGGAAGAAAAGCGAGGAGTACTTCAGGGGAGGTGCGTTTGAGGGGAAGTCTTAAGGGTATAAATAGTCGTGCCCGCGCCGGGAGAAGCAATCAAAAACACTTCCAGCTTAATAAACAGCTACCATCAAAAGAATAGAAGAAAAAAATGGCCGTTTCAATGGTGAGTAAATTAACTCTATTTGTAAAAATATTAGTAAGGTTTTTATAAAATCATCCTCATTATTTATGACACACTAATGTTCAATGAATATTATCTCAAGCAAAGTCCCAACCATGTAGATACTTTCACCACTCTACCCAAGAAAATAAACATTATATTCAAGAAATGGGTACGAATATAGAGTACGCCTGTGTTACATGCTAACCGATAAGCTAACCGATGATGCGTGGAAAATTTTCCGCGTAAAAAACCTGCACTCTTTCTCTCCGTTTTAAAATCAACTTGGTACTATCTTTCAAATAGATATATTTGGCTTAGGGACATAAAGTCATTTAATTTATTATGTATTGGATGCTCCAAAATTTGAAACACGCAGCTAATATTTTTACCATATATTTTGTTTAAATTTCAGATTTTCCTCGCAATTTGCGTGGCATCTGCCGTTGGCGGTTCCATCCCAGCCGCCAAGTACCCAGCGGCTGTCAGCCCCCACTCCTGTCCCAATTACCCGCACTGTGACAACGTTGTCGTTGCCGCTCACACTGCCGCACTCCAAGTTGCCGTGGCTCCTTACGCCGCACCCTCTTACTCCGCATACGGAAACCACGGTGCCGCCATCCACGGAGCTGGTGCCAAGTACCCCGCCGCAGTAGACCCTCATACCTGCCCCAACTACCCCTACTGCGGACACACCCCCGTCCACGGTGTCTACGGATATTCCGGAGCTCACGGATGGGCCGGAGTGCATCATGGGATAGTCGGAAACGGATTGGCTGGTTCCTATGCTGCTCCCATTTGGAGACACGGAATCAACGCCGCCCACCATGGTGCTGGCGCCCATTACCCTGCCGGTGTCGACCCTCACTCCTGTCCCAACTACCCGTACTGCCACCATTGAATTTGAAGTCAACGATGATTTAATCTAGACCAGAAATCCTACATTCCAAATTCTCACCTTGCTAGCAAAGAAAAGATATTTGGACCGTGTGAAATCAGAGATGTTTGCCTAATTGTACATGACTTCTAATCACGCGCGTTGCCTTGTAATGACGCACGTTTTCCGCCTTTGTTATAAAGCAACACGTGTAGGTAAACATATTAATGAGCTACTCAAAGAATGAATGATGCCATTCAAATGTAAATGACTGGTTTGAATAAACCTTAAAAAAAACATTTTTTCGGAATCACTTTATATAAAGGAGAAAATCCAAAGTATTCCTTTCTCCTCCCGTTAGTAAGAAATAAGAATGAGAATGAAAATATTTGACTTTGTTCATCTTTCCGCAGTATTTCAATACCTCCAGTGTACGCTATTTTGTTCAGCGAGGGTGAAGATTCTCAACCTCAAAAAACTGACACTATTAGCCAAGCTTTAACTAATCGTTTCTTTGGTGCTTTCCTCCGATTCCCTTTTCTCAGCCCACTTACGGTAGTTTGAGCGAAATATCATTTTACCTAGAAATCAATGAACTTGGTCTCATTTTAAAGAAAAATATCTCACCCTCCTAATGACACCAAACATTCAACCCCTTACCGCACTACTTTCGGAGATATTTGCCAAAAAATACCAGCCCGCTTACATGGGAAATGGTACGTGTATGCAATCCAGAGAGACTTTATTTATAAAATGAGGAATTTATAACACTTAGATGTAAAAAACTAACAGCGTGTAGTTTCTATTTTTTCTCACCTTTTTTTGAAAATGAATGATATTGACACCGCAGTAGATTCTTGGGTATCACAAAAAAACCTTCCCTTTTGATGGAGTTTCAAACGCACCGCGCGAAAAAAATGAGTCAAGTTGAAGACTTATTTAGATATTTTCATTTAATTACTTACCATTTCTGTCATGTTGAACTATTTTAATGCACCATTAATAATGCAATAGTCAATTCACGAGTCCTAAAGCTGGTGAAATTAAAACGTATAATTCGAATATGGTCTCTATTATGACTAGGGAACTATCTCGTTCGGACTACCTTAACGTAATATAGCTTCCACAAAGCTTCCTGGCGCAGGCCGGTGCGGCAAGGGGCCTGGTAAAATAAGTGGCGGTGAAGGGAAAGGGTGGAGGAGGAAGGAAACAAGAGAATAAGACTAGGGAACCAGCTATTTCGCGAAATGGGCTAAAACGCAGGGCTGTCAGGCAAGCAGTTAAAGGTCATCCATCAACGTTACTGCATTGGTGGTCTCGCTGTGAAACGATTCGAAACGGGTAAACAAGTAGTAGTCTGTCATTGTCAGTTCTGCGGCAGCAAAAAAAAAGACGCTACATTGATCAACCTTCCTCCACCGTTTTGCACGATTCTTAAGGGGGGCTGTACACCACAGCTGAAAACACTTTATCAGACTTCTACGCGCTTTTATTGCACGACTCTGTTTTGCTACTTGTGCAGGCCTCTAAAATAAGGAATAATTCTTAAAATGAGTACATAACTTTTCGCTTTCTACATTACTATTTCGAATAGAATGTATTTGCTGTATTTGCTGCTGAATAGCTGTATTTGACGAATCCACAGAAAGAATGTGAATTCGTCAAATACAGCTCATAGCCACGACGCGTACGATATATGTATTTTTCTTAAAATTTTCCACTTATTGTGAATAGGAATCCTTCATCTCTGTGGAGAATCATAAAAATATTGTAAATTTGGCATTAAACATCACTATGATTATCCCCCTGAACCATTGCAACGCTTATTCCACTGTCATCGGTGGCGCTGTTGTCCAGGGTGGGTAGGCGAAGATATCTCCTATGCTGCGGCAGAACCCAGAAGGACGTTTTCGGCCGAGTAATGCAGCCCCCTAAATGTTTTGCAGCTGTCCCAAAATCGTCCACTGCACAGCACCAGGAACCTTTAATAAGAGTTATTCATGCTTCCTTTTATATAAGTACTGACCGCATTAGCTGGTAGAAAACTTAAATGAATAGGCCACCGGTTCCCGATATCTTACATTGACGAAACTTAAACACACAAATGAACGCTCCTCAACGAGCATTTTATGGCGGAAAAACATTACTTTTCTCAATTCCGAAAATAAGCAGCACCCAAGTGCTCATACATTTCATTAAATCAGCCTCGTGGTTGAAACGGCCCCCCATCGGCTTTCTTTGTATATTCAATCCCGCAACCCCACTATCGTTCCCACCGCTATATAAAAATACATTTCTATTGAAGTAACGCAGGTTCTCCGAGAATCGACCTTTCTACGGCCACCGTTCTTCATTGCATAAACTTAACGTCACATCAGGCGTAGTTTCGTAGAAAAATGAAACATTCATATTACAAAGAATACTTTCCACTTTTCAGCATTTATTTAATTTGAACGACCAGTTTCATAGCTTTACTGCATCGTCAGGTAGAATTGTTTCTATAAAATATACATACTATTAATTAATTGTTGCGAAAGTAACATGACGTAGGAGAGGGTTTGGAGAAACCCTGGCTTTCGGGAGGGAATGCAGGGGAACATATATTTAAGGCCTTCTGAGGTGGGAAAGGCTATTATTCAACAAAGAAATTCATCGTACTGATACCACGCTTCAGCTTTTTATCCACTTTTAGATCAACCTAAACAATTCCTCAACATTCGTGTGCATCACATGTGGTAAGAATTTTCATTAAAAATTGATTGATATTAGTTTGCAATATTTATTGCATTCGAATCAGTTTTAAACGATTTACAGATATCATATCCTACCGTCCTAGTGTTGTATGGTCTGCTTATTGTCCCAGCAAGCCAAAGATCCAAGGTTTCGCTCCTGGCGCACGTGAAACTTTCCCTCCCAGGAGTATTCTTACTCATTAGGAATTCATGATTTTTGGCTACCATAGATGTGTACCTAATACATTATATTCCTTGAGAACTCGTCTTATTCATGCGTCCATACTAAAAATCGTGATGTTGGAAAATTTTATTTGCACAAGAATAAACTATAGGTAACGAAAGAAATATGATAGCTTTATCGCGTATAATTCATAAATACAGAATACGGGTATGTAAAACACCAGTTATTCAATAGAATTGTTCCACGCCAGAATATGGAACATCGCATTTGGCCTTAAGCACTTGGCCTCCTGAATCACACTCGGCATGGCGGCGTTTGCTTCGGAACAATGAATTACTTAGGGTGAACATGACACTCCAAAGGGTCGCCGAAAACGAAACCAACCTCTTGACTGGCTCCAGAGGAGATAATCTAGAGAACACGACAATCAATCTCATAGAGTCCGTTTTCACCTCTTCAAGTTTGAACAGTTTTCTTTCAATATTGTAATAGGAAATAGTGACATATCCTGCATCATTCATTGCAAATTACAAAGAGAATTTCAATATGCTTGGGAGTTCTAAAGTCTTGGGTATAGTACTAAAGATGATAATTATTTCCCGAGTCAAACTCATTATAAATTATTTTAAAAGGATCACATAAATGCCAAAGGGCTCGGAAATTCAATACTTCAGGGCATAGATGATAAAGCTGGCAAAGCGTACGGTAATGTGTTCTCTTAGGTGACATTAAAATTTAAAGATTTGTAATCGACAAATACTTGCAATTGTTTTCCATTAATGCACATACACTGTTTAGTGAAGAGCCTCGTGTAACACGGCATTCACAATAATCCGCGAAACAATCTTTCCTAAAAACAAATCTCATACCTTCAGTCACTTGGTGGTATTCCATTGCTTAACAAATTTATGGCAAAATTTTTCAAAATACCTTCGTTGTTAGGAGTTCGTTTTAGAAATCTGTTATAAATTTGGACATCAGTATTCCTATGGAAACTGAATCTACCTCCATATTCCTATTATTATTCAGATAATTACGCTATGTATAGGAAGTTCCATAGCAAATATAGACTGCCTCCAAACATGTAAACAATGCGATTTCCTGATCCGATCCGCTATTGGCTAGACTTTCGCGTGACTTCACTGACGTCACGCGACGATTACACTTCACATTCAACGAGTATTTCGAAGAGTGTTCATATAATAATCATAATGATTTATGATGAAGTATTTACAAGAATGGTAATCCTAAAGATAAATAACCAATTGATTAATAAAAATTATTTTTATGACATACTAGCAAAGGTACCCGTTGAAATTATAGGGGATGATAGAAAGACAGGGCATATAGGTTGTGGGTTCGAGTCACTCATGAGGTGTATTTTTTTTCTAGGTTAATCAGCTATAATTTTAGTTTTATCTTTTAATTCAGCAGATAAAAACCGCATCATATTACGCATAATATGAAGCATGCTTACAGTTTCGACATTCTCTTGCAGTAAAATATAGAAATTAAACTTCAGGCCATTTGCATTCCCGAGGCTAGTCACATTAATATAACATCGTGGCATTCTCATGTTTTACTCATATATAATTTTAGTTCTATTTTTTAACTCAGGAGATGAAATTACATCATTTTTACCGAGTTTCAAAATTCTTTTTCGGTAACATATTGAAACTAGACTACAGGCTATTTGCATTCCAGAGGCCTAAGTAACACCCGTAAGACATGTTTATTAACAATCCGTCGAATGTATTTACCTTTGAACTGCCGTCTTTCATCACTAGGTGAAGACACAAAACAAAAAGTAGTTTGTTTACGGAATTCTAGACAACAGTGTTTGGTTAACAATTCATAATGTATATTCATGAGGAATGTATTAACCATCTGTTTAAAAAATAAGGAAAATAACTCTTTAAACAATTATGGGCAACTTCATGCTATGACTCTATCAGATGTAACAATAGTTTCCTCCGAGAATGCGGATGATTATTAGTTTAAATATATAAACAAAATATGTACGGAGATGACATGTTAATGAAATACGTGCATACTGATTTATTTAAGTTATCGATGGAAAATTTTGTAAAATTACAAAATAAGGGCGCAATCCCGCAAACGCAATAGGAAAATGAGAGTTTGCGAAGATGGCGGACTTGCTTCAGCTTCTAGCATTGGATAGCATAGCAAAAGCCCTCTCCATCTGCCTCAATCGGTAATTTGCAAACAACTACGATTGAGTCTACCTATGTACTCTACGGACCTTGATATTTAGCACCTTTAACTGCTCTAATAACATTCCTGATGACGCAAAGTTAAGGACAGAATAGATCAGTGAAGTGCGTCGTCATGATGACCACCGATTTTCCCTTTCTTCACCGTAGTGGTGAGTCACATGCGATTGCTACTTTTGGTCGGCATGAATTTTCAAGGATTTCCACTTTTATATTGAGAATTTTGTGAAAATACCCCAGATATAACATCTAGGATATGCTGAGAAATGCCCACTTTGTATTTCAGTACCCCGATTGGTGCGAATATTCACTATTTGGGTTCATACTGGAACGACAGCAAAGGTTTCCTACCAGTTTTCTCTCCGGGAACGTAAATGCGAAAGGATTATTATGTGCTCTTCTCAGACAGCGCCTACCATTTTTTATCGCTAATTATGTTTTCTCTGACCTTATGAAGAAGCACGATCTGAATTTTTGTTATTAATTTCCACTTTAGCATCCCGACTTATCTCATGGATCTGTTTACGGAACCTTGGCTATTCCTAGCTTAGAACTCAAAATTCATGGGTTTCTGGCGATGTTATTTCAATGTTAATGTTACCTGACTAGAGTAATTTCAAACAAAGTATGACACAAATCCATCGCGAACATCGGAGATAAAAATTCATCGATTAGGTAGCGTACCCAATTAATATTTTTTGGTATTAATAAGGGGAAGTTGAAGATACGAGACATACATATTCAGCTGACTATGCGCATATGACCGAAATCACTGAACGAATAGACTTCTCTGACGGAACGAATGTTGAATGATCACAGTCATTTTTCAATTGATAAACAAATTTGAATTCAAAGCATTAGAAGGCAACAGGACTATTACAGTAGGAATGTTGTGGACTTAACTTAAAGTCCACCATGTGAACAGACCTTCGATACCACAGTTTTATACAGCAAAATCCGCTTTAAGGTAGTCCGAGCGAGACAGTTCCCCAGTCATAATAGAGACCATATTCGAATTATACGTTTTAATTTCGCCAGCTTTAGGACACGTGAATTGAATATTGCATTTTTAATGGAGGAATAATATTGTTCTATATAACAGAAATGGTAAGTAATTAAATGAAAATATCTAAATAAGGCTTTAACTTGACTCATTTTTTCGCGCGGCGCGTTTAAAACTCCTTCAAAACGGAAGATTTTTGTGGTACCCTAGAACCTATTGCGGTGACAATATGATTATTTTTCAAAAAATAGTAGAGAAAACATACAAACTACACGCTGTTAGTTCTTTTACGACATGTAAGTGTTAGAAATTCTTCATTTTATAAATAGTGTCTCTCTGTATTGCATACACGTACCATTTCCCATTTAAAAGGGCTGGTATTCTTTGGCAAACATCTCCGAAAGTAATGAGGTGAGGGGTTGAATTTTGGTGTCATTAGAAGGGTGAGATATTTTTCTTTAAATGAGATCAAATTTATTAATTTCTAAGTAAAATGATATTTCGCTCAAACTACCTTAAATGCACACCCGCGTCCTAAAACTGGGATTTAAAGTATCGGGCAACTTCAAGTAAATACATACTGTGCAATAAGTTTCACATCATTTTCCTCATATATCAGTTTGTCAGGAGCTGTTCCTTAATTAGTTACCTTTTCCCTCAAATCTCCCAGCAATTACCCTTTTTCCTTCCTCACCAGCCCCTAAACAACCAATAAATTACGCTACAACAATAAATAATGAATTAAAAATGAAAACAAGGTTTCCTACTCCCATGACCACTTATACCTAACGCGGTGCCTGCCTCATCAACTGCCTGCCTTCATATCTTCCGCTTTCCAACTTCCAAAATATAATTCAAGTAAGAGTTCCAAACTAAAATAAACCCCATAGTAATAGTAAAATTAACCAAAAGAAATGAATTTAAGAATATTAGTAAAAAAATGGCACACACAAAAAGCTGAAAACTAGAAGAATTGCAAATACTTTTCAAATAAGCTGGAAAGTAAATACTGTAATTCTTTCACAGGAGGAAAATGTAGCGATATTGTGTAACCATTTCTAATAATGTTTATTGTTGGGGGAATGTGCTGACAAGTCTTTGGTAAATAACGGTGATTAGTTGATATTTCATCTGGCAAAGTATATATTTAAGTAGTGAATTAAATCTTCAAGTTTCAAAGAAAAGAAACGACCGATTCTTGACTCATAAGAGAAGCTATGTGGAATGGAGAACTCAATCATTGACGATAAGGAATTCGGTAGATGGTGATATTATGGAATCTCATTTACAATTTTGCACAGAAAGCTAAAGGGTATTTCGCCACACCGATAAAGATCACTCGATTGAGGGCGACTAATTGGAAGAAAAGCGAGAGAGTATTTAAGGGGAGGTGCGTTTGAGGGGAAGTCTTAAGGATATAAATAGTCGTCCCAACACCTGCAGAAGCAATCAAAAAAACTTTCAGCTCAATAAACAACCATCATCAAAAGACAAGCAGAAAAAATGGCCCCTTCATTGGTGAGTATATATACTCCATTGAAAAAAAAATCAGCTAGGTAATCATAAACTATGGCTCATCATTCATGACACAATTTTTCAAACAATATTATCCCAAGCAATCTCTCAACGAAGTAGATACTTTAACCACTCTAACCAGGAAAATTAACATTACTTTCAAGTAATAGGTAGGAATATGTTGTGCGTCTGAGTTATACCGTAACCGATCAGATTATACCATAGAAATTTTTCCGCGTAAAGAACCTACCCGTAACGCTCTATCTGTTTCAAAATGAACTTGATAGCTCTTCTTAAATTATATATTTGGCTAAGGGACGTGAAAACATTTTAGGCATCATGTTTTGAATGTCCCAAAATGAAAAACGCCGAATATATTTTTACCAAATATTTTGTTTCATTTATAGATTGTCCTCGCCCTTTGCGTGGCATCCGCCATTGGTGGTTCCATCCCCGCCGCCAAGTACCCAGCCGGAGTCAGCCCCCACTCCTGCCCCAATTACCCGCACTGTGACAACGTTGTCGTTGCCGCTCACACTGCCGCACTCCAAGTTGCCGTGGCTCCTTACGCCGCACCCTCTTACTCCGCATACGGACACCACGGTGCCGCCGTCCACGGAGCTGGTGCCAAGTACCCCGCCGCAGTAGACCCGCATGTCTGCCCAAACTACCCTTACTGCGGACCAACCCCCGTCCACGGTGTCTACGGATATTCTGGAGCTCATGGATGGGCCGGAGTGCACCATGGGATAGTCGGACACGGATTGGTTGTTTCCTATGCTGCTCCCATTTGGAGACACGGGCTCTACGCCGCCCACCATGGTGCTGGTGCCTATTACCCTGCTGGTGTCGACCCTAGATCCTGCCCCAACTACCCATACTGTCACCATTGAATTTGAAGTCAACGATAGTTAACCCTCGAGCAGAAATCCTACATTCCACATCCTCTCCTTGCTTGTTAAGGAAAGATATTTGGACCGTGTGAAATCAGAGATGTTTGCTTAATAGTACATGACTTCTCATCACGCGCGTTGCTTTGTAATGGCGCACGTTTACCTCTTTCATTTAAAGCAAAACATGTAAGTTAATATATTAACGAATTAATCAACGAATGACTGGCGCCATCCGAATGTAAATGGTTGGTTTTAATAAACTTTAAAACGACTTTTTTTCGGAATCATTTTCTATCAACTACAAAGTCCATTGTATACTTATCTCCCCCGGTTAAAAGTAAAATATTAAGAAAATAAAGAGGTAAGTCATACATCTTCGCTCTACTGTATTTCTGTACTACTCGCCTGTATTTCAATATTTCTAGTATACACTTTTTTCTGCGAGGGCGAAGTTTCTCTAGCTCAAAAACTGACACACAAGCTTTAACAGATTGTTTCTTTGGTGTTTTACTCCTCTTACGTTTCCTCAACCAACTAAACCTCATACAGCTTCCACTAAAGTTCCTGAAGGAGACCTGCACGGCAAGGTGCCTGGTAGAAGAGTAGGGGGTGAAGGGAAAGGACGGAGAGGAAGGAACGAAAGGGTGAAGCTGGGGAACCAAACTACTCAAAGAGATGAGCTAAAACGCAAGGCTAATAGGCAAGTAGCTAAAAGTCATCAATTGCCGTTACTGGAATGTGAGCTCAATATTGGTGGTCCCATTGAGAATCGAGTCAAAACGGGAATGCAGGTCAGCCATCACAAATCTCGACGCGTTTGTGTCGGCAGTAATAAGAAAGGCTTCACAATAAATAAACTTCCTCCACCATTATGCAGGACTCTTAATGGGGCCTGCATATCATGGCCGAAAACCCTCTTTCCCCTCCCTGTGCCGGCGTATGGTACGTCCTTTTCCTCTATCCAGAGAAAAGAGTATCTAGGCATTACCTCGTGAACTTCGACACGAGATGTCATAATATGACAACTTATAACTGATACTCACATATTCGCAGCTTAGCATGGGAGATACTTCGAACATTATCACTCTAATTTGACACACCTTTCAATATCAAATGAGTCATACTTGACGTACAACCGGGTCAAAACTGTTTTCAGCATTCCTTAAAAAAACCGGTGAAAGCTTGCTCCATTGGCTTTTCGGCCAATAGCCAACTTTTAATGCCTGATTCGGTATTAAGGGTAAAACGGTATTGGAGGGAGAGTTAAGAAGAAAAAATATAGAGTTCAATATGAAAAATCAGCAGATAGCCAGAGCGTTTTTGTGGAGAAAGGAAATAGGAGTGGGTTCTGCATGTACAACCCAAGAGTTTAATATAATTTCAGAATCCTAAACAGTTTTTCTTTTCTATTTCTGAGTTAAGATTTTCATGTTCTACAAAGCAGCCTGAGGCTAGAGAAATAAATCGGTGTCTCAAAAAAGGGTATTACAAAGATTGAAAAGCTATTAGTATGAGTGTAGATATTCAAGTATCCCTTAACTACAAATACCATTTAATCGACGGACTCTGATGCTTTCCTTTCTTGGGCAATACCGATGCAACTGTTTGAGTGAGATAATGCTTAAACTCACAATAAGCTTAAGCGATAGTAACTTCCCTCAGAACCCATTTCCGATTCTCAACCACATAAAAATACACATGCTGCCTTTGTACGTCTACTTTTTGCGGTGACATTGTTACGTCTTTGCTTGATCTTCCCTTCTGGATTTACCCTAATTCCAAATGAGAATTTAATATTCCTGGGCAGAGTCCTAAAAATGATAAATTCTTTGAGAGTCAAACTTATACTACATTATTTTATAAGTAGGTATCACTAAAATGCCAAAGCGTTCGGAATTCAATCCTTCAGGTCATAAATGATAATGCTGGCAAAGCGTATGGCAATTTGAATTCAAGGGTGAAATGTAAAATATAAAGATTTGTAAGCAACAAACATTTGCAATTTTTTTCTATGAATGCAAATACACTGTGCAGTGAAGAGCCTCCTATGACACGACCTTAAGTATCCAACTGCAGAACAATCTATCTTTCCCATAAATAAGTCTCTTGTCTTCAGCAACTTGATGGTACTTAGTACTTGAAGAAAGTTATATAACCAACTTTAACAAATACCACAGGATAAATAGTAGCACGACCCGTGTTTTAAAGAAAATGTATTGAAAGATCGCCATCATCTGGTTGACGAATACAAATAAAAAATTTTAAATCAGTCGAATAAAAATAAAATTCTATTTTCAGTGTATTCCATAGTATAACAAATTTATCAAACTATTTAAAGCGGAAAATTTGCAAAAGTTGGTCTAATTAATTTGTTATAAATTTTGTTATTGATATTCCTAAGGATGCAAAATACATCAGTCTTCAAATTATCATTCAAATAAAAACGCTATGTTTATGTTTGATTTTGAGGCAATCTGTATGTTCTACGGACCTTGATATTTGGCACCTTTAAGTGTCCTGACAAAATTCCTGATGACGCAATGTTCAGAACAGAATACACCAGTGAACTGCGTCATCATGACGACCACCGATTTCCCTTTGCTTCGCCGTAGCGGTGAGTCACAGGCGATTGCTATTTTTGAAAAACTATTTCTTTGTGAAATTTGTGAAAATAACCCAGACATAACATCTGGGATATGTTGAAAAATGTCAACTTGGTATTTCAGTAACCCCGAATTGGTGAGAATTTTCACTCTTTGGGTTTCTTCAGGGTCGACCGCGATGGATTTCCACCAGTATTCGCCCAGGGAACTTAAATTCGAAATGTTTACGACACTGATGTGCTTCTCTCAAGTAGAGCCTACCTTTTTTAATTGTTCATCTGGTTTATTCTGAGCCTATGATGAAGCTCTTTCCGAACATTTTTCTATGTCTGAATATTGAAAATGTCTGAATTTCAACATTAACATCCCGACTCATCTCATGGATTTGTCCTCGGATTCTTGGCTAATCCTAGCTTTCAACAATTCATGGGTCTCTGGCGATGTCATTTCAATGATAATGTCAGCTGATTAGTTTAATTTCAAACAAAATAAGACCGTAAAACCGTCACACACATCAAAGACGAAAATCAACGATCAGATAGCGGACTCCATACAATATTTCTTGAATACTGCTATTGGTAAATTGAAGAAACGAAACACTATTCAGCTACTTACGAGTCTCACTAGGATTACTGAATGAGTTGAATTCTCTAACGGAACGATTGTTGAACCATGACAGTGGTTAATCGACTGACAAATTATTTCATTTCAAAACATCAAAAGGCAACGTTACTATCTATTAGGAACTTAATATTGTGAATTTCACATGGATTCCACTGTAAGAGCAGACGCTCGGAAATACAGCTTCATACAGGAAAATCCGCTTGAAGTGAACATCCGTGTGTTTGGAATGGGCTTTGAAGATTTGGTCAACTTCATATAAATGCATATTGGGCAATAATTTTCACCTAAGGTAGTGCGAGCGAGATAGTTCCCTAGTCATAATAGAGACCATATTCGAATTATACGTTTTAATTTCACCAGCTGTAGGACATATCATTTAAATATTGCATTATGAATGGTGCAATAATATAGTTTGAAATGACAGAAATTGTAAGTAATCAAATGACAATATCCAAATAAAACTTTAACTCGACTCATTATTTTCACGCGGTTCGTTTGAAACTTCATCAAAACGGAAGGTTTATTGTGATCCCGAAGAATTTACCGAGGTGACAATATGATTAATTTTCAAAAATAGTTGATAAAACACACAAACTACACCCTGTTGATTTTTTGACGAGATCTAAGAGTACGAAATGCCTCATTTTTAATATAAGGTCTCTCTGGAGTGCATACACGTACAATTTCCCATGTAAAAGGGCTGTATTTTGTGGCAAATATATCCGAAAGTAATGTGGTACGGGGCTGGGCTTTTGGTGTCATAAGAAGGGTAAGATGTTTTTATTTAAAATTAGACCGAATTCATTGATTTCTAAGTACAATAATATTTCGCTCAAACAACCTTAATTGACCTTATATATCAGTTCTTCGGGAGCACTTCCGTCAGCACCTTTTTTCCTCAAATCTCTCAGCACCTGTTTTCCTTACTCAACTACCTCCGCACAATCAATAAATAAAGTTACAAACAATAAAAAAATAATAATAATGTAAACAAGAATTTTTTCCCACTCCCACGGCCTTTTACTTGGTTGTGCTTGCCTCATCAACCGCCTGCCGCAACAGCTTCCGTTTTTCAACATCTTCCTTATTGACCTTCAGTTTTCCCCGAGTCTAACATCACTGAGTCTTTCGGACGTTTACTGGGTCTTCCTAGAATGGATTTTCTTGTGAGACCTGCATTCTTGCGTTCATTTTCTTGACATTTTCTTGTGAGACCTTCCTTGAAATCCCGATGGATTTTCTTGCGAGACCTGCATTATCACACTGATGTCACTACTTCTTATTACATAACCCGCTCATCTCCATCTTCTGAAAACCTCTGCCACCACGTCTGGTGCGCTAAATAGTACAACTTCTCTATGTAATTTCGCACGTAATCCATCCCCAAACATTTGCCTTGCTATTTTGACTCAGATACTTTTAATACACTGTATTCACAGGTAATTGATTTTTTCTCGGCATGTTCTCATTTACCCTCTTTCGACACTATGAAACAGAACTGAAATGATGATGATTTTGCAGAATTGATGTTCTACATAGGACTGTGACAATTAGAATGTAAACAATCTGTATTGGGTGTACACTTTAGACGCCGGAGGGATCCTGTTATCCCAGCTATTTGCATACTGTCAAAACCGTGATCTATAACAAGGAAAGTCTTTTTACAAAACTGTTGGAGTTACATTTTTACACTATAGCTTTTTAGTCCCACTGGCTGGGATCCTTTGATAAGTGTTTTGTCATTTCTCTGAATTATTCTTTGGTTTATGGCAATCTATAATCGTCGCCTGCAAAGGCAACAACTGCTCTTTTTTGTCCAATTTTTATACATTAGTTCATTGAATGTTTTCTTTCGGTGCTCCGTCTTGTACAAGGAAAATAAGAAATTATGAGCAGACGTCCTCCCATGTTACAATTCTTTAACCATCACATAAAACTAAAAGGAAAATGAATACGTTTAAAAATAGAAGTTTTTTTCTCAGAGATCAAATATTCGAGCATTAAACTCTTAGACAGTAAGTAAGACGCTAAATACTTGCAAGTTCAATTTAATTCATATAGCACTCATGACTGGGTTAAGGATGGGTGGCATAACTGAAGGACTTGAGCAGTCTGAAAGAACGGGTTAATGAAAAGGAAATACTGGACTAGACAAATTATACTAGCAGGTATTTGTATAGGCTAACTATTCTTGTATCCATTATAAAAAAAACTTGTTCTTCAAAGGAGTTAGATATAAAATGTGTCCTTTAAAGATAATTTCGATCGGAAAGAAATCATATTGTACTATTGCAATACACAAGGTATGAAAATACCCCAGAGTTAAAGTAAATTTACTAAGAGAAATAAATTTAAACAAATTAATAAAATACGGTTGATATGAAAATGATAAAATACAGAAAAAAGGACGAGTGGCGTAGTAAAGCTAGTAAAATTGAAAATATTATTCACTAAAGCTGGAAAATATATCGGAAAACGTGAACAGGAAAAAAATGTTGGTGTAATGCCGTGACCATGGTGTTTGTCGGTGGGACCTGCGGCCAGGTCCTTAGGTTTTAGCGGGGCTTAGTTGATATTTCGTCTAACAGAGTACACTTTTTAGTTTGTGAATTTAGTTGCCATGTTACTAAGAAGAAAGCAATCGATTCCTGACACGAAAGAGAAGATACGTGGGAAATTCGATCTGCAAGAAATCATTCTGTACCTTTGCAATACGCAAGGTATGGAAAAAATGTATTTCAAGTTGTAGTTCCAAACCACAATAATTTGACGAAATACCCCATAGTATTGGTAAAATTAACCGAAAGAAATGAATTTAAGAATATTAATAAAATAGGGCGCACAGAGAACGAGCTGAGTTTCGTAGAAAAACTAGAAGAATTGCAAATACTGTCAAATAAGCTGGAAAGTAAATACCGTCATTCGTTCACAGGAAGAAAATGTTGCGATAATGCTGAAACTATTTCAGGGTGGCTACTGATATCCAATTTTCAAATTCCCTGACCTCTCCCTGACTTTTACCTGATGGATTTACCAATTTCCCTGACCGATCGTCAAAAGGTCACCTATTATTGGAATATTCTATTCTGCTGAATTAAATTCTCTACAGAGGCTTTAAATTTTCTAATCATCTTCTAGTATTATTAGAACTGCAAGCATGTATTTTCTAGAAGCTAGTGTGCTCCTGCTACTTCTCGACCTGAGTTACGGAAGTGGAAATAAAAACGGGAGGTAACATTTTCCGAAAAACATAGCCTCGAATTCCTTATTATGAGCGTAATACATTGTGATCATGATTTTTGACACAACTAGGCAAATATCTCAATAAGGATATACAAAGGGACACATTGTGCGTCTAATTCACAGCTATATAACTAAGATTCACAACTAATAAGATTCACAAATGAGTACTCCACGAATTGATGGTGCTTATCCATACACGTCAGCGACGGACGTTAGTTTTAGTAGGAGAAATAAAGGATTGCTGAAATATTGGATAAAATGACGAGGATTCCTATTCCAGTTTCTCCCTGTCTGTGACAAGAATTCCCTGACTTTTCCAGAATGACAATTCCAGGTTTTCCCTGACGATCGCCACCCTGTATCTCTGACAATGTTTACTGGTTGGTGGAATCTGCGGACAAGTCTTTGGGAATTAACGGTGATTAGTTGATATTTCATCGGGCAAAGTATATACTTAAGTTTGTGAATTAAGTCTTCAAGTTTCAAAGAAAAGAAACGACCGATTCTTGACTCATAAGAGAAGCTATGTGGAATGGTGAACTCAATCATTGACGATGAGGAATTCGGGAGAGGCTACTATTGTGGAATCTCATTTAGAAATATGCACAGAATTTAAAGGGTATTTCCCCCACACCGATAAAGATCACTCGATTGAGGGCGACTAATTGGAAGAAAAGCGAGGAGTATTTAAGGGGAGGTGCGTTTGAGGGGAAGTCTTAAGGATATAAATAGTCGTCCCAACGACTGCAGAAGCAATCAAAAAAACTTTCAGCTCAATAAAACAACCACCATCAAAATAAAAGCAGAAAAAATGGCCGCTTCATTGGTGAGTATATATACTCTATTGAAAAAAAGCAGCTACGTTTTTATAAACTATGGCTCATCATTCATGAGACACAATTGTTCAAAAAATACTACCTCTAAAATGTTCGCAACAAAGTAGATATTTTCAACACTCTGAGAAAATTACCAGTTACTTCAAGTAACAGGTAGGAATATACATAAAGCTCCTGTGTTAGAAGCTAATCGATCACTTTATACCTTCGAACATTTTCAGTGTGAAGAATCTAGGACATTCCTCTCCGTTTTAAAATCAACTAGTTGCCACCTCTTAAATTGATATATTTGAATAAGGGATATAAATTCGTTTAATTCATCGTGTATCTAATGTTCCAAAATTTTGAAACATGCAGAATATATTTTTACCAAATATTTTGTTTCAAGTTTAGATTTTCCTCACCCTTTGCGTGGCATCTGCCGTTGGTGGTTCCATCCCAGCCGCCAAGTACCCAGCCGCAGTCAGCCCACATTCCTGCCCCAACTACCCGCACTGTGACAACGTTGTCGTTGCCGCTCACACTGCCGCAATCCAAGTTGCCGTGGCTCCTTACGCCGCACCCGCCTACTCCGCATACGGACACCACGGTGCCGCCGTCCACGGAGCTGGTGCCAAGTACCCCGCCGCAGTAGACCCGCATCTCTGCCCCAACTACCCCTACTGCGGACCAACCCCCGTCCACGGTGTCTACGGGTATTCCGGAGCTCACGGATGGGCCGGAGTGCACCATGGGATAGTCGGACACGGATTGGCTGGTTCCTATGCTGCTCCCATTTGGAGACACGGAATCAACGCCGCCCACCACGGTGCTGGTGCCCATTACCCTGCTGGTGTTGACCCTCACTTCTGCCCCAACTACCCATACTGTCACCATTAAATTTGAAGTTAACGATGGTTTACTCTCGAGCAGAAGTCGTACCTTCCACGACCTCTCCTAGCTTCTAAGGATTGAGATTTGGACCGCGTGAAATATGAGACGTTTGCCTAAAAGTACAGAACTTCTTATTACGTGCGTTGCTTAGCAATGGCACACGTTTTACGCTTTATTTAATACAACGCATATAGGTTAACATTTTAAAGAATGACGCGCTTCAATTGTAAATGGCTGGTTTGAATAAACTTTAAAACGACTGTGTTTCGAAATCATTTTCCATCAACTACTAAATCCCAAAAATTCCTTTCTCCTCCGATTAATAATAGAATAAAAAAAAGAAAGAAAGAAGCAGAGAGGTAAACATTTAGTTCTCTGCTCTTCTCCCGACCTGTGTTTCAATACCTCTTGTATACGCTATTTTTTCTGCGTATTCGTAGCTTCTCAAGCTCAAAAACTGACACTTCTTAACCAAGCTTAACTGTTCGTTTCTCAGTGTGCTTAACTCTGATTCCATTTACTCAACCTTTACCTTATATAACTCCTACAAAAGTTCCTGGTGCAGACCTGCCCAGAAAGGCGCCAGGTAGAAGTGGATGGTGTGAAGAGAATGGACGGAGAGAAGGAATAATAATATTAAGGCGTCTTTACTGGGGCGAGATTGAGACTGAGGCAGTCCCTTCTCCCATCTGATCCCTCGTCGGAAAAATTAATAAGCGTGAAGAAAGATGTATATACTTGTGGGGACAACGTACGGAAATAACGAGGTGATATCCTTGACGAAAAAACCCACTGCTGGAAAACACCCACACATGAAGGGTAGCGTGAAAAACCTGCGAAAATCTGCAGACAGAAAACCTACCTACAACAAGAGAATGGGGCGAGGGAAAGAAGCTATTTCGTGAAATGGGCCAGAACGCAAGTCTGTTAGCAAAGTAGTTAAAATATTTGCTTCGCCGTGACTGTAATGGGGATTCAATTTCGGTGGTCTCATAGTGAGACGAGGCAAAAGGAGATGGCAAATAGTCTAATCTTCCTTTTTGAGCACTTAAAGCCGTTTCATTTATTATTTCATTTGGCATTTTCCTGATACAGAAGAATATTTCAATGATTCGCAAAATTACATCCATAAGAGTTTCATCATATTTGGGTAAAAACGAAACAAAAATCGTGGATAACACAGTTCAATAATTGAAAAGTGGCTACTATCAATGGTATTCGTATATCTCTCGAAAATCACGAAAAAAATGTCCATACTCTTCTTTAATGCTCACTGCCGGTGAGTTACACATAAAAATTATCAATTGGCGAGTGTTATATATATTTGTACATTCCTTATCTAGTCGTTATCAATCGAATGTTTGCTAGAAGTTAGCGAATTAATCCGTTTAATAGTAGGCTACACAACTTCAGAACAAAGACACTTTTTAAACCCTTTGGGTGCGGCATGACGTGATATTACGTCATGGTTGTCTCTACGCTGGCGCTGATGACGTTATATCACGTCATGGGTACCGTGAGTGTTCCAGCTTTCACTAGGTGGCCTAGTGAAAGTTCCCTGGTGAAAACAGGAACACTCAAGTACCCTTGACGTGATATAACGTCATCAGCACCAGCGTAGAGACAACCATGACGTGATATCACGTCATGCCGCACCCAAAGGGTCAACCCTCACTCCACGACGGGAAAATCATTCACGCAAATCGTGATATTTTATCGAGGCGCGATTAGACGATATTTATCGTCACCATATGATTTACCGTTATCGACACTTATCGATATGCTAAGATTATCGTATCGCGATATTGAATTATCAATATCGCCCAGACCTAGGTGGAATCACCTCGTGCCACACATCCTAGAGGTGGCTGGCACGGTACATACATCGCTGGTTTAGAAATCAAACGACCGCCTTCATAAAATTCTGCCGTAAATGTCAATCATTTCAGTGGCAGTTCTGTTTGCGCGAATGATACATCGCAGATATAGTTATTGCCCCTTAAGTACAGCGACTTCACCCATTTATGAAGAAAAAGCCAACATCTACCACGTAAAATTTACGCTGTACGCTCAATCCGTTTCACTCACGCTAAAACTGCGTTTTGTACGATAGTCTTTGCGTCAACATTTAGAATGAACATAGGGAATTGCTTCAAGTTCATACATACGCGATCAACAAAACCTCCTGGGCGCAAAGCCACTACCTCGATCAAACCACTTCCCTGGTCATCAAAGATTCTTCTTGTAGAACGACAAGTTTATGCGTGAAATAGAAGTAAGAAACAGGTGAGTAATTATTCTCAACCACATTCACTGCCGCATAACGCATGTACATTTAAGAAAGAATGAAATCATTGCAATATTAATCACCTTCCGTCACGTCGTCGCCGCAAGGGAAGCTCTAGGTTGTACTCCATTCACGGTATCTTCTTTGCTATGGAGCAAGAGACATTCAAAACTAATCTCGACACCACCATCAGCAATATGCGTCGGGATACAGAATACGCCGCAGCCCAACGTGTTTTATTAGACTGAGAAAATTCAACGGCTACCCCTTGGAATTTTAAGAAAACAATATTATATCTGTTTCTTTTAATGTGGCTATACAGTACCTAGTATCTCATTAATCGCACTACGCCTTCTAAATCTAGACTGCTCTGTGCAGAAGTAACCAGTTATTCATCTATGAGCGAAATTGCGAAAATAGTACAATACGAAAGGTTTTTATCCTTGCAATTTTGCCATCAAAATTGATGGTTATCGCATCAACGAACATATGGGCGGTATAAAACAGAATACGTACCTTGATGATGAAATTATTCCACTTTCTCAGGCGAGATATCGTAGAACAGCATAATGAGTAATGAAGCTCAAAAGATTTCGTACTGTCTACTAATTTTTATTTCACCTCTTGCTACACGTGTTTCGACTGACTAGCAGTCATAATCAGGCAAGACTTGCCTGATGATGACTGCTAGTCAGTCGAAACACGTGTAGCAAGAGGTGAAATAAAAATTAGTAGACAGTACGAAATGACTAGCAGTCATCATCAGGCAAGTCTTGCCTGATGATGACTGCTAGTCAGTCGAAACACGTGTAGCAAGAGGTGAAATAAAAATTAGTAGACAGTACGAAATCTTTTGAGCTTCATGAAATTATTAATGCCGAAACCACAGTCAGCGAAAAAGTGTATAACGCACAAAGTGAGGAATCGTTTCATAGGAGTTAGTTTTGAAAATTAAAGATTTAAACTTCCATTGGTTAATATTCACCACGTTTTCCAATCGATCTCAGAGGATCTGAACTCGGACTGATCTGAAGCGAGCCGACTGAGATCGCCTGGTTTACCGATACGGATTGAAAATATCGATAAAGAACAATCGAATCAATCAGTTGAAGCACGATTGACCCGGTGTGTGAACGAGCACAGAGTTAGAAATTTTTAGTTGCACTCTGAGAAAACAAAATGCCCAATGGAGGTAGCATTGCGATGTGCTACGATATCATCAACGTCACATCACTCGCCATTACAGCACTTTTGTTTCGTTTAGAGTAATAATGATTATACAGGGTGATTCAATTCAAGTGTTAAGTATACATCAACACTACATCACTACAAATGCTCCATGTGACCTCCATTTGAAGCACGGCTTTGTTTCTCTTTGTTTGAATCTTTGTTTCATGTATCTATGTTAAAAAATAAAAAATTTCTGATTTTCCGTAACCATAACAAGACTTTAGAATCACCCTGTATTTTTTCTCCTAATGGCCGTTTCGGCCCCCTTCTGCGTTCGATCCCAATGGTTGAGTGTACCATATCGAGCTGATCCGGTCGGATCGATTGGTATACGTAGTGATTGAGACTAGATTTCTAGTTCGCTGTTGGAACATTGGAATACTAGCATTGGAACCTTAGCGCGGTACTAAGTTCAACTTAAGTCAGTAGCAGTCTAAATTCATGATGATTCCCCTCTCACCAAACCGTGAAACCTGAAAGGTAATACTAAAAATTTGGCTGCTCTCTTATATGTCACCGGCCAATAGATAATATTCAGCAGCCACAACGACTAAGTATAGCTTAAGTCAGGAGCAGTCTAGCAGTAAGTTCATGATGATTCCCCTTTCACCAAATTGTGAAACCTGATAGATAATAGTCAAAATTTGGCTGCTCTCCTAAATGTCACTGGCCAATAGATAATATTCAGCAGCCACAATGATTATCTGATCCGAGATAGTCAAGTAAAAGATAGATCTTATTTGTTCTATTGTATACTAGCTACCTCTGCACCAATCCTTTCGCAATATTATAATAATATTAATGTCGTCTTTAATGAGCGATAATAGAACTTCCAAGTCCTCTCTTACATATAACTCATACAAGTCAATCCATCTACCATGACCTGTGTGGTGATACATCCACCCAGGCGGGACTGGAACCCGCGACCCTGGGTTGGCAGGCAAGGACTTTACCCCGCTGCCACCGGGGGCGACTTCAATCTAGTCTCTATAAGGAGACATCGCACACACGCATTGGCCGACGAAGTCACTGGTAAATAAAATTCACACGAGCAGATTTGGAAATTTAGAAAGAGCACAAACCACGGTAAATGTAATTTGTCCGCGTTAAGTGCAGAATATTTCACGTTGATCACTTATTTTTTTAAGATACTCATTACTTCCTACGCTGTTATACCAGGGTGTTTCAGGAGGTAAGTTCCAAACTTCTGGAGGAGGTTCACAACCAGACCATGGCCTTGGTTGCATATTCTCCTCGGGTCTTTTTCTCAAAGGTAAGTCTTGATTAGTGTCACTAATTGCCGAGGTTTTCTTAGCAAATTAAAGCTCTTATCCACAAGAACATTTGTTGCCTCGTATTAGGATCAGTTAAGTTACCATATCTTTCGTATTTCAAAAGATAGAGATGTGATTTTTACTGCGATTAATTGACAATTAAATTTAATAAAACTTTTATTCTTACACATTTTTTGATATCTCTGAAATTAGGAGCATTGAATTACCTTTGAAATCTATCGTACATTATTTGTTTTTGAGGAACTAAATTTCGACGAATATTCGACAGCCATCTTGAAAATAAGATACCGTTAGTATTGATGATAGCAGAACAAGAACAATACATATCTTAAGCACCACTGTGAAAAGTTTCAAATCTCCTCACTCGATACTAGTCTATGAAATTCGGTGTTTTCATTGTGAATACAGAATACTTCTGAAAAAAATGTTTACGCTGCCATAGCTCGGCAACTAAGGAGTTGCGACCCCATGTTGTTATGATAAAAAATGCTTAAAATCACCTCCCCTACCTCCTCCAGAAGTTTTGAACTTTCCTCCTGAAACACCCTGTATAAATCTTAGTAAAAAATTGGAACTTACCTATCACCTTAGAAGTATCGTGCTCGCCGTAGGGGATGTGGCACGGGGTGATTCCATACCCGGTACACAGCATTTGTCCCTCTTCAAATCAGAACCTTGCACACTCCCCCGGTCGCCAGGTGCAGATCAAAAAGTCAGTCCGGAGAACTTAAGGATGTGCGGTCAAACCAGAAACTGAGAAAGCTACGTACACGACTGGCTACCATTCACTGCACTATTAAGCCCATTCAACAGGGGACGAAAGCTATAGCTCTTAAGTCTTAAAGATTTCCTCACAGCAATCATTCTCCAATACCGAAATCATCCGTAACCGCCGTCACCGGTCGAAAGGGACATCGAAGTCAAATGAGAGTCGAACTAGTTTCAGCGTGTCACAAATATTTCATTATCATTGCACTGAGTGTTTAAAAAATAATTTCTAAAATGTTCACTATAATGTTGGCAAATATTCGATATTAACCTCTAACCTCAAAAGTACTTTCGCTAAAGCCATTAAGGCCGTGACTGACACCGGAAGTAGCAATGGCGCGCTATTCTCGGCCGCTCGGCTGACATTTCCCCTGCCGTAAGACGCAAAGGTGGAATCAGGTGGGATGGGATACGATGGGACCATCATCCTTGCGGCAGGGCCTAGCGGCTCTCTCACGGCTTACGGCCAATGTAGAATGGGCTTTAACAATACTGGCACTGAAATCTACAAGACGGAAAAATTATGTAGAAAACATAATATATGCTGGAAAGTTCAAGCGGGGGCGAGTTATTCATATAAATTGTAAGTTATTAAACACCAGCACAAAGCCTACTCTACCTAGTAAGGGTAGAAGTGATAGAAGCATATTGGGGTCATTTATCGATCGCAACTATTATGGTGTCTTATTGTGCGTGGGAAAAATTACATTTTCATTATTAAGGTTTATTTCCTTTATTTTATGCTTGCGTTGGTTATACTTTCAGGGATCAGTATGTAGAAAAACAATATAGGTTCTTTAGAATGATAGTTGGCTCGCCATTCATCAATGCCCGTACCCTTCCGCAGTTTACAAATGCTAAATTCACCCAATCATGCAAAGGGCAAGTCTCTTCGTACAGATTCTCTGACTTTCAGGGACAAGAAGCTTTCTACCTCCTGAAGAAATGCCTAGAAAAGTGTTATCTTTCCTTCAAAAAGGAATGCCATTAAAACTGGCAAAATGGCCAAAGTAAAAATTCATTGGGTCCCTAAATAACTAATTCAGAATAAACTAAAGATTGTACCTCATAACTTAGCAGTTTTTTTCTTATTTGGTGGCAATACATTTATTTCTTCATATTGACTTTTTATTTTAAACGATTCATTTGAAATAGGAGTTATTGTTTTTACAGGAAAAATATAGTTTAAAATTATTTACTCCTAATGGAATTCTAGCCGTATGTAGCCTCTAGCTAAGAGACGACTGTGACATGATTTTTCATGTCCACCCGTTAACTGTTCTTATTCACTTACCGCTCATTTATCCCGACAAAAGGTCCTGTAATAAGTCTTATTCCATGGTGAACAGCTCTTTCACAAATTCTCTCCTAAAGATCTTCGCAATGCTTGGATTTCAAATAACCCTTCGGGGAGAAAATACGTTGAAGCCTACAAAATTCTATACTTTGTCCAGAAATAGAATTTACAGGCGGAAGATTATATATTGCTGGCAGAATATTTTAAGGTAGTTTGAGTGAAATATCATCTTGCCTTGAAATCAATGAATTTGGTCTCATATTAACGAAAAATATCTTTCTCTTCCAAAGATACTAAAATATCTGGCCCTTACCCAACTACTCTCCAAGATTTTTGACAAGTAATACCAGTCCTATTGCCTACATGAGAAATGGTAGGTGTACACACTCAAGAGAGACAATTTTTTTGAAAAATGAGGCATTACTAACATCTACCATGATCTACCACTAGATCTCGTCAAAAAATCAATAGTGTGTAGTTTGCAAGTTTCTCAACTATTTTTTAAAATGAATCATTTTGTCACCACAGCAATTTTTTCAGAATCGCATAAAAACTTCCATTGTGAAGGAGTTCTGAACGTACTGCAAGAAAAAAGTGATGAATGATTTTGAGAATACCTACTGCGTTCTATTATCCTATTAAAAAAGAGAGAGATGATAACAGATACGAGTGTGTGAAGAAGAAGAGGTTAGTGAAGAGCTTAATATAGAGCGACGTATTCCTTGGAAGTGGATCATTGGGGAAAGATTCTTCATTCTAGAACAAGAAATAATATGGCAATGGTAACACAGAATTCCCTATCCCACATAAATGTCAAGAATGTAAGATGAACTTCTTTTCTCTGCCAATAGACATGTGTGAAAGGAAATACTGCATTACTATTATCCTATATTTTTCTTCTACTGGAATGGATTACCTTTCCCTCCCTAAAGATTCATATTTCGCTTCTACAAAAAATGTCGCTCCATAGCAAGCTCAACCATAATCCATAGGGGAAGTCTGTTAGAACGTTCACAATTCCTTCAATAAATTTTGATGCCAATGACTATAGTGGCATGATAGGTTGGACTGAATGTATGCTGTCACCCCCACCAATAATTGACAACTTGACAACAGACACTCTCCTACCAGTTTTGCAAGATAAAACTCTGCCTGAGTTTGATATTTAAAATTTTCCAAGCCATTCCCTAGCAGTGAAAAGATGTGTCAAACTTGTAAGAGCCCATAGAAAAAGTGTGGGGTAAGAAAACAGACATGGCTACATCAGAGCAAATTTTGCTCTCCAGATCCAAAAATTCGAAGTTTGAGACTCAGTATGAGTTTAAGACAACATCCTTGAAAATTGACAATTACGTGCATGTTTTGCAATTTCATTTTTCTGTCATTTGGCAACTGTAAGCTATATAAAGCTATAATGATTGTAAGGCTATATAAAGTTTACAATCTTACTTGTAAATTTACAGTGATATCAACATCTGGTATTTATGAGCATTTTTTTGACTCGAGGCTTTTTATGCTAACTTTAAGATACATAATGAATGGGTCAGTTCCACATTTTTTCCTTTCTGGTTTGGCTCTAAGCTTCAATTCTCGGTTCTTAATCAAGTAATTGTGTTGCATTGCTCGATTTTTGATGGTAAGAGAAGTAATGTTGCTTGATTACTGAGCATAACTAGAATAATACATTGTTTTCTCCACCTAACTACATCCATAGGAATATATCATTTGCAGCATCATGAGACATAAACCTATGCAAAATTTGTTCATGATAGAATCAAGATTTCTAATAATCTTAAAAAGAACAACGAAAGAAAAGATATATTTTAAAATACAGCAGTTAGCATTACTTTTCGGTAAAAAATGAACTTCTGAATTCCTGAAAATAGTTCTAACTTTTAACCTTCTGTGTTTTATTGAAATAAATACCATTAAATGATTAATATTAAATTTTTTGGATCAATTTTAGTGAAGTAAACCTTAAAAAATGATTCACAGTAAATAAAACAAAAATATTCACAATAAATAATAGTCTTTAGACACTTGGCGGTATTCCATGTTTAACAAATTTTTTTAAATCACAAAACTTTGACAACATCACATAAAGAAATCAGACACGACCTGGCTTTTGATGAATGATCAAGTTTTGTAAATAAAAAACTCTAATCACAATGTTTTTTTTTCAATTGTTCCGATTCCAAAGGGGAAGCAGTTAGAAAAGATGGACATTCCAGAGAGATATGGTAGAATTCACGAAGGCTAGAGACTGGTGGTACTGAATATTCAGCGGTAGTTTTAACCCAACCAGTTGCCAGGCACTCACATTCAGTTAATTTATCCTCACTGGCTCAGAATGGGTGGTCAATAACATTTTCATCATACTTGGTGAAGATTTAGTTTATTTGCAGATGCTGCTCAAGAAAATGTATTAAATGCATGTTATAAGCATGCTCTTTTAGGTCAGAATTGGACCCTCAATCACCTATGGATATCAGAGAATGACCAATTTTTCACTTAATAACACTGCATAAAACTCATTGGCTGCACATGTCATGAAGTATTTCCAAACTCGTAAGACATTGCAAGGGAACTCAATTGCACCAGCATGACTGTGCAAGAGCAAGGTATGACTGAAATATCCCAATTACCAATCCAATCAGAGAAGAGGACCACAAAAAAGGTGCGAAAATGACCCTACATAATATGACGCCTCCCGAACCGAATTGTTACATGGACCTGAGGAAGCCAGCAGGACAGCCGGTGAAATATTATCCTTAACATGAACCAACGCGGTGGAAAACCCGAAAGAAGGAATCAACCTCTATCAAAGCCCCGCGGAAGCCTTCATCAGAACCAATTATCAATGTAATGTAACAATATTGATTGCATGTGGAATGCACATAAGCTAAAGTGGAGCATTTAGCAGGCCAAATAGGAGTAGGGTGGCTACTGATATCCAATTTTCATATTCCCTGATAGATTTACCAATTTCCCTGACCGTTCGTCAAAAGATCACCTATTATTGGGATATTTTTTTCTGCTGAATTAAATTTTCTAATCATCGTCTCGTATTTTTAGAACTACAAGCATGTATTTATTATAAGCTAGCGTGCTCCACCTACTTCTTGACCTGAGTTTCGGAAGTTAAAAAAACACGAGGCAAAATTTTCCGTACAGCATAGCCTCGGATTCTGTGATGAGCATATTACATTGTGATTTTTAACACAACTAGGCCAATATATCACAACAAGGATATACAAACGGGATACATAGTATGTCTGATTCACAACTAAATAACTAAGATTCATAACTGAACACACCATGAATTGATGGTGCTTATTCCAAGCACGTCAGCGACGGACGTTAGTTTTAGTTGGTAAAATAAAGGGTGGGAAAGACTGGCTGATAAACGTAATGGTAGAAAAATAACAAGGATTTCCTATTCCAGTTTCTCCCTGACTGTTACAAGAATTCCCTGACTTTTCCAGAAATTCAAAACTCCCTGACAATTCCAGGTTTTCCCTGACAATCGCCACACTGATGAAGTGTACATTCGTCTATCATGGCATATGATGGTGATATAGCATGATTGATTTCTTTCACCAATACCTTTAAGCTCAGTTCGTCCATCTTCTTCGTGGAATGCATTGACATATATTTACATAAATCACTTCCATTGTTTCAAAATATTCAGCCTTTCAACATCACTTGGGAGTCCATCCAATATCTCCAATGGGTAAGTCTACTGTCGATATTATCAGATCGAGAGTCCAAAATAAAGCTGGAGTTATTCCACAGTTGACTTTTTATTTTTCATCCACATGAATAACACCATTACTTTTTGTATAGTGTTATAACTATCATACGGAAAAACAGGATTGCAGCTATCTATTGATACACAGAGGTACTGCGTGACACTTACTGATTAATTGGCTATCAACCCTGAGATGTGAGGTCTTAAGAATTTTTATAAAATCATTACATCATAAGACTACAACTCATCCTCTCCTAGATATTATACAAGATTGAATTGGATATTGGGGGAGGTAACCAATAGCTAAGGTCATTTGTACCATAGGGGATAGGTAAGGGAGGAAGGGTGGATGGAAACCCGGCATAAGCATTAGCCTGCTCTTCAGGAAAGGCACCAAGGGGACCATGGCGTAACATCTCATCCAACAGATGGAGTACTGCACTTAAGCGTTCTCAACAAGATACTCAAGTAGGGACTGGGTTTCCTCTGAAAAATATCCTCCTCTGCAGGGATTTAAACTTTGGCCATCCGTGTGGTTAGCCAGTACTCTAGCCCCCACACCAACCCAATCCCCGATATTATACAGTCATCCATTATTAAGGTAAAGTATAAACTGTGTTAGAGAATCTAATTTCAAACTCGGGGTCACTTTTTCGGTATTCCCAACATGTTTCTCTTAAAATATAAATGCATAAATTTGTATGCTGCTACAAATATACTACTGCTACCATCAGACATTGAAAGAATATGCTGATTTCACACTTTTTAATCATCACAAAGACATCGATAGAGAAGCATGGAACCGAACAGTTTTTCTTCAGGTAGCGTAACTAAAGTATTTTTAATATTGAAAATAACATGCTTATCTAATAGTGCTTTTGCTATGATCACCCATTAACCCTTTCGCACCTAGCGTTGGGTATATATATGTACAGCCGACGTGAATTTTCCTACGCAAACAAATGAATGTCGGCTCAAGCCGATTGAGAAAAACCAATGCAAAAGACCTAACGTCGGGTATATCCGACATGAGGGAAGGAAAGCGACCGATACGGGAGCAATAATCCTAGGTATGCAGTAAACCCTTGCGACCCAGCTTAAGGAGAGCCCAGACCCTTTCCTCGGCAAGTGAGCTCGACCCTCTGCATCATTAGTAGCCCTCTTTGCTGCATGAATCCACGGTAAATTTATTCTATTTGCAATGGTTTTTTGAGGCAGTTTTTTTTTCACTCTACAAAATTTTTAACATTATGAAGTGAATTTTTTTTTGTTGAGTTTTAGCAAATTTCAATCAAAATTCTAGCGTTGATAGTAATGGAGTTCTTGTGTTGAACTCTCAATAGTGTGAGCTCTAAACTGAACTCTAAATTTGTTAACCCTACAGTAGTGACGTGGAATATTGGGATATGACTGGTGACATCAGTCTTCTGGACCGATTAGGACTTGGAAGTTTTTTGAAAGATGGTACCAGTTTTTTTAATGATCTCTAAATAGCAGCATTGAAACGTGAATTTAAAATGTTAATTCAAAAATTTCTAATCTAAATTAGAAGACACTTAAGTTTTTATTCAATCTAGGTATTACTGTAAAATAGGTTGACCAGGGGAACGTTTTTGTTCATTAGAGCAAAATATCTGTTGCAAGGTATTATTATTTAAAAAGAATTCATTTCCATAATTAGTCAAATATTACATACTTATCCATATTTTAAGCATATCATCTTTTACATAGCTCTACAAAATACGTAGTGTTTTTGAAGATACGAGTGGTGAAACACGGTCTGTTAGACCAAAAGAAGACAAATGCAGCGAAACGCTTACGCGAAGTGATTTTTTGGCTCGTATATCAGAGGATAGGCAAAAAATAGGGAAAATGGGGAGGATGAACTGCAAAACTTCATACTTCGTCTGCGTCGTCAGAAAGATTATGCCCTCGGTCTGTGAATCCGGGCGTCTCCACTCTTGGGTTAATATTAACACTATAATTTCGTTTAAAATTGTATAACACTCAGAATAACAGTAGAAATTCATATAAAGATATGTATTTGAAGTATACAGCGAAGAATTATTTTTTTTAAAACCACCGCTAATGCAACAATATTACAGTGGCCTCCTGCTGAGAGAGGGGCTGCTAAGGGTTGGGGGGTTAAGCCGAGTGCCCAGGGGAAGGGCACGGCATCCCACTGAGTGGGGCTCCAAAACGGTCAAAAGGCATACCTGAGCGATTCGTCGCCACGAGAGAGCTCTGTAGAGAGGAGTACAGAAAATTCTCATGCTACTCATAGCAGGGAAAGCATTTTCTTTAGAGAGACTTTGGCATGAAAGGGTTGAAGTCAAATAGTAAAGAAAGCAGACTTGTTAAACGAATGCCAAATGGTTACTAAACTGAATACATGGAACCTTAAATCATGGAGAGAAAATGGATATTGCAATAGTTCTATTAGACAGCGTATTGCTGGTACCTTGAATCTATGGCTATACTTGCACAATGGTATTTTCCATTTTTCCAAATAGCAGACTGCTGTCATCTGCCCAAAGTGAGGGGAAACTGATTGTAGCCCATTGAGGGTGAAAGAAAGCTTCTCTTCAATAAGCCAAGTTAGTGTCCAAGTACGAATGAAAAGTAATACATGTGAAGGTGAAATTAACAAAAGCAATGTCTAACGCATGAATGAAATTTCCAGCATAATTTAGAGCCATAATTCACAGAAGCAATGCAAAGAAAAATCACTTCCACATGAGGTAGAGGTAGCCAATGATATAGATCAACTAGAAATGCTAAATATGGGTAGTATATCATCTCATATTTGAGTTGATTGCAATATAATTGATCATTTAGTCCTCTTCATTGTCCAGCATTTCGCCAGGCTTTAATTTTACAAAGTATTTTTCTGCTGATTAGCATACAAATATGCAAATTACGAGTCCTATTAGACTCATTACTCAAAAAATCGACTTTTTCGACCCAACTTCCAAAGTACTAGGCAGATAAATCATGTCTCCCAACTATGTACTCTTACCCAGTGATTAACATGAAAAAATGGGAATTTACCATATGATAACCTTTTTTCCTTAACTCCCCTCGAGTTCAGCATTTGTTTATGGCATTCATTGGGGAAGATATAAAATAAATTGATGTAGACAAGATTATCAGAGAATCCAATAAGAGAGAAGAGATTAAACTTCAACAGAACATAAAGATATTAGTCAGTAAAAGAGCCACCATTTATAATTCTAAATAGCCTTTAATCTTTTTCGGTTATTATCACAATATAAATTTCAATTATTAAGATAAGGGTCAAATACAGCTTGGAATTACATTTAGACTAAATTAATTCTCAACAGTTCTCAAGTATTGAGCACAATAACATAGAACAGATTATGTTTCACTTTTTTGAGAAACCACTTCTCGGCAAACAAAATGAACTGTCAAAATGTTCACTTCTTACACAAATAATTTACTACATTAATTATAAAAATCTTGGATTTAAGAGCTAATGACACATTCATACAAAAATACAAAAAGAAACAGAACAACAAGAGGCAAATTATTATACCAATCTTAGAATCATACTTGGTAAACCATAGAACACCCACACAAACAAACCTCAGTGAGAAAATATTAATGCATCCATAGAAAAACATCTTGAATTTGGTATTAACGGTATTATCAAACACCAACCATGAGAATCATTAACTCCCTAAATTGTCTTTTCTTAGAAAATGAAGGGTGTATCCTGTTTAGAAAATGATGGAATAAGAATGATGTAGAATGATAAACTTCTCATTGGTTTCACAGATGGGTATTTTCACACACTTTCTCAAGTAAAATATAATTAAATTTCATTCAAAAATGTAGCCTGATCCATGGGAGCATAACCTTGGCTGATAACTTCTAACATAATTGTTGTACTGAAACGATCATCACAGGGAGCTGAAATATTTTGAGAGAAAAATTAAGCCTATCTACACCTATAGAAAGTTGACTCCTCACTTTAACACAACCTCAATATATGATACAGTTAGCGCACACCACGCCATTGCTAACACGTGCACAAACACCACATCAAATGGGAAGGATTTTCCATTTGATTACATCCAATTCCCACACACAAAATTTTTAAGTTTTCACTCCTAAAATTTCCACGCGAGTTCACAATGGCAGCGAAATGCCAAACGACCCTCGCAAATGAAGAAATTTGACCAATTTCGGCTGAGCTGATTTCACATTAGACTTTAACAAATGAATTCAACAATCAAATAAAAATTACTTTTTCTAAATTAATTAGAAATTTCAAATTAACCATTTAAAAAAACTCAAGACCAAATAAAATATTTGACCACAGGCTGGCAATAACACTTGGCAACATCCAGACGATAACACTAGAACAAATGCATAGGACTGAATGTACAAAAAGATAACCAAAGATAAAAAAATGAGGACTATAATCAGATCTTGAAACAAATGATGCTTTTTCAAGTCAATGTCACTTTAGAAACCAATACGACCCACAGTCAAAGAGCATTTAAAACTATCTGTCACTATCAGTAATACTTAATTAGAGTCATGAAGCAAAACTCACATGTGGCCATCATGAGCCAGGAGATTCACACAACCTATGAAACACTTCCCTTTAACACAGGGCTTTCACCATAGCTTTGGACAGTTGGAAAACCAAAATCTTACAAGTCCGAGAAACTGGCAACACGCAGTGTCTCCTTCACCCTCGAGCTTCCTTCTCTGGCAGTCCCTTACCTTGCTGCACAGATTGTGCTTGTTTCGTAGCTTTCCCTGCCTTATTCTTCTTCTTACGCTTGCTCTTCCTTAGTTGCCCTTTCCCCTCTTCCACCTCCTCCTCATTTGCTTCATCCTTGCTGACAACGGGAGTTGCTTCCACCCGCGGGGTTGATAGCATCACAGTGAGTCTTGGGCCCTGCCTCGGTGGCCGAGGCTGCGTGGGTCATCCGTGAAAGTCGAGACGCCCCACGATATCACGGACGGTAGACACGAGAGCTTGGTGCTCAGGCGACCCTTCCAGGATAATTGTGTGGAGGCGCGTCATGTAATTGTCTATGGTTGACAAGGTAGGAGTTTCATTTGTACCTGTGTGATATTAGGAGTGGGGATAAAAACTTGCGAGTACAAATGGAAATTATAAATAAACTCAAACCAATCAGACATCAAATTCATACAAACGGACTTAAGATAAGCAGTGAAAAAAACAACACACAATGAGCACAGAAAATGAAAATAAACGGCTTGAAAACAGTTCAAGAATTCACAGGCAAACATTTCATAGTGCAAAGTCACTAACTGAAAACTAAGCAGATGTTTTGACAAGGAAAATACAGAATAGCCATTGGCAAGTTTCTGAATGCTTAGCTAATTCCCAAAATGCATCAAACAAAAGATGCCTGCCCAAAGCTCACATCAAACTGCCAAATATGGAAATATTTTACAAAGTCATAGATCAATTAAAAGTTAAATATGACAATTTTAACATGGTGTCTTAATGAGTGATCTCCCAGCTTCCTCGAAAATTTAAATTTCTGTGGAATAAAAGTGGTGAACTGGTAAAAAGAAACTTGTATCTATGAGCATCATAGACTGAGGAACCTATTTAAACTATATATTTTAACTTGTGCCAGCCAGATTTTCTGGACAAGCTGAAAAACCAACCCAAGATCATACTCTGAGGCTCTATGGTGCACAGCCAAGGAATGACTCAGGAGATAGGTCATTTGAATGGACAGGGCTTGCTCAGTCACCTTCCTCCATCAGTTGACCACAGATTTCTTCATGCCTTTTCCACTTTTAGAAATGAGAAGCCATGATGACTTACATACATGTATCACAACTTAGCCCAGATGGAAAGGGCCAACTTCCAAGCTGTTCCGCTCCAGCCTGAACCACCACTCATGGATGCCAACCTTACTTCTACCATGCACATATTTTGATGACTTACATCAAAAGAGTAATGTTCCAAGCTGAGATAACTAAAAGCAAAGGTAACACACACCTGGCAGTGGGACAGTGGCAAAAGATGCAGCCAGAGTGGCACGCAAATGATCAAGGTGGGTTTGCAGAGCAGCATTGTTGCTTCTTTGCTGAAGCGTCTCAACCTCCAATCTCTCCACTGTCGATCGCATGCTCTCAATGTGCATTTGAATTGTGGCATTTTGTTCTTCGTACTCCGTGTTTGACTTCCGCAGTGTCCTCAACTCTGCTTCCCTCGCTGTAAAACAGTAAAAGAAAACTGATATAGTCATGCACCTGGATGGAGGGAATCAGCTACACAAGAAGCATTTGAAACCATGATAAATTTGTGCAGTAAATCAAACATGACTCAAACAGGATTATCCCTCTGTACAATGAGACCTATTACCGAACTTAAGGTATGTAATAAGGATCAGTCGAATCCAAAAGTCGATTCTTGATTCCACCGATTCTCAGGAATAGAATCTGTATCGAGAATCGATCACCTAAGGTCGATTCTGATTCCATCGATTCCACATAGATAAATATTCAAATCAAATATCATTTATCACATCATATTTGTCTCAGTAATTTTGGGTGTAGGCTATCAATTTGTACTTTTTATCTACCTAAATAAGCTGAGGATATATTTGCTATTTGATAATACATATACTTTTTGAGCGACTTAATTGCCTTTGTTATTTTATTTCAGCCAATACTAGAATTTAAGTAATAGACGTACGCTACTGGTATGTCAATATCCCAGCTGTTACTAGGAATCAGAATCAATGGAATCGCAATCGAGAATCGGAAATCGATTTGAAAGAATCTGAATCGAAAAAAAGTGGAATCGACTCATCCCTAGTATGTAATTATCTAACTGACCCAACCCCTTCCGACAAGGGTGGTTGTTTTGTCCTCGTTTTTGTCCAGGACATTTTTTCACTTGCATTAATAGAAAATAATGTGAGTTCTTCCAAACAGCTTATGGACAAATATTGAGGGATTTATTTTACATTAAAAAGAATGGAGTGTTTCCATATCATAGTGACTGATGGAAAATTGCTTGAACGATCTAGCTTGATGTTGCTGCCAAGTCGCCGAAGTCAATAAGTTGCAATTATGACGGCAGTCTCAATTAGATAGCATAAATATTTGTGCTATGCCAGAAGAATTTCACTCAGTTAAAAATGTTGGGCAAATTAGAAAGTCTGTTTTCAATATGTGACACATTAATTATAGGGACATAGTGATTATTTTATTATTGTAACTATTGTTAATTATCACATCATTATAGGAATTACCAGGGGGCATTTGACAACCAAGCAATGTAGACAAAGACATGTTTTCAATATGTGACACATTAATTATAAGGACATAGTGATTATTTTATTATTGTAACTATTGTTAATTATCACATCATTATAGGAATTAACAGGGGGCATTTGATAACCAAGCAATGCAGACAAAGGTATTATTCATTCAATAGATTTAAAATAATATTAAATTAACAACCATGAAGCCAAAGGCCTTTTAAATGCTCACTAGAGTTGACCAATGTCACAAATGTCACGCAATACCAGTTGGGGCAGTCACATAATGTTTGGAGGTATTAAAGAACAATTTTATCTCAAGATAATAGACGACCATGACAAACATTGATGAACACATTGATCAAAAAATTGCTTACATCAACTTGTACAAAGATACAAAATCAGCTGAAGGCAAATAATATTGCTATATATATCCTTCAAGGATGTTTCATTAAAATTGCAGATTCCACCACCACTATCAAAAGCAGACCTCACCCTACCATACCATGATTTAATAAAAAAAGAATTCGACCAGTCCAGCACGCCCATTTGAAAGAATTCTACCTCCTCCATATATTTCCTGTGATAATGGGTTAAAACATGTTGGAATGGATTTAGGTTAGGTAAAATTGGAGGTTAAGACAAGCCTTCTGCCCCTTATTGCTTCCTTTTTAATCAAAGGTCTCCCAATCTTAAGCCAGTATCACACAATACCTGATCCTGAACACGTTTGAGGATACTTGCTTGCATGATAGTAACTGATATGACTGACATATGAATAAGAGGTAATTTTGGTGGTGATATCAACAATAACTTGGAGAAAAGTCATGGCAAATGTTTGATTGCAGACTGCCATTGATAGTATTCTTGAGAACTACAGTAAATATTACAGTTTGTATAATACACAGTCACCATTTCACCACAATATACCCATTAGGACAAGGAAATACATAGAAATAGCAAATAATGTAGATCATGTAAGACCAGGAGCAACACCAGGTGATGTCCAAATCAAATAAATTCATCGCGGATGGAATGCGGCATTCAAAACCAAATGGTTCACGCATCCAAGAAAAGTGAACATTCAACAGATGAGTTAAGTTGGTATGCAATTTTATGATAAGATTTTGGTCTTCAGAGGAGCATTTACCAAGTTTCTATATGTGCAGGTTTATGCACCAACGTTGTGGTATTATGATAAACTCCTCTTCTTTCAGATAAGATGCTAATTTGGCAATGCTGCTATCACTGGCAATTTCCTATATTACAATTTGAATCACCCATTTACTAATACAAGCTAAATTTTAGACTACATAAATTCCGTGAAATTGATAGTAGCTAGATGAAAAGTTTTGTTTTATATTCACTTAAACCAACACTTTACCAGCATCTGCCTCCTAACATCCCCAGTCCCTAATATCACCCAATACCTCTAAAAAAAAATGAAGAGAGAAAATCATGGGGTGAAGCAGGTATGGATGTGAAGTCCAACCATAGTGGTCTTCATTTCTATCATTATGAATTCTTCCCTTATCTCCCTCTGCAGCATGTGAATGGCTCCACATTCACCTTCCTTACTTTATATCTATTACCTAGCCTAAGTTCTCTATCGTCTTCATTTGCCTTGAATTATATTCCCCATTTCCGCTACTTCACGACAGCATAAGTGGCCAAAAGTTGCCTTTTATCGGGCAAATTATCCATTTTTTAATTACCTAAATGATCATCAATCCCATCCTTGCACAAGCTCAATTAAGTTAAGTTAAATGGTCATGCAATACCTTCTAGCACATATTCAAGAATGCTAGGTTTCATCCTCAAGATCTAGCATCAGCCAGTACGCTAGATTTTGTACTGGATAAAGTATTGTATGATACCCACTTTAGATGAAAAATGTTCATAGTATGTATATGATTACATGAGACATTTTACAAAGTGCCTGAATAATGGAGAGAATTCCTAAAAAAAAGCTGTAACATTAGCGATTATTTATTGAATAAAGACTTCTACTTCTCCAAGTCTCCTAATCAGCATTTATCAACAGGATATTTTCTAGTCTTTGTTGCATACAAAAGAAGCTCAGGGACATACAAGGCCTCTAAAAGACACCTAAGTTAAGTTGTGTAGAATAAAATCCTGAATAATATCATAGATCCCAAAGATCATTTGTACACCTAAGAAGAAATCAAGGCTGGGTGCTCAAAAAAATACTGGAGTGAGCATGCTACTCACTTGACAGAATGAAATCAGCAAAGTCACAACATTCGACAGCATCCTTAAGCACTACATCAATGCAAGATGTGTTGTACTGTGTAGTGCTGTTCCTGTGCAACAGCAGTACTTGACAGACCCTACAGTGGCCAGTGGTACATATTTGGTCAAATAAAAATGAAATATTTGGAGGAGCAACAAGAGAACATTAATTTTTATTACAAGCTTGACAAAAGTGCCACATACATGCTTCAAATGTCTCAACAACACTTCAGCAATGAATCATTGAGATGGCAAGTGTTTTGACAGGTACAGTCAATTCAAAACAGAAATAACACTATCTATAGCACTATGCAGGGCACATTTCCAATCCTTACTAATAATGCCTCTTACTGCCTTATATGTATTTAATTAAATAATGTATGTAAAAAAAAATCTGAACGCATTTGATCTAAACTATGAAATACATCAAATAAACACCCGCCAGAAACACAACATACATATTGAACCGAGGTTTACTAAACTCGCAAGTGAAGGGCCATATCACAAAGGGGCCAAACTTTTTAACCTTCTACCACCAGATATTTAAAAAATCCAAAATATCAACTCATTCAAGCACAAACTAAAAGCACTTATATTGCAAAATTCAATTTATCCGCTAGATGAGTACTACGACTTGTGTAAAAAATGTCAACAAAAAGAACTCTACACCTTTCAAGCCATAACATGTATATATTAAATCACTGTGATCTATCATGTACCTATGTCTAATATATTCTTATTTTATGTGCAGTTATATCTATATTGACGATTACTACGTAATATTTGTAGCCTGGTAAGCCTTGGAAGCTAAAATATGTACCACTGTCAGCTGTCCTTTATGTTTTTAATTCATGTGTTGTAGGTCCTCTATAAATTGACGATTTCTATGTTACATTTGTAACCAAACAGAAATAAAATTATTATTATTATTATAGAACAGATTATTGCCATACTCATGAATGGTGCATGGCGAGATATTCTAGAGCCAATCATTTGACAGTCAAGTATATAGAAATTTTTCAACTTTACCAGACCTAAGGACGCTGCTAGAGTAAAGTTACATAAGCCTGAAACTTAGATAACTAAATTTTCATTGCATGCCAACCCAGGTCTAGGACTCTCTCTACTCTAGTGGCCATTATTAAATAAATGTACACTTTCCTCCAAGTATTATTTCACGTGCAGATCTATATCTTTCAGATCTTCATTCAAAATGTTGGGTACATAATATGTGGTCAAATGCCCTTTAGATATGAGTAAGGTCATCCTTTAAAGTTGCCTTCTGATGCCCATCCAATTACTTCCTCAATGAATTCCAGTCTCTTTCAACTACCATGCTAACTCCAAATTCAAAATAAAATTTCAATGCACACATCATTTCATGTAGCTACAATAACCCCGAATTCCTTACACAAGATACAAAGTTGATAACCTTCCTGGAAAATTACTCTCATTTTACTGCATAAGTAACATCTGTACTAGCATATTAACATCTAAAATCATGGTTGGTTGATGAATGGTTTATTGGATAAAAGAGACAACAAAGGCTTAACATTGGACACATATTCAGAGAGTAGATCTTAAGGCAAATAAGATAAATGTAATTTATAGCTTTAGTTCAAATATACGAGGGTGGGTCAATAAGTCCGTGACTTTTTTAATTTCCCGCATAGTCGCTATAATTACAACAATACCCTCGTTAGTTACCATCTATTAGTAAACAACTGTAAAATTCTGAGCTAGTTCCATCTTTTAGTTTGTGTTTAATACCCATTGATAGCTGACTACCTCGTGATTTGAGAGGAAAATGGAAAAAAGAGAATTTCGTGTGCTTATTAAACATTATTTTTTGCGGAAAAAAAACATCACTCAAACCAAGGATAATCTTGATAAATACTATGGGGACTCTGCACCATCAGTTTCAATGATTAAGAAGTGGTTTACAGAATTTCGTTGTGGCCATACAAGCACGGAAGATGCCGAACATTCTGGACACCCAGTTGAGGTCTCTACACCCAAAACAATTGAAAAAATTCACGATATGGTGTTGGCCGATCGGAGAATGAAAGTGAAAGAGATTGTGGAAGCCATAGGCATCTCACATGGCTCAGTGGTTTCAATTTTGGAAGATCACCTGGATATGAGAAAACTTTCCGCAAGATGGGTGCCGCGTTTGCTCACAATCGACCACAAACGCAATCGTGTGACAACTTCGCAGGAGTGTTTGACCTTGTTTAACTGCAATATGGACGAGTTTTTGCGCCGTTTTGTAACTGTGGATGAAACGTGGATCCACCATAACACACCAGAAACCAAACAGCAGTCAAAACAGTGGGTTTTTCGGGGTGAGTCAGCGCCAAAGAAGGCCAAGGTGGGTTTGTCAGCCAATAAAGTCATGGCGACCGTTTTTTGGGATGCACGCGGTATAATCCACATTGACTACCTTCAACAGGGTTAAACAATCAATGGCGAATATTATGTCAACTTATTGGGTCGATTTAATGAGGATTTGAAAAAAAAACGACCGCAATTGGCCAAGAAAAAAGTTCTTTTCCACCAAGACAATGCAAGGGTGCACACCTGTGCAGTGTCCATGGCAAAAATCCATGAATTGGGCTACGAATTGTTGCCTCATCCACCCTATTCTCCGGTTTTTGCCCCGAAGTGACTATTTCTTGCTTCCAAACCTGAAGAAATGGCTCGGCGGAAAGAGATTTGACTCCAACGCTGAAATCATCTCACAAACAAATACGTATTTTCATGACATCGACAAATCTTATTTTTTGGAAGGTATAAAAAAATTGGAAAAACGTTGGACCAAGTGTATAGAGCTCAAAGGAGACTACGTTGAAAAATAAAATAATTTTTAATCCAAAAACCTATGTTTGATTGAAAAAGTCACGGACTTATTGACCCACCCTCGTACCTTTAACACTAGAACTGCCACTGGGTCTGGCCAGACCCAGTGAGCGTATCATTTTACCACCATTTCCACACTGCTGGAGGTAAGATGATGGTTTCTCCTGACTTTTCATGATTGGTGACTAGGAATGTATGAAGAGAAACTTTCGTCGGGGGGGTCTACCCTCATCGAAAAAAAACTGGATTTACCTTACAACACCCATGGGTGTGGATAGACCCAGCTTAGGAAATTCTGCTTTGACAGCGGATTTAGATTGGAATGTTTCATATGACTACATGACTAGTTACAATGCTGTACCTTGAGAATTTTCACAAGAGAACAAATATTAGTCATTGGCCGGGGTGTAAGGCATACCGCTTTAACTGTTGAAGTGACACCTTTGCAATAAGTTCTGAGAGCTTTAGGGTTAAACTATATCTTAAATGAGGTGTTGAGCTGTCTCAACTGTTCCGATGAAGTCATTGCCTTAATGTCTAAACTTGTTCAGTGCTACTAATTAGAGTGGCGATACAGGGCCCTGTGCAGTTTTTCTCTTTCATCCTGGTGAAGATGGCTAATCGGAGTGACGTGGGAGGTAGCTCCGATTCAGAATCAAGCTGGTTAGAAGAAGATGAGATACCCTTGCACAGCAAAATAAATGCTTTTGGTTTTAAGACTCTTGCAGCTTTTCTTGTCTATGAAGGATGCTTTCATATGTTCGACCAAATATGGGTCTTGGCCAAGATGAAAGAATTATCATCAGCTTAATACATGAGGCCATAGGAATAGTCAAAAGGCCAATAAACTTCAATAGGGAGGATGGATATAACCTGGGAGTCTATTCTGTATATCCTCAGGATTTTTGTGTCTCGACAGTGATGAAATTTTGACGTCAGAGGCACGTAAAATTCAAAGGGGAGCATTCAAAAGTTGAGATTTTTTGGGGACTTCGACGTCACATCCACGGATTTACCGAGGTTCGACCGCGTCGATTCCTTACTGAATAAGGCTCCTGAGCTGGGTTTGGAAGGGGCTCCTGCAAAAGCCCAACAGTAAAATTCTCCCGCACACGATTCAAATCAGCCCAACTATGGAGCAATGGACATCAATGCTATATAAGACCAAGCTGAAGCTCGTTACCACTTCTCTTGGAGATGCTTCCAGTAAGAGGAGCGAAACGGTGAGTTTTTAAAAGGTGAACAAAACGCAGCATAGCCTGAAAGCATCCTTCATAGATAAAATAAATGCTTACTGGCAAAAATCTTACCACACATTATTTTGGTTTGAAAATTATTAATTACGGCCATAAGTTAGACATTTCTAGTTTGGATCAATGCTCAGGATGCCTCAGCAGTAATTGGCCATTGCAGTTTCCGCAGAATTTCTAAGGGTGGCTCAGAATATGCAGTCACAGATACTCTATGACTAGCTTCACACTAGGCAGGATTACCAGCTTTTAGGCAGAATCCTAGCTATAGGTCCCCAAGGGCATCAAGTGGGAAGTGGGAATTAGCCCAGTTAGTGTTGCTGCAATGAGTTGACAACGAGGACAAGAAGATGCATTCAGGCAATATTTTGTTTGGACTTTTTCAAGCACCAAGAAAGCTGTCCTAAGTATAACTTGCAGTAAAAAGTTTCACAAATGAGATGACGTAATTATATTTGTACCTCAACATAACATAAGATGAATAAACTAAGTTACGGCATTTCAAAGAAATCAAATACAAAAAAAGAAAAAATTCTATTTTATTCCAAAAATGAGTCAAATGACCCCATCCTTCCTCCTAAAATTTAAAAACTTGTAGCAGCACAAGATGCAAGGCACCATCCTAATTACTTTTAGACATGACATGGACTAGTATGATATTGGAAAAGCATGAAACCATCAGAAACTCGGTTCCACCACTGAAATCCTGGAAAACAGGAGGTGGGTCTGGGCAGACCCAAAGGGGGTTCGAGGGATAACCATATTTTCAACAATTCTAGTGTTTGAGTCTTCAGTCAATATCATCAAGAGCTTGGAGTGAATACATGACATTCAATTTAATTTTAAAATTAGTTACACAAGGGTGATGCTAGAAGGCTAGATAATTTTCATGCAATGCAAAATAAGAAATTTATGATACTGCAAGTCTTCTACGAAGATGACCCTCAGGTAGAAACTTGTTTCTTATGTCATTCAAACCCTTCCTCTTGAATATTTTACCAAGCTTCAAGTACAGCATATTGCCGCGATTGGTCCAAACACAAAGATTTTAAAATCATTTCAACAAAATTTCAAGTTCCTAAGAATTGCAATAGGTTAATTTAACAACCGCCATCATCAAGACAAGTAGTAATATAAAGACATAGTATTACACCACTAGTAATGAAATAAATGGATTACTTGTAGACAACTGCAACATCTGTGTTTAACCTCCATTACGCTGGGTGATTCGAGCTACCAATATTAACTGCCATCTATTTGGACCAGGTGGCTATATTGGCTCAATGTCCTCTTCCAATCGTAATGCTTTAAACATTACGCCATCATAGTAAATAAGACTCACTAGTGAAGTCAAGATGTGAGGCATGATTGAACCAGAATTGTAACCACTGAAAAACTTTTCTTAACAGTAAAAGAATTTTTTATGGACATTTATGACAAAACTTAAACAGCAAGATAAAAGCAAAGAATGACTTTGTATTTTCCCGGCAGCAGCCAAAAATTTAACCCAGTGTGAATCCCGAGAGAATTTCACACAAAAACAAAGAAGTTGTTGTGCACGTAAACACTTGAAACCTAATGAGGTTAAATTAAACTCTATAGTACAGATAATTAATATCTCCAACATGCAGCAGAGTTTCTACACACTGGAGATTATGATATTCAGGGACTTTTCTGGGTTTTCTCAGCCAAAATATTCACAATTCCAGGATGCAGTATCCATCCTAAGTATCCACTTAAAGAAGACACAAGAGTAGCAGCTAATGCATGTACTTCAGGGGAATAAAGTTTCCCAACAAATGGAATTGTCACCACTCATGGGGTAAATGTGCTTCCTATCTGATGGCATGGCTACTCTTACATCTCATACACGATGAGGGAAACTGAAAAACAGAAATGTGGTGGACTCATTGCACTAGTTGGAACTGGATTACTGGCCTCTTGCCTGCCTCAATGTTGTTCACGAGGGTCACAAGCACATTAGATAACATTTTATGCATTTGAAATTCTCCACTTCCCTCTCCCATTTGTGCCATACTTTGACACATAACTAATGGCAGAACACTAAATATAAGCTCTACCATCCCATTCAGGCAACCTACAAACAAACCCTTGAGTCCACACACAAACAGACAGTGCCTAAAATTATGTATCATTCCAAACAAACAAATGTCGACCTCACAGAACAAATACAGGCAACTTTCCAAATTCACATGACTTTCTCTGGATTAGCAGAGACCCTGAGTCAGCCATTCGAGTCTTCAAGGAGGTTAGGGGTAAAAGACAACTGGAGCTATTTAAAACGACAGCCTGAAGACACACATATTAAAGTGACAATTTCTGAGACATGATGTGGTAGATCAAACAACACTCCCTTGTATTACGCCTATGAAAACACATGCAAATCATATTTCTCACCTTTGTTGTGATCCAAAAACTCTTCGGTAAATATAGGTATGTCAAACGTGGAGAGGTCAGCCTCTGCCCTATCTTCGCTGGATTCACCGGTGTTGGGGCCAGCATTCCCACCAGCACCTCCTTGAGGCGTGGCAGGTGTCCCTGTAAGGAGCAGGAGATATTTGCCGTCATTATTAAATAATAAAGAAACACTATGATTTCAGAAAGCAGTGATAACAATAGTCTTCCTTATTCTCACGCAGTACTGTTATTATCCCTAAGTATTACACCAGTTGATCACCGTAAACTTTGTACGTACCACCAGCACCAGATGCTGCAACTGGATTTGATCCCTCGGCATTCCCTTTGGCAGCAGGCTTTTCCGCAGGAGCCGATGCGGCGGCCGCTGCTGCAGCCTTCTTCTCCTGCTGTTTCTGCGTGAATATTCTATAGGCTTCGGTTTGCTTGTAAGCATTGAGCTCCTCAAGATAACGCTCTCTGTCCACTTCCGCGGCATCCAAATATTCTTGCTTCTCGGCTGCATCTAACTTGCTCCATTCCAGAGCAAGTAAGCGAGTTATTTCCGGGAAGGGTAAGTTTGGATTTTCAGCCCGCGCCTTCTCCCTTCTATCATTCAGGAAGCGAACGTAACCTGTGGGAATGGCCAAACATTTATGAATCCAAGGTGCTCTCGGGTATAAACACTACCAACGACCCATGGTCTCGTAACGAGATGAGGTTGCGGTAGGAGTTCTTCCGAGAAAGGTAATAGAATAATTAGTCAGCAGCCATGAACAAAAATTGATATAATGTAAACAATTTTGAGCTGACGCATCAGGGAATGTGCGATGCGGAGAACGAATGAGGGAGGTCAAAATTAAAATCAGTCTCTCCAGAATCATACTTACCGGTTAATGGTTGCCGGGGCGCAGTAGCGTCGCGTTGTGTTTTCTTGCGCTTCTTTCCTTTCGGCCATATCACTCGGACTTTCCCATCAGCTTCAACCGGTTTATCATCACCAGTGGGGAGCTTTTGTACAACCGGGACGTTAAGAGGCCTTGGCGCTAAAACCAAAATAATAAGAATATAATAAAACATTCCACCACCTGAATCTGGTTTTTGGAACTGACTAAGCAAATGACGCACCAAAACTTTCCTGCTGCTTTTCTGGACTAGGTACGGCAACGACAACTCTGTTACTGCTTGCCAAAGCAGCGTTGGTTGAGTTAGAATCATTCATGGTTTCTTCTCTTTGAGTACCGAGGCCAGATACTAATTGGTCCATGGCCTAATAACACCTGTATCCATATTTATAAAGAGAAACAGTGATCATAGGGCTCACAACATTAATATTCATGAACACAGAAAATAAAACAACAATAAAGCACAATGAAGATGCAGAGCCTCACCCGGCATCACTGAATAACGCTGAAGCAACAGAAAATTAGTTAAGAAATAAAAATGTGTAGCTTGTGATGAAATTATAATAATGACCTGCAGGGGAAAACAAACTGCTTCTCAAAAATTCAAAACACAATGAAAATAAACTAGCTTTAACTTTTTGACTGTGACAAAATCTGTCGAGTTTGCTTAATTTGATTGGCTACGTGCGGCTAAGTTCGGTCACATGACACAGATGCTCGTTTGTTACTGTGTACTTTCAAACATTGGCCACCAAGCGCTAAAAGCAACCAGAAATCCTAGAGCGGGAGATTTAAATGCAAAAACTAAGGAGTCCACGATTCTTGACGTAGATTTTCACACTTGTCAAACATTTGGCCGACCAATGACGTCACAACTATGAAGTTTGAATTAAAAAATACTTTTATGATTGATGTCCCACATGGTTTTCAAGGGAATGGGTTTGAGATGCTATGCCCAATTATTTTACAGCGACGTTAATAGTGAGAATACAAGAAAATTACTCTTTGGTTGGATTTATACTTTAATTTGAACATCTTTGGAAGTTTTAAAAATTATTTTTCAATGAAAAATCGTAAAAAAATATGCCAAAACATATATTTATTGAAAAATATATGTAAAATAAATAATCTTAACTCAATTTTGAAACATTTGACAATACATCCAAGAATTTAATCTTGATAAAGGCAATAAAGTACTCTTATATTTCTATCATACTTTTTAATTTCACCTAAAAATGTACTACTGACCAAAGTCGATATGTCAATCTTCCATATAAAATTAATGACTCCGCGGTGAAGAGTTCAAGAAACGGTGAATAGTTGAAGTGAATAGTCAGCATTTAGACTGCAGTCTTAAACACTGATTGTGTAATGCAGTATTTGATAATATTACATACGGCTGGAAAAAAAATCCACACCGCAAAAATACCAGTTTTTGCGGCGGATAAACTATACATAAGTAATGATTGTTATAAATAAATTTAGCGATTATATATTACATATTGCATGAATTTGTGATTGTATGGTCGTTAAAAATTGAAAATTTTCATCATGATTATTTTGCATGTCATGTCGGTACAATTTTATGATTGCAAGAAAATATTTTTATAGTTCATTTAATTTGATACGGGAGGGTGAGGAAATGAGGACTTGAAAATCATCGTACAATAAGATATATAGAGCTAGTTATGTATGAAGAGTAAGCTATAATAAGATAGTAACTATTGTTTTAATGAGCCTGCCCAAGTTGTTTTTAATTCTGTAAATAAGGTGATGAACTGTGATGTGAATTATTAAAAAAAAAGATGAATTGTAACGCTTCGATATCGTAAGAAATTTAATGGAGTGTAGTACACGCGTTTTTCATCTATTTTTAAAAGTAAATAAATCACTCACAGCAGTAATTTTTCACAGAATCGCCAAATAACCCTTCGGTATGGAAGGCATTCCCAGTATTCGTCGTGAAAAAGTTAGTGCCAAATTCCTCAGCAGAAAAATCATTCGTCCTGAACGGGCCACGAAACCGGATCCCACGATTTCCAGCAGAGCCCTTTAGCAAGTTAAACTACCGAGACCTCCTATTCCTCTATGGATTATTTATGGACTATCAGGGGTACAATACAGGTATCCGGACTCGAGCTCCGGTCAAGGCGAATTATTTTGCCTGTGGAATTTCGCACTCGGGTGAACTCGCGGTACTCCGTCAAGGTAACACCGTGCCTAGTCTTAGTATCCTAAAACTTCGCGAAAAGATTAGTCACGTTAAATAGTTGCACGATATTTTTTTCTTTACTAAAGTCTGAATCACACGATACTTGACCTTGCACAAGTCCGCTAGCACAAGTCCTCACAAGAGGATGCTAGCTAGCATACTAGGACTTGTGCAAGGTCAAGTATCGTGGGATCCAGACCAAGCATCGTGGAAATTCTGCATGACCGCTAGCATACTAGCTGGTATCCTTGTTTTCGTAATTGGCGCGGTACTAGTTTGATACTTGCTCCTAGTAGGACCTAGTAGCCGCCGACCAATCACCTTTGCTCTTTGCAATGCGGTCGTCAATTTTTGATGTCAGCGCCTCCATAGTCCCTCGTGACGATTACAATTTCCCGCGATCAAATAACTCAAACCTCACAACAATACACAATGGCTTGGGTATCTGAGGCAATTGAGGTTCTGATCGATAATTATGGTAGGCACTCGTGCCTTTGCAGACAGACCTTGTGCAAATACTAATTGGACCTTGTGCAAGTTCAAGTATCGTGTGATAGCTCCTAGGAAGGTTTCAAGCATGCTAGGTTTTGTACTAGAAATCCAGTACTCGCCAGCATCCTCGGACTTGTACAAGGACAAGTATCGTGTGATTGAGGCTTAACTGAGAATTCCATTCCCATGAGACAGTAAGAGATCACCTTCGGGGTCCGTCGATGGTCAATTATGGGAACGACGCTTCGGAAAAAGTCATTTATTCTTGCCAAACGTACACAATCAGTACCTGGACAACCTCACCTAATTCGTACTTGCCAGCTGAATACTGCCCTTCCACTCATCCGTTCCTTCTTCATCCTCGTGAACCAGAAACCATGGCTTGGCGTCCCCATGTGACCACCCTGTGTCAATCTCATTGGTCACCAACAGCCGCATCGTAGGATCCTGAATCAGCAGTTCCCCATGGACTGCAGATTGTCAAAGGCGACTCCAACATCCCTATCTAAATGAAGCCCGGTGAGCTCAGCAGAATTAAGAAAGACATTGCATGACCCTGATTTGAAGATTTTAAATGAGTATTTGTACCCGTCCTTATCTCCCAGGCTCACAGCCACCTCCCGTATTGCACTCTCCCCGTCCCCCACTAAACTCCCCGCCAATCACTGCTCCTGACCAACGCGCATCCACGCCATCCTAATCGCTCACCTCCACCCCCCCCCCACCAACCTGTTATATAACACATTGTAAACCCGGTAAAAAACACCTGAAGATGACGCTTAAGGTAGTCTGAGCGAGATAGTTCCCTAATCATAATAGAGACCATATTCGAATTATACCCTTCACTTTCTCCAGCAGTGAGACACACGAATCAAACATTGCATTATTAATGGTGACATAATATAGTTTGACATGACAGAAGTTGTTAGTAATTTAATGAAAATATCTAAATAAGTCTTTAACTTGACTCATTTTTTTCGCGCGGTGCGTTTGAAACTCCTTCAAAACGGAAGGTTTTTTGTGATAGCCAAGAACCTACTGCGGTGACAATATGATTAATTTTCAAGTATAGTTGAGAAAACACACAAACTATACACTGTTGATTTTTTGAAGAGATCTAAGAGTAGGAAAAGCCTCATTTTTAATATAAGGTCTCCCTGGGGTACGTACACGTACCGTTCCCCATGTAAAAAGGGCTGGTATTTTTTGGCAAATATCTCAGAAAGTAATGTGGTTGAATATTTGGTGTCAATGGAAGGGTGATATACTTTTCTTTAAAATGAGACCAAATTCATTGATTTCTTGGTAAAATGATATTTCGCTCAAGCTACCTTAAAGCGTTGAAACCCGGGTCATGTGTTTGTAAGTCTGCGGTATTGTAAATGTTACCATTAAATTCTCTGAAAAATGGAATACCACAAAGTTACTAAGGAACTTGAATTATTTATTAGAATTAAGAAACCCAGTAACGGCCTCCGAAGATGAGCACCCACACTATGGCCAGAGAAACCCACTAACCTCACTCCAGTAATCTTAACGACCACAGATCATTCTCCCAAGGCGAACTACTGAACAGATAAATCCATGGCATTGGCTCTCGCCAGCCATGGTCCCAGTTCACACAGAAAATTCACTTTCGTTTTATATTTTACTCATAAAACACTTCTGTTACTTTATATTACACTTATATTTTATCGCCATTGGTCTTACTGCATTCATCTCGTGCTTCTTCTGGCTGCTGATATTTAAAAATAAAATTCGAATATGGTATCCATAACAATGGAGAAGCCTCTGTTTCATCGTGGCTATTCGAGCTTCGGTGGCAGGAGGGCCTAAGTCGGCACAAATAAAGTGTAACAAGTAGATCTACTAACAGTGGAGTTACAGTTATTTCTTTTCTCATTTCCCCGAAACCTGATCGAGCCATTCATATAAAATATTTCAGTATTATTCTCACGATGAATCACTGAATCGTAAATTGAACAAAGCGACGCCATCACATGATTGGCTCGTTCCTTAGATTTCTTGCGATTAACGCCAAGGAATCAAAATATGAATAAACACTAATACATTGATCTCCAAATACTACATAAATTTATGAAGTGATACCTAACCGAGGGAGCATTTGCCAATCAAAATGGATATCAAACACGAGTAACATATCCAGAATACTTATAAAATTCTTTTAGCCGAATATTAAGTGATATATTTGGAAAACGAGCACTTTTTCGAAATATAGTAACTGATTCCATCGCCATTTATACAGATTTATCGCATTTTGACTTAAATTACGGCCGTAAATGGCTAACAACTCTCTAAATACGAAAGCAGGGTGCTTACATTTCAATTTTATTCAATTTATCGTGATGTTTCCATACGAATATATCTCCGTGAAAATGGAATTTATATTCAATAGAAAAATACTTTCTTCCCCGCGTTTCTCCCACCTAACACCATGAAATTTAAGGTTCTCTTTGCCAGAAAAGTGACGCGAGAAGGTTTAAGCACTCCAGAGAAACCTTATTTTTAAAATGAGGAATTTCGAACTTTTAGATCTCGTAAAATAATGAAAAGTGCGTAGTTTGTATGTTTTCTGGACAATTGTTGAAAATAAATCATGTTTTCGCCGCAGGAATTTTTTCAGGATCACAAAAAACCTTCCGTTGCGCGGGAGTTTGTAGCGTACCGCACGAAAAAATGAGTCAAGTTAAATGCTTATATAGATATTTTTATTAAGTTAATTAGAATTTCGGTCATGTAAAAGTATATTATTGCACCATTAATAATGCAATATCTAAATAAAACTTCCAACAGCGGCTGAAATCAAAACCTAAAATTCGAATATGGTCCTCATTATGATTGGGGAACTATCTCGCTCACACTACCTTAAAAGCAGGAACATCATTCGATGTAGGTTAATACCTTGGAGGGTAGAAAATAAATGGAGGCGACATTCCCATTCATCCTGGAAGCCAATGTCGCCAATAATTGCCTGATGACTATAACTGGCTTCATTGCATATTTGCCGCCGATGAAGCCAATTATTTCAACAGATTCAGGCGAGATATCGTGGAAGTTCGTCATATTAAAACAGAAACAACAATTGCACTATTCCACAAGGTATTTTTATGCTTACTACGCGATTCAACTCACAGAGCCATCATTAGGTACAAGACCTGATGATGCAATCTTGCAGTACATCATCACGTGCAAGAAAAGTAGTCTTGTACCTAATGATGGCTCTTTTAGTTGAAACGCGTCGTACGTATTAAAATAACTTGTAGAATGGGGTAATTGTTGTTTGGGTTTTTAATAAGAAGCCAATTATACACGGAAAAAAATTCTAGTTAGAATAACTAGGATCCCAGTTATATTTTACTACACAGTGTAGTAAAATATGAACCAACTCGATTCCTGGTTAAAAGTACTACATCGTGTAGTTAAACCAATCTTGTTAGAATTATTACACTTTCTGGTTAGAATTAATACACTTTCTGGTTAGAATTACTACGCTTTCTGGTTATTGTAACATCCCTGTCTAGTAAGAATTTTTTTAGGAATACTATAATAGTTTGTAGTCAGTATACTTTTACTTTATAGGTGATCTACCGAGTTATAAATTGCAAGGGATGCAGTGGATGTAATAATACAAAATAATACGGTGGTAATGTAATGAACATTTATTATTTGTCACATTTTCATACAATACATAGACAACACAAATGAGGTATGACTTACAGTACACATGTACAATTCACCATAGAAAAAATGAAAAAAAGAAATTATCAGTATATAAATAACAAATAATTTTAGGTAATTATAGAAAAATCACTTCGGCACACGTGAGTAATACGTACCTTTAAAAACACCTTTGAAGGAAGAAAGATTCCAGAGCTACAGCAGTCGATTGACTTCCGAGTCCATGAATATAACATCAACGGGAGCAGTCATAATGGAGTCACTATTAATTGTCCTCTTGCTTCTACCGACAAGGTACTACTGAGGCTACTGAGTCCAACGACCGAGGGACCAGCCGTCACGGCTGATCAACAATGTATCATATGTAACAATTTTCGTCCTCCCGCCGCGCCGACCAAGGGTTCGGGCACGGCGACAGCTTGGCGCGGCGGCACTCGCGTTGTTGGGGAAACTATGCAAGCGGTTGTCTGGTAACACCAGACAGGGTCTGGTAACACGAGCTAGGATTCTGGTAATATTAACCATGATTCCCGTTATTCTACCCAAGAGGGTTTCAACCAGGATCAGTGTGGTATTTTTAACTACACTTTTTTCTCCGTGTACTCGGCAGAGTTTAGATCTCGTTCTTGATAACGTTTCTGGCGGTTGTTGAAATCTGCAGGTAATGCGATATTTTGTGAGTAGTATGCCACGCCCACTCGACACAAAATACTCCCCATACACACCTATTCTCGCTTCATCTTCGGCTGTAAGTGTTCACGGTAATGCCTCACACTACCTTCACAGCAGGAACATCATTCGAAGTGGGTGGTGGTGGAACATACGCTTCCGCTTCATTTTGAACCTCCTTAGTAAATACAGCGTAAGGACAATGGAAGGTGAACATGGCGAAGTCTCTCCTCCTCACATGTTCAGGTCCCTTGGAGGGAGTGATGACTTGCAGAATGAGAAGTTTGGACAGCACAAAAAGGAATACCTACATTCCTTTGGAGTCAGCAAAATTAAGTGAGCTGGAGCAGATAACCGATGGAGTGGTGGAAAGAGAGTTATATACACCCGAGACAACCAAAGAATAGCAAGATTGGGAATCTAAAAGATCCACCTTCATCGTAAAAAAAATTCCCTTCTTTGTAAAATGTAAATAGTTCTAATTGAATGATTTTGATTCCATCAGCCCTTACTTTCTAAAAGGTATTTGAAATAATGTCTACTTTGAAGTTCCATTTGTGTATGTTAGATCAGGGTTTTCCACATTTTGAGAAATTCTTGCAGTTTCTCAAGATAGCGGAAAGAGGTGGTTAAATTATCAGAAAGAAAAAAGGGATACCTAATCCTGGTTTCCCTGTATCTACTACAATGACATGGATTTCCATTTCAAATACACAGTTACACTGTAGTACTGTGTAGCTGTGTAGTACTGTGTAGCTGTGCACTTGAAATGGAAATGTGGGCCCACCAGGTCACTACCCATGGATTTCAGTAATAAGGGTGTACATTACTTAGGCTACCAACCCGATGCCAAAGTAGGCGATGTGACCTGGTGCCTAGTGGTGCCTTTAAGGGATGGCCATGGAAAAAAATTCACCAAAAAATAATTAAGGGAGCCAACCCAGGATTTCAGAAAATTTATGGGGAAACAAGATAGGCATTGAATATTGGAGGATGTGCACTGCTTTTAGTCAAACCCACATCATATTGAGTTGGAATGCCAGACAGTTGTAGTGATTCAGCAATAATAGGCAACTCAGGCCACAGCCTGTGAAATCAACTTGAGTTTGGGGCATAAGCAATGAAAAGCTGAGGGCATGGGCGCAGCCAGGATTTATGCTAGGGGGGCAGGACACCCATTCATAGCTGTAGATATATGCCAGTGGGGGTCAGGACCTGTAAAGGACCCGGCATCCTGTCCGGCTCTGTACAGCAGATTTGGAATGAAATGCCTCGTACAGAGGGGGGCAGCTGCCCCCCCTTACCACTCCCTGGCTACGCCCATGGCTGAGGGGAAGTTTTGTGAAAAGGAGAGAGATGCTCTCTATCGTGCAAATGAAGTAGACGGATGTGTTAGACTCTCTCTTGTGCTTAGAAGGAACCAGACGAAAAAAGGGGCTATCTCCACGACATCCAAAGGGGTTAGAGAGAGCAAGTTCTTTAAAAGGTGCAAATGGATTGTGCAGTGACCAGTGAGAAGAATAGTGTCCAGGGTGTTGGTATATCTCATAGAGACAGCCCAACCACCTTCCACTGCGGCACCACATCCAGTTCAACATATCGTACAGCCCAGAAGGGTTACCTGTAAATAATTTTAAGGACCTTTTATATTCACCCAAGGGTGACCTTAATAATTTATAATGTGCTATAAGGTATGATAAAATGTATTTAATCCATGCACAAGAGGATTCAAAGTAAATTCATTTACATATTCAAAGATGTCTATTATTCTTTTCTGTTAATCTGTTTCACTAAGGTCAAGGGTAATGGCATGAGAATTCTCAATGAGAAGTACAAAGGGTAATTCATTGAAGTGTTTAAATTGTAACCATTGAAATTCTGAGCCTAGGTACCATATCATATGTCATTAAATTGTGGTAGAAGGAAATTAAATGTTGATCTTATGCTTATTTACCCATTAGACAGAGCAAGGAAGAAATAAGGTAAGGAAAGTAATATCAGAGAGGCAACTACATGGAAGGGAAGTATTTGTGCAAAAGATTAAAAAGAGGTTTTAGTTAATGCATAAAATTTAAATAATATTAAATAGGAAAAAATATTCTGTTACATTTTGGCGACAAACCATAAATGTTACATCTTGGCAATAACGTGAACACCATGTTATTAAATGTTACATAGGAAAAACAAAAACGATTTTTTTTGTTACACCATACATGTCCTATATTTTCAATATGCTAAGTATTTTACTTTCAAATGCTGTGTCATTCAGGCAAAATTTGTATTTGTCATCTTGCATCAAAAGTCCTATAAATGGTAGTTATCATTGTAAAAAAGTCATCTTTACAAATAGTGTAAAAGGCAGAAACACCTTGTAGTGTTCCATTTTTGGGAGCCTACCTCTTCAAGTATTAAATAAGCCACCAACCAGAAACAGGAAGTCAATTAATGTATCAAAATGGTTAAATAATAAATACACATTTATTCAAATAAATATTTACCAACAAATTGAAATTTCAAAATTATATATACAGACAAATCCTAACTATGATATCATTGTACACAAATAGTTAACTCCCACAAACATCAATGAGCAATTGGTGATTTATTTTTAGCTTCGTTCATTGCCAAATTATTCTCCCATTCTCACAGAACAACATGACATGCTGTTCACTAGAGTATCTATTCAGTATACTTAACAAGTAAATCTCTTTGTGATTTTATCACTTCAGACATTCACAGGAATAAATGCTTTTTCCTTTGGTTGAATGAAACTTAGTTCCCCAAAGTGAATGATGATTTCCACACAGTAAAAAATGCACAGATTAATTCCTGATCAACCTTAACATTAAATGGCAAGGGTTTTGCTTAACATACGTACACATACATAACTGGCAAATACAGTACATACTAAAACCTCATATAGGTACTGTGTTAGACTGAAAAAGCTTCACCTAGTTCACAAACTTGCTGCATTATTTTCACACCCAAAATATTTGTTTTGGTCTCAATAATATGATTCCAAATTCTGAGTATTAAAATTGAACAATTTATGTTAGTCCTTGGTGAACAATATTCCCTGGCATTCCCTGTGAATCTTGATTCATGAAAACCCTGAACTGTTTTCCACTCCTCAAAACATTTCAGGTAATTTCCCTACCCTTTTAGATTTCATTTTCATCTCCACAATCACCATATATAAACAAATATCTATTAGATTGAACCTGAAGGTGCATCAATGGTCACAATTTGATTGCCTACACTTAGATAGCAATGAGGCAGATGCCATGATAGTTCATGCAATAATTCAATAGATAAAAATAATTACTCTTTTCTTTGATCTCCAAACAAAGAGGGTAGTCTTTAATTTGTATTCTAACGCGTAAAAGAAACTCAATTTAATCAGTGGTAGTGGTAATGCCACTTCATTATCAAAGGAAACTGTCCATCATTTCTGTCCTCACGTGTGCTGGGTATTTTAGGACTACCTATTTATTTCACATAGAATAAACTCTTCCGTCTGCTTAGTGAGAATCTGCGGATTGCATTCCTTCTGATGCACAGACTGTGGAAGCTTATGCTTTGATTAGGTTTTTGATTTCTTTCTTCAATGTTGACTAAGATCAGTTCATCACCTCATGACAGCTCTAACTCTTGTACGATGAAAAGAAAGCAAGAGCTTTCATCAGCTGGTAGCTTTTTGATACCGGAATGTTTGAGTCATACAGTTTCCTAGATGCCTTGCAGTCAACATAAAACCACCAGTTGCATTTGAGTATTGTTTGGTCGAACAATGTTGATTCTGGACAGAGGAAACTCTTCATTATTAAGCCTTCATCTGTGAGTGCACACACATGGAAAACCTGGAAGGTGATCAAAATATACTTTTTAGAACCACACACTCATGTTTCTAACTGAAATAATTTGAAAAGTACAATCTTTAAATTACATCATTAGCTTGATTTCCACCTAAAAATTCTAATTAGAGAGTATGAATTTCCTAGACAATTTACACCATGGCCATTACACATAATTTCAGTTCCACAATAGAGCCATCTTAAGGGTTGAGAAAGATATTCACAACTGTACACACTGTGACAGTGGAACAACCAATGGGACACACATGCAGGTATGGTAGAATTGAGTTACTTTGCATGACTTTTAATAGAATTTTTAAATGAAAGCATATGATGTAAGCATGGGTGATCACATTAGAAAAAAATGTATTGTAAAAATAGTTTAATACCAGAAAATAATGATTATTAGCTAATAATTGCTAGCATTTTGTTAAGATTGCCAATTAATTATTAACCCTTTGAGTGTGGCATTACGTGATATCACGTCATGGTTGCCTTAACTCTGGTGCTGATGACGTGATATCACGTCAAGGGTACCGTAAGATTTCTAGCTTTCACTGGAAAACTTTACTAGGTCCCCTAGTGAAAGCTGGAACATTCATGGTACCCTTGATGTGATATAACGTCATCAGCACCAACGTAAAGACAACAATGAGGTGATATAACGTCATGCCGCACTCAAAGGGTTAATATATTGATGCAAAGTATGCTTACTGTGGAGTGAGTAACTTCTCATAAAATTTTCTTTCTTTGTGAACGGAAATAGAATACAATTCTTAAAGGAAAAAATAAGATTATGCAAAGATACCCAATGATGCTCTAATAAACTTTATTTTGTGGGCCTAATGTAGTTCACTGAAGCACATAAAAAAACGGCAGCATGAGTTTCATAGTATACAGTATTCTGCGATATATATCTAAACCTATCACATTTCTCTGCATGCATCATAATGTATTCCTAGGAGTAAAATGACTTACTACTTATTAAATCTATGTAATCACAAAATAGCAATGAAGTTTATAAGTGTATAGACTGGGAGAATGTTAAGCAAAAGAAAGCAATAACGTTAAGCTTAAATGGAAGTATATTATCATAGCTGCCTCACCATGCACCCAAGATCCTCATCAGCATAGAGCCCTGGGAAGTGCTTCTGGTTCCCACAAGTGAAGGATGTGTCTGGTAGGTCAACTCGAGCAGCAAATCCATCATCAAAGTCTTTATCATAGCCAACAGGATAGTATTCTCTAGGTGCATTCATGACTCTTCCCCTTGAGCTAGCCAATACAGATGGCTTGGGTCGATGTGGCTGTTTCTTCGCAGCAACACCGGCATTTCTGATTTGGGCCGCTGCAGTAGCCCCGGCATTGGCATCCTTGGCTGCTTGCTCGAGGGACTGTTGTCTCCTCCTCAGCTTGGCAGCAATTGCAGATGCAACGGTTTGCACGCTGACATTAGAAGCCTTTGCAATGGCCTCCATTGACTGTCCAATAGCAGACGGAGTCAGTAACGTTGGAGTTGGCTTTGAAGGAGTAGGTTCTGAGCCGAGAGTACGAGTTGACAGGGCATCTGGCTTCACAGCCACTACAACCTTTTTGGATGATGTGCTTGGTGGTGCCACAGCTTTGAGTGTTACAGCCCTCTGAATTGATTGCGAAGTTGACTAGAAGGAAAGATATTATTCAGATCATTCATTAGATGCAAATTTTTGCTAGTTTTCCACTATTTATTACTGTATTTAGATACTTCAGATCCCAGTGTATTGACTTATAAAAAAGTTCTTGTTTAAACTAATTATACAAAAAACTAAAACTGTTTTTTCTTGACTACGTGGTATCATTGAAACAGCATTTCATCATAATGATCAGAAAACATTTTGACATGCTACCAGATGAAAAAAAAATTACTCACAACTAATATTTAAATAAATAGTAAAAAATAAGAAAGGGAGCTCTATGAGAGCGAAAAAGGAAAACATAACTGGATAATGATAACCCCCCATCTGTTGCACTATTTTCAATAAATCATGTCCAATTTTGACTCTGTTGCTTAACCTCTTTCCTTTGAATAATTAGTAATCATAAATTACTTTCATTTGGTAGAAGAATGCTGATACTACAATAAAATATGTAAAATGTTTAAAAAGGATGGTATATTGTGTGATACTTTGCTGGAAATCGATAGGAATTTCTCATTACGGCTTGGCAATTGAGGGATAGGATTGCAACAAATGAGGAAATTGCATTGGTTTTTCCAAAAGGTAATGTAATACTTTTCTCTACCCTTGACTCAAGGGTTGCTCAGAGTTACTATGAGTGGTTAATTGACTTCTTACAGAAGGCTCTTATTAAATGAAGCCAAATACCAAATTCTTTAAAACCAGTCCTTGTTGAATCATATATATTGGCTCCACAATATAGATATGTACAGCAGGTGACCAAAGGCAAAGGAATGTTAAAAATCGCGTGGCAAGAGAAATATTAAGCTTGAGGGAAGAAAGAAAACAGAATTTGCCATTTCAGAAGAGTCAATTTAGGTTAAGCGATATGTTTTCCTGGATATATATGTGGAACAAGGACGTCAATATTAACAGACAGGCAGCAGCTAAAATTAAAAGTTCCAAATCTCATTTGCAAAAGATAAAATTCACAATACAAAACCATTTGCACGTTTTGTAATAGTCCAAGTGAAACCAGTGAATGGGAATCAGGGGCGATCCCAGGGGGGGATACATCCCGCCCAAAAATTTTGGGTTTTTATAAAACAATTTTAACAACTAGAAGTAGTTATCAAATACAACATTAAACACTTCAACCACTGATCTGAAAAAGTATGGTTATTATTATGATCATTATTATATAGATATAGGTAATGATGTAACAGTTTTATAGTTTTTTTGGGATGACTGAGAATTGCCATAATTAAATGGTTGTCTCCTACCCCTTCCCCCGAAATAAATTCCTGGGATTGCCCCTGATGGGAATGAATTATTTCTAGTAAATTTTGCACTTTTTTAAATTTTCTCTTGGCAAACTCCAGCTAAAGCTACCATTCAGCTAATTTTTAGAGAGGTAGGTTTATTTCTCAGTCCTTTGAAAAAATTTTTTCAAAGTGAATTTTGCACATTCCTACAAATTGATATCAGGTGACTCCCAATGAAGTTATATTGTTTTAAAATAAGATGAAGGCTGATTTTGAGGATATAGCAGACAACCTTAAGCAATATGAAGTTGAATATGAAGTTGAAATGAAATGAAGCAATATGAAGCTGCATTGGGAAGGAGAATGGTAAGTATGACAGAGAGAAGACATGGATTAGAATTTTAGATAAGATGATGGTGACTTGGTTGCAGATGGAGCTGAATGCAAATAATAACAGAAAGCGACATATGCGTTTATAACGAAAAAAGCAGTGAGTTGGAATGAATGAAATTCAGAACATTTATATGCCATCCTTTAAAAATAACAATTTTAAAAAGTAAGATAATTTGATTCGGCAAGTACAGGTGCTTATAATTTGTACAATCAAATATAAAATAAAGCTGACCTAAAGAACTTTTTATTCCTCATATTACAAGATTTTTTAGTCAATTAATGTTCTGAAAAATGTCACACTACTTAACAGGTTGACCGCCACACCGGTCATAGTGACCGGAGTCGAGTGGTTCCCACCACGCTATGCCGGTCATAGTGACCGGTCACCGAGCGATTGTTTCCAAGGTGATTCCTGACACCATGGGTGACCAGGGCCGCTTATTAAAGCATGAACCATGACCGGTTCGGCGTCACGGTCATTGTAACCGTAGCTCATGGAAACAATGGAATATTTATGTTAGGCTCATGTGCAATGATACTTCGAAGTATCATGATCCAGTGATTCTTAATTGAAAAAAATTACCGATAGCGTCCCTGGAAATATGTACTAAAAGCACTGTGGTGGTCAACGTGTTAAACAGGTATGCCATGTCTTTTGAATTATAATGAATCATTAGGATTGCCCAAAGTTAATGCAACTTTCAAGCTATACCTGTCGTCTTAGACAGTGAAGGATAAACAGACAGGCAAATATTAAGAGCATTATTAAAAATGGTTTTGACATCAGTACGATGTGACACTGACATAACAAGTTCAGCACTGAGGCATTGGGAGCATGAGGGCATGTAACATCTACCATTAGAATAAAATGTACCAGTATCCAGGACAAGCATGCATATGATATTCCTGGACAGAATCAGAGATCATAAAAATGTATTCAGAATGCTTTTGAACAGGACATAATTTAAGATAGTCCCATTTTCTCTAAACACATAGCAACCCTGAAAAGTACAGAATTTGTTGATGACAATTTACTCTCAGTAAAAGGGTTATAAACATTAAATTGAAAAGTGGTTCTTTCTCGTGAAACACAAACACATTAGCATTAATTCAGAGTGCAATTTTTAATATATGTTGACTAAATTTGACAGTGAGATAGGGTAGAAGGGTTAAAAATGTTCAAAAAAGATAGTGCAATGCCTGTGACATGTTAAGAGACAAAGCAGGACTGAAGTGGTAAAACTGTCCCAAGGTGAAGGTAAAAAAAAAACAGATATTGCAGTTTTTCAAAGGGGAATAAGTTTATTGCATGACTAGCTATATTGCAGCTAAAATGTTATTGTAAAAAAGGAAAATGAGAAATTATTAAGTAATATTAAGATTTTCCACAAAGTAAATGCCAAAGCTCTTTAATATGAACATATTATGGCATCACCACTTGACAATGACTTAGTTTGTCGAATATAGTGGACCTTGAAACAGCAACATATGTTTTACCTTCAACCAGGATATGCAAACATTGTTGCCCCGAAATAACTCACTTGAGGTAGCTTGATGAAGTCCCCAAGTGAACTCCTGAAGTCCTCTCCTGCGTCTGAAGTCCTGGAGATGGACATCTTCGGGAGAGCCTGGAACGGCGGTACGGCCGAAACCCTGGTCGCTGTGCCTACTGGCACGGCCGCTACCCTGGTCGCCGTCCCGACCGGCACCGCAACCAGCGTGGGCGCCTTCACGGTTCGGATGACGCTGGACGAGACGTCCGCGGAAGGGGATGAGGAGGCCGTCGTGGTAGCCGAGCGGCGTCTTGACCCCTGGGTGGCGCTGGCGACGGCCGCGGCCACGCTGCCGCCCTGTGATGCGGAAGCTACTAAGTCCGATCGCGAGGAGGAGACCATGGGGATTGGTTTGAAGGGTGGCAGGGTGCGGATCTGCGTGGCTGAGGCGGAGGTAGCAGGGATGGTGCGACGGGAGTAGGAGGTACCCTGGACCTGAGGAATGCCCACGGTGGGGATGACGGCTGCACCCCTTTGGGCGCGGACGTCGGTCTGTCCTGTCGTCACGACTGCGCCCTGTCGTCCGTCACCCACATTGCAGTTTGGATGGATTTGGGAGTTTTCGGTGCCGTCCGTTAGGATGTTGGTTGCCGTCAGATGGTTGTCGAGTTTTCAGTGCAGAGTCGTCGAAGGGAAATCATCATTGTTGGATGCAATGCGTTTGGATCAAGGTGAATCGTTTCAGTAGAGTGCCATTGCATTTTCGGCGTTTTTTTTAGTCGTGTTGGAAATTCGTCCGTTCAATGACCCCGAAATTCGAAGACGATGATCACCACACGTTGAGTTGTCGTTGAATTGATGTCGGGGCGTGTTTATACGTTGTCGTTCGAGTCGGAAGGGAGATTGGATTTCAGTGCGACGCCGGTCGTAGTGGAGCAAATTCGTCCGTTGAAGTCACCAGCAATGGTTGGTCGGTGGAGGTCACACATTACGTCATCGTTGTGTCATTGGCCGTTTGAGCCGCCCAAAGTTGATTGTTGAGGTTTTATTTTCATTGTGGTGTCGTCATGATGTAGATTCGTTGTTCGTAGTCGTCGGAGAGGCGTCGAGTTTTCGTTGGTGTGCCAGATATTGTGGAAGAATGTCGTCCGTTTTAGTAGCCGACGTTGGTTGATTTGTTGCCATTGAGTTGCCAACAAATATTCAATCAGACGTAGTTGTCAGACCATCGTCGAGGCCACAATGATTGCAGATTAATAGTCACGTTTTTATTATGACGTTGATGGCCGTGTTTAATACATAATCGCCGATTATCCGTCAGTCGAGTGTTTTAAATGAGTCGATCGTCGAAAGTTGACGATTTTTATCACAAAATATAAACGGAGAGTTGTTGGCCACCGTTGCAAAGGAAGGACAGCATCGGACACGTCACGTGTGTCGTTCATCATTTGTCGGGCGTAGAATGTTGTCGGGCGTAGAATGTTGTCGGTTGCCGTCGAAAGCGTTCGGCGTCGTCCAGCGTGGATGATCGCGACGCACGCGGTCGTCGTGAAGACGCAGAGACGACGTCGTTCCCAGAAATGAGAGAGCGTTGTAGTCGACCGGGCGCAGATGGCAGTCATACCAGGCACAGTCGTGCATAGTTGAGCGTCAGTTGACGTCGTCATGCGCAGTTATGCATTGTTGGACGTAACAGTCATCCCCATTGAATGGATCCCGTGGAATGGTTGTTGTCATGTCGTCCGTCCCGTGTTAGATGGGAGCGTAATCGCAGAAAATGAAATTGAAAAACATTCAAATTTAGAGGGTGACTCGTAGATAGGTTGTTTCTGGCCGAAAGGTCTTACTTTAACATATGTACTAGGTGATAAAAGAAAAACTATGCAAATTCCACTTCGAGAAAAATTAATACACGCCCCCGGTTTCAACACATTATGTATGTCCTTTTCAGGTGACATGAAGATGACATAATGTGTTGATAATAATTCCCGGAGAATTGAGAATAATGACCGGGCTTCGCCTGAAGATGACATAATGTGTTGAAACCCGGGTCGTGTATTAAATTTTCTCTAAGTGGAATTTGCATAATTTTTTTTTCAATTGAAAATGCCTTTATTGCATACAGGAATTCTTGGTCCTTCTAAGCCACATGGCTTGTCAGAGGGTTCCATAGAAGGTTTTCTTTTCTAACAAGGAAAAATTTCACATCATTCACCCTGAAACCGTATGGTTTGTTAAAATATGTACTAGGCATAGATGATGTTTAATTATTCAGTTAAAATCCCTTACTATTATCTTGCTTTTTGTGAAACAAATGAACTGAGTGATAAAGAAACCTAAATTGCGAGAACAATTTTGTCTACAAACTGTATGATACACGCTAAAACACATATGTTTACAAAAGATATTTTATAAATATAAATGAATTATACTGAAATGAATTAAATGTAAATAAATTATGAATAAGTCACATGATATCGCCCAACCGCAGGACATGCGCTCATGAGGCGAGGTAGGGGTTCAATATATTATCATGATTTTTTTTCGTTTTAATATCTCCAACACGCTCATAGATTTCTGTATCTCAAACAATCCCTTATTCTGTGTATTGTCAAACTGAGAATGACTTAGCAATTTCCAAGGTAATACTCAGTGGTGCCATGCTGTCGATTTTTTTCTAAGGGAATGGGAAGAGCGGCATAGGGAGATAGATATGGGAATGGAAGTAGGAGGCAGCTGATAGAGTCGGTTAGATCTCAGGTTGGTTAGTCATTATTCAAAGATGTTAGAAGCTTCAGCAATTGTATGAGGATTTCAGGGCGGGAGATGCGAAGTGAAGATAAATCACGAGAAAACAGAAGTAGCATGATTCGTTGGGACATGCCAGCGAGGTCATAAAACTACGTGGGCACCCACTTGAACTAGAAGAGCATTTTAATTATTTGGGAAGTAAGTACGATAGAATAAAATGGGAATAGTAGGAAAGACGTCGGCACGAGAATAGTGTTAGCGAGGAAGCTTTTAGTAATAGAAGGGATATGATGACCTGGACCTTGGGCTTTGGGGAATGCAGAAATGCGGCTGGAGATTAGTTCTCGGGTTTCCTTCCGCGTGTTGTCTATTTGTGACGACAGTTTCTCCAGCCAGCCTGCTGGCGTCTTCAGGTCTGAGTCTTCGACCTGAAGACGCCAGCAGGATGGCTGGAGAAACTGTCGTCACAAAAAGACAACACGCGGAAGGAAACCCGAGAACTGATCTCCAAATGCTGAAACGCCGCGGAAACCACAGAAAAGCGGCTGGTTAAAAACTTTATAAGAAGTGTAGTGTTGCGGGACAGAATCGTGGACTCTGAGAAAGGAGGAAGAGAATAGGTTGCAGGCGTTCGAGATGTGGGTCTGGAGAAGTCATAGAGGACGGAGAGAAAGAAGAACAAGTGCGTGCTAAGCATGGTGGGCAAGGAAAGGAAACTTATGGATGAAATCTGGGATAGGCAGGGTAGGTAGGTGGAGGAGCTATAAGGGGCTATAGGTTGCTCAAGACTGAGATAGAAATAAGGATAAAGGATAAAGAAATAAGGATGTTGGGTAAGCGGGGAAGGGGAAGACAATGCTTTCTGAACGGTATGAATTGGATTGGATTTTGTGGAGGCGACCGACAGCTAAGGTCTTTTGCGCCATAGGGGATAGGACAGGGTGGAGAGAAACCTAGTGTCGCTCTTATCGAATGGCGCCAAGGGGAAGAGGAGAGGGAAGGGTTTAACTTCTCATCTGACAGACTGAGTGCTGAACTTTAAGTGACCCCCACAAGACACCTAAGTAGGGCTCGGGTTTCCTCTAAAAAATATCCTTCTATGCAGGGATTTGAACCCTGGCCACCCATATGGTTAGCCACGACGGTATGAAAATAGAGTAGATCGTAGGCTGAGGTGAGAGAGGATATACTAGAGGTAGATTGAATCTTGCAAGTGCAGAAAATCTAGAGGGTGTCCTCTCACCTTCAATAAAACCTACCGCCAACCGGTATATTAATTAATGAATGAAAGAATGGCACAACGTGTACACTTCAGACAATCGGATATGAGAAACAGTGGCGCAGTTCAAAAAGCATGCCTTTTCCACTTCTGTGACGTGTTTTATTTTAACGACTGAACTTTCATTTGCAAGAAAATATGAAGCAAGACATTCTGAATTCCTTGAGTTCAAAGTGAAGGGTCCGCCGAAGGGAAGGACGAATCGAGTCGAGGACATGAGAATGCCTGGAGAAGGACATCTTTAAGTGAAGCCACTCAACAAAGACCAGACAGATGATTACGAAATTTGGTGATTTGAATTTCTCGAGGGAAGAACTAAAGAGTATTTCTTTCCAATGTTCTCCAATTCTTTTGCTTTTGATATAGGAAGATGGATTAAAGAAAATAAATATATATATAATTGAGTGTCGCGTGTCTAGGATGCTGCAAACGACCAGTTTGGAATCATTAACTCATCTACATCCACATACTGCCCTGCGAGCCTCCGCATGGGCGTGTGGTAGGGGGTGTTAGGACACAAGCCGTGTAAAGATGTAAGGAATAAGGTTTGGGGAGGAGAAATGGTGACGAGGGTTCTAGGTAATTAGTGGAGCTCAGTTTTTATTGTGGTCGCTTATTGTGCGCGGAAAGAACGAGTTTTTGTGCATGTCTGTAAGGCAATGTATCTCTCTTATTTTATCGCTTCTGTCAGACCTAGAGAAGTAGTGAGGCGTCATGACAATTTTCTCGGTGTCGCTCTAAAATACATCACTTCCCGACTTTACGACCGTAGCAGATTTTTTGTCATTTGATATTGCTTAATATCTCTGTTTATAGTTGTTGCTTGGATCGTAGAAATGTGTGGTTCAGTGATTGCGGATTGTGTGTTCTTCCCAGGGAATGTTGGAGCGTTTTCGCGGAGAGGAGGGAAAGATGTAAAAACGTCAGTCGGTTGTTTGCTAATGAGTCGTGTTGGTGATTGGTAACAGTCTTGGTATAATGACAATCAGTTTGAGGAAAGAAGTATTTATGTTTTCACGATAAAAAACCCCCATCGCATAACAGCGTTAAAAGGTGCCAACGTGAGTTATGGTGCATTTACCGGCACTACATTTTTGACTTCTCGCCACGGATAGGGTACAGATCTGTCCAGAGTCTGGCAAATTTTTGTGAGTGTCTATTTTAAGCGTATTGGTGTTTCGAGAAAGGAAAGATGTTAAATTAAGATTTCAATAATCAATAGATCTCATATTTAGAAATAGCAAATTATCGATGAAAGTGTTACACTTGATATGGCAGCAAGAGATGGTAGCGTTTCCACTAAATTATATCAATTGATAATTGGTTACTAATTTAATAATTTGAAAGATATAATCTTTTATTAACTGACATTCTACGGCAAAATTTTTAAGTATTTCAGTATTGAGCTACAAGGCTTAATGAAAGCTTTTATTCCTGTTAAGCTTTCCTATGCTTTCTCCGCATAATTTACATTCCCTTGAGCTTTACTAGGGCAAACGTCCCATAGCTATATCCGAGCTATGGTCATGAGAAAAATTAGAGCCGTAAAAAAAGACGTTTGTTATTTTCATGAATTCTGTTTTCTACCTTCTTGTTAATGCTAAAGTTATTAAATACCCTAGAAGTAATGGGATCACTTCCAGCATGCACTTTTGGCTGGATGGCTTGAAAAGTCGATTTTCCATTGCGATTTTCCATTTCCATCTAAGTTTCGAGACACTGTCGTTCAGGAAGATAGAAAAAATACGACACGATTTCATTGCAGCAAGCCACTGTAGGCATATTTATGTTTTCTGCTTCCCTTATGCATGTAATTGTAGAGCTTTTACTGATATTATTATTTAAACTTTATTTGAATGAATGGGCAATATATGAATGTGGGTTAGATGCTCCAGTAATGGACATATATGAAAGGAGTGTGCTTCGTTGGTTTGGCCATGTTGAGAGAATAGACGATAGTCGAATAAAGAAACAGATATGTACGAGTGAAATGAATGGTGCGAGAGGGAGAGGTAGGCCGAGAAAGTTGTAGTTGAGTGTGGTTGAGGAAATTCTTCGGAGGAGGAATATTAGGGCTTAAAAACAGGAGAGCGTGTATGAAGCAGTGTATGGGGGCAAATGAAGCACAAGAGGTTCGCAAGAATAGGTCAGTATGGAGGCAATTATTGAAGCAGAGTTAAGTGTACAAACAACTGTGTATTTATGAGTGAAACTTAGTGACTCTGCCTACCCCGGAAGGGAACGGCTTGATTGGTATGTATGAATATTCAAAGTAACTTCCTCAGATATATTTCACTTTTCCACATATTCACCCCGTACATTCAGACACTTATCCCATCAATTCACAAGTCATTGATAGCCGGCAGCGAAGAAGTCTTTTGTTTGCTGTCGCAGCCAACGAGTAACCCCCTTGGACTACGGCATCATCATTTTCAAAACGTCGGCCGCCCAAATGATTTTTTAGGGGCCCGGACAGATGAAAATCACTGGGGGCTAAGTCGGGAATGTACGGTGGATGTTCCAAGCGTTCCCAATGAAATGTTAACGACTGATGCTGATTATGAAATGCTAAGGTTTGTGACTTATTTTTTTGGTCTCACCCTCTTATTTTACTTTTCTGCTGGTGAAAGTGGAGAAAATAAAGGCTTTGGATGCCTTTCAAAGGCTTGCATAGGTTAGCAAACTCGGGACGTGGAAAACGTGCAGATTGATGGTTTCCATTGCCAAAATTGCGGACCGCGTGGCGAAACCGTGGCTTCCGAAGGGTGCATGCCTGAATACTTGAATTTCAACCGTCGTCTGTTGGCAAATAGTGGTCCTAAAATTTTTAATTTTATTACAAAACTAGCGAAAAAATTCGAATATACGGTTTTAATGGCATGTGAGAATTGGTAAGTCCCTTAAATTTCTCCATTACGTAAGATAAAGAATCGTCATCGATAGCAGCACAATTTCACAAAACGCTGGAATGGACTGAACACGAAAAATGGAGTCGCCGATTTCAAGTAATAATCATCATTTCTCAGCTCTCTATAAGCGGCCAAAGAATTAAGAATAGAAGCCGACACTATTTGATCAAATCACAAGAGTAACCATCATGACACGTATAAACGAATTTTCACATAACTTGAGGAAAAATGTGGATAGTACGTACTTACATCGAGAAATCTAAATTCAATTATTCTGTTTCATATTGAAAATGCCGTCGTCACATTTTCCCATCGTTAGTTTCAGCGGAAACACCCATGAATACGCAGCCAATTAATGGCAATAATAGGTCTCGATGAGTTTAGAGCAGCTGATGGGAAAGATCCATGGGGAAGATGCATGGAACACGCAAGCAGTTTCGTTTGAACTGTTTCGAAATGATGTCTGACTGAATAAACATCATCCTTTCATGAAATACGCATGTTTCTGTTCGTCGAAAAGTTTCGAAGTACCCTGCTTGCTGTGGTACTCAGATTCACCGAGTGTTGTTCCCCTTCCTTCGCGTCCATTGCCCAAGAAATGTCTCGTTACAGCTCATCCTACGCCGAGTCTTTTGCGGTCATCTTCGGATTTGCTGTAAGCGCGCCCAAGAACGCGCAGGATATGCCAACACTTGAGTCTCTTGCTCGCCTTAATTCGTCATCGTCCACCGATTCGCATCCTGTTCAGAACTTTCACTCCGCCTCGTTTGAAACGGGACTTGATAATGTCCGAGAGTACGCAAGGATATGAGTTTTAGCACAACTGCGGGCTAGTGAATTCTCTCCCGTGGCCAAGCGAGATGAGCCTTTCAGGCTATCCGTTATGGTGTCAAATCATATGACTTCCAAAAAGTTGGCAGCGAAATTTAATTTAATATTATCGGTCTAAACATTAGAGACATATAATTAAAGCCATAACACGCCATGATGATGCTTGAATGCTATTCTAAATGGGATGCATCGTTGTAAAGAAAGAAGAATCTAGAAGCATCTCTCATCTCACGTACAGTAAGAGGGGAATATTGATTATAGACAAAAGAATTTGACGGGTTAACATAAATTTGACAAAAAAAAATCACGAATTCATTACGATACCGATAAAATGCGTGTAACATTTGGGAGCGGTCGTTTGAAATTTGAGATGTTGTTAACAAGAAGTTAGAAAGAAAAAGAAGAGAGAAAGTTAACAAGCTCCTTACTCTCATCAAATGAAGATTCAAGTCAATGCATATTTTATCGCGCGGAACAAATCTTTAGAAATGTATTGTCACGTAAAATTATTCGTGGAGGAAGGGATAGCAGAGGAGACTTTCAGCTCCAATGCGTATAGTGTGTACTTTTTGTGAGGGGCAGTTTGAAACCTTACACAGGATACAAAAGGTAATGAGCTTCTTGAATGTCCAAGGTATTAACAGTTTTATAAGTCTGTATTGGTGCTGATGCTTTCATGTGATTCTTAAATTGTATTTGTGGTTGTTGTACCTTCTGGTTTTCTTTATGTATAGTCCTGATGATGGAAGAATTAAATTCCGAAACGTTGGCGGAGGATAAGTTTGTTTCATTACGTATGACCTAAACTCGATATATTGGATGAGTTATTAATTATACTTTTGCAGGAAGTAGTGAATGACAATCATCGGAGGGATAGCACTTATATATATTGGAAAAAATTGCCAAGCGCTGAGCGTGAAATAATATTTATTATTTAACTTTTTCCTCGCTATGCTGAGCAGACCCACGATGGAGATGAATTTTAACAGTCCGATCTCCTAGAAAGAAAACATCACAGCACCATTCAATCCTGTATTTTTCGCCTTGATTAATCTATTGGCAATGGTTCCCATGGATAAAAACAATAACGGATAAAATGCTGCCACCTTAAGAAATACCACATTGAATAATTCTCTTTAGACCATACGTAAACTAGACTGTTGATAGCGAAAGGGTACGACACCTCAGGTGAAAGTTACTACTCTTGTGAGCAATCGGATTCATAATAATATCGTTGAGTTTAGTGGTCAATTTTTTAAATTTTACTTGGTCTCCGAGTATTTTAATTGATACGGTCTAGGTCCTCTTCACAAGATAATGTCTGAGCATCAAAATACCGTTTTAAAAGAAAATACTTGAATAATCGCCGTGAGTGCCATTTCGATTTTTTCCACACAGTATTAAAAGGTGTTATGATGTTCACTTCCCAGGAGGCCGGACTCCGAAAATTCATCGTCACCCTGAGTCTACTCAGCATAGCAAGGAACAAGTAAAATTATAAAGATGATTTCATGCTCAGCGCTTGGCTTTTTTCAATTTATATAAATACTCTTACTTCGATGCTTACCATTCGCTACTTCCTGTAAAAGCATAGTTTTACTGGACCATCGATGTATGTATACTATTTTGTAGCAATTTTGATTTTGCATACACGTTGAAAGTCTCTTCCCAGAAATAATTCGTCAATCTGGTTCAATCAATGTGGTTAGGCCACACCTCGAACACATCGCGAGCATTCGGGGCCCTGGTCACAAAGATTTAACCAAAAAAAAGAACAAAATACAAAGATAAGCTGCACATTTCGTTAAAAACTGCTACGAACGGACATATAGTGTTACACAACTGTTAGAAGGATTAAGATGGGAGCCCCTAGAGACTCAGAGGCTGCACGCTAGGCTTAGGCTGCTTGAGATATTCAGAACTGGTGTGTTTCAGAACGACACACAGAATATTATCATGACGCCTCACTACATTTGGAGGTGTGACAGAAGCGGTAAAATAAGAGGGATACACTGCCAAGCAGAAAGGTACAAAAACTTGTTCTTTCCGCGCACAATATCGCGACCACAATAAAAACTGAGCTCCCCCAAATACACTCCCATAGTACATGTCACCATTTCACGTCCAAAACTTTTACATATTTACACGGCTGGTGACCTACCACCCCCTGCCACACGCCCATGCGGCGGCTCGCGGGGAAGTATGTAGATGTAGATGAATCTTGTTAATACCACACAATGTATTACGATATATTTCAGTATTATGTCACTGCGTTTGAACTGTCAACTGTTTCATATGTGCATCAGTACCTCTCTTCAGATGAGACTACTCGTGATTTCGCACGATTTATTGTTTTAATAATAAAATTCTACAAACACATTTTAATGAGATAAAGTTATTCTTCAGCCTATTTGCATGCTACTATAATAAGGCAAAATTTAACCTCATTCGAAATGCAGCACTTAACCATAAGAACGGGTACCATAGAGTGATAAATTGAATTGCGACAACCCCTCACCTGCGTCGACCTTCGGCGATTTCCCTCAACATTTGATAGAGATTGCTTGAAACCAAGTTCATCTCCGACGCTGAATCCTGGAAAGAAATGAAATACCTTTGATGAAATATTTCTTATACGTCCCAGGTACTTTTAAATGTACCACGTGATATTCACAGGAACATTCACAATTATTAATGATAAACATTTGAATTCGTGAAGAGATATATATACCATTCAAATTAATGTTATGTGACAGCTCTGAACAATGAATGAACAGGTGTGAAATTGAACTCTTAATAATACAACTGCCACATAGTGCATATGGAAGTTCGGATATTCCGCACTGTTTCAGATGTAGTGAAGCACTACAAAGAAAGAAATCAGAAAGACAGCAGATTGAGAAGAAATATTTTCCTCTCAAATGGAATAATTTTTTCTTTTAATAGTCTTATACTTTTTTTCAATAGCCCCTGAGAATTCCTTATTACTTAAGTTTTGGTAAGGTAAAATGTGAATTGTATGTCATCTCACCGGACAGTCAGTAAGAAAGTAATAGTAAAAATGTGTTTCCCGCTTAAGATTAGCATTGGAAAAGGTTAGTTGCCTTACCTCTAGTAATTCATGCATAAATATTAAATTATTTTATCGTTTATGTTAAAACTACTTCTACTATATAGCCCAACCACATGCCCATTTTCCTTCTAATGTTGCTATCCAATGTCCGTTAACAACAGAGTCCTTCAGTTTATGTTATTTATTTATGTCACCGTGCATGACCACACCGATAGCAGATGTTCTCCCTCCATTTCGTTCTCAGTTGTCGTATTTTTTCAGTCTTAAAGCAGTACAAGTGCGCCAAAATCTAATTTAATTAGGCACTTAAGTCACAACGTTTACTGTCCTAGAGCCATGTCAACGTTTGAAGGTCAGTACGCACGTTATTCGTAATTACGTCGCATCGATAGGCTTTTTTACGTCGCTATTCTCCATAGACATTTCGAGTGATGTTAGGTGCGTCATTTTAATTAAGTCAGCAGGAGTTGTATCTGACCTATAGTTATACTGGCTTTGAGCGAGCCATTTTTTGAGTAATCCGTGTCAAGCCGTCTATTCAGTTTCCCTCTGTAATGTCAACGTCTCTATCTATCGTTTATGATATAGGCAAGGCATATGTATAGTTTCTTTCCCTGTTAATCCTGGTAATTTCAGATTCCACTCTACCGTTTAAATTACTATTTCGCTGGGCTAATAAGTCATTTGTAGCAATAGGTCATGCACTGTTGTAGTCATAAAAAATGACTCATTTCCATTAAGCTGGACTCTGGAATCTCTCTCAGGTGCGAAAAGTAGGACAGTGTGGCTGTGTCCAATATTTTAATCTGTTCTTCGATAGTGTCCCTTATTTCATTTCATACTTTCGAAAATATCCCAGACGAAAGCGTGGTCAATCTCTTAATTAGTAGTAATCCCATTTTCTGCAAAATTTCCTGTTGTCACTGATGGGAAATGTCAACCCCTTAGGTAATTCCAGCCATTTAAGTCCCCTCTACCTGGCCTACTAGGGGCTACTGTGGTTGCGACATAAGTGCGCGCAATTTAATTGCCAGAGGATGGTTAGTAAATCGATATTTATAGGCTTAATATTCTAGTTTCACATAAAAGAAAAGAATGGAATGTGTATCAATTCTTTTTTCCTCTGGCAAATTTGGGGAAGGTTACACATTTTCTTCGCTGGGTAGCTTGAAAACCGTTGGGAAATGCTGTCTACTGAGAGACCAGACAAATAATTGAAGACTGAGTGCACTTTTTTCAGCAAGTAAAACAAATTTTAAAACCACAATAGCATTAATGAGAACCGATGCATGATAATGAATGATCCTTGAAACGGAAAATTAATGATCGATTAAAGAAATAATTTGGAGAAGCTGTTTAATTCCGTAAGTATGTCAACCGTCGTTTGATGCTTATATTTATAAATATTGTTATCAATTCCATGGAGGGGACTTCTTCGAAGGGGCGCACTTCCGAAATCAAAAATGCACCTTTTAATTCTTTTCTCCAAAATTTCTCAATCTAAGAACGGATGGATCTCTCATTACAAAAATAGAAAACCGAAATTCGGTAATCAAGATTTTGGATGCGAGAATTCTCCCTAAATTTGAATATTTTGAGATGTGAACATTTAGTGATACAATCTTTTCGTGATGCGAGCCGCGGGAAAGAACGAAACTAAGTTCGCAAGTCTAGGCACCACTGTATTGATTGATCTATTGGGACACAGCACACACAGTCGGCCTGAATTATTTTAGGCGATAGTCTCGTGGATACTGCTGGCCACCCCGCTCCCCGATTCCCATAAGTCGACAGTCCGTGACTTCATATTTTCCCCCTCGTCAAAAAGAGGAAGGCTTGTCCGGTCAAGAGGAACTCACCGACGCCCCAGTAGCCCTTGACGCCACCGAGATTTCGCACCCTGAAGAGGCCGGACTGCTTGAAGCCACAGTTGAGGGTAAAGCCGAAGTCAGAATCCAGGACACAGGTGCCGCTGGCGGGCGAGGATGCGGCGGCTGGGAGGGAGATACAGACACGAGACACAACACACATGCTAGAGTCGAGCGTGGAAAAAAATAACAGGTATCTTTCTGCTTGCTTTTTCCATTTGCAGAAAAAAAAACAAAGAAAAGAGACCTCAGTGACAATTAACGTCCCCACTTCCCTACCCCCAACTCCGCTATCGGATACACTTCTACGGTACCGTTTCGCACTAACGGAGGGAGAAAAAAACCTAACGCCCGTTTGAAGATGGTGCGCTGAGTGAAACTCAACTGTTCTCCCGAACGTAGCGGATACATCACCGTGAGGATTCAGACAGTATTCTTTTTAACCTTTGACTGCATGTGTTCGTGAAGAATTCGACTAGTCTCACCGACAATTATCCACATAAATATATATATCCGTTTATAATACGACGATTAATAGAAAACTTCGAGTGAACGGGGTCTCAGCGAGATTGTCTCAGTCTGAACAAATGCTGAATCCTACCTCTCCGGTCATACTGTTGAAAAAAGTGCTGATACTGAAGCAGGCCTTAGCTATCATGAATCAAGATTAAAATACAAAATAATCAGATAATTGAAAAATGATATTATTTACGGGCAAGTCTTTTATCAAATTGTTTACAAGTTGAACATTAATCACTGCTTTTAAAATACGTATCATATTTTTCCAGAGCGAGAGTTCTAGATTCATTATTGGTATTGTGCACATAAAATATAAGTTCTATAGTCAATAGCATGCTCACACTCCAGCATTGCAATTAAATTTCATTCCATTGCAATCAATTGCAAAATTGCAATCCATGTGACGCAAAGTACATTGTAAATTGCCCAAATTTGACAAAATTTGCCTCCACAACTACGGAGCACAAAAAGCGGCTCGTACCAAATGACGTATGATGATCAATATGGAGTGTGATTGATTTAAAACGGAGGAAATAGAGTTTTTTAGTGCAGCAAGAAACTTACCCCTAGTAAACGATTAAACTTTTGAGAGAGATTCACCAACAACGTCAATAACCTCTCGACAAAAGGCTCAAGATTTTGTTGCATTTACGACACAACTCCCAGGTTTGTTATCTTGCTTGCCTGTCTATGTTCCCTTCAATCATTCACCTTGAGCAAGAAACCTCCCAAAAACTAACAATATTCTTCTCCTTCTCTTTCGTCCTTCCCCTGCCCTTCTCCCCCATAATATATATAAGAGCACTGGAAAACTTTACGAGTCCTTCGATAGCTGCATTGCACGTAGAAACCATCATCAGTTATAATACAATGCAGTGAATTTTACGATGTGATATATCATCTCACTTGAATAGTTAGTAGCAATTCACCATTACAGGAAACAAAGGTGGTGGCATTACTTAGAATTTCAAACGTGCGTTTGCCTGGTCACCTTGCGATGATCTGGGTTAATATTCAAATCCATTCACTACGATTAAAAAAAAAACACAAGTTTAGGTTTCCCGAACTCAAGAGGGGTGAATCTAATTTGGTTCGAGAGTGGTGCTGTTGAAGACGGAATTTGCATCTGATGTGGATTCCGCAGCATTTATTTATCAAAGTAGAGAATTGGCATACCCCGTCTGCTTGAAAAAATATATGAAATTACTGAATAGCTTCAAATGTAGTTAGTAATTAAAAACAGAAATATGTGTTCTGTTCAAATATTTAAAGCTTAACCATTATAAAAAAATGTTCATGGAAAATTATAAATGAAAAAAGCTAAGCGTATAAGTATATCTTTACCTATTTAAAGAGCTACACTGTAACAGATACTTTATAACAATTCATAGTGATTACAATTAAAAGTTAATTTAGAGTAGCCATTTTTTGATTTTCCAGACCATATCCTTTGAGATATACGAATGAGAATGGTAAATTTGTGCTGGCTTCATTGCTTCAAGCCGGGGGTGCCGAACCTATGGTACGCGTGCCCAAAGTGGCACACGGAGCTAGGAGGGTGCTAAGGGATACCTCTATCTCACTCGATGGGTTGGCGCGCGAGTCGAGCGAGTATACTCTTATTTCCTGAACTTTGGCACTCAATCGCCAAAAGGTTCGCCACCCCTGCTTTAGGCTATGTAGGCTTGGTATCGGCAGACAATATTAGCATCACTCTGCAAGATATACAGTAGGAAGGCGTCATCGCCAACCTTCTAGATGTCATTTAATTGGAAGATTTAGCCGAAGTCTGTCTTACTCAAAATATCTCCTCAAGAAGATTTATAGCTCATGAAGTGTTGTATAACGGTGCACATTTGAATGCAATGGCGAGGAATTATGCCGCATAAAAGCATATGGACACCTATTGCAATGCAAACTTTTATACAAGGAGCTATACGTTTCTCATTGAGTTTACAAAATCGTATTTTATTTCGTCCTCCCAATGCCAAAACCACAACTTTCATCTAATTCATTACATTATATTTTTTCCTAAAATATTATTACGCCAACCTATTTCAGCTTTCGGTATCAAGTTTCAGAGGAATACCGTATGGACAGTCCATTAAGCAGAATGCTAAAGCTATAATTTATTCTTGAGATTTTGGAGTTTGACTTCAATAGGCCGGTTTGCTTAGTCATTTTGACGCCTCTCAGAGGAGCTCGATCGGAAGGTCTTGAATGCCGTGAAGCAGATCATCGTAATTAATATGACACAGCTCAACCTACTTGAGCATTTCGGCGCCTCGCCAAGAGGCTCACCACAACCCCCATTTATGGAAAGTAATTTCTTGTGCGTCTTTTCATTCCTCCCTAACGGTTCCTCTCCACATTCTCAACGTCCACACTGAAGGAAAAAGATAATAACCTTTCCATCTTGTCATAATCTACATCTGCATTTACATAATACCCCGCGAGCCGCCGCTTGGGCGTGTGGCAGGGGGTATTAGGTCACCAGCCATGTAAAGGTGTAAGTTTTTGGAGATGAAATGGTGACATGAATAATAGGAGTGTATTTAGTGGAGCTTAATGTTTATTGTGGTCTCCTATTGTTCACGGATAGAACGGATTTTTGTACCTATCTGATCGGCAGTGTACCTCTTATTTTATCGCCTCTGTCAGACCAAGAGACGTAGTGAGGAGTCATAATAACACTCTCTATGTCGCTCTGAAAAATATCAGTTCTGAATTTATCAAGCAACCTAAGCCTAGAGTGTAGCCTTCGAGTCTCTAGGGGCTCCCAACTTAATCCCTCTAAAAGTTGTGAGACACTATATGTATGCTCGTGGCAGTTTTTAACGAAACGCACTGCTTCCCTTAGTATTTTATTAATTAATAATCATGGGCGACACGCTCTTGTAGTAAGCCAACAATCACACCGCTTTCAATTCTACCCATCACATGGCTTAGGGTTTGACGCTATTGCTATCTACATTTTTATAATTTCGGCACCACTTTGGTCACATGGTATGAACAATATCCTGAATGGTACTTCTTTCGGCCAAATACCAGCAATTTTTGCCCGACAGATAGCTCAGTTCTGCATTCTTTCAGTCTCCTAAGTACCCGTGCATCACAAATATTAATGTAATTTTTTCATTTTAGTGCATTCATCATTTTTCTAAGGGCCATAGAACTCTATCATAGAGAGATTAACTACCCTGTATTACAATGCTTCTACCAGACGCCTAACGTTTTGAAGGCAACTTACGAATCTCAAATCCTTAGAAACGTATGAAATATAAATAATATCATGAAATTTAAACGTTTAACAAACCCCAACTAAACCCAGGTGTCGTCTCAATCTTAACGCCGATATATATACATTACTGTTGATTTATAATTTTGTATGTTATTATTTCTGTGTACTACAAGGACCTTCAAAAGTATTGCAATACCTGATTGTGCAAAAAATTGAATCTTGCGAGTTAAGATTTTCCAAATTTCTCATTTGTTATTTATCTTTGGAAACTGCATTTTTCTCATCCTAACTATCCAGAGATGTGGAGAAATAAGGAACATCCTGCTTTGAAAAACGTCCTATCATGAATAAAATCATCGCCTTCTTTCTTCTGTTCCATGAAATCATATTGTAAAGCTTATATTTTTTTCCCTAACCCGTACCAGTTTCCCAATGTTAAACAACCACGGAGGCATCCAACGGTGGCCACGATCATTTCTCATTGGGATTATAAATATTGTTTTCATCAGAATTCAATCTTGAAGGTCCCTACTTGCATAACTTATAGCTATAATTTATTCACGAAAGAAAGTTTATAGTTCACAAATTATTTACCCACTATTTTTTTACGAACTTCCTATACAAAAACAGACAAGACCCGAGTTTTATTGTATTCCCCCCACCCCAGTTCCGGACAGCAACATTTCAAAAATCTTTTACAGTCGGAGCTTCAAATTTGTGGAATGACCTGCCAAAACATGCAATACAACACTCGCAACATTTAAGAGAAATCTTATCAAACATTTACTTGTTTGAGACCCATGTACATAGATTATGTTGTTTTGTATTGGATTTCGTTCATTGATATGTCTGTGGTAAATTTATGCGTTTGAAGAAGTAATTTAGTTTTCTTTTTTACTCTGGTTGCTGTACCAGATTCCATTGTTAATTCTTGTATGCACAAATAATTCTTTATTGGGTTCCTCATGGTTTGTTGTATGATGACATTGTTAATTTTTATATGCAAGAATTATTCTTTATTTGTTTCTTGACGGAGTATATGATTTATTTTCTAAATATTTGTCCTTGCACATCACATAATGTACTAATTTGTTCATTAAAAAAATAAATAACAAAATAAAGGAGTGCACTCTTGAATAATAAAATGAATTTATTATTATAATAACAAATAGTCGTTTTCGTAGGTATTTCATGTCCTCAATTTGTAAGATCCGAGGCGAGTAAAAATCCGCATTTACAATTGATGTGACCTTGCATACCCTCTCAGAAGGATGAGACATCAGAATCACAGTCTCCTTTCATTAAATTTCCGAAAACACGTCATGTTGTACACTCTTTTTACAGTACAGTACAGATTCAGGCTTCACTTCATGGAAGTTTATGGTATCCATAATTAAATAATACAATTTTGTACTTTTTTCACAGAATTTAATTTTGGATGATCCGACGCGTTACATTCAAAATAAAAAATAAAATAAAATAAATAAAACTCAGTGAAAAAGTACAAAATTGTAATTTTTTTAAGCATGGATACGTCATGTTATCAATGCGAGCACTCAGGGCTGTCGACGACACTTCAAAATAGCTTTCATGTCTATCCCTGTCACACTGGCTATGCCGGCGCTCGTCCTGCACTGGGTGAACATTGTTTGACCTCGCTATGACGCATGGCCGTTGCTTTACTGCCTCTTGACTTTCAATTGTCATCCTACGCGGCCACCTTTCCCGCGAGCCTTGCCAACGGTTAAGGGTCGCCCGTCGCTGGTATTTGAGGGCACGCGTAGGACATGCAGACCTATATCGCCCACCTTCTCGGGAGCGTGAAACCACGGACGCTCACCACGCGATCTCCATTTTGAAATCAAAGTCAAGGCCTGTATGAAAATACGAAAGGCCGCAATTTTTCCTTGCATTACCCATTTCTCGATCAGTTATTCCATGGAGACGAAAATCAACAGAGGCCATTTACGCTGTGTAAAACAGGACAGTCGGTCGGTGAGGAGAGAATCTTTTGGAAATGCAGGAAGAATGGAAAGAAACCAAGCTACTGTATTATGGGCGTTATACATAATGCTTATGCGAGCACTAAATTCAGCGCCGATAACTCGAAACAAAATTCAGAACTGTATCGAATACGATGTCTCAGAACCTGTACTTACACAATGCTGTTTTCAGTATGCATTGGCGCTGTCAGGCCATTCGCTGAGCTACGCAATGCAAATGAATCGTGCCATATTGTTTGGCATAGTCATCGAGTTGTTCACAAAGAATTCTAAACCATCTTCAGAAAACCAGTTTTCGAGGTCTCAGGACAACATTTTCTCCATTATATTTCACACAGCTCCCCCGAAGATTATTTAGGTAAACTACAAACAGATATTCTCTTGAAACGCAGGACATTCGTCTGATTTCCTGCGATTGGTCCAAGAACCCGATTGAAAGTAAGCATTTTACTTATTTCACTTTTCATTACTGATAATCGAATTCAATTTCGTAATCGGATGCGATGCGATGACACCCTTTCAACGGTACGTTTTTCAGCACGCGGAGTTCAGTCCGATCTTCAGTACTGAACCGTATAAAATGGCCTTAACGGCTATCGCAAGTCGTTATTCCTATTTTCCCATTGCGCTCACAAGAGCAAAAACGCGATCGTCATTCTTCAAATATTGTCAGGAATAAGGAGGTTGTAAAAGGAGGAGAAACTCTAATTGCCAAAACGAACTCGACGCGTCGCAAGTGAAACAGAATTAAACGTGCGGAGCGCCGTGCGTGGCGAAATGTACTATTACGCTCTCATCTTGCCCGCCACGATACAAAATTGTATACAAAGCATCCACGCTTGTAATTTAGAGACATTACAGAGCAGAGCATCTTTGTTCAAAGCTAACCATACGGACTACGGTCAATTTTATTGAACTCTGGGCTGTAAAAGTAGTTACAAACCTCAAACTGCGCACATTAAAGTAGGCGAGATAATCAAAGAGGTAAATAAATAAACTTATTGATGAAGTCTTCTCGGGTTATCAGGCGGGTCAGGATGGCCATTACTGCCTACGTTTCGATGGCCTTCTCTGCCATTGTCATAGTCATAGGAGTAACGGCCATCCTGACCCGGCTGATAAGCCGAGAAGACTTCATCAGTAATAATCGGCGGAAAAAAACGAAATCCTTCCAATAAACTTATGGCTAAATGGAACAATATTAATCTGGGGGGGTTCTATCCCCCTCATCCCTCCCATAGTTACGCCACTGAGATCAGGTCCATTCGGAAACCCGAAACGCAGCAAAACCCGAAAGCAATGGGATTACCCTACGCTTAAAGAACTAAATTAAATATTTAGGGTTGGGAGAGATTTATCAGTGGAGTCCCTATCCCAACTTGGACCGATGGAGGACTCTTGACGCGCGGAACTGCAACCGTCAGAAGCAGTGGCATAACTATGGGGGGAGGTGAGGGGGATAAAACCCCCCCCGAACCCTAAAAATAAAAATAAATTTTTCGTATCACAGCAATCCTACCTGTTTGAAATACAGTAATTAAATGTTACAGTTTTAATTTGACCTATCTAATTTATTCAAATTAAATTTAATATTAAATGTAGCCATGTTTTTCTAAAATACATTCATGTTAAAAAAGCAACATTTCGTGTATTATTACCCGGTATGGTGTGCTATTCAATCTGATCCATTCCCCCCCCCCCCCCCAAAGCCAAGTCCTAGTTACGCCACTGCCTGATCTGACGATGTGGCCAGCATTGGTCACGAAACATCATCTCCAAGATAACGCAACGTAGCAAAACCCGAAAGCAATGGAACTACCTGCACCTCAGCGCTGCGAATTCCTTAAGGTAGTCCGAGCGAGATAAGTTCCCTAGTCATAATAGAGACCATATTCAAATTATACTTTTTAATTTCACCATTTGTAGGACACATGAATTAAATATAGCATTATTAATGGTGCAATAATATAGTTTTACATGACAGAAATTGTAAGTCGTTAAATAAAAATATCTAAATATACCATTAATTTGACTCATTTTTGTTCACGCGGTGCGTTTGAAACTCCTTCAAAACGGAAGATTTGTTTTGTGATACCCAAGAACCTATTGCGGTGACAATATGATTAATTCTCAAAAATAGTGTAGAAAACAAGCAAACTACACATTGTTAGTTATTTTTACGACATCAAAGAGTTAGAAATTCCTCATTTTGTAAATAATGTCTCTCTGCAGTGCATAAACGTACCATTTCCCATGTAAAAGGGCTAGTATTTTTAGGCAAATATCTCCGAAAGCAATGAGGTAAGGGGTTGAATTTTGGGTGTCATTAGAAGGGTGAGATATATTTCTTTAAAATGAGACCAAATTCATTGATTTCTAGGTAGATTGATATTTCGCTCAAATTACCCTAAGCGTATTTGAATTGTAAGCGTATATACCCTAGGTGAACGCTCTTAGTGGTCGCATGTCTCGCTACATATCCCTTTACATCATGCCGTGGGAGGTGACACTTGGGTGTCTGTGGGATATGCAACGAATGTATCATTCATGCCGGCCTATGGGATGTTAGCGTGCGGTCACGAGGTGATGCTTATCGGGGGAGGGGGGGGAGGTGGTGGCAGAGCGCGCCCCTCGAGGAGTCTCGTGTGGTTGTTGCACAGCGGCGGACGCGCCTGTATTTGTAATTGGAAATAAACGATAGAAAACCGATGCACCTAACATGATTCGCAATACGTGTGTCGTCGAGAATAAGTAGGGAATATCGGCAAGAATTCGACATAGCGGTCCTACAGAACTCCGGATACAAGCACGGGATTAATTAAAAATGAGGTTTATATAAAATAATACAAGTAGAACAGGAGGGAACGACTAAAGAAAGGAAAAATAAATCGCTCACGTCTAATAGAAAAATGGCCATGGGACTATGAATTACAGGATGAGAATTCAGCAACGAGGGAACTTACAGGAGAGAACTAATGGACTTATAACGGAGCGGAACGAGGACTTATAGGAGAGAAATAACCTTGCGAAATGGTGCAGTAAAAATGACTGGTAGGAGTCATATGCGGAATTAGGCATTGTAAGTTGCAGAAATATATACTCTGAAGAAAGAGGATAAGATTTGATAAGGGGATTCGACATACAGGGTGAGTGAGTGTTAGCTGACGTTTTTGGCTCGAGTAGTAGCGAGGCTAAACTCGTAGTAAAGGTGCTCGGTTGGTCTCACAGCTTTTCCGTAGAGCAGCAGTTTAGTCAAAATGGAGGGGTGGACCGCGCAACACCGCGCGCTCTTCGTAGAGACGATCTTTGAAACCCAAAGAGGAGATGTAGATTGGCCGCCACGCTCCACTGACCTTAGTCCTGGTAATCTTCTCTTGTGGGGATACCTCAAAAACAAAGTGTATATTACACTTTTACATTATACATTAATAAGCCATGTACTGTGGTTGAATTAATGGATGCCATTGAGCGAGAGATTCGTGCTATACCCCGTAACATGGTGGAGAGAGTGATGACAAACTTCACGCAGAGGGTCGACGAAAAAGTGCCGAAAATAGCGGCCAGCACTTAAGGACGTTATCTTTCACAAATGATTAATTTCTGTAAAAAAGTAACATATGAGATGTTCACTGTTATTCATTGTGTATATTTTGAAATAAGGATAGTTTGAGATCGGGTTGGTGCGGTGGCTAGAGTACCGGCTAACCATTCGGACGGCCAGGGTTCAAATCCCTGCAGAGGAGGATGTTTTTCAGAGAAAACCTGATCTCTACTTGAGTGCTTTGTGGGGGGCACTTCAAGTACAGTGCTCCGTCCGTCGGAAGAGACGTTAAACCGTGGTCCCCTTGGCGCCTTTCGTTAAGAGCAGGCTAATGCCGACGCCGGGTTTCTATCCACCCTCCTTCCCTTACCTATGGCGCAAATGACCTTAACAGTCGGTCGCCTCCCCAAAAATCCAATCCAATCCAATTACAATAGTTGCTACACCTTAATTTCACTGCGTACCATAATTTCAATGACCATCACGTAACACTGACTCATCCTGTATAATTGAGACGGACAATTAACCAATTACCATAGACGGGAAGCAGGGCGATCGAAGTTGTGCTTGGTGCGGCTAGGAAAGGAAACTGCTGGCGAAGATTAGGAGGCGGAGTAAGTTGTCAGAATATATAACAAGTAAAGAGGGTCGAAGGGATGCTGGAGGCGGTGAAAGATGTGAGGGTGTTTAGATGTAAAAAACCGAGCTAGGAAATCATCACCTTCTGTTGTGAAGGATAAGTAAGGCATTCATCTCGAATCCGAGCGCTCAGCATGCCAACTGAAGGTCACATGCAAAGTGCATCTCGACTTTAAAATAAATACCAAGGCATCCTTAGTCGAGACCACCAAAGAATAACTTTAAAATATTTTGATGGACATTATAATAATTATAAAGTTCCTCTGTCCACCACAATGTCTTCCAGCAAATTCCCGCGAGAAAACGTGTTTTTCTTCTTTTGCATAATTAAATTATAAATAATGCAGAAATGAAAAAAATGCACGTATCCGACGAAATATATTTTACTGCAACCTAGGTATCGATATTTTTACATCATCATCAGGTGATAAAACCTAGGTGTAAAAACGTCGATGTAAAACATCGAAAACCTAGGTCGCAGTAAAATTTATTTCGGAGGATAATTTCAACTTTTACATTTCTGCATCATGCATAAACTCCACTCAATACCGTAGGAATCTTCGGATTTTATATAATTTATAAATAGTAGAGGTAACAAGTCGAAACAAATGCCAAACGAAATGAAATATAATAAAACTTTTTTGATTTCATGTGGATTCTGTCCACTGTACCAGATCGTGAAAACTTTGACAGAATGCAGGCATATCCTGAGCAATAGAACATTTAATATAACACTCCTAGGAATGACGGAGACGTGAAATGTGGTGGAATGATAAATAATCTTCCTGGCGATAGGGTAGTGGTATTGTATTGGTCAACAGCGTTCAATTTTTTATTAAAGACAACTAGGAATGATAACTCTCCCATCTAAATTACGGACAAATTAATTTAAAATACGTTGAACATTCGGGAAGAGTGTTGACCAACTTTGTAAAAATACGGTATAATTAAAAAAAAATACATTTAACTATTATCAACATGGAGTTAGCTCAATTTAAAAGTTTCATCATATATGACGGAGGCTTCTGCTACTAAAGAGTAATAGCGTATAAAGAACAGAAGTTCATTTTTAACTAGTATTAAGGGTACTCCGAACTTGTGCTTCCTAAGCATAGTCCTAATTTCCGAGTCATCAGAGCAAATATTTGCATATCATCCGCCTTGACCCGTCTGATGGCTCTATCTTTGCACCTACAAGTATAAATTAATTCATTGCAAACTAGGTCTCCAAAGGTTAGCGTGGCGAACAAGTATTTCTCGTGAAAAAACGGTAACGGTCATATGCATACGAGAACACTTTTAACTGTATGTTTAGAAATCTCTCCAAACTCCGTTAAGTTTTTTCCAGCGATGATTTCATCTCGAATCCAGGCGCTCTGCATACCAACTGAAGGTCACATATAAAATGCATCTTGATTTAAAATAAATACCAAGGTATTCTTAGCCAGTACCAACAAGAAAACCTCAAAATATTTTGACTGACATTCTAATAATTATAATTCTTTTACTGGTACATGGATTTAAGCTTGATTGCCATCAATATATGACTTCTTTTATGTTTCATCCTCGTTAAATGTCCATATTTTGATCACTTAAGTTTAATACAACAGCTTGCGGTACGTGAGGGGCACCTTGGTACATATATCGTAGTCGTTGCCTTCCTGAATATCGTTAAGCACACTTTTTTCAATTATGCGTAGGCATATTCTTGAAATAGAATGTTTAACATGACTGTATCCGAGATCAAGTCCCGGTCAAGGTGAGTGATTTTTCCTCAGAGGAATCGCCAAATACGTTGAAAGAAATTTCATGATCAAGATATTAAATAATTTAACTGAAGAAATCGTTAAGATACTTCCTAAACAGAGGTTTAAAATTTCGTGCGAAGTGCCTAATACCAATAAAAGCATTATAGCGCAATGTGAAGGTAAGATGAATGGAATGATTAAGAGTGGAATTTATGAAATGGCCCCAAATGATTTTGATTGTGCGTATTTGAGGCAAATTGCATGAAGTTTTGACATCGAGAAAGAGGAAATCTCCAGTTCTTTTAAAAACAATAAAGACGAGAAGAGTAAACTTCGTGAATCATCTAGAATGTGATCACCAGAGTGATTTTAAGCAAAACGGGTGTTACAACTAGAGCCTGTAGTATTTTACCAATGTTTTAAGACAGCTCCAAATTTAAAAAAGAAATCCTGACCCTGGAGTTAATCTCGTTAATGTCTGTTCCCCGCCAATTCTCGCTGTTTTTTTTGAACTCAAATTTACCCTCACCTAACTATCCTTTCATTTCTATCCTCTTTTTCTCCCCCCTTCTCCTTCTAACTGCTCAGTAAATACGGGAGATCTTACACGTTTGATAATTCCCCGAAAATGCTTAAAACATTGAAACCCAGGTTGCGTATTTTTTTTACATTCTGCGGTTAGAAAAAAATTCTGCAAATACATTTCAAAAGGATAATTACTGTACAAAAATCATGACGTGCTCTCGTCAAAGGAGCAAGACGGAATATTTTTCCGTACACCCAGCAACTTCTAGGAAAGTTTCTTCACCCCAATGACAAGTTAAGCCCAGCTGTTCACAAGGTGTTTACGCGCAAGGCAATTGAGGACTCTTAACGGGATTCACGCGCAGTAATTCTCGTACAGCTACCATAGTACACATTTTAACGTATTTGCTAGTTCTCTCTCTTCGATACGACCCAGATAAAAATTCCTGGCATGTGAAACGCATCAAAATGCGTATTTAATATTGAGTAGAACAGGTTTCTGACAGACTTATCGCCAAATTATTGGTGGGTATGGGACCCATTGTGGATTAGAATCCATAGCTTGAAATAGCGACCGACCTGTTTGGGATAATGTACTAATTTATAAGTTGAGCCGATTCTTCAGTCACAACTTCCACAGTATTCTTCAGAATGTAAACACGTCCTGAATAAAAACCGAAAATCAATTGCAACAGTGACAGAAGGACCTAAAGTATCAGCAACAGGAAACAAACATCTGTGGGACTCTGCAGGTGTAGCAGATAATACAAAGATAATGAGAAGACGTCATTACTCTAAGAGGTAGTATACAATTCTAATACTATGGAAGAAATCACAGCCACAAATACTACATCCTAGCTCAAAATGTAGTCTAATATCTTCATAATACTTTCATTTTATAAATCTAAGCAGTAGTTTTGATTTTATTCAACCTTAATTTTTATTTGATTTATTAAAATAGATGAGTTACAATGCGTCCATAAGAAATAGTACCCATTGGTTCTTAGGCCTTGCTTGTTGCTGAAAAGTTTTGAGCCGTAGCATTTAATTTTTCATCAAATTGTTATCTGTAAAAAGAACAATCACTGGTCTGAGAGTACATGAAAACTCTTATGGGATGGAATAATATGGGAGGGAATGATATGGGAGGGAATAATTTTTTTGTCCTTATTTATTACGAGGTATCAGAATTTTCCCGCCTCACGCATTCAGTTTGCTTAAGAACTTTGTCTTAGGTTACTTTCATAATTAGCTGTCACCAATTCAATTAATGGTTTTTGGATCTCTCTCGTTCATCATCTTCTGGGCTAGGCACTTCAGTCTTTTATCAATTTTTTCTTTTACATAACTCATTTTTTCCTCTAAGTATTCCATTTTAGATTTTCTCCGATAACTCTCTGCTTTGTTGTATACATCCATGATTAATTTTAGGCCATTTGGTATCTCATATTGAGTTTAACAAGTCAATATTTACGTCGTCTAAGCGTTTCCATGCCACTCTTTGCTTCAAAAATCATTAAAGCGCTTCATTATTGGCCGTATTTGCACTACATAATGATTATTTACATTGAAATTAAATTTCATAATCTATCTCATTGATGACATGTATGTTGATTTGAAACAAGAAAGTTGGTAAATCAATCCACTCTTTAATTAGAACTTAAGTTTTGCCTAAGTAAAAAACAAGCTGTGATGCAATGCCGGCGCCATGAAAACAAAAGATAGGTAGAAGAAGATGGAATCTTCCTCCTGATTGATGAACCGGAACGGGATATTGAATTCCACTCAGGCAGAGGACTAAGTCAAGCAGAGTGAAAATATTTGACCTACTTCCAGCGGGAATGCTGAAAATCGAGACTTCAACTTTTTGTCATTTTTCTCGGTAGCAGCTGAATTTCTAAGGGTGATCACAGTCCACCGCAACCGGTTTTCTAATGGCTTAAATTTTCACTCTCCGGCGATTTCTATGTGTAATCAAGCTGGGTCGAAGTAATCAGTCTATATGCTGGGCCGATGTCTGGTGGTAGATTATTATTTACTCAGAATGCCTACTCTTAAAATACATATAATCAAGGCAGGGTGCCCGGTCATTACCCATTTTAGCTGTTTTTTTCCTTAGTCATCTATGTCATATCTAGTGAATCAGAAAGCTTGACCCCATCAGAAACACCAACTTATTTGATGTTATCAGGTAGTAAAGCCTCTTTCTTTCCAAACAGTTTTACCTACATAATCACATTAGCGAAACTAATGTGCTAAGTTAAAGAAAGGTGCTTGTATTCCTGAATTTCTAATTATAATACATATAGTGTTTGAGATTTCCGCGGCGAGCAGGCATTCTTTTCATTTTTTCTTCCGGGATTAGGCCGCGTTGTAGTTTTTCTGACAACGCGTCTCCTGGAAGCGTCTTCAAGTTGAAGATGTTACATATTGGGTCGATGTCTGGCGGTAGAACTAATATTCTCTGAATGCCCACTCTTGAAATACATATGATCAAGACAAGGGGGCCCAGTCATAACCCATTGTAGCTGATTTTCGCGATCATCTTCGACCTGAAGACACCTCCAGGAGAGGATGAGAAACGTCAGAAATACAACGACGCGGCCGAATCTCGGAAGAAGAAATGGAAAGTATAATACATAATACTGATACTTTAATGCCTACACTTTTCAGCGATATTTTAGATAAAGAGCATGTCAAGTTTCCCCGTGATTCCAAGGGTAGCACTCTGTATGTTGACGCTAAATTTGTGGGTCACGAGGTACCTTCATTTTCCCATTTTATAAGTTTTCCACCAAGCACAATCTGGTCTGATCGGAGGATAAATATTATGATAAATTTTGAAGCGAAAACATTATCGTATGCAGACACAATTGACATTTAGAAATTAAATTTTCAAGACAGTATTTCTGGCTACTCTGTGACTGTTATGAGTAAGTTGTAATAGAGTATATGCAAGGTTACCAGCCTTTGCAGTACCCGCACCACGTGCAGCTTTCCCTGCTAACGGTTACGGCGCTCTACCGGTCAGTTTTGGCACATTTTCGCCAGTATGTCACAAGAGAAACCAAAGCATAGTAATATCCTAGGCCCACTTTCAATACTCCACTCAGCTAGGATCCCTTCTAAAAGGACAACCATGAGAGCCAGCATACCGTTCGCCGCGACCCACCACTAGGAGGTATATGCGGTGTACTGACTGAAGCAGTGGATGGGGGTAAATGAGGCGAAAGAGGTTTGCAATGATAGGTCAGTATGGAGGAAATTATTGGAGCAGAGTACAAATATGTATTAATGAGTGAAACTTTGTGACTGTGCCTACCCCGGAAGGGAACGGCGTGATTGGTATGTATATAGTATTTCTGGCGTATCTGGTTAATGTGGAAATTTATGCAGAGTATTATAGCAGTCAGTGAAGAACGCAAGAAATGCAGAAAATGTATGGTCTTGGCCCATGGGCGTGAATGTGTTGAGAAAGTAAGTTACGCCTCAAATGCGGAGCGTTGCACACAACGCAGTCCATCTCCCCAGTCCATCCTTATTCCTCCACTAACAACGAATGGGAGAGGCGAGTTTTGTTCAATTGTACACACTCCAGTGAAAAGTAAGTGACTGAGCACCGGGGAATGGAATTCTATCCTACAAAAGTGGAAACTACCACAGTAAAAAATGGGATCGGAAAATTAGGTTCTTTTACTTGAAGTTAAAGTATGTTAACATAGGCGAGGCAAAGGTCCCTCGTGTGCGTTTTTATAGCATCAGAGAGTAAAAAATAGCAATCATCTGCATCAAATGAGTTATTTACCGATTGTAAGTAATTTTAAGACATTGTAAGAAACGTAAGGTAAGACGCTCCTCCAACCTCGCCTTCTGAGTAGAACGATTAGATGGTTCAAACTATCGAATCCAAAATAAAATATATTTTCCCGAGAGTAAATGAAAGTAAATTTTTAATATTTTTCAATGTAATGCAGGTATAAATACCGTTTTATTAAAGTCATTGTGCACTTTCTTTGATTATGGTAAATCACTAGTGGCATTTCATTGCATAACGCGAAAACTTTATAGTAAAATAATTTTGGCATTATTCTATAGTATATGCTATATTTCACGATGCTTGGAGCGGTAATTGCGGGTCGTAGGGTGCAAATTTTTATTATTTTTTGGGAAAGAAAAACAATCTTGGATCACATATCACCCAAGTACATCTCTTTATGCGTTGCAACCCACAATACGCTGGTAATAGTAATGTCAATGATACAAGACTAATATTTTTTTTTAATTCCCTCAATTAAAACCAGTATTACCCAGAGTTATGAACTCAACAGGTAGACCAGATCAAATTGAAAAAGGCATGTTTCTTCGAACATTCGGCGTGAAAATTTGTTGTCCGTTAGCAGGTTTAGTGATACAAATAAATTATTTCACGCTTATAAAGAAAACATTCTTACCTTTCGAAATGCATGCCAGAAAAATTGTGCGTTAAAATAGCACGGCATAGCCAAAACTCAAATTATGATAAGACACAGATTCTTCCTCATTCATCAAATCCATCAAATATCCTTTACAGAAAACACGCACGCAAAGTTGCACGCAAATCTGTGATTGAACAAAAATTTCTCTAAATACCTTAAGGTAGTTTGAGCGAAATATCATTTTACCTAGAAAGCCATGAATTTGGTCTCATTTAAAGAGACATATCTCATCCTTCTAATGACACAAAAAATTCGATCCCTTACCACATTACTTTCGGATAAATTTGCCAAAAAATACCAGCCCTTTTACATGGGAAATGGTACGTGTATGCACTCCAGAGAGACATTATTTACAAAATGAGGAATTTATAACACTTAGATGTCGTAAAAAAACTAACATCGTGTAGTTTGTATGTTTTTTCAACTATTTTTGAAAATTAATCATACTTTCACCGCAATAGGTTCTTGGGTATCACAAAAAACCTTCCGTTTTGAAGAAGTTTCTAACGAACCGCGCGAAAAAAAATGAATCACGTTTATTTTATCAATACAAGTTCAAGAATGAATTTATTTAGATATTTTTATTTAATTACTTACAATTTCTGTCATATAAAACTATTTTATTGCACCATTAATAATGCAATATTTAATTTATGCGCCCTGCAGCTGGTGGAATTGAAACGTATAATTCGAATATGGTCTCTATTATGACTAGGGAACTATCTCGCTCGGACTACCCTAACGTAGATTCGACCGCAGATAATTGAAAACTTCGCGTGAGTCGTATTGGAGAGGCGGAAGTCGCGGGCGAAAGTTCCGCCCGGGACGCGTGTTGACTGTTTGCCTCCATCGCATCGGTCGAATTGAGGTCTCCTCCCACTCTCCCGCTGTCGCTAATGGCAAGGTGAAGGTCGGCGCTGACGGAAGCGACGATTTCGGAGCCCAAAAAGAGGGCACCGCACTCGCATCGAAGTCCCTCTTTCATTTGCCGTAAGGTCCATGCAATCGCTGCGTATTCACTGGTTTCGAGCTACTGTCCTCTGTGCATTCCACAGGTTTCCGGGGAACAAGTACAATACACTGAAGAAATCATCTTCTTCAACAAAACATATGAGGCACACCATTCTAGAGGCTAGAATTTGTTAAGCGCATAATAGGAAGGTCCTTGGATGAAAAGGTAAAAGAGAGATGCTACTTCGCTCTGGTTAGGCCACACCTCGAATACAACGCGAGCATTTGGGGCCCTGGTCATAAATATTTAACCAAAAAAATTAATAAAATACAAAGAAAAGCAGCACGCTTCGTTAAAAACTGCTACGAGCTAATATATAACGTTTCAAAGCATTTAGAGGGATTAAGGTGGGATCCTCTAGAGACTCGGAGGCTACACGCTAGCCTTAGCTTGCTAGATAAATTCAGAACTGGAGTGTTTCAGACCGACACAGAGAATATTATCATGACGCCTCACTACATCTCTAGGTCTGACAGATGCGATGAAATAAGAGAGATACATTGCCGAACGATATGTACGTAGAACTCGTTCTTTCCGCGCACAATAAGCGAACACGATAAAAAATGAGCTCCACTACCATAATACACGTTACCATTTCACCTCCCAAAACCTCTAATCTTTACACGTCTGGTGTCTCTACACCTCTTGCCACACTTCCATGCGGTGGGTCGCCGGGTGGTAATTAGATGTAGATGTAAGGTGAATCCGTCCTCAGACAGATTCCAATTGAACTGCTCCCTCCATGCTCGTCTATACTGTGCCTTCTCCCTCAGCTCTTCGCAACTCCTTCCATTCTAAATGTCCGTCAACATATTATTTCTTTGTCTCCCTCTCTTTCCCTCGATCTTTCCTTCCCACATTCTTTTCAGCAGGCAATCTTTACGATCTTTACTCAGGACGCATCCCATCCAGTTCGCCTTCCTCTTTCTTATTGATCGCAAAATATTCCTTTTCTCATTTATCCTTGCCAGCACTTAATCGTTTCACACTTTTTCACTACATTTTATTCTTTCCTTCCTTCTCCATTGTCACATTTCAAAACCATCTAGATATTTTTTTCTCTTTCCTCCTGAATGTTCATGTTTCTCCTCCATAAAGCGCAACACTCCATATAAAACATTTACCAAATCATTTCCTTAAGTCTATGTTGATTGATTTGCCTAAAAGTAGTTGGTTTTCTTTGCTGAAGTCCGCCTTTCCCTGAGATATTTCTACTTCTTTTTTCCTCCGTGCAACTTCCATTCCACGTTCTAACACTTCTGGGGTATCTAAAGTATGATATTTGTTTCAAAATGTTTCCATCAGTGGTGGCATTTAGAACTCCGTCCTCTTTTTCTGCCTTCATTACTTTAGTTTTCCCGATGCTTACCTTCTATCCAAAATGTTTTCCTATCCTCTCGATTTCATCCACCATTTCCTGTAACTGTTTCTCACACTCTGTTATTACCGCCTGATCATTGATGAAATAGAAAAGTATGTTTTTTCCACCAATTTTAATTGAGGTTTAACTAGTTTTGACACATCTGTGTCATCATCAGGTACCTGATGTGAGAATTAGTGAAAATGAACTTGCACAACATTTTTCGAGAAACCATTAAGCACATACTATTATTAAAATCACAGTAAAGGATTTTGATAAGCGTACCAAATGTTTCACCCGGATTTGGACCCCGGGACCTACAGTAGATAGCCTATTGCTTTACCCTCAAAACCACCCGGCCGTAAAAAAATGAATTTTAGGATATTTCTGTCATATACGGTCAACAGCAGAGTTCATTATGCTGTATGCGATCAAAAGGGATTTCTTTTCTGCTGAATAAAACAATAACGTATTTCAACGTTGTTAATAGATATAAATTGGAGATTTTTGAGTTGCAAGCAGAAATATGAGTATGTACCTTATCACACGTACCATACCACCAGAGGCGCACCAACCCCCCGAATCGTGATTAGGGGGGGGGGGCAAACTCCTTGAAAAATCTGTTTAAGGTAGCTAAACGGGGGGGGGGGAGGTGATGGAAGGGGAGTCTGCAAATTTCAACCCACTAAGGGATGAAGGCGCAAATAAATTTGCAAATTGGGCAGTGTCCATTAAAAAGTGAGAGCCACAACCTCTCATTTCTGGGGGGAGCTAGCCCGCCCCCCACAATCGTGCTTGGGGGGGCAATGCTCACCTGCCCCCCCCCACGTTGTTGCGCCCCTGCATACCATATAGCTTACACGGGCGGTCAGGGTTCAAATCCCTGCAGAGGAGGATGTTTTTCAGAGGGTACCCGATCCCTACTTGAGTGTCATGTGGAGGGCACTTCAAGTACAGTACATCTACATCTACGTGATACCCTGCGAGCCACCACGAGGGTGTGTGGCAGGGGGTGAAGATCACCACAGTCCCGTCCTCCGTCAGTACTCCGTCAGTCGGATGAGACGTTAAACCGTGGACCCCTTGACGCCTTTCGTCAAGAGTAGGCTAATGTTGACGCCGGGTTTCCATCTGCCCTTCCTCCCTTACCTATCCCCTACGGCTAAAATGACCTTAGCCGTTGGTTGCCTCGTCAAATATCCTATCCATATAGATTAAGTAAGATCTAGAAATAAAGAAGAATACAACAGACCGTGCAAAAATTGATTGACATGATGCGTAGGTATTCTATGAAATTATTCGAACCGAAGAAAAGACTATCGTATTCCTAAATTATAGAAAACCGATGGAAGATAATGAAAAATTTAAATCTTTCTCCATACGTGCATTTTATTAAAAATCGTAAAGAAATTCCTCGGAAACTCGGGCGATTCGCTACCGACAGGCTTGGCGTGGAAGTTGATTGGCATTGGTACTTGATGGAAGATGATACACAGAAAAAAGATGATTTTGTAGCATTTCTGAAAACTTATTCCGTCAGCTTTCTAGGAGGGTAATGCGGAACCGAAGAAACCACTGTCGCGTTTCAATAAAAAAGAAACTGATAGACGTAGATCATAAACTTCCTCACAATTTCTGCAAGGCGTGAAAAAAATTGGAGAAGCTAATTGTCATTCAATTAATCTTTTTTAATGCTAAGATTATCAAAAGTTTTCATTATATTTTAACATACCTGTTTCAAACATTAAAATTACATGAAAACTACTTATTATATTAAAATGATATTCTTTCATCAAGTTATTATTTATGATCGTAGACCGTAAAAAACCTGAAGACCACATACGACCAAATTTAGATTCAAGTAACACATTAAGTTTGTTACATGCCTGGATCTGAGTGTCGAAATCGAATGTTATAAGATCTGACATGAAAATAAGTAACTTCATTGACGTTATTTGTAACAATGAGACAGATAAGATATAACCTGTTCTTAGTGGCCTTAGAAATATTCCACATCAACTCATATTTTTCAACCATTTCGTTGAGCTTACGTTGGACATGCAACGACGACAAATTTTAGAAATTTTAAATCAAGTGAGGACATGCTACGACGGAACAGGCATGAATAAACAGCTTTTCGACAAAAAATGTAGTCGCTCCTTTAACTTTTATGCAAAAATGTGAGGGTAGAGTGCCTCGTCTAAATTCGCGCGAATATGCACATATTCAGCGTGAAAGATAGTTTCTTGCCCGGTACCAACTATGGTATCTGAATAGCACTACAATTGACCTCATTTCTCGTCTGCCTATGAATATGACAGTCACGGTACGCTGTCGTAATACAAGGAACCTACGCGTGAATGTTTTTTACTCCTGTGTTACTGTGTTTTTTGCCCGCCTTCCTCTGGGAACTATGAAATGCTTTAGGTATTTTAAAAACCCATTTGATGAAGTGCAAGATAACGGCATAGGTTTTAAGGCACGCATACCTCTCACTAGGTTCTCGGTAATTGAATGACTGTATTCATTAGCTAAGTGTTCCACTGACCGGCACTGCAGCTACGGTTTAGTAAACAGATCAAACAGCGGATGTAGTACGTCACTATCTGCAATATATTGGAAACACAGCATGCTTGGAAGATAAAAATAAGGCAACCTCTCTCCGTCACTAGTCACCGGTTTGTTACGGTTAGAATTTTTATGTTTCTTTTCATAGCTTTTGAATAGATTAAATCTTTCCTTATTGCGAGCTGGGAACTGATGGGTTGAATGCACATCAAGGCCACAGTTCAGCTGACGTGTCACTGAAATTTTTAATCACATAGTTCACGCTCTGCCTTTCTTCCCAATTGAATTTCGTCAGTTCGAGGCCCGCATCATTTTGCCTTTCCTTTGAAGGTTCGGCCCCTGGAGTACCTCTTGACATCGAAACCTCAAAAATCTCGTAATTTCGCCTCTTTTTTCTCTAAAGTTCTTTCCTCTGAGCGGTGAATGCCACATTTATAAGTGATCAACTTAAATACGGACGGCAATTCAGAAACGTAAAGCGTGGTTAGAAAAAAAGAGGTTAGAAAAAAAGAGGTTAAAAAAAACTTCACGAGACAACTCGTGTCTTTGCGAGTTGGTTTTGCTGAGAAGATGCACGCATGCGCAGATGGAGTGCGCACGCGTGACCTCGACATGTTATCTGGATCTTCCCATCGCCTAGTGAGAGTGGCGGGATATGTTAAACTCCAGCTGTGAAGAAGCGAGGGAATGGGGAAAATGAATCGGAAGACGGAAATTACAAAATTTAATTCACATGTTTGGAGCCTTCCTTTCGCTCCAGTGTGCCACTAAATTTTGAACACAAGAATATATTGCCATGAGAAAAATTCGGCTTGGACCGGGAATCGCACCAGGGACCTTTAGTTTGCCGGACCAATGCGCAGACCACTACGCTATCCAGGCTTTCTAATTCCCATGGCAATTTTTTTTAACGGATAAAACAAACAAAGGTACTTCACGAATAATGGACACGGACACGAAAACGGACAAAAGCCTGGATAACGTAATGGTCTGCGCATTGGTCCGACAATCCGAAGGTCCGTGGTTCGATTCCCAGTCCAGGCCGATTTTTTCTCCTCGCAATTTATAAAAAAAAGCACCCGCCATGTTTGAATTACAAGGATATAGGTTCTTTTCATTCGTTTCAGATGCGCGCACCAGGCAATATACTTCAAAACAGATCGAGTGCACATTTGATGTGCGCTAGACAAGAGAAGAACTTCGATATGCATATGCTAGGTAGCTATATTTTGTTGAATTACAGTAGAGGTGTCAAACATGGATATCGTATTGCTTGTAATTACTATTAGATATTGAGCTCACTCACACGATTTATAATTATACAGCACCAAAAGTTTTATGCAGTTACCACAAGAGTTATACTGTTGAAACAACCAAGTGTTGTTTACAAATAAACTGTTAAATTGGCTATTTTTACAAAAATATGCTGAAATATTATTCAAAACTATAGCTTAAGCCTCTTCAATAAGGTTTCTATTGACCATGTTCACGGATTCCATATAATTTATGTAGAGTTGCTCCATATGCATTGTATTCTATTAATTGTAACTAACTAAGATACATACTACTATAGATAAATTGTAACATCTTGGTGATAAAATGATATTTTCATATTGTGTAAGGACACTACTTCTATATTTAGTTGAATATTTTATTTCGTTATATTTTCATGCAACTGCCGAAAAACGCCATATCCAAGGAATGCCAACCCCATCACAGGAACTTTCCATCAGGGGTGCCTAATTTCACTCTTCTGTTTAATTTATTGTTTGTATTTATTGTTGGAATGGAATAAATATTTATTATTATTATTATTATTTTGAGCGAATTTGATAACTAGAGATGCAAAAAAATTTGGAACTGAAGATGAAAAACACTGAGGCGCTTAATAGGTCGGCATTCAATCGCTATCCATACAGTTTCGTAAGAAGTCAGGACGGATTACGAGCTAAAATGCTCATCGCACGTCAACCGGTCAAGCTGTGGCGTAAACGCGCTTGGATTGTTCCATCGGCAACCAGTTCGCTCTCGTTTTGTCAGTGCATCTCGTTGCTGGCACGAGTCTCGAATCTGTCGCCTGCGATGCTAAGGTTGCCTCATTATCATCATTAAAAGCGTCTCCTGCGTATTACTGGTTTGCATTCAGCGCGATTAGATCGCGGCGGACATAAATTGGGTCAGGGGATGGATTTAACGCTCTTCTTGCGGTGTGTTGTCAATTGTTTCATCTCAGAGTGAATGATGATCTAGTTGGAGCGGTGTCAAGAATATCCGCGGATTTTTTCCCCACAGCTTAAGGTCCAATGATGGATGAGATGGAGTAGATTATACAGCGGAACTCCGATCCCTCCTTCGTTGTCTCATCACGAGGACTTTAAAAACAGTACTCCATTTGCTGGATTGTTATTTATTCAGAGGATCCATAGTCACCTACAGCAAATCTAAGACATGGTATGATTATCTGGTCATCTTACCACAGATCTCTTACACTTGGGTAGCTCTCGGCCGCTGCTTGGAGACTGGTCCGTGGAAGATGGGCCGACCCAATCTTTCTACACCGGACCAGAATAATGAAGAATGAAAAATGTTGTCTGTGGTGCAGTGGAATAGATTCTTGGCACGTCGCGTACATGTGCAAAAAATCAAAGCCTTTTTGAAAAAGCCAAACGCAAAAGCCAGCATTATGAAAGCTTAAGGAAAGTCAAAATTTACAAGAAAAAAACGTTAACATTCCGGACTGGTCATAAGAGGCAAGCATCAAGTCGGGAGAATGTTCGCAAATTTCTCAACAACAGTTGGCAAAATTAAAAAAAAAAATAAACGACCATCTCAAAGAATAAGGATTAAACCTTAAAAAAAAATCACCCACCATGTTTGAATATTTTCAAATGGCTAAGCACGGCATATGTGCTGGTGAAGGATACTGACTCTTGGTTTAGGCTTCTTTGAAGTCCTCTTCTCCCTTGCGTTGCCATCTTAGATGGACTTAAGATCTTCTTAAGGTCTTAAGGCTTAAGATCTTAAGGCTTAAGATCTAGTTGCCTTGTACCCACCAAAATTGCCATGGGAATTAGGAAGCCTGGATAGCGCAGTGGTCTGCGCATTGGACCGGCAAGCCAAAAGTCCGTGATTCGATTCCCGGTCCAGGCCGAATTTTTCTCATGGCAATTTCTTCAAAAAAAATTCACCCGCCATATTTGAATATTTTCTAAGGACTAAACCATTCAGGTCAATTATTCAGAGGATATAAAAAAGAACGAGCGTCAGCGTATCACCAAGGAATTTGCGACTATAAAAGGGAATAGAAGACTGAATAATTTCATAGGATACTGGAATCACAGAAGAGTCTCGATAGCAGTAGTCAATTAGGACGCATGTTTTAATGGAATTTTATGTGAGGAATAGGTTGCAATTTTTATGGAGGAGAGACACAGAGAATTAAGCAGACGAATAAAGAGAAAAAATACGTAAAACGTCTCCATCTACAAGGAAAAGAAGTTCGCAGCATATGCCCGGCCCCGAGATTGGTATTACAGCCCCATTAGCGGAGCTCCTTCGTGCGTGTCATATACTCGAATTCAACGATGGAATGCAAGAAAAATATTGATGATTATTTAAATAAAATATGATGAAATAAATAAAGGGACGATTAGAGAATTCCCTACTATAGATTAGATGAAGAGGAAAAACTCATAGTTAAGAGCAGGTAAACCATTATGACTGAATTCTCTCCATTCCACCATCATCTTACTAATATATAAAAATCTAGTGGTGTCTGTCTGTCTGTCGGTATGTCTATCTGTCTGTTACTCAATCACTCATAAACCACGGAATCGATTGAAATAAAATTTGGCAGGAGATACTTGATATGTCTGGTTCACGCATAGGCTATTGAACAAGGGCCTTGGGGTCCTAGAAGGCCCTCAAGCGTATTGGGCCGTCTGGTGTCTCATGTGTTTGAAAAATTCAAGTCTAAACATTTTGGTTCAAGTGCAGAGGTTTCTCTTTTTGCATATTTTAATTAGTTCTACTAAAGATATAAGGCTATAGTTTTTGCCATTAGATGGATAAAAGATTGCAGTTTCTTATTTTTTCATTCAATTTTCTTATACGAATAAAATTTCCCTAGAAATCGCGTTTTTAATGTCATAATCATGAATTTTACTTCTGTCAACAATAGGATATTTCCTTGGTAACCGTGGAATTAGCATTAGCTTGAAGGGCCAAGGGAAGGAAGAAATGGGGCCATTACAGTGGCGGCTGGGGTTTATATCTAGAGATAGGTATTACAGTGGAAATCTAGGCCGTATACTGAGACGTTGCTGATTACGATATTTTCATGGATATTTTTGCCTAAAATTGGCAAATTTCATTTCAAGTGGACTAATTTAAGTTGGACCCATGTAAAATCGAAGAATGCCGCGATGTTATATTAATACGGAAAGCCTCTGAAATGCAAATGGCCTGTAGTTTAGTTTCCATATGTTACGGCAAAAGAATGTTGAAACTCGGTAAGCATAATATAATGCGGTTTTCATCTGCTTAATTAAAAATAAAACTAAAATTATAGCTGAGTAAAACAGGAGAATGCCACGATATTATATTAATGCGACTAGCCTCTGGAACGCAAATGGCCTGTAGTTTAATTTCTACTTGTTACTGCAAAAGAATGTCGAAACTCGGTAAGCATAATATAATGCGGTTTTCATCTGCTGAATTGAAAGATAAAACTAAAATTATAGCTGATTTGCCTAAAAAAAAACACCTCATGGTAGACTCGAACCTACAACCTACATGCCCTGTCTTTTTTTCGTCCCCCGTTGAATTCCAACGGTTATCTTTGCTAGTTTATAAATAAATACAGTTCAATTTTCAGAATATCCAACTTTCTTTAGCTCCAAATTCGACCTCAGCACTCGACGACCCTACCCTAAATTAGCCTCTCACTTAAGCGATTCTCTCAATGTTCTGTATTCTTGTTATTCCTAGAAATATAAAATATTAACCCTTTTTTAAAATTAAAATACCAATTGTAACGGTGAAAATCAATAATAATTACGCGGAGTGGGACATGATATCATTCAAAAGATATTCACGAACCACTGGTGTGTCCCAGAAAAGTCTCATTCATCTGGTGCTATACCAGTTAATTGACAGCGTATGAGAAATCCGCCGAGTTAATTTATGCCAATGAAGTGTCATCAGATAAAAAAAAACTACTAGCCGGTCATCAAATCTCTATAAAGCTCCTCAAGCTATCGGCCAGTCCTAATGCTGCTCGATTGGGAGCTGGAATTACGATTGGCAAAGGCTATTGAAGAGTAAGGGAGTTTTTCTACTCCAACATAAAATCCTACTTCGCAACGGAGTGAAGATGGCAGATGCAAAGCCTGAATAACTACTCTTATATGACCGTTTTTCGGAAGTGTATGAACCTATACATTCATTTAATATTCAGCACATAACTTTAAATGGTAACTGATACGTACGACTCCGACGATGATGACTCTTCTCTCTTGGCAGTCTCCCATTCCTTAGATGATCACTTTTAATGAATCACCAAAACAACATTGCGATTTTCACCATAGATTAACAATCTGCCTTATTGATTCAGTCATCAAGAATGTTCACCAAGTAAAGTATGCTAATATCGGTTTTACTATTTTTGACATATGTTAGGATAAACGTATTATTTAAAGGGCAGTATTTTTTTGATTTGCTAAAACAATGATACGTATGCAGATAAAATATGAACTTCTAACTGCATATGTACAAAATTTGAATGTGTGGTGAGCATATAATTTCCTTTTGTACTTTCTTGATGCGTTATTTCAGTTTTTTTTACGATACCTTTGCTTGGCACTTAGCCACAAACCCCGAGAAGTTCATCACTCTTTACTATCAGGTAGTTAAAATGAAACCAATCACAGACGTTTCGTATCAAAAGAATCAGCCGAGAGTATCGCAAGAAAAGGAGAGGATCCTTTTTTTTACGATTCACTGGACCGCGTGCTTCATAATCAGCGGTGCGGAAACTTATGCCTGGTAACAATAACTGGTCGGAAAAGTTGTCCAAATGAATCAATGACGCATCTCACATTTTTTGTTATTGTCAGGCCTATGTTTTAAAAGAGTTTTCAAGCCATGGTCCCGGAAGGAACGATTTAATTATCCGTCTACGGCATAATTTCATTTTTTATGAAAACTTTTTGTCTAAAATAACAAAAGCGTGAAGTAAACCTACGTATTACCACAAATTTAATAGACAAATAGCCTTGCAAAGAATAGGGTTGCGGGTGCGCTTTTCTATCTTCAAAGTATCTTACGTTACCCTATTGTTGTCAAAAATCCAAGCAGCATTTCTCACATGCGTAGTAGAGAATACATTACATCATTAAATGCATGTATCACATCTCGGATACATTGGATCGCAAATATTTCGATTCTCGTTTGTTCGCCTGGTATTTCGCATCCAATTATTACATTGGAATTTATTCCAATGTAAATGGGTCATCGCAGAATGTGCAGCCTTGCAGTGTGACTGGGATGTACGTAACGTGATCCCACCACAGTGAAATGAAGGCCATGTGTCGCGGTCTCCTATGCGTGAGAATAATGCCTGGCCTTGAGAAATTACGCACGCTACGATCTCTTTCCAAATATTTAGAAAATTACTGAGAACATTATATTCACCTTAACCAGGATTACCTCACATTTTTGACCTCCACCATTAACACAAGCCTTTCAAAATATTCTAAATTCCTTTTACAAGATAATTGTATAATTACATACTTTGATACTATTCAGGAGCCTTTTTTATAATGATTAAAATTTTAAAAATCATTCCGCTAGTGCTGATAGAAAATTTAGTGATAAAAAATATACAGAGCACGAGGTTGACGAGAAAACAGTTTTTTTGAGAAAAACTGTTTTAAAACTTCATTCTATTACGCTATCATAATGGCTCGCAGTCGACGGTATCTCATGAAACTTCGAACTTTATTGACTGTTTCTTGGTTTTACTTTTCAATTCTTCAATTCCAAACCAACCCTCCCGTGAGCTATAGAGCAATATTCATCATCAAAAAGAATAGTAACATGAAATTATCGTCAAAAGGAATGAAATAATAATTAAGTGAAATTCGGTTTAACTTTGTGGAGTTCCATGTTGATTAGTTAAAAATTTGACTTTGACTTTCGTGATCCACTGATCAATTCACCGGTCAAAAATTTATTACACAATCCGGATTTCATTGCTTGCCACCATCTTCAGGTGCTCACTGTCAGCGCAATAAATTATTGTCCAGTGAACTGACCAGTGGAGTGTAAAATTCATTTTTACTAATCACATATTATCGTAAGAGGGAGAAATCCCGCGCCAGGATAACCCCGCGCAATTCAAGATAACCACCGTTCGAACATCATTTTCATAAATTTATTAGCATTTAACAAGACGAATGATTTTTTAATATTTACCGAATATTGATCTTCCGAGAAAATATCAGGCGGGGGAAATTTTTTGAAATAGCATTCGCCTGAATTTACATATAACGCTGTTTTGTTACACAAAATATCATCATTGTTCATCAGAGACTTGCAGCCGTGTAGCAATTCAGCAGGAATTTTCTTTCATTGTCCATTGATTCGCCCTGGCGAAGCTGCAGAAATTTTCCAGTTGACTGAATATCCCAGCGAACAGTTTCTCGGTACGACATTACGAGAGGGGATTTTCATTTCCTTTCTCTTTTTTTAATTGTACACAAAGCAAAAACCGGTTTTCCCTTGCGTAATCCACAATCCTTATAAAAGCTTCCGAAAGCACCAATCTTTATTTTACATCTTACCGTAGTCGCATTTCTGTGCTCGCAGTTATACAAGTACCTTCTTTGGAGCCGTAGGTATCTCTCAATAACTGTAGGTAAGAGAAGCAGAGCTGACTTATTCGAAAAATTAACCCATTCGCGTCGAATATAGCTGCTTTCGCTGACTAGGATTCTCTCTGCAAAGTAACAAATGCTTACCAAGGACGACCAGGATTTTCCAACGCAAATGAGCGAATGCTTGCTGTAGCCGACGCGGGTTGAAGGAAAGTGATCGCCGCCGAATTGATAATCCTAGGTATGGTTTTACCCCTTGAGATCGGAGAGTCCAGGCTTTTACCTTGGCAACTAAGTTCAGCCCTCCAATTCATTAGCAACCCCACTCAAAGCAAAAATCCACTGTCAACTAATTGTATTTCGATCGGCTTTTTTAAAAACAAAAATTCGTAGGACACTTCAAAAAATTTGATCAATGGAGGGATAGGTACATCGATATCACATAGCCAAAATCTGAAAAGCGGTTCATGTAACAAAAAATTGCATTCCTTTGTAATGAACATTTTAAGACAAGTCTTAAAATTCTGTCCTCACCACAAGTTTCTGCAGCAGATCAATGTGCTTAAGCAAACTTTCTTGCCAAAACAGAATTACACGGCGATGAATAAAAGTTTCATTCGCTAGTCTGTGAAATGTGGCAAATTACTTTTCTGAAAAAGTCTCCGTCAGAAGCGACTGCCGCTGCTGACTTAAATTCGAGATATCCTTCAAGATTGGGCGGGACTACAGGCAAAATTAATTTTAACGGGAGTAATCCGCGAAGGGCACACACGAATGTGATATTAGTATTTTGTAATAATTTGGCTGGAAAATAATGGAAACGAGGCAGTGCCGCTAGGTGGACTAAAGTCTGTACTTATATTAATTATTATTATGAATAAAATCTCTCCTCGCTTGAGATGTCACACATGAATCAGTACCTTCTGGTAAGCGTAAATTAGGAGTTCGACCTTAAACTGGGATGTGCGCCTGTTGTGGAGTCACCCCGTGCCACACACCCTGTAGAGGACTCGCTCGGGGCTTAGTAGATGTAGATGATTGTGCAAATATTCTTTTTGGCATATCTGTCATTAAGTCTGGATGGATCGCCTACTCGTCAAGTCAGCTAGCTCATTGAATTTCTATGGTATCTTTTCTTAAAGTATAATAACCAGGACTAACAAGCAACAGCAATGTTGTTTTCCTGATTTACTTCTTAAAATGTCCAAGCATGCATTAGCGCTACTCAAATAAAATCATACTTATGCCTTGCCATAAGTCCTGACCCTGTTACATCGTGTAATTCAGAGGATCGATGCTTACTTGGTTAAACTGACCCTCAGCAAGAGATAACGACTACTTTACAGATTATGTTCTTGCGAACGTCAAAACATTAAAAAGATACCATTAATATTCACCTAAAACATACTCGTTACTTTCGAAGGAAAGACGCCATAATTAAGGCGATATATAATCATTTAGATACAGTTTAGCTGACGGTTTTAGTCATTTGCTATTGCTGTCAATGAAAATACTGTATTCTTTCTCGACGCTATTTTGAAATTCGTTGTTTTGAGTTAGGACAGCAGGTTTTCTTCACCATTTGCTAAAAGTTTAAAAAAAATGGGGCTTGACGCACAACATTGCCCTAAATTGACAAAAATAACTAGCATGACAACATTCAACAGTTATCTGTCTCAAATTTGTCATTGATGTGCAAACTTCATGGAAATGATCCAGATTAAAAAGCAATATTTCCTCTGTAACTTTTCCTGAATAGATGTCCACGTTTTCTCTACTTTTTCAAGTGGAAGAGGAAAACTTCAAGAACCATTAGGCCTCTTGACAATGACGAGAAAACGTTGAAACCGGTAGAGGAAAAATAAATCGTGCGTAAAAATTACAAGGTGAATATTTACTTTTATTCTCATACCTATTTGTGTGCTTCGTTGCTCATAGTAACGAAAAAAAACATCCATCACCGAATTTGCTACCACGGTTCAATTTTCTGCTGTCCAAAAATAGGGTCACGTCCGATGGGTAACATGGGTGACTGAATATGATTTTTTTCTCTTTGATTTATGGAGTTTAGATTCCACTTCAGCGAGTTTTTGGGCGCCTGCGTCAGTCAGATGTTCTCACTAGCACTTCTCGCGCATTATATGCCAAATGCCGATGTTAAAATGCTTTTTTTAATCCCATTTTGCCGGAGGTTTCACGAACCCACTTGCTACTTATTTTTGCCCGCATGTCTCCTTCAGATAGTGAATAAAATATATAGACATGAATAATTTAGTAATTATGATAATTATGAAATCTGGTGCAACACTAACTGTGAAATAGCATACATTCAGGGCATTTCCACACAACCAAGCTTTTTTTCCATGAGTTTTTAGCCGCGTTTGACCCTCTAAATAATTCACAAGTTATTCGATGTCGATACACTCATCTCGTGCTCTATTACCAGAGTCCTTACTTCAAGAGCCCTTATTTTTTCACAAAAAATTTTATGTTATTAGGATATGGATTACACGAATGCAAAACTCTTTTGTCCAATCCATGATAGAAGTGGGGTGTGCACTGTACAAACCCAAATTTGATGACTGTGATTTAGTGTACATTGGTCGAACAGGGCGAAAATTTAAGGACAGAGTCAAAGAACATGTGAATTGTTTTGTTAATGGCTGTTGGAATCCAAATTTTGCGGAGCATTTATGTAATTTTAAACATTTTGGGGATTTTAAATTTGAAATTTCACATGTTAACGACAAAGGTGCCAAACTGGACTTTTTGGGGCAATTTGAAATTGTTAATAGCCCGCACATTTTAAGTAATGACCATTTGTTCCCGACGCATCTCCCCCTCCTTAAAGTAGACCTCCCACAACCCAAAACCATTAACCGCCCTGGTCACCTTATCCGTCCTAGTAATTACACAGTAATAACGCACGCTCCTTTAACATTTTTTCAACTTCCTCCCTCTTCCAGTCTGCCCAACCCATTTGTCCCCATCTTCAACCATATATACACCTATATATATATATATATATATATATATCCACCTGTGAAATTTGTTACCTGATGATGTCACGAAGCTGCTGAAACCCGGGTCGTATTTATAATAAATTGTGTGGATTGAAACAAAGTCGTTTTCATCATGGATATTACTCACTTCCACAAAGTGAAGCCGGGGACGATTACTTATCTTTTGCCCTAGCTTGAATGATATCGAATATATTCGACCGCATATTTCCTTCAGACTGTGGTTAAAACAAAATAACCTAGCCTCACATATGGGCATGAATAATAATTTGTAACATGACACTGCTACCATAGAAAGCAAAATATTAGATGAAAATAGCGTACATAAAAAATTACTCTCCGAGGAAGAAAAAAGGCCAAAGGAATGGGCAGCAGCCGGACGAGGAGAATTAAGGGAAAGACAGAAGACGCATTGACTTCCAAGAACCGCGTCCGGAGACGAGATGCGGAGAGCGACCCGATTCTCAGTTCCACATTCACGAGAAACAGGTATCGGGAATGAGTCGTCTGTGAGGCAAGTATAATATACAATCGGCGGGCTCGGGAGGCAAAGGCTTGTTTCGCGGTTGGGGCGAGGAAGCGAAGTTCGTTACTCTGACGAGTCGGAATCAGATGAGATTGGATGTCCGCGGGGCGTCCAGTTGATAACCGGGTCCCCACAACCTTGTCCCGCCCATCTTAGGCACTCAGCATGACGCACGAGCCCGAACGTCATGCGAATTAAGGATGAGCGCCCGAAATATTTCCGAATCCGGCCGCCGAAACCCGTCGTGAACGAGCCGCACCACCGACCTGGTTATCCCGGGAGTTCAAAAGAAGAAAAAACTTGCCGCTATGTAATACCCCGAATTTGGCTGCAAGGTCACGTGACTGTAGACGCCGCGGAGCCAGCTGAGCCAATTAGGTGGGTTAGACGCAAGGTTATTAAAAGTAATATTAAAAGTATTATTAAAAGTATTAAAAGTTATCCTTTACAGACCTTGGGTTAGACGTCTATTTTAAAAAATACAGCCCTCGCAAAAGCTTGTGGCAGAAGCACAAAAATTTTGGGACTCGATCAGTCTATTTTCTGAGAACCAGTAGGCCATATGTTGTTTCTGGCTGGAAGCACGAGAAAGATCGTGGTCACTGATAAAATGTTAAATCCTTTACAATATTACGTTATTTCAGCCTAAACCGCGATATTATACAAGATTTTCCACGGATCTCAAAACAACCAAGGTTTTACCCACACATACGCGTGTCAGTGTTAATAAAACGCTGGTATAGCGATACGCTTGTCTAGCAGATGCAGAGAGCACACGATCGTATCGCCATAGATCAAAGCGGCAGTCATGAGTATTTTCTAACATCAAATATTTCTTGAAGGCAAATATTTAACAAGGTTTCATATGTATGGAGCTGAATATCTGAAATCATGTTTGGAATTCATCATGCGACATTTTTCGACTCTTGCAAAATCGATTACTCTTGTAATTTGGTGTTCGTGAAGTGGTGGAAACTAGGTTTCTCGCTAACTATTTATACCTATTACTTTTTGCCATTATTATATATGACACGACAGAATACTAATTGACACTTAAATTATTACAAGAGTTCCAAAAATTCCTCTTACTCCACCGGAAATAATGTGCTTTCATTGATTCCTAGCCATTAATATGAATTCACCAATGGCTGCCCTATTCACACACCTTCGTTGCATTGAGTGGACATGAGTGAAGGTGCGTTCCGTTCCACGCTCCAATCGCATTGATGCGGTCCCAGCCGTTCCGTTTCACACAATGCGCTCTCGATGGGGCCACGCATCGAGCATAATATGCATCCCGAACGCACCACGGAAAAGCTGGCGCAGTTGATGCGGTGACGTAATTTTGGCGGTTTATTTCTTATGGTAACGCATGCGAAATGGAGAAAATTAATGAAATGTCTACGCAGAAGAGTTAAAGCTAAAAATAATTATTATCTGTTTTCCATTCTGGTTTTCACTGTGGTTGTTTCCATTCCGAAATATCTCATCCACAACCCTTAGTAACGATTCGCCGTCGGTATTTAAATGTTCCGCCCGCTCCAAAAACGTTCCGTTTCACTCTTCCACATCAAAAGCTTCAATGCGAGAATGAGAAACGGACCGGCCACTGATGTGGCGGTGCACCATGCGATTGGAGCGTGAAACGGAACGCACCCTGAGTTGCATTGAGTGGTCATAACATATTGCCATACTTACATAAATGTAGGCTCACGCAGTCGATACGCCATTACTACTTGAGAACCACATAGTCCAATGCGTTGTGGTTTAATTTGTAACTGTGCATCGTTTTCAAACCGCTGAATCAGGCCGCCACTATGCGCGTAGAATTAAGTTGTCCGAACCAGTAATCGAGGGTCGTTGAGTGTACATTTTAATAACTTGTGAGATGGTCGATCAATTCTGAGAACACATTTGATTAGGTGCATATGTTAATGCGTTGGAATTCAACGTTAAGACAGGAATGGAAATGACTCAAGAATTATATTTTAAGCTTTTGTGTCTATATTTGAAGAATGTTTTGACTCGCGTTTTTGGCGCGACATTCGAAATTTATACGAAATTATACTGTAATACGCTGCTGATGAAGCCTTCTCTGGTTATCATGATGGCCATCACTCCCTGCAGGATGGCCATTACTCCCTGCAACACAGCCTTTGGGTGGCTTGCAGGGTATGACGTAGATGTAGATGTACTGAGATGGTCATTACACAGACAGTAATGACCGTCCTGACCCGGCTGATAACCCGAGAATACTTCATCATTAATGTTCGCCGGGAAAAAACGAAATCCTTCATGTAATACGCTGTTTTGAAATATTGGATTCGACGTGACACTTTGATTTTGGTAATTAACTATTGAAATAGTGAGATTTTTTCGCTTTCAGTAGAAAATGTATACATGAAATCAAACTATTACGAAATATATTTCATAAGCCATAAGGCTACGAGTCAAAATAATATTGAATTGCCAAAAAACCAGATCGGTATGAAGTAATTTCGTTCAGCTATCCCCAATGAGGCCACATATGCAAAGTTTCTCGCAAATCTGTTCCTAAACGTAAAGCGCCATCCACTTTTAAGCCCGCTATCACATAGCGCCGCCTTAGAAAGAAATCTGCAGTTAATGAAGACTTCCGCCGGTCGGATACTATGTCCGGCGCCTGAGCTCAGCCGTGCTTCAGCAAATCACAGTGCTCTGACCTTGTACGCTGGAACTGCATTTTGGCCCAGAATCAAAATTTGGGACTTAAAAGGGGCTAGCGTTACTAAGGCGAAGATATTTCACGCGAATACATCTCTAGCTAAAGTATGCCATTCGTCCACACAGATGTTGCATCGAGGATCCCGTCATGTGCATATTTTGCTACTCATTTTTTTAATTAACTGTTTTATTCGCGTCCGACTTCCGCGGTCGTCTTAATTGTCGTTGACGAATAGCATGGCGAAGAAGACGGTAGCGTGTTTGCCTGATGCTGTCGAAAGCCCGAGCTAAAGCCTGAATCACACAATCATTTTTTCCGTCCCTTATAAGGGATAGCTCCAATGATACCTTTTCAGGGACCGTGACAATGATAGCTCGAGCTATCATTTTCTGAATCACACGGTCATTTTGGCCGTCCCTCTTTCCATCATTTTTTCCGTCCCTTTTCGCATCATTTCTATGTTAACTACTCTCATTCCATTAAAAGCCGAACGTGGTGTTAGAGTCGCTCTTTGCGGCCGAGCACTTTGATTGGTTAAATGGTGGAGTCAGCGATGCCTCCAGGGGCGGAAAAAGGGACGTGCCCAGGGATGGAAAAAAGCTATAGGGATCCCTATCGCTGGAGCCATCCCTGGCTTTGTTCGAGTCACACGATCATTTTCGAGCGATCATTTGAGCTATCATTGGAGCTATCCCTTAAAAGGGACGGAAAAAATGATCGTGTGATTCAGGCATAAGAAACCAAGGGTTAACGTCCATTTCGACGAACGAATCGCCACGCTTGACATTATTCAATCATTCTGAATGAAAAAATATCATTGGTATCCCACATAAAAATCCCATTTCATGTGGAGTAACTAAGATATGTTATTATTCACAATGATGAGCAAATACCACAAAGTCACGCCTGAGACAACGGAGCTATTCACTCATTACCCCTAAAGAAAAAGATTGAACAACCAATGAAAAATCTTCCACTGCCGCCTAGCATCGAATCACACCCTCAGCTGATGAATACATCATATCACCTACGAAAGCAATTGAAATTCAATAAAAAGACCGTTATTGTAATTTAGTTATTAATTGTGAAGTTCCCGATGTGTTTATTGCGCGTAAATGGGATATTTTTTGTTAGCGATCATTAAAATAACGCGGTTCATGTGGCTCATCGAATGTTGCTTATTCGTTGTAACTCGTGGTGCAGGAAATATTGAAACAAATTAAAAAGATTTATATAAAATTTTTTATCAAAGCATGTTTTTACTAGATTCTTTGGTGCGGAATTAAAAAAAAAGATTAAATTATAAGTATATGTGCGGTTTTCGAATATTGGACCCATTGTGATACCTTAACACTTTTAGTGACCTTTATAATAAGGTGGCATTTAGCATTATGAACAATTATTATTAACTTAAAATTAAGTTGCATGTATTCCTGAAGATAACTGTCAATTAAGACGAAACTTCGATACGGGCTTCATGGGTTTTAATTCAATAACCGACATCTCGTGAACACAAGAATAATATTGAAAATATTGTTGCACAGAGCATCCTTATTTTCATTATCATAACATCGCATCTCCAACACTTCGATAAAAAAACAATTACTGCCAGTTCCGTATTTCTTATAACTTCTTATGTGGATGGGCGTGCCACAGGTTAGTACCGCGGTGTGATTTTGTTGGCATGAAGGTGTAGTCCGAAAAATGCTCGCAGTAGCCAACGCCTTCGGCTCCCGGTTACGGACTCCAGGTGGTTTGTGGGCAGGAGGGGGGTATGATGCACAGCTGCGCTGAGAGGAGGTAGCCAGTTTTTTGGAACACCTCTTATATCGGCCAGGATGAGGTGGGCAGTCTACTTCTGGGGTTGGCCACCGCGTTCCGCCAGTTCCCCGTTAGGAATCGGTGTGAAGACCCGGAGGGGACAGGATGACCGCCGAAGTGATGGGCCAGATAAATCGCCCGCATTGGCGCGGTCCTGCATTTTTTCTGCATCACCAGACAGGAGTTGAGTGAGGGGAAATGATATGCATTTTCAGTTGTTCCTGCTCGCTTTGAGTTTTCCGAGAGATCGTTTTTCGCACTAATATTTCAATTAACACAGTTGAACATTTTAATCCAGCCGCTTTGAAATTCTAAGAAATTTCCATGAAGAAAGTTCCGCTAAACTTCTTGACGAACGACAAACCTTGGCCACAGACTCTGTGCCTTGGCATTGTAAACCAGAAATGCTTGAGATATGATTACCGGGAAAATATTTGGGAGCATTTGAAGCGCAATTATGTTGCTCTTCAGGATATTCAAGAGTTAGGCGCATTATCTACTGAGTAATAAGCTCACATTACCCTTGTGAATAGGAAATCTCAATCCGTACACGCATTTAGCCATTAACTAGCCCTTAAAAATTCAAACAAAATGTTGAAATATTATAATGATACGCATAGTTGTAATGACAATTTTGTGTTGAAGCCGTATCGTTAAATAAAGAGTCCTCGAACATGTTCTCCACGGACCATAATGCGTAAGAGCCATATTTTAAGGATTTTTCTTACGACAATCCAATGATCATTATGAGCACTTCAAATATTCAGTATTGGGTTGGCAACAAAGAGCAATTAGTAATGGTTGTTTGGTAGTGTTTGTGAGATCTGCATAACGTTATGAGATATTATTATCCGAAGACCATTTTGTTTAATAAACTGATTTGAAAAACCTAAACAAAATTCAGTAATTTAATTCGGTCAGATGCATGTTCAGGTCATTCGCATCACCCACTAATCATCATTTGACATCCGTCCGATTGCTTGCGGACCAAAATTATGCTCGTAATTTTGGCCGTAAGACGCAAGCTACAACATTGGCGCGGTTGTTATCACTCTCCAACGCCAGATGGGGCGGATTCTCGAAAATAGACAAATGGGGCGGATTCATGCACCTACTTTTCACTTTTCTAAGGAGTTTTTACAAAGAGTTTGAGACTATCACTACGTTTACCAATCCAACTCAGATCGATTTGACCGGCTCAGCTCGGTATGGTAAACGCAACAGGTAAGTGGGATCGATATGAGAAGCGGGCTAACTCGGCTCTCTTTCTCTGCCAGTCTGAGATTTCTAATCGATATGAACCGATACAAATCGATATTTCAATTGATTTCACATTGATAAACCAGGCAATCCGACTCGGCTGGCTCAGAACGTTCTGATCGGTCCAGTTTCATACTGATCTGAGTTCGATTGGTAAACGTAGTGAATAATTTAAAGAAAATGGATATCAAGGTCCGAATCCATGAGCCGAAATACGGCGATCTAAGCCTTTTGGAAACTTCTTGGTCGTGGAAGTAAGGGAGTGGCTACTCACTGAAATTTTGGCTTTGTATTTCACGAATTTCCTTCGAAAAATCTTGGCGGTAGTAAATTAGTTCTGGGAGTGAAAGCTTGATTTTGATACCTTTGGATCGCGCGTTTGTGGGGCATTACCTTCCCCTGCGGGCACGATTCCAAGGTGAACCGCAAGCCGCAATATGCTCGCATTTAGCCGGAGGGAAAAAGGTTAGATTATTCACGAAAAAAGATTTCTCAGAGATACTAAAAATCGCTGAATTCCCTCCAGATATTTCACGACCTCGGTCGTTCTTTCTCTGTTGCACAGGAAATTTGTCGTGAATTAGAGTGATTTCAAACTACAGAGATAAAAAAATAAATAAATAGGGGTTTCAATGCGTCCCAATCATCTTTGGATTCTCAGACAACGCATAAAAATTCACTTCTGTACTGTGTTGTCCGAGGAGGTACTAAACGAGAAAAAAAGAGAAAGATGAGGAAAATTTACTGCGCAGCGGTGGGGAATAACGGCGAAAAAAATTTAATTTGCAGTGGATGGTGGGAATTCGCTAAGAACAGACGCTCATTGAGGAAAGTTATCAAAAAAACACTCGGTATTTCAGCCAAATTGCCTTGAAAATTAGTCTTCAGAGTTCAAACTGCGATATAAGAAGATGATAAATCGTGCGGAAACATCATGAGTTCTTTTTGTCGCGGTAGAATGTCATAAGTATAACCTTAAACTTTTGAGGTGGCTCATTTTGGACATTTCCCTCAAGGTCAATGCTCCTTTCCAACATTTGAATCTTCTTCATAGCAATGAGTTCATGTTGGTCATCAGACAAATGTAACATAGTCACTTTGGTCGTCACAGGACAAAAGATGTTTCACAAAGTTGGTCCATACATGGCGATTGTTTTTTTACATATCAAATAAAAAATCATAGGTGTCCTTCGTCAAAATATCAAAATCATAACAAGAACATAACAGCTTTGCCTAACTTATCCTATCCTTTCTCTTTGTCTAACTTGTCCTTAATGAACTGGAATAGACTCATTTCATTGAGGAGAAGAGCCTTCGATGAGCAAGCGACCGCTCGTACGACCCCCTCGTGGTTTCCGACGGTAACAGCGTCACTTGCGCCTCCTGCGTGTGGTGGGAGTCGCTGGCTCTAAGGATCCCACCGACCTGTGTGGCGGGGGTTGACCCGAGGAAACGAGCTTCTTTCACTATTCGTATGAGGGGTATGTAAATGGCTGCTGGTGAATGTACGAAGGCACAGACAACGGGAAACAAAGGCAAATTCACGACATATTATTTTAACCCCATGACTCATCTTATCAATGGAAAACGGAATAACGGGATATGTACGTATAGACCGTCCGCGATCACAGCAAAGAGTCAATAACCAGTCAATACACGAATAATGCTTACCCAATTCCGTCTTGCAATTGCCACCTGGATGGCCGGTTACTAATAGAGGCGACCGACGACCACAGTCATTTTTCGCAATTTAGATAGGAGGGTGGAGGAACGGGAGAAAGGGTGGAGGGAAACCTGGCGTTGACATTAGCTTCCTCTCAAAGAAAGATTCCAGGTGAACCATAGTTTAACGTCCGACCCGGCGGACGGATTTTTGCACTCAAAGTTCCCTCCACACAGCACCTAAGTAAAGGACGGTCTTTAACTGAAAATCTTCACTACTGCCGGGATTTGAACCCTTAGCTTCAGGATGAGATTCTAATACTATGGACACCACACTACCCCGATCCTCTGAAAAAAATTCCTTCTCTCTATTCCATCTTTTTTCAGGGAATGTGACACGTCGCCGCGGTCTTTACGGCCCGACCATTTCGCTCCCAGCCGTTTCGGCGCGACGCCGGTTGAGTATTCCGGATGACGCCGCAATGCTATGCTTCCCTTCGTTTTATGATTGCTATCATGTAATACTTGTGTTCAAATACCGCCGAAATGTATTAGGCCCCTTTCATTATGGCTGGAGTCCAAAATTCCATTCTTATTGCTATCATTCCTTCAGAATAGCCAATTATAAATTACATTGACTTTAAACTTGAAGGAAGATTTCACGTTTTATCTGATGAAAAAAAATTCTCAGAGAACTCTATGATAAAGAGATGATGAAAATTAACTGAGAGAAATTAATAGACGATTCTCGGAAGTTATAATGGTCAGCGTTAAGGAGTTTAGCAGTATTACGACGTATTTTAAGATAATCTTAAACTTCCAGGAACTCGATATTGATGACCTAAAATAAACTGACCTACACGTGTAATCATAACAATTTTTATGCTTAAAATGAAGCGTGTTGAAGATATGACTTACCCGCCGTTCCAGTTACATGATTAACAGAGTGTCGCGATAACCCGCTCTGTTAAGGTAAAGGTTAGCCAAGAGCGTTTTAGCCAGTTATTCGGAATTAATCCTAATCCTCCTGCTATTCATGTCTAAACTGGTATTTGACTTGGGTTTTGCCAGCGGTAATTGGAGCCACTCCATAAACTCTGCAAGCTTAAATGCCAGAGAGCGAATACGGCTGTTAGCGCAACAGAATGTCATCTACCTACGATTCATCCTGAATGCCAGCAGCGGAGTCCTTAAGCGTTCAGAGTGAACTGCGGACACTAATATTTTGAGGAGTCAGAACCACACCAATCATTTTTCCAGAAACGTTCCTAGTGACTTTTACGAATGCTCGGTTTAGCGTTGGTGGGTTGGTCGAGCGAAAGTGGAAATGAATCATCCGTCGGCGAGAGTAGCAGCAGGATGAAATCCCTGCTTTTTTACTGCAATGCATGAAATTCACTGAGTTTTAACTTCTCACTTATTGTGTCGTAACACATTAGCCCTTTGCTTTAAAAAAGAAGCTTTTGAGGAGTAAATTTTTACCTTAGTCACCCGTAGAGAAATGTGTTGAATTTAAAAAGTTCTAGATAATTAAAAAAAAACGCTGAAGCACATAACGCGTCATGCAACAGCGACGTCCCCTTGCAAGTAAGAAAGCACTTCAGAATACACTAGTAGGGAATGCTCTTATATCGAGGTGAAGATTCGACTACAACAGCAGTGGAACATAGAAGATTGGAGGGAATGAAATTATGGCTTTGATCGAAGAGTGATGAGAATCGAATGGGAATGAAGAGCCGCCGATCGAGTCTTAAGGCGAATAATCTCGCGATTGGCCATTGAAATGACTGTGCGCATTACCTTTGAGAATTCCGTATAGCGGGAAATTGCATGTATGCAAAATTATGAGCATAATCATTTACGCAAAATAAAAAAATGCTCTGTTTTACTCATATCATCTCGTGATACAAGCACACGACGCCCATCTGGACTAGTTTGATTATTTAAACCACTGACGTTCTGAAGGAGTAATATGGATTTGTAATGCAGAATTCTTCACAATTCTTACATTTTAACCCAGTTTCACAACAAGGACCAGAGAATTATTGGCTGTTACAGAATCGGCCAACTCTGGAAGATCACGCTTCTCTTCCTGGGCACTATCGAGTAATGTAAACAAAGCGTACAAACCATTGAAACCGCTGTGTCGGACTAAATTCTCCAATGGATCGATGTATGTACTATCGATATATTCAATCATCTATTTCCACTGACTCGAGAACAGCACAATTGGCCTCTTACATTGGGTAGATTAACAATAACAACGATTACAAATCCCTGTGTTCTGAATGATGAAAAACTCACCATGAGGGACTCGAACCCGCGACTCTTGGCAGGCGAGAACTTTACCGACGAGTATATCAATTGCATGAGTGTACGTAACGAGAGGTAGGGCTGGCCCCGGCCAGGGGCGCCACCACGGAGAGGGCAGCTATGGCGTAATTTAGGAGTAATTAAAAATATTTGTTAGGTTATTATAAAATCATTTCCGAACAATTAACGCAACCTTTATTATTTTTGGCACAAAAACAAACCGAAGTGTACCGAACCGAACAAACCGAATGAAAAGTAAATGCTCTAGGTTTAATCAATTATATATATCAGAAAATGGTTGGGGATTAGGCTTTTCCCTTTTGCCAGGGGCGCCAGAAACCCTACGTACATATCCGACCACATCCAAGTCCTCCAGGACAGAAAAACCATGAAATTGATTCATCAATTAAAGCTCTTCGGGGCCTCATTGAAATGATTTCGCCATCTAGGACTCAGATTGAGATTTGAAAGAATATCTGCCGCATAAAGAGGCCTTTACAGCTAGCACGGAAGAACAGATGCTCGATGAAAACTTCGCGAATTTAAAAATATCATATTTTATTTAGCACACTATAGGACGCAGCGAGCAGCCACATAAAAACTAAAATCGCAGAAATATTGAATTGGAAGGAATTCCGAGGAATGCAAGGAGGGACTAAATGAGGTAACTGGTAACGGATGTTAAAATAAGGAAGCACGAAGATACATAGCAGCTAAAAAAGAAAGAATAAAGCTGAGAGCTGCGTATAACCAATTAACTCATGTGACGCCTTATGGGGCATAAAAGCCTCCCGGAAACACTCGTGGAAGGGATAATAATAGGCATTAATAACCTAGAAAGGTCTTAGATGAGGTAAATATAAGATCTATCGGTATGAAACAGTGAGGGTCAAGGCTTTTAACTGAAAGTAGAATGAAATAGATAACTGCAGCAATTGAATAGTGTCAGTGAGTGTAGCCGCAGATAAAGGTGGTCGCAGATGTAATGGCATTTCTCAACAGCTGTTCAATTAATGGATGGTAGTTTCATAAGAGTAATTGAAAATAATTTCCACTGAACTTTTATTAGATAATCCAGAGACTGGTAGGCATCTATAAAAAGAATATAAAGATTATAAAGAATCTAATAACCAGGAATTTCTAGTGTGCGAGCAAAAAATAAACCAATTTCAGTAAATTACTGGGAAAAAATCTTTCGTACGCCAATGTTACCCTCATTACGACAAGTTATACAAATAATACAGCAGCGAGAAGGAGATATACAATTTCCATCATCAAGGATGTGCGTCATTTACTGTCATAACAGTCACTGAGATAGAGAACATTGTGAAAATGTTCGCTCCGCAAGCGTTTCGGTGGATTTCTTTGATGCATTGGACCAATAATATTTAGATTGGTAAAGTGAAAATTTCCTCAACACAAAATCAGTTTTAATAATAATGATGTTTGTTTTACTAATCCGACAGAACTACTAACAAAATAATATCGTTGGTTAAATCAGGGAATAACTTAAGGTAGCCATGAAGGTAAATCTGAATTATGGCCACCATCCTTTACAGAATGGGTTATGGACACGTATATAAAGAAAATACTGCATTTTGTCATTACAGTACATGTATTAAACAATATTACAGCTATGAGAAAACTTTCTCTAGACTTTCTTTAGTAAACAACCAAGATCGTATAGTTTTCAATGTTGTGTTTGGGATTTTTTAAAATTAAAACATGAAACAGGCAATAAATTATACACTTTAGACCCTATGCACAAGAAACATCGTTTGAATAACTTCAGGTTCGCCCTGGGTAAGGAAATACGTGCTCTACGTAGGATGTAGGGAGAAGGATTGTACAATAATAATATAGTATTACCATCTCTTATGCAAAAATGGTAAAACTTATACATATATAGATGTCTTAAGGGGAGCAACCCAAAGCAACAAAATAGAGGAAAAGAGCTTTCAAAGCGACTATTTTTTAAGATAATAGATAAATCTCAGGTAAATCTTAGTTAAATCCTTCTTAATTCGCAATATTTCTCTTTCTACAGTAATAAATACCGGATGACAACACATACGACGTCAAGATTGGCCAGAGCAAAGCCCTACTTACATCTCCCTCATTCCATTAAAGATTCTAAAGAGTCCAAGACGGACGCCAACTGACGCTAGACAAAGAGAGAGTACTTTCCTCAACCGATACCTTTAGACCCAAGACCTCAATGATTGGACAAATATAATTTAACGGAAGATTGCCTCAGATGTTAACATGTTAAATGCATGCCCCCGATGTGCACGTCTTCCCTACCGCCAGGTTTACCACTCGTTGTGAAACACGTATGTTCCCAGTCTCCCGAGGCGGCTTGCGAAATAGGTTTTTAAGTGATAATCTTTCATCGAGACGTCAAGTAAAAGACCGCTGTGTCTCCGGGTACTAAACAATCACCCACTCTTTTTATCCAGCTTCCTGCCGAACTGGAGAAAATTACACCACTGATTGTTGGGATATCGATGATTTTAGGAGAAGAAAGTTAGTCCTCCGGTGAAGATGTGCAATAGAATATGCACACAATCGCTTGCGCTGATCTACAGCATGAAAACACTCAGGCGATGAGGAAAAGCGTACGTGTCTCAGCTGCCGCTTTTGCTTTTTTTCCTTCCCGGTTACAGACACCGAAGCCGTGATAATCTTCGTCACCTCTTGAGCTTCGGACCCGCGCCTTCCAGGAGAAAGTTCATGTTTGCATTCTATAACCGAGCGGTCCCTTTGTTCTCGAAAAGACGTAAGCTGTGTGTCATCGCTTCTATACTTATACGAGTTTCTTTGTGACGAGCGATAAATCGCGAGATCATCAATGGAGAGGTCGTATTTTTTCGATTTGATGTCGTACGAATGTAGGCCAGAAGGTGCTATCTGCTCTTTGGCACCATTTTTTTCTACCTAAACCTTATCTAATTGGATGTATAAGAAACTTATTGTTTAAATATATCATAAAAACTTTCAAAGAAGAACTCATTAGACACATATGTTAGTAGAAGGAGATATGCAATAGAGCATCACTTTACTATCCCCACACGAGACGATTGGTCTGTCCAATTTTGGCCGGGTTATTTTCTGCCGGGCTAATATTTTTACTAGCTTCCATAAATTTCCATATGATTGAATAATTAAAAGTAAATGATGCCCACAAAAAATGTCTGAAAATGAAAAATAAATGAGGTGAGGAAGGGAGGGAAAAATATCTACCTTAATCGCACCCAAATAATAATTAAAAACCCTAAAACATAAGTATTCCTCTATTATTATCTCCCAGGTATAACCTACGTCAATTCAAGCATGATGGAATTTAATTTAGATTTAGCAAATAGAGAGATCCATACAATTTTCCTATAGACGTATTTTACGAACCGCAAAAGTTGCAAGTTTTATAATTTGCTATTCTTGGACAGTGATGTTTAAACGCGGAAAAATACAAAATCCCTAGAGAAGAGACGGTAATTCGAATATCCTGCTAGGCCACATATATCATAACTCGAATGTTACATGACTCGTACACTACGGCGAAAACCTGATGTAACGAATCAACTACGTTTCAGTTACGTGGAATATTTCAAAATTTCAAGTGTGCTACGTGCTCTCCTGAGTCATTTGTAATCCCCTGTACAGTATCATATACGTACTAAATACAATCATCGAACTGCATGTTCGATAACGTTTTCATGTTAGAGATTCGGGCTGGTTCAAAACCATTGTGGTTTAGTGCCAGAAAATTCCCAAAAGGTGTTGATTGTCACCAAATCAGTTTTGAACACTTGGGAAAAGTAGTCCAAAACCATTGCCACTATTCCATCTACACTTGATTGTAGTTTCTTCACCTGCAAAACAATTCTTAACGCTTTATCGAGTATTCCTTCGAATTTCACGAACTTTGGTTTTCAGGAGCGATATTTAGTAAATTGTATCTCTCACATTTTAGGCTACTTCTATTTTAACCATTAACTCTTACTTCAGGCAGCAGTTGAAATTAAAATCTATTTGGTAATAAATAAATGCTTCTGATCTTCCCAATCATTTATCTGATTTGTGGCTTTAAACCGATTTTTACAGAACGCCAGACAATATATATAGGATGTGTTAGTTCATTTAATTGCCACGGTAAAATTCTAGATTTCTTTTAGGTATTAATTGTTTTGAAATGTTAATACTCAAAATACTTTCAAGGTTTTACATCAGCAATATCTCTGTTTGCACGTTTGTTTCATGAAACAGAAAACTTACAATCCATTTTACAGTCAGTTATCATCTACTCGAGAATAAAGTGCGTCCAATGTCTATTAGTAGAATTGAACATCCATTAATTTTTTAAAATAAATAATCCACAGTTGTTACTTCGTGTTCATTACTCCTATAGTAATCGTATTTCTCCTTATGAATCCTCCGATATAAATTATCAATCTCCTATTTTCCCCATACACGCATATCCAATCAATTCTAAGCATCTGATATCAGGGCCTGTGTTTGGTGAGTGATAATGATTTCCAGGATTTAAAAAAACGCATTCATTCCACGTCTGCACATGTTTATTTCTTGAACGTAAATCAACATTTCTTCGCTTCGCCAGGGCACATGGTCGAACTTGGAAATTCGTGGGCTATTATACACAAAATCATCATCGTCTAGTCTACACATGGAAATAGACATTTATGTGGACATTTATTTCAGGTCTTCAGGAGTGGATGGGAGTTCTAGAAACCCTCGCCACACGCCCCTTCGGTGGTTCGCAGAGAGAGTAATATTTCGTTGTAGCTACATACTAGCCTATCATTCATGCAGACTCCGAGATGAAGTGTACTGAATAAGAATAACCATAAAAAAGAACCATTTTCGATAATCAACCTAATCAAGGCCGGTTGGACCTAAATATTTTTACTTGAATTCTATGTTTTCATAGCGTTTACTCTAGTTAAAAACATGCTAGAAGTAGTTAAACACTTACTTTATCTGATCGAGTCTATCTTGAAACCAAATTGTCACTAAACAGCCAAGGGACAAGCCTGGCATGAAATTCCAGCAGTCAAACGTGAACTTGTTTCTGTTCGTCAGAGGTTAACTTGGTAACTGCCCCCCATCATATGTACTATCCCCTTCACTGCACATCACGACAGAGGAAAGTCATGTTTAAGCGACGAATTATCCATCATTATACATTTTTTAAAACATCGCAAAGTCGACACGCATGTTTGAGTTCACGTATGTACGTGAGCGCAGTTACATTCTTTTGCACTCTTTCGAAGTTGATGTTTCGTGTAGATGTCTCCGGGTTTACCATTATCCGGAAACGGATCCCGGCGAGAGTGTAATTAGCGCGGGAATTCGGGTCGGGCTTGTATACGGAAATCTGAGACAGAAGCAGCAGAAAAAGAGAGAGATTTCCCCTGACTGGCTCGACAACAAGCCGAATGAATAAATGAGTGACCGGTTAAGCGTTTAGTCTCTCGACTTCCCGCATCGACGTCGACGAATTTGGAAAGAAGTCAGTGTAAGAACCATTTTGGGCTCGTCGATGAAACAGCTTGTCCCCGTAACAGTGGGACCGAGCGAATGGCTTGGGGAGATGAATGCTTTCTAAATGCTTTTCGACGGTCAAAAACTCTCCTTCAAATTTCAATGATATCTCTCATCATTAGTGTGTCTATGATGTACGTTGAGAGTCGATTCCACGAGACAAGCCTGACACCACATTCACTACGTTTACCAACCGAACTCAGATCGATATAGCCGGTTCAGCTCGGTATGGTAAACGCAACGGGCTAGTGGGATCGATATAAGAAGCAGGCTAACTCGGCCAGCTTTCTCTACTAGTCTGAGATTTCAAATCGATGAACCGATTCAAATCAATATTTCAATGGATTTCGCATTGATAAACCAAGCGATCCGAGTACGCTGGCTTAGAATGTTTTGATCGGTCCGGATTCATATGTTCTGAGTGCTATTGGTAAACGTGGTGAGAGTCTACTTCATTTACTGCTTGATGATAACCATGGAAGATTTAACTTATCCCGTAAAACTTTGGAATTGGGCAAACTTGGGCACTCCATATTTATTGCAGCTCCTTTATCAGAAGATTGTGAATTTTACTATGGCTTCACAAAGTTTGCAATGTACTGAACGAAATGGAATATGGTTAATAAGAAATAATAGCTCCAACGGAAAAAAGATATCGTCCTGATTAGTGGCTGTTGGAACAGGGTGACATTGCAGCAGCAAAAGCCCAGAAGGAAGTTCAGCAACGGGAATTCAGAAAGGAGGAGGCAGAATTAACTGGAAGGAAAATCAGGATTGTCGATATAGTAGTATTAGAAGATATTGAATATCGCTTTCCTCTGGTCGAGAAATAATTCCACCTTCGATGCCTTTATTGATTTATGTAACTTCTCTCAACCCTCTTTATCTTTTAGACGACCATAAATATATTCTGTAAGATGTTGTTCGGGTAATATTTGGCCGTGCTTTTCCCGATTAATTACTCGTTGTTGCTTAAGCTCGTATAATTTAACTCAAAAACAGAGTAATTGACAAGTAAATTTATGCTTAAGATACATCAAAATTGAAAATAAAAGCAAGTCCCCAGAATGAATTCAAGCATGGAGTCAAATCTACATTGCTTCAGTTAACAATTTTGATGCATCTTTGATAAAAATTTAGCTCATATTTCCTCTAAGAACTCATCTATAGGTAATGAGATTTATGTCAATGGGATTTGAAATCGGATTTTTCCAGCAGTAGGAGCCAAGGGATTGGCCACAACAGATGCTCACGAAGATTTTTGGAAAAGAAGCCAATCACAGAGAGAAAAGTGAGGTAAATTATGCATGGTTACCTTCATTACTGGAAGCAATAGGCGCAGAATTGGGGGATCTGGTATTGCATTCCTGTCCAGAAGAATGATAATTCCGCGTACATCTTGCACAAAAATATTGATATTTGTTTATGCAACCATTACTGAAGTAAAGGCAACATATAAAATTTACACCAATGTTTATTATAGCGCACCCAGTTCCGAAGCATCGGCGTATTAATCAGATAAGTACCTCGGAAATCAAAAACTTTTAAGTAATGGTCCACTAATATTTTTATTGTTTATGACCCATGTTTCGTCACGTAGTCATTACGTGACGAAACCCGGGTCGCAAACAATAAAAATATTAGTGGACCATTACTTAAAAGTTTTTGATTTCCGATATGGAGAGGTTCCACAAAGTGAAGCCTGAATTTATTAGTTAGGTAAGTACCTGTTAGAAAATTGACAGCAGTAGAATAAAATACATTCTGTTTTTACTTAAGTGAAAATGGACTTCCTATAAGTTAGGCATGTAAATATAAAATATTTTGTGACCATAAATGGTACAACTTAAACACCGATAAAAGCGTGTGGTCCTTATAATTCATGTATTTTATCAATCATTTCCCCCAATCCGTCACGTTCGAAGCTGACTCACCAACTTGAAAATTTTTATGTAATCAAATGGATGCGTTCACAGAAAATATTGAATAACGTATAGCTTCGAGCCGTCAATATCATCCTGTAACCCGAAAAATCATCATCGATACTCTCGTTGTACTCCTGTTGCCAAAGTCATCGTCCATTCTTCGGTTTATCAGGAACTTTGACTATTCGACGCCCCATTCTAATTCAATGACGTTTATAGTAAGATATCCCGCAAAACATTTTACAAAATTACCTACAAAATTGGATCTGTTTCCAAATATGATTTACCATCGAAAATGATATCCTTAAAACAACTTTTATTACGAAAAAAAATGCTGAAATTTCTCACAAAATATCGTACTGTAACTTTTCAACAAACCTTGACATAATTTTACCGTAGGAAACTTTCCTAGAGAAAGAGGCATTAAACAGGTTATCTCATGAACTTGTTTGTAAATGGTAAAACATTTTTTTTCTAAAACCTGTTTCAGTAAAAAGTCCAAGTCTTTTTAAGAAATGTCAACTACAAAAAAAAAGAAACATTTCTTTTCTCTCTTACGGGAAGTTAACCACGCGATCCCCTGACGAGGATCGTTCACCGATCGCATAGTTCACCGTCTGCTTCCTCAGATTTTCCGGTTTCCCCGAGCCGTTTTTGTGGACTTAATTTTTATCCATTCCAGCTTCGTCCTCACGTACGAACGAGGGTCGTCTGACATTATTCTCGACGACGAATTAAGGCTTTGCATCCCATCGTACCACTTCTTGCTCGCCTTTTCTCGAAAAATCCTTAAGAAACCAGGGCGTGCCTTTTGCCGTTTCAGGCGATCGCTCCTTTTAAAAAAAATACGAGAATCCACGACACTCCGAGGCGACTCTGCTCCATTCAAATCGGCACCTAGTTTTTCGAAAAGGGATTCATTCCAATCTGGAATGATGCTCCCTTGCACTACGATCTGAGCTCGTATTGAGGAGGGTAGGGGGTACAGCGGGTTCTCCGCTGCAGCGGAAAGCGGGACAACCCCATCTCAGGGCCTCGATCAACCGTAAACTTTTGCTGGGTAGCTTTTTAATATTTGCACGGGGCTATGAAATCAATCAACTTTAGCTGATGATGACAGTCCCTTAAAAACATCATTGGTTTAAACAGCTATCATAAAGGGAACACGTTTGTACGATTTCAATCGCTTCTTCAAATCTGATGCCACAAACTTTTTCTACGATTGCAACTGTTAATATACTCACAAAAAATTTTCAATAGTTAAGACAAAGACATTTGAAAATAGTGCGAAAAATTATACCTATGGTGGTAGGTTTTGTATATGCCAGGACTACCAGTAGGAACTACTTAATACTTACCGGTATCTATATTGGGACCGATAATAGGGTCTTTGAGCATCGAAATATTAAGTAAAATATAAACATTAAGGCTAAGTTTGTGGGAATTACAAAAAAATTAAAATGAAAAAGTACAAAAGTATAGTTTAAGGGGAGTAAGGAGGAATACCAACCAATTTGCGGATTGCAGATTTCTCATGGTAGGGCGGAAAACAAATTTTTTTTGTGTGCGTTAAAAAAATTTATAACAGCTGGCGATGCTATTCTGTACCTCGTTAAGACATGATAACGTGTTATTACCAACGTCAACTCCAATGAATGAATCGCGTTTTTCCTAGAGATAAAGGATCTTTCTTTTCAAGTAACTATCATATGAATGCAGTCCCATCTTACTGACGATTTTTCCGACTTTAAAAATCACTAAATTGGCTTACAGAATGCGCATTACGCAATTGACGACACATATGCATGGATGCATGCATGCGAATGAACATTACTCAGGGACGACACATATGTACTCTATAAAGTTGTGGGACCCATAAGCCATGGCAACCATACGATAAGTGTCGCAGAACCATTAGATAAGTTCATTGGTTTCATAACTTATGGCATGCAGTTATGAGTTCCATGAGGAAGCAATATGGCGGATGCACAGTGAACCGATTGGAGACTTAATCACTACATAAAAGAGGTTTTTTGAGACGAATTGCCATTTTGTTTACTCTTACTGACTAATTATCATGTGCATTAGCAATTCCACGCGGATAAATGATTTTGTATTTTCCCGGCGAATATAATGTGTGAAATTCTCTCGGGATTCCCACCGGGTTAAATTTTTGGCTGCTGCCAACGTTTCGATGGATAACACTTCCATCGTCATCATTACCCTGATGACGATGGAAGAGTTATCCATCGAAACGTTGGCAACAGCCAAGAATTTAACCCGGTGGGAATCCCGAGAGAATTTCATACAATTCCACACAGGATAAACCACTGTAAATTTTATCCGGCGGTGGAAGGTTAGATCAAATATTCGAATCTATTAACTATTGGTAAATGAGTTACATAGCTAGTAGATGTGTTCCTGCGACCCGAATATTTTTATGAGATCTATAACCTCATGGACCTCATAACTATTGATTCCATAAGTAAATGTTCTTGCAGGCGGCCATTACATGGTATTAATATTTATAATGTAAACTAGCGCTGGCTGAAAATAACTTACTGGTAATTATCCGGACAAGGTGATTTTAGAGTGAATTTTTGAGATGGATGTGCTACGGTTATTAATAATCTACGAGTCTCTCCTAAATTGACTCAGTTGCCATCTTGGCTTTAGTTTCGAATTAGGGCTATCCGCATTTTCCTAGTTAGAACTTGCTTGGTTGCTCTATTAACTGCAGGCAATTTTCCAGAAAGCATCGCTGGAAAAAATGAAATTAAAGTACACATAAGCATCGATTAAGTCGATAATTGACGGTTGTGGTCACAGAGTTGTCGCATTTCTTTTTCGTTATGCGACATGAATATAAAGACGGAAAATTGTGAATCAATTCTGGTAGAGCAGTTATTTCGATGAACTCGTTTTCCACCGCACTAAAACTTGCTCTGGATTCAATTAAAGTTCGTTCCATTTACCAATTACGAAAGGTGATGCGCATTCAAACCACGCACAGGAAGACTATCAATGCAGTGAAAAAATATTTAAGTGCCTACATCATTTATCCCGCATACGTAATTAGGCCATCATATTCAAAATATAGGTTTACAGCTTCGCACGCAGGTACGTGCAAGAAAGATAATTGTATGTGCTTCAACTTTGCTTCATTTATATCACTAGTAATTACGACGTAATTGATCAATAAAATTGTTATGATTTCTGCAAAAGCTGCTTAAATTTGGAGCGCACAAGCTTTTCGGAATCCTAATCAGTGGCTGAGGAGAGAAACACTCACCAAACTTCTGCATTAAATAGTTAACGATGAATTCTGAAATGCTGAGATGAGTCCTGAGAAACAGAACCCATCTCAGCATCTAAAAAAGAGAGGTAATGAGGCTTTAGTTAGAGACAAAATTTGTAAGGGTAGCAAGCAAGTTTGTTTTTCAAGTTCTGACTATGTATACTGCAAGAGAAAATTAAGATATTCCAGGTAAAAAATGTAAATATATACGTGTTGCTTTGATCTCATCAGAAGGTGTTTTGAACCTTGTACATAAGTGATTTCGTTATAGAAAAATAATTGATAATATGTGAGAATTACGCATTTCTTTAAAAGATAAATCGGTGGCATACCTAAAATATGATGATTAAACTATTTTGACTTTTTTTACAGTTGAAATTCATGCCTTTATATTACTGTAAAATCCAAAAAAGTGGAGTAGTATCTGCTACTCGTGTTATCGAATATTGCTACACGTGTATATTTAAAATAAGATCTGTAGCTCTCTCGGCGCATCAGATGCAGCAATCTTCTTAACTGCCCTGAGGACGACGGAGGAATATAGCATCGCAACGTCAGCTGTAGAGATCCGATGAAGAACTAGAAAACCAGATTTAATTGTCCTGAAAAAACTTATGATTATCCACTTATCATTCACATGAAACGAGGAGCTTGCCTACGCTTTATCTTGAATTTAAATTGCCAAACATCTTCTAATAAAGCTAAAACTGCTAAATCCTAATCAATTACTTTCCGAGCATACAAATGTTCGATAACATTACAAATGGGTATGGCAGAACTCTAAATGCTTATCTGCTATGAGCTGACGATACAATTAATGCACATAGAGATTTAGAACAGGAATTCTTTCCTTTACGACCTATCATATGGTTTTGTTCAACTAAAAACAGCAAATGCTAGGATGCTTTTTATTCCTATAATCAAGTTATCATCTTTCCAATATTAACCGAATACATTTACATAGAATGGATATTAGTCATTTCTATAATGACGCACCATAAAACGAACAAAATTAGAAATACTGCGGACTATGTTATCTTTTTAAATGACCAACTTTATTTGGTAGACTTCCCTGTGCCTTCTAACCATTAGGAATCTTTGCACATTCCGAGCCATTTCACATGGTCCAATTTTCGAGGGTGATCAACCGAGGGGAAAACGATGAATCATCAGGTGGGAGGGCGTGACGGTTTCATTTCGTGTGGCCCGCCACCGGAACCTCGTCACTGTTTTTCGGATTGAGTGGTAACGCCTCAAACCACAAGTCTCCGAGAATCATTTTCGTCCAAAATACTATTGACCGGATTAAATTAAATTCAGCCGCAGTCTGAACTCAAAAAATTGCTTTCCGCATTGCATAAAGCTCCAGGATTTCTAGCCAAGTAACGTGTGAAATTTAGAATCAGAGCTTCCCTGATTGTGAACTTTTACTGGAATCATAAACTTGTTTCATTTACTGATAATAAAACTGAGTTTAGATGTATCATTATTACTACTTAACTTCATGAGAATGTTTAAGCAAAATGGCATGTTATCTAAACAATGGAGTGTTTACATTTTAAAATCCATCCACTATGAAATTAAATCAAGGAAATCTTAATATGACTTGTACATGATTTGATCACATATATCCATTTTGATAATCCCTTTCACCAACCAGCATTGAAACAAGCTATTTTTATATGCGAAAAATTTTTATGATGGCACTGGTATTGTTTCGAAATAGTTATTACTCAATAAAATTTTAGGAACTACAAATCAGTAATTGAAAATATAAGATGGGAAAAGTAAAGAAAAAAGATTTGACCTCATTTCATATAGTTTAATTTAAATCGGCGTCGACTTGCTCCTATAGGTCGTTCCATTCTGAACAATAACTGAAAATCAGAGACAGTCTATTTTGCAAAGGTTCCCATTTCCTATTCGATTATAGAATGATTTGAAGACGGTTCCTTAGATTTATGTTGCAGCAGTTATATTTCCAGACGCAGCCAAGGGTATATTAATTTTTAAAAAGGTAAAATTACGCGAGGGTACCATAAAAACTTCCATGAAAAGTGAAGGCACGTATCAAAGGAGGCAAAGTTTTCTATGGCTACCCCGCCAAAATCTATTTTAATTTGATTCTTTTAATTAAGTAGGTACTCTTTCAAGCTCCAGAAAGTGTGAATTTTACAATAGACAGATATGTTGCAATGTAGAGAGAGATAGGGAGAAACAATATACAAGATACGAAATCTTTGCAGCATCAATGAATTCTGTTAAATTTAGATTCACTTCAAATTTAACGCTTCCTCCACGTAAAAAGTAAGGGCAATGATATCGCAGCAGTGATTAATGACAATTATTTCCACCAATAATTTTTTTGACATAGTCAGTACCTATTTGTACAGCAACCTTCATTGCCTGTTAGCCTTTATTTTTTCAATTTTGTCATGTAACGATATATAATTACGAATATTAAAATAATGCAAAGAGTAAAACACTCGTCAAATAATTTTTACGCGCACAATTAAACTTGACCCTTAAAAAGACGTGGAAGAGGTGGAAAACGAAGTAAGTTAGCAGGGCGATATGATTTAATTATTTTTTACTTTTATCGTAAATATGTATAGCATTATCATTTAAAACGCACACTCCCTCAAACCAAAACTAGCGGCCGTCGATAGGGGGAGAAACGTCTATAAAATGTACCGAGAGCACATAGCTTGTTAAAAACAAAATACACGAAATAATAGGATCCGTCATATTTTACAAAAGACACCGGAAACATCACGTCACACAATAACATTAAATTTCCTCCGTTAAAAAAAATCAATCAGATAGAGAGTTAGAGAATCAAACACAGGTCAAAATTGAAAATAACTCCTTACATTGTAATCTAATAATTTTATGCTTAGCACTCCAATGAAATTATTCTTGTATTCTACACATAGAAGAAATCTAATTTTTTCAATTAAGACATCCTTAATTCTTCTTGTTTACGTTGACAGACGAAATCAGGCGGTTTTACGTCATCAAACTATCCTAAAACTCTCTGATAACTTAATTATATCTTGATGCTAAGGAAGTTGGCTTACGTCCTCAATGCATTTGTTTAACAAGTTGGCTTCCCTTGTGGGCTATTTATGAATTGAGGAGCTTGCAAAACATGACGATCTGAAAAGTGGTTAAGGGTCTAGAAAATATCAACTAATTCCCCTCGAGGATGCGCGGCAGGGGGTGAATTCGGACCAACTACACTTCCATATTTGCCGTAAGAATTCGATTGTTAAATTCTTTCTTCGATTCCCTCTCCGATGTTTGATCTTATCTGGAATAGATTTCGACCAGTAGTGAAGGAGGATGATGACCACACGGCTTGTCAGACGGACATCCTAATATCCAATCCCGTCCCTCAACTCCGCCTCCCCTCCCACTCCCTTCCCTCCTCCTTTCTCGGACGAAGGGCGAGGTTGTCGTGGCAACGGTACAGGTCAAAAATAGGGTTAACAGCTCGCCTCGTAGCGTAAAGGGATGGGCAGTTGTGGTGGGGTAAAGAATAGGAACCGGTTCTCTATTTGGGCCAAAGTCGAAAAAAATCGCGCTCCTTCGCGGGAGGCTATCGGTGGTGAATGTATCTGCGGGGCTTTGAAAGACACTACAGGGGTAATAGCGGCCGGCTGGCTACCACTTGAAGACTCGGCGTGGTAGTCGAGCTGCAGAGCCGCCGTTTGGCGTGACGCAACGACAATCACGAGCGAATGGGATATGGCTCAATCTCACGGAAGGCCGAGGGGATCTCAGCCGCACTCATGAGAGAAACAGTGTAAGAGAAGTTTCATTTGATTCAGTCCAGTTAGTCGCCGCACCCGTACACTACTGCAGTTAGTGTGGAATGCGCGCAGCCAAAAATATGCTTATGTTTCCTTGATGCTTGTTGCTACAAGTATCGTTTTATTAAAACAGAAACAACAATTGCACTATTCCTGAAGGTATTTCAATGCGTACGACGCGTTTCAACCCACAGAGCCACCATCATCAGGTACAAGACCTGTACCTGATGATGGTACCTGTCTTGAACCTGATGATGGCTCTGTGAGTTGAAACGAATCGTACGCATTAAAATACCTTGCGAAATAGTGCAATTGTTATTCCTGTTTTAATATGACGAACTGCCACGATATCTCGCCTGAATCTGTTGAAACAATTATTGTTACTGTTTAAGTAGGTTACAGGTGCCACTTGGTGGAAATTACTTATTTCAAACATAGTTAAGAAGTAAAATACTAAGTTAATTCTACACATTTATTAAAAAAAACCGACCATGGTTTCGGCGCATATGCACCATTTTCCAGGTGATTTTCTTTCCGGGTGGGGATCGGGTTGGTGCAGTGGCTAGAGTACTGGCTAACCATTCGGTCGGTAAGGGTTCGAATCCCTGCAGAGGAGGATGTTTTTCGGAGGAAACCCGATCCCTACTTGAGTGTCTTGTGGAGGGCACTTCAAGTACAGTACTCCGTCTGTCAGATGAGACGTTAAATCGTGGTCCCCTTGGCGCCTTTCATCAAGAGCAAGCGAATGTAGACGCCGGGTTTCTATCCACCCTCCTTCCCTTACCTATGGCGCAAATGACCTTAACAGTCGGTCGCCTCCCCAAAAATCCAATCCAATCCAATTACAATAGTTGCTACACCTTAATTTCACTGCGTACCATGATTTCAATGACCATCACGTAACACTGACTCATCCTGTATAATTGAGGCGGACAATTAACCAATTACCATAGACGGGAAGCACGGCGATCGAAGTTGTGCTTGGTGCGGCTAGGAAAGGAAACTGCTGGCGAAGATTAGGAGGCTGAGTAAGTTGTCAGAATAAGTAAAGAGGGTCGAAGGGATGCTGGAGGCGGTGAAAGATGTGAGGGTGTTTAGATGTAAAAAACCGAGCTAGGAAGTTATCACCTTCTGTAGTGAAGGATAAGTATGGCATTCATCTCTAATCCGAGCGCTCAGCATGCCAACTGAAGGTCACATGCAAAATGCATCTCGACTTTAAAATAAATACCAAGGCATCCTTAGCCGGGACCAACTAAGAATAACTTTAAAATATTTGGATGACATTATAGTTATTATAAAGTTCCTCTGTCCACCTGAATGTCTTCCAGCAAATTCCCGCGAGAAAACGTGTTTTTTTTTCTTTTGCATAATTAAATTATAAATAATACAGATATGAAAAAAATGCAATTATCCTACGAAATATATTTTACTGCAACCTAGGTATGGCACAAATGATCTTAGCTGTCGGTCGCCTCCCCAAAAATTCAATCTCTCCAGGTGAGCAACCATATATATACCAAAGAATGATTGGGGGGGAGGGGTTCTAGAAGGTCAGGGAATCACAAAACTTTTTGACGTCATTTGGAGATTGCTTACGAGGGGGGGGGCAGGGAAGAGGGAGGAGTGGTAGGCTAACATTTAGGAGGAGTGAATGGGTTTGAAATACACGGTCATTCCAGAGCTTAAATTGCGCTGACGAGTTGACGATTTCAAATTGCTCGAGGAAATCAAACTTCCTACCCTTGACAGTGCAATGTAAAACGTTCGGGTCAAAATCACACCAGTGATGGTTGTCACGCAAATGTTTGGCAAAACTTGAAGTATCGCCATCATTAACAAAATAAGTTTCGTGTTCTTTTACCCATGTCACTGGTATTGTTACTGTTTCTTGGACTAGTATCTACGGATATGACAATAAAAACTATAGCATTGGAAATTACGCAAGCCGTTTGATATGTGAAAAGTGAAGTTGGATGAAAAGTGAAACTTTTGCTCATTCTAAAGATTGAAACATACCAAAGATCGTTCCATTTTCTGACGACGTCAAAAACGCTCAAAAATCCGAAAAGCTAAGCTAGCATCTCATCATGAGAATAAATTAAGAGAAATAGACAGCTGAATGGAATTATTAAAAATGTCATTAATTCCGCGAACGAAAAGAGGCCCTAATAGTTCTTGTTGAAACTTGATAATTAAGTTTTTTGATATGCAGTACGTCTAATTTATTCATTATACCTATCTCACTTTTGTCATAGTTTGCTAAGTAGTATTAGTTGAACATTTCACATGATTCATGTACAACTCCTTTATCTCTGAGCTAGAAAACATAGTTTCAATTACTTTAGGTGCATAAACTATATAACCTGCAAGGACCATGTCGGTAAAAATTTTCCTTCACACACGTGTTTTTGCCAATGCATTAACATTTTTAGTTAAAATAACAATTGTGGGATAAAGTGTAGGTCATATTGATGAAAAATCACCCCAATAGCCACATTTCTTCGAGGCGGCTCGCATTCTACTAAGTAGACACCTAGGATATATTTTTAACCCTACGACGTAGCTCGACATCCAAGAGCCAACAAAACGAGAGAGTTGCAATGCAACATAAGTTTAAACAAAAATTGTTTTTTCTTCGGACGACGTAATAACTTATAATGAAGATTAGATAATTGCCAAGGAATTTAACTTAATTAAAATAAATTAACCTACATGCTCTATGAAATACATGGTGCACCGTGGTCACCCAAATCGAAAACATGGTCGACCTAAATTCATTCATTGAGTAGTAAATTGCTATTCCTGATCTTCATTTTCTTATTTCCAATGCACTGAAATACACAGTTTGTAACATATACATTGAATTGGTAACAGTTTGACAGCAGGATATCGGTATTCATCGGAAGTGTTGGTACACGTATAAATCACACTCTAACAATCTCTTAGTAGTTCCAGAGGTCCAGCGTTTCATTGTTGAAATGTAATTAGAGTTCACTCACACCATATTTGAAAATTAACACTTGTACAATTTCCACAATTTTATTTTCGTCACCGACCATGGTTTCAGCACATCAGGGCCCCTGATGAAGCCATAATGCGCTGAAACTCTGATCGGTGACGAAAATAAAAATTTGGAAATTGCACCAATGTTTATTTTCAAATATTGAAACCCATAGGTTCCACAAAGTTTGTACTACCACGCTCTCCTATGTTCACTTCCACCGTCTAAGAATTTTACCTTCATATTAAATTAAAGGGCTTCAAACTTTGCGTCAAATCTTTTAAGAATATTATTTGAGCTCCAAAAACTGTTAAAGATTCAAAATTAAAATTCTACCTTCAAGATATTCTTTTCGGAGGATGGTATGTTACCTCATTTCATGCATTTTAGCTGTGTAACTTGAACTTTCGTAAACCTTAATTTGAATACAAGTTTATTTAGAAGCAAAATTTCATTTAGGCCAAGTTAAAAATTGCTATTTTACGTTATAATGTGGAATGAAATACTCCACCCTTAGTTCGTTCATTTTCTTCGGAAAAAATCCATTCTTGCAGTAGCCATAAAAGAGGAATGATATAAAATTGTAGCTAGGATGTTTAACATCCCGCGCTTTCTTTCAGTATCCCATTCCATTAAAAAAAATCCGTAAGAGATGAGCTGGCATCAAAGATCAGCAATGAAATCTGTTACATAATTTTAAGTTGCTTTTTCTCGGATTCCTAAATGCCAGTTTTTGATCCGAAGCAACGATATTAGACCGGTTACTCTTTGGCTTTTCCGAGGAGTTGTTTACCTCTGAACTGCGTCTTATTCATTGCGTTTTTAACCTCAATCTCTATTTCGTATTGAGCGTGAGTTATTAGAGGAAGATTTCGTAAAACATTAGAGAAAGGAGAGGAGAGTACTTGAAAGAAGCAGAGACGGCGAAAAGGCGAAGGCCTACCCACGACCAGAAGTATGGCGGTCAGGTAATTTGCATTGAACCGCGTTCTGCGCAGAATTTATTGGGTAATTTTTCGAGTGAAAATATATTTATCGCGTGTGTACGCATCAGAGGGAATGCGGCGCGGCACTCACAGCATCGAATGTCTGAGTGAGCCCAAATCGGTATTCACTAGCTGTGCGGGAATCTAACCTACTTCTCCTCCGCTAATTGGAATCTCCAACTAAGCGCCAAAAGCCGCTGGTGTGCGTCGGAAGGGCACGTTGGTCATCGCCTCGAGAATCTATAAAAAAAAAAAGTTTTCATCCGTCACGGAGGGAATTAGGGTGCACCCGTCGCTTGACGTGAAACAAATGAAGGCTAATTGCGTTTCAGAATCCCTTTTTCAGCTTAAATTACGTTCAATCTTGGACTGAATCATCTCAATTGACTTTGAATAACATACATTTGTTACATAAGGGAGGGCAGAGCATTGAAATCTTTCGCAATCGGCCATAAAAATGTTTGCGCGGTGCTCATTTTTTAAATCTCTGCAGTTTTAACGGTTCTTTATAGCGTCCATGGGTTTGGCTGAGGCTTTTTCGCGACTCCGACGATCGTCGTCGACCTATAAAAACAAGACGAATTATAACCCTCGGCTTCTTTTGGACCTAGTCAGTACTTTATTGCTACAACATCATTAAGAATTATTTATCCCAACACTTCATCTTCCAAGCAGATATAAGTGACAAAAAATATTTATGCAAAGAATCGAACACATGCAACTATTCCTTCTAACTAATTATAGGAATTTAAGTCCGTTTTTACCTCGATGTATTTATGGTTACAGCTAAAACAGAGCTATGAATCAACTCTCTCAATGCTATGGGCTTATACCTAGGCTTTAGCTACGCTTACCAAGGGTGCCCCGTGGTGATATACCTACATATTGCCTCATGAATATGTCATTCATTCAACTTTTATAAGTAATTATTCCATGCTATTTGTTGCTGATTTCCATATCTGAATACTACCCTGCTGGACGCTGCAGGGGCGTCTGGCAATGGGCATTAGGTTATTTATTACCATCTTTAGCGATTGAAAAGGGAAAGGGAATATACAGAGGGAAAAGAAGAAAATCACTGCATGTTAAAAGAGTACCTTTGTATCTCGGACTGTTTTTTTATTCTCTATTGATGCGGGTAATTGACGATTATTTTCATCAGTTACTCGGGCAATCTCGGGCAATGTCATACCGCCTTGACTTAAAAATAATATCCTTCGACTCGCACTAAAACTTGCGAGATCTGAAGTTAAGCAATGAAAGGTGCTCTTATGTGACCTCTAAGACTCTTGCAACTTCCTTTTGAAAAACAAGAGCAACATAAAAATTACACGGGTATAAGACAATTCCAGAGCAACTATATTCGATGTTTCCACCATATGTTGTGCGCTATATATCACTGTTTTCTCAGTTAGGACTTCCAATTTTGCGCCTGAAATAACTGCTAAGAATATGGTTGATACATACAACAATTATCTACACCTACATACAACCCTGCGAGCCGCCACATGGACGTGTAGCAAGGGGTGTTAGGAAACAAGCCGAGTAAAGATCTAAGGGATAAGGTTTTGGGAGGAGACATAATGATGTGTATTATGGGTGTGTATTAAGTGGAGCTCAGTCTTAATTGTCATCGCTTATTGTGCGCGGAAAGAACGAGTTCTTGTAATTATCTGTTCGGCAGTGTTTTACTCCGACCGACTTATTTTATCGCTTCTGTCAGACCTATAGATGTAGTGAGGCGTCATGATAATATTCTCTGTGTCGCTCTGAAACATACCATTTCTGAATTTCACCAGCAACCTGAGCCTAGCGAGTAGCCTCCGTGTCTCTAGGGGCTCCCACCTTAATCCGTAGCAGTTATTAACGAATAGTGCTGCTTTTCTTTGTAATTTATAATTTTTTGGTTAAATCTTTATGACTAGGATCCAAAATGCACGCGGCGTATTCGAGGTTCGGCCTAATCAGGAAGAAGTAGCATCTCTCTATGACTCTTTCGTCCGAGGACCTTCCTATTATACGCTTAACAAAACCTAGTTTCTTTATGTTGTGCTGCGCCGCACATGTTTCTTATATGTGTTCCCCACGATATAGCAGAAACATGGCGTAAAATATCACGCGGACCAACCAATTTCGCCTCCTGCGTACTCAGTGCCGTCGCCAACCAGCCAAAGCACAAGGAGGATGGGGCAGCAGCCATCTTACATACTTGAGTAGCAGTGGAGACCGTCGCATTATACGCTCCATTCCCACCGCAGTTCCCCGAGAGAAAAGAGGAATGTTGTGGGAAAAGCGAAATTTCGGAGCCAGATAAACGTTACTCTCACGACTTTTGGGATTCTTTTTTGTTCCTCTGCGGATCTACGTAAGCAGGCGCACTGCCCTCCAAGCTGAGAAAGAATGATATTCAAGGTCGGATCAGCAAACTTTTCACTGACTGAAGGAACTCAAGAGTCATCAACCCAGAGTAAAGATAAACGTAATATGCATTAGTTTTACCCTCTGAGAACGGTATCATTTGCAGTTGGGAATTTGGCCAACAGCCAACCAGCGATATTCTAACATAGCGGCTGGCGAGACACTACAACGTTGGAATTCCATTAATATATATGTGAAGGTGCAAGATCGTCGCCAATTGATGTTGGCAATCTACCCCTCTGTTTAGTTTCTATGGCTGACCGACCGATCATAGCACTTACGTGATAAAACTCATTCATTCTTTGCCCTGGAATGGGACACGTATAACAGAAGGTATAAGTTCGTGACAATGATGTCATAGAGTAACAGGGTGCCCATCATATATTAAAGAAGGAAGTAAAATGCGTCTTGGTCTAAAAATATTAAGCCTGATATTACACGATTACTAACGATTATTGCTCGCTCTTTGACCATTTTTATGAACAATGCACAACTTTTTCTGAAAGCATTTTTTTCAAAATGCTTTCAGAAAATGCTCCGACTAGTTTATGTTCTAGGCGAGCACAAATGACAGTCTATATGACCGATTCCGCAATTAAATGGCTTAAAAATTCCTATGTATGTTCTCACAGTTAGGTTCAATCAATCTTATATAATCTATTCTTACTATAAAAATAAGTCCTCAGCGTTTCTCACTCCTTTACATTGAGGGGCAATGTTTAATGATAATTTGACAATCTTTAATTTTTTTGCCGAAACGACTTTCATTTCATTCAGAGAGGATGCCTAGTTGCATCCGCAACGGCAGACTTAGGATTCTGTGTTCTCATTCCATAACCAAGAAGATTATTTACCCTAGTTACAGTTTCAGGCTTCACTTCGTGGAACAGCGACACATGAAAAGAGAACTCGCTATGTACTTTCCACACTGTTATATTCCTTCCGACCATGGTTTTGACAAAGTTATGTCATTATCCTTTTATGTATTTATCCTTGATAATGACATAACTTTGTCGAAACCATGGTCGGAAGGAATATAACAGTGTGGAGAGGACAAAGCGAGTTCTCTTTTCATAATTTACACTCTTTGCTTTAATCCCACGTATCGCAACTTTCTGGATATTCCATCTCTGAGGAATTAAACACTGATCAGGGATAGGAGCAGACCTACCTACCGTGCATAGCAAACTTTTAATTCTCTCAATCCTCCAATCAGATCACCCTTTAGAATGTTCACTCTTCAATCGTTTAATCCCACGTATCGCAACTTTCTGGATATTCCATCTCTGAGGAATTAAACACTGATCAGGGATAGGAGCAGACCTACCTACCGTGCATAGCGAACTTTTAATTCTCTCAATCCTCCCATCAGATCACCCTTTAGAATGTTCACTCTTCAATCGTTTCGTTGATTTTTATACGTTTTCATTAACACTGAATGTTTCCAAAGCTAAAACGTATTTTTAATATTCGTATTTCAAAAAAATTTTTTTGGCTTTGAAAAAACACCCGACGCGACGTTTCTAGTCGGGCGTTTCGTCATTACTTCCTCAGAATAATATAATCATTTCGAATTTTTAATAAGCCTATATTTTTGCTCATGACGATCTCCTTAAAAATAATGTACAAATTTATAGAACCTAACCCTACTAAGTGAAAAAACACCTCGACTGGATTCAAACTAGCGACCTCAAATTAGTGACTCAGCCGCAACGCCACCAAGGTAAAAAAATAATGAACTTGCATTATCTATTAATATTAAGCTCCTAAAAAACTTTTGGTCCGCATATCCAATTAGTCCTTGGCGTGTACGGCAGTGTCGGTGATGCGGAGAATTTATATCTAGATTTAGATGTGCAGGCCTCTACTTAGAACACAAAATAAGACCTATATTTGTGAACTTAGAGGAGGGGTAACGTAGATTTACGGGGCGCCATTAAGCTTCCGTGACAAACGCCACGAGTTGACATCCCCCGAAGGAAACTATTTCCGGTGAAATCCTCCGTATGAGGGCGAGGTGCGCGGTGGAGAAGTGAGCATCACGACGCAATTTAGGGCTAAGGGAGGGAAGGGGTGGCCTGAGGAGAGGAGGAGGAGGAGGGAGAGGTAGGCAGCGGAAGGCAGGGTGCTCTTCAAGTAATCAATTTCTCATAAAATGTCGCTAAGTACATGAGCATGATTCTTCCAGATTATTTTAAATACGACAAAGCCCCGCTAATCCAAGGTGAAGTAGACTGAGGTCCCCCACGGATAATCAAAGGTTCGGATAATATAGAAGGCTTGTGGGTGAAATTTGTCACCACGAACAATATACTTAAGTACATACATACATACCAATCACGCCGTTCCCTTCCGGGACAGGCAGTCACCAAGTTTCACTCATAAATACATATTTGTACAACTAACTCAGCTTCAATAATTTTCTTCATACTGACCTATCCTTGCAAACCTCTTTTGCCTCATTTATCACCATACACTACTTCATACACGCCCTCCTGTTTTTTTAGAATCGTAATATTCCTCTTCCTAAGAATTTCCTCAGCCAAATTCAACCACAACTTTCTCGGCCTACCTCTACCTCTCGCACCATTCATTTCACCCTCATATATCTGTTTCGTTATTCGACTCTCATCCATTCTCTCAACATGGCCAAACCAACGAAGCACACGCCTTTCATTTATGTCCATTAATGGAGCATCTAATCCACATTCATTCATAACCCACTCATTCCTGACCATATCTATCCTACTCTTGCCGCAAACACTCCTCAGATAACTCATACCCACAGTATTATTATTAATCTACTCTTGTGTCTATCCTGACATACCCATGTTTCACTACCATACAACAAAGTGAGGAGAACAAACATTTTATGTAGACGGCTATTTTCGCTTCCTTAGACAGTCACTCGTTCTTTGATATGCTCCACATGCTGCCTACCACTTTCCTTCCAGTTTCGTCCTCTGACGAACAATTTATATAATTAATATTTAAAAAGCTATATGTTTTATTAATATTTAATGAGAATATAGATTATTTCTTTGCTTTTTTCCCAAATCAGTTCTTGACTTCGTCGGAATAACTAATTTCTATGGACTACCTCTTATTTGGGTATCAAACTGATAACGATATCCCTAAATTTGTTTGCATGAGCTTAACTGGCTTGATACAGCTCCTGTTCAAGTATCAGCACCTAGGACAAGGAATAAAGTTTATCGGAACTTTGGATAGTCGAGACTTCTGTAAATGCATACAAGGGAATTTTTTTGTACGTATCACAAAATTTAAGTAACAGGAAACCAGAAGAATAAAAAATACTTATTGAGATGGAATCATTTAGCAAACTCGACCGATACATATTTGTACTTCCATAATTGAAATTGACAAAATTCACGAATATGAAAACCGGTCAGAGAATCATAACAGTGCACAAAATACTACCCAGCGTCCATTCCTCAATTATTTCATCCTGGACAGTTAGATACGCCCATCTTCGCAAGTTTTTAGAGGTCGCCGTGACACTGGAAGGTTCATTGGGGGGAGTGGGAGCTGGAGGTGGGCTGAAAATTCGGGGAGTTGGGGATAACGAGTCTTGTCCAGAGACATCTGTCGGTCGCGTCGCCGAGGAGTCGTTGTCCTACTTTCCCTCGCACGATCAGCTTTGGGGTTTCCCGATTGCAGTCGGCGACCCTCGACGCCCACGCTAGCCTCTCTGCGCTGCTTTTACGTTTGTATATACATATCCTTTGCCCTCGTCCCACCAATCTCCCACCCGAACATTACCCTACAATTAAAGTGCTTGCCAAGAGTCTCATCTTCCATACGGCTCCTAAGGGAAACGATGTTTTTTTCCCAATTTGAGCGTAAACATTCAATGTGGCCCAAATTCTAAATCGTTTACAGCATAATATGTAATTTGGTTTCTTGTGATAGCTTTATTAGGATAGGGGATCGGGTTGGTGTGCTGACTTTAGGACTGACTATTCATACGGGTGGCCAGGGTTCAAATCCCCGCAGAGGAAGATGTTTTCAGAGGAAACCCGATCCCTATTTGAGTGTCTTGCGGAGGGCACTTCAAGTACAGTACTCCGCCTCGGATGTCTGATGAGACGTGAAACCGTGGTCCCCTTGGCGCCTTTCGTTAAGGGCAGGCTAATGCCGAAGCCGGGTTTCTATCCACCCTTCCTCCCTTATCTATTCTCTATGGCGCAAATGATCTTAACTGTCGGTCGCCTCCCCAAATATCCATTCCAATCCTTGATTAGGATATAAAAAGCGCTCGGTATTTTAGACGCTTTCATTGTTTAAAACCAGATCGGTTTCGATGATTTCACACCATCTTCAATAGTACAATAATGTTAGGAAATCACCCAAGGAAATCACCAATGGTGGTCTTATCAACAAAAGTGGTTTTACAAAGGTGGTCCCATCGGCAAACCAACAAAGGTGGCCTTATCAACAATGGAAATATAGGATATTACCTCGTCCCGGTTAAATAATCTTTGGTTAGATATTCCTTAGGCATTAAAACTGAAATTAATGTCTAATTATCCCTGTTATAATTTACAAAGCCCCCAAAAATCACAGTTAACATCAAGTTAACAAAAAGGCTACGTCATCTTGACATACGTGGTACTCTCAAGCAAACAAATGTGGCGCACAGGTAAAGCACCAATTAACGGTATAGTTATCGTTTTTAGATTTGTATATCCAGAAAAACTAGATCATGCTTTCAAGCACTTCAGATCTACATCTCCATCTACATACTACCCTGCGAGCCGCCGCATGGGCGTGTGGCATGGGATGTTAGGACACCAGCCGTGTAAAGATGTACGGGATAAGGTTTTGGGAGGTGAAATGGTGACGTTTATTATGAAAGTGTGTTGAGTGGAGCTCAGTTTTTAGGATAGCTGATAGGGTATTGACGAACCAAAGGCAGTGAAAAAAATATGGCCTAACGATAGATACGATCTACGCAATATTGAGACTATATCCATATTCCTTTTCTTAAGAACATCAGCATCATTTGGCGAATTTAGAAAAAACCAAGAACAAAGTTAATTCAAAGAGAGACCCCTGCAAATGCAAACGTTGGTTCCATTTACGTGGAGCTCTTTTGTAATTAGAGCCAGACTTAAGTGTTGATACTGTAATATAAAAACGTATCGTGGAGGAATTTCATCAGTGCGTCGAAACTTTCATCGCATGACCTTTCACCCGTAGCAATTTCAGAATAAAATAGCAACTAATCCGCGTATGCGCGCACCAACAACTCTCGTAACTTTCAATTTTCTCCATTTAAACTGGCACGTTCAGAGGTGCGGCTAAGACAGCCTCGAGCCAACGCACCTTTCTCTTCTGCAAACGGTCCCAGTGAGAAACCCATAGAGCACATTAGCACGCAAATGGAAGTCCCTAAATAAGGTTTACAGGGCGCGAGGCATACCACACTTGGGTCTCGTGGTTTGTGTATTTTTTCCTGGGACAATTCTCATGCATTACTGTCCGTGGAAGGCTTGATTTATGATCCAGGTGTACTTATTAGCTCTCAACTCTCAACCCGAATATCACGACATCATATTCCAATCACGTCCTCTGAATCATGCATGTAATTTCTCCCTGATTTCAATCACCCTCCACTACATGTGACGTCAGAAGACCGTAGTTTGTTCCTAAAATGACGATCCATTCTTCCCAGCGGTATTGGTTCTAATTTCTTGAAAGAACATTACATGGGTAAGTCAATAAATTACTCGCAAAACTGGATGGAGACAATAATAATCGAAGAAACTTCCTGAAATATATTTCACTTTTCTACATATTCACCCTGTGCATTCAGATACTCATCCCATCTCCTTACACATCCTCGAGAGCCAGCAGCAGAGAAGTATTTTGTTTGCTGTCGCAGCCACCGAGTAAGCTCTTGGACCACGGCATCATCATTTTAAAAACGTCGGCCACCCAAATGATTTTTTATGGGCCCGAACGGATGAAAATCGCTGGGGGCTAAGTCGGGACTGTACGGTGGTTGTCCCAAATGGAATGTCTACGACTGATGCTAATGGTGAAATGCAGAATTCTGTGACTTATTTATTTATTACCCTCGAACTCTATTACATTGTTTGGGTATCCATCCGATTGGAGGTAGGTGGTTATAAAATCTATTCGCTAAACTTCACCCCCAAAGCCCTCACTCCTTAGATAGTTTCTTTCTGTAGTCCCAAAACTTACAATCATTTTTCGTTTCATGCACATACAATGTTATTCTTTCTATGTTTCAATGTTATTCTACCGTTTTTCCTTCCTATACTTTGACATTCATCCATTTATTCTCGCTAGTAAACGTCCCACCATCTCTTACAGAACTGCTCCAGTCACCTACTGCCCCTTTATAATTCTTTCAGTTATTCCTTTTCCTCCCCTTCTATGCCTATTCCTTTCTCATTTTGTCTACCTCATGTCCACCACACGCTCTCCTTCATTTTCTACATACACGTCAAAAAAAATGCTGTTCCCATGTTTTCCTCTCTTTTCAAAGTCAAAGATTCAAAGCAGGAACTATTGTAATCCCACAAAGCGATAAAATAAGACAGATACGTTGCTGAATAGATACGTACCAAAACTCCTTCTTTCCACACACAATAAGCGACCACAATAAAAATTGAGCTCCAGTGAATGCACTCCCATAATACACGTTACCATTTCACCTCCCAAACCCTAATCCCTTACATCTTTACACGGTTGGTGTCCTAATACCCCCTACCACACGTCCATGCGGCGGCTCCCAGTGTAGTATATAGACGTAGATGAAGTTCTCCGCCAATATTTCCTAGAGTTGCGATTTTTGCCCCTCATAGAGGCGTCAGGTTAAGAAAATAAAAAAAATCAAAATATTATGCAGGAATAAAATCCTGCCTTATTTGAGCAGAAGAATAGATATTGAAGAATGGAAATATTTTGCTGCGGTGCTGAGCAAAATGATATAACTGGTATTATGTCACTCCCCTCTAAACCACCTCTCTTGGTTTCTCAAAGGCAGATCGGAAAACTTTATTGATTGGAAACTGTTGAGAAAATGTGTATGTTACTCCCCTCTAAACCACCTCTCTTGGTTTCTCAAAGGCAGATCGGAAAACTTAATTGATTGGAAACTCTGCTGAGAAAATGTGTAAGGTAAATACTAGCATTGAATTAATAAGCAAAGACATGCTTTCAACGTTCTTATTTGTCAAGTTTGCCTTTATGCTTCTTCTTCCTCTTTCTCTTGATTTTTTTTCCATATAACTCGTCAGGGTAAAGGTGCTGGAGAGAAATAAATTGTCAGAGAAAATGTAAAATGCGTTTACATAACGAGGTATTTCATTAAAATAAATAAGGATGAATTCCAATTATTCAACTCGCTTCAGGTGAATGTGGTTTTGAGGATGTACTCGAAAAAGGATCTTGATTACGACGACTTTCAAATCTGCTGGATGTAAAACTCCCTAAAAGGTTACTTGCTTACTTCAGGTCATATAGACATTGCAATAAATTTTAGCCAGAATGGAAGAATGTAACGAAGCAGCGCATAGCCAAGCCCTTAGCAATTACATTCATTTGTGTTGACTATTTGTGAGGTATAGTGACTAGGCGGTTCCAAATTCTTAATCTATAAAAACTATTTTAAATAAAAAATAGCCTGGACAGGAAAATCGGAATTAGAGCTACGAAAACAACCTTCTCTAGAAACCCTGATTATTCAATATCAAAGCGTTACGTCAACCTTGACAGGGCTTAAGGATCAACATTTAAGTGTTCTGGTGAATGTGTGGTCAAGTGAAATGACAGGAATCCCTGAAACTTTACTGAGCACCGCAAATACCTCTCGAAAGCATAAAGTACTACATTTTTCCGAAGAGCTTAACAATTTTCTATGTTGTCACGTTATCTCTTTAAGGCCGTGAATTGTATGACCATGCTAAAATCTGAGAACTCCCAGTCTTGTTATCCGCAGTCAAAAGCATTTTTAGAATATGGACTATTAAGATATGAATGCATGCTCTACTTTGAAACATTTAGAGACCATAGTGAGAATTAAATGGTGATGAGGTGTACTCCTCAGGTTTTATATCAGTTTTAGCGAAGCCGTATAGGGTGGGAAAGATACTTATACCTACTGATGAAGGCCAAAGCGGGACTCAGCGGCGTCCTTCTGTACACGAGACATTAAACTCGCATTTAAACGCTTCACACGTTAGAAGCATAAATTACCTAAACCGTTTCCCGTGACGTGTACAATGGGTACACAACCACACTAAACTACTCTCATGCTTTCTCTGCATCGATAAGCAACCCTGCGCCTCGAACAGATGACAATTACCAACTAATCTTGCATTAAGAATTCGTGTAAAGTGTTACAGCGGAATTTCGAGCTGAATAGGAAATTATTTTTCATATGACCCAATTTAACCTCCAAAAAGGGTTTAGCCTTCCATAAAGTTCATTATTGTCCCTCGTGTTTTCCGAAAACTACTGGAAAAAGTTGTTCAAATAACTCACAGACTGAATAATGCCTTCCTAAATTATGGTATATAATTGACCCAATGGGCCCCTTTCATATTCATGATTCTTAGGTAAGCCTACAGGTTGGGTAGAGGCGGATCGAACTTGGACTGTCCAACCGCAGAGATAATTCTATAAAAACAGAGACTATTTTCTATCTGAATAAGTTACGGCCTCCTTGAATCGCTGAAAAAGTGGATTCAAAACACAAAATGGAAATAATCATATAAAATTATAGGCAACTGACTTAAAAACACCAAAATTCAACAATTGTTCACGGTCTATCTTACAACGACTGAGCGAGTTAATCATGACATAAAAGTAAACAGATAAAAGTCCAAAAAACGACTGCACTGTTTTATACGAAAGTTGCATGATCAAATACATTAATCCTCTTCATTTTGATATTATCAGAGATCTATCATCTGCGATTTGAATCTTCTGCTACGCAATTCGCTCCATATCACCCTTTTCTCTCCTTTACGTACACGCGGATACTTTCATATTGCAAGCTCCAAAACTCACTTCAATCAGGCACTATTCCTGACAGATTTTTCATGGGTATCTTTCCATTTGACTTCCGGGAATTAGATATTTTCAATGACAGTCACTTTTTCATCTACATGACTTAATGAGGTAAGAGATAAATTTTGCTGGAAGCACTTTAAACTTTTTTGACTCTAAAAATGACCTTGTAAATGATCAAGGAGCATCCTGGTGTGGTCAGGCGAAGGGGATCTTCAGAGACGGCACAGTTAACCGCAACCTTGAAGGAAATCCCCACATCAAAAACTCCCATGATCCATGAGTATCACAATATTAGGATCATTAAGGTCCTCCTACAAGGTTTTTCAGAATGTATCTTTTGGTGCATCCAGGTGATCAGACATAGATTTGTGTTCCACCAAGATTTATTCTGACATTTTTTTGGTTACTATTAGCATTATTTGGGACCCTGGCCATTAGGATTTAACCAAAAAAATAACAAAATACAAAGAAAAGCTGTTCGCTTCGCTAAACACTACTACGAGCGAACGTATAGTGTTTCACAACTTTTAGAGGGATTAAGGTGGGAGCCCTTGGCAGCTCGGAGGCTACACGCTAGGCCTAGAAATTCAGAACCGGTATGTTTACCACCCAAAGAGTTCCCCAAATATTTCCCCCTGATTTCATTGCTGCCGCCTGGTTTCGATGACTTCATTCAACGGTTTAATTTAAACACCTCAAGACAATTTTCCGCGTCATATTTCGGTTATTGTTCGTTTGTGAAATAACAGTACGGTCGTTGCCACCGGTAAACAACAATGAAAACTGTCTAGAACTGTACCGTGTTTTCATCATGACTTCATATACACTGCAATAATTGTAACAATAAGAACTACCCAATGAGTTCCCACATTTTACCTTTGATGAGGGGTTCGTTGAAAACTAGAAGGTGAATGCAGATAATCAATTCCAACAGCATTCTTTTGCCACTTACGCCCTTTCACTAAATTGTCCTAGAAACAGTCTCACGATTCTGAGGACTTATGTTGTCATAATGTCGACATCAAATCATCCACCACTCCTAATAAATGCCGCCATTTTATATTCATTATAACTTTTCTTTTTTTAGGCCACGCTCTGTCGTCAGGGATCTGTGAATTTTCTAGTTACAAGACTGGGAAATGAAAAGGAGAAACGGACCCAATTCCGTGCCCTTTTTCGGCCGCAATTTTCGCTAAAATTGGTCCTGTTGAAAAGAGGATTCTCTCACCATTTTACCCCATAGGATGTGAATTTGTTTCACGATGTGCTCACTGTTCAGGTTTCGCCATGGGAATTATGGTAAAGACAACAAACACAGCTGGCTGTACATTGAATCCAACCATGCAGCATCGTTCATTGCGCTTGATTTTGAGAGAATCTCTGCAATATTCTTTCAGGATGTTTTCTGGATTTGAATACGGATATTTTCAACTTACCCTTCATGTATTCACTTTTCACTACATAATTCCCCAATATTTATCATTCATATTTTTTATCAGCAGCCAATGCAAGTGCATTTTCAAAAATTGATATCCAATAATCAAGTTTTATCAAATGTTTGTTTGGTATTATCTGCTACCGGAGAAATTATGTAGAATACTTAGATGCATATCAAACACAGGTTTCATGATTTCGCTACAACACCAATGTGACCACGGAAAGTCTGAGACACACTCGATAGCTGTCGATAATACTCAGGCCTTAAAAACCTAGTTCTCACTGATATCGCTCTAAAGCTTGATCAGAGTTCTATAAATTATGACTGAGATTTCTAAGAATAATCCATTAAAAAGTTGGGCGATATTTCAATCAACTCTTCTCGGCAAAAAGGGGTTTGTTAAGGAAGACGGAAGATCAAGCAAGCTGTTCATCCAGAATCCTTAAAAAAAGGCCCGATTTCACTTTGAGCTCTAGAAGATTTCATGGTTTGTTTTAATTACATATATCCTTTGATTTGGAGACCAGAAATTATAAATGAAATGTTTTGAATTTCGTCACTTCGGTATTTTGATCCTCTCACGCAGAGATGGCAAATATGATGACTCAATACGACCTACCGAAATGTAGCGTTGAAATTGGGACAACTGAAATTTCCTCAGAGGAAATTTTCCAACGGGTGATTCGAAGTTAATGCCGCAGGGGCTAAGAGCTTCTGCCATCGACGTCTCTTTCTCGAAAGAGGAAATTATCGTAAGGATATTACCATTTGTTGATATGGGAACATATTATATATTAGGCTGATAAAATAGTTAGGATCATGCTGCCGGTGGCAATTCTTTCTTTGTTATTATCTTGTTACGATGTGGTTCAAACTTGGAAGAATATGGCAGACAATTTTTATCGCCTAGGAAATGTTATTCTATATTGATTACTCATGTTTCGTGCAAATTCTGTCTTTTTCTCTTGTTCTACTTATTTTGTTTACCATACCATGCGTAATGTATGTTTAGGAAGACACGCTTGGAAAATAAATCATTATCAGTCTTACGACTCATGGCGTACAAGACAAATATTTGAAAGTACAAAGTTTGACGAGAATCACAATGCTCACCGAAAAACAATCCCGTTCAAAGACTGAAATTTTAACAAAATGTTTTTCTGGAAGTTTAATCGAAAAATTGACAGAAGTTGGCACTAAGGATATCAAATGAATCCACAATTTACTTTTCAACAGCCTTTAAGTAGTTGATTATTTGTCACTCAGTTATTGTGATTGAAAATTTTCATACCTGAAGTAAATCAAGGGAGTAATTTATTTACCGAACAAGATAACAGAAATGAAATCCTCCGCTATAAACTATTTTTGTTCATTTACTCTTAAAGCAGGTTTTTTCGCTTACTCGTCACTTTCTTTTAAATATTTGTAACAGAATAAAAAAATAAAGCAAATAAATTTGTGCGACGCAGAAAAAAGGCATCGTTTTCTTAGATAGGTGATATTTCTAGAACGGAGTTCTTTTCATTTTTTCTTTAGCTGAAAGGTGAATTTATTATGAATAAAGTAATTATATATTTTGGACTACGACCAAGCAAGATGCTGTTGTATGTTTCTATGTCATAATTTAAACTAAAAAATGGCTGTCGATGTGTACCACTACGTCTGATGGATTTTTTCGTTGCTCGTTACTTTTTCATCAATATTACATCGCCAGTGTGTCGTGTTTACAACAACTCCCTTTTTATGACATATTTTTAACTGCTGGACCACGACTGTCTTGTGATCAGTTGAGGATCCAAAATAATATTATAATCAGAAAAAAACTATTTTCATCACATTTTGCTATAATTGTTGTTCTATTTTGCGCTATTACGTAGAGTGTGTTATTTCAGTGGTAATTAAGACTACATGATAATTGCAAGCTTCATTTCAAGGAATACGTGCAATGAACAATATTTACACGCTATTTCAGGCAGTTTAGTAGTACGCGATGGCAGAAGATTAGGGTCAAGATGTTTTTTTAACGCATCTAACCCACTGAACGAAGTCTGTTAGCCTTCAGCCTACAATTTAGTGGAAAAAAGTTTAAAGTCGTCCTTATAACTATAAGTGTGGACAGTTTCCAGCAAGTATTCTCCTCCATATGTTGGCGGACTACGTCATTAGCACGTACGAGGTGCAGCGAGATATTACACAACCTCACAAGCTCACGCCAATATTTCCACTCATCTCCGTTTTCATTTGCACTCAAAGATGTAAAAGTCTTGCTTGCATTATCCACAACCACCAAGCGGTCGCCCACGGACGTTAACAACTAACGTGGCATCAGATATTCGTAAGGGAATCAAGTACGTAGCTAAAATTGCGGGACCGGTGTCATTGTTGAGTGAGTGATCACATGAATGTTAAATGAGGGTTGAGAGCTCGAAGGGGAAGTACCTCGCTTGCAAGGAGTTCGTGAAGGTATTCACGACAAAAAGACTCAGGATGACGCTTCGAATTTACCTTTTGCGCAACCTATTGATATCTTAGGTGCGTACGGAGAAATACACCCGAAGCAATTCTATCTTATCAAGCAAGCTTATCGTACAATCCCTATAGCCGCTGGCAATATCACGCCGTACTCAGGCGTTGAAATCGCTCCAACGTATGTTTCAACATGGCGGAAAAGCACGCCAAATCTTCGAGACGAAAGACTTTTCTGATATTCTCACCGATTTCAAGACACTCCAATCCGATTTTGAGTGGATGACCATTCTTTCGCAGCACGGTAATGATTCGTGCTACACCTCGGTGGATTCTGTGATCAAAATTCTCCGAGTCGATGCCCCCATTTCGACCAGTGCAGTGGTTGAAGCTATAATCTCACATTACTGATGCCAAGATGTTGGCGTGTGGTAAAAAAGCAATGAAGTATATTGCCTGATGTGAAGCGGAAAATATATTTATCGTCAAGCATGATACCTCTCGTTATGAAATATCGGATTGCCATGTTCGGCTCTACGGCTGCGATCTACATCCGGGACCGTTTTTCCTTAGCAAAATTCCAATTTTTAAACCCTACTCCAATACGGCAGGAACTAGGAAATTACTTTATGTTAAAAAGTATTGAAAATTTGAGATCGATTGTCGATTGTTATTTATCACTACAATTCCGTCAAGGTTTTAAGTTTACGATTTTGAGTACCTCACTTTGAAATTAAGTGAAACAAAAGGCAAATGAAGGAAGTAGCCAATAAAATGCAGAGCAAGTTTCTCATTTCAATCATCCTATCATCAGAAGATAATCTAGTCATCGGTATTGTGATGCCAAATTATGTTATTTTCGAGGTTGACAATTTTCAGCACTTCTGCTAGGCTTTTTCTCAGAAGGGACCGGGATCCTGAGAATATTACAGTCAAAAGAACTGCCACTCGCACGATTGAGAATTAGTTGCCTCACCCTAACATTTTTATGCTTTATTGCTTTGGACTACGACGCTTTTCAGCGTATGAAATTCCCTATAACACAAAATATCAAAATATGCAAAAAGAGAAGGACATTAAGGGAGGCCAAAAAATATTCAATCAAATTACTCTTAACTTATATGAATAAAAAAGCGAAGAAATGACTTTTTTCAACCAAACTTGCCATTGGATTTAATATAGTTCGCTTGATATGAGCTCTTGGTGGCAAAATTGGTCAGTATTGAGAAATTTCCGTAATATGCGGAGAGGGATTCCTGTAATCTGATCATGTTCTTTTAATGAATTGGGTGATTCTAGATATAGTGTTCTTCCACTAGAATGTAGCTCTTAGAGTTAATTCGTTTTATACTTCCCTTCAAGCATCATTTTCCAAAAGAAGGTAATTTTTACCTATGCCTATCTGGTCCTCAAACGGCTCATATATTATATAAAACATCTAAAGCGTCAAGTGGTGTATCACAAAATTGGAATATATTATGTTATTATTTCTCAACGGGTGACTTAGCAATACTTCATTCAGTGATTCAGCCGCCGCATGGGCGTGTGGTAGGTCACCAGCCGTGTAAAGGTGTAAGTTTTTTTGGAGATGAAATGGTGACATGTATTATAGGAGTGTATTAAGTGGAGCTCAATTTTAATTGTGGTCGCTTATTGCTCGTGGAAAGAACGAGTTTTTGTACCTATCTATTCGGAAGTGCATCTCTCTTATCTTGTCGCATCTGTCAGACCTAGAAATTTAGTGAGGAGTCATGATGATATTCTCTACGTCGCTCTGAAACACACCAGTTCTGAATATCTCAAGCAGCCTAAATCTAGCGTGCAGCCTCCGAGTCTAGGGTCTCCCACCTTAATCCCTCTAGAAGTTGTGAGAGACTATAGTACGCTCTTAGCAGTTTTTAACGAAGCGCGCTGCTTTCCTTTGTATTTTACTATTTTTTTGTTAAATCTATTTAACCATGGTCTCAAATGATCACGGCGTATTTGAGATGTGGCCTTACCAGAGCAAAGTAGCATCTCTCTTTGACTTTTTCATCCGAGAACCTTCCTATTATACGTTTAACAAAAACTAGTTTCCCTAGTGCTGCGCCACATATGTTCTGTTTGTGTAATCCCCACGATATATCAGAAATTAAGGTTATATATAGTACAACGTGCATAAGATCCAAGTGGTCGAAGTCCGATATAAAATAAAACTTAGCTATATATAAAGCTGATGTAAAGAACACTTTTTTTCCAATATTTAATTTCAATCGTGCTATTAGTTTCGACGCAAAGGCGTCATCCTCAGATACAAAATTTTTCGGCTGCACATCACGGTATATATAGTTAGGTAAGGAGTGGGGGAGGTAAGAAGGGCGTATTGGGAGTGAGGAGGCGGAGGTAAAGGGAAGGAGAGGGACGGGAAGAAGAAACGGCGGGGAAGGGTGGGTTGTGAGGCGAAGGAGGATAGTAATACGATTGAAAATAAGGGTTGGTTTGGATATTAGGAGAGGCGACCGACAGCTAAGGTCATTTGTGCCATAGGGGATAGGTAAAGGAGGAAGGGTGGATAGAAACCCGGCGTCAGCATTAGCCTGCTCTAAACGAAAGGCGCCAAGGGGGCCACGGTTTAACGTCTCATCCGACGGACGGAGTACTGTACCTGAAGTGCCTTCCACAAGACGCTCAAGTAGGGATCGAATTTCCCCTGAAAAACATCCTCCTCTGCAGGGATTTGAACCCTGGCCGTCCGTATGGTTAGCTAGTACTCTAGCCACCACAACAACCCGATCCCAAATTGAAAATAAATCGTGGAAAAAAACAAATGTTCTTTACATCACGTATAATGTCCACAAAGTCACGCCTGAACTCTCTGAGTTTATCAAATGTAAAATGTTTAGTACCCAAAGAAAACTAACGGTTATAGCCGCATAACTTCAACAAAGAAGTAGATATTCTTCAATGGAGACGAGTAAATAATGCACAGCAATGTTATGCTTCGAGTAAATGAGTAAAAGATTTGCCCCTAGAGTTGTCTAAGTTTTTGCTCGTGAATTTATGCCCCATAATCGCCATATTATCGGTGTGATTGCAAGTGTAATCGAAGGAATCGTCCTTTGACGACTTATGTAGGATTAACCTCGGGCGCGTAGCATGTGTCGTTATCGAGCTACAACGAAGCACCAGATCAAGAGACGTTGAAGTTGTGAGCGTATCCAAAAAACTCTCCTTCAAGCGGATTAGCCTCGCATTTCCGCCGTTTTACGATTCCCTCGAGGCGAATTCGCTCTTTGCCCAAAACAGCATGAGACTGCCATTTAAAGTTCAAGCAGCATATCCCACGTAGAGCGGCATGAGTCGTATGCATTCAAACCCGGCACCGGAGAATCGTGACGTACGGCTAAGAAAGTGAGGAGGTTGTAAACTTTTCGCATCTTTCAGATATTAAGACAGCTGTCTATAATGAATATCAATCATAATACTCATCATATCCGACGATAAAAATACGTTACTTAATTGCCAGAGGCCAATTCACTCCATGAGATAAATTGTTGCCTTTATGCCATTTAAACTTTGCAATTACTCAAAACAAAATAAACAGGTTTTGATCTGAAAGAAATGAGGCAAAAAATACCAAAATTATCAATGCATGTTCAAATGCACAACACTGTGCGCTCCTACTCAGAGTAGCAAGTATTATGAAAAACAATTATACCCCTATCTGGCGAGCAGCAAAACTTAATATCCCAAATAATTCAGCTCGTCGTTGCGCAGGATCCATTGCAAGATGTCAAATAATTAAGGATTGATTTGATAAACTCAAATATTCTACATATTAAACGTATAACTTCAACAATTTTTTCTTAAAAGGTTAAGGGCACACAAATTCCATTGTAGAGAATTTCACAACGCTATGTAGATGAGAGTTAAAACTTTCTACATTTTTTTATATCAGGTATGGTGAGATAATTTCATCCTAATAAGTGAATTGAATATGCACTAAATATGTAACTATGATTTGTGCACTTGAATAAACATAATGCTTAGACGTATGGTTTTAACTTAGCTAAACTGATGCCTTCAAAAATAGTAGCTGGAAACAAATTCTGACGATTCAATAGACGGATCAGAAACGGGAAGTATAAAAATTAGTACGAGAGGAAAAATACACAAAGATCATTGCTTGAATGACACGGTCCAGACGGATAGACCACACTTTTAGATATATCGAATTTGTAATGATCAAAACAGTAAAAAACCCTCACAAGTAATTCCGAAGGACTTGTATCATGATAAATAAAAATGGGAAACTAAGCAGATAAGCTACAAGGACATTAACCAGTTAGCTAGAGAAAGGAAAAAATGGAGGGCTGCAGTCAACCAATTTTAGGAGTCAGCACATTACGACGACACAATTGAGACATTGATGCGTTAAAAATGAACATTTTTAATTGATTTTATTTGAGAAAATAGAACACTTTAACTTCACTTTACAGCAAAAACTCGAAATAAAGAATCTCTAGGGACCAGACAATTATATTTGTGATAGCAAGATATCGTTATAAAAAGGTTCTTTTAAATTTACATCTCTGCCATCGGCACAACAGGCTTCGCTAGTTTATTAATATGGGATTCATTATGACAAGGTTTGTCATATCAAGACTGTCCTTTATTTTACTTCACTCGTCATATCACTAAACTCAGAAAATGAGTCGAAATAAAAATTATGCGCGGGAATGGAAATATTTTGAGTTTAGTAGGTCCAGTCACGCCCGCCGATGGCCTTCGGATACGGCCGGAAACAGTCTCGAAAGCAAGAAAAAATTGCCGCCGTTTTATAATTTCACTTTTCTAATATTGATTGCGTGAGAGGGATTCCCAAGGCTTTCGTATAAAAACCGAGGCTTTCCCTCATTCCTCTTTCTTGTTGCGAAAACGCGGCATGCTTAACGTACCCTGCGCCCACAAACGTTTCCATTGCAAGCAAGTACGATCGGTGAAAGCAGCACAACATTTAAAATGCCATCACGTTTTGAACTTCAGAGACTTTCTTCGCGTGATTAGGAAAACACACTCTTGAATCATTCCCCAATAACGGGCCTTCAAGTTCTTTATATGAGGAATGTTGCCTCACTTTCCTTACTTTTAAGATACTATCCTCTGGTAACCCACCTTATCTGTTCCGAAGATTCATTTGGAAAAGAAATATCCACTCAATATCTACCAGAAATCACTATGCTGACATTCATATCCCCCAGCATAGAACTCCTCACCTCAATAAATCTTTTATAGTGATAGCTGCTAAAATATGGAACTCATTACCTTTAGAAATAAGAAACACAACAAATACGTGTGTTCAAATCAAAATTGTTCAAGTTACTTCTAAATGACGCATGGCAGTTCCCTGCATAACTGATAACGCTGCTCTATTAACTTACCTGAAGTGGGAAAGAATGAATATATATAATTTAGTTCTTTGCTAAATTTTTGAACTCTGACCTTTATTATGGTTATGAATGCAATAACATGTACTGAACAAGGATTTTTTCAACATTCCTGATAAGTATATATATTGTGAAACTGAGAACTGGCGAAATAACGTTTAATGGGGTTGAAATGTATATTATATAACTATTACAACATTTCTTCTTCATTTTCTTTATTGTTATGCTTTTCTTACTTTTGTAATATCTGTGTAAAATATCTCATGGGCCAGAATGGCCCACGATAATAAATGAATTGAATGTTTAAACAGTAGAACTTCAAGAATAAACAAAAGAGGTGGATCAAAGGCATAGACTTCATTTGACTTTAGAAGCGGGTTCAGGCAGTGTTAAAACATTACTCGTTAAATACTAAGCTGGTTGTGGTTGAAAAAATCTCGTTTCAACAAAGGACTGTTGCAAAAATGTCTGCTCCCAATAGCAATGTCTTTTTTTTCCTTTTTTAGTCTCCACCTATCTATCCATAGAGGATTAATCAAGCAGTATTAACTTCCGAGTAGAAATAATTTTCAGCGCACACCTCATAGGATATGCAAACAACTCACACTTAAGGGATAATGATTGAAGTTCAATAGATAAACCCAATCAATACTTTTAGAAGTGAAAGTTTGGCATGGTCAATGAGCATATTGCCATTATAAACATATATTATTGAATGCAATCATTGGTTAAATAAGAGTTACTTTAATTTTTCCACAGCATTATGGTCGGTTTCATACGAAAATTCTCACATTTAGGAGCTAAAATTACAAATAATCAGGGTTCGTAAATTCAACATCTTAAACTTTAATCAGCTCATAATTATCACTTCGTTTTCTTGAATAATTCATCACCAAATCCTCCAAGTATCCGAAAATGTGATATTTTGAACTACACAATCATTTTAAACAAATCGTTTTCTGCAAACTGTTGTAAAAACCAAACCAAGGATTTTCACGTCAATTACACCACTCAGTAAGGTAAAAATAAATAGAATACAAATCATGAGAAATTTGATTTTATGTGCCGAAAGGTGCGAGTATTTTCTAATTATAATAAATGAAAGTGACTCTAAGGCAAAATACATTCTATGTACACAAAAGAAAACGAATAAATAAACAAACCTTCCGTGTTACTGAATGAAATTTGGTTTCTTCGCTTTAAAGACGGAACTTCTCAAGCTTGAGTACCTCGAGTACTTTTTTCCGGGCAGCGAACAATTAACACCATCACAGACAGATTGAATTCAAGAGTTCAAAAGCATCCAGAACTTTAATAATAACTTACTTCAGAGATCATTGTTGTGGATCTTTATCACCTGCTATCTTGGACACCAAATTACATGCAGTTCTCCCATTCTGACGTGCAATTATCCTCTATCACCTACATGGAGGTTTCATAAATTTTACGGCAATTTTAAGGCTTAATTATTCATTTTTCACAGCCGCAGTTGGATGTTAATTGCGAGTTCCTAACCTTTAGGGGTCAATGCCTCGTCCGCAAGTTACAGTTGAATCGAGTGTCAACCGTTAGACATTGTTTACCGTGACGCTCCACAGATATCTATTGCATCGCATTGACCCAGTTACCATGGAACGCAGTCTGCTGCTGTTCTAAGGTCGAAGTAGTCAAAATAGAGTTCTAATTACTCTTTAATTTATAAGCAGATAAGGCAAACTTCAACATTTTTCGGAAGAATACTCCTAATTGTTTCATTTATAGTTATCTGTGACAATAAGCAGAGAAAATTCTGGCACACCGTTTGCTATTCTTCCCATAGAGATATCATCCCACTATCATTCTATGACTCGGAAATTCTTCCAGAATAGCGGACTATTATCTACAATCTAATTCAAATGCGAGACGACCTAGGCCATACTGACCTAATTATCATTCTAAGGCGCTCACGATGATAAAAATTTCATTGTCTATGGTGTTCAGAAAACTCTCCTGGAGATAAAAGGCTCACATTCTGCGCCATTCTCAAACCTTATGATCCTCAACATTAGGAAACCAGCGATAGGCCACAGTTTTGACTCATCCCTATCCTTGTGCTGAGAGAAATGGGTTATATGCGTGAGGTAAAAGTAAAGAAAACTGGATTGTCAAAGAGAGAAAAGAGAGATTTGTAGAATAATACTTCAAGTTTCGCAAACCTGGATGATGATTTCCCACCTAGAATGTAAAGAATCTAAGTTTCCAGTTTTCTCGTAATTTTTCAGATCAAATCGGAAGAATTAAGAGTTTTCATTTTTCCTATTTGAACTGAGAAAAAAAGGGAAATAATAAAAACTAGTCAAAGGATGTGAATTTTCAGCCTTAAAAGTTTGCTTCCATGGGACTTCAAGAGCTATGATACAATTTATACTACAAGAATAGAGTGCTAAATATATTGTTGTGTTACCTGTTGAAATTTCATCTGATTCTTCTGATTTTTCGACCGTCTTCCAATATATAAGGAAAAATGTACATAGTAATGAATCTGCCGTGCAGCGATACTTTTCTCCTCTACATGCGCTCTCATTTAAATGCGAGGGTGTGCACTCTTATTGAATACTTAAATAATTTGTAGCCACCCATTTGCCTAAATATTTTAGTTCAACGCTGAAGTTCATGTAGCTTTTCTGCCGCAAGCAATGTATCATAAATTTACTTCCTACATCATATTCAACTTTTTTCTATTATTCTCTTTTTTGACCATTGTGATTCTATGATGAAAAGTCACTTGCAAAATTAAATGGTGAGAATCTAACGCTAAAGGCTTACATGATAGTAGGAATACCCATACAAACCTTGACTACTCTACCCATTCCCATCATTATAATGCCTATTTTATTAAACTTTTGTGTCCAATATAATGGGAGCCCTCCCACTTTATTAACACATTGATTGCGGCATGACGTGATATCACGTCATGCCGCATTCAAAGGGTTAATGAGTCTCGCTTCTGTTTCATTGCAACTTGTTCTTTCTTCAGCTCACTTCCTCCTACAGTACGCATGTCTAATATCACCACAATCGAATTTTTCTCCTTCCGGTTTTTTCCCGAGCAACTCCCACTTTTCTCTATTTTATCTATATCATCTATGTATTTATGCCCCCTTTAAAGTCATAAAAAGTGGAGCAATATTTCGAACTGGCGAGAAAGAGTAAATAATGTAACTTCTTCACTTATAGAAACGAAAAAATACAGTCGATGAAAATGAAAAAGGGTTGTCCAGTTCATAGTTACTCATTATCAAGCAATATTTTTTCATTACAGACAAGAACCTCAGATGAACTACAGAAATGGCATTTTAGAGCAATGGCGTTTTTGCCTAAATTCACGAACAAATGAAAACCCTTTCCAATAATTGAAAAACAGAATTGAAAAAAAGAATTGAAAAGGATTTCGCTTGATAACAAAGTATTCCGAAGGAAACTATTACAAAATGTCCTAAATTAAATTGAAAAATACCCATAACCTCACATTTAAAATGTTCATTTCCCGCCGCGGTAGCGGCAGAGTCCTCGCCGATATGGTTTGCTGTTACGAGTCCTACCCCGGTGGGTTTTTCCGAGCCTGGTTACGAGTCCTGCCCGGAGGGTTTTTCACCACCCTGAGTAAAGGTGTTTGAATGAGTATATTCTGTTTAAAAACCCTTAAGGCAGTTAGCGTATCTTCCAGGGGTAAAATTAAATCAATTTATAAACATGATTTGCTACTGTCGGTATCCCATTAAGTAATACTATCTCAAATATTCGATGATACAAAGAAGCCCTTGAAACCCAGTCGTAAGTGTATTAAAAATCTTTCGCATTCATATCAAACATGCCGAACCACAATATATCAGCTTTTACAAATTCACCAAGAAATAACGCATTGAGAAGTCACTTTTAAAGTAACATAGACACAGGACATATGGTCTGTAGTAATTCTAGGATAAAGTGAATTAACAGGCTAGCAAAATCATCTATAATTATCATTAATTTAGATTCCATAAGGCATTTTACCACGGTCTGCAATTCTTGTTTCAGCTTTCAAAGACGGATCCCACGTCTCTGGGCGCGATATTAAACTGCACTAACAGCCCAAATTGGCAAAATGCTGAGCATACTTATCGCTGAAGACACAAATGTGACCCATGAATATATTACCCAATCGTTTTTTCCTCTTATTCAGCATGCTGTCACGTTAATAGATTTGGCTCGTAACTATGGTCGTCCTTGTTTTTTGTTCCCGCCGTTGTTCACCGAGAGCGGTCGCTTTTTCTTGTCTATCGTGCTTAGATGGAGTAACCGTGCTTCCCCGAGATCGTCTCCAGTGAAGAAGTGGAACCTGGATGCCCACCAGACCAGAGGAGGTCGAGGCTGAGGTCATGCTATCATTGTATGCGCATTTCGGCCAGATACACTTCGGGGTCATTATTTATGGCAACACAATCCTCGCTCTTTGAGCAAAAGGCCTTTTGTCGTGGATGAGTCGACGGCACGCGTTTACCGAGCAAGATTTTCTGATAGAACATGAAAGAAAGTCATACTCATCGGCTAAAAAACTCAAGAGAACGGATTGAGAATAGAAACTAGATCAATGGTACAAGAATTCTCGAGGTGACAAAAGAACTCGTACGATACCAACGAGTCTACTTGACAATTGAAGCGTACAGGCGAATGATTGCAGCGACTCGGTTGATTATGGAAGGAGCTAGATGCGAAAAAAGATCCAACATATTTTTTCGGCAGCATGAAGCAAAGATGAAGCTATATCATCAAGGTCGCATTCATTTTTTAAGGTAGTTTGAGCAAAATATCATTTTACCTAGAAATCAATAAATTTGGTCTCATTCTAAAGAAAAATATCTCAGCCTTCTAACCGCACAAAAAATTTAACCCCCTTTTTTACCCCTATATTACTTTCGGAGATATTTTCCAAAAAATACCAGCCCATTTACAAGGGAAATGGTACATGTGTGCAATCCAGAGAGACATAATTTACAAAATGAGGAACTTCTAACACTTAGATGTCGCAAAAAAACTAACAGCGTGTAATTTATATGTTTTCTCAACTACTTTTTTTTAAACAATCATATTGTCGCCGCAATAGGTTCTAGGGTACAACAAAAAATCTTCCGTCTTGAAGAAGTTTTAAACGCAGCGCGCGAAGAAAATGAGCCAAGTTAAAGACTTATTTAGATATTTTCGTTTAATTACTTACCACTTTTTATAAAACTATATTATTGCACCATTAATAATGCAATATTAAATTCATGTGTCCTACAGCTGGATAGATTAAAACGTATAATTCGAGTATGGTCTCTATTATGACTAGGGAACTATCTCGCTCGGACCACCTTAATTGGGAGAGTCAAAGACTGGAGCAGTGCACTTGATGAACTTTTTCAGACTAACCCCAAAATTTTAAATTTTTAGGAGAACAAAAAATAATTTTGGCCGCAGTCTTACATTAAAAATAATAAATTTCCAACTTTATGCATAATTATTATTTTGTAAACTTATCATTGTTTTTGGCGGAACTAACCAAGGTACTTTTTATTGATAGCCTAAAAATTAGGCGTAAGCTACCTCACTCAGTCGTTATTAATCATAGTTAAACACATTTTTATTTCAACACTTTAATTGAAGCTAATATATCGGCCCCACCGCGTTCCTCGGGATGTTAAATTTATTTTTTTAATAGGGCTACATAGAGGAAATTTAGATATTTAGATTTTTAATGCAGAATGTGGTAATTTTATTTATGGATCATGTTTTAAAAAACTTTTCAAATTAGATATATCAGTAACTTTCAAGTACAGAAAATCATGGGAATTTCATCAATTGCGAAAGTAGCGTAACTATCAAATAAAAATAGTAACTTAAAAGAAAAATGGCTGTTATCACTGATTGACTAATATTACCGACTGTTACTAAACGGATGGAATAGCACTCGAGATGCCTATTTACGCAATTTTTCACCTGTTTTTTTCAGAACATACCTCTGGATTCGCCACAACTTCAGCCCCAATACCTAGTATGAGACACAGCTCTCGAAACTAAATTGTGTCAAGGTATTAGGACAAGCGAGAAGACTACTTATCAAAATTTCAACGATACTCTAAAGGTAGCAGTGTGCAATCCATCGCTATGGATCCAATTGCGGGTTCTGCCTTGTTAATAGTGAGACATGAAGGATCACAGGCTTTCGAAGCGAATTATTCCAGCGAATTTTCCCCACCTTCCACCGGGTTAATGTATTAATTAATGAAGATGTTTCCATCATAGTCATTCCTATCATTCACAAGGCTGTAAATGATATGCGGTGGGATCACGGCCCCGTTTTCGCGTGCCCGTTATCGTTATCCTAAACCCAAACATATACTGTGAGTATAGTAAACTTAAAATCTTCAGATAATAAATCCATTTAAAATATCTTGGAATTACCTTAACTTCTGATATATCGTGGGGATTACACATGCAGAACACATGTGGCGCAGCATTAAAGAAACTAGATTTTGTCAAACGTATAATAGGAAGTTTCTCGGTTGAAAATGTCAAAAAGAGATGCTACTTCGCTCCGGTTAGGCCACATCTCGAACACGCCGCAAGCATTTAGGACCCTGGTAATAAGGATTCAACCAAAAAAATTAATAAAATACAAAGAAAAGCAGCGCACTTCGTCAAAAACTGCTACGAGCGTACATATAGTGTCTCACAACTTCTAGAGCGTTTAAGGTGTGAGCCCCTAGAGACTCGGAGGTTACACGCTAGGCTTAGCTTGCTTGAGAAATACAGAACTGATATTTTTAGAGCGACACAAAGAATATTATCATGACTCCTTACTACATCTCTTGGTCTGACAGATGCGATAAAATAAGAGAGATACATTGCCGAACAGGTAGGTACAAAAACTCGTTCTTTCCGAGGACAATAAGCGACCACAATAAAAATTAAGCTCCATTAAATACATTCCTATAATACATTTCACCATTTAATCTCCAAAAACTTACACCTTTAGACGGCTGTTGTCCTAACACCCCCTGCCACACGCCCATGCGGCGGCTCGCAGGGTATTATGTAGATGTAGAAATCTATCTATAAGGGCGATGCTCACGAGTACTGTCCTTGGGACGCATTCCATCAATTTTGATTAAACAAATACTGATTTAAATTAGGAGGCAAATTTCGTAGAATGAAGATCGCTCTCTCATGATTGCTATTGAAAACTATCAATAAAGCCAGCGCACGTTTTGGAGAACCGTAATTGCTCCCAAGGTATGGCTCATCTATGTTTGATGAATAAGTCTTCAAAGGAATCAATGGCCATCATGAAGGAATGAAGGAAATGGGAATCATGAAGACATTGACCCATTGGGAAGCTCGAGAAAAACAATACATATTGGGATGTATGATAAGGGATGCAGGTTAAGACAAGCCACGACCCGTCCACAAAAGAGAGGGCCAATCACCGCGCAGCACCAAACACCGAATCGCGTTAGAGTATGCGGCAGAGTAGATACCCACTCCGGAAGGCAACCGACTCGACGCAGCCTAGGTACGTGGATACGCGGTTCAATTTTTCGGGCCAAAACCCCCTAATAATGTGCCTCACTTGGTTACGCAGTCCGGACTGCATAATCCCGACTGAGAGAATACCCTCTCTCTTGAGTAACATGGAGTCAAGGTCGCGTGATTCCGCGGTGATGCTGGATGCTGTGCTTTCACCCTCAAGGTCGCGAGAAGGCTGTTGCAAGATTGATGCATGAAAAGGCAGTCGAACAGCGGGGGCGGCATCATTTGGGGAGGTATGTTTCTTTTGACGTGAGAACGCTTGTAAACATAATAACAGGTAAAGCAGGGTGGCTTTTTTTCCCGTAGTGGTTTTCCATTGATGACAACAGTCGTACAAGTTCAAAGATATGTCTACAGGTGTAACTGGGTCCCATGAAAACAAAAATCATCCCCCGTTTCATTTAAGGACGTACGTATCGGTGTAATCAATCACGTACCTTTACAAAGCCAAACACAAACCATGAATACAGATATTCTCTGCGACACGCGACCGTTTTTCTCGTCTGCCTGAATAAAAATCATGACACATACACCTTCAACAGCATATAAAAATATTACTCTGGCTCAGTTACGGGTTGTAAGCAAAGATTTGGTTCTTAATTTAAATCGTGAAAGACTGTGAAATAGTTGTTGCTACTTTTTACGTCACTCCAACTTGCACTAAATCATAAATTTCACCTACTATCTTCTCTCGGCTTAATATTTAGAAACAGTCACCTTAGTGTATCGGCAGTCGTTCAGTCGCAGTCTCCATTTAAGCTCTAATTCTTCGTTTCCATGATTGAGAAAATGTATGCAGTCAAAAAAGGCCTAGAAATATAATCTTCAAAGATCTTCAAAGTTTCCCCGAGATTTTAATTGAACAAAAGGCCTAGAAATATAATCTAAAAGTCCTAAAAAGGCCTATAAATATGATATTCAAACTTATGACCCAATATTGCCACTCAAAGGGTTATTTATTCTTCTAACAAGAATTTAATAGTCATAATTTGGTCGCAAAAACATTCGTCCTCCTATTTCTCTCAGTTCTTTGTAATTATATACTCGCGCATGGATTATTTATATGCTAACATGTGTATGTATGATATGATTTGGTGCTTATAAGTTTTTATTTAATTCGCCAGCGGTAATAAATCTAGAACAATAGAACAACAGATCTGTTAAATCAAAATATACGACTAAAGATTCTTTCATTGTAAGCGACAGCGGTAATTACTACGTGGGGAACTTAGGTGCACAGAGACTTATCTCGTTACAAAGGAGAAAGCTAAAGCGATTTGAATTTAAAATTTTCGGTTTCACAATTATCAACATCTCGCAGTGACTAGTGACTTTTTATAATTGTGGAGCATTCACGCTAATCACAGGCCTATCTTGTGTGTCACAAAAAATGCATCTGTCATGCGAACGCGAGAGTTTCGAAATATGGATATGTGTAGTTGCACTATCGTAATCATTCAACATTCTACCCGTCTATAAGTAGGAGAGGAAAAATACTTTTAAAAAGGACGTCGTTCAGGGGTCGCGGATAAATTCATCATAAAAAAGTATGTATGCCAGTTTCCATCATGCACGCCTCGATGGAGTAAAAAATACACAGAAAAGAGCTCGTTTGGAAGTCACAGAAAAATTTATAATGAAAAAATTACTTCGTCAATTTTCTTCAGACACACCAGTGGAATTCTAAAAATGGTGTGCGAATTTTACGAACTCATTCCTCGCCTCCAAAGCTCCCTTCGCCAGTATAAAAGGAAACAACTTCCTTAGTGGATTGAGAGATTTTTTTCCCCCGGCCGCTGAAAGGTTTACCGAGAAGGAGCGCAAACCGTCGCTCAATTGCAAGAATGGGTCCGCTCAGCACGACAAGGCGTTCAACGTGAAGTATAAAAAGAGATCCACTCCCGGCGAAGACGACACATAAAAAGCTTAAAAATATGGGACATCACGATTTCCCGACGGCTGCGGCAAACTCACCAGACGACGGAAGGTGAATGAAAAAATATCCGAAATATTCCCGGATTTTTCCGACAGCGTGCGGAGAATTTGAACGCATCCCACGTTTCTTACATACCAAGATCGTTCAAAATCAAGTTAAACGTTTTTTCGAACCACCCTACAAAACTATTCCGGGATTAACTTATCGTTGGTCAATTTTTGTGTCCATCAGCACAACTAAAGACGATGAGGTCCCTGTCCGTTTTTGTAGCTTCTAGCGACTAAAGACTACAGCTATTATTTTTGAATTTTTATGAACAAGTGTATCATTCCAGTAAATGATGTGGTCGTTTTATCCAGAACAGAGAATAAAGAAGCTCTTATGAACAACACAACGTGATGATTTAAAACCTAAACGTCCCCCGTAATGAATGACGATATTAGTGTTTCCAAGCCGAAACCCTAGGATATTAAATGACTTCCCCTGAGGGCAGTATATAAACATAATTCTTGATATGGTTTTTAATTTTAACAAGTAAAACTTTCCTAAATTGAATACTCCTCAAAAGAACAAACCCACATGCGGAAAGCGTTGACAAACGTGGCTAAAAAATTTTATGTAAGCATAAAGAGACAGATGCAAAGGAATAAACCCTCCATCAGCAAGTCGAAACAAACACAAATTAAACCCTCAATTTTAAAGAGACAGATATGAAGAAATAAAACCACATTAATTTTAAATAGTTATAAAAAATTCTAAAAACTTAAAAAATAAGTTGAAGCGATATTACTGTGCCTTTACATACTGTTTATATTGCTTTAAAAGAGACAGTTAACAAGAATGAATGAGTTTTAAAAGTTTTAGTCCGAAATACTTTTAAAGCCTTAGAATTAACATGTGAACAGATTCAAAACAATATGCAGTAAAACAGAAAATATTGAAAAAAATGAGCAAATGATAAATAGGACAGCAATTTACTGGTCATGAATGCCCTTATGTGGCCCAATGTGTGAGAGCATGAATGACAGCTCTGGCATTTGAATCAGGGCTGAATGCTTTGCTCGAAATTTTAAAATAAAAATGAAAACAATACATCTCGAACCTCAAAGAATTAAATTTTTATCTAATTACTTGAATATCTAATCTTCATTCTTTTTAAATAATGAAGCTAGAATTGTAGCATGGACAGAGTAAAACAATTTGTCATACACATCAAAACATCTGAGACCCCATTTGGGAACATGAATATCATTTACCAAGCAAATAGCCCACAAGGATTTCATACCAGATTTTAAAAAAATGTGCAACTTGAGAAATTAGTACGGCAAACACGTAATCAAGTAAACTATTTGTGCCGTTTCCTAAACAAAGGTAATGGAGCTGTTCTATTTATAGAAACTAAAGATGGCTGTTGCATTTAAATATCAGCTCCCTACTTTGAAAATTGGAATTGAGAGTACATAATCAAAATGATCACCAAAAACATTCAACATGTATCTCACCCATTGAAATATAACTGACTATAAGAAAAGCATAGTAAAAGCAAGGGATCTGTAGCCTTTACAACTTAAAAAAGGTAAAAAGCAATCGAGTTCAGCTCAATAACGGTTAATTTTAAAAGTATTTAACTTTAAAATTTAGTAATTGGACAAAAACAACAAAATTTTAATTGGTAGACGCAGAACTCTCGACAATATTGGTGACTGAGTTTTTTCAGTAGGTGTGGAACATTGACTAGGTTTTTACATATATCTGTCGTGGCAAAATTTTCATTTTATAAAAATACTCAAATTTTTTGATGATATCATCAGTAAATGACGTTGAAATCGGAGGTTACGAGCCTAAACCCCATGTCCTGCTTGTTTTACCCAAAATTATCCTAATATTTGTCATTACATCACCTCTCTTTGTGGGCGTAAATCCTGGGAGTGTGCCAATGTTAGAGCATCGACATGGATAATTACCAATCAGGATCCAAATTAGGAAGATGTTTCTCGCCGATATCGCCATGTTGACACACGTTCGACCACAATCCGAGATCACAGGTATGTCGAAGCCGAAGGTTTATTCTCGAGGATGAAACTAAAGCACCGATCCAAGTCGATGCACTTCAACGTCCCGTCACGGATTAAACCTCGCTCCAAGACACTCCTCTTCTGACGCCGAGAGTCTTGACTCGTACTAAAAATGGGGATCTTCTTTCGTGAGGGGGAGACTAATAAGTTAGGCCCAACAAATCTTCCACCCGGCTTATTCTCGCGTCGAATCGAACGCCTTTCTGACGCACCCACACAACAGGACGAGAAAACCAGGAGACCAACCGGCGGATTCGATTGCCCCACTCTTACTGAAGCTGTCCAAGTAGCACGCGAAGGAGGCAAGTTAACTGTTTATTCCACCTGCCCCGTACCCCGCCTTTCTCTCTTCCCCACCTCACTCCCAACCCAACAACGACCTTCCCCTCCTCGTGCACCCCACCATCCCTCCCCTCTCACCCCATTCCCTCCCCTCTCCCTCACCCCCCTAACCGCCTGTCCACCTTCCCCTTAAACCGTTCAACACAAACCTCACCCCCTCCTCACACCTCCGACCACACCTCCATCACAGAGTAAAGATATTTCAGGCAAAGTTTCTGTTGGCGATATTGATAGCATCCCTTGTTGCTTCTACATCTACATCTACGAAATACCGTGCAAGGCACCACTAGAGCGCGTGCAAAGGAGATCTGCTAGGTTTGTTAAAGGCCGTTATGATAATTGTATAAGTGTTACGAGCTTAATAGAAGAACTAGGATGGGAATTACTATCAGAGCGCAGGTTAAAATTTAGGTTAAACCTTTTAAATAAATTCGAAACAGAGTTGTTCACAGATGACGTTAGATATATATTGAGAACCCCTACGTATTATGCTAGGTTTGATCATATTAACAAGATTAGAGAGATAGATTGTCGTACCGATAGATTTAAAATGTCATTTTTCCCTCGTACTATAAGAGAGAACAATAGGCAGCGTAGCAAAGGGATAAGTAGGTGAAATATAGGTAGAGTAGTCTGTAGTGCATGATGCATGTAATAACAACCAATAATCCCTTCCTCATTATGTAGATACTAACCATCTAGCTCCATGTGACCCTATTATCTAGCATATCTCCCTTAAATATCCTACTTGCATGTCAATAGTTCATGTTTGGTGATCTTCACCTCCTGCCACACACCCTCGTGGTGGCTCGCAGGGTATCACGTAGATGTAGATGTAGGGTGTGCCGCACGGGGTGATTCCACACCAGGCATGCAAAACTCATCCCAGTTAAAAATAGAACCGCGCATGTAGGTACCCCCGAATGCCAGGTGCAGGAAAAAAGCAGTCGGCAAAGGTACGCAGTAGGACCACAAACCAGGAGATTGATTCGTAGAAGAACATGCTACCATGCAGTACACTACTCCAGATACAACTACTGGTTAGTATTATTAATGTGACAAATAAATAGCACTACGAGGTACTGTGCGTGGAAAAATGACATCTAAATCTATCGGTTCTGCAGTCTATTTCCTTCATCTTATTCCTGTGATCGTTCCTACCATTGTAGTTTGGCACTAGCAACATATTTTGAACGTCCCGCAAAAAATAGTCTACATCAAACTTTCGTAAAAGATTTAACCAATATTTCTCCCTTCGATCGGATAGAGGTCTAGAATGATATAAAACAAATACATAACTTACATCAATTAGAACTTGTTGAATGCTTACTTGTATTGACTAAAGTTTGTTCATATTTCAAATTTCATAGCAATTTATAGCCGAGACATCTAGGATTATCTCAGTCTGTACAATGGGTATCAAGAGTCAATCTTTTGGAGGTTGAAACTTATGGTGAGTGGGTATGGGGATTGGGTAGCCAAAATATGTAATCACTAATATCAATAGGAAATACATCCAAGTCACCCGTTAACTTGAGATACATCTCTCGGAAATCATGATAAGACAGAATAAGTCAACCTGTTGAAGCGCAGTGCATTATTTTCACTTGATTGTTCCTTTATATTATAAAACCAAGTAGTTATTTCTCTATCACTGTAATTACTGGCATAATCAAAGTGATTTTAACGTTAAAACGCCTGTTTTGAGTGGATGGCAAGTCATTGGCACTTGACTAACTTTGAATTTGCCACATATGTTCAAATATTTTCAATATGGCCGCCGTGCGCATTTTTCATTACAGAGAATACAATGGTGCAGCCACCTAGTGTCCTCTCCGTTTATACCCAATGTGTGCCTCCATCTTCGTTCCAATACTACTACGAACGACTATTTTCCCGCTCCCATTACCTTCCGCATGAGGTTGCTATGGCCAACGCGAGTAAAAATAATTCTAAATTATACATGTATCTTCATTTATTTGATTTTGTTTCGATGAAAATATTTCTTACCGATTGAAAACCAAAGCTTAAGCACAAAAAATGAATGAATGAATAATTTACTCATGCTCTGGGATAACCCATTAGAGCAAAAAACTGTGTAAAAATTTCACATTCTGCTCAAATAATAGTATAATAGTTAAGAAAAACCATAATTGAGCAATTTTACTAATATATTTAAACAACTTCACATTATTCAACACAACAATATTCAGTCTTCAGGTTTTAAATATAAGTATAGTAACATTTAGAAAAATTCCAGTGAGGAAGATTTCATATGAGAAGGTATTGAATTCCAAAACTTAGACGCGGTGATAAGGAAGGAGTTTAGATAGAGGTTTGTACGGGCTTGGAAGTTGTGAAGAAGGCTAGGGTCAGATAGGGTTAACGTATGGGAATCACTTTTCCTGTGGGTAAATAAATTGTAAAGGTATCCAGGCGTTTGGTTATGGAAGAAGGAAAAAAGAAAAGACCCCAGGAAGTATTTCCTTCGGGAGTCGAGAGGCAGTCACTTCAGGTCAACAAAGTATTTGGTCACATGATCGTCTCTACGAGGAACAAATTGCAAATAAAATAATGCACATCATTCCACGAGTATATATAGAACGTTGCCTCCCAGGGGGCGCGTGGGCTGATGTTTTTCCGCATTTTCAATAAAAACTCGCGCCCAAGCAATGTAGGAGCTCACAGCCTGATAGGACTATAGGTACTCTCTTTCAACCCTGATTGACGGAAGATATCCTTGTCGTCGAGTAACGGAATCGTACGCGGCAGGCCCAAGTCAGTATAAAAGCTGAAAAGTCCAAGAAAAGCGCGCCCGCTGGATAGTTAATCAGTTTAATCAACGCCCCTGCCAAACACCATTGAGGTGGTCCGCAGAAGAAAACGTGCTATAGATTTTTCCTGCCATCGAAGCCGACTACATCGTCATTTGCACGTAACTACCGAAGTTTGACATCAATTACGGGGGTAAGTCGTCAATTTTATATTTAATTTATTATATTTTTATTTATTATATTTATATTTAATTTACGTTTAATTTATACTCAGTTTCCGAGATATTTTCGTTTATTATAAACAGGTTCAATTGAAAGCTTATAAGTGCTTTCTCGTTCGAATTAACTTTTCTCAGGCTGTAATCTGAGTAATCTCCATAAGAGACCATGTTAAAATTCTCGCTTTTAAGACTGAATTGCAAGAAAACCTGCCCGGAAAATGTTTCATCTCAGTTTATAAAACGCACACCAAATATAGTATTTTTTTAGCCACCAAAATTTCCGGAATAATTGACACTGAAGTCAGTGCCACCTTTTGGCAGCTTGAGCTTACCCTACACGTAACAGAGACCATATTCTAATTTTTTTTTTTTTTAATTTCAGCGGCTGAAAGACGCGTGACGTAATTTTGTAACATAAGTGACACCAAAATATAGTTCCTATTGGCAAATCCATGAATGATAATGAAAAAAATAACGAAGTCTCATGTTCCTCATCATTTTTTTGACTAATTTATTTCTCGACGCACAGTAAAAACGCCTTCACAAAATAAGATTGTTTGTGATTGTGTAAAAATCACTACGGGGAGGAATTTATTTTTCATAAAAATAATTGAGGATCAATATGAACTAACCTGTTATACTTCTGATGAGATCAAGATGTTATAAAATCCTTATTTTTTAAATGTTATCTCTCTTGAATGCATACCAGCGCGATTTTTTAATGCAAAATGGCCCACTATTTTGTGTACAACTCCCGGAAAAACAGTGCAGTGAAATGCTTAGGTTTTGTGACCTTTCGAAAAGAGATGTTTTTCTTCAAAATGAGGCCAAATTTATACAATTCTACGCGAAACGAAATCTCGCCCAAAATAATATAACTCATTTGGAACTCTTCTATTCATTCTTTTCCCTTTTCGTGTGAAAATGGATTTTTCGGATCGTTTATTTTCCGCTCGCTAACGATATTTTTTCGTTTGGCCTGATTTCGGACTCAATGACGCGTGCACTGGCGCCTGTTCCGTTTCCTTGAGATCGAAGTGTTGGTCGTTTTCGTCTTGTTTTTTAAAATCTTTTTTTCCCTTTTAAATATGTGTGCCACCGGACGTCTTTTAAAATAAACACGTGCGCGTACTCGTCGCCAATAAATTTCCGATTTAATGAACGTGTTATCTTTAACACGTGAAAGAAATGCCTTACCACATTCTTCTGACGAGACCTAAATGAATAAATTACTTCTTCACCATCCGACCACGAATCTGTATCACAGTGCGTTATTTTTTATTTGGCCCAAAGAATTTTTTTATTATACAATCCAATGGTGGCTGGATTAGGGAATATTCCTACCATGCCTCACACATTTCGGAGTCTGTTTTCAACTTACTCATACAAAGTATTCAGGCCTGCCGCGAATACGGCGGTGAAATACAGGTGATTCGGGTCACCCCGCAAGGTCTAAAAACCCCCCACCAGGTCTGCAAGCCTTCGCTTATACCCTAGTGGGAAGTAGTGGGAAAAGGAAATGGGAAGGGAAGGTCAGCGAACCACAACCCCTGCAAGGCCGACACCATTACACGGATTGACGTCAAAAGGACGTCAATGGGCCACCACCTCCCCGCAGTACTCGTTTCTGTTGGGTTCCCCCAACAACGTAAGACGAGTCCCAGCCTCGCCTTTGCGAAAACTTACCGCACATCTTCTGAGAACCGGAGGAGCCCGTTGCCCAAATAATTGGGATTAGGTATCCCCCGACTCCCTTTTACGGGTAGGCACCGTGAGGTCTGCCATAGTACGTCATCGAATCTGGGACCACCGGACCCATGGAGGGTCACTTCGGACCAATTCTGGTCAAAGCGTGGTTACATCCGTCATCTCAATACTCCTCGTCTACCCATGGCGGTGAAATACAAAGAAATTTTTATGAGAGAAAAATCGGTCTGGACCGGAAATCGAACCACGGACTTTTGTTTTCCATGAGCCTCTTGCTCTAAATTGTCAGCTAGCGTGGTGGTCTGCACATTGGCCTGGAAAGCCAAAGGTCCGAGATTCGATTCCCGGTCCAGGGCGATTTTTTCTTATGGTAAGTTCATTGTGTTCAACTTCCTCTATTTGACTGTCATCAAGCTTTTTTACAAATCCATAATTCACTATGCCCCTCCATAAAACTTCCAAAATAACCATTCTCTTGTTTTCTTCTCCGTACCTTCAATTTTTTTGGGCTCTTACACCATATTCAGTAGGGCTTTAGGCCGTGGGCTTTGGAAGGGCTGCGGTTAGTACTCCTGCTTACTTCGCACTGCCGACTCCGGTCAAACGTTTTGGTTTCCAATTACGATTATAAATATATTTTTTTCCAAATTCACACATTTCTCGGTGTTTTTGGTTAGAGATACAAAACTTTACCCACTGGTAATCAACTGTCATTTTCTTTTAAATTAATCTCACACTTTTACATAATACAATGCTCAGTATGCACCAGAACAAGTGTAAAAAGAGTAATAAAATTATCTGCTGAAATTCGCAGCGAGCTTGTTTAACTGCAAAAGTAAAACCAACACTAAGAGCTCCTTGTCCTTTATCAATGTTTTGTTTTAACTGCTGCAGCTCTGACAGATTTTAAGCTATCCGAGACTAGCCACGGATTTACACTTTTACGGAGTCACCCGCAATGCACGATGGTGCGAAATTCCACAGAGAAAAAAAGGGATCCTGGTTCGAATCCCGGTAAAGGCGGATGATATTTTTCTCTGTGGAATTTCGCACAATGCTGCAACTCTCTTAAAAATCCAACGAGTCAAATGCCACATGCTTTAAATTCTAAAGGCTACATCATACACAGCTCTCACAGTTTCACAAAGGCTGTCAATATGCTACAATCTTTCTAAAGATGAATAACAAAAAAGTTCTACCGCTGAAACTTGCACACAGAAATGACGTTTAGCAAGAAGTCACTTCAGAAAGAGAAATTTAAAGCTTCTCGAGTATCATAACGCAACAATTGAACGATATTGTAATGCTTCTTTCCTAATGAAATTGTCTTTGGCGCTGAACAGTTTTTTCACGAAAGATGGAATATTCTCTAATAATATTTCTGCGTAGTTTATCAATAAATCCATCCAATACGGATGCTAGTCATAATGAATGAATGGATTACATACTATAAGAGACGACTGCTGCCGAAGCCATTCCGGTGAAATAAGTGAAGTGAATATCATAAAGTGAAATCATGAAGAATACAGCAATAGAATACAAAAACGAGAGATGGAAAGGTAATGGAATTCTCAGACAAGATTCGTTTTTACTTTTAAAAATAAGGATGGCATAATGATGCTCCCATGAGAATCATTGATAGGCGATACCGGACCTGGATACGGGGCTCTAAGCACTCCTAGATTTTGAAACTAAGAGCCTGAAGTACATTACCTTGTCTACAAGGTCCAACCACACGCAAAACTCACAACCAAGTAAACTACTTGGAGTTTTGGGGTTATAACTTTAATTCTCCGGAATTGATAGAGAAATTTATTAGGCAAATAAACTTTAAAAAGTATTAAGTAGGAAAAAAGTCACTTCGGCATTGCACTTTTTCGTACAAAGGAGAAAACAACAGTATGACGCTAACAAAAGTACTCTAGGGTAATTAAAATATCCTTAGCGCATGAAATTTTACAAGTAATTAAATTTACTTCATCGTAGTGCTGCACAGATAATCCCATTTCGGACTAGATAATAAAAAAGCGGTGGTCAGAGTCGGAGCGGGTAAGTTATTCAATCTTGGGAATTAGGGTCCAGAAAACATTTGAAGCTCGGGTCAGCCACAACTCAGGCTCAAGCTCCCACTCCAAGTGACTGAAAGTCGACAAATCTTGAACTCTCAATGTGACACCCATCCATATTTTGCATTCTCCCTGTCTAACCCGCTTAATGCGGCTCTTGATCCACTATGCCCAAGAACTGCCTCCTATGTATTCCCAAGTTTTAATTAATTTAACAATACCAAAGTTTTATTTAGTCCTCTCTTCTATACCAAAATATTAATGGCGTCCAGTTAACGTTAACACTTTTCCCAAACAGAGGAACCTCTAAAAACGTATACTATATTGTTTTGAAAACCTCTTTTCTCCTCCGTTCCTATTTACAGGGAACCAATAAGTAAAGAGGTTATTTTAAGGTTCTCTACCTATTATCCTTAAACTACCCAATTTTTCTACTCTCTTGTGTTAAGTAGCACTCTTTTCCATTGATTGATTCTATAATGCTTTTTAAATATGCCTATGATTCCATGCGTTGCTTGCTCTCATTTATTTTCATGAATTCCTTTCGATTGTCTGCATTAAGGGAGAGAATTCTTCGAGATACAATGATTAATGGAGCAAATGAAATATGTACACCTTATTATGTATCACGCTCAAAAATCGGAGATCTATATGTTTGGATACATAGGTAGCATTGAGGAAATATATTATGCAATTGCATTTCGGTCGAAAGTAAAGTTTCGCTAAATCCTAATGTCGACAATTATTTTGGAACTGAATATGTTGTCGACGACTAGCGGCTTACATTATATCGCAAATGTATCAAATTAGGAATCATCTCACTCACTCACAAAACGGACTTCGAGGAGATTCCAACGTGTGAGAACACTCCGAAGCACTGTCGTATCGTGAGTTAATCTTTGCCCATCAACCAAGAATATTTGTAAAGCGATGCAGTAAAATGAGCGTTATGTTATTCGGAATCTTGATTTACATGAATTCTTTAATTTCATCCCCTTGTTATGAGACATGAATTGGCAAAAGGCATTTTTCTTGACAGAGATACGTATGTTTCCTCCTTTAAGGTAGTCCGAGCGAAATATCATTTTACTTATAAATCAATGAATTTGGTCTCATTTTAAAGAAAAATATCTCACCCTTCTAATGACACAAAAAACTTAACCCCTTACCACATTACTTCCCGAGATATTTGCCAAAAAATACCGGCCCTTTTACATGGGAAATGGTACGTGTATGCACTTCAGAGAGACATTATTTACAAAATGAGGAATTTCTAACACTTAGATGTCGTAAAAAAAACTATCAGCGTGTAGTTTGTATGTTTTCTCAACTATTTTTGAAAATTAATCATATTGTCACCACAATAGGTTCTTGGGTATCACAAAAAAACTTCCGCTTTGAAGGAGTTTCAAAAGCACCGCGCGAAAAAAATGAGTCAAGTTTAAGACTTATTTCGATATTTTAATTTAATTACTTACCATTCCTGTCATTTAAGACTATATTATTGCCCCATTTATAATGCAATATTTAATTGGTGTCCTACAGCTGGTTAAATAAAATCGTATAATTCGAATATGGTCTCTATTAGGACTAGGGAACTATCTCGCTCGGACTAGCTCAAGTGACAAAATTTGCGACAAATCTCTTTTGCAAGATAGAAGGCTACCAAAATTAAACCGTATCAGGGGTTCCATCACTTGGGTCTAATTTTTGGTAACCATTTTTCTGCCTCATTTTTTACCAGTTCTTTCGCCACACCTCTTTCCATGTTTTAACGCAAAAACCTCTTATCAATGTATCCACCACTCCGACTTATTTTTTTTCTTCTCAAAAGTAAGGAAAAATTAGTGCTATTAGATTCCAATAATCCAAAATCATTCTTCCAAACAATCCGCGCAAGTCGGCGTGATGTAATATCGAATGTTTTAATTCGAAAGTTTTTGTTAATCGGAGAGGATATCGATCGCCAAAAGACTGAGTTATCAACGTAAAGCATCTTGGTATGGAGCAATTTCTCTTTCTTCTGCAGCCTTTAGTTTCGCCGTATGCTTAAATTCCTTTAAATCTCACAGGATGAATAAATAATTCTCGGGCTTCTAGCCGAGTAAGAATTTCTCGGCTAGAAGCCCGAGAATTATTTATTCATATAATTCGCCGAGAAAGGACAAGATCGTACCTCACAGGATGAGTTTAGCTCGACCTTCCAGAGAGAAGATAACCCAGAGTCACTAAAGTCACTTTCAAGCCAACAGGATTGATAGACACAATTCGCAATTTTACACACTTAAGCTAATGCAAAAATCCCAACACAATTCTCCTTCAGTATCTAATTAAATAGTATCAGTAATTTGCCTCGAACGGAGAGAGCGTTGTGAATCAACTGGCCTACACATTCTGGCTAAAATTAATTGGGATATCCAAGTCCGTATTTCGCCAAGGGAAGTTTTTTTTTTAATTGCTGAATTTTCTCACCTCAGTTCTATAATAAATTTTGATTATTTGTTCATTTTTTTCACAAGGGACTCCAAATTTGCGCTTTAAAGAGCTAAGATGGAGAGCATAAACAAACGATTCTGTGTGTCCAAAAATGACAATGATTTTTCACTTGTATTTTATATTTCAACTTCCTATTGCTTTCTTTTTTACGTGGTTTGGGACTCTACACCCCATGCCTCATGCCCTCGTAAGGGCTCGCAGAGCAAGTACCGAGAAATAGCCGTGCCATTCTTTCTCATTCTTCGTTTTCAGGTAAAAGGGGATTGTTAAAATAGACATGAAAATAGGTTGCTGCGTTTCACGATCGGCTATTTGGATTCGCTTCAAGACGACGGTGTTCTTACCACCCAGGAGAGAGTGTTATACGATCACACTTTCGTTCTTACCACGCCTCTAGAAGCGCCGGTGTATGTTACGCCAAGTCTCTCACAGCTGTTTAACAAGTTCCCTCGAGAATATCATGGGAACTGTCCTCCGTATTCGTATGAAACGTGAGATGCTGCTACTGTTACGGGTATGCTCCGCAATCGGTACATTTTTTCGGTACGTGCGCCGGCATATGATTTCGGTCATTCCATCTTATTCAATGGCGCATCCACGGCCACTACTTATTAGAGCGTGAGTCTTCGCCCTCAATGGATTATATCGCCATTTCTTCCGCTAATTGCTGAAAATCTACAGACCCTTGGCCAACGGAATTCACGTCCATTATCTATGCTATCAAAACGAAATTTATATGGGCAGTTCACATTTTTACTCTCATCAAGTTTCCCCATCACGTTCCCCCACTTTGGTATTTGCTCATTCCCCAACGTTTATATATTCCTTGCACATATTATTGAAGAGACTTAAATATACAATGCTTGGATAAGAGGAAAATTTTTGCAGCACAAGTCCTACGACAACGACCTTGGTCGTCTATAGGTTCATAAATTTTTCATAGTACTTAGCTCTGAAAAGTACCCAATTTTCTTTCAAAATCCCCATCATATATAGTAGGAATACAGGGTTGCATCTTCCAGGGAGACTAATTTGGTGCCTTCCACATGGAATAACCAGGAGCGTGAAAATCACTCTCGCCCTAAGCAATGGCTGTTGATACCGGTCCGATCTTCTTGATTTGCGCCATCAATGCCTTCTGCTGAGACTGCTGCCTCTCAGTAGTGGGGTCAAATTCGGATTGATTAGCCAGTCAGGGAAAATTTTTTCGTCACTTGATCTCGAACCTGCGACCCTCGGAACAGGAGTAGAACACGCTAATACTTGTCCAAAGTAAATCCCCGAAACCCGAAAAGAAGAACCAATTGTATTGGACACACCCTGATGAACAATGAGTTTGTAATGAGCATAATTGATGTTACCCTCCTCGGTCCTGGCGTATTGTATACAATACACAGACGTTTCACTTTTTCCCGCTCAGCAACCCAAAATATTGGCAATGCCACTTGCTGATAAGTGGCAGCATCATTAAGAAGCTTGAGTGGCAGAGATATTAACTCTGCAAACATGGCTTACAGCGCAAAACGTAAGTATGAAGAATTTTCCAAGAATAATGCTGGAAATGTCTCGGGACTGAGGAGGTTGAGTTAGAGGGAAAAGTCCCCAGAGGAAGACCCAGGAATAAATTCATGGGCCACTTAAAGAGGAAAGTACATAGGAGGAGATACCAGGAGGTAAGGGAACTAGCATTCAACATCTACGGAATACCGCGCAAGCCACCACTAGGGTGTGTGGCTCGGGGTGATTCCACACCAGGCATGCAGAGCACTCATCTCAGTTCAAATCAGAACTGCGCACGTTCCCCCGAATACCAGGCGCAAACCAACAGCAGTCAGGACAACGGTTCGCAGTCAGACCACAAACCAGGAGAGTGATACGTAGAGGAACATGCTACCATGCAGCACACTACTCAAGATATAACTACTGGTTAGTATTTTTAATGCGACAAATAAATAGCACTACATGGTGCTAAGACATGCAGAAGTATATCATGCCGGAGATTGCATGAGAGGTTAGTATCTACAATTCATGTTAAGATATTTAGCACTACTGAAAAAACCTATTTAACCTATTAAGTATCCTAGAACTGATCTATCACAACTTTTATGGTCCATTACCGTACGAGGAAAGAATGGCATCTTAAATCTATTTAAAGCATTAGATAGGGAAGAGTGGAGGACTGCGGTCAACCAATCTTAGGATTCATCGCACATTGATGAATCCCCATCAATCACTCACGTCTCCTACCCACAAGTCAGAACAGTGCGTGAAGGGTTGAACATAATGTCATTTTTGTTTTGTCACAAATTATTCAAAAGCTTAGAAGTTAATTCCATTATATATAATCCAAAATATCCATTATATAATCTCTTCCCCAGTATCATTCTACGTCGTGCTTTTTCCATTTGTGTTGTGCCCAACCAAGCATATTAATCTCTCGGGGACCCAGTTCACCATTCGTGACGAAATGCGTTTCTCTGACTCGGATAAAAATTGCTGGGTCACTTCTCGCGTTTACTTTCCGTTTTCTCTAAAGATGACGAGCGAGGATGGTACTCGTATTCACTCAGGCGGGAACGTAAATACGCATAGGGATTATGTAAATCCTCTCCGAGCTGAAATATGGCCAGCTATATTTGATAGTGAAGCATTATGTAAAGGTTGTAGCAGTCGAGAGTCCGTACAGGAAGCCGTACATCACAAATGCGGTAATCCAGGGTAAAAGATAAAAACGAGAAATGGAGACTTGCTAATTAATGCAATCGAAAGTCTTAATGAACATTTATGGATTTAATTACCCGAACAATAAATCTAATCGGGACAGCGTTGAAAATCCTGCATGACAATCAGTATCATTTCACTTGAAATAAAAACTGTTACCTTATCCAGCGAATTTTCTCCGGTTACAAGTCATTAGTCCATTGGAGAGGTTTATTTCCATGTATGTATTTTCTGGAGGGGGCTATCAGATGGTGGACCGACTCGGTGTAATTAACAATTAGCCAATCTCTTCCACTCAATTGCTAGCAATTGCAATTTTATCCAATTGAAATTCCTCAATTTTCACTCCCTCCGCTAAAAAATGGCGACTGTGCGACTTATAATGGTAAAACACTCCCAATGATTATGTTATGATAAAGCAAATTTCATTTCGAATTCCACCCAACAGCGTAGATATTCTTTCATGCCATACTTGAAGGTCTATTATTTGTTTGCAACATCTTAAGTGGTTAAACAGTTAGACTGCCCATATCTTGCTCCAAAGAATGATAGAGCTATCATTATTCAACCTTATTTCACCATGATCTGGCGCACCTGCTCTGGTTTGAACCTAGATTAGGAGCATGTAGCTTATAAATACTTCCTGCTGAGAAAGGTCTGCTAATCACAGACAACTATTACCCTAATATCTTTTTCTACACGTCTAACTGAATGGATACTCATAATTCTCTTGAGGAGTACGTTTTAGCACCATGGGAGATTGTATCACTTATCAACAAATGGTTATCATTAAGTTTCTACGAATTGCCGATCACGGGCTGCTCTTAGGAAAATTAGAACGTTAATAACGTAATTCATGGGTAGTTCAACTATTTTTATTTCATGCATCTCCTTCCAGCAGAAGGTTTGAGACTTGGCAGTTGCATTATCGATCCAAGTAAAATAGAATTTTTGATAGCTGAAGAAAGCGTAATGGAACACCTGGACTTAGGCAAGGTTTCCACTCAAAATAACTTCCAAGAGACGCGATCTAGGGAGGATTAGCTTCCACTAGCCAACTGAATAAATTCTTTAAGACTGGCTCGAATGAGATAATACTCCAAAAGGGAGCACATCTCAAGATACCCCAGAAGGGAACGGCATGATTGGTATGTATGTATGTATACGTAAGGTGATTGCATACGAAAGAAGTAAGTGCATACTGATTCATAATAAGTTATGGATAAAAAACATTTTAAAATTCCAAAATTAGCACCTCAGCCAGTAAACACTAAAGGAAAATCGGGGTTAACAAAGATGGCGGACATGCCACGCCCAAGTTACAGCTCATAGCACTGGCCACAACATAAAGCGCCCTCTCCATCCACCTCAATGGCGCTCCACCCGCTTCGTCAACTCCTTCCCCATTCACAAAGATCGCTTGAAATCTCATTCATTCTCGCTTAGGCCACAGTTCTCACGCCGCGGTTCAGCCACTGCGACTATCATTTCGGGCCGGCAGACGATCAACGGGAGATTCTGCGTCGGAGAATTCCCCGCGAGGAACAAGGTTTGGGTCCGCCGACCAAAAGAAGTTGCTTCCTTCGACCTTTCGGCCTATTTGAACAGAGATTAGGGCTGGGCCAGACCGGAGGCGAGATAGGGGGCCCGAGCGAGAGGTCCACGAGGCGCTCGAAAAGTTTGCACAGCGCTCCTCTGACCTGGTTTTCGATTTCACTGCGCCTGCCGCTTCCGACATCATGCGGTAATTCTCTATTAGTTCACGTAACGAAAAATCCGCGTCACAGATGCTCTTGTATACGCTTTTTAAAGATCGTAAGAAAGAGGAAGACTGACTACCGTATCAGCAGATAAAACTGTACATAAAACAACGTGGAATATGACTAATGTGATAGTTTTTTCAACGACAACCAATTCGACAGAATGTTACCATTACTCTACCTTCAAAAACAGAAAATGATTATTCTATTGAATTAAGGTAGTCCGAGCGAGATAGTTCCCTAGCCATAATAGAGGCCATATTCGAATTATACGTTTAATTTCACCAGCTGAGTGACACATCAATTAAATATTGCATTACTAATGGTGTGAGAATATTGTTTTATATGACAGAAATTGTAAGTAAGTAAATGAAAATATCTAAATAAGTCTATAACTTGAGTCATTTTCTTCGCGCGGTGCGTTTGCAACTCCATCAAAACGGAAGATTTTTTGAGATGCCCAAGAACCTACTTCGGAGACAATACGATTAATTTTCAAATATAGTTTAGAAAACTTACAAACTACACGCTGTTAGTTTTTTTACGAAATCTAAGTGTTAGAAATACCTCATTTTGTAAATAATGTCTCTCTGAAGTGCTTACACGGACCAATTCATATGTAAAAGGGCTGGTATTTTTTGGTAAATATCTCCGAAAGTAATGTGGTAAGGGGTTGAATTTTTGGCGTCGTTAGAAGGGTGAGATATTTTTCTTTAAAATGAGACCAAATTCATTAATGGCTAAGTAAAACGATACTTCTTATCGATATATCTTAAATAGTACGCAAAGCAAGTTTCCTAGGCATATCACAAAAAGCCATGCCTTATGAACAGTGTCTATCCAAAAATATAACAGAATCTTGTTTGCGCTTTAGAAGAATTTTATTTTTCTATCTTTTTTTCATTAAATTTCAGTGTAATCATATACATTGATCATCCGCTGAGGTCACTCAAAAAGAAATAAAAAAAGCACAGCACGTTTAGTGGCTGTCTTCCACGAAATCGGTAAGAATTTGACGTTAGTGACTCGAAAAAAAGCAATAGGAATCAATTTTTTCGTCCTGCCAATACTGATGTCTACGTTCAAGTTTTTCTACTACTTCTTATTCGCAATTTTTGCGTATTTTAACACCTTTGCCTTCATGATATGGGCAATAACTATCACTGAACAATGTTATTATCAACACAATCGATGCAGAAACGCTACAAACTACCTCTCATAGGGGTTGTAACACTGAAATGACTGGAAAGTCATTTTAACTGATTGTCGCCCTGCGCTACTCATTCAAGACTTTTTCCTGGTGTATTTCCAAACATATTTGTTTTAAGTTAGCTAATAATTAACAGCTAATCTTTACCTTGCATCATATTTGTAAATAAAATTGTGGAAAATAAGCGCGTTAACTGAAATCCACTAATCCAGTGCTACACATCTGTTTTTAGAGTGCTTTATGTAGCCAGTGTCATCTTCTCCCAGTAAGTGCTCTATTTTTATCTCACAGCGATGATTTGTTTGCTACGAGTGGGGGAAATAAATAGGGAAAAATCCACAGATGATGTAATTTGTAATGGAAACATCCCAACTTTGAACTTGCTCGCATGAACCAAAAGGTTAAACATTTTGTGCGGTCTTTAAGACTATCCACTTCAATTAGCTATTTGTGCCGAATACGCATGAGTCGCGGGGCATGTGTGCTCAAAAGATTATCAGAGAACGCGAATTGTTGAAAGAAACGGCTAGTCACGTTTTTAAGAAAAGCGTAGTGAATGTCATACTTACAATTAATTCCCTCTGTTGGGGGATGTGTTGATCATTTTCATGAATAGGAGTCGGCTGTTTTTCTGCTTGCGCAATGCTTCCCGCTGAGGCATCTCTTTTTCGGCCCTGGTCTTCACCGACTGAAAATAAAACACGATTAAAAGCAATTAAAACTGAATACAAAAGGGAAGCCCATTTACAGGGAAACGGTATCCAGCCATTGTAGCTGAAAACCTTAAAAAAAACTAATATTCTTCTGAAGCCCATTCTGAGCATCATTTTCGTATCGAGGCTCATGTTGTAATGCTGAGTGAGCAAGCATACTCTCAAAATGTAATTACATACTGACAACAAATGAATGGAAAACATGCACACGCTCTTGTAGCTATTTGTACGGTAAAGGTAACGGTTTCAGGCGTCATTTGGTGGAATTTATCCATCATGAAGATAGGAAAAGAAGGTACTGCCATTCCACATAAAACTTTTTATTTTACGACCCGTTATAGCTGATGATGCTGCACTGCTGCGAAACCCGGGTCGTAAAATAACCTGATAACCTGAGGGGAAACCTGATGATGCTGCACTGCGGCGAAACCCGGGTCGTAAAATAAAAAGTTTCATGTGGAATGGCAGTACCTTCTTTTCCCATCTTCATACTAGTAGGGTAGTATGCTCATAAAACTAGTAAGGAAGAAATTAGGGAAAGGATCCTAATAAGACGTGCGTTGACTTGGTCGAATATTCCTGTCATCAAATGGTACGCGTCAAGATGGAATTGTTGAGTAGGCACTAATCTTTGTATTACAGCATATGATTAATATTGTAGACAGTCAGTTAATGAAATATTATGCGAGGTTAACATAACAATGCGAGGTTTCAGGGTTTCCTTCTTACGAGAAACCATGAAACTTGAGGCAGAACGAGTGATACTTCTTGTTATGGTGACATTTTTGGTGCTACAATTATTTCCGAATAATTTTGTCAATAATTAGTATCATACAACCATGCCAAAATTACGATGACAAATAATTACACAAAACTAATAAGGAACTTATCTGTTTATAACGGATATCACTTCAATTAACCAACGATCTAGATTTAATACGAATTTTTAAAACAATTTTGTAGCAAGAAATTTTAGTTTTAAAGTCAATTAGTCTTTTTCTTTAACTTAATGTCAAACAGCGTCTACATTGTTTGCGTGGGCATAACGCGTTCCCCGAATTAGAGGCAATTAGCAAACCACCCTGGGTATCTCCAACTATAATTGTGCCTCTTCTTCGAACTTGCGAGAGCTGAATTTTAGAAGTAACCCTAAATATATGCGTCAAATTTTAGTCTTTAGCCGAGTCAAACTAGTTCTCCTAAATGCCCGTTACACTCTCATCTTTCTCGTTGAAGTTTTAAACAAAGCGTGCGACTTAACTTCGAATTTTGTTCACTAAGCGGATTACTTATAATGTAAATCATCTCAAATTCTAGGGATGTAATTGAGATTTGGCCTAACTACGTTAAAGAAACGCTTCTCTCTCACTCTTTCATCCAAAGAGATGCGTTGTAAACGCCGGTCTCTTGAGAGCATCGCCGCCAATGTTTCGTCAATGTTTCCCTCAAGTAGGTTTATGTGTTACCGTGATTCCCAATTAGATCTCATCCCTTACTATTTATATTGTCCTTCTATACATTTTGGGCATGGCGATGATGTGATGTCTATAATAGAAGTGTGACGTAAGGCATTTATTTACACAAGTCGGCCCCGAAGGCGAGGGGGTAAAGTCCTCGCCTGCTAGCCCGAGGGTCGTGGGCTCGAGTCCGGTCTGGGTAGATTATTCACTGCCCAGGACATGGGTGTTTGTGTTCGTCAAATGATATATTAAAACACTAGTAATTGGGGAAACCTGTAAGTGTTAAAGAAGTTATTACTATTATTACAAGTCATTTTGAGTCCCCCCTCACGAAACCACGATTAAATGACAAGATGCTTTATCGTTGAAATGGATTGAAAAGATTGGCTTAAGAGCATAGAAAAATGGATAAACCTTAATAAGTATAAAAAAGGAAAGCGTATATGATGCATAGAAAAGAGCTCATAAACAGATTACGCTGGAAAATCCTTAGATCTTGCATCAGAATTCATTTAAACATACCGCTACCGTACATAATGAGACGCACATGATGGAGGAAATAGGCAGGGAGCCTGTGGAAACTAAGAGTTACGAAAAAATTTGTAAATATTCTATAAAACTGACAGAAGTGACATAAATAGGGAGAAGAGAAAGATACAAAGATGCTATCTTTTCAAGCACTACTGATGACCAGATAAATTCAAGTGTTACACTAATACACTCTGTGAACGAACATTTTCCTCAACTTCCTTTCTCTTATCGAATTTTTTCCCCAATCTACCTCTTTATCATGACTGATGTCAAGACATTCCCTGCTCCTCAGCCCGAGGGTGATTTTCAGACACAGATGAATTAGATTAAGATGTAGAGGTTTTATGGTGGTAAAATTGAGTCAAGATCGGCATTTTCATAGTGTGGAAACAGTCACTCAGATCGAGAACAATTGGCGACGGCGTGAAATGAAATGTCTGAGTTATTTGGGCACTCATGAAACGCGTGGAACTAATCTCGGGATAACCGGTTTCCCTGCCGAGTGGGTGCCGCTCCATTGTTGTGTTCCGCTAACCCTATCATTAAGGCGCGTTACAATCCTTTCTTCGCCGAAAAATCTGTCTTCGCGGGCGAAGGAAAACGCAAGTCACAGCCGAGCAACTATAAGGGGCGTGAGGAACACGATTCGAGATGAGGTCGGTAAGGCCAACGGGACAGCGTATTCGCAGTGCGCCTGGCCCGATAGCGATACTTTTGATATTTTTTTTACAATCCGCTGTGCGATATTTCACCTGTTTGATTATTTGGGGGCGACGACAGACAACTGAAATGATTCGCACGGTTGAGGACAAGTCAGCCGGTTGCCTCATCTAGTTATTTGTGGGATAAATTAAGTGTATATGTTGTCTGAAATACAGCCTTATTTCGAGAATCACTTTATTTTAACATACATTCAAGTAGATACGGCGTCTACTCCCGTACTTTCAACTCGAGTCGCTTCAGGATATTCCGAAACTTTTCTCTAACGCTTAAAAGGTCAAATTCCAGCGTTGGTTTTAATTAATAATACTCTCATCTACAAGCCTAAATCATACAAAAATTGCAGAGAATTTTTAAAATGGGAGTTCTGAAAATATTCATTAAAAAACGAACCTTGAAGATGAGAGAGATATCTTTAAACCTCTCTTTACAAACAGGTACAGGAAAATAAATGTTTAATTTTTTGATGCTCCATTTTTTCGGAGTAAAACTTGGAGCTAATTTCACCAATAAGATCCAATTTTTTAATGGCAAAAGTGTGATACATGGGTACGTTTAAATACTTAATATCGATGTAAAACCTAAAACTGCGCGAAGTAAGAATTGGATTGATGATATCAAGACAGCAAACTGCCGACTTGAGATTGCCTCAGAAAAACTAGCATCGGGTGTAGTACGTATCTCTATTGAGAGTTCTCTCAATGGATTAATATACCCATATTTATCCATCGTTGGCGCTGAAGAACACCGATATTTCCGGTCAAAGGTAGTAGTAATCCTTCGGATATATTTGGCTGCTCTGGTTCCTAAATAGAAACCCGTCTCACGAAGTATAGGTATCACTCAATTTCTCACGAAAACTTTCCAATATTCTCACATTCCGTGGATCGATGGATCACTCCTGATACAATGGCCATGCTTCGACATGCATGTCATAGTGTTTCGTAAGAGCAAAATACATATTTTTCCGTTGGTATAAGGAAGGGACCGGCAACAGCGGGCATTCGCAACACAGATATTATGGACTATTGTCTAGGGAAGGATTATTTAGAATTTAACAAACTGTACGGTTTCAGGGTGAATGATGTGGAATTTTTTCATGTTGGAAAAGAAAAACTATGCAAATTCCACTTAGAGAAAATTTAATGCACGACCCGGGTTTCAACATATTATGCCATCTTCATCTTTCCACCTGAAGAACACATAATATATTGAAACTCAGATCGTCCATTCAATTTTCTCTAAGTGGAATTTGCATAGTTTTTCTTTTCCAACATTTAGAATTTTAAAAATTTCAAGCTATCCGGGACTAGCCACGGAGTTCCACTTTTACGGAGTCACCCACAATGCACATATGTGCGAATTTAAATAAGGATGGAGTGAACCTCTACGTTGGTATCATCTTATTCTTGACAAAAAGAGCCAAAGGGTACAAACGTCCCATCGACGGACGGAGTACTGGACCTGAAATTCTCTCCACATAGAACGCACAGGAACGTTGCAATTCCAGTTAGAAATATCCATCATCACCTCTACCCAAACATTGTGTCACAGGACGGGAAACCAGCACTCTAACCGTCACAAAAACATGATACATTTTCCATCTAGTGCATCACTTGGTGATTCATTTATAATTTACATGATCCAATTATAATTTAGACCCCTCACAGTATTAAAATATGCTCACCACTCTTTACCCATCAATCAGATTTTGTCAGCGTGCCTCTAAACATCACCTTCCAGCACAGTTCAATATGTACTTGGAGGAGGCCATACGAGAAGCATAAGGAATTGGACTGAGCGGAGTTAAGATAAATGGTGAAGAATTAAATATGCTCCGCTTCGCAGATGATATCGCAGTCATAGCTGGAAATCGCGATGATCTTCAAAGGCCACTCAACGTAACGGACTAAGTTCTCCAGAAATACAACATGAAAATATATAAGACGAAGACCAAAATCCTAGTATACTTAAGAGAGAAGCTAAATGTAGAAATCACTCAGAGAGGAATTAGAGCAAGTAGATTCCTTCAACTATCTCGGAGGTACCATCACGTGGGACGGAAGAAGTACAACGGACATCAAGCGGAGAATAGCCCAAGCTAAGAAGGCGTTCATGGGGAAAAGACAACTGCCGTGCTCGAAGAAGATAGGACTACAAACCAGGAAACAGTATGTGGAAACATTCGAGGGGGGGTAGCACTCTATGGATCGGAAGCATGGACCATTGGAAAAGCAGACCAGAAAGTACTAGAGGCCTTTGAAACCTGTTGCTGGAGGGGGATGCTGAAGATAAATTGGACGGACAAAATAAGAAATGATGAAGTGTATAGAAGGGTAGAAGAGGAAAGGACCATGTGGAACACCATACAGAAAATAAGAACCAGATACATTGGACACACTCTGAGTCGCAATGGGTTTGTGAAGAACGTAATTGAAGGTGAAATACAGGAAGAAGTCCTCAGAGAAAGACCCAGGAATATGTTCATTGACGAAGTAAAGAAGACAGTACACAGGAAGAGATGCATACTCGTACCATTTGCCATGTAAAAGGGCTGGTATTTTTCGTCAAAAATCTCTGAAAGTAGTTCGGTAAGGGGCTGATATTTTTGGAAGGCATCTCTGGAAGGGTGAGGAATTTTTATTCAAACAAGACCAAATTAAATGATTTCCAGGTGTAATGATATTTCGCTATAGCGGAGCTAACCTCACACCTAGACTACCATTGCAAAGGGACACATTGCATGTTTCTTTTGTTTCTCATGTTTCTTCCTCACTCAACAGAAATGTGGAACGTGGAACAAATGAAAACCTGCCGCTATTAGAATACACAAGTAGGTTCATTGCCTATGCAAACAAACGAACCTCATTTATCTGCCACGGATGTTGGGTACAAGGAGAAGAGCGGAGCTAACCTCACACCTAGCCATATGGCGAATGTAATAAGTTTCCTCATGCACTCTGATGCTTCACAGAGAGGAGGCTAACTGGATATAGCAGGATAAGGATAACGATGCGGTCTAATACAGACGTCAGCTGAACACCTGCAGTGCTTCTTCGAGTTTTCAATCACCACTACACCACGACAACGCTCAAAATACTCACAAGAAACAAAATAAATAAATGGAAAAATATTTTTTAAGCGTACTTTTATAAATAATTAATAAAAAATCTAAACAAGGAGATATCTTAACATCGTACTAAAAAGGAAAATAATAATAATATTTATTCAAGTGAATGAAAACTTAGCCTAGTACTGGAAATAATTAAATTCAATTCATGTAAATTAGCAACACTAATATAAGACCACAACGAAAAGCCTGGAGCGCTCTTTCATATTTGATATGAACATAAATTCATTAATTATGAAGATTTTGGTAGTCAATGCAATAGAGAGCTTCAGCATACAATTTCTAGAAAATCTTTCAATGAACTTAAGTTAATATGCAAAATATAAATGAGGTCGCGCCCCACGCTTTTCGTTGTGGTCTTATCATTGTCCGGATAATTTATTTGAACTGAATTTAATTATTTCCAGTACTACGCTAAATTTTCATTCACTCGAGAAAATATTATTTTTCTTTAGTTGTACGATGTTAAGATATTTCTTTCTTTAGATTTTTTGACAATTTTTTCAGAAAAGCTTGCTTAAAATGCTTTTTTAATTTATTTTGTTTTACTTTTTAGTTCTAGTTAATAGAATGTTTAAAAAACAACAAGTTGTTTTATAACATTTTATTAACTAGGACTAAAAACGCTAGGACTGTTTTCTAAAAACAAATTCGCCAGGTTGTGGCCTCGATGCGATGACTATGATAGATCAACGTACGTCGGATACTTTACTACTAATTTAACTGGATACATAAATAAAAGCTAATGAAGCGGTAACCATGGACCCATGGATCAAAGAAAAAGCGAGTTAAAAAAGCATTTAAAAAAACATGCAATGCTTTTTTACACTTCCAAATTTGATTTAGTTATTTATATATCATAATTATTAGCGCAGGCACGGTATCGGTACCGGAACATGAGCGCTTCGATCGACTGCTCTCTTCCATTCAAGGAACTTGTGTTGGTTTGCCAAAAAAGACAACGTCATCAATCTAAGCTCTTTTTCTCAGACGTTTTGAAGCGCATTAACAACCAAATAAATCCGAATGATAGCTTATCGTAAACTGAATGAAGCAACCAACCCAGCGATAACTAAGATCTCAAACTGCGATATTTCCCATAGACAGAGTTGCCATCACAGGGGTTTAGTTTCCATGTTTAAGAAGTTAAAAATATCGGCGAAAGAGATATGCGTAACTAACGAACAGCTAAAATCAGTTGTTCTCTGCTGTTTTTAATATTAACAAAGAAAATATTTCAATGTAAATTCTAGAATTCTTGACTGTTTTGTTTGAAGATCTAACTTGTAAATACGGCTCAAGCTATACGCCGAGATAAAAAATTCACGCAGAACTTATAATCTTTAATCCAGTTTAAATAGATGCCGTTGAAATTTCTATACGTCCTAAAGAGTGTTTACAATAGTTTTCTAATACAATTGAAGGGTGGTTACAAAATTAAGACATCATGGAGAATCGAAGAATTAACTCTCACAAAGCTTCTTAAAATTAAAACGATCGCTCAAAAACAACTTTTGATTGATATGAAAAAAATAACAGCGCGAACCCCTGATTTAATCTTTCAATCTCTATAAATTATACGCAAGCATGTATGTTACTGATCCATTCAAATAAATAGTACAAAAATATTTCTAAGCATAAGCGTAGTGCAGTAGGTGGAAAACCTACCCCCTTTCCATATACCTTTGTCGTGGATTTCAGGGTAGAGATGAGCGCGACATAGAAGCTGATAAAAACAATTAGCTACCACACACTTTTCACCATAATCTTGGAAAAAAAGCATTGAAAAATTATGCATATGTTTGGACTCGATTCACAATGAGCAGCAAAAGCCCACAATTATTTTCAGTCGAACTGGACGGAAATTGAGCATGTTGAGTCACTTAATCCACCAAGAGCAGCTTAGTAGGACGGACCTTTTTTGCATTCATCTCTCGGATTGCGTTGTCTCATGCTCCACCATGTGCGGGATTGCTTCGCTGTGCCCGCAAAAACCCGGAACAATATGTATTAACTCACCCGTGAAAGTATCTCCCGCAATACACTGTTTTTGCGCTCAATTTGTCAACATAAATTAGAAATTTTCAATGACTGCACTTCAAAGTGCGTCCATTGATTAATTTTTTCATGATTTTGATTATGAAGTAGAGATTAAATCAACTCTAAAATGAGCACAAGCTTCGAGCAATGTTTCGTCGTTGAGTCATTCACGTAACGGTTTTCATCGGACACAGGTTTTCCCAAGGCGTCACGAACGGAAGAAAATTCTCAGGCCGGATTTTGAGACATACTTTGCACTGAATTTAAAATGTAGATATCGGTAAGTACATGTTTTCATGACTTGCGAAGGAACGTTTTGGCCAGCCATGATATTCCACAAGTCAAGTTCAATTATTTATCGATTTCAGCCTGAAGCAGCAATATCTCTCAGTAGTTCTAGGTGCACTGTTTTCTCAATTGGCCGAAGACATTGTTTTCTTGTTAAATTATCTTACTAGATTTTTGAACGACTTTGTCTTCTGTAAGTTGTCCAGTCCAGTAAGTAAGTAAGTACATTGGTCAACGGTTAATGAGACTACGGAGAAATATTTTATGGAATACCTTTTGTTCACTTCTAGATAAAAAGGGTTACATATTTTTATTTACATCAGATTCGAATTGGGTGACCTAAAATGAGTTGCCATTTCTTAAAACTCGTGCGGACAAATAGTCTCAAATATCAATTTTAAATTTTTTCAAATTGAAATATACTTTGAAATCAACCTAAACTTGTCCATACAAGATGCATTACCTTTGAAGAATCCTTACAGAGAACTTGGAAATTTAGTCTTCTTCAACAGAATTCAAGAGATATTTCTTCACAATTAAGTCCCACTGTTGTATTACTAAACTTTTTTCTGTAATGTTTTTTAAGTGGAGCAATAAATTTATCTATCTATCTATTACGTCTCCCTGCAATCAGTATTAAAATGTTAATGCGCCCGGACGATATAAATTCCTAAGAACATGACAAGTTGCAACTCCATTAATAGAAACGTGAATGGGGAAAAAAAGAGAGATCACATACTTGCCATTACTCGTAATTTTTATTTACCAAGGAGACGTTATGGAAGGATAAGTTGATCTTAGCTACTTCATACTCAAACATATGAGACTTGTTTTGATGTTGCAGGCATTGAACTCTCCACTACCAGAGACTTGAACGACCGACGTGACAGATTATGGATTCCCAACAAGGCCACGCGTTCCCCTAAAAGGTAAGAGCTCAGGCGAAAAAATTAAATAACGGCGCATTTAAGTTAGAAGAATAGAGGCACTAAAGCAAATAATAAATACTCACTTAATATGTACATTTTTCGACATGAGTGACTAAGCATAAATAGAGCAATGGCTAGCCATACGGACGGCCATGGTTCAAATCCCTTCAGAGGAGGATATTTTTCAGAGAAAACCCAATTCCTTCTTGAGTGTCTCGTGGAGGGCACTTCAAGTGTAGTACTCCGTTTGTCGGATGAGACGTTAAACCATGGTCCCCTTGGCGCCTTTCGTAAAGAGCAGGCTAATGCAGACGCAGGGTTTCTATCCACCCTTCCTCCCTTACCTATTCTCTATGGCGCAAATGACCTTAGCTGTCGGCCGCCTCTCCAAACATCCAATCAAATCCAATCCAAGTATTAAAAAATATAGAAGTTACATGACCTAGAGGAGCGGTTCCCAACATTACTTGGCATTACTCAGGCCTCATCATTTTGGATTTCATATAGGCAGTATGTTGATTATTGGTATGAACTACGACTTTATATGATACATTGTCCACTTGACCTTTCCCTCTTCCCTTCTCTCCTTAAGTCCATCAACTCTCGGGAAATTACACCAAAAGATAATTCAGGGGAATGAAAAGAGCCGCTATCCCATACGCAAAGAAGAATTTATGACATTCCTCTTCCTTGTTTCTTTGCCACAATTTTTTTTATGAGAGGATGGATTTATTGTTCCTAATTTTACTCGACAAAGCGTGAGATCAACGTCCAACACGGTTCTCGCGTTTCGTTGACCCCGAGAAAGACTTAGCGTCTAAAACAACTATCCTCCATGTAACCTCATCAAGGAAGCACCAGAAACAATGCAATAATAAAAGACATCTTCGCAGTTTTTTTCTTCTTCTGAAGTAGGGTTATCCCTGACAGTAGTTTTGGATAATCTATATTCCGGATGGGTTGAAGATAAAAAATGTTTCTAGTAGCTTTAACTAGTAGAAAATACGTGCCCAATAATTCTCGCATTGCTACATACCTCTGGGATTTGTTAGTTTTTTAAAATGTGAGTCCATTAAGTAAATCCATATAGCTTCTGCACACTAATCAATAAAGGCTTTGTCGTAGTGGAAAAAAAATACCGTACAATGTGTGATATTCTTTGGGCCGAAAGCTAAAATTGAGTAATTATAAAAAGAACACTTCATATTTTCCACAGGTTTAGTTTAAAATGGTATTACTAATTTCAACGTTAAGGCGTCATCTTAAGGTACCCGTTTTTGCGAAAACTTACCGCACATCTAACGAGAAGCGGAGGAGCCCGTTACTCAAAAAATTGGGATTAGATATCCCCCGACTCACTTTTACAGGTAGACGCCGTGCGGTCTTCCGGAGTACGTCGTCGAATCAGGGACCACCAGACCATGGAGGGTCAATTCGGACCAATTCTGGTCAAAACTGGATGAAGCAGGTCACTCAAGACATGGGAAAGAGACGATTGGGACCAGAAGAATGGAAAAATAGAGAGCTGCAAAAGTTTTTTGACCAAATAATTAAAATATATGAATGTTCTATTTTCAATTTATGGTTAGTAGGTCATTGACCACTGACAACTGATTGTATTGTGACCCATTTCATCGCATAATCCTGCACATAGGTAGTGGCAAGTCAGGGTAATTACTCCCATGCAACAGTGAGTAAATTATGTCTTCATAAAAACTTTCTTATGATTAGCAGCGACTCACTCATGCGCAAGAGGTTAAGAAACATAGCACTAACTCCTCTATGAAAGCTAAGGAAGCGCTCACTTGGAGAGGGCGATTTCGTTGTGGATAACTTTTTGACACCATCTCGTGAGCAGTAACTAGTTCGGTCGGTGCTCGTGGAAGTGATTTAACCTTCCTCATCATTTATTGTTCCCATTTCTTCAATTACACTAGCATCAATTAAGAATAAAATGCCGCACCATTATTTTAAACAACTAAAGCTTTGAGGTCGAGTAACTACCCTACTATAAAGCGTTGACCCAATTATGTTGAACGATTATGATACCACAATCAGCGGCCTGCAATCTGAATAACGGTCTACCGCTGTTATCCCATATATTCTTTTTCTCAATACCCTCACTTAACATTTCCTCAGCTTTTTTTATACCTCATTGTTTTTATTTCAGTTATTTCCTTTCATCGTTGTACCTGATGTTATTTTAGAAAGCATGACTATCCCTAGATATCAACGGATCGACCAGCCTTACCATTTATCGGGGTTATCATCAAAAACCTTTCACTTCTAACTGCTTATTTGGGCTTCTTCATGGTTGTATAACCTGAGTAATTTCAATACTCAAGAATTTGTTTGGTTAGGGGCCATTATAGACATTTTTGACCAGTTAATATACAATATTTCGAATGCTCTCAATACATATTTTATCCACAAAGCCCGATTTCATGATTTAGTAATGAAATTATAGTCTATCAAAAATTCTAGCATCTGATGAGTTCGCGTCCATTAGTGCTTGGCTTTTCCAATATACATCTTTAAACCGTGATCGCCATACGCGGTCTGTTGACGCGCCAATGTGTCATTAAGTGTACAATGCGCGCAGATTTTTGTTAGATTTTATTGAACATAATTTGAATGTTGAGAGATGAAATTGAGCTTCCGATTCTTCAAATTTTTTGGCAAAATCCCATCAAAACCCAAATAAAGCCTCTGCGAATGAGGTCACCAGGTATTCCGCATCCGTGCCATTCAATGACTGTTAAAGAGGTTCTGAAATCTTCACACGCCAAAACGAGGCAGATAATTTCCATATGAATATTCCATCAGAAACTTTCCTTGCTAAGCATGTACACTAAGAAGAAAGCCTTCCCCTCCTCCACTGAATGGAGAATCGATTAAGCAAGGTGAAGTTGAATCGATTAAGCAAGTCGACGCGATATTTCTTGATTTCAAGAAAGCATTCGACAAGGTTCCTCACAAAAAAATTCATATATAAATTGCAATCATGCGGAGTTAATAGAAAAATAGTGAATTGGATAAGTAACTTTCTCAGTGATCGAAAACAAAAAGTAGATATTGATGGTTTTAGTTCTGATATGGTCGAAGTCACATCCGGTGTTCCTCAAGGAAGTGTGATCGGCCCTCTCTTATTCATTATTTATATTAATGACCTAAGCTCTAGAGTTAGCAGTGAATTACGATTATTTATAGACGATACAGTTATCTACCGTGAAATAAGCGAAGACGCGGACTTTGAAGCTCTTTCATCAGACCTTAATAACGTTCATTCGTGGTGTCAGTAGTGGGGGTTAGAATTAAATATCAGCAAATGCACCACAGTTCACTTCCTGCGAAAGTTATCGAAAACGCCATAGCTACACAGTGGATAGAGTAAACATAAAATCTTCAGATACAGTAAAATATCTTGGAATTACCTTAACTTCTGATATAACGTGGGGATAGCACATTCAGAACATATGCGGCGCAGCATTAAAGAAACTAGGTTTTGCTAAACGTATAATAGGAAGGTCCTTGGACGAAAAAGTCAGCGAGAGATACTACTTCGCTCTGGTTAGGCCACACCTCGAATACGCAGCGAGCATTTGAGACCCTGGTCAAATATGTTAATAAAATACAAAGGAAAGCAGCACGCTTCGTTAAAAACTGTTACGAGCGTTCATATAGTGTTTCACAACTGTTAGAGGGATTAAGGTGGGAGCCCCTAGAGACTCGGAGGCTACATGCTAGGTTTTGATTGCTTGATAAATTCAGAACTGACATTTTTCAGAGCGACACAGGGAATATTATCATGACTCCTCACTACATCTCTAGGTCTGACAGATGCGATAACATAAGGGAAATACACTGCCGAACAGATAGGTACAAAAGGTCGTTTTTTTCCGCGAACAATAAGCGACCACAATAAAATTACACATACCTACAAAACATATGTGGCACTGCATTAAAGAAACTAGGATTTGTTAAACGTATAATAGAAAAGTCCTCAGATGAAAAAGTCAAAGAGTGATGCTACTTCGCTCTGGTTAGGCCACACCTCTAATACGCCGTGAGCATTTGGAACCCTGGTCATAAAATGTTAACAAAAAAAATTAATAAAATACAAAGGAAAATCAGCGCGCTTCGTGAAAAACTGCAACGATCGTACATATAGTGTCTCACAAATCTTAGAGGGGTTAAGGTTGGAGCCGCTAGCGACTCGGAGGCTACACGCTAGGCTTAGGTTACTTGAGAAATTCAGAACTGATATTTTTCAGAGCGACACAGAGAGAATATTATCATGACTCCTCATTACATCTCTAGGTCTGGATGGTGCGATAAAATTAGATAGATACACTGCCGAACAGATAGGTACAAAAACTCGTTCTTTCCGCAAACAATAAGCGACCTCAATATTTGAGCTCCACTAAATACACTCCTACAATATAGGACACCATTTTATCTCTCAAAAACTTAAATCTTTACACGGCTGGTGACCTAACACCCCCTACCACACGCCCATGCGGTGGCTCGCAGGGTATTATGTCGGTGTAGATGAATGTGTAAACTTTTATCCTCTTGGGATTATGCCTGAACCCCTCCGTTCCATCAACAAACACCACCCTTTGGATTAAGCCTGAACGCCTCGGAAAGGCAGAATCCCCTCTATCCGATGAAGCGATGGTGATTTGAGGAGATTCTAGAGCTCGAGGAGGAGGCTCGAGTCACTATACTTACACTCTTTTATATATATTTCACGAAGTTAATTCGAATCTATTAGTTCTCAAATCAATATTCGCTTTAATCCCTAACTGAGTGTGTAGATGCTGCTAAACCATATAGAAGAAGAAGTTATGATCAATCATCTTTACTTAGGGTCCATAGCCGACCGAAATTCGATGCTCATATAAGTAAACTTTTAGCGTGAAAACTTAACATATTTTCACATTTCTTTTCTGAATGCATAAAAGTGTTCACATTTAGCTAACATCAATTTTCTGACAATTATTAAACCTGAAATCGTCAAATCTATAGCAGGTTTATATACTCAGAGCTGTAAGAAACCGAAATAGGAAATATGCGAGGAGAAATTTATGCTACTTCGTGATTTCCGAATGGTAAATGAATGCCATCTCACTTTACATTCAGTGGCTGAGACACAATCGTCATATAACTTTAAGCTATAAGTGAAATTTCTCTTGATGATCATGAAGCCTTAAGTCATATGTCCTTGAGGGGCAAAGGCATTTCCATGATAATCAGTGCGTATTTTCATAACCTAAACATGATGTACAATCTACACTTTTTACAGTTCCACACCAAAATTTTCTTCGCTCGTGTGTCTGTAGCGCCATGTAGAATATCTTTCACAAGGAAGCACATTGTACCTCAATATTTTCCCTTGAGAATAAAACTAGTAACGACTATATCTATCGGCCACTAAATAAAAGAACAAGATACACTACACACTATGTGAAAGATATCAACTCGATTCTATTTGACGTAGGACGCTGTATTTTAATCCCATAAAGCAGTCGAAGACCGAGCTTCGTGTTATCCATATTTTTACTGAATGAAAAATGTATGGTTACAAAAAACCGAACATCATGAAAAATTCTAGTCGATTCAGTTTATTAAGTACGTCTTGAAGGAAGTATGCCTCCAAATAAAGTCTATCCATTTTAATAAAAGAAAATTCATCAAACAGAACGTCTATTCTGACGTTTTATCATTTTTGTCCAGATTTTCCCCAGGTGTTTGTGTACTTGACATGAAAAAAATCATGACTTTAGTCCCTAAAATTGGCGGTCCAAATCAACCACTCACTACGCCGATTATTATAAGATTAATTTATAATTAGAATAAATGTTAGCATAGAATTTTTTTTCATTTTAGAACAATATTTCTATATCCAGAACTTTGTACGGTTTGTGCATTAAGATATAAACCACGGATAACTGGATAACTTCTAAACAACAACTCAATTGAAATTTGAGTTGTACCTTTATCAACGTAAGGATCGCAGGAATTAGGATAATTCGTGTTTCAATGAATTTCTACTGCGCAAATTTTGTTTGATTGTTATCTTCTATCGAATAAGAACTATTCCGTGTTCGTCTACAATAAATATCAATGACCACAAGGCTACAAAAATAATTGGTTTACATTGTTACTCATATTTTGCTCAAATTCAGTCTTTTGTCCGCCACAGTTAGACAGTGAAAAGTTTTGGGCCCACTCCAAAATGGCTCGGTGATTCTTTTTGTGACAGAGCACAAAGTTACTCCGGCGCATCATGGTGGACAATATTACGCTAGAATTGAGAACGAAAATTAAAGAAAAAAATCTGGTAACTACCACAAAATTTGGGATGTTGGGAAAAATTACTAATGGCTCTGGTGATAAAATAAAAATTCTGTGGAAGTTACACTTTTTTCCTGACGTTCATCCCCCATTGGATATCATGAAATATCAAAAAGCACAGCGGGAAAAGCTTTAACTGTCTAATCCACAAATGAACTCTAGTCTTCCAATTGCATTAATCTGGAGGAGTTTTATGCTTATCAATGAGATCAGACTGGAAATGCAGTTGGATTTTTAGTTGGGTAAGTCAGATTTAAAAAAAATAAAGCAAGGCGCACTTTAGGATGGTGAACGAATCTCGAGGTCTCGCATTTGCCCTGCCCTTGAAGCTTTCGCTTGAGGAGAAAAAAAAATGAAAATAATTACTCCCAGGTCTCCATACACAGTATGTAGGTCCGATTGAGTGAGTTTTTAGGCGCGGGCTATAAACGTACAGGATGGGAAGGCGTGTTCTACTTTCACTCCCACCGCAGATCGGCGCGACGATCGTGCAGTCTCGCGAGCTATACAATCCACGCCTCTTGATGCGTGAAGCGGGCAATCACTCATCCCTTACCCCATCCATTTCTCCGTCCTTCCTTGTTCACGTTCCTTTCTTCCTTCCTCTAATTTAATCGCATCCGCTTTCCTCTATAGCTATCCATCCCTCTTTTCTCCGTCCACTCTCTTTCTCTCTCCAATTAAGGTAGTCCGAGCGAGATAGTTCCCTAGTCATAATAGAGACCATGTTCGAATTATACGTTTTAATTTAACCTGCTGTGAGACACGCGAATTAAATATTGCATCATCAATGGTGGAATCTCGTTTGTCGGCCCATCTACGACGCAATTTGCATCTTGTTATGGCCACCTTACGCAATTACCACGTTCGTGTAGCACCTCAGGAGTAATGACGGAAACGCACGTTAGGACGCCGCACAGTGGTCAATATACCCCGAAAGTTGGTCACCATGAGAAATAGTATTCCAATTTTGATAAAAGTTTGCATTCTTATGTATTTGAGTGTGCTAAAACCAAATCGGCAATCAGAATTGCAAAAAATATATATTTGCAAACTTTTCGCAAAGTTTTTCTTAATTGAAAAAAGAATAGCCTTGATGCAATTAGTTGTGCTTTTGAGGTTATATAAGACCAGTCTAGTCGGAGTACGCCAAAAAAATTTTGGGAAAATTATTCGCAATTCCTTTAATTGTTATCTGCAATTGTAATTGAGCTGCAATATAAAATGGTGCATGTGTTCAATAATATATAACAAATGAATGTTATGGGAAGTTCACAAAATCATTCATACAGTCGAGTGCAGCATGCTCCAAGCCAAGCTCGTTTTTCGGGACAAAAATCGAACTTTATTTTATTAATAACTATCTAATTAGAGAATTGTAGATGCTATTCTTCAAGCTTATTAAATTCTCAACAATGTGATGTATCGTTTATATCAGAATTATCCGGAATTCATTAACTTTTGGTTAGTTGAAGCGCGGATTTTCCCTCAAAAACACCATTATTTTAAACGGCCTTGTTTAAAAAATACATTTAAAAAATGAAAAAATAAATAATATCAACTTGTAGTACTAACTTTCTACTGGAGACTCCATCTGCCAGAAATTAATTCTCTTCGCCAAGAACGAATTGGCAGCACTTCAAAAATAAGTTTGCTCTTATGGACGCACGCTCGATGCACTTGTTACCCGTAGGGCGCTCGTTGTCCATGAGAATAGTGTGCGCAAGTGGGTAAATGTTTACCCAACTGCTGTGACTTTAGACTTTGTAACCTTTCCTCTAACCGATCCAGCAATCAAAATCCTCTATGTAGATACTTTATTTTTCTTACCTTGGCCAGGTTTTGGGGACTTTGGACGACTGTGCGCCGCACAGTGATCTGGGAATCCACTTTAGCGGTCAAAAATCGATTTATTACAAAATGCTGAATTTGCGTCGTAGATGTTTTTATAATAAAGATAAACGATCAATTCATTGTATACCAAATAAAATTTCATCCTATGACGACCCATGTTTGACTAGTGCAGACGGACATCTGGGGGATCAGCGCCACCACTTAAAAATCATTTTCTCGCGCTCGAATAGAAAGCCAAATATAACTCGAATAAGGCATTTTTTCCACCATAAAATTACATGGCTCACTCATTTTGAAATCTAGACTACATTTTTGCTCTGCCAAATCGTCTCTTCTTGTCGTTTTTAAGTGACAACGGCCAGATATTCTTAAATAGTGCTACGCCACCCACTTTACCGTCATCAATTAGGCGTTTAAATAAATCTTACATTATCTTGCGATGAGACCATATACTAGGGCTAGTGAAAGCCTTTCTCTAAAGGAAAAAACAAGATTTATGGGCTTTTAAGTGCCATTTTTTAAGCTATTGGCACTTTTGTCCCGAAGCGCGGGCAGTGGTGCTGCTGCTAGTTGCTCATTCTCGCGCTCCATCTGAGCAGTCCGCGCTGAGAAATAGCGGTCTGTTAATATTCTCAAAAGAGTTAAGTGGCTTAAAATGAAGTAAATTCATAATTATAAACTCTAAAGGAAATATTACATACCATTCGTCATATTAAACAGCATAACTATTAGAATTAAAGACTTGGTGTAGTAGAATATCGACACGACCCTATTTGCAAGACTACTGTTGCTGGCACAGACGTGGTTGTAGGGTATCAAATATATTTCACAATTGTAGATGGAAATATCCTAAACTATGTTACAGGTACTGCATCATAACACACACATATATACATACATATATATATATATATATATATATATATATATATATATATATATATATATATATATATATATATATATATATATATATATACGAGTAAATGGGTGCTTGCTGTTAGCAAGCAAGGGGGGTTTGTACATTATTTTACACTTTAAGTATCGAAAAATGAATGCATCATTCTCACAAAAGCAATGAAAGCTCTCAAGTATATGTGCTACATGCAGGCAAAGAAAAATATTATGGAATTCTCGAAATAAATTTCACGGTCCATGAGGTAAGGATACCTGACAGTTCTAGTGCAAATCATATTATATCTCATCCGGTAATTAAGGACATTTCAAAATACTATAGTCAGTGAAATGAAAGGAATGTGGAACCACTGCAAGTTCAACATAACTTTATTTGTTGGCCTTTATACGTTAGATATTCCTTTCAGTACAGCATAGGTACTTAATAAGGTCTAACATGAAAACATTATAATAGAACTTCGATCCGAATAGACAACTTTAATATGCTAATTTTCATGTTCAATTTTTCTTTTTCAATCTTCTACATGAATTGCACATGCTTTTGAATGGAAACTAAAATATCGTGAAGATTGTTTGGTTAAAGTTGGTCATCAAAGCTACGGTAGAGGCCCGGAAACAATTGAAGAAATTATACCCAGTACTTAGCAGCGATGTATTAATAGCACCTGTCCATTAAATGATGCCTATATGGGTGCTTGCAATTTGCAAGCAGGGTGGGGGGGAGTGTTAGATGAGGATACTCTTTAAATGAGGGAAAAAATGAAAGCTCTCAAGTCTGCGTGCTACATGCAAGCAAAGAAAAATATAATTCTCGAAAATGCCTCTCGCGCCTCATGAGGTATGGATACCAGACAGTTCTAGTACAAACTTATATTGTATGTCATCCGGTCATTATCGACTTTTCAAAATACTATAGTCAGTATACCGAAACGAACGTGGAACCACTGAAAGATTATCCTAACCTCATTTGGTGGCATATAAGACGCTCTTCTACGTAAGAAAGTTTAGTTCAGTACAGCATACTTAATTAGAGCTCACATGAAGAATGTTAGTATATAAGTTCGATCGGAATCGAGATTTTTAATGTACTAATTTTCGTAATCAATTTTTTTTCTCTTCCAATCTTCTACATGGACTGCATATTTTTTTAATGAAAACGACAATATCATGAAGCTTGGTTGGTGGAAATTGGTCATCAAAGTTACGGTAGAGGCCAGAAAAAATTTGAAGAAATTATACCCAGTATTTAGCAGTGCAAAAAATGGCATAGAGAAGAGTAAATTACATGCACTTAGGATACCTAACTCATATATGTTAAGCTATCGATTGCAATATCTCGAAGCCGAATCGACTTTTTTAACTTTTCCGATTTTACCCCAAATCAACACATAAATATAACCCTCCCCTGAAACTGGCCCGCCTAGCTTAGTTCCACACCTGAGTCGACACTCGGCTAGGCGACAATGGAATAAATCCATAGCAAAGAAAGTGAAAAAATTTCTAAAATCCCAAATAAAAGTTAAAAAATATCAGTTTTACGGCAGATAGGAAAAAATCGATTGCAAGAATAAAGTTTTTCAAACATTCAACCTCATATTTGTGAAAGAATCAGTCTTGTAGCTCAATTATTTCATATTTTAATGAACGAAAGAAAAATGGTCTACACTGAAATTTTTCGTTTTTCCATATAATCCTATGTGAAGCTTTCGATTGCAATAAATCGAAGCCTAATCGACTTTTTTAACTTTTTCGATTTTTTCCCAACTCGACACATGACTCCAACTCTATCCTGAAAATTTCACCCACCTAGCTCGTTTAGAAATGCCCAGGAATTTTGATGAGTCAGTCAGTCAGTCAGTTTTGTAGCTTTATATATATTAATTAATTAATTAATTAATTAACGAGTAAATGGGTGCTTGCTGTTAGCAAGCAAGGGGGGTTTGTACATTATTTTACACTTTAGGTATCGAAAAATGAATGCATCATCCTTACAAAGCCAATGAAAGCTCTCAAGTATATGTGCTACATGCAGGCAAAGAAAAAGATTATGGAATTCTCGAAATGAACTTCATGAGGTAAGGATACCTGACAGTTCTAGTGCAAATCATATTATATCTCATCCGGTAATTAACGACATTTCAAAATACTATAGTCAGTGAAATGAAAGGAATGTGGAACCACTGCAAGTTCAACATAACTTTATTTGATGACCTTTCTACGTTAGATATTCCTTTCAGTACAGCATACTTAATTAGGTCTAACATGAAAACTTTATAATAGAACTTCGATCCGAATCGACAATTTTAATATGCTATATTCATGTTCAATTTTTCTTTTTCAATCTTCTACATGAATTGCACATGCTTTTGAATGAAAACTAAAATATCATGAAGATTGGTTGGTTAAAGTTGGACATCTTTTTGCCATTTGCAAGCAGGGGGGGTTAGATGATGATACTCTTTAAATAAGAAAAAATTTGAAAGCTCTCAAGTCTGCGTGCTACATGCAAGCAAAGAAAAATATAATTCTCGAAAATGAAATACGCGCCTCATGAGGTATGGATACTAGACAGTTCTAGTACAAAATTATATTGTATGTCATCCGGTTATTAACGACTTTTCCAAATACTATAATCAGTACACCGAAACGAACGTGGAACCACAAAGAGATTATCATAACCTTATTTGACGGCATATAAGACGTTTTTCTACGTTAGATATTCTATTTCAGTACAGCATACTTAGTTAGAGCTCACATGAAGAATTTTACTATATAAGTTCGATCGGAATCGAGATTTTTAATATACTAATTTTCATGTTCAATTTTTTTCTCTTCCAATCTTCTACATGGACTGCTTATTTTTTAAAATGAAAATGACAATATCATGAAGCTTGGTTGGTGGAAATTGGTCATCAAAGGTACGGTATATGCCAGGAAAAATTTGAAGAAATTATACCCAGTATTTAGCAGTGCGAAAAATGGCATAGAGAAGAGTAAATTACATGCACTTAGGATACCTAAGTCATATATGTACAGCTATCGATTGCTATATCTCGAAGCAGAATCGACTTTTTTTAACTTTTCCGATTTTACCCCAAATCAACACATAATTATAACCCTCCACTGAAACTGGCCCGCCTCGCTGAGTTCCAAACCTTGAATCGACACTCGGCTAGACGACAATGGAATAAATCCATTGCAACGAAAGTGAAAAAAATTTTCTAAAATCCCAAATATAAGTTTAAAAATATCAGTTTTACGGTAGGTAGGAAAAATCGGTTGCAAGAATAAGATTCTTCAAACATTTAGCCTCATATATGTGAAAGAATCAGTCTTGTAGCTCAATTATTTCATATTTTCATGAACGAAAGAAAAAAGGTTTACACTAAAATTTTTTGTTTTTCTCATATAATTCCATGTAAAGCTATCTATTGCAATAAATCGAAGTCTAATCGACTTTTTTTACTTTTTCGATTATACCCCAAATCAACACATAAATATAACCTTCCCCTGAAACTGGCCCGCCTAGCTTAGTTCCAAACCTGAGTCGACACTCGGCTAGGCGACAATGGAATAAATCCATAGCAACGAAAGTGAAAAAATGTCTAAAATCCCAAATAAAACTTTAAAAATATCGGTTTGACGGTAGGTAGGAAAGAATCGATTGCAAGAATTAGATTTTTCAAACATTTAGCCTAATATTTATGAAAGAATCAGTCTTGTAGTTCAATTATTTCATATTTTAATGAACGAAATAAAAAAGGTCTACACTTAAATTTTTCGTTTTTCCCGTATAATCCGATGTAAAGCTTTCGATTGCAATAAATCGAAGCCTAATCGACTTTTTTAACTTTTTCGATTTTTTCTCAACTCGACACATGACTCCAACTCTATCCTGAAAATTTCACCCACCTAGCTCGTTTAGAAATGCCCAGGAATTTTGATGAGTCAGTCAGTCAGTCAGTCAGTCAGTCAGTCAGTCAGTCAGTTTTGTAGCTTTATATATATTAACGAGTAAATGGGTGCTTGCTGTTAGCAAGCAAGGGGGGTTTTTACATTATGATACTCTGTAAGTAACGAAAGATGAATGCATCATCCTTACAAAACCAATGAAAGCTCTCAAGTTTGCGTGCTACATGCAGGAAAAGAAAATATTATGGAATTCTCGAAATGAATTTCACGGTCTATGAGGTATGGATACCTGACAGTTCTAGTACAAATCATATTATATCTCATCCGGTAATTAAGGTCATTTCAAAATACTATAGTCAGTGAAATGAAAGGAATGTGGAACCACTGCAAGTTCAACATAACTTTATTTGATGGCCTTTTAGATATTCCTTTCAGTACAGCATACTTAATAAGGTCTAACATGAAAACTTTATAATAGAACTTCGATCCGAATCGACAATTTTAATATGCTAATTTTCATGCTCAATTTTTCTTTTTCATGAAAAGTATCTTCTACATGAATTGCACATGTTTTGAATGAAAACTAAAATATCATGAAGATTGGTTGGTTAAAGTTGGTCATCAAACCAACGGTAGAGGTTAGGAAAAAGTTGAAGAAAATATAACCAGTACTTAGCACCGATGTATTAATAGCACCTGTCCATTTAATGATGCTTATATGGGTGCTTGCAATTTTCAAGCAGGGGGGCAAGTGTATTGTGATGATACTCTTTAAATACGGAAAAAAACAATGAAAGCTCTTATGTCTGCGTGTTACATGCAAGCAAAGAAAAATATAATTCTCGAAAATGAAATACGCGCTTCATGAGGTATGGATACCCGACAGTTCTAGTACAAACTTATATTGTACGTCATCCGGTTATTAACGACTTTTCAAAATACTATAATCTGTACACCGAAACGAACGTGGAACCACAGAAAGATTACCATAACCTCATTTGACGGCATATAAGACGTTCTTCTACGTTAGATATTTCATTTCAGTACATCATACTTAATAAGAGCTCACATGAAGAATTTTACTATATATTTATTCGATCGGAATCGATATTTCTATTATACTAATTTTCATGTTCAATTTTTTTTCTCTTCCAATCTTCTGCATAGACTGCATACTTTTTTAATGAAAACGACAATATCATGAAGCTTGGTTGATGGAAATTGGCCATCAAATGTATGGTAGAGGCCAGGAAAAGTTTGAAGAAATTATACCCAGTATTTAGCAGTGCGAAAAATGGCATAGAGAAGAGTAAATTACATGCATTTAGGATACCTAATATATATATGTAAAGCTATCGATTGCAATATCTCGAAGCCAAATCGACTTTTTTAACTTTTCCGATTTTACCCAAAATCAACACATAAATATAACCCTCCCCTGAAACTGCCCCGCCTAGCTTAGTTCCAAACCTCGAATCGACACTCGGCTAGGCGACAATGGAATAAATCCATAGCAAAGAAAGTGAAAAAATTACTAAAATCCCAAATAAAAGTTTAAAAATATCAGTTTTACGGTAGGTAGGAAAGAATCGAATGAAAGAATAAGATTCTTCAAACATTCAGCCTCATATTTGTGAAAGAATCAGTCCTGTAACTTAATTATTTCATATTTTAATGAACGAAAGAAAAAAGGTCTACACTGAAATTTTTCGTTTTTCCCGTATAATCCGATGTAAAGCTATCGATTGCAATAAATCGAAGCCTAATCGACTTTTTTAACTTTTTCGATTTTTTCCCAACTCGACACATGACTCCAACTCTATCCTGAAAATTTCAGCAACCTAGCTTGTTTAGAAATGCCCAGGAATTTTGATGAGTCAGTCAGTCAGTCAGTCAGTCAGTCAGTCAGTCAGTCAGTCAGTCAGTCAGTCAGTCAGTCAGTCAGTCAGTCAGTTTTGTAGCTTTATATATATATATATATATATATATATATATATATATATATATATATATATATATATATATATATATATATATATAACTGCACTTAGGATCACTTAAGTGACGAATATATAAAAGTTTGCCAGAGGAAGGCAGACGACAAACACAGAAAACAAAAAAATGATGAACACACTTACAAAGTTTCTTGATATTTCGTCATTACTCCATCCGACAAAGGTTCCACGGTAGTTGTACTAAACTCTTCTGACTATCTAAATGAAGCTCTCCGGCAGTTGTCGGATGCCTCTTCCTACCAGCCCGTCCAAAATGATCCCAACCCCACTTTTCTGCAAAACATCACCTCTTTCCTCAAGGAAAAAGGTCCCAACGAAGGTCTTTCCTCCCATGATATATCTCTTCTCACCCCCCCACACCCTCGCACCCCCAATTTCTACATTCTTCCCAAAATCCATAAGACTCACAACCCTGGTCGCCCAATAGTTTCCTCTTATAACTCTGTCACCGAACGCATCTCCGCTTTCGTTGACTACTACTTACAACCTTTTGTTCTCTCTCTCCCTTCTCACATCAAAGATACTTATCATTTTCTTGAACGCCTCCAATCTACCCCACTCCCCTCAGACTGTGATATCTTAATGGCCACCATAGATGTCACCTCTCTCTACACTTCTATTCCTCACTCTGAAGGACTTTCCGCCATTCGTCTTTTTCTTGACCAGCGGCCTGTTCCTCACGCCCCTAGTTCAGATTTTCTCCTTGACCTTTCCAACTTTATACTTACTAATAATGCTTTCTCCTTCAATAACAATTTCTACATCCAAACTAAAGGTTGTGCCATGGGTAGTCGTTTCAGCCCCTCCTATGCTAACCTCTTCTTGGGTGCTTTTGAGCAATCTTTTCTCTCGTCCTGCTCTCCTAAACCTCTTCTCTGGATTCGTTACATTGACGATATTTTTCTTCTGTGGCCACATGGCCTTGATTCCCTTAACTCTTTCATCTCCTCCCTAAACTCCTCCTCCTCTGTCTCCTTCACCTCTAACATCTCTGCCTCTAAAATTACCTTTCTGGATGTAGACATCTCCCTCAGTAACCTTAAATTCCACACTTCTGTCCATATCAAGCCCACCAACAAGCAACAATATCTCCATTTCAACAGCTGCCACCCCTCTCATACTAAACGACCCCTCCCCTTTTCCCTCTCTATCCGTGGTCACCGAATATGCAACAATCCCGAATCCCTTGACCTTTTTCTCTCCAATCTCCACCAATCCCTCCTTCGCAGAGGCTACCCTGAGCGTCTTCTTCAGAAAAAAATCCTACAGCGACCCTCTTCTTCTAAATCTCTCTCTCTTAATAAGTTTCCTCATGATCAAATCTCCCTCTGTACCACCTATTTCCCTGGAGTTCACTCCATTCGTCGCTTAATCAAAAATCTCTACCCCATCCTCTCTGACAACCTTACCACTTCCAAAATTTTCCCCCGCTGTCCTTCTCTCACCTTTAGACGCCCTCCCAACCTCTCCACCCTCTTTAAAATCACTAAACCTCTTTCCAAATCAATCTCCCGACCTACTAAGTCCCTTCCGACGCCGTGCAATCGCCCACGTTGCAAAACTTGTGGCATCCTTCTCACCCAGCCTCTGCCTGATAAATTCCTTGCCGCTCATCTTCCTTCCGTCCCCTCACTCTCCTGCGTTTCCCATAATGTTGTCTATATCCTTCTTTGCCAATTATGCCCTAGTTTTTACATTGGTTTGACGACCACTCCCCTTAACATCCGCATGAATGGCCACCGCTCCAGTTGTAATGAACCACCTTCTATTTCTGTTTCCCTCCCTGTTGCCACCCATGTTTCTTCCCACAACTCCACCTTTAATAATATTTTTAAGGTTGGCATTCTCGCCTCCCTTCCCCCTTCCTCCTCCCCACTCCAAATCAAAGATCTTGAGTCCTCTTGCATTTACTTATTCCAGGCTTTCTCTCCGCCAGGACTCAATAAATCCCACTAACTTCTTCTTTCACCTCTGCCCATACTACTTCTTCCTTTCGAATTTCTTCCACTTCCCGCCTCCCGCCCCCACCTTTCCTCTCCCTCCCCCTCCTCCCCTTCCCCTGTCCCTCCCCTCCCTTCCTTCCTACCGCCTCAGTCCTCCCTTCCTTCTCAGTCTTCGCTCTTGCGACCAAGGTGCTAGTAGCACCGAAATATCAAGAAACTTTGTAAGTGTGTTCATCATTTTTTTGTTTTCTGTGTTTGTCGTCTGCCTTCCTCTGGCAAACTTTTATATATATATATATATATATATATATATATATATATATATATATAATCGTTCATCCATTCACTCAGACCGCTCAGCGGCAAATATACTCATATAAATGTTTATACAGAAAGGTAGAAATATTGTGTCTGTTGATTTTATGTGTTCCAATCCACTTTCTTTCTACCTTTCTGTATAAACATTTATATGAGTATATATATATATATATATATATATATATATATATATATATATATATATATATATATATATATATATATATAATTTATATGATGTGGAAGCACGCCATGTCAAAATGAGACGCCTTTTTCCTTAATATGCCTTTTTCCATTAATGGTCACATTCATAAATCCTTCCTCTTTTCCTGCCTACGGTCCTAAAACTCAAGAAATTCCGGCTAAGTAAAGCGGACATTTCAACTTTAAAGTGTGATATATAATAGCTTTAAGCTATTGGCCCAGTTTGACATTTCACGAGTCCACCGGGCGCCACCCGTTCCTGCCTCGCAGTGGCCAAGAGGTGGGAAACGAGGTGTGGTGGTCACTTATCACTGCTCCACCTCCATTTCATTTTCCACCCAACTGCAATTCGTCCCCCACTGCTATCTCCCCGATAACTGAATCACTCTCTCCTTTTCTCGCTCTGACTTCCCATCCACTACCTCTCTCTCGAAGCAACCACGTGACATTTCTAGGCCAAACTCCCTCTTTGCGGTCCATTGGGAACGTCCTAAAAGCATACCAAGGGACACCCAAGGCTGAATAGATAAGCACACGCCAATCTTTCACCCCTCTTCATTCCTTTCATGAACATCTTCATAGCTGGTCTAGTTGGTGATGAACTTTCACAGCATCTCCCCTTTTAAACGGAAGTTCAGAAGAGTTAAGTTCGCGAATTGGCGCGGATCCAGGAGAGGCCGCTGATTCAGAAGAGGTTCGACGCTTGTTTCCGTGTGGTTGGAGCTCGTCGACTGAGTGTGTCGTGTCCAGAGGATTTAGAACCGGGTAAGGGGAAGTGAGTAATGAGGGCGCTTATGTAACACGTCCTCTAGGAAAAGGAAGTGAGAAGAGAGAACATAGACTGGTAAATCATATGAGAAGGAATAAGGAAGTTATGACATCATGAATGAATCAGGATCATGTTTACATCAGATCCAATTTATCGGTCAGCTTTTTTCCACCGATGAAAATACGGAATGACGAATCTAAATCTTCCGATAACTACGATTTTAGCGAATTCAGTGTCCTCATCATACACCAGATAGGTAGCTTTCTTAGGGTATACTATATTTTCGACCAAATGCCTTGAAAATTTTCATGAATAATTTCAAAGTTCATAATTATAGAGGTGTGCTTTTAACAACTTGGTAAATTAAAAACGTCGGAAAATAAAATGAGATATGCTGGTGTAATATTTAACAACCTGATGATAGGTATTATTTTTCAGGTTCAAAATAGACAAGGCGGAAATTTTTTTGTGAAATATCCACTTTTTAAAAGAAATGTTCATAAAAACATTTATTTCACCGCAGGGATAAAAAATAAATAAAAAATAAAATGAAAATAAATAAGACGAAGACTGAAATCTAAGTACGCGGAAGAGAGAAGCTGAATGTAGAAGTCACCCTGAGAGGAGAGAAATTAGAGCAAGAGGATTCATCCACTTATCTCCGAAGTACCATCACGTGGGTTGGAAGAAGTACAACGGACATCAAGCAAGGAATATCCCAATCCAAGAAGGTATTCATGGGAAAAAAGAACACAGCTGTGCTCAAAGAAGATAGGGCTACAAACCAAGAAACATTACGTGAAAACATTCGTGTGGAGCGTGGCACTCTGTGGAGCGGAAGAATGGACCATTGGAAAAACTGACCAGAAAAGACTACTATGAGGCTTCGAAGCCTGGTGCTGGAGGAGGATACTGAAGATAAAATGGACGGACAAAATAAGAAATGATGAAGAGTACAGAAGAGTAGACGAGGAAAGGACCATATGGAACACCATAGAGAAAAGAAATCTAAGATGGACTGGACGCACTCTGAGACAAAATGGGTTGGTGAAGAACATAATTGAAGGCAAAATAGAGGAAAAAGTCCCCAGAGGAAGACCCAGGAACAATTTCTTGGACCAAATAAAGAGGAAAGTACATAGGAAGAGATACCAGGAGGTAAGGGAACCAGCATTAGATATGGAAGGGTGGAGGTTTGCAGTCAATCAATCATAGGATTGAACGTCTAATAATGATGATGATTTTTTTAAATAAATAGCCATGAGAAAAATCCGGCCTGGACCGGGAATCGAACCACGGACCATTGGTTTGCCGGACCACTACGCTATGCAGGCTTCCTAATTCCCATGGCAATTTTTGGTGGATACAACGCAACTAGATGTTAGGCCCTTGCGGTCCATCAAAGATGGCAACGCAAAGGAGAAGAGAGCTTCAAAGAAGCCACAACCAAGAGACAGTATCCTTCACCAGCACATCTGCCGTGCTTGGCCATTTGAAAATATTCAAACATGGCGGGTGAATTTTTTTTTTTAACTAGATGAGATGAGATAACTTTTTTTGCAACTAGATGGCTAAGCACGGCAGATGTGCCGGTGAAGGATACTGTCTCTTGGCTGTGGCTTCTTTGAAGCCCTCTTCTCCTTGCGTTGCCATCTTTGATGGACCGCAAGGGCCTAACATCTAGTTGCGTTGTATCCACCAAAAATTACCATAGGAATTAGGAAGCCTGGATAGCGTAGTGGTCTGCGCATTGGTCCGGCAAACCACTGATCCGTGGTTCAATTCCCGGTCCAGGCCGAATTTTTCTCATGGCAATTTATTTAAAAAGAAAAATAAAAAAAAATCACCCACCATGTTTGAATGCTTTCGATGATGATGATGATTTAAAACGTTACATGATCCATTTTTTACACCTTTAGCCGCTATTAAAAAAATCGCGGATGTGATTATCGAAGTTCATTCATTATTTTGTGTACATCAACTTTGCTCCCGATCTGTGAAGAGCGCCGCTTGTTAAGCAAAACGAACGAAAAGTAAGTGAGTTGTCGAGTTGCGAAGGAAGCAGTGCACTTGAGGGAGTTAATTTAAGTACCCACAATTATCAACGCAGCCACTGCTGGCTCGTTCGCGCAAAATCTAACCTTTACGGCTTTGCAGTGGTTGACAAACGCATTGTTTTATTATTGAATACATAACGTTTCTAAAATCGTCATTTCGTTGATAAGCATTCTCTCGTGAAAGCAAAGTCAAGAATCTAGCACTACAAACGATATTTACACCTAAGTTACGTTAAATTCAAGTATATACAATTCTTACCGAGGCTTGGTCTTGGTCTTGAACAATTGTATATGCGAATGAAGTGGTTAGAATCTACTTACATAAAAGTCAAAGTCAAAGCCAATGTGGCCGCATGAGTTTCTGAGCGCAGCGTCGAAATATATCCTTTTGAAGCGTTTCAGCGCTAACTTTTAACATAGATTTACCCTTTTCGAGATGAACTTTCTACCAAAAAATAAAAAAATTTGGCTCACAGTTATGGTTTTTAATCGAAAATGAGGACGTATGGCCATGAAAATATATTATAACAAGTGAAATGGCCACCAAACGACGAGGAAACGGAATCAGCCATTCATTTTTCAAGGCCAGTACACCAAATTTTTCCAAGAAGTTCGTGCGTTACATATATCAGGAAAGGTGCATAAATTCATACCGAAAAGCTAATCACGACCATTACATCACGAGACCGCGTAGGATGAGGAAAAGAAATAAATTGTGCCCATTAAAAAGTTTGCTCCAAGCGATGGGCGATATTTCCTTTCGCGAGGATTTAATCCCTTTACTTTTTCAGAAGCTTAGCCTTGAAATTGGCCTTGGATTACGGTCTGAAAAATAACTAACATTTTGCTGACTGAAAACCGATTAAAATGACAAAATAAAAGGATCAGAAATACCAATGCTTCGTGATTGACGACGGTGGTGCGCAGAAAAGCGAATTCAGAAAACCAATGTTCGAGAATTATATAACGTGTAATTACCGTAATCAACGAGGCATACCGTAGAACTGAAGAGAAATCTCTAGGAGATAACTATTAACTATGTTAACCTAATAGCCTGGAATCGATAGCAGGTAAAACAATTTATAGAAAATTGCTTGTTGTTCCCGCAATATATCTTCAAGTAAGTGCTACCCTGCAGCGATCTAACTGCTTAAATGTTACAACTCCGTAATTCTGCTAAGATTGCTGGCTAAAGCAGGGAACAATTGAGGAAATTCACCCACAAAGGTGTGCCCTGGACATTTGCCTTTGAGAATAAGCTGTATTTTCACAATGATTAGGAAAAAATGCTTCAGCGGATTTCGGCCACGATTTTAGCGATACGGGCCACTGTTCTGCGCGCCGAAAATTGTCAGCGACAAGGACGCCCCCTCACGACCACCGAGATAGGCATGTACGTTGGTGAACGGGGCCCTACTCCAATGGTGGGAGCACTCCGAGATGCATTACTCTCTCCGTCGGACGGTACTCTGAAATTAGGACACCTTTTCTCCATCCATAGACTAAATGCATACCTTACATTGCCAACCTAACCACTCATCAGCGTAAATGTCCCCCATGGTTGGCCATCTTTCGCAACTAACCCATCAAACCGCCTCTCCAAGCGACGAATGTTCCCATTATTTTCGAGCATGTTAATTTGCTTTGCGTTCGTTACTGCAGAAAATATTCCTGAAGGACAACATGGGGGGATGAGTTAGCAAAAATAGAATTTCCAAGACTCGGATATGTAGGGGAAAAATTATGAAAATCTCTACGCAATAATAACCGAGAAAAAAAGGTTGACGAATGATTATAGTACATCTTTTCTATATTTAATCAGCTGCTAGTATAGTAGTTTTAATGGAAAACTGATATCATAAGGCAGTTTGAGCGAAATATCATTTCACCTAGAAATCAACGATTTTGCCTCATTTTAACGAAAAATATCATATTCCTCCAAAGGTGGCAAAATATGAACCCCTAACCGAACTATTTTCCGAGGTTTGTGACAAGTTATACTAGACCTTTTACAAAGGAAATGGTAGGTGTATGCACTCGAGAGAGACATCATTTAAAAAAATGAGGCATTTCTAACACATACATATCATCAAAATACTAACACTGTGTAATGTAGGATCTGAGTCTTTCCCGGCGAATGCTTGGTATGAAGAGTTCTCGGGTTTCCAGCCGGGTAATGGTGTTAAACTGCACCGATGTTTCGATGGCGTAGTCTGCCATCCTCCTCAGGGAGAACCTGCTTCACCCTGAAGAAGATGGCAGACTATGTCATCGAAACGTCGGTGCAGTGTAACACCATTACCCAGATGGAAACCATAGAACTCTTCATTCTAACACTGTGTAGTTTGTACGTATTTTCGACTATTTTTGAAAATAAATCAGCTTGTCATCACAGCAATTTTTTCAGAATTAAAAAAAAACTTCCATCGTGAAGAAGTTTTGAACGCGCCGCGTGAAAACAATGAGTCGAATAATAGACTTGTAGAAATGTTTATTTAATTACTTAGAATTTCAGTCTTATTTAAGTGTATCATTGCATCATTAATAATGCACTATTTTGTTCATACTTTCTTCCGCTGCTTAATTTAAAACATGTTGAATAGTCCTTACTCGACTAATATCTGCCGTATAGAGCGGTCAATTCCGACATAGCCCACAACTCGTCACCCATTCCCGCCTAACAGAGTCTGACAAGTGGGAAAGGGGGCGTTGCAGTTATAGATCACCACTCTTTGGAGGCGAGAAAACGCAAATCTACTGCATTCCTCCCCTACAAATAATTGAATCACTCTCTCCTTTTCTCGCTCTGACTTCCCAGCCAACAGCCCTCTCCCTCTGCAACCACATGACATTTCTAGGCCAATCTTCCCCTTCGCCTTCCATTTGGAACGTCCTATAAGTATTCGGAGATGCCCAAGGCTGAATAGATAAGCGCATGCCGATCTTTCACCCTTAATGCTCCTCTCCTGAGCACCATTATAGCTGGTCTATTTAGCCTAGAACTTCCCCAGCATCTCCCCATTTCAACGTAAGTTCAGAGGCTCTAAGTTCGCGAATTGACGCGGATGCTAAACGTGACGGTGACTCAGAAGCCAGATAGGCTTATCTGCGTAGGATTGGAGTTCGTTGACTGTGTTTTCAGTGTCCTAACCGGGTCACGTGGGAGAGAGTATCGAGGGCGCTTATATAACACTTGCTCACGGGAATAGGAAGAGAGATAGGAAATGAACGAAATGGTAAATCATAGGAGAGAGAATACGGAAGTCATGTCGTCTCACTGAAGTAAACCCCAGAGTACATACATCTGACCCATTTTCTCCGACCTGTTGTCTTCCACTGACAGATCTACGGAGCGATTCGGAAAGGTTTATCTAAATAAAATGAAGCCTGATTCTGGAAGAAATCAAGTCAAAATAACTGCTGTGGTACGGACATGTTCAGAGGATGCTCAAAGAAAGACTGCCTCGCACCATCATGGAGTGGAAACCGTATGATAGGAGAAAGAGGAAGACCACCTAACTCATGGAGAAGCGGAATAGCCAAAGCCATGGCAGAGAGAAACCTGCAAGAAGGAGATAGGGAAAACAGAGAGGCCTGTGAATTGGATGCCGTAAAGCGCAAGCAAGCGCTCTAAAGACGGATATATATATTTATATAATGAAGCCTGAATGAGTTTTAGGCCCCCATAGTCCTTGCCATCAAAAAGTGACGTAAACGGGATGTTTCATGGAGTTCGGATACATTCTCCCCACCTCCCAAAAAAATGTGTTTTATTTTAAAAGGGCACTCGGGGAGACAGTTTTGATTTTCATTGGCTGAGAACTTTTATTCTGTTTTAATATATGTTTAAAACAGTATTTTTGCAAATTACCATCAAAAAAACGTACCATTGCATTCATTCATAAATTTGTTCAACAAAAATTAAGAAATCGGTACTGCAGTCTGCAGTCACAACTGCACTCTTAACTGCCAAAATATACAATTCTACCTTTGATTTTCACCAAGTGTTCATCCTCCCGCCCTACTAATTCTCAGCAAGAAACCCCTCCCAAACGAAACCCTGGCTATGTCAGACAACCGTCAAGTGCGTCATCAGCATGAGTAAATTCAATGAGATACGAGCCAGCACGCATTGCTGGAAAGAATGTGGATTTTTCTAAATAGCCTTATGAATAACAAAAGTAAAATGATCTTATTTTGGTAAAATTTGTCAAAATAGCTGGCAGTTAGAACTCAATGCTAATCTTTACACGATATAATAATGAATTTGCCAGAGATATTAATTCCTTCGGTAACATGGTACAGATAGAGAGGCAAGAATCGACAACTGGCCCAGTAATAACTTGCGTGATCCACCGTGTTGTGAATAAGATCCATTCAAACCAGTCGTTAATTAATTGCGGCGATCGGTAAGAAAAGTGGCTTTTTAAACGGAGATTATTCGGAAATGATTTCTTACGTGAGCATCACATCTCATTTTGACATTTACTTGAATAAACCAAAGAATATGCACTCGAACCCAAGTTCAACAAAGAGGAAAAGAACATATTTGGAGTTCGAATAAATACTTTGGTATAAATTAGAATCGCAGACATAATATTGCAATATTTTCTTCATACCTCCCTGATGCGAGCAGGACATAACAGAGTGCGTTGCTCATTTAATCGTCTTAATTGCTAGTTAGTAAAAATAATAACAATCCACTGGTCAGTTCACAGATCAATTCATTGCGTAAAACGGATTTCGACGCCTGGCATTATCTTCAGGTGCTCAGTGATAAGTAAGGATGGTATTGCGAAGGTTTATATAGTAAAGGAAGGTGGATGGGGAGGATATTAGGGGATGGGAGAGCTTTAGGAAGTAATCTCAGAAGCGAGGGAGAGGGGGAAGAATAGCCATCAAGGTCTATTACGGGATGCTCGGCTGGGGGGGGACTACTTTGTTGAGGGAACTGGCTCAAGGTTTTGAGGGTTGGGGAAGAGGCAGGAAACAAACATTCATTACGGATGGAGCAACCAGGGTCATACAATGTTCGTCAAATTTCGAGATGTAATTGTCTTATTTTCTGATTTACTAGAATTCTCTTTAAATCGAAATTATCTCCTTCCCTTGCACAGATACCATTGCTTTTAGTTATCACAGAAGAAACAATTTACTCAATTTTATTTCCATTTAATTTTGAAACATAAAAACCGAGTTTGAAACGTAAACGCCGAATCACCGTAATGATTCCAACCTTTACACCAAAGTAATCGAGGCTGCTCGCAACAATCATCGCATAAAGCAGATACAAAGCAACAATTCTGTCCTATTTATATTTTCTAATTGCAAAGATACCCGTTGAAATTCAACGGGGGATGAAAGAAAGACAGGGCATATAGTTTGTAGGTTGAAGCTGCTCATGAGGTGTATTTTTTTCTAGGCAAATCAGCTATAATTTTAGTTGCATTTTTTAATTCAACAGATGAAAACCGCATTACATTATGTTTACCGAGTTTCAACATTCTTTTCCAGCAACATATGGAGACTAAACTACAGGCCATTTGCATTCCAGAGGCTTTCCGCATTAATATAACATCGTATCATTATCCTGTTTTAGATGGGTCCAACATAAATTGGTCCGCTTAAAATGCATTTTGATAATTTTAGGCAAACATATCCCTGAAAATTTCGTAATCATCAACATCTCAGTATACGGCCTAGATTTCCATTGCAATTCCACTATCTTTAGATATAAAACCCAGCCACCATTGTAAAGGTCCCATTTCCCTTCTAAAGCTAATGCTAATTCCACGGTTACCAAGGAAATATCCTATTGTTGACAGAAGTATAAAATGAATGATTTTGACATTAAAAACGCTATTTCAAGGAAAATTTTATTCGTATAAGAAAATTGAATGATAGAATAAGAAACTACGATTTTTATCCATCTAATGGCGGAAATTATAGCATTCTATCTTTAAAAGAATTAATTAAAATGTGCAAAAAGAGAAACCTCTGCACTTGAACCAAAATGTTTAGACTCGAGTTTTCCAAACACATAAGACACCAGACGGCCCAATACGCTGCCCTTGGGGCCCAGGGGCCTTCCTTATAGTCCCAATTTTCCTTAAGAAGCTTTACTGGATCAGTAAAGTAACCAAGTGTGAAGATTTCACTAAAATCGGTTCTCCCGTTCAATACGTATGAAGCTTTTAAGAAACATTCTTTTGGAACTTTGGGCCCTCTGGGGCCCCAGCGTGACTTACGACCCCATGATTGTTGTACATTCAGTATAGGTATATTTTATGTGTTTCTAATACAGGCAAGAAAAATCTTCCAGGGCCAATTTTTGGCGATGAAAGGGCCCACTTGAGGGCATTCTAGGGCCCTAAGGTCCTTGTTCTATAGCCTATGCGTGAACCAGATATATCAAGTATCTTCCTGCCAAATTTTGTTTCAATCGATTCAGTGGTTTATGAGTGATTGAGTAACAGACTGACAGTCACGCACCACTAGATTTTTATATATTAGTAAGATTAGTAAATGATGCCCGCGGAATATCGATGGAAAGAAAGAAAAATAAGTGTTGCATAGGATTATAAAGGTATTCTCCACATGTGACATTCAAAATAGATAAAATTTTAATTCACCACACAAGGTAAAGATTGGATAAAATCTGTTGTCTCGGGCGTGACTTCGTGGAATCGTGAAATGCTTTTCATTGTAAATTATAATTAACTTGGATTTTCCACATACATTATTATAAAAAGGACGACCTAGGTGTCGACGAAGCTCACCTGGTGATGTTGACATCAGATGATCCTGATGATGACGAGCTTGTTTGGAACCTAGGTCGTCTTTTCATAATAAATCTACGTGGAAAAACCAAGTTAGTCATCATTAACAATGCTAAGCATTGGATAAAATATATCCTCACTAAAATGTCGCAGTAATTCCACGATATAGATCACTAAGCCAGAGCAATCAGTGCCCCAGGCATATGTTTCCATTTACTTACTGCATGTGATGCGGTTTCCAAGAGAATGAAAAATTCTATTCTACATCTACATACTACCCTGCGGGCCGTCGCATAGGTGTGTGATAGGTAAGGTCACCAGCCGTGAAAAGATGTGAGGTTTTGGGAGGTGAAATGGTGACTTGAATTATAGGAGTGTGTTGAGTAGAGCTCAGTTTTTATTGTGGTCGCTTATTGTGCGCGGAAAGTTGAAACAGAGCAAATAGTTGAAACTGAGCAAACATTTCCATGTTTGGAGCCAATAACTCGAATAATAGGCGTGACTTAGCTTTGATGCAGGTATTAAAAACTTGATTCTTCCATTTATACGATGCCAAATATACCAATCCTAAAGATATCAACTCGGAAGTCTCGTTTTGCTCGTCATTCCTTTTGGAGTCTTATAAAAGCTTGACAGCAAAACAAAGTTACGAGCTATTTTTCAGATCGTTGATAATCTGTATTCCTTGTAACCCACCATGTCAATCACGCCATACTCAAAACATATTGATTATATTGCTTTTAAATTCTACTACAGTGCAAATAGAGCACTGCATAAGTGTACCAGCAAAATGCACTTGAACCCATCGGTGGCATAAGTACAACTCTAAATTACAATGTGAAGCAATAAACGGACCATTTTTCTACTCTTTTCAACGGCCAGAGGCATTTATTATGAAATTGATGTGGACAGTGGACATTTGGGGAGGCGACAGACGACTAAGGTCAATTGTGCCATAGGGGACAGCTAAGGGAGGAAGGGTGGAGAGAAACCCGACGTCGGCATTAGCCTGCTCTTAACAAAAGGCGCCAAGGGGACCACGGTCTAACGTCTCATCCGACAGATGGAGTACTGTACTTGAAGTGCCCTCCACAAGACACTCAAGAAGGGATCGGGTTCCCTCTGAAAAATATCCTCTTCAGGGATTTGAACCCAGGCCGTCCGTATGGTTAGCCAGTACTCTAGCCATCACACCAATCCGATCCCCCGATTCTGAACAATAATCTCCCAAAGTCTCCTAAATAAACCAGTCCGGGGTACTGGCATTGACAAGTCAGCAGACAAATATAACACAACTGATCTATAATCATGTGCGCGTAGTCAGATTGTGACCTAGATGATTCTTTTATGAACTGACATTGATAACAGGATTCTATCGCCAGGTAGTAATAGTATTTACAACTTTTTCAAGTAAAACATTAGAATCTTGCATCCTCATTATCATGATAATTCATTTACTTGCACATTATTGAGTTAAGTAAATATGAAACATTATATTTGTGCTTTAATTCGATTAAAAGTTGTATGCCGTTATCCAAACTCTTGTTCTAATGTCAGCCTTGTAAGAAAGATGGCGTACGGTTTCACACGTAAGTAGATCAACTAAGATTGGACACTACAATTATTTATATAATACTCTCTTGAAAAAAGGCTAGACGCCTTCAAAATCTGGCGCTGGAAGAATACTGAAGATAAAATTGACGGGCAAAATGAGAAATAATGAAGTGTACAGAAGAGTAGAAGATGAAAGGACCATATGGAACACCGAACAGAAAAGAAAAACCAGATGGCTTGGACACACCCTAAGACACAATGGGTGTGTGAGGAACATCATTGAACGCAAAATAGAGGGATAAGTCCCCAGAAGAAGACCCAGGAATAAGTTCATGGACCAAATAAAGAGGAAAGTGCATAGGAAGAGATACCAGGAGGCAAGGGAACTAGCATTACTAGTAGGTAGGGAAGGGTGGAGGGCTCCAAACCAATCTTAGGATTGAACGACCAATGAATGAATGACTCTCTCGAAAATATTATCAATTAATTGTCGAGGTAGCATTTAGATGACCTTGCAGGTATTTAATATGCTTTGAACCTACATTATTTGGGTTTCATGGCAACTAAATGGCACAACTTTTATTTTAATTTAGAGAAAAATACTTCAGTTAAAGTATCATCTAATAACTTAACGCATAGAATTCTCCAGTGAAAATATTTTTCACTGGGCTAGTGAACATTATGCTCATCCATCACAACCACTTATACTTGGTTTGACTCCTTAGAAACCTTTTATAAATCGTAGTTTTTTTCATTCTTTCCAGAAACGTCAAAATCCACGTGTAATCATTTTCTAAACCCACTTTTCCAACGAGGCTCATTCCAGTCATAGGAGAAGTTCGCCTGACCTTCCGTTTGTGTTAACATTACGCCCTCTCCCTCGCATTCGTCTTAAGGAAACAACTTTCGCCCCCCACTCCAGTCCTTGACTAATGCCCATGTTCATTCGGGATCGTGTAAGGCGAAAGGGACACGCACATCTATTCCGAAGCCTCGGGGAGAGAGCATTCGCTCAGTCGAGCCAACCGTACTCGTTGGCACTGCGAGCAATGGACGACAAAGTTGCACCGACCACGCGATTTCAAAATTGATGATCGCAATCTCACGCTGAGAGGATATCAGCGCACTATTCCGATCCATCTCGCATAAATCAAGTCGCTCAGCTCGCTAGGATTCTATCGCCGACGCTTCCACGCGAGAGTCAGTTTGGTCCAGGGAAGAGTACGGACGGAAACGTCCTCATTTATAAGAAGTAAAGCTTAGCAGTAAGACTTGAATTTATAAAAAAGTAGGGTGAGAATCACTTGCGGGACGAGGGTGAAACAAGATGCCACATAAACCTTGGAGCAGATTTCATTTCTGGCAATGTCCTATTATAACTCACTTCGAGATGAATTGTACAGGAAAGAGATGTGTCTTGGAACGAAAGGAAATAATTTTCCATAGCAATGTAACAACCTAATTATTTTTGAATCCTACTCCAGAGGAATTAATTGCTCAAATGTGACTTCTTCTGGCCATAGTGCGTGATACTCAGTCACTAATATGTAAATAATTTTCCATAAAAATGTAACAACCTAATTGTTTTTCAATCTTATTCCATAGGAATTTACTGCTCAAATGCGACTAGTTCTGGCCATAGTTCGTGATACTCAGTCACTAAAATACAACCAACACCTTGGTACTAATCTAGGCCAAAATTTATGGCTTTTACAAAACATTTACAATGGTTTTTATCGACTTATTACCAGTTTCAGCGAACCTTGAAAATGGCTATTAACTATAGAAAAAAATCATCGGAAATTAATTGAAGGGTACATACGTACACCTATAGTAGCTAATTTCAAAGCGTATCGAGTTGGCAACTTTTTTACACTACCTGAGTCGATTTTAAAGAGGCGATCATTGCTGTGGCTATTATTATCAGCTCATATCTCGTGGAATTCAGTTTGGATGTTAGTCATTCTTTTTGACGGCCGCATTTACGATCGTTTTTTTGGAAAATACTACTCTTTTAATATTACTCAGCACTTTGCTTCCGCTCAGTAGCATGCATGATTGAATAAAATATGCAAGACGTGGAATCATCCACAGCAGCACTTCATAGCGGTGAGACAGAAAAAAGCGTTTTTTTATTTCCACTGATATTAATGAATTAAGTTCAAACGCTCAACTAGTTTCGACACAAATGAGTCACACCCAGAGGCAAAATTCGTTCTACAACTACATACCACCCTACGAGCCGCATGGGCGTGAGGCAGGGGGTGGTAGGACACCAGCCGTATGAAGATGTAAGGGATAAAGTTTTGGGAGGTGAAATGGTGACGTGAATTATGGGATTGTATTTTATGGAGTTCAGTTTTTATTGGTATCGCTTATTGTGCGCGGAAGAAAACTATTTTTTGTACCTATCATTTTGGAAATGTATCTCTCTTATTTTATCGCTTCTGCCACATGGTCAGACCTAGGGATTGGAGTGAGGCGTCATGATAAAATACTCTGTGTCGCTCTGAAACACACAAGTTCCACATTTCTCAAGCAGGCTAACCCTAGCGTGTACCCTCCGAGTCTCTAGGGGCTCCCACCTTAATCCCTCTTAAAGTTGGGATACACTATATGTTCGCTCGTGGCAGTGTATTACGAAGCGTGCAGCTTTCCTTTGTATTTTATTAATTATTTTTTGAAAAACGTTATGGCCAGAGTCTCAAATGCTCGCAGACTCTCAGTAAATGTAAATAAGTGGTGTTTATTTGGGTTTGTACAGTCATTTTCTAAGATTTTTTTAAAATCCGAGTTTTCTCTAAAGAACGGTTTCTGTGAAAGTGAAACCTCAAACAAAGTATTCAGCTAACATAGTCGCGTTTGGATGGACAATCTGTGAATGCATAATGAATTCCTAAGATTTAAGGAAGCCTATTTCCCCTTTCACATGCTTAAAATTAAGAGAAATTAAACATTAAGGTCATCGTTGCTAGTTAATACATATGAGGACCCCAGAAGTCACGGGGTCTAAGTAACAAAATCGTTGTTTTGAGAAAACTTAAGTCAAAGTTGAAAATTTTCGGTACAACCCACTAAGTAGTTAAGAGGCATTACCCTTGATAGTACAACCTGTCAAGAAAATCGCTTAAATCGCTTTTCCAACTGAAAGATTTATATTTTCACATCCCATTTCTGTACCTAACTTATTTTTTTCAAAAATGTCACTTAGACCCCTTGACTTCTGGGGTCCACATATATCATGAACAACAATGATTAAGAGTAGTAGTAAACAATAGCCGTAATCAATAATAAACTTAGATTCAAAAATAGTTTAGTCCTTTCTTTCTATATTTTATTTTATATTTATGGTTACCGGCAGGCAAATGGTGATCATTTATGTTCTATTGACTGCAATTGCATTTGAACCACCGCATTACCTCACTAGTTCCAGAGTGGCGGCACCACAATCGACGAAGCCATTCGTTTTGTTTACGTGCGAAATTCTAAAATCTAGGCAACAATTCTTGGCGGGGAGTTAACAATCCATACGTATATTCATGGAGCAGGGTTAACCAATAGGGTTTTAAATTCGGTTGTTAGGCTTCAGTTTGATGACGTAGTGCCCTTTTTATATAGCTCAATGGTTATGTCTCGCATAGAAACGGTGGAACATCCTTCAAATAAGGTTTTTGTGGAAATATCTCCAGCATAGCCTCCCTTTAATTGGCTTCATTGTTGTGTCGCGTTCGCGTTTCATTATTTTCGAAAGGCTTTGCTATCGGCTAGGCACGACTGACCCGCTTGCTCCGATGGGAGTGAAACAAAAAAAAACTAGATATAAGCAGGTAAGGTGCGTACTCGGGAAGTATCTCGGCAAAATATAAAACAAGGCCGGGAATGCACGAGGTTTAAGCGAATCCAGGACAAAATTGATTTTAGATTGACCGGTTAAAAGTTGGCTCATTGGGTTAGACAAGGCGGAGAGAATGAATGGCAGCCAGAGTAAATGTTAGAAGACATGAATGAAGCTTCAGTCTACGAAAATAAACATTTAACTGGACTTACAACGGTGGCAAAACATGTTAGCAGTTGTGTAGAAGTCCCATTTCAGTGGAAGAGTCCATCACCTAACAACAGGTTCAGCACAGGACAGTAAGATTGTCTTCGAGGCTGACTACAGGGATTCCCAAGATCGCAAAACTTCGCAGCCAACTCCAAAATACTATTTTGTAATTCACATTGACTTTGCAGCCCCAAATGGTCGTGAACAATATCAGCGTGTTTTGATGCAAATGTGTTAAAATCGTAAATACTGCCGTGTACACGCCGTCGAAAATTTCCTACCCTCTCCGATTAAGTGAATTCGGTTTGCAGCATTGTGCACCACGTGCTCTCTCCTCCCCTCTTCCACTTTGTCGCCGTCTCCCCGCGAAAGACGATCACGTTTGGTGCAGGCGACTGGCACCATGTTTCGCCACCACTATATAGCCATCGAGAGAGTTTTCAGTAGATGCGGGGAGGGAAAAGATAAGAGGAGACGGGTTTATTTTCTAAAAAAACAGCTACTTTACTGAAGCGGTTTTGATATGATGGATAGGGCACTTATGTTACCCCACGCATGGAATGGGACCGCAGCAGGAATAGGATTGCTTACGATACGATTGCTACGCATACATACTTTGATACGATACGATTGCTACGCATACATACTTTGACTAAAATACCCAAATCGCAACAGGTTCCGAGATAACTTCGACAAATAAATCTAGATTGTTAAAACTTCTGCGGTCGCATTCATTGGATGGTCTTTTATTGGCATGATTAAGAGGTAAGCCGGGCTTTTTATTTTGAGTCGTACAAAAAAACACCACAAACTATCCTTTGCCGCACAATAAAAAAATTCCCGTTAGTTTTTGAACAAGCCTCCTTCTTGGTTACCATCCTTAACAGTACCCCTGTACTGTGCAATGAGAAAGGTGTAGTGTGGGTGATTTTTATTGGAATCAAACCGAATTTTAGCGAAAGAATATGAAAAGATATAGGGGTGTGCAAAGCCGGGATGAAAGCAGTCGTAAGCATATCAAAGAATTAGTAAAATCGTAATGTTTTGTCGATGAATAACTGTTACTAATACCACTTTTTATTTAAATTAAGTGACCCAGGTTCAGTGAATAATCACCATCGTCAGGCATTAATTGAGATCTGTTTATCCTATTGTTTCCGTTGTTACGCAACGGAAGGGGGGAAGAAGCTTGAAACGGAGGCCAGAATAGGGGAAAAGGAAGGGTAAAGGTATTCGTTAATGAGGGTGTTGTATTGGTTATTCAAAATTTTTAAAATTTCCAACTGCTCTCTTGAATCTAATTCGCGGCGGTCGTTGCATAATTTTAGTATATTCATTGTAAAATCACTCCTGTGGCTGCTACATATTAAGTGCTTAGCAAAATTACTTAAATCCTCTTTGATTTTGTAGGATAAACAGATCTCAATTTATGCCTGATGATGGTGATTATTCACTGAAAGCCGGGTAGCTTAATTTAAATAAAAAGTGGTATTAGTAACAGTTATTCATCGACAAAACATTATACTGGAAAACACAAAGTTAAAGATGAACTAGTGAATTTTGTCGTAAAATCTTCTCGGGTTTGGCACCGGGTAAGAAACGAGAAGATTTTACTAATATTATTCGCCGGGAAAGCCTGCGATCTTATACCAAAGAATTGATTGTTTGTCTAAGGAGTCAAAAATCGCGGAATCAAATGGATGGGTAACCAATTATGCTTTATTCTATGGGTGTGAAACGTTTGTATGACAGAATAAGTTTAAGATTAGGCTAAATTCATGGTTTGCGAGTTTTCTGATAAAAGTGTTTCCGATAAAAGTAGGGAGATAGGGTTGTAAATGAGAAGTTGATGAAAGAAAATGGAATTGATGCTCCGGTAATGGACATTATATATATGAGAGGAGTGTCCTTTATTTGCATGGCCAAGGTGAGAGAATGAATGAGATTCGCATGAGCAAAGAAGTACATGATAGTGGAGTGAACGGTGTTTGAGAAAAGGGTGGACGGAGATAGTCATCCGCGTATGCGGTGGAAGAAACTCTTAAGAAGAGAATGAAGAATCTTAAGAAAGAGTAAGCGAGCGTTCGTGAAGCAATGATGAATGTGGCAGTTAAGTAAAGGTTTGCTTGGATAGGGGAGGATGAAGGGACAAGTTGAAATCGAACCCATATGTTCTGAATGTGCTATCCCCACGTTATATCAGAAGTTAAGGTAATTCCAAGATATTTTACTGTATCTGAAGATTTTATGCTTACTCCACCCACAGTATAGGTATGGCATTTTAATGATGACTTTCGCAGGAAGTGAACGGTGGTGCATTTGCTGATATTTGATTCTAACCTCCACTCCTGGCACCACGAATGAACGTTTTTAAGATCCGATGATTTCAAAGTCCGCGCGTCTTCGCTTATTTCACGGTAGATAACTGTATCGTCTGCAAATAATCTTCATTTACTGCTAACTCTAGAAATTAGTTCATCAATATAAATAATGAATATAAGAGGGCCGATCACACTTCCTTGAGGAACACCGGATGTGACTTCGACCATATCAGAGCTAAAACCATCAAACTTTATGTTTTCGATCACTGAGATAGCCACTTATCCAATTCACTATTTTTCAATTAACTCCACATGGTTGCAATTTATACTCGCATATGGGTAGTCCCGGTGTCCCTAAAATTGGTCAAGAGGATAAATGAAATATTTTCTCCGGACAAAAAATATGAGCCTCCCAAGTATCTTCACCGGTCGGGCAAGGGCCTAGCCTCATTGAAACACCAGTTCCCGAAAGATCACTGAAGTTAAGCAATGTTGGGCCCGGACGAGGGTTGGATGGGTAATGATTCATGCCTTCACCGTGGAATCTTGTCCCATGTCTGCATGTGGCAGGCAGGTTAAAATGGGGTAGGCACAAAGGACCACTAAAGGTCTAGGTGCCCGAGCTCCTGACGAAGGCTCCCCCAACTAACAATCTAACAATCTTCTCCGGGCATCTTTTTTCATAGTTCACCGTAACAACAGTGTTTTCAATTTCCAGCGATAAATCTGAATATAAATGTCCCTACATAATTTGGCACGACGAATACCGCTCGAAGAACATAGTGAAAGTCAGATGCATTTGTCATCCTTTATTGACATTAGGCAACATCCGGTTGGGTTTCCGGTATTACCGGACGAGAATAGAACTAATTTTAATAATTTTTTAAAAAATTTACATATAAGATCTAGCCAATATTTTACACTGAATTAAGTTTTCAAGCTCTGTTATTTTGATAACCCGCGTCAGGATTTGTAGGGCCAACGTTTCTTCTCCCTTGCGACCTCGTCTGAGCTGAATGGCTTTTTGCCTCTATTACGCATCAATTGGATATCCTTAAGGAGGTGTAAGGGGAGAGGGGAGCCTTCTGTAAATCGTTCTTCCTTCTTCAAATTACTGGTAGCCACGACTCACTTATCCTTTGCCCATTTTCCCTAATAAAATTGCTTTTATGTCACCACACGGCAACTGTAGGTCGAAGAGGCGAACTCTTACGTTCTCAACAACAGCGTGAAAGAAAACGATAGAATGGAGACGGATGAATTATATCTATTAACCTACAAGCCATGCGACCAAGTATGTGTGGGCAAAACAATAAGGACAAATATTAAGGAGAATATCACCGCGACTCGACTGGGCTACTGCGATAAAACAGCGGTTGCAGAACATGTCGCGGCATTGACGTCACCAACCCTAATATCCTCGCCAGAGAAAAACACTTTTAGACAAGAATCTTTAGGAAGGCTCTGGAAATCAAAAAATGTAAAAGCAATTTTATTAGGCACAATGGGTAAAGGATAAGTAAGTCGTTGCTACCACTAATTTCAAGAAAAAAAACGGTTTCCCGAAGGCGCTCTCTCCTTTCATCTTCTAGAGGATATATAATTGATGCGCAATAGAGGCAAAAATCCAGTCAGCTCAGACGAGGTCTCTGGCAAGGGAGATGAAAGACGAAAATAAAAGATAAGTCATATGGTTGACAGTGTGCATTCTACGCTTCCTCCCGAGTAGCCATGGTTCTCAACTTGTTTAGTATACATCATATACCTCAATAAGTAGAGACATTTTAGTCGCCTTGGCGATTTTTTCATAGCTCGAGTTTCGGGGATCAACGTTGCAACCAGAAATTGTGCATGAACCTAATTTTGGAAGCATTTCACGGAAACCTTAAAAATTTTGAATAAGGCTTAAATAGACATCGTTCTTGCCAGTACGCAGTGTTAGGAATGGTTAACCCGGTTCAAAATTGGCCAGGTGCTTCGGGTCACCCCGCGGGCTAAAAACCTACCTCCCGGTCGGAAGCTCTCGCTTATCACCGGGATGGGAAAGTAGTGGGAAGGAAGGGTAAAAGGATGGGAAGGATTAGCGAAATACAGCCACTAGGAGGCCGACACCAAGTGAGCAAGCTAGACTGGCGGTGACTCGTCTAACGTTGTTGGGGGAACACAACAGCTACGAGGACTAGGGGGAGGCTGGGACCCGTTTACGTCCTTTTGACGGCAATCCGCCTCATGGTGTCGGCCTCCTAGTGGCTGTATTTCAAAATTGGTCAGGTGATTCGGGTCTCCCCGCGAGGTCTAAAAATCCCCCACCAGGTCTGCAAGCCTTCGCTTATACCCTAGTGGGAAGTAGTGGGAAAAGGAAATGGGAAGGGAAGGTTAGCGAACCACAACCCCTGCGAGGCCGACACCATGAGGCGGATTGACGTCAAAAGGACGTCAGTGGGCCACCGCCTCCCCGCAGTACTCGTATCTGTTGGGATCCCCCAACACGTAAGACGAGTCCCCATCAGTCTCGCTTTTGCGAAAACTTACCGCACATCTTCTGAGAACCGGAGGAGCCCGTTGCCCAAAAAATTGGAATTGGGTATCCCCCGACTGCCTTTTACAGGATGACGCCGTGCGGTCTGCCGGAGTACGTCATCGAATCAGGGACCACCGGACCATGGAGGGTCAATTTGGACCAATTCTGGTCAAAACTGGATGAAGCAGGTCACTCAAAACATGGGAAAGGGACGATTGGGACCAGAAGAATGGAAAAAAAGAGAGGATTGGAGAAGATAGGGACTATTCTATCTATTAAATAAAAGAATATAGGGTCAAATGAGGGAAAAGTACCCTAAAGTAAGTTATTTCGTCAATCCCCTTTATTTTTGAACAGCCTTCGTATACTCAATTAAAAAAATGACAGTGAAATGAAGAAAAAGAAAATTCAATAAAATTGAGGCTTTAGTGAATTATTCAGGTCGAAAACCGATAATTATCCTTGAAGGGCGAATTTCACGTAGTCCCCCGTGTATATAATTGTGACTCGACCAAAAATTTGTTTCTTTCAAATTTATTTAGCACATCCGTGTATTTTCATGGCAGATGACCCCATTTAAGCCTCTTATCTCAGGTTGTTACGCCGATACTCTAACTATTGAATCCCAACGAATAAGATCCATTCAAATGGAAAAACAAATAATTAGCAGAGACTCTCACTCGTAGCTTACTAATTATATGGATGGTGTTATTTTCATTTCTTTAAGTGACTCCATTGTGGAAGAAAGGCATGAGATGAGATTTACGATATTTGCTGTGAACTCTCGACACTCAATTTCTCTCATACATTGCCTTCAACCAAGCCAATATTTCCATAAGGTGCGGATGCGTCCAACACACACAATTCTCATTTTTGAGCTAATGGCTATTGAAAATTATTTTATGGTTATTTGCTTATAGCTATTGAGATATTACTCATCACTTACGTAAAGGTTAACACAGAAGAGTATACGAGAAGGTGAATGTGCAATTCGCAGCTTGTGCCAATCAGCTACCTTGCTAAGAGCAGAAATGAGGATGATGCGGAATGTGTCGCATCCGACGATTGAACACGAGTCAAATGTTAACAATTTAAATTCATCCTTTCCTCCTATAGTCTTCATGGATTTTTGCGATCAATTCTGATATTTCGGAAGGTCCTCGGATAAAAAAGTAAATGAGAGATGCTACTTCGCTCTGGTTAGGCCACACCTCGAATACGCCGCGAACATATGGTACACTGCCCATAAAGACGCAACCAAAAACATTAATTAAATACAAAGGGAAGCTGCGCACTTCCTATAAATCTGCTATGACCGAGTATGTAGTGTGTCACAACTTTTAGAGGAATTAAAGTGGGATCCCCTAGAGACTCGGAGGCTGCACGCTAGGCTTAGATTGCTTGAGGAATTCAGAGCTGGTGTATTTCAGAGCGACACAGAATATTATCATGACGCCTCACTACATCTCTAGGTCTGACGGAAGCGATGAAATAAGAGAGATACGTTGCCGAACACATTGGTACAAAAACTCTTTCTTTCCGCGCAAAATAAGCGACCACAATCAAAACTGAGCTCCACTTAATACACTCCTATATTACACGTCACCATTTGACCTCCTAAAACCTTTTCCCTTACATATTTACATGGCCGGTGTCCTAACACCCCCTGCCACTCGCCCATGCGACGGCTTGCAGGGTAGTATGAAGATATAAATAAATTGGGAGGATAAGGAAATCAACCTATTGGCCGGTTTACGATTGGAGCGAACTTCTAACTTAAAGAAATCTTCAGAATCAGACTCGAATTTGCGAAATATCCACGTTATACAAGACAAGAACTTAGTAAAATTGTATGAATGCCCCACTAGACTTGCTGGTCATACGTCTTCCTGTGCCGCCCTTCGAAAATCTGATCCTCTCTCTTCAATACTGGACAATCGATATCATACTAAATTACCGATACTCCGAATTGGTTTTAAATGTATTATAAAAGTTGTAAATATGCATACCTTGTAATTCGGTGTACATTTTCAGAACAACCTGGGCAGAAGACTATCATATTCTGCACTACAGAACTTCCGGCCAAAACATCCATCAAAAGATTGCGCAGCGGAACCGCAGTCACCAACATCAAGGATCAACCAAATCCAAGTCGAAGTCTATCGCTCCAGCCAGAAAGAAAAGTTTGCTGCCAACCTCTGTGGGATTTTTCCTGTTAGCCAATGTCGAATACCAGATCACTAAGCCATCTTGGAAGAAAAATGTTTCTGAAATATAACACTATTCTGTAAACTAATCTGCCGCAGGCTAAAGTAAAAGGTTGATATTTGCTTATTGACAAACCCTGAAGAGGAACTTTTCCATGGAAGGAACCCCTGATTTTTTATGTCTATGCTAAGATATAAGTGGTGGTGTCTGTATCTTCGTCACTCTTCTCCTACAAGACTTCTGAACCTATGGGTGTAAAATTTTCATCATTCTATTGTATATACTAATTGTGTTATAGGCTATATTAAAGGTATCATGGCCATAAAGTTGGGCTTATGGCATTTTACTCCCATTATAGAAGCATTGTAGTGAAAGTAGAGGTTTCATTTTCGATTTTTTTAAATTACCTGTAATCGAGGATGGAATTTTCACTATCGGATGGTAGAGAGAATAATTTTTGCTATAAATATTGTTACACTCTTCATTTTTCCTTAAAATGTAGGCGTTAGATTTTTAGAATAATTGCCAATTTTCCTCCACTTTCAACAGAAGCCAAAAATTTCCTCAGCGAGCTGAGCAATCGGTAAGAGCAGAAAATTTCACCCGGGCTTTTCATGGCTTAAATTAAAGAAAATGTCCAATATCAGCAACTTTTGGTGATATTCCAGTAGGGGTATTTAGTACTCCAACTTCTTCATGAGCGCTCAACAATTTTAACGTGGCATCTGCATTAAGCACATCACATTGATTTTTATAACAAGGTCCATCAGTATGCGTAGTAAATAACTTGCTCCGCAGAGATTAGCACACAGCTAGAAACCTGCGCACTACACCTGTTAATCCTTATGACAGTCGTAAATATCAAGATGGATGGTAGAGGTTCCAATGGGCTCGATATATCCAAATCAATGCAACCACTTCAACCTTGGAATGAAAATATTAATGCGCCGTTTGCATAAATGAAACTGTTAATTAATAGTTTTAATGTTTTAAAACATAAAAGTTCATTCAAATAACTTAAAGCGACTAAACGGGCCATTTCCACTTAGTTTTTAAAAATTAGGCTATAAATGGAAAGTAATATTATCTCCTGTATATATATATAACGACTAATAGCACTTAAGATGAATACTACTACAGGAACTGCCCGTTGAGAATCAACGACCAGTTACTGTAGTGCTTAATGATATTGTCAAATTCTGCCGACATATTTATTTTTCAATAGCAAAATTATAGCAATAAATACTTTTTGGCTTTAATACGAAATTTACCAGATTATGTCAACCTTTGGATAAAACTGGTCGTTGTAAAGACAGTTGGGGAAATTAACAAAATTTTCATCTCGTTCAAAAGTCAATGTGTGCGTTCACTTTAACGATTTTAGTTTGTGATTGGCCGTAAACTTGGTCGTGCGTCGGCGATCGTCGTAGATCTTCCCTAATCTTCGATTGCAAGCAAAAATACAAATAATGAGAATGGTGAATTGATGAGTGAGTGCTTTTATTGTAAGCCAAAAGAATGGACAGTTTTCGTAACATCTCATTTTGTTATTCCTTTAAGATACACTGCTACAGCCTAAGAAAAAAAGCAGGAAAATCTCTGACTCTAAAATTATTATATTTAAAAAAAGTTGGATAGCAACAATAATGGCTGGTAAGAAAGAAAAACCGTGGAAAATTATATTACATCCCTAAGCATTAACCGTAATATTGATTATCTGATAAGAGTTATCTGAGGAGTGTTTGCAGCAAAAGTAGGATGAATAGGGTCAGGAATGAGTGGGTAATAAATGAATGTGGGTTAGGTGCTCCAGTAATGGACATATATGAAAGGAGTGTGCTTCGTTGGTTTGGCCATGTTGAGAAAATGGATGAGAGACGAATAACGAAACAGATATATAAGAGTGAAATGAATGGTGCGAGTGGTAGAGGTAGGCCAAGAAAGTTGTGGTTGAATGTGGATGAGGAAATTCTTTGGAGGAGGAATATTAGGAGGATTAAAAACAGGAGAGCGTGTATGAAGCAGTGTATGGGGTAAATGAGGCAAAAGTGGTTTGCAAGGATAGGGCACTATGGAGGAAATAATTGAAGAAGAGTTACGTGTACAAATGTGCATTTGTGAGTGAAACCTCGCGACTGTGCCTACCCCGGAAGGGAACGGCGTGATGAATGTATATATTTACATTTCGTCTATAAAATAAGACGAAAAACACCTAACCAAAAATCTACGTTTTTAGCGAAAATCCTCGAAGTTTGTTCTACTAGGGTGGGAATAAAATTAGACAATGCAGAATCAACACAAATTAGCTCTAAATTGGCAAATAAGATCGTCTCCAGGCTATGGCCAGCTTTTTTTAATTTACGTCTACTGTGCGGCGCAGCGATTGGCACCGCTGCGGCTAAAATTAAGCCCAGCGCATATCGCAATGCAACCATATCATAATGCTACCACTTCCTCTGCAAGAATACGCGAAATGTTATCCAACTAACTTCCACTGCGCAAAACAGTGATGACAACAAGCAAGGCTGACAGATGACAAAACAATACCCAATGCGCAAGCTGTCGATACACTTAGCGTTAACCTTGAACGTAAAAATTAGAACTTGTTGAGCTCATAAGCTCACGGCTGGCATTGGTGGTTGACCTCGCTTTTGATGCAAATCTGTGATTCGTAATATCCCAACATAATACAAATGTGCTGAATGAGGTCTTAATGCTGGATTTCACGAAGAAAATCTGGTTTTAGAGGGTATTTCAACCAATTGGTTGGTTGGCTATATAGGTACGCGGCCGACAACTGAGTACACTGACACTATTACGTACTATTATATTTACATCTACTTATTACCCGACAAGCCACCACAAGAGTGTATGGCAGGGTTGAGTCATCAGTAACATCATAGAGTAAGTATATAGTCTTATATCCTATATACTACGTCTTAACTACTGCCGGGATTCAAAGTCAGACCATTGAGACGGGAGGCTAGAACTGTAGCCACCACTCCAACATGATAGCCGTGTTTCAACGAACTCTCACGAGGTACAACGCCCTCGTATTAGGACCGCGCGGGGCCTTTCCTAACTTAATGAGACAAGAGTTCAATGCACCAATGTGTCCGTTTCTTCCCCTAAAGAATCGAGCTGGAGCATCACTAAGGGGTAATGAAACGGGTTCGTTCATTTTCCTCCCAGATTTCCTCTTCCCCATTGCTTACTCGTCGGCGGTGACCAGTTTCATAAAGAGGAGTCGGTCGGAAGCGGGAGTAGGACCGGACTGGACTGCTCGTCGTTCCGGTGCTCGTCACCCGACCGGCCCCTCCCACCTTTGATCTCGTCTCGGAGACGCCCTCTCTCGGCGTCCAATGTGGGAAACTGGAGCGTGGCACGGGTAGCACGGGTCACATTGGCAAGGGGAGGGGGTAAGGGAAAGAAAGGAGTGGGGGAGATATATATGGGAGGAGGTGAATTAAGTGGGTTTCTCGGCTTTTAACTGATTCTCCGTGGACGATCTCCAGCCTATGGCTGAGCGGAATTTGAATCCCAATATCAATATCCAATATGTTAAGGTAGTCCGAGCGAGATAGTTCCCTAGACATAATAGAGACCATATTCGATTTATACGTTTTAATTTCACCAGCTGTAGGACACATCAATTAAATATTGCATTATTAATGGTGCAATAACATAGTTTAACATGACAAAAGTTGTAAGTAATTAAAAGAAAATATCTAAATAAATCTTTAACTTGATTAATTTTTTTCGCGCGGTGCGTTTGAAACTCTTTCAAAACGGAATGTTGTTTGTGATACCCAAGAACTTACTGTGGTGACAATATGATTAATTTTCAAAAATAGTTGAGAAAACATACAAACTACACGCTGTCAGTTTTTATACGACATTTAAGTGTTGGAAATACCTCATTTTGTAAATAATGTCTCTCTGGAGTGCATAATCGTAACATTTTCCATGTAAAAGGGTTGGTATTTGTTGGTAAATATCTCCAAAAGTAATGGGGTAAGGAGTAGAATTTTTGGTGTCATTGGATAGGTGAGATATTTTTCTTTAAAATGAAACCAAATTCATTGATTTCTAAGTAAAATGATTTTTTGCTCAAACTACCTTAAAATATAGAAAATGGACCAATTTCAATAACCTGCATTGGACTATTGAATATTGGAAAATATTAGCATATTGGAATATAGGAAATAATGAAGGCATTAAATATTGGTAAATTGGAAAATATTGAACATAGCAATATTTGCAGATAAAATTAGCAGATAAAAATCAATAAACGGTAGCAGAGGTGTATTAAAATTGAGGGGGGTTACTTCGAAATAGGGACTTTATTAACTATGCAAAAGTCAGTTAATTAAACAAGTAAACCAATGTAAGCATCTTTTCCTCAGTTATTGCTATGAATAATGGTGGAAAAGGAAGTGCTGCGCTGAGTGCCAAGAAGTGCCGTCTGTTTTCAAAGATTAGGGTGCTCTCCGACCACCCTCCTCACCAGGTTCCAATATTCAATACTTGAGTTTTTAACATTGGTAATCTAATATTCAATACTCCAATTGCAAATATTAGTTCTTCAGTATACAATATTCCAATTACATGTATTGGTTTTTCCGACCACCGATATCCAATACAGGATATTGGCATTGGTCGTTCCAAAATTGTGATTTTGGTATCCCGATATTAAAAAATATTGATGTTGGAACCAATATATTGGAAAGCCACCTTGCCCTACTCCTGCCGCTCTAACAGGAACGTCGCGAAAACACAACCGAAAAATTTTCAAAATTTCATGACGTAGGAAGAAAACTAGCAAGATTATTACACGCCAGAGTTCATAAAATTTTAGGACTTCTCCTGGTTTTTCTGGTCAAATTTTCATTCGTTCCAAGAGAAAATGTCCTATATTTTGGCGGGTATTTTTTAAGGCCCCGGACAAGGAGCACAACAAATTCCCGCACACAAGATGTGAGAAATAGTGCTGGCACCCGCTTTATGGAAAAACTTAACCTGCATCTTCATAGATGACAAAACACTTGTACACTCCCATACTTCACTTACTCCCGACCATAGTTTCGGCACGCTATGCCAACAATGCCGATGAGTTTTTATCTCTTATAAAGATGCATACAGTATGTGTTCAAGAAAGACAGGACTGTTTAAAAGGCAACTTCATTCCAATAAGTACATCTCATTCATGTTTGTCCCATTCATAGTACTCTTCTTGGCTGGCCACGCACCCCTCTAGAACTTTGCTTACGGTTTTGGCACAATTTCTTTCGATGCCATCAGTTGTGTCAAATCGACTTCCTTCCAAAGTCTAATTTAACTCTAGGTTGAGGAATAAGTCTGCCGCAGCCACCTCTGGTTAGTAGAGTGGGTGAGAAACCACCGTCTTCTTGTTTTCGGGCAAAAATTCGCTCGCAAGCAGAGATGTAAGCCGGCGCGTTGCTGTGGTGTTGCGTCATCCTCAGTTCCGCCAAAGCTCAAGCCTACTACGCAACACTAGGTGTCTTAACCTCTTCAAAACCTCTAATTATAATTCCCCGTCGACTGTTTGCCATTTTAAAAAGATAATTCACGGAAATTGAGCTTCCCAACAAATAAAGCGCAACCTCTAGCCATCTGAGGGATAATCGGCTTTCTTTCCGATGGCATCTAATTCTTGGGTAACGATGAAGGCCAAATATTATTCGTACGAAAACTAACGAAAAACAAATACTCCTCTTTTCTCGGCACGAGGGTAAAGAATACAACCTGAAAATTAGCTTCGGGGGAACGATTAAAAAGCTCAGCAACGAAGAAGAGCTCCACAGCCTCATTCAGACAGGACGCTGAAAAGTGCCCAAAATATTACTCCTGACTTTTAAAAAATCAGATTTTGACTTGGAAAAACAAATACCCTGATTATTTTCTCATTCTACATGACTTTTCCAGGTTTTCTTGACCAGTAGCAATCCTGACTAGGCTATGATAATTTCCATTCAAGGCGCAGAAGTCGGAGAATATAGGAGCATATTAGCGCACACTATCGACGACTAATGATGAAACAGTGAAGGACTTGGGGTTCTTCTCGGATTGGAGGAATAGATCTCTAGTTTTCCATTAGGTAGCAGTATTTTAAAGCACCGACGCGACAATCGACGACTGAGCCTGCCAAAGGTCGAATAACATGAAGAGAAGGGCAGACTTAACCTTTGGAAACATTGGTGCTGAAGGACCCTGCCACCCAGTGGAACACCCGAGATTTCTTCCTAGAATGAAAAGATTTGCGCTGGCAAAAAGGTCGGTGACTAGTCAGAAGGTGCACACCATAGATTCAGGCTTCATTTAGAAGAAGTTGATGTTATCCATAATTGTAGAACACAACCAGTATTTTTACGTAGCCTATGATGCGACAAGTCGGTGAAACGTATTCTTTATGTATGGACAGTCTGCGGGTAGTACTCAGTACGCAGTAGTCACGTCCGAATATTTTGTAGACAAAATGAATTCACTCAGGCTACATAAACGTAAACTCTTACAAACAAGTAATTAACCTCTGGCCCTCTCCCAAATATACTTTCACTTCCATCCTAACCCCTCACATTTGAGTTGTGTTTTTGTATGTATATGTGATGGGTTTGTAAAGTCTTTACCTGAAGATGACGCCGAAACCCGGGTCGTAGAAAATAAAGATATGTGGAATAACAAAGTTAAGTGTTATCATTATAAGTAATTAAAAACTGAACATTATCTATGATGGACGCCTTTACTTATATCCAACCCAAAACCGTGCAAGCGATTATGGAAGTTCTTTTCGTCTCAAGCGCATTCCAATTTACATCAACTCTGCTCCCGAACTGTTATGAATCACGTTCCCTGTATGCAGAGTCTGAAGCGAATGGAAATAAACCACGTCACTGTGTTTCGAAGCGAGAAATGCGCTAAAGCGAAAGGAAAATACAGAATATTCCATGCGTAATTAAGTAGACACTAACACGTTACGACGTACACATATCCAAGCTGCAATGGGCGTAGATATAAGCGTGGCGTCAAATTAAAGCCCCACATTCGATCTTCGTACATGCACCACAGCACACTTCCTGCGAAAGACATCACACAAATGCCATATCTACACTGTGGCTGGACTAAACAAAAATCGTCAGGTAAAGTAAAATATCTTGGAATTACCTTAACTTCTGATATATCGTGGGGGACACACATACAAAATAGATGCGGCACAGCATTAAAGAAACTAACCTTGTTAAGCGTACAATAGGATGGTCTTCGGATGAAAAAGTAAAAGAGAGATGTAACTTCTTTCTGGTTAGGCCACACCTCGAATACGCCGCGAGCATTTGAGACCCTGGTCATAGAAATTTAACCAAAAAAATTAAGAAAAATAAAGAAAAGCTGCACGGTATATTAAAAGCTGCTACGAGCGAGTGTTTTACAGTATTTAGAGTGATTGAGGTGGGAGCCCCTAGAGACTCGGAGGCTGCATGCTAGGCTTAGACTGCTTGAGAAATTCAGAACAGGTGTGTTTTAGAGCGACAAAGAGAATATTATCATGGCAGCACCGGCAATAGGAAACCAAAACTAAGTACCAAAGCCTACCTTATAGTCCAGAAGCTGTAAACTATCATACAAAACCTCTTCCATTGATAGGGTTCGAGGAAAGGTGAATCTTTCAAGAATAGGTTCAGCATTCCGTTAAGGTGATCCTCTCACGGTTAGGGTAAGTTTAGATGATTAGGAAGGGTGATAGGAAATATTTAGCCTAGGGTAGGAATTAAATATTAATATCAATGGTTAACTTTCACGCCTGAAGATCCCCACGCAGTATTCCATTCTTTAGATCATCATACGTCCTACCTTTCTTCAGCCCATCCCCAAAGTCTCTTCTCTTTTTTCCCCTTCCCCGTTTACTCAACTGCCCGCCTCCATTACGGCTTTCAGCATCCCTTGGCCTCTTAATACCTCTCCTAACTCCCTACTTACAAACGAACTGAATCTAAAGCTCCAGAGGATTCAGAACTCCTGAGTGGGGTATATCTTTGACGTCACGTATTTGAACACGTGACACCATATTTTGAAAAACTCAGATGGCTAAAAATATTATATAGGCGCTTACTCAATAAAGCAAAATTCATGTACAGGTTAATAACCACAGAACTTCCCACATAGCAATTAGAAAAAGTTCAGCGTCTTGCCGCAAGATTTGTGATGCGAAATTTTAATAGGAAGGCTAGTGTAACGGAGATGATGAGGGTATTGGGCTGGACATCACTAGAATCGAGGAGGAGGAAAGCACGTCTCAAGTGCATGCATAATGCATACATTGGCGATCCTGCGTGGAGGGACATATCCCAAAGATTAAAAAAACCTAGTTATCTGGCGAGAAGAGATCACAAATATAAGATAGAGCCTCCAAGGCAGCTCTCAAACACATTGAAATATTCCTTCCTGCACCGGGGGATAAGGGAATGGAATGAGTTACCCAAAGAAGTATTAGAGCCCTTCCCAAATAAGACACTGACGTTAATGATGAGATTGAGGGGAGTTGTACTGTGAGGGTTTTTCCCCCATATTTTTCTAAGGTAATAACTTTGCTTTTTTTGTATTTTTGGTAATGTCATTGTTTTAATTTTTACATGTATGTATAATGGTATTTTCTCAGTATCTGTGTTACCACCGGACCATATGGTCTACTTGTAGCAAATTCTTAATAATAATATTTACACCGGAATGTGCCATACAATGCTAGAACAAATAAACGTCCAACACGCCGCATGGAAGAACTTTATATACCACACTATCGAGCATCTGCATACGCTAGTTCTTTCCATATCACATCTTGCGAAGTATGGAATCAATTGTCAGAAGACGCAAAAAAAATCAGAAAAAGCAAATAAGTTTAAAAAGAAATATCATGAAAATTACTTCAAGTTAACTAAATATTGCAAGTGAAATAAATATTGTGCTACACTGTACTAAATCTTATGGATTATTATAATTTTGCCGTATTGTTAAAATTTTCGGATTCTGTGATATTAATACATCTTGTATATCTTGCTATTGCAATATTTGTTCGACTCTGAAGATATGTATAATCATATATGAGGGACACGGGACACACTTGTCCCGGAATAATAAATTTAATTTTTTAATCTATTCTACTTCGCCTTCTCCTAACATCCTCAATCTTTTTCCATTCCTGATTCACCATGTTTCAACGTCGGTCTTCCTTTCCGTCCACCATAATTTCTAAATTCTCCTCCATTCGCACATCTCTGACGCCAGCAACCTATTCTCATCCTATTTTCTCAGTGTCCATGTTTCTGCACAACACACCACTACACTCCGCATTAGAATCTCAGTCAACCTTTTCTCAACACGTATACACAAGGTTGTCGTCATTATTTCTCCCCGGTCTTTAGAGCACCTCCATTACTAACGCTATTCAACTTCTCATATCAACACTATTAAGTCCATTTACCATAGCTTAGTAACTACTATATGAAACTGTTAAACCAGGGCCTATCGAATTTCAACGTGAGTCTCGATTTCGTTTCCTCAGAAAATCTCATTGGTTGACTCATGATTAGAGTTCGATTCTTAATCCATTAAGCCTCGTTTAAAAAATTGAAGTCATAAACTTAAACGTGCCCAGAAATTGATGCATTCTGATCACTCTTCTCGGCTGTAAATATCCGAATTCAAGCCCTTTCGAACACATTCTCCGGAAATATTTTTGACCTTATGACTTATGCAAAAAATTAATCACTGTATAGCTTTTTGACTCATACTAGAGACTTCCCCACGGCAAAGACAAATTTTCGTAAAATACCTCTTCCACGGGTTTAATGGAATGACTAATATTCTCGCGGCTCAGAGATTTCTTATCCTTATTACCTGCGAAAGAGAAAGCATATTGGAACAGAAGACTAGATTACTAGGTAAAATGCATGCACTAGTGCAGCTTAAAACTAAGAAAATGCTAACATACATCTTTAATCAGAGGCTTCATAGCATGTCAGTGACAGGAGACCTTTGTTAAACGCTTGAATTTGTTAGATAGATGGCAGACTACAGTTAATAAGGATATGTTAAACGATTTATGATGAATGTAGTACACAACATAATTCAAAAGACGGTCGAAAAATCAAATTATTCGTATTATTGATAATTGAACAGAGCAATTAATACTCACAATTAAACCCCACATTGCACCTAGCCAATTTAATTCTATTTATAGAATTGAGTTCGCCCGGTTCTGCAAAAAATTTCATCAGTTTTTAAAGTCATCAATTGAAAATATGACGCAAGAAACTCAAAAATATCCATAGGTTTTCAATAGTGCGATGATGCATCTTTATAGAAATGTCTAATTCTCGTCCAATTACTGGTAACTTGTTTGAGTTAGCGAGTGTTCATATTTCCTCCGTATCACTTTCTATCTATTTGCTAACTTTCGCACGTACACCCGGACGTGAATTCAACGTCGACCTGTTGACTTATTTATTGGAAAGGCAGCTTTGAGAAGTTGAAATACGGAGTATGCACCCTGGATAAACATTCGCGGAAACCAGACTAAAAGCAGTCGGTCTAGATTCCGCGTCTTCCCCAACAGGTTTCCGACATCTCGGGTTGGCAACTCGCGCGTAATGGTTAATTTAGAAGTTCTACATCGCAAGTGACGTCCTCATCCACCGTCATCGAAACATTAAAAATGCATGGGATGAGCAACCCACCACTTGGCGGACCATTTTTCCATGCCCTGGATTTCGCAGAGACTGGCTTTCTCGACGCATCGCGATTTTAAAAATAATGAGAATTAATCCCATCTCTCAAGGCTGATTGACGTCAATGGATATCAACATCCGCTAATCTCCTATATTATTTCTACTGTATAGATACCTTTTTCTCAACTTATACGCAACCAAACTCTACAAATGAGGTACCAAAATGCACAGAATTTATCAGAGAACATGCGACGGCATATCTTACTTCCTAAATATTGCTATTGTTTCCTAAAATTGGTTTTAAAAAATGGCCCTTGATATTTCCCTTAGGGGATGAGGCGATCCGCCATCTTGACGTCACGCACTTGCTCCATGGTGCAGAGCAAACCTTTATTTCAGGATATTTAATTGATACCAATTTAGTTTCAGATACATATTATTATATTTTTTGCAATATAACGCGCTTTCAACATTATATTTTTTGTAATATAACGCGCTTTCAACATATTATTTCAAGTTAACACAGAAAGGTCTTGGACTCAACACGTACCTAGTCTATGGCGAACCATTTTCTGTCTCCCTTTCTCTGGCACCCTCTTTTCTTTGTTTTCGTGTCTTGGTTATGGTGGAATGTTCGAGAGGTAAACCGGTAAATATTCCTGACGTTAACGGCGCACAAACTGATACATTTGTTCATTTGCAACAATATCTCGCATTATTTAAATAACTTTTATCAAAATGCGGCTGATTCCACATTCAAGTCTCCTGTTGATACGTAAGTATGAGTCATCATGTGCGTCTAACCTTGGTGTTTACAAGTATTAACAGAGGATAGTGTAATTACTTCCAATGTTGTGTTTAAAGAGGTCCTCTGACCTCAATTTGTACATGAACATTCCAATTATATTTGTACATAAGACCCTGCCTTTTTTTTCTACATTTTAAAATTAGAAACGCGCCTATCCCTCTGTGGACCTGCATTGAAAAGAGCGGGGGAAGCCCGCTGGGAGCGGGCGCATCACGCTCGTAAAATAATATTTGGGGCTAAAATCGTCCGTTAAACAGCAAAGAATGAAAAGGGAAAGCAATTAACTTGACTAATCTCGGCACAAGGAGAAATTTGCATTCATTTTCATTCCATTTAAGGTAATGGAAATCACAACAATTCCGTTGCAATTAAATGAATACTTTCTGCCGTCTGCTGGTTACCCGTTCAGGGAAAATCGGTTAGCATTTTGAAATAATTCCAGAGATAGGATTTCAATTATCATCTGCAGGAGAGACCATTAAAATTGTTAATACTTGATTGGTGAGCAAGAAAGGCAATGCACAGTTTGACCGACAAAGAATTTTTTTTGTTACGATGTGGAAATGATCGTGACACTTACAACAAATCACATTTACCTATTGATAGTAAACGCAAAGTTTTTGCTCCCATAGCACTAGAAATATCGAATATTGGCAGTGAAGATTCATCGGTATTTCTTCCGCATAATTCCATTTTCATGGACGACAATCTGTCCGCCATTTTAGATACGTCATTTAGGTGTGAAGAGTAGGTGACTGTACTAACACCGAAACTGTAGTCCACGAAAATGGAAATACTTACGCGGAAGAGATCCGGAAAAACCTATACTGAAATCTCTAAGACTCCGCGGAATACCTCGGATCCAAGGTCGAGTATTTCACGACTGATTCGATTCTGTTGAAGAAATAATATTCTAAAACTGTTCCTTTTTTCGGGATTCATTCCGCGATGTATGTTTTTTTAAACAACAATATTTCGCTGGTCCTCCTGCCAGCTTCATCAGGTTAACTGAACTGCTTTATTTGTCTCGCTCGTCTTTATATATAAGTCTGGACTCCCATTGTTGCCGGAATATGAATTTGAAAAAATTCGTTTCAGACTGCTACTCAACTTGTAACCGTCTTCTCGGTTGATGTTCTCCGGTCTCTTCGCAATTTCTACAGCCTCCCTTATTAATCTTGGGTAATAGCGTATTTCCCTAGATATTAATCTTGTCTCCTCAAAGTTGAAATTATGAGTGGGGCCGCTGAGATTGTTGTTTGTTTAAAAAAAAAACATACATCGCGGAATGAATCCCGAAAAAAGGAACAGTCAACACCGCATCCGCGGAAGCCTACGAGCTAATAATATTCTATAAGTTTTCGGCATATCTCTCGCTCATAGAAATTGGATGTGAAAGGGACTTCTCGCAGCGGTTACTATTGTAACAACTCCGACCCAGACACGGTACAAAAAACCCGTGATTTTGTCGAGGCTGTGATTTAGGATTGAAGCTATACCTACATATTCTGAGACCGACCGCACCGGAAGAGGCAGGAGATCGACGCATCAGATTTTTTTAAAAATCTTAAGAACACTTTATTTCGAGCATAAATTCCATAGATTCTAGGATTTTTGGAAGCACGCGGCTCCGTACGACAGGAGTGACAAAATTCCACCGCAGGAAGCGTAGAAACACTTAGCGATGTTTACCCAGGCACTGATATTCCGTGTATCCTATCGCAGCACCGAAGTCTTATCGCATAAGTTATTTTGGAGTTTATTTTACTTAACGCATTGGGCAGAAATCACTACAGTGCAGTTGCTGCACGCATGGTACAGAAAATGTGATTGTACGCACGGAAAAAAACACCGGATCAGTCGATTCTCAGCTTGCAGGGTTAATATTGCAGTATATTTATCAGGTTTAAACAGCATTTTTTATTGATAGCCAAAACCAATTTCTTATTCTATACATTTTCTTTTTCTCCAAGATAGATCTCGCTTGAGAAATAAATTCCTTATGACTCATTTTTGAAACCTTTTTATTCAACATCATGTAAAAAGTTGTTAAATGTAATATTATCTACTGCCATTTAATTAATCCAAAATTTTTAAATGCCGTCATTAAGGTACATGAAGTACCTCTAGTTTTTTTTTCTATTTTTACATGCGTTAAACACCCAGAACATATTGATAATAAAAATACATACAAGACTACCAATAATAAAGGAACGGTGAACGAGCGAAAAGAAACGGTGAACGAGTGAAAAGGAACGAGTCCCTTAAAGGACCGGTCCAGAGTGAACGAGTTCCCAAAAATGAACGGGTTTGCCCATTTCTAGTTTTCTTTCGACAGAATGAATTATTATTTCGGCATGCTGCTTCTTTCATCAACGTAAAATTCAGCAGAGAATAGCGGCGGGTGAGTTATATTTGCTGGATGACAGAGGCAATGACAACGTCAACTTCAAGTTGGCACAGGGTGACTAACTCTCCCGTATTTCCCGGCATCTCCTGTATTTGACCCTATTTTTTCACGATCTCCCGGCTCCCGTATTTTCTGTCGCTTTGGGCGAATTTCTCCCTTATTTTTTCGTCAAGTAAAATCATTCAGTTTCAATCATTTAAATTTTGCGCACACGGTCGAAATTCGTTTAAAAGTTCGAGAGCAGACGCGGTTGATTCTAAATCGAGTTTTTTTTTCTATCGATTATCTCGTTTAGAAATGGCCAACCGATGAGTTTAAATCTCCTTGTCTGTTAAACCAAAGAACGCGTACTTACTTCCTTTCTTTCGTTCTTTGTGTTGCTCAGCTGGTGGTACTTGGGCGTGATTTGGTTTCAGTGGTTTTACTCTACATCACCTGTGAGCCGTATTGGGGCAAGAGTTTATAATACAATAATGAGCAGTGATGACGAAGTCTAAACGCCACCAAAAAAGAAAATGAAGTATATGTGTACACATGTTTCGAAATGGGAAAGTGTATATTCCTGTATGGGACCTGCACAGTCGAATGTTTATAAGGCAGTGTTCGATCTGCAAACGCGAGTTTAGCATCGCACATGACGGCAAGAACGACTGTACACAGCACATGAACACTGCAGGTAATAATTTAGTATTATTCATTCTGAAATGTTATATCTAGTCCTTCAGTGCATAAATTGATCGAATTACGTAAGTTGCCCTTTCTAAGTTAACTCCTTGTGGTTTCTTGTAGGCCCCAAAGACAAAGTAAAAGATGTCGGCACTTCGTCTAAGATTATGACTTTCTTCAGTTCTCCCCACCTTAGAAAAGGCCTTAATAATGACGATGTAAAAACTATTGCCGGTGAACTTCCATTAGCTTACCACACAGTACGACACTATCTCAGCTACAGAGCATGGACTGAGCGAGAGGGTAGTAATTCTCATACAGAGAGAGTATTTTCTCTTATGAATAACAAGTAGACAGATGTTAGGAATAGGAGCAGTATGAAGCTGATCAAATCAGAACTGCAAGTTGCCATGAACTTCACGTATTCTTGTACTGAATTTTTAGAATTTGCAAAAATGATGGAAAACTATTGTCTGAAGTAAAATCTGTTGCAAAATATATTTAGGCCTTTCTTAAAGTATAAAATAAAGTTCTCTTTAATTTTTTGCGAACATGAATCGAATTGAATTTTGTGCGAACACTGCATTGTTTTTTCTTTTCGTGAAATGTTGCCGTGTTCAAAATCTCCCTTATTTTTTGTCAAGAATATAGAAATCTCCCTTATTTTCCTCAAAAATAGTTGGCCGCCCTAAGTTGGCAAAAGGAAATTAGCAATGTCTCACGACTGTACAGTACTAGATTGCGCAAGAACTCGCAACCATCATTGGATGCAAAAAACATGAATTGGATGTGACTATGATTTAGAGTTAAGTGACACAAGTAGTTTGAGTTTGTGCCAATTCAAGACTGCATGCAATTTCCGCTTTTCCTTTCAATTGGGAAGACTGAGGAGTTTCCGACCAGATATTCCTTATTTCATGTCTTCTAGTTCCAGCCGACGCGACGGCGGCAATCGCCATTACTCAAACAAGCTGTTTCCGCCCTGCAGATTTATTATGCAGAGGTATGATATTACCTGAAGGTGCGCCAGCTTTTCCACCATAGCATACACTTCACGACTTTCAGCTCAGTGGCATTCTTTGTAAACTTGCCTCATTAATAGTTTGATCTATTGCATTTCCTATTTGATATTGCGTTTCCGATCGTAATTTTTTTAAACCTATTGCTAAGAATTTCTGGCGTATAGTTGCTTGCAGTCAAAACCGAAAGCTCACGTTAGGTATTGCTGGATTTCAGGAGATTTTTCTGAATCTCCTTTTACTCATTCATTTATGCCTCATACACCGAAAGTCTCTCAATTACGCTTAAGCAAAAAATTCGGTATTTCTCTTACATATATACTTTTTTTTTATACCCGCTAAGGTATTCTAAAAGTGACGACTTCCTTCACAGCGAGAAAAAGTTAAAAAAAAACTTCAAAAATACTGGCTGCATGACCGGATGTGCGGTTAATGTTCTCGACATTTCAGAATAATTTCCTTGGGAAACTAAATGAGGATAATAAGTGAATTTTCTAGACAAATTTTGAATTATTTCTCCTTCACAAATTAATTACACAGGAATCCGCGCTGCTAAAATATGGATGTATCAAATTCAATTTCATAAAATTATAGCAATCAGAACTATTCTTCAGTCGATTTAATCAACTTTCTTCCAATACGAGAATGTTACATTTCTAGTTTAGCACATTAAGGGAATATTATCTTCGTTTAAAAGTTGGGAATGGCACCATTAGGGGAATAGAGTAGTACAATATCGAAACTGTTTGACATAAAAGTATAAATTAAGCATTGTATTACGTATTTAATAGCATATTCATATTTATTCCGAATATAAGAATAGTAAAACTATTGTTGTAGATAGTTGGTGTAATGTGCATATTCTTGCATGACCAATTGTTGATTATCTATCTGTTGGCCACGCATGTCTATGTTAATTGAAGGTAGCCTATGCACAGGCATTATCTTTAAGCTTACCTAAAGATTCCTGTATACATTTTTCTTTTCCTTTGTTGGCAGTAATGAACATCTTAATCTAATTCTAATCTCAACACCATTTCTTAATGGTGCGGATTGTTGTATATACTTTTTTAACTTCCTTAATATATATTTCACAAGATTCGGTCGATACTGTGAGGACTTTGAACATTGAAGATGGATAATAAGATCAGCAACTTTCCACGGATGGGAACACTTTTAAGAAAACCCAGCTTTCAGCGGGGTAAATATACGTACATGGTGAATTATACGAGATAATTATGTACTACATTAAAGTTCAGGAGGTCGTAAAAATTGAGGAAAAGTGCGAATCATTTTATCCATCCATAATATTAATATTTACCCACCATAACAGACCTTTTCTCCTTTACCAAATCAAATTCACTGAAAATATCTACATCTACGTGCTACCTTGCGAGACGCCGCACGGGCGTGTGGCAGGGCATGTTAGGGCTCCTGCTGTGTAAAGTCGTCAGAGATAAGGTTTTGGGAAGTGAAGAGGTGACGTGCATTATGGGAGTATATTTTTATTGACCTCAGTTTTCATTGTGGTCGCTTATTGAGCGCGGAAAGAACGAGTTTTTGTAACTATCTGTTCGGCAATGTATCTCTATTATTTTATCGATTGTGTCAAATCTAGAGATGTAGCGAGGAGTCATGATAATATTCTCTGTGTAGCTCTGAAGCACACCAGTTCTGAATTTCTCAAGCAATCTAAGCCTAGCATGTAGCCTCCGAGTCCCTAGGGGCTCCCATCTTAATCCCTCTAAAAGCCGTGGAACACTACTGGTAGAAGTTTGTAACGCTTTCTTTTGTATTTTATTACTTTTCTGGTTAAATCTTTCTGTCCAGGGCCCCAAATGCTCGCGGCGTATTCGAGGAATGGCCTTACCAGAGCGAGGTAGCACCTCTCTTTTAATTTTTCATTCGAGGACCTTCCCATTATATCCGCTTTACAAATACTGGTTTCTTTAAAGCCGTGCCGCATACGTTTTGTATGTGTTTCCCCATGATATACCTGCAGTTAAGGTAATTCCAAGATATTTTAATCTATCTGAAGATTTTATGTTTACCACCACCTAGCATAGAAATGGTATTTGTGAGATAACTTTCGCAAGAAGAGCACCGTGGTGCATTTACAAACATTTAATTCTAGTCCCCAGACCTGACACCACGAATGAACGTTGCTAATGTCTGATGGTAGAACTTCTAAGTCCGCGTCTTCACTTATTTCGCGGCAGGTGACCGTATCGGCAGCAAATAATCATAATTTACTTCTCACTCGAGTAAATTGATATGAAGTGAAAAGTGCGACGATGGGTAACATGAAGCTCTCACTCTCATCTAGGTATTAGTCATTTAAATTAAAAGATAGACTTGATAAAGATTCTACCCCTGGGGGATCTCGAAGCTCCAATCCCCGGTTTAGGAGACCGATGTCTTATTCAATAGGCCACAGAGAAGTATCAGGAGCTTTAGGATTTTTATAATATATGCTTGTGTTTCATGCCATTGACAAGAAAATGAATGGAAGAAAGACTATGACAAGAACATTTATGATTATAATCAGTAATGCAAACTTATACTGTCATAAATCGACACATTTCTTGAAGTAGAATCTGTAACAGACTTTTTTAAATCAGCATTTTGACTCCAAGAATGGAAGCATCATGGCTGAAAATGAGGAATATAAGCCGTTTTGGTGGAATAATGCTGGCCTTAAAATTTCTGATATCCCTCAAAATGACTTTCCGTAGGTTCATTTTACTTTTCCTGTCTTGAAAGAAAATGACAATTCCTTCGCGAGAACTTTTCCCACGTCCTTCCTGCACCAGTTTCAAAACAATTGAACTTTCTACGAAGATGGTGAGGACTTATTTCCAACTTTAATAATTCCACTTTCAACGCCATTTTGATAACTCCTGCGAGAACAACTCACTGAAAACTTTCACAAAATTCTATTTGGATTTTTTTCTGGAGCACAATCACAGCGATTCACCGCAGAACGAAAACGACAATGGGCCCAAACAACCTAATAAGTGAATTATTTGAATGACAATGGCCATTCAAATGAAATGATTTTATTCTAATCTCCCTATCAACTGATAACACAGCTAGTTCGCTCCTAATTGGATCCTCAAAGAACTCTGCGATATCGCATCCCCCAGCGAATATATGAAGTCCTAGAGTATTTTAGTTAATCGAACAGTTGTACTTTTTTAAAAATTGGGGAACTTAGAGCCCACATCGCAACAGTAGGAGCTATAAAAAGAATACACGTTTCCACAGCTGATGCACATTTTTCAGTCAATTTTCATTCCTGTTTCACCTCAACTCTTAAGTTTTTCCAATCCTAGCATGACGTTCAGACTTTTATGCGTTCATCTGTTACACTCTACGAGATAGGTTACGAAAACTTTGCATTTAAAATAATATTCGATTTTATCGGATCTCATTACCAACTTGATCTTAAATGTCACTACAAAATAAAAACACTTGAAAATCTCATAAATTCACGATTTCTTATTTTTATATCGGAAATTTATAGCAGCATTAAAGTTACTAACTTTTTTAAGCGTATAATGGGAAGACCCGGGGATGAACAAGTAAAAGATACTACTTCGCATTGGTTAGGCCAAACCTCGAATACGCTGCGAGCATTAAGGACCATGGTCATAAAAATTAATAAAATACGGAGAAAAGCTACAAGTTTCGTTAAAAACTGCTTCGAGCGAACATATGGTGTTTTACAACCATTAGAGGGATTAAGGCGGGAGCCCCTAGAGACTCGGAGAGTACACGCTAGGCAGTAGCGTAGCCAGGGGAGAGCAGGGGGGGCGAATTCCCCCCTCCCCCACCTCCTGTGTTCTGGCTCCCCTAAGTCAGTGAATATTTCCACTCTAAAGTCCAAAATACGTGCGTGAATCAATTTCATAACTTAATTATCAACAATAAATTCTACAAGATCTACAATTTTGGATAGTATATTACGAGAAAAATAATACAGTAAAAGTATTTTTAGTAAACTGGTGAATTTATGAGTCGGCCCCCCCTCAAAATTTTGCCCCCCTCCTCCCCCCCTGGCGCCCCCTAGACCCGAAACCTGGCTACGCCACTGACGCTAGGCTTAAGTTGCTTGAGAAATTCAGAACTGATATTTTACAGAGCGACACAGAGAATTTTATCAGGACGCCGCACTGCATCTCTAGGTCTGACTGAAGCGATAAAATAAGAGAGATACATTTCCGAGCAGATAGATACAAAAACTCGTTTATTACGCGCACAATAAGCGATACCAATAATAAGTGAGCTCCACTAAATACACTCCAATAATATACGTCACTTTTTCACCTCCCAAAACCTTATCCTTTACATCTTTACACGGCTGGTATCCTCCCACACGCACATAGGGCGGCTCGCAGGGTAGTATGTATATGTAGATTTTTTTCAGAAAGTTGTTGACATTGACCAAGCTAAGAATGCAAAACTTATTGCTCATTATGAATAAAAACATATACAGTCCATAGGTAAGATCCATAGGTACATTAAAAGTGCGACCGTCATCCATAAATATTGGAAATAATAATTTGATATTGATTATGCGTTTATTCACTGTACAACTTTTTACTACTATTCAGGGGCTTTAGGCAGCCTGAAAGGTCACAGAGATGCGGGGAGGCTGCCTTCATTGAATTGAATGCATTATCGAATAAAGAAATTTTATACGCGTGAAAAAATTTATACGCGAGTGCATTAAACATTGATTTGTTTCAATTTTTGATAATAAGAATTAGAATTTATCAAGCCGTCCTTTGAGTAACTTAATAAAGGGCGAGGGTTTATTTTTCCGAGACACCGGATGGGAAAAATATGAATATAGTCATGGCGATCATAACACGCTTGCAACAGCTGCTGGCCATTGCTGCGACCAGACAGAGTGCGAACCGTGGAACCATGTAGTTCATTGTTCGTATACATTTATAACTAAAAAGTTATTCTAAATACCCTTTTCTTCCCAATGCATGATACTACATTTTCCTAACATCCTGCAAGTCGCCACAACGGCGGGAGTTGAGATACCAGCTGTGATTGAGGGAGGAATTAAGGAGAGGACTTACGAATACGTAAAGGACGAAAGGGAATAGAATGTTAACACAATGTCTTTTTGCCTCGCTTCGTTTTTGCTCTAGTGATGACAGGTGTGTATGAAAGAAAGACTATTTCTGCCAACCAGTTTGGTAGAGTCTTACTCTCACATTAGGTCTCATCTATGTTTCTAGAGAGATAGTGTGGGGTGAAAATAATATTGTGTGACGTACTCAAATTCGCTTGATCTTAACTGTTCAAGTAATTATAAATTGGTGGGCAGTCTCCTTCGTCGCAAGTAACTTTGATCCGCAATGCCTTGAACGTCCAGAGTCACGTAGAAAAGCAATTATATACGAGGCGATAGTAGAAACGGTGCGTTAGAAGGGGTCGCTTTCTAATTTTACCCCACCGTAAAGTATAGAAAATAATTGCGATAGAAGATCTGAAAACTGCAAAGAACGGAGTGAGGCGTAAATTACCAATTGTGCAAGGAGGTTGGTTTACTTACGGCAAATATGTTGATTAAGAAAATGATATAAAGCGAAACATTGCGACGATGCATGTAACAAGAAACTTGGTGTTAGTCGTTGAAATTAATAGATGGACTTCGTAAAAATTTTACCCCTGGGGGGACTCGAACCCCCAATCCCCGGTTTAGGAGACCGATGCCTTATCCATTAGGCCACAGGGGCTACATGAATTGATGACTAATAACATCCATTTTGAAGAAAAAGAAAGTTTTGGCAGGATCCTTGACCTTGCTGGTTGCTCAAGGGTAGAACTGTGCATTGGAGAAAATTGGCTGGACGCTTACCAAGCAATGAGCTAATGCCATCTCAACCGATAAAGCCGGCAGGTGAATGAGCCATGGTGGATGAGACGCTTGAGATGTATTTCAACGGTGAAGGTTGAGGTCTGTCGAAAATACTGCGATTGTTTGCCTTTATAATCACATATACTCCAGGACTTGTGAGCCAATGAAATCTCGCGGTGAGAATTAATTACGTCATGCCGCCATCTCCCGGGCGTCCTCGCAGAAAATTCTGAACTTGTTGGATTTCACTGCGAGGACGCGGCTGTAGACCGGGCATTTTTAAGCGGCAAAAAGGATGGATATAAAGGTTTGACGCATCAAATGTGCTTCAGAATATTTGTTTTTTTTTTAGGTTTTTCCAAATATAATGCATAATTGCCTCGTGTGAGACGCACGCAACGGTAGTGGCCGCATGCTCATCGAAGTGGTTGTTCATCATAAATGTAATATTAATCTGAATATGAAAAGTTAAATTTATAAAATAAATATAATTAAAAAATAACCTACATAAATCGTCAGGCAAACAAAATACACTTAACTATGACCCCAAGATATATCCTAACCTTTCTCTACTCAGATAATATCTAATGAAGCCTAAATGTTAATAACGAAAAGATCACTAAAAGCAAACTAATGATACTCCCAACTAACTGAAAGCGAAAGAGAGAAATACCCAAGAGGCAATTCTGAAGCGCATCCGTAGCAATCAGCCTACAAGTCAGAGGATGCAGCGTGGTCTGATGAAATGCATGGAATTTTGCGAGGATTTCTCGTCCCGCATATCGTCCATCTGTTAGCGCAGGACAGAGCTTGGTCTACGCCGCAGGCCTTTCTCAGCGTAATGGAGGCTGTTTTCAACAATTCTAAAATCCCTGGCGGAAGTTAATGAAACTACGTGGCATGCAGAACAATACGATTCTTCGATGTTCGTTCAAGAAGCACACATATTATTAATTTAACAAATGTATGCCGATTTCTCATGTCACCTCTCTTGCCCTTCTATAACAAATCGAAACAAGCGAGTTCAATTCGCGAATTCAATCGAAAAAATGAAGGAGCACATCTCACACAAGAATGCGTACTACTTACTCCATAATAGGAGAAGCTACAGTTTTGAATTGATAAGTGGCTAAACGAGGTTTTTTTCGACCGCGCAAGGAAGCTTTGCTAATTTTTCTCATAGCGTAAAACATTCCTACTGGACCTTTTTTAATACACAAGTTTACAAATGTCAACTCCTTAAAACTAACCTCATTCTTATGCATATTAGCCGATTCTGACACCGTAGATAATTCATAATATGGGTGAATCCGATGTGTGAGGAAATGTCTTTAGAAATATTGGAATTTATTCCATCGAGGAAAAGGTATTCTGACCGTCGCACAGCGGGAGGAAACCATAAAACCTGGCTTAGAAGAAAAACTTAAGGTCTCCAGATAGAATATTTATCTCCTCAGCTATTATTTAATCAATCACTTCCACCAAATACTTTAAACATGAAGTAAATGATTACTTCCCTAGAAAATGTTACCACATAGTGTACGGGATAAATATATATTGAGTCCGATGATCCTTAAAATGAATGATTTTAATTTAACCCGATTTCTATTGTATTTGTGATTTTGGCTTAGGAATGTAGATATGATTCCACCATATCAGATAAGAAATATATGATTATTCAAATTCTTGTTCCAACCCTTTATTTCCCTCGCCCTACAGGGGTGGAACCCTGGACGATCGCATGGGCCTTTGATGCTTCCCGCAAAATAGCGGTCTCTTCAAGCACTACATCATACGAGTAGACACATCTTGAATATTTACAAGACTGTATTAATCTAAGAGAGCAACCCACATACACATTCGCCCCCGTTGACTTGAAGGAAGCTTTTTACAATGGGGATTGGAACTAAATACTGACTTCGATCGAAGAGCACACGAGAGCCATTTAATGACAGAAGAATGGGTTCATTGAGAGGAAAAATCGCTTACTGAGTTTATGAGAGGACCGCAAAGTAGTATCTGCAGTCCCCTGAATGGGAAAAAGAGCGCTTAGAGGAGACGCATTTCGCTTTCTTTTCGTCTGAGCAATCTCTATCCGAAGTTTGTCGTTTGAATTGAAAAATGGGGCACAAAAACTGAAATACGCTCCCGTGATAAGAGAATATCTATTTGTTTCATCCATTTGTATCTACACCTAAATAAAAGGACGATATAAATGAATATTGTTAAAAACGATGAATAACGACCAATAACGACTGGGTGTATAGAATTTCTAGTTTTTCATCGTAATAATTAACCGTCAATTGAAACTCACGAACATTCCGTGTTTTCACACGACCATACCTTCATTTTGCCCATTGTCAAGTTGGTGATGTCAAGTCGGAAGCAAACATAAAATAGGCACTTAACCGCGTCGGCATATGATCCCGATGTCATGCCGAATACGACGGAAAACACGACCATGGAAAAGGTGCTGCTACTAGGACTAAAGATTAAAGCAAACCATTTATCAAGGAGAGTGTTTTCAATGAGTTATACTATTTTTATTTCATTACACCTCGGCGCACGCCAGTTACACGAATATTGGAGATATGAGTTTGGCAGGAATATGCTCTGGCAAAATTTAGTTCAAAAATTTACGCCATTAAAGGTAGTAATGAAATTAGGCATAAATTTAAAAAAATCAATACAGGAGGGACAATCAGCCTACTGCGCTTCACTGATGAAATGCTAATTATGTCAAAGACAAATAGAGAGTAGATGAGAATGCTCAAAAATATGAAAAAAAAACTAAATAAAAACGAACTCAAGGTAAATAAAAGAAAACCAAAATAATTATTTGTGGGAATAATCCAGGAGTAAAAGTCACCATTAATATTTAAGAAATTAAAACGAAAAATCTTGACTATTGTATTTTTATGAATGAATTTTTTTGTCTGAAGCGTATATATTATTATATTTTTTTATTTTATTTATGATGACAAGTATTCAAGAAAGTAAAATGAAAAATTTCCAGTTGTATTTTTATGAATAAATTTGTATGTCTGAAGCTTATACTTATATCCCATGATAACATATATTTTATAGATTAAAAAATTATCCTTTATATTCTATCTGGTATGTGAAACTGACCTATAAATTTTACATGATTTAGGTAAATTGATTGTATGTACAATTCTTTATACAATCCATTGTTTGTTTATGTATATACTATATGTATTTCAAGAGAAATTGGGTTTAATTACCCGTGAATAAAGTTTATGCACGGGTAATTAAACCCAATTATAAGGCCTAGAAAGCAAAAAAAAACGGCAACGGGGAGAAATTCACCGTCTGTGAAGTAGCAACAATAAAAAAACAAGAATGATACTGTGAGTAGAGGAGCCAAGCCAAGAAGATACTCCACCAGAGAAAGAATCATCGGACAGCTAGCAACACAAGTGAGTAAGCGATGAATCGAAAAATAAATTTGGAGTATGCTCCTACCATAGTAAAGCTTTGCGTGATAACTGCAGGAGACCAGAAAAGATTGGAAGCAGAGTAAATGTAGTGCTCTCGAGGAATACCAGTATCCAGCTGAATTCAATTAGCTTTTCCCCCGAGTTTTCCAGGTAAAATGTTACATTTTTCCAAGGTTTGAAAGGAGAACTTGCTTAGTACTTCCTACACTGTTTTATTCTCTCCGACCATGGTTTCGACAAAGTTATGTCATTATCAAGGTACAAATTAACATTTTCGTCGTCTATATATACCAAACAGAGGGCGGGTGGGGGAGGCAAGGGAGGGAGGGTGGAGAAAAGAAGGGGGGGAAGAAAAGGTTAGTTGAAAGGAGAATGACGTCCATAGGGATGGGTAGGGAATAAACAACACACGATGGCAAGGTTGAGTATATGACGCAAACAAACATTAAAAGCTGATTGATATCAATGCGTCGCTGTTCCACAAAGTGAAGCTTGAAACTGTAACATGTTTCCAAGGTTTCATTGCACTTCGCTCCTTACACATTTTTATTGAATTTCCTATTAAATCTGCATATTTTGATGGAATCAGAAGCACCAAAAATTTTATGGCATATCGAGTTATATATAAGAGTGAATATGGTGTACGAAGTAAATAGCACGTTTCATTTTCAACTAACAGAATAGCATAAAAAGTTTTTCAAACAACATAAACAGAAGAGGATATCTAACAATGAAATACTGTCTGATGGTAAAACTCTGATGATGTTGCTCTGCGACGAAACCTAGGTGGTATTTTAAAACTAGCTAATGCGGAATAAAGTTTTTCATTTCAATCTTGTGCCAACTAAGAATCTCAGAGCGCTCCGTCTTTAAAATTAACTAATAATAAGGGCTAATATTTTACGAAATGCCTTTGTATAAAAAATTGTAGGAATCGAAGATGGCTAAGCCACGACCACGACTTCGTGTCCATGTTATATTGCCTTGTCTAATAGTACTCGTCCAGTTTAAAATTGTTCAACAGAATCTTGGAAAAGTATTATATACATATTATCGAATCATTCTTAACTCTTTGAGTGAGGCATGACGTGATATCACGTCAAGGGTACCGTAAGTGATTTAAACATTTAAAAGGAACTTTCACTAGGCCCCAAATGAAAGCTGGAACACTCACGGTACCCGTGACGTGATATCACGTCATCAGCACCAGAGTAAATACAACCATGACGTTACATTACGTCATGCCGCACTCAAAGGGTCAACGCAGCTTTAAGCTTTGAATGGAGCTGTTTCAATCAGCGTTCGAGGCCCCCGGGATTAAACAAGAAAATTAATCGAGGAGTGGGTGTGGTAAGCTTTGGTTCATGTTTCACTTCCCTCGGTTCCCTCTTCGCCCTTGGCCCCGAAATAACGAGTCATAGGTGTCTGGCGGGAGCATAGGACCAAGTTCGACATGGTATGAATGGTGAGCCAAGCCATGGGCGCCGACGGCTGCGACACAGCGCTTCGTTGAGTGGAAGAAAAGCTGAAGCGCAGTTTTTACACCTCTCTCCATCTCTAAACATTTCCGCCGCAGCAGCATTTCCAGGTTTTTTAGAAAAAAACTAAATTCCATGAATTTTCCAGGACAACAATTTTCACAGAGTTCTCCTCGTGTTCCAGATCGCTGAATTCCTTGAATAATGACAATATTGACAGAAAGAATCAATGATGTTGAGGAGGAAGACCATTTATTGTACTATTCTCGAACAGAAATCTTGCTAGTGAAACTACTTGTAACGTCCCTGTGGTAACGTATGGTTGTGTTCTTATAGTTATGTATAATGTGCATTAACGTTGCTTTTAGTAGGCATTTTTTCGTGATAAAGTTAGTTAATTAATTAACAAATAGTCCTATTTCACCGGGCGATAGAAACGGCAGTTCAGTCCACATGTTCCTGGATAAATAGCAACGGATTTCGGTTGAAAAACTCCATTCATATATCTCACACTAAAGCTACGTCCAAACGGGGAGATACAGCTGGATACCGACATGACATTCCGCAATATCGCCACTGGACTCACCGATTTGTATCCAGATGTAGGTATATACGTTTCCGGAGGTATCCACACAGCCGCCAGTGATCCGGCAACTTTTTCCAGCGTGAAATATGATTAGTGTTCAGTTTGGTTCGATTAAAAATTGGAGAGAAGTACTGCTACTGGCTTTGTTTACACTTTTGGAGGCATAAAAGTGGGAAGCAAAGGAAGAGAAGATAGCGGAATAACATCATTTGGGATCAGAGGAAAAACACTGCCCTATTAAGACGTTTACCTGCAGTAAATAGATAACACTGTTAACCACCAGTTCATAAAATCGTCATACTATCATAAATATCTGCAAAACCAATGAAATAAAGGAAAATGGAATTAGCCTAACCAACAAATAAGAAACTAGCACCTTGACTAATATTAACCTCTCTATGTCGCCCGATGTGCATTCACACAAAGCGATATTTTCCATTCGGGGTGGAACATACGGAAAAAGCAACATTCTTTGACCTACATCGCCGGTTAACTCTGGCGATGTTTCTTGGCATGCAGACACTCCATCAGCATCGCTGGGCAACATCCCCATGTACATGTTGCCAGCGATTATCGAGAGATTCGAAACGGGAGAAAAGGGATTCGTGGGGCGCCCTTATGAGAGTTTTCTCCCATCCGTAGTCGGTAACGAGTTTCTCAGGGGGCAAGGAGAAACAAGAAGCGCCTGGAGAGTACGAGCCACCCGACCCAAGTCTGGTGAAGCGCCTTCCGGGGCCCCAGATGGTAGAGAACTAACGTTGACATCGGAAGACCGACGTCAGTTTTCTCCCGAGGAGAAAACTATGCACTACGACAGATTTTTAATTCCGACCGATGGCATATGAGCATTCGCGATGCATAACTTCTGTTTGGAAAACAACAAATCCCCGTACATATGAATAAAATCTGTAATTTTTGCTTATGTACCAGAACATAATATCCGTATTCTTTCAGTTTAGAATTGGAAGAGTAATGAGGGCACAAACATCCATAATATGTTCTCTCATCTGTTTGTTTTTACATTCTAATTCATCCGAGAGAGTGAAGTGCTTATGTTATTTACACCACTGGGGCAAGGGTAAGAAGCCATCTGTACACTTGCTCCACATATAAATTGAAGGTATTTTTGTAGCTGTTCTTATTGAGCGTATTTTCAAGCCGAATGTTGATTTAACTCTCATTTCAGATTTGTCGTAGTATCAGTGTGATGCTGACATAATCTCAATCTTAAGGACTAGAATACCTTGAGCACCTCGATGAATGGTCAGAATATTCTGACATGTTTCACCACGATTAAGGAACAATTCCATGGTGTTTCAATAGATATTTTTGAATAGAATTGAATCAATGGATTGATGCAAGTGTAATGAGAATCATGAAAATGATTGGAAGTAAACCATTTTTCTTATGTATCATTACAGTGGTAATCCATACGATATTTCATACAAATTGTATTCGGTGTTTAACCTTTGATCATCTGAAGCATCAGTAGCATCTGAAGTTTATTCAAACTTCAGATGCTACTGTTGAAATACCTTATGTGAAACTGACATGCTTGTCAAATTGTGATGCTGATTTATACTAGTGAAACGTTAGGATACCGTCGGCCGTTAATCTTTTTACAGTCTATCAGCCACCCACACATCATATAAGTAACTCATTGAAGAGATATGCTAATTAATTACATTGGATTTTTAGACAATAATTCAGTAGAATTATACCCATATATTGCTGATTCAACAAATACAATTCCAATAAAGTTGGCCCATCCAGTTTGATGCTTTCTCTCAATGCTGAAATTATTCAATAATATGCACTATCAGCATTTTGAACTTTTCCCAAACATAATCAAACTAAAAACAAATGTTTACCAAATGAAACTGTCTCGCAATGCATTTGAATAATCAATGTCATTAGTTCATCAACTTGCCAAAAATGGTGCCTCAGCACATGGTGCAATATTTGAAGTTTATGAATATCTACCCTCAGTTTAATTATTCAAGATCTTTCATCACAAATAATTCCTCGCATTGGAGAATTCGACAATAATAATCGGCCATCATTAATATATAATATTAAAATTCCATGCATTGATTTATTACAAATGTATTTCATAGTAGCGCAGCATTGAAGACTTTGTTAAAGATAGTCAAGAACCTGACCCATTTTGCTTAAGTTTCATTAAGAACTGCTGTTTCATTTCATTAAAATCAAATTGATATCACCATCAGGGACCAAAATATCCTAACGTAAAATTGTTACATCAAATTTGCGTGAAATCAAAATATATTTTCATATAAAACTTCAGGAATCCACTACGACTGCTAATTAAATTGCAAAAAATCAGATTTTACAAAGAATTATGTAAAATCGAGATTCTACAGTATTAGAGGAATAATCTGTATATTTTGTACCATACTTTTGTTCTCAATAGGTGACGCAATTCACCAGCAAAACCAGGATTTTTTAAAACTAAACAGATAAAAATATGCATAACTTGTGCACAATCCGACCCCCCAATTTTTATACACAAACTTTGGCATAAAAAATTCAGACAGTATATTTAACTACTTTGAATGAACTAAAAAAAAGGAGCAGTAATAATTAAGTAGAGAACTGTACTACTTAGTGAATAATGCTTTACGAGACTCAGAAAAAGCCATAAGTGTCAATATTAAATTCATTGGATGCTAAACAATATATGCAAAAAGATATACAAGAAACCTCATGACATTTTTCTCTGCGTTGGCACTCAACAAGAATGCTAGTTTTTTTATCTCCCCACTGAGCCAGGACACCAGAGACTCAGCAGCTGCACAGAACGCTCACTTAAAAATTATTTTTCATTTTTAAATATTACCTTTGTATAAATTTTAAACATTACAAAATAGAAAATGCACAGTAAAACAAAAAAGGAACGACTCTGCCACACATGAAAATCAATGGAGAGCTCCATAGTCAAAGACCAATTCAATCATTCCTCACACGCCTATCTACTAATTTCAATATGTGTGTGCCATGATTAATTCATCAAACATTCAAATGACATGTAGCTTGATTATAGGGGTTAGAATTAAATATCAACAAATGCACTAGTTCACTTCCAGCAAAAGTCATCACAAAAATGCCATACCTACCAATACAGTGGGTGGAGTAAACATAAAATCATCAGATACAGTAAAATATCTTGGAATTACCTTAACTTCTGATATATCATGAGGATTGCACATACAGAACATATGTCGCACAGCATTAAAGGATCTAGGTTTTGTTAATGGTATAATAGGAAGGTCCTCGGTGAAAAAGTGAATACTATTTCGCTCTGGTTAGGCCACATCTCGAATATGCCGCGAGCATTTGGGGCCCTGGTCAAATAGATTAAACCAAAAAAATTAATAAAATACGAAGGAAAGCAGCGTGCTTCGTTAAAAACTGCTATGAGTGTACATATAGTGACTCAAAACTTCTAGAGGGATTGAGGTGGGAGCCCCTAGAGCCTCAGAGGCTACATGCTGGGCTTTGGTTGCTTGATAAATTCAGAACTGATATTTTTCAGAGCCACACACAATATAATCATGACTCCCCACCACATCTCCAGGTTTGACAGATTCAATAAAACAAGAGAGATACACTGCCGAACAGATAGGTATAAAAACTAGTTCTTTCCGCAAACAATAAGAGATTACAATAAAAATTGAGCTCCACTAAATACACTCCTACAATACATGTCACCATTTCATCTCCAAAACCTGACACCTTTACACGACTGGTGACCTAACACCCCATGCCACACACCCATGCGGCAGCTCGCAGGGTATTATGTGGATGTAGATTATGCAATGTAAATAGGTATCAGCAAAGATGACCTCATGTTCAACACACAGGCCCTAGTCAGTAATTCAGCAATGGCTGGGTATTTTCAAATACTATGGGTGATCACATTTAAACGCGTTACTCAGGGTATAAATTCCAGCTATGTCAGAGAGGTCAAGGGTCAATTTCTTTATTTTTGGGTCTTTTAACATATAATGACCCACATGTACAAATCCCTATTTGGTAATTCACTGGGCCCGAAAATCTACAAATGAAAACAGAATAATATTCCACTCCACTCGTGAATGTTCTCCCGCTTGTATACATTGCCCATTAAAATAATTCTATTTTTCTCGATGAATCATTTCACATATTCCCCACTTCAACCCTCTTAGTTTGGCGGGCCCATACACTGGCTTTTGCATCTAAGGCATTAAAGAGCAGCGGACAAATATGTACTGACTCATGTACAAATATTGTACAACTTTAGTCGCTAACATAATTACTATTATTTTTTAAATGATGGAAGTCTTTTATAATTATTACTAGGGATGGGCAAATCCAGGTTTTTTTTCCGATCTAAATGCGGAACCTTCATTTCGGATCCCAGATCTCATTTTCGGATCCTAGGATGTATTAAAGGGTATATACAATTCACAAATGATAATAGAATTTAAGCCTTGGAGACTTTATTGAAAATAAACAACATCAGGTTTAAAAATGTTAAACTTAAATATTAAAATAAAGACAATGTCCATGCCACAATAATACTAATCCTTGATTGTTGTCATGTTTATGCAATGACTGTTGTTATACCACATCTTGAGATTTAATTCTTGAGAATAATGAGATAACTACACCCAATAATACTAATCCTTGATTGTTGTCACGTTTATGCAATGACTGTTGTTATACCACATCTTCAGATTGAATTCTTGAGAATAATGAGATGGATAATAAAGGGTGAATTTGATTTACATTCAGCAAAGGCCGGTTGTCGATTGAAGTACATCAACAGCATTCTATTTGTTTGGGAGAAAGCTACCGATAGCCGATGACAGCCTTAACGCTTCTTCGCTTAAAACTCTCTGATGCTTATCTGATTTACTGTAGTATTTGGATCCGATATCAGTATCTCATCCCATATAAAGATCTGCAGATCCGATCCGACCATCCCTAATTATTACCTAATTCAATTTATATATGATAAAAAAAACTGCTCAAGGATTTACACAATAACTTCAGAATATTTTTTCTCCGAAACGATAGATTTCATTAAATTACCCTATGCATTTCTCACTCTTACCACTGGCAGGAGGTAGCACAAAGAGGGTTCAATCAATACTAGAAGGTCTGGCCTATTGGTGAATAATCGTTTGATGCAGTCAGTGAGATAATGCTATGAAAGGTTTTCACAATCTGAGTGAGTCAAGTAGGTCACATTAAGAAGAGGTTCAATTTCTTTGCATGCAGTTATCACCACATGTACAAATTAAAATTTCTCCATTTCACTTAAAAAAATGAAATCCCAGTATTCTCCACAAAATTATCAGCAACAAATGCCTCCCAGGGTGTTGATCAAATTTTGTTCCCCCTTTATTTACAAAACTGCCAACGTAGCATTCTCCCCTCCATCATTCCTATCAACAAAATGATATGTTACTTCTCTTTAACAACGTCGGAGAAAATTTAGCTATCCATTATATTACACTGCCAGGCAAAACAGCTAAGCAATTGCATAGCGAAAGGCAAATGTGTCTTCAAATATAGATACCATTGAATACGTTTCTACTACCCAGAATGAAACTCAAGATAAAGAAACTTAAAAAACATACATATGAGATACTCTGTACTAAATACTTCATTAGAAGCAAAGTTTCAAAGTTATTGTCATTGCTAAGACCTAAGTCACTTCTAAAAATTTTAGAAATGTGGTAACCTCAAAACTGTAAATCAAATGAATAATTACATTTGAGGATAACATTGTAAGAATTTGTATAAAAAATAAGTGAAGACAAGATTGCTACCAAGTGACAAAGCCTTTACATTCTACCTTCAATCAAAATTAAGTATTCCAAGACCCAAGAAGATCCTCTTGCACCTGTTTCTTCCATTAATTTATATGAATGGATACTTCAATCGCTATACAGAAGCTCAGTATTTCTGAATAAAATGAAAGTTATCACTTGAAATAGAGTGGGAATAAATGAGCTACCAGGTGTATTTGTTTGACGGTGTTCACACCTTTTTTGTGATGCTAATTACAAATGTAACAAGGCAACCTGAAAATAATTCCTTCAGGAACGTTGTACTTATTTTTTAACAATGTTGATGAATTTTTTCCAAAACAAGGAGTCTGGTCCGGGCCCTGCCTGGGAGTTGGCATTCATCAAATCGTCCCTATATAAGCGACGATGTTGGGTTAATCCACCACGACAGTGGCTTTATAATGTAACAGTCGCAGTGGTTCTATGAGTGATGCAATATGCCACTCTACTCTTCCTAGTCCGCCACTTGATTGCAGCTCTACCAAGGTCTTCGTCGAATATTAGGAGGATAAGAGTAAGGAGGTTAATGGTAACGGCTTTAGGGATAAGGAAGATAGGGATGAGGATGATGAGGGCCTTAGGCACGATATGGTGGTTGGGAAGTGGCAGTGTGTGCTGAGTGCATTA